>CM073603.1:3460594-6093094 GCA_037074985.1 Solanum bulbocastanum | reverse complement strand
CCAAGTCGGACAAACAACGGGGTGACACTAATAAACGACGTTGGATGACCACAAGCCAACTATTCGTTCATCACTTCCAAAGAATTCAATTTGTGTTTTTCTGAAGGACAGTCGTGGTAAGCCACGTAACCGCCTTTTTTCCTAATGCAATCTATTTGCCGTTTGGCGGAATCAGATGCCATGAAATGTGACAATTTATAACAAATTAAACACATTAAACATAAATAAATAATTTAACAATCAATTACAATTAATCAAATAGTCAAATCTTATGGTTAGAACTTAATTAAGTCCCAGCGGAGTCGCCATTTCTGTTGCGCCGTAATTTTCCTATCTGTAGAAAACATTACTTTTTGAAATGTTCTAAGTATAAAACATTTTAAGAAAAAGACTTAGAAAAAGAGTCGCCACTTAATTTTTTAAAGAAATTAAGAAAACTTATAATTTTCAAAGATTTAAACAGAAAAAATCATTTGAAAATACCAAAGAGGGTTCGGGATTCAATTTACACTTCGAGAAGGGTTTAGGCATTCGAAGTGTCCGCTAACACGCGGTTGACCTGCGACTTGACTAAAATATTTTTTGACTAATTGTTTAGAAAATGATTTAACAAAAAATAATAATAATAATAATAATAATAATAATAATAATAATAATAATAATAATAATAATAATAATAATAATAATAATAATAATAAATCACAATACTGGTTTAACTTTAAGAAATTAAATAAATGACACGTTTGTATTTCGTTTCACTTTTAGAGAAAGGGACCTAAAATGAAACATTTGAATTTAATGCAAATGATTAAAATATTAATAAAGTTAGATTAAGTAAAATCCATGTAATTTATCTTGAAATAAAACGTTAAACCAATTTACTAAATTGAACATAAGAATCCACTTTTATTTAATTAGCTAACACTTCCCTAAAAAAATGACTAAGTGAGTATGTATATGTATATATACATATATATTTAGTTGAAAAGGGGTTTGGCTAATTTTTAAAGTTTATTTGAGAAAAAATACTTTAACAATTTTAAAGTGAATAAAAAGTGATTAAGTGAGAAGCTTAGAAATATTATTTTTAAGAGCCAAAGGTTTAACTTAATTAAAGTGTATAATTTAACCTATATATTTGTTTGATAAAATAAGTAAATATTAAAAATATGTTAAAATTAAGCTAACACAAAGAAATAACTCATCTTTAGGGGATCTAATTAAGTTATTTAAGTTCTAAAGTTAGAGTTAAACTACACACCATAAATAATCCTAATTCAATAATTAAAGAATAGGAAGAAATTGAATTTGGGCCAAATTCGCTGGAAATTGGACTTTAAACCAAATCCCCTTTTTGGTATACGCTGGCTGTATATCAATGTATACGGACATGTATATCAGCTTTTTTTACGTATCTTTCACTCCCGAACACATGTATTCCGACCCTGTACTGTATTTTCATGTTTTGGACCTGTATTTTCGTTTTTGGACATGTATACTGCTGTATACAATATGTATACAGCCTGTTCCGAACTTTTTCGGAGCTTGAAAATTCAAGTTCTAGCCCTTTTTAACGTCTTCCACCTGTACATCATTTTTACAAGTTGCCATGGTGGCTGATTCAAGGAGAAGGAGAATTTGAGGGCCTTTACGGCCCTATTCGGAATGCAAAAGAGGTGGAGAAGCCCACGATGGCTCGGATGAGTTTCACATGCAACAAAGGATAATATGGATTAGTATTCACATAACAATATCTCAAAATTGTAACTAGGTAAATAATTTAAATTTCTCATGTAATCGATATACACTCAAAGTAAGCTACGCCAAGCAAGAGTCTGGATGACTTTGATGAAACGAACCAAAACAGAGGAAGAATTAATTCTCTTGTGCAACACAAGCTCGTCTAAATGCATTTTCCAAACAAAGTACCAAAATTTAATTCATAAATTTACCTAAGCTTAAATAACAATAGGGGACGTTTGGCATACAAAAGAGAATAACCAACCAAACACCTTGATTCTTTTCATAGGATAATACAAGAATTAATCATAAACAAAATAAACTTTAAATTACTAGCTAAGCCTATCACAGTAGCTACAGTAGTTGAAAGAAACATTCGGTCTACCTTTTAAACCTAAAAAAGGTATGAGCAAATATAGCAGGGAAATTTGAATCATATTACCATAGCACTCAAAACAGTAAGAAACCAACTTAGTCAACCATTGCATTAGCCTTTTTGAAAGATGAAACAGGGCATTCATGAAGCTATTTTAGAATCTCGAAATATGAATATTTCAAGCTCATTCGATGTTAAAAAGCTCACAATAAACCTCAAAACAAATAGAATCTTTAAAAGGGCAGTACGAAATAACAACTTTATGATTTAGTAGACTAGCATAGCAAAGATAGAGGAATAGAGGTAACAAACCAGCTGAATTCAGAAAACAACAAATAATACCATATTCTATAATCAGATTAACTATTCTCTAGGAATCTCACTCCCATCCGTGAACGAAATTAATATAACAAACTAAACAAGACCCAATGATCGAAGACGGCGTAAATAAGTGAGAATAGATTCAATAATCAAATAACAAACTCGAAGAAAAAAAAATATACAAAACAGGCTCAGCAGAATCAAACATAAAACATCGTAGACTTTTAGCTCGATGCTAAGACTGAACCGCAAAATAGCCCAGGAACACACGTATCACATTATTATCACCAACAACTAGTATTCAACAATAAACGATCACAAAAGGTCTTTCGATATCGAAACGCTACATTGTAATACGAAAGAGGGGATCGAAAGAGGGGCGTACCTTTCTCTGGGCAGCGGACTGGACAATAATGAGCAGGGACGAGAACCTTCTACCACGAAATCTCAACACAAACAACAAACCAAGAATCCCAGGCAGAATCAAAGCAGTGTACTTCTCGAAACTCTTTTTTTAAAAAAAAACTAAATCTGAAATCTTAAGTGTGAGATGATTATTGCCAAAGAAACTCAAACTTCCCAGCCTCTCTCTCTTTCAACAGGGAACAATAAGTGTTATATGAGGTTCGGAATTAGGGAGAAAGGGTAGAATATGAATTTGAGTTTTGTTGTTTTTTTGAAAATTTTTCCGTTTTGCACAAGACTTCCATGGAAATCCCATGAAATCCGGACGAAAAGACAAGGGTGGATGGTTTTTGCAGAGGAAGGTGTGGGAGCTGCAAATTCCTACGATTTGTGTGCAATTGTCAACGATTGTAGGCATTGTTGACGTCGTTGTTCACGTGCTGCTGCAGGGGAGAAGAAGGAGAGGCTAAGGGGGTCGGGGGTGTGCTGCTGCGTGTGTGGAATTGGAGGTGGTGGGTTTGGAATTGGATCGTTTCTTGGCTATTGTTGTTGTCTTTTTTGTGAAGAAGAAAAAGGGGTGGGTCGGGTTAATGTTATTATTATGGGCTAGGCTGTGTGTATTGGTGGTCATTTGGTGTTGCTGTATGTTGTTGAAGTTGGGGCGGTGGGTTTTTGGAGTTGTTGTTGTATGTATATTAAATTGGGCCATTTGGAAAATGGCCCAAATAGGAAAGAGGTTAAGCCTTTTTTTTTTTTTTAATTATTATTTATTTTTAAATATTGAATTTAATTTAGATGAATCAACATTAATTAATTATCGAACTTCTTTATCTTAACAAAATAAAAATAATTAAATCGATCATAAAATAATTAGCTTAATTACAAACTAATGAACTAGAAATTAACTTAACAAAATATCTAACTAAAAATATAAAATCTTTTGTGATGATTTTCAAATATTTATAAAATACGTGATTGTAAAAATACACACATTCATTATTAAAATTATTAAATTTATAAAAAATATTTTGAAAGTACTTTGGATTTTATAAAATTTATTAATTCAAAATTATGACCCTTACTACTAATAAAGTATTAAAAATATAAAATCTTTTCGAGATGATTTTTGAATACTCGTAAAAATGCATTAATAAAACATATATATTATAAAAAGTGACAAAACTATTTAAAATAACTTGTAAACAATGTTATTTTATATATATATATATATACACATATTTTTATATATATTTTTTTTATTTTTTTATTTTTTTTATTTTTGGAAATGTTGTAAAAATAGTTATTTTAAATTGTTTGAAATTGAAGAACCTCGATAATTAATTTATATTGTGGAGGGTCAAAATTGAGTGTCAACATTTTCGATTAGTGTTGTTGTTGCTGTTTGTTTAGATAGGTTCGACCCAAGATAGTTTAATTTTTGTTTTGAAATTGTTCGTGTCTTGCTGTATTTGCTTCCCTTTTGACAATATGACTGGAAAAGTTGATTCTCTCTAGTCCATTAATACTCAATTAAATGGTAAATATTATGCATATTGGAGTTATGTCATGAAGAATTTTCTTCGTGGGAAGAATATGTGGGGTTATGTCACTGGGGTTAAAATTAAACCTAAAGATGATACGGCTGCGGATTTTGCATTGTCGGCAGACTCATGGGAAACTGCTAACTCCAAGGTTATCACTTGGATCAACAATTTTGTAACTCAATCAATTGGTATTCAATTGGCTAAGTATGACACAACAAAGAAAATTTGGGACTATTTGGAGAGACTGTATACTTAGTCTAATTTTGCTAAGCAGTACCAGTTGGAGTATGATATTCGTGCTCTTCAACAGAATGCTATAAGCATTCAAAATTTCTATGCTGCAATGTCAGATTTGTGGGATCAATTGGCTCTTACTGAATCTGCAGAGTTAAAAATTTTTGACTCATGCATCGCTAGGAAGGAAGAACAGCGTTTGGTTTAATTTTTAATGGCATTACGTTTTGATTTTGAAGGACTGCGTGGAACAATCCTTCATCGATCTCCTCTCCCCACAGTTGATTCCGTTGTTCATGAACTGATTGCAGAAGAGACCCGTATCAAGTCTCAAGTGGATAAAGGGACTGAAGCAACTAATACTCCTGCTGTGTTTGCTGTTTCAACTGATCAGTCTGGACCACCACATTCTCAACAATCTCCTAAAGTTGAATTGATGAGTGTACATTCTGCAAACAGAAAAATCATTAGAAGGCTTAGTGTCTATTGTTACTTAACAAGACAAAACAACCTCAATCTGGACAGCAGCAGAAGTATGGGTCACGCTCCTTTGATACTCGTCCTCCACAGTTCACTGCTGCTGGCGCTGCACCATCTGTAGATACTGAGTCTGTTAGCACTATGCCACTTTCTGCGTTGGATCCCCAGGTTTTCGAACAGTTCAGACAGTTTATGGCTTCTAATCCTACTGCCATGTCAGTATTTATGTCTCATTCAGGTCCAGTTTATTCTAATCCCTCAGGATTCCATCCTCTCTGTGGATTTTGGATTCTGGTGCGTCTCATCATATGTCACCTTATTTGTCATCATTTGGTTCTTTGTTCCATATTTCACCAATCTCTGTTATGTTCGCTAGTACTGCATCTATGACAATCGAGGGTGTTGGTTTTGTTACTACCCATAACATTGTTCTCTTTGATGTTTATTACGTTCTTAAACTTGCTTTGAATCTTGTTTCGGTCAGTCAATTGTGTAAAGCTGGTAATTGGGTTTTTTTTCTGATTATGTTTGTGTTGTACAGGACCAACACACTCAAAAGGTGATTGGGATTGGTCGTAGGTTGGGGAAACTCTATGTCTTGGAGATTCTCAAAGTTTCTTCTGTTGCTGTTGCTGCCTCTAGTATTGATTTGTCATCTTTTCATTTGAGTCCCTTGTCTTCTCAGTTTTATCTTTGGCATTCCCGTTTGGGACATGTGTCAGTGTACGTTTACGTTTTTTTGCCTCTACTGGTGCTTTGGGTCATTTGAACACTTGTGATATTTCTGATTCTAGTAGTTGTAAACTGGCAAAATTCTCAACTTTACCGTTTAATAAAAATATGTCTTACTATCTTGCTCCTTTTGATATTATTCATTCTGATGTGTGGGGTCCATCGCCAATATCCACTAAGGGTGGCTCGACCTATTATGTTTCATTTATAGATGACTTTACTCGTTATACTTGGGTGTATCTTATGAAACGCAGATCTGATTTCTTTGGCATTTATAGTAACTTTAGAGCCCTTGTTAAAACACAACATTCAGCTGTGATAAAGTGTTTCAGGTGTGACTTAGGGGGCGAATATACCTCTAATGATTTCACTTAGTTACTCGCCTCTGATGGCACCATACACCAGTCATCTTGTACCGACACTCCTGAGCAGAACAATATTGCAGAAAGGAAACACCGTTATATTATTGAGATAGCACGCTCTTTACTTTTATCTGTCGGGGTTCCTAGTATTTTTTGGGGAGAAGTAGTCCTAACTGCTGTATATGTGATTAATCGTATTCCTACTGCATTGACTTCAGGGATGTCTCAGTTTGAGAAATTGTATGGTCACCTACCGAATTATTCTGCATTACGAGTTTTTGGATGCATTTGCTATGTTATTTGTCCTCATGTTGAACGAAATAAGCTGGGACCAAAATCAACTATATGTGTGTTTTTGGGGTATGGTGTTGGACAAAAAGGATATCGTTGCTATGATCCTGTAAGTCAGAAATTATATGTTTCACGGCATGTCACCTTTTTGGAACATATTCCTTTTTATTCGATTTTAGCTAAATCCCATGATGTAACAAAATCATATCTTCAGCATATTGATCCTTTTGGCTTTGACATGGAGGTTCCAGTTTCGAATTCATCCATGCCACCTGATGATAGAGCTTCAGCCCCACCTGTGCCTGAGTCTGCTCCTTTGACTGTTGAGACTGGAGACCCACCACTTCTGAGGAGGTCTACTCGTCCTTCTAAGTCCACCAAACTACCAGATTTCGCTTACTCTATATACTCAGCCTCATTTGCTTCCTTTATTGCTAACATACATCATTTGTCTGAACCTGAGTTATATCGAAAGGCTATGACTGATCCTCTTTGGCAGAATGCTATGGCTGAGGAACTCACTACTCTTTATTAGACACATATATGAGATTTGGTTACTCTCCCACCTGGTAAACATACGATTGGTTGTCGATGGGTGTATAAGATAAAAACAAAGTTTGATGGGTCTGTTGAGCGATATAAGGCCAGACTTGTAGCAAAAGGGTACTCATAAAAATATGGTATGGACTATGAGGAGACTTTTGCCCCGGTGGCAAAGATGATGACTGTTCGCACTATAATTGTTGTTGCATCCGTTCGACAGTGGAAGATATTTCAAATGGACGTCAAGAATGCATTTCTGAGTGGTGATCTCCATGAGGAAGTTTATATGACTCCTCCCCCAGGTATTGACCACCAGCAGGGTAAAGTTTGTTGGCTTTAAAAAGCTTTATATGGTCTCAAGCAAGCCCCTCGTGCTTGGTTTGAGAAATTCTCCACTGTAATTACTTCTCTTGGATTTGCCCCGAGTAATCATGATTCGGCGTTGTTTGTTAGATGTACGAGTGTAGGAAAAATTCTTTTGTCCTTATATGTAGATGATATGGTTATTACTGGTTATGATTATGATGGTATTGAGTCATTGAAGCGTAATTTGGCTCATCGATTTGCCAGGAAGGACTTGGGCTTGCTGCATTATTTTTTGGGGATTGAGGTGGCTCAGTCTAAGAAAGGGTATCTTCTTTCTCAAACTAAATATATATCAGACTTGTTTAAACGGGCGAGCCTTTCTGACAACAAGGCTGTAGATACTCCCCTTGAAACCAATGCACGGTACTCTCCTAGTGATGGTGTTTCATTATCAGATCCAAGTCTTTATCAGACTATTGTAGGTAGTTTGGTTTATCTTATCGTTACTTGCCCGGATATAGCTCATGCAGTTCATGTTGTTAGCCAGTTTATTACTGCTGCTGTACTTCGTATTCTAAGATATCTTCGTAGCACTTAGTTTCAGAATCTCTTGTTTCCCTCGACGTCATCTCTCGAGTTGCCAGCCTATAGTGATGCTTGGAGACTCTTTAATCTCATGAAAGAGCAAGAAACAAGATGTTGTCTATAAATCTTCCACGGAGGCCGAGTATCGTGCTATGACTGTGACTACATGTGAGATTGTTTGGTTACGTTGGTTTCTTGCAAATATGGGGGTTCACATTTCTCTGCCTACTCCCCTGTATTGTGATAACAAAAGTACGATACAAATTGCAAAGAATTCTGTTTTTCATGAGCGGACAAAGCACATTGAGATTGAGTGTCACTTCTCCCGTCATCATTTACAACTTAGGACCATATCGCTTCCTTTTGTTCCGCCGACCTTGCAGATTGCTGATCTTTTTACGAAGGTGCAGTCGGCGTCTCGGTTTCAATTTTTGTGTGACAAACTCTCAATGGTTATTGTTGTTGCATTGTGAGTTTGAGGAGGGATGTTAGCCCATATGTTTGGGCTTATGTTACTATGTTTGGGCTTTTGTTATTGGGTCTATTTCCTATTAGGTTAAGATTAGTTAATGGAGTCTATTTTCTATTAGGTTAGGTTTAGTTAATGAATACTTATATATAACCTTCCTATTTTTTTTTTGTATTTAGACTAATTCTATTATATTGTAATATAACTCTTGCCTCTTGTTCTTCAATTAAAGTAGTTCTATTAACAAAGGAAACAGGGGATCCCCTTGCTTCAAACCTTGGGATGAGGTAAAGAAACCGGTTCTATTACCATTGACGATGATAGAATACCACGTCTTAGACATCCATCTCCATTTAATCTCAGTCCACCAAACAGAGAAACCAAAGTTCCTAAGAACCGCAATAAGAAATTTCCAAGAGATCCGATCATAAGTTTAGCCATAGCTAACTTTATCACAACATTGCCACCCACATTAGGCTGAGAAATACTTTGAACTATTTCATGAGCCAACAGAACATTATCTGTGATGAACCTGCCTTTCACAAAACCACTTTGATTAAGGGATATCAACTTAGGTAAAAAAGTGTTAAAAGTCTTCTGGCAAGAATCTTGGAGATAATCTTAATAGAAAAGTTGCTTAGACTAATCGGTCTAAAATCAGCAAAATTAGAGGGAGAATTGACTTTTGGGATTAAAACAAGGCAAGCATGAGAATAAAATTTTATCAAAGCCTGACCTTTGAAGAAACTTTGGACAAAATTCACTAACTCTGGTTTGATAATTCCCCAGCATCTCTAGTAACACATGCCATTGAAACCATCTGGTCCAGCGGAACTAGTAGGATTCGTTAGACATAGTGGACAACATAAGATTATCCTCGTCAGTGATACATTCAGGGATGCAAGACACAACATTACCATCCGAGATTAAAAAGTTTAGACAAGTGTTTGACAGCAGCTTTACCAATCTTATCACAATCTTGGATCCATTTGCCATTGTGGTTTTGAATTCTATGGATCTGAAGCCTTCTCCTCCTGTCTTTGATAACATTATGAAAGTAGTTATCTCCTTCCTCAAACCATCTAATTTGAGCTTTCTGTTTTAGCAAAGCCTCCTGCATTCCCATCCAAGAAACATATTCCGCTTGGCCCTTATTTAAATCAACTCTGGACTCTTCAGTGTTATCTATAGAATCAATATCTTCAAGTCTTTGTACAGTCTCCTCCCATTCCTCGTCTTTAGACCAAACACTAAGCCTAAACCTTACTTTCCAATTCCTATCATATGATAATGTGTACGTCTTTAGCTAATGTTCTATCTGCTATATTATACATATGTCTAAATTTATATGATATTGTATTGATTTAACACAAAATTAAAAAATGAAAGATATCAAAAGACTTGTAAATTTTTTGATCTAAGATAAATCACAAATATTTATGTTGTTATAAATCGACTAACTAAGATATACAAAAGTTTAAAATTAATTAATTACTATATAAAAATATGTCTTTGATTTAGAAACTAAAAGAAAGCGCAATAAATTTAATTTGTCCCAGCCAAAATGATAATCAATGCCAAAGTAGTCAGCATTTGAGGCTGGTGCTATTTATGAACGTCCCCACCTTTTTAATTATTAAAAAAATAGAAGAAGAAAAAAGAATAACACTTCATTTGTTTGTATTTTGTGGAGAGTTATTATTACCGAGCGATATTTTTGTCTTGATAATATTTATAATCACTTTATTCATAATTACCAATCATCACCATTAACAACATTTGTCATCGCCATCGTCATTACTATCATTATTAACAATTCTTATTATTTTTTATCACCAATCACTTCTGTCATCACAATCATCATTATTGCTAACCACTACTGTCATCTGCTACCACACTTACTTTTTCCATCATTATAATTATATCAATATATTGTTGCACCACCGTACCCTTGTCTTTGTAGCCACCGCCAACTTTCCTATCACTATCAACTACTACCATCACTACATGAGTCAATTCTTACTACATAACAACAAACTCCACCATCAAAACTAGCACCGTGTCAACTACTGTCACCACTGCTGCCATCTCCACCATTATTCAACTACTACCACCATTGTGGTCAATCCCTACTGTCAATCACCTCCATTGTCATAACTAGCATTGCCACCAACTATCACAAACACATCATTAACCACCACATATTCTTCAGTCACTACCATCAATATGAACTACTAACATCAATCTATTTCACAATTATAACCATCAACACCACTACCATCACTAGGAAGAATAAATGTTTCATTTTTAAATTAAATAATAATTTTATTTTGTTAATTTTTAATTGAATTATATATTATGTACATACTAATCAATTATGTATATTCAGATGTTAAAAACAATTTTAAAAATTAATGTACAAATCTTAAATCAACATCTTAATTAATCATACATTCAGACGTTTAAATATTAATGAAAACAAACGACGACTACATAGAGTCTTGTGATCCTTGATCCATTGACTAATTAAACGTCATATTCAGGATAATGATATTTTATATTATTATAGACTTCTTTGTTTGAACAAAAATTCTTCTTTTCATCCCTTGGTTGACATTTGTACATTTGACTATGTACCATCAAGAATTAGTCAAAATTTGCACAAATTGTATGGACAAAATTAGCCTCAAACATTCTTTGAATAGGTGAAAATCTTTCACTATAAATAGAAGCTACTAAATATTCCTCTCCACTACAATTCATACAACAAAACTTAAACATTAAATTTGCTAATTAAATCCATTATCATGAATACCAAAGTCATTCTAGCTCTCCTACTTTGCTTCCTCCTCGTTGCATCCAATGGTGAGCAATATATATCTTACTCTTTCGCTCCATAATTTGTTCTCATATTGTACACAGTACTTTGGAAGTGTGTCGAAAGATTGTGTTAATTGTTACTATATTTCGATTGCTTTAAGTTATATAAACTGATAGTGTAAAGACCTTTTATGATATTATATAGTATACTTATAACCAGTTATGACATATCATCACTTTGTTTTCTACGATAGATAGTAAATAAATTTTATTCTATAGTATAATTTTCTAGAAATTTATACACGGGGATTTAAATCTAACTAGCTTGATCATACCACACCTAATTTTGGCCTAAAGCAATATTTTGAACGTCCTTCACCACTATACTAGTATTATGTTTTTATATGTCGTTGAGATTCAAAAAGTTATACATAACTAAAAATAATTGTTTTGGTAGATTTGCACACAATAGAGAAAATTCAATGAACCCGAGTCTTTCTCGTTGGACGAACACATTCGATTCTAAAGTCATTTCTTATTCTTAAACTACATTTCTTAGCTCTGCCCTGATTCATGGGTGCCTGGAAATTCAGTAACTTATGCAGGTGCGTATTCTATCCTTACATAAAAAAATCTAGTAAATATATAAGAAAAATGACTTGGTATCCCACTAACAAAGTATGTTGTTTTAGTCCAGTGGTAGAAAAGGAATCTTTTTATTTTATTTTTTTTTAATTTGAGATGAGTGACACCAACAAACGTCAAATCCTAAATTTGTCTCTGTTTTGATTCAAGTATAAAGTAAAGTCATGTTAATTCTCATATCATGCAGAGATGCAAGTAGCAGAGGCAAAAGTATGCCAAAGGCGTAGCAAGACATGGTCAGGGCCATGTATTAACACAGGCAATTGTAGCCGTCAATGCAAGCAACAAGAGGATGCTCGTTTTGGAGCTTGTCACAGAAGTGGCTTTGGATTTGCTTGCTTTTGCTATTTCAAATGCTAAATCATTTCTAAGAGTGTGCTATCAAATATGTGACAATGTTGTGTGTTGTTTGAATAAGCTAAGGACGTCCAATTTACTAAAATTGGATGGATGTACCCCCTAGTTATGTTGGTGTGTCCAATTTACGTTTTGTATCGTAATGTATGTATTCTATTGATTTGATGAATATAATGTTTGGATATATAGTATTATTTCTCCATCTTTTCATGGTGTCACATGACATCAATAATTTGAAGAATAAACTTTCATATTATAAGTCTATAACAAAAAGTAGGGAATGGATAGAGTTAGCTATTATAGATACATAAAGGGCAAAGGGTAAAATAAGATTAAAAAATAACAAGAAAAAGAAAAATGAGAAAAAGAATTAGTAGTGGTGTGCCACACCACATCGGTCTTGTATTAAAATGAGATTTTTAATTATATAATTGTTGGGTGTGCAAATAAAAGTTCCACATTAATTAGTAGTGAAAAGATTGGAAAACTAATATAAGTGTATCAGATTTGGACATTAGTTGGGCTGACAATGCACATTGGCCCAATTTTAATAACTTGAATGGATTTAATGTCCCTCAATTCCATTGGGCCTTTGTCATCATGACCTATTAGTGTAATGAGTAACTTTAAAAAATGATTATAAGCTTAATAAGAGATTTATAGCTATAGTTTGCTTAATCATGATTTATAGCTACATATTAATAGGGAGAGAGAAAGGAGCAAGAGGCGAGATCAAAGAGAGACACTACAACAAAAACAACTACAACAAAAACAACTTTAAGCGGCAATAAATATAGACATTAATAAAGAATGCTAAAGTCTTTATGACATTAATTA
Organism: Solanum bulbocastanum; assembly: GCA_037074985.1. Classification (NCBI taxonomy): domain Eukaryota; kingdom Viridiplantae; phylum Streptophyta; class Magnoliopsida; order Solanales; family Solanaceae; genus Solanum; species Solanum bulbocastanum. Next base: position 6,080,047 of record CM073603.1, on the reverse strand, counting down.
AGTGCGATTCGAACTAATGTTGCTAAAAGCTTTAGGGACATATACAAAAAGTGTTAATTGACGCTAAAAATACATATTTAGCAGTGATTAAACTATTGCCGTTAATTAATTACCGCTAATGATCATTTTTTCTTTAGAGAGAGAGAGAGAGAGAGGAAAGGCAAGAGAGAGATTGAATACATGTTGTATTTGTTGTATCAAGTTGTATTTGATTTGTATCAATGAATACAACCTAAAGAGGCCTAAAACATAAATTGGCCCAGACCCTAAATAACAAACACAAAATTGCTCTCCAACTATTGAGGCCTAATATTGAAATGGAAAAATTACTTAACTACACACCATTTATTATCATATTTTCTTATTTTTCCTACCATTTCAAAAAATATCAAAAATCCCTTCTTTTCCTCCCATCATTTCATTTTTCGGATACATTAATTTGAAATCTCATACCCATGATTTTCCTTCCTTTTTTCCCGCTACAAATCTCTCCATAATTATATCAATTAATCTATTTTTGAATTTCAAATCTTTTCTATTTCCAATTAATGATTTCAAATTATTCAAGAGGTAGATTTCTTTCCATCACTTCAATTTTCTATTTCTTTTATAATTATTTTTTATTTTTTTCATCTTAAAAAATAAAAATAAAATTACCTCCGCCCCCTGTCCCCATTGAAATCTTATTGAACCTTTGCAATTTTAGTTAATCATATCGTTGTTGAAATTTTTTCTTGAAAAATATTTACTTTCTTTTAATGTATCTACTATTGAAAAATGTCCAAAAAAAAAGTTGGATTCGCCATTGCACGACCATCACTATCAAAGATACACATTTTTAATGGATCTTAATTTGATTTTCAATTTTTTTTCCTTAATTAGTGCAACAGATGGATACTATGAGATCTTAATTTGATTTTTCAGCTTTTTTCCCCCATAATAAGTGCAACAGATTGATACATAATGTATCAACAATAATGTATCCAGATCCTTAATTATGTATCTGAAATGTCTAAAAAATACGGGATTTGTGTAATTAGAAAAATAATAGGGATAGAAGGTAATATTGGGTCGTTTGGTGTGAAGGATAGGGTAAAATAATCCCGGGATTAAATTATAGTGCCACTCAATTTGTTGTTTGGTTGGCAAGGCCGGAATAACTTATCCCGGTACTAATAATTAGTACCAGGATAAGTTATTCCTTTCTATGAGTGGTATAGTAATCCCGGAATAACTTATCCCGGGATAAAATGACTAAATGACAAAAATGTCCCTTTAAACACTTTTTATACATTATTTTTCAAATCCATGAAGGGTATTTTTGTAAACTTATATGTTGTTCTTAAGATTTATTATTTTGAATACAACAAACCAAACACTCAATAAAAAATAATCTTAGCATAACTTATCCTATCATAACTAATCCCATCTTAACTTATCCCCTCATAACTAATCCCATCATAACTTGAATTCAAACCAAACGACCCCCTGATTTATGTAAGTTATACTTATACAAAAAAAATTTACTTAATTACACACCATTTATTATCATATTTTCTTATTTTCCCTTCCATTTCAAAAAAAGATCAAAAATCCCTTCTTTTCCTCCCATCATTCCATTTTCCGGATACATTAATTTGAAATTTCATACCCATGATTTTTCTTCCTTTTTTCACGCTACAAATCTCTCCATAATTATATCGATTAATCTATTTTTGAATTTCAAATCTTTTCTATTTCAAATTGTTCAAGAGGTAGATTTCTTTCCATCACTTCAATTTTCTATTTCTTTATAATTATTTTTTATTTTTTTCATCTTATAAAATAAAAATAAAATTACTTCCGCCCCTGCCCCCATTGAAATCTTATTGAACCTTTGCAATTTTAGTTAATCATATCGTCGTTGAAATTTTTTCTTGAAAAATATTTACTTTCTTTTAATGTATCTACTATTGATAAATGTCTAAAAAAAAGTTGGATTCACCATTGCACGGCCATCACTATCAAAGATACACATTTTTAATGTATCTAGCTTGTTTATTTTGAGTCTTAAATTAGTCTTTGTTAGTGTTATCATTGATCTGATATATCACTGCTACAATAACCTTTGTTTTATGCAATGTATAATGTTCATATTTAAGGTATTGATACATAACCCTTATGTTGTTGAATCTTTGATTAGTGTTTATAATGTTCAATATAAATGTACTTGATACATAAACTTTGAGTTATGTATAAAAAAATAAAATAAAAAAAAAAGAAGCTATTTTGGAACAATTACATGTATCATGATTTTTTTTTTTTTAATTTTAAAACAAAATAAGATACATAAATAATAATGTATCATGCACTAATTTTTTAGTTATGATACGTAAATTCGAATTTATATTAAATGTATCTAATACATAACAATTATAAAACAATAATGTATCAATCTCAAACCTAAAATCTTATGGGCTAACAACTTTTTTTTTTTTTTTTTTTTTTTGATAAAATAGGGGTTAGGCAAACCCCAACCTGTATATATCCACTAAGAAGACAGATATACAATTATAAGGAGTCTTATCTTTGCCTCTATGTGGAGAACAAAGAATAAACAGGCCATCCTCGTATAACTTGTGTCCTATGAATACTAGGACTTTACTAAGTATGATTGTGTACCGAAAAGTAGCAAAAGACCCTTTTTGGTACATGTACACAGCTAAAAGGCTACAGCAAAAAAAGATCAAAAGATGGTTATTCATTCCTAAAGTTAAATTGCTCCCTCTTGATTCTAGCTCTGAGATTAGGAAGTTGATCCCGGTCAATCTTTACAGCAGCTTTAACTTATGTTGGCAACAAAGTAGCATCAGTGAAGAAAAATTCTCTCTTTTCCTTTGCTCATATATTAGCCATAATATCCGCGACACAACTAGTCTCCCTATAACAACACTTTCTTATTTAATGTATCTAATAGAAATATAACACTTATCAATTTAAATTGAAAGGATCTTTATGATGTATCTTCTCAAATTTTTTGATAATTTTGAATCAAAATTGAAAGGATCTTCAATAAACTAGGAGAATAAATTTGAAACTCAAAACTTTCAAAATTTTTGAATCAAAACTGAAAGGATCTTCAATGAACTAGGAGAAGAATTATGAATCTCAAATTTTTCGACAATCTTGAATCAAAATCGAAAGGATATTCGATGAACTTGAAGATTCACAAAAGAAATTGTTTGTCCAACAACAATTCATTAACTTTTGTATCCTTCACAACTCACCTCACTTATCCAAAATTTCGACAAAAGTTTTTATGAAACAGAGAGAACGATGAACAAGAAGAAGAAATTTAATTTTTGAATTTTTTGGTTTGCTACACTATATGATTAAATTCTTGACAATAATTTGAAACGGAATAGCGCAATTTATGGGATCTTAATTTGATTTTCAGTTTTTCCCCGTTAATTAGTGCAACAGATGGATACTATAAGATCTTAATTTGATTTTCAGCTTTTCCCCCCCTTAATAAGTGCAACAAATTGATACATAATGTATCAAAGTAATGTATCCGGATTCTTAATTATGTATCTGAAATGTCTAAAATATGGGATTTGTGTAATTAGAAAAATAATAGGGATAGAAGGTAATATAGGTTTTACACTATGAGTTTATGTAATTAGTGAAAGAATTAAGTGTTTGATTAATGGGAAAATTGTACGAAATAACAAACTATTAATTTAAATTAAATGTTATAGCTATAGTTTATTTTAATTGTAATTGGTAGCAAACATCCCATTTTTTCCCCATCTGATTCGGTATACAATTAGCCATTTTATACATTTTGGTATAAAATGTATAAACTGTGTTTGTGTTTGTATCAAGCGAGAGAAAAGTGTATATACAAATACAAATACATATATTTTCATCTTATACACTTATAATTATACAAATACAGATCTTATTATACAAATTACAATGTATAAATGAATTTATACAAAATTGAAGAATTTGTATAAAACTGGATGTTTCTAGCGAATTATACAAATCAAAAGCTCCATAGCAAACAAAATTTGCTATGGAGCGCGATTATGCAAACAATAGCTATAACATACAAATACGATTTTTATGTTTGCTATATATGAAAGTTGCTCTTGATTAATTAGCTAATTAAAATGATAATAATAGGAATCCAATTACGTAATAACCAAATGAGAATTTAGTTGGTTAGTAATTCAACCTAATATGATGGATACTTTTAATTTGCGTTATTCTTTAAGCAATAGTTGACATCTTCAATCTTGTAAATAATATCCATGCCCAATATTTGACTTAAATGAAACTAGGAAAAATTCTCAAAAGTCATTAGAATCTCAAAATGCCACATTTTCATCCCGATTGATTTAAACTAGTTAATAGACAAGTATACTAGCTTTAGAAAATTTTAACTTCTACAATATTTAATATGCATGGATTTTTTTATTTTGCAATAATAAATATCTTCAGTCTTGTAAAGAATCCACATGCTCTTTGTTTGACTTGAACAAAATTGGAAAAACCATGCTCATTGTGTATATATTTAGGATTGAAAAAGATTGAATTAAAATTGATTGAATTGTTCATCTATATAAATATGAATAAAAAATTAAATTAAATAAAATATGAATTAGATAAAATATATATCTACGTCCAGTATACAACCATCTACTAGACTCACATATTCTATCTATAACTTAATATATTGTCCATATTTTTATGTATAGCCGTCAAAACGAGCTTAGCCCATGGGGCTGGTCCGACCCAACCTGTTATTAGGATAGGGTTGTGATAGAATTTTTCAAGCCCATTTAAAACTTGGGCTTATATGCTCGACCCATAAGTCCTTGGCCCTTGAGGCTTGATTGGGGCCGGGTCGGGGTCGGCCCATGGGCCAAAACTTTTCATTTAAGGATAACTTACAATAATCTCACTAGTATATAGTCTAATTACTTAAATACACACTATGTTGTAATATTATGAATCTTACCAGATATTGGTACATCCATATATATGTATCTCAGAATATATAGACTCAAAATTAGGTTAATTTATTCTAGATACTTATCTCATGTATCTGGTATGCAAGATACATGTTAATTACACTATATTTTTCGCTAGTGTTATTGAAACAACACCATTGTTTGCCATATTTGATTTGAAAATCTTCTGATTTTCTTGATGTTATAAAATATAAGTTTGAAAATAAAAAAAATGAAAAAACAAAAAAAGAAGGTCTAGCCCGCCCCAGCCCTCGGCCCTTCAAGGGTTGGGTTGGGTTGAGCACTTTCAGGCCCTTCCAAATGAAGGGCCGGCTCGCACTGGACCTTCAAATTCCTTGGCCCATGAGGCTTGGGCCCGGTGAGGCTAGGCTGATCCTTTTTGATAGCTCTAAATTTTATGTATCAAAAGTAGACTAAAAATCATATTTATTCAACTAAATAAAAATAATCAAAATCATGAAAATGTAGATTAGATAAGCTGATAAATATGAAGTGAAATTGTTAGCTCTAAGTGAAAAGGCCAAAGAGAATGCTTTCATATAAGGAAAAGTTCTCAAAGGCGATTAAAATCTCAAAATGTCATATTTTTGTCCCTATTAATTTAAACTAGATAAAAGGGCAAGTATACTAGGAATAGAGAGTTTAACTTCTACTATATTTAATATGAATGTATTTTTTTCAATCTTATAAATAATCGTCATGCTGTTTGTTCGGCCTAAATGAAATAAGGAAACGTTCTCAAAGGTCATTAGAATCTCAAAATGTCATATTTTCGTCCCTATTAATTTAAACTAGATAAAAGGACAAGTATACTAGATATAGGGAGTTTTAAAATCTACTATATTTAATATACATGCATTTTTTATTTTGCATTGGTAAACATCTTCAGCCTTGTAAATAACCGCCATGCTCTTTGTTTGACTTAAATGAAATAAGGAAACGTTCCTAATGGTCATTAGAATCTCCAAATGTCATATTTTCGTCCCTACTAATTTAAACTAGATAAAAGGACAAGTATACTAGATATATGGAATTGTAACTTCTTTCGGATGGCCAAATCATTTATACCAATTGATAAAATTATTTGTACTATCAAGTTTACCACGATAGGCGTCTTTTACTTTAGAGAATTTCAAATTTACTACTCTGAAAATAAATTTCAAATTCATTTCTTTCTAGTTACTCTACCTCTTCAGGAGGTGATTTTAATCTCATCGCGATAAAATACACATCTATATTGATAAGCTTTATTTTATACTATAATACTGTTAGAATATATGACAATATATTCTGGCAGATTGTAACAGATTGTATATATATTTAGTTTATATATATAGATAGGTATATATTTAGTTTATATATATATAGATAGGTAGTTTCCTTACTTATAGCTGATTTTACTCTTGTAATAGGTGTATAGATACTAGGGATGTTAATGAAATAAATTAAGGAATTAATCTCTTTCATGGTATCAGCTGTCTAGGGCATAATCCGACCTTCTTCCTTCTTCGTGACCCCCTGCTGACCCCTTTACTGCCGCCGCCCCCCACCTCTTTCTCTTCCTCTATTCTTCATCACTATGTCTAACTCCAAATCTTCCTTTCATCCTACTCTTGCTGTCTCCAACATCAAGAACCATGTTCCCATCACTCTTGAGATGGAGAACGTCCAATACTCTACCTGGGCGGAACTCTTTAAGATTCATGCAAGATCCCATTGGGTAATTGATCATATTATTCCTCTGGCAGCGGGAACGGAGAAACGGCCTCAACAAGAGGAGGACAAAGAATTGTGGTCCACTCTTGACGCCACCGTTCTCCAATGGCTATACGCTACTATTTCTCATGATCTTTTGCATACCATTCTTGAGCCTGACACCATGGCAATGGAGACATGGAATCGCTTGCGTGACATATTCCAGGATAACAAACACTCTCGTGCTATCACCCTTGAGTACGACTTCACTCATGTCGAAATGGCTGACTTTCCGAATGTCTCTGCATATTGTCAATATCTCAAATCTCTGGCGGATCAACTCAAGAAAGTTGGCTCCCCGGTGCCTAACGATCGTCTAGTTCTTCAATTGGTCTCTGGCCTTACCGAGCCCTACCAAGGTGTGGCCACTCTTATTCGCTAACGTGACCTTTTTTTGCAATTTTATCAAGCCCGTTCGATGCTCACTCTTGAAGAGGCTAACCGTGAGAAGAAAGCAGCCCAAAGTTCCTCCGCTGCATTAGTTGCTCGCTCGTACGAGGGTTCTCTTGTTGTTCCTGAAAATTCCTCTTCCAACCGCCCTACTAATGGTGGGAAGAGGAACCACAACCGCAATAACAATGGAGGCAGGTATCGCGGCAGCATTGGGCATCGTGGAGAAGACAGAGACGTTGCCAGCAGTAGCAGACCTATAGGCCATGGTGGCCAGCTGGGAGGCGGCAACAGTCTCAGCAACACTGGGCAACAATCAGCAGCGCAGCACCCTCCGCCATACTCTCCTTGGACTGGCGGGCAGCAGTGGCCATGGATGGCCTCTTGGGGTCCTTGGGCTGTACCTTCATGTCCATATCCATCAACCGCTTGGTCCCGACCCAATTATGGACAGCAGCAGCCACCACGAGCGGGTGTTCTTGGCCCCCGTCCCTAGCAGGCATACACGGCAGGCCCTACCCCTACGGACATTGAGGCCGCGATGCATACTCTTGGAATCACGCCTCTGGATGCAAAATGGTACATGGACATCAGTGCCACTTCTCACATGATATCCACACAAGGTAACTTCACGTCCTATTTTAATAAGAGCATTAATCGAGGTATAATGGTTGGTAATGATCACTCAATTCCAATTCACGGCTTTGGTCACACAACGTTGTCTTTCCCGTATCCTCCTTTGCACTTAAACAATGTCCTAGTTAAAAATTTGTCCATCCGCAAATTTACCGCTGATTACTCTGTCTCTGTTAATTTTGATCCCTTTGAGTTTTCTGTGAAGGATTTTCTGATGGGGAGGCTGGTAATGAGGTGTAACAGTCGGGGAGAGCTTTATCCAATCACCAATCCTGTCACTTCACCATCTACTTTTGTTGCTTTGGCACTGTCTCTTTGGCATGATCGTTTGGGTCACCCGGGCACACTTGTGTTGAATTCCCTTAGGAAGAATAAATTGATTTATTGTAATCAAAGTATAGATGTTCGTATCTGTCAGTCGTGCCCTATTGGAAAACATGTTAAGTTGCCATTTTATGCTTCGAATTCTCATACTCTTATGCCATTTGATATTATACATAGTGATCTTTCGACATCACCTGTGTTGAGTTCCTCCGGTCATAGATATTATGTCTTGTTTATGGATGATTATTCTAAATTCTTGTGGACATATCCTTTATCGCAAAAATCACAAAGCTTTTCCATATTTTTAGCTTTCAAGACAATTATTCGAACTCATTTTGAGCGGGATATAAAGAATATCCAATGTGATAATGGCAAGGCATTTGATAATGGCCCTTTTTGGGACTTCTGTAAAACTAATGGTCTGTCGTTTCGTTCATCATGTCCTCACACATCCCCTCAAAACGGGAAAGCCAAACGACAAATCCGTATGATTAATAACACTGTTCATACCTTATTGTCCCATGTTTTCCTTCCTCCTTACTTTTGGCATCTTGCGTTACAAATGGCAACATACCTTCTCAACATCCTTCTTCATAAACTGTTAAACTATCAATCTCCTCTTAGCATTTTTTATTGGAAGGATCCATCTTATTTCCATCTTCGTGTCTTCGGGTGTTTATGTTATCCTCTTATTCCCTCCACACAAATAACAAAATTCCAACCCCGGTCAACCCCGTGTGTTTTTTTGGGATATCCATCACATCATCGTGGGTATAAATGCTTTGATTTGTCCTCTCGCAAAATCATCATTACCCGTCACGTAATATTTGATGAGATGGAATTTCCTTTTGCCTAGGTACATACTCCTCAAAATCACATGTACCACTTTCTAAACAATAGACTCTCTCCATATGTGGTTCATCATCTCACTAAACCCACGAACCCACTGGCTCCACCTTTTCCTACCGCACATCTACCCATCCCGCCGTGCCCAGCTAGCGAGTCTGCCTCCTCGCCTGGGCAGCTCGCTTCATCGCAGCAGTCCGCCTCCTCTTCCGCTCTTCTTCCTGTCTCTCCTCATCGACCAACTCCGGTCTCGCACTCTAGTCTACCCTCCGGTCTGGTTACTAGAAGTAAGCATGGGATTTATAAGCCTAAGAGGTCTTTCAACCTTCATACATCCATCTTGAAATCCCCTCTACCCCGTAAACCTGTGTCGGCTCTTCGTGACCCGAATTGGAAATTGGCTATGGATGATGAATATAATGCTCTTATTAAAAATAAGATGTGGGAGTTGGTGCCCCGTCCTCCAAATATTAATGTTATTCGGTGTATGTGGATTTTTACTCATAAAGAAAAGTCTGATGGTTCATTTGAGCGACATAAAGCTCGTCTTGTAGGTGATGGTAAAACCCAACAGGTTGGCGTGGATTATGGTGAGATGTTTAGTTCGGTTGTCAAACCGGCGAATATTTTACGGTTCTCAGTTTGGCTCTCTCTAAGGCATGGCCGATTCACTAACTTGACGTCAAGAATGCGTTCTTACATGGAGAGCTCAAGGAGACTGTTTACATGTATCAACCTTTGGGTTATCGGGATCCTAATCGGCCTAATCATGTATGTTTGCTGCAGAAATCTCTTTATGGACTGAAACAGGCTCCTCGATCTTGGTATAAAAGATTTGTTGATTATGTACATACCCTTGGGTTTTCTCACAGTAAGACCGATCATTCCTTGTTTGTTTATCATCAAGGTTCTTGTATGACTTATCTTTTATTATATGTCGACGATATTATTTTAACTGCTTCCTCTGATGAACTTTGCCAGTCTATCATATCACTTCTTAGCTCCGAATTTGCTATGAAGGATTTGGGCCTGTTGAGCTATTTCTCGGGCATTGCTGTCACTGGTCATACAGTTGGTTTATTTTTATCTCAAAAGAAGTATGCAACTGAGATTATTGAACGTGCCAGCATGTCATCATGTAAGCCATCTCCTACTCCAATTGATACAAAGTTGATGCTTGGAGCTACTACGAGCACGCCATTTGTGGACCCATCACTTTATCGAAGTCTTGCAGGGGCACTCCAATACCTCACGTTCACAATATCCGATATTACTTATGCGGTGCAACAGGTGTGCTTATTTATGTATGACCCACAGGATGAGCACATGCACGCCTTCAAGTGCATCGTGCGCTACCTACAAGGTACTTTTGATTATGGTCTTCACCTGTATCCCTCTTCCATAACCACCCTTATCTCTTATACTGATGATAATTGGGGTGGGTGCCCCGATACACGGCGTTCGACGTCTGGTTATTGTGTCTTTATGGGTGATAACTTGATCTCATGGTCTGCCAAACGTCAGGAAACTTTGTCCCGTTCAAGTGCAGAGGCAGAATACCGAGGGGTGGCCAATGTGGTGTCTGAGTCCTGTTGGTTGCGTAACTTGCTTTTGGAACTTCATTGTCCTATTCCATGAGCTACTTTGGTTTACTGTGATAATGTTAGTGCCATCTATCTGGCTGGTAATCCTGTTCAGCATCAACGCACTAAGCACATTGAGATGGATATACATTTTGTAAGGGAAAAGGTGGGTCATGGCCAGGTTCGAGTACTCCATGTCCCCTCTCGTTATCAGATTGCAGATATCTTCACCAAAGGCCTTTCGTTGGTATTATTCGAAGATTTTCGGGACAGTCTTAGCATTCGGCGACTTCCCGCTTCGACTACGGGGGTGTGTTAGAATATATGACAATATATTCTGACAGATTGTAACAGATTGTATATATATTTAGTTTATATATATAGATAGGTATATATTTAGTTTATATATATAGGTAGGTATTTTCCTTACTTATAGCTGATTAAACTCTTGTAATAGGTGTATATATACTTGGGATGTTAATGAAATAAATCAAGGGACTAATCTCTTTCAAATACTCTCTTTAGAAAATTGATCGGTATCTATAACATTTATCAAAAGCTTCTCATTCTTTATAAATATAATCATCTTGGCATGTCAATTTATGAAAGCTTAGTTGGGTGTTTTTAAGTGACTGTAGTTAGGTGTTTTAAAACCCAAAACAAAAGTTACTAACATATGTGGTTTCTTCGATTTTGCTTAGTAGGATAGTATAATCTTATATCAACATAATCTCAAAATTCCAAAGTAGAGGTCCATTTTTAAGAAAAATAAAGGGAAAAAAGTTTGAAATATATCTGAACTTTGACCGAAATTGTTGTAACAATACCGAACTTTGGAAAGGATCTATTACCCCTCTGCACTATTTAATAGTGTATTTTAAAGGTATATATGTGCACACGTGGACATCATAAATATTGAATTATTATAAATAGTAATGTGTCCACGTGGGCACATATATTCCTTTAAAATACACTATTAAATAGTGCAGAGGGTAAAAGGTCCTCCATAAAGTTTGGTATGGTAACAACAATTTCGGCCAAAGTTGGAGTATATTTATGACCATTTTCCCAAAAACAAAACATGTATTTTCAACATGAGATGCAATAGGAAAATAAAAGTTATATTAGGTTTACCACATAAATTGGTACAAATAAGTGTGGCAGAAAATTATTTCCACTAGTTGTAGGTCAACCACTTGTACCGAAACATTAGAAGAAGAAAAACTAAATTCAACCTTGGTAATTGGTTAGATACTCGCGTTGATAACGAGTTATAAAGCTTTATAAAATAATAAGAGAATAAAGTAGAGTGTCATGATCCAGACCGTCGTGATTGGCACCCACACTAACCCTTCGATGGGAGAACCACTACTACAACTCAAACCAATCAACTAAACCAAAACTAAGACATTTAAGTTACAGAAGCAAGTTAAATACTAAGGAAGTAAATAGAGTTTCCATAAACACTAACAAAAGTCTAACAATAAAAAACTAACAAATGTGGAAGAAAAAACCTAGAACCTGAAAGTCAATGTACCAAAACATCTATAATTCAACAAGTCTAACTAAGAAGGGATGCAACCCCAATCTAATGAACTAATCAACTAACTAAAACATAGTCTAAGTCCGAAAATGGTGGACATTAACGAAAGAGAGCCCATGGCGGCCCAGAGGAATTGGCTCACCCTTGAATTCGAATGATCACTGATATCCTAAGCGAGGTCTGCCAGTAGCCGCTTAAAGATGCCCTGTACTCAACAAAAATAAGAGAAAGTGCAGTATCAGTACGCAACCATAGTGTACTGGTAGGATCACGCGGATATCCCACTAAGGGCAACATACATAAGTCATCACAATAGTATAATCACATGCATATATCAAACATATACAATATCATCAACATATACAAACAATGACCAACTTCACATTTTCAAGATACACAATTATATCAACTCATTAGTCATCTCATGGAACCCAAACCCAAACAGTTAGCCTACCGAAATGTGATACCCAATCCAATGATTATGCAGAAACATGGAAACTGATCCCATAATTATGCCGGAACGTGGCAACTGATCCAAGTTTGTTATGTTAGAACGTGTAAACCGATCCATTCAACACACCACAATCATAATCACAAGCACAAGTACATCCTCAAGATCATACATTTAAGTCATGATTTCATGGCAATTATCATTCATCTATCTCATTTACATCAAGTGTGATTAATAATGCAACATTCAAATACATGAAAGTATTATAATGAAGCAAGAACATATATACATCACACAATCATATTAATCACAACCATCACCTACCTCGAAACAATCTTGAAACCTTGAAAATCTAAATACTACGAAAAAGTTTTTCGGTCCCAAATTTTCCCCCGTTGGAATTTCTATAACGATGGGAACATGTTGTTACAATAGATACCAATTTACCCATCACTCGTCCCCGAGTGACTAAACTAAGGAAAAAAATAGGCTAAAGAAGGAATGAAGTAGTACCTGAAGCGACAAACAATTAGGGATACTTGTCTCGCATGTCTCTTTCGGTTTCCCAAGTAGCTTCCTTAACTGGACGATGCTTCCATTGAACTTTCACGGACTGAATCTCCTTGGTCCTCCACTTACTTACATCATGATCAAGAATTGCAATCGTCTCCTCCTCATATTGGAGGTCTTTGTCTAACACAATTGAGTCCCACTTTATGATATAATCCCCGTCATCGTAATATCTCTTTAACATGGACAAATGAAATATTGGATGAACTCTCGATAAATTAGGAGGTAAAACCAATCTATACGCTACCGGTGCTACACATTCAAGAATCTCAAATAGACCAATGTATTGCGGACTTAGCTTACCCTTCTTACCAAATCTCATTACCCCTTTCATGGGTTATACCTTAAGAAGAACATTCTCACCCGTTTGAAATGCCATGTATCTTACCTTATGATCCACATACTTCTTTTGTATACTCTGGGATGCTAAAAGCTTAGCTTGAATGCTCCTCACTTTATCTTGAGCATCCTTCACTAAATCTACCCCCAAATGTTTCACATCTCCAGCCTCAAACCATTCTATGGGTGATCTACATCCCCTCTCATAGAGTGCCTCAAATGGTGCCATGTCAATGCTGGAGTGATAACTATTATTATAGGAGAACTCACACAAAGGTATGAATTTATCCCAATGCCTCCAAAATCAATCACACATGCCCTCAACATGTCTTCTAATACTTGAATAATTCTCTTCGACTGCCCGTATGTCTGTGGATGAAAGACTGTACTAAAAGTGATTTGTGTGCCCAATTCATCATGTAATTTCCTCTAAAACTTGGATGTGAATTGGGTACCACGGTCTGAGATGATAGAAAAGGGCATCCTATGGAACCTCACTATTTCTTTCATATATAATTTAGCCAATTGTTCAGCGTTATAATCTATACTTATCGAAATAAAATGGGCAGAATTAGTCAATCTATCAACCACTACCCAAATAGAATCAAACTTTCCCAAAGTTTTGGGAAGACCAACCACAAAATCCATGACTATTTTTTCTCACTTCCATTCCGGAATTGGTATTCCTTGAAGTAAACCTGTAGGCCTTTGATGTTCATACTTCACTTGTTGACAATTTTGATACTTAGCCACAAACTCCGCTATGTCTTTCTTTATGCCCGGCCACCAATAAATTCGCTTTAGATCTCTATACATCTTGGTCACACCCGGATGAATAGAATGTCACGAACCATGAGACTCTGCCAACAATTTCTCAATTAAGTCATCTACTCTAGGAACACATATTCTCCCTTTAAAATTGAGTATTCCATCCGTATCAAGAGTGGTCTCTTATGCCTTACCAATCACAGTCTTCTTTCTAAGTTCCTCCAAATTCTCATCCTCAAACTGTTTGGCCTTGATCTCCTCAATGAACGTTTCCCTAACCTTTCGGTGGGAGAATCATTACTACAACCCAAGATAAGCAACTTAATTAACAAAAAACTAAGACATTTAAAGATTTGGAAGCAGGTTTAAATGCATAAGAAAAGGAAAATAGGGAGTTTTCATAAACTCCAAAAGTCAAAATCAAACAAATGCGAAATAATACCTAGAACCTGAAAGTGAATATACCAAAACTCTAACAAGGAACTATAGTCTAAAGAAATGGGTACAACCCAAGAGTTTTCTAAAGAACTAGTCTAAGTCCGAAGATGTGGACATAAACAAAAAGAGAACTCATGGCAGCTTGGAAGAACTAACTCACCCTTGAATTTGATGACGATCACCGATCTTCTAAGCAATGTCTGTTAGTAGCCGCTTGAAAATGCCCCGTACTCAACAAAGAAAGAGCAAGTGCATTATCAGTATACAACCACAATGTACTGGTAGTATTACGCGGCTATCCCACTGAGTGCAACATACATAAGCCGTTACAACATACGAATAAACATACATACACCGAACATATACAATATCAATATCCTTTATGAACAAGTACAATTTCATAATTCTCAAGATATACAGTATGTCAAGTCAATGGTCCTCTCATGGAACCCACACATAAATTATTAGTGTACCGATACATGGTACCCATTCCAAGTTAGTGTGTTGGATCGTGATACCCGTTCCAATGTTTATGCCGGTACATGTCAATCGATCCCAGTTAGTGTGTCGGAACGCAACACCCGATCCATTCAACAAGCCACAATCACAATCACAACTACATTCTCATAATCATACAATCAAGTCATGATTCATGGCATGTAATTATCTAATTATCCTCAATTACGATTAGTGAGACCAACAATGCAAAATTCACATACATAAATGTATTATAATGAAGCAAGAACAAACGTATATCACACAACATGAAATCACAACCATCAACCTCGAACAAAGCTTTAATTCCCTAAGAATCTTGATTCTTCCCTTTTCAGATGCTTCCCTAAGCCACATCGGTCCTCACCCTGCTACAGCTGCCCCGCCTTGGCGGAAAAATCCCGCCTTAGCGGCTTGCACGAAAATAGTGAGCAAATTTAATAATTCCAAACCTCCATTTCACAACACACCTTCATCCAATGCACTCAGAAACTATTCTCTCACGCTAAGATCAATTTCGAAGTTCACACCCGAATTTAATTCCGTAAAGTAATATGGGTTTCTTAATGTCTTAACTATCTATACATGTAATTGAAATCATAATTAGATCACCTAATTGTTACCATATTTCACTAGACCTTACTAAATCCGATTTTGTCCAAATCTAGACTAGGTTGAAATTTCAAGTTACTACGAAAAAGTTTTTCAGCCTAAAATTTTTCTCATTAGATTTTCTATAACGACGAAAATTGGTCATTACAATAGATACCAATTTACCCATCAATCGTCCCCGAGTGACAAGCTAGGAAAAACGGGTACAGTTAGAGTAGTGTAGTACCTGAATCGACGAATAATTGGGGATGCTTGTCTCACATGTCCTTGGTTTCCCAAGTCGCTTCCTCAACTCGACGATGCTTCCATTGAACTTTCACAAACTTAATCTCTTTGGTCCTCAGTTTTTGAACATCACGATAAAGAATTGCAATTGGTTTCTCCTCATACTGAAGGTCTTTGTCTAACACAACTAAGTCTCATTTTATGATGTAATCCCCGTCACCGTTATATATCTTCAACATGGACACATGAAATATAGGATGAACTACCTAAATAGAGTCAAACTTCCCCAAAGTCTTGGGAAGACCAACCACAAAATCCATAGCTATCCTTTCCTATTTTCGTTCTGGAATTGGCATTCTTTGAAGCAAACCTGCAGGCCTTTGATGTTCATACTTTACTTGTTAGCAATTTTGACACTTAGCCACAAACTCCGCTATATCTTTTTTCATTTCAGGCCACTAATAGATTTGCTTCAAATCTCGGTACATCTTGATTACACCCGGATGAATGGAATATCGTGAACCATGGGATTCTTTCAACAATTTCTGAATCAAATCCTCAACTTGAGGAACACAAATCCTTCCTTTAAAACTGAGTACACCTTCCGTATTAAGAGTGGTCTCTTGTGCTTTACCCATCACAACCTTCTTTCTAAGCTCATTCAAATTTTTATCCTCAAACTGTTTGGCCTTGATTTCCTCAATGAACGTGTCCCTAACCTCAATTCTAGATTACACCCCACCTTTCTCTGAGATGCCCAACTACATGAATTTAGACTCCAAGGTCTGGATTTCTTTAGCTAAAGGTCGCTTAGTTGCACTCAACCGAGCCAAACTACCCATACTCATAACCTTTCGACTTAGTGCGTCTGCCACTACATTAGCCTTACCCTAATGATAATGGATGGTCACATCATAATCCTTGAGTAACTCCATCCACCATCGCTGTCTCAAATTCAGATTCTTTTGAGTAAACACATGTTGCAAGCTATGAAGATCAGTAAACACCTCACACTTAACCCCATAAAGATGATGTCACCAGATCTTAAGAGCAAGCACTACCACTGTCAACTCTAAATCATGCGTTGGATAATTCCTCTCATGCACCTTCAACTGTCGCGATGCATAAGCTATAATATTTTTATTTTGCATCAACACCACACCCAAACCAGAATGTTAAGCACACAATAAATAATAAAATCTTTACCTTCAACCGGTAGTGCTAGAATAAGTGATGTGGTCAAGAGAGTCTTGAGCTTTTGAAAGCTCTCCTTGCATTTTTCAGTCCATTCAAATGGTATCTCCTTTTTGGTCAAATTTGTCAAGTGCGTGGCAATAGAAGCAAAGTTCTTCACAAATCGACGATAGTAGCTAGCGAGCCCCGCAAAACTTCTAACTTCAGTCATAGAGCTAGGCCGAACCCAATTCTTAACCGCTTCAATCTTTTGGGGATCTACCATTACCCCTTCTTTTGAAACCACATGCCCCAAAAAGGAAACCAAACTCAACCAAAATTCATATTTAGAAAATTTCGCATACAACTAAAGATGATTAGCATGCTCTTCTCTACTTTTTGAATAAACCAAAATATCATCAATAAAGACTTTAACAAACGAATCAAAAAATGGTTGAACACACCATTCATCAAACTCATGAAAGTTGTAGGCGCATTTGTCCACCCAAACAACATAAGTAGAAACTCATAGTGCCCATAGCGGGTTCTAAACACGGTCTTGGGCACATCCTCAGACCTAATTTTTAACTGATGGTAACCAGACCTTTGATCAAGTTTAGAGAAAACTGATGCGCTTTGTAATTGGTCAAAAAGATCATATATCCTTGGCAATGGGTACTTGTTTCGAATGGTGACCCTATTTATTTGCCGGTAATCTATACACATCCTCATACTACCATCTTTTTTCTTAATAAACAAGACTAGAGCACGCCACGAGGAAGCACTAGGGAGAATGAATCATTTATCAAAAAGTTCTTGGATTTGAGCCTTAAGCTCTCTTAATTTTACGGGAGCCATGCGATATGGAGGGATATAAATGTGGCGAGTACCAGGTTCTAAATCAATACAGAAATCTATATATCCATTGGAGGCATACCAGACAAATCAATAGGAAATACTTCTCTAAATTCTGACACCACCAAAATAGACTCAATAGAAGGAGACTCAACCTTAACATCCTGAATATGAGCAAAATAAGCCAAACAAACCCGCCCTACCAGTTTCCTAGCCCGAATGGATAATATGATCTTAGCTTGCTTATGCTTGTACAACTTTTCCACTCTAACTTTTCCCTTTTCGAAATTTCTAGAGTCACAGACTTAGTATTACAATTAAGCATAACAAAATAGGGGGATAACCAAGTCAGGCCTAAGATTATGTCAAAGTCAATCATATCCAAAATTACCAAATTAGCTTAAGTCTGAAAACCATAAACAAGATAGGATAAGCACGATAGACATGGGTTACTATGACAGACTCTCCAATGGGGGTGGAAGCATGGATGGGGGCATCAAGTATATCACAATTCATATCGAAATCTGAGGCAAATCGCCCGGACACATAAAAATAAGTAGAACCCTAATCAAATAACACATTAGTCATCCGATCACAGACAAGAATAGTACATGTGATCACTGCGTCAAACGCCTCCGCCTCGGTCTTGCCCGAAAAGGCATAACATTGAACCCGTACATCTTGATGAGCAACTTCATTGCCTGGATGCACAGTACCCCTGCCTGCGATACCATTTCCCCTACTTTTGCGCCCTCACCCTTTTTGTGGACGCCCTCGACCATTATTACCATTTCCCGTGGGTTCCACTGCTCTAGTCTGCTGCTGCACGGAATCCATCATGCCGGGTAGGGACAATCTCTCCTCATATGCCTAGGCTCTTCAATGTTATAGCAAGTACGATCAAAAGATGGCCTGCTCCCCGTCGAAGGTGCGGCACCTCGGCTATCCTGAATCAAATTCTGAGGTGGAGTTCCAAAGTGATTATCTATAGAAGCGGGTATCGCAAACTGAATTGGTGGGGCTGCAAGAGTCGGCTTTCCTGAACCTCTGGAGTAAGAATCCTGTAAATTTCTTGAATTCTTGGCTTTCTTAGCCAATGCCTTAGCCTGACCGTCTCGTCATACCCCCTCCACTTTCTTTACAAAATCCATTACCTCATTAAAGCTTTTTTCTGCAGAGGTCATATGAACTGACAATACTTGCAACTCAAAATTTAGTCCCTTAACAAATAAGCGAATCCTCTTTTCCTCAGTAGTCACCAATTTTGTAGCATATTTGGACAAAGCATGAAACTTAGCCTCATAAGAAGCCACAGACATACCACCTTTCTCCAAAGCCATGAACTCATCCTTCTGAGGATCTCTTAAAGTCTTGGGCATATACTTCTCCAAAAACAGAGCATGAAACTGGGTCCAAGTGAGTGGGGGTAAAGCTGAAGATCTACATTCCACATAAGCTCTCTACCACTGCTTAGGCTCACCTTGAAGATGAAAAGTCACAAACTATATTCCATGCTGATGGACAATTCCCAACTTATGAAGTCTTTCATAATAATCTAGGATGAACTCATATGTGTCCTCACTCTAAGAACTATGGAACGCAGGCGGTTTCAATTTCTAGAACGTAGTCAACATCTCATGTTCATTACTAGTCATAACAAGACCGAACAAAGTACGGAAGAAAGCGTTAGTACTTACAGTTCCACTCACCTTAGGGACAGTGATTGCAATAGGGGGATTGGTAAGAGCTTGAGTTGCTTGAATAGAGGGAATCACTCTAGGGTACCAACCAATCCTTTTAAGAACGACATAATCTGTTGAGCTAACACTGGGTCTAAGGGAGGAATACATATAGTCTGAGCCTACACCTCTTCCTCTTGTCCAATATTCTCCTCATTCTCAACCTCTACATTCTCTTCTACCTCTTCATGGTGCGCAGGAGAGGCCTCATTTCTGGAAGCATCTCCAACAGTGTTCCATCCTTAGTAGGTGCCACCCTTCCTCGGCCTCTACCCCTAGCTCTTCCTCTACCCCTGCCTCGACTGTGACCTCTTGCTGCAGATTCCTCAGGTGGAGCATAGACGGGAGCTACGGGCCTGACGCCATTGAACCTACTGTTAACTATCTGCGAACAGAAGAGTGAAGGAGGTTAGATACCAATTCGGATCGCCGATACAAATTAGAATCAAGTTATAGCACAAAGGATACAAGAGAAAACATAGAGATTTCCTAAAGTCCTATAGCCTCTCGAAGAAAAGTACAGACGTCTCCGTATCGTTTTGTAAGACTCTATTGGACTCGTTTTAGTACATTGAGATCAACAAACCTAGGCTCTGATACCAACTTTGTCATGACCCAGACCATCGTGATTGACACACACACTAACCCTTCGGTGGGAGAACCATTACTAGAACCCAAGCTAAACAACTTAACCAAAAACTAAGACATTTAAAGATACTGAAGTAGGTTTAAATGTTTAAGAAAAGTAAAATAGGGAGTTCCCATAAACTCCAAAAGTAAAAAAAAATGCAGAATAATACCTAGAACTTCAAAGTCAACGTACCAAAACTCTAAAAAGGAACCATAGTCTAAAGAAATGGGTACACCCTAAACTAACAAAGAGTTATATGAAGAAATAGTCTAATTCCAAAGATGTGGACATAAACGAAAATAAAACTCATGGCAGCCTAAAAGAACTGGCTCACCCTTGAATTCGATGACGATCATTGATCTTCTAAGCGAGGTCTGTCAGTAGCCACTTGAAGATGCCCTGTAATCAGCAAAGAAAGATCAAGTGCAGTATTAGTATAACCACAGTGTACTGGTAGGATCACGTGGCTATCTTACTTAGTGCAACATACAGAAGCCATTACAACATAATAATAAACATGCATACACTGAGCATATACAATATCAATATTTTTTACAAACAAGTACAATTTCACAGTTCTCAAGATATACAGTTATGTCAAGTCAATGGTCCTCTCATGGAACCCAAACCCAAACTGTTAGTGTACTGGTGTGTGGTACCCATTCCAAGTTAGTATGTCGGATTGTGATACCCGTTCTTATGTTTATGCCACTATGTGGCAACCGATCCCAGTTAGTGTGTCAGAACGCAACACCCGATGTATTCAACAAGACACAATCACAATCACAATCACAATCACAAGTACATTTTCATAATTATACAATCAAGTCATGATTCATGGAATACAATTATCCAATTATCATCAATTACGATTAGTGAGACCAATAATGCAACATTTGCATACATATATGCATTATAATGAAGCAAGAACAAACATATATCACACAACATGAAATCACAACCATCACCTACCTTGAACAAAGCTTGAATTTCCTAAGAAACTTGATTCTTCCCTTTTCAGATTCTTTTTTGTTGTTATTGATCTACAAACAATTAATATAACATAGGAATCAATAAATGATGTCTAATTAACAGGATTAAAGTCAACACTATCAACCTTATATCGAACCCATGATCCCAATATCTAAATTAAGGCATTTTCCACAATCCAAACAATTCCAAAACCCTTGCCCAACAATAATCACCCATTGTGGAATATTGTCAAGAAAACACCTGGGGTCGTTACTTAGCTCTCAAAGTCAAAAAGTGCAGAATAAACATTTTTGAGGCTTATTTCCGACTTAAGCCACGTCTGTCCCACCACAGTGGTTATCACCCCGCTACAGCAGGCCCGCCCTGGTGGGAAAATCCCGCCTTAGCGGCTTCCATGGAAAGAGTGAGAAAATTTAAGAATTCCAAACTTCCATTTCACAACACACCTTAATCCCATGACACTGAGAAACTACCCTCTCATGCTAAGATCAATCTCAGGAGTTCTATTCACTCGAATTCAATTCCGTAAAGTCGTATGGGTTTCTTAATGTCTTAACTATCTACTCATGTGATCGAAATCATAATTAGATCACCCAATTTTTACTAGATTTCCCTAGACCTTACTGACTCCGTTTTCGTCTAAATCTGGACTAGTTGGAAATTCCAAGTTACTACGAAAAAGTTTTTAGGCCCAAAATTTTTTCCTGTTGGCTTTTCTATAATGACTGAAACCGATCGTTACATTAATAAATATTTTCAAAAAAGTATATCGCGTATTAAATCTCTCTAACTTAAACTTGATTCAATTTAAAAATTTGAATCTTTGTATTTCAAAATTATGCACCATCTTCTCAAAAGTTACAGTTGGTAGAGACTTTGTGAATAATTTAAATCAGGCACATAGTCACTTGAACAAATTTGTTACAATTTAATATCACCATTCTTTTGAAGTTCATGTCTTTAGCAAAATATATTTCGTTTTGTCTCCTTTTGTGAATCATCCTTTCAATTGTATTACGCATGCTGCACTATCTTCATATAAAATCGTGAATATTTTATCATATTTTTCTTGAATGAGGTGTATCATTGACTTCTGTCACAAACATTCTTAACTTGCTTCATGATTTTGCAACTTTCTCCATTCAACTTCTTTCAACAAATAATTTATTGCCTCTTGAAAACTCTTCGAGATTTCCAATTCAAGTCATCAACTTACATGACAATACCAAAGATTCTTGATTAATATAATCCATATGAGGATTATAAAATAAATTCTAAAAATTTGTATATGATTCATGCATTTTGCATTTATCGGATATTTTCAAATAATTTTTTCTAAAACTCTTAAAAGGTTTTAGAAGTGTTATGTCATAGGATCTTCAAGAGTACATTGTTTCCTTATAATGATCATTTGATTTTTTTTTTTCAATAATTATTGAATTGGAACAGATTGGTTTGCCATGCTTCATGCATATCGTAGGCTGTCCTTAAGGGACATTACCATGCCCCAAGCGTACACTCTGAGAGGGACTGACACACGAGAACCATTGCTGGCTCCAAGTGAACCCATGGCCTAGCTTACTTACTCAGCGGAAGACTTAAACATAAGAAATATAACTCATGCAATAACTTAAGATATAATAACTTAGCTAAAAATGGCAACTCAAATCTTAAATGTATACAACTGAACTAAATATGACTAAAGAACTATAATTATCTGTCTATGAAGCCTATAAAAAAAATAGGGATGTCCGGACAAAACCTCTGATCATCTTAACAACTGAAAACTAGAAAGCAATGTAAAAAGGAGCCCTCCAAAAAGCAAGGAGGCTCACCAACTGACTCTGAGTGCTCAACTGGATTAACGAGGCGCTGGATGCTGGTCCTGGTTACCTGTGACTGCATCATGAAATAATGTAGGCGACTGGCACCAGTACATTGACTGTACGAGTATGCGAGTGGAATGCTAAACATAACATAAGCTTAAAAAGAGTTTGAAAGAAACACTTACCTTGGCTTTACTCAATTCATAAATAACTTAATATAAAGCATAAAACAGATGCAATATACAGAAAGCTTTTAAAACAGTAGAAAGAAACTTAGTTCGTTAAATAAATGCAATAACAAACTCAATTATACTCGTATAATAAAGTAATATAGTTTCTGTGGTAGTTTCTCTAACCGACAACCACCACTATGAGCCTAAGTGGTGATACGACGTCTTGCCCATGCTGCCAGAACTGTCCTATACTTTGCCGTCATATAGAATGCCTTAACTAAGTGGATCCACTAGTCTATGCTAAAAACCACTCAAAGAATCATCTAAACAGTATGATCATTTACTACCCATGATGGCTACATGGTTTATGGAGACTTGCGTTATTATGAACTCGCATCCCCACATCAGTGCTCAATACTACTCCCAAAATATACTTAGCTCGTGGGTTTGTAAAAACAAAAGTATTTATTTAATTTGAGATAATTACTCAAAGCTTAGCTTAAAAGCTCTCTTGGAACTCAGCGTATCCCTTTCTTGTTCAAACGTGAAAACTTTTTTAACTCTTGGGAATACTTAGTTCTGGTATAATCTTTGAAGAAATAAACTCAACTCTTTACTCTTTGCTTAACTTAAAACTTATGTCTTAAAACAAAGTTAAAATGTTTGTGAAAGACTTTTAAAAACTTTATGAACTTCTCTTGACTTGTTTCTTAATTTCTAGACTTGACTCTTAACTTTCCTTGAATTGAATTATGGATTCAAGGTTCATGATCTCAAGTTTATGGATGATTTCATGATGTTTAGATGTACCTAAGAATGTTGGAATCAACTAGAAAATATAGGTATGTTGCTAAGGAACTTATACGGAAAATTGGGGAAGAAATGGAAAAAATTGGCGTCCCTCGCGCTCTGAGAGGCACGGGGCACCAACCCTTGAAATTCAAAGAGTGACTTAGGGCGCTCTGGCAAGCGCGACGCCCCAGAGGTCAAAATTCAGAGACCCCTTCTTGGGGCTCTAAGAGGGGAGATACCCCAGGACCCTACCAAGGTGCTACTCGACTTTTCTTCCTCGTTTTTCATCTCTAAACCCTCTAAATTCACTTGGTTCTTTCCCCAAACACTTAGAATTGATTATACCCTCAATATATACTAGATTCAACTCAACATTACACTCGAAAACATGAATCAAATCTCAAGAAAACTTCTTCAACATAACCTACAATAATTCAAACGAATTTCATCAAGAACTCAAAGGATTTACTTTCAAATATAATATACTTCGTTGAATTGAATCATGATTGGCGCGTGGGTGAACAAACCCAATGCTATGTCATCGCACATACCTCATAGGGATCACCCCTTGACGAAATCCACAAGCTAAATCCTTACGAACGATGATCTTAGCTCTTTTCTCTATTTTTCTCCTCTTGCGTTCTTTCTCCAAACACCCTAACTCTATTTTTTAAAAGTGTAAACTGAATCCTATCAATTTATATACCTTAACAAAATTACCAAAAATGAATTAATTAAGTTGGGTATAGAAAATACCAAACTACCCTTCCAAAAGCCAGATTGGACTTTCCTTATCCAAACAACCCAACTTTCAATGAGCATATCTCATTCATACTAACTCGGAATTGCACAAACTAGACGGCGTTGGAAAAATTATTCCAAGATATTTCCTATGATATTTGGAAACACACCTAACTCATCCTGAGTTTGGAGTTATGGTCGTTTGAAGTTGACCAAAAACTAAACTTAACATACTTAACAAATTTTCCAGATTTTTGTATTCTTTCCAAAAATGACTTTTCCCAATTTTTAACTCTTCCTAGTTCTTTCGAATAGCAAGATGTTACAATATCTCCCCCTTGGGAACATTCTTTCTCGAATGGGATTACTCTTACTAGGCTAAAGATGTAACATCAATCATTCACTTCAAACACCCAACAAGCAAATGAAAAAAAAACATGCCAACTTATAAATAAATACCAAGAAAAGGATTAATACCTTAATTTGGAACTTTTCCAGATTCGAATAGATGTGGATATCGTTTATTCATGTCATCCTCAGCTTCCCAACTAGCTTCCTCAACAAACTGACTCCTCCAAAGAACTTTGATTGATGCTACCTCTTTTGTTCTCAACTTGCAAACTTGGCGATCTAGAATTTGAACATGAATCTCCTCATAAGACAAGCTATCCTTGATCCCAATATCTTCAGTTGGTATGATCAATGAAGGATCACCCATGCACTTCTTCAACATGGAGATGTGAAATACCGGATGAACCGTGACTAACTCTTATGGTAACTCCAACTCATAAGCTATATTACCTACCCTTTTAGGTATTCTATAAGGGTCAAATACCGGGGACTAAGCTTCCCCTTCTTACCGAATCTCATAACACCTTTCATGGGTGAAACTTTCAAGTACACCCAATCATCTACTTCAAACTGTAACTCCCTTCTCCTAACATCAGTGTAGGATTTCTGACGACTCTGCGATGTTTTCAACCTCTCTTGAATAACCTTCACCTTCTCCATATCTTGATGAACTAAGCTCGGTCCTATCAATCCTGCTTCATAAACTTCAAACCATCCAATAGGAGATTTACATCTTCTCCCATAAAGAGCTTCATAAAGAGCCATTTGGATGCTAGAGTGGTAACTATTATTGTAAGCAAATTCAATAAGGGGTAGGTGATCATCCCAATTACCTTTGAAATCAATCATACAGGTCCTCTACATGTCTTCTAAGGTCTGAATAATGCGCTCTGCTTGCCATATGTCTGAGGATGAAAGCCAGTAAGTAAGTTCACCTTTGAACCCAAGCCTTTTTGGAATGACTTCCAAAACTGTGTAGTAAATTACATACCTCTGTCTGAAATAATGGAGACCAGAACTCCATGAAGTCAAACCACTTCTTGAAGATACAACTTGGCATAGTCCTCTGCTGAATGGGTAGTCTTTACCAGCAAAAGTGGGCTAATTCTATCATTTGATCAACAATCACCCAAATATAATCATGCTACTTGCGAAACCTTGTAAACCTGTGATGAAGTCCATATTAATCATATCCCCCTTCTACTCCGAATGTTCTATATTTTAAGCTAACCCACCGGGCATTTGATGCTCTACTTTAACTTGCTGGAAATTCAGACACTTAGCAACAAATTCTGCAACGCCTTTTTTCATACTACTCCACCAATAAACTTCTCTTAAATAACGATACATCTTTGTAAAACCCGGATGGATAGAATATCTGGAGCTATGAGCCTCCTCCATAATTCTTTCTTGAAGTTCATCCACCCTTGGTACACACAACCTACCTTGAGTTTGCCAATACTTTTTGTTTATGAACATTTGCCTTTAATTCAAGCTAAACATGATCTTGGTCTTGCTTCTCTTTTACTTCTGACACTTATGATGATTCAGCCCCATTCATCATCACTAATCCTCCTTCTGTGGAATCCATTAGTCGAACTCCTAACCATGCAAGTCTATGCACATCTTTCGCTAACTCTCTTTTCTTCCAAAACATGGGTGGTACTACAGTAATGATGATTCGACCCCTATTCATCACCGCCACTTCTTCTTCTGTGGAATCCATTAGTCGAAATCTTAATCGTGCAAGTCTATGCACATCTTTTGCTAACTCTTTCTTTTTTTCCTCAACATGGGTAGTACAACCCATACACAACCTGCTTAAAGAATACTTATGTCATAATCCTTGAGTAATTTTAACCACCCCTTCTGTATGAGATTAAGCCCTTCAGAGTAAACACCTATTGAAGTCTTTTGTGATCAGTGAATACATTCACATGAACACCATACAAATAATGATGTCATATCTTCAAAGAAAATACTACAACAACCAACTCTAAGTCAGGGGTTGGGTAATTCTTCTCATAAACTTTCAGCTGTCTGGAGGCATAAGCTATAACCTTACCATTTTGCATTAATACACAACCCAAACCAACTCTAGATGCATCACAATACACCACAAAACCTTGAGTACCTTTTGGTAAGGTAAAAACGAGGGCAGTAGTCAACCTCTTTTTCAATTCCTGAAAGATTTTCTCACAAGCTTCAGACCATTGAAACTTCACTGTTTTCTGGGTTAACTTGGTAAAAGGGGATGAAATAGATGAGAACCCCTCTACGAACCTTATATAATATCCAGCCAACCTTAAGAAACTTCTAATATCCGTTGGAGATGTGGGTCTAGGTCAATTCTGTACTGCCTCTATTTTCTGGGTATCAACTCTAATTCCATCACTGGAAACTATGTGGCCCAAGAATGCAACACACTCAAGAAAAAACTCACATTTAGAGAACTTAGCGCATAACTCCTTATCTTTCAAAGTCTTAAGAACTATTCTAAGATAGCTAGCATGATCTTTCTTATTCCTCGAATAGATTAGAATGTCATCAATGAAAACGATAATAAATATATCTAAATAATGCTTGAATACTCTATTCATAAGGTCCATGAACGCTGCAGGTGCATTAGTTAAACTGAACGACATAACCAGAAACTCATAATTACCATAACGGGTCCTGAATGCTGTCTTGGGAATATCACACTACCTTACTTTCAATTGATGGTAGCCAAATCTGAGGTCTATCTTAGAAAAACAAGAAGCACCCTGAAGCTGATCAAAAAGATCATCAATTCTTGGAAGAGGCTACTTGTTCTTGATGGTAACCTTATTCAACTGACGATAATCTATACACATCCTAATGGTTCTCACAAATAAGACCAGAGCGCCCTAAGGTGAGACACTTGGTCGAATAAAGCCCTTGTCAAGGAGATCTTTCAACTGTTCTTTAATCTCTTTCAACTCTGCTTGTGCCATTCTATTTGGCGAAATCGAGATAGGACAGGTATCGAGAAGAATGTCTATGCCAAAGTCTATTTCTCTCTCAGGAGGGACTCCAAGTGGATCATCTAGAAAGACTTCTGGAAACTCTTTTACTATTGGAACTGACTGAATGGGAGGTATCTCAACACTAGAGTCATTAACTCGGACTAAGTGATAGATACAACCCTTAGAAACTAACTTTCTCACCTTAAGGTAAGAAATGAAACGACCCCTAGGCATTGCTGAACTACTACACCACTCTATGACTGGCTCATTAGGAATTTGAAACTTGATAACTCTAGTTCTATAATCTATTGATGAATAACAGGCATGAAGCCAGTCCATACCTAAAATGACATCAAAATCTACCATGTCTAACTCAACTAAATTAGTCATGGTGCTTTTGTGATTGATGATAATTGTACATTCACGGTAGACTCTCTCAGCTAGAATAGAATTACCCACCGATATAGAAACACTGAAGGGCTCAACAAGAATCTTAAAGTTTATACCAACATAAGAAGTTACAAAAGATAAACTCACTCCTGGATCTAACAAAGCATAAACAACAAAGCTAAAGACTTGGATCATACTAGTGACAACGTCTGGTGAATCCTCTTGCTCTTAGCAGCTGGTGATACCATAGAGACGGTTTGCTCCTCCGCCAGAGTCAGAAGTAGCTCCTCTAGATGCAACCCTGTCTGGTGGAGCAACTGATGAAGATTGGGCTTTATTGCCCTGATTCATATAACCTTACTGGTTCTTGGGGCACTCTTTCATAAAGTGACCCTCTTGTACACACTTGAAACAACCTGTGGAACCATCGCGACACTTACCCGGGTAGGTTCTACCACACTTAGCATATATCGGAGCCCAAGTACCTCCTTGTGCCATAATACCCTGAGACTGCGTAGGTCTAGCTCTAAAGTTCTGCAAATTCTAACCATTATAATCACTTTTGTTTATGGGTGCAAGTGCACTAGTAGATGATGAAGTAGGTCCCTTTTCTTTTGTTGAAAGGACGCGTGGTTCACATTACTTCTTTGTTGCCTGGACTCATTCCCTGTCTTAGCTTTCTTGATTCTAAACTCTTCCCTATCCCTCAACTTCTCTTTCTCAACCTACTGCACATAAACCATTAACCTTGCTATATCCAATTCACCTATAAGCATTGCAACCCTACCTTTTTTACTTGACAGATGAGACAACCCAGCAACATACAGACTCATCCTACTCCTCATATCCTCAACCATCTCAGGAGCATAGCGGGAGAGTTGGGTGAACTTCAAGCTATACTCATGGACACTTAGTAAATCTTGCTTAAGGGTAAGAAATTCCTATACCATAGCCTATTTTAATTCTCGGGGAAAGAAACGCCCCAAGAAAGCTTCCTCAAGACATGCCCAACTCGCAGGTGGTGCTCTCTCAGCTCTACCCTTCATCTTCTGGTCAAACCAAGTCCTAGCAACTTCCTTCAATTGATATGCAACTAGTTCAACCCGTTTAGTATCGACAATGTAGATAGCATCAAATACATTTTGCAGTTCCTCAATAAAGTTATTTGGATCCTCAAAAGTGTTTGAACCAGTGAAACTTGGAGTGTTCACCCGCAAGAATTTACGGATCCTCAAAATGTCAGCCTCTTCTTGTTGAGCCCTTCTTTGTTACCCAACCTTGTTAGTCATATCTTAACTTAGCATCCTTATCGTTTTTTTGAACTAAACATTGGTAACTTCTCCTTAGGGTTGCACTTCAGGTGCATTGGGTACCCCTTGCTCCTCAATACTACACCTAGCAGGACGACCTATGAAAACTCTTCGTGGAGGCATGCTTAAATGAAAGACATGCGCAAACACGAATTAGAAAGAAACTTTTTAGAGATCAAACTCTAACACATGAAATAAGTGTGAAAGAAGTGAGAAAATTTCCTAAGTGTCACAGCCTCCTAATTATAAATATGGCACACTTCACACTGATAACTAGGACTCTACAGACACGAC
The DNA here is from genome assembly GCA_037074985.1 of Solanum bulbocastanum. Classification (NCBI taxonomy): domain Eukaryota; kingdom Viridiplantae; phylum Streptophyta; class Magnoliopsida; order Solanales; family Solanaceae; genus Solanum; species Solanum bulbocastanum. The sequence goes on along the minus strand of CM073603.1, from coordinate 6,049,796 downwards.
TTTATAGACTCCTTAGGACTATTGAACTCTATGTTCTAATACCAAGTTTGTCACTCCCCGAGCCTACACACTGGGCGGGACTAGCACTCGAGAACCATTGCTGGCACCAAGAGAACCCTTGGTCTAGCTTGCTTACTCAGCAGAAGACTTAAACACAAGAAATATAACTCGTGCAATAACTTAAGGGATAATAACGTAGCCAAAAATGGCAGCTCAAATCTTAAACGTATACAATTGAAATGAATAAGACTAAAGAACTATAACTATTTGTCTATGAAGCCTTTAAAACAAAGAGGGATGTCGGGACAAGACCCCCGATTATCCTAATAGTTGAAAACTAGAAAGCAATGTAAAATGGAGCCCTCCGAAAAGCAAGAAGGTTAACCAACTGACTCTGAGTGCTCAACTAGATCAACGAGGCACTGAATGCTGATCCTGGTTACCTGTGTCTTCATCATGAAATGATGCAGGACAATTGGCATCAATAAATTCAATGTACGAGTATGCGAGTGAAATGCTAAACATAACATAATCTTGAAAAGAGTCTGAAATAAACACTTACCTTGGCTTTACTCAACTCATGAATAACTCAACTCAATATAAAGCAAGAAAACACATGCAATATACAGAAAGCTTTTAAAACAATAGAAAGCAACTTAGTTCGTTAAAGAAATACAATAACAAACTCAATTGTACTATGAGCCTAAGAGGTGATACAACGTCTTGCCCATGCTTCCAGAATTGTCCTATACTTTGTCATCATATAGAACGCCTTAACTAAGCAGATCCACAAGTTTATGCTAAAAAGCACTTAAGGAATCATTTAAAAAGTATGATCCTTTACTACCCATGATGGCTACATGGTTTATGGAGACTTGAGTTATTATGAACTTGCATCCCCGTATCGGTGCTCAATAATACTCCCAAAATATACTTAGCTCAATTGTTTGTAAAAACAAAACTTTCTTTAATTTGAGATAATTTCTCAAAACTTAGCTTAAAAGGTTTCTTGGAAATCAGTGTTTCCATTTCTTGTTCAAACGTGAAACATTTTAAACTCTTGGAAATACTTAGTTCTCGTATAATCTTTGAAGAAATGAACTCATCTCTTTACTCTTTGCTTAACTTAAAACATAAGTCTTAAAACAAAATTAAAACGTTTGTGAAAGACTTTTGAAAACTTTATGAACTTCTCTTGACTTGATTCTTAACTTCTAGACTTGACTCTTAACTTTCCTTGAATTGAAGTATGGATTCAAGGTTTATGATATCATATTTATGGATGATTTCATGATGTTTAGATGTACCTAGAGTGTTGGAATCAACTTGAAAACATATGTTTGTTGCTAAGGAACTAGTACAAAAAGTTGGGGAAGAAATGGGAAGAGCTGGCGTCCCCTGGCGCGAGGCGCCAGCCTTTGAAATTCATAAAGTGACTTAGGACGCTCTAATTGGCACAGCGCCCCAGAGGTCAAAATTCAGAGACCCCTTCTTAGGGCTCTAAGAAGGGCGATACCCCAGGACCCTACCCAGGTGCTCCCCGACTTTTGTTCCTCGTTTTTCATCTCTAAACCCTCTAATTTCACTTGGTACTTTCCCCAAACACTTAGAATTGATTATAACCTCAATATATACTAGATTCAACTTGAAATTACACCCGAAAACATGAATTAATCTCAAGAAAACAACAACAACACAACCCACAGGAATTCAAACAATATTCATCAAAAATTCAAAGGATTTACCTTCAAATATAATATACTTCGCTGAATTGAATCATGATTGGAGTGTGGGTGAACTAACCCAACACTATGTAATCTCACATACTCGTAGGGATTACCCCTTGACGAAATCCACAAGCTAAATCCTTACGTATGATGATCTTGGCTCTTTTATCCTTTCTTTTCTTCTTGCGTTCTTTCTCCAAAATTGTAAACTGAATCCTATCAGTTTAGACCTTAAAAAAATTAGCAAAAACGAATTAATTATATTGGGTATAGAAAAGACCAAAATACCCTTCCAAAATTCGGATTGAACTTTCCTTATCCAAACAGCACAACTTTCAATAAGCATATCTCACTCATACAAACTCAAAATTGCGCAAACTCAGTGGCGTTGGAAAGATTATTCCAAGATATTTTATACGATGTCTGAAAACACACCTAACTTTTTCTGATCTTGCACTGACCTGGTTTCGTCGATATAGAAAAGCCAATGGGGAAAATTTTTAGGTCAGAAAATATTTTCGTAGTAACTTGAAATTTTTCAACCTAGTCCACATTTGGACGAAATCAGAGTCGTTAATGCGTGGGGAAATATGTTAATAATTGGGTGATTTAAATATGATTTTGACGACATAAGTAGATAGCTAATGCATTAAGTAATCCGTACGACTTTACGAAATTGAATTCGGGTGAGTAGAACTCCTGGAATAGATCTTAGCATGAACGGATAGTTTCTGAGTGTCGTTGGTTAAAGGCATGTTTTGAAACATGGGTTTTGGAATTCTTTAAATAGCTTACTGTTTCGTGCAAGCCACTTTGGTAGTGATTTTGGTCGCCAGGGCGGGGCTGTTGTAGAGGGCTAGAGCCGTTGTGGTAGGCCAGAAGCGACTTAAAGTCGTAAATAAACCCCAAAAACGTTTTATTCTACAATTTTCAAATTTGAGAAAGCAATCTAATGAGTAATTATCGATGGAGAAGGGTTTTGATCTAGATTCTATGGTGGAAACAACCATAATCTGAATACTTGGGATCATGAGTTTAATCTAGGGTTCATAGAATTATTAGTAATTCGGGTAATTAGTAATTATTTATTGATTCCCGTATTATTATGATTGTTCTAGACCAAAAACAAGCGAAAGCAATTCGAAAATGGAAGGATCAAGTTTCTTAGGGTTTCAAGTGTGTTTCGAGGTAGGTGATGGTTGTTATTCTATAATTATGTAATGTATGATTGTCCATCTTCATTATAATACATGTATATATGTGGATGTTGCATTATTGATCATACTTGTAGTAAATAAGGATATATGATTGATGAATGCCATTGAATCATAACTTGATTGTATGATTATGAGAATGTACTTGTGATTGTGATTGTGGCTTGTTGAATGGATCAGGTGTTGCGCTCCGACACACTAACTTATATCGGTTGCCATGTTCTAGCATAATTATGGGATCAGTTGCCATATTCCAGCATAAACATTGGATTAGGTACCACGTTTTGATATGCTAACTATTTGGGTTTGGGTTCTATGAGAGGACCAATGACTTGTCATAATTGTGTATCTTTAGAAATAGAAAGTTGTTCATTTTTCGTAAATGTTGATAATATTGTATATGTTTGATATATGCATGTGATTATATTATTGTGTTGACTTGTTTATGTTACACTTAATGGGATAGCCACGTGATTCTACCAGTGCACTGTGGTTGTGTACTGATACTGTACTTTCTCTTTCTTTGTTGAGTACAGGGCATCTTCAAGCGGCTATTGACAGACCTTGCTTAGAAGATCAGTAATCGTTTGAATTCAAACTCATCTACCGAGTTGCATGAGTTCTCCTTCTGTCTATGTCGACATTTCAAACTTAGATTTTCTAGTTAGATGTTAGAACTTTAGTTTAGGGTTGTAACCCTTCTTATTTAGAATTTGGTTCATTGTTAGATGTTTTGGTACATTGACTTATAGGTTCTAGGTTTATTTTTTGCATTGTTAGTTGTTAGACCTTTTGGAGGTTTATGGGAACTTCAGTCTTTAGCTATTTAACTTAATTCTGCAACTTAAATGCTTTAGTTTTTGGTTTAGTTGCTTGGTTTGGGTTGTAGTAGTGGTTCTCCCACTAGAGGGTTAGTGTGGGTTCCAATCACGATGGTCTGAGTCGTGACAAAGTTGGTATTAGAGCCTAGGTTCGTTAATCACGATGTACCAAAACAAGTCTAGTAGAGTCTTGTAGAACGGTATGGGGATGCCTTTACTTTTCTTCGAGAGGCTATAGGATTTAGGAAATCTCTATGTTTTCTCTTGTCTACTTTCATGCTATAACTTGATTCCAATTGGTATATGTCGATTCAAATTTGTATCTAACCTCCTTCACTCTTCTGTCTGCAAATAGTTAATACTAGATTCAACGGCGTCAGGCCTATATCTCCCATCAATGCTCCAGTTGAGGAATCTCCAGCGAAAGGTCGCAGTCGAGACAAGGGTAGAGGAAGAGCTAGGGGTAAAAGCCGTGAAAGAGTAGCACCTATTGGGAATGAAGCTCCTGTTGAAAATGCTCATATGAATAAGAACCTTCGTGCGCATCATGAAGAGATAGACAAGAATGTCGATGTTGAGATTATTGAGAATGTTGAGGATATTGGACAAGAGGAAGAGGTGCAGGTTGAGACTATAGGTGTTCCTCTCTTAGACCCATTGTTGGCACAACAGATCATGTTATTTTTGAAGGTATTGGTTGGTCCTGGAGTGCTTTCCTCTATTCAAGCAGCTCAGGCTCCCGCCCGTCCCCCTATTACTAACACTACCCCAAGACGAGTTGAACTGGAGGTAATGATGCTTTCTTCCGTCCTTTTTTGGGTTATGTTATGACTGGTAATGAGAATGAAATGTTGACTAAGTTTTTGAATCTAAAGCCTCTTATGTTTCTTGGTTATGAGAGTGAGGATGCTTATGAGTTTATTTTAGAATGCTATGATAGGCTTTATAAGTTGGGAATTATCCATCAACATGGGGTTGAGTTTGTGACTTTGCTGCTTCAAGGTGAGGCTATGCAGTGGTAGAGAGCTTATATGAAAGGTAGATCTTCAACTTTACCCCTACTTTCTTAGACCCAGTTTCATGCTTTGTTTTTAGAGAAATATGTGCCTAGGAATTTGAGGTATCGCAAGAAGGATGAGTTCATGGCTTTGGAGCAAGGTGGAATGAATGTGGATACTTATGAGACCAAGTTTCATGCTTTGTCTAGATATGCTACTCAATTGGTGACTATTGAGGAGGAGATGATCTGTTTATTTATTAGGGGACTAAATTTTGAGTTGCAGGTATTATCTGTTCATATGACCTCTGCAGGGAGGAGCTTTAATGAGGTAACTGACTTTGTTAAGACAGAGGAGGGAGTGAGGTGAGACGGACAATCTACGACATTGGCTAAAAGGGCCAAGAACTCGGGTAACTTTCAAGGTTTTTACTCTAGGGGGTACTGAAGGCCAACGCTTGCAGCCAAGTCAATTCAGTCCGCTACGCCCGCCTCTACAAGTAATTACTCGGGAACTCTACCTCATAATTTGATTTAGGATAGCTAAGGAATCGCACCTTTATATGGCAATAGGCCATCCTTTGATCATACTTGTTACAACTTTGTAGAACCTGGGCATTTGAGGAGAGATTGTCCCCACCCGCACATGATGGAGTCTGCGCAGCAGCAGACTAGAGTAGTGGTACTCGCTAGAAATGGTAATAATGGTCGAGGGCGTCCACAAGATAGGTGAGGAGGTAATCACTGAGGCCTTGGGGGTAGAGGAAATGGTAATGCGGGCAGAGGTGCAATGCAACCAGGCAAGGAAGCCGCTCGACATGATGATATGGCTTAGTGTTACGCCTTTTCGAGCAAAAATGAGGCAGAGACGTCTGACGCAGTGATCACAAGTACTATTCTTGTCTGTGACCGGATGGCTAATGTGTTATTTGATCTGGGTTCTACTTATTCTTATATATCCGTGCGATTTGCCTCAGAATTTTCTATGATTTGTGATATACTTGATGCCTCCATCCATGTTTTTAACCTAGTTGGAGAGTTAGTCATAGTCACCCATGTCTATCGTGCTTGTCCTATTTTATTTATGGGTTTTCAGACTTGGGTTGATTTGGTGATTTTGGATATGACCGACTTTGATATTATCTTAGGCATGACTTGGTTGTCCCCCTATTATACTGTGTTAAATTGTAATACTAAGTCTGTAACTCCAGAAATTATGGGAAGGAAAAATTAGATTGGGAAGGGGTATACAAGCCTAAGCAAGCTAAGATCATATCCTTCATTCGTGCTAGGAAACTGGTAGAGCAGGGTTGTTTAGCTTATTTGGCTCATATTCGGAATATTGAGGTTGAATTTCCATCTGTTGAGTCTATTCATGTGGTGTTAGAAATTAGTGAAGTGTTTCCTACTGATTTGCCTAGTATGCCTCCGGATAAAATATAGATTTCTGCATTGATTTGGAGCCTAGTACGTGCCCCATTTCTATTCCTCCATATCGCATGGCTTCGGTGGAATTAAGAGAGCTTAAGACTCAAATACAAGAGCTTCTTGATAAGGGATTTAATCGTTCTAGTGCTTCCCCTGGGGTGCCCAAGTTTGTTTGTTAAGAAAAAGGATGGTAGCATGAAAATGTGTATAGATTACCAGCAATTGAATAGGATCACTATTCAAAGTAAGTATCCTTTGCCTCGAATAGATGATTTTTTTGACCAATTTCAAGGTGCATTAGTTTTCTCTAAAATTGATCTAAGGTATGGTGACCATCAATTAAAAATTAGGCCTGAGGATGTGACCAAGATGACATTTAGAACCCGCTATAGGCACTACGAGGTTTTAGTTATGTCGTTTGGGTTGACTAATACGCCTGCAACCTGTATGATTTTGATGAATGGTGTGTTGAAAGCATTTCTTGATTCATTTGTTATAGTCGTTATTGATGACATTTTGGTCTATTCGAAAAGTGAGAAAGAGCATATTGACCATCTTCGTATTGTTCTGGGTGTTTTTGGGAAACAAAGGTTGTATGCAAAATTGTTGTATGCAAAATTTTCTAAGTGTTAATTTTGGTTGACTTCGGTTGCATTTTTGGGGCATGTAGTTTCGAAATAAGGGGTAATGGTAGATCCCCAAAAGATTGAGGCGGTTTAGAGTTTCTTATGACCATTTACCTTCTATTCAAGCAAAATTGGGTTTTGGTCTTGTTTCTCTTTAACTTCAGACACTAAAGATGATTCAGCCCCATTCATCACCACTACTCCTCCTTTTGTGGAATCCATTTATTCAAACTCCCAAGCGTGCAAGTGTATGCACATTTCTTGCTAGCTCTTTCTTATCTTCCTCAAAATGGGTGGTACAACTCATAGACAACATGCTCAAGACATAAACAACAACATTTGCCTTACCTGGATGATAAAGAATACTCATGTCATAATTCTTGAGTAATTCCAACCACATCCTTTGTCTGAGATTAAGCTCTTTCTGAGTAAACACATACTGAAGGCTCTTGTGATCGGTGAACACATCCACATGCACACCATGAAGATAATGGCGCCATAGTTTCAAAGCAAAAACAATGTCAACCATTCTAGATCATAGGTTGGGTAGTTCCTTTCATGAACTTTCAACTGTCTGGAGGCATAAGCTATAACTTTGTCATTCTGCATTAATATAGAACCCAAAATAACTCTAGATGCATCACAATAGACAATAAAGCCTTGCGTACCTTATGGTAAGGTCAAAACTAGGGCAGTAGTCAACTTTTTTTTCAATTGCTGAAAGATTTTCTCACAAGCTTCAAACTATTGAAACTTTATTGTATTCTGAGTTACTTGGTCAAAGGGAATGAAATAGATGAGAACCCCTCTACGAACCTTCTATAATAGCCAACCAAACCTAAGAAACTCCAAATATCAGTTGGAGATGTGGGTCTAGGCCAATTCTGCACTGCCTCAATTTTCTGAGTATCAACTTTAATTCCCTCTCTAGACACAGTGTGGCTTAAGAATGCTACAAACTCAAGCCAAAACTCACATTTAGAGAAATTGGCATACAACTCTCTATCCTTTAGAGTTTGGAGAACTATTTTGAGATGACAAGCATGATTTTCTTCATTCCTCGAATAGATTAGTATGTCATCAATGAAGACAATAACAAATATATCTAAATAAGGTTTGAATACTCTATTCATAAGGTCCATGAATGTTGTAGGCGCATTGTTTAACCCAAAAGACATAACCAGGAACTCATAATGACCATAAAGGGTTTTGAAAGCTGTCTTTAGAATATCACAGTCCCTTACTCTTAACTAATGGTAGCCAGATCAAAGAAATATGTGGCACCCTAAAGTTGATCGAAAAGATCATCAATCCTTGGAAGAGGATACTTATTCTAGATGGTAACCTTGTTCAATGATGGTAATCTATACACATCCTAGGGGAACCATCATTCTTCTTCACAAACAAGACTGGAGCGCCCCAAGGTGAGACACTTGGTTGTATAAAACCCTTATCAAAGAGATCTTTCAATTGTTCTTTAAGATCTTTCAACTCTACTGGAGACATTTTATATGGGGGAATAGATATAGGACGAGTGTCGGGAAGAATGTCTATACGGAAGTCTATCTATCTCTCAGGAGGGACTCCGAGAAGATCATCTGGAAAGACTTCTGGAAACTCTTTTACTACTGAAACTGACTAAATAGGAGGTATCTCAACACTAGAGTCATTAACTTGGACCAAGTGATAGACACATCCCTTAGAAACTAACTTCCTTGCCTTAAGGTACGAAATGAAACAACCCTTAGACACTGCTAAACTACTTCTCCACTCTATGACTGGTTCATTTGGAAAAAGGAACTTGACAACTCGAGTTCTACAATCAACTGAGGCATAACAGGCATGAAGTCAGTCTATACCAAGAATGACATCAAAATCTACAATGTCTAACTCAATTGAATCAGCCATGGTGCGCTTGTGATTGACGAAAATGGGACAACCACGATAGACTCTTTCTGCTAGAATAGACTCACTAACATGTGTAGAAACGCTGAAGGGTTCACTAAGTTGCTCAGGAATAACATCAAAATTCATCGCAACATACGGAGTTACAAAGGATAAACTCGCTCCTGGGTGTACCAAAGCATAAACATTAGAGTGAAAAACTTGGATAATAGCAGTAACAACATCTGGCGAATCCACTTGCTTTTGGCAACTTGTGATAGCATATAGGCAGTTTGTTCCTCCGTCAGTACCTGAAGTAGCTCCTCTAGGTGCAGCTTTGTCTGGTGGAGCAACTGAAGAAGACTGGGCTTTATCGCCCTATTGCTATTACCCTGCTTTTTATTTGGCTATTATCGCATGAAATGACCATTCTGGCCAAACTTGAAACAACCAATAGAGCTTTCACGACAAGTACCTGAGTGGTTCCTACCACACTAAGTGCAGGCAGGAGGCTTACTACCCCCTGGTGCCATACTACCCTGAGAATAAGCAGGTTTAGCTCTAAAATTCTAACTATTGTTCTCACTTTTGTTCTTTGGTACAGGTGCACTAGTAGATGATGGAGCATGTCCCTTCTGTTTTTGTTGGAAGGATGACCGGTTGGCATTATTCTTTTGTTGCCCAGACTCATTCCTAGTCTTAGCTCTCTTATTCTTAAACTCTTATCTATCCCTCAGCTTCTCTTCCTCAACTTGTTGCATGCTATCTCCATGTCACCTATTAGTATTGCAACCTTATCTTCCTTACTCAATAGACGAGACAGCCCAGCAACAAACAAAATCATTCTACTCCTCATGTCAGTAACCATCTCCGGAGCATACCAGGAAAGTTGTACTCACTTTTGTTCTGAAATTCTAACTATTGTACTCACTTTTGTTCTTTGGTGCAACCATCTCCCGAGCATACCAGGAAAGTTGTGTAAACCTCAGACTATATTCATGAACGCTCAAAAAATCTTGCTTAAGTGTAAGGAACTCTCGTACCTTAGCCTCTTTCAGTTCTCGGGGGAAGAAACGCCCCAAGAAGGCCTTCTCAAAACAAGCCTAACTCGTAGGTGGTGTTCCCTCAACTCGGTTCTTCTTTCATTGGTACCATATCCTAGCGACACCCTTCATCTGGTATGCAACTAGTTCCACCCTCTTAGTATCAGCAACATGCATGATTTCAAAAACTTTCTAAAGTTCTTCCACATAATTCTCTGGATCCTCAATAACACTAGAACTTGTGAAGCTTGAAGGATTCATCTTTAAGAACACGCAGATCCTCGAAGTATCAGCCACTTCCTGACAATTCCCTCTCTATTGTCTAGCTTGATTGGTCACAACTTGGCTCAACATTCGGATAGCCTCACGAAACTCAGCATTGGTGACCTCTCTTTCAGGTTGCACTTCTGGTGCGTTAGGTACCACTTCTTCCTGTGGTTCAACATTTCTTCTAGCCAGACGACCTCTGATAGCTCTTCGTGGAGGCATGATTAGAAAGACACGCGTAAGCACGAGTTATAAGAAACATTTTTTAGATCAAACTCTAACGCACGAAATGAGTGTGAAAGAAGTGAGAAAATTTCCTAAGTGTTGTAGCCTTCTAATTATAGATGTGGCGCACTTCACACCAATAACTAGGACTTTACATACACGGCTTCATAGACTCCCTAAGACTCTTGAAATCTGTGCTTTGATACCAAGTTTGTCATGCCCCGAGCCTACATCCTGGGCGGGACTGACACTCGAGAACCATTGCTGGCCCCAAGCGAACCTTTGGCCCGGCTTACTTACTTAGAATAAAACTTTTGAACATTAAAAAGAGAACCCAAATACAATATAACTCAAGAATCTCAAACTAAACTCATAATGTTTCAGAAATAAACATTTAACTTAGCCAAAGTGACAACTCAAATATGAATATAAACCAATAACAAGATAATGAACAATAAACTAACATCTGACTGTCTATCTATGAAGCCTCTAAACAACTGAGATGGATGTCGGGACAAGACCCATGACATCCTAATAAACTAACTAATACTAAAAGCAATAAAAAGCGATCCTCCGAAAGCAATGAGGCTCACCAACAAACTCTAGAGCTCAACTAGAATCAATGATGCGCTGGATGCTGATTCTGGTTACCTGTTTCTGCATCATAAAAAGATGCAGACCAAATGGCATTAGTACATTGAATGTACGAGTATGTGAGGGAATTCTAAAATAATACATAAGCTTGAAAGGATCTGAAGAACTTACCTGGCTCAACCCAACTCAACTTAATTGAACTCATTTCAATATAAAGCAGTATATACCAAATGCGATATAAAGAAAAACTTTTAAAATGTGGATGCCAATTCTGTGTGTATGCAAAGAAACAATATAACTCTGAAATGTATATAAAAATACAAATAAACTGTGTATATAAGAATAAAATTACTTCTGTGGGAGTTTCTCTAACCGACAACCATCACGTAAGAGCTATTGTGATGATACAATGTTTTGCCTCACGCTGCCAGGGCCGTCCTATACCTTGCCGAGCGTATAGAACATGAATACTAAGTGGATCCACTAGTCTATGCTAAAAAACACTAAAGAAATCATCTAAAAAGTATGCCTTTTATACCTATGATGACTATATGGTTTATGGGGGCTTGAGTTGTCTTAACTCTCCCCCATATCAATGCTCAATACTACTCCCAAAGTATGATACTATCTCTTATGTTTAAAAACATACTTCTTTCTGTGATTTGAGATAATTTCTCAAAACTTAGCTAAAAGGCTATCTTGGAAATTAAAGTTTCCTCTCTTGCTTAATTTATACAACGATTACTCTTTTCTGAAAACTAGCTCAAAGACTCTTTGGAAATCAAGGTTTCCTTTTCTTGTTTTGAATGTGAAAACATTTTAAACTCTTTGGGAATACATAGTCCCCATATACTTCTTTGAAGAAATGAACTTCAATCTTTACTCTTTACTCTTTACTCAACTTGAACTTTAAGTCTTAAAAACAAGTTAAAACATTTGGAAAAGACTTTTGGAAAACTCTACGAACTTCTCTTGACTTGACTTTTATTTCTCTTGACTTTGATCTTAACTTTCCTTGAATTGGATTATGGATTCAAGGTTCATAATCTCATATTTATGGATGATTTCATGATGTTTAGATGTACTTTAGAGTGTTGGAATCGACTAAAAAAATAGGTACATTGCTAAGGAACTAGTACGGAAAGAGGGGGAGAAATGGGAAGAACTGGTGTCCCTGGCGATCTAAGAGGCGTGGGGCACCAACCCTTGAATTTCAGAGGTTGGGATGGGGTGCTCTGGCTGGCGCAGCACCCCATAGCCCAAACTTCAGAGACCCCTTCTTAGGGCTCTGAGAGGGGTGGCGCCCTAGGCCCCTGCCCAGGTGCCCTCCGACTTTTCTTCTTTGTTTTTCATCTCTAAATACCCTATTTCGACTTGGTTCTTTCCCCAAACACTTAAAATCACTATACCATCAATATATGAAAGATTCTAATCGAATTTACACCTAAAATCATGAATTCAGATCAAACAACTCCTTAACAATTTCAACGAATTAAAATACCCTAAAAATGGATTAAAATAATTGGGAAAGGAAAAGACTAAAATACCCTTCCAAAATTCGGTTTAGACTTTCCTTAATTGGACAGTCCAACTTCAAATGGGAATATCTCACTCAGACAAACTCGAAATCGTGCAAACTCAGAGGCGCTAGAATGATTATTCCAAGATCTGTTCTATGATATCTGGAAACACACCTAACTCAGCGTGAACTAGGATTTATGGTTGTTTGAAGTTGACCAAAAACCCCAAACTTAACCAATTTTCCAGATTTTCATTCTTTCCCAAAATGACTCTATCTAATTCTAGTTCTTTCTAGTTACGGGGTGTTAAACTAAATTGGAGGGATATATCCGAGAGAGGAGGGATGTATCTCAGAGGAGATTTTTGTAAATTTTTTAAATGGTAGAGAATTTTAGAAATTATGATAAAATAAGATATGTATTTAAGTGATATTTCCTTCTTATTTACATAATAATTAGCCAAAAGACCTAGAAAATATACACTGACTACACAATATAGTTTAGAAAGTATACACTAACTATACAATATAGCTTACCTATATATGAACTACACACTGATTATACATTATGATACACTCGAAAAGTTGAATATAGCTTAACTATATACGAAGTATACATTGTCTATATATGAAGTATACATTGACTATACATGAAGTCTACATTGCCAAATTCAATCTCAATCAATTCAAAATCACCTTTAAACAACCCTAAAATTTAGATATAAAATCCTCTCAATGTTTCGAGACTTTTGATTTCTACATGCTCTTTGTTTGACTTAAACAAAATTGGAAAAACCATGTTCATTGTGTATATATTATTATATTTAGGATTGAAAATAGATTGAATTAAAAATTGGTTGAATTGCAATTCATCTATATAAATATGAATAAAAAATTAAATTGAATAAAATATGAATTAGATAAAATATATATATCTTCGTTCAGTATACAACCATCTACTAGACTCACATATATGTATCTATAACTTACCTATATTGTCCATATTTTTATGTATCAAAAGTAGACTAATAAAATCCATATATATTTATCAAACTAAATAAAATTAAAATCATGAAAATGTAGATTAGATAAGTTGAAAAATATGAACTGAAATAAGGAAACGTTCTCGAAGGTCATTAAAATCTCAAAATGTCATATTTTCGTCCCTATTATATAGTTTTAACTTCTACTATATTTAATATACATATATTTTTTATTTTGTATTGGTAAACATCTTTAGTCAAGGGTCATCTTAATCACTAGGCGACTAAAGCCATTGCTTGGGGCTTCATATTCCCCCCCCCCCCACACACACACACCTCCTCACCCCCACTTTTTCTTATAAAAATTATTAAAAAATTATATGTATTTTTAAATTTAAAAATATGTGCAAGAAGTAAAAAAAAAAATGTCATTAGTTTTCCCACTTTTCTAAGGGAATGAAACATTTTTTTCAAAATAATTTCCTCACGAGGAAAATTATGCTTCTTTATTTATCTCCTAAGAATTTGACCTTATATTATAATTTACCTTATATTCATCATTTTTATTTTTCTATTTTATTATTTTTTATTCTCAATATTGAACTCTCTCCTACAAAATCTTTTGATTTATTGTTGCTTACAAGTTACAAAAAAATAAAATTTTCTTTTGAGTGCCTTCTTCAAAATCTCAAGAAGTGCAACAAGCTAGCAATCATTATATTGAAGGAACACAATACTATTTCAATATTGCTATATCAACTTATCAAATTCATGTCAATTTTGTTATTCTAACTTTATTTATTTATTTTTTGTTGATAACTTATTATTGTTGATATTCTTAGTTCATAAGTATATATATTCTCATTTTGAACAGTTTGAAGAATATGAAAATATTTTTGGTTTCTCATTTAGTGGTAAAAATTTGAGACCACTAGATGATGAGAATTTTAAAAACATTATCTTAACATTGAACTTTCTTTAACACATAATAATTATTCTGATATTGATGGTTTAAATTTATTTTTTGAATTAAAAGTGTTAAGAGAAATAATGCAAGTAGAAGATAATGATCTCATGGAAATACTCAAACAAATAAAAAGACTTGATTTTATTCCTAATGTATATATTGCTCATAGAATAGTGTTAACAAGTCTTGTAATCGTTGCATTAGTTGAAACAAGTTTTTCGAAACTAAAATTGATAAAATCTTATCTAAGATCAACAACGTCTCAAGAGAGAATGAATGAATTAACTATATTATCAATTGAAAATGAGTTACTAAACATATTGATTATAAAACAGTGATTAATGACTTCACATTAAAAAAATTTAGAAAAGCAAATTTTAAATAAAAGTATATATGATGATTTTTTATTTATTTATTTTTTATAAAAAAAAAAAAATATTAGGGCCCCTTTTTAAGGTAGGAGTGTTTGTGGTTCGGTTATTGATTAAAACCAAAATCAAACCAAATGAAAATAATAACCGTCGATTTGGTTATTGTCGGTTTGGTTTAATTTGGTTCGGTTTTTCTGATATATTGGTTTGAAAGTAATTAATTATTTTAGGACATATGTTTATCGATAGACATGGACACCTAGTACATGAACAATTTACAGGAAATCTACTGTGAGTTTAGTTAAACAATTAAGCAATACTAGGGTTATTATTAGAAAAACAAAGTGATTCAATTAAGAAAAGTGTAACTATCTTATGTGAGGTAGGGTAGATAAATACTAAAGTAATTGATTTATATGAACTTGGACTTAGGGTTGTAATAGTTGAGCAAAAATTTAAGTGTTGGGCTTGAGAAAATGTTAAAGTTAAAGAAAGACTCAACTTAATTAAAATTTAACAAGATATTTATATTTTATTTAATGAATACTTAATATATATCTAATTTCTCAGTTCGATTTGATTATTTTTGCGGTTGTTTCTTAGTAAAATCAAAATCAAATCAAATAGTATTGATTTTCACAATTTAAAACTAAATCTAACTGAACCAAACCAAATATCAGTTTTTTTATCGGTTTGATTCTAGTTGTGGTTCGATTTTATTTTTTAATCATAACCATGAACAACCTTATTTTAAAATTTTTCTTTAGTCCCCAATCTTATTGAGTTGGCACCATGCTCTTTGTTTGACTTAACTGAAATAAGGAAAAGTTCTCAAAGGCCATTAGAATATCAAAATGCCATATTTTCATTCCTATTAATTTAAACTAGATAAAAGGACAAGTATACTAGCCACTAGGTACAGAGAGTTTTAACTTCTACTACATTTAATATGTATGCATCTTTTATTCTACATTAGTAAACATCTTCAGTCTTGTAAATAACCGCCATGCTATTTGTTTGACTTAAATGAAATCAGAAACGTTCTCAAAGGCCATTAGAATATCAAAATGCCATATTTTCGTCCCTATTAATTTAAACTAGATAAGATATACTAGGTATAGAGAGTTTTAACTTCTAATATATTTAATATGTATGCATCTTTTATTTCACATTAGTAAACATCTTTAATCTTGTAAATAATTCCAGTTTGACTTAAGTGAAATCATGAAAACTTCTCAAAGGCTAGAATCTCAAAATGAGATATTTTCATTCCTATTATTTTAAACAAGACTAGATAATTATTGTCCGTGCAAAGCACACGGACCTAGATATAGAAACATTATATAATTTAAGTGGTTACTCTATATTACATAATTTTATTCACCTAAGACAACTTAAATCTTAAATAGAAATAACTACTCACAAATAATCATAATTTCAAGATTTCTTAATTACAATAAACTTGAAATGTTGTTTTACCTCTATTGTTCCATTTCTTGTGTTATGAATGCTAAGTGGCTTGTATGGAATATCTTGGGGTCCTGTACGTCATGTTACATCTAGGGGTACCCCTGAATCATGACAATTTGAGAGGAAAGATACAAAATGCAGAAGAATTTTGCCAAAAAAAAAAAAAAACAGAGAATATTCAAATACATAAAACAAAGAGGTAGTTCCAGAGAAAAGAACAGAGCTAATGCAGTGGCTATTTAGGTACATTAAGATGAAACGTAGCATCTGAAAGTGGTGCTAAAAGACTAAAACACCCTCAAATTGAATTGTATTGTCACTTAGCAGACATGTTTATACCATTGTATTCACCCACACTTCTAATATAGTAAAATAGAAAAATAAAATAAAGAGACAAGTGTACTAACTTTAGAGAATTATAACTTTTACTATATATATTCAATATGAATGCATCTGTTTTTATGCATCAATAAATATTTTCCAAAAAGTATACCGCGTATTAAATCTCCCTAATGAGAACATCAATTCAAAAATTTGAATCTTCGCATTTTAAAATTGTGCACCATCTTCTCAAAAGCTACAGTTGGTAGAGACTTGGTGAATAAATCAGACACATAGTCACCTAAACAGATTTGTTGCACGTTGATATCACCATTCTTTTGGAGTTTATGTCTTTAACAAAATATGTTTTGAAATTTTGCCTCCTTTTGTGAATCCTCCCTATAATTGTGTTATGCATGCTGCATTATCTTCATATAAAATCATGAATATTTTATCATATTTTTCTCGAATGAGGTGTATATTGACTTCAGTCACGCACATTCTTAACTTGCTTCATGATTTTGCAAGTTTCTCCATTCAACTTCTTTCAACAAATAATTTATTGCCTCTTGAAAACTCTTCGAGATTTCCTATTCAAGTCATTAACTTGCATAACAATACAAAAGATTCTTGAATACTTTAATCGATATGAGGATTATAAATAAATTTTTTTTAAAAACTTGTCTATGATTCATGCATTTTGAATTCATAGGATATTTTCAAATCAATTTTATTAAGTGACAACATTCAATACTAAATGCATGATATCTTCTAGTGTATGAATTGCAAGTCAAATATGCTTTACGCTTACAAAGATGCATCATTTCACTTGATAAATTGTCACACCCTGAGCCTACACCCTGAACGTGGCTGGCACTCGAGAACCATTGCTGGCCTCAAGCGAACCCTTGGTCTGACTTACTTACTTAGCGGAAGACTCAAACACAAAAAATAGTCTAGAAAAAGAACTTGTGAAATAACTTAGAATGTCTTTAAATAACCATTCGAACTTAGCCCATATGGTAACCTCAAGTCTCAAAAGCATAAGCCAATAACAAAGTAGTGACAAATGAATTTAATTAACTGATTGTCTGCCTATGAAGCCTCTAAACAACTGATATGAATGTTGGGATAGGCCCACGACATCCTAATTAACTAATAATAAAACTGAAAGCAATCGAAGGGACCCTCTAGAAGCAAGGAGGCGCACCACAAGAATCTGAGTGCTCAAACTGGATCAACGAGGCGCTGGATGCTGAACCTGCGTCTGATGCTGATCCTGGTTACCTACGTCTGCATCATAATAAGATGCAGGCCAACTGGCATCAGTACATTGAATGTACGAGTATGCGAGTTGGAATGCTAAACAAAACTTAAGCTTGAAAGAATCTGAAAGGAACACTTACCTTGGCTTTACTTAACTCTTGACTAGCTTAACTCAATATAAAGCAATAAAACATATGCAATATATAGAAAGCTTGTAAAAATAGTGGAAACAACTCAGTTCGTTAAAGAAAATGCAATAACAAACTCAACTTTACTCATATAATAAAGTATATAGTTTCTATGGGAGATTCTCTAACCAACAACCTCCACTATGAGCCTAAGTGGTGATACAACGTCTTGTCCACGCTACCAGAACTGCCTTATACTTTGTCGTCATATAGAATTACTTAACTTAGAGGATCCGCTAGCTTATGCTAAAAGCATCTTAAGGAGTCATCTAAAAAGTATGGTCCTTTACTACCCATGATGGCTACATAGTTTATGGAGACGTGAGTTATCTGAATTCACGCTCTTTCCCATATCGATGCTCGATACTACGCCCAAAATATACTTTAGCTCATATGTTTGTAAAAACAAAACTCTTTCTTTGGTTTGAGATATTACTCAAAAACTTAGCTTAATAGGTCTCTTGGAAATCTCAGTTTCCTTTCTTTCTTAAATGTGAAGACATTTTAACTCTTGGGAATACTTAATTCCAGTATAATCTTTGAAGAATGAATTTTACTCTTACTCTTTACTGAAAACTAGCTCAAAGGCTCTTTTGGAAATCTCATTTCCTTTCTTGTTTAAATGTGAAAAACATTTACTCTTTGGAAATACATAGTCCCGATATGCTCTTTTGAAGAAATTCACTTCAAACTTTACTGTTTACTCAACTCAAAACTCAAGTCTTAAAACAAAGTTAAAACATTTGTAAAAGACTTTTGGAAAACTTTATGAGCTTCTCTTAACTTGTTTCTTAACTTCTAACTAGACTCTTGATGTTTAGGAATGATTTTAGATAGCTAAACATGAGAAAAGATCAAGAAATCACTATCTGAAGGTGGGTCCGCGACGCGGAGGCATTGCCCAGATTTCCCCGACGAAAATTCCTTCTTCGTTTTCCAGCTCTAAACCCTCTAAACTCCATTGGTTCTTTCCCCAAACACTTAGAATCATTTATACCTCAGATAACATCAGATTCTACTCGAAAACACAACTAAAAACGTGAATCAATCTCAACAAAACTCCAACAAAACAACCCACAAGGATTCAAATGAACTTCATTAAGAATTCAAGGGATTTACTTTCAAATCAATATACTTTGCTGAAATTGAATCAAGTTGGGCGCGTGGGTGAACTAACCCAATGCTATGTGATCTCACATACCTTTTAGGGATCACCCCCGACGAAATCCACGAGCAAAACTCGACGATCTTGGCGAATCTTGCTTCACTACAAGAAAACAGTCGTTTAGCTACAGACGCAAATCCTAGCTAAAGTGATAAAATCCCTAGCTAATGTCAATTTAGCTAGGAAAATGACCCTAGTAGACCTTCAAAACTAATAAGCTCTTAACTAATTTTTAGCTAGCAAATAATGTCATTCCTAGCTAATTTAGCCAAGATATCTCTGCTAGGCTCTTTCCGTAGCAAACAGTTTGCTACGATGTATACTAGCTAAATTCATAGCAAAATTTGCTTGGTGACTGTTGACTTTACTAAGACTTAGCAAGGAATTACCCTATCTAAACTTTCAAATTCTCTAGCTATTTTTCAAATTTTGCTTGGAATATTTTCTTTGCTAAATGACTAGCTAAAAACAGCTAGGGATATTTTCTAGATAAATCTGTCTAGAAAATGTATGACGAATACAAATATAATTTTCTATATATTATTTGACACAAGATGAAAAACATAGTTAAATCAAATCAATTTTTCAAAATAAGCACAATTATAATATCATCAATCCTTGAATCGTAAAGTACATGTTTACTAGCTAAAACATGTCTTAAAACATAAAAACAGTAACATAAATGTCTTAAAACATAAAAACATTAACATAAATTATCTTAAGGTACATTTGGGGTAGAATCAGATCCATCTGGTGGTGGTTGAGGAGTAAAACCAAGCATCCGAGCCACAGCAGCACGAACCGCAATAGTCACTTGAGCTTCCATATTTTCCCGAATATCCATTTGCATATGCTCTTGCATATTCATCATCCGTTGCTCCAACACGCGGTCAAGAAGTTGTTGAAATTCAGGTGTTTCAAATATTTGTTGAGTAGGAATTTTTGAAGGATTCTGAGCAGTAAAGGACGCAGAATTAGAATTCGTTGAATCTGCCAGCAAACAATTTCTAGAACCAAGCCCATATATTTTTCCTTTTTTAGTTCCAACAACTATTTATATCCAAGTTTTCAGTAATTGCTCCTCCGATACCGTTTTCAATAATTCACATCATCTTCACTAGTTTTTTCTCCTTCATCTTCTCCATTTGTGGTCGTGTTTCTCTTCATGTCTCCGTCATCTACTTCAAGACCTTCATCATTCCTTAATGTTGAAGTCTCACCCACCTTATCCTTAATTGTATTTGTAAATGTATTCTGAAAAAGAATAAAGTGATTGGCTATTACATTGTATAACAAAGCTATCAAGTTGCAAAATGTGCTGTGAAAGTACTCAAATTTATTCTGTAATAGAATAAATGGACAACAAGAAATAAACTTATATAATTAAAGGAATAGAATACAATAATTGATGAAGTAAACAATGAAATATATATTTGAACTAATACAAAAGCATCTTTCCTAAATGTTATATTGAAACTATATAGGTTCTTTATTTAGACCTTTAGGTGGAATGAGAGTCAGGCTTAACAAAATATAATGAGTTCAATAAGAAATATACAGATGGGAAGAAGTTTGGAACAACTTGTTCATATTGAACTGTCCACTGGTATGCCTTTAACCTATAACCCACCGAAGAAAATTATTGGAAGACCAGTAATTGTATTAAAGGCACCAGAAATAACGAAATAGATCGATGAATGGAATAATGCTCTAGTCATATATACGTTGTGAAACACCTACTCTCTCCTACATAAAGTTACTGGAAGCACATTTCGGGTGGAAGATTGTACGGTGTAATGATTACTGGCCAATAAGAATAAGGATGGGCCATATTCCCATAAGGACTAAATCCATCAGCTGCAAGTCCAAATCTTATATTTCGAGGCTCTCTTGCAAAGTTAGGATGACACTGATCAAACTTTTTCCATGCCTCTCCATCACTTGGATGACTCATTACCCCAGGTTCTCGACGGTATTTCCAGTGCCATGTCATATGTTCAGCTGTCTTTGGTGACATATATAATCTCTGTAACCTCGGAGTTATAGGAAAGTAACGGAGTACTTTATATGAACATCTTTTTGCCTTCCACTGCCTCTTCTCTTAGACTTGTAGCGTGGTTTACCACACTTTGGACAATCTCTTTTGTCTTTATTATCCTTGTAATATAGGATACAACTTGTCTGACATACATCTATCTTTTCATATCTTAGCCCAAGTTTTGCAACCATTTGTTTAGTCCTATAATAATCAACAGGTAACTTTGCATCTTTGGGTAAGAGCTCCTTCAAAAATAGCAAAATTTGATTATAGCAATTGTCACTCATGTTAGACTCAGACTTAATGTTCAACAACCTGCACACTGCTGATAGGGGAGAATGAGTCCGACATCCATCAAACAATGGCTCTTCAGCAGCTTTCAACATTTCAAAAAATTCTTGAGCATTTTGATTAGAAAGTTCTTCTTCATCAACATCCATATCAAATACATCACTGTCTAAGTTGAAACTAGGACCAGCTGCATCCAAGACCATAGTACGATATGGATTTATTGGTTTTCTAGTAGCACCTATTTCATCACCTGTATTGGTACTAGGTTGAGGCCTAGTAAATATTGGTACAAAAGACTCCCCATGTGATTCCCATTGATGATAGTTGGGCATGAAACCATGCTTGTACAAATGAGATCTAATATCATGAGGTTCAAGAAACCCACTACTGTTTTTACATTTTGAACAAGGGCACCTTATACTTCCATTAGAAACAAAATCAGGTAGCATTAATGCAAACTCTATAAATCGACGCACACCTTCTATAAACTCAGAAGTGACTGTTGTTCGACTTGGCACTAGTCTCTTATACATCCACCAGCGATCAACTCTAATGGAACTCATGGTTCCTATCTAACAAACAATGATAAAACACTTATTTTAGTACTTAATAATTTATTAATTAGTTAGTAATCAAGTAAATGAAATTCAAATTTAACCAGAAATGACCATACCACAAATATCTAATTTAAGAAGGGTTCAATATCACCATTTAACTAAGAGAAAAAATTGTATTTTTCTAATACAAACATAAATTTCCCTTCCAGTTAGTCAAGTCTAAAAAATTTATGTGATTTCTATAAGGGATGATAAAAAAATATAGAAGCACGTGCATTATACATACTAACACTATTTAGTCACCCAAGTCCAACACAAAATCAACCACAAAATTGCTTTTGATTCAAGAGGGACTCCATAGAAGAGCAATTGAAGTGCTCAAAGCTTCACCCTTGGAAGCAGGAGGTGGGTATGCAGAGACACTTATCGTGCAACAAAATAGAAAAGCAGAAGGTGAAAAAATGAAGCAGTGGGCTGAAACAACTTGGACAAATCACAGATTGTCACTCGCGGAGGCACTAGAGTTATCCAAGTCATCAGCCAAAGTGTCGGTCATAGATACTAGAATAAGACGAGTCTTGTAGTTGTTTCCTTCTTTAACATATATCCATCGAAAAGTTTAAGGCACATTAAACTCATCAACTCATGAGCATCTATATACTTTTTGTAGATGATAAGCTCTAAACAGCAGAAGGGATTTCGAAAAAAAAAAACTATAACAAGACAGTAACTACATAAAGCCGAACATGAAACTATCACCAATTGCAACAAAACAACATCTAAAAATAAAACGGTCACCAAAATTGAAGCAAAAGTTCAAGAAAGCAACTTGTGAAGCTAAAAGCGTCGCCTTGAGAAAAAGGTGATGCTTGCACCAGATCTTCAAGGAAATGTAAAACACAATTAAAAAAATTGCATTACATAAACAGAGGTGCACCTGGTAAACTTCTGACTTTTTCACTGGCTGGTCTTCGATTTGGCAGCATCCAGAGAAAATCCCAAAATGATTCCAACTTCTTTCTGATGAACAAATAACAAGTTTCAATCTCAAGCTTTAAGAAAAGCAGGTTATCTTCAAGAAAAAAAATACTAATTCTGTGTGAATTTCTTTCTCATATCTAACAAAAACATATGAAAAACTAGTTTTTCAACAATACCTCTTTATATAAATGAATTAGGTTTAGGAGAACTTCTTACCTTAACTAAAGAAGGCAGCAACAATTTGTGATTTCAAGCTTATGTAAACTGGAATAAATAGTTAGAATTGTGGGAGCATGATGAAGAGACGTGAAGTAGTGCATCCTTCGTTTACGAGATTTGAGGAAGATCGTTCTGTTCTATTTAGGGTTTTACAATGGTACGTTTCTTGTTCTTCTTCAGTTCTTTTCTTTCTACTTTTTATTTTATATAATTAGTTGTATATATGTTTCTTATTCTATTTCTTTTCATTTTATATATATATATATATATATATATATATGTATATTATTATTATTATTATTATTATTATTATTATTATTATTATTATTATTATTATTATTATTATTTTCCTACACTAAACTAAAATATTATAAAATATCTACTTAATTAAATAAAACATAGTAATCATTTATCCTAAAGTAAATTTCTCCTAAAATTTTTAATTTTAATCGTCTTATACTTAATGTCGTTTTTAGTCAATCTACTCATCAATTATATAATATAGTCTTTTCATCTTATTTGTAAATTTATCTTATTCTATTTATTAATTGTAGCCTTTTCAATTTTTACCGCATCTCCTTTTATTAATTAGTTGTATTATATTAGTTATTATTATACTAAATTTTAAAGGTCATACGAAATTATGAAGTCAAAAGTTAAAAAATGAAAATAATTATAAGAAAGTAATATTGCATTTATTTGACACATAAAAACATGTGTCTGAATAAATCCTTTTACTATATATGACTTTTCCACTTCTCTTAGTTAATTAATTTAAATAACTTAATAATAGTATTTGATCTTATGAAACGTGTACCTTTTGGAATCCTAATCATGTACTCTCTCTGTCTACTTTTATTTGTCATATTATGTTTTTCGCAAGTCAATTAAACTATAATTTTCATAATTTACATTAATTCGATATTATAAATAAAAAATTTAGATAGTCAAAAACTATACCACAACCAATTAAATTGAACTTTTTGCATTTCAATAGCATGAAAAAATACATCACAAAATGTTAATCAAAGTATTTATGGTTTGACTCAAAAAAATGAAACTATGCCAATTAAAAGTGGATAGAGGCAGTAATTAGTATGTCATTCCTTGGAAAAACCAACAGTTATGTTTGAAGTACTATTGTTACAGTGATTCATATATTTCTTATTTACTATTAATATATTTAAAACTTTTCACATAAATATTATTTGTAATAATATTTTTTTCTTATTTTATTTACTATTTTTCTCATTTGTTTGGTTTAAATATTTATCTTCATGATTCATATATATCTAATTACCTATTCAAATATAATATTCATAATGTTCATATTGATAACCTCTAAATAATTAATTTAAAATTTTAAGATATCTTTTGATATTCCTCTATTTTATCTATATAAATTCAACTTCTCATATGACTCCGCTATCAAAACGTTTATCATTATTGTACTATTTGATTCATATTTTTGTTTGACTCGATAAATCAATCTCTTGAATTTTGATTCACTAGGAAGAAGATAAAGATAAGAACTAAGAAAATTATGTGTTAATTTTGTATTTATTTTTCTATCTGTATTATTATATGACTTTAGTCTTAAGATTGGATACGTTGCACTTTTTCAATTTTTATTTCTTTGTCTTTCTCTATATCAGACTTCTTTAATTTAATTTTATATGAATTTTTTATTTTTGAAAGTTTGTATTTTTATTTGGCCTCAAATTAGTCATTTATGACTTCATTAGAAGTTTACTACTATTAACCAAAGTTACGTTCAAGTTTAGAGTTAGTTGCACACTTAAACACTAAAATACGCCATTCATTTTGTATTTAATTTATTGTCCCACTTTTAAAAATTTATTTATAACTATTGAGTTTTACTATTTATTACACACATGTTTTTATAGAATTATAATTATTCTAAAGATTTTACAGAATATATATGGGACACACGACTCAATTCCTACTAAAACTTGAACATAGAATTTGCAAGAAACTGTCCTAGCAACCTATCAATTTGGCTAGGCGTTTTTCCTAGCTAAAACATAGCTAGGGAATAGCTACAAAATATTTTCCTAGTTAAACCAAATTCCTTAAAGAGAGAAAAATTGCGCCAATTAGATTTCCTGTAAAAAAATTTGGCGCCAATTTTGATTTTCTGCCAAAATTTAGCTAGAGATTTTGCTTGGAAAGGTCCCATGCAATATATTAGCTAGGGATTGTTCATAGCTAATTCCTAGCTATTATTTGACTAAATTTCCAGACTAAAAAGTTTACTAGGAAACAAGATATTTCTAGCTAAATCCGATGCTAATGTATTGATTAGCTAGGAATATTAGTTTTCTAGCTAAAATCCGTAGCTAATAGCATGTTTTCTTGTAGTGCTTCTCTTCTCCTTTCTCCTCTTCTTTTCTCTTTTCTCTAAGCCCTAACGTATTTTGGTAAAAGCGTAAACTGATCTAATTCTAATTAGACCCTAACTTAATTACCATAAAATAATTGGGTAAGGAAAAGACCAAACTACCCTTTCAAAATCCGGATTGGACTTTCCTTATTTCAACAACCCAACTTCCAAAGGGCATAACTCACTCATACGAACTTGTAATCGCGCAAACTCAGCGGCATTGGAAAGATCATTCCAAGAGTTTTCCTACCATATCTAGAAGTACCTCTAACTCACACTAAGCTAGAATTTATGGCCGTTTGAAGTAGGCCACTCAACTTATTCTAATTTAACAAAATTTCCATATTTTCATTCTTTCCAAAAATGACTATTTCCAATTATTAGCTTCTTCCTAGTTATTTCAAATTGCAAGATGTTACATAAATATTTCCACATCATCATGCTTTGATAGACCACCGAATTTAGATCCTTATAATCTTTTACAATATTGCCCTATATTGTATTAAATATATCGTCAACCATATAACATTTGTGTCAGTTCGCAATGCGATATAACTTATTGAGATCTCATTACTTTCATTATTTTTCTTAAGTACCTAAAACTCTCATGAGATTTCATGAAGTGTTATGTCATAGCTATATAGCCTCTTCAAAAGTACATTGTCTCCTTATAATGATCATTTGATTTTTCCTTCAATGATTATTGAATTGGAACGGATTAGCTTGCCATGCTTCATGCATATTTTAGGCTATGTCCTTAAGGGACATTCAGTAGGAGCATCTACAGTTAAATATGAAACCAATTTTGGGTCAGCAAATGCTCGTAACATTTGACTTGAATTATCTTTTAAAAGAGTATCGTATTGATAATAATTCAAAGGCTTAAGTCATGTGGGTTCCCTAAAGTTGTCCGCATGTTTCACTTAGACACCTCATTCTAGGCTTGTACCTATTGAACACTTAAACCTTAACAAATTTATACTTATTTGACACAAAATGATAGTCAATAAAAAGAGAAATGTGTGTATTTCAAACGCACATACATAGCAAATGAACCAAAGAAGCGATGATATGTGGCAATTGGATTAATTTTTTAAAAAACTCCTGTTAAATAATAAAAAAAGGCAATTTTAAGAAAACAAAAAATATTTTTGAATTAACCCACCTTACCGGCCACTCACCCTTCTTCTTCTTCTCTTGATAAACTAAAATTCAACATTGATAATGGTTGGATACTCTTATTGATAATTTGTTATAAAGCTTATATAAAATAATAAGGCAATAAAGTAGCTATAGAGAAAGATGAGAGGAGTCATTTTATTTCTGTCAAAGGATATTCCAGAATTGATGGATTGGGATTGACTGATTCTTTACCATGAGGAAAATTTTATTGGGTTTTAAAATGTGTGAATGGAAAATGAAAAGTTGTAATTTTTATGAAGAGTTGTGACTTTAATGAAAAGTTGTGATTTTTATGAAAAGTTGTAACCTTTTTGAAAGATTGTGACTTTTTCAAAGGGTTGTAACATTTCCGGGCCTGGAACTATGATGAATGAAGTAAGAATTTCGGGCTAGGGCCTGAGAATTTACATCTAGGTGCTTGTCTAGTTCCCGGTGAGACCGTTGATTTTGCGAAGGCCCGAGGTCCCCTCCTTCTTTGCTTGTAGCCTTTATTCCCATCCCGCGTAAGAACATAGGTTTTTTCCCTCACTATTTCACACTACCCTTTGTTGTCTATAAATAGAGAGATTTCCTCTCATTTAAATAAATAAATAAATCCTGGACTTTTGCTACTACTACTAAATCTAGTATTCTAAGTGTACTTTACTGTCGTTCATGAGTGGTTCGCCGACACCGTAGTTTTTGGTCCCGATACACCGGTGAGTAAGACCGTTCTATCCTAGGAGGATATATTTCATTAACCTCGAGTACTTGAGAGGAACAATTTTCTTAAGGGGACACTGTGCATTCATTGAGTTCGATTTTCTTCTTTGAGAAAAATATTTTGTATATTGTTTCTAATTTGTTTGTAATTCAGTTTTCTCTACTGGTTTTAATTTTCTAGTTTTGAAAATACTCTTTAAACTTTGTTGTTTCTTACCAAGTATCTTAGGAATACAGGATAGACAACAAATCTCTCATTATTAATAGGGGAAAATTGACTTCCCTATGTTAGGGTTCCTAACTTTTCTCCAAAAAAAAAGATCTACATAATAGACATTCACTATAATACAAAATATATTTATAACACTATTGATTTTATTATTAATTATGAAATAATAATCATGTAGAAATAGTATAAGCACTAAGAATTTTCATTTCTTTAATTAGGTGATATAAATAGATTTGACTAAAGAAGCTTGAATAGTGGAATCTTTTCACTATAAATAGCTACTATCTCCTTAAGTATAATTCACAAAAAAGTAGATAAAGAAAGCATTAGAATTTGCTAAAACCATCATATCATGAACAAAGCCATTTTAGCTTTCCTGGTTTGCTTCCTCCTCATTGCATCCAATGGTGAGCTAGTTTAATAATCTTGTTTCATTTTTAGTCTATCCCAAAAGAAAAAAAAATGACAACTTTTAGTAACATTTAAATTTTAAATTTTTCATTTTATCCTTAGTGAGAATATTTATAATAAGGTGTTAACTTGAGGCTTATAAACTGATCAAATGAATTTTAGGTTTTCTATTCCTTTCCTTTCGTTATTATTTTAATTTGATGGTAATATCCTTTAAGGGCACATAAATTGAAACGAAAAAAAATTATAACATAAAAATTCATACATAGATACACAAATACACACCTAAATTTATCCCCCCCCCCCCCCCACTCCATAGATACTTGTTGCGAGGCACCGATTAACACTGAAAGCAGACAAAACGCAACTCTACGTAAACAATACAAAATTTATATATTCAATGTAATAACACATCCACAAACAATTGTCAATCATAAATAAAAATATCTTTATATATTGTGCATTTAACCCGCAGCCACAAATGATTACCAACTAAATTATATTGGCTGTGTGTGTCTCTCTCTATGCGCACATTTAGCTCGCAAAAATCTTTTAACGTTGGGCCCGTGATGGCATAGATCATCTCTGCCTAGTACTATCATAAAAGAAAGTAGGGTAAATATGAATTTGTTTTTAAACTGCTTCCCATGATCATTGATATGACAGAGTTTTGGTTCTTAGATAATAAGAAAAAAATTAGTAACAATGCGCCATACCAATTCAGTGATTATAAATAAAATGAGATTTTGATTATATAATTGTTGGGTGTGCAAACAAAAATCCCACATTGATAAAGGAAAAGATCGAAAAGCTACATATAAGGTATAAAATTTCTTAAATAATGTTGTGACAGTTTTGAAAATACTGAGCGAACTTAGCCCAAAACGGATAATATATACCATATTAAAAATATTTTTGGGCTAATATGGCTCAACAATTACAATAAATTTAATGATATAAAACAATAAATTTTAGTAACATTATAAACAAATAACCAAACATGTTGCAGAATTAACTTCTTATATTTCCCTTAAACAACAAAGTTGTAGGTTGGTAGTTAAGAAAAACTCTTTTTCATTTTTAAAAAAATTTGGTTGACAGTTAATTTGGGGGAAATTAACAAATAATTACATTTACGACTGCTAAGTAAATCACGGTTGCTCTAACAACCCGAACCATCGTTATTTAAGAGAAACAAAGATCCGGAAAAACCTAGGCCCTTGTCCCGCCATAGCGGGCCAGACGCGCTAGGGCGGCGGCGCCACAGCGGGTAAGTTGGCGCCACAGCAAAATAGGCGAGGCAGAACGTAAATTACTAGAAATTCTATTTTCTTCACCTTCCTAAAATACCTAATTTAGTCGTAAAACATCTTAGGAAACTCCAAAAGGCTGCTGCAAGATGGGGAAGAAGGGAGAGAGAGATTTCTAGCGTGAAGATGTCGATGAATTGTGGATTTTCGGCCGAATTCACCGTCACAAAGCCCCGAAAACCGGAATCGAGGTCAAGAACTCTGTGCAACTGCTTGACGCCCAGGCAGGCTAGATTTTGTGAATTGAGTAGTTATAAATCTGTATTTACTACATAATATATGGAAATCAATGGTAGGATTATGTGTGGACCTTCGTGCACCAAGTAAATTCCATGAGTAATCCATAGAAATCAAAGTATGAGGGCTTATGCCTTGAGAAGAGAAATCGATGAATTGTTAGGGACTCTAAAATTGTTATCATGGATACAATTGGTTCAAGAATAAGACTATGAATCTGGCGGTTTCGTAACGGTTTCTTAATCATTGTGGAAGTACATTTATACGAGTGTAGTCTATTAAAAAAGTGTTCACAATACAAGTGGAAATGTCCTCAAATGGTCTCTCGACATCCGAAATTATTCATTTACCTTACCAACCTGTTTTCTGCTTACAATGTCAAATCTTATATCACTTTGAAAACTTTTTCATGCGTCCATTGTATGCATGCAGGTAGGAAAAGATCTTAGTGAGGAGAAGCGAGGGTACTAATGTCATATGGTTGGATACGTAACACCGGCCTGGGAACGATGCTCAAGTATTGTGATAGAGTTATTCATGACAGGATAACGGAGAAAGATGGCTCGGAGTGGAAGTCGAAAATTGAGAAGTTGCTTGTGGCTGGATACAGTGGTGGCTCCATAGTTGAAAACAGAGGCGAATCCAGGATTTCAAGAAAACGGGTGCACCATTGCTTTAAAGATAAGATCAAAAAATTTATAATAACAATAATTAGGCGAGCAATACATAAAAATTACATTGCCACAAAAAATATCATCAATTTACAATTGTACTCGACGAGACTTCATATTTTGAAAACGATCTATAATAGCATCATTACTTACATTTTCAAATATCTTCCGCTCTATCTTACAAACTAAACAGCCATTCAAAAATTCTTCACCAATGCTATTACGTAGATCATTTTTGATGAGCTTCATTGAGGAGAATGCTCTTTCCACACTTGCCGTAGCAACAGGCAAAATCAAAGCCAACTTTACAAGCAAATAAACAAGAGACCAAGTTTGATCCAATTTTGTTTGTGCCATCATCGTAGCAAGATCTTTAATCCCCTTCAAGTTGAGAAATTTGCTATCACACTCTCGAGCATAGACAATGAAACTATCAAGCTGATAACTGAGATCTCGAAGTTCATTATCACCAAACTCACTTTTATAATATTCGGCCAACTTCATTATTCTGCTCTTACTAAAATTAGCAAATGAATCAACCGAATTCAAACTAGCCATGCCAAGGAGTAAGTCACTAGTCACAACATCAAAACGATTATTGAGCTCCTGAAGTTGCAAATCAATAACTGCATAAAACACTTCCACACGAAAGTGATGTAAATATGAAATTTCGGACTTCTTACGCTTCGATCTTGGATAGTCTTCAGTCATTTCGAGAACCAAAATATCATGTTTACCACAAAATGAAGAAACCTCATCCATCAAAGACTCCAAACCACTCTCTCTCATTGTTTGTAATCTTCTCTTTGAAAGATTAAGCAATCCCATAGCATTGACAATATCTTGATCTTTCTTTTGTAAAGCTTTGTTCAATTCATTTGTAAGAAGCAACATCTTGAACATCAAATGCAACACAAAGATAAATTCAAATTCTTGAATTTTATCTAAAAGGTTACCTACCGCAAGTTTATCAAGATCATGTGGAGAATTTTCTTTCATATCTTTAAGCACATTAGCAATTGAAGAAAATATAATCATGAAATTTTCCAAGGTCTTGAAATGGGATCCCCAACGAGTATCACCCGGTCGTTGGAGGCCACGTTCTTGATTTAATCCTTGTCCGGTAAGAATTTCTCCAGATTTAAGCAATTCTTCCAACTTCTCAACTTGGTGTTGTCGAAGTAAGTCCCTGCGTTTAAAAGATGTCCCAATAGTATTCAAAACATTAGTGACAACATAAAAGAAATTTTTCACATCCGGATGTTTTTTAGAAACAGCCACAAGTGTCAATTGCAATTGGTGAGCAAAACAATGAATATAATATGCTGACGGAGCATCTTGCAAAATCAAAGACTTTAGGCCATTTTTTTCTCCTTGCATATTACTAGCTCCATCATAACCTTGTCCACGGAGTCTTGATAGGCATAACGAGTGATCCAAAAGTAAAGAGTAAATTACTTTTTGCAATGATCTTGCGGATATATCACCCACATGAACAATACCCAAAAAGCTTTCTATCAACTCTCCGTTTTTGTTAACATATCGTAAAACTAGTGCCATTTGCTCTTTATGTGAAATGTCCTTTGACTCATCAACTAGTATTCCAAAATAATCACCATCCAAGTCTTTGATGATAGCTTTAGTTGTTTCTTTAGTACAAGCATCCACAATCTCCTTTTGAATTGTTGAACAAATCATCATATCATTTTTTGGAGCATGTTGTAATATCACCTTTTCCACATTCGGACGATTAACCCCATGAAATTTCAAAAGTTCAAGAAAAAGACCTTTGTAATTAGAATCTTCACTCTCATCATGACCACGAAATGGCAATCCATTTCTTAGGAGAAACCTTACCACATCAATTGAGGCATTTAAACGAATTCGATAATCACTTTTTGTTTTTTCACTTTGCTTGTGAAGAGAAGATTGAATTGATTGACGTTGATTTGCAAAATCAAGCATCCTATTCAAACATTTGTTATGAATACTATTCACCTCACCAACATGCAATCGAATTCTTTCCGGACCATGGTTCCAAGTCTTAAAACCATCTTGTGTAAATGATTTTCTCGCATTACCATGACTTTCAAATTCATTCTTGAAGAGATAACAACACAAACAAAATATAGCATCATCATCTATGCTATATTCCAACCAAGCAGAATTTGGAGCATTAAACCACTCAAGATTAAATTGCCGATTACTAGTCCCAAATATTGTTTTTGGATATACACGAAGTTTTGGTTGATAAGGCCCCATCAAAATATAATGTCTCCTCACAACATCTCGAATATTAGAATCATATTCAAAGATGGGTTTTCTTCCTCCGGGATCCCGTTTGAGAGATCCAACCCCAAGAATACAATCAACATTTGAAGAAGAAGGTGTAATTGTCTCTCTTTGAGCTTCTGGAACTACATGTGAACTAACAAATGGACCGCTACTAGAACGTGGTTGCTTAATCAAAAATTTATCCATTCAGATATTTAAGGATAAATGTTCCTACATATTCAAATAACTATTCAACTTAGTCACAAATTTAACTAGCAAATTTAAAAAAAAAATAAGAGAATCGCATATCTTTCACAATAAAAAATAAGGGAATCACACCCTTGCAAGTTCAAATAAAATAGAGGAATCACAATCCTTGCAAATCTAACTAAAATAGAGGAATCACACCCCTTTCACATTTATCAATAAGAAAATTACACATTCATAATAAAAAGAGGACTTATGCCTCTTTTGCATTCAAAATCACATATTCATAGAAAGAAGAGGAATCACACCCCTTTCACATTTGAAAAATAAGGGAATCACACTCCTTTCACATTAAAAAAATAAGGGAATCACACCCCTTTCACATTAAAAAAATAGGGGAATCACACCCCTTTCACATTAAAAATAAAAAAGGAATCACACCCTTCAAAATTGATAATATAATATGATTATATGAAACACATTCCTTACAAGTTACATCCGCAAAATATGTAAGTTTGAGATAATCAATTCTTTAGCTATTGATGATTTCCTATTATAAGTAATGACAAGATTTTTTTATATGAAAACCCTAAAATTAAAGTGATATATATATATATATATATATATATATATATATATATATATATATATATATATATATATATATATATATATATATATATATATATATTATCTTGTTAGTTTGTTTATTAAAAAGAGAAATCATAAACTAAAATTACCTTAAACTTTGACAATGATGATTTCTCTAGATTCTTGACTTGAAGTTGGAGACTTGAAAGCTTGAAGCTTCTTCTTTGTGTGGAAAATAAAAAACAAATTTGAGGAGAGAAGAAATATATTGTTGGAATTTGGAACTTGAAAAGTGGGTGGGTCATGGGTGGGAAGGAAACTTTTGAAGTTTTGACTTTTAGAACTTTTAGAATTTAATTTTTTTTTTTAATAAAAAACATGTTTTTAGTTAATAAAAATAAATTGAAGCGAATTGGGGCTGCCTGGGATCGAACCTGCGATCTTTGTGTTGAAATCTTGCAGTCATACCAGTGAGCCATCCAGCCATCTTGAGAATGGGTTCAACAAGTTTTAATTTAATATATTCTTTAATAATTATAGAAGTAATATATCAAATTTAGTCGAATGAGTACGGGTTCAATTGACCCAAAAATAAGGCTTAAATTCGCCCCTGGTTGAAAACCCTGTGGACCACAATGTTGCTCAGAATGGCCCTGAAATCAAGTTAGAACTAGAGTAAAACCTAGCTTTACTTATCAAAAATCTTGTAAATGTCCATCCTTTGTAAACTAGCCTAAAATGCTTTTTTGTACATACTTTTGACTAGCTGGCTGTCTAAACTTAGTTTGTATTATAAAAAGGAGGCAATTGCATTACCCTTTAATGAAACTGCATGTGGTTATTATTTTGGGTTTTATTTTACTTCAGTTATCGTTTTATCTTGTTATGACTACTATTTAGGGTGATTTGTTAGGTTGTTCATAATATTTTGCCATGATTTCTTTCTCTATACTTTTTTGGAATGTTCTTTCCTTGTGCTGGAGGTCTATCGGGAGAAATCTTTTTACCCTAAGGTAGGGGTAAGGTTTGCTTTCACTTTACCCTCTCTAGATCTCACTTTGTGGGATTACGTGAGGTATGTTGTTGAAACTGCTTTTGTTTTGAAATTGATAAACTATTTCAAGGTCCCCGGGTTGAGTCTGAGCGAAGCCATTTCTTTTCTCACGTCAAGGGTCTATCAAAAATACCTCTCTACCTTCACCCAAGTTAAGGGTAAAGGTTGCATACACATCACTCTTTCACTCTTCTCCACCCCACCTGTAGGATTATACGGAGTATGTTAGTGTTTCTCGAATCTATGGTCTATCGGATTTACCTTCATAAAGTAGGAGTAAAGCTACGTATCACCCTCCCAGTCTCAACTTGTGGAATTATACTAAGTAATGTTGTTGATATTGACTCATGGCTGTGCTAACCCAATATATAGGATATGTTTTCCCAAAAACTTGCTGAAATGCTTTCATAACGTTGAAACTACTACTACAAAGAGATTTAATTTATATACAAGTTATACAACGTCCAATGTAAGGAGTTTTCACACTAACTTTTACCTATTATAGTATGCGACTTTTACTTGTGGATATCCTTTAAGGTGATAATGATATAACTTAAATGCGTAGGGAGTTGGAGGATCAATACGTACAATCTCATCATTTT
This sequence comes from Solanum bulbocastanum, assembly GCA_037074985.1. NCBI lineage: Eukaryota > Viridiplantae > Streptophyta > Magnoliopsida > Solanales > Solanaceae > Solanum > Solanum bulbocastanum. The sequence goes on along the minus strand of CM073603.1, from coordinate 6,014,760 downwards.
TACACTGATTTTTGGGTATTTAAGAGCCAATTTACAAGAATCAGGTGATTTTTTTAGTTTTTCGTCTCAATGATATAACTTAACGCCCATGAATATTTTGGTGATATGACTTCCAGATGATTTCTTTATGAAACCCTCGTTGGGAGTTGGGGGAGCATTACGTACAGTCTCACCATTTTCAAAGTCTATTTTGGGAATTTACGGGTAAATTTACAAGATTTAGACGATTTTCTTAGTTTTTCGTGTGTGTTAACCCATGCATATTTTGGTGATACAGTTTTTGAACGATTTCTTTGAGAAACCGTTACAAAACCATTACAAGAGTAAGACTAGGGTGTGAGTAGGTTTCGTTTAACAAGTTTGAAGAACTTGAAGAACGATAGAAGACTTAAACCTGGGGGCTTTTGTCTTGGATAGTTTGGAATTAGAGTTTATAATTCCTTAAGTTACATAGTTGTGTACTCGTTGTGTTATTTGAAGGTGCTATAAATAATACGAAGTTTTGAACGAGTTATTATACGAAATTATTTACTGCTAACTTCAAATAGTGGGGATCAAGTAGTAAGTATATGTTCCTTTATAGAATTAAGGAGGTCATAACTCCAACAGTAATCTTCTTTCATTTTTAGTTTATCCCAAAAGAAAAATGACAATTTTTTTAGTAACATTTATATTTTAAATTTTTCATTTTATCCTTAGAGAGATAATTTATAATAAGGTGTTAACTTGAGGCTTATAAACTGATCAAATGAATTTTAGGTTTTCTATTCCTTTACTTTCGTTATCATTTTAATTTGATGGTAATATCCTTTAAGGGCTTTCTATCACATAAATTGAAACGAAAAAAAAAAAAACAACATTTCTAATAAAGTAATTGTGGCAGAGATGCAAGGAGGAGAGGCAAAACTTTGCAAAAGGCACAGCTCAGCACGGGTACGAGTGCAAAAGACATTGTGTGATTAAGGATAAGGCTATCATTGGAGCTTGTGAGGGTTTTTTCCCTAGGTGCACCTGCTCTTTCGAGTGCTAAATAAAACCAAATGTTACAGTCTTGTGTCTTGTTTCAATAAGGGTCTCCAATTTACTAAAATTGGATAAGTACCCCTAATTGTATAGTGTTGTTATCATTAATAAACTAATAAAGTTATAATTGTGTAGTAAACAAAGGCATAATAGCTTTACCATGTACATGACTAAGGCATCGCTTTGTTAAATGTGAGACATTTGAACAATAAAGTTGTGTAGCCTAGTAATTCCAGACGCTTGGGTAAAGTTGAGGCTTAACCAACCAAAGTGTGTGTGGGTTTGATTCCTCGTGGGCTGGCTGCACTTTCTTTTTACACTTTTAAGAGAACTTGATTAATTTCTAAATCATAGCCAATAAATTTTTTATATTTGAAATAGTTCAAAACTAATATTATCTATTAAAATAATTTTAAATTAAAGACCTACAACTTAAAAAATTAAGAAAAAATATAATAGTTTAGTAGCCAATTGATTGTGTTTGTTTTTCTTTTGTTAACACCCAAATGCATGTTGAGATGAAATAGTCTGGTAATGGCTGATGTTATTGCTCACCGCTTGAGTAATGTCATTGTAATGAATCACACTTTTTACCACTAAATTATACAAATGTAACTGAAATTGTGATATTAAGATAGAATAAAATAGGGTCGTTAAAGCGATTAAAATTATAACATAAAAATTCATACATAGATACACAAATATACATCTAAATTTATCTCCATAGATACTTTTTTGCGAGGCACCGATTAACACTGAAAAGCAGAAAAACCGCAACACTACGTAAACAATATATACAGAATTTAAATATTCAATGTAATACCACATCCACGAACAATTGACAATCATAAATAAAAATATCTTTATATATTGTGCATTTAACCCGCAGCCATAAATGATTATCAACCATATTATTGGGTGTGTGTGTTTCTCTCTCTATGCTCGCATTTAGCTCGCAAAAATCTTTCAACGTTGGATCATAAAAGAAAGTAGGATAAATATGAATTTGTTTTTAAACTGCCTCCTATAATTATTGATATGAAGGAGTTATGGTTATTAGATAATAAGAAAAAAAATAGTAACGATGCGCCACATCAATTCGGTCATTTAGCTGTATTTTTGTATACATTTTTTATTTTCTATTTATAGATTAATACATCTTTAAGTACAGTAAATTAAATAAGGAATTGACTCGAAATATAATCCACTATCCTTATTTACATCGCTACAATGAGCAACTTCCATTTATTAACATTAGAACTAATAATTACTTATTTAAAGACATCCGATCATATTCTTATCAGTTTAAATACTTCATTCTCTTGTTGTCTCAAAAGATGTGGTATTGATATTTCATAATAATGACCGAATAAAACTTAGAAAAAAATGCTAACTAACAATTCAATGAAGATAAAAATTAAAATACATTTAACTAAAAATACACAGGAATACATACCCATATATTTAGAATATACATTTCGAGTAAATATACAATTATTGAATAAAAGTGATTTTATTTGCATACAACTGCTTTTTATTGGATTTAACTTTAAACATGAACATTTTATAACCAATGTGATATTTTAGGAGCCACAATAAATCCTATTATAAATTCATCCTGAACAAAGTTAATGCTACCGATATTCCTTGATAAAAATGGCTAAACAAGACTAAACCGTGTGAGCAATTACTATTTACCAATATTAATATACATAAATATAGTTAAATAAGTTACAACGAATATGCATACAAAAATATATAGTTAAATACTAATATACATAAATATAGTTAAATAAGATACCACGAATATGCATACAAAAATATAGTTAATTACTAATATACATCATATAGTTAAATAAGATACAAAGAATATGCATACAAAAATGAAGCCTGTCAATGATTCTTAATTGTCCAGAAAGAAATTCACTTATTCATTAATTAAAATACTTTAAGCAAAAAAGGACTAGACATATAACCAAAACGAAATAGTAGTTTCAAAACATCTTAAAATAAAAAACTTAGATAGGCTACTAGTTGATCATGACAATTTCACTATTGTCCATTTCTGAGCATGGCATCCTGTTCAACTTAGGCGACATGTGCTCATGAAATTTGCTTGTGGATCTCTTCCGGTGTGAGTGTGTTGCTTTACTGTGTAAACACATTCAACTTTGTAGACTTCACTGAATACTTTGTATATGTAGTAAATGTGAATCAACTATATGTTGTAGCCAATCCTCCCCCTTTATCCCTTCTTGGTGTTACTCTCAAATATGGACTCTGTAGCTTATCACTATTCAAAATCTTTCTCCCTTTTGCTTCAAGGCTCTTGAATTCTGTATAAATGCATTTTCTCTGCTCTATTGCCTGATTTGCTATGTAGTCTGCAAGTTGATTTCCTTCTCTCATGATGTGCTGAAAAATGTGTTGTTTATTGACCAGTATTGTCTTGATTTCCTCCACCATGTCTCTGATGATCCATAGTGTATCCCACTGTCCTCCTAGCATTTTGCACATTAGCATAGAATCTGACTGTATGATAATCCGATTGTAATTTGAATGCTTGCAGTGTTTACTTGCTTTTAGAATTGCTCTAGCTTCCGCCACAGGATTCGTAGTATTTTCTATACTAGCCCCTACTGCAAAAATCAAATCCCCTTTCTCATTTCTCAAACAGTAGGCATAAAAGCTTAGCCCTGGATTCCATCTGGATGCTCCATCAGTATTATATTTTACCCACTCTTCTCGGGGAAATTCCCAATTGATCTGGATGACCTTCAGTCTTGGGCGGTAATCTTCCAGTTCCTTTAAATTTTTAGGCCAGTTACCCGAAAAATTCATTTTAGGCATTCTAACCTTAATCAACATATATACATTTATGGTAACATTTAGAATGACTCTTTCGAGTGAGGTATTCTTCCCTTCATGCTTCTTGTTGTTTCTTATTTTCCACAATTCCCAAATAATAAAGCTTGGTATAGCTCTATAATATGGTTTCAAGTCTGGTTTGACATTTGCTTCCTACCATAACATTATCACCTCCCTCAGCTGCAATCCTATTATGGATAAACTTGCAAAAGAGCAAAAATAGGACCAAGTCCTGTTAGCGATGTCCGATCTAAGAAATACATGAGTTAGTATTCCTTGATTCGGGTTTTCACAACACCAACATCTCGATGGACCTTCAACTCCCCATCTTCTCACTCTATCATCCACTGACACCTTAAATTTCCACAGCCTCCACATCATAAAAGCCATTTTGAAAGGGATCCCTTTTGTCCAGATCAACTTATGGATTCTATTAGGTTCCTCCTTATGTCTAATATAATTTCAGGTTGTTTTAACTGAGAACTTCCCTGTCGTTTCTAACATCCAGCATGATTTATCTTCCTCTGTCTTTCCTCTTGGGGTTTGGATGTGACCTATGCTATGCTCCACCAATTCAGATGGAAGAATTTCCATCAGAATATCCACATCCCATTCTCCCTGATTAACAATCTCCGCTACTGTGTGATAATTGTCGTCCCGCTCAAAATTCTCTCCTGTGATGGTATATAAGTCCCCCAATCTTGTCCAATTATCATGCCATAATGATGCAAAACCCTTTCTGACCTGCCAACGTATTTGATGCTCTATGAGTTCCCCAGCCTACAACATTTTGTTCCAAACTTGGGAGCCTCCCCCTCTAATTTTCCACACAGCAAGATTAGGATTAATCTTTTGACAATATTTATTTCTCATGTATTCACTCCATAAAGTTTGCTTAGTTCTAAAATTGCACCATAGTTTACAAAATAAAGCCATTCACAAATCATGCATTAGCCTGCAACCAAGTCCTCCTTCCTTCTCTGGTAGACATAGGTTATTCCACCTGCTCCAATGTCGACCTCTTCCTCCTATACAACTGCACCAAAAGAACTGGGCCATCATTCTTTGTACTTGGTTAAGGACATTGGTCGGAGGATTCATTATTGATAAATAATGAATACGAGTACTTTGAAGTACATGTTTTATCAGTATTGTTCTACCTCCATATGATAACAACTTACCTTTCCACCTCTGTATCTTATCGCCTATCCTTTGAATCATATGTTGATAGTAGGCTTTTTGCTTTCTTTTATTAAATATTAGGCATCTGAGATATGTAAAGGAAAAATCCTTTCTCAGTATTTCCGTAGCCATTTCAGCAACCACTGACTCTCCTCCTTGCACACTATATATAGCAATTTTTTCTTTATTCACCTTCTGTCCCGACTCTTCATACCTTTTCAAACTGTCACTAATTAGTTTCATGGTTCCCACCTCTACTTTGCACTATATAATCATATCATCCGCAAAGGCTAAATGGTTAAGTGTAGGCTTCCTTTAGGCATATCAAATCTTTTAAACTCCTTAGTCTTCATTAAGGCATTTAGTGATCTTGACATGACTTCAGCCGCCAGAATAAATAGCGTGGGAGATAAATGATCCCCTTGCTTTAGTCCCTAGAGGATTTAAAGAAACCCTTAGGCTGACCCTTAAGGAGGATGGAATACCAGTTATTACTAATTATCCTGTATACCATGTCAATGATTCTGTCTCCAAATCCCAGCCTTTTTAAAACTCTGGTTAAAAATTACCATTCAACTCTGTCATAAGCTTTCATCATATCCAACTTAATGACAAGATTGGGTGTTTTCCCTCTTTTCCTGATCTCTGTAATAATCTTCTGCACCAAAGCACATTCTCCGCAATGTTTCTTCCTTGGACAAAAACAACTTGCTCCAGGGAGATAATACTAGGTAATACTGCCTTAATTTTTTCATGTATAATTCGCGAGATTATCTTATTCTCAAAATTGAGAGATAGGCCTTAAATTTGAGAATATATTCACTACCATTTTCTTTGAAAGTAGGAATAAATAAGTATGTGTGACAGAAATTTAAAAATCGAAAAGGCTTAATTACATTCTCAGAGCTCATTTTGAAAGTGAAAGAAAGAGGTGTGTACGATCTGACCCACTTCTCACCAACTGCTCTACCTCAATTACTGGAAACACATTCTGTAATTGATCATGGCAAGAAACTCTGTCTAACCTCTTAAAGATACACTCCTCGTCTGCTTTCATTCCACCAAGTGTATTTGCTTCCATTAAAGCCTCTATCCTCCAAATTGCATACATTGATGCAGTGATTGAAATCCGTCACTTCTGATTGTGTAACTGATCTTCCTCCTAGCTTCTCCTACTCACTACAAATGACGTTGAAGTCACCCAACCATGGTATACTAGTTGTATTAGCCAAGTCAGACATTGATTCCCATAACTGCAGTCTATCTCTCTGCGTACATTTTGCATATACCAAAGAAACTAAAACTATCATCCCTATGTTACCATTATGTAGTTTGATAGTTAACATTTGTTCTTCATCCCTTATCACCTCATACTCCATTTTTTTATCAATGAATGCTCAAATCTTCCCATTAGAATTAGCAACAGCATATTGCATTCCTAATCTTTTTCTAAAATCCTCTAAATCTTGTCTATCTTCAAAAAGTTCCATCAGCCCCACAAAATAATATGGAAATCTTTTATGCAAGTTTATAAGTCTAGTAAACGCCTTATGGGTGTTTGCTGACGTAATGTTCCATTTTAAGGCCTTCATTGATACTTGGAGTTTTTGACAATCGTTCTCTTAGATTTTCTGGATGATGTTTGAGCCCATGTATTGTCTCCGTTGTTATGTTTCCTCTGCTTAGTATGGTGGTCCTTCATTTTACCTATCTGAGCAGGCGATAGATCCCCTTGTATAGCAGCCTTCGCGATGGTTTGATTTAAATTCCCTTTATCCATACACTCCCCATCTATATTTGTTTCTTCCTTTTCATTATCCTTCTGAAACGCTAACGGAAGAACATTTTCATTTTTTAAGTCTGCTACCACCATCGCACCCTCATTGACTTGGCCATAGGTTTCTTCCTTGTCTTGTGTATATTCCTCCTGCCCTTGTACCTCTTGCATTATCTCTATGTTCACATTTACCTCCTCACTGTTTTGATGTGTGATATGAGTATGAATGCCTTCTTGATCCTCTGTCTGTTCACCCTTTCCAAAAATTTTGTTAACCCATTCTTTGGTAGTTTCTTCCTTAGCCTCATTAACTTCCATTTCCTCATTCTCCTGCTCTACTTCCTCCCTGAATGCTTTAAAGGTATTTACATCATGACAGTCAATTTCTCCTTTGATATACCCATATCTATCTTTTCTGTATTTATTTCTTCTCACCATCCATTCCTACCTATTTTGTTTGTTTCCCACAATTTTCCCACTTGCCAGGATTTTCCTCTATTTCGTTGTTTACCCATAATGACATTTCTTTTCTCCTCCTTCAGCTGTTCCTCTCTATTCTTCGCCTTATATAGTTCTGGGTGTATTGTCCAACAATTATGTTCATCATGTCCTTGTAGGCAACACTCCTTACAAAATTTAGGCATGTACTCATATTATACTTTCACCCACTTAGATTTCAGTTCGCCTGTATTATCATCTTCCTCATTTAACCTTATCTTTTGAATCAACTTTGCAATCAGATCCACTTCAATTTCAATTCTAGCACAACTTGGTCTCGTTTGATTTTTAGTTGCCATATCCATAGTGAGAGGTTTTTCAATTGCATTAGCTAATGAAAAAATAGCCTCTTTAGCAAAAAAAATTGGTGGGAGATCAGAGAAAGAGATCCAAGTAACTCCAATGGTTGTTTCCACATCCGGTTCAAACCAAGGATCCCACTTTAGGGTTCTCATCTGCCAATAGCTCTCCTTTGCTTTAACATACAAGGCAATCGCCGATAGTAGGTGCACATAATCCTCCATAGTAGTGAGTCTAATCAATATATGTCTCGCATCAAATACACCTATAGTGCACTCACTTTTGATTGCACATTGCCCTGGTATGATTTTTCTCAATTCTTGAGTGTCTTCTTCAAAATCTTAAGAAGTGCAACAAGTAATCATTATATTGATGGAACACAACACTATTTCGATATTGTTATATCATCTTATTAAATTCGTGTCAAGTTTTGTTATTCTAACTTTATTTTGTATTTTTTTTCTTGAGAACTTATTATTGTTGATATTCTTAGTTCGTAAATCAAACATAGAAGACTTAGGGCCAATATCGGGTGGGCAAAACGATAAATTCACGAAACTTTCCAAAAATGACCAATCGGGTCATTACATGACTTTTGCATGAGATATCATTAAATGATTTGAAATGTCGATATTATAAGGCTTCTGGGTGTATGTATAGTTTTTCGCCCAATAGTCAATCAGTTCAAGTGTTCGCTTGGAACCAGTAATGGTTCTGAGTACCAGTCACGTCCAGAGTGTACGCCGGGACATGAAACCTGACCTAAAATTTTTAAGTCACTACCCAAAGAAATTTCTCACTCAATTTCTTTCACAATTGGCCTACTCATAATGATCAAAATGGATCGTTACACCGTTAGAATCTCAAATACGACATCTCCATTTCTATTAATTTTATTAACTAGATAAATAAACAAGTATACTAGCTTTAGAAAGTTTTAACTTGTGCTTTAGTTGACATATTCAATCTTGTAAATAATCTCCATGAGCTTTGCAGGGCCGGCTCTTGCCTATGAATTTTTAGGGCAATGCCTTAGGCCCCCAATTTTTTGGTGCCTCAAATTTCTATTTAAAAAAATCATGTTTAATTTTTTCATGAAAAAAATTAATTATTTATAATAAAAAGTGTGTGTGTATATATAAATTCTTCGCTAATGCTCATATTATTTATCCTTTTTTACTCCTCTTGTACTCTATTTCTTCAAATCTTTGATAGTTAGAGTAATATTCTGTCAAAAATATGAATCAATAGTCGAAAAGTGTTGAACAAAGTAAATTACAAATATTTTTTTATATTTTTTTATTTCTTCGTAACTTTTCATATTAAAGTAGGGTATACCAAGTTATATACTTTTTAAATTAGATTCTATGATTCTAACTCTTATCTTTATTTAAAATTTATCAATTTAGTACTTATAGAACTATATTATTGATTCATATAATTATTGTCTCAATAAAATGATATTTTTCAATGTTGAATTGATAAAGTCTTATTTAAAAATAATTATTAAAAAAAGTATTTGAAAAAATATTTATAAAAAAAAAATTAAGGAATAATTTACATCTTAAAATTTAGAAAAATAAATAAATACAGATAAAATTTATTTAAATTTTAGGCCTCTAATTAAAATTTCGCTTTAGGCCTCAAATTATGTTGAGCCACTCCTGGAGCTTTGTTTGACTTACATTAAATTAGGTGAAGCTCTCAAAAGATATTAAATCTCAAATGTCACATTTTCGTTCCTATTAGTTTAAACTACATAAATAGATAAGGATACTAGCTTTAGGGAGTTTTAACTTGTAGTGCATTTAATATGTATTCACCTTTATTTTGCATTATTCTATTAGCATTAGTTGACATCTTCAATCTTGTACTCTTTGTTTGACTTCAATAAAATTAGGAGAAGCTCTGAAGGATATTAAATCTCAAATGTACATCATTCGTCGGAAAATTACGTTGTATATATATATATCAAATTCTACATTTAAAATATATATATATATATAGACATCTACAGACAGTATTTAGATTATTTGTAAAATACGGAATAATAATTAGTAAGAAGAAAATGGAATTATGCAAAACACATATAAATTTCTTAGGAATAACTTTAGGAGAAGGAAAGGTAAAATTACAACCACATATAGCTAAAAAAGTATTAGAAATGCCAGATAAGTTAGATAATACAAAAGAATTGCAAAAATTCTTAGGTTTAGTAAATTATGCTAGAAACTTTATTCAAAACTTAGGAAAAATAGCAGGACCTTTGTATGCTAAGACAGGTAGTAAAGGACAAAAACATTTTAACATAGAAGATATAAAATTAGTCCAACAAATAAAAGAAAAAGTTAAAAATATACCAGACTTACAAATACCTTTAGAATTTGATTATTTAATAGTTCAAACAGACGGAAGTAAATTAGGATGGGGTGCTATATTAAAATCTAGACCTAATAAATATAGTCCAAAAAATGAAGAAAAAATATGTGCCTACCAAAGTGGACAATATAAAGAAAAAGGTAATATGAGTAGTATAGACGCTGGAGTATTAGCAGTAATATATGGACTGAATAGTTTCAAATTATACATTTTAAATAAACAAGAAGTATTAGTTAGAACAGATTGCGAAGCAATAGTAAAATTTCATGAAAAAATAAATAGTAAGGCTAGTAGTAAAAGAAGATGGTTAAATTTTATAGATATAATAGCTATATATAATAATATTGTTTTTGAATATGTGAAAGGAAAAGACAATGATTTAGCAGATAAATTAAGTAGACTACAATTAAAAACTAATTAAATTTTATTTCAGCATGAGCCAACTGGCCCACAGCCAGCAGACAAAGGCAAGGGCATTGCCCAGCCAGATACTTATGCTCAGACATTATTAGGAAGACAAAATTTCAGACCACTAAGTACAACAGACAACTTAATGGAGAGAATTTATTTTGGTAAGTATAATTTAATTTCATATCCTAAGTGTAATTTATCTTTTAGAGTAAATCCAGACTGTAATCAAGATAAGTCTCAGCATGTTTAATAGATAATCTATGGATAGCATATAATAAACAAGACACAAAATACTTTATTGCTGCATCTAATGCTTTGTGTCAATACTTTTCAGATAAAAATAGAGACAATAAATTTAAATATTATGTAGTTATACATGGTAAAACTAAAGGAGTTTTTCAAACATGGATAGAAGTAGTTGATTCTATAAATGGGTTTAAAAACCCACTTTTTAAAGGATTTAATGATTTTACGGAAGCTTTAGACTATGCAAGAGGAATACTTGGGCCTAACTATTATATTTCACCAGCTCTCAGACAAAGCCCAAATCAAATACCACAATATAATATCCAAAAAGACTCAGACAAAATAATTTTTTGTGACCATTGTTCAGCCATGACAGAGGGTTTCAAAAGACTCAATACAAAAAATGAAATCCTTATCCAAGAAAATATGAGACTTATGAAACAGCTAGAGACTTTTCAGAATAAATATGTTCCAAGAACTGACAATATTCAAACGCAAAAAATGAGTTCTCCATCTCTTTTAAAAATGGATGAGACAGGTGTGGATTTCCCTCTGAATGCTAAGAACTCTACTGTATTGGAGCATGATACAGCTAGTCCGGTTCAAACGGTAACCGGTAAAGACTTATCAAATCCGTTAAAGGCTGTCACTTTGCCAAAAAGTGAAGAAGAGGGGTCTACTTCCTCACGAAGAAGACTACCGAAATATTTTCAGAAAGACTCTTTAAGAAAAAATGATGTTTTAAAAAAGAAAAAAAATGAAAAATTAGAAAAAATAATTCAACGAACTTTAGAAAAAAAATTTCAAGACAAGAGCCAAGACAAACATATTATCAAAGACGTTCCCAGTCCAAGTAATGATTAAGAAGACAATATTAATAGTCCTTCAGTATCAGACGAGGAACAAATAAATAATATTCAAGACACTCAAGACCCTTATGAAGATAATGACTCAGGCATGAGTTTTGATACTATTACATTACACAACCTAGACACTTAAATTGTTTCATCAATAAGAAAAATGATGAAAACAATTTCACCAAATAAGAGACAAAAGAAGATACGACAATTACATGCTAAGAAAGTCAAGAATGGCAACAAGGAAAGTCATCAAAGGTATGGGCAAACAAGAAGACAACAATTAATTTGTGAAATAAAAATAAGTGTGAAATATGTTATCTTTTGTATATTAAAGTTTGTGAAATAAAAATAAGTGTGTTTGTGTGTTAAAGTTTTTCAAGCTTTTTCAAAGTCCTTCGGGGGTTCCCGAAAGGGAAACCTCTCTCCGTTTATCATGTAAGTTTTATGATGTTTACTTTTCGAAGTTCCCCCCAAAAAATATGTTATCTTTTTATGCAAATTGGAGTTTGATATAAATTATTGTATATATGTTAAAAAATTTACCCTTAGTATATGGTTAGCTTCTTAATTTCTTATCAACGACTATGGATTAACCTGTAAATTCCTAGGATTCTTGGCTTTATAGTCCGTTTGATGAAAGGACGAAGTTGTTGCCAGTTTTCATATCCGGGGTGTGGTTAAAGATGAAATTGTTAAAGAACAAAGGTTAAGAAGAAGAGATGAACTGGATAAGATAAAATCCAAAAACAAATATAAAAAATAAAAACAAAAAATTGAAAAATAAAATAAAAAACGGAGAAAATAGGGAATTAACTCATAAATTAGCATGATTTAACTAAATGAGAGAGGGAGTACTGAGTAGGACTTACAAAACATTTGAAACAAAGCCTGAACACGGAACAAATATTGGAAACAAAGCCTAGACACTGAACAACTTACCTGCACTATTAAATTATATTAATTATCTAAGTATATATTATATATAACTATCTACCATATTACTTTATATATATATTATAATATATACGTACTATTATATATACAACTACTTATATTATATATATATATATATATATATATATATATATATTATATTAAGTACTATATAAGTACTACTATTATATATTATATACTATATATATATTCTACTATTATATATACTACTATATATATATATATATATATATATATATTATATTAAGTACTATATAAGTACTATTACTATTATATATACTACTACTATAATTATATACTACTATATATATATATTAAGTACTATATAAGTACTATTATTATATATTATATACTATATACGTACTATATACTACTACTATATATCTACTACTATATATATAATATTATATATTATTATATATGATACTACTATAAATATTATATACTACCATATCTAAGATATATATAATATTAATATTTACTGCATTTACTGTGTTATCTGTATTTTCTGTATTTACTGTGTTATCTGTGTTTTCTGTATTTTCTGTCATTACTGTCTTTACATTCCTTTTACTATCTAAGTGTCTTACATTTTCTGTGTTTACTTATATAGTACTTAATATGTATATATATATATATAGTAGTATATAGTTATAGTAGTAGTATATATAATAGTAATAGTACTTATATAGTACTTAATATAATATAATATATATATATATTATATTAAGTACTATATAAGTACTACATAAGTACTACTATTATATATTATATTCTATATATATATTCTACTATTATGTATAGTAGAATATATATATAGTATATAATATATAATAGTAGTACTTATATAGTTATAGTAGTAGTATATATAAGTACTACTATTATATATTATATACTATGTATATATTCTACTATTATATATACTACTTAATATAATATATATATATATATATATATATATATTATATTAAGTAGTATATATAATAGTAGAATATATACATAGTATATAATATATAATAGTAGTACTTATATAGTACTTAATTTAATATATATATATAATAGTAGTATATAGTTATAGTAGTAGTAGATATAATAGTAATAGTACGTATATAGTACTTAATAATATATATATATATATATATATATATAAATATAGTAGTATATATAATAGTAGAATATATATATATATATAATAGTAGTACTTATATAGTTATAGTAGTAGTATATATAATAGTAATAGTACTTATATAGAAGATATATACTTAGAAGATATAGAAAAAGATTATACCTTAATAAATATAGAAACAGAATTTTATAATTTTCAAAAAGGAATAAATACTATAGAAAAAATAAACAATCATAAAGACCTAGAAAATATAATAGCAATATTAGATGAAATGGAAATAATAGGAGAAAAACCTTTAATACATTGGGGAAGTAATAAAATTATGTGTAAATTAGACATAATAAATCCTGAGTATACTATAAAAACAGCAACAATAGAAGCAAATAATGAAGATACTGAAGAATTTACTAAACAGATTAAAGAATTACTAAAACTAGAAGTAATAAGAAGATCTACATCTAGACATAGATCAGCAACTTTTATGATTAGAAATCATAGTGAACAAGTGCGAGGAAAAACTCGCATGGTAATAAATTATAAAAGATTAAATGATAATACTAGAACAGATGCATATAAATTACCAGATAAAAGTGAGTTAATTAATAGAATACAAGGTAAAAAGATATTTAGTAAATTTGACTGTAAATCAGGATACTGGCAGGTAAAAATGCACCCGGAAAGTATAGAATGGACAGCCTTCACTTGTCCAGAAGGACATTTTGAATGGCTTGCTATGCCTTTTGGTTTAAAGACAGCCCCTCCTATCTTTCAAAGAAAGATGGATGAAATGTTTGGAGACTATAAGAATTTTGTGTTAGTATATGTAGATGATATTCTAGTATTTAGTAAAAATATACAAGAACATTTAGTACACCTACAGACAGTATTTAGATTATTTGTAAAATACGGAATAATAATTAGTAAAAAGAAAATGGAACTACGTAAGACATATATAAATTTCTTAGGAGTAACTTTAGGAGAAGGAAAAGTAAAATTACAACCACATATAGCTAAAAAAGTATTAGAAATGCCAGACAAGTTAGATAATACGAAAGAATTACAAAAATTCTTAGGTTTAGTAAATTATGCTAGAAACTTTATCAAAGACTTAGGAAAAATAGCAGGACCATTGTATGCTAAGACAGGTAGTAAGGGACAAAAACATTTTAACATAGAAGATATAAAATTAGTCCAACAAATAAAAGAAAAAGTTAAAAATATACCAGACTTACAAATACCTTTAGAATCTTATTATTTAATAGTTCAAACAGACGGAAGTAAATTAGGATGGGGTGCTATATTAAAATCTAGACCTAATAAATATAGTCCAAAAAATGAAGAAAAAATATGTGCCTACCAAAGTGGACAATATAAAGAAAAAGGTAATATGAGTACTATAGACGCAGAAGTATTAGCAGTAATATATGGACTAAATAGTTTTAAATTATACATCCTAAATAAACACGAAGTATTAGTTAGAACAGACTGTGAAGCAATAGTAAAATTTCATGAAAAAATAAATAGTAAGGCTAGTAGTAAAAGAAGATGGTTAAACTTTATAGATATAATATCTATATATAATAACATTGTTTTTGAATATGTTAAAGGAAAAGACAATGATTTAGCAGATAAATTAAGTAGACTACAATTAAAGACTAATTAAATTTTATTTCAGCATGAGACCAACTGGTCAACAGCCAGCAGACAAAGGCAAGGGCATTGCCTAGCCAGATACTTATACTCAGACATTATTAGGAAGACAAAAATTCAGACCACTAAGTACAACAGACAACTTAATGGAGAGAATTTATTTTGGTAAATATAATTTAATTTCATATACTAAATGTAATTTATCTTTCAGAATAAATCCAGACTGTAATTTAGATAAGCCTCAACAATGTTTAATAGATAATCTATGGATAGCATATAATAAACAAGACACAAAATACTTTATTGCTGCATCTAATGCTTTGTGTCAATACTTTTCAAATAAAAATAGAGACAATAAATTTAAATATTATGTAGTTATACATGGTAAAACTAAAGGAATTTTTCAGACATGGATAGAAGTAGTTGATTCTATAAATGGGGTTAAAAATCCACTTTTTAAAGGATTTAATGATTTTACTGAAGCTTTAGACTATGCAAGAGGGATACTTGGGCCTAACTATTATATTTCACCAGCTCTCAGACAAAGTCCAACCCAAATACCACAATATAATATCCAAAAAGACTCAGATAAAATAATTTTTTGTGACCATTGTTCAGCCATGACAGAGGGTTTCAAAAGACTCAATATAAAAAATGAAATCCTTATCCAAGAAAATATGATACTTATGAAACAGCTTGAGACTTTTCAGAATAAATATGTTCCAAGAACAGACAGTACTCAGACGCAAGAAATGAGTTCTCCATCTCCTTTAAAAATGGATGAGAAGGGTGTGCATTCCCCTCTGAATGCTAAGAACTCTACTGTATCGGAGCATGATACAGCTAGTCCGATTCAAACGGTAACCGGTAAAGACTTATCAAATCCGTTAAAGGCTGTCACTTTGCCAAAAAGTGAAGAAGAGGGGTCTACTTCCTCACGAAGAAGACTACCGAAATATTTTCAAAAAGACTCTTTAAGAAAAAATGATGGTTTAAAAAAGAAAAAAAATGAAAAATTAGAAAAAATAATTAAACAAACTTTAGAAAAAAAATTTCAAGACAAAAGCCAAGACAAACATATTATCAAAGACATTCCTAGTCCAAATAATGGTTCAGAAGACAACATTAACAGTCCTTCTTTATTGGACGAAGAACAGATAAATAATATTCAAGATACTCAAGATCCTTATGAAGACGATGATTCAGGCATGAGTTTTGATACTATTGATTTACACAACTTAGACACTTAACCATATTATAGAAGACTTCATTACTTATTCAAAAAAAAAAAAATGAAAAATGAAAAATTAATTAATAAATAAATATAGTCAACAAAGTTTGGCAAAGATGAAACGGCCAAAGAAAGTGGCATGTAGATTGACAAAGAAGACTAATATATATATTTATATATATATGTTAGGTATCAATCATCAAAAACAATATACATATATATATATATATACATACATATATATATATATATATATATATATATATATATATTATGAAGTTAGGTGGGGATGCCCACTACGTGTCTTGTAAATATTTATTAGTAGGTGGGAATTCCCACTATGTGTCCTGTAAAAAATAGGTGTGTTGTCACTTTATCACTACCCTCCAAAAAAGGGAAAAACTGTTGACATAACACGCGTCCAATAATTATGTCAGTCAGAAAAATAAGTCCAATAGGATGAACTTAATAATGCATGTGACGATGGGGCCCAATGAGTACCCGACTTGCATTATTAAACGAATCTTATCAAGTTGTCAGCCATAAAATAATTAAGGCCACTTAGTAGTGTCATTTTGGTCTTTTTAAGTTTCTTATTTTGCCTATATAAGGAGAGTAGTAAGAGTTGAGAAGGTGTGTGAAAAAAGAGTGGAAAGAATAGAAGTTAGAAACTCTCTCCATACTTCCTCCATCCTACTTCCATATTCCTTTATGTATCAAAAATCCTCCTTTGTATATTAAAGTTTGTGAAATAAAAATAAGTGTGTTTGTGTTAAAGTTGCTAAAAGCTTTTCCAAGGTCCTTCGGGGGTTCCCGAAAGGGAAACCTCTCTCAGTTTATCATGTAAGTTTTACTATGTTTACTTCCCGAAAATTCCCCTCAAAAATATGTTATTTAATTTGTTAGTTTTAATGTAATTATTGTACATATGTTTAAAAATTACCCTTAGTATATGGTTAACTTCTTAACTTCTTAATAACGACTATGGATTAACCTGTAAATTCCTAGGACTCTTGGCTTTATAGTCCGATTGATGAAAGGACGAATTTGTTGCCAGTTTTAGATCCGGGGTGTGGTTAAAGACGAAGTTGTTAAGAACAAAGGTTAAGAAGAAGATATGAAATGGGTAAGACAAAATCCAAAAACAAATATAAAAATAAAAACAAAAATAAAAATTGAAAAACAAAATTAAAACATGGGGAAAATAGGGATTTAAGTCATAAAACTAGCTTGATTAAACTAAATGAGAGAGGGAGTACTGAGTAGGACGTACAAAATATTTGAAACAAAGCCTTGACACGGAACGAAGACTGGACACAGAACAACTTACCTGCACTACTAATTCATATTAATAATCTATTACTATATATTATATATATCTACTACTATATATACTATTATTATAAGTACTACTATTATATACTATATATATATATATATATCTAATACTATAGTATATATTATATACTATATATATATCTACTACTATATTATATATTATATATATATTATATACTATATACATACTACTACTATATATTATATATATCTAATATTATTATTTATACTATACTACTACTACTATATATATATCTACTACTATATATAATATTATTATATATACTATACTAATATATATTATACTATTATATATATTTATATATTACTTTTACTATATTTACTATTTTTACTACTGTATTTTCTGTATTTGTTGTATTTTCTGTGTTTACTGTTTTTACTGTGTTTACTGTTTCTGTATTACTTTTACTGTATTTACTATTTTATACTGTATTTACTGTATTTTTTGTGTTTTCTGTATTTACTGTTTTTACTGTTTTGCTTTCCTTATATTTATACTATACTGTCCTTATATACTATACTATACATAGACTCCTCTAATATCTAAGTGTCCTTATATTTACTATACATAGACTCCTCTACTATCTAAGTGTCCTTATATTTGGTATCTCCTCTACTATCTAAGTGTCCTTATATTTGGTATCAGAGCGAGAAGTTTTTGGGATCATATTAGTACATAAGAATACATGAAAAAACATCCTTCATTTAGAAATATAAGATTTATATATTGGCATTTATATAGAGAATGCAATTTTAGAAGTATAGTTATAAAAAAGAAAGAACAAATACAAAATAAATATAATATAAAAAATATTGAAGACTTAGACAAGTTAAGATTAATAGATTCAGAAGTTAGAAGTAATACTAGGTGGGATATAATAGGTTATGATCAGGATATAATTTCGTATAATGAAAGAATATATTGGATAAATAAACATATTAAAGAAGAAGATTGTTCATTAGGATAATTAATGCAAAATATAATTAGAAGCTATAGACAAGTAACTCAGTGGCTTATAGAAGAAAACTACCATAAAACTTACCTTTTAGACAGAGAATTAGAAATAAGAAAACAATTATTACTAGAAGAATCAAATCAAAATATAAAATACCTAAATAGAGAATTAGAATATACTATAAGACAAATCATAAACTCTGAAAAAAGGATAAAAATATATAAGAAAACACTTAACAATATACATTTCGGATAATATACATGCCTTTAGAATACATTAAAAGAATAAAATTAAGATATAGTTGGCTTTACAAAGAAATACAATTTAGGAGTGAGCTCAGACATAATCAAAAAAAATTACTAGAATTTTTAAGGTGGGTAGAAGAAGAATTAGAAAAAGAACAGATAAGCGAATTTTTAATTTGGTCAAAAGAAGATTTAACTAACAAAGATATACCTAAAACTTATACTATAGACTTGTTACTACAACATAAAGATAACATAGTTAAAGAAATTAGTAACATTAAATTAAATATAAAATATACTACTATTATATATTATATACTATATATATATATATATATATATATATATATATATATATATATATATATATATCTACTACTATATTATATATTATATATATATTATATACTATATACGTACTACTACTATATATTATATATATCTAATATTATTATATATACTATACTACTACTACTACTATATATATATCTACTACTATATATAATATTATTATATATACTATACTAATATATATTATACTATTATATATATTTATATATTACTTTTACTATATTTACTGTTTTTACTACTGTATTTTCTGTATTTGTTGTATTTTCTATGTTTACTGTTTTTACTGTGTTTACTGTTTCTGTAT
Source organism: Solanum bulbocastanum (assembly GCA_037074985.1). NCBI lineage: Eukaryota > Viridiplantae > Streptophyta > Magnoliopsida > Solanales > Solanaceae > Solanum > Solanum bulbocastanum. Next base: position 5,995,040 of record CM073603.1, on the reverse strand, counting down.
TACTTTTACTGTATATACTATTTTATACTGTATTTACTGTATTTTTTGTGTTTTCTGTATTTACTGTTTTTACTGTTTTGCTTTCCTTATATTTATACTATACTGTCCTTATATACTATACTATACATAGACTCATCTACTGTCTAAGTGTCCTTATATTTACTATACATAGACTCCTCTACTATCTAAGTGTCCTTATATATATATATATATATATATATATATATATATATATATATTAGTAGTACTTATATAGTTATAGTAGTAGTATATATAATAGTAATAGTACTTATATAGTACTTAATATAATATATATATATATATATATAGATATATATATATATATATATGTATATATATATAATATAAGTAGTAGTATATATAATAGTACATATATATTATAATATATATATAAAGTAATATGGTAGATAGTTATATATAATATATACTTAGATAATTAATATAATTTAATAGTGCAGGTAAGTTGTTCAGTGTCTAGGCTTTGTTTCCAATATTTGTTCCATGTTCAGGCTTTGTTTCAAATGTTTTGTAAGTCCTACTCAGTACTCCCTCTCTCATTTAGTTAAATCATGCTAATTTATGAGTTAATTCCCTATTTTCCCCGTTTTTTATTTTATTTTTCAATTTTTTGTTTTTATTTTTTATATTTGTTTTTGGATTTTATCTTACCCAGTTCATCTCTTCTTCTTAGTACTTATATAGTACTTAATATAATATATATATATAAAATAGTAGAATATATATATAGTATATAATATATAATAGTAGTACTTATATAGTACATAGTATATAATATATAATAGTAGTACTTATATAGTACTTAATATAATATATATATATATATATATATATATATATATATATATATATATATATAAAATATAAGTAGTAGTATATATAATAGTACGTATATATTATAATATATACTTAGATAATTAATATAATTTAATAGTGTAGGTAAGTTGTTCAGTGTCTAGGCTTTGTTTCCAATATTTGTTCCATGTTCAGGCTTTGTTTCAAATGTTTTGTAAGTCCTACTCAATACTCTCTCTCTCATTTAGTTAAATCATGCTAATTTATGAGTTAATTCCCTATTTTCCCCGTTTTTTATTTTATTTTTCAATTTTTTGTTTTTATTTTTTATATTTGTTTTTGGATTTTATCTTACCCAGTTCATTTCTTCTTTTTAACCTTTGTTCTTTAACAATTTCATCTTTAACCACACCCCGAATATGAAAACTGGCAACAACTTCGTCCTTTCATCAAGCGGACTATAAAGCCAAGAATCCTAGGAATTTATAGGTTAATCCATAATCGTTGATAAGAAATTAAGAAGCTAACCATATACTAAGGGTAAATTTTTTAACACGTATACAATAATTTACATCAAACTCCAATTTGCATAAAAAGATAACATATTTTTTGGGGGGAACTTCGAGAAGTAAACATCATAAAACTTACATGATAAACGGAGAGAGGTTTCCCTTTCGGAAACCCCCGAAGGACTTTGAAAAAGCTTGAAAAACTTTAACACACAAACACACTTATTTTTATTTCACAAACTTTAATATACAAAAGAGGATTTTTGGTAAATAGGGGAGTATGGAAGGATGATGGAGGAAGTATGGGGGAGTATGGCAACTTAACTATATTATGTTCTCTCAACTTTCTCAACTCTTTTTCACTCTTCTTCTCAACTCTTACTCCTCTCCTTATATAGGCAAAATAAGAAACTTAAAAAGACCAAAATGACACTACTAAATGGCCTTAATTATTTTTTGGCCGACAACTTGATAAGATTCGTTTAATAATGCAAGTCGGGTACTCATTGGGCCCCATCGTCACATGCATTATTAATTTCATCTTTTGACTGACTCAATTATTTAACAGACGCGTGTTATGTCAACAGTTTTTCCCTCGTTTGGAGGGTAGTGATAAAGTGACAACACACTCTTTTTTACAGGACACGTAGTGGGCATTCCCACCTACTACTTTGAATAATTTACATACAACATTACCATTTTACCTACTAATTAATTTTTCTACCAAATTAATTGTTGTCTTCTTGTTTGCCCATACCTTTGATGACTTTCCTTGTTGCCATTCTTGACTTTCTTAGCATGTAACTGTCGTATCTTCTTTTGTCTCTTATTTGGTGAAATTGTTTTCATCATTTTTCTTATTGATGAAACAATTTAAGTGTCTAGGTTGTGTAATGTAATAGTATCAAAACTCATGCCTGAGTCATTATCTTCATAAGGGTCTTGAGTGTCTTGAATATTATTTATTTGTTCCTCGTCTGATACTGAAGGACTATTAATATTGTCTTCTTAATCATTACTTGGACTGAGAACGTCTTTGATAATATGTTTGTCTTGGCTCTTGCCTTGAAATTTTTTTTCTAAAGTTCGTTGAATTATTTTTTCTAATTTTTCATTTTTTTTCTTTTTTAAAACATCATTTTTTCTTAAAGAGTCTTTCTGAAAATATTTCGGTAGTCTTCTTCGTGAGGAAGTAGACCCCTCTTCTTCACTTTTTGGCAAAGTGACAGCCTTTAACGGATTTGATAAGTCTTTACCGGTTACCGTTTGAACTGGACTAGCTGTATCATGCTCCAATACAGTAGAGTTCTTAGCATTCAGAGGGGAATGCACACCCGTCTCATCCATTTTTAAAAGAGATGGAGAACTCATTTTTTGCATTTGAATATTGTCAGTTCTTGGAACATATTTATTCTGAAAAGTCTCTAGCTGTTTCATAAGTCTCATATTTTCTTGGATAAGGATTTCATTTTTTGTATTGAGTCTTTTGAAACCCTCTGTCATGGCTGAACAATGGTCACAAAAAATTATTTTGTCTGAGTCTTTTTGGATATTATATTGTGGTATTTGGTTTGGGCTTTGTCTGAGAGCTGGTGAAATATAATAGTTAGGCCCAAGTATCCCTCTTGCATAGTCTAAAGCTTCCGTAAAATCATTAAATCCCTTAAAAAGTGGGTTTTTAAACCCATTTATAGAATCAACTACTTCTATCCATGTTTGAAAAACTCCTTTAGTTTTACCATGTATAACTACATAATATTTAAATTTGTTGTCTCTATTTTTATCTAAAAAATATTGACACAAAGCATTAGATGCAGCAATAAAGTATTTTGTGTCTTGTTTATTATATGCTATCCATAGATTATCTATTAAACATTGCTGAGACTTATCTTGATTACAGTTTGGATTTACTCTAAAAGATAAATTACACTTAGGATATGAAATTAAATTATACTTACCAAAATAAATTCTCTCCATTAAGTTGTCTGTTGTACTTAGTGGTCTGAAATTTTGTCTTCCTAATAATGTCTAAGCATAAGTATCTGGCTGGGCTATGCCCTTGCCTTTGTCTGCTGGCTGTGGGCCAGTTGGTCTCATGCTGAAATAAGATTTAATTAGTTTTTAATTGTAGTCTACTTAATTTATCTACTAAATCATTGTCTTTTCCTTTCACATATTCAAAAACAATATTATTATATATAGATATTATATCTATAAAATTTAACCATCTTCTTTTACTACTAGCCTTACTATTTATTTTTTCATGAAATTTTATTATTGCTTCGCAATCTGTTCTAACTAATACTTCTTGTTTATTTAAAATGTATAATTTAAAACTATTCAGTCCATATATTACTGCTAATATTTCAGCGTCTATACTACTCATATTACCTTTTTCTTTATATTGCCCACTTTGGTATGCACATATTTTTTCTTCATTTTTTGGACTATATTTATTAGGTCTAGATTTTAATATAGCACCCCATCCTAATTTACTTCCGTCTGTTTGAACTATTAAATAATCAAATTCTAAAGGTATTTGTAAGTCTGGTATATTTTTAACTTTTTCTTTTATTTGTTGGACTAATTTTATATCTTTTATGTTAAAATGTTTTTGTCCTTTACTACCTGTCTTAGCATACTAAGGTCCTGCTATTTTTCCTAAGTTTTGAATAAAGTTTTTAGCATAATTTATTAAACCTAAGAATTTTTGTAATTCTTTTGTATTATCTAACTTATCTGGCATTTCTAATACTTTTTTAGCTATATGTGGTTGTAATTTTACCTTTCCTTCTCCTAAAGTTATTCCTAAGAAATTTATATGTGTTTTGTATAATTCCATTTTCTTCTTACTAATTATTATTCCGTATTTTACAAATAATCTAAATACTGTCTGTAGATGTCCTAGATGTTCTTGTATATCTTTACTAAATACTAAAATATCATCTACGTATACTAGTACAAAATTTTTATAATCTCCGAACATATCATCCATTTTTCTTCGAAATATGGGCGGAGCTGTCTTTAAACAGAAAGGCATAACAAGCCATTCAAAATGACCTTCGGGACAAGTGAAAGCTGTCAATTCTATACTTTCTGGGTGCATTTTGACTTGTCAATATCCTGATTTACAGTCAAATTTACTAAAAATCTTTTTACCTTGTATTCTATTAATTAATTCATTTTTATCTGGTAATTTATATGAATCTGTTCTAGTATTATCATTTAACCTTTTATAATTTATTACCATGCGAGCTTTTACTCGCACTTGTTCACTATGATTTCTAATCATAAAAGCTGCTGATCTATGTCTAGATGTGGATCTTCTTATTACTTCTAATTTTAGTAATTCTTTAATCTGTTTAGTAAATTCTTCAGTATCTTCATTATTTGCTTCTATTGTTGCTGTTTGTATAGTATACTCGGTGTTTATTATGTCTGATTTACACATAATTTTATTACTTCCCCAATATACTAAAGGTTTTTCTCCTATTATTTCCATTTCATCTAATATTACTACTATAATTTCTAAGTCTTTATGATTGTTTATTTTTCCTATTGTATTTATTCCTTTTTGAAAATTGTAAAATTCTGTTTCTATATTTATTAATGTATAGTCTTTTTCTATGTCTTCTATGTATGTATCTTCTAAATAATTTTCTTCTTGTTTTTCTTCATATAGATTTTTTGAAAAACAACTACCATTATTGCTACAATCGTCACAACATGGAGTAGTATTTTTTATATTTATTTTATTATCTTTATTTAATTCCTTAGTTGGAATTTTTCTAGTTTGTACAGGGGTATATGTTGTATTTCTAAACAGCATTATTCCATCTCTGAAAATTAAACAACTTTCGTTATTTTGTATAAGAAATTGTAAACCTAAGACTAGGTTAGTTTTAATATTAAGATCTCGACTAATATCTTATGCGTATTATATGTAGGTTTATAGAATTCACTACATGTATTTATAAAACTTATTTGTGCTTTTTCTATGTACTGGTCGTAAAGATTATATGTTCCATCCATTTGTATTGCATGTATAGGTTCCTTAAAATTTTTTAAAGTTGATAATAGATTATGAGGTAGTATCTTTTTATTGAGTAGGCAACTTGTACAACCTGTATCTACTAAAGCTAAAGTTTCTATTTCTACGTCTTTTATTTTTATTTTGACTAATATCTTTATTGTTCCAATTTTTTTAATCTTCATTGCATATGAAACTAGTATTGTTTTCTTCTATGTTCATTAATTCACTTTCTTCTATTTGGTCTAAATGTATTGTACCTTGTGATTGTGTAGTATCTATGTCTATTTTTTGTTTACCTTTTTCTAACTTAGTTATTCTTTGTTCTGAGTCATTTATTCTTGTTTCTAAAGTTATTAGTCTTAGATTAGTAGCCTGGTCTTTTATATGAACTTGTTCTTCATTTTTATTTACCTTTTGTTTTAATTTATTTTCTATACAACTAATACAAGCTTCTATGTAATAGTATTTACGTTTAGCCCTGTTAATTTTACTAGGATACCATTTACATATATTACATTGGTTACTATCTATTCCTTTTAGTCTTTCGAACTCATGACTACATTCTTGAGAAATATTCATCATAGTATTTGTTATGATATTATCTAGAAAATCTTGATTTCTTTCTGTTCCTATTTCATTAATTAAATTATCATCTTCTGAGTCAGAAGTGTCTGATTGGGTATTTATTTCTTCTGTTTCTATACTTACTACTGAGTATATGCTTTCTGTATCTGACATGTATTTATCTACATTTAATAAGGTTTCTTGGAAGTCTTCTATTAACTGAGAATTTCTAGTTTTCATATTATTCTTTTTAGGGCATGTATTTGCTAAGTGTTCTATACTTCCACATGTTTCATTCTAATTTATTTTTATAATTTCTATCATTTCTATATTTCCTAACATGTCTATCTCTATTTAAGTAAGGTTTTCTAGCTAAAGATTTTCTTAAGAAGTATTTTTTATGTCTATAAGGTTTTTGGTTATAGACTGGTCTTTTTTTATATTTTCTTATTTTATTAGGTTTTCTATCATAACTTTGGGTAGTATATATCATTGCTTTGCAAAAGTTTATTTCATTTTGTTTTAATTGTTTTTGTATTTGTATATTTGTACATTTTTCAGTTAGTATTTCCATTATGTGATTTATTTTTTGTCCTATAGGTCATAATAGTGTGGGGTTTTGCACCACTCCTTCTCTTTTATACCATCTTTCTTCTATTTCTCTTCCTAAAGCTCCTGGTAATTTATTGAATAATTTTCTACCTAATTCTTCATTAAATGTATTTCCACTAATAGTACAATAATAAAAATAGTCTTTAAGAAAATTCTTTATGTTTAGCCAGTTAGATATACTTAATTGTTCTAATTTTATTACATCATTTCTTTGTAGTGCTACTAGGCCACTATTTGGGTCTTCTCCTGTGAATAATACATGTATTTTATTTGTAAAGTTATATGGGTTTGGTCCTAATTCTATTAAACTTTGAAATTCCTGTGGGTAAGTTTGTTTATAAGATTCCCATAATGCTTTACAAGATTCTCCTAAAAATGTCTCTAAGTATCTATACATAGTTTCAGCGTCAGTTTTTTGATAACTTTTAATAAAGTCTGCTACCACTATTCCTTTCCATAAGTCTATTACTGTATTCCACATTTGTGGATCATGTGCTGCTATGTTTAATTTTTTTCCTTTATTTCCTCCTTCTTGTAGTCTAATAGGTCTTCTATAGGCATTCTTTTTCCTATTGGTTTAATATTATCTTTTATTTCTTGATCAGGTCTTGTCCATGGTTTTCTAGGTAGATTACCTGTATTATAGCTAATACGTGGGGCTGCACTAGTTCTTTGAAACGGACTAGCACTATGTGAACTAGTTGCTTCTTCCATTAGTTCGGTATAACTAGTTATGGATATATATATATATATATATATATATATATATATATATATATATATATATATATATATTAAAGTTGGACACACTTGACAAAAGTTATGTCTTTGGTGTAGTGGTAATGGGTGTTTATTTGAATGAAGACATTATGAGTTTGAACCCCAAATAGTACAATGTTTTTTTTGTTTTAATTTGACAGCCACACACAATTATTTTTGGACACCTTTAATAAAAAATTTCTCTGTTGGCTGTTCTATAACGACGAAAGAAGGTCGTTCCAATAATAAAATGTAAAATAGTTTTCTGACCCAACTCCACCCCTTCCTATCACCATACTCCCCTCATCTCAAATTTTTAGTTTTTTTTTTTTTTTTTTTTTTTTGGATAAAATCTTTTATAAAAAAATTTAAAAAAAAATCTTACTACCCCACCCCACAAAACCCTCCCCTTTCAATTTTTTAATCTATTTTAAAAAATATTTTATAAAAAAAAATTAAAATAAAAGGACGAGTGGAGTGTCGCGGTGGAAGGGGGGGAGGGGATGGCAGAGTGGGGTGAGAAAAATATTATAGTAATGCTTTAATATTTAGTTTTTAACTAATATTCATAGTTTATTTAATTTTTGTCAAAGTGAAATATTTTATCCATGTGGAATGTCATGTCACAAAGTTCTTGCAAATAAAAGAGAGAGTGTATTACACACACCACTGAGGTGTATTTCTCAAACTAATAAATGATAGTTTAGGTATGAAACTCATAAAAAAAAACAATAGTTTAGATGTGTTTTTGACATTTATCACTTTAATAAATATATACGTAAATGCTGACACTTCACTACAACAAAAAGGCTCATTAAAGACAAAAATATAGAGACTGATTGAAAAAAAAGGAAGCAGATTCAAAGTGTATATGCAACTGAAAAATAGAGTAGAACAGAGGCAATAGAAGAGAAAGAAATTGCTTGACTTCTCATACCACACTACAAAGCTGCAGCAGTCTTCTTTTATAAGTAAAATACATAGCAAATCTAAAGCTCAGAATTTGGAACCACCCACGCGATTTTCTCCTAAAAACAACCCACATTTAAAACTACTTCCTAAAGACTAGGACAAACGTAACAGTAGGCATTTTATTTTTACTGAATGACTTAAATTAACAGACTTTAATTTTCTGACACCCTCTCATAAACTGAAAGCTTTCAAGCCTCAGTTTAACTTCAGTTTCTTCAACTCTTCCATACTGCTGATACCCATCAACCTCCTCAGATTTTGGAAAGGAAGAAACCTGAGAGGTTTAGTAAATATATCCGCCAACTGATCTTCACTTCGGCAGTACTGCAACTCCACTGTTCCTTCATTATTGAGATCGCGCAAGAAATAATACTTCACATCAATGTGCTTGCTTCTTCCATGGTTCACAAGATTCTTTGACAACTTGATAGCAGAGTTGTTGTCGCAAAATATTGTAGTGGCTCTTCCTGTCTTGATCTGCAACTCTTCAAGGATTCTCCTAACCCAAATAGCTTGACAAGCACAAGTTGCGGCAGTAACAAATTCAGCTTCTGTGCTTGATAATGCGACAATTGTTTGCTTTTTAGAGGACCACGACACTGCCCCTGTGCCTAGCATAAAGACATAACCTGAAGTGCTCTTTCTATCATCTTGATCTCCTGCATAATCACTATCAGTAAAGCAAATCTGACTTTTCTCCTTTCCTGTAGAAAATTCCAAAGTCCTTGGTTCCTTGTAAGTAACGGAGAATTCTCTTCACAGCTAAGAGATGCATTTCAGTTGGGCACTTCATATATCTACTTACAAGACTAACAACATACATAATGTCTGGTCTTGTTGCAGTTAGATACATTAAACTACCCACAATTTGCTTGTAAAATGTGCTACCACCTGCTTTCCGCTCCTAGTTTTGTTAAGTTTCAAGCCAAACTCAACTGGAATGTTGGTTGGATTGCAATTTTGCATCTTAAACCTGTTTAAAATTTCTCGAACATACTTCTTTTGAGAAACAAATATACCATCATTAGATTGAACCACTTCTAAACCAAGAAAATAATGCATCTTACCAAAATCAGACATCTCGAATTCATCCATCATGCATTTCTTGAATTCAGCAAACATGACACTACTATTCCTAGTGAATATAAGATCGTCAACATATAAGCACACAATGAGCATTTTTCCATTCTCTCCAATTTTCACAAAAAGAGTATGCTCATATGGGCACTTTTGAAAACCCATTTTCTGGAAATAAGTGTCAATGCGACTATACCAAGCTCGCGGAGTTTGTTTTAGTCCATAAAGAGCTTTCTTTAATAGATAAACTTTGTGCTCATTTCCAATCTTAACATAACTAGGGGGTTGTTCGATAAATATCTCTTCATCCAAGTATCCATGTAGGAATGCTGATTAGACATCCAATTAGAATATAGGCCATGCACTTTGTGCTGCCAAGGAAATTAACATTTTGATAGTGTCATGCCTTGCAACTGGAGCAAAAACTTCAGCATAGTCCACACCATACTCCTGCTTGTAGCCCTTAGCCACCAATCGCACTTTATACTTGTCGATTTCACTATTTTATTTCAACTTCGTCTTATAGACCCACTTGACACTAATTGTTTTATGCTTATCAGGAAGATCAATAAGCTCCCATGTATCGTTCCTTTCAATAGCTTCTATTTCAGCATCCATCGCCTTTCTCCATTTTTCTTCTCTAACAGCACTCTCAAAGCTTGTCAGATCACAGTCTGCAAATAATGCAAAATGAGTAATTGCATCATCACTAACATTAATTCCTTTTACCTCATAATCCACCATCCACATGGGCTTTCTGCGAGCAAGACAAAGAGACTGAGCTGCTGCATCAGTTTCTTCTAAAGCAACTGGTAAAGTTTCAACAGATGGTTCAACAGAAGTTGGTAGAATTTCAGCGGCTGTTGGAGTTGCATTCTCTGCAATTTCGGGCATAGCAACTACTTCTTCATCTCCAATATCAAACACAATTGGAGTAGACTGTTGGGTACGCCAGTCCCAAGTGCTTTCTTCATAAAAAACAACATCTCTACTGATTACAATCTTCTTCGTCCTTGGATTGAATAATTTATATGCCTTTGATGCTTCGCTAACACCGAGAAAAATACACTTTTTGCTTTTATCATCAAGCTTCTTCCTCTTCACGTTTGGAACATGTGCATAGGCAATAAAATCAAAAATTCGAAAATGATCGACAGATGGTTTTCTTCCACTCAAAGCCTCCTCTGGAGTCATGTTTTGAATAACAAATGTTGGACTTCTATTCAGCACATGAATGCTCCATTTTATCGTTTTTGGCCAGAAAGTCTTTTTCATTCTCCCTCTTGCTAGCAAACTCTGAACCATATTGAGAATGGTTCTGTTATTTCTCTCAGATACACCATTTTGTTGCGGTGTATAAGCAGTGGTAAGCTCTCTTCGAATTCCATTGGATTCACAAAATTCTTCAAAGGCTTTTGAGCAATATTCCCTACCACGATCAGTTCGAAGAGTCTTTATAGTCCTTCCAGTTTCATGTGCTACATGGGCCTTAAAGCTTTTAAATGTTGCAAAAGCTTCTGATTTTTCCTGTAAGAAATACACCAAAGTCTTTCGAGAATAATCATCTGTAAAGGTAATGAAATACCTTTTTCCTCCATTAGAAATTGGTGTGATTGGGCCACAAATATCGGAATGCACCAGCTCCAAAATACTCTTTGCTCTCCACGACTTTCCTTTTGGAAATTCAAAACGATGTTGTTTGCCAACAACTCATTCTTCACAAACTTTGGAGGGAATGATAATTTCAAGAAGGCCAATTACCATATTTTTTTTGTTGGAGAGTATTTAATCCACCAAAACCCAAGTGACCATATCTAAAATGCCACAACCATGATGGATCTGTTACTTGTGCCTTTAAACAAGATTGAACATTCTCAATGTTCAAAAGAAATAACCTCTTTAAGTTCATTTTCACAATAGCAATGGCTCCTCTAGTAGGACTATAAATCTCACAAACACCTTCCCCAATGAGAATAAAATATCCTTTGTCTTGTTGTTGTCCAACACTTAGTAAGTTACTTTTTAAAGCAGGGACATACAACACATTTGATAATATTTCTTCAAAGCCATTCTTGGCTTTAATTTTAGTGTCACCTTTTCCCATTGCATCCACAGTAGAGCAATCACCAAAACTAACTTTAGAACGAAAGTTTTCATTTAAATAAGAAAAACAAGACTTACTCCCAGTCATATGATTACTGCCTCCTGTGCCTAGATACCAAACATCTTGCAAAGGTTCTTCTTGTGCTTGTATTGCCATCAACAAGGTCTCAGTTTCCTTGCTTTCAACAAAATTTGACTTTTCATCCTTATTATTAGGCAGCCTAGTATAGCACTCAGACTGATAATGACCAAACTTATGACATCGATAGCATTCTACCTTTGATTTGTCAAAATTCTTCCCTCTGCCTTTTCCATAGTCATCATTGGATCTAAAGTTCCTGCCGCCATCTTTGTTGCCTCTATCTCTATTTCCTCGATCTGTTTTTCCTCTTCTTCTACCTCTACCTCTACCCCTTCCTCTTGAATTGGAAGAAATAAAAGTAGAAGTCTTCAAGGCCTGCTCCTCAGAAGTTGAGTTGCGGTTCATCTTCTATTCATGAACCAATAGGGAGCTTTGCAATTCATCCAGCAACAACTCATCTATATCTTTTGACTCCTCAATGGAGCAAACAACATAATCGTACTTTAGCGTCAAAGAGTGCAATATCTTTTCAACAATTATGACATCATTCATCTTCTCGCCGTGGAACCGCATTTTGTTACTGATTTCCATTGTTCTTGCACAGTAACTCAGTACACACTCTCCTTCCTTCATTTGCAAAGTCTCAAAATCCCCTCTCAAGGCTTGAAGTTGTGCGCGCTTCACTCTAGCAGTGCCTTGATATTTCTCTTTCATGGAGTCCCATATGTCTTTGGAAGTTTCTTTGCAAAGAATAGTTTCCAAGATAGGATGCTCAATAGCCTGAAAAAGATAATTTTTTGCCTTCAAATCTTTTAGTTTTCTTGCTTCGAACTCTGCCTTTTGAGCATTCGTCAAGGTTTCACCTTCCGCCAGAGTGCCTATGCCATCCTCGACAATTGGCCAATACTCCTTTGACCTTAGAAAGTTTTCCATCAGCATACTGCAATGGTCATAGAGGCCATCAAAACATGGAAAAGCTGCCTGCACATAGTTACTCTCTGAAGCCATAAACTCACAATTTTTTGTTTTTTTTTTGTTGTATTTAACCTGTCTCTGATACCACTAATAGAAAAAAAAGGAAGAATATTCAAAGTGTATATGCAACTGAAAAATAGAGTAGAACAGAGGTAATAGAAGAGAAAGAAATTGCTTGACTTCTCATACCACACTACAAAGCTGCAGTAGTCTTCTTTTATAAGTAAAATACATAGCAAATCTAAAGCTCATAATTTGGAACCACCCACACGATTTTCTCCTAAAAAACAGCCCACATTTAAAACTACATCCTAAAGACTAGGACAAACGTAACAGTAAGCATTTTATTTTTACTGAATGACTTAAATTAACAGACTTTAATTTTCTAATAGAGACAAGTTATAAATATGGTCCCTAAAATTTACTTATAAGGATGATATTATTTACTAGTCCCTATTTGACTATATTATTTTCTAAAAATAAATTAACTGGTCCCTAAATAAAAAAATTCAGCTGGAACTATAAGGGAAGAGCGGGAACTAAAGTGAAATACTAAAAGGCTCTAAAAAAAATTTCTAATCTAAAACCCCGAAGTCCATTAATAAAGGTAGAGGATTTTTCTCTCTCTCCAACAATATGCAAAAATCGCTATGTATCCTTGATTTTTTCTCTCTTGCTCTATGAAACAAGCTTTGAAGTCACTAAATCTTGAAAGTTGAAGGCTTTATTGGCAGAAAATCTCCTAAAACTTGAAGCATGAAGGCATTTTTTGGAGAGAAACGTTTCATCTAGAATATATCTACATCTAAAGTAAGTTTATTCCTCCATATTAATCTCCCTCTTCTTCTTTTTCGGAATAATTTTCCATTTTTCTTTCTCATGATTGAATATTATGTGATTGGGCTCTTATAGATACTCATTGTTATTTTGTTAGGACTGAAAATGATAGTTTTGTAGGTAAGTCTGAGGGTTGAGGGTCAAAGAGGAGATATTTGAGAGTTTATATAAGGATTTTCTCTGTTCGGGTTGCATAACTGCTAGGGCTGCCAAGAAATTTTGGTAAGGCTGACATTGCAAATTTTTTTTTCTATCAGGTGATGAATTAGTTGAATATTTTTATTATTAGTGTCTTTAATTTCAGTACCCTGTTTGTGTGCATTGATTTTGAATGGTTCTTTTTATTTTATTCATAGTGTATTTTCTGGCACTAAAAATATTATAGGAGAAAGACAAAATTGTTTTTAAGCTTTGTTAAAGCATCTGATTTTTTTGGTTTATGAGTAGCTTGAGGATTAGACAGGAAAGAAACAAAATTGTTAATGAGCTTTGTTATAGCATTTGATTTTTTTTTTGTCAGTAAGTAGCTTGAGGATTAGACGAGAAAGAAACAAAATTGTTAATGAGCTTTGTTAAAGCATCTGAAATATTCAGTAGCATTCTAGTTTAATTCTACTTTCTCTTTTTCAAGTTTTTTCAATTTCTTAAACAACATTGACTCAAAACTAGCTGTCAATCTTTGCTTTCAACCAATATTATGAATATCAAGTTATTTTGTGATCTATACAGATTTCATGAGTTGAATAGTTGAGTCTAGAATCCTTGAGCAAAATGCACTTTAAGAGAGTTGTTGAGAAGTAGTAGTATTAATAATTACTATGAGAGAGATTGATTTCACTCAACACTCTATTGGTTGAAGTTCGTAAAATTTAGTTTGAGTGACTTCTATTTCTACTTACTTTTAATCAATTTAGTGTATTTTTTATTGGATTAAAGTTAAGTTATCCCAAGAACTGTAAAAGTATGTGTGTCATCACATAATATACTTCGTAGTAGTTATCATTTTTTTTTGGTGTTTCAAATGTTGTTTGAATTGTTATTTTCTACTAAAACTATGGCTGTATAATGGTTTCTAAAGTTACTACTTGTGGTGCATTTTTGAAATCTTAAGCTACTTGGAAATTCATGGTTGTTTGTCATTGTTGTTTTGTGGTTCTTGATTTCAGTTAGATTCTAAATGTTTAGTGAAATTGCTTGGATCCTCATATAGTTTGATTAAAAAAAAAATTGTTGGAGAAGTGGTTGATGAGTTTAGCTTTGTGAAACATGAAAAAGGTCATTAGTTCTCGTGGATAAAAAATTAAACTTTATATCCATTAAGTTTAGCTCATAGTGTGTAGTGTTCTTAACTATTCTAATTGAGTTGGAATGTTTTTCATAGCTCGTTGTAGCCTTGAAACATAAAATTATGAATATATTTTAGCATAAAGAAGATGATAGTTGGATCATGGAAGATCTCCTCGCACTTTCACATGGTCCTACTAAATATGTATTACTCTATAATGGTTACATTGTCAATGGATATAGATTCCATGCAGAAGATTATGATAAAAATTTAAAGACGCAAAATTGTGGTGTGGTTGTCGTTGGTGAAACTGATAAACATAATGAGAACATTGATTACTATGGAGTTTTTACCGATGTTCTTGAATTGCAATTCACAAAAGAGTTGTTTTGTTTGAATGCAAATGGTTTGATGCATATGATAAGACAAAAGGAGTGAAAACTGATGAGTATGGCATTGTAAGTGTAAATTGGGGGCGATTTTTGAAAATAAATGAGCCTTTTGTATTAGCTGATCAAGCCTCTCAAGTATTTTATGCTAATGATAACTCCAATAGAGGTTGGTGTGTAGCGAGAAAGGTACAACCTCGTGATTCCTATGAAATTGTGCAACAAAAGGACAATGAATTTGAAGGTTTAGAAAATTCTTCACAAAATAAACAAAAAAAAGATTGAGGTGAAGTATCTCCTTAAGCTTTAGCATATTCATTATTATACATTTTGATACATGATTTTTGTTAGTACATTATTTTTATAGTGTCTTAATTTTTTTTTGCCAAGTATATGATTTTTAGAATGTTTTTTCATTTTTTTTGTTAACACATTGTCTTTGTTTTTTGGTAGGTTTGATATGAAACCATCAAAGGATGAAAATCAGGTGGCATCTAGGGTGAAAGCTACTACCAAATATGCATATGTGGCACTGGGTGCTATAGGAAAGGAACGAGGAAAAGGTCTTAGATCTATGTCTAATGCTCAAGGAGTGCAAACAATGAACAAAAACTACTTGAGTGTTGAGAAAGGACATATTCCATCTTTTTCATCTACTGATGAACTTATGCAATACATCAAAATAAATTCATCAAGTATGTCAATACCATCTGCTGATCAAGGATGGCGAACAATGAATAAAACGTTTTTGGCTTTTGAGAAAGAGCATATGCAAGCTGATGTTCCAATTTCTCTTTCTACTAATGATGTTATGGAGTCCACCCCAACATTTGAAAAAAGTATGATTTCTTAATTTTTTTTTCAGAATTGAATTTAATTTAATTTGATTCAAGTACTTTTACTGATAAAATTTCTTGCATTAGGTTTCTCTCAAGGATTGTGAACAATGAATAAAAAGCTTTTGGCTTTTGAGAAAGAGCATATGCAAACTGATGTTGCATTTTTTCTTTCTACTGATGATGCTATAGAATCTACCCCAACATTTGAAACAAGTATGATTTCTTAAATTTTTTTCTTTTTCAGAATTTAATTGTAATGACCCTCCCAGTCATTTCTGTATCTTGCCTTCTATGTGTCGTTTAGAGAGTTCATGTAGCAACCCCAAGTCATTTATGACTTACTGGGACTGACAGTTCGGTCACCTGGTCGTTCGTTTGGTTTTGGTGCGAGTTTTAGTGTTTTGGAGCTTATGAACCTTGAACGATCATTTTCGATTAAAAGTTCAAGAAGATGACCTCAGAATAGAATTTTGGCGGTTCCATCAGCTCCGAAATAGCCAAATTAGGCTAGTAGCATAGTTGACACGAGTATTGAGACCTTCGATGCTAGTTTGGATCATTAGGCGTTTTAGCCTTTGAAATTTGGCCTAAGATTGACTTTGGCCAACATTCTTGAAAAACGTTCTCGGATGAATATTCCATCAGTGCGATTAGCTCCGAAATGTTGATTTTGGTCTAAAACAACCTTTCGTTCGACTCCCGAGGCCTCTGACTCATTCCGAGCCCATTAGTGGATTTTGGTTAAAATGACTTTTGGAAGTGGGACCCACTTTTTATTGAGATGACCTCTGATGGAAATTTTGACTGCGCCGTTGAGTCTGGAATGTCGAATTTAGTAGGGTAGCATATCTGTTTTATTTTAATCGAATTTCGAACGAATTTCGAGCACCTCATCGGAGACTTTGAAGTATATAGCCAAAGCTGAAATCTGGTGCAGAAATTCGACATTCCAGACTCAACGACACATTCAAAATTTCCATCAGAGGTCATCTCAATAAAAAGTGGGTCCCACTTCCAAAAGTCATTTTAACCAAAATCCACCGAGGGGCTCAGAATGAGTCCGGAGGCCTCGGGAGTCGAACGAAAGGTTGTTCTAGACCAAAATCAATATTTCGGAGCAAACCGCTCTGATGGAATTTTCATCCGAGCGACTTTTCCAATAATGTTGACCAAAGTCAACTTTAGGCCAAATTTCAAAGGCTTTAACGCCTAATGATCCAAACTAGCATTGAAGGCCTCGATACTCGTGCCAACTATGCTACTAGCCTAATTTAGCCATTTCGGAGCTGATGGAACCGTCAGAATTCTATTCTGAGGTCGTCTTCTTGAACTTTTGATCGAAAATGATCGTTGAAGGTTCATAAGCTCCAAAACACTAAAACTCGCACTAAAACAAAACGAACGACCAGGTGACCGAACTGTTAGTCCCAATAAGTCATACATGACTTGGGGTCACTTCAGGAACGCTCTAAACAACACACATAAGGCAAGATACAGAAATGACTGAGAGGGTCATTACATTAATTTAATTTAATTCAAGTAATTTTACTGATATAATTTCTTGCATTAGGTTTCTCTCAGGGATTGAGAACAACAGATAAAACTTCCTTGGCTCATGAGAAAGAGAGTTTGCATTCTGATATTCTAATTTCTCCTATTGATCAAGTTAAACAGTCTGCCCAGACAGCTGAAACAAGTATGCTTTCATTTCTCAAATCTATTTGATCACAAGTTTATCATATGTACAATATTTTCTACCAGTTATAAATTATGTAAATGTAGGTTCATGTGCTACTGGAATGGATAAAAAGGTTCGAGGAAGTAACAAGTGCAAAGAAGTTGCATCGCTTGATATTGGACAAAAGCTAAAAGTGACATTTTACAATAATCGAACAGTTGGGAAGAATAGTAATCTATTTTAGAGGCACTTGGGAAAAATAGTTCGTGATCGTAATATATGTCCGTTGGGAGTATCATCATGGAAACACATTAAGGAGGAAAAGCTTAAATCACATGTGGGCTATTGTTAAGGTAATTGGATTAAGTATTTCAATTTCTTGTTGGGCTACTATCTTCTTAATACAATTCTCACTGCTTAATTAGTGTGCTCCTTCATGTTTCAATTTGATACATTGTAGGATAAATTTGATAGTGATGACATGAACAGTCATCGAGATTATGTTTTGGGATGGATGAAAGAGTTATGGAATAAATGTAGAGGTCAATTGCATGAAAAAGTATGTGAAGGGTAAGCCTATCCAAGAGGCTTTTAAGAATATGCCTAAGGGGGTAGAAAAGAAGAAATGGGAGTGGTTGGTAAAAGAACATTTTACTTCAAAAGATTTTCAGGTTTGATATATTACCTAATTATGTAATTTGTTTCATACTATGATTTCATTTTGATAATTTATTTATAAAATTTAAATTTAATGTTGTTACTCAAATATAGGCGAGAAACAATAGAAACATAATAAATAGAGCTAAGCTGAAGATGCTTCATCATATTGGTAGCAAGCCAATTAGAGAGATTATTTATCAAAAGGTGTTATCATCAAATCTTTTTTTGTGTTAATATTGATGAACCTTTCTTTGACATGTTTACCTTTATGCAAAGGGTGGAAAAGATGACAATCCACCAGATTTGGCAACTATCTTTTACGAGACTCGCAAAAAGAATAACACACTTGTTGATTCTGAAACAATCAAGAAGCATGTACGTTTCGTTAATTGAACATGTTCTTAACATTTAGTTATTATGGGATCTGAAAAAAAAAATCTCCTTTATACACTCTGTAGGCTCAAATTCAAGAATTGGTGGAGTCTGAACATCACTTTCTAGCATAGAAATTGTTGAGAAATGCTTTGGACCTCAAAGTCGTAGTCATGCATTTGGCTTTAGAGGTGGAGTAAAAGCAAGAAATTTGAAAAGTGGGACTTCCTCAAAAGCTGAATTATTGGCTGAGCTATGTTCAACTCAAAAGGAAAATCAGTCTTTGAAGGATTGCATGTCTAACTTTCAAAATGAGATGAAAGAATTGAAGCAATTGAAAGAATTTTTTTTAGCGCAACACCCTAATTATCAGCCTCCAATTCAAGAGAATGACTATTCAGATCCTTGATTATACCATGTGAGTAATAACTTACCTCAAACATTATTGTTCTGGTTCTGCGTAGCAAAGCTATTAATTGCTGGTTGTTTTATCTTAAAATATATTTGCACATTTGATATATTTTTTCAATACACTAACTTGTGATAAAATTTTACAGAAACAATGGACTTTTGGCTATTTAAGGATTTTCAAGTGATGATAACAAACTCATTTAGAACATGTAAGCTCTTCTTCCTCTCTTAACTTTAACTTTTTGACTAAGTTTTGTTCCTTGTAAATTTTCATTTGCGATTACAACTTACTCGTCGCAATATAAGTAATTCTTGATGTTTTACTGTACAATCGTCAAAGCAATATTAAGCTGGCTGGAAACTTAGACTATTTTATGACAATATGTTTCTAACTTGTGTAGTCATCGAGTACCTCATATGATGATATTAGTTAGTATGACGTTAGGAAGAGTTAAGAAATTGAACTTACTGTAAGTGTTAGAAAGACGGAGAAGAAAAGGATTAACCAAAGAAATGATATCATGAGTTAAAAAGGGTTGTTTCTTTGATTCTGTTTACCCCTGCTGTTGCGGCGTATTGCTTTTCCGTGGTCTTGCGGATTTGTTGCAGATGCCATGGATACCTTTTGTCCTTGAGCTTCTTTTTGATAATCTTTGATCACGACAATATTGTGTTCAACACTTCCTAAAAGAAAATAGCCTACAAAGTTCCACCTATTACAACAATTAGTATTGCAGCTGCTGCCACTATGTACAACAGTTTCCCACAAAAAATGGCCACCAAAATCTCAACTGTTGCACCAATTAGTGTTACAGCTGCTGCAGAAATTGTTGTTTGATTTAAGCACATCTTTCTGTTTATCTTTATATATAGGTCTTCTAAATGACAGTTTTATTTCTTTTACAGATTTTGATGCTGAAATTTGCAAAAAGCTGATGTTAAACAACATGTAGATTGACCATTTTTTGCTTGGAGGGTGAAGGCAACTTTGGATTATAGTTCAAGGGTAGTATATGATTTTTTTTCTAAAAGTTTCATGATCACAATATTGTTACTAGCTTACCTCATTGTTGTATATAGTCAGATGCCTTATACTCATCTTATTTTGTAATTACATTATATATTATATATGAAAGAGACAAGTTTATATTAATTATTGTATTTTCTAGGTGCAAATGTAATGTGATTTAAGGACTAGATTGTAAATCCTTAAACTCCTTTTTGAGTAGGAAATCTGTAATGGTTGCAAAATGATTTATGGATCACCTTCAAAATGGTCCTGAAATGATTTTGGGACCAACTTAAAAGTTTTTGTAAATTGATTTATAGACGAGCTAAAACTGGTCGCAAACTGATTTATAGACCAGCGTCAAACTGGTCGCAAAATGATTATGGACCAGCATAGAAGTCGTCCCAGAATGATATATGGACCAGTTAGAATCTAGTCGCAAATGATTTAACGACCATAATTTCAATTTCAATCAGTTCAAATAGGTACCAGAAATATGGTCCCTAAATGTATTTTAGGGACCAGTATTATACTAGTCCCGAAAAAGAATCAACGACCGGCACTATAATCTCGTCCCTAAAGGTCCTTAGCGACTAAGGCAATAAGGACAAGTGCAGGTGGTCGCTATTGTCTTTTTTGGGACCAGATTCTTACTTATAGCGACCAGTTTTTCCTTCGCTATTGGACAATTTTCTTGTAGTGCTTGTTAACACAAGGTGAAGATTTAGTGTAATGTTAAAGTGTTTCAAAATTTTCTTGAGATCACGTGCTCTAGCTTTGCTAGCACCACCTCTACCATTCTAAAAACATCTCCAAAACCACTTGCAAATATAAATGATTCTTTTTTTTAATCGGATAATAATTTATTATATTAAATTTTGTTTTTTTGGTTGATAGTTGATATTTAACTATTTTTTGTTTAAACTGTGTATATATTTATCATATTTATAAATAAATGAGATATGCACATTTAGATGCAGAAAAATTAATGATCCTATATAATTATTTAGAGTTCATAGCCAATGACATAAATATTTTAACCTTGATGTAAATAAATAAGGCTTAAAATGCAAAAATATATATCATATAGATATAGATAGATAAAGAGAGAGAAAAAGCCAATGTTAAAGTAGTTAGCTTGAGGCTTGTACTGTTCGTCCATTAATTCCTTACAATTAATGGTAGTGCATCACCAATTTAGAAAAATAATTTATTAAAAATGAAATTCATATGATAAGATCAGCGGCGTAAATAAGTAGATTGGATTGAATTTAAACAGATTGCAAATAGATTGAACTTAAATGGATTAAATTGCAATTTATCTCTATAAATATGAATTAAAAAAAATAGATTGGATATAATGATTCTAACACACTTTTATCTTGAATATTATTTTAAAAATAATTCTATTTTTAAAGATTTTCTAAACAGACTTGAAATCAAATTGTTAGTGTACTAGGCGTGGTATCCATGCCAATCGTTAGTATATATGTATCGACGTGGTACCCGAGCCAATCATATATGGATAATCCATGTACCAAGCGTGGTATTTATTTCAATCGTTTGTATATACCATGCACGGTATCTGAGCCAACTGTGGGATATCATATATATACCAAGCATGGTATCCGAGCCAACCATCAATCACACCTTACAATCACCAACACAACGAATAGCAAACACATTTGTACATCCAAATAAACACATTCATTGCATGTGATTGACGACATTTAATTTTTCAAGTCATATTCTTTTCTTTTCCCCTAACCATATATATCATGCATGATATACTAACGAAGCAGTTGATAAGCACATATAACATAAACGGGAACACAAACAATCATCACCTACCCGAAAGGATTTTTTCTGAACGTTTCCTAATCATAATCCGATTACCCACTCTCTTCTTCTCGGGATAACACCCAACAACATCAAAACGTCAACAATAACTAATCAAGTTCATTATCAGCTTAAATCACAATTAACCACAAAATTCAACCATCTAGACACTATGTCTGAAGGCCTATACATTCAATCTTCCGACCATCTTCCAAATATTATGTAAATAAAGATATGTCTAACTACTCAGTTAAAAAGGCAGAGCCTACCTGAACGTCAAACAACTGTTGAAGAACTATGAACATGATTTTTTTGGCTCCGTGGAATGAATCTTGACAAACGTAGATTGGGATTCCCTGGGATCAATTGACCCTCCTTGCGCTAAAATTCCTCCCCTCCCTAGTTCCCAAGCTTGGAGTGACTTAGGAGGATTTTTGGAGTAATCCTCATCGATTTTCTCAATAAAAAGTTGGAGGAAAAATAAAAGACATCATATTTTCTAGGGTCTGATTCCAACAACCTTGCTATAGCAGTCATGCAGGTGCTATAGCATCGCCGCCATAGCAGGAATATATGGCGGTCTGACGTCAGTCAGGATCAATTTAAATTTCTATTTTTTAGCTGTATACTCCTAAAGTTTTAAAATGAAAACGTGTTTCAAAAATTTTTGATATTCCGCACGATGTTCCCTTTGAATAATGATGAATTGGATTGTTACACTAAACTAGTAAAATTTATCATGTTCTGTTCATCATTTAGATATATTTTTTCCTTTTGTAAAGTAGAAAAATGGAGAAGAAACAGATTTTATCAAAAAATCTAATAAGTGGAGAGTTATAGAAGAGAAAGAAGTTTTGTAAATAATAATAAAAATTTGTGTACTGTAATATAGAATTCTTAAATATATATGTGATTGTGATTTTTCTTTTAAATTTATAGCAATCATATCATGTCATTTTCTCAAAAACAATCTTATACTATTAGTTCAATTTAAACCACTATTTTAAAATTAATTTAAACAACTATAGAAAGTGATTATTCTATTTTTCAAGTTATAACTACTCTTTCAGTTTTACTTTGTTTGGTTAGTTTAAGTAAACACAAAATTTAAGTAAATAAAAAATACTTTTAATTCTTATGATTTTAAGCAATAGATATATATACTTTGCCTGTAACAATGTGTTTGTATTACTTTCTTTTTAATCAATTTAAAACCAAAATGTTTTTTTTCCTTATAAGTCCATTACATGCTTAAAAACACAAAATTAAAAAACATTTTGATACAATCAACCAACAAATTGAAATTAAAAAAAAAATAGGTGATATTAAACAAAAAAAAGTTTTGACTAAAGAAGTTTGAAAAGTAGAAAACTCTCACTATAAATAGCTACTATCTCCGTCACTATAATTCACACACACAAAAAAAAAAAAAAAACTCATAAGCATTAGAATTTGCTAAATCCATCATATCATGAATAACAAAATCATTCTAGCTTTCCTGGTTTGCTTCCTCCTCATTGCATCCAATAGGTCGGTTCGGTTCGGTTTTAAGTTTTATCGGTTCGGTTTATCGGTTTTCAATTTTGAATATGCTAAACCGATAAACAAATCAATAAGATATTTGTTATCGATTTTTGATTTATTGGTTTTAGGTCTTTAACGGTTCAGTTTTCGATTTAACCAATAAGAAAATGATTTCAAAACAAATATATGACTTATCCAATAATTTGACGTGATACGCATACATCGAAATAATCATCACAAACGGGACAACAGGGACCAACATGCTGTATTTTGGTCATCACAACAAAGTCTTGATCAATTTTTGATCACCATAATATATAATATGAGGTCCCCTTTATGCAATAAAGAGAATCAAATAAAATCAAATCATAGACAAGAGTCAAAACAGTAGCAAATGAGGTCATGCTTATGGTAAATCATATATAAAGAAAAGACCCAACTAAATGAAGTTCTTACTTTATTTTTTTAAAAAAAAAACACAATCTGAATTTCGTTAATCAAATTGCACATATTTACAATCATGCAAAAGCTAATATTAGTCAATTATAAACTAACTAAAGTAAATAAGTAACACTAAAAAGTAGAACCTAAAGGTTAAATAACTAAAAGTAGAGAGGAGAGTTAACTGTTAAGTAGTGTTAATTATTGCATAGGGTTTTTATAATTTTAGTCTAATATACAACTAATTATATTAATATTTTTTTGTTTAATATATTATATATATGTATAACTATAAATTAAAATAGTAAATAATTATATTCTTAATGGGTTATCGGTTAACCCAATAACCCAATATTAAAAAACTAATAAAGAACCGATAACCCAATAATTTTTTTTTTTGTAAAAAATTAAATAACCGTTAACCCAATAACCCAATAACCCAATAACAATAAATCAATAACACTTTTTTCGATTTGATTTATCAGTTGGTTTGACTTTTGCCACGCCCCTAATCTTAATTACCTTCCACTCATTTGTTCTTTTATTTTTAGTTAAATTTAAAAGGAAAAAAAAAGATATAATTTTATAATTAGTAATATTTAAATTATTTTTTTAAAATTTTATTCTTACTGAGATTAATTAAAGAATATTTAACTAAGCTTGTAATCTAGCTAAACTGGCATATAATCATTTTTTTCTGTTGCTTATCTAGTCATTTGGTAAACACAAAAATGTTTATAAGCAATAGTCAATCAAAAATCATAAGTTGATCATCCTAATTTATGACTTTTAGGTTTATAACAACTTTTGATCTAACCAAACAATTTTCAAAATAACTTTCCAAAATAAAATTTCTAACTTCCTCTCCACTCTGTATTCCTCATTCATACTTTTTATTTTAACAAGGATACTTTTAAATATATAAGTTTGCAAAATTTTTACGGGTATTCTAGTCACTCTAATAAAGGAACAACTTATTAGCAATTTGTATCAAACATATATTAACTACTTATTACAACACTTTAATCAAAACACATAATTATTTATTTATAAAATTCAATTTCAACAATTCAAAATGTTTTCCAGCACTTAAACCTTATCCATTATCAAAATGGACTCTTATATATAGCTACACAAATATGATCTTAAGTTTATTTTAGAGCTTCCTTTTTCATTAATTTCAAACTCTATACACTATCAAAAACCATTACATAAATTGAAACAAAAGAAATGCTATATTTTAGATATTGTGAATCAATATTTTCAAAACCATTTTTTTGGGCGAATCTCGACTCTCGGGGTAAGGCCAGTGGCGGAGCCAGAACTTCGATTAAGGGGTGTCAAAATATAAAGAAGTAAAATTACGTAGAAGTCAAGGAGTGTCAATATGCAATATATATACATAAAAAAAAATATTTTTACTCTAACTACACAATATAATTTTCTGTTGAAAGGGTGTCGGTCGACACCCCTCAACTACATGTGGCTCCGCCACTGGGCGGGGAGTACCAAAAACATTTTATTTTTGCTTATTTTTTTAGTAATAAAATTATAAAATTCATGAGATTATGCACCAGATCCATAAGACTTACGCCCCATGTCTCGTGGCTTACGTCTCGCCATGTACGGCATAAAATGTCTCGCCTCACACGCCCACGTTTATTGTGACAGAGATGCAAGGAGGAGAGACAAGAGTTTGCGGAAGGCGTAGCTCGACATGGTCAGGGCCTTGTTTTGACACTGGGAATTGCAACCGGCAATGTATTAACTGGGAGGATGCTCGCTCTGGAGCTTGTCACAGAGAAGGCATTGGATCTGCTTGATTCTGTTATTTCGACTGCTAAATCAAAATATATGTTTGAATAAGGGCCTCCAATTTTACTAAGATTGGACAAGTACCCATATAGTTGTGTTGGTTGGGTTCTTACTTTAGAGGTTTTGACGGTTTGTATAATGTGAAGTTGTGAATTCAAAGTCATAGTGAAATATGAATTGAATGCTAAATGACAAAGACATAACTAGTAAGATATTGAGATTAATATTTAATATTTAGGGAAAATTACGCGTATAAGTAAATATATATTAGTTAATTACTTAACATAGCTATAGTTTGTCTTAATTACAATTCGCGATCTACTTTTAGCTATAATTACGCGGCTCAACATTTTAGTTTTGTATAATTTGCACATTTGTATAAAATTGTATAACTTTTGTATAATTCAGAATGTATATAATATAATTTGTATAACTGTTTACACTTTTGATGTTTGTAATTGTTTAAATTTGTTATTTCGAGTTTATACAAAAATAACTGAATTATACAAATGTACCCGTGAATTATACAAATCCATGAATTATACAAACGAAGCAACTTAAACTATAGCTACAACCCGTAAATATGCAAACTATATCTATTGAGCATAATTAAGTTTATTATAGTTGTTATTTGCGGAAGTTCCTCTATTTATGTATATGTAAAAGTAGTAAATTACTATAGTTTTTAATGAGTTATCGATTTACCTAATAATCCAATATTAAAAATCCATTACCAAATTGATAACCCAATAATTTTTTTTTATAAAAGTTAAAACCATTAAAAATCCGTTAACCCAATAACACTTTTTTCGATTCGGTTTATGGGTCGGTTCGGTTTTTCATACCCCTAATCATCTCTCGCTCTATAGGTTTTGTTCTATAACATTCATCTCTCCGTGGTTTAAGATAATACGCCTACCTCCCTTATTTTAATTTTTTGATAGCCATTTTTTAAACCTCTTTAAAATAAACGTAAATTTATTACGATTTGACAAATTTACTCTTTTTTTATATTAATTTACTTTGTATAAAACATGACTTATTTAATAAATAATTTAAAAAATAAATCAACACAAGTAAATTAATACTATTATATATAAATCCACTCCAAATTTAAAAATGGATATAGAGACCCTTTTCTTAATCCAACAACAAAAACCTTGTTATACAAAACATCAACTCTTAAACCACGGAGAAATGCCTATTATAGAGCAAAACATGGAGAGAGGTCTCTGAAATTTGGCATTAATATTATAATAGTAATTAATGACGATTTTAATCCAAACAAATTGAAGTCAACCGTCCATTAAATAAATTTCCCTAAGGTTTATGAATAGCGGTAGAACAAATCCTGCAATAACAAACTCCAAATTGACAAATTCCATCAGAACCATCCTCATTATTTTTGCAATCAAAATCGCAATTAAAACAACTTCCCTCCAATGAAGTACTGACTTGATCTACACATGCAATAGGTGGTGGATCGAGTTCTAGTTCCACCTCTGCACCACAAAACAAAATTATCGAAATAAATAAGACTATAATTTTCATAATTCAAAGAAAATTAGCAATATATTCATCAAAAGCTTTATTTAAAAAGAAAACAAATTAAAGGCGCGGAAATGAAGATGTTGAAGGAAAGAATAGTTACGAGCGATTGTACTTGTAATGAAAAGGAAGCAAAAAAGAAAGACAAGGAAGTAAACTTGAGACGTAGCCATTGATTCTCTATATATTTGAATTATTACGAACACTTGTGTAACTATTTATAATAGACGACTATATTATTTGGAAAAACAAAATCTTTGTTGTACATATTATATATATATATATATATATATATATATATATATATATATATATATATATATTAGCTCGGGACTTGTGCCGACTATAAAAGATTCTTATAACTAATGTCATGGTATGTAAAAGACCATTTCAAAGTTACTTGTATGGGTAGTTGTTGTATTTTCTGTATGTTCACAACTATAATATGTAAATATCTCAAAATAGACGAAGAGACAAAGGTTTGAGGCGTGATATCGTCACTATCTCAAAAGAGTTATTACCAATTGAATTAAAAGTGATCGAATAGTTAACCGTCTTTGTAGAAAATATAATAGAGACCTATTCAAAAATGTTGCGTTTTTTTTTTCCAGAACAAACACACCTTTTAGTTATTTCATTCAACTATTTCAATGGTAGGGCCCTAAATATTTTAGACATGGTATCTATTTCTTAAATATTTACTTCAATATTACAAACTACATAACAATATTCCCCCACTATTTTGTATATCTACTCTTAATATCATTTCTATATTAATAAACATTGATCATCCTAGCTAGGACAAGGCTTAATGATTTGATATTCTTTGGTGTTCAAAAAGACATTAACAAATTGTTTTTACCCATGAATCTATATTGTTAGTTTTTCTAACTCAAGGTTGGGTTATTTAAAGTTAAGGCACTTAACACCATGCCATTAGATGTTGTAGTAGCATCCCTGGGAACTGTTTTTGTTAGAAGAATCGCTAATTTCTTAGATACGTCGCCTATTATGTATCAAGATCAAACTATAATATATGTTGCGATTCACAGTCTTTCGAAAGTTTTTAAAGGTGAAATTTATGATTTGATAATATTACATTATTTTTAAAAAACTATAAAATTGAAATATTTTAATAGAAAACCTATCTATTTTTGTAATACAAATATTTTAAAATTTTGAACTAAACTACTTAAATCTTCGTAGTAGTATTAAATAATATTCTTACAATAACATCCAAGTTATTGTATTGAAAAACATGACACATCTTATTATTTTGGATCAAATCTTTATTGTATAAATAATATATTACTGTATTAAGTATAATTCTACACTAAAAACAATAATTAATAAGAAAATGTTAAAATGACAATGCCTTCTGTAAAATCATAAATTTCACCTACTTTTTTACTGAATCTAAAATTTTACACCATTTTAGTGCTCAAATTATTTCTTGGAGGTTAAAATTTCACTTCTTTCTAGTGAATTTATTTTAAAGAATTTAAAAACAACAAAAATAGAATCATATTTAAGGATAAGTTTTTCTTTAATGTTATTTTTAAAAAAAAGAAAGAAAGAAAACCTGCAAACAAAATATGTTTCTTAATTAAGTATTAATATGCTAGTACTTTAGGTAAGATAATACTTCTTAATTAATTTTATACTCTAAATAAAAAGAGGAAAAGAAAAAGGGAAAAAATATGTGTCTTCCATTTTTTTATTGTTCATAAGCCTTTTCCTCTCTTAAAACTCCTACAATTGGTAGTATGTCCAAGCTTTTTACAATGTTTATATTACTTAGAAATTCCCTCATATTCAAGTTTTTGCATAAATCCAGTTTGAGGGGAGTTTTCATGTATTAATACAACATACATGGGATCAAAAAAGGAAGCATTTCTTTTCTAAAAAAAATCTCTTTCTTTTTTTTCCCCAACGACAAAGGAACTTATGGGCGGGCCATTTTCGGGGGCTAGCCTGCTTTCCATTACTCAATAGGGCAATTCCTCGCACATAATTAAGGGAGATTCAGGTTGTGGTTTGAGGAGGTCAATCTCAACCCACACTTTGGCCATACTTAGCCTGGTTCTGCCCTTAGTAGTTAGATCTATTTCCAGTGGTTTACTCACAGAGCTAACTATTTGTTTGATATACTGCCATGTGTTCATATGAAATGGAAGCTTAGGAAGAAGGATCCATACCGCAGCTATTGGAAAATCTTCTTCGGGTTTGAAGTTTGGCATCCATTTTTGAAGCCACATTTGTTGTTCCTTTATTTCAATAACATGTTTGAACCAGATAATATTGAAGTCCTCCTCATTTGTGAAATCAAGAAACACATTGAAGTTGTCGTAAACCCCGATCTTTGTTGATCCTTTGATGGTGACCAATTCCTTAAATTTTGATCGAATTTTGTCAATTTGGGGTCTAGGTTTTAAGAAACATACCAACAATTGTGAATCTGCACTCCGCAATCATGATTCCATAGTAATATTGTCACGACCCAGACCGTCGTGATTGGCACCCACACTAACCCTCCGGTAGGAGAACCATTACTACAACCCAAATCTAACAACTTAACCAAAAACTATGCATTTAAAGATATGGAAGCAGGTTTAAATTAAATGACCAAAAGAAATATAGAGTTCCCATAAACTCCAAAGGTTTAAACAAACTAGCCAAACTAATGCGGAAGAACAACCCCTATAACCTGAAAGTAAATGTATCAAAACTCTAACAAGATTCATAAGTCTAAACAAGAAAATTATCTGAAGAACTAGTCTAAGTCTGAATAGGATGAACTAAGAAAAAAGAGAAATCAAGGCAGCCCGGAAGAACTAGTTCACCCTTGAATTCGAATCGGTGATCACTGATCTTCTAAGTGAGGTCTGTCAATAGCCGCCAGAAGATTCCCTGTACTCAACAAAAATAAAAGCAAATGCAGTATCAGTACACAACCATTGTGTACTGCTAGGATCACGCGGCTATCCCACTAAATGTAACACATGCAAGAAACCACAATAAAGCATCTCACGTTCTCAATACTATACATTGGTTATCAATTTAGAGCAACGTACAGTCTTCCAATAAAAATCATCATTAGATATGAACGTAAGCATCACAAGTAGATATACAACACAATTCAATGGTCCTCTCACGGAACCCAATTCAATGGCCCTCTCATGGAATCCACACCCAAACTGTTAGCATATCGAAATGTGGTACCCGATCCAATGTTTATGCCGGAATGTGGCAACTGATCCAAGTTAGTGTATCAGAACGCAACACCCGATCCACCACAATCACAATCACAATGTATATTCTCACAATCATACAACAAAAGGTGATTATGGCATACAATTATTCAATTATCCTCATTTACGATTAGAGTGATCAATAATGCAATATTTACATACATACATGCATTATAGTGAGCAATTACAAACATATATCACACCAACATGAAATTACAACCATCACCTGCCTCGAATCTAAGCTTGAATCCCCTAAGGCATTTGAATCTTTTGAATTCTTTTCGCTAATTCTAGGTTTACAAA
This sequence comes from Solanum bulbocastanum, assembly GCA_037074985.1. NCBI lineage: Eukaryota > Viridiplantae > Streptophyta > Magnoliopsida > Solanales > Solanaceae > Solanum > Solanum bulbocastanum. The sequence continues at coordinate 5,964,319 of CM073603.1, read as the reverse complement.
CAACAATTTATACACAAGGATCAACAATTAAATATCTAATTATCCGGATTATAACAAACCCAATAACCCTAGACCAAACCCAAGATTCTAATACCCAATTTAGGGCTTTTTTCCCACCATAAATTACAGATCAAAACCCTCCCCCATCGATAACTACCCAATAATTTACACACTACGGATCGAAACATAGATTCGGGGAGTTAAAACCTTACCTTTAGCCTCAAGAATGGTGAAAAATGCTCAAGAACTCGTTTGAGGTCCTCACCCCGCTACAGCGACCCCGCCCTGGTGGCAGAAATCCTGCCCCAGCGGCTTGCACGGAACCAGTGAACTATTTTAATAATTTCAAGACCCCTATTTCACAACACACCTTTAACCAACGACACTCAGAAAATACCGTTCACGCTAAGATCAATTCCTGGAGTTCTACTCACTCGAATTCAATTTCGTAAAGTCATACAGGTTCCTTAACGACTTATCTAACCACTCATGTAATCAAAATCATAAATAAGTCACCCGATTGTTACCATATTTCCCTACACCTTAATGACTTTGATTTCGTCCAAATCTGGGCTAAGTTGGGAAATTTCAAGTTACTATTTAAAAGTTTTCTAGCCTCAATTCTTTCCCCATTGACTTTTCTATAACGACGGGAACACGTGGTTACAAATATGAAGCTTTGAGCAATACGGCTGTGACTCCATTGTGAATAGTTTGTTTCGCTTGGACTAGCTACTCATACTGTCTTGCATGGTGTTTGGGTTATGGGTAGAAACTGGGGATCAACAAATTGCGTTGGTATATGAGTTTTTCGTAGTAATTGATTTCGCGGGTTGGTTCGCCTCTTGGGAGGGACCTGCTGACCTTTCAGACTCGCCTTATTGGGGCCATCTGGCGGGTCCATAAGGAAGGAGCGTGTAAGCTACGCGAGTTGTGAATATATCCGTTGAGAGAAGAGTAGAGAGAGAAGAGAGCTAATAAAAAAAAAAAATTAGCTCTGTTGAATATATAGTAAGTATAAATGGGAAGTGGAAGGAGTATGAAAGGAGGCAATATGAAGTGTTCTGTTGCTTTAATGAAAATTATTTATCACTTGGTGAAAAGAAAAGTTCAAGTCTTTAAAACACTATTACTTTTTAAAAATGTTGGAAATAGGGACTTATTTAATTTTCATCTTATACTTATTTTATCTTTATTGTTAAATACATTGATTTTTTTAATATTTAGATGATTTATAAATTATTAAAGGTGATATAATAAAATAATTATTTCGCATGAGTTCAACCATAATCATTGTCTCCAAATTTTTACTTCCATATAACATAATAACATTAACCTTGCTTTTCCAAAAGTTAGACAAAATTTCTAAAAGCCTTAATCCTTTTTCCCAAAGAAATACCTCTGTAAGAGAATTTGATTAGTAATGTCAATATATCTACTTAACATCACTTGTGATATTAAATCATAGTGAGTATAAAAGGCTCTCCAATACAAAAAAATAGTTTTATATTATGTATATATATGGCTTGAAAATGTACCTCCCGACCATTTTGTACTATAGACAAATGGAAAGAAAACAAACAAATCAAGTATACAAATTGAAAATTATGAAGGAAACTTCAATAATATTCTTGGAAGTGTCACTAAATGGACAATGCCTCTTTATTCCCTGAACTTTATTTAACATAAGAGGAAATGTTTTTCACTATAATTAAATATGTGGAGAAACATTCTCATAGAATTATCATAACAAGAAAAGATGGTTGGATCACGAGTTCCTCTTGTCCTTTTTTGCTTGTGAGTCGTCTTTGCATCATTAGGTGTGTAACACTCTATTCAAACTTCTATTTTTATATTTGATTGCTCGTCAAAAATAATTATTATCGTTAGTTATATATGTACTAAAAAGATATAATAGATATGTATACAATTATATATGCTTTACTATCATTATTTTGATGAACGACTATGTGTATAATATAAAAATCTCTATTAGTTGGTGGTGCAAGAATTTACTGCTCGATGATATTGTCCTTGTTTAATTGTTAAAGGATCGTTTGATAGGGTGTATAAGAAAAATTGTTGAATATGGTGTATTAGTAATATTGAGGTTTGTTATGATGAGACTCAGGAGCGGCTCAAAAGATCTCGTGGCCTAAGGCAAAATCATATTAAGAGGCCCTTCAATTTATTTTATAAAATTTATACACTAACAAGAAAATCTATTTTCTACACAATAGATTAATCATTTAAGACAAAAAAATATCAAATTTTACACAAAAAAAGAAATGAAGAAGAGTACAAAAATAAAAGTTATGGATTATCGATGTTAAGCTTCAAAACTCAAATTGAAATTTTAATTTGGCTATCATCACAAATAAGAAAAAGAAAAGAACATACATAACTTAATAGTTGAAGTTTTGAGCATGGATAGTAACAAAAATATCCAAATTTCTGATCAATTTAAATGATATAATTCTTTTTAAATAATATAACTCATTCCATTAAGTAGCACTCATTGGTGAATATCTGAAACAAATTATAAAATTTTCATATAATATACTCCCTCTGTTCCTAATTACTTGTTCACTTTTGAACTGACACACCTATTAAGAGATCAATAATTGACATAGTGAGTTTACCATTTTACCCCTATTAATTATGAAGTGGATGAATTAAAACTAAATATTTTCAAGAAGTTCTATCTTTTTTCAAAGTAATTAATTGAGGGTATAATAAGTAAAAAAAATTGTCGTTTCTTGATTTGTCAAAATAGACAAGTAATTAGGAACAACTAAAAAATGAAATATGGACAAGTAATTAGGACAGAGTGAGTATTAAATTAAAACAAAAAAGAAACTTGTGCATGAATATTTTTGTGTTCACGTAGTTTAAGAAAAGATAGAAAAAAAATTATGTTATCAATATATATAACTTAGTTCCAATTAAAAAAGGATATACTAATTTAAAATTGAAAGTTACAACAAATATATCAAATAATGAGTGAAAAGATTATAAGAATTTATGAACTTATTGGTAAAAAATACTCTCAAACAAATAATAATAAAAAATATACCATAACAATTTTATTTATATAAATTATATTAATATATAGTAAAATTAATAATTATAATTTAAACAAATTTGGGACCTTTAATTTTTTGAGGCCTAAGGCAATGGCCTCACTGGCCAAGCCTTAGAGCCGCCCCTGATGAGACTATTTTCTATGCATGATTTGATTTGGTGTATTAAGGACAATTCTATCTTGGGAAAAAGGACAAATATACCCCCAAACTATCATAAATGGTATGCAAATACCCTTCGTCATACTTTTGGGACATTGGTGCCCCTGCCGTCCAAAAACTAGAGCATATATACCCTTTATACTAACGGACATACACGTGTCATAATCTTATCCACCAACCCGACATTTATTAAATATCAAATTGACGGATAAGATTGTGTCATGTGTCCTTATTTAGTCTTCCATTAGAGTGAAGGGCATAGATGCTCTAGTTTTTGGACGGCAGGGGCATCAATGTCCCAAAAGTATGACGAAGGGTATCTACATACCATTTACGATAGTTCGGGGATATATTTGTTCTTTTTTCATGTGTTAATAACTCATATGTTACTAATATCATAAAAAAAATTTTGGTTATGTATTATTAATTTTACACCCAATAATACTAAATAAAGTTTATAACTAATATACCAATTAGTCAATTACTTTTAAAAATAAAAAGAAGACTTTCAAAGCTAATTTTATAAAATAATTTATAAATATTTGTGTGATTATAAATAATCTTATACTGGGTAAAATAGAAAAAACTAAAGGCAAATTGTTATTATATATAAAAATATGCTTTTAAATTAACCCGAAAAAAAACTATCGCATAAATTAAAACAGAGGGCTAGTAATAATTATTATCACACACAAATCTTCAACCTTTTTTTTTTAAAAAAAAAATGTAATTCACATCCAAACGTAAAATATTCTTTTTCAACTTCAGCTTTTTTTTAGAAAAAAACTTCAATAAATATCATTCCAAATAGGAATAACACACGTGTGTGCTTCTCTTATTATATATATTTTGAATTAGTGTGTTGGGGGAGGGGGGGGGGGGGGGTTTGGCATTTTATGGTTTCTCAGTTTATTATTTTATTTATCTATTTTAACAAATTAAGGCAAATTTATTATTTTCATTCATTACTATTTTTATCATCAAATAGCTATAAGTAATAGTAGTTATATTTAAAATTTTAAAATATTATTAATAAAATAAACTCTTGATAAAATTGATTTATATTATAAAAATAAATAGCATATTTCTTTTTTGAGTAAACAATTTTTGATAGAGTAAAATAAAATCCAACGGAATGAGAAAAGATATAAAGAATGATTTAGTCAAATAACTTCAATAATTAGTTCTATCAAATAATTCTTTTTAGAAGTGTTGTAGCATTACACGAGATACTATAAGAAGAATTATATGGTTTAGGCAAATCTTCTTTTGAACTTTAAATTTTAGGTAAAAATAGTTTGGACCAGCAAAATTATGAATCTTTTATTAATAAAAGAAATTCCACATTTTAAATTTTTGGCATGGTATTTGTTTGCAACAAATTAAAGTGACAGAAAATAAATTACAATCATAAAAAATATGAAGAAACATAATTTTATTCATCAAGATAGTGCGTGTACAATTTTGTTCCTCCCTTGATGCTACTCTCCTAAGATATTTATCCATGATTCGAGGGCCATTAATGGCATAATTCTCGAACTAGAATGATTTAGATTTAACCTCTATATGAATATTTCATGAATTTGCGGAATATTCGTGAGATCTTTAAAAATACCCAAGAGTTTATGGGATATTTGAGATATTTGAGATGCCTATTAAGGAAATTTAGTACCTTTTATATAGACATAAACTAGGGTTTAGGGTTGAGTAGCCTTCAAGAATTCTAATTGAAACTAAACACATCTTCTAGAGTCTCAATTCGAATTGAACACGTCTTGTAAAGTCCCACAAAATTTTAATATCTAAAGTATTATTGTATACTAATCTACAAGTAAACTCCCTTTAATTAATCTATTTGATTTGTTTCGTTTTTAGAGATGCAAATTGTGAAGGGTCAAACAGGTTGCCTTAGGTACAGTGGCACATGGAAAGGGTTGTGTTTCATCAGTGGCCGTTGTAACAACCAATGCAAAAGTCAAGAAGGGGCTCTAGGTGGAACTTGTCAAGACCTTGATTGTGTCTGTTTCTATTGTGCTTCATGAGAAAATCAAAAGACCAAATGGAAGATTATTAAAATAAAAATTAAGTGTTTTCAATGTCCTCAAACTATATACTATATGCTTTAACATCTATTTACACTATTAATAAAAGTTGCAATGAAATAATATTTGGTATGTGACTTTTAATTGTTTAATTTCCTTTTATGTACCTATTGATAAATAAAATTGTTGGACTTGAAAAATACAAGAGTGGAGGGTGAATTGGATCTCTAATAATTATCGTCTAACTTTAAATAATTTTAACTATGTTTTGTGACAATGTAGAATACCCGTAGACTCTTGTTCCACAAGTGTGTTCCTATCATGTTATCAGACTTAAAAATTGCAATGTAAAATTTTCACAAGGGGGCTCGAAATAAGCTCGAAAGCCTCAGAATTCATACTAAGGGTTCTTATAGACTAATTAAACTCGACATTTCAGAGCTAACAGAACTGTTAAATTGCATTCTGAGACCGTCTTCATGAACTTTTGATCAAAGTCAACTATTCAAGTTTCAATAGCCTCATAACACAGAATTGTGCATGGAGTCCAAATGAACAACTAGGTGACCGAACTGTCTATCACGATCCAGACCCTCTGATTGGCACCCACACTAACCCTCCAGTGGGAGAACCATTACTACAACCCAACTAAGTAGCCTTAACCAAGATACTACGCATTTAAAGATACAAAAGCAGGTTTAAATGTAGAAATTATATAGAGTTCCCATAAACTCCAAAGGTTTAAATAAACTAGTCAAGCTAATGCGGAAGAACAACGTCCCCTAGAACCTGAAAGTCATTGTACCAAAACTCTGATTAACTAACACGTCTAAGAAAAGGGGGCGCATCCCCGAAAACTAAACAAAACACTCTAAACAAATAGTCTGAGTTCGAAAAGAGGGGACTTAAACAAGAGAGATCCATGACAGCCTGAAAGAATTGGCTCACCCTTGAATCCGGTCACGCTCAAAAGTCACCTAACTGAGGTCTGTTAGTAGCCACTTGAAGATTCCCTGTACACAACAAAGAACAAACAACTGCAGTATCAATACACAACCACAGAGTACTGGTAGGATCACACGGCTATCCCAGTATGCACAACATATATCAGAATCGCAACAAGGTAAACATGACAATTCAATGGTCGTCTCATGGAACTCATACCCAAACTGTTAGTGTATTAGAACGTGGTACCCGATCCCAATTAGTGTGCCGAACGTGACACCCGATCCAAGTTAGTGTGTCAGACGTGACACCCGATCCAATATATGCGCCAGAACGTGGCAGCCGATCCAAGTTAGTGTGTCGGAACGTGACACCTGATCTATTCAACACAACAATAATCACAATCACACTCATATGTACATTCTCATAATTATACAATTAAGTGTTGATTCATGGCATTTAATCATTCATTCATACTCATTTACGATTAGTGTGATCAATAGTGCAACATTCGCAAACATACATTCATTATCATGAAGTAATTACTAACATACATTACACCAACAAGAAATCACAACCATCACCTACCTTGAACAGAGCTTGAATCCCCTAAGAAACTTGATTTTTCCCTTTCCGGATTTTTTCCTCTTGTTCGTGGTCTAAAAACAAACAATTAACGCAAGGATCAATAAACAAGGCCTAATTACCGAAATTATAATCAACATTATCAACCCTAGGCCAAACCCAAAATCCTAATACCCAATTTAGGGATTTTTCCACCACTAATTGCAGGTCAAAACCTTCCCCCAATAATAATTACCCAAGAATCTAAGTTCTACAGATTGAAAAACGGATTAGGGGAGTAAAATCTTACCTTTAGAGCTAGAAGAGGTGGAAAACCTTCAAGAAATAGACTTGGGTCGTTTCTTAGCTCTCAAGAACAAACTTTTGCAGAAAATAACATTTTTGGGCTTTATTTCTAACTTAAGTTGCGATTGTCCCGCCACAGCGGGACCCATCCCGCTCTGGCGTCACTAATCCCTCTCTGGAAGCTTGCTCGGAGATAGAACCTCGAAATATGAATTCCAAGCACCCAGTTCACAACACACTTTCAAATTAGGATGTTCTAAAATTACCCTTTCATGCTAAGATCAGTTTTGGGAGTTCTACTCGCTCGAATTTGATTCCGTAAAGTCGTACGGGTTCCTCAACGTCTTAGCTATCTACTCATGTAATCAAATCCATTATTAAATATCTCATTCATTACCAAATTTTCCTAGACTCACATGACTCCGATTTTATTCAAATCTGGACTAGGCTAGGAAATCCCAAATTACTGCTCAAAAGTTTTCTGGCCCCATTTCTTTCCCCTTGGCTTTTCCATAACGACGGAAATAGGTCGTTACACTGTCAATCCTAGCTAGTTATCTTATGACTTGGGGTCGCTATAAGAACGCTCTAAACAATGTAAATGAGTCAATAATACAAAATGACCTAAATAGTCATTACAAATAAGTACTAGTGTACATGTGTGTATGTATATATAAAACATTCCTCCTTCACCATATATATTTATATGTGTGTGTGTGAGAGAGAGAAACACACCACTTACAATTTATACAAAAACATAATGCCTTATTGTTTTAGTTTCAACTAAGTCCCAACGAATTTTCCTATCGAATCAAAATAGTTAGCGTGATCTAGAATCAATTTAATTGCTCCATAATAATCAATAGAGTCCTCCTCCAAATAATTATTATGATACATAATTAACTCATTCTAGTACTTCAAACATCCAAACTCATCGTAATCTTCAAGTTACAGTAATTTGAGAATTCAAAAGTTAGTTGACAAAGTTAGTTAAACATTTTTAAGCTACAATAATCAGTGTAGTGTAGTTAGTTAGATGTTAGTTGTAACTGAATTTGTTAGATGGAATAAGTCAGTCAAGTTCTTTATAAATAGACATTATAATCATCAGTTACATTCATGATATTGAATATACAAATTTCTCTCTCTCTTTCCAAACCCTCTCGTCTTATTCTTCTTCATTACTAGCTGTTTTCTCGAGAAATTCTAAAATAGTGCTTCGATCCTTGAATTTATTGCGAATTCCTGTAATTGAGTAACATTGATATCAGAGCTACTCTATCCTTGGATTTTAATGGCGAAAGGAACAAGATCTGCTGATAATTCTCCAACAGAAATGGGAGAATTGAAGGAAATGATGCAGAATTTGACAGAAAAAATGGGAAAGTTGGCAGGGGAAGTTACAAACTTGAAGAGATTGGATCAAATGGTCATGGAATTGAAGGAATATTTGGTCACTAATCAATAATCTGGGAGGGAGAAAACTCATATGGAAGATGGTCCTTTGATTGTAAGATACTTTGATGAGAGAATTCACCACTCTGAAGGGAGAAGTCATAGACTTAGGAGTCCTACCAGTTACAACACCCATCATTCAAACTTCTCAAGAAGGTCCCGAATGGAATTCCTCAGATTTTCAGGGAAATATCTGAGATCATGGCTGTTTAAGATTGAACAATTTTTCTCCATAGAAAATATAGCTGTAAAGGAAAAGGTAACAGTAGTTGTAATGCAACTAGAAGGAAAAGCCATCTAATGACATCTTTCTTTCATGAGATATAGACAGTACTTACAACCAATTACTTGAATGAGTATGTGATAGCTATAGTGGAGAGATTTGGGACAGATTTTGATGATCCCATGGAGGAAATCAAGAAGATTAAACAGGTAGGGAGTGTTAAGGAATATCAATCAAGTGTTTGAAAGATATCTGACTAGAGTGAATTTGTCACAAGAGAATGCAATCAGTTGCTTTATTGGAGGGTTAAAACATGAGCTAAACATTGCTGTGAAGATCACCAATCTAACTTATTTATCACAGGTATACAGGACTGCAAGAATGTAAGAAGCATACTTAACCGCTATGAGACAGCCAATCTAATCAGTCTCAGATGGGTGCAAAAAGATTCATGGACCAAAGGATTGGTCACAATAAGCATGTGTTATCTACAACTAGTACAAATACTTTTAGTTTTTCTAAGGCAGTAAATAGAAGAACTTTGAGCATAGAGGAGAAGAATGAAAAAAGGGCAAAAAGGTTATGTTACTTTTGCAATGAAAAGTACATGTCGGGGCATAAGTGTAAAAATTCCAAACAATTGTATCTGTTGGAAGTGGAAGAATTAGTAGAAGGGCAGGATTCAAAGCAGGAACAAAGTGGAGAATTACAAGAGGAATAGAATGAGCAACTAAAGTTGGGACCACCTGTGGAACACATGGAGACCTCTATGCATGCGTTAAATAGGTCTTTGGGGTTTAGAACCTTGAAACTGACGAGTTATCAATCAAAAATGGAATTACACATACTAATTGCTACGGGAAGTTCTCATAACTTCATTGATCCTGATATGGTCAAGCAATTGGGGTGTGAAGTGAAGTCTATTAAACTTGAGATAGTAGCCGTAGGAAATGGTAGCATGCAGGTGGACAAAATGACGTATGTGACTTGGTTACTACAAGAAGCGAATTTTCTGCTGATTTTCTATTATTACCTTTAGGTTCTTGTGGAGTTGTGCTGGGGTCCAATAGCTTTTAACGTTGGGTGATATCAAGTTGAATTTCAAAAATTTAACAATGAAGTTTTGGTACAAGGGAAGGAAGCACTTACTCAGAGGGGTCTGACAGTCAAGTGTTAACTCTTAGTGCTGGGAAACTAACCAAACACTACGGAAATCAGTCTTAGTTTTGTATGATTCAAGTAATTCCTCAGGGAAATGATGAAGACAAGTGACATTCATTAGAAGTAGCAGCTGATAAAGATCCTGAAGTAGACCCTGAACTACTAGAGGTATTATCAGAATTTTCTGCATTATTTGAAGAACCTGTGGGTTTACCACCTTTTAGAGATATATTTGATCATAGGATTATGTTGCATTCTAGAGTTGAACCTGTGAATAAGATACCTTATAGATAGCCTTCAGCGAAAAATGATATTATTGAGGGTCTTGTACAACGAATGCTGGATCAAGGGATCATTCAACTTAGCTACAGTCCTTTTGCATCACCAGTGGTATTAGTAGGCAAAAAGGATGGCACCTGGAGACTATGTGTAGACTATAGAGACTTGAATAAGTTTACTATAAAGAACAAGTTTCCAATCCCTATTGTAGAAGATCTATTGGATGAACTAGGAGGATCCAAAATATTTTCTAAAATAGACTTAAGGTCTGGATACCATCAACTAAGAATGGTAAAGGAGGATGTGCCTAAGACTGATTTTAGAAAACACTCGGGAAATTTTGAATACTTAGTCATGCCTTTTGGTTTATCAAATGCCCTAACTACATTTCAAGGTTTGATGAACACTGTGTTCCAGAATTTTCTAAGGAAGCATGTCTTGGTGTTTTTTGATGACATACTAATATATAGTAGAACTAAGGAGGAACACATATTACATCCGAGGTCTATTTTTTTGAAAATGGTGGAGCATCAACTATTTGCCAAGAAAAGCAAATGTTCTTTGGTGTCCATAGAATTGAATACCTTGGTCACTTTATCACATCAGAAGGTGTTTCTATCGATCCTCAAAAGATCAAGCTGTCCCAACTACTCTTAAGCAATTAAGAGGCTTCTTAGGCTTGGCTGGTTATTACAGAAGATTTATACAGGGATTTGGAGTTATTTTTAAACCTCTTATTAATCTAACTAAAAATGATAAATTCAAATGGCACCACAACTCAGGAGGCATTTTTGTAATGAAAGAAAGCTTCGACTCAATCTTCTCTATTAGCTTTACCTGATGCCAACAAAACTTTCATTGTTGAAACTGATGCTAGTGGTTATGGAATTGGTGTTATTCTTATGTAAAAGGGACATCCTATAGCCTTTATTAGCAAAGCATTATCTCCAAGACATGTTGCTATATCAGTTTATGATAGAGAGTTATTGGCCATTGTCCAAGCTGTTCTGATCAAAGAGCTTTGAAGCACCTTATAGAACAGAATTTGCACACAAACTCACAGTTAATGTGGTTAACAAAGTTGATGCCATTATACTATTCTATTGAGTACAAAAATAGAGTTGAGAACAAAGTCGCTGATGTACTGTTGAGAGTTATTGGGGCTGAGTTACTTGCTGTGGTGATTTCCCCAACCAACACTGATCTCTTTCAAGCTATTGTGGATAGTTGACACTCAGACCCAGAGCTTACATAGTTGATTGCATATTTACAAGCTAATCCTGACTCTCATAGGCATTTTACGTGGTTGCAAGGCCAATTAAGAAGGAAAGGAAAACTAGTAATTGGCAAGGTGCAAAGTTTAAGGAATGACATTATGTCCCTATGGCATGCTGGCCCTCTAGGAGGTCATTCAAGTGTAGAAGCTACCCTCAAGAGATTGTTGACACTATTTTATTGGAAGAACATGAGAACAGAAGTGAAAGGTTTCATTCAAAGGTGTGATGTTTGTAGAAGAACAATTCAGATTTAACTACATATCCTAGGTTGTTACAACCATTACCCATTCCTGAGGTGGTGTGGTCTCAAATTAGTATGGACTTCATTGATGGTCTTCCCAAGTCTCATGGCTGTGAAGTGATTTCGGTAGTCGTCGACAGACTCAGCAAATATGATCATTTCCTCCCACTAAAACATCCCTATACTGCTCAATTAGTTGCCCAGGTGTTCTTGGATACTATTGTGAAATTATATGGCTTACCTGATGCTATAACCAGTGATAGAGATGATGTTTGTTCCTGAGCTCTTTTTTGGCAGGAGCTATTTACTCTTCAAGGGGTATTGTTGCATACATCTACAATATATCATCCTCAGTCTGATGGACAAATGAAAATGCCGAATAGATGCCTTGAAACCTACTTAAGATGCTACTGCAATGATGATGCTTCCAATTGGTTGGCTTGTTTGCCTACTGAGTATTGGTATAATACTTGCTTCCATTCAGCCATACAAACCACACCATATGAAGCCTTATATGGCAGGCCACCTCCTCTACATCTCCCTTACTTACCTGGTAAATCAGCTTCTGTCGAAGTTGACACTACCTTGGTGAACAGAGAACTTAAGTTGCAACTCCTTAAGCATCATTTGCATATAGCTCAACTCTGAATGAAACAACAGGCAAATTCCCATAGAAGTAAAAGACATTTTTCTGTGGGGGATTGGGTATACTTTAAGGTGCATCCTTACAAACAAGCGACTATCTCTCATCACTTTTCTCATAAGCTTGCTGCTAAATACTATGGTCCCTTTCAGATCATTAAGAAGGTTGTCCCTGTGGCCTACATTCTTTTGTTGCCTAGTTCTGTCAAGATTCACCCAACTGTGTATGTCTCATTGTTAAAAAAGTGTTATAAAGTGCCTTCCCACGTTTCTTATCCGCCCACTATTGACTTAGCCAATCCAAACTGCCCTACTCCAGAGTCTGCTTTACAATGAAGAATGGTCAAGAAGGGCAACAAAGTTGTTGCTCAGGTATTGGTTAAATGGGTCGGTCTTCCCGTTGATGTAGCTACTTGGGAATTTGCTACCATCTTGAAGACAAGGTTTCTATCCTTTGATCCTTGAGGACAAGGATCTTTTGTATGGGGGGGGGGGGGGGGTTGTACTGTTACATAGATGTTAGTTGTAACTGAATTTGTTAGATGGAATAAGTCAGTCAAGTTCTTTATAAATAGACATTGTAATCATCAGTTACATTCATGATATTGAATATATAGATTTCTCTCTCTCTTTCTAAACTCTCTCTTTCTATTCTTCTTCATTACTAACTGTTTTCTTGAGAAATCCTGAAACAGTGCTTCGATCCTCGAATTCATTGCAAATTCCTGCAATCGAGTAACACTTCATAATCTAAACTCAAGAACTAGGTTTGAATCGAGCTTCTTAATTATTAATTTATGAATAAGAAGCTTTGATTCCTACCAATTTTGTGTGTTGTATGTTGACTTATTTTTCCCTCAATATTAATAAAATCGTTTTAGTACTTCCTTCAACACAATTTATGTGGCAGAATTTGAATACGTAAAAAGTTAAAAAAGAAAAATCAAGACTTTTGAAACTTATAAGCATATAGAACATGTCATAACATTCGCGTGGTTATGAAACTTTAATTTTTCTGTTAATTAATATTCACTCTGTCTCAATTTATATGACTCACTTTACTTTTTAGTCAAGTCCCACAAAGAATGACACATTTATAAATTTAGTAACAATTCAACTTTAAATTGCTCATTTTACCCTTAAAAATGATTAATAAGCACACAAATATCTATCACTTATTTTAGACCATAAGTATCAAAAATATTTTTTTTTCTTTCTTAAACTCAACATCAAATCAAACTAATGCATATAAATTGAAAAGGAGGAAGTATAAAAAAAGAAAGAAGGTTCAACCTTCAAAGGTAAATGACTGCAAATAGTATATTTCAAACACACTCACACACGAAATTACAAAAAGACACATCAAAAGCGATCATCATTTAGATAATGGCACCACTGCTGCTATAATATATATAATAACCATGTAGTAATTAATTAATAGCAGCATTATTTATTTAATTATATGTGTATTACATAATATAAGATAGATAGCGCCATGTGAAATTAATGGCTTTATATGTTTTGATTGTTGTTTTCAACAATGGTAGTAGCAGTAGCAATCTCCATGAGAGCAACTGCCATATTTTGCATCTTCTTTTTCGATGCACCAATGCTTACATTTGTTGTGGAAACACTTCCCATTCCAACTCTTGCTATGCTTCCCACAGTGTTTTGCTTCTGTTATTTGTGTCTCTGCATAAAAAATGATTGATACAATTTAAATTATATATATACTGACAGTGTAAAGAATTGTTATGTACATTCTTCAATATAGAATGGATTCACACCAGTTCTTCTATTTCTTTTTTTTAAGAAAAACTACGGATTTGGATAATCATTAATCATTTGATATCAGAGGCGAAGTTAGGATTATGAGTTTTGGGGTTCTAAATTTTAGGACAGAGTAATAGGTATTTCTTGAGTAAAAGTTTAGCACGTTATGCATCTTTAACATGTTCGTGTTTGTTATATATCATTCATGTAAGCAATATGTACAAAGGTGGAGCCAAGATTATGAGTTTTGAGGTTTTAAATTTTGGGACAGAAGAGAAAAATATTGCAAAAATATTGTAAAACGTGCTTTCTTTAAAACGGAAAAGAGAATTTTTTGTTAATAGTAGAGTTCAAACCCACAACAGTACTAGTGTAAAAAATAATTTTTACCACCATTAATTACCACTGAGTTGTCAATCAATTCTGTTAGGAGATTCACAAGTTAATATATATATATATATATATATATATATAATGTTCTAATACAAATACAGGGTTTCCAGAAAAGCTAGTGGGTTCATCTGAACCCACGAACCACCACCTAGAGAGCCTCCACCTCAAAACGTATGCATATATATACGTTTCACCATAATACAACATGCTTTTAGGGTGTGTTTGGTTTGGTTTGAAGGAAAATATTTTTTAGAAAATGATTTTTTTAATTGGAGGGAAAACAAGTTTCACCGCAAGTGATGTTTTCATTAAAATTCCAAGCTTAGAGATCATATGTGAACATAAAAATGCAACTTAGAGTGTGTTAGTATGATTTAATTTTTTCATGTTTGGTTGGTCAAATATTTCGGACAATATTTTCTACAAGAAAACGAGTTCTACTAATGACATTTCACATTGATTGTGTCCTCCACCCCCAAACAATACCACCTCATCTTAAGCCCCACCATCCCACACCGTACCCTATCTCCACACCCCATCTTTCATAATATTTGTCTAAATAATTATAGACGAATGCTTTAAAAATAATATTTTTTACTTATCTACTGAACACAAGAAAATAAGTAGGATACAAAAACATTTTTCAAGAAATTATTTGCCATGAAAAACATTTTTCTTCCTACCAAACATACCATATATAGTATCTAACATATAGATGATGTATTTACAATACTTTATCCTATTAAGCAACAAGAAAAAAAAACAAAATACTTAAGAATTTCTCACCAGAAGCAAACATGAGAAGAAAGCAAAGTAGGATAGAAGAAAGAGTTATTATGTTAATTTTAGGTTGAGCCATTTCTTTAGCCCTTTTTGAGATGCTTTAATTTGTGGAATATAAGTTTTATAAGAGGGTCTATTTATAGTGACACAAAAATAATATTTTTACCAACACTTGTGTTTAAATTAACATTAAGCACACAAAGAAAAGAAAATGTCAAAAAAAAAAGTTTTGAATTAATCAAATTATAGGTTATCCTTCTTGCATCACATTCACCTCGAAAGTATTAAATTGACATATATTTAATTATTCCTTAAATAAATTGACCATAGTAAATTTAGAAGACTTACTGGAAGCCTGATGATAGTCTTTATGTTCTTGTAATTTTTTCCCCCATATCTCTCTTTCTTTCTAATTGAAATATTAGTAGTTATTTTATATTTTTTATGGGAATGTAAGTTACTCCTTATGTTCCATGTATGTCACTACTAGAAATAGAGTTTTTCTCCCACAAATCAATGAAAAATTTATGTTAAAGAAATATGATCTTTTTCATATTATTATTTGGAAAATAATGATAGAAAACAAATTTTCATTGGAATAATGAGAAGCTTTCTAATTATTTGTTTTTTGCATGAAAACACTACTAGTTTTTCGTTTCTGCGTGATTCAATCAAAATATATATTAAAATAATTACTGAAAATTTTTTAGTGAAAATTTTAAATATGAGAGTATTAGTGACTTTTTAGTAGCGTGTGGGGAACCATTTTCTTTAAATATGTTCATAAAAGAATTGCACATAAATTTCTACTTGAAAATACCCTTTTTTCGTTACATTTGAAATCACTTTAAACTTTCACTATACCCTTATAATAACATGTTTTTATAGTTATATAAATGTCATGTATAAAAGTTTGTCTTTCTTTTCTTCAACTCCTTACCCAAATTTAGCTCAACTCGCTTATTTGACATCTACGTCAGACCAACTCACTCATTTGACACCTCTAGCGTGTAATAAACTTATGAAAATTATTTCCCCTCTTTCAATCGAGAAAGTCAGTATTTTTTGTGTTGTTAAGAAATCCTTTTCTTATAGAAAATGTCATCAACCAAACATAAAAGACATTTAATCCTCACCTAACATACCTTAGCAATAGTAATTTATTATTTGTAGTATTATATTGCAAGTTTATACTTTTGTCAAAGACAAAAATGTCAAATATAATTGAAATGAATTATTTAGGTTTTGTTACGTCCTATATATACCTAATGGTTATTGATTTATAATGAAAATACACAAGTTTTATAGCTAGTCATTAATGACAACCATGCCAATTAGTTGAAACAAATTATATAGGCTTTGTCACCCTGCACGCAATGGTTAATTGATCGTAATATATACTAAAAAGGGTTAAAGTATTAACCTTGTATGTATTGATAATATAAATAATATTATATAGGCTTTGTCACCCTGCACGCAATGGTTAATTGATCGTAATATATACTAAAAAGGGTTAAAGTATTAACCTTGTATGTATTGATAATATAAATAATTTTGATATTATCAATGTATTATAACATGTTAAAGCTAACACGAACGTCTTAACTTTTAGGTAATTAACGTCATCACTATAACAAATAAAGGATTTTGCAGTAATTATTTAACGACAATAATATAATTGTCACATTATTATATTTAGCAGCAGTAATAATGAATATTTATCGTCAGCATTCTATATAAATGTCGTTAAAGATTTTAGCGGCTCTAAATGCAATGTTATTAACTCAATTGCCACTAAATATTTTGCAGCAATAAAAAAAAAAATCTATTGCCACTAAATATCTCTTTTGCTGGAGACTTGAAGTGCATTATATTCTTATCGATATTGTTTGTAGTTATCTTATAGATATCTGTAAGTTAAATCAAACATTAAGAAAGATTAAGTTGCTTCAAGAGTTCAAGTTTGAATTTTTCAAAAATAGTTAGGTATTTGTTGGATATAATCGAAGTTAAATATATTTGTGGAGAGAGGAAAAATTGTTATCAATACTTGAGAAAATGGATAAAAAAAAAAGAAGGTGAAAATGACTTTTTCATGTTAAATTATTTGATATCTACTCTAAATAAGCATGTAGCATTAGGTGTTCGATCAAATATCCTATTTTCTTGATTTTGACCAAGTTATAGATCATGGTGTAGGGCCATATTGTATGTATGTTGATCACTAATTTGATTATCGACTAGTTTCAATCAATTATTATTAAAATATTTGATAACTTCCATCATCAAGATTTAGATAATATTTTTATAAAAAAAATATACATTGATGGTTAAGATAATATTTATATGTGTTTTTATAATCCCATAATCTCAATATTTTGTATCACAAAGTAGATGTTAAGAAAATTTCATACATTAGGAATAATTCAAATATACTTTGAAGTAAAAAAAGTGGTCTAAACCACTCTTTATATAAAAATAAATAATCAACTTGGTGTCGCGCCCCTTTTTTTCACAAAAACGGGTTTTGGGTGCACGATCTAACAACTCTTTTGGGCATTGGGTGATTGAAGAGTCGCCACATAACGAATTAAGGCGCGTTAGGGCACCTATCTAACCTAACTAGTCTAACTAAAGGTCAACGAACCAGAGATCAGGTAAGGGTTCAAATTACCTCGAGGGGAAGGTATTAGGCATCCCTCGAGGTCCACAAATGTGGGTCCCGGCCGTATCTCATGTGGGGGTTACAAGTAGCAAATAATGTCACTTCATTTATTTATTTAAAACATGTTTGCGAGGTGAGAACTATCATTAAACAATTAAATACTTTAGTTATTTTAATGAATTAGTTAAGCATGCAAAACTAGGTGATATAATAAATAACAATTAAATATTAAACAATTAATAAAGAGACAAGCGAGGAGACAGAAATTGCACAATCAGATAGGCAAAAAAATTTTCATATTTTATTTAAACTACCCCAAACAATTATAATTATAAACAAATAAAGGGACAAAGGAGAGGGAGACTTTGAAGGACTTTACAGATCAGTGCTCGGCTTCTATATTGGGACAGACAAAACAAATGTTTGTCATTTACGGCTTGAGGCAATGTCATCATCTCCGTAGGGCCTAACTACCCTACCCTACCTTCCGCATGCATAACGTCCTAGAAGGTGCCTAGCATCCCCACTTACTGTCCAAGAGGCATTGGACTATTATTTAGGAAGGTTTTAGACTAGAATAAAAGAAAGGCTCCTAAAGGCCCCCTAGACACCAAGCAAAACAAATAGGACAACACTTAGCACGTAAAATCCCATGTTGACCTCTAGACTAGGTTATTTAGCATATTAGCAAACACATATAATTAGTGAAAAATCTCATGCTAAGGGTGTGCACAAATAGACAACATAACACATTATCGAATTTAGAGGGCAGAAAACTATCATAAATACAGAAAAGTATTAATTGATTTTAAAAGAGTGGCATAACAATGATTTAAGTGCAGAAAACACTTTTCAGAGCAGTAACATATTATATTAATGATGCAAAAATTTAATTAAGTGGCAATCAGTTTATTAGATGCAAAATGACTACTCCCAGTCGGTTTGGATCAGGGCGGCAAGTAGCAGAGATGCAGAAAATTACTTAGTAGCTGATTTTAAATGGCAAGAATTTAAAAGTAGCAAATTTGCAGATAATGATTAATTGATTTTAAGATTGCAAGACAATTTAATTACAATGCAGATTTTAAATTCAGAAGGTATATTTATGATGATTTTCTCTTAAATATGTAGAAAATAGTCAAATAAGTTGATTTTATTTAGTTAAAACATGCTGGAAATTATTAGAAGGCCTATGAACATGATTTCTAGGTGATTGAAAAGTTTTTAAAAAAATTGCATAGCACCTATAGGCATGATACTATAAATAAATAAAATCAAATCTACAACCTATAGGCATGATTTCTAAGCGAATGATATATTGAGCGATATTTAACTCCTATAGGCAATGTATCTAGCTAATATGTAACAAAGTTTTAAACCTATATGCATGATTTCTAAGCCCAAAACATATTGAAAGTTATTTAGATCCTATAGGCATGCTTTCTACCTTTATTTCACTCAACACAAATAGATAATTTAAACAAAACTTTGTTTTATTAATTTTTCCATACATAAAATGGGTGATCAAAACAAGCAGAGCAAGGAGACATGTAAAAGTTTTATTTTATTATGTTATTATTATATGCTAAAATGTCAAGACATATTCATTAATATAAATATTAGATATTTAAACCAAAATTTAAGTAACCAATTAATCTAAATGGGAAATTATTAAACAATAAGCAAATAAACGATCACAACTTATAGGCATGCTTCCTAACACCAGTAAATTGCAATAGAGTAAACACGCAGCACGTAGACCCCTCCCCCTTAGACAATCCCCCAAGAATATTATTTCATAGATAGAGTTAGAATTAGGAGTTCATACAAATTATTACAAACCAAATTGGATTTAAATGACATAAGAATTTAGAATTAGCTAAACAGAAACTAAATCTACAGTCCCCGGGCGACTATTTATGTCTTGAACTTCATGTTCATCCCTGCTAAACAGAATATACCAAAGACAAGATCACAGAATAATAATAACTACATAGATAAAAACGCACAAGTTATTCACAGCAAACACACGAATTTCAAATAGGTCATAGAATATATGAGATCACACATTGAGAAAAGGGACAAGGGAACAAACCCAGATGCTTCCTTTTTTATTTATTTCAAACAATACAACAACATTTTAAAAATAATATGAAACAGAAATTAAACTAATGGAAAGCAACTAACCAATTGACAGAATATTTTATCAACAATAAAGTACTAGCAGCAATTCAATCGAAACAACAACACAACAAGGAAAGCACCTTAAATGTTGCAAGAGACTAATTCTTTTGATGAACCGAGAATATACATTTTTTTTATGATTTTTCTAATTGTTCCAGTGTTAAAATTGTTTTCTGATCATTAAAGCCTCTCCCAATGAGAGTGAGGGTATCTCTTTATATAGTGGAGGAGAGGGCATGGTTAAAAGGAAAGGGATAATCAAGGAGTCAATTATAATATGCTTTCCTTAAACAAAGGGGGTATAAAATCAGTCCCATATTTGTTTATTCTTTTTACCAAACATAAACAAGTAACAATCTATCTCAACATGAATAAGGCAGCTAAAATCCGTTAACTAACAAACACATCATCAGTTGAAAGGGAGCAATTTATTATTCAAGAAAGGACAATATCACAATAGCTCAAATCAAGTCACAAGATTTATTTACTCTAATAAATTTTACCATAACTAGATAAGGAGGAAGAAAACTTGCCAATATTATACATCAATAGAAGATATTAAAGATCAATTCAATTCATAAAGAAATATCCTCAAGGAAGGAAAATAATCGAACTTAAATAGAAGAACAACCAAATCAAAGAGAATTCATCCATTGTCATATCAAATCTTAACAAATTGAACCAAGAATCCACAAAAATTAAAATTCAATAGCATATCAACATCAAAATCGTGCTCAGCATACATACATCAAACTTAAATCAAATCATAATATAATGACATTTTGACAAAGCTAACATACACATACTTCCGGAGTTCAGAAAATCAACAAGAAGTAGTCCATAAGATCGGCAAATCATGATTAGTTTCATGCTCATAACGAAATCTATCTAAAACATGCGTAAGAGTAGACAAATTAAGCATCTATGATGGAAAATTTTAAAAGAGAAACTAACTCGGACGAATGTGTTGAGATCTGTCTTAAAACCAACCGAAATGATGAGGTCCGAGCAAGCTCCATTACTATTATTTCACCTTGCTTGTTTGCTAGAGTTACTGGTCGTAAATAAGAGAGAAGAAAAGAGCAGGGCTCGCCGAAGCAGCTACCTTATTTCTATTTCTCGCCGGCTGGAGTTGTTGTGTCGCTGGTCATGGCGCTGCTTCGAATCTCGCTGGCGGCTGGTTGTTTTCACTGGTTGGAGCTGCTGCTCGTCGTGGCTTCGCCTGTCTGTTATTGTCGCTTCTTTGCTTATTGCATAGAGCTATTGTTGTCTCGGCGTTCGCTGGTCCTAGAGGAGGCTACTACCTGTCTTGTCGAGCTGCTGTTCATCGAAAAAGGAGCAAAGGCGGCCATCGCTTGTTGGTTCTCGTGCTGGTAGTTTAAAAAATAGGAAAGGAATTATTATGAGATATGGACCATTGATTTAAAGAGATGAACGGTTGGGATTGACTACAAGAGATCAATGGTTTAGATTAAAAGATGAGGTTCTCAGATTTTGTTTCAAAAGGATATAATTGAAATAACAAAGGCTAAAGTTGAGATGCAACTTTGAATTGGAATGACTATAATTGAGATGAATTAGAATAAAATAGGCTAGGAATTGAATAATTAAGAGGAAATTTAAGGAAATGTTATCCGATTAATAAAATTAAAATATTTTCACATAATTAAACACATCTAATATTTTAAAATATTGAAGTAAAGTAATTATTTCGAGTTTAACTATCGATAAATATAATTTAATAAAATAATTTGATAATAATTACAATAATTTTAAAAAAATCATGCATACTAAAATATAATATTTAGATAAAATTGATTAAAATTTTAGACTAGAGATATGTTTTAAAAATACGTACTTAATCGAATAGCACTCCTGAAAGGGTTATAGGTCGGTCAAAATTGAGTGTCAACACTTGGTTGATTCTTAAAGTATTTTTTTTTTGGTAATAATTGTGAATATTATCATTGACAATCGAAATGTTTACGATTCTAAAAAGAGAAATGAGCACCTTAGTATTACAACCACCTTCATGGATGGTGTTGCAACCACCTAGGCCTCAAATAGAAAATCAAACCTATAGCTAGTTATACAATTGTTGTATTAGATATTGACTATGTAAGGCTCTCTTGGAACTACTCAACCCATTTAATCTATCCCTCATCTCTCATTGAATCTGTAACTCCCCTAAATGCTAACAAGAGTCTCTTGTCGATTAACCGTTGCTTATTACTACAATATGTTTTACTCTTATGTTGGAAACTTGAAATTTTGGTGATAATTGCTAACTTGTTTAGCATAAGTATAACGTAATTTATGGGATTGTAATGGGGTTATTTACGTAATAGTATAATTAGAGTTATGCATACTTTTAAAAGGAGGTGAAGGATATATATATAAGTGTATATATATGGTTTTTTGGGCACCACAAAAACCTTTTAGGCAGCACCTTTGAAGGCCAGCTGTCCAAGTGATAAACATCACTTGTGTGGCTATATATTGACACTTCTCTAGTGAATTTTGGTTCTTTCAAAGCCTAAAAACCTTAGAACCATAATTAATCATATGTTCATCAAAATCACAAGAGAAAAACTTGGTTCTTTTGGCTGGAATTCGAGAGACACACTGTTTTGTTGGTAAGTGCTGAAATTTGTTTCTGAGCTAGGTAGTGGTTGGTAATTTGTGCATGTCTTGTTCTCTAGAGCTTAGTTTACTGTGAATAAATATGTTTTGAAAAGATAATTTCCATACCTACAACTCTTATGTTTATGTAAAACTCTAATTTAGCTGTTATGGATTCGAAATATCTGATGCAACACAGGATGAGTTCTGTCCAGATTTTGGATTCAGAAATCCTGTATGAACAACTGTTAGTGTATCGATGATATCTTTTTCTACAAAATGTATTTTTCAGTTATTCTTGTTGCGTTGCAACCTTAAAAGATGTATATACATCTTTCACGAAGGTTATAGAGTCTAGTTTAGCTGTTATGGATTTGAAATATGGGACGCAACACAAGACAAATTCTGTCCAGATTTTGGATTTAGAAATCCTGTATGAACAACTGTTAGTGTATCAATGATATCCTTTTGTACAAAATATATTTTTTGGTGATTCTTATTGCTTTGCAACCTTAAGAGATGTATCTACATCTTTCATGAAGGTTATAAAGTCTAGTTTTACCGTTTTCCTGTTCAAATATAAGTTACAACATAGGATACTAGACTGGCCAGAATCATTGTTTTGGGAACATAGCTGTATCTGTGCAGGCTGAGCTTACTTGTGATGATAATTCTATTTTATTTAGATATTATTGAGATATTAGGAATTAAAGAAGTTTTTTAATTGCATTTTTATGGTTGTATATACTTGTGAACAAGTTGAGGACCTTGATATGTTGGTTGGTCTACGATTCGAACTCGCAGAGTTGTGTTGGACTGTAATACGCTAAAGCATTGAGGTTTGTGTATAAACTTGTACTTACACTATTTTAACTGCTGTATATTTGAAAGTTGATCTCGATACCTTGGTTACCTCTTGTCACTTTGCATTGTCGTGTTGGTATGACGTTTGTGTAACTCGGCCACTTGTATAAATTGTTTGATCACTTGGCTCTCTTGTTGGGACCTTGTCCTTCTTGTGGCTGTGACTTTGTCACTATTGACATGCCTCTTGATTCGGATCATTTGCCATCTTGATTTTGGATTTGTAGTCCATCTTAAGAATGGAAGTTGTCCATTTTAAGTACGAACTAGAAAACCATTTTTAATATGGTTATTGGTTCTCTTGATTATTAGGTTATGACCCTTCTTGATACAGGGTGTTGGCCTTTTTTGATACTTGCTTGTGTCGGGTGTGACGACATGAGGTATATATGGGGCGATCCTTGTTATTGAATCTCTTGGAAAATGGTGCTATGAGCTTTCTTGACATTTGTATCTTTGAATATCGAACTTGATACTTGTTATATATTGTTACTTGATTTATTTATCATGTTTCAAGTATGCTGCTCATTGACTTGAAAAAGGGTATCTTGGTAAATTTTTGAGGACTCCGACCCTATAGTTTTACACCATTAAGCTATATGTTTAGCGATAATTCTTTCTATCGTAGGGGCTGATCGAGAGGAGGCGTGAAGTTGGCCATTGGGGATGGAAATTTTGAGAACTTTAAAGAAGATCATATTTGCATATAGGCATCTATATATTGGATAAACTCTGGGACTTATACATGATCTATGTGATGTAGATTTGCATGTAATTTTGAGGGCTAATCAGATCATGTCCATGGGTTGTAATATAAGTATGGCTGCATGTTTTGTTTATTTGAGGTGTGTAAGCCCAAGTTATGTAATATATACATTTTTTACTTGTTTTGAACGATTGTATGAAGCATGAACCCATTTAGTTTGGGTACTCGGAAGTTGATAATTTTTTTTTATATAGCATCATCTATTAGCGTGGGGACAATATATGCATTAAAAATATTTTGTGAGTTATTGGCATATAGTAATATGAAAGGGTCGTTACAAGTTTGATAGCAGAGCCTAGGTTTGTGGTTCTAGGACTTTTGCTGTGAATTATTTGTATACTTGTTCGCTTTCGAAAAAAATTATTTAGACTATTTGTTTGCTTACATGATTTATAAGATTTTATCGCATGTAGAGTGCACATGCATCATATACATATCCATAATGCAATGTGATCTTCCCTTTTGAAAGAATTAAGTTATTGCCTCTTCTGCTAACCGACCTATGGAAGCTACTCGTAAAGGTTCAAGTGCCTTTGTTTCCCAACCTCATGCACTAGAAGAGGTTGGAGAACCTTTCTCGGATCATGATGTTGCTCACACTAGTGGGTCTGAAGTGGGGAACCATCAGGGTGCAAGACCTGGTTCACATCCTCACATGAGTCGTGGTACTCAAGCCATGAATCCTCATTTTCAAAAAATGGCTGAATTTTTCCACCACATAGCTGAAGCGATGCATGATCCCAACATGATTAACTTTGAGAAAATGAGGAAAATGGATGGAGTGGAGTTTGAAGGCACCGTTGATCCCATGGATGCTAAACAATGGCTGGAGCGCATGGAGAGGGTATTTGAGTAGTTACAGTGTTTAAATGTTGCCAAATTTAAGTGTGCTATTTCACTATTACAAAATGATGCTTATGATTGGTGGGTAAGTGTTCCGAATGCCTAGGTAAAACCTCATGTTCTTACTTGGGATGATTTTCTTAGGAAATTTCATATGAAGTATGTCCCACCTACTTATTGTGATGCAAAGAGAAAGGAGTTTTTGAATTTAAGGCAATGAGGCATATCTATTGCTGAGTATCAACAATAATTTCTAAGGCTCTCTCGTTATGCTGGTGGTAATATTAAAGAGGAAAAAGACAAGTGTAGGAAATTTGAAGATGATTTAAATGATTCCATTAGGAAGAATGTGGCGATCTTGCAACATGAGAACTTTTGTAAGTTAGTGTCTGCTGCTTTTACTTGGGAACGACTTGATAAAGAAGAAGCTAGTCTAAATGAAAATAAATTCCGAAAGCCTAGGGAAAGGTTTGATGATTCTAAAGTTGGTAGTGTTAACAGGCCACCTCAGCAAAAGAAAACCAAATCAGAATTTTCTATATCTAGCACTCCAAATTTTGGCCAAGGCAGGTCTCGTGTTCCTACTTGTCCGTAATATGGAAAGAATCATTATGGTACTTGCAGGAGAGCTTCTAGTGAATGTTTCAATTGTGGGAGCTTTGATCATAAAGTGAAGGATTGTCATAATCCTAATAATGCTCTTTTCTTGAGAACTGAAGGCTCAGTTCGTAAGCCTTCTATTAATCCTCCTCAAACTGATGAAGGTGCAATACCTACAAATATACAAGCAGCAGGTGCAAGTGGAGCGTGGAGCGAATAAAGCTAGTGGACTAAGGGCTACTGCACGCACTTATGCTATGAGGCAAGGGAGGATCAAGATGGAAAAGACGTGGTTGTTGGTAAATTTCACTTATTTGGCTTATGTGTGTTTACATTGTTTAATTCGGGTTCTACACATTCCTATCTTTGTTCATCACTTGATCTTCCTGAAACGTGATATCTGTGAGACTTAATTTTGATGTGCTGGTTGAAAGTCCTTTGGGTTATCAAGTTGTGTGTAATCGAGTCTATCAAGATTGTCCCTTTATGATTCAAAATCTAGTCTTCCCTACTGATTTGATTGAAATGCCCTTCAAGGATTCTGATGTTATTATTGGAATGAATTGGCTTTATAAGTATCATGCAGTGGTAGATTGTAGGTCTAAGCATGTGACTTTTAAATATCCTACATTTTCACACATCATTGTACAAGGTGAAAGATCATTGACAGTTAGTATTATTTCTGTGGCCTTGGCAAGAAAGTTGATGCGTCAAGGTTATGGGGCATACTTTGCTCACATAGTTGATACACGGTTGGAGAGTCTTGGTATCAAAGACATACCTACTATACATGATTTCCTATAAGTCTTCCCAAAAAACTTTTCGGGATTGCCCCCGTAAAAAGAGGTTGAATTTCCAATCGAGCTTATTCCTGGATGTACCCCTATTTCTATCACTCCTTATAGAATGGTTCCGACAGAATTAAGAGAATTGAAATCTCAATTGCAAGAACTTTTTGAGAAGGGTTTTATTCGACCTAGTGTTTCTCCTTGGGGAGCCCCAATTTTATTCGTAAAGAAGAAAGATGGCACTCTGAGGCTTTGTATTGACTATATACAGTTGAACAGAATAACAATCAAGAATAGATATCCCTAAAACTGCTTTTAGAACTCGGTATGGTCATTATGAATTTTTGGTGATTCCATTTGGGTTGACAAAAGCTCTTGCAGTATTCATGGATCTAATGAATCGAGTATTCAAGACTAATCTTGATTAGTTTGTGATAATTTTTATAGATGATATTTTAATATTTTTCAGAAGTAGTGAAGATCATGATAAACACCTCCAGATTATTTTGCAAATTTTGAAGGAGAGGGAACTTTATGCTAAACTTTCCAAGTGTGAATTTTAGCTTGATGAAGTGAAGTTTTTGGGACATCCTGTATCGACTGAAGGCGTGAAGGTGGATCCTAGTAAGATACAAACAGTTGTTGAGTGGAGACCTCCCAAAAGTCAAACCGAGGTAAGAAGTTTCTTAGGCTTAGCAAGATACTACAGAAGATTTGTGAAAGACTTTTCTATTATCGTCTCTCCATTGACTAAACTCTTGCAGAAGGAAGTAAAGTTTAATTAGAATGACAAATGCCAAGAAAGCTTTGAAACTCTCAAATCCTTGTTGACTCAATCACCTCTACTTACTTTACCAATTGAAGAGAAGGAGTATGTAGTATATAACGATGCTTCTCACAATGATCTCGAATGCGTTTTGATGCAAGAAGGGAAGGTTATTTCTTATGCCTCTCGGAAATTAAAACCGTATGAATTGAATTATCCTACCCATGATGTTGAACTTGCTGTTGTAGTGTTTGCTTTGAAAATATGGCGGCATTATTTGTATGGAGCGAAATGTCATATTTTCACTAATCACAAAAGCTTAAAGTACTTGGCTACTCAGAAGGAGCTAAATCTTCGACAATGTAGATGGCTTGAACTCATCAAGGATTATGATTGCACAATTGATTATCATCCAAGTAAAGCCAATATGGTTGCAAATGCTTTAAGTCGGAAATTCTTTCCAAGCATTTCTTTGAATCCTTTATCCTTGTTCCTTGAGTTAAGAGCTATGAATGTTTTTTTCGCAGTTGATTCAAATGGTTCAGTTATTGCCAACTTGCAAGTAAAGCCAATACTACTTGAACAGGTAAAAGAAGCACAAAAGTTAGATGAGAAACTTGTAAAATTAATCAGAAAAGTTCAAAATGGGGAAAAACTTGATTTTACATTAACAGAGGATGGTGTCTTATTTTATCAAGATAGACTATGTGTCCCTGATGATGGCAAATTGAAGAGAGAAATATTGAGTGATGCACATACCTCACCATATGCAATGCATCATAGGGGTATAAAGATGTACCAAACCATCAAAGAAAATTATTGGTGGAATGGTACGAAGAAAGACATTCCTGAGTTCATTTCTAAATGTTTGGTTTGTCAACAAATAAAGGCAGAACATCAGGTCCCAATTGGTTTACTACAGCCCTTGTCGATGCCGGAATGGAAATGGGAAAGAATAACTATGGACTTTGTTTCTAGACTTCCTCGCACTCAAAGAAATCATGATGCAATATGGGTGATTGTGGATAGGCTAACTAAGAGTGCTCACTTCTTAGCAATCAGGATGGATTACTCACTTGAACGTTTAGCCGAATTGTACATTAATGAGATCGTACGACTACATGGAATTCCTATATCTATTGTATTTGATCGAGATCCAAGGTTTACATCTAGATTTTGGGGTAGCTTGCAGGAAGTTTTGGGTACTAAGCTGAAATTTAGCACTTCGTTCCATCCTAAGACAGATGGTCAGTCGGAAAGAGTGATACAAATTTTGGAGGATATGCTTCGAGCTTGCATTATGGAGTTTAAGGGTAGTTGGGACAAACACTTGGCTTTGATAAAATTTGCTTACAATAACAGTTACCAATCGAGTATTGAAATACCTCCCTCTGAATCTTTGTTCAGAAGGAAATGTAGGACCCCTCTTTGTTGGAGTGAAGTTGGTGACATGAAACTCATTGGTCCTGAAATTGTGCAACAAACAAAGGATAAGGTAAAAATTATCAATGATCGTCTAAAGATTTCTTCGGATAGACAAAAGACGTACGCTGATCTTAAAAGGCGTGACATTGAATATTAAGTGGGAGATAAAGTATTTTTAAAAGTGTCTCCATGGAAAAAGATTATGAGATTTGGCAAAAAGGGAAAACTTAGTTCCCGATTTATTGGACCTTATGATATACTTGAACGGGTTGGACCGGTTGCATATATACTGGCTTTGCCACTTGAGTTAGACAAGATCCACAATGTCTTCCATGTTTCTATGCTCAGAAGATATCGTTTTGATCCATCTCATGTTCTTCCAATTGAATCTATTGAGGTTAATTCTGACTTGACGTATGATGAAGAACCTATTTTAATTTAAGCTCGAGAGCTGAAGCAACTTAGAAACAAGGAAATCCACTTAGTAAAGGTACTTTGGAGGAACCACTCAGGAAAATAAGCTACCTCGGAAAGAGAAGAAGACATGAGGACCCAGTATCCGCACTTGTTTCGGGACTATGTAAGGTAAATTTCGAGACGAAATTTCTTTAAGGGGGAGAGAGTTGTAACTCCCCTAAATGCTAACAAGAGTTTCTTGTCGATTGACCATTGCTTATTACTATAATATGTTTTACTCTTATGTTGGGAACTTGAAATTTTGGTGATAATTGCTAACTTGTTTAGCATAAGTATATCGTAATTTATGGGATTGTATTGGGGTTATTTACGTAATAGTATAATTAGAGTTATGCATACTTTTAAAATGAGGTGAAGGATATATATATAAGTGTATATATATGTTTTTTTGGGCACCACAAAAACTTTTTGGGCAGCACCTTTGAAGGCCAGCTATCCAAGTGATAAACATCACTTGGCAATATATTGACACTTCTCTAGTGAATTTTGGTTCCTTCAAAGCCTAAAAACCTTAGAACCATAATTAATCATATGTTCATCAAAATCACAAGAGAAAAACTTGGTTCTTTTGGCTAGAATTCGAGAGACACATTGCTTTTTGGTAAGTGTTGAAATCTGTTTTTGAGTTAGGTAGTGGTTAGTAATTTGTGTATATCTTGTTCTCTAGAGCTTAGTTTACTGTGAATAAATATGTTTTGAAAAGATAATTCACATACCTACAACTCTTATGTTTATGTAAAACTCTAGTTTAGCTGTTATGGATTCAAAATATGGGACGCAACACAGGATGAGTTCTGTCCAGATTTCGGATTCAGAAATCCTGTATGAACAACTGTTAGTGTATCGATGATATCGTTTTGTACAAAATGTATTTTTTGGTTATTCTTGTTGCGTTGCAACCTTAAGAGATGTATCTACATCTTTCATGAAGGTTATAAAGTCTTATTTAGCTGTTATGGATTCGAAATATGGGACGCAACACAGGACAAGTTCTGCCCAGATTTCGAATTTAGAAATCCTGTATGAACAACTATTAGTGTATCAATGATATCCTTTTGTACAAAATGTATTTTTCGGTGATTCTTATTGCGTTGTAACCTTAAGAGATGTATCTACATCTTTCATGAAGGTTATAAAGTCTAGTTTTACCGTTTTCCTGTTCAAATATAAGTTACAACATGGGATACTAGACTGGCCAGAATCATTGTTTTGGGAACATAGCTGTATCTGTGCAGGTTGAGCTTACTTGTGATGATAATTCTATTTTATTTAGATATTATTGAGATATTAGGAATTAAAGAAGTTTTTTAATTGCATTTTTAAGGTTGTATATACTTGTGAACAAGTTGAGAACCTTGATACGTTTGTTGGTCTACGGTTTGAACTCGCGGAGTTGTGTTGGACTGTTATACACTAAAGCATTGAGGTTTGTGTATAAACTTGTACTTGCACTATTTTAACTGCTGTATATTTGAAAGTTGATCTCGATACCTTGGTTACCTCTTGTCACTTTGCATTGTCGTGTTGGTATGACGTTTGTGTAACTCGGCCACTTGTATAAATTGTTTGATCACTTGGCTCTCTTGTTGGGACCTTGTCCTTCTTGTGGCTGTGACTTTGTCACTATTGACATGCCTCTTGATTCGGATCATTTGCCATCTTGATTTTGGATTTGTAGTCCGTCTTAAGAATGGAAGTTGTCCATTTTAAGTACGAACTAGAAAGCCATTTTTAATATGGTTCTTGGTTCTCTTGATTATTAGGTTGTGACCCTTCTTGATACAGGGCGTTGGCCTTTCTTGATACTTTCTTGCACCGGGTGTGACGACATGAGGTATATATGGGGCGATCTTTGTTATTGAATCTCTTGGAAAATGGTGCTATGAGCTTTCTTGACATTTGTATCTTTGAATATCGAACTTGATACTTGTTATATATTGTTACTTGATTTATTTATCATGTGTCAAGTATGCTGCTCATTGACTTGAAAAAGGGTAGCTTGGTAAATTTTTGAGGACTCCGACCCTATAGTTTTACACCACTAAGCTATATGCTTAGCTATAGTTGTTTCTATCGTAGAGGTTGATCGAGAGGAGGCGTGAAGCTGACCATTGGGGATGGAAATTTTGAGAACTTTAAAGAAGATCACATTTGCATATAGGCATCTATATTTTGGATAAACTTTGAGACTTATACACGATCTATGTGGTGTATATTTGCATGTAATTTTGAGGGCTAATCGGATCATGTCCATGGATTGTAATATAAGTATGGCTACATGTTTTGTTTATTTGAGGTGTGTAAGCCCAAGTTATGTAATATATTACATTTTCTACTTGTTTTGAACGATTGTATGAAGCATGAACCCATTTAGTTTGGGTACTCAGAAGTTGATAATTTTTTTTATATAGCATTATCTATTAGCGTAGGGACAATATATGCATTAAAAATATTTCGTGAGTTATTGACATATAGTAATATGAAAGGGTCGTTACAGAATCTTCCTAATAACAAAACTAGTATTTACACTTTGGTTCATGAAAATTGTTCAGTTCCTGACTTGCCAAGTATGATATATAATATATTAGCCCCTATAGCCCCTACACTGTAGTAAGTTTCTCCTTCTTCATTTGACTTCAACGCTGTCTTTTGACCCACCTTATGCTCTGTGATACTCCTTGTTGCTTGTACTGGAAACATGTTCAAACTGATAACTCATTTCTAACCTCAGCTATCCAGGAACACTCATCAGCAAATTACAAACGAGTCGGGGTCTCCAATTGATCCCTGGAACACAGACCACGTTGGAGATTGTTTACTGAAAATATCAAAGAGCAACTATCTATTAAGAGTGGAACGATTTTATCTTTTTTAACGGTTTAACTTACATAAAATTTGAAACAACCATTAAAAGTCTTTCATAGATAATTAAGCCAAGGACAAGGTCTTATTTGAATCCCTAGTCGGTATAGCTGCCCCTTTCGTATTTTATTTCTCAATTTTTTTACGAACTTGTTTAAAAATTTCATTATCTATATGTTGTCGTCGATCGTGACTAAAATTGAATTTCCTTCTATAAAGTTGTCTCGTTCATTATTATTTGTATGTATCAGACCATACTATATAGTGAATTTAATACTTTTTTAAAGCATTTTCCCACCTGTTCAAGGAATTTCTTTCCTGACATTTTTAAGGTTAGTTTGTCCTGCCGTGCCAATTTGTTGTGAGATAGTTTCAAATATATACAATAATTACAATAAATATAGCCATGTTTTTATTTACATAAGAAATAACCAAAAGTCATAGAAAATAGACACCGACTATACATTAAAATACACTCAAAAGCTGAATATAGTTTATCTATACATGAGTCATACATTGACTACACATTATGAAACACTCAAATAGTTGAATATAAGTTAACTATGCATGAAGTATACCTTGAATAAGAAGTAAACGTTTATTATTCAATTCCCACCAACTCAAAATCACCTCTAAACAATTAAAAATTTTAAACATGAAATTCTCTCAATATTTCAAATGTTTTTATACATAATTCACGTTTACTCTTGTAAGTCGAATTTGAAAGGAAAAAAAAAGAACAAGAAGAGGAAGATGAAGGAGCAGGAGGACAAGGAGGAGGGAGGACAAAGAAGAAGAGAAAGGTTGCGTAAATTTTATATAAGTTCGAACTAAATAAATGGTAAGTAAAGTTTATGGTCAGGAACATGGTCTAGAACCAAATCATATCAAAGTAAGACCCAATTTCCATAGTAGATTTGAAAGCCCAAATATCGACCCAAAATTGTGTACTTGTAACATCTACTTCTCACTTCTTAGACAAACAATGTTTCTTAGAGCTAAACCCCAACAATATAAAATCTCCCGCTTTTTCACCATTGAAGTAACAAAGCAAGCTTTCAACAATCAACAAGAATGTTTTCCCATTACTCAACAACTCTTATTCCTCTTGAAACAATGCATTACAATCAAACAAGTACAACAAATCCATACCCAAATGTTAATTTACTCTATAGACAAAGCCAACTTTTTACTTTCAAGAATAATAGACCTCAAGAATTTTGACTATGCTTCTCTTCTTTTTTCACGTATTCAAAGCCCCAATGAGTATGCATTTAACATTATGATAAGAGGGTTAACTACAACATGGCAAAAATTTGATCTTTCTTTAGAATTTTATCACAAAATGAAGTCTTTAGGTTTGAAAACTGATAATTTCACTTACCCTTTTGTGTTTATGTGTTGTGGGAATCTTTTAGCTATGAAACTTGGTAGATTAGCTCATTGTGAGGTGATGAAAAATGGGTTGTTTGTGGATTTTCATGTTGGTCATTCTTTGATAACTATGTATTCACGTTTTGGGAAGATGGGTTTTGCAAGGAAGGTGTTTGATGAAATTTCACAGAGAGATTTGGTTTCGTGGAATTCGATGATTTCGGGGTATGCTCAAACGGGTTGTTCGAGAGAGGCAGTGGGATTGTTTATGGAAATGAGGAATGAGGGGTTTGAACCTGATGAGAGGAGTCTTGTGAGTGTTCTTGTGGCATGTGGGGATTTGGGAGATGTGAATTTGGGAAAGTGGGTGGAGGAGTATGTTGTGGGGAAGAGAATGGAGATGAATTCTTTTATTGGTTCAGCTCTGATTAACATGTACGGAAAGTGTGGAGATTTGGTTTCTGCTAGAAGGATCTTTGATGGTATGAAGAAAAAAGATGCCATCACTTGGAATGCAATGATTTCAGGGTAAAAACACTTCAACAGTTTAATATCCTAGGAGGTTTGCATCCTATTTGCATTAAATGGTCAGGTTTTGTTTAGTTGAGATCATCATTTTACTATTTGGTCACAATGGGGGAAAAAGGCTCTATATAGGCGATACCGATAATGTTGGATATGTTTTAATCATGTTAGTATACTTACTTTAGATCTTATGCTTTCTAGGAATTTTAGCCCTATCTGAGATTTTTATGTCAATTGAAATATAGAGAACTTCTATTCTTTATTTCGTATTTTATTGGCTTGAGATGAGTTTAAATGGAGGAACATGATAAGTGAGGATTTAATGAGGACCATGAGACCTAAAGTTCAAAGCTCAGCGAAGGCAAACATACTAGGTGATCTCCCATCTGCCAAAGTCTTGGTGGACAGAGTTATCGGTATTGTGATGGTGCGTGGTAGCAAATACCCCATGGAATTAATCATGGTGCACACAAGATAGCTCGAATACCAGTGTTAAGAAAAAAAATGAGGATTAATATAATCAACCGCAACTTGCTTGGGACTAAAGTGTAGTTGTCCTTGTTGTTTATATCCTTTTACCATTTGAGCAAGGGGTAGACCAAATCCAAATCTGGCTTGTAGTACTTCTTTTAATAAATTCCATGTGAGATCTATGCTAGTTTCTCGTGGTTCCAATCCGCTATAGTTTTTCCAAATGAATGTGCATTTAGACAACCAAAAGAATAACTGTGTTTTTGAAGCATAAAAAATATGAAGCCTTCTGTGATTTATTTCCTGTCTTGTTGAGGTTTTTCTGTTTTACTAGTACAAACATTTATTGTTCTCCTTTATTAGTCTCTTCCACGGATCTGAATAATATTTATTACAGGTATGCACAAAATGGGTTGTCCGATGAAACAATCTCTTTGTTCAATGCCATGAAGGAGGCAGGAGTTAGCCCAAATAATATCACACTGGTAAGTGTTCTCTCTGCTTGTGCTTCAATTGGAGCCCTGGATGTCGGAAAAAGCATCGATGACTATGCATCAAGAAGAGGAATAAGGCATGACATATATGTAGCTACGGCCTTAATTGATATGTATGCAAAATCCGGCAAGCTGGACGATGCATATCAAATTTTTGAAAGCATGCCTAGAAAAAATGAAGTCTCTTGGAATGCAATGATTTCTGCTCTTGCCTTTCATGGAAGAGCACAAGAAGCATTATCCCTATTTGAGCGCATGTCACTCGAGAGTAGTGATGCCCGCCCAGATGATGTCACGTTTGTTGGAGTACTCTCAGCATGTGTACATGCAGGGTTGGTTGATCAAGGCAAGCACATCTTTGATATAATGAACTCATCATTTGGATTGGTTCCAAAAGTTGAGCATTACTCTTGCATGGTTGACCTTTTATCTCGTGCTGGTCGTGTATATGAGGCATGGGACTTCATTGAGAAGATGCCTCAAAAACCAGATGAAATTTTACTTGGTGCATTGCTTGGTGCCTGTCAAAAGCTCAAAAATATTGATGTTGGGGAACGAGTGATGCAGCTACTCCTTCAGATGGAACCATCAAATTCGGGTAATTATATAATATCATCCAAGATATATGCAAACCTCCGAAGGTGGGATGATTCAGCAAGGATGAGACAATTAATGCGACAGAAAGGTGTGACTAAAATTCCAGGCTGTAGCTGGATTGAGATGGATTCTCAACTTGTTGAGTTTCGTGCTGGTGATTCGTCACATCCAATCGTAGATGGGATTCAGCAAGCACTAGACTTGTTGTATGAGGAGATGACCATAGAAGGTTATGTTCCAAATGTGAATCTTGTGTAGAAAGGTGAGGATGAAGATATTTTATACCTTACTATGTTTATCAGGTGGAATTGAACTTATGTATTAAGAGAAAAAGCTACGAGAAAAGATAGGCATTGAACTCAGGAAAATCTGGCTCATAAAAATTCTATTTAAGATTCCAGACAACATGGTTAATGAGAAGAAAGCTCAGGTTTTTAGACTTTACCTCTTTAATGATTTGCGCTGGCTACTGGTACTACTTTTCACAGGAAATGAAGTCAGTCTGCATTGCCGTAATGCAATTTTTAGTTGGGTTTCATTCAGTACGAACAAAAGCTAGTTTGATGAAACAGAGTTTCTTTTCTATTAAATAATTTTCGATTTTCATGCTTGGGTCACTCCTTTTAGATCTCTTGACATGGTGAAATAGCTTATATCTTCTTTGAAGTGATATAGAATTACTTGTTATTCTCAATTCAACTAACTTAAGATATTTTACTATTTGCCTACAGTATGTAACTTTGCAGCATGGATTGTTGGATAGGCCACCCGGTACCTCTATGATCATCGTGAGTGCTTGAACTGAATGCATGATCAGTTTGTTGGATTCAGTAATCGGCATACTTCCATGTGAAGTCTGACTTGCCAGGTACATATATGGTCTAAACATATCTGTTTATTATCTCAAGTACATGTTCCTTTACATGTTAGCAAGTTGTTGCGACTCTTCAACTCTCTAATATTTCTGACTGGCCTTGTGGATGCAGGATCCTTTTGTGCCTGCTTCAAAACCAAATGAGAAGTTACACATAGAGGAACCAGAAATGGTAACTGAACAAAGCAATTTCAGGAAATGATCAAGCAAGAAGCAATCCAATCTCAGCCACACCGAGTGCATAGTAAGATTCCTCTCTCAAATCCTGCAACCAAAGTATACATATTTTGCTGGACAACACAGAAATTTGGTGCTCCTTGTCGCGTTGCTTGATGTTCTTCTGTTGTAACTAAAGAGTGAAAGTTCAGCAAATTGTAGCGAGTAGTGCCCCTCCCCTTCCAACACCCCCTGGGGCATTTACACCTGCAAGTTTCGGATGGAACTTTCTGAATTTTGACGAAAATATTTCTAACTAAATGTTCTCCCTACTTATTTTATAGTTTGTGAACAAATTATTTTCCTTCTCACGTAAGTGCACCATTAGCATCCATGACTAAGTAATCTTTCCAAACTTCTAATCTAACTGTGATTCTTTCCATACTTTTTCTTCACTCCTTACTTATATTTGCAAGCCATGATAATCACAGGGAGATTTACATTGTACATCTTAAGTCGTCACCTCATGACTTGAATTTTGAAGATTTGCATAATGGCACGATTCGTTTTTGGACTGAAACGAATCGTCACACATTGTTTACTCTTATCGTAATGTCCTAAATGGCTTTGCTGCTATGCTAACTCCACAAGAAGTTGCAGCTTTGAAAGACAAGGAAGGGGATCCTATCAGTCCGACCACGAAAACTTTTTCATCCACAAACCACTCATACTACAATTTGCTCACCATTGGTGCAAGCACTACTGACAGAAAACAGAAAACATATACAAGGACAGTGACTATCTTAAAGTCCATAGTAAAGGTGTTAAACAGCAATTTCATTTTTTTTTTTTCATAACATTTCCTACCAAAAAATGGTGGAATTTAAGTCTTGCATAATTTGGACGAAATTTGATCAACAATATGCTGAATACAGTTTGATCGAGTCCTACAAAAAGAAAAATAAGAAAGAAGATTGATGATAAATTAAGTATTTCTAACGTATAGAGTACACATAATAAATTATTGCATATATATGCTCACCATTGGCGGATGTCATGTCCTTTGAGTTTGGCTGCTTCAGTTAGGGCAGTCCTCCATCTTTGCACCTTCTGCATTCCCTCAACATCAGCCTTATAATTTGATTTGTATTTGTCAAACGCTTAAGCAAAGCTCTCCATTTGCTTTTGAACTTCTGATGGATCCACATCATAGAATAATGGTATGACAGTTTGTACGTATTCATCCTTGGATTCCATGATCTTCACTAGTACATCCAAGCACCACCTTGATGTAGCATAACTCTTTGAGAAAACGACGAGGGCAAATTGAGACTCTTTGATAGTTTTCAAGAGTTCTTCTGGGATTGAATCGCCATCCTCTAGCGGCATATCATCTTGAAAGGTTGATAATATTCCTTGTTTTTCAATTGTTGCAAATAACCTGTAAATGTTCTCCAAGTATCTTCAATTTTAAAACTTAGAAAGACATCATACTTCCCTTGAGAACCGTACAATGAATTACTCGCATAATTATAAGAAGAAGATGATGTCATGGGTTAACTTAATTCATGGAAGAAGAGGAGGATGAGGAGTAGGAGGAGGATGAGGAAAAACAAGAGGAAGAAGAAGAAGAAAGAGGAAGGTACAACCTAGACAAGGGGTTGTTAGAAAGAGGACAAAGATTTGTTTCAAGTTGATGCAGCCTTTACCCACACATGCACCAGTTTTCAGAGTCCTAACGGTTATAGCTTCGAGAGCCCTGAATAGGCTCAAAGCTGCAGGTGAATGTACAATACTTGAGGAGTGATGACTCTCCATAGATGGAGTTGTGGATGACTACCCATCCATCTGGAATAAGCTACAGTTCCACAAGTTCGAAGGATTCACCAAACCCAGGAATCCTTACATCCCTTCCTAGGTGAGGGAGTTTTATACAACATATGCTCAAGCCCTTCCCAAGAAGCAAAAGGGCACAGTCTGGAAACCACTCGAAGAAGTGGAAGCAAGAGGAAAGAAGGTTAAGTGTGATGCAGGAGCCATTATTATCGCACTGAAGATGCCGACATTCGAATCCAATTTATATTCATCATAGATGCGCCGTGATTTAGATTCTCTGAAGGGTTGCGGCTGACACCCTTGATCTCTGACTCTTCCCCCTCCTGAATGGCTGATGGTGCCAAGATCGAGAATAAATATTTGAATGTTGTGGCTAGATATTGGTTAGGATTCATCAGCAGCAACTTGATGTCATCCCAGAATGAGTCCATCATTTGCCACGACAAGGCAGTATTGGTAGGTACCATCATCGGTCAAAAGCACATACATGTTGGTGCCATTATTGCTGACGAGATGATGATGAGGGCGAGGTAGAAGCAGACACCGCTCCCATTTCCAGTTCTGATCACGTAGTTATGTGAGAGAGAAGGAGTCCCTTTTCGGGATTTTTACAAATGTGACAGTCATACCGGCCTCATCCAGTGACATTCAGAGGATCGAGGCAGAGTGTGCGAGATGATGCGGCTCGGAGGAAGCCGCCGCCGCCAATCTCTACGCCTGTGGTCGACCTTGCGACCTTGGCATCTGAGACCAGCACACCAGCTACTCCTGTGGAGCAGACAGGTATCCCTACACCACCCTCCACTATTGGTTTTACAGTTTCTAAGACTATTATTATTGCTTCTACTGTGAGGCCTCCCTCCTCTCCTATTACCCGTCCCACCTTGACCTAGACATTGATCTATCAAATGGGAACCCTTGCCTGATCAACAAATGTTAGAGCTATCCGGGTTGAGAAGGTTTTGCCCAAGCTTATTGACTAGACCATTCAGAAGGCCTTGGCTCATTTGTAGTCCATTTGTGCATATCATTCCAAGAGATTTGAGTCGTAAACGATTTTTGCTAAATCTTGAGAACATGTTTTATATATTCTCATAATCTGCCATTTTGAACGGTTCATATCATTTATCAATTCAAGGCATTCCAGCAAGAGCTCTTACTCTAACAGAACTAGGACCGTCAACTCCAACTGTCCTTATAGATAGGCGAAAGTCACCCTCTCCCCTTAGAGTCAGGTGACTTTCACTCCTTCAAATCCATTATATTGGGAGGCCTAACGAGTGACAATGGTTCACAGTCCAACTGCTAATTCAAGTTACCTTTCAAAGAGATTCCGCATCTACTTATTTCGGGATGAAGACATATTGGCCTTACGATTGCTAATTGAGGCCTAAGGTAAAGCAGTGAACTGATTCGTGCTTCTTACACTTTGCTGGTCCCTTCATAAGTTGCTTCAAATTTATCCCACATTTCTTTTACAGTTTCACAAGTGAAGATTTTGTCATATTCTGCTCCGCTAACTGCATAGTAAAACAAACTTATAGCTCTAACATTAGTTTGAATTACCTTTTGTTGCTCTTTCGTGATATCAAAGGATTCCAGGTCAATTTGCTTAGAGGCAGATTCTTTTCCAGTGAGATCAGGAATTGATTTTGGTCCCTTCTTGCAACCCATGCTTGGAAGTCGTTTGATGTAACGAAGATTATGAACTTGTCTTTCTAGTTAGAGTAATGTTGACCATTGAAATAAGGAGGCTGGTTTAAAGAATGTCCATCTTGAAGGAGAGTATCAGAAATTTGATAGTTTACCATAAATCTTTGTTCACGTGTGGTTAAACACTTCAGTCAGTGATACCTGCTCTGATACCAATTGAAAGTTAGGAGGGGGTGAATTAAAATATCATTGTTGACATAAGTTTGTGAGTAGTCAACTCTTTCTTCAGGTTAGTTTCACAGAGTATAGATAATTAAAGAAACAAAACATAAAGAAAGACACAATGTTTTTATCATGGTTCGGAGCACCGATGTAGTTCCTAGTCCGGTCCCCTTGAGTTTCGAGTTTGCGCTCTTTCCTCCTCTTTCAATAAGCTTTTCATAGTTGTAGTCGTACTCAAGTACCCTTGCAGGGGAATCCACTTCTAAGATGGAGAGAATCCCGGGATGCATATGCTCTTTTCAAAGGGTTTCCCTTATAGCTAGATGAGAACTTTTGGTTGGATAAGGATGTTAACCTAGAATCTTGTTTGATTTGCAAATCAGAGTTACTATCTTGACACAGCCTCTACCAGTATAACTTACACTCAGATTCTTTAATTCTTTCTCTTTAATTTTCAATTGTACACTCAAATGAATACAAAGTTTTATGAAAGATGAAAGAAGACAACAATACAAGTTCAAGTGAATTGCATAAATAAAACTAGAGAACAGGACTAATTTTATATACGACGTCGGGAGGTGACCGTTTAACTCTAATAGGAAAACTCAAAGGAGTTTCCTCCAATCAAGGATTTGTAGCGTTTCCTTGATTGAGCTGCACACGTCCATTTATCAGATACGTTCGTGTTACAATTTGCCTTTTCTTGATCCCGTTGATTTCTTCTTCTGCCTTGAGCAGACTTATCTTCCTTTTCTGCGTAGTCTCTTCCAAATGATTTGATAGTTGATATCTCTTGTGATTTCCTTCCTTCCATAGAAGATCTCTATTCTTTGATAATTGATTTGCTTGATTGTTGCTTGATGATTGATGTAGGTGAATCAACTTTCTCTTCATGTGTATGCTAGATTGATACTGATAAATCAATCTTCCTGATTTTGTGTCTTAACAGATACACAGTTCCTGATTTCCTGCAACAGAGTAAACTTGTCATTTGCAAAATATCCTGAAGCTAACAAAACCTATAAGAAAAGTAGGGTACATGGTAAAGCTACTATGAAAATGTAGGGTAAAAATGAACTATAATTATTAAATAATAAATAAAGACAAAATGAGAAGAAAATATTAAGGTAACAATGCGATCACACCAAATCGATTGTTACATAAAGTGAGTTTTTCCATCGTTACCTAACGATAGATTTAAACGATACGATACAATATAACTAAAGTAACAATCAAAATAAACATTAAATTTAAATCTAACAATACAATATACTACAACGAGTAACAACCATCCAAATAAGGTGTTAAGCTTTGAACAAAAACAAAATTCCAAAAATTCAATTAATATGAAATAAAGGGAGTGAAGATTTACTGACTGTGACAAATCAAAATACAAAAAGCATGCCATTTTATTTTAAAATATTACATTCAAAAATGGAACCTAAAAAAAAAAAAAAAAACCCACTCTCCTCTCTCTCTTTCCTCAAAGATTTGATTCTATTTTTACCACTTAATCAAATTCAAACATTCCTTTCACCAATGGCCATTCTTTTCTCCATCACTAATTGGGACCGTCCACACACACTAAGAAGAATAAGTTGCACTACTAATCAATCCATAATTGGAAGGTTTTGAATTACAATAATTGCATCCTATGAGCACATAATTGGAGGGTTTTGGATTCATACAGTAAGCAATTTCTTTTTTGGGCATGTTACCTCAGACACGGAGCATTTTCACACTATTATTCCTAGTCCTAGGCTCCTTGCTAAATAAAAGTGGACTCGTTGACTATTATTTTCTTAATTAATTATGGATAAATTTTAGGAATCACATGGTTTTAATATGAAATTACAATTTATCCCTCTTTAGTTTGTAATTACATTAATTTCTTAAAAAGTAACACAAATCGGATACATAATATGTAGCTCGGATACATTAAAGAGTATCTCGGATACATTAAAAACTAGCTTGGATACATAATTATAATAAATCGGATATGTTAAATACTGGCTCAAATACATTAATATGTAGATCGGATACATTAAAGAAATAAGGAATTTTAGAGGTTTTTAGA
This sequence comes from Solanum bulbocastanum, assembly GCA_037074985.1. Lineage (NCBI taxonomy): Eukaryota > Viridiplantae > Streptophyta > Magnoliopsida > Solanales > Solanaceae > Solanum > Solanum bulbocastanum. Next base: position 5,921,849 of record CM073603.1, on the reverse strand, counting down.
AATAAAAGGAGATATTGAAAATAAAGAAAAGATAAAACGTGTATTTGAGTAATTTTTCTATTAATTATTAGTGTCCTGTCGATTTCTAGTGGAAGTCTCAATTTTTTTTAAAAACCAATAACATTTCATTAAGAGTACAAGATTGACTTTTTCTAGACAGTAAAAAAAAATTAAATAAAAGTTGAACATAGATGTTTATTAAACATTGTGCATTAACTTTTAAATAACCACTATCAATTGTGTGCAACTAAAATGAAAATCCTTATTTGCCGATATAAAAGACTTTTTTACTGAATCATACATAACGGACTAGGACTTACAAACCTAAAATAACTTTGAATTTCCCTTCAACGTTATCTACTGGAAGCTTCTCTTATGTTAAGTAAATTCAAAAGCTTAAAATAAATCAAAGAATTATTTTATTTTGTTAGCACAATATAAATTCCAACGAAGAAAATTCAATTGAATCGTTTTCTCAATAATTACCTCCACTGCTCCACCTAGGGGAAAAGACAGAAAATTTTACAAGGTTCAAGATTTAATATTTTTATTACCTACCAAAATTTTAATAGATTAGAAAAAATTACTAATATTTTCTATTTTTAGTGAAATTTAACCCTTATTTTCTATGATTTCCGCTCATTTCATTGCCAAGAAAACCCCTTAATTATTTTGTTTTTCAAAAGAAATCCCTTTATTTTTTCTGATGTGGACCTACTAAATTTATATAGCAATCACTTAATTTCCTAGCCTATATATACTTGCACTGCCAAATCATTTGATAGACAAGTCTTAGTCTATGAGGTTTGCATGAAGATGCAGAGAGTGAAGTTGCAGCCAAGGATGACTTGCCGGACCATAAACTCCAAGGATTTTCTAATTCCGGCAAGTTGTTCTTGGCTATAGTTTGCTCTCTTCTTCTCATGTCATACTCGTTAGACTATTTTTTCCTACTTCTCCAAAAGAATTTTCAATTTTGAGGGTGTGTTATTTGATATGAAGGATTAATTTTTAAAACCATTTTTTAAATATGTTGTATGTATTATCTAAAAATCATTTGTGTTTAACATAGGAAAGCACTACAGGAGTTGAGGGGGGGGGGGGGGGATAGGGGTGTTATGATGGGTGAGATCAAAGATGTATAGAAGCAGTGGCGGATCTAGGATTTAGCAAATTTCTCAAAAAGAATAGGTACAAATGGGATTCGAACCTACAACATTAGTCGTCTAAAGTTGCCCTCCAACCGTGGCACCACAAGCCAATTTTGTTCACTGGGTGCCACGCTTTATATTTATATAAATATTATATATATATACCTATATATATATAGAGTTTCTGTCGAAGCTGGGGCCAGCCCGACCACTACATAGATCCGCCCCTGTATAGAAGGGTGGGGAAGAGACAACCATGCTTAATAACTTTAGTGGATCCAGTTAGTTGAGATGTTCTATATCCCGACCAGGTATATGACAGTTCTGACAGCGTGGGTAAGATGTTATATTATCACGTTGCTCATAGTGATGCTTGTCGGTTAGAGAATCTCACAAATAGAGTTAAAAGTGTATTTTTATCACATCACTTAATATGTTGAGTTTAGAGATGAGTAAGTATTTTGTAAAGTTAAAATAATTTCACTCCTTTATTTCTTTACATTCAGTTGAATATATATTTATATTTATTGTAGTCCTTTCATTCAGTTATTTCACTTCGGCTATATTACATACTCATACATTCAATGTACTGATGTCATTCGACCTACATTTCTTTATTATGCAGATTCAGGTACTTAGGATCTTCAACAGGAGTTTCGTTGAGATCACTTCATCCATTCATAAACTTTTGAGTGAGGCCTCATTGCTTTCGGAGGACTTCAATTTTTATGAGTTGTTAGTAGTAGCTTTTTGGAGGTGTCTTGGGTCCTATCCCGACACTCATCTTTATATAGTAGAAGCTTCATAGATAGATAGTTTTGGAGAGTTCTTTCAGTTTCAGATGTTTTATATAAAACTTATGTTTCCTACTCAGTATACTCAAGAGAGTTTTGAGATTCAATAAACTATTGATGAAACATTTCTTTTAGTTTGATACTTGCGATTGATTGAGTTAGTCTTCCACTTATAGTCAACCAGGATGAGGGTTCTCTTGGAGACCAACAATGGTTTTCGAGCGTCGATCACGTCTAGGGTGTAGGTTCGAGTTGTGAAAATTTGCTCCATAACCAAAAACATTAGTTTCTCCCATTCTGTTTGAAAATACAAAATCATTATTAAACAACAGAGTTATCAAATACTTCGAATCGCGAGAAACAAAACCTAATTAACTTGATGAAGATTTTATTTCTTTAACCAAGTTAATCAGTGGAGTAGAAAATCTTTCAATTTTATTCTCCAGCCCTAACAGAATATAAGAGGAGGTAGAAATACAAATAAATTTAAATTTGTTAAACTCTTTTGTACTGTACTTAGAATAGTAAATCAGAATTATTGTTTAGATGAAAAGAAAAAAAATAACTGAGTCTACAGAATTCCTTGTGTGTCCTTATGAAATATAATCCCTTCACTGTATCCGAGGTTGTGGATCAATTTTAATTTTTCCAGGATAAAACGGATAAACCTATTAAAGAAGTAGTGGTGCCTCACATTTCCATAACTTCAGTGAACTCAAAAGTTATCAACGAAATCATACAAAGACTCTACTTTGTTTGTAAAAAATGTATGTAAAAGAAGGAGGAAATTCATTGCAGAAAACTGAAATGAGACCTCTCTATTTAATTATAACCAATGATCGGTGCCAACTCACCTGCTTAGAACATGCATGGTATCTTTTGGGAAAAGAAATATCAATTCGGAAGGAAGAGGTCCTTTCCAAAACAGTTCATGAATTTTAAATTAATTCCGTTGAGTGAATTAATTAGTCAATTATGTTACACGAATTTAATTAGTTCAAATTAATTCTATGAATTAATTAATTCAAAATTTTAATTAATTAATAAATAATTCAGCAAATTAATATTAAGAAAAGGAAATTAATTAATGAGATTGATAAATAAATTTTATCTAAAAAATTATCAATCAAATTCTTTTCTGAAGCCGAGGTCCAGTCAGCGACGGCGCAAGGGGCACCTTCTACTTAACCCTTTAAAGCTAGGGAAGTGTTTCCTAATATAAGGACAAAACTTTTCCTTTCTTCTACCAACGAGGGAGAAATGACTTTTCATTTTCCCTTCACTTGGTTCGTCCATATTTCTCAATTCACATCTTACTTAAACCCAACAATATCAATCATCAAGTTCAAATCCTTCTTCCTTGAATTGTGTAATCAGTCCATCGATAAAACTCAATTTCTTTTTAATTTGGCTCTTAAAGTGTTTGTCACCACCTTAGCCCATTCATCATAGTTGTCGCCCTTCAGTACCACAGGAGTTATACATATTCCTGTGTGATCTGCTGAAAACAAGAAATATTGAGAAGTTGGATTGTTAATGGGAGTTTTGCTACTTCCAGATCCAGTGCCTCCGTCTTTGTTCTTATTCTTATCATCGCCCACCATATCTCCCAATTTTTCTAGGTTATAGCCATTGATACCACGAAAGAATGTACAGAAGGTGACAATGCTTTTTTTATTTCTTATTAAGTAAGTTTTAGTCAAAGTTATATACAAATTCCTAAACCTTGATGACACTTCTTATTAAATAGGTTGTAGCCAAAGTTATATACAAATCTCTAAACCTTGATGGCCATGAAAAACTATTGTAAATAAGATAATAATCTCCTAATTATATACACCTTCCAAAAATATTCCACCACCTATGTACACTTTTACTAAATTTCTTAATAATCTAAAACCTTTAGCAACATATATATAGAGTGTTGTTTATAAATCACGTATTTATTATTGGGAAAATTATTGATATACACATCTTTTTTCCCCATAATTCCCATTATTTCCTATCATTTTTAAAAATTTTCAAAATCCCTTATTTTCCTCCTAAAACTAATCTACCGGATACATAACTCACAACTCCAAAAATCAAAGTTTATCACTTCCTGATTTCACTTCATAAATCTCTCCCCATTTTCTTATCAGTTAATTTTTCAATTACTTTTGAAATTCAAAATAAAGTCTCTATCCTGTCAAAACTAATCCAACATGAAATAGGTAACCTGTTCATCTCTTCAAATTGTCTGTTCATCTCTTCAAATTGTCTGTTCATCCTTTATTTTTCATTTTTTTCTTTCTTCTTCAAAACATTGAATCATAAGAATGATGCACCATCTTTTAATCTTGGTTTTACACAATTAAACTCAAAAAACACTCGTCGTGAAACGGAGAGCATTGTTATTAATAATGGCAAAAGTAAACATTGAGAAGTTGAAGAAGGAGCATGTAATATCGGATTTGCCGTGAAACGGAGAGCACTGTTATTATCTGTGAACACAAAGGAGGACAAGATGAGATGGACATATCATATAGTTCATTCTTAGTTGGAGATTGATTAGTTTTCTATTGAAGAAATTCCCAAAAAGTGGTTAGTATGAGTTTACCGAATCTGCAAAAAGTTCATCAATACTAGAAACATAAGCTAAATAGGATTTATATATCAGATGGTTTTTTTTAAAAAGATCTATCAACTTTTATACTCTTTTTTGTTAGTAAATCACTAATGATACATAAATGACAAAATTCATGTTTCATATTGTAATGTATCAGTATTTAAGTGTAATCAATTAGTATGTTGATCTTGTTGTATCGATTGGTGAATGTGTTTCAGTTAGCTAATCAAATAATGATACATTAATGAAAATATAATGTTTCATGTTGTAATGTATCAATATTTAACTATAATTAGTTGATACACTAAACCTTAATTTTGTTCATTATTTAAGGAGTTGTGTAATTTTCTGAAATTATTGATACAAAATTAATGTTCAATAGTGTATCATTCAAAACATGTATTTTTTCAGTTTGTATCAGATACAAAAGTTTGCTAAAATGTATCAGATACAAACATAAGATAAATGACAAGTTACTAATCTAACCGTACTTCTTTGTTTGTATCATGTTTAAGGGTTGGACAATATTTGTATCATGTTCAACTAGTGGGCATTTTTGTATCATGTGTGGAGTTGTTGTAATTATGTGAAATTATTGATATAAAAATTTCAACATCCTATTAAATGGTTTTCGAGCCGATTATCTTTACACAAGATATGAAATATTATTATGGAGATACGGTATTGAAAAGGCGAAGCCAGACTATGTTAGCGATAAAGATGATACTCTAAACCCCAAGGGTCGCTTCATTCCACCACAGCAAGATGATTTGATTCTTGTCAAATAGCTATTATGTATCAATGAATAGACACCCTTTGATGTTTTGTGTCTTTTTTTAAGACAATTTACTTGGGCTTTGGAGTGTTACTCTAAAAACTATTTCATCTCATTTTGTGAATTCGAATAGTTTTTGTTATTGATTATATCATGTAGATTCTTATATTTGTGTTTTAATTATAGTGTTGTTGATACATAACATATCACCTGATACTTAAATCTTTCACATTATCATTTGAAGTTCAAAAACATAAGTATCACATTCATAACTAAGTTTAATCAATTGTATATAAAGGAAAGTGGTGTTTGTTTGCTACATTACGTGTATATGGTGTTTTCCACCAGTTGAACATGATACAAAAGGAAAGTTCAGAAACACATAATCAATCTTTCACTTAATGTATATGATACATTAGATATGAGTCTTATCAATACATATAAATTACATAATTATGTATCAGATTCACATAAGTTATTATTAGATAACTTAGATTTGAGTCTAATTATCAATGCTTATAGATTCACATAAGTTAATTATGTATCAAATAAATCACTCACACACAAAATTGAACTAATTTTTATACAAAATAGCAAAACTGGCATATATTGTATAGATACTTCACATTGTTAACAATTCAAACTACTTTATTGAAATATAACAGTGCAAATTCATATAATTGAAAAATTTATTAAACATGAACATGAATGTCTTATATAAATTCAATGATTCACTTTCTTTTGGGAAAAAAAAAGTACAAGTCCTACGGTTGTGATATTCTTGTCCACAACAATTCGTGTATCTCGACTTTTAAAACGGTTAGATACATGTATCTTGCCTTTAATGATGCATGTAGCTCGCGGTCAAAATATGATATAGCAAGTAATGTTACAAACTATCGTGAATCTTAGTAATTAGGATCTAAAGTAGTGAGATTTATGTATTAATGTAACTGATACATATTCACTGCAATGTAGTAATCAGAACAGTGGGGATGCATATATGTAATACCTTGCTCTTCAAAACAACAATTGCATGTGCACAAGGTATTTCGTTTAGTTGAAATCTTCCATAATACATATTTTTTGCTCAAGGCTAACAATGTATCTTCTTCCAGATTCATAAACTAAAAGGATAAATTCAGACGATGCAACAACCTGCAAAATGTGAATAAGTCAATGATACATTAAATGAAATACCATTTTTGATGTTTTTGAAGCAAGACTGATCAAATTTCTGATGGTTCAAGCATTGACAAACATGAAAAGATAGAAAAGAACATGCTTGAGTTCTTATCGAGGCAATTGGACATGGTAAAGAACTTGATGGCATCTCAACTAGTAAGACATCCATCTCCATTTGTACCAAACTAACAACCCCGTCATTTAAAAAATCATTTCTTTTTGCTCTTGTTTGAACAAAAACACAAAAAAGAATTACTAGAATCGGCAAAATTGAACCATTGTTGATAGATCTTGTGTTCTTTTGAACATCGATTAATGGGGCTTGATAGATCGCCAGATGTAGCAAAAATGTATCTCTCCAGCCATCTTGTTTGTTGTATCAATGACGGATTTGAGATTCCATCACTTTTGTAACTTTCATAATTCAACTCGTTCACCTAAATTTCTGAATGCCTCAACAAAATCGATATATTAATCTTGTATCAGCAACTTTTTCGAGTTTTTTGAAATTATCACTTTTTCGACATTAATGGTTGTTCAATGGAGAAGATGTAAATTTGAAATTTGAATTGTGAATTTGTTACCAATTGGGATAGGGAATCAAGGAAATTAAAATAAGTAAAAATAAATTTTACGTGCGTTAATCAAGGAAATTAAAATAAGTAAAAATAAATTTTACTTGATTTGTTCCTTTTTAAGTGCAACAAGAAGTTGTTTTGCAATGTATCATATATAATGTATCCGGATGGTAAGTATGTATCCAGCTGCCTCCTTCAGGGATTTTTGTAAATTGAAAATTAGTATGGATAGGATGTAATTTAGATCTTACACTATGATATTTTTATAATTTATACTTTATTATTACCGTTAACTATAATGTCTATAACGTAATGATAATTGTATTATTGTCATAAAAATCTTTATTCATTATATTGTTATCTGATTTTGTAAAAATTGAAACAAAATTCTCAAATTACACTAAGGAAAATTTGATATACCAACTAGAAAACGTAAGGATATACATATTGATGGATCACTACTTGAAGGTAACTACTATTGGACTCCTAACAAAATGTTTGGATGATGTCCATCTCAAGTATCCTTGAACAAATTTAGTGGTTGAACTACTTGATCCTGTTACTTGATATGTTTTCTTCTGGTTCAACTCGGAGAAATTCAAGAGAGGGGGGTTAACTATCACGTCAACTCCTTGGGGTGGCACGATCTCTACAACGTAGGATGAGACAGCTTCACCAACATTAGTCACTGTCCTTGTATACGTTTGAGCTTCTAATCCAAGTCCAATTGAAAACGAAGGATAATTTAGTTCTGCTTCAGCAATTTTTGATAAGCACTTCACTTTTCTCAATATAGACATATAAGCTGCTTTGTTTGGGTATTTTAAACCACATAAATACTGAACATAATCCTCGGGTTTGATGTCATAGATTAAGCCTGGATCACTAGCTCTTGACGGATTAACATGTCCTGCACCAGTGGCGAACAAGTCATTGTTTTCATCAAGATCAGCAGTCGTCATGATTGCTGATTTGATAGCAGCTGGAGACCAGTCGGGGTGTGTACTTTTTACTAATGTTGCAATTCCAGATACATGAGGACAAGACATTGACGTGCCAGACGCGATGTTAAAAGTAGACTTAGTTGGCCAAGCAGCAAGAATATTAACTCCTGGAGCAATAATATCTGGTTTTAAGATTCCAGGACTTGCCCTGTTTGGTCCTCTGCCTGAAAAGCTCGCAACTTCTCGAGCAAAATCATCTTCAAATATGGTTCCTCTGAATAAAAATGTGGCGAGAGGGTTTGATGTTGAATTCATGTACGATATGATCTTTAGTCCATCTGTATAGCTGACATGTGCTGCTGGAACAACATGTGGTTCAGCAGAGACAGTGAACCCTTGCAATTCATCGTTCACGAGTATCATTCCAGCACCACCAGCATTCTTCACTTACCAATTCTAGAAGTATTACCATCAGATACACACAAAACAATTTTTCCTTTGACATCTATATTCTCCAATGACTCCGCGCTGCAAAATGCATCACTGACATTTCTAATCAGTGGTAACATTGTCTCGGAGAAGTCTTTGGGCTGGAATCCTGATTCCCATAAATTTCTTTTCCATCACCAAGACGTACCGTGGCTCTTAGTTTTCTATCCGTAGTGCTTGCACCAACGGTGAGAGGCCATGGATCTCGATTATTTACAGTGCCTGGTAATGGACCTGTATTGCCAGCTGAACAGCTAACAAGAATCCCCTTTTGCATAGCAGTAAATCCACCTTCTGCAATTACACCTGACCAAAATTGGTTAAACTTTGAGCAAATGGAAATCGATAGTACATCAACCCCATCTTCGATTGCAGCATCTATCGCAGCCAATACATCAGTCTCAGGACATCCAATACTGGAACAGACTTTATACATAGCAACGTGTGCCAACGGTGCCATACCAGATGCTGTGCCATTAGCTATAGCTAAAACATTCGCCCCATTGACGAAATTTCCAGCAGCAACGCTTGAAGTATGTGTACCATGACCATTTTCATCGAGAGGTGTCCCATTACCCGATTCATGAAAATATCTTGCTCGAATAAGTTTGTTATTACAAGACGACCAAGAGTAGAATTCACACTTCCCCTTCCACCTAGCAGAGGGAGGGGGCATTTCTTCGTTGCGAAAAGATGGATGATCAGGCGTAATTATCTACAACTCCAATTATCATTCCTTTACCATAATTTGATTTTTCCCATAAGCTACCTGATGATCCTTTACTGTGTTGTAGCCCCAAAAAATTTGTAGTATGAGTAGTTTGTGGATGACAAAATTTTCGTGGTCGGACTGATAAGATCCCTTGGCTATTTTTCAAAGCTGCAACTTCTTGCAGAGTAAGCCTAGCAGCAAAGCAATTTAACACATTGCAATAAGAATAAACAATTTGTGACGATTCATTTAGGTCCAAAAACGAATGATGCCATTTATTCAAATTTTCAAAATTCGAGTCATTAGGATACGACTTAAGATGTACAATGTAAATTTCTCTGTTATTATTATTATTGCTTGCAAATATTAGCAAGGATTGAAGAAAAAGTATGGAAAAAATTCACATTTAAATAAGAGGTTTGGAAAATATATTTAGTCATCGACTTACGTGAGAAGGAAAATAAGAAAAATAAGTAGAAAGAACCTTTATTTATAATAGTGTAAATCCTATTTTAACTTGAAGTTGGACCGTCTATTCCTTATATGAACAAATTATAACTAAACATGAATTAATTAATAAAAGAAAATATCAAATTCTAAGTAATTTTGGTTTTAACAATTACTTATATTTATAATTAGAAGTTAATGATCGAAAGTTTTTAGTTATATTTTTAAATTTTAATTTGTTGCTTTTGCTTGAAACAATTTTATTATTTAAATTTACCATTATTTTATGACTTTAATTTTTGTAGTTTGTTGCTTTTGCTTGAAACAATTTTATTATTTAAATTTACCAATATTTTATGACTTTAATTTTTGTAGTTACGTCAATTGCAATGAATATTCTCTTTTCTCTTTTTTATATTCAATATTTTGGTTTTTGGCTTTACCCGTAAAGATTTAGTTACGCGATTTTCTCTATTTTATAACTTTTCTTGTTATAATATTATTTTTAAAAAAAAAAAAAACTTTTCTTTACCCTATCATATCAGCTGAGGCAAAATTCTGGAATAGAAATTTGGTTTGATTTGAGTTATTATTAAAAGGTAAAACTAAATTAATTATGTTGGTTTATTAAATTTATTAACTAAATCAAACCAACATGAAAGTCAACTTTTTAGGTTTCGCTTTTAGTCTGTTTTTCAATTTTCTTACAATTACCTAGTGATTGAAAAATAGATCAAATATATTTTTCACTTACCTGTGTCATACGCTAAAACTTAACTTAAGAACATTAAATGAATAAAGAATCTTCAAAAAGAATGTCGCACATGACTACAAAATACTTATATTGAGATATCAAAGTAATATGTTAAATTTGTATGATTAAAGGGTATAATCAAATTGAATACAAAACAAAATATATACGAAGTAGATTATTAACTATTGATTTGAAATCTATAAAAATGCAATTGTAACTTCTATTTTAAATACAAAACAACATATTTACAATTGTAATTTTACGTTGAAAATAAAACCTGACTTTTTTTTTTAGTTTAGTGCCTCAAAAGGCTTGAATGATTTATAAGAAAGTTCCTTGTAATTACTGAATGAATTTCTTGTTATAAAAAAATGAAAGTGACTTTAGTCATCATTTTCAAACTTGCATCTTTCCCTTCTTTTCCCAATTTACTACTTTTTCCGTTTAAAAAAAAGGATCGATTTTCCTTTTTAATTTATTTTAAAAAAATAACTTCTTTCCTCAACATTTTAATTTCAGCTTTTCTCGTGACATGTTTAAGGCTATAAAATTAAAAAACAATTTGATATATTTGACATAATTTTAAATAAGAACTACAAAATTAAAAAATCTTTTTTATTTTTTTAAACTCAAAGTCAAGTTATATTAGACCATTTTTTTCAACGGAGAGTAGTAAAAGTGGTGCTTTCAAGGCCTTAAATTGCATTTATTTATTGTGCAAAAATCCCATTGGACTACCACACTACCACTTGAGCTTGCTACTAAAAGACAAACATGTCTGAATGGTCATGTGGCCTAAAGACAAACATGTTTAAGGCAATAAAATTTAAAAACATTTTGATACATTTGACATAATTTTAAGTAAGAATTATAAGATTAAAAAGTTTTTTTTATTTTTTTAAACTCAGTGTCAAGTTTTACTAGACCATTTTTTTAAACGGAGAGTACTAAAAGTGCTGCTTTCAAGGCCATATATTGCATTTATGTATTGTGCAAAGATCCCACTGGACTAGCACACTACCACTTGAATTTGTTTAATAGTCTCACTTTTAAATTGACACACCTATTAAGAAAACAATTATTGACATAGTGAGTTTATTATTTTATTTCTATTAATTATAAAGTAAATGAATTAAAAATTTAATATTTTTAAGAAATTATATTTTTTTTAAAGTAATTAATTAAAAATATAATAAATAATTATAAAAATGGAGAAAAAGTGAACAAATAAATACGAACGAGTACAAAAGATAAACACGTCTGAATGATCATGTGGCTTCTTTTTCAGGTTCCAAGAACACAAAATTTTAAGCTACCTTGAATCCATCGTTCACTTTTTAGCTTCTTTTCTTTTTTTATTTGGGAGATCTGATCTTATTATTTCTCTCTTTTTTAATAACAAACTGCATAACATTGATTTTGATTTTTTCTGGCTTTATATTTGTTAAGAGTCAATTTGCTAAAATCTTGAGATGTGTTTGATGAGGCATACAACTCTTTATTAGCTCTTACTTTCCATCTTCTCTTAATTTGTGTTTTATTCGAAACTACTGTTTTTTCGTCCAACAATTGGTGAGAGGAGACATGGCTTATGTTGCTGTGATTTCTCTTGTACAAACTTTGAAGCAACTCGTGCAGCTAAAGCCACATCAAATAAGTGATGAAACAAGGAAAATGGTGGATTCTGTCCTTGAAAATCTTGAATATTTTCAAGACTTTCTTGAGAACACTAGCAAGAGAAGGGAAGATTGTGGAAACATAGAAGAGTTGGAACGGGAGATTAGAAGTGCAGTCAATGAAGCAGAGGACGCGATTGAACTAGAGATATATGAAATTAACAAACTGGAAAAAGGAAATGCAAGAGAGGTATTATGTGAAACTCTTTCACTGCTCGTAGAAAAGATTGATGATATGAAGAGGAATGTGATGGGAAGTGGTTTTGGTACAAATGAGGTTCAAGGTTATAGTAATCCCACAAATGAGGATCTGCAAACAGGATATGCTGCAAATGTTGTCGTTGGTCTCGAAGATGACCTCATGAGAATCATTAGACGACTAAAAGGGTCGATGTCTACTCGAGAGATTATCCCCATTTTGGGAATGGGGGGTATAGGCAAAACAACTCTTGCAAAAATGGCATATGATGATCCTCAAATCAGGAATCGCTTTGACGTGCATGTTTGGGTGACTATATCTCAAGAATACCAAACTAGAGATTTGTTGTTAGGTGTTCTTACTTGTATTTTTAATGTGATCAAAGAAGGGACTGATAATGAGTTGATGGATATGATATACAACAAAAAGTTAAGTATTTTTAATAAGATCAAACAAGGGACTGATAATGAGTTGATGGATATGATATACAAAAAGTTAAATGGTCGAAGGTATCTTGTTGTCATGGATGATATTTGGAGTAATGACGTCTGGGATCTTTTGTCAAGAACTTTTCCTGACAATGACAATGGGAGTCGAATCATTTTGACAAGTAGGCTCAAAGGTCTAGCAATGCATGCTGACCCTGACACCCCACCTCATGAGGTTAGCCTCTTGAATGCAGATGACAGTTGGAAGTTACTTCATGAAACGGTGTTCGGGGTAGGACATGCTTGTCCTCCTGAACTAGAGGATATTGGGAAGCAAGTAGCACAAAAATGCCAAGGACTACCTTTAGCTCTTCTAGTGGTCGCGGGGCATCTTTCTAAACTTGAAAGAACACAAGAAAGTTGGAAAGATGTTGCCAAAAGTGTAAGTAAAGTTGTTGCTAAGGAATCAGATAAATGTTTAGGAGTGCTTGCTATGAGTTACCATTACTTACCTAATCATCTTAAACCATGTTTCCTCTATATGGGAATCTTTCCAGAAGATAGTGATGTTAACATAGAGAAATTGATCAACTTATGGGTTTGTGAGGGTTTTCTATGGGAAGAATTAGTGGGAAGAGATTTTTTGGAAGATCTTGTTAGCAGGAATCTGATAATGGTTAGAAACAGGAGATTTAATGGGGAGTGGAAATCATGTGGTGTCCATGATCTTGTTCGTGACTTAATTTTACGAGAAGCTGAGAAAGAGAAGTTCCTGCAGGTTACTAAAGATCCTTCAGCAAAGATGCATCATGCCCGTTGTTACAGTTTTCATTCAAACATTCAGAATGATTTGTTGGAGTCATCATCAATTGGTCTCACCCGCACTATGCATTTCTTCCGTGGATTAGGTTCTAAACAAGTCCCTCTTTTGGTTTGCTTCAAATTGTTAAGAGTGTTGTCAGTCGTTCAGTATGGGTTTGAAGATTTTCCTCTTGTGATAACAAAATTAGTACATCTTAGATACCTTCAATTACACAGTTGTGATGATCCTCACGGTTTGTTGTCTGAGCTTTATAATCTCCAGGTCTTCATTGTTGGAAGCCTAGGTTATAATCCTCCAACTATACATGAGACAATTTGGCAAATGAAACATTTAAGGCATCTTAAGGTGAGTCACTCAATTTCTCTCCCTAAAAATCCATCAAATAAGCTGCAAAATTTGGAAGGACTTTCCTGTCTAAGATTGTCTAGCTGTACTTTTGAATTGTTTTCTGCTATTCCAAATCTTAAGACGCTTAAACTTCGTGGAAGGCAAAAGGAAGGCCAGGGTGAGAAGATGTTTGAGCACCTAAATAGCCTTGCCTGTTTAAAAAGACTCGAACAATTGAAGATCAGATGCAAAGACCTATACTTGTTCCCAATCCCATGTATGTATACTTTGCCTACATCTCTGAGGAGCTTGACTTTAAGCTATTCTTTCTTACCTTGGGAAGACATGGCAAATATAGTGAAGTTGCCAAAACTCGAAGTACTTAAAATCAAAAACTATGGATTTTATGGTGATGTATGGAGATTAAATGATGGAGAGATTTTCAATCAACTTAAGTTCCTCCTAATCAGGACGAATGATCTGAAGCAGTGGAAAGCTGGCAGTGTTAACTTCCCAATGCTGCAACGCTTAGTTCTGAGAACATGCATATACCTGGAGGAAATCCCTAAAGACTTTGGAGAAATTTATACCTTGGAGTCAATAGAGTTGTATCATTGCAGAAGAACTGCAGCAAATTCCGTGAATGAAATTCAAGAAGAGCAAGAGAGCATGGGGAATGATTGCCTTAGTGTCCTCGTCGATGATTGTAGGTAAGACTCAAATTGTCTTAAATTATTGCTCACTAATTATGCGCCTTGTTTCTTCTCTTACATTGCCTCGTGATATTTTCGCAATTTAAGTACTCATTGATATGCTTCTCATTGCAGTAGAGGAGCTGATCATGCAAGTTAAAGGAATGCGGTGAGTGTGGGAAGCAATATATCACCTTTTGTTAGCTTAGAAGTGGAGAGGCCACTTGTAACTTGTTAGCAACTTTAGTCTCTTTCTGTTTTTTTTTTTACAATAACTAAATGACCTAAGTTTTACCTGTGTTATGCTGCTAGTTGTTGTTCTTTGTTTTTGTAATTTTCTTGCAAGCTAGATATGATTGACTGGACGGTTTATTGACTTGTTCGTTATGTTATAATTCTCAATCACTGCGTGCATATTATATGCCTCTGTACTTCACTCTGCAGTTTTCAATATTTCCATTTCCCTTTCTCACCGAGTCTCATGTCATATAAGTCTCTGATTAATTCAGTATGAAACACATCCTAAACTTGTGGGAAATACTACGGTATATAAATACAATCTGGATAGTGCCATAGAAGGAGAAGGATTATAGTATACTTGCGGACTCATTGGCCAAAGCTAAATTTGATCAAAGCTGAACCAAGCATCGAGTATGGTTTCCATTAACAGTAGAAACTCAGTTTCAAATTAATAGTCAATTTCTATGCATAATCAAAGTTCTTGTTTGCAAACTAGTTCAAGCCCCTTGCAGTTATCGAAAGTGAACTAGCAAATCTTCTAATCGAGAGAGATATTTATCTTTATCGAAGTCATTTGAACATATACCTGATATATATATATATATACCTCTCAAAAGTTGGACATTTTCTGGGGTAAAACAGTTAGTTCCTGCTCACCTTGCTGTCATTATAGAGTTAAAAGGTTAAAATATTGGGTCCTGTAGATAACACCAAAATACACCAGCTAAGGAGTAATAAATATCGGTCATATATCTCTATGTTTTTCAGATTGTGATTAATGCTAAAATAAATATGAAATATTAGCATTCCTAGTTGCTCCATTGTGTATGTTTTGTGTAGAAGAGAAAAAAAATGGGATTAGTTTAGAGAAAAAGATGGGGTGTTTGTTTATTTATGATAAACTACACGTGAACAAGAAGCTAAAGGGACCAGACAACTACTTAAAACTTGTTTAATAAAAAAAGACTACTTGTTTGGACTGTAATGTGACTTTTGTCCTGTAACATCTATGAAGAGAAGATGATTAGTTTTTACTTTGAAATCAAAAATGTTATGTCTTTTTCTCCAAGTAAAGTCTCCTTTTTATCCATGTTAATGCATATGTAATATTTTCTTTGCATTTTAAGGAAAAAGGACTTGTTATACAAGTTTCAAGAACTGAAATTTTGCTACCTTAATTATATTCATTATTTCCTTCTTTGATCATATTTATGATTTCTAACATTTTCTTTTAAAAGAGAAAAAAACAGCAGGGTCAATTTGGATTCATCTGCAGGCTGTCGTTGGGGTCGATCTGAAGAAGCGTTTAATTGTGTATTCTAAGAAAATCTAGGTAAGAATTTGAGGTTCAAAACTCTTATATACCAGCTCTCTTAGTTGATGGATTAGTACTTCTTTGTGTCTGATCAAAGAAACACATAGAAAGAGAGAGTTATAGGTGGTGATTGCTTCAAAAAAATGGTTTTTGCCAAAAATGTTTACATCAAACTTCACTAATAAAAAGTTTTTGAGTATGTGAAGCAGTCTTTTTGTCCTATAGTTGGTGTGAGAAATGGCTTACGCAGATGTGGTTTCTCTCATTCAAACTTTGAAGCAACTTATGCAGCAAAAACCACGTTGGATAATTGGTGGTACTAGAAAAATGATCGAATCTCTTCTTAATAGTGCTGGATATTTTCAAAACTTTCTTGAGAAGACTTACATGAGAAGACAAGTCTTTGAAAATTCTGAAGAGTTGGAAAGAGTGATTAGAATTGCAGTGAACGACGTAGAGAATGTGATTGAACTAAAGATGCATGAATATAATCTACTGGAGCACTGCTCAAGAGTTGGATTGCCACGCCAACCTTTATGCGATGACTTGCCTCCCCTTGTAGAAAAGATTGATTTTGTGAAGAGAAAGATGATGAGATTTGTGACAAATGAGGATCTGCCATCGAGGGATTACTTGCTAGGTCATTCATCATCTAGGCGTGTTGCAAGTCTGAATCTAGAAAATGTTGTCGTAGGTCTTGAAGATGACTTGATGAAAGTCATGAGAAGACTAACAGGGCCACCATCTGGTCGAGAAATTGTCCCAATCTTGGGCATGGGGGGGATAGGTAAGACTACTCTAGCTAAAAAAGTATACCATCATCCTGAAGTCAGGAATCACTTTGACGTCCATATTTGGATAACAATATCTCAAGAGTATCAAACTAGAGATTTGTTACTGGGCATTCTTTCCTGTATTTTTCAGCTGAAAAATGAGGTCCAAAATGAAACTTATCGGTTGGCTGTGGGAGATGAGATCAAAGAAAGTAGGGATGATCAGATGATGGATATGATACACAAAAAGTTGAAGTATCGGAGGTATCTTGTTATCATGGATGATATTTGGAGTAAAGGCATATGGAATCTTATGACAAGAATTTTTCCAGATGATAACAACAGAAGTCGCATTATCTTGACAAGTAGGCACAAAGAGGTTGCTGAGCATGCGGATCCTGATAGCAATCCTCATGAGATGAGTCTCTTGAACTCAGATAATAGTTGGAAGTTACTTCATGACAAGGTGTTTGGTTCACAACATGATTGTTTGTCCCCCTGAATTAGAGAAAATCGGAAAGCAAGTAGCACAAAAGTGCCAAGGACTACCTTTAGCTCTTCTAGTGGTTGCAGGGCATCTCTCCAAAATTTCTAGAACATGAGAATGTTGGGATGATGTTGCCAAAACTATTAGCAAAATTGTTGCTAGTGAACCAGATAAATGTCTTGGAGTGCTTGCTATGAGTTATAGTTACTTGCCTCATCACCTAAAAGCATGTTTTCTTTCTATAGGAGTGTTCCCGGAAGATTTTGTGATTGCAACCGAGAGACTAATCCAGTTATGGGTTGCTGAAGGTTTTCTAAGACATGAAAGGCTCAAAAGTATGGAACAAGTAGCACAAGTATGCTTGGAGGATCTTATTAGTAGGAACTTGATATTGGTTAGAAAGAGGTGATTTAATGGTGAGCCTATAACATGTGGGGTTCATGATCTGGTGCGCGACTTGATTCTCAGACAAGGTGAGAAGGAGAAGTTTTTGAAGGTTACAAGAACTCATGATGTTATCACAAGATTCATTGATACATCTAGTAAGCCTCATGTGCATCGCTACAGTTCACATTCTCGGATTTCTCAGGGGGATTGCTGGAATTCAACATCTAGTTGTCTCACCAGAACATTGTACTTATTCAATGGACTAAAACATGCACCGCGCCTTTCTAAACAAATACCTTTCCTGGAGCGCTTCAAACTTCTAAGAGTGCTGGCAATCCTTCATTATACATTTCAAGATTTCCCTCTTGAGATAACAAAATTAGTACGTCTCAGATACCTTGAATTCAACTGTCATGGTGATCTTCATTGTTCAATGTCAGAGCTTTACAATCTGCAGAATTTGATTTTCGGACGACATTCTGATTTACCAGTGGAGATTTGGAAGATGAAACTTTTGAAGCATCTTGAGGTAAAAAAGATCTCTTCATTTCCTGTTCCATCAAGTACGTATACGACAGGGTCTAGTTTCAAGTTACAAAATCTTGAGGTACTTTCAGATTTAAGTATTTCCTGCTGTAATAATGAAATGTTCACTCATACTCTGAATCTAAAGAGGCTCAAACTTCATGGAGCTTGGGAAGAATGCAGAAGAGATACGATATCTCAGACGCTCAATAGCCTCTACTGTTTAACTGAACTTGAAATATTGAAGATCATATGCTCCAGAATATTATACCCTCACCCACTGCCAAGTAAGTATGTTTTTGCCTACATCTCTGATGAGGTTAACTTTAAGATGTACTTATTTGCCATGGGAAGACATGGCAAATATCGTTATGTTGCCAAACCTCCAAGTACTTCAAATCAAAGACAATGGATTTGATGGTGATACATGGAGATTAAGTGATGAAGAAATCTTCAATCAGCTTAAATTCCTCCTAGTCGATAGGACAAATCTGAAGCACTGGAAAGCTGGTAGTGTTAACTTTCCAAAACTGCAACGCCTAGTTCTGAAAAGATGCATATATCTGGAGGAAGTCCCTACAGACATTGGAGAAATTTATACCTTGGAGTCAATAGAGTTGCTTAATTGCAGAACTTCAGCAGCGAAATCCGTCAAAGAAATTCAAGAAGAGCAAGAGCGCATGGGAAATGATTGCCTTAATGTACGTATCCACGACAAACCTTGTAAGATTCAAACAATTTCAAATGACTGCTTGCTAATCATTTTGACTGTTTTGTACGAAAACAGAACTCCTATAATCCTCCTAATCCATCATTTATTACATGATCCTACGTTACTTTGAACGTCTTTGATCTCTTGTAGAATGATGACTTCATTTCTCTTGCAGGGTGGGATCATTAAATGCTTAGATCAAGAAAGCTGATCATGTTAGGTAAGAGAAAGTGATCCGCGGGTAGCTCTCTAACAGAATCATCCATTCTTAGCTTGTGATCACATTTGACTTCTTCATCATCAAATTATAGTACACATTCTGACTGGATCTTTGATGCTGTTGTACTATGCTCTTTAGAGTTGAAGAGTTCCATCATTGACGGTTTGCTTATATAGACTTGGGCAATTTTCCCCTCATGAGCTAGCTTTTGGGGTTGATTGAGGCTTTTCTATTGTGTAAGATTTTGTATGGTATATATAGACCATTCTCTTTAGGATGTGCATCTTGTGTCATGAATTTCTCTGTGCAAGATTTTCTATGCTATAGGCATGCATTTTCATATGTGCAATGACTTTATATAAGTTTGTTTTCTAATTTCAAGTTTTTGACTTGACTCAAGCTTATCATAATTCATACCTAATTCAATTTCCTCTTCTTAGTGTTCTATTGATTAGAAGCATCTAGCAGTGCCTCGACAATATAGATTCGAACACAATTCTTCATTCTTTCTTAGTTGAAATTCCCTTTCTCCGTTATCTAGGTCAATGCTTTCTAAATTGGACTATTGGTATTCTCTGGACGGACGATAAAACCCTTTTAGCCCGTGTAGTTGTTTTCCATTTTACTAAATGCATTTGTTTGTTATTGGGACGACTATTCCATAAGAATAGACTTGAACTTAGTTTTTTCTACTTGCACACTATTTATAAGGGTGATTAATCTGCTCCCATATATATGATACATACTAGAAGATAATTAATTTATCACTAACATTTATCCAGGATTCCATGATATCAACGTAGGAATTAAATTTATCAAATAAAGTCAATAAATTTTATTTATTTTTTGATAAAATCACTCAAGTCTTTATATCGATAATTTGTATCTGATCAACAACGTTTTAAATCATATGATTATATGATGGTCTACCTCTAGCGCAAAACATTAATTTAGACTAATATATTAGAATTAAACATGCAAAATGAAGAATTTTAATATTAATTATTAGAACATTATTATATTAGTATCAATCATTTTTCCTCTCACCTTGCTTTTTCTTATTTTTTTTACTTGCTAGTATAGGCAAATAAATAGTATTCCTTGAAGATAAAGTTGGGTAACCAACTAATTCTCTCTTTATGTGCTTTGCATGTGTATTTCAAACTCATTTTTTACGTTAGTGATTCTGAATTATTTGTACCATCCCACTAGCCTTAAAATTAAAAAAGAATATTTTAAAATTAAAGTTGTGTTTAACATATATTATTTTAAAAAGAGTTGCGCATTTCAATAGTGAACTATTATTCCAAAAAATGAGTTGCAATTACTTGTATCGCTCCGTTTCTCAGAGACTCCCTAACTTTATTTGTTATACCCCAATTGCCCCTACCATTCTCAGTCGTAAATCCCCATTTTGCCCTTCCCGGCGCCGGCGACAATCCCGTTCATTTTCCATCTCCGCTGGCAATAGCTTCACCTGGGACGACGTTTTCCGAGTACCGGAATCTCCTCAAAATGATGACTCTTCCCTCTCTGGTTTTTTCGATAAAATCAAGCTTTGTAATCGCGATTTGGTATTCCCCACACCCTTTTTCACTCTTCATAGAGCCTTGTGCTTTTTTATTGATGAAAAATAACAACAAGATTTAACAGGAGAAGCAATGTGAATTCATGCCTTTCGTTATTGAGGACCAAATAATTGGCTACGTTCACCATGGGTAATTTCAATTTTTCCTTAATTTTTTTATGTTCATAATGCACCTTTCTTTTATCTTTTAACTAAAAAAACAGTCCAAAAGTGAAAAATGATATTTGAATATAAATTGGAGTTGTTTTTGACTTTTTAGAAGTAATTTGGAGTGAAAAAGTGAGTTCTTAACATCAAGTTGAATTCTAGAATTTTAAGGCCAATCGTACTTGTTTAGAGTTCAACTGTGGGAAAAAGTGATTTTTTTTTCTGGATAACATTGCCCATTCAAAATAGAATTAGCATAATACATAAATATGCACTCGAACTTGGTCTCAGTTGGCATGTAAGCACTCTTAACTTTAAAAGTGAACGTCTAGTCACCTCAACATGGTCTCAATGGACAACTAAACACTCCAACTCATCCCCATTGTGTCTTGTGGACACCTGATGTTGATGTGATACATAAATTGTGGAGGTGTTTAGATGATCATTTTGTAAGTTGTAAGTTGAGGTGTCTAGATGTATACTCTCTCGAAGTTGAAGTGCTGACTTTGCTAGCTGTGGCCAAGTTTGAGTGTGTGTTTTTGTACTATGTCAATGGTTTATCTTTGCATCAGATAGCTATTCTTAGTGATTTAAAATTTTGTGTTTTGTTTGATGAGAAGGTAAATATATTTGGTTTATTTAGGTTTGCTGATTTTCTGAAGCCATTTCAGAATGTATTCATTTTCCCACAAGATAATACCTATGGTAGTCATTTTGGATGTTACTGCACTTTACATCCAAACCTGAGTACACCCAACGATCGAACCAAAGCTGTAGCCAATGTCGTTAAGTCTTTGGGCATACTGATCCCCGGAATAAGATATGAGGTACTTCAAACCATTTGATTTTTTCTATAAATTTGCAACTTCTGAAATCTTTTAGCTAAAAGTCCTAAGACTAACGCGTGCTTCCTCCATGATAACATCTTTGCTACTTTGATCACGGGTAGTTATTTCCGGTCACTTCAGCTTTCGGGGAACACATATTTTTTTCACTGGAACGAGCTGCTGTGCCATACTTTGGGATAAAGGTGTGCTATTCAGTTTGCCCACTTAAACTAATTACATCATCTCTTAATAATATGTGGCTATAAATCATAAAAGTCTTTCTAAATAGATTTTTAGTCTTTGTTTTGATATGTCCACTTCTATGAATGTCATAATGGGCTTGTTTTCTCAGCTTACGATGGATATTCATACTAACTACTTAGTCTTAGTTTGATAGCTTAAGAAGGCCTTTTTTCTTTTCTAACGAGGTCCCCAACCCGTTAACAATTCTTATCATGTGACTTTTCGCTATCTTTATCAGATGCTCATGGTGGTAAGTGAGGGAGTTTTGTAGCAGTTCTTTTTTTTATTTTGTCTGGAACGTCGAGATAAGGTCATTAATCAACTATATCACTTTGAGTTTTCCAGTTCTTGAAATTCTTTGAACTTCTTGAGTTGATGTCTAGGTTGGTTTTTACAGTTACAACACATTTTCCCATCATTTGATCTCTGATTATAAGCCCTAGCATTTCTTTCCAGAGGCCATCCATACATTTCTTTCTAGAGGCCTATGAATTTTTATGACTCTTTGTTGATAGCAGGCGTATGGAGTTCATATGAATGGATATCTTGAGAAAGATGGGCAGGAATTTCTATGGCTAGGAAAGAGAAGTGAACAAAAAACCACCTATCCTGGAATGCTTGATCATTTAGTCGCTGGGGGATTGGTATGTATGACCCTTCAAGGTTAATAGTTTATCACAGATTATCGTTATATATGTTCCTGTAGCCTTACTGGTATAACGGATTTAGTCACTCCCTTGCCTTGGATCTAACATGCTTCAATTGAAAATTCTTTTGCCACTTCATAAACTGCATTTTGTTCATTCCTTATCAAAGAAACCTACCAACGATTCTTTGGTGTGGAACGTACTGTAGTATAGTAGTCAATATTGAGTAAACATGATTATTTTTTGGTTGATTAATGTTCATTTATGCGGTTTTGGCTGCAGCCACATGATATTTCTTGTGGAGAAAATCTTATTAAGGAATGTGAAGAGGAGGCAGGGATACCCAGATCTATTTCCCATACGTAAGTTCAATTCTCCATTTTGAAATAATAACCATCAAACTTTCCCATACTATCTGCTTGATGTTTTATATGGTATACATGTTTCTTCATATTTCTCCATTTCTTGTCATGATCAGAGCTAGGCCAGTTGGAGCTGTGTCCTACATTGATATAGAAGGGTATAGGATGAAGAGAGATGTCCTTTTTTGTTATGATCTTAAGCTTCCTGACAGCTTCATTCCTCATAACGAGGGTAAGCCTACTAAATTTTCTACATGTATCCAACCACTAAACCGAAGCTTTAGATGTATTTAGTTTTTCCGCTAAGCTATTTAAAATGCTGTGTTTTTGATATTGGTCTTCACGTGGAACAAGCATTGTTCTAGTTGAATGGCTTCTATCTACTTATTTCAGATGCTCATACAATTTTAGTCAATCTCTGTTCTTTTGTGTTTATTGACAGATGGAGAGGTAGAAAGCTTTCGATTGGTCCCAGTCACAAAAGTTGCAAATATCATCCGAAACACATCGTTCTTCAAAGCAAATTGCAATCTTGTTATTACTGATTTCCTTTTCCGGCATGGGTAGGCATATCATACCATTTACTTTAATATTTTTCATCCAACTTATGAGCCATTTATTCTTTCTATTTCCCATCCTGCCACAATATTAAACACCACTTCAGTTTTGAAGTTTAAAGTAATGTTCTGAATTAATAAAGTTAGCAGCCAATATTTTTCACAAACACAAAAGTTGCAAGTCATTACTGTTAGGCACAGATAGAGCCCAAGACTTACCACTACCCTCAGCCTTTGCCACCTCTGTTAGACCGTATTCACTTTATAATAGCAGAACACATAGCTATTGCAAATTTTTTCATTTATCTTGCAGAATTGATCAAGCCTTATGACGTAATGGTGTCTATAGTTGCGAGTGCAAGGTTTAGTGTTCAAGTCCCTCCTGCCAATACTTGATATCATGACTATTAAGTGGCTATTGACTGAAATCTCCGAAGAAATTCAAATATTGAAACAATTTTACCTATTATGATTCCATCTTGTTGCTCTCCCTCTATATGCATAATTTATGATCTCGTCGTGGTTCCCTCTGATTCTAATACCACATATTCATTTGAAATGATACCAGGCACATCAAACCAGAAGTGTTTGGGTACCTGAAGCTACTGCAGAGTTTGAGAAGCGGATATTGCTCCTAGGTATAATTGTAAATTATATTGATGGTTGAGGCAGAAGAGAACACCACACAAAGAAATATAAATTTGAGTATCTGCAACCTCTATGATTGCAAATTATTTGTTTAGAAGTTTTTGTATGATCTTTAAAAAAAAAAATTGTTGCCTCCTTTTACTGTTACATATCAATAAGTCGTCGAATGAAAGTACTATTTTGTAGAAATTATGCAAAAAATGAATCAACGCATGTCTTCCTTATGATGGCTAGCTTATCATCGTCAATTTCATGGTGTGCATTTGCGAAGAAATACTAGTTATTGGGATAGATCTAATTGATGTACATAGTTACATCTAAGAATAGTAAAAAAAATTATACTGCTTAATATTTTCACCACTGTTGCAGAAATTTTAAAAAGCATTATATATTTCTCAACTAATGTCTATTACAAATTCAATATACATTTTGATGGAATACTCATAAAAAATAACAATGAAGAAAATAAAAGTACCTATTAAAACTACAGCTTCAATGCTATTATTGATTTTCAGAAAAGTTTCTGTATACTTACCACATTTCATTTTATTTGATCCTATACAAAAAAAATATATATTTCTTTTACTTTTTTATTTAAGTAGCAAATCAAGAGAATTTTATTATATATTTTTTTTGTATCACCTCTCGTATTAAATAACTATATAAAGAAGAAATTGTCAAATTTAGAATTTCAAAATATTATTAATAAGATTAGTTTAGTAAACACATGCCTAATTAAGAAATTTATTAAATATTGTGTCAAGTTAACATGAGTCAAATAAAGTGAAACAAAGAAGTATCTTTTCTCTCCCTTTTTTTAAAAAAACATATAACTTCAAAATCTCAAACATGAGAAAGTAAACTGGCAGAATTGACAAAGAATGATCATTCATTCACACATATCAATATATCATGTGTGTCTGATTTCTTAAAGTTGTAACATTGAATTTCAAATAATTAACATAATTCCATTTTTAAAACTCATGAATAGCTCCAGAAAGTATAGATCAAAATTAAGCAAAGTGTAATAATGAAGGAAAGCAAATGAGCAAAACTAACACAAAGAATACACAAATATGAGAAACATCCTTAGTTTATCTTGAAAAAAAGAAACAAACAAACAGTACCAAAAATCACTGAGATAATTAATAAAATTAACTATGATTTTTCAACTCTTCTAAATACATGAAATCACACATGATTAAAGTTACTGGATTTTTGCAAATCCATAAGTACATTCATCAAAACAAATGGTCAGGTTTATCTTGCCGAAACAAATTTTCAGCAAAAAATAATGCTATGGTTGAAAAGTTTTTGAGATTTCGAGAGATATTCCAAAGTGACAAATCTCGTTTGGATGTCTTGAGCTTATATATACATGTTTTTCCAAGGTCGTACTAATCACTAATTTACTTTTCTCCTTCAATTTCTTGAATGATATGTCAAGCAAATAGCTAGAAGGACGCTGCTATCAACAAGCATTCTAGTTATTCGCCAGAGATAGCACTAAAGAAATTGAAGAGGGAAAAATTAAAGTTGTGATTGATACGACCTTGAAAGAATATATATATATATATATATATATATATAAGCTGATCAAGACATCCAAACGAGCTTTGTTACTTTGGAACTATCATCCGAAATCTTTAAAACTTTCCAACTATAGCATTTCATTTTGCTGAAAATGCTTAAATGTTATTTTTTTCGGCTGAAAAATTATTTTGTCCTTCTTTTGAAAACTAGAAACAAGAAATTTAGAAAAAAAAAGGGGCTGCATTGGGTCATATGGACACTTTCCTTTTATAGGTGTATAATTCTTTCTGGTCAAAGTAGATGTATGCTTTTTGTGTGAGCTAACTACTATTCCAACAACTTTGGTACATGCATAAATTTTGAGTGCATATGTAGTTCATTTGAAGTTGATGAAATAAACATGAACTATAATGATCAGATTTTGAACATATATATAATATACTATTTCCTTTGTTTCAATTTATATATTTTAGTTTTCTTTTTAGCCAGTTCCATAATGAAGGACATATTTCTATATGACATTATACACAAATATGTCATTTAACTTGGCCTCAGTTTTGAGAAATATTTTGATTTAATTTTATTTAAATCGTCATCCTGAGAACGGTTTTGTGTAAAATAAAAAAAGAAATTATAATACCGACTTTCGGATGTCAGTCAAATTAAATAGTATGTACTAAATTAATATTTTCAATTAACTTTAAATAAATCGTCCTCCAAATGACGGTTTTATATAAGTTAAAAAATAATTTAATATAAAATACCGACCTCCCGATGTCAATATTATTTAATTAACATGATTGCTTTTTATTTATCTTAAAATTTAATGTGATACTGACCTCATGAGGTCGGTATTTTTATTAAATCTAATTGCTTTTAATAAAAGTGACATCCGGAGGTCGGTTTGTTTAAAATATTCCTATTAATCATAATTTTGCTATTGTGCATAATACTAAAATTTCATTTACACCTACAATTAATTGTTCAAAAAGTGTAACAATTTTGTATACTTTTATAAATAAAAAGTTAGAATTCGTGGAATAAATAAAAAATTATCTATAATCCATATTTAGAGTATGAAACTACGTTGATGTGAATTAGGAGAAAATTATATACACTTATATTTCTAGAGTAATGTACAAATTTTATCAGTCCGTCGTCTAATCATGAACTTAATATCTCATCTCACGATGTAGAGGTGAAGAGCTAACATATAATCCATTCAAGTATGAAATGCGAGATAGTATTATTATATATGTTCGATCTTGAATGGATGTCAAGTGTAGTGATCACTTCCTAATTATGATGACATGTAAAAGATACTTCATCGGAGTATGAAATACGTTGATTAATTATATTCTCCTTGAATAGTTTTACAAATCAAGTCTTATAAACTAGTGGTTCAAATATGAAATACATTATCAATTAAAGAAATACGTATGATCAATTCAAGGAGATTTATATATTAAATTTGATATTGATAAATTTTTGTTGATCAATAAAATTAAATTTATATAATTAGAAGGTATATAATTTAAATTTATAAAATTAACTTGATCGATAAATTAAATTTATTAAATTAAACTTTTGTTGCTGTGTAGTTAAATTATATATATATATATATATATATATATATATATATTTAAACCTTCGATAAATTAAATTTATTAAATTAAACTTCTGTTGATGTGTAGTTAATTTTATATATATATATATATATATATATATATATATATATATATATATATATATGTAATTTTAATTAATTAAATCAACCTCAATAAATTAAATTTATTAAATTAACTTTATTAAAATTAAAAATCTAGGTCAATTAAGGACAAGTCTCACTCCTCTCTCACTACTCCTCTCATCGGCACCCCTCCACCCCCGACGACCGGCGCCACACCACCATTGCAGCAGCAGTGGTAGGTCGGGCTCAGCAGCAGGAGTTTCCGCCGCATCCATCTCGCCGGCGCCGCCTCCATCTCGACCGGCGCTGCCTCCATCCCGACCCACTGCCCTTCTCCTTTAATTCAAGGATAGAGTTTCATAATATTATTTTTAATTTCTTTCAATTTGAGTGTTGAATTTGTTAATTAGTGTATTGAATTAGTTTTTTATTGATTGTTAGTTAATTAATAAGTGAATGATTTAGGGTTTTTGATTGTTAGTTTGAATTAGGGATTATTTGATTGTTAGTTTGTGTTTGTTGATTGTGAATTGAAAATTTTAATGTTAGGGTTAGTTTGAATTAGGGTATCTTAGGATTTGTTTGAAATTTGGTATTTCTTGAGTTAATTAGTTTGATTTTGGAATTGTAAGATTAGATTGAATTCGGGTATTTAAGGAGTTGTTTGAATTTGGGTATTATTTGAGTTAGTTTGAATTATTATTGAGATTTTAGGACTAATAGTTTGAATTTGGTATTAGGAATAGCTAGCTAGTTTGAGTTTAGGATTTTAGCATTAGTTAGATTTTGGCATTTTAGGACTGGTTTGAATTTGTGATTTTAAGACTAGTTTGAATTTTGAATTTAGGACTAGTTTGAATTATTATTGAGATTTTAGGACTACTAATAGTTTGAATTTTGGATTTTAGCACTATAGTTTGGTTTTTGATTTCTAGGAGTACTTCCAATTTGTGATTTTAAGACTAGTTTGAATTTGGAATTTAGGACTAATAGTTTGAATTATATTTGGGGAGTTGTTTGAATTTTGGGTATTATTTGAGTTAGTTTGAATTATTATTGAGATTTTAGGACTAATAGTTTGAATTTGGGATTAGGAATAGCTAGCTAGTTTGAATTTAGGATTTTAACAGTAGTTAGATTTTGGGATTTTAGGACTAGTTTGAATTTGTGATTTTAAGATTAGTTTGAATTTTGAATTTAGGAATAGTTTGAATTATTATTGAGATTTTAGGACTACTAATAGTTTGAATTTGGGATTTTAGCACTATAGTTTGGTTTTTGATTTCTAGGAGTACTTCGAATTTGTGATTTTAAGACTAGTTTGAATTTGGAATTTAGGACTAATAGTTTGAATTATATTTGATATTTTAGGCTAATGAATAGTTTGAATTTGGGACACTAGCTAGCTAGTTCGAATTTGAAATTTTAGGGATTTGAAATACAACTTAATTAGAACTCATAATTAATTATACCTTGAATTTACTATAAATTGAATTTAATTAGGAATATGAACTTGAAGTTGGAACTAATTAGTTTGAATATATAACTAATTAAGTTTAGAAATTAAATATGAACTTGAATTGAAACTTGAACTTATTAAAACTTGTATATATATATATATATATATAAAACTAATATTCTTGGATTTGAAGTTAATATTTAACTAATTTAAGAACTTTTCATGCTAGGCAACTGAGGAAGCTCAACATCTAAAAAAGTTGATACAAGACTATATTGCTTCTTTCATCAAAGTTGGAGATAAGGTTGGTGCTTCTAAATTTCTTAAGTTCAAGTACAATTGTTTTCAATAATGTGTTTGTGTCCATCTAGTATTAATACTTAGCTTTAATTTTACAAATTATATATTTGTTAAGCATAAGTACCAACACTAGTTGATCCTATTGATAACAAAATTAATTTTCTTGCAAAATCGATTTGTGTCCATCTAGTGTTGACACTTAGCTTTAATTTAGGAATAATGTGTTTGTTAAGCATAAATACCAACACTAGTTGATCCTATTGATGACAAAATTGATTTTCTTGCAAAATCGATTTGTGTCCATCTAGTGTTGACACTTAGCTTTAATTTAGGAATAATGTGTTCGTTATGCATAAGTACCAACACTAGTTGATCCTATTGATGACAAAATTGATTTTCTTGCAAGATCGATTTGTGTCCATCTAGTGTTGACACTTAGCTTTAAATTTAGGAATAATGTGTTTGTTAAGCATAAGTAGCAACACTAGTTGATCCTAATGATGACAAAATTGATTTTCTTGCAAGATCGATTTGTGTCCATTTAGTGTTGACACTTAGCTTTAATTTAGGAATAATGTGTTTGTTAAGCATAAGTACCAACACTAGTTGATCCTATTGATGACAAAATTGATTTTCTTGCAAGATCGATTTGTGTCCATCTAGTGTTGACACTTAGCTTTAAATTTAGGAATAATGTGTTTGTTAAGCATAAGTAGCAACACAAGTTGATCCTATTGATGACAAAATTTATTTTCTTACAAGATCGATTTGTGTCCATCTAGTGTTGACACTTAACTTTATATTTAGGAATAATGTGTTTGATAAGCATAAGTAACAACACTAGTTGATCCTACTGATGATAAAATTGATTTTCTTGCAAGATCGATTTGTGTCCATCTACTGTTGCCACTTAGCTTTAAATTTAGGAATAATATATTTGTTAAGCATAAGAGTCAAAACTAAACTTGTTCAAGTTAAAAAGTTATTAAGTTGTTTAAATAAGTTAAAATAAATAATGTGGTTTAGTTGGTGGATTTAGTTGTTGTATTAAGTCAAAACTAAACTAGTTAAACTTGTTAAGTTGTTTAAATAAGTTAAAATAAATAATGTGGTTTTGTTGATGGATATAGTTGTTGTATTAAGTCAAAGCTAAACTAGTTCAAGTTAAAAACTTGTTAAGTTGTTTAAATAAGTTAAAATAAATAATATGGTTTAGCTGGTAGATTTAGTTGCTGTAATAAGTCAAAACTAAACTAGTTAAAGTTGTTAAGTTGTTTAAATAAGTTAAAATAAATAATGTGATTTTGTTGATGGATTTAGTTGTTGTATTAAGTCAAAATTAAACTAGTTCAAGTTAAAAAGTTATTAAGTTATTTATATAAGTTAAACTATATAATGGGGTTTTGTTTATAGATTTAGTCGTTGTATTAAGTCAAAACTAAACTAGTTCAAGTTATTAAGTTGTTTAAATAAATTAAAATAAATAATGTGGTTTTGTTGATGGATTTAGTTGTTGTATTAAGTCAAAACTAAACAAGTTAAAAAGTTATTAAGTTGTTTAAATAAGTTAAAATAAATAATGTGGTTTAGTTGGTGGATTTAGTTGTTGTATTAAGTCAAAACTAAACTAGTTAAAGTTGTTAAGTTGTTTAAATAAGTTAAAATAAATAATGTCGTTTTGTTGATGGATTTAGTTGTTGTATTAAGTCAAAAATAAACTATTTCAAGTTAAAAAGTTTTTAAGTTGTTTAAATAAGATAAAATAAATAATGTGGTTTAGTTGGTCGATTTAGTTGTCGTATTAACTCAAAACTAAACTAGTTCAACTTGTTAATTTGTTTAAATAAGTTAAAATAAATAATGCGGTGTTGTTGATGGATTTAGTTGTTGTATTTAGTCAAAACTAAACTAGTTAAACTTGTTAAGTTGTTTAAATAAGTTAAAATAAATAATGTGGTTTAATTGGTGGATTTAGTTGTTGTATTAAGTCAAAACTAAACTAGTTAAACTTGTTAAGTTATTTAAATAAGTTAAAATAAATAATGTGGTTTTGCTAATGGATTTAGTTGTTGTATTAAGTCAAAACTAAACTAGTTCAAGTTAAAAAGTTATTAAGTTGTTTAAATAAGTTAAAATAAATTATGTGGTTTTGTTGATGGATTTAGTTATTGTATTAAGTCAAAACTAAACTAGTTCAAGTTAAAAAGTTATTGAGTTGCTTAAATAAGTTAAAATAAATAATGTGATTTTGTTGATAAATTTAGTTGTTGTATTAAGTCAAAACTAAACTAGTTAAACTTGTTAAGTTGTTTAAATAAGTTAAAATAAATAATGTGGTTTAGTTGTTGTATTAAGTCAAAACTAAACTAGTTAAACTTGTTAAGTTGTTTAAATAAGTTAAAATAAATAATGTGATTTTGTTGATGGATTTAGTTGTTGTATTAAGTCAAAACTAAACTAGTTCAAGTTAAAAAGTTATTAATTAGTTTAAATAAGTTAAAATATATAATGTGGTTTAGTTGGGGGATTTAGTTGTTGTATTAAGTAAAAATTAATCTAGTTCAAGTTAAAAAAATATTAAGTTGTTTATATAAGTCAAAATAAATAATGTGATTTTGTTTATGGATTTAGTCGTTGTATTAAGTCAAAACTAAACTAGTTCAAGTTGTTAAGTTGTTTAATTAAGTTAAAATAAATAATGTGGTTTTGTTGATGGATTTAGTTGTGGTATTAAGTCAAAACTAAACTAGTTCATGTTAAAAAGTTATTAAGTTGTATAAATAAGTTAAAATAAATAGTGGTTTTGTTTATGGATTTTGTCGTTGTATTAAGTCAAAACTAAACTAGTTCAAGTTAAAAAGTTATTAAGTTGTTTAAATAAGTTAAAATAAATAGTGGTTTTGTTTATGGATTTAGTTGTTGTATTAAGTCAAAACTAAACTAGTTCAAGTTATTAAGTTGTTTAAATAAGTTAAAATAAATAATGTGGTTTTGTTGATGGATTTAGTTGTTGTGTTAAGTTAAAACTAAACTAGTTGAACTTGTTAAGTTATTTAAATAAGTTAAAATAAATAATGTGGTTTAGTTGGTGGATTTAGTTGTTGTAGTAAGTCAAAATTAAACTTGTTAAGTTGTTTAAATAAGTTAAAATAAATAATGTGGTTTTGTTGATGAATTTAGTTGTTGTATTAAGTCAAAACTAAACTAGTTCAAGTTATAAACTTGTTAAGTTGTCTAAATAAGTTAAACTAAATAATGTGGTTTTGTTGATGAATTTAGTTGTTGTATTAAGTCAAAACTAAACTAGTTCAAGTTATACACTTGTTAAGTTCTTTAAATAAGTTAAAATAAATAATGTGGTTTAGCTGGTTGATTTATTGTTGTAATAAGTCAAAACTAAACTAGTTAAAGTTGTTAAGTTGTTTAAATAACTTAAAATAAATAATGTGATTTTGTTGATAGATTTAGTTGTTGTATTAAGTCAAAACTAAACTAGTTCAAGTTAAAAAGTTATTAAGTTGTTTATATAAGTTAAAATATATTTTGTGGTTTTGTTTATGGATTTAGTCGTTATATTAAGTCAAAACTAAACTAGTTAAAGTAGTTAAGTTGTTTAGACAAGTTAAAATAAATAATGCCGTTTTGTTGATTGATCTAGTTGTTGTATTACGTCAAAACTACACCAGTTTAAGTTAAAAAGTTTTTAAGTTGTTTAAATAAAATAAAATAAATAATGTGGTTTAGTTGGTGAATTTAGTTGTTGTATTAAGTCAAAACTTAACTAGTTAAACTTGTTAATTTGTTTAAATAAGTTAAATTAATTAATGTGGTTTTGTTGATGGATTTAGTTGTTGTATTAAGTCAAAACTAAACTAGTTAAACTTGTTAAGTTGTTTAAATAAGTTAAAATAAATAATGTGGTTTAATTGGTGGATTTAGTTGTTGTATTAAGTCAAAACTAAACTAGTTAAACTTGCTAAGTTGTTTAAATAAGTTAAAATAAATAATGTGGTTTTGTTGATGGATTTAGTTGTTGTATTAAGTCAAAACTAAACTAGTTCAAGTTAAACAGGTATTAAGTTGTTTAAATAAGTTAAAATAAATATTGTGGTTTTGTTGATGGATTTAGTTGTTGTTTTAATTCAAAACTAAGCTAGTTCAAGTTAAAAAGTTATTAAGTTGTTGAAATAAGTTAAACTAAATAATGTGGTTTAGTTGGTGGATTTAGTTGTTGTATTAAGTAAAAACTAAACTAGTTCAAGTTAAAAAATTATTAAATTGTTTAAATAAGTTAAAATAAATAATGTGGTTTTGTTTGTTGATTTAGTCGTTGTATTAAGTCAAAACTAATCTAGTTCAAGTTGTTAAGTTGTTTAAATAAGTTAAAATAAATAATGTGGTTTTGTTGATGGATTTAGTTGTTGTATTAAGTCAAAACTAAACTAGTTCAAGTTAAAAAGTTATTAAGTTGTTTAAATAAGTTAAAATATATAATGTGGTTTTGTTTATGGATTTAGTCGTTGTATTAAGTCAAAACCAAACTAGTTCAGTTTATTAAGTTATTTAAATAAGTTAAAATAAATAATGTGGTTTACTTTATGGATTTAGTCGTTGTATTAAGTCAAAACTAACCTAGTTCAAGTTGTTAAATTGTTTAAATAAGTTAAAATAAATAATGTGGTTTTGTTGATGGAATTATTTGTTGTATTAAGTCAAAACTAAACTAGTTAAACTTGTTAAGTTGTTTAAATAAGTTAAAATACATAATGTGGTTTTGTTGATGAATTTAGTTGTTGTATTAAGTCAAAACTAAACTAGTTCAAGTTAAAAAGTTATTAAGTTGTTTAAATAAGTTAAAATGAATAATGTGGTTTAGTTGGTGGATTTAGTTGTTGTATTAAGGCAAAACTAAACTAGTTCATGCTAAAAGGTTATTAAGTTGTTAAATAAGTTAAAATAAATAATGTGGTTTTGTTTATGGATTTAGTTGTTGTATTAAGTCAAAAAAAAACTAAACTAGTTCAAGTTGTTAAGTTGTTTAAATAAGTTAAAATAAATAATGTGGTTTTGTTGGTGGATTTAGTTGTTGTATTAAGTTAAAACTAAACTAGTTCAAGTTAAAAAGTTATTAAGTTGTTTAAATAAGTTAAAATAAATAATGTGGTTTTGTTTATGGAATTAGTCGTTGTATTAAGTCAAAACTAAACTAGTTCAAGTTATTAAGTTGTTTAAATAAGTTAAGATAAATAATGTAGTTTAGTTGGTGGATTTAGTTGTTGTATTAAGTCAAAACTAAACTAGTTAAACTTGTTAAGTTGTTTAAATAAGTTAAAATAAATAATGTGGTTTTGTTGATGGATTTTGTTGTTGTATTAAGTCAAAACTAAACTAGTTCAAGTTAAAAAGTTATTAAGTTGTTTAAATAAATTAAAATAAATAATGTTGTTTAGTTGGTGGATTTAGTTGTTTTATTAAGTTAAAATTAAACTAGTTCATGTTAAAAAGTTATTAAGTTGTTTAAATAAGATAAAATAAATAATGTGGTTTACTTTATGGATTTAGTCGTTGTATTAAGTCAAAACTAACCTAGTTCTAGTTGTTAAATTGTTTAAATAAGTTAAAATAAATAATGTGGTTTTGTTGATGGAATTATTTGTTGTATTAAGTCAAAACTAAACTAGTTCAAGTTGTTATATTGTTTAAATAATTTAAAATAAATAATTATCTATAATATAATTGAATATCTATATTTTTGTTGATGGATCATCATTTGTGGATGTATAATATGCATTATGAAACTGGTGCTGGTTTGAAACCTTAGTTTATTGACGGTGTTAGAAATTTTATTGAACATACAATGACATTTGACATTTTAAGAATAATGGATTGGTTAGTGTCCTTATAGTGCATGTAAGTGCTTAAAACTTTTTAAACCAGATAGAGTTATGGTTCATTTGTACCGTAATGGATTTAAGCCTAGATATTTTGTATGGATTGATCATGGAGAAAGTGATGAATTGGATGGTATGTTTTATAATTCGATGCCTATGGATGTATATAATATGGTTGCACCATATGGACAAATTAGGGTTGAACAGGTTAGGGTTGAACATGATAGGGTTCATGAAATGATCAATGATGCTTTCGGGGTTCAAGGTTGGATGGAACCGGAATAATATTTTGATGAAGCTCCTAATGAAGAAGCAAGACGCTTTTATGATCAATTAGAAAAGTCTAGTCATCCACTATGCGAAGGGAGTCCGCATTCTGCCTTGTCAGTTGCGGTTAGATTAATGAATATTAAATCAGATTGGAATGTTCCTAATGCTGCTATGGACTCAATGGTTGATCTTTTGGGTGAACTAGTTAATCCGGAGTTTAACATACCAAAGAACTTCTATTAGGAAAAATGTTTGGTGTCCAAGCTAGGATTGACGTATGATAGAATTCATTGTTGTGTTAATGGCTGCATATTGTTTTACAAGACTGATAATGAATTAGAAAATTATAAGTTTTGTGGACATACTCGTTATAAGAGGACTCTGGTTGGAAAGATGGTCCCAGTTCAGGAGATGCATTATCTACCTCTCATTCCTAGGTTAAAGAGGTTGTATGCATCGATGAGGTCTGCCCTACATATGAGATGGCATCGTGAATATAGAAGGCCACCGAATGTCTTGTCTCATCCATCTGATGGTGAAGCATGGAAGCATTTTGATAATGTATATCTTGATTTTGCTAGTGAACCAAGAAATGTTAGATTGGGATTGTGTTCAGATGGCTTCACACCATTCTCTAATAATGCTTCACCTTATTCATGCTGGCCGGTATTTCTTACTCCGTATAATCTTCTTCCTGAAATGTGCATGACCAGTCCCTACATCTTTCTAAGTTATGTTATTCTAGGTCCCCATAATCCAAAAGGTTTGATTGATGTTTATCTACAACCATTGATATATGAGCTCAAACAATTGTGGTTTGAAGGCGTTTTGACTTATGATATATCAACAAAGTAGAATTTCATTTTGCGTGCTTCTTTAATGTGGACTATTAATGATTTTCCTGCATACGGGATGTTGTCTGGTTGGATGACAGCTGGAAAGCTAGCATGTCCGTATTGCATGGAAAATAGTAAGGCATTCACTTTAAAACATGGCAGAAAAAATACATGGTTTGATTGTTATCACCAGTTCTTGCCAATGGACCATGAGTTTAGAAAGATGAAAAATGCATTTAGGAAAAATAAAGTTGAAAGTGGCCCCCCACCTCTATTACTCACATGGCATCAAATTTGGGAGAGAGTTTCTCAATTACCTAAAGTTATAGAAGCTTCACCTTCTAGACTTCCTGGATATGGTGTTAAACATATAATTGGACCAAACAAAACATATTTTGGGAGTTGCCGTATTAGAAGGACAATCTGCTATGACATAATCTAGATGTGATGCACATTGAAAAAAATTACTTTGACAATTTGTTTAACACGGTGATGGATGTTAAGGGTAAGACAAAAGACAATCCAAAAGCTAGAATGGACATGAAGGAATATGGTAGGATAAAGGAGTTATGGCTGCAGGAATTACAAAATGGTAAAATAGTTAAGCCCAAAGTCAGCTTTTCATTCACATTGGATGTGAAACGTGAAATTATTGAGTGGGTTAAAAATTTGAGGATGCCGGAGGCCATGCTTCGAATTTAGGAAAGCGGTAAAATATGAATGAAGGAAAATTAGTAGGTATGAAAAGTCATGATTGTCATGTGTTCATGGAAACTTTAATTCCTATCACTTTTAGCCATCTACCTGAAAGGATATGGAAACCAATCACAGAGATAAGTCTTTTTTTTAAAGATTTGTGTTTTGGAAAGTTGTTGGAGAGTAGTTTAGACAGGATGGAGGAAAATATTTTTATTACTACTACTAAGTTGGAGAAGATATTTCCATGTGGTTTCTTTGATGTGATAGAGCATCTTCCAATTCACCTTGTACAAGAGGCTCGCCTCGGAAGTCCGGTTCAAACAAGATGGATGTATCCATTTGAGAGGTATTCATTTGAAATATTCGCTAAGTTGTATATATTTGCCAAGTCTTTTATATATATATTAACATATATATACATATATACATGCAGAAAAATTGGTAGTTCGAAGCAAACGATTAAGCAAAGGGGAAAGATCGAAAGATCATTTGTTCAAGGTCATATTGGGAGAGAAACTGGTGAGTTTTATTCTTATTACTTTGGTCATGATGTGTTATGTAGGAGAAACAAGCCCAATAGCAATGATGAAGGCAATAGTGATCTTTTATTTCCACCGATATCAGTTTTTAATCAAAATGGTCGAGGATCTAAAAAGCGTGGAAAGCGAGGCTTCACTGATATGGAAATGCAATCAGTTGTGACACATGTTTTGCTTGATTGTCCAGAGATTCAATCATATGTCAAGTAAGTGTTAAAAATATGTTATTAAATTACATACAAATAAGTGATTATTAACTAACGAAATACTTGAATGTAAAATAATCAGCTTGTTCGTAAACACATGGGTTATGAAACTATCTATACAGAATTTTCCAAATGGTCGAGGAACTATGTAAGTGTGCAATCACTAAGTATTTAATAATATATTCATGTTATACTAAATTATATTACTTGAAATAACAATCACGTAGGTTTACGATGAATACTCAAGTGTCCAACATTTGCAATTAGTGAAAGAAGTAGCACTTGGACCTGAATCTCAAGTATTGACAATGAATAAGTATTGTGTCAATGGTTTTAAGTTTCTAACTGAAGAAGTTTCTAGGAACAAGAAAATAAATAATAGCGGTGTCTACATACAAGGTGATGTTGATGGTACTGGTCAAACTATTGAATATTATGGTGTCATTCAAGAGATTATTGAAGTGAGGTATTCAGGTTGGCCTAAGAAAAAGATTGTATTATTTCGGTGTGAGTGGTTTGACCCATCACATAGAGGCATAAAGATGGACTATCAACATAATATAATTGAAGTGAAGCACACTAGGAAATACAGAAGTTATGATCCTTTTATTATTGCACAAAATGCTAAACAAGTGTATTACGCTTCATCCATTTCGTAGAGACAAAGCTGATTGGTAGGTTGTTATAAAAAGTAAGCCTGTGGAAAGAATTGAAATTGACAATGTCTTAGATGTGGCGTATCAAAATGATGTTGCAATTGTTCAACATGAAATTGATGTTGAATTAGAAACCACACTACAACATCCTCAACACATATTAGAAGAAGTATCTAATGATGACATACTGAATGTTGAGGAAGAAATATTCGAGAATGAGGAAAATGAATCATTTGATGTTAAGGAAAGGGACGATAATGAAAATGAAACAACTGAGGAGAAAGAATGGGAGAATGATGGAATTGAAACAAGCGAGGAGGAATAGTGTAGAATGAAAGCTAGCTACTATATATGCAAGTGTAATTTGTTAATTTTATTTAATTTATGATTTTTATATATATTATACATGTAAAGTTGCATACAGATGTCATCAGGCGATGACGGTGATAGACATCGCGAGAATTTTGGAGTTAGCCAGACTAAACAGGCTAAGAAGAAGAAGTCTATGAGACCGATAGATCCTGAGGATATTATAGGATCTATTTCTTCTGTGCCAGAGCGCATCAGCCATGATACTCATTTATTTGCTATTCCGTTTGGTACGGCGGATCCTAGACAATATTATCCTAATTACTGTCGACCACTCAGTACTTCATCTACTTCATAACCATTGCCTTCACGATGCTACGAAGAACTACCTTTACAGTCTATTTGTCGAGCACGACCCTTATCGGCGGGTACTCCATCTCCTACAGGTACATCTCCTCAGTTATCTGCCATGAGGCTTGGAGATTCTAGTAGCGAGTAGTCAGATGTTATGGCTGGTACCCCTCCATTAACTCAGCGTTTTGTGCATCCTGACGTACCACCCTCATCTACAGCTACACCTAGTGCTACACCACACGATACGATGTCTGCTCTAGCTTCTAGCCAGAAGGACAGACTTGGTAGAGTCATTATTGAGCCGGATGGATCATCGTAAGTTTGTTTTGTTATCTACTTGTTAGTTATTTTATTTATTTCTTATACTTTAATATATTATTTGTGAACTAACATATTTATTTTGTGTTTTGCAGGTGGTATGCTGTAAAAGATGCTGCCCGAGCTTTAAAAAACTGTGTTAGAAGACTCTATACACAGGCTTATCACTCTTGGAGCGAGATTCCAAATAGTATACGCAAGGCGATGTTTAATAACTTTAAGGTATATATTTTTTAGTTAAGTTTAGTATACTTTACTTTTTTTTACTATCGATCTAATTAACATTATTCAATTTTTTTTTCAGACTATGTGTACTTGGGAGTCGAGGTACAATTTGGTCATTGCGACCATATTTGAGAGGAAGGCATCCGCCAGACTGTCTAGCTGGCTAAAAAATATTCGGGATAGTGGTGTACGTCCCGGTTGGATATTGCCTCATGTTTTTGATGAATTGGGTCTGTATTGGAAAACAGACAAGTTTAAGGCAATATCATATCAAGCCACAAAGGCTAGAGGCAGTCTTAAAGGTGGCTCGTTGCACACCGGAGTTGCAAAGACGGTTGGAACAATTGCACGAGAGATGGTAAGTTTTTATTCAAACTTTTAAATAAATAATTAGTTGATTCATATATACCGTTGTAAATTTCAGTTTTTATTTATAGAAAAAAGAATTGGGATGCACTCCCATTGAACCAGAGATTTTCAAGAAGACTCATGTAAGGAAGAAAGAAAATGAGTCGGATCCGGATGTGTGGGTGGAGGAAAGGGCCGAACGAACATTTGTAAGTTATTTATTATGAATAATATATATTAATAGTGAATATATGATATGTATATATATTGATGTCAATTTTTATATTTAATGTGTAGAATGACTTTCAGCAGTACGTCGCTGAGAATTTAGATAGTTTGGTTCAATTGACACCTGAGTTGTCCACCCAGATTTGGAAAGAAAAAGTGGTAGGAGGGACACACAAGGGTAGATGCTATGGTCTAGGCTCTCGAAATGATGTTAGAAGACTCCAGTCAGGCTGAGAAGGTATTGGATCATCACGTCAAGCTGAGACACTTGACGGTGTTCAAATTGCTGCTATGTCGGATCAAATAGCTAAACTTATAGTGGCACTGGCAGAGTCGGAGCGGAGAAGAGTAGTTGAACAAGAAAGCAAGAATGAGACCGTTCAGCAAATCAAAGAACAAGTGATGAACCTCGCTCGTCGACCTACTACTTTGGCTCCCGATGACACCGAAGACGAGAATGATGAGGATGATTATGTAGATCTCACTTCCTAGTTTAGATCTCTGGACATTTATGAACTTTTTGAAACGAATTTTGAAAGACTTTATAATTCTTTAATTTATGATTTAGATACTTTTGAATGTTATTTTATGTTTTGTTTAGATTGTTTATAATTATGTGTTTGATTGGGCTGAATAGTGTAGAATTGAATTGAATTGTATTTGTAGGTGTGCAGCAGAAACTGCCAATTTGGGCTGGCAAAAATATTGCAGAAAAAGTGACGGACAGCGTGGTTTTTTCCATCGCTTTGCTAGATTTTATTTTTTTAAAAATCTCAGAAAAGCAACGGACAACGTGGTTTTGTCCATCGCTTTTCAGGGTTTTATTTTTTAAAAAATCCTAGAAAACCAACTGACAGTGTGGTTCTGTCCGTTGCATTTTAGAAATAAGAAAAAATGAAAGTTAAAATAAAGAGACGGAGTCCATCGCTTTCATGAAAAAAATTCAAAAAAAAAGGGAAAAAGCGACGCAGTCCATCGCTTTTTGCAACGCCGTTCATCGCATTTTAAAAGAGACGCAGTTTGTCGCTTTTGAAAAGAGACGCAGCTTGTCGCTTTTGAAAAGCGACGCAGTCCATCGCTTTTTGCCGTCTTTTTTTGACAATTTTTTAGTAGTTGTTACACGTGTCTCAATCTTACCTGTCGACCCGATATTTGCTAAATTTTTACCCAAAAACAAAATTCCCACCTGACAAACTAAACAACCCACCCCAATACAAACTAACCTACATCCAAGCTCCCTCACTTTGCTCTCTTCCCTAGCTAATGTCAATAATCTAAATCGCTGCTGATGTTGCTCACGATCTGGATTATATACTCAACACTATTGGTTTGGAGATCGATGCAGTTCACAAGCATGTTAAGAGCAATGTAATCATTGTCACAGAACCTTTTTTTTAATGCAATAAATTATCATTTCTGAGCAATGGTGTTTTGCAATGGAAGCGCGAGAAAAACTGTCACGAACCTACCCATCGGGCCGTGCGGGCACCCACTCTAACACTTAAGTAGGAGAACCCTCATATCCCAATTAGATAAACATGCGGAAAATTTTAAGAACACAAAATTAAATAAGATAACACTATGATTTATAAATAATATTTTTATACTCACTATTAGTTAAACTTGTAAAGTAATTAAAACAACTCACATAGATCTAGCCTAAACAGGTACAAAATCTACTAAGAGTACAACTGGACAAGATAAATAAAGACACAGCTCCCACCATGCGGAAGGAAGAATAGAAGCTGCTGGAGAATTTATTTGTCTTCACATAAGAAAACATCACCAATCTGCATGCATCTAGACTATGTCAAAAGACATAGCAAGAGAAGTATCAGTACAAAACACACGTACTAGTAGGCATCATCAGTCAACTTGACACCCACCACATAACATAAGAAACCAACTAGTAAGATCATGAAATAAACCACCCACTTCTCCACCTTTTTCCCTTCTCTTGAATTCCTCATAATTACATTAGTGTTCTGATTACGAACCACCCTCTTAATCAACCTACTTATCAGGTACTTGATCATAGCCTAATCATTCTATCACATAGAGAAATCCCCAACTATAACCACCAACAATTCAACTAATGACTCACGTCATACCCTTGCTTGCTCGTCACATTACCCATCCATAGTCATATAATACATTACATCAACCCCCCCCCCCCCCCCCCTTTAGCACTAAACCTAATCTCTTTTCCCAATGTAAAATCCATCTAAGCATATTTGTCACACACGCTGCCACTACTTCCCGCCATTACAACACACAAATCAACCTTACTATCCATTACTCCCCCCTTGTACACTTTGCCCCTCCACTATACCCAACAAGTTCAACATGTATAAGTCAATGCAATAATATAATCATATGCATATAACGAACATATACCATATTATCAATATTTACGAACAACGAACAACTTTCCATTTTATATCACATCATTAGTACTCTCATGGAACCCAAACCCAAATAATTAGCATGCCGGAATGTGGCAACCAATCCAAGTTAGTTATGCCGGAACTTGGCACCTGATCCCATAGTTATATCGGAACGTGGCAACCAATCTAATAGTTATGCCGGAATGTGACAACTGATCCAAGTTAGTTATATCGGAACGTGGCAACCAATCCAAGTTAGTTATGCCAGAACGTGGCAACCGATCCAATAGTTATGCCGGAGTGTGGCAACTAATCCAAGTTAGTTATGCTGGAACGTGACAATCAATCCATTCAGCACACCATAATCACAACCACACGTATATCCTCAAGATCATACATTTAATTCATTAATTCATGGAAATCATAATTCATTCACCTTATTTACAACAAGTGTGATCAACAATGCATCATTCATATATATACATGTATCATAATGAAGTGAGAGCAACATGCATCACACAATTATAGCATCACCACCATCACCATGAACTATTCACCAACTCATATCATGTAATCATTAATTCAACCATACTTAGCCCTAGTTCATCATCTAAGGCTTCTTCCTAGGGTTTAATCACAATTCATCATAAATCCTCAATTCAATCACTCCAATTTATGATCTAGCTTACATTTATAACTCTAGTTCCATTTATGATTTC
This sequence comes from Solanum bulbocastanum, assembly GCA_037074985.1. Lineage (NCBI taxonomy): Eukaryota > Viridiplantae > Streptophyta > Magnoliopsida > Solanales > Solanaceae > Solanum > Solanum bulbocastanum. Next base: position 5,878,622 of record CM073603.1, on the reverse strand, counting down.
CTATTCTTATTCTTGAAACAATTCTATCCAAGATAGCAATTCTAGAAGCCCTAAAGTCATCAATTTCTCTTTTCAGGGCATAAACCCAATTACTTGATTTTTAGAAATTACCCATGGAATTTACTTGATGCACGAAGGTCTACACATAAACCCTACCATTGATTTACATATATTACGCGGTAAGCACATATTTATAACTACTCAATTCATAAAACTTAGCCTAACTGGGCGCCAAGCAGTTGCACAGAGTTTTTGGACTTCGTTTCTGGTTTTTCGAGCTTCGCAATGGTGAATTTAGCCAAGAATTCGCAAGATTTCACCATCCTCTTGCTAGAAATCTCCTTCTCATTCCTTCCCAAGCTTAGAGAAGCATTTCTGAGGTTATTAGGGTGTTTTACGACTTATTTAGGTATTTTAGTAAAATGCAGAAAATAGGATTTCACGTAATATACGTTCTGCCTCGCCTATCCTGCCCTAGCGTCAGCTTACTCCGTTGTGGCACCTGGCCTGCTCTGGCGGGACAAGGCCTAAAATTTCCTGAATTTTTGTTTCTCCTAAATAATGATGGTTTGGGTCATTACAATGTATACCAATTTACCCCTCGTTCGTCCCCAAACGACAAGTGTACGAATATAATGCACCTTATTTCGATTTATCTTTACGTATTAGAATTGGTCCACTATGGAAATCACGACGAATGGCGACTTTCCAACTAATTGCTACACGCAAAGTACTATACCCAAGGACTAGAAGAAAATTTTAGGCAACACACGAAGAAATAAAGGAATTAAAATTACACAGTCCAGCCTGCCAGGGCGGTTTCCCTCCCTCTAAGGCGGAGCTGCTGTGGCGAGAATCTCTCGCTGAAGCGGGAGATTGAGAAGCAGTAATGCGGGAAAAGGGAAAACATTTTTCCATTTCTCCCTTGAACTCCCAAAAACTCTCCCAAATTCCTTTTGATCACTCTTCTCCGAACGTTGAAACTTCAGGTAATTTTACATTCCTTACTCTCTTTACTTCATTACTTAACTAACGACGATTGCATACTGCTATTTAATTGCTTAGAGACGGTTTTTGGGTAGTTATTTTGAAATTGAACTAGGTTGATTGATTGATATAATAAACGTAGCATGGGTTCCTCCCTTATATCCCCATCGACTCTACAACATTCTGAGCATAAGGATTTTGTATAAACATGGCTAAATCGATACAAGTACGGGTGGGGAAAGTTGAAGGGTCTCTTGGTGAAAAACTCAGATTTAGGCTTCATTTAGGAGTTATTTTGCCGAAATAATTGCTTATTTATGTTCTAGGATAGTTAAATAACTATGATCTGCTAAAACTATGTCGAAAATGGAGGATTTGGGATGAAAATGCGCCATTGTTGCACGTGGTGTTCGTCCCAGATGAAGGCCGCTTTGGTGGCCTTCATAATGCCACCAAGGCGGATTATAGTCGCTGTGGCTGGATATGCAAGGTAGTGGCCTCACCCCTTAACACCCAAATTTCTTGTCCTTTATTTTCCGCCTTACACCAACTATCTTATCGTGTTTCTAACTGATTTCCAACTTCTTGCAGGCTCTCTAAATGGCAGGTCAAAATGACAAACATTTACCCTTCATCTGGTTTCCCGATGCTGTGAGCCGGGAGAGGCACCATGATAATAGCAATATGGGGTTCTGATGTGAGAGAGGTTTCGTGTTACATAAGCTAGAGGAGAAGGCACCTGCATTTTATGTTTGCCTAATGGAGTTCGGATGGGCTCCACTGACTGAGGCTTTCCTAGATGCACGTTCCACTTGGGTAAGGGAGTTTATGTCATTCTTCCTACCATCCGCTTGGATGACTCTTACCCTGTCATCCGTGTGCAGGTTGTTGACATCCTCTTGAATGCGACCTCTATTAATGAAGTATTAGAGTTGCTCGATGCTCCAAATGCTAAGTTCGAGGCCAAGCTAAGAGAGATGGATCTGGAGTGGCTTAGAGACACGCTGGTTGAGCCTACATGTTGGGATCTGGTATACTAGGCTACTGCAGAGGGTATTAATTGCAAAGATTGGTCACTCGATGCTAAGAAGTGGCTACACTTAGTGACCGAGAGGATCCGCCCATCTGGCAATTGCACAGACGTGACCTTTCCTCGAGCTCTGGTGGCGGCGTGTGCTATACAGGGCATCTCATTAAATGTGGGGGAACAGATCATCTCCGAGTAGAAGATGTTCTACTAGGGTAACAAAAAGGTTTTATTCCTACCGGGGCACATTACTACACTGTGCAAGCGGACGAGAGTGCCACTTTTTGACGCCGATAAGGTACTTCCTATAGATCCCCCCTTTCACCTCTTTTGGTTTGACAAGGCTCTACTTCTAGGAGGAAGATGAGAAGGATGAGCAGAGCTAGCAGTAGTAAGACAGCCGTGGATTCGGACGATGAGGATCCACTCTCAGGTGCACGGGTCGAAGAGGATCTGAAAGCTGTCCGAAAGAAGATGGGGAGCGCCTATGCCGACTTTACTCTGGTTTCTCCCAGCACTGCCCTAGAGGTCGAGATGCTCCATCGCCAACTGCACCAATAGAGGAGGAAAAACTTAACGAGGGACCGTTTGATGATTTGCCTCTAGAAGGCAGTAAAAATCATGTTTACCTACATCGCTCTTGGGCAGGAGATTCCATAGTGGAGAAGGATGATAATGTTCAGTTGGAGGAGTTTGAGGAGGTTGTGACAGGCCTGGTGGCCTCGGAGGAGTTAGATTCCGACACCGACTCCTCTTGGTCGCAGGGTTCTTGAGTTGCTTTCTTCGCCTTTCTTGGACTTGTTAATTTTAGACAATTTGTTTCTGACTCTCTTAAGTTTTTGTAGTACATGGATGCTAGTTTTTACTATCTGATGCAGCCCTATATTTAAGTCTAAAGGTTTTATAATCTCTCTACTTATGTTGCTGAACACTGTTTAGAGTTGGAGGGATTTATTCGGATCCCAACTAGGTCTTAATGGGTAGTTTTAGAAAACAAGAGAGGTAGGCTGAGATTCTGCCTCGCATCATCCCACTTTGGCGATCCCACCCTTGCGGAATTAATTTCGTCCTAGTGGTCAAAACGGAAACAGAACCTTGCTAAGATTTTTCTGGGGTTTCTATCTTTTCTAAATTCCACCAAGGTTCCCAGATATACTTAGCATGGTTAGAATAATTCTCATAACTAGGCTTATCATGGTCTATCCTCCAGTCAATCCCATGATACGCAAGTCAATTAATTCTGGTTAATCTAGCACCACAACTCATACCTCCAAATGATACACCCCGACATTCACAACTCACATAATTTACACCAATTAGCCAATACATTGCACATAATAAGGTTCAGACATACAATTATAGTAAACGTAATCACATCATCGCATTCACAAGTTCAACTTCACACTCATAAGTAATTCAATCAACAAGAAGCACACATTCAAAGTTCACAAGATACCATGCAAAGGCAAGTTCAATTCATGATTTAGTTCATTCCATAGATGACCATTACTAGTCATCCATGCCCTTTTTCAGCCCCTAAGGCTAGATACTAATTGGAACCTTTCAGTTCCAATTTACGTTGCTCGTTTTCCATCAGTCGTGATCACGACTTCTGGTTCACTTTATTGAGATATCAATTGGAATCAGGATATACCAATTGGACTCAATTCATACCATAAGCGACATTTTGCACGAAAAAGGGAGAATGAGTGGAACAATTTCCTAAAATGCTTCCTAGCTTCCTGAAGATTAGATGTGGACGTCAAAACACCAATCCGCAGGAGTCTAGTCCACATTTTGCTCTTGTACAGGGTGACCGGTAACCTAGGCTCTGATATCAATTGTCACGATTTAACCCACTGAGCTGTGCGGGCACCTACTCTAACACTTAAGTAGAAGAAACTTCATATCCCAATTAGATAAACATGCGAAAAATTTTAAAAACACAGAATTAAATAAGATAACACTATGATTTATAAATTATATCTTTAGACTCACTATTAGTTAAACTTGTAAAGTAATTTAAACAACTCCCATGGATCTAGTCTAAATAGGTACAAGAGCTACTAAGAGTACAACTGTACAAGATAAATAAATACACAACTCTCACCATACGGAAGAAAGAATAGAACCTGCTGGAGAATTTTTTCGCCTTCACCTAAGGAAACATTACCAACTTGCATACATACTACGTCAAAAGACATAGCAAGAGTAGTATCAGTACAAAACACACATACCGTTAGGCATCATCGGTCAATTCGACGTCCACCTCATAACATAAGAAACCAACTGGTAAGATCATGAAATAAACCACTTGTTTTTCTACCTTTTCCCCTTCTCTTGAATTACCTCATAATTACATTAGTGTTCCGATTACGAACCACCCTCTCAATCAACTTACTTGCCAGGTACTTGATCATAGCCTAACCATTCTATCAAATAGAGAAATCCCCAACAACAACCACCAACAATTCAACTAACCACTCACGTCATACCCTTGCTTCCTCGTCCTATTACCCATCCATAGTCACATAATACATTACATCAAGCCCCCCTACCCCCGAGCACTAAATCCACTCTCTTTTCCCTAGTTAAAATCCACCTAAGCGTATTCGTCACACACACTGCCTCTACTTCCCACTACAACAACACACTAAGCAACCTTACTATCCATTACTTGCCTCTTAAACACTTTGCCCCTCCACTCTACCCAACAAGTCCAACATGTATAATTCAATGGAATAATATAATCACATGCATATAACGAACATATACCATATTATCACTATTTACGAACAACGAACAACTTTCTATTTTATATCACATCATTGGTCCTCTAATAGAACCCAAATCCAAACAGTTAGCATGGCAAAATGTGGCAACCGATCCAAGTTAGTTATGCCGGAATGTGGCAATCGATCCCATAGTTATGCTGAAATATAGCAACCGATCCAATAGTTATGTCGGAACGTGGCAACCGATCTAAGTTTGTTATGCTAGAACGTGGAACCCGATCAAATAGTTATGCCGGAACGTGGCAACCAATCCAAGTTAGTTATGCCGGAACGCGGCAACCGATCCATTCAACACACCATAATCACAACCACACGTATATCCTCATACATTTAATTCATAAATTCATGGAAATCATAATTCATTCACCTTGTTTACAACAAGTGTGATCAATAATGCAACATTCATATACATACATGTATCATAATGAAGCGAGAGCAACATGCATCACACAATCATAGAATCAGCACCATCACCATGAACTATTCACCAACTCATATCATGTAATCATTAATTTGACCATACTTAGCCCTAGTTCATCATCTAAAGCTTCTTCCTAGGATTTAATCACAATTCATCATAAATCCTCAATTCAATCACTCTAATTTATGATCTAGCTTATATTCATAACTCTAGTTCCATTTATGATTTTCTATTCTTATTCTTGAAACAATTCTATCCAAGATAGCAATTCTAGAAGCCCTAAAGTCATCAATTTCTCTTTTCAAGGCATAAACACAATTACTTGATTTTTAGGAATTACGCATGGAATTCACTCGATGCACGAAGGTCTACATATAAACCCTACCATTGATTTATATATATTACGTTGTAAGCACATATTTATAACTACTCAATTCATAAAACCTAGCTTAACTGGGCGCCAAGCAGTTGCACAAAGTTTTTGGACTTCTTTTCCGATTTTTTGAGCTTCGCGATAGTGAATTTGGCCAAGAATCCGCAAAATTTCACCATCCTCTTGCTAAAAATCTTCTTCTCCTTCATTCCCAAGCTTAGAGCAGATTTTCTGAGGTTCTTAGGGTGTTTTATGACTTATTTAGGTATTTGAGAAAGATGGATAAAATATGATTTCTCGTAATGTACGTTCTGCGTCGCCTATCCCGCCCTAGCACCATCTTACTCCAGGCACTGGCGCCCTAGCGGCACCTTGCCTACTCTAGCGGGACAGAGCCCAGAATTTCTTGAATTTTTGTTTCTCCTAAATAGTGATGGTTCGGGACATTATAATAGATCTCAATTTAGCCCTCATTCGTCCCTGAACGACCAATGTATGAATGTCATGCACCTTATTTCGATGTACCTTTACGTATAAGAATTGGTCCACTACGAAAATCACGACGAATGGAGACTTTCCAACTAATTGCTACATATAAAGTACTATACCCAAGGACTAGAAGAAAATTTTAGGCAACACACGAAGAGATGAAGGAATTAAAATTACACAGTCCAGCCCACCAGGGCAGGATCCCTCAATCTGTGGCGAGAATCTCCTGATGAAGTGGGAGATCGGGAAGCAGTAAATGGGGAAAAAGGTTAAACATTTTCCCATTTCTCCCTTGAACTCCCAAATTCCTCTTGATCACTCTTCTCTGAACATTGAAACTTCAGGTAATTTAACATTCCTTACGCTCTTTACTTCATTACCTAACTAACGACTATTGCATGCTGCTATTTAATTGCTTAGAGACGGTTATGGGGTAGTTATTTTGAAATTAAACTAGGTTGATTGATTGATATAATAAACGTAGCATGAGTTCCTCCCTTACATCCCTATCGTCTCCACAACGTCCTGAGCGTAAGGATTTTGAATAAACACGGCTAAATCGATACAAATACGGGTGGGGAAAGTTGAATGGTCTTTTGGTGAAAAACTCAAATTTATGCCTCATTTAGGAGTTATTTTGCCGAAATAATTGCTTATTTACATTCTAGGATGGTTAAATAACTATGATCTGCTAAAATTATGTCGAAAACGAAGGATTTGGGACGAAAAGGAGCCATTGTTGCGCCTGGTGTTCGTCCTAGATGAAGGCTGCTTTGGTTACCTTCATCCCGCTTTGGCGGCCTTCATAATGCCGCCATGATGGATTATGGCCGCTGTGGCAGGATACGCAAGGCAGTGACAGGATACGCAAAGCAGTGGCCTCACCCCTTAACACCCGAATTTCTCTTTCTTTATTTTTTGCCTTACAACAATTATCTTATCGCGTTTCTAACTGATTTCCAACTTCTTGCAGGCTCTCTAAATGGCAGGTCAAAATGACGAACACTTACCTTTCGTCCGATTTCCCGATGCCGTGAGCCGGGAGAGGCACCATGATAATAGGAACATGGGGTTCTGTTGTGAAAGAGTTTCGTGTTGCACAAGCTAGAGGAGAAGGCGCTTGCATTTTATGTTCGCCTGATGGAGTTTGGATGGGCTCCACTGACTGAGGCTCCCCTAGATGCACGTTTTACTTGGGTAAGCGAGTTTTATTCCATTCTTCCTACCGTCCACTTGGATGACTCTTACCCTGTCATTTGTGTCCGGGGAGTTGACATCCCCTTGAATGCTATCTCTATTAATGAAGTAGTAGAGTTGCCCGATGTTCCAAATGAGGAGTTCGAGGCCAAGCTAAGAGAGATGGATCTGTTTAGAGTTGGAGGGATTTGCTTGGATCCCATCTAGGTCTTAACGGGTAGTTTTAGAAAACAAGGGAGGTAGGCTGAGATTTTGCCTCGCATCATCTCGCTTTGACGGGGGAAACCCGCTTTGGCGATCTCACCCTGGCGGAATTAATTCCGTCCCAGCGGTCAAAATGGAAACAGAACCTTGCTAAGATTTTTCTGGGGTTTCTATCTTTTCTAAACTCCACCAAGGTTCCCAGATATACTTAGCATGGTTAGAGTAATTCTCATAACTAGGCTTATCATGGTCTAGCCTTCAATCAATCCCACGATACGCAAGTTAATTAATTCTGGTTAATCTAGCACCACAACGCATACCTCCAATGGATACACCCCGACATTCACAACTCACATAATTTACACCAATTAGCCAACACATTGCACATAATAAGGTTCAGATACACACTTATAGTAAACGTAATCACATTATCGCATTTGCAAGTTCAACTTCACATTCACAAGTAATTCAATCAACAAGAAACACGCATTTAAAGTTCACAAGATACCATGAAGAGGAAAGTTCAATTCATGATTTAGTTCGTTCCATAGATGACCATTACTGGTCATCCATGCCCTTTTTCAGCCCCTAAGGCTAGATACCAATTGGAACCTTCCAGTTCCAATTTACCTTGCTCATTTTCCATCAGTCGTGATCACGACTTTCAGTTCACTTTGTTGAGATATCAATTGGAATCGAGATATACCAATTGGACTTAACTCATACCACAAGCGACACTTTGCACGAAAAAGGGAGAATGAGTGGAACAATTTCCTAAAATGCTTCCTAGCTTCCTGAAGATTAGATGTGGATGTCAAAACACCAATCCGCAGGAGTGTAGTCCATATTTTGCTCTTGTACAGGGAGATCGATAACCTAGGCTCTGATATAAATTGTCATGACCTAACCCACTGGGTCATGCAGGCACCCACTCTAACATTTAAGTAGGAGATATCCTCCAATTCTAGCCATTATCTTGCACTAAACTGATTAGAGTGCTAATGATAATTAAATGATAACTGATTAACGATGATCAATGGAGTGTAATTAATACAAACATTCACGTGAAGTCCATTAAGAACGAGGATGTAAGATAAAATATTTATGCAGGACACACTTATTAGACGAAGGCCATAATTATAATTAGCTATGGATTAGCGATAAAGTTCATAGATAATTTCAGTTTCTTTTTAGTGTAGGGTGGCATTCACTATAACAACAATTATAGGGATATCAAACTACTAAGCCACACTACAAAGGTGTGAGAAAGGGTGGTGGAGCTAAGGGTGAGGAGGGACATGTCTATTTCTGAGAACCAGTTTGAATTTATGTCTAGGCGTTCAACTACAGAAGTCATTCATCATGATTTGGAGTACATGGTTGAACAATTTACATAAAGGAAGAAACATCTTTATCTAGTGTTCATCGATCTAGAAAAAACTTATGATAACGTTTCGATGAAAATTATGGAGGTGCTAGAACGCTTAAGGCATTCCTATGGAGTACACACTAGAGATTAAGGACATATACGGTAGATCCAAGACTCGAGTAGAGACTCAGAACATTTTAAAATTGTGATAGTGTCACACCAGGGATCAACTCTTAGCCTATTTTTATCTTTCTTGATAATGGATGAATTGACTCAGTGTATCCACAATGAGGTTCCAGGAGGTATGTTATCTGTTGATGACATATATCGCTTAGACTTGCAATGGAGTGAATGCTAAGCTTGAAGTTTGACAACAAATTTTGGATTCTAAAAGATTCAAGTTAAGAAGGATCAAGATAGAATACTTGAATTGCAAATTCAAATATGTAACATATGAGGAGGTGAAGCTTGACGCAATTTTCATACAAGAGTAAACTTACAAGTGTTAGTAATTTAGAACATATTGACAAGCTAAGCATTTTCTTAAAATTAAAATGATTACAATCACCCTTAACCTATTTTTAAAAAAATTATAAATTAAAAAAATAGTTTTACCGATTAACGGACGAAAAATATATGTTATGTTAGAAATAAGAGAGAACTAGGAGTGTACGTGTGTGTGTATATATATATATATCATAGTGTCGACTTCAAATAACTTTTAAAGGTATCATTGAAAAATTACGAATAAACTTAGTTCAATCTCTTGAAATTGAGCTGCCTTAAATAAAAACATCTTATTCTTACAATAGAATTTTCTATTACAAATTGATCGACTTTCAAAATAAACATAAATCACCTATTAAAAAAAAAAAAAAAAAAAACTTGTACATCAAAGGTGGGTCACTAGAAGTAGAAGAAAATACAAACACCAACTTGTGATCAACAAGTGGAAACTTTAGTACATTAGCCTTTTTATTTTTTCATCATAAAGGGAAACATGATAATATGTGTATTTGTAGGATGTTGATTTTACCTAATTCATTAATCACCAAAAGTAGAAAACAAGACGCCATAATCATGCGCCGCAAAGTTATCTCTAAAGTTGAAAATATAACGCTACTTATTTTTCTATATAATATTTTGTATATATAATAAAATAAATGGATTGAAATAGTTTTTTAACCATACACAATGTTACACTGTTTATATATATTTGACGAAAAGTTACACTATTTATATATGGATAAAAGATAGGTATAATTAACATATAATATACATATATAAAAAGTTATTTTTATCCATATATAAATTGTGTAATAATTGGCTGAAGATGAACCCCTAACCTCTACTGGCTCCACAGCTCCACTCTGGCTTCCGACATATCTCACCCCTGGTACTATCCCCCAATGCCCATCATTTTCACACCCTACCCCCACCTTCAACTCTATAATTTTTATCTTAATTATACATATATATCATTTAGTAAATTTTATGCTTAACTATAAACAGACACACAAAAAGAAACGAGAAAAATAGTTTTCTAGCTCTTTATCAATTTTTTAAAATAGTTTACACGAGATTTAGAGATCTTAATTTTCACACATAAATTTTTTTAAAAGATCATTTTCTTATGTTCAAATTATAAGAGTGTAAAATATCTCATTTTTCAAAAGATAAATATAAAAATACTTATTATGAAAAAATATTTCCCATGGGTACATGAAAGAAAAGCCAAAAACATAGAAAGAAGTATAAACTCCACACTGACAGTTACCTAACCAAAAGGGTGAATCGTCCAAATGACCTGAATATTCTAGTAGAGAAGTACGAAAAAATAGGTCTAATGAGGATAACATGAGAAGAAGAGAGCAAACTTATAGCCAAAAACGACTTGCCGGAACTAGAAAATGCTGACAACTTTTGGTCCGGCAAGTCATCCTTGGCTGCAATTTCACTCTCTTCATCTTCATGCAAACCTTATAAACCAAACATTTTAGACTTGTCTATCAAATGGATGTTGGCAAGGTGAGTATTTATAGGCTAGGAAATTAAGTGATTGCTATATATAGGACAAGGCTAGTAGGTCCATTTAACATCCACCAAAATAATTAGGGGCTTTATCCTGTCAATATATATGTTATCATGATTTAAATTTCAACAGAAATAAAAATATTACTAGGTAGTTTCTTTTCATCGACCTAAGGCTTTTTGGTACCTGTGTTTATTGAAAGGTAGCAAATACATTTTGTAATAGTCAACATATGTGCAATTTAACTCTGGAACACCACCATTAAAAAGAAAAAAGGTAAGACACATTTATTTGTTCAATTTTTGTTTGATACTTTTTATTTGTTTATAAATAGTGAATCTTGCACATAAGATACCCTCAAAAGTTTGTGGTAGAATGATTAAGATTGTTTCATTCTTTATCAGGACTTTCACGTTTGAATCATATAAATAAAATTATCTTTATTTAAAAGGCTGATATAACTTTTCAACACAAATTCAAATTTATGTTAGCCACAAAATTGACACTGAACTTTGGGTAGGAAACTTAAAAAAGAATCTTGTACATAAAGATTAAAAATATTACTAACTCCATGTATTTGCAACTATACTCCTATTGGAATATCAATGTTTTTTTTTAAAAAAAAAATTAAATACTTCCACTAGCTATGTTGATACACATGATTAAGAATAATCAATGAATATGGAATGTTTTGTAGCTAATAGTAATTAAGAAAGTGCATGCTTTCCATCTAAGGTAAGATGCCCAAAAAGGAAAAAGCTTACTATATGCATCCAAAACCTTTCAATTATGGGCTCATAAAGTTATTTGGTACAAAATTATTATCATCCAAAACCTTCCAATTATGAATTACCGCAACTTGTTCTTCAGAGTGTGTATGGAGGGTCCCAATTAGTGATGGATAAAAGCAGGAGCGGACCCACGTGGGTTCCAGGTATCTAAATCCTCTCAGCAAAAAATTACACTATATATATGATAAATTTTTTGTATTTCTGTAGATATAATCATTTTAAACCCCCTCATGAACAAGAAGGAAACTGTAGTGTAGTGATAGATCTCCTTTTAAATTGACTCTCATGTCCAGGGTTTAAATTCCATTATGAACATTTTGTTTTTTAAGCTTCAGATTTAAACCAAAAAAGAAAAATCATTGTGAACATTATTTTTTAAATTTCTCTTCATTTAGTTTCAAGACCAATAAAAACGTGTTAAAAGGGTAGATTTAAATCCAAAAAAATTCAAGGATGAAAGAAAATTTAAACGTGGTAAAAGGTCTCTTGTAACGGAACTAACTTTTTGTTATATACACTACTTCTTAGAATTGTGTTTTGTTGGCTTATTATATTTTTATTTTTCGAACTCTTTGAATGAAAAGCCTGAATCCGCAACTCGATAAAAGAATGTTCATTGGTGGAAGGAATGTTTGAATTACTTTGAATAAAGTTGTCACGCCCCGAGCCTACACCCTGGGCAGGACTGACACTCGAGAACCATTGTTGGCCCCAAGCGAACCCTTGGTTTGGCTTATTTACTCAGCGGAAGACTTAAACACAAGAAATAGTCTCAAAATAAACTTAAATTGTCTTAAAAGAAACATTCAAACTAGCCAAGACGACAACTCAAGTCTTAAAACATAAGCCAATAGTAATGTAGTGACAAATAAATTAACTAACCGACTGTCTCTCTATGAAGCCTCTAAACAACTGAGATGGATGTCGGGACAGCCCACGACATTCTAATGAACTAATAAACTGAAAGCAATAAAAAGGGATCCTCCAAAAGCAAGGAGGCTCACCACAAGACTCTGAGTGCTCAACTAGATTAACGATGTGCTGAATGCTGATCCTGGCTACTTGTGTCTGCATCATAATAAGATGTAGGCCAAATGACATCAGTACATTAATTGTACGAGTATGCAAGGGGAATTCTAAAACAAGACATAAGCTTGAAAGGAATTTAAGAACTTACCTGGCTCAACTCAACTCAACATAACTAAACTCATTTCAATATAAAGTAGTTTAAAACAAGTGTAATATAAAAAAAGTTGTTTAAAACATGATGTCAGCTCTGTATGTATGCAAAGATATATATAACTCTAAAATGTATGTAAAAATACAAATAAAATGTGTATATAAGACTACAATTACTTTTGTGGGAGTTTCTCTAACTGACAACCAGTGATGATATAGCGTTTTGCCTTACGCTGCCAGGGTCGTCTTATACCTTGCCGAAGGTATAGAACTTGAACTACTAAGTGGATCCACTAGTCTATGCTATAAAACACTAAGGAATCATGTAAAAAGTATGACCCATTTCTACCCATGGTGGCTACATGGTTTATGGGGTTGTGAGTTGTCTGAACTCTCCCCCATATCGGTGCTCAATATTACTCCCAAAAATATGTTACTAGCTCTTATGTTTAAAAACATACTTCTTTCTGTGATTTGAGATAGTTGTTCAAAAACATAGCTCAAAGGCTATCTTGAAAATCAAAGTTTCCTCTCTTGCTTCATTCAGAAAGCAGTTACTCTTTTCTAAAAACTAGCTCAAAGGCTCTTTGAAAATCAAGGTTTCCTTTTCTTGTTTAAATATGAAAAAATTTTAAAACCTTTGGGAATACATAGTCCCCATATACTTTTGAAGAAATGAACTTCAATCTTTACTCTTTACTCAACTTGAACTTTAAGTCTTAAAACAAAGTTAAAAGCATTAGCAAAAGACTTCTTAAAAAGACTCTAAGAACTTCTCTTGACTTGACTCTTAATTGATCATTGAATTGAATTATGGATTCAATAATTGAGATTTATGATAGGAAAGATCTCATGATATTTAGGAATGATTTTAGATAGCTAAACATGAGAAATGATAAAGAAATCACTGCCTGGAAGCTAGTTCGCGACGTAGAGATGTATTTTAATTTTTTTGTCGTGAAATAAATTTTGAGGCAGAACGGTCCGTGACCGCTCCGCGACGCGAGGAGAAATTTTCAAATCTAAAGAATAGGTCCGTGACATGAACCTAGTACTCAGATTCTGCCGACTTGTTTCTTCTTCGTTTTCTAACCCCAATTCGCCTAAATTTGATTCTTCTTCTCAAATCCTCTTTAGATTTAGATACCCAGCAAATTCACCCAAGAACCTAACTCAAAACAATTCAACTTTAGACTTTCAAGAATTCCTCAATATCATCCCAAATTCAAGAACGAAAGTAAATTCAAGAACACACATCAAGAACATTCAAACTTTCAACTTTTAGGACGAATTTACGTTGAATTAAACATGTTTGGAGCGTGGGTGAAAAAACCCAATGCTGTGTGAAATCACATACCTCATAGGGATCACCCCTTGACGAAATCCGCAAGTGATTCGTGAAGATCTTGATGATTCTTGCTTCCTTTCCTCCTTTCTCCTCTTCTTCTCTCTTTTCTCAAAATCCTAACTCTTTTTCCAAAAGTGTAAACTGACTAAGATCAGTTTAGACCCCAATTAATTACCCAAAAATGAAATAAAATAATTGGGTAAGGAAAAGACCAAAACACCTTTTAAAAATCCGAATTTGACATTTCCTTATTCGAACAACCCAACTTTCAATGGGCATATCTCACTCATACAACCTCATAGGGATCACCCCTTGACGAAATCCGCAAGTGATTCGTGAAGATCTTGATGATTCTTGCTTCCTTTCCTCCTTTCTCCTCTTCTTCTCTCTTTTCTCAAAATCCTAACTCTTTTTCCAAAAGTGTAAACTGACTAAGATCAGTTTAGACCCCAATTAATTACCCAAAAATGAAATAAAATAATTGGGTAAGGAAAAGACCAAAACACCTTTTAAAAATCCGAATTTGACATTTCCTTATTCGAACAACCCAACTTTCAATGGGCATATCTCACTCATACAAACTCGAAATCGCGCAAATTCGGCGGCGTTGGAAAGATTATTCTAAGTCTTTCCTACGATATCTGGAAACACGCCTAAATAATCCTGAGATAGAAGATATGTTCATTTTAAGTTGACCAAAAACTCAACTTTAACACACTTAAAAATTTCCAGATTTCTATACTTTCCAAAAATGACTATTTCCTTTTTTTTAAAATTCCTTTTTAGTTCTTTCTAGTTACAGGGTGTTACAATATCTCACCCTTGGGAACATCGTCCTCGAATGAGCTTACTCTTAGTAGGCTAAGGGTGTAACATCTAACATTCAGTTCAAACACCCAACAAGCAATGCAACTACAACATGCAATCTCATAAGTTAAAAGTACTAATAAAAGAATTAGTACCTTGATCTAGAATTTCTCCGATTTCAAAGAGATGTGGATATCTCTTCTTCATATCTTCCTCAGCTTCCCAAGTAGCTTCCTCAACAAATTGGTTCTTCCAAAGGACTTTGACTGATGCTACTTCCTTAGTCCTCAACTTGCGAACATGGCGATCTAGAATATGGACATAAATCTCCTCATAAGACAAGCTATCCTTGATCCTAATATCTTCAGTTGGTATGATTAATGAAGGATCACCCATGCACTTCTTCAACATGGAGACGTGAAAAACCGAATGATCCGCTACTAACTCTTGTGGTAGCTCCAACTTATAAGCTACATTACCTATCCTTTTTGATATTCTGTAAGGGCTAATATACCGGGGACTAAGCTTCATCTTCTTACTAAATCTCACGACACCCTTCATGGGTGAAAGCTACATTACCTACCCTTTTTGATATTCTGTAAGGGCTAATATACCGGGGACTAAGCTTCCTCTTCTTACCAAATCTCATGATACTCTTCATGGATGAAACTTTTAAGTATACCCAATCATCTACTTCAAACTCTAAATCCCTTCTCCTAACATCAGTGTAGGATTTCTGACGACTCTGCGTCGTTTTCAATCTCTCTTGAATCACTTTCACCTTTTCCATAGCTTGATAACTAAATCTAGTCCTATCAACCCTGTTTCACCAACTTCAAACCATCCAAGAGGAGATCTGCATCTTATCCCATAAAGAGCTTTATAAGGAGCCATTTGGATGCTAGAGTGGTAACTATTATTGTAAGTGAACTTGATGAGAGGTAGGTGATCATCCCAATCAGGCCCTCAACATATCCTCTAAGGTCTGGATAGTTCGCTCTGCTTGCCCATCTGTCTGAGGATGAAAGGCAGTACTTAAGTTCACCTTTGAACCCAAGCCTTTTTTGAATGACTTCCAAAACTGGGTAGTAAACTGTGCACCTCTATCTGATATAATCGAAATAGAGATTCCATGAAGTCTTACCACCTTTTGAATATATAACTTGGCATAGTCCTCCGCTGTATGGGTAGTCTTCACTAGCAAAAGGTGGGTTGATTTTGTCATTCTATCAACAATCACCCAAATAGAATCATGTTACATGCGAGACCTTGGTAAGCCTGTGATGAAATCCACATTAATCATCTCCCATATCCATTCCGGAAGTTCTATATTTTGAGCCATACCGCTTGGCCTTTGGTGCTCTACTTCAACTTGTTGGCAATTCGGACAATTGGCAACAAACTCTGTAATGCCCTTCTTCATACTATTCTACCAATAAACTTCTCTCAAATTGCGATACATCTTTGTGGAATCTGGATGGATGGTATATCTGGAGCTATGAGCTTCCTCCATGATCCTCTCTTGGAGTTCATCCACTTTAGGTACACACAATCTACCTTGATACCTCAACACATCATCTCCCTTTTGTTCAAAAACCATTACTTTTTGTTTATGAACATTTGCCTCCAATTCAGGCAAAATGGGATCTTGGTCTTGCTTCTCTTTTACTTCTGACACTAATGATGATTCAGCCTCATTCATCACCACCACTTCTCCTTCTGTGGAATCCATTAGTCGGACTCTCAAGCGTGCAAGTCTATGCACATTTTTCACCAACTCTCTCTTTTCTTCCTCAACATGGGCGGTACTATCCATAGACAACCTTCTTAAAGCATCAGCAACAATATTAGCCTTACCTGGGTGGTAAAGAATACACATGTCATAATCCTTGAGTAATTCTAACCACCTTCTTTGTTTGAGAATTAAGCTCTTTCTGAGTGAACACATATTGAAGACTCTTGTGATTAGTGAATACATCAATATGCACACCATACAAATAATAACGCCATATCTTCAAAGCAAATACTACAACAGCCAACCCTAAGTCTGGGTAGTTCTTCTCATGAACTTTCAACTGTCTAGAGGCATAAGCTATAACTTTGTCATTCTACATTAACACACAACCCAAACCAACTCTAGACGCATCACAATAGACCACAAAGCCTTGCGTACCTTCTGGTAAGGTCAACACTGGGGCAGTAGTCAACCTCTTTTTCAATTCCTGAAAACTTTTCTCATAAGCTTCAGACCATTGAAACTTCACTATTTTCTGAGTCAGCTTGGTCAAAGGAGACCAAATAGATGAGAGCCTCTCTACGAACCTTCTATAATAGCCAGCCAAACCAAAGAAACTCCTAAAATCAGTTGGAGATGTGGGTCTAGGCCAATTCTGTACTGCCTCAATTTTTTGAGTATCAATTTTAATTCCCTCTCCAGACACAATGTGGCCTAAGAATGCCATAGACTTAAGCCAAAACTCACACTTAGTGAACTTGTCATACAACTCTTTGTCTTTTAAAGTCTGGAGAACTATTCTGAGATGACTAACACAATCTTCTTCATTCCTTGAATAGATTAATATGTCATCAATGAAGATGATAACAAACAATTCTAAATAAGATTTGAATACTCTATTCATAAGGTTTATAAATATTGTAGGCGCATTGGTCAAACCAAAGGACATGACCAAAAACTCATAATGACCATAACGGGTTCTGAAAGTTGTCTTTGGAATGTCACATTCCCTTACTCTTAAGTGATGGTAGCCAGATCTGAGATCTATCTTAGAGAAACAGGTAGCACCCTGAAGTTGGTTGAAAAGATCATCAATCCTTGGGAGAGGATATTTGTTCTTGATGGTAACCTTGTTCAACTGACGTTAATCTATACACATCCTAAGGGAACCATTATTCTTCCTCACAAACAAAACCGGAGCGCCCCAAGGTGAGACACTTGGTCAAACAAAACCTTTATCAAAGAGGTCTTTCAAATTTTCTTTAAGCTCTTTCATCTCTGCTAGAGCCATTCTATATGGCGGAATAGATATAGGACGAGTATCTAGAAGAATATCTATACCGAAGTCTATCTTTCTCTCAGGGGGGTCTCTGGGAAGATCATCAGGAAAGACTTCTGGAAACTCTTTTACTACTGGGACTGACTGAATAGGAGGTATCTCAACATTAGAGTCATTAACTCGGACTAAGTGATAGACACACCCCTTAGAAACTAACTTCCTTGCCTTAAGGTACAAAATAAAATGACCCTTAGGCACTGCTGAACTATTTTTCAACTCTAAGACTGGCTCATTTGGAAAATGAAACTTGACAACTCGAGTTCTACAATCAACTAAGACATAACGGTCTTGAAGCCAGTCCATACCATGAATGACATGAAAATCTACCATGTCTAACTCAATTAAATCAGTCATGGTACTCTTGTGATTGACGAAAATGGGATAATCACGATAAACTCTCTCTGTTAGAATAGACTCATCAACAGGTGTAGAAACACTAAAGGGTTCACTAAGTTGCTCAGGAATAACATCAAAATTCATCATAACATATAGAGTTTCAAAAGATAAACTCCCTCCTGATCTAGCAAAGCATAAACATTAGAGTTAAAGACTTAGATCATACCAATGACAACATCTAGCGAATCCTCTTGCTCTTGGCGACTGGTGTAAGCATATAGGTAGTTTGATCCTCCGCCATTACCTAAAGTAGCCCCTCTAGGTGCATCTCTCTCTAAGGAAGCAACTGAAGAAGACTGGGCTTTATTGCCCTGATTCCCATTACCTTGTCGATTCTTAGGACACTCTTTTATAAAGTGACCCTCTTGTCCACACTTAAAACAACCTGTGGAGCCATCGCGACACTTACTTAGGTGGGTTCTACCACACTTAGCACATGCAGGAGCCCAATTACCTTCTTGTGCCACACTACCCTGAGATTGGGCAGGTCTAGCCCTGAAATACTATGAATTTTGACTATTGTACTCACCTTTGTTACTGGGTGCAGGTGCATTAGCAGATGATGGAGCAAGTCCCTTTTGCTTATGTTGGAAAGAATACCGGTTCACACTACTCTTTTGCTACCCGGACTCATTCCCTGATCTTAGCCCTCATATTCTTAAACTCTTCGCTATCCCTCAGCTTGTCCTCCTCACTTATTGCACATGGATCATCAACCTTGCTATGTCCGTGTCACCTATTAGCATGGTTGTCTTACCTTTCTTACTTGACAGACAAGACAATTCAGCAACAAACAGATTCATCCTACTCCTTATATCCGCAACCATCTCCGGAGCATAACGGGAAAATTGGGTAAACTTAAGATTGTACTCATGAACACTCATAGATTCCTACTTAAGAGCGAGGAATTCTCTAACCTTTGCTTCTCATAGCTCACGGGGAAAGAAATGTCCCATGAATGCATTCTCAAACATAGCCCAGCTCACAATCGGTTACGCGCAAGCACGAGTTAGAAAGAAACTTTATAGAGATGAACTCTATCGCACGAAATGAGTAAGAAAGAAGTGAGATAATTTCCTAAATGTTGCAGCCTCCTAATTATAGATGCGGCACACTTCACACCAATAACTAGGACTCTACAAACATGGCTTCATAGACTCTCTATGACTCTTGAACTCTGTGTTCTGATACCAAGTTTGTCACACCCCGAGCCTACACCCTAGACGTGGCTGGCACTCGAGAACTATTGCTGGCCTCAAGCGAACTCTTGGCTTGGCTTACTTACTTAGCGGAAGACTTAAACACAAGAAATAGTCTTAAAATTAACTTGCGAAATAAACTTAGAATGTCTTAAAATAAACATTCAAACTAGCCAAGATGACAACTCAAGTCTCAAAACATAAGCCAATAGTAATGTAGTGACAAATGAATTAACTAACTGACTGTCTATCTACGAAGCCTCTAAATAACTGAGATGGATGTCGGGACAGGCCCATGACATCCTAATGAACTAATAATAAACTGAAAGTAATAAAAAAAGATCCTCCGAAAGCAAGTAGGCTCACCACAAGACTCTGAGTGCTCAACGATACGCTGGATGCTGATCCTGGTTACCTGTGTTTGCATCATAATAAGATGCAGGCCAAATGACATCAATACATTGAATGTACGAGTAGGCAAAGGGAATTCTAAAACAAGACATAAGCTTGAAAGGAACTGAAGAACTTACCTGGCTCAACTCAACTCAACATAACTGAACTCATTTCAATATAAATCAGTTTAAACAATATAAAGCTGTTTAAAACAAGTGCAATATAAAGAAAAGTTGTTTAAAACATGATGTCAACTCTTTATGTATGCAAAGATACATATAACTCTAAAATGTATGTAAAAATACAAATAAAATGTGTATATAAGACTACAATTACTTTTGTGGTAGTTTATTTAACCGATAATCATCACGTAAGAGCTATTGTGATGATACAGTGTTTTGCCTCACGCTGTCAGGGTCGTCCTATACCTTGCTGAGGGTATAGAACCTAAACTACTAAGTGGATCCATTAGTCTATGCTATAAAACACTAAGGAATCATCTAAAAAGTATAACCCTTTTCTACCCATGGTGGTTACATGGTTTATGGGCGCTGTGAGTTGTTTGAACTCTCCCCCATATCAGTGCTCAATACTACTCCCAAAACTATGATACTAGCTCTTATGTTTAAAAACATACTTCTTTCTGTGATTTGAGATAATTGTTCAAAAACTTAGCTCAAAGGCTATCTTGGAAATCAAAGTTTCCTCTATTGCTTCATTTAGAAAGTGGTTACTCTTTTATGAAAACTAGCTCAAATGCTCTTTGGAAATCAAGGTTTCCTTTTCTTGTTTAAATGTGAAAATATTTTAAACCCGTTGGGAATACATAGTCCCCATATATTTTTGAGGAAATGAACTTCAATCTTTACTATTTACTCAACTTGAACTTTAAGTCTTAAAACAAAGTTAAAAGCATTTGCAAAAGACTTCTTGAAAAGACTCTAAGAAATTCTCTTGACTTGACTCTTAACTGATCCTTGAATTGAATTATGGATTCAAGGATTAAGATTTATGATAGGAAAGATCTCATGATGTTTAGGAATGATTTTAGATAGCTAAACATGAGAAATGATAAAGAAATCACTGCCTGGAAGCTAGTCCGCGACGCAGAGATGTATTTAAGTTTTTTATCGCGAAATCAATTTTGAGGCAGAATGGTCCGTGACCGCTCCGCGACGCGAGGAGAAATTTTCAAATCTGAGGAACAGGTCCGCGTCTAATCGCGGACCTAGTACCCAGATTTTGCCGACTTGTTCCTTCTTCGTTTTCTAACCCCAATTCGCCTAAATTTGATTCTTTTTCTCAATCCTCTTTAGATTCAGATACCCAGAAAATGTACCCAAAACCTAACTCAAAACAACTCTAAAATCGACCTTAGACTCTCAAGAATTCCTCAATATCATCCCAAATTCAAGAACGAAAGTAAATTCAAGAACACACATCAAGAACATTCAAACTTTCAATTTTTAGGATGAATTTACGTTGAATTAAACATGTTTGGCGTGTGGGTAAGGAAAAGACCAAAACACCTTTTAAAAATCCGGATTGGACATTTCCTTATTTGAACAGCCCAACTTTCAATGGGCATATCTCACTCATACGAACACGGAATCATGCAAACTCGGTGGCGTTGGAAAGATTATTCCAAGATCTTTCCTACGATATGTGCAACCACACCTAACTCATCCTGAACTAGAAGTTATGATCATTTGAAGTTGACCAAAAACTCAACTTTAACACACAAAAATTTCCAGATTTTTGTACTTTCCAAAAATGACTATTTCCTTTTTTTAAAATTTCTTTTTAGTTCTTTCTAGTTACGGGGTGTTACAAAAGTTGGAAAAATAGAAGAGAGAGGGGTGGGTGGGTGTAAAAATTAAAGGACAGCACAATAGAATAAAGTTTAAATGACCCACATAACATTGTGGAATAAGAAACAAAGCTGTCATGTTAGTGGATTATGCAAGAACAATTTCTCTGTATTTACATAAAAAAAAGAACTTTTAACAATAAAACAAGAGCAAAATAGGGTGTACCATGCTATTTCTACTGCATTCAAGAAATTAAAGGAAGTTTTTTTTTGTTTCCGTCTTACACTTGGGTACGTTCGGTATGGGGGAAATTGAAAAATGTTTTTTAATTTTTTTCCTGTTTCAAATTTTTGTACAATATTTTTTCTAAAAAACATAATTTTCTTAAAAATAGAAAATGACTTCTCTAATAATAATAAATAAAAGAACTATGTACCACAATTGGCATATATTCCACATGACCACACCCCTACCACAACCGGCCATCTCCTGAATTTGTCTATATTATATATAAATGATTTTAAAATAATATTATTTTTTTAAGTTATAAAAAAATAAATAAGAAATTCACTATTTTAAAAAAAAAAAATTTACATGAAAAATATTTTCCTTCATACCCTGAGTTACACACCCTATGTCCATCCAATTGTATTTTCGCAAGACTTTTGAAAATCAACTAATATCCTCTCAACCATGCAAATAGAGTCCTCACTTTTCTTTTCATTTTTTAAAATATTTTATCGGGTGTACGCAAATTCTAAAAGATAGATAATATGAATCGAAAAAATATATATTTTATAATATGCTAAAAAAAGGAGTTCACAATATGCTTTCTTATAAGTTGAATTAATTTTTTATTAATACATGCATGTATATATATGTGTACATTAGGAGAGGAGCTAGAGACGAAGATATGAGGTTCAAATTTTGATTCGTCTCTAATGTACATAATGGTTAGAACCTTGTTTTCAATAAATAATACAATATTATACAAATTAAGTGTGAATAAGAAGAGAGCGAAACGTGGCCATGAACAACTTGCCGATAAAAAATCTCTATATGTACTTGCGAAGTGAATATATTCTCATGTCCTCATTTAGATGACATTGCCTTTCCGAGCATCTGTGGGTCGTTTTATCACCTGGGTCGGATCTACGATATTTCGTCGATTTATGGAAATTCAGTAATTTTCGTTTAAATCCTATATATTATATAATATATGTACTCTCTCTCTTTGTTACAATACGTGGATCTCGAGAGTTAAATGAAAAACTTATTTTATAATTATTTTTTTCATATTTCTTTTAAATATTTAAATTTTTTAATTATTATAACATACAAAACTATTTATGTAGTTTCAAAAAAATTAAAGAATCTATATCCAACTTAATGGTCAAAATTAAGATTTTTGAATCCTGATTAGCCCAAAGTATCACGTAAATGAACACAAATGAAATACTTAAATATCT
Organism: Solanum bulbocastanum; assembly: GCA_037074985.1. NCBI lineage: Eukaryota > Viridiplantae > Streptophyta > Magnoliopsida > Solanales > Solanaceae > Solanum > Solanum bulbocastanum. The sequence goes on along the minus strand of CM073603.1, from coordinate 5,855,261 downwards.
ATGAAATATTTTACTATAAATACAATTATTACCGTGTCTGTATGTTAACTTAAAATTATTATAAAAATTCAAAAACTTTAAATCTTGAATCTCACTTCGTTTAACGCAAGATTGTAGTAGCAACTTCTCCTTAATAATTGATTGAGAATCAGACTTTTGGACTCACTGCACTAAGAGAAAATATTTTTGGATTTGTCTTGTCATATTCTGTCGATGTCATTTACAAAAGAAATATTTGAATGGTCTATGAGTAGTGGGCATCATAACCAGCAATTTAGACTTTTTAATATTGATCTATGTAAGAATTGATACAAAAAAATTGGGATTTTTTTCTGAGTATATTGCTAAAAGAAGTATTTATATTATCCTATACTAAAAAAAAAATAATTAAAAATTGTACACTTGTCCTAAAGTTATTGAATAATGCTCCAACAAAAATAACCAACTAACATTCCCTCATGGTCTCTGGATATTGACCCTAAGCTCCTCTATTCGCTTCTATATTATAAAGTAATTGTGATGTATAGTATTCTTAACGTAATTTTTAAATAACATATGTTATTTCCTCTATATTTTGAAAGTCGATCAAATTTTTAATATATTTTTTAAATACTTTATTTTGCTAATTATTATAATTTATAGTATAATTTTTTTAGTAATTCATAAATATATATAACATACTAAGAAAGAACATAAGACATATAAATTAAAATGGATAAATTATTAAATAATAATTATTTTTTATCAATTTTTCCTTGTGAGCAGGGGTGTTATATATTGTGAGAATAAGTAGAGGAGATGAGGGCTTGACCATACCTCAATGTACTACACAAGGATGACACACTTCCTTCACAAAAGGAGGGTTAGGAAATAATTATCTACAAACTAACCCCTGCGCTCACTATAATAAAAATAACTTTTAACGATAATAAATTAAATATATACATTAATAAAGAGTGTTACAATCTTTACCAATATTATTTAATTATCATTACATTCAACATGGCTATAGACTTTAGGGACATTTACAAAGAATGTTAATTACTACTAAAAATATATATTTAGCAGCAATTAAATTATTAGCGTTAATTAATTGTAATCAAAGATCATTTTTGATGTAGTAATAGATAAAAGAAGTAATTAGCTAACAAAAAAAGTTAGTCTTGTCATATTTGAGTCTAATGAATGGCATTTGGTACCATTACATGAAAGGAAAGGAGCCCAACCTATATTATTCTTTAAACAATATGCCCTTAAATTCTGTCTCAACTATCACCTCTATATTTCCATGTGTCTATACTAATTTTAAAAAGAAAAAAGGCTCAAATATATCACCAAATATTTAGAAATAACTAATCTATGCCATTATAATTTAGGCTCATTTATAATATTGCTTTTACAAAAAAAGGTTCATTCGTACATATTACTATTTTTAAACAGAAAATACATCTTGCAAAATTATTTATGTCACATGAAACGTCACCTAATTATTAAAATGACTCAATATTTAACTAAAATCAAAATTAAAATGGGACCCTATTATGAGTTTTATTTAAAATGTTACTATTAAAAATAATATAAATGAATCATTTCTAATAATACGATGATATATTTGAGCTTTTTTTCTTGAAAATAAAATAAAAATAGAGATGGAACTATTTGACTTTATAGTGGATTATCTTTCCTCTTTCTATCAAGAAGAGTAAGAGAGGCATATCCCTCTTCCACCTTAGTGGTTGATATGGATCCCAAGGCATTCAAGTCATTGGTGTTGGAATTTTGAGTTTTAAGGAAGTCAAAATCGATCATGATCAACGTCTGATCAAGATGACCACAAATAGTATTTGAGTAAAATAAAAATATATTTTCAAGCATGTATTTTTAAATCAAAAAGAAAAATAAGGTAAAATTTATTAGTTATAATTCCTAATTCATAAGTTAAAAGCAATAAATTCAAGATTTTGCTCGTTGTCAAAAGCACATTTTGTGAAGTATATATTCTCCTGTCCCAGCTCTCATGCACATACAAATGACACAATAATTGTTGTTTATATGCTTTATCTTAGATATATAAGTATGTCAACTTCATTCTATCCTTAATGGATCTTGTTCTCCACAAGTTTATATGTTCAATTCCTATTACGTTTGACTTTTATCAATCTTCAAAATAACATGTATTTAGGAAATAATAGTTTTAAAACTATATATTTATTCCAAGTCATGTGCTTCTGTTGTGATAATAAAGTACAGTGAACATAGGCAACACTTTGCACCAATTTTACTATCGATGGGGCATCATATCTTTTATGTTTTGAACACCGCCATAGGTATAGGAAAGAAATTAAAAGAATTTAACATCTATTATATATGCAAAATATAATATAACTTTATTTTATGAAGAATATTCAGATAAACTCCTTACGGCCTAGCTCCAGACATATCGAAGAGATGGAGATTCTATGTAGAGATAGAAAACAAGGGACTTAAAATTCTAATTTGAGAAAATTAATGATCTCTTGAGATTCGTTATAATATAAACTAATAAAATGTTATATAAAAATCTCTTGTATTTTATTTACTGATTTTATCTTTTATATTTTATATGACATAATGTCATAATCAAAAGAAAATCTGTAATGGACCATGAAACTGATCTCGATTATAAACACAATATTTACGTTGAACATCAACAATTCTACAAATCTTAAAAACAAAATTATATTCTGAAGTGCAAGTTTCAACGTTAAATATTAAACTTCCTAATCTAATTCACAAAATAAAATGTAAAAAAATGATAATAAATGTGAAACATTTTATTCAAATTTAAAATGATAGTCCATATTCCTAATCAGTAACTCAGAATATGGGTGGCATTGCGTTGACCAAATTCATATATACAATGATTGTGTGGATAGAGATAAGATAAGAATACAAATCTACATAGCATCTTTTTGGCCAACTCAACTTGAAAATCGAAATGAGATCTGAATATTAGATAGGGTTAGCGTATATATCACAAATTATAATAAATTATCGTTGAAAATTAAATGATAAAAATAAATAAATAAATATTTAAGTTGAGGTGCAGATATCTCGCTCTCTTTAAAGAGATTCAAGATATAATTTTCATCAGTCAAGCAGTATATTGTTGAGTTGTCCCTTCCAGGATACTAAAGAGACTCCTCCGTTTATATCCTCCGCACTCGAAAGAGATACTATAGAAACTACTTTAGATTAGTTCGTCTTTTGTATAGATCAACCTTATTATTGGTATTATTAAATAAAATCCTTCCGTTATTAAGCAAAAAATAAATAAATTGAAGACTTAGAATGTTTTCTTTATCTCAATTGTCTCTTTCACTACACTAACATCAAAATATAAACACAATATAATACTTCTCATATTTTTCCTCTACTACAATTCAAGAAATATTTTATTCCATTAAAAATTTGTAATTGAACTCCTCGATTAAATTTCGAAATCTACCATTTCATCTTAGTTAACTCTGTTAGAATTATCGGCACCAATCAATTTATAAATCAAAATTTCTAAAAATTTAGTTTATTGACTAACTTTATCCTTTATTATTATACTTAACTTATTTCGATATAAAATCCACATGCTAGGTTTCACGTAAAAAACTTAAAGTAATCATAAGGGGTTGTCTTCTATCTCAAATCAACTCATTATTATTTCACTAATTTTTTTCGTTATTATCCAATCTATTACAGATATATTGACTAGTAATAGATGTAGAAATCTCACGTAAGTATGGAGAAATCAAGTATTGTATTGATGAAAATAATGTTGAGTTACAAGCTCCTTATATAGGGAGACAATTGTAGAGTCCTAAGTTAACTATACTTAAAGTCCAACTACAATACCTATTACTACTATAATAATAAAACAATTATAAATAATCTAATCCTAGTTATACTATAACCTAATCGGAATCTAATCCTAGTTGTAATATAATCATAATTAATATAAGTAGTATAATCCTAGTGACTCTAATTCTACAGCAGTGCTGTAAACTCGTAGTTAGCTTCGTTGGACCTGTTCCTTTGACATGTTCCAATCATCAGCTTCCTTCATATTCAACACTTCATTGAAGATACGTCAGTCAGCTTCGTTGGACCTGTTCCTTTGACATGTTCCATCGTTAGCTTCCTTCTCCTTCAACAATAGAGTCTCACCTTTTAATAAATTAAAATAATAAATCAAACTACATAGATCATAATAATTATATCAAGATCAAGATTAATTTAAGTAAATGTAATGGACTAGAGTATTTGTTTTTCAATATTCATAATGTAAACAAACATCTCTACTTGATCCGTTCAATATCTAGAGAGAGTACTAGTATAAGAAGTTGAAATATGACCACTCTAAAATAAGAATTGTAGTGTTTATAATTGAACAACAACTACTAAAGAACCAGATCTTTATCTGTATACTAAAAGATTTGGATTATGGAAGTTCGATTCATCCAGATCCTTCGCAAAAGACTAGTTGGACACGTCTAATGATCAGCTGACACGAAGCAGAATTCAAGTGCAAAAATGATTTTTTAATTTATGACATCGACGGTTCAAGGAATTTGGTTATAGAATTTTATCGTGATTTTTTACTTCTTGAACGAAAAAAATTGAAAACATTAAAAGTGCCACATAAATCCACTTCCCTTTCTCTGATACAATCATATTCCCTTTCGGATACATCCCTCCCTTCTCTGATACATCACTCCCTCTCACCAATGCATCTCTATCCCCTCTCGGATACATCCCTCTCCGCTCGAATACTTCTCTCCCCCTCTCAGATGCATCTCTCTCCTATGTATTTGGATGTCCTATCCCCTCTCTGATACATCCCTCTCCTATGTATCTAGATATCTGTTGATGTATCCGGAAGTCCAAGTGATATATCTGAAATTCATAGATTTTAAGAGATTTTTGTAATTTGAAAAAGAGTAGGGAAATAATGTAATTAACTCTTAACATTATGAGATTTATGTAAATTATACTACTTATTTTCTATTGTTTGGTAAGTAAGCAAGAAAATATTATCATGAAAGTATTGTGTTATCTAGCAAAACACCATGGAGACTGAATGAGATCCGGAGTGTGGGTTTGGAGGAGGGATGGTCAAGGGTTGGGGAAATTGAGGGTGTAGGATGGAGATAATAAACTTGAAATGACACTTGTTTTTTCAGAGAAGTCATTTTTCTCATTTTTAATGAACTTATTTGCAAGAGATGTTTTTGACTAATCAAAAGTAAGAAGATTAACATAGATCTAGAAAATATTTTCCTCCATACCAGTGGTGTGTGCAGAGTCTTATCATGATTTTGAGAAAATAGAGAAATTATTTTCAATATTAATAACATGAAAAAAGTAGTGTTTATTATCCTCCACATATCCATGACATAAGAAAAAGATACTCCTACGCTAAATCAAATTTTGTAACAACCAAACTTTATAGTATATGATCAATGAGTAACTGAAACCTAAATATAGAAATAGTACTATTAATCTGTCAAGTTGTTGAAACAACTTCCTTTTCCTCGCAAACATAATTCATAATTCAAACCGACTCCAATTACAGATTCGACTGAATTCAATATTTTAATATATATATAATTACTAAAATCTCAACCAATATTAATTTTTAAACCCCTAATTTCAATTGTATGGTGAATTTAATGATAGTAACCTTACAACAATAATCCAACTTGTTTGGATGGTTGTTACCTATTATATTGTATTATACAATATTTTTTCGATTGTTAATTAAATTTTATTGTGCTATGTTTATGACTTTATGTCATTAAGTTCAGTGTTGTGTAGTGACGCAAAGTTCCATAATGATTGATTTTGTGTGATTGTGTCATTACATTAATCTTTTATCCTATATTTTTTTTTATTTTATCTTTTCCTCGTATCCTTCATTTCATTAGATTTAATCCTTTAGATTATTGAAGTGTGACAGTATATATGTAATGATGAAAAACGATACAGTCTATCCTTTAAAAGTAATACTACTAATACAGTATGTCTTATTGAGTCTTACATGAGCAGAAGATGATGAATTGTACAAATGTATATTAATTGGCTTAACATCTCTCAACACAAACAAACATATTATATATATATATATATATATATATATATATATATATATACTAGTTTTGGACACGTGTTGCACACGAATCTCAACTAAGAATTGATTCTTGTAATATGAGTCATGTTAAACTGCATTGTTATGAGTATCACAAACCGTTTAGTATGGAAATACAAATTGAAATAAATGAACAATCAGCCTATTTGAGTGACTTCTTTGTTGATTGGCCAACGATTTTCAATATTCTGTGAACCTATAAAAATTGAGCAAGTAAATTAAGTTTGGTATTAATTAATTACCCCTTCAATTTATGGTCTTCACATTTTTAGAATAGCATATTTGAATTGTTGGAAGGTGAAACAATCCTCTCTATTAATATGATTCAATGCAGCAAAAACTATCATCAACTGAAGGATTTTTCTTTTCTTTTCAACTTTTCTTTTATAGTACTTTTCTGTACAAAATTATTAATAGGGATAGTTTTTAAGTGAAGGGTAAAACGGCCACTGTCGTACTTTCTTTTATAATCCTTTTAAAAAGAACGTCGCATTCCTTTTTTGACAACTCTTTAATTCTAAGTTTTTGCATGATATGGTTAAGACCACAATATTAAAGGGTATTTTGGTATTTTACATATCTTTAATTTAGGATCACAAGAACCAAAAATCTCTTACCTCATTAAACATCATGTCAAATTGAAACGGAGGGAGTACCTTTTTTGAATGGTGTGAGTGCACCAATTACTTCACCTCAAATCATATGTATGTGTCTTACATAGTCTTACTACAAGATTGTATGAATATAAATTAACTCGAAATGAATCGACGATATATATACCTTTTTCCAATTGGGTTGTGAGTGCACGTGCACTCAATGACTACCGACTATACATATATACATACATATACGTCTTATAGAGCTTTACATGAATAGGAGAGAATAAAATGTAGCCAAAGATGACCTGCCGATACGTCATTGCAATATTGGGCTACAACATCTCGGCAAGTCATCCTTGGCTGCAATCCACTCCCTACCTCTTCATGCAATGACTCTCTAGACAATTAATGAGCAATAAAGAGATCTCCACAAGTAGAATAGGAGAAAATGATTTGTTATGGATCACAAATTTCATGTAGCTCTTAGACTGACTCAATGGGCATACTTGTTGTGACTATTTATAGGCAAAGGAGGAAAAAAAAAAGGATGAGACACAATTTATTCCTATATGTCCCAAAATAAACATGACTAATTGACTTTACCAAAAGTGGAAAATGCCCATGCCAAATGCATTGCACAACAAATTAAAACTTTGAATATGGTCCAATTTGGACCAAAGGATATAGAGTGGAAGGATAATATTGGACCACGTGTAAATAAAGTATTGGTTGAAGTGCTCCATTCCTCATCATAATGGAACCTGTTCAGATATTATGACTTTTGGTGGTGATGGGTGTGGGGTGGGGAAGGGGTGCAAACAATTTAATTTGGTTTGATTTTTCCATTTGGATAGAGTTTTACTCAAACTATGAAGACCCTAATGTAGAAACGATCTAATGTGATTGATGGAAAATGATCTAATGTGAATTGCTTCACCTACCGAGTTGGGTTTAGGTATCATTGCGACAAATCAAACAATTGATTAGAAATAATATCAGTATAACTAATTTCAAATTTTACTAATACACCCTATATTTAGTACTTTTTCATGTACGATGATGTGATGCAGTTGATACAAATGAGGGTACGATGCTTACACAAGAAGACTTCCAACAAAGCATCTATATTCCTATATTTCCACAATGACTTGTATTATTATTATAGTTGATGAAAGATTGCTAGTAAAGAAGTTATTACTTTATGTATAATTTGTAGTACAAATGTTTGGTAACTAGTTAAAAAATAAATTATTTATGCATAAAATTAATACAATATTTAATTTGCAATTTAATTTTTTTGTATATGACAAATACCTGCATACCTAAGGAAATTGGTGTAGTATCTACGCAGAGTAGAAAATGGAATAACTAATCTAACAAATTACCAAACGAATTGCATAAACTAAAAATTACCACCCATGAAACAAGCATGCAAAATGATTTAGTTCTAAATAAAAACTTATGGTTCCATTCAGTACAAAATTAAGTTGTGTTGCTCCAAAAAACATGTTTGACCTATTAGAAACGTATAATTTTGCAACGATATGAACCCTATCTTCTAATAATATTCCAAAGCCATTAGGGAATTGATAATCTTCATAGGTCTGCAAATTCAGAGCCATTAGATTCTTTTCTCCATAAATAAACTCAGTAACTACGCGGGAGGGATAAACACCAAATACCACACGCGGTAACAACATGATAATTGTGTCATCCTCCGTAGACATTTCACTTGAAGAGTTCTGGATTCAGCCAGTCCCTACCAAAATGAATTAGCAGAAGAAGAAGAAATCATAAGTAAATTATAGAAAACAATGTGGATGTAAGCAGAGTTCAAGCAGATAATTTGTATGTAGCTGTTACTTGGTAATGTCATCCAGATGGTCATCGAAATCCACGATGTCCTTCCATTTCCCAGATGAGACATAGTCTAGAAGAACAATATTTGCAGATGGTTCTTTGATTTTCAGAGAACCGCTTGCATCAGCTCCCGCTAGTTTCCAGCTCCTAGATGATTCCTTAGTGTAAAGCTGAATAATGAAAAAGAGCTAAAGTAAAGGAAACTACTATAATGGCATGAATAACTTGTTAAAGAACACAACTATAAAATCACAATCTTATACAAGCAAGACAAGTATTTTTATCCAAGCAAGACTAAATTACGAAAACACAAATAATTGCCAAGAATGAGCTTTAGTAGAACCTGGACCTCTGAATTAGCTTGTAGTGCAATATGTAACACAATTATAAAAGTGAGGAGAACCAGATTAATACAGAGAATAGCGACATTGACAATTAAGTATCACAAATTGTTATCCAACGGATTTCAAAATAATCACATCTAGCACCACCGGGAATATGTACGCAAGGGTATGGGCCTAATGGTCAATGAAGTGGTTGAAATGACAACGGAGATAAAAGTCCTAAGCGCTTTCTTCCCATCTATCCAAACCTTGGTGAACATTATTGCCTGATACTTGTGTTGGAGAAAGATAGTACGTGCCCCGTGAAATTAGTCAACGTGTACACAAACTAAACCAAACACCACGATTACCAAAAAAACCAAAAAAAGGAACTGCTGGAAATATTGGTAAAGGGGGCATAAAGAGAATCTGATTTAGATTATGCAAACAATATAATTATCCAGCAATGCTTTATTGATAAGGAATTCCAAAACTACACCAAGAAGAATCTGAAGTTCAAAATTCTCAGGCCAGCGGTCAATTGGAACTCTTTTTATAAGAAGCCAAGTACTCATACCAGACAGTTCTCTGTTTTTCACATGAAGATGAAAGCAACTGAAAACTTGATTTCATCTGACTGAGTTAAAGCAACTTTCTCCTCTGTTGCAAGGTAAGCATGGTGATTCATCTTCATCCCATATTAAAACAGAGCAATACAGTCCACTTCAAATTCTGCTGATGTTGTTTTTCCCCCAGAAGATGTTGGAATGGGGTTTCTAATTCTTTATATATATATATATATATATATATATATATATTGGAACACGCCAAGCCATCAACAAATATCATGGGCAAATATAGAGATACCTCAAACTTGGCATCAATTTTCAGATAGACGCCACTAACTTTCATAGTGATTATTTGAACACTTCCACTTGACAAAAATATATCTCGTACATGCCTGTCACCGTCATGATACGTGCATGTCTACACCTAAATTTTAAGTGCATGAAGACATAATTTTCGGTTGATATAACTTATATTAATTCCTTTTGTTTCTCATCCTCTCCGACCTGGTATGGTCGCCTTCACATCTTCAATGATTGCCTCATCTCCTTCTCTTTTTTTTTATTTATCCTCTTTTTAACACCAATACTCAAAAGCAATCATCAGAAACACAGCTGAGAGATTTAAACAAGAGCTAACTCATCAATCAAAAATTTTGTAGGAAATGTTTTGACTGGCTTAGGTCAATTACAATATTTTCCTTCACATCCACCAGCATTATATGCTTGTAATTCCTTTTGACTCTACCAAGTAACATTGGATAACAAGCCCATCTTCATAAACACAATGGGAATATAGTCCAACAAACCAGATAAAAAAAAATTGGGTTAAAGTCATCAAACCCATGGCCATCATTGAGCCATAACTAAATGAGTTCTCACATTATTCATTGTACTTGGCCTCAATTTTTCCACCTCAGATGAGTTCTCAACTTTCCTTCTTTCTTGAACCCATCATTATGTTCATCTTTGTAGCCATGAATGATTTCAAGAACAAGTTGTTCTCCTCAACAATGGTGTTATAGAAATGAACCCATCATCAATGGAAATACAAAGAGAATATCCAATTTTTAATCTCTTTGTTATCAAATGAAATTGCCTTCGAGACCTTAACAAGAGCCCCAAGGAAGAGTTTCAACTATTTTAGGATATAATGTATTTAGTGTCCTATATGGAAAATGATTGTGTAGAATATATCCATAAATAGAATTTGAAACCATTGGGCCAATCATGTTAAGCCCTTGATGGTAGTGCTATGGTTTGGTCCAGAAAAATGATCACCTGGTTTCTTTTTCAGGGACAAGCAGCTTTCTTGTGACCTACTTGTTTGCAATCCCAGCATTTGATTTCTTAATCAAAGCTGAGGCCCAATAGGATTTATGAGACCTACCTTGGTTACCACTTGGCATATTAGCATGACCACTAAAACCACCTGAATGACGAGATTGCCCATGTTTTTTTTATAAAAGAAGAGAAAAACAAATATACCATCGAACTATAAGAAATGGCACTGCCGTGCCACTCGTTATTAGTTGTGCATATTTTTGTCATTACCACGACACAATATGCACATTCGTGCCACTTACCACTAACAGCTCAAATAGCCAGTTAAAATACCAATTTTTGGTTTAAAAATACCGAATTGGACAATAACATCAAATTAAACAGGCCACATCACTAGCATGTCCCACTTATTTTAAACCCATCCCAATCAGCTTTAACCGCTCCATATTAGAACCCGACCCAGTACTATTTTTACCCAAACCCATAATCCATTCTCCTCAATTCCCTTACTCGACCAGACCCAAATCCTTAACCCTTAACTCAGTTCTTTTGGTGATTGATCGGGAAAAAGACTATCGCCAAAGGAGGCTTCATAGCTTGTTTATGAAGGACAAAAGGAATAGCTCATAAAGGTTAGTTCTCTATTTAAATAATTATTTAAGGTGGTGGGTAGAGAATCTGTTAATGTGGGCTTTCTTGTTTTTGTCTCTGTTAATGTGGGGTTTCTTGTTTTTGTCTATGTAAAATCATAGCTTAATATGTAAAGTTTCAGTGTTTTTATGGTTTTGTTCCTTTCTTTTACGGTCCCAAAATGTGTTGTCATTCTAGGGTTTTTTATTCATAGATTTTGTATAGCCTATGTATGAGCATGATTGACAAAGTGAAAGTGTGTTTTCACTATGGGGGTGAATGAGTTTTTTCTCCTCATTTATTCAATAGTAAGAAACTGGCGCACTTCTGTCATAGGTTTGACCTGAAACCTGCTTTCTTATAAAGATTTTTGTGAGGAGTTCAAGAAAGAGCTAGGGTTTATTAAAGTTAAACAATTGTTAGTTGCTAGACCCGAGTAGGTACTATATTATTGATGGAGATGTTGGTATTTTAGGGCTTTGCAGAGCCTTATTTGCCATGAGTTGGGAGTTATACACTTGTTTGCTGCAGATGAGACAAATTTGATCATCCATACTCATATCATTTTGCATCATATCGAAACATATCATGTAGACGTTGAGGTAGCATCTGATAATGAACATGTTATTGAGGACTATAATTTTGATGTTGAGTATGATGAAGGAATTGACGTTATTAGTAGGTTGGAGAATTATACGGGAGTTGGAGAAGGATATGACATTTTCTGATATTGTGAAAGGTAGAAGGATAATGAACTACTATGCAATGGCTAATAAGTATGGCTTGAGGACGGAAAAAAATTGATATTTATGACTTGGATGGGCCTTTAGATATATTTCAAGATTATAATAATCATCCTTGAAGCTCCAATCTAACTCTCAAGGTCCATCAACGTAGCCCTTTTAAACTTGGATTTTATCACATTCAGATTGAGATCAGTCTCCAATCTCCCTCTCATGACCTTAACAGTGTACTTGGAATTGTTTTGTCCTCCCTCCGTCCTGATTTAAGTGTCTTACTTTCATTTTTGATCTATCCCAAAAAGAGTGTCTCTTTCTATCTTTATTGAGTTTTTCAATTCCTACATTCTTCTAGGAAAATTTAAGACCACAAGATTTAAAGGAATATATACATCTTTAATTTAAGACCACAAGATTCAAATGTTTTCTTTATTTCATAAGCATTGTGGACAATCAAACTAAGACACATAAATTGGGACAGAGGGAGTATATTTTTCTTCAAGTATTGTGCTAATGACTTCTCTTGGGTTTTTGTAACAAGGATCACAATTATGTTCTGATTTCAAGGTTTTGTTACTAAACCCAACCCTCATTTTATCCTGTGAGATAGAACATCTAAAAGGGCATTCCAAGTTCACAAATATACTAAGTCCTAGTGGGATCAGTTTTACAACCCTCAAGTTATACCCATTAGCCATTGCATAGTAGTTCATTACCCTTGGCACAGAGAAGTAGGATTATCAACTGCTTTTCCTTCGTGCCGACTGGATTAATTAGAAACAACGCAGATAGAATATAAAATAAGGATTTTCATTTGTTCACCCAGCAGAAATAGAACATGAAGATTATTGTGCACATACAGACTTAGATGTGAACTTGATTTCCTTGACTCCCATAATTATCAAAACAAAAGGGCAGAGTTCTATATCGTCAAATAACAACACAAAGTTCTCTAGTAAATGGAAAGAATTAATAACCTTCCACATTAAATAGAAACAAAAGAACTAAAGCAACCACATTATTCCAAAAAACTTCATCACCAAGCGAAAAATGGGACAGATATAGAAGAGAAACCATATGGTAGCTAGAATTATTCTCAAGGAAGTATAAACCATATATAGGAAGTTGGTCACGTAGTCGCTAATGCTTAATGCACCAAAAGTTCAAATTTGAATGGCATAATGACTGAAATTTGGCATCAATAATAAACTGGAAACGGTAAGAATATGAAGTAGGATGAAAAGACTTAATTTAGTTCAAAAGCCAATAGCTCATTAAAATGAAATGTGCATACCTGCATAACAGGACTCCTATCTTTGCCCTCCTTCAGTAAAGCTTCAAGCTTCTTGTTATCCAACTGTAAAGTACAAGACACATTAAGCTCAAGCACTTTCTTAACTTATTTAAAGATTGGACCATTTTGAATAGAACTATGTTGAGTAAGAAAAAAGGGTACCAGAAGTAAAGCAGCTTGAGGGAAATATTTGTAGATATGATCACCAATATTCTTGGCCACATTTCCGACCTCAAAATCATCAGATCTTTCATTTGCGTGAAAATAACCCACAATACTCAAACCTTTATCAGCATAGTACTCCTCAATCTATCCAAATAAAATTAAAAAAGATAAGAAGAGACTTCCAAATAACTAAAACAAGTTAGAAGGCATGATATATATTTAGTTGAAAATTCTCCAAAAACATCCCTTTATACTCAGTTCAAATCCATTATCCTACAGATATAGTGGATATGAACCCACATCTACAAGTATTAACCTGTAATTAGGCCTGGGCATTAAGCTGAGCCTAGCCCGAGAAATCAATGTACTTCAATTTCATTATCACAACTATCAGTGTACTTCAGTTACTACTAAATACAAACCTAATGCTCAATTTCATTATCAAAAACAATTAGTATACTTCAATTGCTGCTAAAATCCACTTTATTTCAAAGGGACGGGAACTGACCATGATAAGTGAAATTTCGAGTGGTAGAAGTAGACCAATCTGAGAGTGGAACAACGGAACAGATTCGACAATTTCGACGTTGTCGCCGTTGCCGGAGATTCTGCCAAGAAGAACACCGTTGACGGAGGAAGTCTTGTGCTTAAGGGCATGAAGGATTAACTTGATGTAGGCATTTTGATGAATCTCGTAATTCGATTCTCCACTCATCTCTTCAAACAATCACTCTGAGAATCCCTATTCCGGCTGCCGGCCGATCGAATCTGATCTTTGACTACTCCGATGTATTTGAGAATTTCCGCTATAAATTTTTTTTATGGGAGGAGATTCATATATATATTTTTTAATATATTAAGTATATTTTTTACCTTTTTTTATTTGAAATATAAAAAATGAGAAATGTTTCATTTACTATTAATATTATCATTATCATATTATTTAGTAACTATATAAAATATTAGTAGTCAATTTAGCTTTTTAAAACATAATTAATAAGGATATTTTAATATTTTATTGGTCTCAAATTATTTATTGTAAAACATCAATTAGAAGATTTTTTTTTATTGTTATCTATGTCTTAAGATGTAATCTTTGTTTACTGAATTTCTAATGTATAATTGAGGTGTTTAGCTTTGGTTTAAATATTGTCATCGGATATAATTTGCATACAACTTGAACTTGTGTAAACTACTGTTTATGCTATTAAATCATTTAAAAAATAATTACAATTAATTCATATAAGTAAGATTAGTAATGACTCCTGTAAGATAATAATTAAGGTAGGGTGAAATTTATTTATACCACAAACTTTGATTTAAAAATTTAATATTCTCCTCAACTTGAAAAATAATTATTCTCCCCCTTTTTATATGCAAAATATTTTCTACCCTCGTTATTTTTAATTCTTTATATATTAAATTCAAAATAAATTAATATATTAAATTCGGATCATATTAAATTTCAAAATAAATTTTAAAAAAATAAACATTGTGGATTAACAATATAAATTAATTAATTATATAAGTAATAAGTTCAACAAATATGAATTTAATTAAAACCATTTTTTTTTGTTGGATTAGTTCATTAATTTGAATTACAAATGATGCAACCACTTTGCTCAGCCCAAATTATCATCTTATTTTAGATGACCAATTCAGTGCTACATGTCAAATGGGCGTGTCATGCCAAGTTAAATGAAGAAGACGACAAAATCATGTCTCATGTCAAAATAATATCGCATGCGTAGTCAAATCAAACTAATAGAAATACACCGTGTGTACAAGTAATGTGTTTCAACCAATCAAATATGGTTATGTCATTCAGTCTGATTGGCCGAAAAGAGTTTGTAAGTTGGTTTGAACACCACCATTAAAAAAAAAAGCTACCTTATGATAAGACAGAGAAAGTAATGACGTGATCAAAATGCACATCTTTTTACCTGTTTTGCCAACTATCAATTGATTACAGGCCATGTTGTACAGAAATTGTTCTAAGGCCACAGGAAGAGAAAACAATACAAAGCATAGTGTTTTTGTGGTATCAATTTCACTTGTCCTTGAAAAGCTTTGTTACAAATGCAAACCATTGAATGAAAAGCTCTTTCTCCAAAAAATTAGCAACATGACTATCTCCGATTTCATTCGTACTTTGCTCCTCTTGACTAGCTAGATGTTATTTTCCAGACTTTCTTCTAGCTCTATGTCTATGTGATCGCTTCATATCTATATCTGAAACAAAAAAGTAACAATTGCATATCATCGTTAGATCTTTAACCCGGAAACAAATAAGATGTATAATGGCTATGGCTCATTGTTAGAGCTGTATAGATGCTAATGAATCATCAAACAAGGTTGCGCCTAGTAACTGTAGTGATTATAGTACTCGAATACTCATCTGTCTATCACTACATACTCCTTTTCTATCCAGAAATGACTAAATAACAATAATGTGGCACAAAAATGAAGACAGTATGTTCTTGCTTGGCGATAGATCGACTTATTTAATTGGACAAAAAAATGTTGTCGTATTAAGGACCAACCTGTCACTCTGCCAGCATTGTACAAAGCTTCCTCAGCAATAGGTCTCCACTGTTCAGCACATGAATGACTTATTCCCAAACCAACACTAAGCCCTCTCAGTATTTGTAGAGTTCGAAGAATAGAGAAAAGTTCTTCTGGAAAAGCCTAACATCAAATAGAATTGTGTTCACATTTTGACTTTGGTACTCATATTTACCAAGTACATTTAACAAAATTAATCAGCAAATAAGAAAGGCCGGTGATACAAGGCGTCACTCACTGTACTAAGAGACACAAAGAACTTACGAAGGTATGAGATCCACCTTATCATTTGTGGAGCATAATGCAAGAGAACAAAACAGACCACTTTTAAGTCACAGAAGCTGAAATCCAGATTTTATGGGACCTAATTAAGCTAGATTTTCACAAATTTTTAAGAGACTGAAATTCAGAATGATCCAGAGTCATTCTCATGACGGTTGGATATAATTGCATTTGCATCTCAAGTGAGAGACTTCCAATTTCGACATGATCTGGCCTTCTGCTTTTCTTCTTTATAGAGCACCACAATCATTCAAGAGACAACATGTCTAATGGAAACAATAAAAAGTTACTCAGCCTTTGCTGACCGATGTCAAAAGGTTTTTCTCTTTCATGATTCTTGTCTAAACATTTCTCCATTATCATAAAGATTATGGAATACTAGATTAGTAGCATGTCTAGTGTATGTATAGCAATCAAAGTGTAAACATGTGCAACAATGTCTTTTGAGTACTCTTAGTATTTGTTGTCTGTTTTCCTTTGAAGCTTAATCATGGTAGCTATAAGTATTTGTAAATTGGCCATGGCTTCAACTTCAATATTTCAGTTGCCTTTCCGCATAATTTGTTCTAGAAGCTTATAAGAATTTGTCTAGTATAATGATTTGTGTAGTTGCATTTTAAGCACAGGTGAAAAATGTGAAAGTAGTTACTATATTGATTTAGATGGTTGAAAGACATAGGGACTATGTTGTTCGGACTCTTCCAAAATGTTGCTGCACCCGTGTCGGATCCTCTAAAAATAGACTATTGTTGGAAGATCCGACATGCACCTGGTGCCATTTTTGAAGAGTCCCAGCAACATTGCCCAGAGACACAGATCTGTCTATTGAGGCAATAGATCGACAGTCTGCTAAGTTTATTTGCATGACCACAAACTATGTGGCCTTCCATCTCTATTGATTACAATATACTCCAACCAACACTTGAAACAAACAGCTCATTTTTTAAATTTACATGTCCTTATAACAAAATGCAAATAATCTGTTATAACTTCCCATCAGAGGTTGTTTCACCCCACGTTATCTTTTTCTGCGGTGTTCACGCTTTTGAGCCGAAGCTCTAAATAAAGAGGAATTTCAGGTAATTATGTCAACATAGAGTTCAGCAATGAATATTGTTCTGCTAAGTGCTAAGATTTACTTCTCGAAATCAATTCATCCTCCCAATACCATCCTAAGCAAGTTATTAACTTTAAATGGAAAAGAACTCCTTTTGCATTGTCCCAAAATTATGATCAGCTTCAGAAAAGATAAAACTCTTCTCTATACTCTCTTCACTAATTCTCTAGTTCCTTATTAACAAAGCATCAACAAAGACCCGACGACTGATATAAGTTCAAATTCTTTAGTCAGGGCTATCAAAATATAGCTGTGTCAACTCTTGTCTTCAATATCCATCACTAATCAAACTGATGGACCTTAATGTGGAAGGTAGTATCATGTGGAAAAGATATTTAGATTCTTGAATGGTAAATGCAACCATTGCTAAAAATGATTTAACATTGGGAATTGGTAAATACCATAAGTTGAGAGAGGAGGTACCGCGTACCTCAACAGCAATTTTTTTGACTGAAGATTCTTCCGAGAAAGGTTGCAGCATCTTTACACCAGGTGGTAATTTTGTGTCAAACATCCCTCGTGCCAATTTAAGCATTTCTTTCTGCTCATCCTCACATTTGCTTAGCGTGCCTATGCCAAGCTCCCTTTAATTCAAAGTGAGAAGTTCAAAGACTGGAAACATATCAGTACTAAAAGAATATAATTATGGCAACAGCTTTAATTTTGTACTAGAGTAAAAAATAAAATCATTTCCATCTTTGTTATCAGTGCCAAGAGTAGTTAGTTCGCTCCATGAAGTCGACTCCATTTTCCATTCTTCACACTTGAATAACTAGAACATAAACTACTACTATTTCCTTTGCTGTTTATCATGATTGTTTTCTTTGTTGGAAGAACATTTGTTATTTGAAGTTTTTGAGTTCTTCCATTATTATTTTGCATCATTTTGCTTTGTCAGGAAGAAAAATATTCTTGAATTTATAACAAGAGATTAATCGGAAAATTTCTCACTTAAAGCTTTCTCTGGCCCTAGTAGCATCGCCATCAGCAATAGCAAGAATAAGATTAGCATATCCAAGCCTGAGATTTTTGGGAAGATCCTTAACTTGTCCATAGTCCAGCAATGCAACCTTAATATGAAAAGAATGTCATGATCCTTGTCAGAACTCTGAACAAGAACAATTATATATGATAACTGAGAACCTGATTGAAAGAAGAAAACGAAAGATGCATACTTGCCTCAGCACCTTTGCAGATTAGAATATTCCCTGGATGAGGATCTGCATGAAAGAAACCACTCCTGAGTATCATTTGTCCATAAGCTAGGGACAAACTTTTAAGAATGTTCCTGCATGTAGAAGTAACAAATAAGAGAATAGTACCCCAGTTTACGATATTCTCATGCTGAAACAGAATGAGGTTGAAATGATAATACGAACAATTGGAAACTGCTATCTTTATAAATAGTAAAATAACAGTACGGGGATAGAGAATATGTGCAGAAATAACTTAATTGAAAGAGTCATATTAAGAGAAAAAGGACTTCTCAATTCCTAAATTCTTTGAAAAGGAATAACAGAGTTCTGCATTATGAAGTATTACTGAACAATAAGGGAGCTCCTTTCCTGAGAAATTGCAACAGTTAATGTTAGCAGAAACGTGAAAATAAAGAACACGGAAGAGCAACAATATTATCCTACGTCCACCAGAGAACAATGCACCAATATATATTTCACTCCAAAAGAATACAAGTGAAATAGTACAAGAGAGAACATCAAATGCCTCAGAAGATGAGAAGGCAAAACAGAGGTTCTGTCTTACAGATGAATTAAGAGCTACCTATTTATAGGAATGAATTCTTCCTATTGATGTCATCCATGGCATCACTATGTGTCAAAATGTCAAGGTTTAATATGTGAAACCGTTTTATGGTTTACCTAAATTTCACCTACAAAATTACTATCTTGACCTTTTATTTTGTACCAATAAAGAATTATCTTCCTACCAAATCTTCACATTAATTCATCTTGAATCTTGTAAATTCCTAGCCAAGTAAATTGGCACATGGAATTTTCATATCCATTGGGTTTGACCCCACAAGGACCAAACCAACACTTTCAATCTCCAATTTGGTTTGCGTTCCAAGCATGCGTATGAACAATTCTGGCCAAAACTTCTAAGCTTACTGGGACATACCGTTGTAAGAAACAAGAAGAATCAAACCTTTGTATAGACACTAGCTCAATCTAGAAGTTGTTCTCCCAGGGTTGCATCAGTTGATGCATATTCCCGCCAAGTCCTTGTAGTGTGCAAACTTGGAAAGCGAGACTATCTTGGTTAACATGTCTGAAGCATTATAGTCTGTGATAACCTTCTCAACCTTGATAGTTCCCTGTTCAACGACATCACAAATGAAATGGAATCTGACATCAATTTGTTTGGTGCGCTCATGAAATCTTTGATTTTTAATCAAATGAATAGCACTTTGACTATTACATCTTATAGTTGATTCCTTCTAAACCAAAATCAATTCTGCCACCAAACCTTTCAACCAGATAGCTTCTTTCACTGCCTCTGTTGCTGCCATATATTCTGCCTCTGTTGTAGACAAATCGACAATCGACTGTAAAGCTCATTTCCAACTAACGACACTACCAACGAAAGTAAAGATGTATCCAGTTGTGGACCTCCTTCTATCAAGATCCCCTGCATAGTCAGAATCTACATAACCGAGAACTGAAATACCTTCACTTTTTCGAAAGGTTAGGCTGACATCAAAAGCTCCTTTGAGATATCTTAATATCCACTTAATAGCTTCCCAATGCTTTTTTCCTGGATTTGTCATGTACCTGCTTACCAGACTTACTGATTGAGCAATATCTAGATATGTGCACACCATAGCATACATAATGCTGCCAACTGTGCTAGCACAAGGAACCTTTGACATATGTTCCACCTCATCCATAGACTAATGCATTTGTAACTCTGAAAGCTTGAAATGAGAAGCTAACGTTGTACTTACAGGCTTGCTCATATGCATATTGAATCTCTCAAGAACCTTTTTGAAATAGTTGGTTGGTCCTTGTGGGGTCAAACCCAATGGAAGAAAATTCCATGTGTCAATTTAATTGGCTAGAAATTGATAAGATTCAAGCTGAATTAATGTGAAGATTTGGTAGGAAGATAATATTTTATTAGTACAAAATAAAAGATCAAGATAGTACTTTGTAGGTGAAATTTAGGTAAACCATAAAATGGTTTCACATATTAAACCTTGACATTTTGACACATAGTGATGCATGGATGACATCAATAAGAAGAATTCATTCTTATAAATAGGTAACTCTTAATTCATTTGTAAGACCACTTGGACTTGCCTTCTTATCTTCTAAGGCATTTGATCTTCTTTCTCTCTTGTGATATTTCACTTGTATTCTTTTGAAGTGAAATAAACATTAGTGCAGTTGCTCTCTAGTGGACATAGGATCATTCTAATCCGAACCACATTAAAAATTGTTATTCTTCCTTGTTCTTTATTTTCACGTTTCCGTTAACAAATGGTATATAAACTTCCACATCAGAAAAGAATTACTTTGGTTTTATGTATTTCCAAATTCTTTGTAGTAGAAGAAGAACAAGTAACGATGAATTCTATGAAATTTGACATAGGGCAATCTCGTTCAAAGTGCCCCTTCTTGTGACAATCCCAACACTCTGCATTTTTCTTGTTCATACGAGACTTTGAACTGTACTTTGATTTGCTCCTTCCCTGATGGGTAGTACGGCCTCTCACAAAGAGCCCACTAGCTTCGTCACCTTTGTCTCTTTCAAAATGCCTCCGCACATCACAAAAGTTTAGTACTTGCCGCACTTGCTCAAAAGTGATAGGTTCCTTGCTTTGAAGTCAATGAAAATAGCAAAGCACATGTAAGCATCTCCTCATCCTTTTTGATTCCAGTAGTCTGTAATTCCATCACAAATTTATTGAATGCATCTAGATGGTCCTGCAACAAAGTACCTGACTCCATCTTAAATGTGTGATGATGCTATTGTAACAACATCCTTGTTGTCACTAACCGGTCCTGGTAAAGCCCTTCAAGCCTTTTCCATAATTGTTTGTCTATCTCCTCGGTCCTTGTAGTGTTATCAAAGGCGAAAAGAGCAAAAAATCTCTAAGGTCCGTGGGGGCTTTAAGCGCAAAGCGCAAATAAACGGTGGGCTTTAATGAAAAAAGGCACAAAGGGAGTAGAATTACAAATATATATGATTAGTCCAAGACTAATAATTATAAACACCAATGAAATTGTATTTTTTTATTATAAAGTGAATATCAATTGTTTAGTGTCAATTCTTCATAAGAGGCTCATTGGCAAGGAAAAGTTTGTCTTAGAACCTTGATGACTACACTGAAGCGCACATAAAGCGAGGCGAAGCGCTCAACACGTTTTGAGCCTCGTTTCAGGGCTTAAGCACACTTAAAGCGCGCTTTTGATAACACTAGGTACTTGTTCTCACTTCACAAAGCACGTTAGA
The DNA here is from genome assembly GCA_037074985.1 of Solanum bulbocastanum. Lineage (NCBI taxonomy): Eukaryota > Viridiplantae > Streptophyta > Magnoliopsida > Solanales > Solanaceae > Solanum > Solanum bulbocastanum. The sequence continues at coordinate 5,833,185 of CM073603.1, read as the reverse complement.
TGCAAGGGACAGTTGGATTACACTCAATGTATCTCCTTCAATCTTCTTCTTGTTGGAATCTGATGTGTTATTGGGGTACTTTCCGTCAATAGCATGGAGTGAACGTTTCCTCCGCTTCGCAGTAACGCCATCATCTGAATCTTCATTTCAAACTTCAAGGAACTCATCGTTACTTGTTCTTCCTCTTCTACTACAAAGTATTTGGAAATACAGAAAACCAAAGTAATTCTTTTTTAATGTGGAAGTTCAGACTGTGCTACAACCACAAAGCATACATAGATAGAACCTTGGCTATGATACCAACTGTTAGCGAAAACGTGAAAATAAAGAACATGGAAGAAAAACAATATTTAACGTGGTTCGGATCAGAATGATCCCACGTCCACCAAAGAACAACGGCACCAATATTTATTTCACCTCAAAAGAATACAAGTGAAATACTAAAAGAGAGAAAGAAAATCAAATGCCTTAGAAGATGAGAAGACAAGTTAGAGTTGTCTTATAAATGAATTAAGAGTTACCTATTTATAGGAATGAATTCTTCCTATTGATGTCACCCATGACATCACTATGTGTCAAAATGTCAAGGTTTAATATGTGAAACCGTTTTATGGTTTACCTAAATTTCACCTACAAAGTTACTATCTTGAGTCTTGACCTTCATTTTGTACCAATAAAGAATTATCTTCCTACCAAATCTTCACATTAATTCAATTTGAATCTTGTCAATTCCTAGCCAAGTAAATTGGCACATGGAATTTTCATCCATTGGGTTTGACCCCACAAGGACCAAACCAACTCTTTCGGTTAACATGGCCAAAAGCTGAGAACTTCGAAAGGTCAAGCAAGTTTGTGTGCTGGAACATTTTAATACAACCAACATCTCAAGCTATGTAGCATTTGATAATATACTTTATGTTCTTCTAAAGGTATGTGGTGAGCCATCGTCAAAATTTCTTCTGGAGTAGAAGGGAGATGTCAAAGAATCTCATCTCAAACAAGTCAGTAGAGGTGTAAAATGGAATCTTTCATGAGACAAGTGACAACTGTGACGTAATCACCAAGAACAAGGCTTGCGATTATCATAATTTATCCTAACTTATGAATAATTTGGAAACCAGTTTTTTTGGTTAATTTTATGCTAGCATTTGAGAGAGCACTCCAACGTAAGAGCGTGTGGAAAATGAGCTAAAAAATCTTGGAGATGCCTTATAGACGTTTTAACATGCTTGTGACCAAGTTGGAAGATGATCTGGAGCCAAAGTTAGAGCCTAGGTACGGAGCTTGGCGCAAATCTGCACTACCGTGTCGCAGAAAAAATAATGCTGAACTTGGCGCCACTCTGCCACAAAATGAAGAAAGTGTGCTGCCAACCTAGCACAAATCTGTGTCAATCCTAGGCAGAATGTCCCACGTAGAATTTTTCGGGACAATCTTGATACTTTTATAATGATCCCAAATATACAGATTCGTAGCCACCCTAAAGGGATTCTTCAGTGTGCTTTGATGATCATTTTCAGATTACTGAGAGCGGAATATCTTCTCCTTTGTTTTTTGAACAACTCCTGATTTTCACAAGGTAATTCATTTCTATACATGAGATTGTGGAGTTTAACTAAAATTAGGCCAGATTTCCTGCATTAATCTGGTGTTTGAAGTGTTTAACAAGGTTTTCGGGTTCTATCTGGTTTATTGCGTTAGTTTCACTCAACGCATATCTTTATTTGCTTAAATTGCATTCATAAGTTAAATATTGCATCCGCGATAGCCAATGTTATCAGTTTAATTTAGCAGAGATAACAAATATGCCAGAGACAGTAACCTAAACTAATTTAGAAGCCAAATTCACTCTGAGAAATATAGGTTCTTACTGCCTTGCTACTGCTGCAATTTTACCATCTGGACTGATTCCTCTCTTTGCCATTTCATCTCCCAGCTTCAGAATTGGGGTTCCATCAATATATTCCATTACTAGGACCCTCCTTTTAAAAATATTAAGGAAAGAATGGATTATTAAGGTAATCTGAAAAGAAAGTTACGCTCACGCTGTAAAGATCATATATCCATCAGAGAGTAGAAACAAACTAATCGAAAAGTTAATGAACCTAACAAACATCTATATGTTGTTGGAATGATGAAAACAAACAAGATGTGAGACAGCACACTCATCGGAAGTTTTACAGTGGCTTGAGCTGACATATGAACCTTGTGAGTTGTGACAATAAGAACAAAAGGACATGCAAGATTATTGAACAAATGACAGAGAAGCATCTTACGAAGCAAAACAGTTACAGTAATGCATAATCAGTTTCAAACAATCTCTTGATCCACCTCATTACAGCAAGACATCTCAAATGTCCGTTGAAGATCAAATCTACCAATATTTAGATATGAAACCATCAACTAGTCAAATATTCCACAGAGAGCTCACCTTGTAACAATATCTCGAATCACCCGTGGAACCATAACTGGGGACTTTCTGTTATTTTCGTAGAGAAAACGCCGAATTCTATCCATTGCATCAGCCTCTCTCAAAAAGTTGAATTCATATCCGATCTAATATGTAATAAGTGAAACCAGTTTGTTAAAGCAAGAGGATAAGCAAAATCAATGTTGTACTTAATCTAAGCTGAAATAGGAGATGACAAGGCAAATACCAAGTTGCATTTCACGCCATGAGCAAACAACTGAGACGAGTTGTCTTTAAGGACATTTATGACAAACAACAGATATCATCGAAGTAATTCGTGATCATACCATCAATACAGATCATAATGCACCATCCAACTAATTGAAACTACCTATAAAGCAGACTTACATTGCATGAAGCAATTGGTATTACTATACCAAAGTATTTCCTCAATATTTAGATGAACAGAAATCTACAATGGCTACGAAGAGCCATCTTTCATACAAAAGTTATCTTAGAAGAGAAAAAATTATATATCCAGTGAATGAAGTAGGAAATTTTCAGGTGTCAGAAAATATTCCGCAATGCAACATTGCCACATTTCCTTCCACCTAATTTGGCTGGCCTCTGGAGGCAAAATGCAAAACTGCTACTGTGTGGCAAGCAATAAGTTATAAATTTCGGAAAAGAATGCTTCCATGGAAGAAACAATATCTTTTACCTTGATAGATAGTGTATTGGAAGACCTACCCATGTCCTTTTTCCCCATCCTACACAAGGTGGAGAAACAACTATTGATGATTACGTTTTAACTTCTTATCGGATGGATGTGGACGGCATAAGAAATTTCATCTCATAGAGGGAAGACAATAATTATGACAAAAGTAGAGCAGGATAATGGGTGGGAAATATGGAAATTCACAATACATGTATTATTCGAATGGCAATGAATGACACAATCGAAGCTAGGATTTCAACTATATGTGTTCTGAATTCCTTGTGTTCTGAACTCCACAATAACGATTTGAAGTGATAATAACTTGGTTCTATATTTAATATTTGTACCTATTTAATGAATTTATTAATACAAATACACTATTTGAGACAATCTACTGGGTTCGGCCAAACCCGCATGCAGGCTACTAGTTCCACGCATGAGAAAGGTAGGTATGCTCTAGATTAATATGTTTCTAGGGAACACATCATTAATGCTAAATATGGAGTCACGAACATCTGGTTGTCAAAGAAGTTCACAGAAAACACATGGCTGTAAATTAGGAAACATATTAGAAATTCGTACCCAGAATTTGAGTCTTACTCATTAAGGCAGGGTTTAATTTTTAAGGCTATCACTAGAAACGATAAAGAAAATAACAAGTTCTTATTGCAAAAGGTAATGACGATCACATCGGGAAAGAATTATGGAAAATAGAAGTCCCTCCTAGTCACTTGATACAATTTATTAGTTCCCAAGATAGAAACTAGGAACAACTGAATATTGATGTAAATATTTGTAACATGCACCTCCTTGGTGCTGTTATTTAATGAAATTACGTTTTACCTTCTTCTGGCTAAAGAGAAACAATAGATGATAAGAGTAAATAATGCATATACAGAAATTTTATGCACCTGTTTCTCAATTTCCTTTGTCAAAGAGTATATGTCGAACTTTATATCTATCTTCTGCAAGTATAGTGCAAAAGCTTGCAAGTTGTGGATATCGGTCATCATCAGCTCTTGGACCCCAGGGTGTTGCACCTTGAGCAGACAATAATTTTAGAACCTTATGATCACAAAAAACTGCCAAGTTATGAGTCAATTTCTCTTACTTTGACAACAACATCTTTTTTGTCACCTTTGAGTCTCGCTCTATGAACCTAATTCCAAGTAGAGAAAACACAAGTTGAACCACTTAGGATCAAAGTAATATTAATTCCTCTGTATAACTGGAATACAGCTCAAAGATATGACATTTAGAAATAATCATTTATCTGACTTTAAACTGCCTTACAGGTCCAAATCATTTGGCCTTCAAAGCCATGTATCACACTGGTTTTAAGGTTAAAGCTGTTGACAAGTAAGGAGAACAATAGAAAATGAATATTTATTCATTTGTGAGCAGATACACACAAAGCTTGAGTAGTGCTAGACGATGTCCTAAGAAACTAATTCAGCTGAAAGTTTCCTCAGGATTAAACAAACCTCCATCTTGTTAGAAGGAGCAAGAAAAAAAAAACTTGATTAAAGAAATTAGTAAGTTAGGAAAAGAAAGAAAGTATCAGTGTATAGCCTACTGGTTGAACTTATTGAAAAGAAGTACTAGCATATATTTTGTGGCATGTTATATATATAGAGATTTAAAAATGGCTCATTATTCATTTTTTTTATTGGTATATTTCTCATCTTCATCATCATGAGTCATGATCATGGTTGTACTTGTCATCACTTGCATGTTAGCTATGAACAAATATTGCACTTAACAAAAAGGATTCATGCAAGGAGCCACATTTCCATATAATGCCACATGTAAAATATACAAAGGATTCTTTTGAAATATATATCCTTCATTGCCAACAAAAGCTACTGTTGTTGTTGAGATAGGGCTAAGACCCTACATAAGCCATAAAAATTAAGTATGTCCTAGAGATTGTTAGACATTATAATATATCAGCCACAGCTAAGATTGAAAAACTTGTTCGGTATATCTTAGGCAGTTTCCCTTGCCTAACATGTAAGTGGCAATGTTTTTGCCATTATTGCTTGAAATAGGGTGCTGTTGCTTCTATTACGTGCCTATTATATACCACAACCTATTAGTGGAAATTAATTTCCAGGTAGAAGCCCATGAAAAAAGAGTTGGTCCGAATTCGAGTGAAAATTTTGCAGACCTAAAATAAATAAATAAATGTGTCACCCCTGTAACAACTTAAACTTTTAGATATGATAGTCACACACTTAAACAAATCTAAAAGTATTTACTATCTGCAAGGTCGATAATTTTAACAACTGTTTGAACAACATGAAGTTTCTAGTCAACGTTTGAAGAAATTTTGTCGCTCTACAATGAGCTTTAGTAATGCTTTAGATCAAGCTTAACAGTTACCTGTGCAATAGAAGCAGAACCGAGAGGATCAACATCGAAACTTTCAAACAATTCATCAAGATTCTGATCCAATTCCTTCTCCAGCACAGCCCTGATCACATTGTACGGTGTAGCAGGCGCTTGATCACATAGAGTAACTAACCTTCTCACCCATGCAGCAGGGGCCAAGTCTGGCTTCCCAATTAGTTGAGCAACCTAATATTAATATTACCGTCACCATCATCATCCACATAATTAGATCTCACTCTCAAACCATATCTTAAGATGAATTATGAGTTGTGAAGCCAGAACTTAAACCCTCCTGATCATTCTTTTTCTAATAACAGAGAAATTCCCATGAGCAAATGGTCCATGGTTCGAAACTCAGTGGATTATGAGTCCACCCCTCTACCCCCTTCCATTTACATAACAGAAATTTGCTTGCGGCAGGGTTGGAACCCGTGACGTGCGCCTAAACCACACATCATGGGTGCGCCACACCTCTTACCACTAGACCGAATCCCTGAGGTTAAAATATGGAAGCACTACAACAATCTCATGAGCATTATGATAAATAGAGCACAGTATTACATGCTGCAGCCAACACAGACAAGTGCACATATTCCAATATAACCGCATAAACTTAATTAAATTTATTATAAAAGAAAACACTAAATGCAGGAATCTTTTCCTTGTAGAGTTAATAAACAACGAAGGACCATTAACACTTAACAGCTTGTTTGGGTTGTTGCTACCATGAATTCTTTCTCTTTCTTTTACACCTTTTGATTACTTCCTTTGAGTCGAGGCTCTATCGGAAACAAACCTAAAAGGAAGGGATAGGGTCTTTCTACTTCCTACCCTCTCCACACTCCACACTCCACACTCCACTAGTTGTTGTAATAAACAACGATAGTTGTTTGAGATTGAATCAATTCTATATTAGGAAACGAAAAATGGGAAGCTGGTTACGGATTATACCTTTAGGAAGAACCCACCAAGGTCAGAGCACATATTATATATCTTCTCAGCTGCAACCTCATGCTGCCTCTCCCACATTGCTTCTTGTTTTTGCGCATTTTTTTCAAAGCCAACTCTTAATTGAAACACCTTTCAAAGAGCAATTAAAATCCAAAATTTACTTCAATGAGCCAAATGAACCAACAAACACCTCGTTCATATCACAAAGAGAAATTAACCAAAAAAAATAAAGATTTTAAGAAAACAGCAAAACTCTCCATTCCCAAATTCACTCTTCTACATTATTCATAGAGGTAACTTGGCCTAAGTGGACAAATAAACATATCTAGACACCTCAACTTTGGTTTCAACGGTCAACTCAACACTCCAACTCGTCTCTCCCAGTCTCCTGTGTCTCATCGACATCCGAAACTGACATGCCACAAAATTTTTTAAATTTTTTTAAGTGTCTAGATGATAATTTTGTAATTTTGATTGCTCAACTGATATAATGGACACGAGTTGAGGTATGTAGATGTGGATACTCAAAAGTTAAATTACTTCTATTTTAATTATTTTTAAAAAAAATGGGGCATGGGAAATGGAAATGAGAAAATAGAACTCAATTCAGTGCCACTGTTTACTAAAATTTGGGGAATATGGGATAAGTAGATATCACATTAAAAATGAGTCAGTCTCCACAAACAAAATCAAAACTTTAAAAAAAAAAAATGAAGAGGTACCTTATAACCAGTATATATATCTACTGCACGAACCCAAAACTGGAAAGAACGTTGCCAAGGTCTGAAACAAGCAGATACCTTTTCTTGAAAATCAGATTGAACACTCATTGTTTCTCTGTAAATTCTATTGTAGCCTCTATAAGGTTAAAGAAACCAGTTTTACACCTTATATTTTCTTTACAGGGCCTCCATGGCTCAATTTTGCAAGAAATTTGAAGGGGCATTAATAGCCATCCACCCATTATATTCTTTTTTCTTGTGGCTGGAAAAAATTACTGGGATTTCTGTTCTTAAAATTTGAAAAATGGGGTTGCTGAAATACTTGTAACTTGTAAGGAGTGATGATTTTTTGGATTTTGGTTTGGAGATTGAAAGAGATTGGTGTGTTATATAGTTGTGTGGGTGTTTTTGTGAAGTATATATTTCAGTAGAATAAAGCTAGTAATTCAAAACCTCATTAAGATTATGAATGATAATTTTCTAATATTTGAATATTAAAAATTTAATAATGTCACATATATTAAGAACTTGAAAGATTGTAAAATTGTTATTTTTTAATGAATTTTATTTTTAACATATTTTCAATTATAATACTTGTTATTTGATATTTTTAATATTAAATGATTTTTCATAAATTAGTCGATTATAACTTTCTATTGTTTGGTACATGTGCATGCAAAGTATAAGATACTCAATTTGGTGACGTATTATTCATTCCTTAGCTAATAGGAGCTAGTTTTGCTTGCTCTTCCACGTCATTATCCATAAACACCCCTACATATGCCTTTTTAACAAATTTATTATATGAAATATATCATATCCTCGTATTCTCAATATGTGTTCCTTGATTGTTCTAGAGCTAGTAAATCATAAAATGGTCTCATTAAGGTTTTAAGAACTTTTTAAATCATATTTAAAAAAACTGAAAATATTTTGTAATACATTACTTTTGAAGAAAAAAAGAAACAACGAAAGAATTATGAACAAACCAAGTCACATGTTTGATACTCTGAAAGGCATCACCTGGGAAATATATAGGAAATAAAAATAATTATAGAATCAAGAAAGGTCACAAGTAGTAATAGTTTTAATAATTGAGACTTCCTAACCTTTTCATGTATTAACCATTAACAAAGAATAGAAATGTAGCAATTGAAACATTTAAATTTTTCTGAATAAAGAATGTGAAAGGTATATTTATAATACCTTAAAAGCATGAACTCTCAAACTTGAATGTTAAATTATTATAATATCCCTAACTTAAAACATCCAATTAGTATATCTTTTTATATTTTATATTATATTACATTTATTCAAATATTTAAATTTTAAAATTTATTAAAAGCATACATCTTTTCATATTAAAGGGTTGAAACTTTTTTAAAGAGTTGTGACTTTTTCAAAAAGTTATGACTTCTCCATGAGTTGTTATCTTTTCAAAGAGTTGTGACTTTTCTAATGAGTTGTTACATTTTGGATAAGTTGTGACCTTTCTGAAGAGTAGTGACTTTTCTAAACATTTTGTGTCTTTTCTAATAAGGAACAATAATCATATGTCCATATTATCTTTGTTAGTTATAACTAGAGAAGTTGTCTCACATTTTTAAACTACAAATTTTCTCTCCTCCTCCTCCTCCTAAGGGTTGTGACTTTTTCGAAGGTTATGACTTTTTCGATAAGGCACAATAAGCACTTGTTAATACTATTCTTTGTTGACTATAAATAGAGTTCTCACATTTTTAAACCGCAAATTTTCTAAAGTTTTTTGTTCTTCTTCTTAATACCCAATTTAGTACATATTCTATATTTCATACTATATTTTTTAAAGCAACTTTATGGGCCATATTTTTTTGGTGAAGACCCAAAGAAGACTTTTAAGGAATTGAAAAAGTTCCATAGAAATTAGAGATGAAATTTGTCACGAAGAAGAAGATACAACAACGGGTATGATTTGCCTAGTTTTTGTAGGTTCCTGAAGTGGCGCAACCGAAGGGATACAATAGTCTGAAAGGACAGAAGAGTTGAAAAATTGGACTTAAAGGTAAAAAATTAGTGTTTGTCACAAAGAAGAAAATACAACAAGTGGTATGATTTGCCAAGTTTAATAGGTAGTTCTTGAAGAGATGCAATTGAAGGAATACAACAGTTTGAAGGCACACAAGAGTTGAAGAAGTGGATTTAGAGGTAAAAAACATAGAAGTACGAAGGAAAATATAGATAAAAGTCAATTCCTGAATTCACATGCCTAGGATTCTCTATTCTATATAAATAAAATACGATGTCTCATTTTGTATGATGAAATAAAAGAGAAAGGTAAAAATGCAAAATTTGTTATCAGTACAATCAAATTGTGGATATTCATTTATTACTCCGCCGAGCAGCTTATAAGTAGCTTTGTAGGCAAGTTGCTATAAACAACATACAAGTAAGGTTGTAAATATATTTTTCTAAGCAACTTTACAAGTAGGTTTTAATAAGCAACTTCCTACAATCAACTTATAAGTATCTTTGTAAGTTATTTATGTTCTTCTATGAATATGAAGTTCTTTCAGTTCATTTGTACATCCGTTTGAAGTTGAATTATATAATAATCTTGCTATGATGAAGAGACGTAAACTCAAAAATAAAGAACACCAAATTTAACATAGAAAAGCCCTTCAAATCGAAGGTAACAACCTGTAACACCATAAAAATTTATAAGGTAAGACCCGAACTATTCTTCATTTACATTTAAGGTCGTATCAGGTTATTCTTAAATTTCTCATGTGTGTAAAGGTCAATTCTTTAGTGTAGGAATGAATTTGGATATAAATTAAGGTCGCTACAATCTCCTTGCACAAAGTTGAGTTGAAAACTTCACCAATTAAGTTTAATGTTTGATTCTAATTGGGTCAACTTCAAATGACCATATCTCTTAGCATATAAAGAGTTGTGTGGCCCATAACATATCCAATCAAAGGTATTTGAGCCTTCTTTCCAACGCCACCAAATTTCCATCAATTGGAGTTCGAAGTAAAAAGTTATGCTTATTTTACTAGACATTATCTCACCGCGCGCTGGCCACACGGCCAAGACATTTTCCGCACGGGTGTGCGGCGAGGAAGCAGCTACTACCTTCCTACATGGATTGGCTACTCGCCTGAGGCGATTTCCGCACAGGTGTGCAGGTGTCTGGGTCTTTTAAAAAGCCTCTCAAATACGTAGTCCACCTCCTTAATTCATAAATTTACCCTAGAAATAGAAGTTTTCAAGAAACTATCTTCCTCCAAGGTTCATCCAACATCCAAGGTAAGATTCTACCTTAGAACTTCATAATTCCTTCATCTTAACACGAATTAATATCTCCTACTCATGAAATTCATATATTTTCAAGAAAGCTCCTTAAGAACTCATACCTAATGTTCAAGAAACAAATTCTTGCCATCTTTTCATCCAAAGATCTCACATTTCTCAAGAATTTGGAGCGTATAAGGTATGTAAGGTTATTCATAGTGTTGGACTAGTTCGTCCTCACTCCCTATATATCAATTTAGTCAATAGAAAGTTGAATCTAGGGTTCTACCTTCAGTTTTGTGAAATTCTTGATATGAGTTATGTTCTTGTTTTGAATTCTAAATTTTTATATTATGAGATTGTAATATTATATGCATTTATATCCTTGAGTTGTTGTTCACGCTTATATTTCACATAAACCCTAGTTGATGAGATTTTTATTGAAATCCTTTGTGCATTTTTTTCATACATTGATTTCGAAATTTCAAAATGAGTCCAAGTATTTAAATCATTATATTGAGAAGAGTTTGTGCAATTATTTAAAACTGATTAGTATGACAGTCGGGTATGCCATCAATGTTTAAGCAGTATGGCATCTAGATATACCATCAATGTGTAACACCCCAAAATTTTCTAAGTTAAGACCCGAACTATTCTTCATTTATATGTAGGGTCATATTAGGTGATTCTTAAATTTTCCATACGTGTAAAGGTAAATTATTTAGTGTGGGATTGATTTTGGTTATCAATTAAGGTCACTAGAAACTCCTAGCACAAAGTTGAGTTGAAAACTTTCTTACCCACTAAGCTTTGATTTAAGATTCTACTTGGGTCAACTTCAAACGACCATATCTCTTAGAATATAAAGAGTTACGCCGCTCATAACATATCAAATTAAATGTATTTGAATCTTCTTTACAACGCCACCAATTTCGCGTCGATCCAAGTTTCAAGTAAAAAGATATGACCATTTTAGTAACCAGATATAGTGCAGTGACGAATTGGCCGACGAAAAAACATTAAAAAGGGTCTTTTTGTCTTTTTACCTCTAAGAAAACCCTAAAAGAATTTCTTGACTAATTAAGGACCCAAAATAATCATATTTTCATCTCTTAATACATCATTCTCTTCTCTCTAAAACCCTAAGGAAAAATCAAAGTAGAAGACTCCATTCAAGATTCTTTCAATCTACTTCAAGATTCTTCTTCAATGTAAGTCTTTCTCCAAGAATTTCATTCTTTCCAACTCAAATTTCTCCATACAATTATGAATCACTAATGAAGACCATAATTCTTGGCCATAGAGATTTCAAGAAACTAATTCAAGAATCCCAAGAAAGGTTTTCTTGATTGTTCTCCTTTAGGCTATGGTTTCAAGACTTCTAATCAAGTTCTTCTTCAAGAGCCTTGTTCTTTCAGGTATGTAAGGCTATCATAATGTTGGACTAGTTTATCCTCACATCCTACATCTACTTTCAAATCAGTAAAAGAGTAATCTAGGATTCTATCCCTAGATTTGAGTATTCTTGAGATAAGTTGATTTTGAGTTCCTATTTCTTTTTGAAATTCTATTCCTAATTATTGAATTGCTATATGTTATGCATCAAGATTCTTGATTTGATTCGTTCATGTCTATATTTCAACATGAACCCTATGAATTGAGATCCTTGAGTTGATTTGTTCATGTCTATAATTTAGCATGAACCCTATTTTGAGTTATAAATCTTGAGAAGATTTTTAAAGCCAACACTTGAGTTTTAAACTGAGTTTTTGAGGAAGTAAAGATGAGTTTTGAGAAAGAATTTTTAAAACATGATTAGTATGACAGTCGAGTATGCCATCAATGTTTAAGAAGTATGGTATCTGGATATACTATTAATGTTTATGCAATATGACTTCCCGAGTCATCAATTATCATATCACAATATGATTTTGATATATTTTTGAGAAAGAGTTTTCGAGTATGAATTGAGTAAAAGTATAAGGGAACTAAGTATTCTCAAAGGTATCAATTTTTACATTAATAAAAGAGAAACTTTGATTTCTAAATGTGTTTATGAGTTCAAAGATATTTCCAGAGCAGTTACCTCTTTTAAGAGGATAGTTTGAGCAATTATCTCAAACCAAAGGAAGAGTATTCTTTTAAACGTTGAGCATGAGTATATATTATTGGGAGTAGTATTGAGAACCAATATGGAGATAAGTTCAGACAACTCTCATTCCTCATAAACCTTGTATGCCAACATGGGTAAAGGATCATACTTTTTAGATAAATCCTTAGGGCCTTCGGGCAAAGCTTAGTGGATCCACTTAGTTGAGGTAACCTATATCCCAGAAAGGTATAGGATAGTTCTGGAAGCATGAGCGAGATGTTGTATCATCATATAGCTCATAGTGATGGTTGCCGATTAGAGAATCTTTCAATAGAGTTAAAGTGTATTTTATATATCACTTATTATGTTGAGTTTAGAGATGAAAAAGTATTTTGTAAAGCTTTAAATGATTTAATATCTTTATTTCTTTACATTCAGTTAAGTATATATCATATATATATGCAGTCATTTCATTCAGTTATTTGTTATTCAGTTATATCATACTCGTACATTGAATGTACTGATGTCATTCAACCTACATATTTTAATGATGCAGATCCAGGTTCTTAGGATCCTCAACAAGAGTCCGTTGAAATCACTTCATCCGCTCGTCAATCTTTGAGTAAGACCTTCTATCTTCCGGAGTACTCTAGTTTTATGAGTTGTTAGTAGTAGTTCTTTTGAGGAGTCGTGAGTCTTGTCCCGACACTCATCTTTGTATAGTAGAAGCTTCATAAACAGACAGTTTTGGAAAGTCTTTCCATTTCAGATATTTTTTTTGAAAACTTATGTGTTATACTCAGTATATTCAGCAAAGTTTTGATATTCAGTAAATTGTTTTTAAACGTTTCTTTCAATTTGATGCTTATGTATGCTCAAGTTAGTCTTCCGCTTGTAGTCAGCCATGATGAGGGTTCGCTTGGGGATCAAAAATGATTCTTAAGTGCCGGCCACGTATAGGGTGTAGGCTCGGGTCATGACATAATGATTATGCAGTATGATTTTTCGAGTCATTAATGGTCATATCACAATATGATCTCAGATCTATTTTTCATAATGACAACTTAAATACAAGTAATTTCAAGAGTTTTAAGGGGAACATTAATGACCCCAAATATATTATTTTACATTAACCAAGAAGTATTATTTTTAAGAAAATATAAAGAGTTTTCAGAGTAGTTCAGAAAGATTGAGTACAGTTTAGTTACCTCTTAAAGGGACCCTTTTAAGTTGTTATCTCAACCCACTGAGTATTTTACATGGCCAAACAAATATATATTTTGGGAGTAGTATTGAGCACCGATATGGGGGAGAGTTCAGACAACTTTTCACCCCCATAAACTATGTAACCAGCGTAAATAGGATCGTACCGCAAGATGGGCGACTCCTGAGCTACCTCAAGAAGGGCTTTTGGCAGATCCATCAGTTTAGTTATGTCCTATACTCCGGAAAGGTATAGGGCGGCTCTGGAAACATGGATAAGACTTTGTATCATCACAAGGCTCATTGTGATGGTTGTCGGTTAGAGAAAATCCAGTAAAGTAGAGTAAAGTATATTTTTATATATACATTTCAGTCCAATATTTACTATTATTGCATTCCTACAGTATGAGCTTAAATGATTTTCATCATAATTTATACAATATTTCAGTTGAGTTATTTTCATCCTTTCAGTGCAGTTATTTATGTTATACAACTCTATTACATACTCGTACATTCAATGTACTGATATCATTGGACCTACATCATTTCATGGTGCAGATTCAGGTACTTAGGATCCTCAACAAGAGATCCGTTGAGATCACAACATACGATTATCAACTTTTGGTGAGACCTCCTTACTTTCAGAGGAATTTAGTTTATGATTTGTTAGTAGTAATGCTTTGAGGTGTCGTGGGTCTTTTTTCGACACCTATCTTCTTTATATAGTAAAGGCTTCATAGATAGATAGTCTTGATCAGTCTTGTAGCATTCAAGTTCAAATATTTTATTTAAAACTTTATGTTTAATAATCGATATTTTCAGATAACTTTAAGATTTAATAAAGTGTTTTTCAATAATTCTTCAATTTTGATGCTTGTGCATGATTGAGTTAGTCTTCCGCTTGTAGTCATCCAGGATGAGGGTCAGTTGGGGACTAACAATAATTTTCAAGTGTCGGCCACGTTCAGGGTGTAGGCTCAAATTGTTACACAATCATGGGATCAACAAGATCCGAATTGCTCTACTATAACAATAAGAGGGTCATAATATTCTCCAAAATGGCTACACAACAACTGCCAAACACGGAGAAGCAATAGCTACACCAATGAAAGTAAATAGAAAGAAAAATTACCCAAAATAAAACTATTGTTTGGGACTTGAATAATGATGCTTTAGACCTGTTAATTCGATCTCTGCCATTCAAATCAAACACCAAGATGTTAGGAACACTTTATAGAAGTTTCATCCTAATCCAACAGTTAACAAATCAGCAAACGTAATTTGAAGGTTGTTCATTAGAGAGAACAACTACATCAAAAATAATTTTTTTCTTCTTTCTTCTCTCTAGTTGAAAACTCTCTCAAAAACTTCTCTGGTGGACTAATGTCTTTCAAAGACAAATACTAACGAGCATTAAATAATTCTCATAATAGGTGATTGTTTCTCCTTGTAAAGATATGACATCTGGCCTAACTCAACCCCAAAAGTGGGTTCCTGAGGGTAGGATTGCCCAAGTTCATATAAGGAAACCACCAATCTATTCTCCAATCAATGTGAAAATTTTACCTACTCTAACAGCCCCCTTCCCCACTTCACGTCCAGGTCCGACTGGAGTGTGGACCGAGAGCTCAAATGTGGATGAACTTGGCTCTGATACCATGTAAAAATATGTCACATGGTTCCAAATAAACCCCAAAAGCTAGCTCATGAGGGAAAGATTGTCCAACTCCATATATGGAGACCATTAGGCCAATGCCCAATCAATGTGAGACTTTTACCCACTCTAACACTACTAAAGTCAAAACCAACTCCAAATAGGACTAAAAATTCAATCTTTCTCTAAATAAAATTGAGAAACCAAAAGAGAATCGGATTAGGCCATATTTTTTTTACTGAAAAATGGCCATATCCCAACAGAATTTATGTCACGACCCAAAAGCAAAAGTCATGATGAAACACACCCCAATAACCCAAAATGATGTGTAAGCCAAAAGAAATACACATACGAGACTCTCAAAGGGAAGTAAGGCTATAAACGATAGAAAAACAACAAGGAATATCCCAAAACTTAGTAGCATAAGTATAAACAACGTCTAATACATTTCCAAAATTTAAAACACAACTCAAGTCTTCGAAAAGAAAGTTAAATACTTTAAATGATACATGGAGACTAATGTGATCCAAAAGTAGGATCTCACTATAACTCCGAAGAGAGAACTTTGTTGGATCCAATCAACTACTATGAGGCTCACCCTGGCTAGGATTTGTATCAAAGGGATAACAGAAGTATGGAGTGAGTACAATCCGCATGTACTCAGTAGGTTAGACTAACTGAGTATAAGAAACTAAACAAATTTAAGAAATAAACTATGAACCTTTCACATACACACAAAAAAGTCTCATTCTAATATTTGTGCCGCCAATTTGTATAGAACAACGTGCATAAAATAAACATATAAGAGTACATATAATAAGCAAATCAACAGAAAAACAAGTCACACAACACATAAGACTGGCCAATGCTATGCATTGGGATGATGAAATGATGTGGTAGCGCCAAGGTCATCGAACGACCTATCATATACACCTTGTCGAGCCTCTAGCTTCTAGACAAGGACCCATGAGGGACCCGCAGTTCATATACTAATTTCAATGTTTCATCAACTTGCCATCTCAACATGGTCAAGGATATAAGTAAGGTGTCACATTTTCTTTCGATAGTGTATCTCCACTTTCTCATATTTCCATGAACAATGATATGTTGCATGATGATGAATGCATCATAACACATACAACACAAGGCATAATCAGTTCATTAAGAGTTGTAGATAGCATCAAGTTCTCAAACTCAACAAGTCATGAAAAGGATGTTCAAACGATAGGGATAGTGGAGGAATCCATTTAAAACCAACTTTTTACCGCCACTTAGAAAGCATTTTTGTTCATTTTTATGGTGGTTCAAAAATCAACTCAAACCCCTACTTGAGCATCTTCACATCACATATTGTAACACCCAGATTTGAGAAAATAGAAAAAATGCCACTTTCCAGACTTGGTGTAAGATCCACGGAAGCCACCGACGGTTTATGGTCTGACACATGATCCGTATGTGGGGTCCGTCGTTGGAAACCAAATATTTATGGTCTCTGACCCCACCCACGGTCGACCAGGACGGTCTGTGGTTGGACCTACGGTCCGTAGGTGAGGGTTAGCTGTCAATTGAAAGGAATTGGCAGTTGGGTCAACTTTAAATGGTCATATATTTTAGCACTGAATGAAATAAGTGGCCCATGACCTATTAAATGAAAGATAATTGAATCCTCTTTCCAACGCCACTGAGTTTTCTAAAATCCTATCTCGGAGTAAAAAAATATGCTCATTTTAGTGAAGCCTTGTTGGGTAGAGCTTGATCGACAACCCCTACCGACGATTGGTAGGTTAACCCATGGTTCGTAGGTCCCTCCGTGGATGACCTTCATCAGCTTTTAAGTTAGGGTCATATAGGTCTTTTTCCTATGTGTTGGGGCCCTTAAACTACATTGTTTAATGCCGAAGCTACGCCGTTTTACTTAGTTTAAGCCTAATAACCTAATCAGAGATATCCAGAACCTTTATTCACCAAAAATCACCCAAAGTTAGTGCAAAAAGGAGAAGAAAGAAGCGATGGTTTCCCAAGAACAATCAGAAGATTCGCTTCAAGTTTCTGCCCCGAAATCGAAGGATTTCTCCGTATATTTTGTCACCAGGTATGTGAGATTGCACTAGTGGGTTCCTTTCATCCACTAGGTCCCTAGAATTTAGTCAAATCCTTGATTCTCTATATTTTGTTTAGACCTAGGGTTCCTAGAAACTTTTGATATTTGTTGTGATTTAGTTGTTATAGTGTTCCTAATCGAATTATCATTTTTTCTTGGAATCATTGTTAAATTCCTTGTATGAAACTCATAACCCTAGTTGTGTAGTTTCTTTTAGTTCATGAAATGCATTTGCTAGGTCAGTAAAATAGATAATCATGCTTCAGTTTTTGAATGCCACTTTATCAGTATATAAATGTTACATTCTCAAATTTTACTTGTCAATATTTTGAGCTATGTACCATTTCAGTATTTCAGTTATAATATGTCATACACAAATTTAGTTAGGAGTAGACTTAACACCGAGTTGGACTAGGGTTCAGCATACCCGTATAGTCCCAGAACTACTTGCCCCCGTAAGAGTATAAGTATCCTCTGTTGGGCATCAGATTTAGTGATCACGCCAATCATGCCTTTATACCTCTGGCAAGGTATATTGGGTCCTCTCGATGGGCCATATACATGTCACGATCTAAGGGTACCCTCTAGAGGCAGGCACATAATACCCCAAAAGTCACCATGTAAGCCACTTAGCATATTATAACATAAAGCATTAGAACAATGAGAGTAAAACACATTTTCAAATCTTAAGAAGTTTTCATAAAAGCAAAGGGGAAGTCTAGAATTGTATCAGTTAGCTATCTATTACAATAGTTTAAATGAAAAGGGACACAACCCATACAACATAGTTCGAAAATGAAATACTAGAAATGAAACTCCCTTCCTCGAATCATGAAGATTCACCACAAGCAAGGAGAATAGTCAAATCCAAGATTGAACCAAATGATGGCCTCCTTAAGAACCAGACTCTACACTTGGGGAAAATGTAGGAAAATATGGGTTAGTACAAAATGCACTAGGTATGATAGCCATGCATAAAAATCATGAAAAACATGCAAAAAGGGACATTTTAGTTTAAGAGTATGCACTTTACCAAGTTTAAGAATCATCATGAAGATTAGTGCAAAAGCATAAGACATAAGCATACTCAACATATCAATCATCATAACATAATGGAAACATACCATAAATACCCTCAAAGCATACTTGTTCAATGCATGAATAAGATCCCATAATTTTACCCATACTAAGTAAAGCTTCTTGAGTAACTATAGTTCATAATTCATATTTTTGTTCATACTATCATAATGGGATAAGCCTTAACCGACATAGACTATGTTAGCTAAACATGGAATTTGGTGTCTACCCCACACCGAAAAGGGGTTGTTCTACTTGCCTAAGGTAGAATCATACTCTTAGCTTAAGTGGATCCACTAACTAAATACCTATGTGGGCACATAGTTTGTGGGATAAAGAGAGTGCTTCTAGAAACCAGGACTCGACTAAGGTATACGGTTCCATCTCATGAGATAGATACTCTGGGAACCCGGACTCAACTAAGGTAGAAGCAACCCATTTGTAAAGTCGAACTCAACTAGTGTAAAAGCTTTCATTGGGAAGCTGGACTCAACTATCGTATAAGCTCCCATCTCATCCACTCGGTACTAAGCATTAATTCCCATAGATTACATATTAAGTCTTGACTTAAGTGCATATTCATGGAAGAATGTCTTGACACTCAATCCAACATAATTCATACTATAACCCATAGATTCAATAGGTGAGAATAGTCTTTCAACCCTAGAATCATCATATTGTGAGGAAACTACTCACATCATATCATAATCATACATAAGTGTATATATGAGAATCATCCAACAACACAACAACTAGATTATAGTCATATTCACTTTACTTTCAAAGTGTTCATAAGACACGTATAAATCTCATAATCATGCATAATTCTCATACTTTTCCCTTCAAGGACCATAGATCACAATCCATCAACACATCTAGAATTACTACATTAGACATGGATGATAACATAATTCAAGAAGTTCAATTACAATATGCATAATTCTATCATATTCTACTTGCATCAATCAATACTCACAGTTTAAGATCAAATTTGGGAAAATAGGGGGATTCATGGATTCTTGGGGAATTCAACATAAAACCATATAAAATCATCAATATATCCATAATAAAGCATAATCCAATCATTAAAATGAATTTGAAAGGAATCCGTGAGATTGAAGTCAAACCCTAACTTTTGGGATTTCTAGCTTTGCAATTGGGGATTTTGATGGGGCTCCATAGATAGATTTGGATTAAATCTATCCATGGATGAAGAGCTACCATACCTTGTTGAAGAAATCCAATGAATTTGAGTGAAAAATCTTATTCCTTCAACCCTAGCTTCACCTTTCTTCTTCTTCCTTGGAGTTCTAGAGAGAGAGAGTTTTGGTGGGAAAGTTGGTTTTAATTTGTGATTTAGAAATTATGATTTCAATGACTTAGTTTAGGGACTTAAAAACCTTATATAGTTAGTTTAATTTAGTGTAAAACGACGCCACTTAATATTTAATTAAAAAAGAAAACCCCAAAACACCCCTAAGTGTAACTGCTAAATGGCAGTTCCTAGGTCCCATCCACGCCCACCACTGACGGACCATGGTAGGACCCACAACCCATGCTGGTGAAACATGGTAGGGGTTTTGGGGCATGGTTCATGGGGCCTTTACCAACGTCCCTCACCCACGAGGCGTGGGTCCACCTACTGGTCGTGGTTCCCCCTTATGGGTGGATTGCCCAGGCACAATTTTTGTCACCTTTTGAAGGGTCCTCCTCAAGGACCCATGGTTGGTCCTTAGGGGGTATACCTTAATGTTTTAACCAAAAAACATATCTATTGAGTACCGGGAGATATTTACGACTCTAACCCTTACGTTGGCTCTAGTTTAGTCTACTAATTTTCGAAATGTTACAATACATCGGACTCCATATTCAGCTCACGTGGTTTTATGTCGGTTAATATTAGCACAGTCAAACTTTAGTTCATTTGACCAGGTTTTTAGTTATACTTCAGTAGTCAGTCTCAACATGTTATGTTAATAATTAGTACTTGGTCATTGCATTCAGTTCAGTACTTTTCAGTTATAATTCAGTATTTATATTCTGTTCAGATTATATCATTGCTTAGTTATGCTTTGTTCAGGTTATGTATTTTGTTAAGTTATTATCTATATCCTGCATGCTCAGTACATTTCAAGTACTGACGCATACTCTGTTCTACATCCTTTCATGATGTACGTTCAGGTACTCAGTATCCAGATCATGCATAGATCGATTTCCAATCCGTATTCAACAACTTCAGTGGTGAGTCCTCATACTTCGAGGACAATAGACATGTTTTTCATATTCAGTATTACATTTCAGTTTCAGTTTTGCTAGAGTTAGCTGGGGGCATGTCCCAACAACTCTAGTCAGTAAGAGGTTTTTTCAAATATAGTATTAGAATCAACTTTAGCCCCTGAGTGATTGTTCATTATCACTGAACTCTTAGTAAGTTTATATATATTTAGATCAATATTGGGTATTCCTACTCTTTTAGTTAATGTTTTAGCTTCTCTCTTTATTTAGTTGTTTTAGTATGCTTATGATGTGCCAGCTTCAGTGTTAGCTTGGGGTTACTCGTTATCCTAGGTCCCATGTTACGTCAAAGGGTAGCCTTGGGGCTTGACAAATATAAAGATAAGTCACACAACCCCTTTCTTGGCAATTACTCAAAATCACAGAATTCCCACAACAGTTACAGATATCACATAAGCCTCCACACAGGCTAAGAAAAACAAAGAGGCATCATACGGATTAAGGCCTCATTTGTTTTCATTAAGATTAAGACGTCTGAATCTGAATGTATGTCTGAATGATTAAGATATTGTCTCTAGATCTGAATGCTGAATGATTAAGATTGTTTTTTTTAGTGTTTGAATGTATATAATTCGTAATTATATAAGCATAATAAATATATAATTCAAATAAAATTATATTTTGGTGTTTATATAGTAAAATATTTTTTTAAAAAAATTTAAACAAAAAAATTATTATGTGATTAAAATTTATATTTTTAAATAAATTGTTTCATTTGTATGTAATAAAAAAAAAACCCTAAATTAATAATATGTTTATAGGTGTGTGTAAATATTTAAGGCCTCATGCTATAATTTGAAGACGTTCTTGGCACATATCCAAAAACATACCAAAATAGAAAAAGGCAACCCGAATAAATGTATAACCCCTTATTAACTAGAACTAGTTCTTAATTTTATAAATAATAATATTACTATGTGAAGTTAAACGGTTAGTGTCTTTTGAGAATACAAACAAAAAAATAAGTAGTATGTAAGAGTAAAAAAGGAAACCCTAAATTAATAATGGCCCTCTTGTTATAAGTTGTTATAATTTGGTGTTAGACTACTAATTTTATTGAGACGTTCTTGGGACATATCCAAAAACATAGAATAAAAAAGGCAACCCAAACAAATGTCTAACCTCTTATTAACTAGAACTAGTACTTAGTTTTATAAATAATACTACTACTATATGAAGTTAAATGATTGATGTGTTATTAACTAGAACTAGTTCTTAATTTTATAAATAATAATATTACTACGTGAAGTTAAACGCTTAGTGACTTTTGAGAATACAAACAAAAAAAAAAAGTAGTATGTAAGAATAAAAAAGACAACCCTAAATTAATAATGTCCCTCTTGTTATAATTTGGTGTTAGGCTACTAATTTTATTGAGACGGATCCAATAACATATAAGAATAAAAAAGGCAGCCAAAACAAATGTCTAACCTAATATTAACTAGAACTAGTTCTTAGTTTTATATATAATAATATTACTATATGAAGTTAAACCGATTGGTTCTTTTTGAAAATATAAACAAAAAACAAGTAGTATGTAAGAATAAAAAATGCAACCCTAAATTAATAATATTTTTGTGCATGTGTGTAAATATTTAAGGCCTCCTTTTATAATTTGGTGTTAGGCTTTTAATTTTATTGAGACGTTCTTGGCATCACATTTTCTTTTAGAAAAAAAGAAAAGAAAAACATAATACCTAAACTTTTTTAGCACAAACTTTGTATTATCAAATAAACACACGAGACTACTAATTTTATAAACAAAATCTAAAATTGCAAACAAAATTTTAGAGTTCTGAGAAGCAAACAGTAATACCAAGAATATTTTGAAGATACAAATTAAAAAACAAAGTATTTGTAAATTTTTTTTGAAAACATACTTGTTCAAGAGGAAAAAAAAATTCAACACCTATCTGAAAGAGAGAAGCAAACTATAATATTAGAGAGAGGGGGGAGAGAGAACAATGCATTTAAGAGAAAGAATAACAATGTATGTTAATGGTGAGAGTGGGAGAGAGGGCAACATATATAGGGAGAAAAAATAAGGATGTTTGAATTTTGCAGGGAAATAAATAAGACTCCCCCATAGATCTGAGAAAATCAGGTGTTTTTTGACCCATTTAGTGATTATTATTTTGAAATTAAAAATAGACACACTTAATGGTACAATGCTTGAATCATTCAGATTCAAACCTCTATTAAGTGAAAACAAATGAGACCTGAAATGGGAAGATCAAAACTTACCAACCTCTAAAATACATACTACAAATAATTTCAAAATTGATGTAATACCCTGTAACTAGAAAGAAATTAAAAATTGGAAATAATCATTTTTGGAAAGAATATAAAAATCTGGACAATTTATTAAGTATGTTAAGTTGGATTTTTGGGCAACTTCAAACGACCATAACTCCTAACTCAAGATGAGTTAGGTGTTTTTCCAGATATCATAGGAAATATCATAGGAAATATCTTGGAATAATCTTTCCAACGCCGCCAAGTTTGCACAATTCCGAGTTCGTATGAGTGAGATATGACCATTTGAAGTTGGGTTGTTCAAATAAGGAAAGTCTAAAACCAAATTTTGGAAAGGTATTTTAGTCTTTTCCTTACCCAATTAATTTAATTCATTTTTAGTGAATTAATTAGGGTCAAAATTGAATTGGTTCAATTTGCACAATTGAAAATTAATGCTAGGGTTCTAGAGAGAAGAATGCCAAAGAGAAGAGAAGAGGAAAATCAAGATTCGTCGTCTTCGTAAGGAATTGATTTCAGGTTTCATCAAGGATTTGATACTACAAGGTATGTGAAACTTTCAGAACGTTGGGTCCATTCACCTAGATGCCAAACATATTTAATTTAGCGTAAATTTGTTCTAAAAGATTAGAAGTTTGAATGTTATTGATGGGTGTTCTTGAATTGCTTTTGTTCTTGAATTTGGGTTGAGATTGAGGAATTTCTTAAGATTAGAGCGTCAATTGCTTGAGTTGTTTGAGTTAGATCCTTGTGTATATGTTCTGGGTATCTGATTCTAAAGAGCATTTGAGAAAAGGGATCAAATTTAGTGAATTTAGATCACAAAACGAGAAGAAAAATTCGTCAGACTGTACCTAGGGGTCTAGCGCGTTGCGCCCCATCTGCGCCAGAGAGGCTGGGGCGGCGTGCCGCAATGCACCAGAAACGAGCCCCAGTAACTTTGGGTTGGTGTGGTGCACCAGAGACGCGCCCAGATCATCTGCCCCCACCTGTTTTTTGTCGTTCTGTTTAAGTCCTCCTAAAGTGTACTAACACTTTCTATTGATTCCAACTACTATAAGTGACTTTTAAACATCTAGAAATCATCTAGAAACATGAATCATATCCTTGAATCCATAAATTCAAATTCAAGGAAAGTTAAGAGCCAAGCCTAGGAAGTTCTTAGAGTCATTTCAAGAAGTCTTTTGCAAGTGCTTTTAACTTTGTTTAAAGACTTAAAATTAAAGTTGAGTAAGGAGAAAGAAGTAAATAATGACATTAATTTCTCCAAAGATTATAAGGGAATTAAGTATTCCCAAGTGTCTAAAAATGTTTTCACATTTGAACAAGAAAGGGAAACACTGATTTCCAAGAAGAGCTTTTAAGCAAAGTTTTGAGTAATTATCTCAAACCAAAGAAAGAAGTTTTGTTTTAAAAACATATGAGCTAAGTATATTTTGGAGTAGTATTGAGCACTGATATGGTATGCGAGTTCATAATAACTCAAGTCTCCATAAACCATGTACTCATCATGGGTTGTAAATGATCATACTTTTTAGATGATTCCTTAAGTGATTTTTAGCATATACTAGTGGATCCACTTAGTTAAGGCATTCTATATGATGACAAAGTATAGGGCAGTTCTGGCAGCATGGACAAGACGTTGTATCACCACTTAGGCTCAAAATAGTGGTTGTCGGTTAGAGAAAGTCCCACAGAAACTATATTACTTTATTATATAAGTAAATTTAAGTTTGCTATTGCATCTCTTTAACAAATTGAGTTATTATTTAATATTCTAAATGCTTTGTATAAATTGTACTACTATTGTTGCTTTACACTGCATATGAAATGAGTTATTCATGAGTTGAGTAAGCCAAGGTAAGTGTTTCTTTCAGATTCCTTTTAAGCTTATGTTATGTTTAGTATTCCCCTTGCATACTCGTATATTCAATGTACTAATGCTATTTGGCCTACATCATTGTTATGATGCAGACACAGGTAACCAGGATCAGCATCCAGTACCTCGTTGATCCAGTTGAGCATTCAGAGTCTGTTGGTGAGCTTCCTTGCTTTCCGGAGGGCTCTTTTTTACATTACTTTCTATTATTTCAGTTGTTAGGATGATCGGGGGTCTTGTCCCGATATCCCTCTTTGTTTTAGAGGCTTCATAGACAGATAGTTATAGTTCTTTAATCTTATTCATTTCAGTTGTATACGTTTAAGACTTGAGTTGTCATTTTGGCTAAGTTATTATCTCTTATGTTATTAAATGAGTTATATTTCTTATGTTTAAGTCTTTTACTAAGGAAGTAAGCCAGGCCAAGGGTTTGCTTGGGGCAAACAATGGTTCTCGAGTGCCAGTCCTACCCAGGGTGTAGGCTCGGATTAGAGTACAAAGTTCAAGAGTCCTAGAGAGTCTATGAAGCCGTGTCTGTAGAGTCCTAATTATCGATGTGAAGCGCGTCACATCTATAATTAAGAGGCTGCAATATTTAGGAATCTCCTTCACTTTCGTCATACTCATTTCGTGCGATAGATTTCATCTCTATACAATTTCTTTCTAACTTGTGCTTGTGCATAACCGATTGTAAGTAAGACTGTTTTTTAGAGTGCTTCCATGGGGCGTTTTTTTCCCCGTGAGCTAAGAGAAACAAAGAGATGGTTGTTGATATGAGGAGTAGGATGAGTTTATTTGTTGTTGGGTTGCCTCATCTGTCAAATAAGAAAAGTAAGGCAGCCATGCTAATAGGTGATATGAGCATAGCAAGGTTGATAATCCATGTGCAACAAGTTGAGGAGGACAAGCTAAGGGATAGGAAAGAGTTTAAGAACAAGAAAGTTAAGACATCAGGGAATGAATTCGGGCAGCAAAAGAGTAAGGCGAACCGGTCTTCTTTCCAACATAAGCAGAAGGGACCTGCTCCATTATCTGTTATTGCACCTGCACCAAGGAGCAAATATGAGTACAATAGTCAGAATTCACAGCACTTCAGGGCTAAACCTGTCTAATCTCAGGGTAGTGTGGCACAAGGAGGTAACTGGGCTCATGCATGTGCTAAGTGTGGTAAAAACCCACCTAGGTAAGTGTTGTGATGGCTCCACATGTTGTTTAAAGTATGGAAAATAAGGTCACTTCATGAAATAGTGCCCTAAGAACCACCAAGGTAATGGGAATCAGGGCAATAGAACCCAATCTTCATCAGTTGCTCCACCAGATAGGGTTGTATATAGAGGAGCTACTTCAGGGACAGAGGGAGGAGGAAACTGTATGTATGTTATCACTAGTCACCAAGAAAAAGAGGACTCACTAGATGTTGTCACTGGTATGATCCAAGTCTTTAGTTTTAATGGTTATGATTTGCTAGATCCAGGAGCGAGTTTATCCTTTATAACTCCGTATGTTGCGATGAATTTTAATGTTCTTTTTGAGAAACTTAGTGAGACCTTTAGTGTTTCTACACCTGTTGGCGAGTTTATTTTAGCAGAGAAAGTCTATCGTGATTATCCCATTTTCGTCAATCATAAGATCACCATGGCTGATTTAGTTGAGTTAGACATGATAGATTTTGACGTCATTCTAGGTATGGACTGACTTCATGCTTGTTATGCCTCCATTGATTATAGAACTCAAGTTGTTAAGTTCCAAAGTCCTAATAAGCCAGTCTTAGAATGGAAAAGTAGTTCAGCAATGCCTAAGAGTCATTTTATTTTGTACCTTATGGCAAGAAAGTTAGTTTCCAAAGATTGTGTCTATCACTTGGTCCGAGTTAATGACTCTAGTGTTGAGATACCTCCTATTCAGTCAGTTTCAGTAGTAAAAGAGTTTCCAAAAGTCTTTCCTGACGATCTTCCTAGAGTCCCTCCTGAGAGAGAAATAGACTTTGATATAGACATTCTTCCAGATACTCGTCCTATATCTATTCTGCCATGTAGAATAGAACCAACAGAATTGAAAAAGCTTAAAGAACAGTTGAAAGATCTCCTTGATAAGGGCTTTATTCGACCAAGTGTCTCACTTTGAGGTGCTCTGGTCTTATTTGTGAGGAAGAAAGATGGTTCCCTTAGGATGTGTATTGATTACCACCAGTTGAGCAAGGTTACCATCAATAATAAGTATCCTCTTTCAAGAATTGATGATCAGCTTCAGGGTGCTACTTGTTTCTCTAAGATACACCTTAGATTAGGCTACCATCAGTTAAGGGTAAGGGAATGTGATATTCCAAAGACAACATTCAGGACCCATTATGGTCGATATGAGTTTCTAGTTATGTCCTTTGGTTTGACCAATACGCCTGCAGCATTCATGGATTCTATGAATAGAATATTCAAACTTTATTTAGATATGTTTGTTATCATATTCATTGATGACAAACTAATCTATTCAAGGAATGAAGAAGATCATGCTAGTCATATCAGAATAGTTCTCCAAACTCTAAAGGATAGAGAGTTGAATGTCAAGTTCTCTAAGTGTGAATTTTGGTTTGACTCTGTGGCATTCTTAGGCCATATTATGTCTGGAAAGGGAGTTAAAGTTGATACTCATAAAATAGAGGCAGTGTAGAATTGGCCTAGACCCACATCTCCAACTGACATTAGGAGTTTCTTGAATTTAGCTGGCTATTATAGAAGGTTCGTAGAGGAGTTCTCATCTATTTCATCCCCTTTGACCAAGTGAACTCAGAAGATAGTGAAGTTTCAATGGTCTGAAGCAAGCTTTCAAGAATTGAAAAAGTGGTTAACTACTGCCCCAGTTTTGACCTTACCATAAGGTACGCAAGGCTTTGTTGTTTATTGTGATGCGTCTAGAGTTGGTTTGGGTTGTGTATTGATACAGAATGGAAATGTTATAGCTTATGTCTCTAGACAATTGAAAGTTCATGAGAAGAATTACCCAACCCATACTCTAGAGTTGGCTGCCATAGTTTTGGCTTTGAAAATATGGCACCATTATCTTTATGGTGTTCATGTAGATGTATTCACTGATCACAAGAGTCTTTAATATGTATTTACTTAGAAACAGCTTAATCTCAGACATATGAGGTGGTTAGAATTATTCAAGGATTATGACATGAGTATTCTTTATCACCCAAGTAAGGCTAATGTTGTTGTTGATGCCTTGAGAAGGATGTTTATGGGCAGTACCATCCATGTTGAGTAAGACAAGAGAGAGTTAGCAAAAGATGTGCACAAACTTGCACGCTTAGGAGTTCGACTAATGGATTCTGATCTTAGGCATATTTATATGCCTAAGTTGTCAATAATTGCCTATGAATTGATGGCTTTAAAGAATGATCTTTACTTATTAGCTTGATTATCATAGAACTTGTGATGATTGTGCACTAAAAGACATGATTAGTCATTGCAGGAACATTTAAGGAGCATGGAGTCGAATGGAAGAAAAGAGATGTGAAGGCGTGCGAAGAATAGACTAGGTATGGAAGCACCTGGGCCTGGCGTACTGAGAGACGTTTCACGCCAGGCTTGAAAGATCAGAATAGCCTTCCTGGCACTTTGCTAGGCGCGACGCGCCAACCCTTGAAGTTCTAAAGCACCTTCCTAGCGCTCTGCTAGACGCGACGCACCAACCCTTGAAGTTCTGAAGCGCCTTCCTGGCGATCTACTTGGTGCGGCACGCCAAGGTGACAAGTTCAGAACGCCTCTTCAAACGTGATGCTAGGCGCCGCGCCCCACCCTGATGCCGACTTTTTCAGCAAAAATACAACTAAATAGAACCCCTTGTTGGTTTAGAATTGAGTCTTAGCTTTTCTAATTATTATAAATAGACTCCTACGGTTAATTAGTGGTGGTTGGATGTTTGATTTAGTGTGCAAGAATTCAAGTTTGTAATAGGTTTTAATCCTTTAACTCTTCTATTTTTTGGAAATTGCATGAACTATTGTATTTTCTTGTTTTCTAATAGAATGAGTAGCTAAACACCCTAGTTCTGAGGCAGAGCTACGAATTGATTGTTGATTATTTGAGGTTGTTGAATTAATTTTCAGTTGTCAATACAAGTTACTTCTATATTCTTATTTTAGTATTTTATGCTTGCGCACGGTAAGATAAATTTATTGTCTAATCTTAAAATCAGAAGAGGAGAGGTTAGATAGATTAGAGAATATAGAGAGCTCGATCCACCCATTAAATTGAGGTGATTAGTGCTCAGGAGTGACGCCCAGACGAACACCTTGCTTCGTTAAAAAATAGGATGAAATATAAATGCTCGCCAGTAAGTCTATTTATCACCGCTCAATGATGTAGTTAGATAGCTAACTAGGGTAGACGACGAGATGCGTAAAACCCGGATCATATCATCAACCCTATGAACCAGTAACTTGACAATTGAAATTAATTCTAAGCCAATAATATGATACTTGATATTCATTATATGCTGCAACCCTGGAATTGCTTTTAACTTGCTTGAAGCATTATATCAAAGTCGTTCACAATTAGTTACTTTCAATTAGTGCATAATTTTTAGTAGATAAACAATAAATCATCAACTCTTGAAAAAGTTACTTTTTACTTTTAGTTGTAGAATTAAGTGAATATAAACCGATTATAAGTCCATTGGGAACGATAACTCGTTTCTTAAAGAATCTATATTACTTGCGCGACCATGTACACTTGCATGTATATTAGGGAGCAGCAAGTTTTTGACGCTACTGACGGGGACTTAGAAAATGATTTATATTCAATCTTCTTAAGTCTACAATTAGATTATTTAGATATTAATTACTTGATCTTAGCTTGTTTATTGCATGCACTTGATTTTCAGGTATGGCACAAAAAGAAGATCTTGTCCAACCTTACAACGAACCTGAAAGGGTTTTGTGCCAGTGCAGGAAAATGGCGAATCAAGGACGACCTGGAGAATTGGGGTTAGGTCTACTAGGAAACGTTGATGATAATAATCAAGACAACGTGAATAACTCAAAAAATGTGAACAAACAAGAAAACCCGAATAACGGAGGGAACGTGAATAACCAAGGCATACCCCTTATCATACCCGCAAGACCAGTCCGTGATATGGCAGTCCCACTCACAACCAATTTGACATCTAGTATTAGGAAACCTCCACTGAGGGGTAGATTTGAACTAAGCAGAGCATGGTACAGATCCTCCATTCTAATGGGCAACTCACTGGTCTCCCCCATGAGGATCCTCAAATCCATCTTGGGAACTTCGTAGATATTACTGATACATACATCCCAATTGGAGTCTCATCGGACTATGTGAGGCTGACGTTGTTCCCATACTCATTATTAGGAGCCTCAAAGTGTTGGTTAGATTCTGAACCACACTCTATCACTACTTGGGATTGTCTAGAAAAGAAATTCCTAAGTCGATTCTTCCCATCTAAGAAAACTTCTAAGCTGAGGGGTGAGATAATAAACTTTATTCAAAAGAAAGGGGAGGACATGTACCAAGCATAGGCGCATTTCAAATAAATGTTGAATGTTTGCCCACACCACATGCAAACTAATGAGGTACTTGCTCACACTTTCTTTGAGGGTTTAGATTATATGCTCATGCACTTCTTAATAGTGCAGCAGGTGGACAGGCCTTATCTAGAACAAGTGAAGAGTTCTTCGACTTACTCAATAAACTTTCTAATGGGAACCAAGGGTATGAGGGGGAAATGTATACAACCACAACTCAAAAGGCTGTAAGGATTTTAGATGTAGACCAAGCTACTGCCATAAATGCCAAATTAGATGCAATGAAACATAGCATGGTCCAACATTTTAAACAGATGACTCTAAATCAGGCATCGATAAACGTTGTACAACAGGCAGCCAATTGGTGTGAGGTATATGGTAGTGGAACTCATGAAACTGAGCAATGTGAGGCAAACTCGAATTCCGTAAATTATGTGGGAAATGCACAAAGGGGTGGAGTTCAACAAAATTATGGCAATACTTACAACCTTAGTTGGAGGAGCCATCTTAACTTCTCATGGGGTGGGAACCAAAAACAAAATCAGGCGCAAGAGGCTAACCAATACCATGCTCAAGGGGTTGGGCAACAATACCAAAATCCTAACCAAGGCGTAAATCCTAGTGCACCAAAAGGGGGGATGACCAATAAAGAGCTACTCCAAAAGTTCATGACTGAAATAAGGATCAAATTAAATGCTAGGATAGATAAGCAGGATGAAAACATCAGAAACATCCAGATGTCCCAAATGAGTTTAGAGAAACAAGTTGCGCAAGTGGCTAATTCTTTAAACTTGCGTCCCCAAGGTGAGTTGCCCGGTGATACAAACCCAACCCAAAGCAATTGCATATGGTAAGTACTAGAAGTGAGTTACAATTAGAGGAACTAACTCCAAAGAAGAGAGATACTAAGGTAAGTAATATAGAAAAGAAGGTGGAAGAGGTAGTAAAAAACTCCAATGTTGAGGTACCCGTTCCTCAAAAGAAATTACCACCTCCATTTCCACAAAGGCTAAAAAATTAGAATGAAGATGAATGCTTCGGTAAGTTTCTCTCTCTCCTTAAATAGGTTCACATTAATCTACCTTTGGTTGACATTTTGCAGGGTATCCCGAAGTATGCCAAATATGTGAAGGACATTGTGGCTAGCAAGATGAGGCTCACGAAATATGAAACCGTAGCACTTACTGAAAAGCGAAGCTCTATGTTTCAAAATAGACTACCCAAAAAGTTAAAAGATCCGGGTAGTTTTACTGTGCAGATTACAATTGGGCATAATGTTCATGCCCGCGGATTGTGTGATTTAGGGGCAACTATAAATCTTATGCCCTTATCATTGTATCTAAATCTTAGGTTGGGTAGCCCAAAAAGAACCACTATTATTCTCCAACTCGCTGATAGATCCATTGCTAGGCTTGAGGGGGTGGTAGAAGATGTGTTAGCTCAAGTAGGTTCATTGATTTTTCCTGTAGATTTTCTGGTTTTAGATTTTAAACCTGATTTTGAAGTTCCATTCATTTTGGGATGTCCGTTCTTGGCCACGGGTAGGGCATTGATTAATGTAGCAGTTGGTCAACTAAATATGAGCGCTCATGATAAGGTTGAGGTATTCGATGTTTACCGCGCTTTAAAATTTCCTTCTATCTATGAAGAGTTGTCTGCTATTATTATGGTTTATCAAACAGTACAATCATAAATACTTGTGCCTGAAGATCCCTTAAAAAGAGTGTTAGTGGGTTATGAGATAGAAAGAGATACTGAGGCACAAAAATTTGAATCATGCTTGAATCTAGCACTAGTTAACACTCGTAAGCCTCAAGAGGAGTCATTAGATCGCGAGTTAGGGCCCCCACCAAAGCCATCGATAGAAGAAGCTCCCAAGCTAGAACTAAAAACTCTGTCGGCTCACCTAAGGTATGCTTATTTGGGTACTAATGAAACTTTGCCTGTTATACTTTCTGTAGAGTTGTCTAATTTACATGTTGATACGGCATTAAGGATCTTAATGCGGAGGAAAAAAGCAATTGGATGGCAGATGGCTGATATTCATGGGATTAGTCCAGCGTTATGTATGCACAGAATTTACATGAAAGAGGATTACAAACCAGGGGCCCAACATCAACGTCGGCTAAATCCTTTGATGAAAGAAATGGTAGGAAAGGAAGTAATAAAGTGGCAAGATGCTGGAATTGTGTACCCCATCTCTGATAGGAAGTGGGTAAGTCCGCTATAATGTGTTCCCAAGAATGGAGGTATAATAGTGGTAAGGAACAAAAAGAATGAGTTGATCCCTACTAGAACAGTGACCGGGTGGAGAATTTGTATGGATTACCGAAAACTAAATGATGCTACCTGGAAAGATCACTACTCTGTTCCCTTCATTAATCAGATGCTTAATCGACTAGCAGGGCAAGAATACTATTGTTTCTTAGATGGGCATTCCGATTACAACCAGATCTTAATTGCCCCCGAGGACCAGGAAAAGACCACATTCATTTGTCCTTATGGTACCTATGCTTTCAAACGCACGCCCTTCGGACTTTGCAATGCACCCGCAACTTTTCAAAGGTGTATGATGGAATTTTTCATGATATGGTGGAAGACTTTGTAGAGGTGTTCATGTATGATTTCTCCATCTTTGGGAAGTCTTTTGAGGTATGTCTCCAGAATCTTGATAAAGTACTTGCTAGAGGAACTTAATTGAGGCTCTCATCTTAATTGCTCCTAATTAGGAATTACCATTTGAACTACTGTGTAATGCAAGCAACATAGCAGTAGGTGCAGTGTTGGGAAAAAGAAAGAATAAATTGTTCCACTCGATCTATTATGCGATCAATACCCTTGACTCTATACAAGCTAATTACACAGTGACTGAGAAGGAGATGCTGGCTCTAATGTTCGCCTTCGACAAGTTCAGATCGTATTTGGTAGTAAAGTGATTGTTTTTACTGACCATGTAGCTATTGGAAGATTTTTCCCATGTGCATGAAGGTGAGCAAATTCGGGAAGAGTTTCCGCATGAACAATTGATGGCATTAGATATATCTCAAGTGTCATGGTATGTAGACATTGTGAATTTGATAGTAAGCGGTGATTATCCTCCGGGTGCAACCACCCAACAAAAGAAAAGGCTCAATCATGATGCTAAGTTCTATATCTAGGATAAACCATTCTTATTCAAACAAGGTGTGGACTGGGTAGTGAGAAGATGCATTCCGGAGTCTGAAGTGCACAAAGTGCTCGAAAGTTGTCATGCTAGCTCATATGGAGGTCACCATGGAAGAGAGTGCGTTGCTCATAAGGTACTACAATTTGGGTTCTTTTGGCCCTCGTTATTTAAAGATTCTATTGCTTTTGTGAAGGGTTGTGATAAATGCCAAAGTTTGGGTACTATTTCAAGAAGACATGAGATGCCGCTTAGTAACATTTTGGAGGTGAAAATATTTGATGTGTGGGGTATTGACTTTATGGATCCCTTCCCACTATCTAGTGGAAACAAATACATTCTTGTGGCTCTGGATTATGTTAGTAAATTGGTGGAGGCTGTCGCTCTTCCTTCCAATGATTCAAGGGTGGTGATAAAGTTCATCAAGAAATACATCTTCACTCACTTTGGCACTCCAAGGTCAATTATAAGTGATGGTGGTAAGCATTTCATTAACCATCTTATTAAGAATCTTCTTGCTAAGTATGGTATTCGTCATAAGGTTGCTACAGCTTACCATCCTCAAACGAGTGGCCAAGTGGTGGTTTCGAATACAGAGGTGAAGCAAATTTTGCATAGAACGGTGAATGCGCAAAGGAAAGAGTGGTGTGAGAAACTAGATGATGCGTTGTGGGCACATAGGACTGCGTATAAGGCACCAATAGGTACTTCTCCCTATCACATAGTACTTGGGAAAGCATGTCACCTTTCGGCGGAATTAGAACATCAAGCATATTAGGCAATTAAAAGGCTGAACTTAGACCCCGAGCTAGCCAGTAAAAAGAGAGTGAATCAGCTGCATGAACTTGAGGAGTTTAGGCTCCACGCTTATAAGAAAGCCAAGCTATACAAAGAAAAGACAAAAAGGTGGCATGACAAGCACATAGTAGCTCGTACCTTCAATCCAAGAGATAAAGTACTACTCTTTAACTCTAGACTAAGTTTATTACCTGAAAACCTAAGGTCGAAGTGGAGTGGTCCTTTTGAAGTGATCAGAATGACACAACATGGGGTTGTTGAACTTAAAGGTAAGACTGGCCCTACGTTCTTGGTCAATGGGCAAAGGGTGAAACACTATTTCGATGAGGATTCGGATCGTGATCGGGAAGCTCTTGAGCTAAATGATGAATGATCCAAGTTGCGTCGTGCCACAACGTTAAATCAAGCACTACATGGAGGCAACCCATGAACAATATGTAATAGATAAGTAGTTCGTCTTTGAATTCTTGAATTTTTTTGTTAGTAGTTAGTTTCAATTTTTAGAATATAGGTTAGTTTTAGCTAGATAGGGTTTTTCATTATTTGTAACTTCGCTTGTAATAGTAAAAAAAACAAATAATAAAAAAAAACAAATAATACCTGAAGCCAAGCGCACTGGCAGGAGCACCGCGCCTGGCATGAAAGTTCTGCACCGATGTTGGGGCGCGCCATTGGCGGATCGCCCCTCTAGCGTGCCAGGTACTAGCAGGTGGGCGTACTCGTAGGTGCGCCGTGCCACGCCTAAAAGATTCGCGTTGCTTTTTAGGCGCTATGCTAGCGCCTCGCGCCCTCAATATACCATTCCCCAATTTTTTTAATTCGGGTTTTGACCCATAATTCACCCGACCCACCCCTAAAATCCCTAGAATCTTTCACTCTTCTCCTCATTCTCTCATTCTCACCCAGCCCAACCCCCCCAAATCATCTCCAACTCTTCTTCTTCTTCCCTCTCCAAATTCCTCCATTAACCCACCTCCAACTCCTCTTTTCCCACACACCTCCCTCTTTTCTTCCACTTTTCTTTCTCCCACAACTCTATTATAAGTACTTCCACCCCCACCGTTCCACTTCAATAACCTTTTTTTGTTCTTTCTAAAACCAAATTTTCAACTCTTCTTCCCTCACCTTTCACTACCCAAAACCGACCCCCCCAATTTTTCTAATTTTCTTCTTTCTTCCTTTTCTCTAGTTTTCTCCTCTTAACAGGTTCCAATGGCACCTAAGGCGAAGAATGTGGTGGGGTCTAAGCAGGGTCGAAAGGGTGAAGCATCCGGGTTCAAAAATTGGGAACCAACTCAAAAATTCAATAAAGAATCGGTTCAACAATGTGGGTTAACTTGGTATGACTGGCAGCGGGAAGCAAAATATATAGGGGACGAATACGTTGATTTTGTAAGGTTACAGTCTCAATTTCCTGATATATATATAGGACTATGGTTGAGTTGGGAATGCGGTTTATTTTTTACCATTCGAGTAATTGTAATTTGTCGTTAGTTCGTGAGTTTTATGTAAATTGCCTCACGGAAATTAAGTATAAAATTGTGCCTACAAGAGGACAGGATGTGAAGTTTTAGGCTAGGATATTGAATGAGTTGTTAGGCACCCCTAACTATGATGCCGATGACTTTAATAGGTTGAAAAAGAAACCCCCGTATAGAGATATTCGACATACATTGTATGGGGTAGAGTCGGCAACTAGGTGGGAGTGTAGTAAGGATACTGGAAGGCATTCCACCCTCCACTTTGGTCTATATGCTAATGAAGGGAATGTCTATTAATGTTGAGGGCAATCTTGAGGCAAAATATGATGAAGTTTAGGAAAA
The DNA here is from genome assembly GCA_037074985.1 of Solanum bulbocastanum. Lineage (NCBI taxonomy): Eukaryota > Viridiplantae > Streptophyta > Magnoliopsida > Solanales > Solanaceae > Solanum > Solanum bulbocastanum. The sequence goes on along the minus strand of CM073603.1, from coordinate 5,796,831 downwards.
ATTTGCGTTGGCGGTTTTGTTATGGGGGGTTGATAACCCATTTCTTGAGGACCCAGAGTATAAAAGAGGAGGCTTGTGACTTGACTATTGCTTTTCACCCGGATTTAACGGGTAAGTTGGTTGATATGACCTGCACTAAGGCACTAGACACGTCCCATGGACATGTCTTGTCTATCCAAGAGAGGCAAGCCCATGATGATAGTGTCATGACAAGAATGTTTGGGATGGTAGAATTGCAGCTGCGGATAGGTAATCGTCCAGTTACAGATGAGGAGATAAAGACCATAGCGGAGCACTACCCCCTGACCGAGAGTGCAGCGTTCTTATGTAAGACTAGTCCCGCATTCTTAGAGCCTTTAGATGATGATGAGGCTACTACTGATGAGGCTATAGGTGATGAGGAGAAAGATGTTGTGGATAAGAAGACGAATGCCTTGATAGTGTTCGATGGTGGTGACGACGATGCCTAGAGGCCCGAGGGAGTATTCCTAACTCTATACTTTGCTTTAATTGTGCACTGAGGACAATTCTTATTTTTAAAGTGTGGTGGGGTAATATGCCTCTGTTGTATATAGTTGTTTACTACTTTATCGAGTCTAGTGTAGTTTTTAGTTAAATTTTTAATTATTTTTTTTGGTTCATCAGCGTTTGTTTTTGGTACTTTTACTAAGGATTGTCCCTTTGAACCGACTAGGACTAGTTTAATGCTTTATTGAGTCTTAGAGCCATTATAGGAGTGACAGTTCCCAATGATGGATGGATGACCACCGTCTTAAGGAAAAATTAGTCACATAGAGGAGTAGGATTGAGAAACCAACCTTGATCTTTTGAAACTATGTCCGAAAAAGTTAGCCAAACGTCATGGGTAGTCACAATTGAAAAATGCAATAGAGTGTTAACCTTGTAACAAGCACGTGTTCTTAATTTTGACTCAAAATAAAATAAAATTGGGCTTAATTGTGTAGTAAAACCGTAATGCAAGTTGTATGAGCATGTTAGTTGATATATCCTTATATGTGTCATGATGCCATGTGTGGTGAGAGTTGATTGGTTCTTGCTTAACTTGATATCTAGAGCTTGCCTTATGTATGTTGAATTAGTAGCATGTATGACTTAGAAAATGTGATTGAGGCGTTTCTTTGAAATAGCCAATTCGTGATTCTACTTGTATGCCTACCATTGAGATTATCCCTAGTACTGAAGCCCCATTGAGCCTTTAGCCTTGTTTATTGATAAGCCGAAACCCGTTTGTTTGATGCCAAGTTCTTTTGATCCTAATAGGAGCCTTAATGCACTATGTTAAGAAGAAGGGTTGAAAATTGTTGGTTGATATAATTAACGGTGAAATGCTACATTGTGTGGAAAATAAAAGAATAAGTAAAATTTCTGTTTTGGCCCTGGCCCTTAGTGACAATGTGCACCTTAACATTGACCCTGATCCTATCAAGAATGATGTGTACCTTAGTCAGACTTTAAAATCTAAAGTAGGGGTGGCTAGTGCAAAGGCATGAAAAAAAAAAAAGAAACAAAGGGCAAATATGGAGCAATAAAAAGGGTAAATATTCATGGAGTGTGTATTAGGAGGAAAGAAAAACTATGAAAGAGATTGTTGGCAAGATAAGGACACGTGCATGAGGGAAGTGTAGTCACTAAAATGGTTCCTAAATATTCCCCTCCCTTACCTTAAGCCAACATTACAACCAAATGAAAGTCATATTGATTCGTTGAGAAATATAATGCGAAAGTAAGAATACACTATTGACAAGCTTATGGTATGTTGAGAAATGTAAGAACTTCTTTTGTGAGAGTGAGTTGATTGTTTGAATAATAGGCCTTGTTGATATTGTAATCGCTTGAGTGAAAGGCTTTACTAAACAAGAGTAAGTGAGGGCATTTATGGCATGTGTAGGATTATCTATTTGGTGTGTTTGTATGAGTTTGCATTAGCCCGTAAAAATATTACAGGAGTCATTCTTTGAGCATGTGTTGTAACTTGGTGATGTTTTGAAATGTTGTATCCACTGTGAACTACAAGATCATGATTAAAAGTGTTTGGTTGATTTTAAGGTGGGTTGATAAGTCCAAAGGTTATGAAAAAAAAAAGAGTTTATAGTCTAAAGAATGTTTTAGGACAAACAAATGTTTAAGTGTGGGGTGGTGATCGTAGGCATATTTATATGCCTAAGTTGTCAATAATTGCCCATGAATTGATAGAATTAAAGAATGATCTTTAGTTATTAGCTTGATTTTCATAGAACTTGTGATGATTGTGCACTAAAATACATAATTAGTCATTACAGGAACTTTCAGCGAGCTTGGAGTCGAATGGAAGAAAAGAGATGTGAAGGCGTACGAAGAATACATTAAGTGTGGAAGCACCTGGCCCTGGCACACTGAGAGACGCACCACGCCAGGGTTGAAAGATCATAATGGCCTTCCTAGCACGACGTGCCAACCCTTGAAATTCTGAAGCACCTTCCTGACACTCTGCTAGGCGCGGTGCGCCAACCCTTGAAGTTCTGAAGTGCCCTCTTGGCGCTCTGCTGGGTGCGGCGCGCCAAGTTGACAAATTTAGAATGCTTTTTCAGGAGCGATTCTAGGCGTGGCGCCCCACCCTAATGCCGACTTTTCTAGCAAAAATACAACTAAATAGGACTCTTTGTTGGTTTATAATTTGGTCTTAGTTTTTCTAATTATTATAAATAGACTCCTAAGGTTCATTAGTGGGGGTTGGACGTTTGATTTAGTGTGCAAGAGCAAGAATTCAAGTTTGTAATAGGTTTTAATCCTTTAACTCTTCTATTTTTCTGAAATGGCATTAACTATTGTATTTTCTTGTTTTCTAATAGCACGAGTAACTAAACGCCCTAGTTCTGGGGTTGTAGCTACAAATTGATTGTTGATTATTTAAGGTTGTTGAATTAATTTTCTATTATCAATACAAGTTATTTCTATATTCTTGTTTTAGTATTTTATGCTTGCGCACCATAAGATAAAACTATTGTCTAACCTTAAAATCGGGAGAGGAGAGGTTAGATAGACCAAAGAATATAGAGAGCTCAGTCCACCCATTAAATTGAGGTGATTAGTGTTCAAGAGTGACACCCAGACGAACACCTTGCTTGGTTACGAAATAGAATGAAATATAAATGCTCTCTAGTTAGTCTATTTATCTCCGCTCAATGATGCAGTTAGATAGCTGACTGGAGTAGGCGACGAGAGGCGTATAACCTGGATCATATCATCAATCCTATAAACTAGTAACTTGACAACTGAAATTAATTCTAAGACAATAATATGATACATGATATTCATTATATGTTGCAGCCCTGGAATTGCTTTTAACTTGCTTTAAACATTATATTAAAGTCGTTCACAATTAGTTACTTTCAATTAGTGCATAATTATTAGTAGATAAACAATAAATCATCAACTCTTGAAAAGGATACTTTTTACTTTTAGTTGTAGAATTAAGTGAATATAAATTGATCATAAGTCCCTTGGGAACGATAACTCGTTTCTTAAAGAATCTATATTACTTGCGCGACCACATACACTTGCATGTATATTGGGGAGCAACAGATTCCACAGAAGGAGGAGTAATGGTGATGAATGAGGGCTTAATCATCATTACTGTCAGAAGTAAAAGAGAAGCAGGACCAAGATCCTATTTTCCTTTAATTGAAGGCAAATGTTCATAAGCAAAAAATATTATCTTTTGAACAAGGGGGAGATGACATATTGAGGTATCAAGGTAGGTTGTGTGTACCAAGGGTGGATGAACTCCAAGAGAGGATTATGGAGGAATCTCATAGCTCCAGGTATTCCATCCATCCGGGTTCCAACAAATATATCGTGATTTAAGAGAAGTTTATTGGTGCATTGCACAGTTTATTACTAAGTGTCCAAATTGCCAATAAGTTAAAGTAGAGCATCAAAGGCCTGGTGGTATGACTCAGAATATAGAACTTCTGAAATGGATGTGGGAGATGATCAATATGGACTTCATTACAAGCTTACCAAGGTCTCGCAGGCAGCATGATTCTATTTGGGTGATTGTTGATAGAATGACAAAATCAGCCCACTTTTTGCTGGTAAAGACTACCAATTCAGCAGAAAATTATGCTAAGTTGTATATTCAAGAGGTGGTTAGACTTCATGGGGTGCCATTTTTGATTATTTCAGATAGAGGCGCCTAATTTACTGCACAATTTTGGAAATCATTCCAAAAAAGCTTGGGTTCAAAGGTGAACTTAAGTAATGTCTTTCACCCTCAGACAGATGGGCAAGCAGAGCATACTATTCAGACTTTAGAAGACATGTTAAGGGCCTGTGTGATTGATTTCAAAGGTAATTGGGATCATCACCTACCCCTTATTGAATTTGCTTACAACAATAGTTACCACTCTAGCATCTAAATGGCTCTTTATGAAGCTCTTTATGGGAGAAGATACAGATCTCTTATTGGGTGGTTTGAAGTTGGTGAAGCAGGGTTAATAGGACCAGATTTAGTTCAACAAGTTATGGAGAAAGTGAAAATGATTCAAGAGAGGTTGAAAACAACGCAGAGTCATTAGAAATCCTACACTGATGTTACGAGAAGGGAATTAGAGTTTGAAGTAGATGATTGGGTATACTTGAAAGTTCCACCCATGAAAGGTGTTATGAGATTTAGTAAGAAGGGGAAGCTTAGTCCCTAATATAGTGGCCCTTACAGAATATCAAAAAGGGTTGGTAATGTAGCTTATGAGTTGGAGCTACCACAAGAGTTAGCAGTGGTTCATCTGGTATTTCACATCTCCATGTTGAAGAAGTTCATGGACGATCCTTCATTGATCATACCAACTAAAGATATTGGGATCAAGGATAGCTTATCTTATAAGGAGATTCCTATTCAAATCCTAGACTACCAAGTTCGCAAGTTGAGGACTAAGGAAGTAGCATCAGTCGAAGTCCTTTGGAGGAATCAATTTGTTGAGGAAGCTACTTGGGAAGTTGAGAAAGATATGAAGAAGAGATATCTACATCTCTTTGAAACCGGAGAAGTCCCAAACCAAGGTACTAGTTCTCTTCTTAGTACTCTTTAATTTATATATTTGATGTGTTAGATTTTCTTGTTGGGTGTTTGAGTTGAATGTTAGATGATACACCCTTAGCCTACTAAGAGTAAGCTCATTCGAGGACGATGTTCCCAAGGGGGAGATATTGTAACACCCCATAACTAGAAAGAAGTTAAAAATTGGAAATAGTCATTTTTGGAAAGAATATAAAAATCAGGAAAATTTGTTAAGTATGTTAAGTTAAATTTTTGGTCAACTTCAAACGACCATAACTCTTAACTCAGAATGATGTAGGTGTGTTTCTAGATATCATAGGAAATTTCTTGGAATAATCTTTCCAACGCCGCCAAGTTTGCACAATTGCGAGTTTGTATGAGTGAGATATGACCATTTGAAGTTGGGATGTTCAAATAAGGAAAGTCTAAAACCGAATTTTGGAAGGGTATTTTAGTATTTTCCTTACTCAATTAATTTAATTCATTTTTAGTGAATTAATTAGGGTCAAAACTGAATTGTTTCAGTATGCACAATTGGAAATTAATGCTAGGGTTCTAGAGAAAGAACGGAAGAGAGAAGAGAAGAGGAAAATCAAGATTCGCCGTCTTTGTAAGGAATTGATTTCGAGTTTCATCAAGGGTTTCATCCTACAAGGTATGTGAGACTTTCAAAATGTTGGGTCCATTCACCCACGTGCCAAATATGTTTAATTTAACGTAAATTTGTTCTAAAAGATTAGAAGTTTGAATGTTTTTGGTGGGTGTTCTTGAATTGCTTTTATTCTTGAATTTGGGTTGATATTAAGGAGTTTCTTGAGATTAGAGATTCGATTCATTAAGTTTGTTTAGTTAGATCTTTGTGTATATGTTCTGGGTATCTGATTCTAAAAAGCATTTGAGAAAAGGGATCGAGTTTAGTTGAATTTAGATCAGAAAAGGAGAAGAAAAATTTGTCAGACTGTACCTAGGGAGGGTCTGGCGCGACGCTCCCCATCTACGCCAGAGAGGCTGGGGCGGCATGCCTGTAGTGTGCCAAAAACAAGCCCCGATAACTTGGGGTTGGCGCGGCATGCCTGAGACACGCCTAAATAGTCTACCCCCACCCATTTTTCGTTGTTTAGCCCGTTTAAGTCCTCCTAAAGTGTACTAACACTTTCTATTGATTTTAACTACTCGAAATGACTTCTAAACATCTAGAAATCAGAAACATAAATCATAACCTTGAATCCATAAATTCAAATTCAAGGAAAGTTAAGAGCCAAGCCTAGGAAGTTCTTAGAGTCATTTCAAGAAGTCTTTTGCAAGTGCTTTTAAGTTTGTTTTAAGACTTAAAGTTCAAGTTGAGTAAGGAGTAAGAAGTAAAGAATGAAGTTCATTTCTCCAAATATTATAAGGGAACTAAGTATTCCCAAGTGTCTAATAATGTTTTCACATTTGAACAAGAAAGGGAAACACCAATTTCCAAGAAAAGCTTTTAAGATAAGTTTTTAATAATTATCTCAAATCAAAGAAAGAAGTTTTTTTTTTAAAAACATATGAGCTAAGTATATTTTTGGGAGTAGTATTGAGCACCGATATGGGGATGCGAGTTCATAATAACTCAAGTCTCCATAAACCATGTACCCATCTTGGGTAGTAAAAGATCATACTTTTTAGATGATTCCTTAAGTGCTTTTTAGCATAGACTAGTGGATCCACATAGTTAAGACGTTCTATATGACGACAAAGTATAGGACAGTTCTGGCAGCGTGGGTAAGACGTTGTATCACCACTTAGGCTCATAGTGGTGGTTGTCGATTAGAGAAACTACCATAGAAACTATATTACTTTATTATATAAGTAAAGTTGAGTTTGCTATTGCATTTCTTTAACAAATTAAGTTGTTATTTACTGTTCTAAATGCTTTGTATAAATTACACTATTATTGTTGCTTTACATTGCATATGAAATGAGTTATTCATGAGTTGAGTAAAGTCAAGGTAAGTGTTTCTTTCAGATTCCTTTCAAGCTTATGTTATGTTTAGTTTTCCCCTCGCATACTCGTACATTTAATGTACTGATTCTATTTGACCTGCATCGTTGTTATGATGCAGACACAGGTAACCAGGATCAGTATCCAGCACCTCGTTGATCCAGCTGAGCACTCAAAGTCTGTTGGTGATCCTCCTTGCTTTTCGGAGGGCTCCTTTTTACATTGCTTTCTAGTATTTCAGTTGTTAGGATGATCGAGGGTCTTGTCCCGACATCTCTCTTTGTTTTAGAGGCTTCATAGACAGATAGTTATAGTTCTTTAGTCTTATTCAGTTCAGTTGTTTACATTTAAGACTTAAGTTACCATTTTGACTAAGTTATTATCTCTTAAGTTATTGAATGAGTTCTACTTCTTATGTTTAAGTCTTCCGCTGAGTAAGTAAGCCAGGACAAGGGTTCTCTTAGGGCCAACAATGGTTTTCGAGTTCCAGTCCCTCCCAGGGTGTAGGCTTGGGGCGTGACAATTGACTTCCTAAGAGCAGGTTAATTACTCATCTCAGTCTAAAAGAGGGATAGCCAAACCTACCTCAAGGCCAAAGCTTCACCCGAACAACTCTATTGGATAAAATCCTTGACAACACGCTAACCAAAATAATCCTCAACTATTAAAATTGAAAAAAGTTCATCTAAAGGAGCCCAATGATACCCATATTGATAGGATTTGAAATCAGGGGTAAAATAGTCCAAAAATTACTTCGAAAATTGAAATACAAAAAAAAAAAATTAGTTAAAACCCAAGAGGGATTCGTGGTTGAAAAACCTATTAAAATTGATTAAGAAATGAGTTCCAAATAACCAAAATACCTTTTCACCAATTTTAGGGGAAGAACCTCAAATCCCTCCTTAAAAATCAAGGTTTAAAAAAAGTTTTCAGAAGATCAAACTTGAAGGACTCGATGAAAATTAAGAAAAGGTAGCTTACCCACACTAGAAATCACTAAGAAGCAAGCAAGAATCGTCTCCCAAAGCTCCAAGAGTTTAAAAATGGTGGAAATGGGAATTCTGGAAAAAATTCTGAATTTAAGTTCTGTCCAAGTGAATTTTACTCCTCGCGATCACGACCACTAATTCTTATGATTGCGAAAGACATGGAAGATCTATATCGCGATAGTGAGACACCTTGTCCGCGATCGCGAAGTCTTGGAAAAAGGGAAATCATCGCGAACACAAGCCTATAGGCTGCGATCACGAAGATCATAAAGAAGACACATTGCGATTGCGAGACAGAGGGTCGCGATCATAAAGGTTAAAAATGACCAAAAATTGAAAATCAACAACTCAAACTCAAATAAAAAGCTCATAATGGAACCTCAAGAATTGTTTGGGGTGCAATAAAAATAAATTGAACATGATACACCACTAGAATAAACATTCCAGAATCAATGAAATCATTGAATTTTTAAAATAGGTCAAATGATGAAATTTCCCTCCCAAACCACTCTTAAGGCTTAAAACTCAACTTCTCTCCCAAATGCTCAAAACTCAATCCAAGGCCTCAGAAACCTAACCCATCACTCTAATAACTCAAACTCGACATTATGGACATGATGAAACTGACAAAATTCTCATGAGATGCTCAAAAATAAAAATGTTGACCGAAGTCAATCCTATCAAAAATTTTCAACTTAAGAGGGATCAAATCATAAAAGCACACTTGATCGTATCGGAGACCACACCAAGCATTCACGAAACACAAACCAAGCATGAATACGCTACAAAAACAGGAAAAATAGTCATTTCACAACTAAAAGCAAAAACACAAGAAATAGGATATTACAATTCCCCTCTGCCCAAGGGACCAATTGAACTTCAAATGGTATAAATATTGACAGTATTCATTCTGGTCGCAGTTCTACAAATGATTGTCTGCGATCACTACTTTCGTAATCATATATAAAGAATTGTCATCATTGTGTATTTTCTCAACCTCAAAATAATTATTCTTCCACAATCATTCTAATATCATAATACTTTCTACTAATATACTTGACTTAGAATGAAAAGTGGAGTGCTTGGTGAGATAAATAACACTTTGATTATCACAAAAGAAGACGAACTTTGATTGCTCAAAGACAAATTTTTTAATAAATTCCTTGATCCAAAGCATTTTTTTGGAACTTTCAGTGATGGCAATATATTCAACTTCTGTGGTAGATAGCAATGCATGACTTATGTAGTCTAGATTTTCAAAAAATAGTTTCCCTTACAAAAGTGATCAAATAACCGGTAATGAATTTTAAGTTGTCAAAATTGCCTTTCAAATTAGAGTATGTGTAGAAAACAAGTTCAAATTTGCCACTACCAAAGCACAACTCCATATCAGAAGTACTCTTCAAATATTTTAGTAACTATTTTATTACATCCCAATGTTCCTCTCTAGTATTGGAATGAAATTTGTTAACAGTATTAACGACATTTGTAATATTTAATCTAGTGCAAATCATAACATGCATCAAATTACCAACTGCAGAAGAGTACGAAATACATGACATGTCTTATTCTTTTCATTAGTAGATGGACTCTGATTCGTACTCAACTTAAAGTGTTTAGAAAGAGAAGTGCTAACCACTTTTATTTCTATCATGTTGAACCTCTTGAGTACATTGCACTTATAGATTTATTTCTGCCAACAATCAGCTTATCATCCACATCAGTAATAAGATAATAAAATCATCAATAGAGAACTTAAATAATACAAAATGATTTGAAAAGGTTTTCTTGTATCACTAATTTTTAATAATAGATTCAAACTTCAAGTACCACTATCTAGGTACTTGTTTAAAGCCATACAATCTTTTTCTCAGTTTGCAAACATAATTTCTTTTTCTGTTCCGTATTAATCTCTCCATCTAATCACCATGAAGAAAAGCAGTCTTGACATCCATCTACTCAACCTCTAAATCTAGGTTTGCGGTTAAGCATAGAATCATACAAATAGAATACATTTTTATAACAAGAGAGAAAATTCATCAAAGTCAATTCCCTTACTCTAGCAAAACTTTTGACAACTAACCTCACCTTATACTTAGGCGTAGAAGTATGATGCTCTTGCTTTACTCTGAAGATCCATTTACTTGTTAAAGATATCTTCCCTTTCAATAATCCACTAAGTCATATGTGTCACACGGATTATATTCAGATATAACAAAATTATATGATATCACATACACCACACTTTAAAAAAATAAAAACTCTTAAATTTGAAGTTAAAACATTTTAATCATTTAATGTGAAGAGCTTATCCAAAAGTTTTTGAATTTATTGTTAAGAGTTAATGATGCATTAAAAAATAACAACTTAATTTTATTTTTATACTAAACTTTTATCTTCAAAATCAAAATTAATGATATGAATTTACATAGCTGGATTAACTAACATTGGATGACATCCTCGACACACTGCAAACACAATGCAAAGCATCACCATGTTGAGCATCTAATTAGTGTTAAGTCTCAAATATGAAAAAAAATAAAAAAAATAGTAAGATACAAATTAACTTAGGCCTTCAATAAGATAACAAAAGAGAATTATATAAGTTGATTCATTTATAATTATAGTAAACATGATATATGAAGTGTATAAAAGGTTACTTGATAAAGAAATGATGAAAAGGATGCCACGTGAAGAAACTACATGACTTGATCATATTTTAATACACATCAATAAGATTTGATCATCCTTTAAGAATGATATATGAAGTGCAAACTCAGCATAAATTGATGGACCATACCATGAGCAATATAACAAAGTAAAATCATAAAAGAAGAAAACATCCCTGGATTTAGAAAACGTAATTTCCCACAATGTTATTAAATCACTAGACCTTGTTCCTTCACATGCAAAGAAGAGGAAGACTATACACAATAAAGCATTTGGGCATTCTAAAGGAGGAACAAATGATGAGAAAGATGGTAGAGGAATATCATTGTGAGTCTGACGGTGACATTTTCCAAATATATAACAAGTTTGAGGATTTAAATAAAAAGGTGACTGAAGTATTATCTAATTCAAGTATTGTTCAGATTATCTACAAGTGTGGTTCAGATCCTTTAGATGCCTTTAGAGAATCAGTAAAGCTAAGTCTATTAGGTGTTGATAATGTTCACTTCAAGCTCAATTATTCCTCCTCAAACTCTGAAATTTCACTTTCCTCGCTGGAAGTAGTTTAGGGAAAGTCACTAGTACAAGTAAAACAACTTAGTGGAGTAATATTTGATTGCAAAAATAATATTATGAAGAAGTGTTTACATAAATAGTTATTTGGAGTGTACACTCCATGCTATTGGTTGCTAACCAAATAACTATTTATGTATCTACTCCTTCATTGTATTGTTCTTGCAACCAAATATTACTATCAAGTTATTTTACATGTAGCTATGATTTTCCTTTACCTTCCTTCAAAGAGAAAAGTAAAAATAGAAAGCATACCCAAGCTTATGGTTAATATTTTCAGCACTAAAAGGGCTTTGCCTTACTAATTCTCTGAAGACATCTAAAGTATCTGAACCATATTTGTAAACAATATGAACATAGTTTGAATCATATTATATTTTTGTTACCTTTTTATTAAGATCCAAAAAACTTGTTTTATATTTGGATATTTTCTTCCTATGATGGCAATGAAACAACAGTTGAAATATCACCATCAAAATCACAATGATATTCCTTTACCATCTTCCTCATAATATTATTAGTCTTGATTAGAATGCCAAGATGATTTATTGAGTTTAGTCATCGTATGTTCATAAGAAGGAACAAGGTCTAATGATTTAATATCAACGAGGGATATTAAATTTTCTAATTCCAGAGATTTTCTATTTTTCTTTCTCATTTCACTTTGTGATATTCCTTCTAGTCTGATCCATCAACATATGCTGAGTTTTCACTTCATATATCTAAATATATCATTCCAATAGAACGATCAAAGAATTTCTTCATATACCAAATATATCAAGTCATAGTCCCACGTCTAGACTTAACAAGCTTGCTTATGATTAACTAACAACAGGTCTTAACAATACTTTGTTCAACACTTAATATCTATCTTAATTCACAATCAATTTATTCCATTTAGTCACATAATTAAAATTTATAGAAAATTGTATACTACAATAAGTTTTAGATAGTGACAATGAACACATCCTCTCTAAAAAGAAGAAAAAATGAATAATATCAAACAAAAATTCACAAAGAGTGATTACCTCAAATCTAAACTTGAAAAACTCAATATCAAATGGAAGACCCCTTCACAAACTAAAATAGAGGTAGAAACTAACTACTTTAAAAGTATTTAAAATTAAAGGTATGGTAAGAATAAGTTATAAATAAAACTATTTATTCACCATCTTAAATAAAACTTTTCATTCACTAAATTGATTTTATTTGGATATAACTCTATTTAAATGATATCACATACACCACACTTTTAAAAAAAAATGAAAACTCTTAAATCCGAAGTTAAAACATTTTAATCATTTAATAAAACATTTTAATCATTTAACGTGAAGAGCTTATCCAAAAAATTTTGATTTTTTTTATATGAGTTAATGAAGCATTAAAGAACTATAGCTTTATTTTATTTTTAAACTAAAATAAAATCAAAATTAATGATGTGAAATTACATAGTTGGATGAACTACCATTGGAGGACATGATTGGCACAACAATTAAATGCAAAGCAACACCATGTTAAGCATCTAATTAGTATTAAGTCTTCAATATGAATAAGAATAGAAAATAGTAAAATACAAAATTATATAGGCACTCGGTAATATAAGAAAAGAGAATGATATTAGTTGATTCCTCTATAACTATAGTAAACATGATATATGAAGTATATAAAAATGATACTTGATGAAGAAACTACTCAGTCATCATTTAAGAATAAGAAGGACGTCACATAAAGGAGCTGCATGATTTGATCATATTTTGATACATGAAGAAGATTTGATCGTTCTTTAAGAATGATATATGAAGTGCAAACTTAACATATATTAATAGATAATATCACAAGCATTATAACAAAGTGAAATCATAAAAAAAAAAAAAATCTGGATTTAGGAAATGTAATATTCTACAATGATATTAAATCACTAGACCTTGTTCCTTCACATGCAAAGAAAAGAAAGACTAAACACAATAAAGCATTTGAACATTCTTAAGGAGGATCAAACAATAATGAAGATGGTAGAGGAACACCATCTGTGAGTCAAATCGTGTCATTTTCAGCTGGTGTTTCATTGCCATCGAAGGATGAAATTATTCAAATATATATCAAGTTTGGAGTCTAAATAAATAGGTAGCATAAGTATTATTTGATTCAAACACTGTTCATATTATCTATAAATGTAGTTCAAATCCTTTAGATGTCTTTAGAGTATCAATAATGCAAAGTCCTTTTGGTGTTGATAATGTTCACTTTAAGCTCAGTTATCCCTCCTCAAACTCTAAAATTTCATTTTCCTCGCAGGAAGTAGTTTAGGGGAAATCACTAGTACAAGTAAAACAAGTTGGTTGAATAATATTTGGCTGCAAAATGAATACAATAAAGAAGTGTACACATAAATAGCTATTTGGAGTGTACACTCCTTCATGGTATCGGTTGCTTACCAAGTAACTATTTATGTATGTCTTCCTTTATTGTGTTGATCTTGCAACCAAATATTACTCCGCCAAGTTGTTTCACATGTAGCTATGATTTTTCTTTTTCCTTCTTTCAGCTAAGAAAGTAAAATCTTAGAGTTTTAGGAAGCATAATTGAGCTTAAGGTTAACATTTTCATTACCAAAAGGACTTTGATTTACTAATTCTCTGAAGGCATCTAAAGCATATGAATCACACTTGTAAATAATATGGCTAGAGTAAAATCAAATAATACTTTTGTTACCTTTTTATTCAGATCCATAAACTTATTTTATATTTGGATGTTTTCATCCTCTAATTGCAACAAACAGTTGAAATATCACCATCAGAATCACAAATAATGTTCCTTCACCATCTTCCTCATCTTCTTTACCTCAACTAGAATGTCTAGACGCTTTATTGAGTTTAGTCATCCTCCACTATTCATGTGAAGCAACAAGGTCTAATGATTTAAAATCATCGTGGGATATTAAATTTCCTAATTTCATATATTTTATGTTCTTTTCTTATTTCACTTTGTGATATTTCTCGTAGTATATAATCCATCAAAATGTAATGAGTTTTCACTTTATATATCTAAATATATCATTCATGTAAAACGATTAAGTTATTTCTTTATCAAACTATATAAGTCATAGTCTCATGTCTAGACTTAACAAAGTTGCTTGTGGTTAACTAACAATGTGTCTTAATGATACTTATTTCAACACTCAATGTCCATCTTATAATTAATTCACAATCAGTCTGTTCCATTTAGTCACATAATTAAAAAAATTTAGAGACCTTTGTACTACATATGTGTTAGATAGTGATATTGAATACATTCTATCTTAAAAGAAAAAGAAAAAGAAAAAAGAATAATATCAAAGAAATTCAATAAAGAATGATTACCTCCAATCTAAACTTGAGAAACTCAATATCAAATGACAGACCACTTCACAAACCAAAATGGAGGTAGAAACTAACTACTTCAAAAATATTAAAAAGTAAAGGTAAAATACGAGTAAGTCGTGAATAAGACTATTTATTCACCTTCTTAAATAAAAATTTTCATTCACTAAATTGATTATATTTAGATATAACTATATTTAAATGATACCATATACCCTACACTTTAAAAATAATAATTGAAAACCCTTAAATCTGAAATGAGTTTAAAATATTTTAATCATTTAATGCAAAGAGCTTCTCCAAAAGTTTCTGAATTTATTGTTATGAGTTAATGAAGCATTAAAGTGCTATAGCTTATTTTTAAACTAAAATTTTATCTTCAAAATCAAAATTAATGATGTGAAATTTAATCATGAAGTTCTTAAATTTCATGTCTACCTAAAAAGAAATTTATTTCTCGAGCTAAGGAACATAAATGCTAATGACTATTTAAACAGTTAGAGAAAAAGGCCTAGTGAATCCCCTTATCATAAGAAAAGCGGACATTTCAAATCATATCTAATTTTAGTTGATGCGTGATGTCTTATTGAATGGTAAAAATATTTCCTGAAGCAACCCTAGAAGTTATCAAATATATAAACATGAGGGATAAAAATGTTAATGTGGTGGTAAAGTTAGACATGGCTAAGACATATCGAATGGTACACCTTCAATGGAGTAAGCAACACCAAAGCTACTGAAATTAAAAGGCAACAAAAAAAAGGAATCTACCATTGATTATTGAGCAAGAAACAACAAATCTATCGACTATGAAGAATCTTTTATCACCCACAGAAGAAGGAAAAGGAGACCAATAATTGAAAGAACCAATGGACACATCATTACTGGCGGCGAGAAGAAGATAGATAAGATGAAAGGATTAGGGTTTAATTTATGAAACCCTATTATTTAGGGTCTTGTTGTTATATACCTGAACTCCGTCACTTTTGGGCCAGCTAAGTTGTAAGGTTTTTTTTTTTTTTGGTTATTTTTGCGTTTTTATGGACTCCTTTTTGGAGCCCACTAGAATTTATTTAATTAATAAATAATAGGGCCCAAGACAAAATTTGATTTAAAAAAAAAAGAAGGAAAACTAGCAAACTAGTCACAATCCCTAACATAATTATTAAAAACATTTACACTTTAAAATAATTATTTATGTATGTTAATATTTTAGAAAATAAATTGTATCATAATATAAATAATCTTCTTTCGTTTTATTTCTCAAATCAGGCCCACATTGGACAAGTTTTTACTTCCCTATTCGGAAAAAAAAAAAATACTCGCATTACCCAATTACCCTTCTTTTTAGGTTTTACCCCAAATCACTCCTTTCTCTCCCTTCCCTTTTTCACCATTGTTATCTCATTTTCGTGTTTAAGAAAATCAAGTCTTCGAATTTTCAAAACTTTGCTCAAGAAAACAATTAATTCTACATATTTTTCACCATTGATAACGGTAAATTTGAAGTCAACAAGTATTTTATGCGATTTCTTGTGATTTTTTTTTCATATTCACCAAGTATTTTGTATTTCAGATTTTTCATCTTTTAAACAGTATTATTCAATTTTTTTTGTGAGTTTGTTTTCATAATCACCAAGTATTTTGTGACATTTTCCTCTTTTATATATTTCAGATTTTTCGTCTTTTAAACATTATTGTTCGATTTATTTTTTTTTCATATTTGAGATTTAGTAGATTGTAGTAATCTATATTGGCATTCATACATCATATATTGTTTGATTTTTTTATACATTCATATTTGATAATTTTGAATTTTGCTTATAGCATTACTAATGCACAAGTGAATACGGATTTGGATTTGGGTTTGGTGAGAGGAGGAGGAGGGGGAGGGGGAGGAGGGGGAGGGGGAGGGGGAGGGAGGAGGAGGAGGAGGAGGAGGTTGCGAAAATTGAATTCATATTAGAATTATTTTCATATAATTTTTGTTTGTCAACTGTTTTTCTTTTATTCAGCATTTATATTTTTATTAAGAACATTGTATTTCTTTTTTAGTTTGTAGTCATTCCAATAGGTAAGTCAAATGGATTTGTATTTTTTAAGCATAGAGGAAGAGGAGGTGGTGGTTGCGAAAATTGGAGGAGGAGGAGAAGGAGGAGGAGGAGGAGGTGGTGGTGGTGGTGGTGGTTGCGAAAATTGAATTCATATTAGAATTATTTTCATATAATTTTTGTTTGTCAGTTGTTTTTCTTTTACTCAGCATTTGTATTTTTATTAAGAACATTGTATTTCTTTTTTAGTTTGTAGTCATTCCAATAGGTATGTCAAATGGATTTGTATTTTTTAAGCATAGAGGAGGAGGAGGTGGTGGTTGTGAAAATTGGAGGAGAGGAGGAGGAGGAGGAGGAGGTGGTGGTGGTGGTGGTTGCGAAAATTGAATTCATATTAGAATTATATTCATATAATTTTTGTTTGTCAACTGTTTTTCTTTTACTCAGCATTTGTATTTTTATTAAGAACATTGTATTTCTTTTTTAGTTTGTAGTCATTCCAATAGGTATGTCAAATGGATTGTATTTTTTAAGCATAGAGGAGGAGGAGGTGGTGGTTGCAAAAATTGAATTCATATTAGAATTATATTCATATAATTTTTGTTTGTCAACTATTTTTCTTTTACTCAGCATTTGTATTTTTATTAAGAACATTATATTTCTTTTTTAGTTTGTAGTCATTCCAATAGGTATGTCAAATGGATTTGTATTTTTTAAGCATAGAGGTATTCTATTTTTTTCACAGTCAATTTGTAATTTTCTTAGAATATTGTATCCTTCAGATTGTATTGTTTCCACTATGTATGTTTCCACCATGTATGCTATTTTTTTTCAGAATCTTGTATCCTTTCATAAATCATATTCATATGTAATGATTAGATTATGTTGGGATACAATCAATAATATTTTTGTAATACAAATAAAAGAAAAACATATGTGGCAGTCATGTAATACAATTTTGACTACGGTATACAATCCATGATTAAGATTTTGATAAAGGAGAAAAATGGAGATTGAAATTGTTAATCTCGAATGAGAAAGGGGATTTCTTGAAATAGTAACTGATGAGAATTTTAAGTGATGTGTTCATTTTTTTAAAAATAGTTTCTCCCCTAATTTTCTCTTTTCTGTTATTAAATAATCATATTTTTGCAAATCAAACAAATTTAAAATACATAAATTAGATACATAACAAACTAAAATATTGACACTTTAAATAAATATTAAAAGTGTGGAAATATCAAAATATTGACATTTTGAAAATTTTCCCAAAAAATGCATAAAGGAAAACATATTTTTAGTTAATATCCAGATTGATAAATTGAGAGAAGTCATTAATTTTTATCATCCAAAAAAATATAGTGGCATTCTCATATATGAGGATTTTCATTATATAAACTAAATGCAAGGTCTTGTTTCCAACTTACAAAACAAAAATATAGTGCTAGAAGTCAAGAACTCAAACAAATAAATCGATAGAATCCATTAGAACAAAAAAAAAAGACTAGATAGAATCCAATAGAACAAAGTTCATTACTCAATTCACTTTAAAATGCTGTAAAATAACTCTAGGAAAATAAACTGGAAAAAAAAAAAACAAGAAACATAGTACCTAGAAGGACAGAAGAGTTGAATATAAATCAACAAACACTACAAAAACAAAATTACAATCGAAACATAAATATTTTTTCTACTTGTCAAGCCCCTTTTCTCAAAAAATTTTAATAAGAAGCTATGACAAACTCAAGACGGGAAAAGCAAATAAAAAGATAATGAGATATGTTTTGCTAGTAAATAACAACACTTTTATGTATAAATAAATAAACAATAGAAATTAAATAAAGAATATGGGCTTACTGAGAATGTAGGAGAAAATGCATATGATAAAAGCTGAATGAATAATGTTATCCCTATTTATATAGTATTCTTCAAAATGTAATGATAAAACTCCTCATATTATGTAACTATGAGATTGTCTCCTGTCAATTTCTTATTAATTGAAACAAATATGTTTCAACTTCTACATTAAGTAGGAAAGATTTTAAGAAATGGTTGTAAATGGGGAAAAGTATGTGATTAAGATAATTAAGACGTGTAATTAAAAGAAATAAGAGAGTGACTTTTGATTTTTTTTAATACATAGCATATTAATTTAAAAATAATTAAAAATCCAAAAATAAGCAAGAAAAAGATAAATGTTATGAAACTATAGAATAAGAAGAAGAAAGTAGAGAGAAGACTTATTATTTGTTATGAATCAACCCAGCCCGACAGGAACTTTGACGTCACAAAATCAGTTGTTGGGCCAAAAAGGTTGATTTGGGATCCAGACCCAATTAGCGACTAATTTAAAAGGAAGAGAAGTTAGAAAGAGAGGTTATGCGTATAATGAAGAAACCGTCTGTTCCTCTCATACTCTTTCTAGAGTCTTACCTTCTCATTCCATTCTTATCTCTATTCTTTAGTTACTTGTAATTTCATTGTAATCAGTAGTTTGAGAGTTGTAAGTACTATTCTAAAGTTGTAATCATGTTCCGTCCTTATTAATATAGTGATCAATTCGAGTTCGTTACATTATTTCTCTTGAGGGATGATTTTACAATGAAGAGAACCCCTCTATTACTTGGGAAAAATTGACTTGATCTCAAAGTTAAGGTTCCTAAATATTCTTTAACAGATAGACATTCAATATATTTATAACAATAAATGATTTTTTTTTTTTTTACCATAAAGATATGTCCTTCACTTGGACTTCCTAAATATTATTGGTTTAAAGTTTATATTTTTTTATCAAAAATTAAATAAATCTAAATTATTAAATAGAAATTCTAAAGGTTGCAATAAGTATAGAATATGAAAGCAATTCTACCACACTGAACGAATGCAATGTATCTATCTTGTTTAATTTTGATGAAATATTATTATTAATGATAGGTGAAATTATTTTTTAACACCACTGTTTAATTGAATAGAAAAATGATTATTCAACTTTGAAAGGATAAATTGGTAATTCAAATTTTAACCCTTTTTTTTTTTGTCTGTGTGTGAGAGAGAGAGCCATTTTGGATTTTGTCTTTTCTCACACTATATTGAATTCAACTATGCGGCAAATGAGAAAGAAAATATTAGTAAGTTTTGTATTGCGTGGACTATCAACTAAAAGTGCCTAAAAGTTGTGATTGCAAAGAAGAATGAATTAGTGTCATGATTTAGTTCAACTAATGCTTATACAATTGATTTGGATGAGGATTCTTTTGATGAAGGCAATATGTTAGACATATGTTTTGATAAAGTGACTAGGGAAGGAGACATCCAATCTAGACAATAAATAAGTGGAAGCAACAAAAGAGAAAAAAAGACAAATGGAAGACAACATAGTTGGGATGGTAAAGTGATTGAAGAGTTTGTTCCAAGACTCCTATAGATAAGACTGACAAAGCAGAATCATATGGTAGTATTAACAGCTTCAACAAGATCCAATAAATTCATGAAAAAAAATGATGAACTATCAATTATTGTTGGACATGTTTAAAGAAGACAAGAGGAAAACACTTCAGCTGGATACTTTAGATGGACATTTAATCTTTTTTATTTCATGCATTTACAAAAGGAAGTTTGAGGTTTGTAACTCAAGTTTCTTGTTGGTTGTTATATCTTTGCATTATTTAAGCATCCTCATTTGTAATATCATTATGCATTTTAAAAAAAATAACTTTTAACAGTAATAAATAGACACATTAATAAAGAGTGTTAAAGCCTTTACCGGCATTAGTTAAGTATCATTAGATCCAATGTCGCTAAAGGCTTTAGCGACATATACAAAGAGCACTAATTGCCTCTAAAAATACATATTTATTGGCAATTGAGCCATTGCCGTTAATTAATTGCCGCCAAAGATCATTTTTGATGTAGTGATAGAATGTATTACAACCTCTGTGGTGATCACAAAATACCTTGTTTGGTCTTGCTCTTATTTTCATTCATGCTTGTTAGTTAGTAGAGATTTTATTATCTCATTAGAATTGGTAAAATAAAGTCTAGCCCCCTTTTTTTATACTTATACATGATGAGATTTTTTTTATTTTTTTATTTATAAAACACCGCTAGACGCTCTGTCTAGTGGTAAAATTACTGGATAAAACTACATCTATTTACATTTTGAACTTCAATTTGGATCTCAAAAGATTTTAATATTTTTGATATGTACGAAAACTCCACAATTTATGGAAACTACCACATCTTCCCTAATACTTATAATTTACCAAATGAGCAAAAGCCATAATTAATTAGGGAAATAGGACAAATATACCTTCAAATTATCATAAATGGTGCATCTATACCCTTCGTTATACTTTCGGGTTGTGTATATCCTTACCGTCAATATTTTGGAATGTATATACCCTTAAAATAAACGGAGGGACACGTGTCATGATCTTAATGGTCTATCCAAATTTAAGGGTATATACGTTCTCTAGTATATATCATGACACGTGTCCCTCCGTTTATTTTAAGGGTATATACGTTCCAAAATATTGACGGTAAGGGTATACACAACCCAAAAGTATAACAAAGGGTATAGACGCATCATTTATAATAATTTGGGGGTATATTTGTCTTTTTTCCCAATTAATTATAAATAAGATATTAGAATATCATAAAGCACCGCATTAACAAATAACATTTTTTCATGTTCCTTGTAGATAAACGTTTTTGATTATTTGTTATTACAAATTTTACATAATTTTATAAATATGCATTGATTCTTTTTTTTTTTTTTTTTTTTTTTTTTTTTTTTTTTTTTGCATGTATAAGCTTATGTGTCAAGCTTTAAATTTATAAAAAGTGAAATTAAAAAACCTAGAAATGAAATCTTATTTTTAAGGTAAATTTGGGATTTGAAATCAAATTTTCAATTTGTAGTTGAATTTTTTTTCAAATTTCATAAAACCAATACTAATTCAAATTTGAAATCCCAATTGCATGGCCAATGAACTCTGACTATTGTTTTTCTTTCCAAAAAAGTGAAATAGTTAGATTTGAGATATCCAAATACTAGGAAAATAATTATATGATATTATTATTCAATGAGAATTAATTTTTCATGAGTATATGTAAAGGTCTATCAACCAAGTGCATTGTTTAGCCTTCTTATAGTATGAATGCAAGAATATAATATTAACATCAATATTAAAAAACATATACAATAAAATATCTAGAATATAATATTAACATCAATATTAAAAAATATATACAATAAAATATTTTTTTTTTAAGAGACCAAAAGTTCACGTGCCCTAAACTTAAATTTTGCATATTATTTCCTTCAAAAGCACATTTTCATTCTTTATTCTCATTCTTTGCCTTCTTTCATTTTTTTTCCTTTTCTTTATCTTCGTTGTCTTTTCTTTGTTGCTTATCTTTTTTTTGGGGAAATTATGGTTGTTTCGACGGTGCAGGAAAAGAAGGTACAAATGAAGAAGAAAAATAAAAATTAAAAGTGAGGAGGAAGATAAATATTTCATAAAGAAAGAAAGGAAAATGATTAAACGAAAAAAATTGAAGTAAATAC
Organism: Solanum bulbocastanum; assembly: GCA_037074985.1. Lineage (NCBI taxonomy): Eukaryota > Viridiplantae > Streptophyta > Magnoliopsida > Solanales > Solanaceae > Solanum > Solanum bulbocastanum. The sequence continues at coordinate 5,774,592 of CM073603.1, read as the reverse complement.
CCGTGTTATTATGGTAGTAAATTACATGGATATATATATGGTGCCTAAACAAATACTTTCTTAGGTAAATATCATAGGTAGTGATACCTAATTAATACTTAATTTAGTGATTATTTCCACAACATGCAGATTGTTGTGATTATCTAGTGAGTTACTTAGTGATTATTTCCACAACTAGACCTTGTTCCTTCACATGCTAAGAGAAGGAAGACTAAACTCAATAAATCATCTAGGCATTCTAGTAAAGGAACAAAAGATGAATTAAATGTGATTAATATATATTAGGAAATGGGCATTTTCGACTCATTAAGTAACAACAAAATCATTATTGGACCAAAGTATTAATGATAAGGATATTTTTGGACTATAGTATTGATGGCAAGAGCATTTTGGACCAAAATATCAATTTCATTTGTTCAAAGACATTTTTGACCATTTTCCGTAAAAGAAAATCAAAAAGAAAAACTTTAAAAAAAAAAAAAAAAAGAAAGGATTTTTTTTTTGAAAAATAACATTGTTACTACCCAAGTATAAGTACCAACATTTCACTACCCTCCCTTGAAAATTTTGAAAATTGAAGAGTATGATTACCTCTCATAAAATTCTGTATAAATGATATTTCCTCCGTTCATACTTCAATTTCAGCATCAGTTGCGCACAAACTTAAAAAGGAAATAACATTTCAAAGGTGCTCTGAATGTTTGTCCAAATATAAGAGCTATCCCAACACAGAAAATCTCTTTGATTTCAGAAAATTACTAAATGGTACTCCCAAGAGCTCAAAATGAAAAGGCAAAATATATCAATATTAATGCTACAGACAGTTGAAGAAACAAGTACAACGCCACGGTTTAACGGTTTCAGAGATCAATGACACGAGAAAGCTTTTGAATGCGATTCAACAAGAAGTCCCCTTGCTTGATAGTTGCTTGATAAAGAGCATTCTTTGCATCAGGACGATTAGTTTCCAATACTCCTGCTACTTTATCGATCTTGCAATGCAACTTCCCAGCTGCAATGAACCGAGATAGTTCCCTGAAGTAAAACATAAAAGTTCAATTATGTTACACGTTTATAGTGAATACACAGTCCAGGATACAGCTAAAGCATGAAATAGCACTCACAAGTCGATGAAATCCTCAGACACCCCAAAAGCCTTGGCCATGGCCTCAATAGTAACACTCTTGTAGGACTCCAGGAACTGGGAATACACAACTGTTCTGACTTCCCTCATATAATATCTGAAGTGTGGTTGCAAGTAACGATCCAATTTAATATGCTCCATCAAGCCAGCTGAAAACACATTAAGGTAAAATTCAATCATTCTGCAACTAATATATCATTCATGGCCCACATAAATGACCCTGGCAATCAACATATAGGTGAATCACAAATCACGAGTGTATGACAGATATAGCATGTTAATCTCTCCTGTAACTCAATACTTACAGATCACATTTTAACACCACTCTGTCTATAACACACAATTAGGTTTGTCCATCTTTTTTTCACAAAGTATTGATAGGTATCCATCTTTCTTTTGTGCAAAGGTCAACTGATCTCTTATTGCCCCCATCTCCAATAATTAGTTCAGAAATTTAAGTGAATTTAACTGTCTTACAAATTTGATTTAGTGCTCAGAAGAGAATTCAATTTAAGATTTATCTGCTATTATTATGAGGAGAAGTGAGTAGACTATGCAACTAAGAAGACTGCAATGAGAATCACAAGTCCACCCACCCCAACCCAAACAAACTCCCTGTCAAACTTAACAAAGATGACGAGATATTACTTTCTATGCAATCGGAGAAGAACTGTTATCCATTTGAAAAGTTCCAAGTTTCAGGCGCGGAAATGCATCTTTTTTACTCTTTTGATATGTGCCAGAGAGAACATCTCTTTAGTCTAATCAAGTTTATATTACTCACATGACTAATAAAGAGCACTAAGACCCCAAACCTTTGTGCTGATATTCAAAAGACTTCAAAACAGAGAAACAAATGGTAGGTTTCTATACAACACAGTGTTCAGGGAAGCGTGAAGCGGAAAAAAGCGATAAGGCCCCGCTTCATTGAAGTGAAGCGTAAATTAAAAGAAAAGAGACCAAAATAAATAAAGACAATATATATAACCAAAATTTCAAATTAAAAACCATAAATTAGACATCACAAATCCTCCATATAACATAACACAAGCAAAATCAAAGTTATATGCATGGTTCAACCAAATTTTTTTAATTCTACAATTCTTCTACTACAAGATTATCAAAATCTTGTATTCCTCCATTATCATTATACTGCTCATCATCTTCTTCAAGTCCATCACCATCTCTTTCAACTTCATACACTAGGAATAGACTTGTAGCTACTTCTTTTCCCCTCCTATGTGAGCTTGAAGTATTTCCTCTTAAATCATAACGGTTCTCCTCAACCCCACTTGCCTCCCCAACAACACCCCAAGTGAAGTCAGAATCTCCCTAAAAAATTTCTTCATCTTCAGCATTCTCAACTCCAGTTAGCCATTCATTGGCATCATCAATATTGTCCAAAAGAAGAGGAAGAACTAGGTAAGTCATGCCTATTTTTATTCTTTAAAGTCGATCACGTATTACTTCGAAAAAATAAAAGCGATGCTTTTCTCGCTTCACCACTTCTGGTCGCATCACGCTTCAAGCCCAGAAGCGGTCGCTTTTTTTCACATGCCTCGCTTCAGCCAACTGAAGCGCTGAACCCTCGCTTCGCTTCGCTTCACCGCTTAAAGCGATGAAGCGCTCGCTTTCCTGAACACTGATACAACAGTTGACAGTTGTAACCTATTTCACTATCAAGGTACTCCAAAAAGGAAACACTGGCATCTAAGGATTAAAACTTCCAAACAGGATTATCAATAATCAAGGCCTTGCAGACACTACTATTCTCAATAAAATTCTCCATAAAATGCATTAGGGACCCTCATCAGACATAATCTACATAAACTTTTGTGTGTGGACCATTGCAAACTACAAAGGCACACTTCACATACGAAAAGAAAAAATAAACAATGGAAAAGCTTACCAAATGCAGAGAAAAATGACTTGTACTGACACTCATATAATGAGTTCATAAACTCAGACAGATATGGAATCTTTCCAATTACTGTCAAGATCTCTGGCGCATCCACGACCTGCAACATATACGTAATAAAAATGAATTTGCAAGTACATTTATCACAGTAATATCCAGGATATCCCAAGGGAACACAAACTTCCAAGTTCGAAAACTCCTCGTACCGAGACAAGGATATTAGAGGGAGTACAAATTGAATACCTTTTGTTTCAAAGAAACCCGGTCCAAGGTAATGATGCTCGTAAGGACAGTATAAAATATGAAAGTATCATAGGGGAAAAGCTCATATGTGGTAAAAGTTGAGATAGAATCAAGGAAAAGATCTGCTGCTTTCTTGAAGTTACGAGTGGACATGCAGAACAACCCTTCGTATACCTTCAACCTGTTCTTTCTCTCCCAATCACCCCCCTTTTCAAATAATCTGTCAGCCAACAAACATTGGGAGTTAGCTCAATAACTAAAAAAGGCATTTAGAACGTCATGTCTGATTACATCTGAACTGTCTATGAACACTCCTACTTACTTCTTTGCCTTATCTATGCATTTAGAGATGAGGTCAAAATCCAAGTCAAATAATCCCATCTGCAAGGTATAGAACACCAAGTCCATCTTTTGCCCAACTGCAACAGTTTTTTTCTCAGTCACCTTGAGTTGTTCAAGTGCTTTCCCCTGAAATTTTAAATTAAATAAGCTTGATTGAGATTTGCCCAGTGTGATCAAATGAACTCTGAACAATTATTTGAATGAATAAGAGAGAGATAGAGATTGCCTGCCTTGTCACCAATCCGAATGTAGAACAATGATTTAGCCAAATGAGCTTCTCGAACTTCACTTTCACCAAGGTTTTCTTCTGCATCAGCAATCCTTGATGAATGTATAAAGTTAGATGTGTGGTTAAGTTGAAAAAAGCAATGAATCTCTATTCTATGCAAAACACCTTTATCTCACTTTCCTCGACTACGAATAATAAAAATGAAACAGCACAACAAGGTATGCCCAAACTGGCTCAGAGCAATATACAAGGTACTCATCCATACGTTGTATGCACTATGACTTTTTTAAGAATGCTAATCCCATCCGCTAAGCAAGTCATTACTTTCCCTCAATTATCGTAAAAATAAAGATAAGCATGAACAATGATACCAACGGTAATTAACATTTTTATTAGTAATCAGGATTATTCGGTATCCAAAGAATATGATTCCAAGCTCAATTATCATTCTCCAATCAAAATCTCTATAAAAGGAACTGCATCTAAGGATAAATCCCAGTAAATCATCTGAGGATTAAGGGCAGTTAGCTCATAGTTTTACCTTGTGTTGCACAGTAAGGATGTTCAAATGAAACAGAAAAAACAAACCGAACCGAAAAACCAAGTCAACCCAACTATGGTTTGGTTGTAAATTAAAAAAAACCGACAATATTTAGGTTGGCTTGAACAAAAAAAATCAAACAAAACCGATAAATACACACACATATTCATTAGAAATAAACATTTGCCTCGCGATACAGAAGAAATTGATTGCAAAAACAGCTACCACTGTTGAGGTTCTGAATTAATGGAATTCCATGCAAAGATTAGTGAAACAGAACGGGTGGTGGACAATGGTGCTAGCTTTTGCATATGTTGGTCAATGGAAAGAGAGAAATACTAGAATTTTTTAAAGCAAAAGCAGATTTCAACGCAGAAGCTCAAAATGAGTTGTATTATATTTTTCTAGTTCTGGTGTAAAGAAAGTTCAAAGTAGAGTAGAGGAGACAGACTCCTTGATAGATTTGATAGGCTCTCTGTAAGGTTCTTTTTGCACAGTCGGGCTCTTGGCTATCTTGTAAGTATGGTGCTGCACTAGCTATATATAAAGGATTGATTGCAAAATAACTGGCTTTGAAGTCAGAGTACTAGAGGGGTTAAGAAATCTTTTCAAAAATCGATTGACAAAGAAAATCAATTATTCTGAGATTTCTGCAAATTCTTGGATGCAATAGGTTGGTGTGATAAGTGGAGCTTGCATAAGCTTCTATAATTGGGAAATGAAGAAAAGTGGGTTAGTCTGGGTTTCAGTTTTTAGCCACATTGGAACTGTGTTTGCATTTTGCAAAATGATGATCTCAATCAACTGACCCCAAGCTTATATCTTTTGGTTCCTGCTTACCATTTCAACACTTTGGTCCTTGAAATCAAATAATTCTCAAGGACCTTATCTACTTCTATTCGGAAAGGGGAAGAGACAGTAATTGAGGCAAAATACTCTTTGTTGCTAAACAGTACACTAGTATTCCAATGGTTGGATTTGACTGCAATGTTTCAGATCATGTGATCCTCAAATCTTTAGAGACAACAATATATGAACAGGAAAAGGAGTTCACATAGGATTAAGCAAAATTTCATGATCCCATGGAATAAATTTTGCATAAATAGGTAGCGAAAATCTTGACAAAGGTTAAAAATCAATAGAACATTTACAAGAGTAGCAAAAACATTCTTTTTAGTGCAAACTAGTCAATAGATCCAGAATGTCTTACACCAATTTTGACGTACACATTATGTGTGCCTTGCACTATTTTTGTCATATGCATACACTAATTGTCAAGTTAAGTAGTATCAATTTTGTTGACTTATCAACCACGTCTACACAAAACAGAAAATAAACACAAAAAATCAGACAAAACTAAAACCAATGTAGTTTATACTACATTGGTTTGTTTGGTTTGACTATCAAAAACCAAATGTACACCCCTACTGCTCATACCCTTCAAAATAATTGATGCATAGAGATTGATACAATACAATTAGGGTGCAGGGGTGGTATTCAAATTAGATTTGCTGATTTGGGCAACTTGGGTGCTGTAACTACACCTATGGCCAAAGAAGTATAAGCTGATTGTGTATTTGGTTTGACATTGCGTTTATATGTCATATATGTATATAGTCACATAGTAGCCCGTGGAATTCATAGAGGTGCACGCAAGCTAGCCCGGACACCATGGTTATAAAAATAATGCATATATTCACATATATTTTGCTATTACACAAGATGACTAATGAATAAAATATTAACTGTTTACAGAGAATTTGATTAGACCAACTTAAATTAATTGTTGACATTTTTTTATTGTTTTATTTGTCAAATATATATACTTGTATATGTTTGTCCCAGACTCCACTTTGTGAACTACACTGGGTATGTTGTTGTATATGCCGTAATATGCATGTATTGGTTGTATCCTAATACCGCACCCATACTCCTATATGTAAACCCAAATCCTAAGACTTAGGTGATGACAAATCTGACTTCAGGATTCGGACCCTCATCCCTGAGTACCATAGGTTTCAGCAAATTATACTCCACGGGTTCATCGAATATACCGTAAAAAGAAAGTATGCGGAGACTATGGAAACGCTCATGCACCAAATGCAGGTCTTACTAAGAAGCTGAGAAGAGTGCCAGTGGTGCTCCTGTCAGTATTACTTAACTCTAATAAAACAAAGCTTCAATGAGGTTTTGAGCATCTCTTTCCCACCAGCCCCCTCAGTGTCATTCAGCCTCTATTTATAATACCAAATATGTATATACCATAGCCGGATCTTTAGATTACAAGAGGATCATAAAATCAGAACTTCACTTCCAATTTCACTAATCTTTGAATGAAATATACCAACTTTCATTACTTCAGCTCACAAAATATGACCTTCCCTATGACTCTTGCCTGTTGGGAGAAATTTTATGATCATATATAAAATCCAATATTCTAATTACTTCGAATTTTGAACTCCAATATTATTAATGTCTTCTCTTGGACAATGTTATCTATACATGACTTTTAACTTATAATTGGTATGTTCTAAAGAGTGGAATTTTTCCAACATTTGACCCAAAAAAATAAAGCAATCGAACAGGAACAAAGTAAGACCAAAATTCAATTTCAGAGATCACATAATATGCAGATTTAAAGTACTCACTTCTCATCGAGTTTTTTGAGCTCATCAGCATTCTTAACACGAATAGGATCAAGAACCTCCAGATTCAAACTAAAAACCCCTTTTGAAACTAGGGTTTCAAACAACGGAGCCATATCTGGAAAAAAAAACCCACTTACAAGCAAATCAAAACAAATCCATAAAGCAAAACAACAATTTTAAACTTTAAAAAGAAACAGTATCAATCAGATGTACCGTTGGAGACCACAGCTTCCAAGACTTCTTCACGGAGACGAACTTTATCCAAGTCATTGACATCTGGATGTGTCAAAAGGAATAGTTTGTGTGCCAGAACTAGCTGGGGTTGCTGGGTTCCTTCTTCCGAATCCATAGTTCTCTCTCGGTTTCACTGTTTTTCAGATACTTTGCTTGCGAAAGAGTGTATAAAGTTCTCTTCTCTTTGGAAAAATGTACAAGAAGAGGGGGTGGGGGTATATTATGGGCTTTGGAGTGGGCTAAACTTTGGGCCATAAGTGAGAGATTTGCATTTTATATCAATTATATTCGAAAAGTTGTGATTGTATTTTGTATTAACTGTATTGTATTGTATCTCTCTCGATCTCATTCACCTCTGTCCTCCCTCTCCCAATTTGGTTCACCTCTCTCCTCCCTCTCCCGATTTCACTCGCTTCTCTCCTCCCTCTCCTGATTTCACTTGCCTCTCTCCTCCCTTTCTCGATCTTGCTTGCCTCTCACCTTTCTCCTCCTAATATGTATTAATTTTGATACAAATCGATTTATATTTTTTCTCCACAATCAGCGAAAGAATATAATGAATACAAATTTGTAGCAAACAAAAGTATAGTTGTGAACTGTAATTAGTGAAACTGTAGCTAATGAGTCCTATTTAAGGCCTAATGTTTGCTGTTTTTGGAAGTTTCCCTTTTTAGAAACAGCTAATATTTGACCCTAATTAAACTTCTTAGTTACAATTTCAATAGTTACAATATGTAGCTATAGTCTAAATTTGCTAAACATTACATTTCATTATATTTTTCAAAGAACTTGAAAAAAAATATATAAATACAACTTAATTAATTTGAGTAAATCGTGATTTTCAAATATATTATTAAAATTACTCTTGAGAATTAGTCAGTTTAAAATGAGAGTCTACAACAATAGTGTTAAATTGTTTATTTTCAAAATTCAAAAAACTTTCAGAATTGAAGATGCAAATTTTATACCAAAATAGAAAAATCCAACAAAATTTCTTGGAAATCTTTCATCCACTGGCATACAGGATTTTGAACAATTATGTATTCTAACAATTATGTAACAACATACTAGTATTCATTGTATTGTATTTTTTTTACATTTAAATACAACTGCATATGAATGCAGTTATGTAACAGTTTATTTATATTTAATTGTAGCTTACTTTCATTTATACAATTACCTAACTGTTGTATTTATTCAGATACAATTATCTAACAACTGTATCTACAGACAAAACAAATGTTCAAACTATTAACATTTGAATACAAATGTAAGTGAGTACATTTATTCTTGAAGTATTTTGGAACATATATTTGAATACAAAACACAAAATATTTGAATAATGTATTTTTTTTTTTTATATACAAATATAGATGAATACAATTATCAGACAACAAATACAAAATTGCTGAAAAACTTTCTGTTGGAAGACTTGCATTTATAATGTTCTTGAATACAAAATACAAATGAGCAAAGAATAAGTATCCTTTCCTAAAATCGATAAGTTTGACCAATTACAGGGTGTCACTTGTTTCTCTAAGATATACTTCAGATCCGGTTATCATCAGTTGAAAGTTAGAGAAAGTGACATCCCTAAAACGACTCTCAGAATCCATTATGGTCATTTTGGTTAAGTTCTTCGGATTGATTAATGCTCCTGCAACATGTATGGATCTCATGAACAAAGTGTTTAAGCAATACTTGGATATGTTTGTTATTGTGTTCATCGATGATATCTTAATATATTTCAGAAGTGAGAAGGATCTTGTTAGCCACCTTAGAATAGTTCTTCAAACTCTTAAAGACCGTAAGTTATTCACCATGTTTTCAAAGTGTATATTATGGCTAAAGTCGGTGGTGTTCCTAGGCCACATAATATCCAATGAAGGTATCCAAGTTGACTTTCAGAAAATAGAAGTGGTAAAGAATTGTCCCAGACCCACAACTCCAATTGATATTAGAAGTTTCTTGGGTATGGTTGGATATTACAGAAGGTTTGTAGAAGGATTTTCATCTAGTGTTGCTTCGCTGACTAAGTGTTGCGCCCAAATCGTACATGCAAGTACACGTGGTCGTCCAAGTTTAAAGTGGTTCTTATAAAGAGTCGGGTATCGTACCCACAGGGACTTACGTTTAGAATCACTTAATTTCTCTAACTTTCAGCTAAGCACAAGTGTTGTCAATATTCCAAAATTAATTTATTTTATAATTCTAAGAGTTAAACAAAATGTAACAAACACAATTCAATTTCAAGGGTTAAAAACAATGATTGGGTAAAGTTCAGGGCTGCAGCTTTTATCAAAATTCATGCAATTAATATCATTTAAATGGGTATTTATCTGCTATCGAATCAATGAATCACATGGCTAAATGTATGATCATGGTCTCCCGACCTCTAATCGCCTACGGTAAATAACAACCTAACTACATCGTTGAGCGGGGATAGGTTGGATTAAGTATCGAGCATTACGATTTCTTCCTGTATAGTGACCAAGCATGGTTTCTAGGTATATCCCCTATCCTAGATACAAATTAACCCTAATTCTTAAGAGTTAATCATGCTTCTTATGCCCACGTTCTATCCTCTTATTCATCTCCCGAGTTCAATTCAGACAATGTATTTATTTCAATAGTGAGCAGTCACGAAATATGAAAAATAAGAACATAAGAAAGATTCATATGATAATTGATATTAACCCAATGAAAACTTAATAGATTGCAACCATCCTGTAGCCACAGCCCTAGAACTAGGGTATTTAGCTACTCATAATCAAATATTCGATCAAGCAATGTTTAATAAACATAAAGAGATCCAAAGTAAAAAAGTTTAGTAAAGAACCCTAAAAATAATGAAAATGTTCTCCCAAATTGTCGTTCTTCAAAACCCAGAAAAAGAATGTCTAATAAAATAAAATATTTAACTATTTATACTAAAAGTTGAAACGGCCAAAACTAGGAACAAGGGGTGTGGCGCGGAGTATCATCACAGATTTGATTCAAGGCACATTTTCCTTCTCCGCGATGCGGACACTCTACGGAGTGCTCTGCCTAAAAATCAACTTTCGAGAACAAAATAAAAGTCCTTCTCCGCGACACGGAGAGTACACAGATAGCTCTGCCTAGAATTTGATTTCACGATTAATTTGAGGCTCCCTCTCCATGACGCGGAGAGGATACAACATTGCCTTAGAATCCTCTTCTTCTTTTTTCTTCCTTGCTTCTTTTCGACTTGAATCTTTTGTGTTCCCCATTTTCCATTTTCGTGCTCGTTTCTCCAATTAAGCTCACCTACACAACTAATCATGTTGGTTAGCTCATAAACAACCAAAAGACTCGATAAAACTATAAACAAACGCATATTGAATTCAAACTTAGCTTAAATATAGGCATTATTAGAGTTCTAGGCATATAAATATGCCTAGGTTCACTACCCCACACTTAGAGCTTTGTTCGTCCTAGAACAACTTAGTTACTACTCCAAGACCTAGACTCACTACTATGGTATTTGTGCATCCGCTACTTTCTTCCAAGGATATATAACCAGTTAAAACAGGCATGATTTCATTCAAAGTATGCATGACTTTTGTAATTGACTTGACAACTTTTAGCAACCAATGCATTCAACAAAATGTGCACCATTACATATCACATATACTTTATACAACAAGTGCCCCTCACTCTAAAGAATAGTCCACACACTCAACTCAGCAAATTGAATATACTTTAAAGACTTTGCAAACAAGGTACACTCTCACTCAACAACAACATCAAACATGTATGCATTGAGAACCATAAGCTTGCCCATTATGTACATCTCTACTAATAAAGTGCGTTATACTAAAAATCAAATAGGACTTGTTCCAGTTGTAATGTAGGCTTAAGGTAAGGGAGGATTCATTTAGATAAAATTAGTTACTTATCCTCCCTAATGCACCATATTCAACCTTCTTCTTACATTCACAACCTTTTTTTTCTTTTTGTTATCCCTCTCTTTCTTCATAGGTTTCCACTAGTGTTACCAACCTTGCCTTTATTTCTCACTCGCCCATTTATTTTTATTTTTTTTAACACTCAACAATAGCCACCCTTTAATTAGAGATTTCTCTCGAGTTAAGGTGCACAATGCCCTTAGAAGGGCCAGGGTCATCATTAAGGTATTTACCAAGTTAGCCACCTTCAACTTAGACTTTAAACCTTAGTCGAAGTGCACAATCCAATCTCATATTCAAACTTATGGAGTATCATTTTACCTCCTCTTTTCACTCTTCCCCAACAAACTAAACATTTCCACCCTATTTACTCTTTCCGTTGTTTTCACTTTTCCTCCTAACATAGTGCATTAGGGATTTGGGATCAAAGCTAATGGTATCAATAAAAAGGATTCGGTTTCATTATGTGGGTTAGAACAAAATCAAGGCTAAAAGGGGCTCAATTGGGCTATACTAGGGATATTATTTCTGAAAAGGCAAAAATTCCAAACAATTCAAAGAAGGTTTATTATCATCTTCTAAACAAAATAACACTTGTAATTCGCTTCAATAACAAACCAGGCAAGTTCTAGACTTAGATGCATTCATGGATATTACAAAAACTCACTGCTCATGGCATAAGTTATACTCAATAATGGATCAATCACAGCAACACAATCAGATCATGCACAAGGTTCAAATTAAGCTTAAGTTGCATTATTCAAGTCATATACAAAAAAGTTTTACTAAATTCATATATCAATTTCAAACATGTTTTTCATACATATTCCTTTCAAAATTTCAGCTTCAGCACAACCCAACCTAAGACTCAATGATGAAATTGCTCTTAAGACAGTCGTCATCCATCTATTATTAGGCAACGCGACTCAACTATGACTATTGACTCAATCCTACAAGGACGAAATCTTTTTGTATTTTGTACGGTTCAAAGGGACTATCCTTGACCAAAGAACCGAAAACAACCTCCAAGGAACCCAAAATAAAACAAAACAAAGACAAAAGCAGACTCTAGTAATGTTCAACAGTAAAAATATATATATACAGACCAGGTATGTTTGTCACCCCTCACCCCACACTTATACATTAGCACTGTCCCTAATGCTTTACAAAAATATCAAAACAATACATAAGGTAAGGTGAAAACACTCCCTAATCAATCCTCCATCGCATCACCCCCTTCGACCTCATCACCGGCTAGAGCGAGGCCTGCCTCCTTATTAGAATCGGACTCTACGTCCGAGCTAGTACACACGTGCTCCTCATCAGTCGGAATATCATTATCGATCGGCTCAAGAAACGCAGGACCAATGCCAAGTAGGGCCTTGGCGTGGTCATTTAGAGGGTAATGTCTCCCAACTGCATATTAGTGAAAGCCAGGCAACCATTTTGATGGCACAACATCTCTAGGCCATACATCTTGGCCATAATCAGCTCATCTCATCGATAGTGCTCAACAGTGGTGAGAGTTGGGCCAAACTCAGTGTCAGGCCCTTTTGTCCTAGTAATGTCCACTGGTGTTGGAAATAGGGTGCTATGTAGTCTAAATTTTCTTCAGGAACACCTTCAAAACGACACATCTTTATAATCAGACCATTAAAAGCATACATGTGGCCTTTGTGAACCGGGGCCTTTGGCATAGTAGATTTTAAAATAGCTCCAATATTCAACTCTGTTTCAGTCATCAAAGCATATACCAAGCACACCTTGTCACGAGTAATGTTTGTGTAATAGAGCCCCAGTATCAGACAATTCATGACAACCTTCAACTAGACGCGCGTCTCCTTAAGCATGTGAGCGTAGGAAATAGATTAGTGATATATCTTCCCACTATGCTTAGTCCATTGTGCCATAGACTGTGGATCGCACAGAGTATATCTAATGGCCCGGTATGAAGGGCGTATATTTAACCTTGTCAGCACTAATGGGTCCATATCCTGTGGTGTACCCAAGATATCATTTATACCTAAGGGAGTGATAGGCACATTTCTTCCTCGCACCATCACATAATGGGATCTCACCTCCGGCACCCAATTGGCATAGAACTCTTGGACCATGTGCAAGTTGCAGTATTTTGATTCGGCAAAGATAAACTTCATCCTTAGCTCCCTAATCCGCCTCAGGATCTGTGAGAATTCACGCGCCAGACTATCTCTGTCAATGCACATATCAGATAAATAAGTGGCCTTGGTATGCCTTTTGTACCAGGCCTTACCCTCCTTGGTGACAGTTTTTATCCCAAACCGCCTTGTTTGGCCTTTGAAAACTGCACGTGCAAGTGGGACATTCCCACATTAGACACGTTTTCTATGGCTCGAAGTGGCCACTTCCTTGTCGGATCTTTGTGAGCTCGATATGATTACCTGCAAACATAAACAAATCAACCCGCCACATATAACATTGATAACAAATTTGGGTGGTGTGCACACACCACCCCATACTTATCTCAAAGCAGTCACAAGCCTAGGTACTCAGACTTCCCACAGGCATACACAAGTAAACCACAACAAACACCAATAACTAGCCCTTCCAAATGATGCATATAATTATCGGCGTTACTCAAGAATTCACAACAACCAACATATGCAACAATTTCAGACCTAATCACCACTCAATCAAGATCAAAAGGACTTTTTACTCAGACTTCAAAATCCCACACAGTTCACATGAATCAATACCAATTATGTTTTTCAAGAATGCAAACGCTACAATTCAAAACACCTACTATACTCACTACACATGGTTTGACCACCCATACAGAATTACCCCCATTTGAGCCAACATACTAACCCAATCTTTGAACCAAGAACAAATATGTAGCCCGTTTAAACTTCAATTACTACCACCTTCAAGAAAAATCAAACACTTCCCCTCAGGATTTTATATTAATCATTAACCATTTAAAAGCAATCCCCCACAAGCATGCATAACCTACAACCTAACCGATTCCAAACCATAACGAGATATAATCGATGATTTCTACTCAAGAATTCGAAAACACCCATAAAGCACAAGTAACCCAGCGATATCAGCCTACCCAAAATCATTGACAACCATATACATCAAACCCCCATCATTTATAGTTACAACATCCAACTAACACCGCAGAAAGCATAAAACAAGTACTTGGAGTGGTAATGTGAGAGAAAATCGAAATGGAGAAGAATCAAAGTTGTTTTGCGATATGAAGGAGAACTAGAGAAATCGCAAGGGGGAAAGGAGGGAAAAATTGTGAAATTATTAAGAAATTGGGGTTAGGGGACGGGAATTTGGGTTTAAAATGCTGGATTAGGTCGGGTATTTCAATTAGAAAATGGGTAAAACCTATTTCGTTACTGAAAATTAAAACAACCTTACCAGGGGCGCGACGCGGGATGGACACGGAGTGTTCTGCCTCGCGAAATTAATTAAAATTTTCACGAAGTCAAAATTCCATTCCTCCTCCGCAACGCGGGGTTGCTACGCTGACCCACTTTTCTTAACATAAATGTTAATCACCGTCGAAACCAAAATTTGGGCCTACCTCTATGATGCGGTTCCTTCACGAACTTTTCTGCTTCGTTTTGGAAAATTAAAACCAAGTGAGATGAATTTTTTATCTCTCTTTGCGATGTGGCATGGGTCAAAACACATGATTCCTGCACATTTTAAGCTCAAAACCCATTAGTATAAACCCGATGAGTTGTCTCCCATCCATCACCTTAGTTTTGGTCGTGACAACTCATATTTTTATCTTTTTTCTTAATATATCATTTTTTTTACTAATTCATATGAATTGAACTGACAAAACAAAAGCAAAGAAATCCTAACTATTACAAGGGTTCACGGGTTGCCTCCCGTGTAGCGCCTAATTTAACGTCGCAGCATGACCCATTTCATGACTCATTCGTCATTCAAAGTGAGCGTTTCAAGCTCATGATCTACATCATTTTCGAATTAGTGTTTGATCCATTGCCCATTAACAAAGAAAGTAGAGCTTTTGTCCTTGTTCCTGAGTTCCACCGCACCATGTTGAGTTATTCTCACAACTTTAATAGGGCCACTCCATTTAGACCAAAGCTTTTCGGGGAACAACTTCAACCTTGAGTTAAATAACAACACTAATTGACCAGGCTCCAAGGTGCGTGACATAGTATGCTTGTCATGCCACCTCTTGGTCTTATCTTTGTACAACTTAGCATTTTCATAGGCATGAAGCCTGAACTTTTCTAACTCATACAACTTCGTTATTCTCTTCCTTTCGGCTAACTCAACATCCAGATTCAACTTTTTGATCGCCCAATATGCCTTATGCTCTAATTCAATGGTAGATGATACATTTTTCCAAACATCATTCGATAAGAAGAAGTTCCTATTGGTGTCTTGTATGCAGTCCGGTATGCCCACAAGGCATCATCTAACTTGTCATCCAGTCTTTCCTTTGGGCATTCACAGTCTTTTAGAGGATCCGCTTGACCTCTCTACTAGACATTTCCACCTGCCCACTAGTTTAGGGATGATATGTTGTAGCTACCTTGTGTCTCAGCCCATATTTAGCTAACAATTACGCACTGAACTATTAATAAAGTGCGTACCTCCATTACTGATCATAGCCTTTGGAGTTCCAAACCTGGTGAAGATATGCTTTCGAATGAATTTTACGACCACCTTCAAAATCACTGGATGGTAATGCAGCAACCTCCAACCACTTGGACATGTAGTCCACTGCGACTAAGATGTATTGATTACCACGGGATGATGGGAATGGTCCCATGAAGTCTATCCCCTAGAAGTCAAAGATTTCCACCTCCAATATATTGCTCAATGGTATCTCATGCCTTCTCGAAATGGTGCCCATCCTCTGACGTTGATCACAACCCTTCACAAACATAACAACATCCTTAAAAAAAGTAAGCCAAAAAAAGCTAGATTATAATACCTTATGGGTAGTTTGTTCACCCCTGTGGTGTCCACCATATGGTGAAGAGTGACAACTTTCCAACACTTGTGTCGCCTCTTGTTTAGCTATACACATTCTCATCATTTGATCGGGTATTTGCTTGAATTAAAAGGGCTCATCCATACATAGAAGCGTGTATCATACTTCAGCCTCTATTTTTGATATATTAAGGCTCCAGGTAGAAATAAACCACATACCAGAAAATTTACAATATCAGCATACCAAGGCACTTGAGCAAGGTCCAAAGCAAGCAATTGCTCATTAGGAAACTCTTTACGAATCTGCCACTCATTTTTCACATGAGATGAATCCTTCAATCTAGACAGATGGTCAGCTATCTGGTTCTCAGTTCCCTTCCTATCTTTTATCTCTCTTCCAATAACAGAATCCACCTAATCAGCCTCGACTTGGCATCTTTTTTATTAAGCAAGCACCAGATTGCAGCATGATTAGTGTAGACTATAATTTTGGTTTCCACTAAGTATGATCTGAATGCAAACACTAATGTCAGCATCTCTTTCTCAGTAACAGTATAATTTGATTGGGTTGCATCAAATGTCTTACTTGCATAATAGATGGAATGAAACATCTTAACTTTTTATTGCCCAAGCACTGGCCCAACCGCTATATCACTGGCATTGCACATAAGCTCGAATGAAAGCTCCCAGTTTGGAGCATCAGAATAAAGCTTCTATCAACTTCTTCTTTAGCAACTCAAATGCCTGCAAACACTTCTCATCAAAGACAAACTTCATCTCTTTCTCTAACAAGTTGCACATGGGTCTTGCAGTCTTAGAGAAGTCCTTGATGAACCTCCTATAAAACCCAGCATGACTTAGAAAGCTTCTAACTCCCTTTACTGTGATGGGGGGTGGCTTCTCAATAACCTCCTTTTTAGCTTTGTTAACTTCCAATCCATTCTTAGAGATCTTGTGCCCCAACACAATTCCTTCTCGAACTAGAAAGTGACACTTCTCCTAATTCTACATCAGATCTGTTTCTTCACACCTAGCAAGAACTTTGTCAAGATTAGTCAAACAAAGTTCAAAAGACTCACCAAACATCGAGAAGTCGTCCATGAACACTTCAATAAAATCCTACACCATATCATGGAAGATTGGCATCATGCTTCTCTGAAATGTTGCTGGTGCATTGCATAAGCCAAATGGCATGCGCTTGAACGCATACGTGTCATACAGACAAGTGAAGGTAGTCTTCTCATGGTCCTCTGATGCAATAATAATTTGATTGTACCCTGAGTAGCCATTAAGGAAACAGTAATATTTCTGACCCGCTGATCTATCCAACATCTGATCAATAAAAGGCATCGGGTAATGGTCCTTTTTGGTGGCATCATTCAACTTTTTATAATCCATGCAGATACGACATTCACTATTCTTGTGGGGATCAACTCATTCTTTTCATTAATCACCACCATTATTCCGCCCTTTTTGGGCACACACTGTACTAGACTCACCCATTTACTATTTGATATGGGGTACACGATCCCTGCATCTAACCACTTGATTACCTCTTTTTCACCATATATATCATCAATGGGTTTAGTTTCCATTGATGATGTGCACTCGACTTCTGCCCTTCTTCTATGTATATTTTATGCATGCATAATGCAAGACTAATTCCATAGATATCGGACATTTTATAACCCAAAGCTGCTTTTCTCTTTTTCAAGATAATTAATGTTGCTTCCATCTATGCATCAGACAATGCGATAGACAAAATAACCGGTAAAGTTTTATCTTCACCTAAAAATGCATACCTGAGGTGGGGTGACAATGATTTTAACTCTAGCTGGGGTGTTACTTCATGGAGGCTTGGGTGGAGGACCCAACACCCTATTTAAAGGCTTCCAACAATCTTCGTATGTACCTACAAGTGCCACATCAAGAAATTGTACCATTTTCTGTGTGTCAACATCCCCATAAATATCATCTCCTACCAACACTCGCTCTAATGGGTCCTTAGATGCAATGTATCGAGCCTCTACCTCAAGATCTATCACATTTATAGCAGACAACTTCTCATAAATAGCTGGTAGCTTTAATTCTTTGAACACGTCAAACACCTCCACTTTATCATATGCCCTCACAGTAAGTTGCCCAGTTGCTACACCTATCATAGCCCGTCCAATAGCCAAGAAAGGTCTTCCCAAAATGAATGGGACCTCAGGATCTGGCTCAAAATTCAACACCACAAAGTTTACTGAGAATATCAACAATCTCACTTACACTAACACATCCTCTACAACACCCTCAGGCCTAGCAACAGATCTATCAGCCAACTATAAGATGATGGTAGTAGGTTTAGGACTACCCAACCCAAACTTTTTATACAAAGAAGTTGACATCAAATTGATACTAGCTCCTAGATCACACAATCCTCGCGTATGCATGCTCTGCCCTATAGTGATCTGAACCGTAAAGCTACCCGGATCTTTCAGTTTAGTGGACAACTTAGTTTACATTCTGGAGCTGCACTCTTCAGTAAATGCAACAGTTTCATATTAGTCAGCCTCATTTTGTTTTCCACAATCTCCTTCACATATTTCGCCTACTTGGGTATACCTTGCAAAATATCTATCAATGGCAAATTAATGTGAACTTGTTTCAAAAAAGGGAGAAACTTACCAAAACATTCATCCTCTTTCTGTTTCTTGAACTTTTGAGGGAATGGATGAGGTGGTTTCACTATTGTTTGCACTCGTTCTTCTTGTGCAACAACCTCACTCTCTTTGGGTTCACTCTATTTACTCACAATATCAGTGTTTCTTTTCTTAGAAGCTAACTCCTCTAACTACAAACCACTGCGTGTACCCACCAAGTTTACCTGCTTGGGATTTGGATCTGTGTTACTTGATAAACCTCCTTGCAGTCGTGAGTTTTGGGCACTAGCAAACTACCCTAATTATTTCTCCAGATTCTGTATAGCTAACTGGTTGTTTCTTGCATCAACAACAAACTGGGCTTGATCAGTCATAATCTTTTTCAGCATCTCATCCATGCTCATGTTACCAGACTACTTATTAGGTTACTCTCATTGGGCCTGTGGTTGGTACCTTTGTGCATTTCCTTAGGGTCTATACTGATTTTGGCCTTGACCCTGATTTCGATTACCACCGTAAGAAAAGTTTGGATGATTGCGCTATCCCCTGATTTCGATTACCACCGTAAGAAAAGTTTGGATGATTGTGCTAACTCGAGTTATAAAAGTTTCCATAATTCTACTGGCCTCCTCCTCGTTATGTATTGCCTACAAAATTAACAGAATCTAGGTTCGCACCACATACCTCTGCACTATGATCACCACCTCCGTAGATCTCACACCAAGTTGGTGGTTGTTGAGTTGTATTTACCTGCGCGGGTTGTTATCCCAATGATAGATTGCTGAAGTGGCTGTTAATCATATTCTGCATCGCAGCATTCTGTGCAGTTAAAGCAATCATCACATCTACTTCTAGCATACCTGCAGTTTTTTGTATCACAGGTTTCACCCCTCCTTCATTCCATTCGGGGTTTGCCCTACTAGATCCTGTTCAACAAAGTGAATAGCTCAACATATGTCTTCTCCAAAGCCTGACCGTCTGCACTGAATTAAGTAGAATTTTGGTGTTTGGCTCCAATCCTTTAATAAAGGTATGGACCAACACCTCATCAGATTGATGATGATGTGGGCAGCTCATTAACATTTATTTAAACCTATCCCAAGCTTGGTACAAGTTATCTTCCCTTTTCTGTCTAAAACTCAAAATGTCACTCCTTAACTTAGCTGTTTTTCCAGATGGGAAAAATCTGATGAGGAACTTTTGTGCTAGATCATTCCAGGTGGTAATTGAGTTCGCGGGCTCTGAGTTTAACCATCTTTTTGCTTTCCCAAGTAAAGAGAAGGGGAATAAAGTAAGCCTCACGTAATCCTTATTTACTCTAGTTGGAGTGTAAGTATCACTTTTCTTAAGGAAGTTTTGGATGTGGATTGTTGGATCCTCATGTGATAGACCAGTGAACTGCCCATTAGTGTGCAATAATTGCACCATACTTTGCTTCAGTTCAAACCTTCCACCAGTTGTAGGTTTCTGAATACATGATGTCACATTGGTGGTACGTAGGATTGCCACGTCTCTTACCTTCATCTCAGCCATTATTTCAGGTTCTTATTGCTCAACTCTTGCTACTGGAGATGTTAGTTCACTAGCAACAAGAGGAACCAGATAAGTAAGTCATCTTAGCCTTCTCTATTAGTGCATAAATCTTTCCGGTTCTACTAGAGGCGATACTAATCCTTGATCGTCATCCAATTTGAAGTTCCAATACAACGTGCAATAATGAAATGCTAAGATCAAGTTGTTAACACTTGCTTTCTAACTTCAGAAATCAGAAAAAATCAGATAATTCCTAATTTTAAAGTCCCCGGCAGTGGTGCCAAAAACTTGTTGCGCTCAAATCGCACACGCAAGTGCATGTGGTCATTCAAGTATTAAAGTGGCTCTTAAAAGAGTCGGGTATCATATCCACATGGACTGATGTTTAGAATCACTTAATTTCTCCAACTTTTAGCTAAGCACAAGTGTTATCAATATTCCAAAAATGATTTATTTTATGGAAAAGGGCCTAAAATACCCTCGAAGTATTAAAAATGATACAAAATTACCCTCCATCCATCTATTGGCTCCAAAATGCCCTTGCCATCCACCTTTGGGTCCAAAATTGACCACTTATTTAACGGTTTTGAATTTAAACTATTTAAATATTTTTTTAAATACGTGGCTCTCAACTATTTGTTATAATTTAATTAATTAATATGATATATAAACCCACCCATTACTAATTTAACACACCCCAAACCCGACCCAATTAATAAACCAAAGATTCACAAACCAAATATCTCAAACTACTAATTAAAATGTATAACATATAATTACCACATAACCATCAGGAGTCCAAAAAATAAAATCCCAATTGATCGTTATGTTTCCCTTTGGATCCACTGTGTCATTGACTGAAAAGAAGACAATGTTGGAAAGTAAGGGTTTATGGTTTTGTTTATTGGTGGATGGATTTGGGATGGTTTTGTTTATTGGTGGATGGATTTGGGATGGGTTTATTAATTGGGTCGATTTTGGGGCGAGTCTAATTAGTAATCGGTGGGTTTATAAATTATATCAATTAATTAAATTATAACCGATAGTTGAGCACCATATATTTAAAAAAAAATATTTAAATAGCTTAAATTTAAAATTGTTAAATAAGTGGTCAATTTTGGACCCAAATGTGAATGACAATGGTATTTTGGAGCCAAAAGGTGGATGAAGGATAGTTTTGTACCATTTCCAATACTTCAAGGGTATTTTAGGTCCTTTTCCATTTATTTTGTAATTCTAAGAGTTAAACAAAATGTAACAAGCGCGATTCAATTTCAAGAGTTAAAAATAATGATTGGGTAAAGTCCAGGGTTGCAACTTTTATCAGAATACATGCAATTAATATCATTTTAATGGGTATTTATCAACTATAGAATCAATGAATCACAGGGTTAAATGTATGATCATGGTCTCCCGACCTCTAATCCCTACGATAAATAACAACCTAACTACATCATTGTGTGGGGATAGACTGGATTAAGTACCGAGCATTACGATTTCTTCTTGTATAGTGACCAGGCATGGTTTCTAGGTATATTTCTATCCTAGATACAAATTAACCATAATCTTAATCATGTTCCTTATGCCCCACGTTCTATCCTTTTATTCCTCTTCTGAGTTCAACTCAAACAATGTAATTATTTTAATGGTGATCACTCATGAAATACGAAAAAATAAGAACATAAGAAAGATTCATATGATAATTGATATTAACCCAATGAAAACTTAATAGATTACAATCATCCTATAGCCACAACCCTAGAACTAGGGTATTTAGCTACTTATAATCAAATATTCAATCAAGTAATGTTTAATAACATAAAGAGATCAAAAGTAAAAGAGTTTTGTAAAGAACCCTAAAAATGATGAAAACGTTCTCCCAAGTTGTCGTTCTTCGAAACCCAGAAAAAGAATGTCTAATAAAATAAAATATTTAACTATTTCTACTAAAAGCCGAAACGGCCAAAATTGGGAACAAGGGGCGTGACGCGGAGTAGCTTCACATATTCGATTCAAGACACATTAGCCTTCTCCACAACCTGGACACTCGACGGAGTGCTCTGCCTAAAAATCAACTTTTTCGAATAAAATAATAGTCCTTCTCCGAGACTCAGAGAGTACATAAATAACTCTACCTAGAATTTGATGTCACGAATTAATTTGAGGCCCCCTCTCTACGACGCGGAGAGGATATGATATTGCCTTGGAATCCTCTTATTTCTTTTTCTTCCTTGCTTCTTTTCAACTTGAACCTTTTGTGTTCCCCATTGTCCATTTTTGTGCTTGTTTCTCCAATTAAGCTCACCTACACAACTAATCATGTTGGTTAGCTCATAAACAATCAAAACACTCGATAAGACTATAAACAAACACATATTGAATTAAAAGTTAGCTTAAATATGGACATTATTAGATTTCTAGGCATATAAATATGCCTAAGATCACTAGGTTGACCCGAAAGACAAAATTTCAATAGTCTGAGGCTTATGAGAAAAGTTTTCGGGAATTGAAAACTTGGTTGACAACTATTCAAGGTTGACCCTGCTAGAGGGTATAGAGGATTTTGTTGTGTATTGTGATGCGTCTAAAGAGGGTCTTAAACAAGTAGTAAATCATTTTTCCATAATTAAACCCTCGCATTCACTCCTAAATTTCTATGCTCAAGAACTTCAAGAAACAGTTTTCTCCTAAAGTGGGACTTTTGCTAAACGGGACATCATACCGTTATTGAGCATTATTACATTATCTTGGGAGTAGTATTAAGCACTGAGTTAGGTAATGGTTAAATAATCCAAACCCCATAACTACGCTGCCAGTGTAGGATAGGATCATGTCGTTGATTTGTGCAACTCCTCCTAAAGTCCCTAGTAAGGGCTTAATGATTGGATTCATTAGTTAAGTTTGTCATTTACCTTGACGTCACTTTATCATAGTTGTTTCATTCAGTAATTTTATATACCATACATTTCATGTACTAACGTCATTTGACGCTACATTCTTAAATGATGCATATTCAGGTATTTAGGATTAATAGCAAACGCGTCACTAGGACTTTTTTTATCTGGATTTGGTGAGACCTCCTTACTTTCGGAGGACTCCAATTTATCTATTTTATTCAGTATTTAATATACATTGCTAGTAGGGTATTCAGTTAGTAGGAGATCTTGACCCGACACATATCCTCAAGATATTTATCACGATTCAAAAATGAACGTGATGACACTTGTCTTATCCCACCAAGACAAATCAACCTAAAATCCAATATAAAGATAAATGTGAAAGTAAAACAGAATTAAAGACTATCATAATCTCAATAATGTAGATAACATAACATAACTCAATTATAACCCCCAAAGATCGAATTGTCACATGTACAAGCCTATAAGTATTACAATAGATTCAAGAAATAGAAATCTAGATGTCTTTGTTTCTAGAATAGAATAAAAACATAATAAAAGAGGAAGAGGAGTATGTTAGATTGGGACTCATAAACTACAAAAAAGCAATATAGAATACTGGTACTTCTAACACTCTATCTGGACCTCCACAACTACAACCTGCATAAAATCAACCCAACCTACTATTCACATTTCATATAGCACATAGTACGTATAATAACACTTTAATGTATACATATCACCAATACATTGTATCATAATCATTAATCACAAATTTCCCAACAAGCACTCACAAGGTTCACAAATGGTAGTGATGTGCAATGCAATGAAATAAAATGTCAATTAAAGTGATGCATGTATTTCCTAACGATACACATTGGCTAAGACTCAGGCAGGAACCCATGAGGGACTCATAAGATTCATGTATCCATCGGAATCATTTCCCTTTGACACACATCAGATACCCGAACCATTTCACTTTAGAATCACTAAAACTATTTTCCTTCGGCATAGTCATCAATAGATCTCATAACAATGTTTTTGGATCGATGCAATTAAGCATGTTTACACAATAATGATAAGATGAAAATTTTCATATCAATACACAATTCATATCAACATAATCCCGATACATTGTCAGTAAAGAATCAATAAAATCATTCAAACCATCCACAACACATTAGCATCAATATACCATCAAGTTGTCTTTTTATTTCCATTTTCATGATTAGAGTTATTCAGTATGAACATGCGACCATAATTATCAAATCCTTTACCAAATCTCATTACTCCCCAACATATACAATAAGAAAATACGAGATTCTATATGCTTAACAAAGGTCAAGAAGTCTACTTACCTCAAACAGATAATCAATCACCCTGATACTTGAGCTTTTCCTTTCTATTGAATCTCCTAATCAACACAATCTAATCAAATAGGTAATCACAATTAGAATTCTAAACTAATAACACTTATATCAAAGATTTTGGAAAATGGAGCCAAATTGACCCCAAAACCCATTTTTGAAAATTAGAGTTAAAGTTGAAAATTCTTGTAAAATCATATTACCCAAAAAATTTAGAAATCAATTGTGAAAACCACACTAAAACGGAGTTGAAATCAATCTTAAATCACTGTTTTATCTAAGCTTTAAGCTCTTGAAAACCTCCAAACCTTGAAGTTCGAAATTCTAATTTGATGTTTAAAATCATGAATAATAAATGGGGAATAAAGATTTAGGGTCTCAATTACTACCCAAATATGTTATCTCAAAAAATCACCTTCAAATTGCCTCTACCGAGCTTCTAAGATTTAAAAATGAAAGAAATATGAAGAAATCCTGATTTTAAAAAATATTCTATCCAGGAAACATTTGCTCATCACGATCGCGGCCCAAAGTCTCGCAATCACAATGAGTAAAAATGGTCAACTTATTAAATTGACTATCGCGATGATAAGAATATTATACCTTGAGTTATGATGTCACCTACTATAATCCGCCCGTAGGTAAGCCAACCCATAACCCAGAATAATAAATAATGGATATAGAGGTATAAATAAAGTGGAAACAATAAATTAACAACAAAAATAGGAGAAGAGGTGGAAGGAAACCAAAATATATATAAAATAGATTCCTCCAGAACCTGAAAGTCACAAGTATAAAGTTTTCTAATATAAACAAATATAAGTCCCAAAAGTGGACCCAAAATACAAAGCTTGTCTCAAAAAGCAAAAACTAGCTATCAAAATATAGATAGAGACAGATAGGTCTAGGATGTTACGTGCTCGCCCTCGCCTTTGAACTGCAGCTGTAACGTGCTTGAATATCAATGCTGGTAGCTAGTGATCGGAACTTTATCATGAAATAGATGCAGAGTGTAGCACAAGGACCAAAACAATAGATACTCAGTAGGCATCATAGGCCGACTAACCTAGAGAAGTAAAAGCAATATGAAAGCGAGAATAAAGCATAAACATAGGTCAAGATAAACAGAAAGCTAAAAGAAATGCACATGAGTGTACTAAAGACAAATGAAATATGTTCAACTAACTAACCCTAGTTAGACCCCATAAACCTAAAAGGTACACTTGTGCATAAGTTTAAATGAAAACTCTAGTGGACTCCATAAGCACAAGAGGTACATAAAATAGCTACAACTACTAAAAACATATTATGGTAAGTCCAGAGCTGAAAAATGCATAGCCCGAACCTCAAACCCCGAATAGACTACCAGTAATATTCGCCCATAAATAAGGAGTGTAGAGCATGTACCTCAAACTGTTGATAACCTCCAAAGGATAATAAGATGTAGTTAATGTGTATCGACTCCATAGTGGATAAAGAGCAACATAATCACACCTTGAATTTGTGACTATAATGGCTACTGAAGGATCCATATAATCAACACAATATGCCAAGCTCAAATTAATTTCAATTTATAGTCGCCAAGCGAAGTCGAAATCCCAACCATAACTCACGGGGCCATAGAAAGAGGGAGACTAGCTAGAAGGTCGTTAAAACTGAGTCAAATTCTAATCTAAGGCTCATTTTATCAGTTTCAAGTCTACTATACCATTATACAAGGAGCTAATTCGTTCGAAACAACGTCGAAAAAGAGTCTAAGGCCTAACGGTTCCAAATATCGCAAGTTTATGGCAAAGACTAGTCTAATCCTATACTAATGCTAAACATGCTTTAACAATCAATAATAGCATCAACGAAGGTACGCCACAAGGTAAGGATGCTCACAAATAACAACTAATGAGCTACTAATCTCGAAATGCCTGACATAAGCCTAAAACATGAATTCTAAGCAAGCTAGCTTGATCCAATAGGTATACCTACACCAAATTCACACAAAACAATAGGCTTTCACATAATCAAGCTCAATTATAGGAATGAGAATTTGTAGCCTTACTTTTTGGCTGACTGTATGCACTTTAAATCACGTCCCCATAGTTTTTCCTTTTCGAGCAGCCTTCGAATATTGTCACACTATCAAATATAGAATCACAATGTTAATACAGTTGCTTAGACACTAAAATCACATAAAAACAAATAAGAACCCAAATTGGAGTCAAAATGAAAAATGTGAGACCCGCGACGAAATTCAAAAAGACAATTTAGTCAAAATGATCAAAACAGTTCCCCAAACTTGTGTTCTAAAATAAAACACAATTCGGAGCTCAGGACAATAGAAACCATCAACATGTAACGAATTGATATTTAAAGAAATAGACTAAGGCATTTCTTTACAACAGACTTTTACCACAAACGACGAGCCTCAATGATCCCCGATCACACACCCACATAGCCTCGCACTTTTTGAACAATTCAAGCTTTAAATCACCAAATTTGGAGCTATAAAAGAAATCACACTTTGAAGAGTAACTTCTATTATTGATCAGGTCTAGTCTTTAAATAAAATACCAAATTAATTAACCCTTCGTGAACGAGGCAAGAGTGGCCCGTGAATGTGGAGGCTCGACTGGATAACCCTTCGTGAATGCGGTGAGGAGCCTGCAAACTCAAAGGCAAAGGAAATTGGGGACCCGCGAATGCGATAGATGCCCATAATTATGGAGGTAAGGGAGCTAGCCCATCATGAATGCAATGACCAGGTCTGTAACACCCCTAAATGCTAACAAGAGTTGCATGTCAATTTAACGTTGCTTAGTTACTACAATATATTTTACTCTCTTGTTGGGTACTTGAAATGTTGTGATAAGTGTTAGTTTGCTTAGTATAAATTTGATTGTAATTCAAGGATTTTATGAGGGTATTTCCGTACTAATCTAATTAAAATTATGTATACTTTTAAAAGGAGGTGAAGGATATATAGATATAGGTGTATATGTATGCATTTTGGGCAGCCCACAACACTATTTGGGGCAGCTTGAGGGACAGCTGGGATTGGGGATAAATATCCCTTTTGGAGCCTATATTTTTACATCTTTTCTTTGAGATAAGTTCAGGCCTTGAAGTCTAAAAACCTTAGAACCCTTATTAACCTTTTGTTCATCAAAATCACAAGAGAAAAACTTAGTTCTCTTGGCTGGAATTCGATACAACCACTGCTTTTTGGTAAGTGCTGAAATCTGTTTTTATAGTTGAGTAGTGTGTATTACGTATAGAATATCTCGTTCTCTAGAACTCCATTTTGGGTGAATAAATATAATTTGGAAAGCTAATTCATATACCTACAACTTTATGTTTATGTGAAACTCTAATTTAGCTGTTATGGATTCAAAATATGGGACGCAACACAGGACAAGTTATGTCCAGATTTCAGAATTTGAAATATTGTGTGAACCACTGTTATTGCATCGATGATATCTTTTTATACAAAATGTATTTTTTGGTGATTCTTGTGTGTTGTAACCTTAAGAGATATTTTTACATCTTTCATGAGGTTATAAAGTCTAATTTAGCTGTTTTGAATTCAAAATATGGGATGAAATACATGACAAGTTATGTCCAGATTTTGGATTTAGAAATCCTATATGAACCACTGTTAGTGTTTTGATGATATCTTTTTGTACAAAATGTATTTTTCGGTGATTCTTGTTGCATTGCAGTCTTAAGAGATGTATTTACATCTTTCATAAGGTTACAAAGTCTAGTTTTTCCATTTTCCAATTCAAATATAAGTTACAATTTGGGTACTAAACTGGCCAGAATCACTATTTTGGGAACAGAGTTGTATCTGTGTGGGCTAAGCTTACTTGTGATGAAAATCCTATTTTATTTTGATATTATGGAGATATTAGGAATTAAAGAAGTTATTTAATTGTATTTTAAGGTTTTATATACTTGTGAACAAGTTGAGGACTTGATACGTTGGTTGGTCTCCGGTTTGAGCTTACGAAGTTTGTTGGATTGTTGCTACGCTAAAGCAGTGAGGTTTGTGTATAAACTTGTACTTGCACTCTTTTAACAGCTGGTATACCTGAAATTTGATCTTGATACCTTGGTTACCTCTTGTCACTTTCCATCGTCATGTTGGTATGACGCTTATGTAACTCGCCCACTTGTACGGATTGTTTGATCACTTGGCACTCCTATAGGGACCTTGTCCTTCTTGTGGCTGTGACTTTGTCACTATTGGCATGCCTCTTGATTCGGATCATTTGCTATCTTGACTCTGGATTTGTAGTTCGTCTTAAGAATGGAAATTGTCCATTTTAAGTACGAACTAGAAAGTCATTTTTAATATGGTTCTTAATTATCTTGATTATTGGGCTGCGACCCTTCTTGATACAGGGCAGCGACCCTTTTTGATACTTGCTTGTGCCGGGTGTGACGACATGAAGTATATATTGGGCGAGCCTTGCTATGGAATTTCTTGGAAAATGATGTTATGAGCGGTCTTGACATTTGGATCTTTAAATATCAAACTTGATAATCTTTATATATTGTTACTTGATTTATATAATTATTATGTTTCAAGTGTATTGCTCATTGACTTGAGAATGGTAGCGTGGTGAAAGTTCAGGATTCCGAACCTATAGTTTTTACACCACTAAGCTATATGCTTAGTGATAGTTGTTTCTATCGTAGGGGCTGATCAATAGGAGGCATGAAGATGGCCATGGGAGATGGAAATTTTGAAAACTTTTAAGAAGATCACATTTGCATATAAGTATGGCTATATGTTGGGTTTATTTGGGGTGTGTAAGCCCAAGTTTTGTAATATGTTACATTTCCTACTTGTTTGGAATAATCGTATGAAGCATGAACCCAATTACTTTGGGTACTTGAAAGTTGATGATATTTTTTATTAGCATTATTTACTTGCATGGGAACAATATATGCATAAAAATATCTCGTGATTTATTTGCATATGGTAATTGGAAAGGGTCGTTACAATGTCAATTGGTCTTTGCAACCCAATACCCGCGAACGTGAAGATCATTATTGGTCTGCACCAGCTGATGCATATCAAATATGTTTGACAAGTCTTGAATCTCCGACGGGGTGCTTGAGATTTGTTTGAAACTACATGCACGCGAACGTGATATGTTATCCTTCCAAATTCGACATTTTGGATCAATAAAGTAGTCAAAACTTCTAACCTAGGTTGTCTCATCAAAAAATGAGCCCCATACCAAAACTCTGTTGTAAGCCAAAATCCTCAAGAGAGCTCAAAATTAGCCTGGAAACATGGGGAACCACACAAAAGGTCGTTCTAGGTAAAACTCAGCATTTCAAAGCTAACCGCACTAAGAGAATTATCATCAGAGCATGTTTTCCAAGAATATTAACCGGAGTAAAACTTAGGCCAAAACTTAAAAGCTAAAACACCTAATGAAACAAACTTGCACTGAAGGAAACTCGAGATTCGATGGGTATCTTAAGTTCACAAATCAGATATGCTACCCAGCTAAACTCGATGTTTCAGACTCAATGGAACCATCAAATCATGGATCTAAGGTCTCCTTGACCCAAAACCTATAAAAGTTCCAATAAACTAACTTAACACTCGAAAATACCAAAATACTCTCGGAACTCTAGGCCTAAAAGCATCTCCTGAATCTAATGAAATTGTGGAAATTCTGATCCGAGCATTCAAACTCCTAAGATTGACCAAAGTCAACCCAAGGTCTAAATTCACTTAAACTTCCAACTCAAGGCTTCAAATTCACGAAACAATTTTGAAATAAAAGATGACAACACTCCTAGACCAAATTCCACATTCAAGAGCTGATGGAACTAACGAAGTTCCATTTCGAGACTCGAAACTTTGTTTGTTACCAAAAACCACTTTTAACAACTTTGAACCTTCCAAAAAATCAAAACTTTCAAAAGCTATAACTTTTCAATCGAATTTCAAAACCAACATCATAAACTAATCAAACATGATTCTGGGCAACTATCGAGAGGTATAAATGATAATTTTATAAAAAATTCCAAAATGACCTTCCCGGGGTGTACGCCATATCAGTATAAAATTTCACGTATATGCATGGATGGACAACATGTGGCATAAAAAGGGTGTTTTTAAATTAGTTAATAAAGTAGATATGTATTTTTAAGGTTGTCAATAATTGGAAAATTTAAGTAATAATTCACACCAAATTTAGAGGTATTATCAACTCTTATCTTTTTATAAGAATTGTTAAATTTCCATACGTAAAATGAAAAGATTCTAACATTGTAATATAAAAGGTTTAAAATTGGCTTAAGTCGCAATTTTAAATTTCAATTAGCATTACACTTCAATATTTATTTTAATATCTTTGTATGGATTTCTTGCTATGTCACTACTAAAATATGCTTCAAAATTGATAAAATTGATTGAAAAATTCTCCTTTCTTTTTGCCTACATAGGACCACAAACTTATTCTCCTCAAAGAAAATTATGACACGCATATTTGACCAAACTTGGATAAATTAAAGTCCACTACTCATGTCTTTAAAATATTCTATTCCCATTTCCAATCCAATATCTTTATACATATATACTTTTTATTTGGTACACTAGTACAACATATATATTGAGATGAAATTTTAGTCCAGTACACTAGTACAACATGTATATACTATATATATTAAATTTTAGTCCAAGTTACCAATACTAATAATAAATGTTAGCTCTAATTTGTTGAGACTTGAGAGAATTAACAAACAATATTAGAAACATAAAAATCTTTAGAATGGTTGATTGGTGTTTTTATTCTTTATTAAAAAAAATGTATAATTGATGATATTATTATTTATTTATTTTTCTCAATATAATTGTTATTAAATAATTATTATAATATTAGGTATTCTAATTTCCATCATTTTAGGTTTACGAATCCTTTTTTCCTCAAATTTCACGCAAAATTTTTGCCCGCTTTTAATTCCTTTTAGATTTAGGAGTCCTTTTCTCCCATATATTTTAGCATGTTCACATATAATTTTTGTTGTTAAATTTGAATAGGATGCAAACAAAGATCCAAAAACGTATTTTAATTCAATATAATTAAAAAAAATGAATCTTTTAGACTCCCAAGTTTTTTTTAATACTATAGCAAATGTTATGAAGTGAGCCAACTACTCGAAAAATGAACATCAAGGCTCAAGTTCTTTTATTCATATTTAAACTCTAAATCTCTAATACTTAATATAGAAAAATTAAACGAACCAGCCATTATATTGTTTGTGTAAAATTTCATCACACGTTAATGTAAATATTATTAGATAACATATGTAATCTATAAAAGAGAACTTACTTGTTCTTCACATAGCAGAGGTGGAAAATTAGGATGAAGAGTAGGATATGATTCACGGTTGAAATTTACTGGTCGATGATGATTGTCACAATATGTTGGAACAACCGCTATACCATAACCTAAATCCTAATTGAATGAGGAGAGAATAAAGAGTAGGATTGCTATATTCTCTATGCCTTTAATTACACACCATGTGTGTTTATATAGAAATTATTAGAGCTAACTAATTACCCTAATGGTTCATAACTAAACAAGAAAACATATTATGAGGTAGACTTCCTTACGTCTATATTGGGAAGGGTATTTTTATAAATAAATATATTTTTATGCAATACATACTATTTTTAATATATCAAATCACATAATGCATAAGAAATTATCTATGTATAATTAATGCAAGCATGACTAATATAAACATTACTAACATAAGCTTTACTAATACACTTTATTTAACATTATTATTATATTTGTGGTTGTTTGGTAGAGTGTATTAGCAAAAATAATGCATGCATTAGTTCTGTATATTAGCAATATATCTTATTTTGGTACACTTTTTATGCTATGTATAACTAATGCTTGCATTACTTATCCACTTTATTGTGTATTTAGGGGTCGTTTGGTAGCTGGATAGAATTATGCAGGTATTAGTAATGTGGGTATTAGTTATGCAAGTATTAGTTATGTGGGCATTAGTTATGTGGGTATTAGTTATGCAGGTAATCGTTATACAAGTATTAGCTATGTAGGGTTTAGTTATGCATATGACACATAACTCAGGTATCCTAAATGATCTTAAACACTACAATGGACCAGATAAAATCATTATTGGGAATGAATCAAAGTTAGACATAACACATGTTGAAAACATATCCGGATCAGGTCTAAAGTTAAAAGAAATTCTTGTAGTTCCTAAGATTAATAAAAAATTACTCTCAGCTAGTAAACTTGCAAAGGATAATGGTTGCACTCATGAATTTGATGAAACTAACTTTGTTGTAAAGGACAAGAGGACAAGGACACCGCTGGCCAAGGGATCTAAAAGGAAAAGACTCTATGCTTTGTAAGATAGCAATCTCTATGCTTTAACTACTGCACACAATTGGAACACGTCAGACAACATGTGGCATACTAGATTAGGACACCCTATTTTAAAGTCTTTAAAAGTTTTGAGTAGTAATAGTTGTATCAATATTAGTAGTTGGAATAAAATGCTTACTATTTGTTCTAGTTGTCAGTTGGGAAAGAGTTGTAAACTTCCATTTGGTTTGAGTTGTGACTTATGGGGACCTGCTCCTATTGAATCTTCCCAACATGTGAAATAGTATGTCGTTTTTGTTGATGATCACACGAGATATACATGGACTTATCCACTGAAAAAGAAATCTGAATTCTTTGAGGTCTTTTTAAAATTCCAGAAAATAGTGGAATTTTTTTTCTAAAGAGATACTTCCTGCCCCACAGGGGCATCATATGATCACCAGACACAAGGCGAAAGAACATCACTTATCACTTGTTGCTCGCAGTAGCACATAAATTTTGAGAGAACCAAATAATACTAAGGAAGCACTAAGGTCACCTCATTGGCTTCCAGCAATTCAGGAAGAAATTGATGCGTTACATAGGAACAAGACATGGATTTTGGTGCCCAAATCCCTTGGCATAAACTAGGTTGGCTCCAAATGTGTGTTCAAGACAAAATTGAAAATTGATGGAAAAATAGATAGGTACAAGGCCAGACTTGTGGCAAGGGGATTCTCGTAGCTTGAAGGGATAAATTTTGAAGAAACGTTTAGTTCTGTGGTTAAAGCCACGACTATTAGGGTGGTTCTATCCATTGTTGTCAGTTCAAAGTGCTAAATTAGACAACTAGATGTAAAAAATGCATTTCTCCATGGCTTCCTACAAGAGGAGGTGTACATGAGTCAACCCCTTGGTTTTATTGACCCCCAGTATCCTCAACATGTGTGTCTACTTAAAAAGGCATTGTATGGTTTTAAACAAGCACCAAGAGCCTGGTTTGATAGGTTTAACATGTATCTCTTACACCTTGATTACTAAGGCTGACCCTTCCTTATTTACTTTGCAAACTCACAAAGGCAAAATATTTATCTTGTTATATGTGGATGTATTATTGTCACAGGAAGTAATCCATCACATGTCTCAAAGTTGGTTCTCTAACTTGGGAAGGAGTTTACTATGAAAGATATTGACCCTTTACACTTTTTTCTAGGAACTGAGGTGAAATATTTCGAATGAGGAATTCACTTAAGTCAAAGCAAGTATGTTGTTGAGTTGTTGGCAAAGACAGAGATGACTTTGGCAAAGGCTGTAGCCACTCTTTTGGCTCAAAACATGGTTTGCATGAAGCTATGTGAAGTCTTGTACATGCCTCCTTGTACAGAATGATAGTAGGGAGATGATGTTTGCGTAATCAAGACACAACTTCTAATGCAAGTGTCTACGATCGTACAATAGTAAAATAACCCAACCAAGGGTTTGGGATCGAGTCCCAAGGGAGTGGGCTTGATAATTAATAGAAAAATAAAATTAAGTTCTAATTAGTCATAGATAAAAACATTGTCGAATACAAACATACTAAATCTAAGGGGTGACACAAAAGTGTCAATTAACAATGGAGGTTTGTAACAAGTAAGAAAAAATCATCGAAAATGCAAAGAGTACGAATCAAGGAGATTAGATTCTTGGGATGTGACAAGAATCGGGTTAAACTAGATCATTGGGTACAAGCTTTTGATAGTAAATTTGTTGAATATTTGTGACTAGGCTAGACCATAATGGGGGTAAATTCTCTCTCGATCAACTTACCCCGAATCAACTCGATTTCTCTCGAACACCGAGTTGCCGCATGAAAAACAGACTCCGCCTTAGACCACTTACTCTCTCTAGCTGAGTGTGTGGGAGAAGGACTAGGGTTCACTCTCTCGAGTTGAACCTTATGTCAACCCAATCCCACCGGCCATCAATTTAGTAGTCTTAGTTTTACAACCTCTCTCGAGCAAGCCAAAAACACAAAGGTGAAATCGTATTTGCAACTACAATTTCATTAAGTTCCAACACAACTACTAAACAAAATCACATTTAAACAGCGATTAAACTACAGCAAGTAAGACCCAACAATTGACTTAACCCATATTCACAAAACCACACCCCAATAATTGGGGTTTTAGCTAGACATGTATAAGAGATAAAAATTTATACCAATATGAGTTTGCATTCAAATGGGTATGAAGATTTAAGTCTCAAAACAAGTCAAGAGTGAAGAATCCATAAGACCCAAGTCCAAAATCTTGGAGTTGAAACACTTTGAATCTTCAAGTTCTTCAAAACCCTCTCCAAACTTAGAACTCAAAAATAGAGGCAAAGTCTGAAAAATTACTATTCAAAGCTAAAAATTCGATACTAGAATAATAATTCTCAACTAGTATTTATAGTTTTCAAAATTTTGTGCTGCGAAGGATCACTCAGCGAAATTAGTCGAAATCGCTAATCAACTCGGCGATCCTCCCTTTGATCTAGTTCATCATTGTCTTGCGTTAGCTTTCAGCATTGTCATGTTTTTGATCATTAGGCGACATAGTACTACTTTGTGGAATTGCTTGGCAACACGCCGACTGATCCTTTCCACCGCCGATTTGATCATTTCTTTCAGGGCTCAACACACTGGAATAAAAGGCAAGGATAAGACCTTTTGGCGACTTACCGAACGGGTTTGGCGATTCTCAGATCTTCTTTTCTTCGTTTTTTCAATTGCCTTTGTTTCTTTATGCTAAGTAATGTCCATACTTTCCTTCAAACTCCAAATACCTGAAACTTAAGGGTTTTCATAAGATATTGAGAAAAAATATGCTTTTGAGGACACTAATTCTATCAAAATATAGCCCTAAATGAGTCTAATTCGTGGACTCATCAACACCCCCAACTTGAACTTTTGTTTGTCCTCAAGAAAACTCAAGTTTAGTTGTTCAGAAATGAGGTCTCGAACAGTGCTATGCAATATTCAATCTTGAATGCACAAAACAAGACTCAATTTACTTATACAAAGACCAAATGTGTACCCAAAGATTCAAGTTGTGACACACCATTCTCAAAGATTCTCAAACTTGCAATACTTGCTTCAAATGCAAGTTCGAGCTCAACAAAAGTATTCGGATGCCCTCACAGAAAGGATGATTCCATACTCACCCACAAAGGTTTAATCATTTAAAGTTTCGAAATCAAATGCAACGCTCACTCTCACAAGAAAGAACACAATGCATGCTTTCACCCATAGGTTTGCCCGTATTTTCCAATCAACATTTGTTTCGGCTTACTCAAGATTAAAAAAGGTCTTTTCAAGGCTTATAATGGGGCTGAGTGCAAATGTATGGTCATTTAGGCTCAGTGACTTTCATCCTCATGAAATGTGGTGCTTATAACACTTCCTTTCCTTTTCCTTCCTTATTCTCTTTAGTGCTCATAAGTCATCATATTATTCCCTTTCCATGAATTGTTTGAGAACCCCTTTTCTTTTGTACTTTATTCCACAACTTTACTTTTCATTCTTTTTCTTTTTCTTTTTCTTTCTCTTTTCTCCCTTTTTTTTTATATAGAGGGATTCCATTTTTCTCAAAACCATGGGTAAGAGGGACTTTCTTGCACTTCTTGATTTGCCTTCTCTTTTCACCACACCCCCAACTTAGGCCTAAGTTGACTATTCAAACTAACCACAACTTCATGAGGGTTATGGGTAATGGATAAAGAAATGTCTAGTTTTCATCAAGTTTCTTTCAAAGAAGAGTAAGGCTCAAGAGGTGTTCAAAAAAGGTTCACACATGGTCACAAGATAGGCCACAAAGAGGTATCTGTCAAATTGGCTCACACTCTTCGAAGTTGCCTAAGATCATATCAAGAGATAGAATTACTTAGTCAATTGGACCAACGGGGCAAATTCTAGGTGTATTCATGCATGGTTCACAGTAAGCTCATCACACAAGGCATCGACACTAAAGTCAAAGAAGACTTCACACTTTCGCTAGTGTGCAACGATCATCATAAGAGAATCAATTTGATATATGGCTAATCACAACAAGATGCAAAGAGTTTACATATTGTCTATGCAACTTTATTTTGCCGCATCATAGCCGCACATTCATGTTCGTTCGATCATAAGCACTATTCAAGTCATCTATATTGATCTGAATTGAGACTTAAATCTTGCAAAATAACAGACACATTCAACACACGAGAGGTGGAAAATTTTTTCAAAGGGGTCAAAATTATTTTGCAATTTAAAACAAAAGAAGCCACAAGCTCAAACATCCACAAAAACAGTATTAACACAACACTATAGCTCACAACCCAAATACTCAAACAAAACACGATTCATGAATGGCACACAAAGGTGGGGCTCACCCCACCACAATAACAAAAACATTTGTCCTCAAATACAAGAAGCTTAGGGCTTGGAAACCAACCTTTGGTGACGATTAATATGCAATTGAGATGTTAGGTGGCAATACAATCCAACTCCAAGCACAACTCAATAACCAACATACAATATAGACACAGAGATATAAAAGTAAAGGTGCAGGTGTGAGCTTGAAGAATGAACAGTGAGGGAGCTTTAAAGAGTTTAAGCAATTTAAACCTTTGATTTTAATGGCCGTCCAGTTTTCACCCATTCGGCGATGCACCGTATCGTCACTTACCTCAGAGAGTTTTACAGAACTCCCAATCAATATTGGGAATCCAAACTGCGGTAAGGAATAGGATCGCCGGATAGGTTGGCGATTCGCCAACAATTTCTTGGGCTCGCTGAATTAATAGGTTTTAGCTTAAAGTTGCCTTAAGCTTAATGGCAAACTGGATTGGGGCCGCTGACAGCTTTGGCGAACCACCGAATGAAACATTTTGCTCGCTAAACTCCCTCTTTCCTAACACTTGTCACGCTTCAACCTGCACAACCAACACTCCATTATTTTTGAAACAAACATAAAATAATAAAAAGAGTTTTGGGTTGCCTCCCAAACAGCGCCTGAATTAACGTCGCGGCACGATGCAAGTCAATACCTAATCCTCATTTTCGGAGTCGCCCATGGTGTAACTAGGCGAATCCTTGGCAAAAGGTGGATAGCGACCTGATATCAAATGTCCTATCTGGGCATCTTGCAGCTGAATAGTCATGGAATTTGCGGTAGTTGTCTGATTCAACATTTCGATGCTTTCTTTTATCTCATTCAACATCTTGTCTCGTTCTTTGATTTTTTGTTGAATGAGCGAGAAGACTTCGTCATTTTGTATACCCTCCTTCTTCTTCCCATTTGTACTCTCTCGAAGGGAGAAGTGCTTATCCCTTTTCAAGGCCTATATTTCCAACTCCAAATCTCTTTCGGATAAGAAATCCAATTGAGTTAATAGTGCATCCCACTCTTGTTTCTTGTTGGTATCCTTGTTGGCTTTAATCATGCCATCTAAGAGTTTGGCTACGACTTCATAGGTTGGTGTAACATACCACCCACGAAAAGTTGATTAGCATTACTTCTATTTTCGGGTCCAAGACCCCTATAGAAGCTCTCTAGTAGCACCTTGTCGGTCATCCCATGAGTGAGGCATGGTTGCAGCACTGCCTGAAACTTCAACCACATTTCTTGAAAAGTTTCATCCCCTACTTGTTTGAACGTTAGGAGGTTGTCCCTAAGGTTCAACAGTTTCAAGAAGGGTTGATCTGTTTGATACCCATAATGATACTTCATATCCATTTTTCTGCTTCAATACACAAACAAGCAACACAAAACAAAGCTAAAAATTAAGTAAGTGAACTACAACTAAGAAGAAATTTTTTTTTACTAAACTAAGAATTCTCAAGTAACACCACTCCTTAACAGCAGCACCATTTTGATATTTGCGTAATCAAGACACAACTTCCAATGCAAGTGCCTACGATCGTACAATAGTAAAGTAACTCAACCAAGAGTTAGGGTTAAGTCCCAAGGAAGTGGGCTTGAGAATTAATAGAAAAATAAAATTAAGTTCTAATTAGTTATAGCTAAAAATATTGTTGAATACAAACATACTAAATCTATGGGGTGACACAAAAATGTCAATTAACAATAGGGGTTTGTAACAAGTAAGCAAAAATCAGCGAAAATGCAAAGAGTACTAATCAAGGAGATAAGATTCTTGGTATGTGATAGGAATACGGGTTAAACTAGATCATTGGGTGCATGCTTATGATAGTAAATTCGTTGAATATTTGTGACTAGGCTAGACCATAGTGGGGGTAAATTCTCTCTCGATCAACTTACCCCGAATCAACTCGATTTCTCTCAAACACCGAGTTACCGCATGAAGAACAGCCTCCGCCTTAGACCACTCACCCTCTCGAGCTAAGTGTGTGGGAGAAGGATTAGGGTTCAGTCTCTCGAGCTGAACCTCATGTCGACTCAATCCCACTGGCCATTAATTTAGTAGTCTTAGTTTTACGACCTCTCTCTCGAGCAAGCCGAAAACACAAAGGTGAAATCGTATTTGCAACTACAATTTCATTAAGTTCCAACACAACTACGAAACGAAATCACATTTAAACAATGATTAAACTATCAGCAAGCAAGTCCCAATAATTAACTTAATCCATATTTACAAAATAGAAGTAAAGTCTAAAAAATTACTGTTCAAAGCTAAAAATTGGATACTAGAATAACAATTCTCAACGAGTTTTTATAGTTTTCAAAAAGTTGTGCTGCGAAGGATCACTCGGCGAAGTTAGTCGGAATTGCCGATCAACTCGACGATCCGCCCTTTGATCTAGTTCATCGTCGTCTTCGTTAGCCTTTAGCATCTTCGTGTTTTGGATCATTAAGTGACATAGGACTGCTTTATGGAACTGCTCGGCCATACGCCGATTGCTTCTTTCTACCGCCGATTTGATCCTTTCTTTCAGGGCTCAGTACACTGAAACAAAAGGCTAGGATAAGATCTTTTGGCGACTCGACGAATGGGTTAAGTGATTCTCAGATCTTCATTTCTTCGTTCTTTCAGCTGCCTTTGTTCCTTTTTGCTATGTAGTGTGCATGCTTTCCCTCAAACTCTAAATACCTGAAACTTAAGGGTTTTCATCAGATATTGAGACAAAATATGCATTTGAGGACACTAATCCTATCAAAATATAGCCCTAAATGAGTCTAATTTGTGGACTCATCAGGGAGACTTTAGTATTTGACCCTCATAAGACCTGATATTACCCATGCTGTGAATTTAGCAAGCCAGTTTATGCAAAGCCCAAATATTGAACATCTTCAAGGGGTAAAAAAGATTCCCAGGTACATCAAAGGTACTATACACTTTAGACTCAGAATTATTTCACAACAACCATGTAGGTTGTATGGATACTCAGATGCTGATTGGGGAGGTTGTACCACCACTAAGAGATCAACTACATGTTATAACATCTACCTAGGTGCAAATTGTATTTCTTGGACCTCCAAGAAACAGACCACAGTAGACCGATCGAGTGCTGAAGCTAAGTATAGAGCACTAGCCTCCACTGCCGCATAAATGACTTGGATTAAGTATCTTCTTCATGACCTTGGAGTGTTCCTTCAATCTGTTCCTACGTTGTGTTATGATAATATGAGTTCCTTGTACATGATGGTTAATCTAGTTGTGCATGCTAAAACCAAACATGTTGAAATGGACTAGCATTTTGTTCATGAGAAAGTGGCCAGAGGACAACTTGTTACTCAGTTTGTGAAGTCTAAGGATCAACTAGCTAATATTCATACCAAAGCCTTAATGAAATAGGTTTTTTCTGGGTTTCGCAGCAAGCTAGGAGTTACAGTTCATCCACTCACTAGCTTGAGGGGAAATGTTGAAGGAAGCCTGAAGACTGATGGAATATGTCCATCAAAGTAAGCTGATGAGTTAGAATTAAAGTCATACTAGGACTAGATTGCTAAATCCTAAATTATGTACGACTAAGCTACTGGATCGTGTAGGAAGTTAAAGTCGACTAGAATATCATGTATATAATATACTTGTATTGTAGTAGGATTCCTAGTATAGCTAGAATATGATTCGTTTCCTATATATGGAGCTTGTAGCTCAACATTATTTTTCATCAATACAATCCTTGATTTCTCCATAGTTATGTGAAATTTCTACAGAAAGTAGTCAAGTGGGAGTGATAAGGGTAATATTGTCATTCCAACTTTTATCAATGTATTAATTATTCCACCTTCTACTCCTCATGAATAATACACAAATTTCCTCATAACTTATACATGTATTAGTTATACGAATTTCAAAATTGTCAACCAAACATCGTATTAATTTTATACATGAATAAGTTTTTTCTTATCCACCTACCAAACATTGTATTAATTATGTACATGGAATAACTTTTTTCTTATCCACATACTAAATGTCGTATAGGTTTATGGACTCTAATACATGGATAAAACTTTTTTTATACAACTACCAAACGATCCCTAAGGTGTGTATTACTAATAACATGGATTTCTAGGTATTAGTAATGCAAGAGATTTAATGCATGCATTAACATGGTTATAGACCAAATTATCCCTCAAAACCCATTTTACATCTTTTCCAACATAATTGTGGATGATATCTTTGTAAATAAATACTTTTATGCAATGCATGCAATTTTTAATACACTAAACCAAACAATGCATGAGAAATAATCTATGTTTAATTAATGCAAGTATAACTAATACAAATATTACTAATACACTCTGTGTAGGATTATTTTTATATACTCTACCAAAAGAAATGCTTGCATTATTTTTCCTACTAACTCTACCAAACGACCCCTGAGTGGTCGTAAAAAAAGAAAAGAAAATGCACTTAATGATTAAGATTTAAAAACTGAAAACAAATCGACGTAATGACTAGGATCTAAATGATTAAGATTAAGACTTTCATTAAATGCAAATTTTGAGGTCTCAATTGAATACAAAAAAAATAAGTTGAAATTAATGATATTAATGATAATCAAAATTTGTGGAGGATATTTTTTTCTTATCAAATTTGAAAAGTATGTTTTTAAAATTTATTTACTTAACTATGTTTATAATACTTATTAATATAATATAATTTTGATCTTTAAAAATTAAATAACATATATTTCTCTCTCAATTAGATATGTACTTGACGAAATGAAGAGAAAGGTATAAACTCGTGATATACCTTAAATTCCATTTCTTTTGTATACAAAATGTCGACAGAATATGACAAGTCAAATCCAAAAATATTTCTCTTAGTGAGTGAGTCCAAAGGTTCCATTTTGCTACAGTAATTTTATGGTAAAATGAAGATATACTTAAAATTTAAAGTTTATGAAATTTTTTTATAATAATTTTAAGTTAATAACGATAATAATTGGATTCATAATAAGATATTTAGCAAAATTTAATAATTTCGCGGTCTCAATTTATATTGTAATTTTTGCTTATCAAGATTCAAACTTCTCAATTTTGACTTTGAATTTGGATGTAGAATCTTGAAGTTTTTAATATTAAAACAAAATTTACATATTTAAAAATTACGTACAAAATAATATAAGTCATAATAATTAATATTTCAAAATATTTACAAAATATATGAGAGAACTGTGATAAAAAAAACGATTTCATTTGATTTGACTCTCAAAAATTAAT
This sequence comes from Solanum bulbocastanum, assembly GCA_037074985.1. NCBI lineage: Eukaryota > Viridiplantae > Streptophyta > Magnoliopsida > Solanales > Solanaceae > Solanum > Solanum bulbocastanum. The sequence continues at coordinate 5,731,923 of CM073603.1, read as the reverse complement.
TACTATCAGAAAATGCATATATTACATATAAAATTTTCACCAAAATTATCGAATTCACGTAAATCCGGAGAATAATAAAACGACCCACAGATGCTCGAAAAGGCAATGTGATCTAAATGAGGACATGAGAATATATTATTTTGCTAGTATATATATAGAGTAATCTATGACCACTCCATATAAGATACATATAAATATTTGTTTAATTTTTTTGTGGAAGAGAGTTTACATGATAGAAATGGAGAGTGGATTGCAGCCAGGGATGACTTGCCGATGATCTCTTCTGTAATTTTCCTATTAAGGATTTTGTATCGGCAAGTTGTTTCTGGCTACATTTTGCTCTCTTCTTCTCATGTGAACTTCTTATTCACACTTATTTATTCTTATATTATTATTTGTTATAACAAGGTTCTAAAAACCTTCATGTACATCAAAGACGGAGTTAGAATTGAAAACTTATACCTTCATCTCTAGCTCCTCCTTGATGTACATTTACATGTATGGTAACTAGAAATAATTCAACTTATGATAACAAAGCATATGGTAAACTCACTTTAGTATATTGTTATACGTATATATGTTTTTCGGCTCTTTTAGAATTTGGGTACAATCACTATGATATTGAACAAAAATAAGTGATTTTTTTTGTGTGTTTGGTATAAGCAAAAAAATATATATTATGTTTTAAGATGGAAGGCATAGGAGAAAAGATGAGAGAAATGTTTTGTTGAAAGATTTGAAGTAAACACAAAGAAATTGTTCTTAGTACACAATCAACTTACATGACAACTTTATTTCTTATTCACAATATTAAGGAGGCCATTCTCACTTTTACTCCTATTTTGTATTGATTTTTAATTTATACCTCTTGTGACAAATATTCTTTTACGGACCATAAGTTTATATTTTCATATCATAATATATCATAAGTTATAATTGGACATGCGTTCAGTTTCTAAGGAACTTATGCTTCACTAAGTTCGATTGATACAGAGCAAAACTAAAGATCAAGTCATGTGAAGGACAAAAATTAAATACCAGTCCTTTAAAGGACAAAACGTGTAATTTTATGATGTTAACGTTGCTTGTTTTGAATAGATGCCAAATGAAATAGTAGGTTAAACTTAATTTGTGTCACTCAATATGGACATAGTTAATAAATGTGCAGGTCATTGTTACTTGGCTGAAATGACCTAATAAGCGGGTCAAAACCCAATTCACCCATTTATTACCACTAAAATTTTTACTACCTAATATAATTACTATTATTTTTCTTTATTATGAATATATATAACATATCAAATTTTTAAAAATATTTTGCTAAGATTTTTGATGGATCAAGCTATCAACCCAAATTTTGAGACTTAGATCAATTTAGGCTAGATATCAACCCAAATTTTGAGACTTAAATTAATTGAATTAAAATAAATTGAGCTAATAAATGAGTGACTTAATAATCAATCCAAACTAAAACTATTTGGCAATTTATAGTATTTTTTTTTTTGAAATCCCAAGATTACTCGCAGCCGCTACAACCTCTGTCCTTCGGATGAGCACTGGGCAAACCCCCACTATGTATCAACATGCAAACCACACAGAAAATATAAAAAATATTGAAGAATGATCTATCACGAGTTATCTAATAACCACCTCCAAATCAACTAAAGTCATTTTATTTGCTAATTTTACTACCTCTCACTAACGTAATAAACAACATGACACTAATGGAGAAGAATCCTACTAAATTTATTATCAGTTTCGAAAAGTGTTATTTACACATCACCATCATCCACCTTTTCTTCAAATTTCAACACCACAAGTTTTCAACCCCAAAAAGAAAAGGCATAAAAATCCATCAAGATATACTTTTAAAAAAAGTTTTCAAAATTTGAAATCTGAGGTCATATTCTAGGCATCTTTGACTAAAACACAAGCTAAGGACAATCATAAAGGTAAGTAATTATTTCTTAAAAAGGAAACTAACATAACTATATAAGGAAATATTGTAAATATAAACACAAATGTTTATGCTATTACATAAATTCGATATATATATCAAAATCTTAAACATAATATTCTCACATATATTTCATCATAGAAAGCGTACATGATAGATAGAGCAGCAAAAAGACTCGTACATAAATTAATTTTTCTGCCCTTGCTCTAGCGACTTCAGTGATAGAAAAAAGGTGAATACAGCTAGTAACCCTAAGTTATAGAGTGTTAATTTTATGTCCATCAATTAACGGAATGAATAGATAAGTCTTGCCCATTATAAAAATATCTGACAAATACAATTTATTTAAACATTTAAAAGGGGATAAATTTCCATTTCAATATTTATCTAAAGGCATGGTAATTCTTCAAAAATAATCTGCATATTAAGATGAAGTTTTTGCATTATTAGGCTCTTTTTTTTTTTTTTTAAGTACTCTCTGCCTTTTACCATTATATTCCATTATTGTTATACAGCATTTTTTCTACAAAATCTCCCCAACAGAAATTCAAACATATCAGAAGTAGGACCAAACGTAGATTTTTTGTGTACAAGAGTGACAGTATCAAGATATGGTTGTACTACATATGTTGTACACAAAATTAATAAAATAGTTTATTAATTTTACGTGAAAAATATCTGATTCACAAGAGTGAAAAAGTGCGACCTACTTCACTACAAGATTTGTCCCAACTTCACTAAAATAGTGAGCCCCAACATATCTTTAGATTAATTACAAACCCTTTCTTAAAAGGAACTATCTCCTACCCCTAAACTATCAAAGTTAGCTAAAGTAATGTCTTAGAAGGTAATTCTCATTTTTTAAAAATAATTTTTTCTTCTTATAAAACTAATTTTTGTATAATTTTTTCTTCTTATAAAATGACAATTAATCTCATTGTGCTTTGTTCTCTCGTGATAGAATGTTATTGAATATTAACTTCAATACTTCATATATATAGTATTTTCTTTCTTTAATTAATAAATCACAAGTTTCATTAATGAACTTTAACATTGAGACATGATATTAAAAGTCAAAGCATGAAAGGAATCCCTAACATAAACAAGATGATGGGTTCACTTTTTAGTATTCGAATCACAAACTCATAGACTTAAAAGTTTGGATCCACCTTCGTGCACTCATTCTATACACATTTTGACCATAAGGTGTTACGATGAGTTCTACTTGTGTTGATGCTTTTAAGAACACCATTAGTTGTTCACGAAAACTCAATACTTTGGCTGCATCAAGTTCATTAGAAGGTCCAACAATCAACTTGGAAAGTGAAGGGGAATTCGCCAACATGAGCTTCAAGAAAATGAGTTCACATGGTGTCCCCTCAAACTCTTTTAGTTTCACATATTCAAGCTTCTCAAATTGTTGGTCAATACAATTTGGATTGGCTAGATAATGTATAACTTCATTTGTGCATCTTGTACTCATGGTATTGAAAACCTATTGAATTTCATAGGGTGCAAAAAGAAAAAAAGGTTAGTAATGCATTAGTGTAAAAACTTCTACACTTATAGCAACACTTAAAAATAAGACAAATAATTTACTACAACACGTAAAAGTTAGTTGATAGAGTAAAATTTCTTACAATACTATTGATGTATACATAACTTAAACTTAATCGAAAATTATTGAAGGTGAGATAATCTTACATCTATCTCTAGTGAGCGCAAGGAGGGAGAACTTTGAATCAAGGAAAAAACACTAGAGACTTGATTTAGATTACCAATCTCAACGCGCAACTTTACATGCTCCAAATGGTGGAGTTTGGATGGAAAACTCTTTGGAATAATTTCTGCACCCAAAAGCTTGGTAAAAGAAAAAATCAAAATGAAAAAAAATAAATTAATCGTTAAGTATTTATGAGCTTAAACATTCATTGACATCTCTATAATAAAATTTTGAAATAAGTCTTGATCAAATTATACTTACCCGAATACAAGCATTACTCAAAGCAAGCCTGGTCAAATTAGGGCATAAATAAAGAAGCCTTGACCATGTAATGAACCTCCCTTGTTCATAGTTTCCTGATTCTTCAAGGAATATGACCATGCACAACACCCTAATATTTGAAAAGTTATCAAAAAAATCCGCACGAATTTCATGACTCTCATGAATAGTCAAGAACTCGATCTTAGGAGCAAATATGTTGAGGAAATGAAGGTCATCACAAAAAGTGAATGATAAGGTTGAAAGTAATGGGGTATTCAAGACGTGATTTGCTATGGTTGGGTTAAATGTAATGAACTCCAATTTCAATTCATGGAGATTTGGAAATAATGTGGTGGGATAAGGTAGGTTTACTATGCAATTGATAACATCTAAATACTTGAGAGTTGAGCAAGAAAATATGTCAAAAGGCAAAGTATAAGGATTGTGGTTGTAATTATTTAAGGTAAGTTCCTTGACATCTTTTTTTGTTACATAAAGTAACCAAAGGTCAAGATTTCGATGATCGCAAAATATAGTTGACAAATCCAGAACAAATTTGACTATGAATCCAACATGCTGCAAGATAATATTGTCAACTATGTTATAAAAATCATATTCAATCTCTTCCATGAACTTTTCATCTAGAATAAGGTTTGGATGCATAGCTGAGAAATGTTTCCATTTCTTTGATAGAACACACATTTTTGTCAATTCTCGAATTGACATGTCCTTAAATATTTCATTGAAAATATCCTTAGGTAAATTAGAGATCTTGTCTATCTCCTTTTCTTCAACGACCACTTCTTTACCACAATGATTCATGTTCATCATTCTGTATATATAATACAAGCCAAACTTTAGTCCATATTTTAAGCAAATAAAGACAAATACATATTTCAAAGTCATTATGGATTAAAAGTCTTTCAAAACCTTCCTATAGTTCATCAAAAAAAAAAATGCTTCTACATAGGGGAAATCCACATAGAATTGATACATCTCTAATGTAGATGAAAAAGTTAGATTGTAAATTAAATTATTAAATTATTCAATTAAAGTATGACCGAATTTTATGTTTGTGTATCCTAATAAAACATTATACATAGATATACCTACCTATAAATCTCTTGCTAGATCTAATGAATTTCACATGTATAACAATATTAGATCTAAAATTAAATTTAATGCTCAATTTATCAACTATGAATTTTAATTTATTCGGTTTACATGATTTTATTAGTTTGCACCATTTCTAAAATGTTCGATAATAAGAAGAATGTCGTTGTTTTTTAAGTTTACACAGCTACACACAATACTTTATAGACCAGGCCGAATAATTCATATAAAATTATTAAAATAAGAAAAAGAAGATAGAGTTCAAAGAACATAGAAATCTATTTTTCAAACAAATCAACGAAAGAAGAAAAAAAATAAACTATACCTCAAATTTTCTTGCATCCTTCTATTGTTTTGTATACTTCTAGAGTGTAATTAGAACACAATTAGTTGTATACTTATTTATATGCTTAATTACTTAAACAGTTCACACACAACTTTTTGGTCAAAAAAAATTTATCTTGACTTATTAATTTATCTTATACATTTTTTGCCAAAAAATAATTATAGAATCTCACATTCTTAAATGCAGATAACTTTATTTCTATAAAAGACATTTCTACCTAACAAGATTTTTCCTGAATATAAAGTGGAGTCTAAATTTTGACATTCATTCAATTTAAATTTGACTCTTTTTTTATTACAGATCCTCTTATTTAAATTGGTTAGTTGAAATTTAATTACTATTAATTCTTTAATAAATAGATACGATCTTCTACATTTTTTTGTACAAAGATATTTGTAAATATTTTTCTCATTGAAAATTTAAAAATTATCTATAAATGTCATATGAGATCAACTAAATCTAGTAAAGTAAATTAGTATTGGTCTTTTTTTTTTTTTTTTAATCTCTGACTTTTCCCAATAAGGTTTATAACTAGTATGATTTTATTTTTATTTTTATACCATGAAACATCAATGATTAGTGAGTTGAGTTCTCTAGCACACCAGTATTACAAAGGTTTTTGATAATCTTATATTAATACAAACAATTGTGAGTTTTTGGAGTGTGGTGGATAGAACTGTCAATATGGGCTGATCTATCCTATCTGGGCTAACTCATACAGACTTTGAAATTTGACGGCTCAGGTTGGGCTAGCCCATTTTTTTGTAGGTCAAAAAATGGTCAGCTCAATTCACAAGTACGTGGGCTACGAGCTATGTCGGGTTAGTCTACTTTTTTAAAAGTATATTTTTTTTATAATTTTTTAAATCATATAATTTTAAAATATTATCATAAATATTGATCAAATCCACAAATAATATTATCTTCAAATAATTAAACAATTGGCTAATGATTCTTAATTCTAAATCTTCTATTACCCATGTTATTCATGAATTTAAGTGTTCAAATCAAGCTTTTGAAATGAGAAATTTGGGGAGAACCCAAGAACTTAGTAAAATGGTGACTGTGAACTAATTTTGAGTCCTTTTTGAAATGATTTTCAACAATGAGTTACTAAAGCCTTGAGTATTGTTTTCAAGCCTTGAGACCGATGATAAATACCAATTATAGCCCAACAGGAAATGGTGTTGGATGGGAATATACGGATTTCTCGAGAACCCAATAAATTTTATGCAAACTCAATATTTATATTGAAAAACCTACAATATTTGGGAACTTAGTAGCAAATTAACCTCTTAGTCCAATGGTAGAAATGGAACCCACTTAAGCTTTTTTTCCCCTCCTTAATGAGGGTTTCAATCCCTTTGGGCACTTATAATAATTTCGTAATATATGATTTTAGATGTCAAGAACAACTTTAAATCTTGAATTCCCCTATGATTGGTCTTAGCATTCTTTTTACGATATAGTTGTCAACTCTTTCTGGATTGGCCTTTATATGATGCCTGTTGGATACACATGTTTAGTACTCAATACTATTCTTGTAGTAGCGAACAATTTTACTATCTTTAGCAACTTTTGTACTGGTGACACTAGGTTTTGAGATTTATTTAACTTCTCAATTTTATATCTTTACTTATGAAAGATCAAGCTTTAAGTCTATTTAATCTATTGCTTTACTTCTTTGGAGTTTCTTCAAGTGTTTTTGTGTTGGATGATACCTACCGACCGTGTTAGGATAGGTATCATCATGACCTTGAATTTTGGGCCAGGATAATAGGATTGAAAAAGTTAGTTGTGTATAAATTGTTAAAAGAACTACTTTAATTGAAGAACAAGAGACAAGAGTTGCATTACAATATAATAAAATATATTACTGAATACAAAAAGAAATAGGAAGACTATATAAAGCTAACCTAGAAAATAGGCCCAATAACAAAAGCCCAAACATATGGGCTAACATCCCCCCTCAAACTCACAATGCAACAGCAATAAGCATTGAGAGTTTGTCACACAAAAATCGAAATCGAGACACCGACTGCGCCTTCATAAAAAGATCAGCAATCTGCAAAGACGACGGAACAAAAAGAAGCGATATGGTCCCAAGCTGTAAATGATGACGGGTGAAGTGACAATCAATCTCAATGTGCTTCGTCCGCTCATGAAAAACAGAATTCTTTGCAATTTGTATCGCACTTTTGTTATAACAATACAGGGGAGTTGGCAGAGAAATGTGAACCCCCATATCTGCAAGAAGCCAACGTAACCAAACAATCTCACATGTAGTCACAGCCATAGCACGATACTCAGCCTTCATGGAAGATCTAGAGACAGCATCTTTTCCTGCACTCGTACATCTAACAAACAACTCCGAACATGATTACTCGAGGCAAATCCAAGAGAAGTAATCACAGTGGAGAATTTCTCAAACCAAGCACGATTCAGAAATGCATTCTTGACGTCCATTTGAAATATCTTCCATTGTCGAACGACTCAGTCCATACCATATTTTTATGAGTACCTTTTTGCCACAAGTCTGGCCATGTATCGCTCAACAGGCCCATCAGACTTTGTTTTTATCTTATACACCCATCGACAGCCAATCGTATGTTTACCAGGTGGGAGGGCAACCAAATCATATGTATGTGTCTGATAAAGAGTAGTGAGTTCCTCAGCCATAACTTTCTGGCAAAGAGGATCAGTCATAGCCTCTCGATACGACTCAGGTTCAGACAAATGATATATGTTGGCAATAAAGAAAGCAAATGAGGCTGAGTATGTAGAGTAAGAGAAATCTGGTCGTTTGGTGGACTTAGAAAGACGAGTAGACCTCCTCAGAGGTGGTGGGTCTCCAGTCTCAATAGTTAAAGGAGCAAACTCAGGCACAGGTGGGGCTGAAGCACCATCATCAGGTGGCATGGATGAATCCAAAACTGGAACCTCCATGTCAATGCCAAAAGGATCAATATGCTGAAGATTTGATTTCGTTACATCATGGAATCGAATAAAAAGGAATATGTTCCAAAAAGGTGACATGTCATGAAACATATAATTTCTGACTTACAGGATCATAGCAACGATATCCTTTTTGTCCAACACCATACCCCAAAAACACACATATAGCTGATTTTGGCCCCAGCTTATTTCGTTCAACATGAGGACGAAGAACATAGCAAGTACATCCAAAAACTCGTAATGCAGAATAATCCGGTAGGTGACCATACAATTTCTTAAACGGAGACATCCCTGAAGTCAATGCAGTAGGAATACGATTAATCACATATACAACAGTTAGGACTGCTTCTCCCCAAAAAATACTAGGAACCTCTGCAGATAAGAGTAAAGAGCGTGTTGTCTCAACAATATGGTGGTGTTTCCTTTCTGCAACACCTTTCTGCTCAGGAGTGTCAGTACAAGATGACTGGTGTATGGTGCCGTCAGAGGCGAGTAACTGAGTGAAATCATTAGAGGTATATTCGCCCCCTAAGTCACACCTGAAGCACTTTATCACAGCCGAATGTTGTGTTTTAACAAGGGCTCTAAAGGTACTGTAAATGCCAAAGAAATCATATATGCGTTTCATAATATACACCCAGGTATAATGAGTAAAGTCATCTATAAACGAAACATAATAAGTCGAGCCACCCTTAGTGGATATTGGCGATGGGCCCCATACATCAAAATGAATAATATCAAAGGAGCAACAGAATAAGATACACTTTTATTAAACGGTAAAGCCGAGAATTTTGCCAGTTTACAACTATAACAATCAGAAATATCACAAGTGTTCAAATGAACCAAAGCACTAGTAGAGGCTAAGAAACGTAAACATGACACTGACATATGTCCCAAACGGGAATGCTAAAGATAAAACTAAGAAGACAAGGGACTCAAACGAAAAGACGACAAATCAATACTAGAGGCAGCAACAACAACAGAAGACACTTTGAGAATCTTCAAGACATAGAGTTTCCCCAACCTACGGCCAATCCCAATCACCTTCTGAGTGTGTTAGTCTTGTACAACACAAACAGAATAAAAAAAGAACACCCAATTACCAGATTTACACAATTGATTGACCGAAGCAAGATTTAAAGCAAGTTTGGAAACGTAATAAACATCAGAGAGAACAATGTTAGGGGTAGTAACAGAACCAACACCTTCGACTATCATAGATACAGCACTAGCGGACATAACAGAGATTGGTGAAATAGGGGACAAAGAACCAAACGATGACAAATAAAGTGACATATGATGAGACGCACCAGAATCCAAAATCCATTGGGAGGACGGAATACCTGGGGGACTAGAAGAAGTTGGACCTGAATGAGACATAGATGCTGACATAGCAGTAGGATTAGAAGCCATAAACTGTCTGAACTGTTCGAAAACCTAGGGATCCAACGCAGAAGGTGGCATAGTGTTAACAGACTCAATATCTACAGATGGTGCAACAGCAGCAGCAGTAGTGAACTGTGGAGGACGAGCATCAAAGGAGCGTGACCCATACTTCTGCTGTTGTCCAGATTGAGGTTGTTTTGCCTTGTTAAGTAACAATGGACATTGAGCCTTCCAATGATTTTTCTGTTTGCAGAATGCACACTCATCAAATGCAACTTTAGGAGATTGTCGAGAACATGGTGGTCTAGGCTGATTAGATGAAACAGCAAACACAACAAGAGTATTAGTTGCTTTACACCCTTTATCCACTTTAGACTTGATACGGGTCTCTTCTACAATCAGTTCATGAACAACGGAATCAATTGTGGGGAGAGGAGATCAATAAAGGATTGTTCCATGCAGTCTTTCAAAATCAGAACGTAATGCTATCAAAAATTAAACCAAACGTTGTTCTTCCCTCCTATCAATGCATGGCTCAAAAACTTTTAACTCTGCAGATTCAGTAAGAGCCAATTGATCCCCAAATCTGACATTGCAGCATAGAAATATTGAATGCTCATAGCATTCTGTTGAAGAGCACGAATATCATACTCCAACTAGTACTGCTTAGCAAAATTAGACTGAGTATACAGTCTCTCCAAATGGTCCCAAACTTCTTTTGTTGTGTCATACTTAGCCAATTGCATACAAATTGACTGAGTTACTGAATTGTTAATTCAAGTGATAATCTTGGAGTTAGCAGTTTCCCATGAGTCTACCAACAATGCAAAATTCGCAGCCATATTATCTTTAGGTTTAACTTTAACTCTAGTGACATAACCCTACATATTCTTCCCACGAAGAAAATTCTTCGTGACACAACTCCAATATGCATAATTTTTACCATCTAATTGAGCATTAATGGACTGGAGAGAATCATCTTTTCCAGTCATATTGTCAAAAGAGAAGCAAACACAGCAAGACACGAACAATTCCAAAACAAAAAATTAAACTACCTTAGGTCGAACAGATCTAAACAAACAGCAGCAGCACCACCAATCAAGAACTCAGCGGAAGCAGTAAATCAAAAAAACAAAAAACCTTAGTTCGAAAACCCTCGCAAACAAAAAACCTTAGTTCGATCCGCGCAACAGGTGACCGCTACCAGATCTTCAACCAACAAATCAAAGAGCATGGATCAATTTAGCTCTTGATACCATGTTAACAGAACTACTTTAATTGAAGAACAAGAGGCAAGAGTTGTATTACAATATAATAGAATATATTATTGAATACAAAAATAAATAGGAAGACTATATAAAGCTAACCTAGAAAATAGGCCCAATAACAAAAGCCCAAACATATGGGCTAACATAAATAAGCAAAGTTGACATTCAACATGAGCTGATTTTTTCATGTAAATGACATTGAAGTTCCCAACTTTGTTAGAATTCAACAAATACACAAACCATTTTTAGGATTAACATACACGCCATTGTAATAGCTAAGTTCATACAAAATAGCATCTCAGCTTCTTGAAGATAAAATAGGTAGAAAAGTTACAACATATTTACACTTTAAGATTGCATCTTACTCTAAAACAATTTCTGATAAACCTCCTCCAAAACTTGATGCAAAATGATTGTTCTTGGGGCAACATTCTTTTCTGAAGCTCTCACAGCATCCACCAATGTGTCTCTTCTCAACTGGTGAACAAACCTTACGACCACTGCAGTCTAGATGATGATGATGGTTGTCCCGTAAGATATTGATGGTTGATCGGGCAGTTGGACCACACTCTGTAGCATGCTTTCTGCAGCCAGAACGTACATCGTGGCATGGTCTGTAATTGCAACATCTTCTAACCAGCTTCGCTAGTTCTTCATCAGTAGGGGTAGTTGTAGAGTGAAATCCACAGTGACTTACCTGATCTTGTGGTGTATGTTTGCAGCTACTTGGGATGACCATGCTTTGTTTAATGCTGTCACAATGAGCAGTTCCTTCACTTCCATTTTTGGATATGTCAATGCTATGGTCCTGAACTGAAAAACAACAATCTTGTGTTGCACAACTGTCATATGCTTTCTCTGGATGTGAATGATCGTGTTCCTTGTCCGAACAGCCATGTCCAACAGAATGATGTGGTTCCTCCTTGTGGGGTGGATGAGCATGTGAATGACACCCATGGATGTCTACAGAGTCCAAGCTCTTATTATCTCCACAGGTCATTGAGCCTGAAATTCTCAAATCTTGATTAACTAGTAGTTTTTTTTTTATAGACATGATCGATATAGCACTGCTTAATCAAACATTTTATTGTAGGAGTGAAGGTTGTGCCTACCTGAAATTACAGTTTGGCTTGTTTGATTGGTGCTATCACAATGAGAAGTTTCCTGGATTCCAGTTTCTGATATGTCATTTATATCTCCTTGAACTGAATAACGACATTCTTGTAATGCACAACTGTCATATGCTTTGTCTAAATTTGGATGATGATCATGTTCCTCTTCACAGTAACCATGACTAAGATCATGATTTGGTTTTAAAACCAAACTTTTCTGCTCCGAAATCTTTTCCTCAGAGAGTGGATCAGTGAGTGAATGAACACCGTGCTCGGTTGCAGAGTCTTGGTACTTGTGATTTCCGCATGACCTTGATCCTGATAATATCAAAGCTAATCAACATTCTCATTATTGCACCTTATGCTTCAAAAAAAAAACTTTAATTTGTTTGTTCTCATGAATAAAAGCTTGGCTGCTCTTCTCTGAATGCACTATGTGAAAGCCTATGTGTTAAGAGTGGCAAATTTATCTAATATATAGACTACCTGATTTCAGGTTTAACCATCCCTTGTATTGGAAGACAGAAGGTCAAATAATACTTAACGATTCTATCGTTTGGTTTAAGGAGGGAAAAGGGATAAGAAGTAGACTACAGTAGTACCTGAATTAGCATTTTTGCATGCTGGACCAGAGTTAGCATGCGAATGACAAGAATTCTTGCTAGTGGTGTCCGAGCACTTTGTATTTCCACATGTCGTTGAACTTGAAGTTGCAGATGGGCTTTGTGGAGCACACACCTTGGACGCGCATGTTTGATGATCAGAATGTGAATGATGGATATTATTGTCTCTTGAGTCAGAACACTTGCTATTTCCACATGATTTAGGACCAGAAACTTCAGAGTGACATCCATGAACAACCTTCTTGGTAGAGCACCTTTGAAGAAATTTGTGAGATCGACAACTATTTTTGTCACTTAAGTTGGAGCACTTGGTACTTCCACATGATTTGGAGTTTGAAGTGGCGGAATGACATCGTGGAGCAGACATATCTGAAGAACTTATTAAGGAGTTTGTCAAAGAATGACAACTACTCGTGTGAATGGAGTCTGAACAATTGTTACTTCCACATGACTTTGATTCTGAAACTGCAGATTGGCATGCTGTAACAGACATCTTGGATGAGCAACACTGAGGATGCAAATGAGAATGATGACCATTATTTTGAATGGAGTCTGAGTGCTGATCATTTCCACATGACGTTGATCCTGAGGGGAAAGGTTGATGTCTTTGAACACACACCTCGGACGAGCATGATTGCTTTCTACATTCTTTTTGTGACTCAATATCTGAGCAACATAGTTGAGGTGCCTTTTCCGACTTGCAACAAGAAGCTTTGTTTTTGTGGTGGTGAGCATGCGAAGAAGTAGAAGATTTACAACATTTTTTCTCATGTCTACGTGTAGCTCCTCGTAGCAGTAGCATGCTGTTCAAAATCACTAGCAAGCATGTCCCAGCATCTGCGAGGACAGCAGCCCAAACCAACGGATGACCTCCTATTGCCAATGCAACTATGGCACCCTTTGTACCAATTGCTATTATCATATTCTCAATTATTTTCCTTCTAACTCTTCTAGCTAGACGTGCAGCTTTTGGTATCCTTCCAATGTCATTTGTCATTAGTATAACATGTCCTGTTTCTTTCGCAAGAGCTGACCCAGAGATGCCCATTGAGATACCAATATCAGCTGTTGCTAATGCAGGAGCATCATTAAGTCCGTCGCCAATCATTGCTGTTGGAGCTTCCTTCTGAAATCCCTTAATGATTGTTGCCTTTTCCTCTGGTAAGAGTTCTGCTTGAAATTCATCCAAAGCTCCACCTAACTGCAAATACGTTTCGACTTAGCTCATTTGTATAAACTAGAAGCACTTTTAGATTTTCGATTAAATATACCTGATCCTGCACATGGTTGGCAGCTGCATAACAATCACCAGTGAGCATCACAGTTTTGATTCCCATCTGCTTCAGTTTTCTCATTGCATCCTTTACGCCAGTTCGACAAACATCAGAAAGACTGAAAATTCCAGCTGGTGAGGATCCCAAAAATATGTATCCAACAGACTTTCCTTGTATACTGTCACCCTCTAGTTCTGGCACTGAAATTTCAAGGCTAAAACAGGTCATGGATATCCGCAAAATTAACTAGAGAAATCACATACTTCTGAGAGTTTTTCATGTCTCTATTATGCTCCGTTTGTTCTATCATTACGATAATTATAAGCACAAGAAGGAAGATCAAGATCAGCCTTTTACCTGTAGTACATCCGGCTCTTGAAGAAATCTTTCTATTCCCTACATAGATTTCCATTCCATCAATTCTTCCATATATTCCCTCACCAGTAAAATTTTGAAACTGCTCCACTCTATCAGGCTTTGGCTCGATAGAGTTTGATTGTGCATAGTCGACAAGAGCAGCTGCCATCGGATGACCTGACTTGCTCTCAATGCTCGAAACCCTGAAACCATTCACTAGAGAATATAAAGATCCAAACATGCTACTTTGACTCTATCGTGATCCACGGAGAGCCATTTCAGATACTTTAGTATGAGAATATGGCATGCCTAAATTCAGCTTTTATGAATATATGACACAAATCTATCTTGTTATATCACTATCAATAACGTTAAGAAAAAGTTATTACTCCACTGAGAGTAGTAGAAATACGAACTCTCCTGGAGTTTTAAAATGACATGTATGAGTAGTAACCTTACCAGTAAAGAAGTGTATTGAGGCTAAGGCCATCAATGAGAGACCTGAACTCGGTCACTGCAAACTCTCCTCGAGTTATTGTCCCAGTTTTGTCAAAAGCCATGATTTTGATTTTGGCAAGAGTCTCAAGGTACTCTGCTCCTTTGAACAGGAGACCTGATGTTGCTGCCTTCGAAAGTGCACAACACATGGCAACTGGTGTAGATAGCACAAGTGCACATGGACATGCACTCACCAAAGCGACTAAAGCCAAGCGATACCATTCTTTTCGGTTGTGAACCCTTAATGCTGTAGGAACTACTGCCAAACCAGCAGCTATAACCACAATTGCTGCAAAATATCACCAGCTGAAATCAGACTAAAGTATAGGAAATAAGTAGTTTAAGGGAAAGAGCAATATGGAAATGTGAGTCCCATGACGGAAGGCAGGCTAATGAGGACGGGTAAAAGAGAATGACTGTTAGACTAATGGCAAGCTTCCAAGGACAATGAAGTGATTAATAAGACAGAACACGAGTTCACATATAATTATGACAGATTAACTAACCTGGTGTGTAATATTTAGCACATTTGTCAATGTATCTTTCAGTTTTTGACTTCTTGTTCTGAGCATCTTCTACAAGTTTCGCCATCCTAGCCACCGCACAATCTTCAGCCAGAGCTGTAGTCTTAACACTGATATAACCTGAAGAAAGGAGCAAATTTCAGTTAACTAACAATACTTGAAGTTCTAAAACTTCAAAAAATTGAAGTGTGAAGGAATACTATCTTACCATTTAGATTTGTAGTCCCAGCCCAGACCGTCGAGTCTTTTTGCTTAGAAACTGGAAATGACTCCCCTGTCAAAGTTTTCTCGTCCACATCACATTCCCCTTCGACTACAATTCCATCAATCGGTATAGTTTCACCAGCTTTCACAGCAAGAATGCTATTCAACTTGACTTGATCAACATTTACTACTTCTCCGTTTTCAGCTAAAACTGCTGTAGGAGGAACTATATTCACCAGTGATGACATAGCAGCAGTAGCCTACATAACCATGAAGGTTTTATTTTGTCAAAATGCTTTATCCATAATGAGATAACGATACAAACTTAGCGTAGCATCCAGAAAACATTCATTGGCAATCTTTCGAAGAAGGGGTGCATATGATACCTTTAGTCAAAATGCACCATGCAAAGGGTGGACAATTTCACATGGTACGTGCACTTTTGAGCTTGACGAGGCGTTGTTGCCTAAGGGACAAATCTGTTTTGGTCAAAGCGGACAATATGTACTATGTGCTTTGATTGTGGCAAATATGATATCAGAAACAGACTCATACAATATGATAGTCAGGCAAACCCCAACAAGGACACTCATTTCCTAAGGGGGTGTATGTGACACACTCATGACATAGGGCGAGTAAACGAGTGCAAGTCAAGAAGAATGACTAGCAGGATTTTAAGCTGACAAGCTATCAGCTTAATATATATATATATATATATATATATATATACACGTTAGACATATCCAATAGCTGAAACATAGAGAAAAGTAAATATCACATGGTACGTGCAATTTTGGGCTCGATGTGGCGTATACATATATACATGATACATATATACATTTCAATTTTCTTGTGTGAGGACAAAAATTCACCAACCTTGTGACTTGCCCTTGACTCTAGCCATTCAGCAATAGTGAATAAGAACACAATAGTAGCAGCTTCCCAATAATCATGTAAAACAATTGATCCAGCAACTGCACATCACAAAACAAGTCATAAAATTAATATTTGTATTTTGTACCTTCATTTTTTATTTTTTTATTTTATTTTTCCAATCACTATTCTGACTATATTTAAACCTTGTGACTAGTAGATGTGGAGATATTAAATGGATGATGATTTTACTTTAAATATTATCTCGGTTATTATAAAAAAAATTATTATTATCTTTCTTAAATAATAATTATAATTTTTTTTTCCATATTATTGGTGATTTATTTGAATTTATTTGCAGAATTATTCAAATTTTCACTTTTTGTTTTTTTTTTTAAGTAATAAAATTATAAAACTAAAAACAAATGAAATATACGTTTCATAAATTCATGGTACTTACGTCCTGTGTTTTGAGGCTTACGCCTCACCCTATGTTGCGTAAAACACCTCGCTTCACGCCTCCGCTTTTTAAAGCACCAAATCAAACTAAATATTGTCGAATTTTATAATTAAAATAAAAATAAAAAATTAAAAGAATTATCGATTTTGTTTTAATTTGATTCGATTTTTTATTTTTTTTTTGGTTTTCTACAATCACCCCTCAATTTAAAGGTGGTAAAAGCAACAAGATTCTTAGCCATTTGTCAAAAAGATACATCACAATTCATAAAGATAGAAGTTAATAAGAGTTTAGTGACGTACGTTTTCATCTACAAAGAATCTTATCTTTCTACTTTTTTAAAAGATAAAGTTAAATGTGTAAGTTATGATGAAAATTGTGTATCATTTTATGCATGAAGAAGGTTGGATAATTAATACATACATAACTAATAAATGAATAACTAATTTTTATATTTAAAATAATACATAAACTTTTTCATAATTAATTCTTAAGGGTCGTTTGGGAGCTACATAAAAAATAAGTTATTGATGTATTAATTTACATATAACTTATACAACATAGTAAGTAGATAGGAAATAAGTTATTTATGTATAAATTAAATTAGTATGATATTTGGTTGACAATTTAGAAACTCGCATAAGTAGTATTCTCATGTATAAGTTATCAGAGAATCTATCTATTATTTTATGCAGGACATAAAATGAAATAACTAATACATAAATAATCAATCCATGCATATCTAATTCTTGCATAATAGCTATAATATATATATATATATATATTCACTCATAAATAATCTCTACCTTATTAATAACTACATAACTCTAACTTACTACCAAATCATCCCTTATATTATTAATATCAGTATAACTCTAATCGACTCTCAAACAGCACTAACTGCATTATTGTAGTTATGAACAAAATTGCTTTTATTTTTCTATTATTTTTACCTCTTTAGAAAAATGGAGGACATTATACTTTATGCTAAATAGAAAATGAACGTTAAAGAAATCTTCAGTGCTTATTTTCTAGCTTCAAATTTTTTTAATTTTTTTTGGGAAACTCGACTGTCTGGAGACTGGCATTTGGAATTATCCCAATAAAGCCCACAAAAAAAAAAAGGATATTTATTAGTTACAAATTAAAGCTAATATAATTTGCATATACAGTAAAACCTCGATAAAGTAATATTCGATAAAGTAATAATCTTGCTAAATAAATATTTTTTTCCGATTCCAACTTGGACCAGTTATATTAAAGTAATATTCTCGCTAAATGCATTAGATAATAATTAAAAATAAAGTATTAAAGGCTCAAAAAAAATATAAAGTAATAATTACTAGAATACATCAAAAATTTATATATATTTAATCAGTCAATAATATTAGACCAATAACTATTTATTTTTAAAATATGATTCTATAGTTGATTGTTTTTTCTTTCCACCAAAACCAAAATTAATCGCATCCTTAACTTTTTGAAGAGCGAACACAATAATAAATATTTTTTGAAATTTTTAATTCAAATATTTTTTTTTTCTTTCCTATGGCACATACTGTAAAATACTCTCTAAAATAATAAATATTTATTTATCGATAAATAAATATTTTATGCATTTATCGATAAACTAATAATCTCGACAAATAAATATTTTTTTTGGGGCCCAAACATATGTATTTATAGAGGTTTTACTATAATTAGTATGTACACATTATGTACACTGTTTATATATAAAATATTTTACTCTTGTTATACACTTCGTTTACTTGCTATGGGCATATATCCACAACGATTACAATTAAGTGAGTGAACATATATAAAAATGTTCCCCACATGTCAATTTAAGATTATAAATTTTTTTAAAAAAATTAATATCTTATATATGCACACTTAAATTTATTTTTATTTTAAAATTTTATATTTAGTCAAATTAAGACATATAAAATGAAAAGAAAAGAGTATGACAAAGAAATTTGATACTCCCTCCGTCCTCTTTTAGTTGTGCTTTTTAAAAGTCAATTTCACTATTTTTTAAAGTTAAATTAGATTACATTAATTCGATATTTTAAACTAAAAATTTAGATATTCAAAAACTATACAAAAAGTAGTATAAATTAAAATTTTTTATATATGAATATAATAAAAAAATACACCGTAAAATCAAAATTCTTATTATTTAACAATAAAAAAAACTCATGATAACTGAAAAGGAACTGAGAAAGTACTTGTCAAATCAATTTTTTTTCTATAATCTATAAAAGGGCAAGAAAGTGTTGGTGCAAATTAAAGTCATTTTCTTTGCAATTATTTGAGGGAAAAAGGAGAAGCGTTACACATTTACACATTACTAATGTTGGCTCCTTTTTTTATTTGGTGCTTTACACCTAGGAATTCCATTTGTGGTATATATATTGTGATAATTACACAAGCAATTTTGTAATTTTCCTTAATAGACAAAACTTGTGTGGGATTCAAATTCTTCTTCTTCTTCTTTCCAAATCACATCACATCTAGCCTTTCGCATTGATTTTAGGGATTTTCTAACTCCCATATCAAAATAATAGTTTATAAATATTTGTTTTTGTACACAATATACATATTTTATACATAATTAATACATGTCGTTCTTATTAAAAATAAATGTTCACTAACACTTGTTATTTTCATATAATCAATGCATAAATGACAGTATTCTAAAATAAAGCAACTTATAATTAATCCCATATTTCTTATTAGGAGATTTAGATGAGAACATTGTTGAGAAAATGAGTATTTCTAGTAGTGGTAGGATTAAAGAAGATTACTTTTTAGTAGTACTAGATCACCTGAAAATACACATAAAATATACTATCAATCATCCCATGATTTCATTTTTTTTATAGATACTAGGTGGTCCAATAACATTAGCATCTAAAACCCCAAGAAGCACCCCTCTCACTCCAATCTCTTGTGTTAGTTAAAGGTGCATTATTAAATATACAATATCTAATTCCCCTATATGGTTCATGCTTAATAATATAATGAATCACAAAGCATAATCAAGAATCAAGATTCAAGCACCACAATAAAAGAGTGTATATCCAAGCTAATAAATCAAAAGCAAGAGACAAATTTCCATCACAAAGCTTAATAGTAGGACCATGTATCAATTCAGAACAACCATATGCCCTAAACATTTTGTATTCACACATGATTCAAAAATGAGTCATCATATTCTAATCAGATGCACAAAACATTATGTGTTCACACAAGATTAAAAAAAAAGAGTCGTCATACTCTGATGCAATCATTCACGATCAATCATTTCATCACGACTCAAACTCACGACAAGTTATAGGTCACAGAGACAATTTTACTGTCCTATATTCACAATAATTAAAGAATAAAATAAGGGAAAGTACCTGCAATTAATACAAGAATGTTGATGTCAAGTGTGAAGTTGCGTATGGCAGCAATACCCCTAAAAATAATAGGGGGAATTCCAACAGCAATAGCAACAAGTGCTAACCATTGGAGAGGTAAGAAAAAATACTTTAAAAATGAAAGAGAAAGCAAAATTCCACTACCAATTGCAAATGGACTTGGCCATTTCTTTTGGTAGTTTTGCAATCCTTTCACTCTTATACTTGCTTCTAGTCTTGCTTGATTCAATGCTTTAACTAAAAAAAAAAAAAAAAAAAAAAAATTAAAAAATTACAATGATTACTAAAATTAAAGATATATCAAATCATGTAATGGAAGTTAATAACAAATTACAATAACTATTTTTGGTACTTCATATGTTCCAATTTATGTGATGCAGTTTGACTTTGTATAAAGTAAGATGTTTGTGTGGTTATAAATCATTTCGTTAGGGAAAAAATGAGAATTTTAAAATTAAATTATTTCTAAATATAAAAATGTATCATTTTGTTCTCCATTTGCTCTTATCAATTAAAAAATGCTTACATTAAGGTGCAATTTAGCTAAAAAGGGGGTAAGTTCCTACAACTACTCTTCAACACAAAGAAGATGCAAAGCCACAAATGAGTCAAAATATTTTCTTTGAGAATTCAATAAAGCCCCATCACCAAATTATTAGCAACTAGAAACCTAATAGGGGCGGATTTAGGAGGGATCATAGGTATTCATTCGAACTTTCTTGACAAAAAATTATATATAATATATATATATATATATATATATATATATATATATATATATATATATACACACTTTGAATTTCAAGAATACAAGAATAAAGGTTGAATTTATAGTTTAGGAGATTCAAAATTTACCATTTAAGATTGCAAATTTAAATCTCTAAGTATTATATTTTTTTTAGTTTTTTGAACTTCTTTAATAAAAATCCAAAATTTGTTAATGATACCAATAATAAATCAAGAGGGCTAATGGAGGAGAGGTTTTGAAGTGGAAACACGTAAGTAGGGAACATATATGGTGTGACAAGATGGAAACATTGGAAAGCCAACTAATTAGTTTTATTAATTATTTTTATTAAGAACTAATTACAACACATAAACGTGAAATGTTTTTAGATTTAGAATAATTATCACACAATAATCTCTGATCCTTACTTGATATGTGATACCCTTTTATTTAAAAAATTAAAATAAGAAGATACTCTGTAAATCTTTGGGATTGATTTCACACTTTGGTGGTCAGGACAAATCATCACTCACTATTTTTATATTTTTAATATCTCCTTTGATATTAATTTATGTGAAGGAATTTAACTAAACACGTAGTTTAAAAAATATTAATTTCTTTTAAGACTATGAAATTTTCATGGACAAATCAATTTAATAAAGATAAAATAGAGAGATTTATGATCAAATTATTATTAAATATAAAAAAAATCAAGAGTGTTAGGAAATAATAACCTAACAAGTAATATGAATTTGTTCAACCCAACTTCTTCTTCTTTTTTCTTTTTTTATCCAAAAGAGAATTCATACATGTTTAGATTTTTCGAAAGTTAACTTTCGTCCTTTAAAACAAATAATTTTTTCAAAACTTTAACTTTATATTTTTACATTATAATATTTTATAAATTATGTTCGGCACTTTTAAAAAACTTAGGTACTACTAGACATAACTTTGATTCCTAAAAACAAAAATTAAAAATCAATTCATTTAAAAGGCAAATTGTGCAATCAATTAAAATAACAATAGTTCATACTTTTTCTTCCGTCTTAGTTACTCAATCTAATAATACTAAGAATAGTATCAGCAAACATCACATGAATAAATGAAAACCGTTTCTGCTTCCTATTTTGGTGATTTCTATTACCAAAATTAATTAAAAATCACAAACATCACATGAATAAATGAAAAAATTGCTTCTTAATTATTTCTTTTAAATTAATTAAAAACAAATTATGTCATTCAAGAGAAGATGAAGAGTGGTATTCCTTTTATTCTATTACCCCTTAATTTTAATTTTGCTATTTACAACTGATATATTTTTGTTTAAAAAATAACTTAGATATAGTTTTGTTATTATAAAAGTAGTTCACATATACCTCTCCGTTACAGTAATGTCACCCATATATCATTTTCATCTAATGAAAGTAAAGAAAGAATTTTAAATTTTTTATTTTTGAAAAAATAATTTATGAGTATATATGATCTTTCTAGCACATGAGTGACTTCTTTAATTAACATTATTTGAGTTTCTTCTCTTTTTTTTTTCCCTTCATTTTTTTGTGTAGAAATATGAAAAATAAAAAAAAATTGTAAATGAATTAAAAGAAAAAAGTAAGAAAAATATTTAAACTAATATTTTTATGGTTATATTATAATTTAAAACTATTTTTTGCAACTATATATAAGCCAATTATTAACAAAAAAGATACAATTTTATAACGAAAGTATATTAGCTCTAAAGACAAAATTAAAAGGCATATATAAAACTTTTTTTCCTTTCATTATAATGATCTGATTGGCCAGAATAAAAGGCATTTAAAAGTAATAATACTAAATATGTTATGACATTTGTGTGTTTACACAATCATGTCATTCAAGACAAGACGTCAAGTATAAAGTTAAATTATTTCGTTATTATTTTATTTTTTTAATAAATTGAAAGCGAATAGTGCCACCTAATTAAATGAAGAAGAAGATAAAAAAAATATAGAGCACTTAAATACAAAGATCAATTATTATGCCTATACTTTTGGTGGTCTTTCTTTTTGGTGATTCGCCTAAGTGCTAAGAAAGTAAACAAACTATAATATGAATTGTGACATTTTGACAAGAATTATCACTTTGATGCGACTCTTTTCCAGATTCTACGTTCATATGAGATGCTTTACACATTTAAAAAAAATAAGTCGCATAAATTAAAACAGACAGAACAATAATAATTATATGTATCTTACCAATTTGTTGTTGAGAAATGAGAAGAGAATCATGAGTAACAATGACAGTCTTTGTTGTGACAATTACTGAAACTTCTTTAACACCATCAAGATTCTTGAGAATTTTCTCAACCAAAACAACTTCTGATGTACAACAAATTCCAATAACATCAAAATAGCTCTTGCTTAGCTTATTTATATCACTATTAATTTTCACACTTTCTTTCATTTTTTTTTCTTTTCTCTTTCAAAAGTTTAATTTTTTGTGCTTCTAAGGGGATAGAAGAAAAGGAAATAAATGAAAAAATAGACTAATTCTTGGTTTCTTGTGAAAACATACAAAGAATGAGAGAAGCACTAAAATTTGGGGGTTTAAATAAGAGTAGCATGTCACCCCACCCTACCCTCAAGAAAGAAAAGCTTATAAGAAATGTATGACATCACCTTTAGCTTTTCTCTTTTTGATCTTTTCCAACTTTGAGTTTGAACTTTATTATATTTATTATTTTATCATCATCACTAATATATAAAGATTTAAGTAATCTATATGAAATGAAAATCTAATTTTATTATTTTATTTGTGTATTGTTATGTAACGTAAAAGATTACTCCCTCCAAGATACTATTGAAAGTTCAAAATTTAAACGGTTTAATTTTAATTGTGAATATAAAAGTCTTTCGAATATATTTACAATTATTGCGATTTATTAAACACATGTATTACTTAAAAGTGTACTTATTTCTCCCTAAAATTTACATTGCAAAAGAATAAAATAAAAAGAAGAAGCAAGCACGTCTAGGTTAAAAAATAAAGTAAACAAAAAAAAGAAAAAAACCATCCTCCTCCCACCTCCACATCTCACGCTTCTTCTTCTTCACACTCTACCCATTGTTCTTCTTTTCTTTATTTTTTATTTTTCACCATATGTAATTCTCTACTACTTATATAGAGAAAAAAAAGTAATGTTTGCAATACATATTAAAAATATATTATATCTGTATTATAAATATATTATAAGTGTATTATTTAAATTATTCTAGTTAGTATCATTAAGAAGGGAGTGAAGTCTATAATATGTATTTTAAATATATGAATAAAACATGTATTATTTGTATCTTATAAATTACTTTTATTTGTATTACTAAAAAAATGAATGATGCTCGCAATATGTATGATAACTTATAAGTGTGTCACCTAAATTATTCCGGTTGGTATTATTAAGAAGGAGATATGTCTGCAAAATATATTATAAATGTATTGTTCATGATTTTAATTAAAATATAAAACAAATCTAACATAATTTTAATACAATCACGATACATTTCTAAAAATTTCATCTTTTTTGAGCTTTAATCTAATATTTTTCTTAAAATTAATTCTAAACCTAACCAAATCCCCTTAAAATTGAGATATAAACTCCAAACGATATTTCAATTATTTGGAAGAACAATCTATCCAAACTAATCACAAATTCGTAAGACTTCAATAATTAATTCAAAGTTTGAAGCTTTTTAAGAACTTTTGTTACTGTAATTTTAAAGATTTGAAAGCAAATAATTTTGTAAAAAATTTGGGTTTTTGTTTTTTTCCTCGTCGTTTTTGGATGAAAATCGTGAAATGTGAGCAAAAAATAATTTGAAGATATAATATTTAAGGATAGGTTTTTGAACGAAAATTGTGAAAAAGAGAAGCAATTGTGAGTGTGACTTGTGAGGGAAAAAATGACAGAAAATGTGAGAGACAAACAAATAGAGATGAATATGAGTTCTTTCAAGTGTTGTGCTATTTTTAACTCCAAAAAATGTTATATTTAATTTCAAAAAACTCTATTACAATAAATGGTGAATAGTTTCTTATAATTTAGTATACCTAAGTGATTTATCCATTATAATTCTTAGTGGTATTTACACTTAATGATCTAAGCAAAAAAAAAAAAAAAAAATTAAAAAAAATACGAAATCTATTTTATTTTAGACTCCAATCTTTCTATTTTCTCCAACCCCCTCCCTCTCTCACACACAAACCCCTCTCCTCAATTTGGATTTTTTTTTATTCCAATCAACTTTTATTTTTTTAATCATAAATGTGAAAGGCCAGCTTAGATTTTCATTTTTTTAATGTTTTAATTTGTGAAGGATTAATAAAGATATATATTCACTAGTAAATATTCTCTTTCATGAATTTCAAAGCTATTAGGATGGTGTCATAATGATGGTACAAATAATTCGGTATCACAAACATGAAAAATGATTTGAAATACACATGCAAAGCACGTAAAGATAAAAGTAGTTGGTTACTTATCAAACTTATCTTTTAAGAATAATACTTTTTCTCATGTACATTTTGAGACCAATATAATATAAGGTCCTAGTAATTAATAATAAAATAAAAATTTTCATTTTACCTATTTATTATTTCTAATATATATAAGTAATATTCTTTGAAATCTAGATACTGTTCCTAGTGGGATATTATCAGCAAAAAGCCTAGAATAAATATGTATGGATGCATCTGCATCATTCAAATCGAGCTTTAAGCTCACTTCTAGAATATTCTCTGTATTTTTTTTTTTTTTGTTGATTTGTTCATTATGCAAATAAACGTGGTACAAGCTCTACAAAATTCAATTATTTGAAAATTGTATTTGTGGAATTGTGTATGATGTTGTTGTGATTGTTATTAAGATTCATTTTTAAATTGTAATAATAATAATATATCAATCTTTGGAGGTGGATCTGAAGCTTGGTTTCCATTTTTCTATTTTTGACACTAAAAAAGTCAATCTTCAAAGGTCGATTTTATTAAAAGATAAATTTTAAATTTTTTGTGGGATTTCACGGTAGGTTGTGGTTTTTATTTGAATTTATTTAAAAATCATATTTTCTAAATAATAACAATAACAATAATAATAATAATTATAATAGTATTAGTTGTAGTAAAAATTGATATTTGGAGGTCGATCTTGCAATTTTTTTAAGGAAATCGATTTGTGAAGTTTTATTTGCATATTTTCTAATTCTCTTACGCTAAAAAAACAATATTCAAAGCCCAAAGGTCAATTCTAATAAAAGTAGCTTTAAAATATATTTGTGAAAAATTCAAAATCAACCTTTAAAGGTCGGTTTTTTTTTAAAAAAAATATTTTTATGGAGGTCGATTTTGGCTTCTTTTTGGTAGCGTGTCTCATATGGCAAAAATTAGTAATCATAAAAAAATAATTATATGGTTAGTGAGAGGCAAAGATTTCAAGTTTATATTCTTGTGGAGTTTGGATAATTTAGTATATCAAACAGTATTATGTCATACATTTTCAAACTCAGAAATCTTTTTGGATAAGGAGAATAAATGCTGCTATATATGGATTCCTTTTTCTTTTCATAATAGTTTCACCTCATAGATGTTTTATGAACGTACAAGTACTCCATTATATAAATGATAGTACACTTTTCGTCCTAATTTATATAACGTAAATTGATTGAATATAGAGTTAAAAAAAAAAAAAATTTAAATTTATGATTTAAAATGAGTTAAAGATGTGAGGCAATAAAATTGACATCTTAAAATTAAATTGTTATTAAATATAAAAATAAATCAAAATTTTTAAATTGACAAGAAAAAGTATGTCATATATATTGCGGCAGATAAAGTATTAAAAATAAGAAAAAAATTACCCAAATACACATCTTATTTTACTATAATTTCTAAAATTTCCTACCATTTTAAAAAAATTCAAAAAATCCCCCCTCGGATACGTCACTTCCCTCTCGCTGATACATCCCTATCTCTCTCTGATACATCCTCCCCTCTCGGATACACTCCCCTCCTATGTATCCAGATCCTATCCCCTATCTGATACATCCCTCCTCTCTCGGATGTATCCCTCACCTATATATTCGGATGTTTGCTAATGTATCCGGAAGTCTAGTGATGTGTCTAGAAATCCAGTGATGTATCCGAAATTCATAAATTTTTAAAAAAACTTTATAATTTAGAAAAGAATAGAAAAATAATGCAGTTTTTTTCCCGCAAATTTACCACTAGACAGTGTCTAATTGCCTTTTATTAAATATAAAAAACTATCAATAGGGATAAGTGCAAGCAAGGAGGGCTAAGCTTTAGCTTACTAATCCTAATGAAGTGTCTACTACCTAACAAGCATGAAGAAAATAAGAGCTAGAGAGAACTAAATATTTTTTGATCACCACAGCGTTTGTAATACACTCTATGATGATATTACAAATGAGGATTCTTAAATAATGTAAAAATATGCCAATCAAGAAGAAAGTTGAGTTATCAACCTCAAACTTTCTATTGCAAACGCATTAATTAAAAAAGATTGATTGCTCATCAAAAGTAACTGGAAATATTTTTCTCTTGTCTTCTTCTTCAAACCTATCCAACAACACTTGATAATTCATACTTTCTTTATGGATTTATTGGATCTTGTTGAACCTATTGATACTGTCAAATGATTTTACTTTGTCTGTCGCATCGGTAGGTGCCTTGGAACAAACTCCTCAATCATTTTACCGTCCCAACTATGTTGCCTTCCATGTGTCTTCTTTTTTCTTCTGTTGCTTCCACTTCTTTGTTGTCTAGGTGATATATCTCCTTCCCTAGCCACTCTATCAAAGCACATGTCCAGCATATCTTCCTCATCTTCATCAAGAGAATCCTTGCCAAAATCAAGCATATTGTCTTCCTCATCTTCATCAAGAGAATCCTTGCCAAAATCAAGCATATTGTCTTCCTCATTTTCATCAAGAGAATCCTTGCCCAAATCAATTGTATTTGACACTAAGACCCTTGACTCATTATTCTTCTTTGCAATCACACATTTAGGCACAAATACGAGAACTTCTGAACTTAATTTGCTATTCAAAGTAGATGGTGAGACCTGCTTTTCTTGGATTAAATTGTTGTCATTCTCTGTTAACTTTACTTGATTTCCAATAGTCTTCGATAAAACATCAAAGCTATTCTAACATAATAGGTCTCTTGAGGCATTACTAATATCTCGCCTCTTCTCACTGTCATAAAAATTTCCAGTCGCACCATTTTCACTACATGGAGAATTATTTTGACTAGTCGGGGAAAGGCTCTGATTACTAGTTGAATTTTTGTGTGCAACCAGTGTCCAATTTTTAGTTGCATTCTTGGTTTCAACTTGCAAAACATGTTGCCCAGAATTTTCAGCATCTTCAACATTAGATGTATCCATTAGTTTGTGTCTTGAATCCATTATTTTTTGGCCCGAACCAACTCGCGGCGCATCAACCCCAACTCTTGGCGTTCCCTGTTTGTTTTCGGTAGTTGTTTGAACACCAATATTACTTGTAACAACATCCATTGAGTGTGCATGATTTTGCTCAGAAAGGACAACAACTAACAACCAATCTAACGAAGTAGCATTACTTTGATTGACATCTAAAACCTTTCTTTTTTTCATTTAGTATTTCTCTCACATCACCTTGATACTATTTATTATTGATAGTACCTTTTATAGCAACTTCAATGGTATCATCAATTTGTTTGTTATTTTGATTTCTTTTTGAGATCAAACAACAACTATCTTCATCATGATCTTGGTGCTTACAATAATTGTAATACAAAGGCAGATTATCATATACAATCTCCTGAAAAACCTCGATCAATTTACCTGATTTTCCATCTAGAAACTGCAATCTTATATGATTTGAAAAAAAAATGATGCAATTAACTTTTAACACTATGAAATTTATTAAAATTATACTTGAACAAAAAAAGAAAGTAGAAAATCATTCGACTCCACCGGTGCGCTTTCCCAGTGAGGAAACTAACAACTTTCTTCCATTTTAAACTATATGGTGTTTTTATCTTTATATTTTATTTTAAATTAAATGGTATTACATAATAAAAACTAGTTTTAAAAATTTCAAATTACTTTTGTTTTGATACATGAAGTTTTATATCATTAAAGAGTTACTTCTTTCTTCGAACATTTAACTAAAGCTAGGATGGTATAAATGCTTTTTTTATTTTCTAGGAATGAGTGGTTCTTTTCAGTAGTCTAAGCTAAAAATATCATTTATATTGAAACAAAGAAATAATATATTGATAGTTGGTACAATTATATTTTTGAAGTCTTTTAAGGCTTCATCTGTTTGCATTAAATGAAAGTTTGAATCTGAATGGTTTAGACATTAAATCATTAAGTGCACTTGTTCTCATTAAGATTTTAACACTTAATGGGTCTAAATAGATCTTAATCATTAAAATCTATAACAGTGTCTTAAAATCATTAAGAGACATTCTTGTGTGGATAATACTCAACATCACTCTATCCACAATAGACCGGCCACCACCACCAACCACCTCTACCATCACAACCACAACCACCACCATCATCGTTGTCAATCACTATTATTGTCGTCTACCATCAAACATCTTTGTCATCAAACAACCATCATTGTTGTTGGGTAATGTCAACATCTTGCCTATGACAAGACTCACGAGGAGATAGAGTGGTCCGGATCAGAGTCATGATTGAACATGACTTTTGCTTGGTGGACTTAAAGCCCGTTTGAACACGTTGAAAAAAGTAACTTTTAAGTCAAAAAATAAAAAGTCAAACTTTAAATGACTTTTAAGTCAAACTAAAAAGTAGGGGAGTCCTATTTTTGATTTTTAACTTTTTTAAGTCATTTAAAGCTTATTTTAAGTTATTTTCAACTTTGTCAAATATTCCCGAAAGTGAAAAATGACTTGTGTATACATATATTTATTTATGCATATCTATGAATTGTCGGGCAAATTTTTAAATCTTGATTTGCTTTTCAGGTTTGATGCTTCTCAAAATAATCTCACTAGGAAAATACCTTTCAAAATAAGTAAAATATTTTTCAAAACTTTAAAGATCATACTTCAAATTAGTGCAGGGTCAACACAAAAAGTTTTGACATTCAAAATTCGAACAATATCATATAAATGAATAAAAATTTATTCTGAGATATTAGTATAAAACTATGTTTGAAAAAGTACTAAAAATTGTTAGTAAAGTAACAACAGTAAACTAGCAATAATGATTTTGGTCAAGAAATTATTTTCTTTTTTAGCACTATAACAAGGTCGAAATGAAAGCACTAACTTTTTAGTTTTTGATTTTGGTCGCATAGAAATGAAAAATCTTTTTTGCATTATTGCATGTACAAATAATTTCTTCTTTTATTTTGTTTTTTTTCTGCTTCTGTATCATTGCATGCACTAAAAATTTCTTCTTTTATTTGTTCTTGTCCTTTTAATTAGTTTAGTGGGGAAGCACTACATTGTCCTAACAACTTTAAGCATTACGAAATAGCTTGTTATACTCACAATTCACAAATATATGAATTTAGAAGAAGTAATCTAAATAATCGTTTACCTACTGATTAAATTAAAAATAGTTGTTGGATATATAATATTTGTATAATTTATATATAACATATGTGTATGATGGTGTATAATTAGTGTATACTTGATACATATCGATTGAAAAAATAAACACTATCCAATTATTTGTGTAAAGATTCCTATGCTGAGCCGGAATCCTTGTTGGCCTGGTACCAATCAAGTTTGGGCACTGGTACATGACCCACCGGGGCCTCAATCATTTAAGGAGCTCTAAGCTCAAGTTTGAAAAAGTCATTTACCGTCAATAAACTTCGTTTCGAGTAGGTGATATCTTAAATGAACTATAACATTAAGGTAAAAAACATTCAATGCACTTTTACACGTTTTGTATAAGAACTTTTACTATATTCGTTGAACTACAAAATATTATTACGATTATAATATTTTTTCTTCTTTAGAAAATTAAAATTCAAAATGCATAAATTTCTAATTATAACTCCACTCTGCGACCTAAATAAAGGTGACCATGGTTGGTGGTTAAGGGGTTCATCCCACTAAGCTACGAGCACAACATGTTTAACTAAAAAACATAACTGAACTCTCAATATGTTCACACTATATAAAGAAACGTTTTATAGCCTAATTATAAATGAATTTATGCCAAAACTTTTGATATTTGCACATAGACACATAGTACACCGTTAGTGAATAAAATAATGATATTTTATTTTTAAAATTAACAATTTAATACTTTCTCAGCTACTATTTATATATCGTCCTTATTAAAAATAATTGTTCCTTAATACTTGTCATTTCACATAACCAATGCATAAATGACACTATTCTTCCTATTTTACCTTGAGAGTTATTAGCCTTGAAAATATGTATTTGACCAACATAAAAAAACTAAGTAAATAATTCATGTTCATTATATTGGACAAATTAATTAAAACTAATTAATTAATTAATGTTCATTGATTTAAAACTTAACTTTACGAGAACACTTAATAAGAATACAATGTTAAATTTACCTTATTTCTTAAGAAACATAAAATCTAAAATGATAACAACTACTTAGAAACGGAGGGAATAATATTTTAAGGACATACAAATTAATTGTGATTAGTGATATTTTATTTAATTCTTGAAATTTGAACTATATCATATAAATATTTTATATAAATAGGAAAAAAAGTATTTGATTAGAGGAAGGACATAATATAAATATAAATAGGGAAAAAAAGTATTTGATTAGAGGAAGGACATAGTGACAATTGAATATACCATCAGACTTTTTTATAATTATTAGGACAAGTGACATTATAAAAAAAATTCATATTGATTTACTTGATTAATTGTGTGAGAGATTCCAATTGGCTTGACTATGAATTTTGGTGGTTTTCTATATGTTTGTTTCTTTATTATTTTAATATACTTCCTCTCTTTAGGAATTAATAAATAATTGGTACCACTTAACTTTACCAATGAGGCAATGACTAAGAAATATTGATTACTTGATGAAATATTTAATATACAAGTTCAATTATTGGTCAATGGAAAGTATTGGCTAATGAAGCATTTATAATATTTGTGTAGATAATATTTTCTTTTTAAAATATTAAACCTTAAAATGAGAAACTACCGGCGGATAGTAGATTTCTTGTAAGAGAAAAGATTTAGGGAGTTAAAAAGGATAAAAAATTGTACATAAATTTTTATTTTTTTTTGTGTTTTATATCTGAATTATTAAGATGGTGAGTCTCTATCTGAACTATCACCCAATGATTAGCGAGTCACACCTAGATATTGATTAGACAAAATGTTTCTAACCGCATTTGTCCATAAAATCTTTGTCCACTTGACATATATAAGGACTCTATTTGCTGACACTTTATTTTCTTAAATATATCCTTAGTTGACTTCTTTAAAATCCTAAACTCTTTCTTTTCAAGCCGAAAATATCAATGCCATGACATAAAGGAGATCACAACTAAGAAGGTGGAGAAAAAGATTATGAATGCCATGTCACGGTTGGAATTAATTAATTTAAATAGTGATAGTTTTAACAT
This sequence comes from Solanum bulbocastanum, assembly GCA_037074985.1. Taxonomy (NCBI): domain Eukaryota; kingdom Viridiplantae; phylum Streptophyta; class Magnoliopsida; order Solanales; family Solanaceae; genus Solanum; species Solanum bulbocastanum. Next base: position 5,699,186 of record CM073603.1, on the reverse strand, counting down.
TTTACCTTTAACTTTTAACCTAATATTAATTTATCAGTGATTAAGATCAAGAAATGTGGATAACATATTACTTTTTTCAGAAGATTATACGTAACCTAATATTTTGAAGGGTAAGGAAGTGATAAACGTGATTTGGACCATAAAATACGTCATCCCAAAAAAAATTATAAAAATCTTTAAAAACAAAAGAAAATGAACAAAAAAGAAGTAACCAAAGCATACACAAATATATAATTAGGACGATGACAATTACCACAAGATATATTATCATAGGTATGAACATGAATCAACACAAGTCACAAGTTATATAAACCATGCTCATAAGTAAAAGAACTATTCCAAACAAATAAAATAATCACATAAATTCATAACATGAAATCGAAAGCCATATAAATGCTCGTCATATCATTTATATGGGATCAACATCGATCTCTTATTCCCTTTGGTTCAGTCAAACAACATACTATTATAAAGAGTCAAACATAGTCTTAACTTGCCTTAATCAGAGTCCAAAGAGTCGAATTATGAGTTTTTTTTCTTCCACTATGCCTCAAACAGTTCCAATATATCTATCATATTCTATATGAGTATACGAGTCTAGCAACACCTAGCAAGTTCAAGTCAATCCTCAAATCATCAATATATTATTTCTAAAACTTTAGGTCCAAAATTCTCAATTTTTTTATACTCATATGTGATTTCAACGATGAAATAATCAACAAATCAAGGAAATTTCACTTAGGGACTAAGACTCTTATCCCCACAACAAAAATATTAAAGTTGCTTCCATTATCGCCTAATGATCATACATTTTACGCGTAGAGCTAAAATCAATGACTCCCACATTTTTTTAGTTTGCAAACGGAATGTTTTATTTATTTAATGAGCTTAGTTCAAAGAAATAAACATGCATGAACTCATTTATAATAAGCTCCAACAAAAACTCTTTTAACTCCCAAAATGTTTAAAATATCAAATGGAACGCATTTGCGAACCTTGCAATAGTAAGAATTTAAAATGATCATAACTTGCTCATACAAATTTAAAATGCGACAACTTTTTTCGCAATAATTTCAAAATTATAATACAAATCTAATGGTGAAATCAAACTAACATTTGGGGATCGTGTGCTTTAGGCGGTACTATTAAAGTTCAAGTCTCAACGATTTGGGAATATCATACTTTACAAGCACTCAAAATTAAACTCACTCGAGACCTCCTGACAAAGGCGGAGCTAGGTGGGGGTTTATGAGTTCGGACGAACTTAGTAGTATTTCTGTAGACCCTATATTTGTACTAGAAAATTAATTAAATATATATATGTATATTAATTTGTGAACCTCTAACAAAATTGATTGACAGTTATTAAAGAAATTTAGAACTCCCGAACTCTTTATCCTGGCTTTGTCTCTGCCTCCTGGACGTAAACCAATAGCGTACATCTATCATAAAACATGTTCCAGCCCTGTTAAAATCGTCAAATCACTGATATAAGATTTTATTAACCAAAGCTTGTCTATAATCAAACTTAACTTCCAACCAAGTCAAAAATCACCTTCCGGACATAAAGAAACTGTACAAATTGAAATTCAAGTTCATTAATCCAAAATATTGATTTGATCAAACTTCTTAAATTTCAACTCTTCAAAATCTCACCCAGTCCTCATCTGATCACCTCGTGAAGAGTGTCACTCAAAACAAGGCGTCAATGTTATTTACTTATTTTTTTTTTTCATTTTCTTATTACTATTGGCATTGTCTGCGCACTTTTTGGCTTAGTATGGAAGGGGCCAAAAAGGAAATCATATCTATAGACCAGAATATTATTCTTTCCATGGTGTGAACATTATGTAAACAAAATCAGACATCATACATAAATTAAATAAGAGGATTTGTTCCTTGATCAGAATCAGACACTAAAATAATAGTGGCTTTGGATTCTAATGAATCTAACTTTAACTTAGACAATTTTTTCACAAAAAAAAAGACTCAAAAGCAAAACTCTTTCATAAAGCTACCCACTAGATAACTTTTTCTATCTGGCCACTCATGCTTCTTCAAACTTTCATCTCTTCAAATTTTAGAGCTTTTTCTCCCATTTCATTCTTCTTTAATTTTTCGGGAACTCTTATAAAAATTCACAACCACTATCATTCAGGTGAACACTCTGTGATAACCTGCTTACTAAGCAAAAACTTACAAACTACATCGGGAACTCTTATAAAAATTCACAACCACTTTCATTCAGGTGAACACTCTGTGATAACCTGCTTACTAAGCAAAAACTTACAAACTACACAAGAGATGTAAACCACATTTAGAAAGTCTCATACGACAACCTCATGATTGAATAACAGACGGAGATTGGATTCGATCTCAGGTCTTCTCCTAACCACTCAGCTATTTATTTATTTATAAACTTTACACATTGGGTAGAATTTGTAAGGAGTCTCGGATCAAACTAATAATTGTGAACATGTGATCTAATAACAATGATAATTAATTAGACCACGTCCTATTTTCTTTCCTTAACCATCCAATCAAGAGTTAGGTTTTTCATATCGTTACTCAACTAATAGTTATTATTTAAATCAAGAAAAACAACGATTTCTTGAGATAATTAACCATCCAATTGATCAACTTCGCTTATATAAAAGTCTTTTTGGCTATATGCAAAATTTCACAAGGGATATTAACTGCTTTAAACCTAAGTTTTTCAGCTTTAAAATGTGTTACTAAGATTTTAAAGTTTATTTCCTTATACACTCTCTCACGTTATACCGATGTGGGATTATTCAGAATTATCCTTTAATTAAGAGGGTTGACAAAGATATAATTTATACACATACTGAATGGTCGACCATATGTACCTTAGGACTCAAGTTGCACTACAATAGTAATACGGAGTACTTTCAGCAAAGCGAGAGGTACTGGACAAAAAGTCTTTATCGACATTAGTTAATTGTCATTAGATTCAATGTCGTTATAAACTTAAGAACATTTACTAAGAGAAATACATATTTAGTAGCAATTAAGCTATTGCGGTTATAAATCACTTTTGATGTAATGTTGATTCAATCTTATCTCTTCGTGTTTCTCACATGCTTTTTTTTTTTTTTTACTGAGTGATGGGGAAGTGCGTAATTAGATTAAATAATCGTGGGACTAAACAAAAAAATAGTAGATGATAATCTCTTAAAAATGGGAAGAATAAATTATTTTCTTGATAAAGCCATGATGCTAACCTTTTTGGAAAAATGACAAGGAATAACATTCAAATCCACCTATATGATTCACTTGAGGCGTGAATAAAAACATTAAATAATGTTTGTATTTTATCCCAATATCAATTTGATTAGTGATATGACTCGTATTCACTTAATAAAGTCCAAAAGATGAGCTTTTGATTAATTTTTTCAAGTGCTAGAATAAAACAAGTATTGAGATAAATTAATGCTAATTAATTATGCTGTCTTTAGAAAATATAGGTTCTATAGTTTGAAACTCTTTAGGAGAAAAAAAATAATACATGACTATAATAGGCATGGCTTTTGGATACCTTTTCTACTTTCTTGTTTATCAATTGATAAAAAAAAATAAAAATAAAAATAAAAAAATAAAAAATAAAAAATAAAAAAATAAAATAATAAAATAATAATAATAATAATATATACATATATATATATATATATATATATATATATTAAATTATAGTAACTTTCAATATGGTACAATAAGCACGCAACAAATTGAGCTAAGCATTCTAAAGTGTTACAAAACAATCACTAAAAATATATATATCTATTACTTACTTTACTATAGTGGTAGAAATGTAAGATACGTGTCGTTTCATACAACACTATATAATAAAGCAATATATAAATGGGTATCTAATTGTTGTTAGTTTGTCACAAATCACATCTCAGCATTCGAGTATTATTTGTGTATTCGATGTATCGTGTGTATCAACAAATATAACTATATCAGTTAAATAAAATATTAATACAATTTTACTTTTTATATTTGTTTCTTGTGTATTCACTTTGTACCAAGTATTTCAACGAATACAATTGTATCAAATGCATTTGTTACTTGTGTATTCACTATATATCAATGTGTATTTGAATGTATCTGTAACTAATTTTAGATTTATATCAATGTATTCAATTTATTTGCCCTTGCTATACATTTATATCACATGTCGTATACTCTTTCAAATACAATTTATACAATGTTGTATCAATATTGTTTCTCTCCTTCGTTCAAGCATACTGAGAGTCTGAGTATAAAATTGAAGAAGAGGAGAGGAAGAAGAGAAGTCTCCACCATCTCTCGCCTGATTTGTATTAGTAATATCCCCCCTTTTATATCAGGCAAGAGATAAGGAGGGAGGAGAGGAGAAAGGAATCAAAAAGGGGAGCGATGGAGGAGAGAGACGAGTGAGAGAGGAAGAGAGGCGAGCAGGAGCTTCAGAGAGAAGAGAAATTTCCTATAAAACCCTATGTATAGCTATGTAATATAATTCTTTTAAACTATAATCATGCATAGTAAATACATAACACATGCTTACCTTACTATGTAATATAACCTATTAAATTTTAAATGTATACACTTCCATAACCGAATACCATAAAAGGTATACAACAATATGAATAGTTTGAATTACACTATTTTATATTATTGATGCTATGAGTTAATAATAACATATGAATTCTACACCCTGAAGAGATCCAACGTAATACTTTTGACTATATCATAAAATACTTTTTTCCATGTAATATTTTTGAATAATTGCTTTTGGCCACATGGACATTTCCATTAATTTACCTTATAATCAACATGAATCTACTAAAAGAGAAGCAACATATGTCTACTAATATCCAACTCCTAAAATTCATTAGATTTATAAACGTATACAAAGATGTATATATTTTTAATAGAAAATCGAAGGACGAACCTTGGGTTTTTTGTTTTCGTGCAAAAATTATAATTTTTAAAAAATAAATCTTTGAAGAAAACTGACCCAAACCCTCAATTTTTAGTTATATTAATTTTTAAAAGTTTGAGGGACTATATGTTTTAAAATGCAAAATTACAGTTGAAGAGTAATAAATGCGATGAAAATATTTCATCAAAAATATGTATAGTCGAGTGGTAGAACTCACCAAAGTTACAGAAAGTACCTGAATTTGATTTTAAATAGCTAAATATATGTTTCTGAAAAAAATTATTAATTTTGATTGTTGAGCAAAACCATGTATAGCCTATTAGTTTGGCATCAATTTTTCTAAAAAAAGTGACTGCATCCATTGATTTTGACCCTTCAATTTTAGTACACAAAATTCTTTTCGATATACAAAAAAAAAATAATAATAAAATAAAAAAGCAGAAGAGAAGATAATGGATTAAATCTTTCTAACTTATTAGTTTCATATTTAAACTATGTTTAGTTTATATTATTAAACAAGGAATTGGAGACTAATCAAGCAAAGAAACTAAATACCTTCGCTTAGATGTTAGAAATTATTTGCATTCTTATTCCAACTAACATACAATTAGAAATGCTAAAAAAAAAGAACGTACTCAACAATCATACATAACACATTTCAAACCTATTGAAACCGTTACATCACCGTTTCAAAATTGTTAAGATCAAAATGTTGACTAATCGAGCTTAACTCACAACTTAAGGAAATTTTAAGGGTCAAATAATGGAAATCTTAAAGATCGTCACAATTATAATCTTCAAAAATTTACCATCCTCACGTTGAAATAGTAAAGAAATTAAGAAAAGGAATGTCCCTTCGTGGAATGAAAAGTTATAGATTTGACATTTTAGCCATATGATTATTATCCTGATATCTAATTAAGTGGTGGGGTGACCATGTATATGTAAATGAGTATTATAGCCAATGAAGAAATAAAAAACTGAAAATAATAGTGCAAACCATTTTTCCAAGGACATGTCACTTCGTATATATAGACAATGCCTATATCAAGATTGTGGACTATTTGTTTTCGATATTGCTTTTAATTTTGTAGAGTTATTAATACAATTAATACCATATTAGATAAATAAACACATTAATTAAGAGATAAACATATGTTGAGTAACTACAACATGGGTTGTGGTGCACTGGTGGGAGCGCTTCACCCTTAATTAGAAGTTTCGGGTTGGAGCCCTGGATAAGGAGAAAATCTGTTGGCAGCGTCACCCCCGAATGGGCCCTGCAGAGCGTGATCTGAACTTAGTCGAAGCTCCAATGTGGGCTCCGGACACCGGATGGAAAACCAAAAAAAAAAAAAACATTGTCTTATATTGGAAGCGGGAATGCATTGTTATTTGGGGTGTTGATTTGATTAAAAAAAAAATAGTAGATCCAAATTGAAAATCAAACTAAATTGATCAAATCGTTTGGATTTAGATTTCAAAAAATTGATGATATTTATTTGTTTTTTTTATTGAATAATGTATTTTTATTAAATTAGTATCAAATTAATGATACTGCTTTGCTATCACAATAGTCAGGCACTTTGAGATTTTAAGAGTGGTACGTTAAACCTTTTATGAGCTAATTTTTAAAGTTAAATTATATTGAAGGTGCATTTTATTAATATAAAGTATTGAGTTGAATATCATAAATTCTTTCCCCAAGATTCATTTCTTCCACAAATCGAAACCTCTCTTACGTCTACCTTCTTTGTATTGAAAAATCTTGAAATATCATAACTATAATTGACCTAAAAATTAAGTTTCCGACAAATCGTGTATTCAATTTTCGATCAGCCAATATTGTACTAGAAGGATCAATTGCATGATTGGACTTTGACCTCAACTTTTCAGATTCCAAAAGGGCGGATTTGAGGGTATCGAACCTCCTCAGCAAAAAATTACATGACACATATTGAATCTTTTCGACATAAGATTAGAAATTGACGTAGGGGTTGAAGGGTTCAGAATTCACTTTGACATTCTAATTTCAAATATAAAGTACTATATATTTATATTTCGGACCCCTTAATAAAAATTCTAAATCCGTCAATTTCAATAAATTGTGTATTCAATTTTCTATCAACCAATAGTATTGGAATAGTAGGTTCAATTGCAATGATTGGACTTTGACCTTAATTTTTCAGATTGAGGTAATAACAAACTAGAAATCTCTCTAATAATTGGCTTTTGTTAGATCCTCTTATAGGAGATAGGCTACTTCTTACCATAAATGAAGGGTGGAAAACATAATATATGTTGCATATATTTGTTTTCTTGTCTTTTCTTCCTCTTTTTCAACCAAGTTTTTTGGTCAAACAAGAAATGAACTCAAAATAATAATGTTTAAAAATTGCATGATAGGAAGTGTCCTGTGATTTTTAGTGGTCTGAGCAATTGTACTTTGAAAGATGTGACACATATAGTGTGCAAGCAAAGTGGAATTTCCAAAAACAAGATGGGGCTGACTTGGGTTCCAATTTCTCTTATCCTTAAAATCATGACTACAAATATGACTAAGAATAGACTTAAAATAATGATAGGGTCAAATGGGATGATAGGGACATGATTTGGTCCCAAACTTCAAGTATAAAACTATACATTAGTGGACAATCGTAAGAAAAACTAGTGTGATGTCATTTTTTATTCTTTTTTGCTTTTCTTGGTGAAGTGGGGAACCTGATAAGAAAAAAGATAAAATCTCTATTGTTATGATTCAATTCATCGAGCCGTGCGAGCATCTACTCTAAAATTTAGATAAGAAAGTTCTTACTCCCAATCTGAGACATTAAATGCAGAAGTTAACAAAATGCAAGCTAACACCCTAATTAATATAGAAACACTTAACTTGATCAAAGCAAAAATGCATTTGTTAAGAAATATATTGAACACCCCCCCCCCCCCCCCGAAAACTAGTCTAAACAGGTCAAGAACTTTTAAAAATTACTGTTGGGGTTTATTTGTCCTGATTTCTTACCATAAATAGGTTTTCCTTTTAGGAAAATGTTTTATTACTTTGACTAGTCATTTTTTTGTAGGAAAGGTTTTAGGACTCTATAAATATAGGCTTGTTCCTTCTAACTTAATCAACATTGACAATGTAGTCTTAAGAGCTTTGAGAGTTTTAGTTAGGGGGAGAATTTGTGGGACACAAACTTGATACATTATCACTTGTGTGAACATCTCATATATTTCAAGTGAATTGGTTGAGGTTATTTCTCTCTATATTTTGAACTCTCATGTTTATATAGTGAATTGCTCATCGCCTTTGTGGGCGTAGATCAATTGACCGAACTACGTTAAATTTTTGTGTCTTTAGGTATATTTCTCGTTTGTCTTCTTACTTGTGGTCTTTCGAGATTTGCTTTGCCATCTTCCGCATGACATCTGCTTATTTATGATCCTAACAATTACAAGATTCAAATAATAAGACACAACTTTCACCATATATAAGGGAAGAGAGTTAGAAGTTGTCGAAGATCATATTCACTTTCACATAAGAAACGTCACTGATCTTGCAATCAGACTATGTCATGTGGCATAACAAGAGTAGTATCAGTACTAACAACACATACTAGTAGGCATCATTGATCGACCTGAATCCATCACATAACATCATACAAATAATCAAGAAACAATATGGAGACTCATACACCCTATTTTAAATCACCCCACCAACTCTACCATCTAGTCACTTCTCTTCCACATACAGTTCACAACCTAACCTCTCTATTACATAAAGATTTTTTAAATATAAGACCACCCTAATTCTACTAACTAATCCACTATTTTCTCTCAAGCTCTCCTGCCAACACCCTAGCCTTTAATTATCAAGTTTAGTAAACCACCTGCAAAACTCTTACTAAATCACCTTAACTCAATCTCCCTTATCAGATATATCCCAGATTATCCAAGCAAAAAATACAATGCATGTTGCATCGTAATTTTTCTATCTATAGAAAAAATTACTTTTTGAAACGTTCTAAGTATAAAACAATTTGAGAAAAGCACTTAGAAAAGAGTCGCCACTTAATTTTTTAAAGAAATTAAGAAAACTTATAATTTTCAAAGATTTAAATAGAAAAAAAAAACATTTGAAAATACCAAAGAGGGTTCGGGGTTCAATTTACACTTCGAGAAGGGTTTAGGCATTCGAAGTGTCCACTAACACGTGGTTGACCTGCGACTTGACTAAAATATATTTGACTAATTCTTTAGAAAATGATTTAACACAAAATTAATAATTTATAATATCTGATTAATTTTGAAAAAATAATTGAACAAAAGACACATTTTTTTTTTTTTTTATTATTATTATTATTATCCTTTTTAATTTTAGGGAAAGGGATCCAAAATGGGACATTTGATTTAAATTGCAAATGATTATAACTTTAACAAAACTAGATTAATTAGCATTCGTTTGAGTTATTTTAAAATAATTTACACCAATTTAGTTTACAAACCAAGAGATCATTTAAAAGTAAGCGAAAGCTTTTGAATAGAAAACATTTGAATAAGAAAATAAAGATGTAAGAGTTGATAAAAAAAGAATGAAATTTATCAAAGTAAACCAACACAAAATAAATAGTTCATCCTTTGGGGGATTTAATTAAGTTAATTAACAATTATAAAGCTAGAGTTAGACGACAATAATAAATAATCACAATTAAATAATTAAAGAGTAAGGGAGAAATTAAATTTGGGCCTTTTGGGCCTATTTCGTTGGGATTTTGGGACTTTTGTCCAATCCCCTTTTTGGTATACATTTCCTGTATATCAGTGTATATGAGCAGGTATATCAGCTCTTTTCACGTATTTCTTGCTTCCGAACACCTGTACACTGCCCCAGCCCTGTATTTTCACGTTTTAGCCTGTATATCAGTGTATAACGCTGTATACAACATGTATACAACCTTTATTTCGGCCTTTTAAATATTCAGAAATAATTTCCAACAGTGCATTGGGTCTCCATGACCTGTTCCGAATGTATAGGGGCTGACTCGATAAAATAATTTGAGCCTTTGTGGCCCTCTCAAAATGCGAGGAGGAGGAAATGAAAATTCATGGTGAACCAGGGCGGATTCGATATGCAAAATAAATAGAAGAAAGAATTAATATAATTCAACAACGACAAATCAAGGAAAATAATAACAATAATAATAAAATGTGCTAAATTGTATAAAAGCAAGAGGAAGTCATATATGATAGCATGTAATCCATACTAGAAGGTACGCTGAGACTTTAAAGAATTGACTAAAAATATTAACTTTAATCTTAAGTTAATAATTAACTTGGAAACTCATTAAAAAAAAAAGATTTGAACAAATCACTAGAATTTGAACAAAGAAGTAATTAAATAAATGAATGAGCTAAGCATGCAGTCTAACCACTACTATGGGTAAATGGATCAGCCACGACTTATGCAGGGATATCAAATTGACACTAGGAGGTGATAATTAAAAAAAAAAAAAACAAAAGTTGATATGATCAAATTAGCAACAAATTTGAGACAAACAAATCAAACCTCTCCCAATAAGCACATTGCTCACGGTCAATTTAGCAAAGAGCATCTCTGGATATCATATGCTAAAGATGAGTTGCACTTGGAGACTAATGTAATCACAAAAAAAAAAAAGCTACTACTAGTTAGAGCTATGCCAAAGAAAAGCTCAATGGCAAACCAGTGCAAAATTATCCAAAGATGAGTAAATAAAAATATATTGAATACAAGGATATTTTCCAACATATTTGAACATACTTAAATGAAGCAATTCAAATCCCTTTGCAAATAAATTTAGTGAGAACGGACCCCAAACAAAATGCACTCTCATTGTTAGCTAAGCTTATATTTAGGAGCTTGATTAAATTAGATAGAGGCATTCTGACCACTTCTTTAAACCTTCAAAGGCAAGATTGCAAACACATATAATAGGTAAAATAGAAATAACAATGAAAAGAATACTATCTATTGAGACAAGATTTCCAAACCAATCGTAACAACAAGATACGAGCCGATAGCGTCAAAGCTAGGACGTAAGAAAAACTAGATGACATCGTTATGGACAGCAAACCATTATTATCTTAGATCCTCTTTTTAGAATACTATAGCAATGATACACCCTCCCAAGAAGCCATAAGCAACAAGCAATGAACAATAGACACAACATCATTCAATCTTCGTATTTAACAACTTCAAGATTTATGAAACAATACTCACAAACAAAACAACAAAGAATCCAAGAACATGTTTCATGCTTCAAATAACTAAGACATACTTAATTTGGAAACCAAACATTCCACTATCAGACTTCAGCAACAAACAAAACATCAACCAAAATGCTAAAATCAAAGATATTTACCTTTGAGAGAGCAGCGAAACAGGGACGGGATGAGCAGGGGATATAGACTTCTACAACACAAATTCTGACTCGAGCAACGATCAAACTCGGACACTAAAGTTAATTATCTCCTCTTACTTCTGGTGGTACATTTAGTGTGTATTGTAGCTATTGTACTCTATATTTTCTTGTAGAAAGAAATCTGACCCCCTTTTTGTGACTAACAGGGGACAATTTATAGAAGGGGAAATTGGGGTTCGAAATTGGGAAAAGGGATAGAATAGGAATTTGAGTTCTACACCAATTTGAAAATTTTTCTGTTTGCACAAGATTTCCATGGAAATCCTATGAAATCCGAATGAAAAGACATGGATGGATGGCTTTAGGTCTGCTGGTTACGTGTTGCTGTTGATTTCGGGGTCTCGCAAGACTGAAGAATGTAGGAAGCAGGTAAGGAAGGGAAGAAGAACGTGGGGTGGTGGGGTCGGGCATCTGCTGCGATCTGGATGTGATGTAGATGGAGAAGATGAAGTTGAAGCGGTGGATTTTTCCTTTTGTTGGATCGTTTAGTTGTTGCTGTTGTCATTTGTGGGCTGGGAATGCTGTTGGAATTGTTGTATGTTGTATTGTTGTGGGCCGTCTGGAATGCTGTTGGAATCAAGAAAAGGAAATGGGCTGTTGGAAAGTGGCCCGAATATAAGAAAAGGGGTTGGTTCTATTAAGGGATAAAATTTGAGTTTAATTTAGATGAATTAATATTAATTAATTAACGAGCTTCTTAATCTTAACAAAAAGTAAAATAATTAATTTACTTGTAAACAATTTTACCCAAAATATAAACATAATTTAAACTAATGAAACAAATGTTAATTGAAGCAAAATCTTTTTTGAGATTATTTTTGAATATTCTTAAGATATACTAATTATATACGTAATTATATAAAACACATATATTATTTAAAAATTATACAACTATTTAAAATAACTCGCAAACTATATTATATATTTATTTTTAAATTTTTTTTATAAAACTAATTATTTTTAGATCATTTGAAATTGAAGAAACTCGATGATTAATCTATAATGTGGAGGTCCAAAATTGGGTGTCAACAGCTGTCCCTCGTTTTACTTGGATTGATGAAAGAAATCCGAGAAAAATGAAATTGACGAATCCAATTTTGACCGACCATATTTTCATCTTTAGGAAGAGATTTTGGTATGGACTTTAGGAGTCATGGCCGAACCCTGGAAGTGGGTTTCCTACATATCTCAGGTTATACGAGAATTCAGGCTACTTGTAGTTCGAGACGCTTGATTTGACGTATGATTTTGAAAGAATTCAAAAGCTATTTAGATATTGGATTATGAGGAGACCGGAGTATTCGACAATAAGATTTAAATGCGAATGTTTGAATGCAGTCGAGTTTCAACATTGATTCTGCCTACATATCCCTCAACTCAAGGAATCAGACTGCTTGTAGTTCAACTCGATCGGTTGAAAAGGAAATCTATTATGCAAGATAACCTTTGGTTCTGGAAGAGTGACAAAATAAGTCGAGTGTGGAAATGAGGCTTGCAACCTCTTAGCCATGAATGTGGCGCGCTTCACACCCATAATTAAGAACTTACACGGACATAATTTTCAAAACTCTTGGAGCATTGCTACTCAGATTGGAAAGCTGCTTTCGGTAGTGACCAAAATTTTTCGGAGGCGCGACTGAAACCGATAAACCTAAAGAAAAACCCACATGCCTTCTGATAGGGGTGTGGTTTGATTGTGGTGGAAGTCAGTCCTCAGCTCGCATCCTAAGAGTTTGGCACCCCTCTTTGGACTACATCCCAGTTCGCTGCTAAGAAAAAGTTCCACGTTGTGCTGCATCCTTTTTTGATGTCGTCTGCACCTGTGGTTTGTTTTGAGAATTCATCCTCTCAGATGCTCTCAGCAAAGACTGAGATAAAACTCATTAGCATAAAAATGTAATCCCAAATGAGGAGATAGTGTCTTTTACCGTGTCGACACTTAATTGCTCCACTCGGACATTTAACGTTAGTTCCTTCACCTTGACGTAAAGCAAGTAAAGTTTGTGTCTTATATTGCAATAAAATTCTGCAATGTACTCTTCTTTTGATATGAAGTAAAAAGAAATAGACTGATGTAATGTGTTGATAGATTTCTTGACATCGTTCTTGCAAATGGAAATAATAATGATGATTCTTCAGTAGTAAGATGACGGTAATTCATTAGTAGGATGATGCTGATCCATTCGTAGAATAGTGCTGCTACATGATATTATGGTAATGATGTTTCATCAACAGGATGATGATGTTGATAAAGAAGATCCATCGATAGGATAATGTTGATCCATAATGATAATGAAGATCCTTCTGTAGGATGAGGATATTCTATTGATAGAATGATGATGATGATATCCCTCTGGGTGATGGTATCATCTCATTTGATAATACTCTATGGATGACTCTCCGCGATGCATGACCTTTCTCTTGCTATGTATGATTTTTCCTTTTGTAATGCATGAATTCCTTTTCTTGATGCATGAATTTTTCTGCAATGCATGACTTTTTTCGCGATGCATGACTTTCTTCGCGATGCATGAATTTCTTCGCGATGCATGAATTTTTGTAATGCATGAATTTCTTTGCAATGCATGAATTTTTTCGTGATGCATGAATTTTTCGCGATGTATGAATTTTTTCGCGATGCATGAATTTTCTTTCTGCAATGCATGAAAGTAATGATGATGCCTCCCGATACGGAACAAAGATATGCTTCACCGCATAACATAAGTTATCTTCTAGGTATCTTGTAGTGGTGACATTGTCTTTTTGACAATAAATAATCCTCGGAGTATCCATCTCATTCAACAATACAATATAGATAATCTTCAAGGTAAGAGTATTATCATATTTGATAATATGATGCAGATAAATGCCTTCCAGGTATCTTGGTAGCTGGAAAATAGCAATGTTCCATCTCTGAATATAGTAGCATGTTCGTTATAGATTTCGCCTTGCTGGGAATTGAATAATAATATTTCTATTCCCAATTATTTGGTATAAGAAATGTAAAATTGCATCCATAGAGAAATTGTTAGTTTTGGGGAGATCTTCGCCTTTTGTTTTCTCCATGTTCGTTGAATGGATGAATATGATGATCTTAAGGCGAACTTATAGATCTGCATCTACAGAAAAATTGTTAGTTTTGGGGATATCCTCGGCTTTTGCTTTCTCCATGGTCGTTGAATGGAGGAATATGATGATCTTGAGGTGAACTTATAAACCTGCATCCACAGAAAAATTGTTAGTTTAAAGTGAACTGATCTGTGACGACTCCGTCGGTTGTCTGATCCTTGTCTGGCTATCTCCAATTGATTTCTCCGATCTCTCGCTTCTTGGTAGATAAGACAGGACATTTGTATGCAAAAATAATTAAAACACGAAAGAAAAGTTTTAAAAAAACAGATTTTCAAAAAGTAATATTTGGAAAGGTCATTGCCAAGTATCATGTCACGTCAAACTTAGTGAACGTCTTTGAAGTTGATGCCTCGAGGTCTATCCGATTACTTGCTGGGAAGTATTCAAAGCTGTTCTAAACTGCCGATGAGCATCATTGAAATTTTGAGGTCATCCTCAAAATTTCTGTCCCAGTCTATTGTTTTGGCGTCTTTTGAGCTGGAATTTTGAGATCTTCTCAAAAATTCTGTCCCAGTTATAATCCTCAACGTCGCTTTAGTCTTGACTTGTCAGATAAGTCTTCTTCTTGAGAATTTTTGAGTCATTCTCAAAAATTCTGTCCTAGTTTCTATTGTAAAGAGAAATAAAAATCTTACGGGAAATATGACCGATCCCTTGTGGCGCCTACGTATTCCGTTGAGGCAGAAATTAGGTCAAACGTAGTTCCCCCTCTCGAGGATTAACAAAAGTAAGAAAATTACACAGAAATCGACCGAGGCCGACATAGGCCGCCTACGTATCTCATTCTTGAGAATTCAGGTCGAACGTAGTTCAAATACAAAGAAAAACATTAAAAGGGAATAAAGGGGTGACCGAGGCCTACATAGGCTGCCTACGTATCTTATTCTTGAGAATTCAGGTGAGATGTAGTTTATTACAAAAGGGATTAAATTATAAACAAAGTGATTACAAGCAAATAGAGCTACTACAAAGAAATGACAAAAGTACAAACTAAGACTTCACACATCATATCTCTTGACAGTATCTGAGTTGATTGGCTTTGGCCACTCTGTTCCATCCATCTCCGACAAGATCAGGGCACCTCCAGGTAACACTTTACGCACCATGTAGGGTCCTTGCCAATTTGGAGCAAATTTCCCTTTATATTCATCTTGATGAGGGAAAATACATTTGAGAACCAACTGACCAACCTCAAACATTCTGGATCTTACTTTCTTGTGAAAAGCATGAATCATTCTCTGTCGGTAAAGTTGACCGTGACAAACAGTAACCATTATCTTCTCATCAATCAAGGTCAACTAGTCTATCCGATTGCAAACCCAATCAGCATCATTCAACTCAGCCTCTTGGATGATTCTCAACGAAGGTATTTCAACTTCTGCAGGTATAACTGCTTCTGTTCCATATACCAACAAATATGGAGTGGCTCCAATTAATGTTCTGACAGTCGTTCTGTAACCCAACAAAGCATATGGTAGCATCTCATGCCAACCTCTGTGATTATCAACCATTTTCCTCAGAATCTTCATTATGTTTTTGTTGGCGGCTTCTACAGCTCCATTCATTTGGGGACGATAAGCGGTTGAGTTTTGGTGAGTAATCTTGAACAGTTCGCATATCTCTCTCATCAGGTGACTGTTGTGATTTGCTCCGTTATCAGTAATGATGGATTCTGGCACCCCAAACCTACAGATCAAATTGTTGCGAACAAAATCAGTTACAACTTTCTTAGTCACCGACTTATACGAAGCTGCTTCCACCCACTTGGTAAAGTTGTCAATGGCAACCAAAATGAATCTGTGTCCATTGGAGGCGGCTGACTCTATTGGACCAATGACGTCCATACCCCAAGCTACAAACGGCCAAGGCGAACTCATAGCATTGAGTTCGTGAGGCGGCACTCGAATCAAATCACTATGTACTTGACATTTATGACATTTTTGCACAAACTTGCAACAATC
Source organism: Solanum bulbocastanum (assembly GCA_037074985.1). Classification (NCBI taxonomy): domain Eukaryota; kingdom Viridiplantae; phylum Streptophyta; class Magnoliopsida; order Solanales; family Solanaceae; genus Solanum; species Solanum bulbocastanum. Next base: position 5,682,684 of record CM073603.1, on the reverse strand, counting down.
GTGCTCCATAGTCATCCAAAAATAACCGGCTTGGAGGATCTTTCTTACTAAAGTGAGTCCATTCATGTGAGTACCATAAACTCCCGCATGTATCTGTTCCAGAAGCTTCACAGCTTCACTAGCATCAACACATCTGAGAAGACCTAAATCTGGAGTCCTCCTATAAAGGATTTCCCCACTTGCAAAGATATTGAGGGCCATACGGCGTATCGACCTCTTCTGATTGAAAGTTGTATTCTCAGGATAGGCCCCGATCTCTAAATACTTATTGATGTCAAAATACCATGGAAAGTCATCTTGTTCTGCTTCGACATGTGAACAATGAATAGGCCGCTCTTTTACCTCGATATCCAAAGGATCAATATAACTTGTATATGGATGTTTAATCATTGAGACAATGGTGGCAAGAGCATCAGCCAACTCATTCTGTATCCGGGGAGTATGTCTAAACTCAATTCTGCGGAACCTTTTACACAACTGCTGTATATACTGCACGTATGGTGTGATCTTTGGATTTTTCACAGCTCATTCTCCTTGAAACTGGTGGATTAGCAAATCTGAATCTCCAATGACCAATAACTCATGAATGTTCATATCGATTATCATCTTCAGACCGAGGAAGCAAGCTTCATACTCAGCCATATTGTTTGTGCAGTTAAATCAGAGTTTAGCCGCCATAGGATAGTGCTGATCGATTTTTGACACTAAAACCGCTCTAATACCTTTCCCTTTGTGATTTCCCGCTCCATCAAAGAATACCCTCCAACCAGGGTATGCTTCGAGATATCTTCACCCACAAATGCAATCTCTTCATCGAGAAAATATGTTTTGAGTGGTTCATACTCTTCATCAACTGGATTCTCTGCAAGATGATCAGCTAAGGCATGTGCTTTTATCGCCTTCTGGGTCACATACACAATGGCAAATTCACTCAAAAGCATTTGCCATTTAGCCAACTTCTCGGTAGGCATTGCTTTCTGAAAAATATATTTCAACGGATCCATCGTGGAAATGAGATATGTGATATAAGAGGATAAATAATGTCTCAACTTCTGCGCAATCCAAGTCAAAGCACAACAAGTCCTTTCCAGATGCGTATACCGAGCTTCATACGGAGTGAATTTCTTGCTCAAATAATAAATAGCTTGTTCCTTCTTCCAAGTTTTATTATGTTGGCCAAGCACGCATCCAAATGCGCTATCCGAGACAGACAAATATAAAAATAATGGACTGCCCTCTCGTGGAGGAACCAACATTGGTGGATTGGACAAATAGTTCTTGATAGCATTGAAAGCCGTCTGACACTCTCCGATCTATTTGGTCAAAGCATATTTTTTCAATAACTTGAAGATTGGCTCACACACCACGATAGATTGAACTATAAATCAAGTGATGTAGTTTAACCTTCCCAGAAAACTCATTACCTCCTTCTTGGTATTCGGAGGGGGTAATTCCTGGATTGCTTTAATCTTGGAAGGATCAAGCTCAATGCCCCTCTTATTGACTATAAAACCCAACAATTTGCCGGCTGGCACTCCAAAAGCACATTTGGCAGGATTTAACTTCAAATTGTACCGACGCAGACGATCAAAGAACTTTCTCAAGTGAGCCAAGTGAGCCAAGTGATCCGAACTCTCGCGGAATTTGATTATGACGTCATCTATATACACCTCGATCTCTTTATGAATCATATCATGAAAGATAGTTGTCATAGCCCTCATATAAGTAGCACCCGCATTTTTGAGACTGAAAGACATCACCCGATAATGATATACACCCCAGGGTGTGATGAAAACTATTTTTTCTACATCTTCTTCATCCATCAGGATTTGATGATAGCCCGCATAACAATCCACAAATGACTACATCTCATGCTTAGCACAATTATCGATGAGAATGTGATTGTTTGGTAACGGAAAATTATCTTTTGGGCTAGCTTTGTTGAGATCTCTGTAGTCAACACAAATTTTGATCTTTTCGACTTTCTTTGCAACCGGAACAACATTGGCTAACCAAGTTGGATATTGCGCCACTTCCACTACTTAAGACTCGATCTGTTTGGTAATCTCCTCTTTGATCTTTAAACTCAACTTAGGCTTGAACTTTCGAGTCTTTTGTTTCACTGGACTGAAGTCTGGATTAATTGGCAACTTGTGAGACACCATATTCGTACTTAGCCCTGACATATCTTTGTAAGACCAGGCAAATACATCAATGTATTTTCTGAGCAAACGAACCAGGTCCTTTCCTTGAACATCAGTCAGATAGACACTGATTCTGTCTTCCTTGACATATTGTTCATCTCCAAGATTCACAGTCTCAGTTACTTCAAGATTTGGCTTGTGCTGATTCTCGAATTGTCTAAATTCTTCAGCTATACGTTCTGGTACCTCATTTTCTTCTTCGTGTTCTTCGCATTCATCAGCACCTGCTTCATTTCGTTCATTCGACTCATGGCATGACATGACATCGGCAGGTTTAAATTAATATTACTGAAATCATAAACAAACAAAATTAGGAAGGTAAAATATAAACATAAAACTAAACAAATTTTTGATAAAAGAGGCTTTCATTTAAGTTGAAAGATAAACACAACTTTGGTTGTGGCCGAGGGCCATTTAGCCTTTTAAAATATCACAAGAAGATTTAAAAACTTCAAATAAGTAAAAACTGCATAAAGGGTGGGTCTCGGGCCTCTTTCGAACTACTACCGATTTAAAGAAACAAACAAAAACACATGTCATTTCTACCCAAAAGAGCGGGAAATCAAGATTGGTGTGGAGATCCAATTTTGTAACTGCTCCGCAGGTTCCGCATCACGAATGCCTGATGTCCCAGCCTCTTCTTCAACAACCGCATCAATCTCCTCAAAAAGGCCGCAGATTCCTTCCCCGAGACCATCATCATCGACATATTCTTGCGCAGGAAATGACTGGTATAGATGAGGGATTGGCCTGGACAATGCTTGATCTACATTCTTGTTTTTCATCTCTGTTTCATCACCTGTGGGGACATACCCCAAACCAAACTTTGCTTATTTGACGGGGATTTGGATAGGCTCGACAATTCCTTGAAAGTGCTTCCCCAATCCGAAACCTTGTTCGAAATAGCTCCGGAGCATAATAGTGGCAATCATCTTGTACACAGAAGGCATATGGAGCTGTGGAGCCAAGTCATCACCGATGGCATTTACCAGCTCCACCGTGTAAAAATCACAACCTCGAGAGACATTATCAACGATCGGCGCATACTCGTTGGAATGGCTCCCTTCACCATAAATGACCAATTCTTGGTCCTTCCAAACAAATTTCATTAGTTGGTGAAGGGTAGACGGCACAGCTCCAGCCATGTGGATAAATGGTCTTCCCAAAAGCAAATTGTAACTGGTGTTGATATCCAACACCTGAAACTCTACCTTCAATTTCGCGGGACCCATCTGAATATCCAAGTTTACCGCACCCAATGTGTCCCTTTGCACTCCATGAAAAGCTCTCACATTGACTTGGTTTTGCTGAAGCTTTCTCAAGTCAAACTTCAGCTGCCTCAGAGTCGATAGTAGGCAAATATTAAGACCAGACCCGTCATCGATCAAGACGCGATTTATTATTTTTTCTCGACACATAATGGTGACATGAAAAGCCTTGTTGTGCATCCTCTCTTCAAAGGGCAACTCTTCATCACAGAAACTGATTCGGTGTCCTTGAATAACCCGATTTATCATGGCAGCCAGGTTATCGCTGTTAGTACCCACGGGTACGAAAGTGTCATCCAAAGCTTTCATCAAAGCTTGCTTATGAATTTGCGAACTCATCAACAAAGCCCATACAGAAATATGAGCCGGCGTCTTCTCCAAATGCATCATAATTGAATAATCTTTCGGCTGTATTTTCCTCCAGAACTCCTCGGCTTCAGCTTCACTGATCGGCCTTTTATACTGCTCTTTCTTTTGCGTCCCTTGGTATAACTCTTCTGGCGTATAGCACCTGCCGGACCCAGTCATACCCTGGGTAACAGCCGCTTCGATCACAAACTTCGATTGAGCAAGAGTTTCTCGTGGCACCAAGGCAGCAACCTTCTTAGGTGTCAGAATCACGAACTCTTTCTTTTCTTTGATACTCAACGAAGCCACAGCCCTTTCTAGATTATCAGGAGCGATCGAAACTATTGCCTTTTCTACGAACCCATCATCATCTGTCTCTATCATGTTGATATTGATGCTTCCATGATTCGGCAAAGGATTACTATTGACATTAGGCTCGACTATCTGGAGAGAGACCACTTTCTGGTCAATCAGGTCCTGGATCTTGTGCTTTAAGTTGATACAATCCTCGGTATCATGCCCAACATTGTTGGAGTGATATGCGCACCTTTGGTCAAGTCTGTAGAACTTTGAGTTGGTGTCAACCGATTTGGGCCCCACTGGATGAATATAGCCTGCCGCGTTTAGTCGCTCGAACGGCTTTGTTCGGCTTTCAATGAGTGGAGTAAAATTTCTGGCGGGCTTCTTCTCGAATCTAGGATGGTGGGGATCCTAATTGCCTTGTTGAGGAGGAGGCATTTGACGATAATTCGGAGCGTTTGAACGAGATATCTGGGATATGCATTGGTTTGATAATTTGGTTGTGGAGCTTGGTAGTTCGGGAGGGTATTTTGGTAAAGTGGAGCTGGGGGAGGAGTTTGGTAATTTGCTTGAAGGATGGCACAGTTAGGCGTGACATTTCGGTAGTGATGAGGTGGAGTTTGGTAGACTAGAGAGGGAATTTGATGGATATGAGGGGAAATTTGGTAGCTAAGAGGGGTATTTTGATAACTGAGGGGAGGGGTATTTTGATAACTGAGGAGATGTGCATTTTGATAATCGGTCTATGCATGATAGGCCGAGTATGAACTCTGTGAAGGTCGAGAGCGACCTTGGTACGATAAAAATTTCCTGGGGGTCTTCTTTCTTTCATAAGAGACAGAAACCACATCTCCTCTTTTCTTTTTCAACAAACCCGAGGATTCGGGCGAGGCGGCAACACGGGCAATCTTTTTGATTTTTAATCCATTTTCGATAGTCTCACCTACCTTGACTATCTCAGCGAACTTCGCTCCAACGAGTAACATGATTCTGTCATAATACTCGAGCTCTTGAACCCGCACAAATACTTCAACAATTTCTTTTTCTGACATAGGAGGCTGAACCCTAGCTTCCTCCTTTCTCCATCTGTACGCAAATTCTCTGTAGATTTCGTTTGACTTTTGCTTCATCTTCTCCAAAGAATAACGATCAGGAACTATCTCCACATTATAAGCGAATCGTTCAACAAATTCTTTAGTCAAAGCATTCCAGCTAGGCCACTGTTGCGTCTCATGCGAGGTGAACCATTCCAGAGCCTCTCCGCTCAGACTTCGGCTAAAAAGCCGCATCAATAGAGCTTCATCTCTCCCAACTCCCACGAGCTGATCACAGTATGCCCTCAAATGTGCCAAAGGGTTCCCTGTTCCTTCGAAAACGTCGAACTTTGGTACCTTAAATCATCCTGGGAGGTCCAAGTTCGGATGAATATATAAGTCTTCATAATTCAAACCGGCGACTTTAGGAATACACTGTAACTCCTACATGGCTTTTCGAATTTCTTCCTTCATGTTCAGTTTGGCGGCCTCTTCCTTTGACCTCCACTCTTTCTCCTGTTCTTCATAATGGTCAAGCTCAAAACCATTGGCGTCATGCTCATTGGGGATTGGAATTTGGAAAACGGTCTTTTGGGGCAAAGGTGGAGCAATGGAGAGACTTTGGGCATTTTGAGTGGCTTGGTAGTTTTGAGGGAAATTTGGGGGTTGATATGTTGGTTTTGGTGACGGAAGGAAGTTTGCGGGTTGTTAATGTGTTGGTTTTGAGGGGGTGGACCAGTTTGGAGATTGGCATTTTGTGGAGGAACCGGTATTTGGAGGTTGGTGTTTGGAGGGGGTGGTGGTGTCTGATAATAAGCTGAGGCATACTGGGGGTTTTGAGTGGTTAGGTCAACGATTGATGGGTTATGAGCAGGACTGGGGGGTGGGTTTTGAGTCTGTCCCGTATTTGAAGGAGGAAAGTGAAGTGGAGGCCTTCCATCTGCTAGAACAAAGGCTGGATTGAGCGAATTTTGCCTCATCTGTATTTCAACCCGCATCTCAGCGATCTGTTGCATCAGCTGCATAATCAACTCGTTCTGATCAGCAACGACGAGCTGAGCCACGACAACATCTGTTAAGTTAGTATCTTCAACGTTATCACCCATTGTAGACTTGCCCTTTTGAGAACTTTGACCAGGGAAGGAATTTGTAGGCCCTTTTGATCTTGTAAAGTAGGGATGTTCAGCCAGCTTATCAACACAGATCAGTTCTAACTACCTGTAGAGGAAACAAATCAAAGACAAATTCGTTGGTTTTGATTCATGACAAATAATGCAAAATATCACATAGAGGGCACGTAGACATATAAGAGTTGCTTTGTTTGAGAACATGTTAACCCATATTGGGGACTGACTTTTGACTAGGCAGGAATTTGCTAGTCTTTATTTTGGGGCTACCGACTCAGAAAGGTTAAATCGCGTTGAGCTAAGGTCTTCTCGCTGTGTCTTTCGGCATCTGTTAAATCTGAATTCGACGTTTTCTCGTAGAATGAAGAGGGAAAAGGAAAATTTTCAAAAGATAGGGGCTGGGCCTTAAAAGGCTGCCTATGTATCTCGTAAAGAGAATTCAGGCCCTACATAGTTCGGATACAAAGAAAATTTTCATTTTCATTCATTCGTTCTTACGATTACAAAGAAAGTGAAAGACAGATGATAAAGCTCCTAAAAGATAAAATGTGCCTTTATTTAAGCCATTCTTCTTCCGATTGTCACATTAACTACGGGGTGTAACCTCATATGCTTCAAGGGCAATTCTTATTCTCTTCTTTCCACTATCCCTTGAAAAGAGGCTTATAGACAATTTCCTCCCCAGTATCTTCTTCAGTAACTCTATGGTAAGTGTCCTCGGGGCCACTATTGGCTTCCGTATTGAAGAAAAAACCTTTTTCATGTGTCTTTTAGAGCCTCCTGGTTACATTTTTGTTGAAGACGTCGTGTTTCTTCCGCATAGTGGCCGTCTTTTCATTTATGATAGCATATCTCGCCATCTTAGCCGCTAACTCTGTGTCTAGTGCTGCATTTGCTACTTGTGCGACTGCGGTGGCGATCTCCACTTCAATTCTCCTTTCTCTGGTTTTTTAGACCTCTTGTTTGAGCCGCTGCAACTTCATCCTCAAATCTTCCTCGGTTAACTCCATGTCGATATTTTTTCCTTTTCCCATCTTAGCTGCGAGTTTACCTTTCCTGAGGTGGCAAAGAAATATTTTAGAATTTAGTGGGGAGATTTATTTTTTTGTAGACAAACTCAAGACTCGGAAAATTTGGTCAGACATTTTGAGATAGTGACTTGTATTTAGCAGTATTGGACAATTTATGAAAATGAGGGGGCTAAAATATCCTCATTCAAAGCAACATACCACATAAACAGTTAAAACACACAAGAAAACAGACAAATATTGCCTCCTAATATGCATGTGACCCTTTTGTGCCAAGGGTAGGCCTAGCGATTTTAAAGAATGTATTGTGCCATTTGAAACAAATTGTTGCACCCCCCAAAATAAGATTCATAAATAATAGGGAATTCATTACAAAATTAAGCAAAAGGATACATCTTTTAGGGAAGGGATAAACTGCAAATACAATAATATCAATCCCACGCAGGGGAATAAGATTACTAAAAGGTTGAAGGTCCCGCTCCTCCTTTCGCCTTTTCCACTTCTTCACTAATGAAGAATTTGCTAGTCATCATATGTGGTTCGGCAAACACAGCCCTAGAAGACATTGATATACCCTGGAGAGTGTTAAGCTGATTGTCTAAGTTCGAATCCAAACACATCAGGCAAGCTCTTGCGTTAGCTAACTCTTGTGTGGGAAAGGCTAAGGCTCTTTGGCTTTCATATTCTCGATGCTGGAACTCCTGTTCCCTACGCAGATATTTCTGCTCCCTACGTTGAAACACTTGCTCTCTTTGGTCCCACTCCTGTTGGAAGTGGTAGGCTTGGATTTGGAGCCTTACTTGGACGTCTTCAATCTGTCGGCCCGTGCGTGGTGTCGGGTCAAGTGTACCGCGTAGATCATCCTGCAGCCATTTTTTGTATTCGTCAACATACCCAGCTTCATATCTGTTTTCGGCCATGCCTTCCTTTAGGTTGACCCTCCCGGCCTATTCTTGGAGAATATTTTTGGCATAAGGTATCTTGTCGCATCTATCGTAGTTGAAGATGTAGCGGCTAGTATCTCTTTTGAAATGTAGAATTTGTCTTCTGCCGAATTGCCACATCACCCTACTAGGGTTGTAAGGTCGTACCCCTCTAATGCCAGGAAGGATTAGGAATGGACACTTAGCCCCGTGAACAACTATTTTTTCCGACATGAAGTCTTGAAACATCCATTGTACATTTTCATCTTTTATGTCGTGGAAGACCTTAGCCCATGCTTCCCTTGTGCTATGGATTTTGAACCGGTGGCTTTCCTTCTTCGGCTCGGCCAATTTTTGCTTCTGAATTTCGCATGTTTTTACCAAATGCTTAGACATCCACCATTGCAACAAAATATTACACCCTTGGAAAAACGGAAACCCATTTTTGCATTGACTTAAAGATTGATAGATGTCGGCTAAAATGATCAGGGCTAGGTTGAAATATTTCTTAACTTGCCCTTTTTACCAACACCTTCAAAGATGGTGTGAGTTACCATGACAATCCGAGTATCAATTTCATTCCCTCCGTCTTGAGGAAATACCATCGTCCCTAATAGGCATACGGCAAATGCTATGGTTTGAGTCTGCCTCCAACTACCATATTCAAAAAACTCATTCGAAAAATTCTTATAATAGTTCTCATGTCCCCATCGTTCATAGAACTTCGCAAATACTCGAGGTGTCTAGCCAGTCTGCATTTATCAGTAACAACGTGTCTTTCAATTTTGTGCTGGTCGGCTTATCCGGTAGCAAAATGTGATGATCTGGATGATTTTTCCTTTTTTGGCACATTCCAACGTTGTCTAGACAATCTTTGATCTCTTCCATTGTTGGTGTCATTTCAATATCTCCGAAGCGAAATACCATTCTTTCGTCATCCCAAAATCAAGTGACCACTTCAATGAACTTAGGCCAAACTTTGAGATTCATTATTGACGGGAGGTTACCCAAATGAATGGAAAGTTCCCTTTTCTAACATGTATTGAGATTGTTCCACCATATACGGAGGAGGTTCGGCGTCTCGGTGACCATTTTGAAACTCAAGTGTTGCTTGGCCATCTACAAAAACATACAAAGAATTAGATACCCCCCAAACCCAAGACACAACAATTTATCAAACAGCGCATACATCCTTCAAACACGTAAGTATGAACGTCCGTTCAAGCCGTGGGCCCTTTGGACTCAAGGTGGTCGTTCTAATGGACCCAACACGCCTTGGGTATTGGGTCATCTTAGGCCAATACGCTAAATTTTGGGGATTTGGTTTCGCTCTATCCTAGTCTGACTAAGAGTAAGCTTTCTTTATAGTGGATTGGTGACCCAAGCGGACTACTTGTGCTGGAACAGTTAACGACTGTTGACTATCCAGTAGCCAACTACATTCGTCAGGGTGTCCCGAGAACAATTTGGTTAACGAACGATTGTGGCCCACATAATAGTCCTTTAAATGGAAAATAAAAATAAGTGTCATTTGACGGAATATGTTATGCCATGAAATGCAACAGTTTATATTAATTTAAACACATTAGCACAAATAAATAATTCAACAATTAATTACAATCAGTCAAATAGTCAAATCTTATGATTAGAATTTAATTAATTCCCCAGCAGAGTCGTCATTTCTGTTGCGTCGTAATTTTCCTATCTGTAGAAAAAATTACTTTTTGAAACGTTCTAAGTATAAAACAATTTGAGAAAAACACTTAGAAAAGAGTCACCACTTAATTTTTAAAGAAATTAAGAAAACTTATAATTTTCAAAGATTTAAATAGAAAAAAATCATTTGAAAATACTAAAGAGGGTTCGTGGTTCAATTTACACTGCGAGAAGGGATTAGGCATTCGAAGTGTCCGCTAACACGCGATTGACCTGCGACTTGACTAAAATATATTTGACTAATTCTTTAGAAAATGATTTAATACAAAATTAATAATTTATAATATCTGATTAATTTTGAAAAAATAATTGAACAAAAGACACATTTTTGTTTTATTTTATTATTATTATTATCATTTTTAATTTTAGGGAAAGGGATCCAAAATGGGACATTTGATTTAAATTGCAAATGATTATAACTTTAACAAAACTAGATTAATTAGCATTCGTTTGAGTTATTTTAAAATAATTTACACCAATTTAGTTTAAAAACCAAGAGATCATTTAAAAGTAAGCGAAAGCTTTTGAATAGAAAACATTTGAATAAGAAAATAAAGATGTAAGAGTTGATAAAAAAAGAATGAAATTTATCAAAGTAAAACAACACAAAATAAATAGTTCATCCTTTGGGGGATTTAATTAAGTTAATTAACAATTATAAAGCTAGAGTTAGACGACAATAATAAATAATCACAATTAAATAATTAAAGAGTAAGGGAGAAATTAAATTTGGGTCTTTTGGGCCTATTTCGTTGGGATTTTGGGACTTTTGTCCAATCCCCTTTTTGGTATACATTTCTTTTATATCAGTGTATATGAGCAGGTATATCAGCTCTTTTCACGTATTTCTTGCTTCCGAACACCTGTACATTGCCCCAGCCCTGTATTTTCACGTTTTAGCCTATATATCAGTGTATAACCCTGTATACAACATGTATACAGCCCCTGTTTCGTCCTTTTGAATATTCAGAAATAATTTCCAACAGTGCATTGGGTCTCCATGACCTGTTCTGAATGTATAGGGGCTGACTCGATAAAAGAATTTGAGCCTTGTGGCCCTCTCAAAATGCGAGGAGGAGGAAATGAAAATTCATGGTGAACCCGGGTAGATTCGATATGCAAAAGAAATAGAAGAAAGAATTAATATAATTCAACAACGACAAATCAAGAAAAATAATAACAATAATAATAAAATGTGCTAAATTGTATAAAAGCAAGAGGAAGTCATATATGATAGCATGCAATCCATACTAGAAGGTACACTGAGACTTTAAAGAATTGACTAAAAATATTAACTTTAATCTTAAGTTAATAATTAACTTGGAAACTCATTAAAATTTTTTTTTGAACAAATCACTAGAATTTGAACAAAGAAGTAATTAAATAATGAATGAGCTAAGCATGCAGTCTAACCACTACTATGGGTAAATGGATCAGCCACGACTTATGCAGGGATATCAAATTGACACTAGGAGGTGATAATAAAAAAATAAAAAAAACAAAATTTGATATGATCAAATTAGCAACAAATTTGAGACAAACAAATCAAACCTCTCCCAATAAGCACATTGCTCATGGTCAATTTAGCAAAGAGCATCTTTGGATATCATATGCTAAAGAAAACAATTTTTTTTTTCTTTCAAGGGAGTCACACTTGGAGACTAATGTAAACACACAAAAAAAAAACCTACTACTAGTTAGAGCTATGCCAAAGAAAAGCTTAATGGCAAACCAATGCAAAATTATCCAAAAATGAGTAAATAAAATATATTGAATACACAGATATTTTCCAGCATATTTGAACATACTTAAATGAAGCAATTCAAATCCCCTTGCAAATAAATTTAGTGAGAACAGATCCCAAATAAAACGCACTCTCATTGCTAGCTAAGCTTATATTTAGGAGCTTGATTAAATTAGATAGAGGCATTCTGACCACTTCTTTAAACCTTCAAAGGCAAGATTGCAAACACATATAATAGGTAAAATAGAAATAACAATGAAAAGAATACTATCTATTGAGACAAGCTTTCCAAACCAATCGTAACAACAAGATACGAGCCGATAGCGTCAAAGCTAGGACGTAAGAAAAAATAGATGACATCGTTATGGACAGCAAACCGTTACTATCTTAGATCCTCTTTTTAGAATACTATAGCCATGATACACCCTCTCAAGAAGCCATAAGCAACAAGCAATGAACAATAGACACAACATCATTCAATCTTCGTATTTAACAACTTCAAGATTTATGAAACAATACTCACAAACAAAACAATAAAGAATCCAAGAACATGTTTCATGCTTCAAATAACTAAGACATACTTAATTTGGAAACCAAACATTCCACTATTAGACTTCAGCAACAAACAAAACATCAACCAAAATGCTAAAATCAAAGATATTTACCTTTGAGAGAGCAGCGAAATAGGGATGGGACGAGCAGGGGATGACGACTTCTACCACACAAATTCTGACTTGAGCGACGATCAAACTCGAACACTAAAGTTAATTATCTCCTCTTAGTTCTGGTGGTACATTTAGTGTGTATTGTAGCTATTGTACTTTGTATTTTCTTGTAGAAAGAAATCCGACCCCCTTTTTGTGACTAACAGGGGACAATTTATAGAAGGGGAAATTGGGGTTCAGAATTGGGAAAAGGGGTAGAATAGGAATTTGAGTTCTACCCCAATTTGAAAATTTTTCTGTTTGCACAAGATTTCCATGGAAATCCTATGAAATCCGAATGAAAAGACAAGGGTGGATGACTTTAGGTCTACTGGTTACTTGTTGCTGTTGATTTCGAGGTCTCGCAGGACTGAAGAATGCAGGAAGCAGGTGAGGAAGGGAAGATGAACGTGGGGCAGTAGGGTCGGGCGTCTGCTGCGATTTGGACGTGATGTAGATGGAGAAGATGAAGTTGAGGCGGTGGATTTTTCCTTTTGTTGGATCGTTTGGTTGCTGTTGTTGTCATTTGTGGGCTGGGAATGCTGTTGGAATTGTTGTATGTTGTATTGTTGTGGGCCGTCTGGAATGCTGTTGGAATCAAGAAAAGGAAATGGGCTGCTGGAAAGTGGCCCAAATATAAGAAAAGGGGTTGGTTCTATTAAGGGATAAAATTTGAGTTTAATTTAGATGAATTAATATTAATTAATTAACGAGCTTCTTAATCTTAACAAAAAATAAAAATAATTAATTTACTTGTAAACAATTTTACTCAAAATATAAACATAATTTAAACTAATCAAACAAATGCTTAATTGAAGCAAAATCTTTTTTGAGATGATTTTCGAATATTCTTAGATATACTAATTATATACGTAATTATATAAAACACATATATTATTTAAAAATTATACAACTATTTAAAATAACTCGCAAACTATATTATATATTTATTTTTTAAAAAATTTTATAAAACTAATTATTTTTAGATTATTTGAAATTGAAAAAACTCGTGATTAATTTATAATGTGGAGGTCCAAAATTGGGTGTCAACAATGCAAGGTAGTGGATAAGCCAAATTGTCATCCACCACCCATACTTAATATTCACAATAACATGATCAACGTCATTACAGCAAGCCCTACGCGATTCATTACGACTTTTAAGTAACCCAGACAATTAAGGATATCTAAGACTTAATTTACAATGTTTAGCATGCAATTTCAATCTACAAAAGAACCATTCCACCATTTAAACACAAATCCTGACCCCTTACAGATTAACATCTAACAACCATAGTACAACTAAGTAAACCCAATTTACTCATGAAACCAACATACAAGAGAATAATCACACATGTACCAAGTGTGGTACCCAAGCCAACCCATAGTACTGATTAAACCAATATAGTATTCCATACTAGGTGTGGTGACCAAGTCAACAAAAGATATTCCATACTAGTATTTCGTACTAATATTTGAAATGTCTGTTAATATACATATACAGTTATTCAACGATTTAACTAAAATCATTTGATTAACTTTAGAAAGAGATTATTAAAATGAAAGAGAGGAGATTTGCAAGAAAAAAAGGTTTAACTTGAGCGAGTTATAGACACAAAACTTAATCAAGCATATTTATTTTTAAACAATAATGAAGATGTGAATAAACATTGATAATTTGATGAAGTAAAATAAACATAACGAAAATAATTTGTCTTCGAGGAATTCAATTATGTTAGTAATATTAGAGTTAGACAAGCACAAAATAAAATAGACCCAATTGCTTAAATAATACTATATTATATAATATTGATTGCGAGTTTTAGTACAAATTTTACTTTTACAAAAATTAGTCGTATTTTTCTTACCCAAAATAGCAAAAGAAGAAATAAAACACACCCTTCTCTTTATTTTTCTCTCTCCTTCGTCTCTTTACTTCCATCATTTTTTCCTCTCTCTCCTTCTCCTTCTTCTCTTTTCTTCTCACTCTCTCCGCTTTTCCTTCTTTCTCTTTTCTTCTCCATCTCTCTCTACTTCTCTCTCTCTTAAATTTCAATTATTTTAATGTTTAAGGATGTGTGGTGAAGTCTAACATTTTTATATGAAGAAAAAAATTGACTTCATTAATAAAAGAAATAAATATAAACCACAATGGTAATACATTTTGAATTCTATACACTATATATATTATATGCATTTTTCAATGCACATAGTGAATATATAACTAATATATTTTTAATACAATAATATATTTTAACATCATCTATAAGAGAAAAATTTTTAAAAAAATATTATAATACATTTTGAATTCAACATATAATACATATTATAAAAAAATTTCAATACACGTAGTGAATATATAACTACAATAATTATGATGCAAATATATTATATAAGTATTATGTGTGAATTTCAAATATTTCAGTACATTTAAATTAAATTTACATTGTTAGAAATATATTACATTTGTTGAAATAACAATAATTGAATTAATAACAATGTATAATATTGCATTCGAATTGTATTACAAATATCCTTGATATTTAATACACTTTTAATACAAATGTAATACATTTTTTTCAAAAATTCACCATTTCTTCTCTAGTGATTCACCACTACCAAACTAACATCGGACTATGAGTAGCTCGAATCATTCAGAAAACAAATCACCACACAGTCCACCCACAACCACCAAACTCCTTTTTTTCTATTTTTCGATCCAAACACCACTACCAGATCTGAACACCGGAGAGAATTTTCAGGTGAAATCTAAATGATGATTTTCATGAAGCTCATTGAAGCAACAAACACCATTGAAATTTTATTCAAATTTAACAACACCGCTGATTTTATGTTCTACACTTATACTTAAGCAACAAACATAAAAACTACAATCTTCTTTGATTCTAATTAATACTTATAAATTAAAAAATAAATAAAATTAACGTAAAAGAGAAAAGAGAGTAGAGACTCATCGGTATTCATGGAGCCCGCTAGAGCTCCTAATTTTTTTTATTGAAATTTAGTGATTTTCCGATTTTATTATTAGGTCTATTTGGTGGTGGTGTGGAGGTGAGAACGAAAAATGAGAGTTGAAGTAGTTGTTATTCGTTGTTTTTTTGGCCGGAGAAGGAGAGAGATGAAGGGTACAATATGTGATTTCGACATAAATTAGGCTATAGGCTGTAATTACCAAAAAAGAAGTAATAATTACACTAAAATAATTCATTAATCTAAAAAATTCAATAAATTATTAAATATTAAGTAAAGAAAATGAACTTGGGCTTCTTTAGCCCAAATTCCCTGCTGCCCAAACTTGGAATTTGGCCCACTTATTCTAGACTATTAAATCCAGAAGTTGCTTGTTGAATTGTATTTGGGCTTTGGCCCATTCTTGCCATGTATTTTTGCTTTCTTCGCACCTGTATATTTGCTTCCATTTTCTTGAATCATGAATTGAGGCCGACTCAAAGAGAACAACACATTTTGAGGCTTCGCGGTCCAATTAAGAATAGAAGGACGAATATCGAGTCCAAGACATCATTCACGCGAAGAAAAACAACGAAAAGAATCAGTAATCAATTCATGAAGGGATTCAATTTCAAACAAAATAATACTTCTAGTTGTGCTAATAAGAATGTGAAGTGACCCAAACCAATATTCAATATTGAATAGATCTTAA
This sequence comes from Solanum bulbocastanum, assembly GCA_037074985.1. Classification (NCBI taxonomy): domain Eukaryota; kingdom Viridiplantae; phylum Streptophyta; class Magnoliopsida; order Solanales; family Solanaceae; genus Solanum; species Solanum bulbocastanum. Next base: position 5,666,607 of record CM073603.1, on the reverse strand, counting down.
AATTTCAAGTATGCATTCTTTTGTAGCTGTGTGAGACATATAACATGTTAAGGAAATCATTCAAATATTACCAAATAACCGAACTTGCAACATTCGAACAATTATCCAAGATACAGAAACAAGTTTTATCATTGGTGTAATACATAAATATGTCATTTAACTTGGCTTCATTTCACATTTATGTTCTCCAACTTTGGGTAGGACACAAAGTGTCATGTAGGATGTCATGAAGTACGTGAGTCTCCATTTGTTCAATTTTATACAAATTTAAGTGTCTACTTGTGTATATTAAAGTTGGAAGTTATAAATGTGAAATGAGGTCAAGTTAAAAGATATATTTATATATTATGCCTTTATTATATGATAATTTGGGAATGAAATGAGAACCATCTAGTCTAAATACGGACTAAAAAAATAAAGCACAAATTTTATACCATTTTAAAACTACAAATAAGAATAATCAGACATGATTTATACTCCCTCTATTTATTTTTACTGTCACAGGTTCACCTGAAATACCCATTAAAAAAAATAATTAATGATATATGAATTATCTTGGAAAATGATTTGAAAAATACGTATTTTATGCTGAGGGTAAAACATAGAAAAAAATAATTGTGTTTTCTTGATATGTCAAAAGTGACAAATAAAAATAAAAAATCTACTTTAGGAATAAGTGACAAGTAAAACTGAACGGATGAGTATTTACTAAAGCTGAAAAGAAAGCACGAAAGAAATGAAAGAAAACAAGAAACGAAGGATTAACAAATAATGACATAGATGAGCCTTTTGTGAAATGTTAATGATATAGATGAGCCAAACTTTTAATTGATGATGACGTAAATAAACCAAAGTATGGTAAATGGAAAAAGATAGAGCGAGAGTGTGAGGTGTAAGCCTGAGAGAGAGTTTTGAAATGAACTACTAATTAATATACTTTATTAAAAACACTATTTCTTGAAATAGTTTTCTAAATATTCATAAATAATAATCTATATATTATAAACATATAGAAATATATACCTTACTTATTTTATTAAAATTGACAAAATTACCTAAAGATGACTTGAAAGTATTTTTGGATTTTATAAAAATAATTATTCCAATTTTTTTTGAAATTGAAGAAACTCAATAATTAATTAATATTGAAGAGGGTCAAAATTGAATATTAACGTCTTTTAAAAAAAAAACACAAAGTATATTATACATACTTCATGAACAAACTAAAGTTGAATTTACCTCAAATCACAAGCAAGTTTGCCTTATTACATGTCAAGATTATCAAGAGTTTTAATAAATAATACAGAATACTTGCTACTTTATACTATTCATCGGCACCTTATTTGGAATATTTTTAATTTTATAATTCTATATAAGCAACAATAATTGAAGAAAAATCTTAAATCAATTTTAATAAAAAAAATTCCTAAATCAAAGTGAATTTTGAGCCCAGACAAAGAAAATGTATTCCGTAGCAAATTTTTAATTGACATGACAAATTTTTCATTACATGAAGTTCTGAAATTGGCAGTCAAATTAAAATATTTATTAGATATTAATTCATGAATTGATCATTTTCCTTTTGGAATTCTTTTTTCTATTCAATTTTCTTTAGCTTTCGCTTTTGGGTTCATTTTTTTAGTTGTAAAATAATTTTTTTTCTTTGGAATCGAGAACAGAGATAGTTATTAATTTCAGAAACATTTTGCGTAACAATAATTCATCGGAATCAAGAACAGAGATATCTATCACTTGAGCTATCACTAAACACATAAACTAGCCGATTACATACAATTAGATATCAGATTATGACTGACAATTACTATTCGAAACTGTAAGTACTGCATCCGCTAACAATAATTACAAAAATTATTCGTCCAAATCGAGAAAAGTGAGAAACTGAAATATACTTGTTCATTGATGTCACTAGTGAAACTGGTCTTCATGGAATGAAGTGCTTGTTCAGACGTAATTCCTTTTGATTCCATCTTAAAAGGAATTGACGGGCTTCTCCTTCCCGAATGACAGAGCTAAAGCTGAAGCTTCATAAGCGGAGGGCCTCAAATTTTAGTTATTATTTATTTATTTTTAAAGTCTATTCTTTTAGCAGAATTGTTAGCATATTTAAAATTATTTTTTGAGATGCAAGATTGGTTGTTTTTTTTAATAAAAAAAGATATTTTTCCGGTAAATAATACTTCTTCCTTTTTAATTTTTATCCCTATTTTGACTTGACATAACATTTAAAAAAGTAAAGATTATTTTTAATGTCTTAAACTAAATTAGATATATATATATCAAAATATATTTTAATATTGTAGTTTTAAACATGTTAGGTGGCAAGTTAAAATTTAAAATTGACAAAAAAGAAAGAAATATTTTTTAATGTTTCAAAACAAACTAAAAAAAGTAAGACAAATAAATTGAAGGATACAATATTTTTTTTCTTTTTCAAAATAACTTATACTGATTCTATTATTACTGAAAAATGGATCCTCAAAAGAACAATGGTCAGTGGCGGTTTATGAAATGCAGTGGGGTGCCACGCCACCCCCGAACTTCAACGGAAACTCTATATATACATAGGTGTATATATATATATATATATATATATATATATAATATTTATATAAATATAAATCGTGTCACCCAGTGAACAAAATTTGCCACGGTAGGATGGCAACTTTAGATGGCTAATGTTGCGGGTTTGAATCCCATTTGTACCTATTTTTTTGAGAAATTTGCTGCAGACATTTTTTAAGGAAAAAAAAAAGGCTCCAAGCACCTTTTTTTAAAGAAAAAAGCTGACATATTAATTGATAAGTCTATTTGGCACCCACGGACTCTAAATCCTGAATCCGCTGACTATGGTGGCGATGAAAATGATTCTAGCAGGTATTAAAAGATTCTCTATGAATACAAGTTTGAGTTACATGCAAAAGAGAAAGGAATTATATTATATATACTATTTTGTTACCAACAATTGTTAGTTTTGATGAATTTGGAAATTCTTCAATACTCGAACATAGTACTATTTTGTAAAGTTTTATATTTCAGTTTGAATGTTTCTAAATGAGCTCACAAATGATTTCGAGTTACGACTTTTTTTTATTTGAGTTTACAGTAATTGAATAAATATTAGTACTTCAAATTTTAATTAATTCCCATTGTAGAACTAGATCGACTCTATGTTTTTGAAGCATCTCACTCATTTGTATCTAACGCCCTTGAAAGAGATGCCACTGAAACTACATTGTTTAGATCAATACCTTTTTGTATGGATAATCCTTAATTATATATAAATAAATCCTTCCGTTCTAAGCAAGAAAAAAGAAAGGTTGATGATTCTTTGGGGAGGGGAGCCTTCATTAGGAAATGGTAGATTGGGCAAGACAAAGAAATATTGTTATGATGAAATTTTTAATCTCTCATTTTTAGTAAGTGCAACTCCGCGGAGTTGATTAAAATAATACTACTTATGATTAAGACTGCATACACAACATGTTCACCAAATTCCACTTATGAAATTACAATTATTGTTGTTGTTGATCGATAACTTAATCATGTTCAGGTCGTTTGGAAGGAAATACTGAAGGGATGTAAAATCGTCTTCACTGGTGTAATTCTCATACAATGCCAACCAGAAAATCACCACTATTGAAGACCTATGGCATGATTTCAACTTTGGAGTTGTTTTAGCCCTTCGCAAATTTAATGAATGGACTATAAAGAGGTTAGTTAAGCTATTCGGATTTTAGATTGGTTCTTGCTTGCCTTCTCCATCATAATCCTAGTGAGTAGACTTTTATACATAACTGATTATCTTTGGACAACATTGTTTTTTTTTCATTTTTCATACACTATAACTATTTATTTATATAGTATGTAAAGTCCAACTAATAAAAAGTGTATATGAATTAAATTCAAGAAAATGGTTGTTCACATAAGGAACAAATGTTGTTACGGATTAACTTACTTGTGGGAACCTTTTGACCACCCAATGCCCTATAATACTAGAGTTCCTGTTAGATGAAGGCTTAGGGGAAACCTTTTTTATAGTGTACAGAACTAGGATGCTAAGGCCTTCGTGAACTCTGATTAGTCTTTCAAGTGTCTTTATTTGTACCCGTGGAAGTGTAGCATTGAAGTGAGAAGTGAGCTAGCTAAATGGGGTCCTTTCAGAACTACTTTTTTTAATCGAGATTCAAGTTCATAATGTTGGGTGAGCATAGAAGCTAATAGACCTTTCAACTTAGAATTAGTCAATTTCTATTTTCCAATGCGACGAGAAGGGATATGACTTATCGATAGAGTGTCATTGATCCGACCTGATTTATTTCACGAGTCAGGTCTCGACTACCTGCGCCACAAAAAAGAACAAAAAAGTATTCGACTACTTTATGCACACACTTCCCTATGCTTCTCCTAAGTGACATCATAATACTCTTTCGAGTGTGTTTTTGAACCAAAAGGTTGATGTCAGGGATATTTTGGGCTAAAAGGTGGATGACTGATAGTTTTATACTAATTCAACAGTTCAGGGGCATTTTAAGCCCTTCTCCGTTTGACAAATGACACCAAATTATGCCTCTAGAAAAGTGGATAGGACTTGTCATTTGTAGCCCAATTGAATGGATTAGTTCAATATAATTGAACCTTCAATTAAATCCATATTCATTGGACTTGAATCATTAGTTATATTGACACACAATATTTATTGAAACTAGTTTATCTTGACTATAAGTCAAAATATTTAGAATTTAAATTTAACTAAGTTTTGCCGTCCAGAGTACTAAAACATAAAAAAGATACTGCATAGTCTAAACAACATAAAACAATAAAAAGATAGAGTAATACATAGACTAAAAAAACAAAATGAAAGACGCAATTTCCACTCGAAGAAACAACTTTTATCTCCATAAAAAGCCTCGGACTGCATTGGATCATGTTGAAGAATCATCAGGAAAACTTGTTATATCTGGAAATTTAACACTCGATGTCACCTGCATATAAAGATATAAATATTTAACACAAATATTTTGATTTTAAAACTTATATTGAATTCAGCTAATATAAATAACCAAACACATAACAAATATAACATCAAATTTAATTTGTTTCTAAAAAACTACCATCATGACAAATGTAGATAAATAAATAGTAGCATAGCAACATAAATAAAGTTTAGATAGAAACACTGACCATATCATCAGAGTAAACTTGATCAAACTAACTGTCATGTTCATTGGGTAGGTCAAAACTTAGAGCTTCATTATTCTGAAAGAGGAAATTCAGATTATCGAAATCAAAATAAGCATCACAATCCATCGTCTCACTTGACTCACTTCCTTGAGTATCACTCACATGTGATGTTGTGACAATATTGTTGGCCGGTTGAGCCATGTTTTGTTCACCAATATGTTGCTGAAAATCATTAATTGCTACTCCCAATCCATCAATTGTCTGATTTGTAATATTTGTATCCGGCACGGTTGCATATGTTGCTACATCCAAGGCATAGTCATTTTGAGTATGATGAATTCCATTGTTAAACTCTAGCCCAGATGTATAATCCGCGCTCCCAATATTTGATCCTTGCAACTCACCAATATGTTGCTGAAAATTAGTATTTGCTACTCCCAATCCATTAATTGTCAAATTTGCAATATTTGTATCTGGCACTGTTGCATATGTTGCTGCATCCAAGGCATAGTCATTTTGAGCATGATGAATCCCATTGTTAAACTCTAGCCCGGGTATATAATCCGCGCTCTGAATATTTGATCCTTGCAATCCCCATAATTCGGATAAAGGTCCCTGTTGTTGTTGTAGCCCAGCAACATTGTTATTTTCAGGTGATGATAAAAGTGGGGTATCGAATGGGTTGAGGTATTGGGGATCAACTTGAAGTTGTGGGTGATAGACCTCCTGCAAAGTTGAACTCTCTCCTCTAGCAAAATTATTATTGTTTGGTAGAAATGGAGTTTTTGGGCTTCCTTGGGTTTCTTGTTGTTGTAGATTTGTAACATTCATTTTAAGATGAGATGTCGTCTCAAATATTCCAAGGTTACTAGAAGCACTTGAGATTCCTAATTGACCTGATGAATGACAAGTAGATTTTCTCTTCCTTGGAGCTTTCCAATTATTGTTACGACATTTCTGTAAGGTGTTAAAAAGAAAAAATATTCATAGCAAATTATTGTAGGAAGAACAACATAAGCAAGATATGTAAATAGATCGATAATATATTGTTTTAGCTAAGAAAAAGCTTTTTAAATTTGTATGACCGCAAAAATTTCTTAGTTCAAAAAGATAACAAGAGTTTTTTTTTTTTTTTTTTTAAACTGTGAATATTACCGTTAATAGAAATATTTAGGACTCAAAAAGAAAAATCTTTAGGTCTCAAATAGAAAAACGAAAACCATCAGATTGTTACACAATTGTTGATATATAGCTAATCATTTGGTAGATATATAATTATGATATTTTTTGGCAAAATTGACATTTTTATCATTTGAACTAATTATGAATTGAGTGTGTTTTAGGAAAGAAGTCATTATTTTCAATAAGAAAATATTTTTGGTGTTTGATATAATAGGTTAACAATAAATATCTCTTAAAAAAGATATAAACTAAAGATAGATGATGATGTTATTGAGTTGAATATTCTTTTGATAAAAGTTTTAACTATTAAAGATTTACATTAATGTCAAAATATTCATTGACTAAAGTGATATAAAATCTTATTTTATGAAAAATGATTTTTCAATTTTTTTTCATAAAAACGTCTTCTTGATTTTTCTTTTACCAAATACACGCAAATATTACATACATAATTCACCACTTTGAAAATTTAAGAAAATTTGAAAAATGTACCTGCAAATGACTAGCGACTTGATACCTAGTAAGACCAGGTACATTCATCGCCTCAAGAATATCACTTGGAAAACATCCTACAAAACAATTCATAAAAATGAAAATTCACTTTAACTTAACATATAAGAAAGACGAAGTAAATACAATTATTAGTCTGAGCGTCTTAATTCTAAGTAAGTTGACCACGACTATAAGTATGAAGTAATAAATAATTGTGAAGTAAACTTACTGCCATCATTAAGTTTATTCACAGCTTCTTGGAATTTGTCATGAAGCTCTACAGTCCATATGATACGAGTCTTTCGTCGAATAATAACCTTAGTAGCACTACTTTGACTCTTTTCCTCTTCAGTCAGTTTTCTACCTTTCTTTCTCCTTAGTTTGCTCTTTTCATTAGATACAACCTCATTTGTGGTCTCATGGATATCATTGCCTTGCTCATCTGTATTAATAGGCACATTATTTTCCTCTACATGTTGTTCTTCATTATCTCCAACAATATTAATGTTGTGACTGACATCAATAGCCTTTCCCTTTTGTATATTCTTTTGCAATACAAGTTGCCACATGTACTTCACAAATCCTTGGTGAAGTGGCTTTTGCATGTAAAAATAAGCACCATTTTCAAAAGCTTTTTTTACTGAGCGTGCATCGTATTCATCACAAACACCTGCATTATTATTTTAAAAAAGCTAACCATTAAAATTTGGATTTTATCTATTATAACTATATATATTCTCACAAAACAGATATTATCTTATCAATAGAAGTAAAAGTTAGCACAAGAGAATTTATGATTCTAAATAACACATTAAAATGCATTGCTAATCCTTCTATTGATGACATATATTATCAACAAAATCTATGTAGCTAAGGGTTATTTAGAGATAAATCAAAGACATATATGATAATTAATTTTTTTAAGTATATTAAATGTCATAAATGAAGAGTAAAATTAAATACTTACAAATTGAGACTATATCCAAGGCTACAGCTTGACCCAAAAGCTGAAATGAAAGCAAGTCGGCTGAATTCATATTGATAATCATCAAATCAATTTTTTCCTTTCCTTTGGAGAGCATTGACATTCCTTGTGAAGCCATATCAACTGTCCTAACTGTATCAATATATTTTAAAAATTAATGAAAAGAATACGAAAATAAAATTATACAAAAAAATTATCACGAAAATTTATTTATTTCTCATAAGAAAATTTAACTATAAAATTTCATATTAGTATTTTTTTCAATATTCTGAAAATTGTGTAATGTCCTCACAAATTAAAGCACAGAATGTAATTTAATGACCATTAATGCTGAACAATAATATTTGTCAAGTCTCATCAAAGTAGATTCAAATATGCTTATTTTAAATTAAGAAAATAACTAAGTAAATTCTAGATACATGTAGTTAAAAGAATGAAATAACAGTAGTATATTAAAAAAATGATAAAATAATTTCTATATATATTTTTGTTGTCTATATCTTATAAAAGAAAAAAAAGCTTTTTCTTTCAAAAAAGTCAATAAAAATAATAATAGCTAGATTGACTCTGTCTGTTTCTTTCTTTCTCTTTCTTTTCATTGTCTTAATGACTTAATCTTGTACCATTACTATCTAAAAAATTTATTTCTCTAAATTATAAATAAATTTGTAAATAAACTAATAAGTGTGTGACAAGCTTATGATTTTTTTTTAAAAAACATCATTTATTATCTAGTAAAAAAACATAAACAAGTTTTAGTTAAATTGTCGTTCTAAATTTTACTTATTTGGGTTCAATATATCTTAATAATTTTAAAGTTAAAAGTGAAAATATATTTTGTCCACGTCCTAACAAAGACAAAGACGTTTTTATGTCAAAAGTCAATAATAATAATAATAATAATAATAATAATAATAATAATAATAATAATAATAATTGTCAAATTAACTCTCATCAGTTGCTCTCTTTCTCTTTCTTCACATTATTTTTATCGAATGCCTTCACTGTCTATTAGTTTATTTTTCTAAAATATAAATAAATTTGTAAAAATTAAATATCTAAGCCCTAATTAATATTTGTATCTAAAGAATTTAATTGATTTTCTGCTCCAACTCTTTGTTGCTCTAGATCAATTGACAAAGAATATTTTTTTCTCTTTTTCTGCAAAAAGATCAATAGTAAAACAAATATATGTAAGTTGATTTAGTAGATAAAATGATCTGTATAGATTATGTCTCTTTGAGGATATCTGATTAAATTTAGATTAAATGATAAGAAAATTAATATAAACTATCACTATCACTAAAAAATTTATAGATCTATACAGAAAAAGCTAATCGAGTGTGACAAGCTTATAAAAGAAATCACAAAAAAGTCATTTAGTAACTAGTAAAAAAACATAAAAAAAAAAAAAGAGTAAAGAAACAGTGTTATGACAACCAGAAAAACAAATTCAAGATCTAAAAAATTAATGAGATTTAAAAGGCGATTGATACAAAATAAATTACAAATAAAATAACAAGTATCATATCAGTAAAATCTAATATAAAAATAAAATATATCACACAAAATTAAGTTCTATATGTATTTTTTGAAGTAGTGCATATTTACCTTTATACTTGTGAGACTCAAGTAAATCAATCATCTCACTGGCAAATTCTTTATCATCATCAATCAATAATACAGAAACTTGATTTATCATATCATGATAAAAATCGGCCATTGAATTTTCTATCATTGAAAATTTTGTTCTTCGAAAATAACAAAAAAACTTTACTTTGAACGATGAAATTCAAGAAATAAAAAAACTGATTTTTATATGTCTAATGTACTTTTTTAGTTGAAGGAAGCTCTAATTTGGATTGATTTCTTTCTTTGAGACATGTATATATAGCATCCTTCTCAAGTTAGTATACATATTAGTGTAACCATATCAATAATTATTTTGACCTTTTTTCTTTTTGTTTTTTGAGTCGAGACAAAAGTATATTTATTTTTTCTTTTTTTTTTCTTTTTAGGGAGTTAATATGAAGCAAAATATTTTCTTAATGAAATTATTTTTCAATATTTAGTTACTTAAATGTATATTTTTAAAAAAATGTTATAAATTATAAGAAAAAAGGACATCTGCCACTTAATTAAGGAATCTGACATGAGTGAGTTATTTTCTTTAAATAATATTTTAATTCTTCATTTTCATTATTTCAATCAGTACTTATGTATATTAATTAATGTTAAAAACATCATAAAATCATTATTTCTCTATCATATCTTTTACCCTGTATCATTAATGACGAAATGACACTTTTAAAATCATAAAAATAATAATATATAAAGATAAAATATTTTTTTATATTTTCTTATATCAAACACAACCTTAATGATTTTTTATAACATATACCTAATAGGTAATATAAAACTTCACTCTTAATCGGAGCTCTCGGTTCGAGCCCTTCATATGAAGAAAATCATGTTGGGAGCGTCAGCCTCGAAAGGATCCTACATTGTATAGTCTAAATTTAATCAGAGCACCAATGCTAACACCGGGTTCACCAAAAAAAAAAGTTGAAAACTAAACAAGAAATGGAGAATTGGGTGAAAGTAAGACCAAAATTAATGTAATTCAAACAGTTGAGTGACATTTTAAGCTCTACTCCGTTTGACAAATGACACAAAACTATGCCTCCAAAAAAATGGATTGGACTTGTCATTTATAGCCCAATTGAATGGATTAGTTCAATATAATTGAACCTTCAATTAAATTCACTTGAATCATTAGTTATATTGACACACAATATTTATTGAAACTAGTATATCTTGACTATAAGTCACTTTAACTTAATATATATACAATGAAAAATCACTTTAACTTAATATATATCTCTAATTAAAATAAAAAAGACGAATTAATTACAATTATTAGTCTGAGCGTCTTAATTTCAAGTAAGTTGATCACGACTATAAGTATGAAGTAATAAATAATTGTGAAGTAAACTTACTGCCATCATTAGGTTTGTTCACAGCTTCTTGAAATTTGTCATGAAGATCCGCAGTCCATATGATGCGAGTCTTTCGTCGAATAATAACCTTAATAAGACTGCTTTGACTCTTTTCCTCTTCATTTTTCTACCTTTCTTTCTCCTCAATTTGCTCATTTCATTAGATACAACATCATTTGTGGGTCATGGATATCATTGCCTTACTCATCTATATTAATAGGCACATTATTTTCCTCTACATGTGTTCTTCATTATCTCCAACAATATTAATGTTGTCAATGACATCAATAACCTTTCCCTCTTGTATATTCTTTTGCAATACAAGTTGCCACATGTATTTCACAAATCCTTGGTGAAGTGGCTTTTGCATGTAAAAATAAGCACCACTTTCAAAAGCTTTTGCATGTAAAAATAAGCACCACTTTCAAAAGCTTTCTTTGCTAAGCGTACTACGTATTCATTACAAATGCCTGCATTGCTATTTTTAAAAAGCTAGCCATTAAAATTAAATTATATTGTAAACATTTTGTAAGGGTTAATTTGGTTTTTATCTATAATTATAACAATATATATTCTTACAAAAACAGATATTATCTTATCACTAAAAGTAAGAGTTAGCATAATAGATAATTTATGACTCTAAATAACAAATTAAAATTCATAGCTAATCTTTCTTGATGACATATTACCAACAAAATCTAATAGCTAAGGGGTTATTTAGAGATGATAAATTAAAGACATATTTGATAATTAATTTTTATTAATAAGTATATTAAATGTCATAAATGAAGAGTAAAATTAAATAATTACAAACTGGAACTATATTCAAGGCTACAGCTTGATCCAAAAACTGAAATGAAAGCAAGTCGGCTGAATTCATATTGATAATTATTAAATTAATTTTTTCCTTTCCTTTGAAGAGCATTGACTTTCCTTGTGAAGCTATATCAATTGTCACTAACTGTATCAATGCATTTTAAAGATCAATGAAAAGAACATGAAAATAAAATTATATACAAAAAATTATCATGAAAATTTATTTATTTCTCGTAAGAAAATTTACCTATAAAATAAATAATAAAATTCTAGATACATGTAGTTAAAAGAATGAAATAGATATTGAAAATTAGTAACACTTATTTATATTTATTTTTTGTCTATATCCCATAAAAGACACAGTTTTTTATCTCAAAGTTAATAATAGTAATAGCTAGATTGACTCTAATATGTTTCTTTCTTTCTCTTTCTTTTCATTGTCCTAATCTTTTGCACTTACTATCTAAATAATTTATTTCTTTAAATTATAAATAAATTTGTAAAAATCACAGATCTAAGCCTTAATTAAAATTTATATTTGAAGAATTTAATTGATTTTCTCCTTCCACTCTTTGTAGCTCTAGATTAATTAATAAAGAATATTTTTTTTTTCTTTTTATACAAAAAAAAATAAATCAAGAGTTAAACACACATTTAAGTTTATTAAGTAGGTAAAATGATCAATATAAATTATGCCTCCTCTAGGATATCAGATGAAATTGAAATGACAAAAAAATTAATATAAACTACCATATACGTTAAAAATAATATAGATTTATACAAAGAAACTAATCAAGCGTGTGACAAGCTTATGAAAAATTTACAAAAAAAAAAAAAGTCATTTATCATCGGATAAAAAAAAACATAAATAAATTTTAATTAAGTTGTCGTTCTAAATTTTACTTATTGGGTTCAATATATTTTAATAATTTTAAAAAATTAAAAGTTTAAAGTAATTTTTGCCTACATCCTAACAAAGACAAGTACGTCAAAGTCAATAATAATAATAATAATAATAATAATAATAATAATAATAATAATTGACTCTTATCAGTTTCTCTCTTTCTCTTTCTTCACATTGTTTTTATCGTGTGGCTTCGCTATCTGAACAATTATTTCTCTAAAATATAAATAAATTTATAAAAATTAAAGATCTAAGCCATAATAAAAATTTATATCTCAAGAATTATATTGATTTTCACCTCCAACTCTTTGTTGCTCTAGATCAATTGACAAAGAACATTTTCTTCTCTTTTTCTACAAATAGATCAAGAGTAAAACACATATATGTAAGTTGATTAAGTAGATAAAATGATCTATATAGATTATGTCTCTTCGAGGATATCTTATAAAATTGAAATTAAATGATAAGAAAATTAATATAAATTACCACCATCACTAAAAATTATATGGATCTTTAGAGAAAAAAATAATTGGATGTGACAAGCTTATAAACGAAATTACAAAAAAGTAATTTAGTAACTAGTAAAAAAACATAAACAAGTAAAGAAATGGTGATATGACAACTAGAAAAACAAATTCAAGATCTTAAAAAATTAATGAGATCTAAAAGGCGCTTGATGCAAAATAAAATAAAAAATAAGATATCAAGTATCATATCAATAAAATCTAATCTAAAAAATAAAATATATCACACAAAATTAAGTTCTATATGTATTTTTTGGAGTAGTGCATATATAACATTATATTCGTGAGACTCAAGTAAATGAATCATCTCACTGACAAATTCTTTATCATCATCAATCAACAAGGCAGAAACTTTATTTATCATATCATGATAAAAATCGGCCATTAAATTTTCTTTCATTGAAAATTTTATTATTCAAAAACAACAAAGAAGCGTTGCTTCGAAGGATGAGATTCAGGAAATAAAAAGAACGAAGACCTTTTTTATATGTCTAATGTACTTTTTCAGTTGATGAAGCTCTAATTTGGATTGGTTTCTTTCTTTGAGACATCCTTCTCAAGTTAGTATGCATATTAGTGTAACCATATCAATAATTATTTTGACCCCTTTTTTTTGTTTTTTGAGTCAAGACAAAAGTATACTTTTATCTCTTTATTTTTCTTTTTTCTTTTCGTTTTAGGAACTTAATATGAAGCAAAATATTTTCATAATGAAATTATTTTTCAATATTTAGTTACTTAAATGTATATTCTAAAAAAATGTTATAAATTATAAGAAAAAAGGACATCTGTCACTTAATTAAGGAATCTAATATGAGTGAGTTATTTTCCTTTAAATAATATTTTTATTCTTCATTTTAATTATTTCAATCGGTACTTATGTATATTAAATGTTCAAAAACATCATAAAATCATTATTTCTCTATCATATCTTTTACCTTGTATTATTAATTACGAAATGGCACTTTTAAAATCATAAAAATAATAATATTTTAAAGATAAAATATTTTATATATTTTCTTATATCAAACACAACCTTAGTATTTTTTTTTATAACATATACCTAATAGGTAATATAGAACTTTACTCTTAATTGGAGGTCTCGGGTTCGAGCCCTTGGTATGGAGAAAATCATGTTGAAAGCGTCACCCTCGAAAGGATCCTACATTGTACAATCTAAATTTAATCAGAGCTCCAATGCATGCTCCTAACACCGGATCCAGTGGAAAATCAAAAAAAAAAAAGTTGAAAGCTAAACAAAAAATGGAGAACAGTTGGGTGAAAATAAGACCAAAATTAATGTAATTAAAACAGTCGAGTGGCATTTTAAACCCTTCTCCATTTGACAAATAACACCAAACTATACCTGCAGAAAAGTGTATCAGACTTGTCATTTGTAGCCCAATTGAATGGATTAGTTCAATATAATTGAACCTTCAATTAAATCCACTTGAATCATTCTGTCATATTGACACAAAATATTTATTTAAACTAGTATATCTTGACTATAAGGCAAAAAATATTTAGGATTTTAATTTAACTAAGTTTAGCCATTCAGAGTATTATTAAACACTAAAAAAAGATAGAGTACTACATAGTCTAAAAAACAAAATGAAAGATGCAATTTTCTTTGTCTCCATAAAAAGCCTCAGACTGCATTGGATCATGTTGAAGAATCATCAGGAAAACTTGTTATATTTGAATATTGAGCACTCGATGTTGCCTGCATATAAAGATATAAATATATAACACAAATATTTTAATTTAAAAACTTATATTGAATTCAGCTAATATAAATAACCAAACACATGCTAAATATAGCATCAAATTTTATATCAAGATTAATATTCTAATTACAATCCCTAATACTACTATCAATCTTCATTATAAAAAAGTCATTTTCCAAAAAAGAAATTTGTTTTTTAAAAACTCCCATCATGACAAACATAGATAAATAAATAGTTGCATTGCAACATACAGAAGT
Source organism: Solanum bulbocastanum (assembly GCA_037074985.1). Classification (NCBI taxonomy): domain Eukaryota; kingdom Viridiplantae; phylum Streptophyta; class Magnoliopsida; order Solanales; family Solanaceae; genus Solanum; species Solanum bulbocastanum. The sequence continues at coordinate 5,651,519 of CM073603.1, read as the reverse complement.
AAAGTTAAGATAAAAGCACTGACCATATCATTAGAGCAAACTTGATCAAACAAACTGTCATGTTCATTGGGTATGTCAAAACTTGGAGGTTCATTATTCTGAAAGAGGAAATCCAGATTATCGAAATCAAAATAGGCATCACAATCCATCATCTCACTTGACTCACTTCTTTGAGTATCACTCACATGTGATGTTGTGACAATATTGTTGGCTGATTGAGCCATGTTTTGTTCACCAATATGTTGCTGAAAATCAATATTTGCTACTCCCAATCCATCAATTGTCGAATTTTCAATATTTGTATCCAAGGGATAGTCATTTTGAGCATGATGAAACTCATTGTTAAACCCTAGCTCAGGTCTATTATCCGCGCTCCCAATATTTGATCCTTGCAACTCACCAATATGTTGCTGAAAATCAATATTTGCTACTCCCAATCCATTAATTATCAAATTTGAAATATTTGTATCTGGCACTGTTGCATATGTTGCTATATCAAATGCATAGTCATTTTGAGCATGAGGAATCTCATTGTTAAACCCTAGCTCAGGTCTATAATCCGCGCTCCCAATATTTGATCCTTGCAACTCACCAATATGTTGTTGAAAATTAATATTTGCTACTCCCAATTCATTAATTGTCGAATTTGCAATATTTTTATCTGACACGGTTGCATATGTTGCTACATCCAAGGCATAATCATTTTGAGCATGATGAATCCCATTGTTAAACCCTAGCTCAGGTCTATGATCAACACTCCCAATATTTGATCCTTGCAATTCCAATAACTCAGATAAAGGTCCATGTTGTTGTTGTAGCCTAGCAAGATTGTTATTTTCAACCGATGATAACAATGGGGTATCGAATGGGTTGAGGTACTGGGGATCAACTTGAAGTTGTGGGTGATAGACGTCCTGCAAACTTGAACTCTCTCCTCTAGCAAAAATATTATTATTTGGTAGAAATGAAATTTCTTGGCCTCTTTGGGTTTCTTGGTCATATTGTCTTTGTAGATTTGTAACATTCATTTTAAGATGAGATGTCGTCTCAAATATTCCAAGGTTACTAGAACCACTTGAGATTCCCAATTGACCTGATGAATGACAAGTAGATTTTTTCTTCCTTGGAGCTTTCCAAATATGGTTACGACATCTCTGTAAGGTGTTAAAAAGAAAAAAAATTAAGAAAGAAGTCATTATTTTTGATAAAAATATTTTTGTTTTTGATATAATAGGGTAACAATAAATATCTCTCAAAAAAGATATAAACTAAAGATGATATTATTGAGTTGAATATTCTTTTGATAAAAATTTTAACTACTAAAGGTTTATATTAATGTCTAAATAATCATTGGCAAAAGTGATATAAGATCTTATTTTATGAAAAATGACATTCCAATTTTATTTTTCCATAAAAACGTCTTCTTGATTTTTCCTTTTACCAAATACACACTATTATTACATACATAATTCACCACTTAGAAAATTTAAGGAAATTTGAGAAATGTACCTGCAGGTGACTAGCTACTTGATACCTAGTAAGACCAGGTACATTCATCGCCTCAAGAATATCACTTGGAAAACATCCTACAAAACAATTCATAACAATGAAAATTCACTTTAACTTAACATATATCCCTAATTAAGATAAGAAAGACGAATTAAATACAATTATTAATCTGAGCGTCTTAATTCCAAGTAAGTTGACCACGACTATAAGTATGAAGTAATAAATAATTGTGAAGTAAACTTACTGCCATCATTAAGTTTGTTCACAGCTTCTTCAAATTTTTCATGAAGATCCGCAGTCCATATGATGCGAGTCTTTCGTCGAATAATAACCTTAGTAGCACTGCTTTGACTCTTTTCCTCTTCAGTCAATTTTCTACCTTTCTTTCTCCTCAGTTTGCTCTTTTCATTAGATACAACCTCATTTGTGGTCTCATGGATATCATTGCCTTGCTCATCTGTATTAATAGGCACATTATTTTCCTCTACATGTTGTTCTTCATTATCTCCAACAATATTAATGTTGTCAATGACATCAATAGTCTTTCCCTCTTGTATATTCTTTTGCAATACAAGTTGCCACATGTATTTCACAAATCCTTGGTGAAGTGGCTTTTGCATGTAAAAATAAGCACCACTTTCAAAAGCTTTCTTTGCTAAGCATACATTGTATTCATCACAAATGCCTGTATTGTTAATTTAAAAAGCTAGCCATTAAAATTAAATGATATTGTAAACATTATGTAAGGATTAATTTGGTTTTTATCTATTGTACCAATATATATTCTTACAAAAACAGATATTATCTTATCACTAAAAGTAAGAGTTAGCATAATAGATAATTTATGACTCTAAATCGCTAATTAAAATTCATAGCTAATCCTTCTTGATGACATACTACCAACAAAATCTATTTAGCTAAGGATTATTTATAGATGATAAATTAAAGACATATTTGATAATTAATTTTTTTAATAAGTATATTAAATGTCATAAATGAAGAGTAAAATTAAATACTTACAAACTGAAACTATATCCAAGGCTACAGCTCGATCCAAAAGCAGAAATGAAAGCAAGCCGCCTGAATTCATATTGATAATCATTAAATCAATGTTCTCCTTTCCTTTGGCGAGCATTGACATTCCTTGTGAGGCCATATCAACTGTCCTAACTATATCAATGTATTTTAAAGATCAATGAAAAGAACACGAAAATAAAATTATATACAAAAAATTATCATGAAAATTTATTTATTTCTCATAAGAAAATTTAACTATAAAATAACTAATAAAATTCTAGATACATGTAGTTAAAAGAATGAAATAATAATAGTATATTGAAAAATAGTAAAACTTATTTATATTTATTTTTTTTGTCTACATCCCATAAAAGACAAAAAGCGTTTTATCTCAAAGTCAATAATAGTAATAGCTAGATTGACTCTAATTTGTTTATTTCTTTCTCTTTCTTTTCATTGTCCTAATCTTTTGCTGTTACTATCTAAATAATTTATTTCTTTAAATTATAAATAAATTTGTAAAAATCACAGATCTAAGCCTTAATTAAAATTTATATTTGAAAAATTTAATTGATTTTCTCCTTCCACTCTTTGTAGCTCTAGATCAATTAATAAAAAAATATTTTTATTCTCTTTTCTACAAAAAAAAATAAAAAAAAATCAAGAGTTAAGCACACATCTAAGTTTATTAAGTAGGTAAAATGATCAATATATATTATGCCTCCTCAAGGATTTCAGATGAAATTGAAATGACAAAATATCAATATAAAATATCGTATTCGTTAAAAATAATATATATCTCTGCAGAGAAAACTAATCAAGCGTGTGACAAGCTTATGAAAAATCTACAAAAAAAAATCATTTCTCATCTAGTAAAAAAAATATTAACAAGTTTTAATTAAGTTGTCGTTCTAAATTTTACTTATTGAGTTCAATAAATAAAAGTGAAAGTATTTTTTGTCTACATCCTAACAAAGACAAGAAGTTTTTATGTCAAAGTCAACAACAACAACAATAATAGTTAAATTGACTCTCATCAGTTTCTCTCTTTTTCTTTCTTCACATTGTTTTTATCATGTGCCTTCACTATCTGAATAATTTATTTCTCTAAAATATAAATAAATTTATAAAATTTAAAGACCTAAGCCCTAATTAAAATTTATATCTAAAGAATTTAATTGATTTTCTCCTCCAACTCTTTGTTGCTCTAGATCAAGAGTAAAACATATATATGTTAGTTGATTAAGTAGATAAAATGATCTTTATAGATTATGTCTCTTCGGGGATATCTGATAGAATTGAAATTAAATGATAAGAAAATTAATATAAACTACCACCATCACTAAGAATTATATAGATCTATACAGAAAAAACTAATCGGGTGTAACGAGCTTATAAAATAAATTACAAAAAGTCATTTAGTAACTAGTAAAAAAAACATAAACAAGCAAAGAAACAGTGTTATGACAATCAGAAAAACAAATTCAAGATCTTAAAAATTAATGAGATCTAAAAGGTTATTGACACAAAATAAAATAAAAAATAAGATAACAAGTATCATATCAATAAAATCTATTATGAAAATAAAACATATCACACAAGATTAAGTTCTATATGTATTTTTTGGAGTAGTGCATATTTACCTTTATATTCGAGAGACTCGAGTAAATAAATCATCTCACTGACAAATTCTTTATCATCATCAATCAATAACACAGAAACTTTATTTATCATTTTATGATAAAAATTGGTCATTGAATTCTCTATCATTGAAAATTTTGTTTTGTAAAAATAATAAAAAAAGCGTTACTTTAAAGGATGAGATTCAAGAAATAAAAAAAAGGAAGACCATTTTTATATGTCTAATGTACTTTTTCAGTTGAAGAAGCTCTAATTTGGATTGGTTTCTTTCTTTGAGACATGTATATATAGCATCCTCCCCAAGTTAGTATGCATATTAGTGTAACAATATCAATAATTATGTTGACCATTTTTTTTTTGTTTTTTGAGTCCAGACAAAAGTATAGTTTTGTCTCTTTATTTTTATTTTTTCTTTTCTTTTTAGGGACTTAATATGAAACAATTTTTTTTTTTTAATAAAATCATTTTCAGTGTTTAGTGACTTAAAAATATGTTCTAAAAATATTATAAATTATACGAAAAAAGGACATCTGTCGCTTTTTAAGGAATCTAATATGAGTGAGTTATTTTCCTTTAAATAATATTTTAATTCTTCATTTTAATTATTTCAATCGGTACTTATGTATATTAAATGTTCAAAAAAATCATAAAATCATTATTTCTCTGTCATATCTTTTACATTGTATTATTTATTACAAATGACATTTTTAAAATCATTAAAAGCAGATAATTTTTTTTTTTATTCTCTTATATCAAACACAACCTTAGTGATTTTTTAATAACATATATCTAATAAATAATATAAAACCTCAAAAAATCTGAATTTATAATTATTCTACTTGTTACCATTCATTGGTCCATTTACCAGTATTCGAACATTTAAAATTATTTTTTCTAATTTTAGTCTCTATTCTTTCTTTTTGATTCAATTGAAATTCTGATATATATATTTTTAGATATGGTGAAAATTCTAATCCTCAAATGGACTCCGCATTGTATAATTTGTATTTAATCGGAGCTCCAATGCTAACTCTTAACACCGGATCAAGTGGGAAACCAAAAAAAAAAAAAAAAAAAAAAAAAAAAAAAAAATTGAAAACTAAACAAAAAATGGAGAACTGTTGGGTGAAAATAAGACCAAAATTAATGCAATTCAATCTTTAAAAATGTCACATTTAAAACAACCCACACTATTCATGTTTAATACAGACAGAAAAAAAAATTTGTCAAATTTAGCAGTTACACTTTTGTTTTAGTTTTGACTCTCTTCACATTGGAATCCCATCGTCAAATGTCATTAATTTCAATGGCAAATAAAATTAATGATATTGCCACATGTTTTTTATTTTTAATAATTATTTTATTTTTTTTATTTAAAGTCGAGTTAAAGTAAATATCATATTTTTAATTAATTATGTTTTTTTCTATATGTGTGTGTAATCATACAAATATATTTGTACTTGTATTGTAAATTACATGTATTTGAAAAAAATAATCAACTCATAAAGAAAAATTAATACGAAAGTTCTTTCACTTATAAATGACATATATTTAATAAGGTTGTAATTAAGTCATTGTACTTTATTTTACTTATTTGGATTCAACATATCTTAATATTTTTTAAAAATTAAAACTGAAAGTACTTTTTTCATAATAATAATTCCAGTAAGATAATAATTATTTTCGAAGTAACATACATTGTTTCTTATTTCAATAAGTAAAACAAAATCAATTACAACTAAAAAAAAAGAAGAAGAAAGAAATGGACCTTGATCAATAAAATCTTTGTAGTGCTATCAGAAGTAGTTTGAACATGTATAGCCCCGTTATATTTTCAATTTATATATAACCCTTTCGTAATATTTTTAGTTCAAATATATCATCACAATAATATTTTGACATAATTTTGCCCTTAACTTTTAGAGAAAAATATGTGACAAGCTCAGAATTCAAATTATTCATTCACTACTTCGAGTTTAATCTTTTAAGAAAAAACAACTAGTAATTTTGAATCATGGACTAAAAGCAAAAGATTAAATCAACCTTGAGCATCATGTAACAACAGTAGTACCCAATTAGTATGAATGAAAATGTTTTTTAGGGTTTGTTTGGTAGGAATGAAAATGTTTTTTTATGGAAAGTATTTTTTTTTCTTCTGAAAAATAAGTGGATTCTGACTTATTTTCTCATGACTCATGTTTGGTTGGTGAGTAGAAAATATTTTTCGGAAAATATTTTCTAGTGTTTGGTTTGTAAATGAAAAACATTTTTTTTAAAAATATCTTTTATTTTTGGATTGAGAGTAGAAAATACTTTTTAGGAAAATAATTTGACCCAAAAACTAACCTTGATAATCGATCTAGGACATGACCCTGACACGCAAACCCCGACGACCGATTCGAAATCCAACCATGAGATATGACCCAGGTGGCTGACCCCGAATTTCGACCTGAGGCCCTTTATTTCTAATTGAGACCGGATATTCGATCCAAGACCTGACCACGACACCCGAACTTGAACATGATCAATCAATTCAGTTTTTGACTTCGACACTCGAATTAAGACTCGACTTCCAAATTAGGACCCAACCTCAACAACCAATAATCGATGCGAGACCCAAGATTCGACTTTCAAATTGAAATTTCAACCACAAGTTCTGAACCGGGATCCACCACACCCGACTCGACACCTAACTTTCAAATTTGGATTTAAATTATTTTTTTAAAAACAAAACATTAAATTTCTTTTGTGTGGGGGGAGGGGAGGGGGCTGGTAGGGTGGGGTAAAGGATATTTTTTTTTAAAAAAAATTGAAAATTAAAACAAACTTTAATTTATTTATTATTTGGGGGGGGGGGGGGGGGTTTATGTGGTTGGGGTAAAAAAAAGGGAAATTTTTATTCATTTTTTCAAAAATAAAGTCTTAAATTTTTTTGTGGGGTTTGGGGGTAGTCAGGGGTTGGACGGAGTAAAAAGAATGAAAATTTTAAAATTTGAACTACTTTGTAAAAATTAAAATTTTGAAATTGTTATTATTTTTTTTTTGGTTGGGAAAGGGGCTAGTTTGGGGTAAGGGGTAAAATAATTGTTTTTTTAAAAAAGAAATTTTAGTTATTATTTTTTTGAATGGGGAGAGTTGGGGTAAGAAAAAAAATTTTAATTTGAGATTGGAGAAGAGTTTGGGAAGTCATTTTCCTAAATTTGAGGAAAATAAGTTGATTTGGAAAACATTTTCCAAAACATTTAATCAACCAAACATGAGAAATTGGAAAACAATTTTCAGAAAATGTTTTCCTTCATAATTAATCATCCCTCAACTATGACTCAAATCTAATGTACATCCTTATATTATCTAAGTAAGCAAATGACATCCTTATACTATCCAAAAAATAACAAGAATCACCCTTCAAGTATATTTTTGTCAAGAAACTGATTGAACCAATAAAAAATATATTTTTTAATTTGATCATGTCTTAGCCATGGTGAAAAGATCAAAGTTACCTAAAAAGAATAAGGATATGGATAAGAAATGAATCTTTCATTCTCGAACTTTAAATTTTGTGTGTTGTTAGTTTTTATGTTTTTTTGCATCATCAAGTAAATTGACTGGCAACAATGCATAAGTCTTGAAATAATTATACAGTAGGTTCCGATGGTTAGAAATATTATGTAAAAAAAAAATACATTTTAAAAATATTATGCCCAATTATTTTGAGATTTTCTTTAATAAAATATTCAGTATGTATGTACGTTATATACAATGCAATTCACATTTTATACAATGTACAGAAATGCTGGAAATTTAGGGAAATTTCGTACGCGTTTAGTTATGAAAATAAAAAAATAATTACTTTATTTGAAATTTTTGAAGTTGAAGTTGTATTTGACCATACTTTTTACAAAGAATATTTAGAATTTGAAAATATTTTGTCTGAATATGATTTCAACCCTCAATTTCTAAAAATTAGAAAAATCACCCAACTTGACTAGCTTAATCATGTGTACATATATTCATTCGACTTGACACTTTTTTTTTTTTGTTGGTGGCGTGAGTTTCTTAAAAAATAGACAGAAAGATGAATCTTGCAACTTTTTGAATAGTGCAATGATGTTTTTTGTTCACATATATAACACAAATATGATTTTAGATTTAAGTCATACTTTCGGAATAATTTTAGCCAAAGACTCTACCAAACACACCCTTAATGAAGAACCTGTAGAAGTGTTGAGTTTATGGAAGAGTATCTAACATTATGGATGAAGCATTTGATTCTGAGTTTGCTATGCGTCTCTTAGTTAAAATTTGGGCAAATTTGGGCTAAAATATTAAGATAGGGGTATATTTGCACCTTAAGTATAATGAAAGGGGTGTACATGTATTGAAAATATAACGAAGAATTTATTTAAACTATTTCTAATAGTACAAAGATTATAGGCTTATAGCCATCAAAATGGATTTAGCCCATGCGGCTGGCTCAACCTAACCCATTATTGGGGTAGGATTGAGATAAGTTTTTTTAAGCCCATTTAAAACTATGGCTTATAAGCCCAACCCATATAAGTCCTTGGCCTTTGAGGCCTGAACGAAGCTGGGACCGGGTCGGCCATGGGGCCAAAATTATTTATTTAAGGGTATCTTACAATACTCTCTCTAGTATATAAACTAATTATTTAAATGCACGTTATGTTGTAATTGTACAAATCTTACCGGATTTTGATACGTCCAGATATATGTATCTCGTTATATAGACTCAAAATTAAGTTAGTTTGTTCTAGATACACTCTATCTAAGTGGATTCACATGTATCTACAATAATAAACAAATTCCGCAACCTCGCTTCCCTGCCATCTCGCTTGCCACTCTCTTAACTTGCTCACGTATTTGGAATGCATCATAATAGATACATGTATCTCACATATCTAGTATCCAGGGCCATCTCAACAAGTTTGGGGCCTAACGCCAAACATTATGAAGAGGCCCTATTTTTAAGTTGATAAATATAAATTGAATAATTATAATATACTAGTGTGATCCTACAAATGAGGTATGGAGAGGTAGCATATATGTAGACATTATGAAGTAAGAATGCAAATAATGTAAATTTTCAATGAAAATTATATAATATAAAGTTGGAATAATAAAACATGACTCAAAATTTTAAAAATATGATGATATTAAAATAGTGTAGCGATGAATTTGATAAGTTAATAAATAATATTAAAATAGTGTTGATTAGTTTTAGTGCTTGAAATTTGAATAAGACACCAAAAATAAATTTGATCTTTTTATAAACACACAACAATAGATATCACATAATGTAGAATGTTTGAATGTTTGAGAGACTTAAGAATATTCAATAATGAAAGAATAAAAAATAGTGAAAGGAGAATAAAGAAAAGTAAGTATAAGAACACAATACTATTGGGTTATGATAATCGTCAAAATATAAATGAGCTAGACAACAAAATAGATAGCCACATGCAAAACTAGAAAGCATACTACAATTAACTAGCCACATAAGAATCTAGAAAAGACACTACAATCAACTAAACAATATTCAATTTCTCAATTATATTTTCTATACAAAAAAATATTTTCAAATTTACCAATACTATGAAATTTTTTTAACAATATATATATATATATATATATATATATATATATATATATATATAAACACATATCTTTGAGAGAAAATGGGGGGCTCAAAAAGTTTGGGGCCCCAAACGATTGTTTTAGTGGCCTTATGATCGAGACGACCCTGCTAGTATCCTAGATATGTATGCTAATTACACTAGATTTTTTGCTAGTGTATTGAAGCAACACCATTATTCGCCATATTTGATTTGAAAATCTTCTCATTTTCTTGATGTTTTAGAATTTTAATTTTGAAAATAAATAAAAAAAAAGGGCTAGTCCACCCCAGTCCTCAACCCTTCTAGGGTTGGGTTGAGCATTTTCAAACCCTTCCAAAAGAAGGATCAGTCCGCCCTAGCCCTTCAAATTTCTTGGGCCGTGAGGCTTGAATCAAATGGAGTTGGGCTGACCCTTTTTAAAAACTCTGTCAGAGATAGACTTAACCTTTTTCCGTAAAATATTTCTAGCTAATAGCGTTTTCTTTATATATGTGTGTGTGCTAGTGCATATATTAGTATTTTAAAGCTCACAAATATGTATTTGAAAGAATGTTCGTCTTGTGAATGGAAAAATGATACTCCCTTCGTTTCTAAAATAATGACATAGTTTGACATGTACCAAACTGACAGAGTTTAGAAAAGTAAAAAAAGAAAAAACTTTTCAATTTTGTGGTCCTAAATAAAATTTGTGTCAAATGTATTAAAATACCCTTTAATTTCCTGGTCTTAAATATGCCACACATAAAGATGAAATTTAAGTGTTGCCAACAAAAACAAGGAAACATTCTTTTTTAAATAAGCTAAAAAGGGAAGTAGATCATTATTTTCAAAATGAAGTTAAAAAAAAAAAGGGTCCTTCGATGAAAATCAAATGTTACACTTGCGATTTATATTTTTTTTTACTTTTCTAAACTCTGTCATTTTGGTACATGTCAAACTATGCCATTATTTTTTTGATAATGTTGGTTCTAGTTCTAGTATGTTCAAGAAATATCTTTTTTAGTCCAACCCCTATCAAATATTTGAATTTATTTGTTATAGTTATATTTTTATTGATGACCTTTTTCTTTTTAGTTTTTTTTTTTTTCAAAGAGAGCAAACATGAATGAATTTTTTTTAGTTCCCTTTTATATATGTGCACGTGCATATATTATTACTTCTATTACTCGATAAATGTACTTGAGAGAATGATTTACCCATAAATGAAAAACATGATAATAAGGAGGATCCTTAATTTCTTGAGTTTGAAGTGAATCTTGCAATTACTGGTAAATGTACTGCCCCTTACGGTTGTTTTGTGTTTTTGTTATGTTTTATCTATTTTATCCATTTTTACAGCTTATGTATGTCATTTTTACGGATGAGGGACGTGATTTTAGAAGTGATTAGACAGATTTTGATGAGATTTTTAGTTTCGAAAATTGGTAAATTTGACCAAAATTAACATTCCAGGTAAATGCTTTCGAAATTAAATTTTGACAGTTCTGTTAGGTCCAAGTCTAGAGCGTTTCTCGCAATTATAATGTTGTTCACAATTGCTGGATCAGAGTAGTGTCTCTGAGGGGGTATGAGAGGTTTGCAATGATGATGGTTGGTTCAAAATTGTGATACTTGGTCGGGATCGGGTTCCTCACAATTGCAATGATCCATTCACAATTGGAAAGATTTCAAGATTTTGGTAGGTATATGAGTACTACGTGACATAATACATGTAGGATATCACATAGAACATAGGATGTCAAGTAAGATGTGTGCGTCTTTATTCATATACAAGTTTAAGGCCTCAATTGTTTTCATTGAGATTAAGACGTCTGAATATGAATGAACATCTGAATGATTAAGATATTGTCTCTAGATCTTAATACTAAATGGTTATGACGGTTTATTTTTAATTATTTGAATGTGCATAATTTTTTTAATTTATAAACATAATAATTATGCAATTGAAACAAAATAATAATTAAATATTAGAAATATATAAATTTAATAAAAAAAATATTATTTGAGGAAAAAATTAGATATTTATGTTAGCTAGTGATGGTGGATATTATTTGAAGTGGAGGTGATGATTGAAGGATATGTGGTAGTTGACGATTGCTGGTGATAAATGACAACGATGTTAGTTGTGATGGTGAAGATAGTTGATAGTAGAGATTGGTCGTAATAGTGGTAGTGTCCATCAGTGATGGAGAGAATGGTGGAGTTGACGGTGGTGGTGGTGGTATTGAATGTAATTATAATGATGGAGTGATGGGGTTGTGTGGTAGCGACTGAAACTAGTAATTGACAATGATAATGTGAATTAAATATTAAAACTATTTATTTTCTTAACATCTGAATATGTTCGAATTGAAAATTATTAAGTATTAAATTTACAAAACATAACAAACATAGTCTCACAAGATAAAATTAAACAATATAATAATTAAATGTTATATCAATAATTATTTGAAAAAATATTAATATAACATAATCAAGTCACTAAATTAATATATTATTTACTCTATTTAAATTATAAACAATGTGTATAATCACTTAATATGAGATGCTACTCATTATTGGTTATAACAAAAAAAAGAAAAAGAAGATGCTAATTAATGGTTTGAAAGTGCAGTTTCAGACTTCTTTTTGGATTTGACCGAATCAGATCTTTAAGAGCTATTATGTGGTAAAACTTAAAAAAACCAAATGTGATTTAATCTCTAAACCATTTAAATTCAGATCCTCATTAAATGCAACTAAATAAGATCTAAGTGTCTATTTGTGCACAACAATAGTTGGAGGGCATATATATAAGCCGAGACCAAGTTAAATACTAGCATTTTTACCTATAAAGTTTTTACTTTCAATCTGGTATCCAGTTTATTATTTTTGAACACAAAAGTAGAAAAAAATTGAGTTCAATAACATGTATATATATTAACATAAAAGGGATCCCAATATATGTATAGGGGACAACTCAAAAATTTTTACGCATCTCCTTCATTCGCATTATCCGCACTAGAAAGATATGCCATGGGAACTACATCGTTTAGATTAGTTCATCTTTTGTATATATAAACCTACTATGATTATTAATAAATAAATCCTTCCATTCTTAAGAGAAAAAAAAACATAAAAGGGATGGTGACTTCATAAAAGCAATTTGTGGAGATAGAATTGATCAATTAGTAGAAGTCTTTACCAATCAAATGGCTCTTTGATCAAGTCAAATTCTTGCTAATTGTGCTAGACTAATTCTTTCTACTTAATTTTCCATTTTAATTGTCCATCTTATAAATTAATTAAGCAAACTACTTCTTTTGGAGATATTTTAAAGTAAGGAAACCTAATAAAATTCTAGTCCATTACCTATAAGGATTCTTAAATCATACTCCTTCCATCCAATTTTATTGTTATGTTACGCTTTTCGAAAGTTAAATTGACTAATTTCCAAAGTGAAATTAGATTACATTAATTCAATATTTTAAACGAAAAAAAAATAGATATTCAAAAACTACAGGAAAAATACTATAAATTGCAATTTTTGCATATCGATATAATAAAAAAAAATATATCATAAAATATTAGTCAAAGTTCTTATTGTTTCACTCTAAAAAAGAATATCATGACAATTAAAAAAGGACAGAGGGAGTATCTTACCAAAACTAACTCCAAGTAGGTCAACTCACATACTCATTTGAATAGTCAATAAACTTGAAATTAGTTTTTGATGTTTGACAAAAAAAAATTATGTTTAAAAGAAAACCAACGATCGTGTTTCGATTCTCTTTCTTTTTCAAAATCGACGTATATCTATCGATTTTAAAGTCCAAAATCATAATTAAAGAGCATTAATAAAAGTTATGGATGTATTTGATCAACCAACATGAATGGTCCAGTGGTAGAACTGTTGAGTCCCATGTAAATACTTGAATTTGATTTCCAGTTGAAACAATTCATTTTGGTGTTTTCTTTATAACTTTTTAAAGGCATAATACATAAATATATTCTTTAATTAGGCTTCAGCTGATATCTATGCCTTCCAACTTTGAGTTTGCACAAGTAGACACTTAAATTTGTATAAGATTGAAGAAATAGACACATTCATCCTATGTGACATCCTACATGACGATTTTGTGTCCTATGTGGTAGCCTAGGTGTATTATGGCATATGGGACGTGTGTGTCCACATGTTCAGTTTCATACAAATTTAATTGTCTAGTTATACACACCCAAAGCTTCTTCTCGAAAAATTCATTGTGTTCTTATATTCTCTAATTTAGTAATGTACTTCTTGTGGAGATAAGGAATTGATCAATTTGTAGAAGACTTTATCACTCAAATGTCTGTTTGATCAATTCAAATTCATTTCAATTAAACAAATGCTAATTGTGTTGGACTAATTCTTTTGTACTTGATGTGTCCTTTTAATTATCCATCTTATAATCAATTAAGCAAACATCCAACGTAATTCTTGTCACCAAGAAATCAACAAAAAATAAGAGCTATGGCAAAGTACACTACTTTTCTCGCCCTCCTTCTTTGCCTCTTCCTTATTGCTGCAACTAGAGTCGACATGATTCTATAGCTATCAAATATAATGATTTGTTTAAGCTTACGAATTTTTAAAATATTCATTTTTATTAAACTTTGTGACTAGTTAAACATGTTCGATAAGTGAAATTTGCTATGTCAAGTACATACCATGATTTCCCAATTTTTTCATTTTTGCAGAAATACTAATGGTAGAAGGCAAATATTGTTGAAAAAAGAGTGACAAGTGGAATGGACCTTGCCAATACTCTTACAAATGTAGTTATCATTGCAAACACTACTATGGAGCTAAATATGGTATATGTAAGAAGTACAAACCATGGGGTCACAAATATTACTGGGCAAAATATGCTTGTTAATGCTACTCACTTTGCCACTACTAAGAATCTTTCAGTGTCTCATGACTTGGTTTTGATTATGTAAACAAATTGTTAGTGAAAAACTTACAAGATAACAAAATTACAAGATTACAATTGAAAATAAAATGAAGAAATAAAATCTCTTCAAGGTTGAGGCGCGAATATCTCGCTCTCTTTAAGGAGATTCAAGCCCACTGCAACAAATGTTTTTCACCGGTCCAGCAGTAGTCCTCTTGACTTGTCTCCTCCAGGATACAACAACCTTCACAATGTATAACTCAACAACTCTGGACAAGAGTTGAGTTCAAAGTTTCACAAAAAGAACACCTCCCTTCAACTAATAAGAACTCTCTTTTTGACAAACTTTTTGTACTCTATATTTTTCTCTTGTATGTTGTGTGTAACAAACCAAATGAAAACCACCACTATTTATACTAGAAGAAATCTTCCTAGCAATGAATAGGAAGATAAATTGTGTAGTAAATAGTGAAGATAATAGCCTTAGGAATTACATAGGTTATAAGGTGTAATGGAGAAATAAAGAGTAAAAAATAATGTGGGCAACAAATGCCCCTCAACGTGCAAGTGCAACTCAACGGACAAAAGTCAATGTGTGAATTCTCTAACTGCCAATGAGGAAGCAGTAAAGAAATGTCAACCAACGACAACAATGAATAGAGGCACTAACTCCTAAATCATTCAGCATTCTTATAATTCCAAATAAAGCAAGTTAATATATTAATATATTAATATTAAAATACTAATAAACCAACAATCCCCCACTCATTTTAATATTAGCTAAGAGAGTCCATCAGTTGAAGGAAGACTACTATGCATAATAAAGGTGTGCTCTGCATTGAACCTCCACTTAGTGAAATAGTAACTTTTACTCCTGAGTCGTAGTGGTCTCAGAATTGAACTATGACTGCTTAAGGAAAATAAAATATCACTGCTCACAGAAAATAATCAAGGTGTTGACATGAGCTTTAAAGCCAGCATGTTATGGCTATGTGCTCTCCCAGTTTCATGAGTGTTTTTGAGAATAAGCCCAATTCTCACAGGAAGCAACCTACGTCCACACATCACATAGGTGAAATCTGTCGAGAGTGCTCCTGTAAGCTTAACACTCCACCTATACAGGCTACAAATATTCATTAAGAGTTTTATCAACTCAATCTTCACAAACTACAGGAAACAATGCACTCACATCATAGGAAGGGAAAAAAAAAAGTGCATTTTTCACAACAAGTCATCATATGATTAGTTTTTCCCTTTGAACCTGGTTATAGGATCTTTAGTCCCCAGGTTGGGTTTCCTCATATATGACTCAAGGATTTATAGGCTTCAATCCTATTCCCCTCGATGTGCTCCAGATCTTCTCTCTCGTTAAGGCCTTAGTAAGAACATCTGCAAGATTATCATAAGATTTGACATAATTAACATTAATGGTACCATTTGTCAAATACGATCTTACATTACTGCGTTTCCTCCTTATACGTCTGGATCTATCGTTGTAATAATAGTTTTGAACTCTACCAATCACAGCGGTGCTATCACAATGTATTAAAATAGGAGGAATTGGTTTTTCAAAATCTGGTATTTGAAACAGTAAATCTCTTAATCAATTCGCTTCTTCACTAGCTGAAGCTAAAACAATTAGTTCAGCCTCCACGGTAGAGTTAGCAATTATAGTTTGCTTTTTTGATCTCCAACAAATAGCACCACCACCTAAAGTAAAGACATAACCAGTGGTAGAACACGAATCACCCGATAAAGTGTTCCAATCTACATGACAAAAGCCTTCAACTACAACAAAATATTTTTTATAAAACAAACCACAATTTTTCGTTCCAATTAAATATCTCATAACTCTTGTTACAACATGCCAATGTTCATTACCTGACTTGCTTGTAAACCTGTCAAGTACTCCTACTGCATATGCAATATCAGGCCTAGTGCAATCAGTCACATATCTCAAACTTTTGATTATGCTAGCGTATTTCTTTTGATTTATTACATCATTTTCACTTTCAACAGGAAATAAGTGAACGCTTGAATCAAAAGGAGTAGCAACATGCTTGCAATCAAGAAAGTTATATTTTGTCAAAATTTTCTCAACATAATGTGACTGGTCAAGGAAAATTCCATCACATGTTCTTGTTATTTTTATTCCAAGAATAAAATTTGCATCACTAAGATCTTTCATATCAAAATGGCTTCTAAGAATAGTTTTAGCTTTATCAATAACATTCATGTTAGAGCCAAAGATCAATAAATCATTAATATATAGACAAATAATCACATGTGAATTATTCCAAGACTTATGATATATGCACTTATCACACTCATTTGTTTTAAAACCATTTTCAATCATGCAGGAATCAAAATTTTCATGACATTGCTTTGGTGCCTGTTTCAAGCCATAGAGGGATTTAGTAAGTTTACACACTTTGCTTTCTTGGTCTGCTTCAACAAAAAACTCGGGTTGTTCCATATAAATTTCCTCATTTAGGTCTCCATTTCAAAAAACAGTTTTTACATCCATTTGATGAATTTGCAAATAAAAAATTGCAGCCATAGCAATTAACAGTCTTATGAATGTAATTCTTGTTACTGGTGAAAAAGTATCAAAAAATTCTTGGCCTTCTAGTTGTTTAAAACCTTTTGCAACTAGTCTAGCCTTATATTTATCGATAGATCCATCCGATTTCAACTTTTTTCGTAAGACCCATTTGCAACCAATAGTTTTACAACCCAATGATAAATCAACTAACTTACAAGTTTTATTAGAAATCAGTGATGCCATTTCATCATTTACAGCTTCTTTTCAAAATATAGAATCATGTGAAGATAATACTTCTTTCAAAGTAAGAGGGTCATCTCGAACATTAAACACATAAAAATCAGGATCAAAATCTTTTTCTACTCTAGTTCTTTTACTTCTTCTTAACTCAAAATCATCAATTTCTTTATTTTTTTAAGTAGAAGTAGAAGAAATAGGTAGTGACAAAATATTTTGTTCAATCCTTTGACCCCCACTATTTTTTTAATCAAAAGGGAATTTATTTTCATGAAAAATAGCATCACTCGATTCTATCACAATATTATCTTCAAGATTAAAAAATCTATAGGCTGCACTATTTGAAGCATAACCAAGAAAAACACAAGTAGTAACTTTCTTACTCAATTTTGTAATCTTGGGATCCATTAGCCTCACAAAGGCTAGACAACCCCAAACTCTTAGATATCCCAAACTTGGCTTGTAACCTTTCCACAATTAAAAAGGTGTCAATTTAGACTTTTTATGAGGCACACGATTCAACACATAACAAGCTGTTAAAATAGCTTCACCCCAAAAATTTAAAGGTGCATGTGACTCAATAAGCATGACATTAGTCAATTTAACTAAAGTTCTATTTTTCCTTTCCGCTACTCCATTAGATGAAGGAGAGTAAGGAGGAGTAGTTTCATGAATTATTTTCAATGATCTAACAAAAGAATTAAACTCATTTGACTCATATTCACGGCCTCTATCACTTCTAATTCTTTTTATTTTTCTTCCAAACTGATTTTTAACCTCATGGAGATAAGTTTTGAAATTTTCAACAACATCACTTTTATTTTTCATCAAGTAAACATATGTAAACTTAGAAAAATTCATCAATGAAAGTGATAAAATATCTATTACCTCCACGAGTTAAAATTTCACCAAGTTCACAAATATCAGTATGAACTAATTCTAACAAATCAGTTTTTCTTTCAATTTGAAAATGAGGTCTTTTAGTGATTTTGACTTTACTACAAGTCTCACATTTTTCAAAATTCTTTTTAATCATTGAGATTAATCCTAAACTACTCATGATTCCAACATAACGATCATTAATATGGCACAAATGAGCATGTCAAAAATTAGTAGAAGAAAGCATATAAACAGAAGTAGAAACTTTATTCATTTCAACATTTAGTTTAAACATCCCATCACAAGCATACCCCTTTCCCAAAAATACCCTTCTTCACAATTACATATTGATCAGATTCAATAATCTGTTTAAATCATGCTTTATTAAGAAGAAAACTAGACATCAAATTTTTCCTTATAGGAGTATAAAGTACATCTTTCAAAGTTAATACCCTTTCAGAAGTAAAAAATAATTCGACATCTCCCATTCCAAGCACTTGAATAGTATGTGAATCACTAAGCATGATGGTTTTGGGCTCCTCAAAATGAATATATTTTTTAAACCAGTCTTTGTCATAACAGACATGACGGTTTGCACCAGAATCAGTCCACCATCCATCAACACTCTCAACCATGTTTATGTCGGTAATTACTGCCACAAAAGGTTCTTCGGTAACTTTTGCCTGAGGGTTAGGACCACGTTTCCGGAATCTGTAAAATCGAGCAATATGCCCACTCTTGCCACAAACAAAGCACGGTCCCTTATCTTGAACTTGTTGAATTTGTGCTTGGTTATTTTCACCATTATTTTTCTTGGGAGGTCTACCATTATTTTTCTTGAAATTTTTCTTCTTAGGCTTCAAAGAAATATTTTTGTGAGTTTCAGGAGTAGCATTGTTTGAAGTAATTAAATTCACCTTCGTTGTAATGTTGTTCTCTTCTATTTGTAAAAGTGCATCTTGGCCTCTTGCCTCTTCTTCCATGCGGATTTCATTATCAAGGTTTCAAGGGAGGTTTCTTTTTGTTTGTGGCGCATAGTTTTTTGAAATTCCTTCCAAGAAGGTGGAAGTTTATCTACTATGCCACAAACAATAAGGTTATCTCCAATTTTAACCTCCTCGGACCTAAGCTCTCCAACAATCATTATAAAGTCTTGAGCTTGGTCTACCACTGATTTATTGTCCACCATTTGGAAATGAAAAATCTACTAGTTGCATATTTTTTCGCTCCCGCCTCCTCGGTATCATACTTACTCTGCAATGCTTTCCAAATTTTCTTTGCACTAGAGTAAGTTCTATCATAATAATCATAAAAATTATCAGATAGACAATTAAGAAGATAATATCGACCCTTATAGGAGTCACCATCATACTTTTCCACTTTCTCATGATGAGAAATAAGTTCATCATCATCCATGGAGGTGTCATCAACTTTATTAGGATTCTTCTCAGGTAATACATAAGAAACATTGAGAAGACTTAAGTAGAAAAATACTTTATCCTTCCATCTCTTAAAATGGTTACCATTGAACCAAAATGGTGTGTTAAGGTCTCCCATTTTGACATCCGCAATTTTTTCAATTGTAGCCATTAGTGAGTCTCCTTAAAATTGTTAGTGAAAAACTTACAAGATAACAAAATTACAAAATTACAATTGAAAATAAAATGAAGAAATACAATCTCTTCAAGGCTGAGGCGCGGATATCTGGCTCTCTTTAAGGAGATTCAAGCCCACTGCAACAAATGTTTTTCACCGGTCCAGCAGTAGTCCTCTTGACTTGTCCCCTCCAGGATACAACAACCTTCACAAAGTATAACTCAACAACTCTGGACAAGAGTTAAGTCCAAAGCTCCACAAAAAGAACACCTCCCTTCAACTAATAAGAACTCTCTTTTTGACAAACTTTTTGCGCTCTATATTTTTCTCTTGTATGTTGTGTGTAACAAACCAAATGAAAACCACCACTATTTATACTAGAAGAAGTCTTCCTAGCAATGAATAGAAAGATAAATTGTGTAGTAAATAGTGAAGATAATAGCCTTAGGAGTTACATAGGTTGTAAGGTGTAATGGAGAAGTAAAGAGTAAAAAATAATGTGGGCAACAAATGCCCCTCAACGTGCAAGTGCAACTCAACGGACAAAAGTCAATGTGTGCATTCTCTAACTGCCAATGAAGAAGCAGTAAAGAAATGTCCACCAACGGCAGCAATGAATAGAGGCACTAACTCCTAAATCATTCAGCATTCTTGTAACTCCAAATAACGCAAGTTAATATATTAAGATATTAATATTAAAATACTAATAAACCAACACAAATAATTAAGAAACCTATTTTATGTGTGTAACAATGTAATAAGGATGATTTATGTGTGCAACTATTTTACCCAAAGCTTTGCGTGATGAATAAATGTATTGTATTGTATTCAACCAACATGAATGATCTAGTGGTTGAACTGTTTTAATGCCATGGTTCATACATGGGTTTTATTCCCGATTGAAATAATTCATTTTGGTGATTTTTTTTTTATAATTTTCTAAAACAGACGAAGTTCCTCGGTCTTATAAGAGGGGCAATTGTTGTTTTTTTACATCTGTTTCCCAATAAAAGTGTGATTTATATATTTTATATAATTGACAAGCGTTACTCCGTTTTAACCTAGACAGTGCCCTAATTTTTTTCTTATCGTGACACCATTTATTGATGTTATAAAGTCTATCAATTATTCTCAATTTTGACCTATAGCTAATGTATGTCCGTCGATTTTGACTTTTTTTAGTTTTTTTTTTTTTTAGTATACATATAGTGCAAGTGCAAGAAAAATTATTTGAGGAATTTTTTTTATTTATGGACTAAGCACGGAGAGCAAGGAACTCGTGTTCAAGTAGAATTGGAATCCCTAGTGAAACTTGGTTTAGTTTTGGACAATAAAGTGTAGAAGATTTAAATTTGACCATCAAACTTCCATATAAAGCATAACATTGATGCTATTGAGACTTATGCTAGATGTTGTAAAAATATCTTGGATTAACTAGGATAGAATCGCAAGCAAGGAAAATAGAGAAGAAAATTAACACAAGAATTTAGAGAGGTTTTGCTAGGTCTAATCCTTCAAGCAAAAGCAAAGAAAGTTTTCTACTATGAAATAAAAGAAAAAGTGTACAATTTTTTAGAGTCTTCAACTATATCCCCTATATATCGATCCTAACTAGTCCCAAACCTATAAAGAAAAGGTCCTACGAATATATTCTTTTTCCAAACCTATTAGAATAAGGGGTCTAGACCTATACCACTAGGAATTATGATTTCCTAAAATATATATGGAAAAAATGAAGATATAATTAACAAACCTTTTCCTTTTGAATTGTCTACATTAACAGGAATAACGTCTCTGTGCCTTGCCTTCATCCCTCGAAAGGATTTATTGAGTACTACACACACCAATCAAGTCTAGTCAATGCCTTAATTATCATGCGTTGACACTTCATGTTAACAACGTTTACAAATCATTTTGGTCGGTTTATTACTCTATTTTCCCTACATGTTGCAACGATTTACAACTATAGTTATATGGGTGCATCTACATCATTTTGATTAATATATTGTAGTGAACTACTGGGCTGAGCTAGTGGAGATTCACTTCTAGCTCTATGCAATCACTAACACCACAATATATGCCTTTTCCTTTTGACTATCTAGTGAGACATGAATTCATTGAATGTCACATTACTACTAATAATTGACCATGGAGTCTTTTGATCTATGAACCATAACTTGTAACCTTTTACTCTACTTGATACTCTAGTAATATTCACTTTTTTTCCCTCGGCTCAAGTTTTCCATCCCTTACACAAGCATACGTAGGATAACCAAACATCCTTCAAATGATCAGCAGGCAGGCAAACTCAAAGCAGTAGTTTGAACTCAATAGTTGTGGATAGAGATCTATTGATCAAATAACAAGTTGTATTAATTACTTCGGCCCAAAAATTCTTGCTAACAAGTCTAGAATAAAGTTTACCCTTCATGAGTACTATGGAGACTTTACACACTTAAAAGTGAAAATTATACCCTTGATCATCCAATGTCGAAAGAGAAATCAAATTCCTCTTCATTCAAGGAACATGCCAACACTTAAAAATATTTCTGATAAAGCTAACAAACATTCTCAATTTGATATTACCAACATCCTATTAAAATCTTTATATTATTTTCTACATTAATTCTTCATGTCCATTATATATTCCATTCCTAAATCTATTTGTACAAAGGGCCTCCTAAACTAATAGGGATGATGAATTTTTTTAAATATACAGGGGGGAATTCGATTTTGATGTTTTTTTTAGCTTTGTAATTATGCAATTACTACATTTATCTAGTCCCTTCGATTATTTATTTGTAACCTGTAACTGCTTGATTTAGTAAAGTTTATGAGGGAAATCCTCATGGTTTTTTACTCTTTTGAACAAGGAATTTTTTACGGTAAATATTTGTGTTCTTATATACTGAACTTTACTTAGTGTTTGATATCAGAAAAGCTCCATGTATTTACACAAACAAATGGTGACCTCATAAAAGCAATTTGTGGAGATATAGAATTGATCAATTAGTAGAAGACTTTATCACTCAATAATGGCTCTTTGATCAATTCAAAATTCCTTTCAATTAAATAAATGCTAATTGTGCTGGACTAATTCTTTGTACTTGATGTGTCCTTTTAATTATCCATCTTATAATTAATTAAGCAAACATCCAACGTAATCCTTGAACAAATCAAATGGAATTAAGTTGACAATATGAGTTTTCCACACTATAAATACAACCATTTCAATTGTTTGTTTCCTCACCAGAAAAATCAACAGAAAATAAGAGCTATGGCAAAGTACACTACTTTTCTCGCCCTTCTCTTTTGCCTCTTCCTTGTTGCTGCAACTGGTGAGTCAACATGATACTATAGATACCAAATATAATGATTTGTTTAAGATTACAAATTTTTAAAATATTTTTTTCTTATTAAATTTTGTGACCAGTCAAACATGATTATATAGCTATATAATGATTTGTTTAAAATTACGAATTTTTAAAATATTTGATTGTTTTTAGGAAATAAAATTTGTTTAGAAATTATGATAAATTTGCTATCTCAAGTACATACCATGATTTTTCTATTTTCTCATTTTTGCAGAAATACAAATGGCAGAAGGAAAATACTGTTGGAAAAAGAGTGACAAGTGGAATGGACCTTGCCAATACTCTTACAAATGTAGTTATCATTGCAAGCACTACTATGGAGCTAAATATGGTATCTGTAAGAAGTATAAACCATGGGGTCACAAATATTACTGGGCAAAATATGCTTGCTACTGCTACTCACCTTGCTACTACTAAGAATCTTTCAGTGTCTCATGGCCTGGCATTGACTATGTAAACAAATAATTAAGAAGCTACCTATTTTATGTGTGTAACAATGTAATAAGGCTAATTTATGTATGCAACTATTTTGGCCAAGCTTTGCGTGATGAATAAATGTATTGTATGTTTTTCTATGAGTATTAATTGATGCTACGGTGTTTTTCTATATGAATACTTAGTGTGTAAAGTATCATGCAAGGCAAAGCTAAAATGAATAATAACTACAAGAGTCCACATACATGCGTATTTATCACGCCCCAAGCGTAGACTCTATGGAAGATCGATACTCATGAATGCCGTTGTTGGTCCGATCATACCCATAATATAGCATTAGACATGTCATACATCTAGACATGAACGAAAACATAGCTTAAAAGCATTCGAAGGGAAGTCTTGTAAATGAAACACTGTTCATTAATGTAAATCATAGTACTGAAATCACTGATAAAGGACACAGAGGTCAAACTGAAGCATAACTAGCTATATACCTATGAAACCTCTAAATATAACTGAGTACTGACTTAATGACTATCATTACCTCTTTATTGAACTCATCAACTTTAATGGAGGTATGCCACCATGGATTCTTTGATTCCTCTCTTTGAAAATAAATTGTCCTCGAATTTGAATCTTGCAAAATAAAAAATACATGCAGTAGTAAACAACATCCACTACTAGAAAACAACAATAATATTTATGACCAAAACGACCATAAAAGAATCACTTTTAATTAATGTAACTCATAGTACTAAATCACTAGCTATGACTATTTTGAAGAACATAGATGTCTCTTTTAAGGTTTTAGAATTTGGGGTGTGTTCAACAGCATAGGAAAATGTTTTTCTAGTAAATATTTCTTAGAAATTAAGTTGATTTCTAACTTATTTTTTTGTTCTTGGTTGATGAGTGGAAAATATTTTCCATAAAATATTTTCTAGTGTATAATTGGTGAATAAAACATATTTTTTTAGAAAACATCTTTTATATTTAGCTACAAAGTAGAAACATACTTTTTAGAAAAATAGTTTCTTACTTCAAAACCAACCTCGATAATCGATCTAACATTCAACCCCAACCTCGACCCAAGACCCAACCCGCCTCAAGACTTGACTTGGATCTTGGCTCGAGACCCGACTCCTACTACGACTTGAGACCTGACCTTGACTCAAGACCTCGACCCCAAGACCCGACCTAACTCGAGATTTGTCTACAATGCTAGCCCTTACTTGAGACTCGACCCTAACCCTAACCCAAGATTTGACCCCAACCACGACCTGGGCCTGACCTCGATAGAATAGCTCTGACTTTAACACCGACCCCGACCCGAGACCTAAACCAATCCTTAACCGAGACCTGACCCCAACCTTAACCTCAACCTGAGACCCCGACCCTAACTCGAGACCCAACCCTGACCCTCACTCAAGATCCGACCCCCACCCGAGACTTGACACAGATCCAAGACCCAAGACCTTGACCTATGCCTGATCCTGACTCCGACCTGAGACCCAACCGAGACCTCGACCTAATACCTAAACTTGACCTCGACCCCGACCCCAAACCTTGATCCAACCTTGACATCGACACTCAATTTTCAATTTTTGAACCCTGATTTGACATTGACACCTGAATCGAGACCCGAAACTAGACTCCAACTTAAGACCCGACCTCGACTTGAGACACAACCCGCCTTCAACCTAAGATCCAACCTTGACCCAAGACTCGACCCCGACCCGAGACCCTGACTTGTGACACGACCCTGACCCGAAACCAACCCAATCCTTGACTCCGACCTGATATATGGCCCTGACCTGAGACCCGATACCCTTGTTTGTACTTATTCACGTTGAGGATTTTATTTTATTATTAATAAGAGGCTTCTAACGCTCTGTCTAGTGGTATAAATTTGTTTTTTTAAAAAAAAAAAAGAAGAGGAAACTATGTCCAAGTAGAATTGGAATTGCTAATGTAACTCGGTTTGGCTTTGAAGAACAAAATTTAGCAGATTTGACCATCAACACTTCCATATAAAGCACCACATTGATGCTATGCAGACTAACTATATATAGCTGTTGCCACACATTCAAAATTATTCTTGAAAAATAGTAGTCATTCTGATGGATTGTCACTTTTCTTATAAGAAACAATAACACTTGTTAATACTAGTAAATGAAATTTCGCTCATTTTCCTGAAAATCTTCTGCATATTTTCTTACAAACAAAAACATGGAGTCTTTGTGTGATTCCTTACTAAACTTGAGTTCGACGAAGTAGTCCATAACCTTGGGTACAATTGTGAAAATAACATGTATTAACACAAAGGGGTGGTGAACTCATAAAAGGAATGTGTGGAGATATAGAATTGATCAATTAGTAGAAGACTTTATCTCTCAAGCTCTTTGATCAATTCAAATTCTTTACAAGTAAAGAAATGCTAATTGTGTTAGACTAATTCTTTGTACTTGATGTGTCATAATTTAATTATCCATCTCTTATGACTAATTTATCAAAATCCAACGTAATCTTGAACAAATCAAATGGAATTAAGTTGACAACATGAGTTTCCAACACTATAAATACCACCATTTCAATTGTTTGTTTCCACCACAAGAAATCAACAGAAAATAAGAGCTATGGCAAAATACACTACTTTTCTCACCCTCCTCTTTTGCATCTTCCTTGTTGCTGCAACTGGTGAGTCGAATTCTAATGACATGATTCTATAGCTGCCAAATATAATGATTTTTAATTAGATTAAAAAATTTAAAATATTTTTATCTTATTAAATTTTGTGACTAATCAAACATGATTATATAGCCACCAAACGTAATGATTTGTTTAAAATTATGAATTTTTAAAATATTTACTTTTTTAGGAAATAAAATTTATTTAGAAATTATGATAAATTTGCTATTCAAGTACATATCACGAGTTTCCAATTTTCTCATTTCTTTCTCAGAAATACAAATGGCAGAAGGGAAATACTGTTGGAAAAAAAGTGACAAGTGGAATGGACCTTGTCAATACTCTTACAAATGTAGTCATCATTGCAAGTATTATTATGGAGCTAAATATGGTATCTGTAAGAAGTACAAACCATGGGGTCACAAATATTACTGGGCAAAATATGCTTGCTACTGTTACTCACCTTGCCACTACTAACAAACTTTCAGTGTCTCATGGCTTGGCTTTGACTATGTAAACAAATAAGTAAGAAGCTACCTATTTTATGTGTGTAACAATGTAATAAGGATGATTTATGTATTTAATCATTCTGGCCAAAAGTTGCGTGATGAGCAATTGTATTGTATGCTTTTCTATGAGTTTTAATTGATGTGAACTATGATATTTTTCTATATAAATATTTATTGTGTAAAGTACCATGCAAGAACAAGGCTTACATAAATACATATAGTGAACGATGACAAAAGCTATAAAAGATCCATCCCAAAGTCTGATAGGCATCAATATAGAACTTTTTTTTTTTTGGTTTCCCATCCGGTGTCTAGTATCCACATTGGAGACCAACTAAATTCGGATTCGCATCGGGAAGTCCCACATTGGGGTTAAACCGCTCCCTAACAAAGGCGACTCCATACCCAAGGGGAATCGAACCCGAGACCTCTTGATTAAGCTAGCGTTTGGCCATAGATTTTCAAATATTTTTGGTAAATATTATTTGGGTGAAATTTCACCATGTGTTTGGCCATAGTATTTGGGAAACATATTTTATTTTTTTAGAAAAATATGATTTATACCCATAAGTTTAAAATACTATCAAAACTAACCATAAGTTTCTATTACAAGTCAATTGGATCTTCATCAATAACCATATAATCACTTTTATATTCACTGAATATTTCATCACTGCTTTGGTGTTCACGTAAAAAATTATGTAATAGAACGTAAACAACTATTATAGAGGGTGTTTTTGTAAAAGATAAAAGTTTGGTGTAAATTTTCAATTTTTAAAAAGATCCCAAATAATGAGATTTGACCCAAATACTAGAAAAAACTAATATTTGGGAATATGGGATATTTGCCAAACACTATTTGCCAAATTTTTCCCCAAATATTACTTGAGAAATCTATGGCCAAACAGGTCCTGAGGATGAAGGAGTACTTACCACTCCACCACAACCCTTGTTGGTACACCAATATAGAACTACTACAAAAGACTGTGAATAGAACTAGAAACATACAAATATACAAACTTTCGGAATAAAAAAGACTAGTCAAATATACAGAAGAGATGAGTCAACTCTAGACACTAGTAAGCTCACCCTCAATCTTCAACTATCAACTGCACTGCATGAGGATCGCGGTCGACTAGATGCATCAAAGTGTGGTATATATGAGTACCAAAATAACGAGTACCTATGATAGGCATCATAGGCCGATCGAGCTCGATATTGTAAAAGCATACTCCCTCCGTTTCACAAAGAGTGACATGGTTTGACTTGGCACGAAATTTTAGAAAATAAAGAAAACTTTTGAATCTTGTGGTTCTATATTAAAGTTATGTCAAATGTACTAAATTGCCCTTCAATCTTGTGGCTTTAAACATGCCACATGGAATGCTGAAATTAAAATGTTACCAAAAAAGGAAAGAGGTCATTCTTTTTGAAACAGACTAAAAAGGAAAGGAGGTCATTCTTTTTGAAACGGAGGAAGCAATAAAATGTGAGCAAGTAAAACGGTAAGTAAGTTAGCTATAAGGGAACAATAATCGTAAGATAAGCCACAAGTCGCATAAGGAAAATCTAATATTGAATTTAAGTAATCTAGACTAGATGAAACCTAAATAGACCCCCATAAGCCTAGAAGGTGCATACAAGTGACAAAATAGAGGAAACTAATAATCTGACTAGACCCCATAAGCCTGACGAATACACACAGGAGCTTATATTAAGGAAGAGCATTATCAATAACATCTAAGAACATCAACCATAAACTCAAGCAAAGACTAATCGGAATCTGACATTGATATAGTCACGGAGGCATAACTCATCTTGTAATCTTACATCAGAATGGCTACAATGAAGACTAGCCTATTCCGGAATCTTACATCGGAAGGGTCGGTCATTCCCAGAATCTGACGTCAGAATATCCACACGAACCTAGCTCCAGAATCTTACATAAAAAAAAAAGCCACAACCAGACTAAGCATCTCTCAGAATCTTACGTGGAACAAATAGTCAATTCTAAAATCTTACATATCGAAATAAACATTGAGAACCTACATTCTCCCCAAATTTTACATCGAAATAGCTAGTCCCTTCTAGAATCTTACATCTGAAGACTACCACACAAGAGACGATCTTTCCCAGAATCTTACATCGGAGGATCCAATCACACAAAGAATAGAACTAATCATCTAAGGCAAGACTAAACATGAAACAAACCCAAAAAAGCCAGAACCAAAACCAAAAATTGTTTTCGAAGGTCAAAGTCCAACCTAAAAGGTCACATCTAACCTAAATCTGAGCTAGACGAACAATCAAAGCTAAAGTCTAAGGCATACGTTAGCCAACCCTAGGCTAAGGCTCTAACTATGCAAATAACAAGGTAATTCCAACTCATAACTAGATCATGGGAGCAATAATAATCATAACAACAAGAATAAGGAATATTATACTCGAATAAACTCAAAAAAAGGTTAACAAAATAATAGGGATGTCAACAAGAATTATACTAACTCAGCCCAAAAACTAGTAATTCATCGTCTTAGAAGCTAACAAGAATACTATAACTGCTTGATTTAGGGAAGTTTTGAGCTAGTCGTGATTCTTTACTCTTTTGAACAAGGAAGTTTCTTGTAGTAAAATTTATTGTTTTGTTATATTTTGCATGAATTTATTTCTTGATTGATAGCTAAAATAACATGTATTAACATAAAGGGATGATGACCTCATAAAATCAATTTGTACTGGAGATACAGAATTGATCAATTATTACAAGACTAATTTATTACTTAAATGGCTGTTTGATCAATTCAAATTCTTTCCAATTAAAGAAATGCAAATTGTGCTAGACTAATTCTTTGTACTTGATGTCATTTAATTATCCATCTTATAATTAATTAAGAAAACATCCAACATAATCCTTGAACAAATCAAATGGAATTAAGTTGACAACATGAGTTTCCAATACTATAAATACCACCATTTCAATTGTTTGTCTCATCACCAAGAAATCCACAGAAAATAATAGCTATGGCAAAGTACACTACTTTTCTCGCCCTCCTCTTTTGCCTCTTCCTTGTTGCTACTACTGGTGAGTCAAGAATTAATGACATGATTCTATAGTTATCAAATATAATGATTTGTTTAAGATTATGAACTTTGAAAATATTTAATTTTTATTTAACTGTGACTAGTCAAACATGTCCAATAAAATTAAAAGGAGGTAAATTATGATAAATTTGCTATCTCAAGTACATATCATGAGTTCCCAATTTTCTCATTTCTTTTTCAGAAATACAAATGGCAGAAGGAAAATACTGTTGGAAAAAAAGTGACAAGTGGAATGGACCTTGTCAATACTCTTATAAATGTAGTCATCATTGCAAGTATTATTATGGAGCTAAATATGGTATCTGTAAGAAGTACAAACCATGGGGTCACAAATATTACTGGGCAAAATATGCTTGCTACTGCTACTCACCTTGCCACTACTAAGAATCTTCTAGTGTCTCATGGCATGGCTTTGACTATGTAAACAAATAATTAAGAAGCTACTTATTTTATGTGTGTAATAAGGCTGATTTATGTGTGCAACCATTTTGGCCAGGCTTTGGGTGACGAGCAACTGTATTGTATGCGTTCTATGAGTATTAATTGATGTGACCTATGGTATTTTTTCTATATGAATACTTATTGTGTAAAGTACCATGCAAGGCTAAGCTAAAATGAATACTAACTACATGACTCGTTAGCATTGGTATACTGAATTTGCGGCATGACATAGAATAGAACATGAATGGGTCTTCCTTTACAACCTTTGTTTCTAGATCAATTCGACTTTTCACTTTGCCATCTAGAGATAGTTTGCCCAGAGTTAGGATACGTAGTTGGAAGAGAATGCCAGTATATCTGTTCATTTAGTCTTAGTCCTACTTTTATCTCTACTACTTCTGTTACATCTCATGAAATTCCGTCTTCTAAGCCAGAGCCAGTTCAGTCTAAATGGAAGTAGACCAACATAGACATACATGCGTATTTATCACGCCCCAAGCCTAGACTCTTTGCGAGATCGATACTCAATGCCATTGATGGTCTGAGCATACCTATAATATAGCATTATACATGGCATATATAGACATGAGCGAAAATATAGTTTAAAAGCATTTGAAGGGAATTCTTTTAAAAGAAACAAATTTCATTAACGTAAGTCATAATACTAAAATCACTGACAAAGGACGTCAAACTGAAGCATAACTATTTATCTACCTATGAAACCTCTAAATATAACTGAGTAATGAATTAATGACTATCATTGCCTCATCTCATTAAACTCATCATGAACTTTAATGGAGGTATGCCACTGTGGATGCTATGATTCCTTTCTCTTTGAAACAATTTGTCCTCGAATTTGAATCTTTTAAAATAATAAAGACATGCATTAGTAAATAACATTCATTACTCGAAAACAACAATAATATGATCAACACAACAATAAAAGAACCACTTTTAATTAATAAAAGACATAATACTGAAATCACTAAGACAATTTTGAAGATCATAGATGTCGTTTAAGGTTTTAGAATTTGGGGTGTGTTTGGTATGAAGGAAAATGTTTTCTTGGAAAATAAGTTGGTTTTAACTTATTTTCTTATGTTTGTTGGAAATTATTTTCTAGTGTATGATTGGTGAATGAAAAAACATTTTTATTAGAAAATATCTTTTGTTTTTAACTAGAGAGTAGAAAATACGTTTTAGGAAAATAGTTTCTCTCTTGGAAACCAAACTCGATAATGAATCCCACACCCGACCAAGACACCCGACCCCGACCCCAAACCCAACTCCGACCAGAGACCCTACCTTGATCCTGACTCTAGACCTGACTACGACCCCGACCTTGACCTGAGGCCCCGAACCAAGATCTATCCTTGATGCCAACCTTGACATGAGACCCAACCTTGACCAGAGACCCGAGCTTGACCTCGATCGGAGACTCGACTCTGACTCCAATACAAGACCCGACTCTACCCCAACCTCGACATGAGACCTTAGCCCGACCACAATCTCAACCTGAGACCCCGACCCCAGACTCCGACCCTGAACCTTGATCCAACCTTGACATCGACACTTGATTTTCGATTTCTAAACCTTGATTCAACAATTACACCTGAATCGAGACCCCACCAACCCAAGATTATGACCTCGACCCGAGACCCCTACCCAAGACCCAATCCCGACCCGAGATCTGATCTAGACCCAAGACTCGACCATGACCCGATCCCAACTTGATCCCCAACCCCGACCCGAGATCTTACCCTGACCTTATACCGTAGCCTATATGCTTTCAAGAAGAAACATTATAGGTTATCAATTCTGATGTTTTTGTATTGACTTTCCTAAATAATAAGGGAGTAGACTTGTAGTCTTGGCTTGTAATATACTAGTTGACTTCGTGAAATTTTTTAGGTAAATCCATCTTACATAGGTCATGATTTTTACTCTCTCAAAGCATTTTTACCAATAAAATTTCTTTTGTTCTTATATTCTACAATTTACTTCTTGTTTGATATTTGAAAAACTCGGTTCTTTAATATATTAGGTAATTGTTAAAAAAACAAGTATTAGCACAAAGGGGTGGTGACCTCATAAAAGGAATTTGTGGAGATATAGAATTGATCAATTAGTAGAAGATTATATAACTCAAATGGTTCTTTGATCAGTTCAAATTCTTTTCAATTAAAGAAATGTTAGTTGTATTGGACAAATTCTTTGATGTACTGTCACTTTAATTATCCATCTTATAATTAATAAAGCAAACATCCAACGTAATCTTTGAACAAATCAAATGGAATTAAGTTGACAACATGAGTTTCCAAAACTATAAATACCACAAATTTCAATTGTTTGTGTCCACCACAAGAAATCAACAGAAAATATAAGAGATATGGCAAAGCACACTACTTTTCTCGCCCTCCTCCTTTGCCTCTTCCTTGTTGCTGCAACTGGTGAGTCGAGAATTAACGACATGATTCTATAGCTACCAAATATAATTATTTTACTAACATTATGAATTTTTTTTTTTTTAAAAAATCTTGTTAATTTTTGTGAGTAGTCAAACATGATTATATAGCTACTAAATATAATGATTTGTTTAAAATTACGAACTTTTAACATACTTACTTTTTTAGGAAATATGATAAATTTGCTATCTCAAGTACATACCATGAGTTTCCAATTTTCTCATTATTGCAGAAATACAAATGGCAGAAGGGAAATTCTGTTGGAAAAAAAGTGACAAGTGGAATGGACCTTGTCAATACTCTTACAAATGTAGTTATCATTGCAAGCACTACTATGGAGCTAAATATGGTATTTGTAAGAAGTACAAATCATGGGGTCACAAATATTACTGGGCAAAATATGCTTGCTACTGTTATTCACCTTGTCACTACTAAGAATCTCTCTGTGTCTCATGGCTTGGCTTTGACTATGTAAAAAAATAATTAAGAAGGTACCTATTTTATGTGTGTAACAATGTAAAAAGGCTGAATTATGTGTACAACTATTTTGCCCAAGCTTTGCGTGATGAGTAAATGTATTGTATGCTTTTCTATTAGTAATTTAGTACTAGTAGAATGTGTGTTGAACGTTTGTACCTTATAATAATTATTATAAAGCTTTTATATCTTTATAACATTGAGTTCAAAAAACAGGAAATGACAACAATATAAATTTTACTATTTAACATTTTAATCATTAAATAAAATACATACTAGTGGGACGGTGCATTTGCCATAATTGGTGGGGTCCCAAGGGTCACAATTGAGATTGTCAATCCTTGACCGGGTCCACTGACCCTTCATCGCGATCACGATGGTCTAGGCCTGTGAATGCGAATCCCAAGAAACTGACCTTTGGGACCGTTCCACCAAGCTTGCGATTGCAAAGACTAATTCCATTTAGTCTTGAAACATGTAGTTCCAACTATGTTGATATAGTCCCTTCGATTATCGACTTGTCACCTATAATTGCTTGATTTAATGATGCTTTTGAGGTAAATCCTGTTGGACTTTATCACGCAAATACAGGGGCGGCTCTACGCTTATTTGAATAAGGCATTGGCTTTAGGCCCCAATTTTATGGAATCTCAATTTTTTAGCAATAATAAATTATTTATTAATTTGTTTTTATAGAAAAGATTAATTATTTATGATAAAATATATATATATATTTTTAAAAAATTATTATTTTATTTCTTTAATCCCATTTAAATAGAAGAAATCAAGAAGAATTATTTTATTTTCTTACACTCTCTGTGCTAATATTCACATTATTTTATTCTTTTAACTCCTTTTACACTCTCTTTTTTAATTTTTTCATAAGTTAGAGTAATATTCTACCAAAAATATGAATCAATAGTCGAAAAGTGATAAACAAAGTGAATTGTAAATTCTTTTTCTATTTCTTCTTAGATTTCAAGCATTACAACAAGCATAGTAAAATGTGGGGTATACAAAAATATTATTAACTTCTTGAATAAAATTCTATGTTAACAATTCATATAATAATTGCCTAAGTAACAAAATGTTTTTCAACGTTGAATTGATAAAATCTTATCTAAAGCTAATAATTAAAAAAGAAATAGAATAAATTATTTATAAAAAAATATTAAGTATATTGGATTTAAAAATGTAATTTTTCTTTTTAAAAAATAATAATAATGCATATGAAGTTTATTTAAATTTTTAGGCCTCTAGTTGAAATTTCGCTTTAGGTCTCCGGTTGTGTTGAACTGCCCCTGAGCAAATATCTCTTTTGATCAAATCAAAATATTCTTTTCAATTAAAAATAATACTAATGTTAATTGTGTTGGACTATTTCTTTGTACTTGATGTACTGTCATTCCATCTTATAGTTAATTAAGCAAACATCCAACGTAATTCTAATGTTGTAGGATATAAATTAACTCTTATCATGTTTTTGTTTCCTGAATAATAGGGTTGCAATCTTGAAATAGGTACCTCTAACTTCGTGAAGTTTTTTTGGCAAATCTATTTGGGATATGTCATGATTTTTACTCTCTCAAACAAAGTGTTTTTTATAACAAAATTTATTGTGTTTGACATTTGAAAAACTCCATTCTTAAGTACATTAGGTAATTGTTAAAATAACATGTATTAACACAATGGAGTGGTGACCTCATAAAAGGAATTTGTGGAGATGCAAAATTGATCAATTAGTAGATGACTTTATCACTCAAATGACTCTTTGATCAATTCAAATTCTTTACAATGAAAGAAATGCTTATTGATTGTGATGGCCGACTAATTCTTTGTACTTGATGTGTCAAAATTTAATTATCCATCTTATGACTAATTAATCAAACATCCAACATAATCCTTGAAGAAATCAAATGGAATTAAGTTGACAATATGAGTTTCCAAAACTATAAATACCACCATTTCAATTATTTGTTTTGTTAACAAGAAATCAACAGAAAATAAGAGCTATGGCAAAGTACACTACTTTTCTCGCCCTCCTCTTTTGCCTCTTCCTTGTTGCTGCAACTGGTGAGTCGACATGATTCTATAGCTATATATTGATTTGTTTGAGATTACAAATTTTTAAAATATTTATTTTTATTAAACTTTGTGACTAAATGTCAAATAAAATGAACCAGTGGCAGTGTTATTAGGGAATTCTGAAAAATTTGCTATCTCAAGTACATATCATGGGTTTCCAATTTTCTCATTGTTGCAGAAATACAAATGGCAGAAGGCAAATACTGTTGGAAAAAGAGTGACAAGTGGAATGGACCTTGTCAATACTCTTACAAATGTAGTCATTATTGCAAGTACTACTATGGAGCTAAATATGGTATCTGTAAGAAGTACAAACCATGGGGTCACAACTATTACTGGGCAAAATATGCTTGCTACTGCTACTCACCTTGCCACTACTGAGAATCTTTCAATGTCTCATGGCTTGGGATCGATTGTCTAAACAAATAAGAAACTACCTATTTTATGTGTGTAACAATGTAATAAGGCTGATTTATGTGTGTAACCATTTTGTCAATTGTATTGTATGCTTTTCTATGAGTATTAATTGATGTGAACTATGATATTTTTCTATATAATTTTTTATTGTGTAAAGTACCATGCAAGGACTAAGACAAAATTAATAATTACTACATGACTCGACATACATGTGTAACGTCGTGCGGAGAAATTCGTTGACAAAACATTGGGACGATAGAAACAAAAATAGCATGCGAGTGAGGACCCACAATTGGGGTCTGGGGAGGATAGAGTGTACACATATTTTATCACTATCTCGTGGAGGTAGATATGTTGTTTCCGAAAGACTATCGGCTCAAATGCAGCAAATTCAAGTACAAAGAAGAAGAAAACAATGCAGAAATCATAGCAACTAAATAGTGCAAAGCCTACAAGAATGAAACAAGAGAAACAAAATATATAGTGAGATAGTCGAAACATTGTAAACGACATATGGTGATAGATATTCAAAGAAAGAAATATAATAATATGGCTAGTATAGCGACCAACAACAAAATGCCTAATCCATCAAAGATTAAGACAATCACTCCAAACCTATTAACCTTCTACCCTAATATGTGACCTCCACACCCTCATATCTAATGTCATGTCCTCGGTAATTTGGAGTTGCACCATGTCCTGTCTAATCACCTTTCGAATACTTTTTCGGTCTACCTTTACCTCTCCTCGTACCCTCTATATCTATCCTCTCGCACCTCCTCACCGGACATCTGTGCATCTTCTCTTCACATGTCCAAATCATCTTAGTCTTGCTTCCATCATCTTCTCCACTAGTGTGGAGGCCACTCCCACCTAGTCATAATTATTTACATTTATAATCCTATCACTCCTAGTGTGCCCACACATTCATATCAAAATCCTCATTTCCGCAACTTGCATTTTATGCACATGGAATTTCTTGACTGGCCAATGCTTAGGCTGACCTGTAAAAAAACACTGGTCTAACCAATACTCTGTAGAATTTACCTTTAATTTTAGATGGTACCTTCTTATCACACAAGTCTGTGAAGGCAAGACTCTATTTCATCTACGTCGCACCAATATGATGAGTGACATCATCATCGATGTCCCCAATTCCTTAGATTATCGATCTAAGATACTTGAAACTATCTCTCTTAGGAATATCCTGAGTGTCAAGCCTGACTTCCATGCTAGCCTCATCCACTATATCGTTGAATTTACACTCTAAATATTCTATTTTGATAACGCTCAACCTGAACCCTATAGACTTTAGAGTTTATCTCCACACTTCCAATTGAGAATTAACTCCAACGTGTGTCTCATCAATCAGTACTATGCCATCCACAAATAGCATACACCATGGAACCTCAGCATAGATACACCGCAACAATTATCCAGTACTAAGGCAACTATGAATGGGCTAAGAACTGGCCATTGATGCAAACCCCATCTTATCAGGAAAGTGCTGATCAAAGTCTCTTCCATTCGTTCTAACTGAGTCTTGATTTCATCATACATGTCCTTTATTATCCTAATGTAAGCCACCGTCATACCTTTAGCCTTCAAGCATCTCTAGTACTTCCCTCGGGACTTTGCCGTAAGTATTTTCGATATCAATTAACACCATATGCAAATCCTTCTTCCTTATTCTTTATTTTTCCATTAGTCTCCTCACTAAATGAACGACTTCTGTAGTTGATCACCCCGGCATGAAACCAAATTGGTTCTCAGAAATGGACACACCTTTCCTCACCTTCATCTTCATCACCCTCTCCCAAATTTTCATAGTGCGACTTAGTAATGCCTAAGTAATTGTTACGATTTTGAATATCACCCTTGTTCTTGTACAACTGTACCATTGTACTCAACCCCCATTCTTTAGACATTTTTGTTGTCTTAAAAATGACATTAAACAACCTGTCAACCACTCAAAGCATCTTATGTTTGTGCTCTTCCAAAATTCCACTAGAATCTTGTCTGGTTCAGGCGCTCTTCCCTTAATCATCCTATTAATAGCACATTTAACCTCTTCAACCTTAAGACACCTACAGTATCCAAAATCCCAGTGTTTCTCAGAGTACTCCAAATCCCCCAACACAATGTCTATGTCTTTTTCTTCCTTCAAATGTTTGTGGAAGTATGTTTGCCATCTTTTCCTAATGAGGTTCTCTTCCATCAACTTCCTTCCTTCCTTATCCTTGATGCACTTCACTTAATCAAGATCTTGAGCCTTCCTCTCTCTCATCTTTGTGAGCCTGTACAATTTCTTATTTTTGCCTTTTTCTCCCAGTTCAACATACATATGTTCAAAAGCTGACATTTTTGCCATCGTACCCGCTAACTTAGCTTCCTTCTTTGCAGCTTTATATATTTTCTTATGTAAGAATTATTATTAATTATTATTAATTATTTCTTACTTATGACCCAAGTTTACTTGTAATCCAAGTAATACCATAAATAATATTTAATAAGGAATAGATCTCGTCCGTACATTGGTTACTTGATGGACGTACCAGATTAAGTCATAACCTCTATAAATTGGTCCTCCCTCCACCCATTAGGGTTACCACATATTCTCTACATTAATTCCATCATTGACGATTGTGGTAACATAAAGTTAGGGCAAGGAGGCAGAAACCAATTTACGACTAACGCTTCCGCTTCTCTCTGTGATGATGTCTTCCGC
This sequence comes from Solanum bulbocastanum, assembly GCA_037074985.1. Classification (NCBI taxonomy): domain Eukaryota; kingdom Viridiplantae; phylum Streptophyta; class Magnoliopsida; order Solanales; family Solanaceae; genus Solanum; species Solanum bulbocastanum. The sequence continues at coordinate 5,612,825 of CM073603.1, read as the reverse complement.
ATCAGGTATGTGCCCCTAACGATCTCTATGTAAGATTATCGTATTCATGATCCTGATATTATGTTATTACAGTATTTAATTTTACATGTGGCATCAGAGCCTGAATTATTTGAACTGATAATCTTTGTGTATGAAATACGCTTCATCATGCATAATTGTTTGCTTGTTTAATGACTCGCATCGTGTTTCATAGTGGCCCACTGCAAGTCGAAAGAAGGTGTTCTAAATAAACAATCATACATTCATATATTATATTTAATAATTCATGGTATAGTATTAAATTAATATCATAACACAGACTCATGTTTTATGATTGAAATGAATGAATTAATGGTCCAATCAAATTATGTTGAATCTTTTGTAGTACCTAATTTTGTACTTGACTATTTAAGGTGTTTAGACTCTTATATTAATGAAGTCTTGTTAGCAAAGTTTAATTTGCACAAATTCTGAAAAATCTTAATCTTTCCATACTGTAATAATTATGTTTTGTTTTTAAATTGTGTGAAAAATTAAAGTAGTCGTTATACTAAACAAAAATAATATATGTGTATTTTGTGCAAAATAGTTTGTTAGTCATCAAAGTGGCCAAACTAGAGAAATTAACGTCTACACATATAATGTTTATGATCACTTGTTGCATGTATTATGTTTATATAGTTTGTTAGTCACCAAAGTGGCCAAACTAGAGAAATTAACGTCTACATATATAATATTTATGATCACTTGTTGCATGTATTATGTTTCTATAGTTTGTTAGTCACCAAAGTGGCCAAACTAGAGAAATTAACATCTACATATATAATATTTATAATCACTTAATGCATGTATTATGTTTCTATAGTTTGTTAGTCACCAAAGTGGTCAAATTAGAGAAATTAACATCTACACATATCATATTTATGATCACTTGATGCATGTATTATGTTTCTATAGTTTGTAGTCACCAAAGTGGTCAAACTAAAATGTATAAAATTATTCACATGCACAAAATTTTATGATATTATGTGTGAATTTGTATTTATGTTGTTTGTTAGTCACCAAAGTGGTCAAACTAAAATGTATAAAATTATTCACATGCACAAAAATTTATGATATTATGTATGCATTTGTATTTCTATAGTTTGTTAGTCACCAAAGTGGCCAAACTAGATAAATTAATGTCTACACATATCATATTTATGATCACTTGATGTATGTATTATGTTTCTATAGTTTGTTAGTCACCAAAGTGGCCAAACTAGATAAATTAATACCTACACATATCACATTTATGATCAGTTGATGTATGTATTATGTTTCTGTAATTTGTTAGTCACTAAAGTGGCCAAACTAGATAAATTAACGTTTACACATATCATATATATGATCACTTGATGTATGTATTATGTTTTTATAGTTTATAGTCACCAAAGTGGCCAAACTAAAATGTATAAAATTATTCACATGCACAAAATTTTATGATATTATGTGTGCATTTGTATTTATATAGTTTGTTAGTCACCAAAGTGACCAAACTAGTATGGTTAAGAAAAATATGCATTCATAAAATTGTCATTTATCTATGAAAGCTAATTAAATGCTTATATGTTGAAAATAAATAGATAAATTGATTTTTACTATTGCTAGAACTTAAGAATTTACCCAAAGGTGAATTAATCATTCTACGAATAGTGAACATTATGAGGTAAATTAATATTTTCAGTCAAACATATATTGTATATCCAACGATGTCGTATATGTTTGGTTAAATATATTTAATTGCCTATTAAAGATTTAAAAAATGGCATTTAAATTATGATAGTGTGTCATAGTATCTACCCAAAGGAGAATTACGATGTACTTTTATCGTTTTACTGAATTCACATTATTTTTTATTTGTGAGCATGCATATCTATTTGCAGTTATTCCTCTTCATTCACATGCTTTGTTTGTTATTGTGTTCAATGGATTGAACTTCTCTTAATGGTATGAACAAGTCTAGTTCCACTTAGCTATGATGGATCTTGACTTGGCTCTACTGAATGATAAACCTAATGTCATTACTTATAAGAGCAGTGAGAATGAGAAGTTTTTCCATAAATCATGGGAGTGCTCTAACAGATTGAGTCTTATGTTCATTCGAATGATTGTTGCTAACAACACTAAGAGTACTATTCCACAAACAGAAAGTGCCAGGGAATACCTAAAGTTTGTAGAAGAACGTTTTCATTCTACTGATAAGTCTTTCACTGGTACACTAACGACAAACTCACGACCATGAAGTTTGATGGGTTGCACAATATGCAAAATCGTATTATCGAGATGACTAACATTGCAGCAAGACTTTCGACCTTGGGGATGAAAGTGGATGACACCTTCTTAGTTCAGTTTATTCTGAATGCCTCTTGAGTATGGACCATTCCAAATGACTATAACACTATTAAGAATAAGTGGGATGTTAGTGAATTATCCAGTATGCTTACTCAAGAGGAGTTAAGACTTAAGAAATAAGGAGGTCATTCCATTAACCTCATGAGTCAAGGAGCTGGTAAAGGACTTAAAGTGAAGGCCAACAAGTTTAAGAAATTAAAAAAAAAAAAAGGCACCTGCTAAAGTTCCATAGAATGCTTATAAGGAACTCAAGGCCAATGTGCGTCGTTTTTGTAGAAAGGAATGACACTTTCACTAAATGAAAGTTTTGCTTATTTGTGGCATAAATGTTTGGGTCATATATCCAAAGAAAGATTAAAAAGATTAGTAAAGAATGAGATTCCTCCGAATCTTAATTTTATTGATCTTAATATATTGTTTGGATTGCATTAAAGGAAAACAAACCAAACATACCAAGAAAGGCGCAACAAGAAGCACTCAACTTCTTGTAATTATACACATTGATATTTGCGAACCCCTTGATGTTCCATTTTTTGGTGGAGAAAAATATTTTATCACCTTTATTGATGATTTTTCACGTTATTGATTTATCTATTTGTTGAAAGAAAAATCTCAAGCAGCGGACGCTCTCAAAGTGTACGTTAATGAGGTTGAAAGATAATTAGATAAAAGTGAAAAATCATTAGGTCAGATAAAGGTGGTGAATATTATCGAAAGTATAACGAATCAGAACAATGTCCAGGTCCATTTGCAAAATTCCTTGAGAATGGTAAAGTTAGTGGGAGTGACAAAAGATGGAAATTAATGAGGTAAGGGTAAATATTTCATTACCCATGAATGTACCTACTTCCGCACTAATCAAAAATGTTGTTCCTCTTATTGAAGAACACTTTAACAATGTTGAACAACATTTGGGTGAAACACTTCAAGAAGGAACTAACTCACAAATATCTGACGCAAATGAACCACAAACAGTGCCATTAAGAAAATCTTAAAGAGAAAGAAAATCGACCATTTCAGATGATTATGTGATTTATTTGCAAGAGTCAGATTTTGACAATGGAATTAATAAAGATCTGGTTTCATTTTCACAGGCCATAGAAAGCACTGAGTCTGATAAATGGATTAATGTCATGAATGAAGAGTTAAAATCTATGGAACACAACAAAGTCTGGGATCTTGTTCAATTACCAGAAAGTTCTAAAAGAATCAGATGTAGATGGATCTTCAAGACCAAACGTGATTCTAATGGTAATATTGAACGATATAAAGCCAGACTTGTTGCCAAAGGATACACTCAAAAAGGAGGCATTGATTATAAAGAGACCTTTTCACCGGTCTCCAAGAAAGACTCATTAAGAATTGTTTTGGCTTTAGTAGCTCATTATGATTAAGAGTTACATTAAATGGATGTGAAAACTATCTTTCTTAATGGAGACCTCGAGTAAGATGTTTATATGGACCAACCAGAGGGTTTCAAAATTAAAGGAAAAGATCATATGGTGTGTAAACTAAAGAAGTCAATATATGGACTCAAAGAAGCCTCACGACAATGATATATAAAGTTTAATGATACCATAACATCTTTTGGATTTACGAAAATTACCGTTGATCGGTGCATATACCAAAAGATTAGTGGGAGTAAGTTTATATCTTTAGTCTTGTATGTTGATGACATTTTACTTGCTGTTAATGATTTAGGCATATTGCGTGAGACGAAAGACAATCTCTCTATGAACTTTGAAATGAAAGATATGGGTGAGGCATCCTATGTGATAGGGATAGAAATATTCTGTGATAGATCATAAGAATTATTGGGACTGTCTCGAAAAGGTTATATCGAAAGAGTTCTAGAGAGATTTAATATGAACAATTGTTCAGCAGAAATAGTTCCTATTCAAATAAAAAGGGGGCAAATTTAATCTCATGCAATGCCCAAATAATGATGTAGAACGAAAAGGAAATGAACTCAATTCCTTAATCTTCTAGTGTTGGAAGTTTGATGTATGTTCAAACTTGCAACAAGACCGGATAATAGTTTTGCGGTCGGAATGCTAGAAAGATATCAAAGTAATTCTGGAATTGATCATTGAAAAACTGCAAAGAAAGTTGTGGCACATTATGAAGTCACAATTCATGCATTATGGTTGCAGAACTTTATTTTAGGATTGGGGTTGTCGACACCATTACTAAGCCACTGAAAGTTTATTGTGATAATGCTGCAACAGTTTTCTTCTCCAAGAACGATAAGTACTCCAAATGTGTCAAACATATGGAATTAAAGTACTTTACTGTCAAGGAAGAAGTTCAAAAACAAAGAGTGTTACCTGAGAATATTAGAATTGATCTCATGATTGCAGATCTGTTAACAAAAGGCATACAACCAAAGACATTTAAAGAACATGTTCAAAGAATGGGTCTTGATTGTACTTATGATTGATGCATTTATGATGTTTTTACACTCTGAGCTCAAATTATGTGTTTTTGATATACATTAATGAATTTCTTGTTTCTCATAATGGTGTACACATTATTGTTTTGAGATATTACAAGATAAGTCTCTATGAGACATTATTGTGGACCGTAATGTTATATGTTTTTATAGCTTATGAACCTAGTATGATAAGTTGCTAATATAGTAGTATATGGAAGGAAGTATGTAGCTTAAAATTTATGTACAACCGCCATAACTCGCATTAGTAGTTTGTTATATTGTGGTATGTATGATGAACATTATAGAAGAGATTTATTGTATGCGCAACTAATGTTTATTAAATATTAATGTTATATATGGTCATTGGGCCAAGTGGGAGAATGTAAGAATTATTATTAATTATTTCTTACTTATGACCCAAGTTTACTTGTAATCCAAGTAATACCATAAATAATATTTAATAAGGAATAGATCTCGTCTGTACATTGCTTACTTGATGGACGTACTAGATTAAGTTATAACCTCTATAAATTGGTCCTCTCTCCACCCATTAGGGTTACCACATATTCTCTACATTAATTTCATCGTTGACGGTTGTGGTAACATAAAGTTAGGGCAAGGATGTAGAAACCAATTTACGACTAACGCTTCCGCTTCTCTCTGTGATGATGTCTTCCGCATCAGGTATGTGCCCCTAACGATCTCTATGTAAGATTATCGTATTCAAGATCCTGATATTATGTTATTAAAGTATTTGATTTTACATCTTATTCATACGCTTCTCTACCTTGTCCTTGGATTTCACCAATTATATATACACAACCTTCTTTGTTTTCACTTTGAATTGGATTTCTCCATTCCATCACCAATCCCCTCATGACAATCGAAGTTTCCCCTCGACACTTCTATCACCTCTCTAGTTGCTTCCCTAATGCAACTAGTTGTGTTATTTTGCATGTAGTTCACATCCACACTACTCCTCCAAGACATCATTGATCGTCATCAACTTCTCTCCCATCTCCTAAGAGAGGGTAGGGGTCAAGCCACCCCATCTAATCCTCGGTTGGTCATATAGAATCTTTTTCTCCCTCTCTCACTTAATTTCCAGGTCCATCACTAAAAGTTTATGTTGGGTAGTAAGATTCTCACTTGGGATAACCTCGTATTCCCTACAAAGGCTTCCATCACCCTCCTAAGGATTTAATAATCTATCTGAATTTTAGCCACCGTGCTACAAAAGGTAACTAGGTGGTTCTCCTTCTTCAGAAGGAATGAGTTTTAGCTATCACCAACTCAAAAGTTTTATCAAAATCTAAGAGCAAGCCTCCACCTCCGTTTATATCCCAAAAAAACACAAACTCCACACACATCACCACAAATGTTACTCCAACGTGACCATTGAAATCACCGCCAATGAATATCTTCTGGATTTGCGGTAGTAGGGACGATAGCCAAAATTGAATCTATTTGAAAATATTTGACTTGTGAATGAGATATTCCTGCAAATTGGTACACAATATATACTAATTATGTTACTAAGCTGAAGAAAAAGGAAACAACTTCTTTCAGAGATATTTTATAATAAGGAAACCAAATCAAATCCTAATTCATTACCAATAAGGATTCTCAAATCGTGTTTTACCATAAATAACTCCAAGTAGCTAGGTCAACTCACATGATTAAAAGGATTAAATTCTTTACAAACACACAATGAATTATTTAATATCGAATATTTTATGTATAATGTTTTTACTTTCGTTCAATTCTCTAGTTTATTTTGTAAATCAGGTTTATTGTTTTTGAACATTGTTGGATTTTAAAAGGTATGAATGGAAAATGAAAAGTTGCGACTTTTGTGAAGAGTTGCGACTTTTGTGAAAAGTTGCAATTTTTATGAAGAGTTGCGACTTTTATGAAAAGTTGCGACTTTTATGAAGATTGGGACTTTTATGAAAAGTTGCGACTTTTATGAAAAGCTGCGACTTTTATGTAAAGTTGTGACTTTTACGAAAGGTTGTGACTTTTATGAAAGGTTGTGACCTTTCCAAAAGATTGTGACTTTTCCACAGGTTTGTGACCTTTCCTATAAGGCACAATAAGAAACTTTTCACACTATCCTTTGTTTTCTATAAATTAAGAGATTTCCTCTCATTTTAGTTGAACTAATTTTTCTGGACTTCTTCTACTACTACTAAATCTAGTATTCTAAGTGTACTTTACTGCCGTTGAGTGGTTCACTGACATCGTGGTCTTAGGTAAGGATACACCGGTGAGTAAGATCGTTCTATCCTGGGAGGATATATTCCATTAACCTCAAGTACTTGAGGGGAATAATTTCCTTAAGGGGACACTGTGCATTCAATGGGCTCGATTTTCTTTCTTTGAGAAAAAATATTTTTATATTGTTTCTAATCTGTTTTTTATTCTATTTTCTCTACTAGTTTTAATTTTCTAGTTTGAAAATACTTTTTAAACATTGTTGTTTCTTACCAAGTTCCTCAAAGTTTTGTCCTAAGTATCTTCGGAATACAATATGAACAACAATCTTAAGGAAATTATAATATTGTTGGTATTTCTTTTATTCTACTGATTTAGAGAAACAGATCATGGAAGTAGATGATTAATGTATTACTTATTCAGAATTCGGTGCTTTGGTTAGCAAGGTCGAAGTGAGAATATACTAGAAGAATTGGTGTATTTGGGTTAAAGATTACCCCAGGTACCTTCTTATTATTATCTAAGGAGGAAAATGTGTTCGACAAGTTAATAGTTTCGATATTTATCATGTATGTCTTTGGAAAAAGACCTGCAAACCATAAGGTTTTTTGAATGAATTTTCCTTGGCAAAAAGTGTTGTCTTTAAAATTCTTTAGTTTGCAGAATGAGAGATGAACATTTTTGTTTGATAAAATAGTATGTCAAAATGTTATAGTTGGAAGGCTATTTGAAAATAAAAACATATTTATGTGATAATCTAAGAATATGTTCAATTCTGTTTGGAGACTGGAAAAAAAAACTACAATTGTAGTTTTGTACTCCATGTGAAATTTGATTGTGTCTGATTTTTATAGCCAAAAAACTTTTGTAGTTTTCTACTTTGGATAAATTAGACTATGCAATTGGTTTGAAGAATATAAAAACTTCACATAATAAGTCAATGTTGTACTTTTGATTTCTATGAACTTCACTGTTATATAGAAAGAAATTGTACAAAAAAGTTTGCCTTTATTGTTAGTATTTCAAATACTAAGTGGTATGTCTATTATGATAGATGAAAAATACCAGTGACTTAGAGTTTGTGATTTTTTGCCTCTATGGAATGAACTTTGACATTGTGTAAAATTGTCAAATGGAATTGAAGCACTATAATTCTTTTGTAGAATAATATTTTCAAAAGTGGTTTCATGTTGCCAATGACACTTTGATGCATGAGAAAAAAAATATGTGGAAAAACTATTTTCAAATACTTGAAAAATATTTTTGAAATCATATTTAAAATGTGGGGGGTTCTTTGCTTATGACAAAGATAAAATTAGACTTAGCGTCTAATTTAAATTTGGAGCACAAGATATGAAATTCGATGATACTTTTGTATTATGTCCACAAAATTCTTGGAGTATATTTGATATTGTGGTCGTTGAGTTTCTCGTTTACTAGTATATGGTATGACTAGTATGAAACTATCAAATTATATGTATACTTGTTCATAATGATTGAGTTCTTTTATGAAAAAAGTGTCACTTAAAATGTTGTGATTTTTCATGTAAAGATATGTCTATTAAATATAACTACTTGAATAGTCATGAATATTGGTGAATAGTCATTTGTCCTGTTTTGTAAAAGAAGCATTTGGACTATATTGCCTTTATTGACCCGATGAAACTTTGTTCATGGTAGTTCTATAACAATCAAATTGAAAGTTATAGAAAGGTCCTTCCGAAAAAGGACATTTGACAAGGTGATGACACTATACAGTGTTTGTATCACACAAAATTGTAAGAAAGAGGAACAAAATATTTGTGAGAAAAAGCTACCTCGCGGAGAGCTTTTCAAACACAATATTTTTAATTATTCTTACTTGCTTGAGTCAAACTGTTTATGACATGAACACTTGGGCATGTCAATTACAAAACCTTGTAAGGAAAGCTGATCAACTTAGAAGTTTTGTCTAACTTTGAGTGCAATAAATAAAAATGTCAAATTTGTGGAATCTAAGTATGCTGAGCATTCTTATAAATCTGTTGAAAGGAATTCTAATCCCTTAGAGTTGATTAACGCTGACATTTGTGATATGAAGTCAGCATCATCTCGTGGTGGGAAAATGTATCTCATAACTTTCATTGACAATTGCATTAGAAATGACTATGTCTATTTATGGTAAGGATAAAGCAATAAAAATGTTTAGACAATATAATATTGAAGTTGAAAATCAGTTGGGAAAAAGATAAGACGTGATAGGGATGGAGAATATAAATCTCCTTTTGTAGAAATATGTTTGGAAAATGGATTCATACATCAAACTACTGTCCTATTCACCTAAATCTAATGGAATTGCATAATGGAAAAAAAAACAAACTTTGAAGAAAATGATGGCTGCACTATGTATAAGTTCAAGTTTACCATAAGACTAGTTTTGTCCTTTCAGAAAAAAAGCAATTTTGTTTGTTCAGGACAAAATCTATTCCATATGAGAAATGGAAAGGAAGGAAATCCAACTTGAAATACTTCAAAGTGTGGGGGTGTCTAGCCAAAGTCCAAGTTCCTATTCCTAAAAGGATTAAAATAGGACCTATGATTGTGGACTGTAAAATTAGACTTGAGTAGTCTAGTAAAAGGTCTAAAAGACCTTGGAAAGGAAAAAAAAAAGAATGTACTTAATAAAGAGATTTGAAGGCATAGTAAATGTTAAAGGCATCTACTTCCTTCGAATATGATTTCGTAACATTTCTTGTGTCTTCTGTAGACTCATCCTTCTGGAAAGATAGTGTTAATAGTGAGATTGATGAACTCTTGAGCAACCATATTGGAAGTTAATTGATTAGCTTCCAAAGTGAATCTTCAAAAGGAAAATCAAAGTCGATGGAACTGTTGACAAATATAAGGCAAGACTTTTTGTCAAAGGCTTTATACAAAAACAAGGTCTTGATCTTTTCGACACATACTTACCAGTAACTAGAAATACATTCATTTGGATGTTAATTATGTTAGTTGTGGTATACGACCTCCAAATTCATTCATTTGTGATAATAACTTTCTTAAATGGAGAATTAGAGGAAGAAATTTACATGGAACAACCCGAGGTTTTTGTGGTTCCTGGTAAAGAAAAGAAAGTGTGCGAACTTGTTAAGTCACTTTATGGACTAAAACAAGCACCCAAACAATGACATAAGAAATTTGACCAAACCATGTTGGCAAATAGATTTAAGAATGATGGACGTGATAAATGTGTTTACATTAAAATCACAAGGTCATTGTTTGTTTGTATAATGATGACATGTTGATTATCAGTAGAGACACTAATGACATAAATGCTACTAAACGTTTGCTAAAAGCAAGTTTGATATGAAAGATCTTGGAGTTGCTGATGCGATCTTAGGTATAAAAATCCTTAAAACTCCATAATGTTTATCATTGTCACGGTCTCATTGCATTGAAAATGTCATGCCCCGAGCTACCCCCAAGACGCATACACGGGACCTAGGACCACAAGTCATCCCAAGCTAACCCTGCTGGCATGATCATGAGCATACTAAATATAAACTGAATAATAGAAACTGTGCGAAAGCTATAATCATAAACAAAATGAAAAGATGGGGAATACCCATATACTATAACTGATATATACAAAAACTGATGAATTTAATACAAGGAAGATATTAACTCGATACTAAACTGAATCTATCTATGTCTGAAATAATTCTCTAAACTGACTAGAAACATTGGGACATGCCCTAACTAGATCTAGCAAAACAGAAACTAAAGGACTAAAAGCATTGAAAAGATAAACATGCCACTGGTCATCGAATAATCAAGACTCATCGCTGATAATGTTGAACTGATGATCGAGAAGTGATCTAAGCGTGATTTAGATGCTGAGAACCTGAAACTACATCACGAGAAGATGTAGCGCAGAGTATGCGTCAATACATGAAAGGTACTGAGCATGTAGGATAGAATAAAGCTGAAATAACATATAACTGAACAAAGAAAATAAGCAATGATATAATTTGAACACGATATAGATACTGAATGCTGAGCTAACTGAATGCAGTGACCAATTTATAACATGTTGAAACTGAATATTGAATATACTGATAAATGGTCAATGCAATAGAATATGGCTAAATTGTGGGAGCTACTAATAACCGATAGTAAAACCACATGAGCTAAATGTGGAGTCCGATGTATACACCCCATCGAGAGGACCCAATATACCTTGCCAGAGGTATAGAGGCATGCTGACGTGATCACTGAAATGATGCCCACAGAGGAGATTTACAACCTACGTGGCTAGTAGTTTTGGGACTATTTGGGTACGCTAAACCCTAGTCCAACTAGGTATTATGCTACTCCCAATGAATTAAGTAATTAACACATTATGACTGAATTTCTGTAAGTTACTGGATAGCTCAAACTAAACATGCAAACTGAGTATGCAACAATTAAACCGATATTGATGCATTAATAACCGAGGCATATATAACTGAAAAATTGAAATATCTTACCTAGCATGTGTAATTCAAGAACTAAAGAAAGACATAGCTAGGATTCTGGAATTCATGCAATTAACTGAATATTAACATACTAATCTAATTTGGATCATTCTAACAACTAATAACCCAATAATTCTAACATTCAAGAAACCCTAGGTCTAATTATAATAAAGGAATCAAGAAACTGACAGAAAAGTAGGGACCTAATGGGTGAAAGGAACCCACTAGTGAAATCCCACATATCTGGTGACGAATTCCACGAAGAAATCCTTCGATTTCAGAGCTGGAACTGGAGGAAACTTGTTGCGTTCTTGAACTAGGGTTGCTTGACCTTTTCTCCTCTTTCACTTCTAATTTTCTTTATTTTGATTAATGATCTAACTTAGGTAAGTTGTAGTTATGTTTCTAGGCTTAAACTGACTAAAACCTCATAATTTAGGGTTAAAAAGACGTAGTTTAGGTATCCAACGAATAAGGAAAAAATTGAAATAACCATGACTTAAACTGTAGATGGGCTGACCACGGCCACCTTCACGGACCGTGAAAGGGACCACGGACCATGAAGTCAATTGTGGTCTGGACTTGGTGACTACTAGCTGACGGTCTGAGTCCATGAGCCCTACCACGATGGCCCGCGTGAAGAACCATGGACCGTGAAAGTGTATGTAGTCTCCACTTGGGCTGTGGTCTGGAGGGACTGGCTAGGGGGCTTACTGGTAAGGCTCCACGGACTCCCCCACGGTCCGTGTGAAGGACCACAGACCGTGAAGGTCCTCGTGGTCCTCACTTAGGCGTGGGGTTCTAAGGGGCTGGCTAAGGAGGTTCACTGCCTCGACTCTACGGGCGCCACCACGGCCCGTCATCAAGACCACGGACCTGGTGACTTCCAGGTCAAGACCACGGGCAGGTCTACGGACTGTGGATCCTTTCATGGTTAGTGACCCCTACCGTGGTTCACTGCTTCAGGTATTTTTCTGTAATTTTTTTCTGGGTCTGTTTTTCGAGGTGATAAAGAAAAAGTATTTGACTAGTTCAAATATTTGGATTTCAATATTGTCAAGACTCCAATAAATGTGAGCTTTGCATTTCAAAAGAGAAGATGAAAGTGACTCACAATTGGACTGTGCTAAAGTATCGGGAAATATGATGTATATCACGAAGTATACGCGATCAGATATAGCATGTGCTATTAATAAACTGAGTTGGTTCACGAATAATCTCAATCAAACTCATTGGATGATAATGGAAAGAGTTTTAGGGTATTTAAAACATACTAACATACTCAAAACTATGTCTTGCATTATACAAATATCCTACAATATTGAAAGGATATAGTGATGCAAATTGGATTACCGAGATCAAATGAAGTAAAATCTACGAGTGGATATGTATTTACTCTTGCTGGAGGAGCGGTCTCTTTGAAATCTTCCAAAAAGACATGTATCGCTAGCTCTACAATGGCCTCTGAGCTAGGTGCTCTAGATAAGGTCGGTGAATAAATTGGAAGACTTCGAAATTTCTTGATAGATATTCTTTTTTTGGTCCAAACCTTTGGTATCAGTATGCATACACTTTGATAGTCAAGATGCAATAGGTAGGGCATGGAGCATGATGTATAACAGAAAGTCTCATCATATAAGAGATAGACATAATACCGTTAGAAAACAACTACTCTCTAGTGGAATTATTACAATTGACTATGTAAAGTCAAAGGATAATGTGTCGGATCCACTTATAAAAAGGCCTAACTAGAGAGAAAGTTGAAAGATCATCAAAGGGAATGGGTTTACGGCTTAGGACAAGTCATCATGGTGATAACTCTATCTAAAAGACTGGAGATCCCAAGAGCTAGATTCAAAGAGAAAAACAAAGTACTGACTGACGGTTCGGCATTGTCAACCAACTCAATCCATTCTCATGATGAATACAATGCTCAGGAACAAGGATACAACATTAAGGCTTATTAATGAGGTAATAAAGCTTAATGTTTTTAATGATTTGCTAAGTTTGGCAGATTTGACCAAATAGTGTATCTACGCGATAACACAGTTAGAAATCACCTATGTGAGTGTGAATTTAAGCCCCTTCAAAGAGAGTTATTGTCAAAAGCCTATTCTCTATACACTCATGAAATCAGGAGGTGTTCATGGCTTAAACGAACACAACCGTAAGAACCATAAACGGTAAAGGGTTAATTGTGTGACATATGGTTGTCTAGGTATACAATAAAGCTAGCTCGACAGTTCAATGATATCGCATCTACCGATTGACTGAGTATATCTGACATATGTTCACTATGGAAAGTCCAAGGGAAAACCTACTTATTCAGATGCAATTAAATTCTTGCTTGTAAAGTATACATACTTGTCCGTTTCTTATAAAAGTAGAAAACTTTTAGTTAAATAACATGTATTATCACTAAGGAAAGTTGACCTCATGAAAGCAATTTGTGAGGTACAGAATTGATCAATTCGTAGATGACTTTATTAGTCAATTGACTATTTGATTAATTCAGATTCTTTCCAATTAAAGAAATGTTAATTGTGTTTGATAAATTCTTGGTACTTGATGTGTCCTTTTAATTATCCATCTTATAATCAATAAATCAAACATCCAACGTAATCCTTGAACAAATCAAATGGAGTTAAGTTGACAACATGAGTTTCCACACTATAAATACCACAATTTCAATTGTTTGTTTCCACCACAAGAAATCAACAGAAAATAAGAGTTATGGCAAAGTACACTACTTTTCTCGCCCTCCTCTTTTGCCTCTTCCTTGTTATTGCAACTGGTGAGTCGACGTGATTCTATAGCTACCAAATATAATGATTTGTTTAAGATTAAGAATATTTAAAATGTTTATTTTTTATTGAACTTCGTACATAACATGAGTTCAATTTTCTCATTATTGCAGAAATACAAATGGCAGAAGGAAAATACTGTTGGAAAAAAAGTGACAAGTGGAATGGGCCTTGTCAATACTCTTACAAATGTAGTCATCATTGCAAGTACTACTATGGAGCTAAATATGGTATTTGTAAGAAGTACAAATCATGGGGTCACAAATATTACTGGGCAAAGTATGCTTGCTATTGCTACTCACCTTGCCACTACTAAGACACTTCCATTGTCTCATGGCATGGCTTTGACTATGTAAACAAATAAGAAGCTACCTATTTTATGTGTGTAACAATGTAATAAGGCCGATTTATGTGTGCAACTATTTTGGCCAAGATTTTTGCGTGATGAGCAATTGTATTGTATGCTTTTCTATGAGTATTAATTGATGTGAATTATGGTAATTTTTTTTCTACTTATTGTGTATAGTATCATGCAGGGCTAAGCTAAAATGAATAATAACTATATGACTCGACATAATGTGTAGAGACATTTTTAGACAAAACATTGGGACAATAGCAAATGTCGGATGTATTTGAAAATTTTGAAAATATCAACTTTCAAAATATTTTCCATTTGAATGAGAGATTCCTGCTAGTAAGCACAAGAAAAAAAGGAAACCACTTCTTTTGGGGATATTTTAAAGTAAAACACCCTGCAACTTTTAAGCAAAGATTCAAATCATTTTTTTGTATGCATATAGGTTGAACCAAATGATTTATAAGTTGCATATGTATGCCGAGGCACATTCTTAAGTGTGGGAAGTATATCGTATGTAGTTGAGGGTCATAAGGGACTTCTAGCACTAAATCGAGTCCAAAACCTTTCTACCGGCTAAGTTTTTTCGCATGAGAACACACAAGGGTAAACTATAAATGACCATATCTCTCAGAATATGAGTGAGGTGATCCATTACTTACCAAATAGAAGACTTATTACATCAATAGGTAGTCTAATTCTTATGAAAGTAGGAAACCTAACTCCTATTCCAAATTAAGCACTATAGATTAACCTAATCTTATAAAGCTATGAAACATAAATTCTATTCTAAAATAATTAAAATCTATTAAAATATAATTAACTAATAAATAAATCTACTTTAAAATATAATTAAATAGTTAATTAATTGACTTTCCCTCATCTACAACATTACTCCCCTCATGTTGAAAGAGCTTGTCCTCAAGCTCAAATTTCAGGGCAATCATCCTGAAAATCTCAAATAGTATCAACTTAATTATCCATTCCAGCCCTAGCTTGATGTTGACATTTATAAATTTCAACTCCACCAATTTATCGGAGAATGACTAGTTCACCCATCTAGTTGCTACTTTCAAGAGGTCCAAATCGTTGAAATTCTTCCCAACTCATTGAGCCTTTTGCCTGTGTAAGTTGATAATACCATAATGGTGCTTCTCCGAACATATGAAATCCAGTCACCTCCAAATTTATTTGCTTCCATTGTATGGTGATTTTCACAAACTTGTTCACAACGATGTTAGTGTTAGGGTTTTTCCTTGATTTTCTTACCTTATTTGAGTTTTATTTTTCTTTTTAAGAAAAATCAAAATATTACCATAAATGGTTTAACTTTTCCTGAAAGTAAACTATAATTTTCTTCCATATTTGGGTTATTCCTTCCTTGGAGGAAAAGTGTGGAACTCTATAAATTGAAGATTCCTCTTCTCATATCAACAACAAAATAAAATCTACAATGTAGTCGTTTAAGAGTTTTGTTTATGGAGAGATTTTCTCCCAACATGTTTATGTTTATTCATATTAGTTTTATCATATGTATGTCTCTTGACAAAACTATATTAATAAAATGTTTTTAGTATACTTTTATTTGGCATTTGCTTTATCGCATCTATGAGTTGCAATTGTAAGTTTATGAATAACGTCTTAACTACTTTTGAACCCAACACTTTGTGGCGTTATACGTATCCATATTTGCATACCTTGGTACTATTGAATGTGAATTACCACTTGTTGGATGATTATCACCGGCCAGTGAAATAGGTAGTGTATTGTCTTTTGTAGCAGGAGTTGTTGATCTACTAGTTGTCTGGCGCTATTTGACTCAGGTTTGTGGATTGCTGGCTTTTTGGAGCCAATTTCCAATCTAGACAGTTCATGTTCTCAGATTACTTGGACAATTCTTTCAGTGAGCCATTGTTCCATTGCCACAATTTCAGAGTCCATTAGGGTTTCTGTAATGGAACATTCTTTTTGAAATGAAACTGATCTCATCGCCCTTTGTGTTAGGCTATGATATCAAATTGTTATGGATTTTTAGGGAATGATCAATTCACAGAGCGATAAATAAGTTTAGCTTGTTAAAGGGAGACTAAACCCTTAGAGTTCAATGGAAGAGAGAACTCTCTTCTCTTGTTTTTTGCTAAAATATGACTTAATTGATTTATTCCTCAAGAACCCTTTAAATAGAATTCTTATTACATCAATAGGAAGTCTAATTATTATGAAAGTAGGAAACCTAAATCATATTCCAAACTAATAACTGTAGTTAGCCTAATCATTTTAAATCTATGAAACATAAATCCTACTCTAAAATAATAAACAAAGCTACTAAAATATAATTAACTAATAAATAAATCTACTTAAAAATATAACTATAGGTTAACCTAATCAATATTGTCTTGTAACCTATAACTGCATGACTTCGTGAAGTTTTTTAGGCAAATCCATTTGGGATGTGTCATGATTTTTACCCTCTCAAACTAAGTGTTTTTCATAATAAAATTTATCGTGTTTGACATTTGAAAAACTCGATTCTAAAATACATTAGGTATTTGTTAAATAACATGTATTAAAACAAAGAGGTGGTGAACTCATAAAAGCAATCTGTGGAGATACAAAATTGATCAATTCAAATTCTTTTCACTCAAATTGAGCAATCTGTGGTGAACTCATAAAAGAAATTAGTAGAAGACTTTATCACTCAAATGGCTCTTTGATCAAGTCAAATTCTTTTCAATTAAAGAAATGTTAATTGTGTTGGACAAATTCTTTGTACTTGATGTACTGTCAATTTAATTAATTAATCAAACATCCAACGTAATCATTGAACAAATCAAATGGAATTAAGTTGACAACTTGAGTTTTCAACATAATAAATACCACCATTTCAATTGCTTGTTTTGTTAAAACCAACAGAAAATAAAAGCTATGGCAAAGTACACTACTTTTCTCGCCCTCCTCTTTTGCCTCTTCCTTGTTGCTGCAACTGGTGAGTGGACATGATTCTAGAGTTGTTTAAGATTACGAACTTTTAAAATTTTATTTTTTATTAAACTTTGTGACTAGTCAAACATGTCAAATATAATGAAACGGAGTCATCGTTATTATTAGGAAATTATTATAAATTTGCTATGTCAAGTACATACCATGATTTTTTAATTTTCTTATTTTTGCAGAAATACAAATGGCAGATGGCAAATACTGTTGGAAAAAAAGTGACAAGTGGAATGGACCTTGTCAATACTCTTACAAATGTAGTTATCATTGCAAACACTACTATGGAGCTAAATATGGTATTTGTAAGAAGTACAAACCATGGGGTCACAAATATTATTGGGCGAAATATGCTTGCTACTGCTACTCACCTTGCCATTACTAAGAAACTTTCAACATCTCATCTATGTAAACAAATAATTATGATGCTGCCTATTTTATGTATGTGACAATATAATAAGGCTGATTTATGTGTGTAACCATTCTGGCCAAGCTTTGGGTGATGAGAAATTGTATTGTATGCTTTTGTATGAGTATTTATGAATTGATGTGAACTGTGATATTTTTCTATATAAATATTTGTTGTGTAAAGTACCATGCAGCGCTAAGAAAAAATTAATAACAACATGACTCGACATTCATATTGTGTAACACACGTGCGGAGAAATTTGTAGACAAAACATTAGGACGATAGCAATAACAATAACATAAACAATTAGAGTTTGGGAAGGATAGAGTGTACGTAGACCTTACCACTGCCTCATACCTCATGGAGGTAGAGATGTTGTTTCTGAAAGACCCTTGGCTCAAATGAAGCAAATTGTGAACTACAAAGAAGAAGAAAACAATGCATAAATCATAGTTATTATACAGTGCAAAGCCTGCAAGAATGGAACAAGAGAAACAAAGTGGTGCGATAATCGAAACATTGTGATCAACAAATGCTGATAGATACTCAAAACAAGAATTATAATAACTTGGCTAGTACAACGACAAACACCAAAAATCCTAATCCCTCTAAGATCAAGACAAACACTCCAAACCTACTAACATTTTACCCTAATATGTAACCTCCGCACCGTCCTATATCTAATATCATGTGTCTGGAGTTGCGTCATGTCCTGTCTAATCACCTCTCTCGAATAATTTTTTTGCCTACCTCTACCTCTCAACGTATCGCTATATCGAGCCTCTCGCACCTTCTCACTAGGGTATCTGGATATCTCCTCTTCACATTCCCAAATTATCCTAGGCTTGCTTCCCTCATCTTTTCCACTACAAACGCCACTCCCACCTTGTACATATATTTGCATTCCTAATCTTATCACTTCTAGTGTGCCCACATATCCATATCAATATCCTCATTATATTTCCACAACTTGCATCTTCCACACATGGAAGTTTTTGACTGGCCAACACTTAGTCTCGTACAACGATACTGGTCTAACCATTACTTTATAGAATTTACTTTTAAGTTTAGGTGGTACCTTCTTATCATACAAGTCTCCGGAGGCAAGCCTCCACTTCATCTACGCCACACAAATATGATGAGCGACATCATTGACAATGTCCCCACTTCCTTAGATTATCGATCCAAAATACTTGAATTTGGTCTAGGCTTTATAAATACCCCTCAATTCATAAATTTCATTCCATTTCATTTTTAGCCGACTATTTAGAGAGAAAACGTCTTAAGTCTTCTCTCGAGCACCTAAGGTGGGTTCCTACTCCAATCTTTTGACTATAACATTGATTATATTGTAAGCAAGAATCTGAAATATTCCTATTTTTGAAAACCTTCTTTGAAGTATGTCTAGGTTTCATAATTCAATTTGAAGTATGACTATTTATCCAATTAAGTGTTCTTTTGAAGTGTGAAATTTTAACAAGACTTTATGTGAGTGAGGGACAAGCTTGCAGTAAGTCTTAGTATATTGATTTCATTATATATTATGCACTGCGTATATGTACATGATTTTCCTTACAAGTAGGATTATTTAAGCTTGATTTTAAAGTGAAAATTTTGAGCATAATTTTGCTCTATGAACAAACTATTTGCATGAGACGTGATTTAATACTTTAAACATAATTTGTAAACATGTGAAACGATGGATTCTTTTTAAAAAAAAAAAAAATTTTAAAAAATGGGGATAGAGAAAATGGAAAGGGGATTACAATATGGAGAATTAAACCCTCACCAACAAAAAAGGAGTTCAAGCAGCCAACCAACTAAGCTACTAAGATTTTCTTGATTGATATATCTATTCATCTATCTATGATATGTGGCTAATAATCCATCCTATTTGTGTTTCGATCTGTATAAGTAAATTATGTTATTTTAGAGGATTAGATTGGAAGTTCCCCTCTGTAGGCGAACAGCGGACCCTAAACCCTAGCAGCAGCCATGTCTGCGCACATCTCTCCCCGGCCTTTGGTTGTGGGAGAGACAAACCCTAATCTTAATCAACAAACATCCTTTGCTACTCGATTAACCACAAATCAAGCTGCCCAAAATTTGACAAAAAACCAGTTGAAACAGATTCAATATGTACATGGAGAGCCTACGATTTAATTCACAGAGGGAGAACGACAAGATTTCGCACAGGAAGAAGGATTACATCAAGCTGTAATTATTAAGTTCTCATCTGATACACTAAAAGTGAAGGATTTGCCAATAATTTTACCTAAACACTTGGCATCAAAGGAAACTATTTAGTTGGTTTACTTGCTCGTAGACATATTCTGCTAAGGATAGACCAATATGAAGATTATGTGGTTGCTCTATCAAAATCAGTAAGCTTTTTGCCTTTTCATGGAGAGAAATATCTTTATAGGGTATTTCCTTGGACAATAAATTTCAATTCAAGAGAAGAAACTTCAATGGCCGCAGTGTGGATTTTGTTGCCTCGATTATCACCAGATTTATTTGCCAAGAGATCCTTGTTGTCGATGGCATCAGCGGTTGGGAGGCCAATAGCTATCGACAAGGCAACACAAGACAAGACAAGGCCTAGCACTGCTAGGGTGAAGGTGATACTCGATCTTATGGACAAGCTACCTAAGAGGATGTTTCTCCAATGTTTGGACGAGAAAACCGGTAAGATTCAAGAGGTTTTTCAGGAATTTCTTTATGATAATTTACCTTTATATTGTAACCATTGTAAGAATCAAGGTCACGATGAAAACGGTTGTTGATTGATTTTGAAAAAGAATCAAGAAGATAACAATCACAAAGATAATGGAGTGGTTGGGGATGAACAATTCAATGGTGAGAAATTTCAAGATGATTTGCGAAAAATTTTAAATGAGAAAAAGGAACTAGAAAATATAGATCGAAGTATTGATGATAATACTTGAGTTGCAGATGCAAATAGTAATGAAATAGCAATGGTGGAATCCATTAAAAATAATGGAGATCGAGTTATAGATACTTCTGTTCGATAGGATACTCTTAATACTACAGTTACACTAAATTGCACCTTAGCTACGGTCTCGCAGACTTTGGTTTTGGGTACAAATGATGATATTACTAGTGATTTGGTGGTTCCTGTGATTAATTTGGAGCCTAGTCTAGTTTCGAATCCTAAACTGCCTACTACTGGTGTTTTATCTGGGAAAGATCCTAGTTTGGCCACCATTGAAAATTTTGGCCAGGCTAATAAGGTGTAGCAGTGTGAAGAGAATTTGGATCAAATTTTCGAATATGGTGGTACATGTGATCATGACTTCACTTTGAAGGACAATGATAAGGGAGGCTAGACTGAAGTACCAAGCAAAACGTTTTCTCCAAGTAACACCAAACTACAACAACTAGATTGCACAAACCCAACACGCAAGAAGCAAACGATAAATTGTGAAAATAAAGTGTCAAGGAAGGTTGTGTGCTCTAACACCTTTACTGCCTTAAGGATCAATTCTGATCAAGTACTCTATGCACTATCCACTCCTATTTTTCATGTTTCTAATCCAGAAACTACTAGAATAATCAATGAGTCACATGCCACAATGTTGAATAAAGAAAACTCAATGGTCAAACCACCTATGGCAACAATCAACACCTCGAATCACGATGTTCCTAATTCTCCATCGTTGGAGTCGCTTGGAGAGCAAATATTTGGACAACAGTCAATCTCCAAAAGGAATGACAAAAGTTTTGGGGAAGGAAACAAGTGATTCTAGATGGGCAGATTTAGTTGAGGAAGAAGAACATATTTTTGCACCTGCAAGAAGTAAGTTAAGTCCTCAAGCACTCATATTTGTGCCTTCAAGGAAGGCAAATCCATCTATGACAGTGGCAATTGATAACGTAACTCCAAATAGTCCAACTACAACTTATGATAGTGACTTGGGCAGTGAAAAGTTTGATGACGATGATGAGGATGATATGCTAGACATATTATTTGATAAGGTAGCCAAAGTGGAGATCTCTCGCCTAGGCAACAAAGAAGTAGAAGCAACAAAAATAAAAAGAAGACACATGAAAGGCAACATAGTTGGGATGGTAAGGTGACTGAGGAATTTATTCCAAGGCAGCAACTAATGCGACTGGCAAAGCAAAATCATATGACAGTTTCAACAACGACACAATCCAGTAAAGCCAAAAAGAAGTGATAAACTATCAAGTTTTGTTGGACATATTTGACGAAGAAGACAAGAGGGAAATACTATAGGTTACTTGACATGGGCAATCCATCTCTTTTAATTCTTACATATATAAACTGAAGTTTGAGGTTGATAACTCGGCTTTATTCTTAGATTTTGTATTTTGGCATTACTTAAGTGTCCTCATTTGTAATATCATCACAGAGTGTATTATAAACTCTATGATGATCATAAAATATCTAATTTTCTCTAGCTCTTATTTTCTTCATGCTTGTTAATTAGTAGAGGTTCGTTACCTCATTAAGATTAGTAAGGTAAGGCCTAGCCCTCCTTGCTTGTACTTTTCTCTTTGAGATTCTTTTTCTCTTTATTAATAAAACTAGCCCTAGGCACTCATTGCCTAGCGGAATTAATTTTTTTAAAAATAGTCATTATAGCTACAAGTGAATCATTCTCTATCAATTTAGAGGATGATTGATTGCTGAGGTTGTGTAATACCTCAGAAATTTCCAAGCTGAGACCCGAATCATTCTGGAACACCTCATAACTCTATTCTTAAAATCTAAATCGTTCATCGTAGGTATATAAACTTGAAACGGATGATGTTCTACTTTCTCAGATGTTTTAAGGCCCTTTAATAAGTATATCAAGGGTGTTGAAAGTTCTTTGTCTTCATCACTTTATTTCATGTGATTATTTTCACTTTTTAAAATTTGTATCTTTTCGCATCCTACAAAAAAATTCTTTAATTATATAATCTAGGTGACAGTAACGAATTTGCAAATGAGTTGTTCCATGAAAGTTGAAACTCATCTCTGGTGGTGTAACAAAAGCATGTAAAAAATGATAGTTTTTTCTTATTTAGTGATAGCTAGCTTCTTGAAGCAATGATTATCTTTCAATGAAATCTACATGAGTTGATTATCATGGAAATCACCTCTATAATTTTTCATCTATTCATAATTTAAAAGTAAGCATATTAAGCATAATTAACAAGCAAATCACGAGCTGAATTTGCTGCAAATATGAATCATATTGAGAGAATAATATATTAAAAGAATAAAAGTTCCAAAGAAATTACTATTTTGAGACTGTTTAGAGGAAATTCGAATTGGCTGGGATTGGAGAAAAAAATGGTCTGCAATGTATACTTTATTGTATCAATTATGTATATACATTTTTGATATATAATTATACATCATTTATACATGAGTACACTATTTATACATCTCTTTATACAATATCTATACATTATACATACATATCGATATATTACATATATACATATATATGACAATTTTGTTGAAGATAATTTTTGTTGTTTGCTAATTTGGACCTATTTTTTTTTTATGTAAATGAAAACTTGACTATCGTTTGGATTGTCGTATGATTGTTTGGCTTATAAGACAAAAGTCAAAAAGTTAGGATTTCTAACTTATGACATTTCGCTTATTTTTGCTATTTTGATTTAAAAACAAGTGCATAAAAATACTTTTTAATTTTATTCAAACACTTCAAAAGTACTTAAAAACACCTAAAAATAATCCAATTTGAACACTAATAGTGTAATAAAACCACTAGTATTATTCATAATATAGCACCATAGTTCACATAAAACACCAATACAATGAAACATATATAATGAAAAAGCTAACATAAAGAGAGCCTTAGAATGTCTTATTACATTGTCACACACACAAACAACCAACAAAATCACATCAACTTCTTATTTATGTATATATATTTTTTTAGTCCTTGAGACTTTGATGTTCCTTGTGATTAATGGCAAGGAGAGTAGCAATAGCAAGCATAATTAGACCAATCATTATTGTGTCCCCCTTTGTATTTCTTACAAATTCCATAATATTTATGTCCAAACAAATGCTTGCAGTGCTGGTTACATTTGAAAGTATATTGGCAAGGCCCATGCCACTTGTCACTTTTTTTTCCACAATCATGTCCTTCTGCCATCTGCATTTCTGCATGAAACAGGAAATTGGAAACCAAGGAATAAGGATCATATATAGGTACTTGAGATATCGCTACAATAAACATGATATTTAGCTACGAAATTATTAGGTACAATACTGGATTCTTCATTAGTTATTCATTTTTTATGAGGGTTTCATTCGACCCCAATATCCCAATATTAATATTTTGGTTGTTCAAGCCGATATAGGTATGAAAGTGGCTATAACAAAGCAGTTTATTCCTGAGATGAATTTACTGGTTGAACTAGATAGTGAAGTCTTCTGTAACCTTAGATTCGTTACACTGTTTGACCAAACTCGTTGGCTCTACATCTATCGAAAGTGGATAACCTTCTTTAACGTCAGCATTTGATATTTTCTCAATAGCTTCAATAGGTCATTGAAAGTCTTTGGTGTACAAAACCGCACAAAATTTACTTTTCGTGTTTCAATTTATGGGCCACGCACTTTTAGTGATGTAACATATTTGTTCATTGTGAAGTTTTGTCCACTAATTATAAACTAACAAAATCTACTTTTTCTAATAGTTTGATCTTTTAGATAAGACGGTTATACAATTTAACATGATACCCGAGTATGCATGTAGTCTTGCATTAAAAATCGTTTTTAAAAAAATGTTTTTTCACACGTTTGTTTGGTCCATAAAATAGCATCATATCTATACATGTAGGGGTGATGTGACAAAACATTACATGAGGTGTGCTCTCTAGCTAAAATAATTTAAATTTTTAGATGAGATGATCACACAATTCGATAAGATTTTAGATATATTTTTATATCAACTTAAATTCATTGTAAAAATGTATAAACTTTAATATCTGAATTTGTCTACGTCTCTAAGACTAAGAAGCATGATTAAAAAGTTGTAGACTTACCAGTAGCAGCGACAAGGAGAAGACACAAGAGTAGAGAAATGAAAGCTGTATTTTTTGCCATGTCTTTCTAGCTTACAGTTTTTCTTTTGTATTAATTGTTTCTTGGTGAGGACACTTAGATTAGAAATTATGATATTTATAGCATGATGTAAGCTTAATATTGTCAACTAAATTCATTTTTTTGACTAGTTCAAGAATATTACATCATTTTATTAAGTACACATGAACAAGTAAAAAGAATAATTCTAGGTTCAACCTTCAATTTGCTATTAAAAGATTATGGAATGAACAATGAGAATGTTGACTAGAAGAAAAACCCAATATTGAATATGGTGTATGGCGTATTATAGTAATGTTGTTATTGATTATGATAAACTTATTTCTTATACCATCAATGTTTGGTTTGATGTATTAAAAATAACATGTATTGTAAAATTTCTGAGAAAATATTGCTTACAAAAATACCTTATACAATACGGTGAAAAGAATTAAAAAAGGTTTTGATGAGCAATTGTATCTTTATTATAACATCTTGCATTGCTATTACTGTGTATTTTCATATATTAGTTATACATAATATAATAATAAATAAATTGTATTAGTATAACGAATATTTAGGTAGAAAAAGTATATCAAACAAGATATTAGTAATATGAAAAGCTTATGCATACATTATTTTTTCCTACTGCACTACCAAAGGACCCCTTACAGTGTGTATGGTGTGGAGAAAAATCATTTCCAATTATCCCATTTTTGGTTGGTTAATATATATTGAAAAAAGATTTTCTATAGAAAAAAGAAAATCCATAAGTAACATTTCATCAAAAATATTTTCCTTCGTACCAAACACACCTGACCTTTTGACATTCGATAGAAATATTGTACAAATAGGCCTAATAATTATCTGAAACATAATTTTATCTTGATACATGCTCAATTAAATTTACTTTTCATAAATGATGTACTATTATAGTTGAGGAAGATAGTATTATTTTCTACAATTTGTCTTTTACTATTATGATTTTCTCATTTCAACTTGTACTTGGTGCCCATATCAATTCTAAACAAGAAGCAACTATTGTTGAGCTTGATCAATTCAAATCAATAATCATCAAGAATGGTTCTTTAATATTTTATGTATTTGTAGTACGTTTGTTCCAAATCATTTAGGTAATTAAGCTTCTAATGTTGAACAACTAAATAATTAGGATTTAGTCACATAAATTGCCATTGCAAAAAATATTTACATACTATAACATATTAATGTAGGTTTATCATTACCACGTAACTATATATTCAGTAACACTTTTTGTTTTAGCATAAATAGACACACTTACAACCTTATCCATCAGTAATGTCATTTCAGATTTCACTTCAGACGTCACAAAGAAAATTTCAGCTGCTATGAAATTAAATATAAAATTTAAAGTGATTAGCTTTTTCAAGGTTTCATCTTTTATGTTCGAGTGGTCAGCAACCACAATAATTAATAGATTTGTCATCCTGAACATATCCATAGGTTAAAGGTTCATGTATGTTTTTGTTACCAAAAAGTTGTCACTATACTATTTTAGAACATTCTTCTTATTATTATCCTCCTCTTCATTCCTAGCTTAGCGATGTTGTTGTTCTTCTTCTTTTTCTTCATCATCTTCTCCTTCTCCTCCTCATCCTCCTGCTTTTTCTTTTTTCTGTTCTTCATCTTCCTCTTCTTCGTTTTCCTCCTCTTCCTCTTCCTCTTCTTCCTCTTCTTCTTCTTCTTCTTCTTCTTCCTCTTCCTCCTCCTCCTCCTTTTCCTCGTCTTCCTCCTCCTCTTCTTATTCCTTCTCTTACTCTTCTTCCTCTTTCTCTTTCTCTTCCTCCCTCTTTCTCTTCTACTTTCTCCTCCTTTTCGGCTTCATCCTCTTCTTCTTTCTTTTTTGGTTTTTTTTTGGTTCATGCATTTTGTAAATTGAATTTCGCCGGTATCGTATTGACATTGATTGAGAGGTAATTTTTTATCATTTTGATAAATGAATATTGTTTTTTTTGTGTATATGCTCATCTGAATTTACTCTAAAATTGTTTTAGGCACTCCTGCAACAAATGTAACAACCAAGTGCAATTGTTGAATATATTACAACAATCGATGCATCTGCTTCAAAAACGGCTGCACATGATTCAACATTTGTTGTATTTGTATAACAATTATTATATCTATTTTTATAATTGTTGTAGTAATTGTTGAAACATATGCAACGATTGTTGAATATGTTTCAGTAGATATTGCATCTGTTGTTGCAATAGATGCAAAAAATATTGAATTTACTATAATAGCTAGTGTATTTAATCATATATTTTTTTCTTCTACCTGGACTAATCTTTTATTTTAAATCATAACATATTTAGATTTCTTGAACATCAAAATATGGGGAAAATTAAAATTACGATAAGCATTGATTACCTGGTGAATAGATAGAGTCCAATAATAATTATATTTGGCACTGAAAAAATAGCGATATGATAGAGACAATAGCGAAGACTTTGTATCAAGATGTAGTATGATTATTTTGCGAACAAAATCATTACTAATTGTGAATTAAATTGTGAGTGAAAGATATTACGTTGTGAAAAAACAAAGGACGACTCCTTTTAGGATAAAAGACCAAGTCTATTTGTGTGCTTACTTGGAAGAAGATAACATTTGACCCATTTTAAGGATAAACACGATTAAAATTAGTCATATTATTAGTTTACTATCCAAAATAACCATTTGATCATTGTACTAGCTAAATTTAGTTCAATTGTTTGTTCATTATTTTCTATATATATAGTCTTATTAATTCTTTGTCTTCGCCCCTTTTTTCTCTTTCATGTAATTATTTTAACTCCTTCGAATTTATATCTTTAATTTTCGCATCCTATAAAAGATTATTTAGTTAGATCATTTAGGTGGCAGTAACGAATTTGCTAATGAGTTGTTCCATGAAACTCAACTCTGGTGGTGCAACACAAGCATTTAAAAATAATGATAGTTTATGCTTATTTAGTGATAGCTAGCTTCTTAGAGCAATGATTGTCTTTTAATAAAATGTGCGTGAGCTGATTATCATAGAAATCATCTCTATAATTTTTTGTCGATTCATGATTTAAAAGTTCTCATATCGTGCATAATTATCAAACAAATTACGAGCTAGATTTGTCGCAAACATGAATTATTTTAAGTGAATAATATATTGGAAGAATTAAAAATTGAAAGAAGCTCATATCTAAATTTTGAGATTGTATAGAGGAGATTCAAGTTGGTTGGGATTGGAGAAAAAAATAGTCTACACTGTATACTTTACTGTATCAACAATGTATATACATCTTTGATATATAGTTATACATCATTTGTACACGAGTACACTGTTTATGCAATATCTATACATTATATATATACATCGATACATTACATATATACATATATATATGACAGTTTTGTTGAAGTTAATTTTTATTGTTTGCTGATTTGGGGCTATTTTTTTTCTATGTAAATGAAAACTTGATTATCGTTTGGATTGGCTTATTGTTATTGGTTTATAAGCCAAAAGTCATAACTTAGGATTTCTAACTTATGACTTACTTTTACTATTTTGAATTAAAAACAAGTGCTTAAAAGCACGTCTAATTTTATCCAAACACTTCAAAAATACTTAAAAACTATTTTAGCTTAAAAACACCTAAAAATCAGTTAATCCGAATAAGCTATATTTGATGCAAATGAAACTACTCTATTGTATTTATGAAATTCTTCCCAAAAAAAAATAATTCAAATTTATCAAGTCGATCCCCTAGTGGTCTAACAATCGATTTACAAGTCGGGCTCATCCATCGGGCTCCAATACCTGGCAAGCTTAGTCCGTGCCCGATCGCCTAATCCGCCCAATTCACCTTCCCCCAACTAGAAATCCCCTTCTATTTTGGGTTAATTACTTGAGTGGATCCCTTTTAAAAAATAATTACTTATTTTAAATATACTCTTTAATTATTACTATTTATAACAACTTCTTTAATTTCTCTCTTTTCTCTATCTCGCTCTTTCATCCTTCCTTTCTTTCGTTTTTTCTTTTCTCTGTCTCGCTCTTTCTCCCTTCCTTTCTTTCTTTCTTTCTTTTTTTTTCTTTCTGTTGTTCCTTCTCCCTTCCTTTCTTTTTTGTTGCTCTTTCTCCCTCTCTTACCATTGCTCTTTTTCCTTTTCTTTCATAGAGTAGTCAATGATTCTAGACTGAATAAAAATTGTATCAATAATTAATTAGACAAGTAATTTAATCGTAACAAATAAAGAGACATAAGAAACTGCAAAATGAATTAAACTTGAATTAAAAATGTATTACAAACATATTAAAGTTGAATTATTAGAAGAGAATCAAACATGAATGCAAAATGTATCAAACAAAATAACATTCTTTGATCTGCATGTCAACTGAAAAAAACTTGTATCAATAATGAATTAAACAAGTAATCCAATCGTAACAAATCGACCAATTAATTGCAAAATGGATTAAACTTGTATTTAAAAGTGTATCACACAAATATTAAAGTTGAGTTAGAAGATAGAATTAAGCATGAATAAAAACACATAACTAATGAAAAACCAGACAATGATCTATAGAGTAAACTAAACTTGTATCAATAATGAATTAAACAAATATCCAATAGTAACAAATAAATCAAAAAACTGCAAAATGAATTAAATTTGCATTAAAATTGTATTACATAGTATTAAAGTTGAATAAGAAGAGAGAATTAAGAATGAATGAAAAATGTAACTAACAAAAGACAAGACAATGATATATAGAATGAATTAAACTTGAATCAATAATGAATTAAAGAAGTATCCAATAGTAACAAATAAATCAAAAAACTGCGAAATGAATTAAATTTGCATTAAAATTGTATTACATAGTATTAAAGTTGAATTAAAAGAGAGAATTAAGAATGAATGAAAAACGTAACTAACGAAAGACATGACAATGATCTATAAATTGAATTAAACTTATAAGTTATATCAATAATGAATTAAATAAGTATCCAATAGTAACAAATAAATAAAAAAAACTTCAAAATGAATTAAATTAAAATTAAAATTGTATTACACGGTATTAAAGTTGAATTAGATGAGAGAATTAAGAATGAATTGAAAACGTAACTAACGAAAGACAAGACAATAATTTATAACCTGAATTAAACATATATCATTATTCATGAATAAAACATGTATTATATGTGTCTTGTAAATTATTTTGATTTATAAAAGAAGATGATATATTTGAAATATGTATTATAAATGTAGTATATTGTTCATGATTTTAATTCAATTTTAATACAATTATGAAATAGATGTAATTGTCAATATATAAAAAATTTAATACATTTTGCATTAAATGTTTAATTCTCTTCTAATTTAACTTTAATATGTGTGTAATACATTTTTAATTCATTTTGCAACTTAATGTCTCTTCATTTGTTACAATTAGATTACTTGTCTAATTCATTATTGATACAAGTTTTATTCAGTCTACGAATCATTGACTGCTCTTTCGTTTGCAACATTTTGCGTTTATGTTTAATTTTGTTCTAATTCAACTTTAATATGTGCGTAATACATTTTTAATTTATTTTCTAGTTTATTGGTGATGTGCAAGAAAAAAACATGACAAATCAGATTATTTCACTACTACTAAAAATGTATTACATACATATTAAAATTGAATTAGAAGAGAAATAAATATGAATGCAAAATGTAGCAAACGAAAGAGCAGTCGATGATTAGTAGACTAAATAAAACTTATATCAATAATTAATTAGACAAGTAATCTAATCGTAACAGATGAAGAAACATAATAAATTGTCAAATGAATTAAAGTTGAATTAAAAATGTATTACAAACATATTAAAGTTGAATTAGAAGCGAATTAAACATGGATGCAAAATATAGCAAACTAAAGAACATTATGTAATCAGTAAACTGAATAAAACTTGTATTAATAATGAAATAAACAAGTAATTCAATTGTAACAAATCAACCAATAAACTACAAAATGAATAAACTTATATTAAAAGTGTATTACACAAATATTAAAGTTGAATTAGAAGAGAGATTTAAACATGAATAAAAAATGTAACTAATGAAAGACTAACCAATGATCTATAGAGTGAATTAAACTTACATCAATAATGAATTAAACAAGTAATCTAATAGTAATAAATAATAAACTACAAAATGAATTAAATTTGCATTAAAAGTGTATTACACAATATTAAAGTTGAATTAGAAGAGAAAAATTAAGAATAAATGAAAAATGTAACTAATGAACGACAAGACAATAACCTATAGACTAAATTAAATTTGTATTATTCATGAATAAAACATGTATTATATGTGTCTTATAAATGATTTTGATTTATCACTAAGAAAATGAGGGACGGTTGCAATATGTATTAAAAATGTATTGTGCATATCTTATAAGTGTATTATTAGTGTGTTACCTAAATTATTCTTGTTGGTATCACTAAGAAAGGAGTGAAGTGTGCAATAAGTATTATAAATGTATTATTCATGGATTTTACATGTATTATATCAATATTATAACTTATTTTGATTTGTATCACTAAGAAAAAGAGCAATGTTTGCAATATGTATTACAAATGTATTGTGCCTATATTAAAATGTATTACAAGTGTGTTACTTAAATTAATTTGGTTGATATCACTAAAAAATGAGTGAAATTTGATATATGTATTGGACATGTATTGTTCATGATTTAAATACAATTATCAAACATATCTAATACAACTTTAATATAACTATTCATTTAAGAATAGTTATATAAATGAAAATTTCTAAAAGAAGAAAAAGAATTAAATAAAAAAGAGAGGAGGAAGAGAAAGAATGGCACAGAAAGAGACGAAGAAGAAGAAAAATAAAAAGAAGAAGCGTAAGAGAAAAAAAGGCAGAGAAAGGAGCGAAGAAAGATAGACAATACAATTTTTTAATTCAAAAAAATTATTATATTTAGTTAGAAAAATTATATTGCCATAGATGGTAAATATTTTTTTAATATAGGATATTTATGTGATTTACCCTTCTATTTTTTTATTTTATTTTTTTGTGTTCACTAATCAAATTTAATTGTTTGCTTAAAAAAGTTAAAGTGGTCCTTGTGCACGTGAAAATCACAAATTAAATTCATTCATAACTTGAACTGTTATATTCAGTGAAATTTATAAGTGGAGTATAAAAAGGATAGAGTGTATGCAAATTTTACCACTATCTTGTGAAGATAGAGAACGTGTTTCTGAAAGACACTCGATTCGAGTACAACAAATCAAAGTAACACATGAAAAAAAATGACAACAAAGAAAATATAACAACTAATACAAAAACAGTAACAACAACAAAATAGTGCAATAATTGAAACACTATAAAACACATATAGTGGTAGAAAGCAAAAGCAAAACACACTACAAGAATAAAGTTAATACTACACCAGATACCACTAAGCCTAAATTCACCGAGAAGCAAGAGAACACTCCACTACCTACTAAATTCCCGATCCATATTCGACAAAAAAATTGCATTTTGCTTCGACACTTCATAAAAAATATTTTCCCCGTATCAAACACACCCTTTAACCTTTTGACATTTAATAAAAATATTGTTCAAATTGACCAAATCGTTCTATCTGAAACATTATTTTATATTTGATATATGCTTAGTTAAATTTACTTTTAATAAATGATTTATACAATTTGTATTTTACTATTTTCGTTTTCTCATTTCAACTTATACTTGGTGATCACCATATCAATAATGTTGAACTTGATCAACATTATATTATGTCTTTGTAGTATGTTTATTCCAAAGCACTTTAAGTAATTAATCTTCCAATGCAAAACAAATAAAAAATAATTAGGATTTGATCACATACAATATACATTGAATGTAGCAAAACATATTTACATATACTATATAGTAGCATATTACTGTAGGTTTATTATTTTATCAGGTAATTATATATTCAGTAACACTTATTGTATAGACTAGATTTAGAAGCCGCGGGGGAGGGAAACAAAAATAGAGCGTCTTTAGATTTCTCCTTTAATACATGAGTGGTAAATATTAAATGGAATGCTTAACCTATTAAAACGAGTATTTATGGCAGCCCGTTCATACCTTACAGCGAGTATGATAGATGTCTATAATATTTGGCTTTATGGTGTTTACAGGGTTCTAAGATTTCTACCCATGATAATACGAGCTTAATATATGTTATAGTTTTATCTCCATTTATATGACACAAAAAGAATTTGAAGAATAAATCATACATTTAGTATGATTTTTAGATATTTAAGTTGTTAATTATTATAATAATTAATAGTATTTTTTTACGTTGTTTAAATAATACTATATGTTATTCGTTCTATCTTAATTTATGTGGCATCAATAGAAATTTGATAATTTTTTCCATGTCTTTTAAAATTTTAAATTGTTGTAAATACATCATTTTCAAGTAATATATGTTACTTATGTGTCCCAATTTATGCGGCACTCATAAAAATTTAAATATCAAATAAATTTTTATGTCTTTAAAATAAGTTACGAAAAATGAATTAAAAACATCCTATATCATTATAAGTTGTGAATAAAACACCCAATATTGAGAAAAGATTTCAAATAATATCACAAATTAAATTAATAAACTAAATATAGTAAGATTAATACGATTCGAATCCAAACACCTCCCATATATAAGTTGAAGTCTCTCAATCAATAAGCCACCAAGTTCCTTGCACAAATAAACAAAAGTGTAAAACCATTACATTAACATCGCAAAAATGAGTCTTTTCAAAAATGAAATCTAAGTTTTTAACAAATGACATAAATAATTTTTTCTTTTAAAAGCTTGATGATATATTTGTGCACGGGACAGGGGTAAAATAGTAAAATTAAGCCCAAAGAGTACAAAACTGTCGCTTGCATTTTCTTTGAAGGTCAGAGAAGAGTCTGATTGCAAATATGGCGTTGTTGAAACTGCTTCTGTATTCATTTTTACTTCTCCAAATTTTCAAAACAATTTCATCAAATGGAGTTGCTGATTCAGAACCAATTGTTGATTCAGATGCAGATTCATCTATCAGACTCCAACTTGACGAACACAACTCCAAGATTTCCCTTTTAGGTTTTTCTTATACCCAATTTTGTGCTGTTTTACTAAAAAATGGAACAGGGTTTAGTATTTTTTTTTTTTTTGATCGTATGTTGGAAATTGATTGTCCCAAGTTGAATTCTTGGAAATTTATCATCTGGGGTTTACTCATTTTTCTTTTCTGGTCCAAGTAGAGTGTAATAGATATAGACGATTCATCCCCAACTAATTTGAGATTAAAGCGAAGTTAAAGATTGATTCTTTTGATAATTTAAGTGAAAATATCAGTGTTGATTTAAGCGAATGATTTTCAAACGGAAGATGTAATGCAGTTCCTTTGTGGTAGGGGTGGCAAATGGGGTGGTTGGGTCAAAACAGGTTAAATTAATTACTGGGTTAAGACCCAACCTGCCCAAAATTTGTTTGAGTCGATGAAGTGGTTGAGAACCTGAGGTTCAAAATTGAGTGGACACAAAAAACACCAGGTGATTCTTTCCATTTATACTAGCTTTGGTGGACGGAGTTATTAGGTTTCTCTTGTATCTCTTGTTGGTGGGAGGTGGCAGGTAGTCCGTGGAATTAGTCGAGCTGCATGAAATCTAGCCCGAACACCACGGCCATCAAAAAAAAAAAAATTTTGCTTGAGTCAAAATGTGTCGAACAACAGTCATAACCCAACCCGCCCTGCATAACCCAATTGTCTGCACAATCCACCCAACCTATCTGGTGAAAAGTTGGAGAATACAAAAGAATTGGAGAACATCACATGTCTCTTCTTTAGATTGTTTGGATGAATGTTGAATGAAGTGAAAAGTAATTCCTTAGATATAAGAATGCATGTTGTTACGTTAGTACTTTTATCATTTCATAGAGGAAAGAAATGAGTACTAGAATATCATTTCATACTTTTGACGCAGTAGAGAGAGGATCTCGTGTTGTACAGATAATTGAGTTGATTTGATTAAATAGATTGGAGAGCAATTTCTTTTCTCTAATTAATATTCTTTGCTTGTCAATTGGGTTATATTTTGATCCTGTGGATTACACTACTTTGACCTGTTTTGACCCAATTGATTGATGAGTTATTTTGGTTTAAACCTGTTAGGTCAACTCAACAAATGGTCATGATTCAATTGGTAGAAATACCGGACGGGTTGGGCGGGTTTGGGTTGATTTTTACCACCTCTACTTTGGTCTATGTAGCAGGAGGACATGAAAATGAAGAAGCATGTTTTAGTTTATGTGTATTCCTAGTATAACGGAAATGTTTTCTAGAATCCTTGGAAACCTGTTAGTCTCCTACTTTTTAGCTATAGTTATTTAAAAACTAAAGCGGTTGTTTGGTTGTTGATTAGAATTGTGTAGGTATTAATAATGTAGGGAATAGTTATGCAAAGATTAGAAATGCAAAGATTAGTAATACTTGGATTAGTTATGTAGGATCAATTATGCATAAATCAGTTATTCATGAATTGTTTACTCAAAACAATAAAATAATTATACATGATATAGTATTACGTGGATTGCAATGTAGAGATTATTCTTTATTGAATATCTTGTTTGCTTCAATTATACAATTTGTAATTTAATAAATCTTAAGTTTTAAAATAAAATAAGTTTGCACCCAAGAATGTGACCTAGTTATCAATGAAGTGAGTTGAGAACCATGAGATCTCATGTTCAAGTAAAGTCAAAGACACTACGTGATTTTTTTTCATTTGGCCTTGCTTGGTGGATAGAGTTACACGATGCCTATTATTGGTGGGAGGTGACCCGTGGAAGCTAGCTTGGACACACTATTATTATAAAAAAAAAAGAAAATGATTTTTTCAATAACAATTTAGTCTGGGTTTGGTTTTCGAGGTGTTACAGAAAAAGTATTTGACTAGTTCAAATATTTTGATTTCAATATTGTCAAGACTCCAATAAATGTGAGCTTTGCATTTCAAAATAGTGAAGGCAAAAGTGACTCAAAATTGGATTGTGCTAGAGTATCGGGAAATATGATGTATATCACGAAGTGTACGCGATCAGATATAGCATGTGCTATTAATAAACTGAGTTGGTTCACGAATAATCTCAATCAAACTCATTGGATGACAATGAAAAGAGTTTTGGGGTATTTAAAACATACTCGCATTATACAAATATCCTACAGTATTGAAAGGATATAGTGATGCAAATTGGATCACCGAGATCAAATGAAGTAAAATCCATGAGTGGATATGTATTTACTCTTGGTGGAGGAGTGGTCTCTTTGAAATCTTCCAAAAAGACATGTATCGCTAGCTCTACAATGGTCTCTAAGCTAGGTGCTCTAGATAAGGTCGGTGAATAAGTTGAAAGACTCCGAAATTTCTTGATAGATATTCTTTTTTTGGTCCAAACCTTTGGTATTAGTATGCATACACTTTGATAGTCAAGATGCAATAGGTAGGGCATGGAGCATGATGTATAACAGAAAGTCTCATCATATAAGAGATAGACATAATACCGTTAGAAAACAACTACTCTCTAGTGGAATTATCACAATTGACTATGTAAAGTCAAAGGATAATGTGTCGGATCCACTTACAAAAAGGCCTAACTAGAGAGAAAGTTGAAAGATCATCTAAGGGAATGGGTTTACTGCTTAGGACAAGTCATCATGGTGGTAACTCTATCTAGAAGACTGGAGATCCCAAGAGCTAGGTTCAAGGAGAAAAACAAAGTACTGGCTAACGGTTCGGCATTGTCAACCAACTCAATCCATTCTTATGATGAAGACAATGCTCAGGAACAAGGATACAACATTATGGCTTGTTAATGAGTTAATAAAGCTTAATGTTCTTAATGATTTGCTAAGTTTGGCAGATTTGACCAAATAGTGTATCTACGCAATAACACGGTTAGAAATCACCTATGTGAGTGTGAATTTAAGCCGATTCAAAGAGAGTTATTGTCAAAAGCATATTCTCTATACACTCATGAAATCAGGAGGTGTTCATGGCTTAAACGAACACAACCGTAAGAACCATAAACGGTGAAGGGTTAATTGTGTGACATATGGTTGTTTAGGTATACAATAAAGCTCGACGGTTCAAAGATATCGCATCTACCGATTGATCGAGTATATCTAACATATGTTCACTGTGGAAAGTTCAAGGGAAAACCTACTTATTCAGATGCAATTAAATTCTTGCTTGTAAAGTACACATACTTGTCCGTTCCTTATAGAAGTAGAAAACTTTTAGTTAAATAACATGTATTATCACTAAGGAATGTTGACCTCATGAAATCAATTTGTGGAGATAGAGAATTGATCAATTAGTAGATGACTTTATTAGTCAAATGACTATTTGATCAATTCAGATTCTTTCCAATTAAAGAAATGTTAATTGTGTTTGATAAATTCTTGGTACTTGATGTGTCATTTTAATTATCCATCTTATAATCAATTAATCAAACATCCAACGTAATCCTTGAACAAATCCAATGGAATTAAGTTGACAATATGAGTTTCCACACTATAAATACCACAATTTCAATTGTTTGTTTCCACCACAAGAAATCAACAGAAAATAAGAGTTATGGCAAAGTACACTACTTTTCTCGCCCTCCTCTTTTGCCTCTTCCTTGTTGTTGCAACTGGTGAGTCGACACGATTCTATAGCTACCAAATATAATGATTTGTTTAAGATTAAGAATTTTTAAAATGTTTATTTTTTATTGAACTTTATACATAACATGAGTTCAATTTTCTCATTATTGCAGAAATACAAATGGCAGAAGGAAAATACTGTTGGAAAAAAAGTGGCAAGTGGAATGGGCCTTGTCAATACTCTTACAAATGTAGTAATCATTGCAAGTACTACTATGGAGCTAAATATGGTATTTGTAAGAAGTACAAACCATGGGGTCACAAATATTACTGGGCAAAATACGCTTGCTACTGCTACTCACCTTGCCACTACTAAAACACTTCCATTGTCTCATGGCATGGTTTTGACTATGTAAACAAATAAGAAGCTACCTATTTTATGTGTGTAACAATGTAATAAGGCCGATTTATGTGTGCAACTATTTTGGCCAAGATTTTTGCGTGATGAACAATTGTATTGTATGCTTTTCTATGAGTATTAATTGATGTGAATTATGGTAATTTTTTTTCTACTTATTGTGTATAGTATCATGCAGGGCTAAGCTAAAATGAATAATAATTATATGACTCGACATAATGTGTAGAGACATTTTTAGACTAAACATTGGGACAATAGCAAATGTCGGATGTAATTGAAAATTTTGAAAATATCAACTTTCAAAATATTTTCCATTTGAATGAAAGATTCCTGCTAGTAAGCACAAGAAAAAAAGGAAACCACTTCTTTTGGGGAAATTTTAAAGTAAAAGACCCTGCAACTTTTAAGCAAAGATTCAAATCATTTTTTTGTATGCATATAGGTTGAACCCAATGATTTATAAGTTGCATATGTATGCCGAGGCACATTCTTAAGTGTGGGAAGTATATCGTATGTGGTTGAGGGTCATAAGGGACTTCTACCACTAAATCGAGTTCAAAACCTTTCTACCGGCTAAGTTTTTCGCATGAGAACACACAAGGGTAAACTATAAATGACCATATCTCTTGAGGAGTGAGGTGATCCATGACTTACCAAATAGAAGACTTATTACATCAATAGGTAGTCTAATTCTTATGAAAGTAGGAAACCTAACTCCTATTCCAAATTAAGCACTATAGATTAACCTAATCCTTATAAAGCTATGAAACATAAATTCTATTCTAAAATAATTAAAATCTATTAAAATATAATTAACTAATAAATAAATCTACTTTAAAATATAATTAAATAGTTAATTAATTGACTTTCCCTCATCTACAACATTACTCCCCTCATATTGAAAGAGCTTGTCCTCAAGCTCAAATTTCAGGGCAATCATCTAGAAAATCTCGAATAGTATTAACTTAATTATCCATTTCAGTCCTAGCTTGATGTTGACATTGATAAATTTCAACTCCACCAATTTACCGGAGAATGACTAGTTCACCCATCTGGTTGCTACTTTCCAAAGGTCCAAATCGTTGAAATTCTTCCCAACTCATTGAGCCTTTTGCCCGTTTAAGTTGATAATACCATAATGGTGCTTCTCCAAACATATGAAATCCAGTCACCTCCAAATTTATTTGCTTCCATTGTATGCTGATTTTCACAAACTTGTTCACAACGATGTGCCCAAATTATTGGGTTGTTAGTGTTAGGGTTTCTCCTTGATTTTCTTACCTTATTTGAGTTTTATTTTACTTTTTAAGAAAAATCAAAATATTACCATAAATGGTTTAACTTTTCCTGAAAGTAAACTATAATTTTCTTATATATTTGGGTTATTCCTTCCTTGGAGGAAAAGTGTGGAACTCTATAAATTGAAGACTCCTCTTCTCATATAAACAACACAATAAAATCCACAATGTAGTCGTTTAAGAGTTTTGTTTATGGAATGATTTTCTCCCAACATGTTTATGTTTATTCATATTAGTTTTATCATATGTATGTTTCTTGACAAAACTATATTAATAAAATGTTTTTAGTATACTTTTATTTGGCATTTGCTTTATCTCATCTATGATTTGCAACTGTAAGTTTATGCATAACGTCTTAATTACTTTTGAACCCAACACTTGGTGACGTTATACGTATCCATATTTGCATACCTTGGTACTATTGAATGTGAATTACCACTTGTTGGATGATTCTCACCGGCCAGTGAAATAGGTGGTGTATTGTCTTTAATAGCAGGAGTTGTTGATCTACTGGTTGTCTGGCGCTATTTGACTCAGGTTTGTGGGTTGCTGGCTTTTTGGAGCCAATTTCCAATCTAGACAGTTCATGTTCTCAGATTACTTGGACAATTCTTTCAGTGAGCCATTGTTCCATTGCCACAATTTCAGAGTCCATTAGGGTTTCTGTAATGAAACGTTCTTTTTGAAATGAAATTGATCTCATCGCCCTTTGTGTTAGGCTATGATATCAAATTGTTATGGATTTTTAGGGAATGATCAATTCACGGAGCGATAAATAAGTTTAGCTCATTAAAGGGAGACTAAAACCTTAGAGTTCAATGGAAGAGAGAACTCTCTTCTCTTGTTTTTTTGCTGAAATATGACTTAATTGATTTATTCCTCAAGAACCCTTTAAATAGAATTCTTATTACATCAATAGAAAGTCTAATTATTATGAAAGTAGGAAACCTAAATCATATTCCAAACTAATAACTGTAGTTAGCCTAATCATTTTAAATCTATGAAACATAAATCCTACTCTAAAATAATAAACAAAGCTACTAAAATATAATTAACTAATAAATAAATCTACTTAAAAATATAACTATAGTTTAACCTAATCATTATTGTCTTGTAACCTATAACTGCATGACTTCGTGAAGTTTTTTAGGCAAATCCATTTGGGATATGTCATGATTTTCATAATAAAATTTATCGTGTTTGACATTTGAAAAACTCTATTCTAAAATACATAAGGTAATTGTTAAATAACATGTATTAAAACAAAGAGGTGGTGAACTCATAAAAGCAATCTGTGGAGATACAAAATTGATCAATTCAAATTCGTTTCACTCAAATTGAGCAATCTGTGGTGAACTCATAAAAGAAATTAGTAGAAGACTTTATCACTCAAATGGCTCTTTGATCAAGTCAAATTCTTTTCAATTAAAGAAATGTTAATTGTGTTGGACAAATTCTTTGTACTTGATGTACTGTCAATTTAATTAATTAATCAAACATCCAACGTAATCCTTGAACAAATCAAACGGAATTAAGTTGACAACTTGAGTTTTCAACATAATAAATACCACCATTTCAATTGCTTGTTTTGTTAAAATCAACAGAAAATAAAAGCTATGGCAAAGTACACTACTTTTCTCGCCCTCCTCTTTTGCCTCTTCCTTGTTGCTGCAACTGGTGAGTCGAGACATGATTCTATAGCTATCAAATATAATGAGTTGTTTAAGATTACGAACTTTTAAAATTTTATTTTTTATTAAACTTTGTGACTAGTCAAACATGTCAAATAAAATGAAACGGAGTCATTTTTATTATTAGGAAATTATTATAAATTTGCTATGTAAAGTACATACCATGAGTTTTAAATTTTCTTATTTTTGCAGAAATACAAATGGCAGAAGGCAAATACTGTTGGAAAAAAAGTGACAAGTGGAATGGACCTTGCCAATACTCTTACAAATGTAGTAATCATTGCAAGTACTACTATGGAGCTAAATATGGTATTTGTAAGAAGTACAAACCATGGGGTCACAAATATTATTGGGCAAAATATGCTTGCTATTGCTACTCACCTTGCCACTACTAAGAATCTTGCAGTGTCTCATGGCTTGGTTTTGATTATGTAAATAAATAATTAAGAAGCTATCTATTTTATGTGTGTAACAATGTAATAAGGCTGATTTATGTGTGCAACTATTTTGGCCAAGCTTTGCGTGATGAGTATTGTATTGTATGCCTTTCTATTAATATTAATTGATGTCAATTATGCTATTTTTCTATATAAATATTTATATATTGTGTCATATACCATGCATGGTTAAGATAAAATTAATAATAACTTGACTCTGACATACATGTGTACTTATCATGCCACAAGCCTAGACTCTATGCGAGATCGATACTCAATGCCATTGTTGGTCCGAGCATACCTACGAGATAGCATTAGACATGGCATACATCTAAACATGAGCCAAAACATAGATTAAAAGCATTCGAAGCGAAGGCTTTTAAAAGTAACATTTTTCATTAATGTAAATCATAGTACTGAAATCACTGATACAACTTTTCATTAATAAAGGACACGAAGGTTAAACTGAAGCATAAATAATTGTTTACCTATGAAACCTCTAAATATAATTGAGTAATGAATTAATGAATATCATTGCCTCTTCATTGAACTCGCCAATTTAAATAGACGTATGCCACCGTTGAATTCGATCTCGATACTCCATCTGAAATTCAACCTCTAATCCTAACTCAAGATCCGACCCCGACTCAATTTGAAACTCGGGAGTTGGGTCTCGTAGAGGTCGAGAGTTGGGTCTCAAATTGAGAATCAGGAGTTGGATCTAGGATTAGTATTGAGAATCGATATATGAGGCTTAAGTTAGGATGAAAAGTTGAGGTATGAGGTTCAAAATGATTTTGCCTTAGAGGTTGAGAGAGAAGAGAATGGGGATTAAGCCATGAAAACCTGATTGTTTTGGGTCTTTTATTAGTCAAGAAATTATTTTAGGGTTTTCTTAGGGATAAAAGGATAAAAAGGACCCTTTTTAGTTTTTTTTTCCCGTCGGCTAAATCGTCATTGCATAATAAAATGTTCATAACTATTTACTGTGAACTTAGATTGATGCAAAATTGGTAGTGCTGGAAATAAGACTCAAATACCCTTTAGTTTGATAGGTAATCCTAATATTCTAAGATATATGGTCGTTTGAAGTTAATCTAAGTAGAATCTGATATCAAAACTTAATTGGTAAGGAAGCTTTCAACTTAGGGGATTCTTGTGACCTTTATTAGGTGTAAAAACATCAAGGTTTAAATTTTTTAAGGGTGGGAAAAGACTAAAATAACCTCTCTTAAACTGGCAGAAGTCATCTATGAAAGGCCATCTACGGTTCGTACAAAAGTCTACGGGTCGTAGACCCTTTCGTCGGAACATGCTGAGTTTTCTGAATTTTTGAAGTTGGTGATTAAGGACCTTTATATGATCCATAGAGACTTTGACGAACCATCCTTCTCGCTCGTAGGAAGCTTACTAGAGTGTGCTCCAAAACTTGGTTTCCACAGGGCCTTCTACAGACCGTAGAAACTTCTACGACCCATGCAGGTCGTAGAAAAGCTTCTGTGGTACCAGACTGCAGAAATTTTCAAGGTCAAATTTTGGGTTTGAATTTTCGGGGTGTTACAATGATAGTGAACTAAGGTCATGTCACCGGCCTGAAACATATATAAATTATGAATTCTTCAGAGCGGGCCAACAGGCCAAGCATACGGACAACCCTTAATTTGCCTTTGTTGAACATTAACTCTTTAGAAAACATAAAGCATTAAATAAGACAGCTTTAGAGCGCAAGTCAAACTCATGATAGGCGAGCAAAATCATGCGCACATGATTTAGCGGTTTGTTGTGCTCTGTGATCTTATTCTTCTCCAAGACCCGATGCTTCATCTGCTTCTTTAGCTTAGTAACACTTCAAACACGCGCTATTGGTCGAGGTCAAGATATAAGGGAAGTAGTGGTAAGTAGGTTACGATTCGCCTAAGTTGAGAGTAGGGTCTTGGAACATAGGATCGCTAATGGGGAAGTCCATATATAGAGCTAGTGAAGATTCTCAAGAAGAGAAAGATAAATTTAGCTTGTGTCCAAGAGACCAAATGGGTAAGTGCCGACACAGAATATGGATGAGTTTAAGTTGTGGTATTTAGGATGCTTGAGAGATATAAATGGAGTGGGTATTTTAGTAGAGAAGGGCCTTATTTTTGGAGGATCAGTGATAGGATATGATGATGATGATTAAGCCAGTCATAGGAGGGCTTACTTTGAACATTATTAGTGCTTATGTGCCTTAAGTGAGCTTGGACAAGGAAGCCAAAACACTAATTTGGGAGGATTTCGATGAGGTGGTGAGAGGTATACCAAACATAGAGAAAATCTTCATTGGTTGAGATTGGGTTGGCCATATCAGGGCAACTTCTAGTGGCTTTG
This sequence comes from Solanum bulbocastanum, assembly GCA_037074985.1. Classification (NCBI taxonomy): domain Eukaryota; kingdom Viridiplantae; phylum Streptophyta; class Magnoliopsida; order Solanales; family Solanaceae; genus Solanum; species Solanum bulbocastanum. The sequence continues at coordinate 5,568,732 of CM073603.1, read as the reverse complement.
ATCATGCTCATAAGGTTTTTGTTTTGGGGAGAGAAATGGAGGTGGAGCTTCGCTTTTGGTTTTTGCTAAAGCTAGCTTTTGATTTGGTAATTTCTAACTCGTGCTATCAAAAAAAAAAAGGGTGAATTACTTTGTTTCCCTTTCACAGCATGATAGCAAAGAGTCAAAAAGATTACTTAATCCTTAGAAAGGGTGATAGAGGTCTTTGTAAGGACTGCAAGGTTATTTCGAGTGAAAAGCTTACATCCCAAGTTTTCAGTGATGGAATTGTAATATATCAGGTAATTGTTAAAATAACATGTATTAACACAAAGGGGTGATGACCTCATAAAAGCAATTTGTGGAGATACAAAATTGATCAATTAGTGGAAGACTTTATCACTCAAATGGCTTTTTTATCAATTCAAATTCTTTTCAATTAAAGAAATGTTAACTGTGTTAGGACAAATTATTTGTACTTGATGTCCAGTCATTTTAATTATCCATGTAGAAATTTTGAGCTAAATAACATGTATTAACACTAAGGAATGTTAACCTCATAAAAGCAATTTAATTTGTGACGATACAGAATTGATCAATTAGTAGAAGACTTTATCATTCAAATAGCTCTTTGATTAATTCAAATTCTTTTCAATTAAAGAAATGCTACTTGTGCTTGACTAATTTTTTGTACTTTCAATTATCCATCTTATAAATTAATTAAGCAAACATCCAACGTAATCCTTGAACAAATCAAATGGAATTAAGTTGACAACTTGAGTTTCCAACACTATAAATACCACCATTTCAATTATTTGTTTCGTCACCAAGAAATCCACAGAAAATAAGAGCTATGGCAAAGTACACTACTTTTCTTGCCCTCCTCTTTTGCCTCTTCCTTGTTGCTGCTACTAGTGAGTCGACATGATTGTATAGCTACCAAATATAATGATTTGTTTAAGATTACGAATTTTTGAAATGTTTATTTTTTTATTGAACTTTGTACATAACATGAGTTCAATTTTCTCGTTATTGCAGAAATACAAATGGCAGAAGGCAAATATTGTTGGAAAAAAAGTGACAAGTGGAATGGACCTTGTCAATACTCTTACAAATGTAGTTATCATTGCAAACACTACTATGGAGCTAAATATGGTATTTGTAAGAAGTACAAACCATGGGGTCACAAATATTACTGGGCAAAATATGCTTGCTATTGTTACTCACCTTGTCACTACTAAGAAACTTTCTATTTCCCGTGGCTTGGCTTTCATTATGTAAAAAATATGAAGCTAGCTACCTATTTATGTGTGTAACAATATAAGTAATAAGGTTGCTTTATGTGTGTAATAATTTTGGCCAAGCTTTGCGTGATAAGTGTATTGTATGCCTTTCTATTAATATTAATTGCCAACGAGGTACTTTTTTACCGATTTCTTTATTTCAATCAAATTTTTACCTGATTTTATCTAGTAGCTAAATCATCCCAACGTGTTACACATTTGGCTGGAAATATCTGTGGATTTCTTCCATTTGAAATTCGATTTGAATCAAAGATGGAAGATTTTGAGGGTTATCAAATGATACATAGTGCGATACAGTTAAAACAAAGTATTGTTGATGTGAATTATGTTATTTTTCTATATCAATATTTATATATTGTTCCACATACCATGCACGGATAAGCCTAGAGTCTATGCGAGATTACTCGACGTCATTGCAGGCACGAGCATATCCATTAGATACAGAGGCGAATCCAGGATTTCAAGAAAACGGGTGCACCATTGCTTTAAAGATAAGATCAAAAAATTTATAATAACAATAACTAGGCGAGCAATACATAAAAATTACATTGCCACAAAAAATATCATCAATTTACAATTGTACTCGACGAGACTTCATATTTTGAAAACGATCTATAATAGCATCATTACTTACATTTTCAAATATCTTCCGCTCTATCTTACAAACTAAACAGCCATTCAAAAATTCTTCACCAATGCTATTACGTAGATCATTTTTGATGAGCTTCATTGAGGAGAATGCTCTTTCCACACTTGCCGTAGCAACAGGCAAAATCAAAGCCAACTTTACAAGCAAATAAACAAGAGACCAAGTTTGATCCAATTTTGTTTGTGCCATCATCGTAGCAAGATCTTTAATCCCCTTCAAGTTGAGAAATTTGCTATCACACTCTCGAGCATAGACAATGAAACTATCAAGCTGATAACTGAGATCTCGAAGTTCATTATCACCAAACTCACTTTTATAATATTCGGCCAACTTCATTATTCTGCTCTTACTAAAATTAGCAAATGAATCAACCGGATTCAAACTAGCCATGCCAAGGAGTAAGTCACTAGTCACAACATCAAAACGATTATTGAGCTCCTGAAGTTGCAAATCAATAACTGCATAAAACACTTCCACACGAAAGTGATGTAAATATGAAATTTCGGACTTCTTACGCTTCGATCTTGGATAGTCTTCAGTCATTTCGGGAACCAAAATATCATGTTTACCACAAAATGAAGAAACCTCATCCATCAAAGACTCCAAACCACTCTCTCTCATTGTTTGTAATCTTCTCTTTGAAAGATTAAGCAATCCCATAGCATTGACAATATCTTGATCTTTCTTTTGTAAAGCTTTGTTCAATTCATTTGTAAGAAGCAACATCTTGAACATCAAATGCAACACAAAGATAAATTCAAATTCTTGAATTTTATCTAAAAGGTTACCTACCGCAAGTTTATCAAGATCATGTGGAGAATTTTCTTTCATATCTTTAAGCACATTAGCAATTGAAGAAAGTATAATCATGAAATTTTCCAAGGTCTTGAAATGGGATCCCCAATGAGTATCACCCGGTCGTTGGAGGCCACGTTCTTGATTTAATCCTTGTCCGGTAAGAATTTCTCCAGATTTAAGCAATTCTTCCAACTTCTCAACTTGGTGTTGTCGAAGTAAGTCCCAGCGTTTAAAAGATGTCCCAATAGTATTCAAAACATTAGTGACAACATAAAAGAAATTTTTCACATCCGGATGTTTTTTAGAAACAGCCACAAGTGTCAATTGCAATTGGTGAGCAAAACAATGAATATAATATGCTGACGGAGCATCTTGCAAAATCAAAGACTTTAGGCCATTTTTTTCTCCTTGCATATTACTAGCTCCATCATAACCTTGTCCACGGATTCTTGATAGGCATAACGAGTGATCCAAAAGTAAAGAGTAAATTACTTTTTGCAATGATCTTGCGGATGTATCACCCACATGAACAATACCCAAAAAGCTTTCTATCAACTCTCCGTTTTTGTTAACATATCGTAAAACTAGTGCCATTTGCTCTTTATGTGAAATGTCCTTTGACTCATCAACTAGTATTCCAAAATAATCACCATCCAAGTCTTTGATGATAGCTTTAGTTGTTTCTTTAGTACAAGCATCCACAATCTCCTTTTGAATTGTTGAACAAATCATCATATCATTTTTTGGAGCATGTTGTAATATCACCTTTTCCACATTCGGACGATTAACCCCATGAAATTTCAAAAGTTCAAGAAAAAGACCTTTGTAATTAGAATCTTCACTCTCATCATGACCACGAAATGGCAATCCATTTCTTAGGAGAAACCTTACCACATCAATTGAGGCATTTAAACGAATTCGATAATCACTTTTTGTTTTTTCACTTTGCTTGTGAAGAGAAGATTGAATTGATTGACGTTGATTTGCAAAATCAAGCATCCTATTCAAACATTTGTTATGAATACTATTCACCTCACCAACATGCAATCGAATTCTTTCCGGACCATGGTTCCAAGTCTTAAAACCATCTTGTGTAAATGATTTTCTCGCATTACCATGACTTTCAAATTCATTCTTGAAGAGATAACAACACAAACAAAATATAGCATCATCATCTATGCTATATTCCAACCAAGCAGAATTTGGAGCATTAAACCACTCAGGATTAAATTGCCGATTACTAGTCCCAAATATTGTTTTTGGATATACACGAAGTTTTGGTTGATAAGGCCCCATCAAAATATAATGTCTCCTCACAACATCTCGAATATTAGAATCATATTCAAAGATGGGTTTTCTTCCTCCGGGATCCCGTTTGAGAGATCCAACCCCAAGAATACAATCAACATTTGAAGAAGAAGGTGTAATTGTCTCTCTTTGAGCTTCTGGAACTACATGTGAACTAACAAATGGACCGCTACTAGAACGTGGTTGCTTAATCAAAAATTTATCCATTCAGATATTTAAGGATAAATGTTCCTACATATTCAAATAACTATTCAACTTAGTCACAAATTTAACTAGCAAATTTAAAAAAAAAAATAAGAGAATCGCATATCTTTCACAATAAAAAATAAGGGAATCACACCCTTGCAAGTTCAAATAAAATAGAGGAATCACAATCCTTGCAAATCTAACTAAAATAGAGGAATCACACCCCTTTCACATTTATCAATAAGAAAATTACACATTCATAATAAAAAGAGGACTTATGCCTCTTTTGCATTCAAAATCACATATTCATAGAAAGAAGAGGAATCACACCCCTTTCACATTTGAAAAATAAGGGAATCACACTCCTTTCACATTAAAAAAATAAGGGAATCACACCCCTTTCACATTAAAAAAATAGGGGAATCACACCCCTTTCACATTAAAAATAAAAAAGGAATCACACCCTTCAAAATTGATAATATAATATGATTATATGAAACACATTCCTTACAAGTTACATCCGCAAAATATGTAAGTTTGAGATAATCAATTCTTTAGCTATTGATGATTTCCTATTATAAGTAATGACAAGATTTTTTTATATGAAAACCCTAAAATTAAAGTGATATATATATATTATCTTGTTAGTTTGTTTATTAAAAAGAGAAATCATAAACTAAAATTACCTTAAACTTTGACAATGATGATTTCTCTAGATTCTTGACTTGAAGTTGGAGACTTGAAAGCTTGAAGCTTCTTCTTTGTGTGGAAAATAAAAAACAAATTTGAGGAGAGAAGAAATATATTGTTGGAATTTGGAACTTGAAAAGTGGGTGGGTCATGGGTGGGAAGGAAACTTTTGAAGTTTTGACTTTTAGAATTTAATTTTTTTTTTTAATAAAAAACATGTTTTTAGTTAATAAAAATAAATTGAAGCGAATTGGGGCTGCCTGGGATCGAACCTGCGATCTTTGTGTTGAAATCTTGCAGTCATACCAGTGAGCCATCCAGCCATCTTGAGAACGGGTTCAACAAGTTTTAATTTAATATATTCTTTAATAATTATAGAAGTAATATATCAAATTTAGTCGAATGAGTACGGGTTCAATTGACCCAAAAATAAGGCTTAAATTCGCCCCTGATTAGATAGAATTAGACATGGCACATCTAGACATGAGTGAAAATATAGTTTGAAAGCATTTGAAGGAAAGTCTTGTAATAGAAATACTTTTCATTAATGTAAGTCATACAACTTAAATCACTAACAAATTAAGGGCACGAGGTCAAATTGAAGCATAACTAATTGTCTATCTATAAAGCCTCTAAATATAACTGAGTAATGACTTAATGGCTATTATTGGTTCTTCATTGAACTCATCAACTTTAATAAAGGTATGCCATCATGGATGCTATGATTCCTTTTTCCTTGAATTCGAATTTCGCAAAATAAAGAAGACATGCATTAGCAAAATTGTTTTCGTCCACTAGCGATCGAACTTCACAATTCTTTCTTGTAAGTACTAGTCCCAGATATTGTTGACCTCATAAATGCAATTTGTGGAGATACATAATTGATCGATTGGTTCTTTGATCAATTCAAATTCTTTTCAATTTGGTATGAATGAAAATATTTTTTGAAAAATGTTTTTCAATATTCTCATGTTTGATTTGCTTAAATATTTTGGAAAATGTTTTTCAAATCAACTCATTTTACTCAAATTTAAGGAAAGTGATTTTCCTTCAAGAATCAAAGAAAATGTTTTTCAAACCCTACCTCATACCCATTACTCAACCTCCCCATCCAAGAAATAAATTATATTTTAAATTTTCATATTTTTTATATTTCAAATGTTTTTTAACCTTAGCCCGAACCAGCCCCCCTACCCCCAAACTACCCCTAACCCCCCCCAATACCCCCACTATCCACCTTCCCACTACCCTCCACCCAGGGCCACCCCCTGACAATTTTTTTTTTTAAAAAAAAAAGTGTTTTTGAAAAATATTTCAAATTTTAAAAAGTTCCCGCCTGCCTCCACCCCCCATGCCACACCATCCCTCCCCCCGGCACCCCATCAAAAAAAATTAAAATAAAATTGTTTTTGTATTTATATTTTAAAATTTTCATTTTTACGCTATCCCCACCCTCTTGGCCCCTGTCAAATTTTTTAAAAAAAATAATTATTTTTGAAGAATATTTCAAATTTTAAAATTTTCTTTTTTTTCCGGCACCCCAACTCCTTACCCCCCACCCAGGGCCACCCCCGTCAATTTTTTTTTTTTTAAAAATAATTTTTAAAAAATATTTCAAAGTTTAAAATTTTCATTTTTTATGCCACACTCTACCCCTCCCCCCCCCCCCCCCCCAAATCAGTTATTTTTTTTAAGAAAAAATATTTCAGGATCGAAAGTCTGGGTGGGTCAAATCCTATGTCAGATCTTAGGGTTAGATTTTGGAACGGTCGTTGGGATCGTGTCCTAGGTCGAGTGTCAGATTCGGGTCCTAGGTCAATTATCGAGGTTGATTTTCGGGTCAGAAATTATTTTCCTAAAGAATATTTTCTAGTCTCAAGACAAAAATAAAAGATATTTTCTGAAAAATATTTTTCATTCACCAACCAAATATTAAAAAATATTTTCTAGAAAAAATTTTCCACTCACCAACCAAACATAAGAAAATAAGTTAGAAATCCACTTCTTTACCAAGAAAACATTTTCCTTCCTACCAAACACACCCTTAAGAAATGCTAATTGTACTGGACCAATCATAATTATTTGTACTTGATGTATCATTTTAATTATCTATCTTCTAATTAATTAAGCAAACATCCAATGAAATCCCTTTATTATTTTGACTTTCCAGAATAATAGGGGTGTAATCTTGAAATGGGTACCTCTAACTTGTAAGGATAAAAAGTAGTAAGTTTATCGAGTCCCTTTATTATTTGTTTTTGAGGTAAATCCATCTAGGATATGTCATAATTTTTACTTTCTCAAATAATGTGTTTTTTATAATAAAATAACATGTATTAGCACAAAGGGATAGTGAGTAGTGACCTCATAAAAGGAATTTGTGGAGATGTAGAATTGATCAATTAGTAGATGACTTTATTACTTAAATGCCTCTTTGATCAATTCAAATTATTTTTTACAATTAAACAAATGCTAATTGTGCTGGACTAATTCTTTTGTACTGAATGAGTCCTTGAACAAATCAAATGGAATTAAGTTGACAATATGAGTTTCCAACACTATAAATACCACCAATTCAATTGTTTGTTTCGTCACCAAGAAATCAACAAAAAATAAGAGCTATGGCAAAGTACACTACTCTTCTCGCCCTCCTCTTTTGCCTCTTCCTTGTTGCTGCAACTGGTGAGTCGACATGATTCTATAGCTACCAAATATAATGATTTGTTTAAGATTACGAATTTTTAAAATATTTATTTTTTATCAGACTTTGTGACTAGTCAAACATGTCCAATAAAATAAAACGGAGGCAGTGTTTTTAGGAAATTCTGAAATTTTTGCTGTCTCAAGTACATACCATGAATTTTCAATTTTCTCATTTTTGCAGAAATACAAATGGCAGAAGGCAAATACTGTTGGAAAAAGAGTGGCAAGTGGAATGGACCTTGTCAATACTCTTACAAATGTAGTTATCATTGCAAACACTACTATGGAGCTAAATATGGTATTTGTAAGAAGTACAAACCATGGGGTCACAAATATTACTGGGCAAAATATGCTTGTTACTGCTACTCACCTTGCCATTACTAAGAAACTTTCAACATCTCATCTATGTAAACAAATAATTATGATGCTGCCTATTTTATGTATGTGACAATATAATAAGGCTGATTTATGTGTGTTACCATTCTGGCCAAGCTTTGGGTGATGAGAAATTGTATTGTATGCTTTTGTATGAGTATATATTAATTAATGTGAACTATGATATTTTTCTATATAAATATTTGTTGTGTAAAGTACCATGCAGCGCTAAGAAAAAATTAATAACAACATGACTCGACATTCATAATGTGTAACACACGTGCGGAGAAATTTGTAGACAAAACATTAGGACGATAGAAATAACAATAACATAAACAATTAGAGTTTGGGAATGATAGAGTGTACGTAGACCTTACTACTGCCTCATACCTCATGGAGGTAGAGATGTTGTTTCTGAAAGACCCTTGGCTCAAATGAAGCAAATTGTGAACTACAAAGAAGAAGAAAACAATGCATAAATCATAGTTATTATACAGTGCAAAGCCTACAAGAATGGAACAAGAGAAATAAATGGTGCGATAATCGAAACATTGTGATCAACAAATGGTGATCGATACTCAAAGCAAGAATTATAATAACTTGGCTAGTACAACGACAAACACCAAAAATCCTAATCCCTCGAAGATCAAGATAGAAACTCCAAGCCTACTAACATTTTACCCTTATGCGTAACCTCCGCACCGTCCTATATCTAATATCATGTGTCTGGAGTTGCGTCATATCCTGTCTAATCACCTCTCTCGAATAATTTTTTTGCCTACCTCTACCTCTCAACGTAGCCGCTGTATCGAGCCTCTCGCACCTTCTCACTAGGGTATCTGGATATCTCCTCTTCACATTCCCAAATTATCCTAGTCTTGCTTCCCTCATCTTCTCCACTACAGAGGCCACTCCCACCTTGTACATATATTTGCATTCCTAATCTTATCACTTCTAGTGTGCCCACATATCCATATCAATATCCTCATTATATTTCCACAACTTGCATCTTCCACACATGGAAGTTTTTGACTAGCCAACACTCAGCCCCGTACAACGATACTGGTCTAACCATTACTTTATAGAATTTACTTTTAAGTTTAGGTGGTACCTTCTTATCATACAAGTCTCCAGAGGCAAGCCTCCACATCATCAACGCCACACAAATATGATGAGTGACATCATTGAAAATGTCCCCACTTCCTTAGATTATCGATCCAAAATACTTGAATTTGGTCTAGGCTTTATAAATACCCCTCAATTCATAAATTTCATTCCATTTCATTTTTAGCCGACTATTTAGAGAGAAAACGTCTTAAGTCTTCTCTCGAGCACCTAAGGTGGGTTCCTACTCCAATCTTTTGACTATAACATTGATTATATTGTAAGCAAGAATCTGAAATATTCCTATTTTTGAAAACCTTCTTTGAAGTATGTCTAGTTTTCATAATTCAATTTGAAGTATGACTATTTATCCAATTAAGTATTCTTTTGAAGTGTGAAATTTTAACAAGACTTTATGTGAGTAAGGGACAAGCTTGCATTAAGTCTTAGTATATTGATTTCATTATATATTATGCACTGCGTATATGTACAAGATTTTCCTTACAAGTAGGATTATTTAAGCTTGATTTTAAAGTGAAAATTTTGAGCATAATTTTGCTCTATGAACAAACTATTTGCATGAGACGTGATTTAATACTTTAAACATAATTTGTAAACATGTGAAACGATGGATTCTTTTTAAAAAAAAAAAAAAATTAACAAAAATGGGGATAGAGAAAATGGGAAGGGGATTACAATATGGAGAATTAAACCCTCACCAACAAAACGAGAGTTCAAGCAGCCAACCAACTAAGCTACTAAGATTTTCTTGTAAAATGATTGATATATATATACACATCTATCTGTGATATGTGGCTAATAATCCATCCCATTTGTGTTTGGATCTGTATAAGTAAATTGTGTTATTTTAGAGGATTAGATTGGAAGTTCCCCTCTGTTGACGAGCAGCGGACCCTAAACCCTAGCAGCAGCCATGTCTGCGCACATCTCTCCCCGGCCTTTGGTTGTGGGAGAGACAAACCCTAATCCTAATCAACAAACATCCTTTGCTACTCGATTAACCACAAATCAAGCTGCCCAAAATTTGACAAAAATCTAGTTGAAACAGATTCAATATGTACATGGAGAGCCTACGATTTAATTCACAAAGGGAGAACGACATGCTTTTGCACATGAAGAAGGATTACATCAAGCTGTAATTATTTAGTTCTCATTTGATACACTAGAAGTGAAGGATTTGCGAACAATTTTACCTAAACACTTGGGCATCAAAGGAAACTGTTTAGTTGGTTTACTTGCTCGTAGACATATTCTGCTAAGGATAGACCAGTATGAAGATTATGTGGTTGCTCTATCAAAATCAGTAAGCTTTTTGCGTTTTCATGGAGAGCAACATCTTTATAAGGTATTTCCTTGGTCAATAGATTTCAATTCAAGAGAAGAAACTTCAATGGCCGCAGTGTGGATTTTGTTGCCTCGATTATCACTAGATTTATTTGCCAAGAGATCCTTGTTGTCGATGGCATCAGCGGTTGGAAGGCCAATAGCTATCGACAAGGCAACACAAGACAAGACAAGGCCTAGCACTGCTAGGGTGAATACTCGATCTTATGGACAAGCTGCCTAAGAGGATGTGTCTCCAGTATTTGGACGAGCAAAGATTCAAGAGGTTTTTCAGAAATTTGTTTATGATAATTTACCTTTATATTGTAAGCATCAAGGTCACGATGAAAACGGTTGTCGATTGATTTTGAAAAAGAATCAAGAAGATAATAATCACAAAGATAATGGAGTGGTTGGAGATGAACAATTCAATGGTGAGAAATTTCAAGATGATTTGCGATAAATTTTAAATGATAAAAGGGAACTAGAAAATATAGATCGAAGTATTGATGATAATACTCGAGTTGCAGATGCAAATAGTAATGAAATAGCAATGGTGGAAGCCATTAAAAATGATAGAGATCAAGTTATAGATACTTCTGTTCGAGAGGATACTCTTAATACTACAGTTACACTAAATTGCACCTTAGCTACGGTCTTGCAGACTTTGGTTTTTGGTACAAATGATGGTGTTACTAGTGATTTGGTGGTTCCTATGATTAATTTGTAGTCTGGTCTAGTTTCAAATCCTAAACTACCTACTACTGGTGTTTCATCTGGGAAAGATCCTAGTTTGGCCACGATTGAAAATTTTGGCGAAGCTAATAAGGTGTAGCAATGTGAAGAGAATTTGGATCAAATTTTCGAATTTGCTGGTACATGTGATCATGACTTCACTTTAAAGGACAATGATAAGGGAGGCTCAACTGAAGTACCAAGCAAAACGTTTTCTCTAGGTAACACTAAACTACAACAACTAGATTGCACAAACCCAACACGCAAGAAGCAAACGATAAATTGTGAAAATAAAGTGTCAAGGAAGGTTGTGTGCTCTAACACCTTTGATGCCTTAAGGATCAATTCTGATCAAGAGCTCCATGCATTATTCACTCCAATTTTTCATGTTTCTAATCCAGAAACTACTAGAATAATCAATGAGTCACATGCCACAATGTTGAATAAAGAAAACTCAATGGTCAAACCACCTGTGGCAACAATCAACACCTCGAATCATGATGTTCCTAATTATCCATCGTTGGAGTCGCTTGGAGAGCAAATATTTAGACAACAGTCAATCTCCAAAAGGAATGACAAGAGTTTTGGGGAAGAAAACAAGTGATTTTAGATGGGCAGATTTAGTTGAGGAAGAAGAACATATTTCTGCACCTGCAAGAAGTAAGTTAAGTCCTCAAGCACTCATATTTGTGCCTTCAAGGAAGGCAAATCCATCTATGATAGTGGCAATTGATAATGTAACTCCAAATAGTCCAACTACAACTTATGATAGTGTTGGACAGTGAAAAGCTTGATGACGATGATGAGGATGATATGCTAGACATATTATTTGATAAGGTAGCCAAAGATGGAGATCTCTCGCCCAGGCAACAAAGAAGTGGAAGCAACAAAAATAAAAAGAAGACATATGAAAGGCAACATAGTTGGGATGGTAAGGTGATTGAGGAATTTATTCCAAGGCAGCAACCAATGCGACTGGCAAAGCAAAATCATATGACAGTTTCAACAACAAGAAGATCCAGTAAAGCCAAAAAGAAGTGATGAACTATCAAGTTTTGTTGGACATATTTGACAAAGAAGACAAGAGGGAAATACTTTAGGTTACTTGACATGGGCAATCCATCTCTTTTAATTCTTACATATATAAACTGAAGTTTGAGGTTGATAACTCAGCTTTAATTCTTAGATTTTGTATTTTTGCATTACTTAAGTATCCTCATTTGTAGTATCATCACAGAGTGTATTATAAACTCTATGATGATCATAGAATATCTAGTTTTCTCTAGCTCTTATTTTTTTCATGCTTGTTAATTAGTAGAGGTTTGTTACCTCATTAAGATTAGTAAGGTAAGGCCTAGCCCTCCTTGCTTGTACTTTTCTCTTTGAGATTCTTTTTCTCTTTATTAATAAAACTAGCCCTAGGCACACATTGCCTAGCGGAATTAATTTTTTTAAAAAATAGTCATTGTAGCTACAAGTGAATCATTCTCTATCAATTTAGAGGACGGTTGATTGCTGAGGTTGTGTAACACCTCAGAAATTTCTAAGCTGAGACCCGAATCATTCTGTAACACCTCACAATTCTATTCTTAAAATCTGAATCGTTCGTCGTAAGTATATAAACTTGAAACGGATGATGTTCTACTTGCTCATATGTTTTAAGGCCCTTTAATAAGTATATCAAGGGTATTGAAAGTTCTTTGTCTTCATCACTTTATTTCATGTGATTATTTTCACTTTTTAAAATTTGTTTCTTTTCGCATCCTATAAAAAAATTCTTTAATTATATAATCTAGGTGGCAGTAACGAATTTGCAAATGAGTTGTTCCATGAAAGTTGAAACTCATCTCTGGTGGTGTAACAAAAGCATGTAAAAACAATGATAGTTTTTTTCTTATTTAGTGATAGCTAGCTTCTTGAAGCTATGATTATCTTTCAATGAAATCTACATGAGTTGATTATCATGGAAATCACCTCTATAATTTTTCATCTATTCATAATTTAAAAGTTCTCATATTAAGCATAATTAACAAGCAAATCACGAGCTGAATTTGCCGCAAATATGAATCATATTGAGAGAATAATATATTAAAAGAATAAAAGTTCCAAAGAAATTACTGGCATCTAAATTTTGAGACTGTTTAAAGGAAATTTGAATTGGCTGGGATTGGAGAAAAAAATGGTCTGCAATGTATACTTTATTGTATCAACTATGTATATAGATGTATATACATTTTTGATATATAATTATACATCATTTATACATGAGTACACTATTTATACATCTCTTTATACAATATCTATACATTATACATACATATCGATATATTACATATATAAATATATATGACAATTTTGTTGAAGATAATTTTTGTTGTTTGCTAATTTGGACCTATTTTTTTTTATGTAAATGAAAACTTGACTATCATTTGGATTTGCTTATGGTTTTTTGGCTTATAAGACAAAAGTCAAAAAGTTAGGATTTCTAACTTATGACATTTTGCTTATTTTTGCTATTTTGATTTAAAAACAAGTGCATAAAAATACTTTTTAATTTTATTCAAACACTTCAAAAGTACTTAAAAACACCTAAAAATAATCCAATTCGAACACTAGTAGTGTAATAAAACCACTAGTATTATTCATAATATAGCACCATAGTTCACATAAAACACCAATACAATGAAACATATATAATGAAAAAGCTAACATAAAAGCTCTACCAAAATAGTCATGTGCTAGAGCCTTAGAATGTCTTATTACATTGTCACACACACAAACAACCAACAAAATCACATCAACTTCTTATTTATGTATATATATTTTTTTAGTCCTTGAGACTTCTATGTTCCTTGTGATTAATGGCAAGGAGAGTAGCAATAGCAAGCATAATTAGACCAATCATTATTGTGTCCCCCTTTGTATTTCTTACAAATTCCATAATATTTATGTCCAAACCAATGCTTGCAGTGCTGGTTACATTTGAAAGTATATTGGCAAGGCCCATGCCACTTGTCACTTTTTTTTCCACAATCATGTCCTTCTGCCATCTGCATTTCTGCATGAAACAGGAAATTGGAAACCAAGGAATAAGGATCATATATAGGTACTTGAGATATCGCTACAATAAACATGATATTTAGCTACGAAATTATTAGGTACAATACTGGATTCTTCATTAGTTATTCATTTTTTATGAGGGTTTCATTCGACCCCAATATTCCAATATTAATATTTTGGTTGTTCAAGCCGATATAGGTACGAAAGTGGCTATAACAAAGCAGTTTATTCCTGAGATGAATTTACTGATTGAACTAGATAGCAAAGACTTCTGTAACCTTAGATTCGTTACACTGTTTGACCAAACTCGTTGGCTCTACATCTATCGAAAGTGGGTAACCTTTGTTCATTGTGAAGTTTTGTCCACTAATTCAATTTATGGGCCACGCACTTTCAGTGATGTAACATTTTTTTTCATTGTGAAGTTTTGTCCACTAATTATAAACTAACAAAATCTATTTTTTCTAACAATTTGATCTTTTAGATAAGACGGTTATACAATTTAACATGATACCCAAGCATGCATGTAGTCTTGCATTAAAAATCTTGTTTTCAAAAAAAAATGTATTTTCACACGTTTGTTTGGTCCATAAAATAGTGTTATATCTATACATGTAGGGGTGATGTGACAAAACATTACATAAGGTGTGCTCTCTGGCTAAAATAATTTAAATTTTTAGATGAAATGACCACACAATTCGATAAGATTTTAGATATATTTTTATATCAACTTAAACTCATTGTAAAAATCTATAAACTTCAAAATCTAAATTTGTTTACGTCTCCGAGACTAAGAAGCATGATTAAAAAGTTGTAGACTTACCAGTAGCAGCGACAAGGAGAAGACACAAGAGTAGAGAAATGAAAGCTGTACTTTTTGCCATGTCTTTCTAGCTTACAATTTTCTTTTGTATTAATTGTTTCTTGGTGAGCAAACTTAGATTAGAAATTATGATATTTATAGCATGGTGTAAGCTTAATATTGTCAACTAAATTCATTTTTTTGACTAGTTCAAGAATATTACATCATTTTATTAAGTACACATGAACTAGTAAAAAGAATAATTCTAGGTTCAACCTTCAATTTGCTATTAAAAAATTATGCAATGAACAATGAGAATGTTGACTAGAAGCAAAACTCAATATTGAATATGGTGTATGGTGTATCGGTGGCCTCCTAAACTTGGCACCAATTTTCACTTAGACACCTTAACTAAGTTTTGTTCATTTTAGACACCTCAAGTAGGGGTCCGTTGTGTCATTTTGACACGTTTTACTGACATGGCATAGTGAGTGTAATACACTCAATACCAGCGAGTGAAAGGCTCATTTAATATTTTTATTTTTTCATTTTCTTCCTCATTTTTCAGCCACCATCTCTCAAAACTTGAACTCCTTCCATGGAGAAATAGTTTTGATGATGCTACAGACAAATAAAACGAATTTCAACACGAAGGGATTTCACAAAAAAATAAATTTCAACACATTAGAAGGGCAACAATTCATGTTGTCGCAAAGAATAAAGGCAACGAAAAATCTTGAAAAAGACGATGGGTGGGGTGGAGAAGACGATTGGGGAAGGGGTTGGGGTTAGGGTGGGTAGAGGTGGAGAAGACGCTAGGTGGGTGGGGAGGAGTTGGGGTGGGTGGGGCAGAGAAGATGACTTGTGGGGTTGGGTTAATTTTTTTAAAATTTTGTGTGTAAAAAATTCCACATGTTATTTAGTTTTTGGCTACTTCCTCATTCTACTAAAATATCATTATTTAAAATTTATTTTTAATATATATGCCACGTGTTTTTATTTAATTTGCCAAGACACGTCATCAGCTAGTGTGTTACACACACCTTATATATTTGGCTGATTGTTAAAAAAATGCTAAAAGACACTACAGTATGACATGAGGTGTCTAAAGTGAACAAAGCTTAGTTAAGGTGTCTAAGTGAAAATTGGTGCCCAGTTTAAGGGGCCACCGATGGGTTTTCCCTTATAGTAATGATGTTATCAATTATACTAAAATTATTTCTTATACAATCCATGTTTGGTTTGATGTATTAAAAATAACATGCATTTTAAATTTCTGAGAAAATATTGTTTACAAAAATGCCTTTTACAAATACGGTGAAAAGGATATGAAAAAGATTTTGATAAACAATTGTATCTTTATTATAACATCTTGCATATTGCTATTATTGTATATCTTCATACATTAGTTAGACATAGTAAAATATATCAAGTAAAGTGTATAACTAATAAATAGGTAGAAAAAATGTATTAAAAAAGATATTAGTAATATGCAAAACTAATGTATACATTATTTTTCTCTATTGCACTACCAATCGACCGCTTAAAGTGTGTTTGGTATGGAGAAAAATCATTTCCAATTATCCCATGTTTGGTTGGTTAATATATATTGAAAAAGATTTTCTATAGAAAAAATAAATTTCATAAGTAACATTTCATGAAAAATATTTTCCTTCGTACCAAACACACCTAACCTTTTGAATTCGATAAAAATATAGTTCAAATTGGCCTAATAATTATCTGAAACATTATTTTATCTTGATACATGCTTAATTAAATTTACTTTTCATAAATGATGTACTGAGGAAGATAGTATTATTTTCTACAATTTGTATTTTACTATTTGGTTTTCTCATTTCAACTTGTACTTGGTAGCCATATCAATTCTAAAATTAGAAGCAACTATTGTTGTGCTTGATCAATTCAAATCAATAATCATCAAGAATGGTTCTTTATCATATTATATGTCTTTGTAGTACGTTTGTTCCAAATCATTTTAGGAAATTAAGCTTCTAATGTTGAACAACTAATAATTAGGATTTAGTCACATAAATTGCCATTGCAAAAAATATTTACATACTATAACATATTCACAAATTTAATCAATAAAATAACACCTCCCACATATAAGTTGAAGTCTTGACCAACAAACCACCAAGTTGCATAAACAAAAGATGTTGAACTTTTACGTTGTCATGACATGAATGAGCTTTTTATTAAATGAAAATGACATAATAAATCAAATTTTCATGAATGATATAAATAATATTTTTTTCAAAGTTCGATAATATATTTGTACACGGGACAGGGGTAAAACAGTAAAATCCAGTGACTCAACCGTGAATCTCGAAAAACCCAAAGAGTCCAAAACTGTCGCAGCATTTTCTTTGTGAAAAAAAAAAGGGGTCAGAGTGCAAAAATGGCGTTGTTGAAACTGCTTCTGTATTCATTTTTATTTCTTCAAATTTTGACAACAATTTCATCAAATGGAGTTGCTGATTCAGAACCAATTGTTGATTCAGATGCAGATTCATCTATCAGACTCCAACTTGACGAACTCAACTCCAAAATTTCCCTTTTAGGTTTTTCCTATACTCAATTTTGTGTTGTTTTACTTAAAAATGGAATTGGGTTTATCGTATGTTGGAATTTTATCATCTGGGGTTTACTCATAAATGTAGAGTTTTTGTTTTCTGGTTCAAGTAGAGTGTAACAGATATAAGATGATTCATCCGGAACTAAATTGAGATTAAGGCGAAGTTAAAGATTGAATCTTTTGATAATTAACGTGAAAATATCAGTGTTGATTTGATCTCTCAAGAGCACCTAAAATGAGACGTGAATGATTTTCAAACTGAAGATGTATTGCAGTTCCTTTGTTGTAGGGGTGGCAAATGGGGTGGTTGGGTCAAAACAGGTTAAATTAATTACTGGGTTAAGACCCAACTTGCCCAAAATTTGTTTGAGTCGATGAAGTGGTTGAGAAACTGTGGTTCTAAATTCAGCGGAGACAAAAAACACTAGGTGATTCTTCCCATTTATACTAGCCTTGGTGGATAGAGTTATTTGGTACCTCTTGTCGGTGGGAGGTGGTAGGTATTCCGTGGAATTAGTCGAGCTGCATGAAAACTGGCCCAAACACCACAGTCATAAAAAAATTGCTTTGAGTCAAAATGTGTCAAACAACAGTCATAACCCAACCCGCCTTGCATAACTCAATTCTCTGCACAATCCACCCAACCTATCCGGTGAAGAGTTGGAGAATACAAAAGAATTGGAGAATATCACATGTCTCTTCTTTAGATTGTTTGGATGAATGTTGAATGAAGTGAAAAGTAATTTCTTAGTAGTGAGGTAGATAAAAGAATATGTGTTGTTAAATTAGTACTTTTATCATTTCATAGAGGTAAGAAATGAGTATTATAATATCATTTCATACTTTTGGCGTAATAGAGAGAGGATCTTGTGTTGTACAGACAATTTAGTTGATTTGATTAAATAGATTGGAGGGCAATTTTTGTTTTCTAATATTTTTTGCGTGTGAATTAGATTACATTTTGATCGTGTGGATTAAACTACGTTGACCTGTTTTGACCCAATTGATTGATGAGTTATTTTGGTTTCAACCTGTTAGGTCAACTCAACAAATGGTCATGATTCAATTGGTAGAAACAGTAGACGGGGTGGGCGGGTTTGGGTTGATTTTTGCCATCTCTACTTTGGTCTATGTAGCAGGAGGACAGGAAAATGAAGAAACATATTTTAGTTTGTGTCTATTCCTAGTATAGCAGAAATGTTTTCTAGAAACCTTGGAAACCTGTTAGTTTCCTACTTTTTTAGATATAGTTATTTAAAAACTAAGTGGTTGTTTGGTTGTTGGTTTAGAGTTGTGTAGGCATTAATAATGTAGGGATTTCTTATATAGGGAATAGTTATGCAAAGATTAGAAATGCAACGATTAGTAATACTTGGATTAATTATGTAGGATCAATTATGCATAAATCAGTTATTCATGAATTGTTTACTCAAAACAATAAAATAATTATACATGATATTGTATTACATGGATTGCAACATAGAGATTATTCTTTATTGAATATCTTGTTTGTTTCAATTATACAATTTGTAATTTAAAAAAATTTTAAGTTTTAAAATAAAATAATTCTGCACCCAAGAATGTGACCTAATTATCAATGAAGTGGGTTGAGAACCATGAGATCTCATGTTCAAGTAAAGACAAAGACACTATGTGATTTTTTCTCATTTGACCTTGCTTGATGGACAGAGTTACATGATACCTATTGCTGGGGGAGGTGACCCGTGGAAGCTAGTTTGGACGCCACAATTATCATAAAAATAAAAGAAAATGATTTTTTCAATAACAATTTAGCTAGAGTATGATGAGGGCTTTCTGTCTTTTGATTATTTGATTCATGTATTAATAATACCTGAATTGCTATTCCATATTCTACCCCGCATAAATTAATTCATAGATTTTGTAGAACTCATGCATGTATTACTTCACTTTGTGATTATATTGGGTATGTTGTTGTTGTATCATATATGCATGTATTAGTTATACCACCAAGGAAAGAAGAAACCAAACATAGCATTAAGTATGTTGAATCTTATGTAGATTAGGAAAAAGCCAAGCAAACATGGTATAAGTTATACTCAATTTTATGTAGGTTGAAGATCAACAACCAAACAGCATATAAATTTTATACATGTATTGTGGTACTTACGCTTGACCAAACGAGCCTCTGCATTGGATTTCTATGGATTAAATTTGAGTGAATGTTGACGTTTTGATTAAAGGTCTGTAATTAAGATAGAAAATAGGAATGCATTATGATCTTAGCATTTCATTTATTATTAGGAAGAACCGAAGAACTGAACAATTATTTGCCACTGTTGGGAACATTTCTTAGTATAAAACTATTTAGAATTATCAATTATATGGGGTTTAGACTTCTGGTGGATATCTTGTTGTCAACTATAGTAGCCCTTTCTCTTTTTTTTTCGGATCTGGCTATTTTGTTAGTTGGAAAATTATTGAGTGATTTCAATCAATCAACTATGCGTCGAAACTAGTTGCGCTTTGCTATACGACACGTTTATTATCTATTTCAGTCTATTTGAGCCCATGTCATTCCAATACTCAATAATTTGTCCTGTGGGAACAAATATGGATTTCTAACAAAGTATAAATTCTTCAAATCTGGTAACCTTTAACCAAACTAATAAACTCCAGTCAAATGCTGACCTAATGTAGGTGTAACGATGAATAATCTGGGTAATGTGCAAAAGTATAATTCATTCCTCTTCACTGTCTTTTCCCCTTGTTTTTATAGCTCCCTTCTAATTAACAACTTAATTTTCTTTCCTTTTCTTTGGATGAAAGAGTCCCGTATTGACGACAGTACTCGTGAACTGAGGACGAAGGATGAGAGAATCAAAGAGCTGGAGAACATGGTTGACTTGAAATTAGCCAAATTGGCTTCTCTACAAAGTGAACTTCAGTTATTTCAGGTTTGACAATACACCTTTTGAAGAGAGTGGTCATTTTTAGTATCTGAGTAAGCTAAAGGATAACTGTGATAAAAACAGAGAAAATTATGTGCTCTAGAGTGGTCATTAACTTGATATATACTTATCTTCGCTAGGAAAAAGGTTCCCTTAATGCAAAAGAGCTGGTTGCTAAGGCTAATGTTCATGCAACTGAACTTGAACGCCAGGTTAGTTATGTTTAAGCTGGCTTCTTTGTTTAGATATTATTCTGCATTCCTTAATATTCTGTTGATGTGCAGATAGATGCTCTTAGAAGGGAAACAGAAGCACAAAACAAGAAGAAAAATATTCTTGAAATCAGTACAAATGAAGCAGAGGAGAAAATACAGGAACTGAATCTTAAACTTGAAAGTGTATGTGCTGTTTACTTGAATTTTCATATTTGGGACTTACAAATATAATCCTTTTTGCATTCACTTAATCGCTTCCTTAGGAATTGACATCACTTTGTATTGTATGCATATTTGATTTTAGCTACAACGGATAAATGAGGAGCAGAATGTGAGGATCCGTAAAACCAAACGTGCTCTTCAAGTGGCAGAGGTTTCCATTACTTAGTTTCTTTGACAACAGGAAATACTGATTAGCTGAGGGTACTAATACTTTTGGTGGCTTCAGGAAGAAATGATGAAGGCTAAATTGGAGGCTTCTTCTGTTTCTCAGCAGCTTGAGGAGGTAGAATCAGTACTTCTGAAATTATCTTTTTTCTTTTCTACTTGTACTTCTGGTCTGTCATTGATTTCAAATATATCTAGAAATATTTATCCCGAATGATGTCTTTATACTGCAATGAGGTTCTTATCCTCTCTTGTTCCATTTTTCTCTTGTAAGTTTCCAATCCTCTGGTTTTATACTCTCTTCCATCTATGGGTGATGGCATTAACTAATCAAAATCGACCTTGAAGACCAAAATATCATATTGTATTTCTTACTGCTTCTTACTCTCTACATATTTTCGATCTTCCTTTTTTCTTTTCTATTTTTCCAACTGAACTATTTCCCATTGGATCAATTAGGGTGGGGGTTCTGATATTTTATAACAAGAAAAAAAACTGATGGCAACTTGATAAAATCACAGTGTGACTCAAGAGGAAAATCAATTAACTATTCACTGAATCACATGTCCTCTACTTTTTGGAATTTGATTGAGTGTATTATTGTTGTGAAACCAGGTTAAAGAAGGATGGCTTCCACCTTGGCTTGCTGTTCATCTTGTACATTTTCGGGTGATTATACTTATTCTTTTGCATATTATAAGGGAGTCTCTCTTTTTATCCATTTTCCTTGACTTATTGTGATTGTGCAGTCAATTGTTATGACTTACTGGACTGAGCACGGAAGGCCAGCTTTGGATCTGACCTTAAAAAAGGTCTTGTTCTTCTGCTAATGCTTCTAATTAGTTGGTACTTCATTTAGATCAAATTATGCTTGTTCTTTATAGTATTCTTGAGATATCTATTCTGCAATATAGATGTCAATCCTTTTAACAATGATTGCTTCAGGCCCTGGAGACCAAGTCTGAAGTAGTAAAGATGGCGGAGCCTCATATTCACTCATTTAAAACAGTAAGCCATTCCTGTTTAGTTTCTCCTTTCTACCAAAGGAAGCATTTCTTCTGACAGTCCATCTATTTAGTTCTGTTATCTAGTTTGTCGCTGTGGTCACCTTGACTCCCCCTTCTTAGTGTATGCCCTATATTTGCACAGCTATTCCCTATCATTCCTCTATGCTTTAAATATATACATAGGTCTGGGAGATGATAAATTATAGTTCAGATTTTTGTTGGTTTTTCATTTCCAGAATTGAAATAACATTGTATACTATGCTTTTCTTCTATATGTTCAACTGTTCCTTGATTCCCTGTTGTTTCATTTGAAGGAATGGATCCCAGCTATGAAAGAGCGCTCAGTGGAATTTGCTCGTGATGCCAGGCCTCATATACAGAGGCTCAAGACTAAGACTATTCACCTTTATCACGAATCCAAGAAGTTTATGGAACCTCATATTATGAATGCACAGGAGGTCATCCAACCCTACGTCAAGGTATATTTGTTTTTACCATCTATGTTCAATGACTATGGTCAGCATGGTTTATTCATATCAACCTACTAATTTGGCAGGAAGTTAGGGAAGTCACAGACCCTTATGTTGACCAAGTTTCACTGGTGATGAAACCTCATATTGACAAAGCAAGGATTCTCTTGCAACCTTACACCAAGAAAGTTCATCGTCATTATAGGAAGGTCAAGAAAACTGTCAGTTTATATCATCACCAGGCATGATGTCTCTTTCCCCTCTCTGTTTTCCCTATCTTGGTCTCCTGTTAAGTGTTAATGCTGCTTTACTTTTGATGTGCCATCCTTGATGTTTTCTCCCTTGATTTTCTTTTCTTATCATGTAAAATCTAGAATTGTTCCCACCCGGACTTTTTATTACAAATACAACCTACAGTAACTATTGCCTTGACATTACCAACAAAAAGACGTGATTTTATCTCGTGGAGTTCACTGTCTGGAGGAAGGAATGGAGGATGAACTTGTTGGACAAGTTAACTGTCAAGATGGAATGAGGGAGAGATGAAAAAAGTTAGACTTGAAATAAAATTAATGAGATAATTTACAGAATTATAAAGAAAAATTATTTGCATGAAAACCCATGTTTTGTTATAATGTGAGTGGATCATCATGAGCCAAACCTAGCTTTGCAAGAATAATTAACCGTTTATGATGTATAGATCAATATGAGACCTAATTAGAGATATCTTTTTCTTGTTTATTGTGTTTTCTGATTTGGTCTCAGTTAGAGAAACTGGTGTATTCTTGCTTAGCAGACATCAAATAGGTAAAGGAAAGCTACACATGCTCGTGTTCTCACTCCGTGCTGTGGTTCTTTTTGTCAAAAAATAGCTGGGCCATATGGGTGTGGGGGTAAAGGATTTTTGCATTGGTGCATGCCTAGAAGAAACCAGAATAACAACTAGTATTCTGGTGAATATGCTATCATCTAACACCTTGTTCTCTTTTTCCATCAATTCAGGTTTTAGATGTACGGTTACTTGCTATAATGAGTGTCTGATTTAGAGTTTATTTTAGGGGAAAGGCAGGAAAACACCTCCCAAACTGTCTTGGATTACTATTTACTAGTTACACACTTGTACTTTGTGAGGGTCCTATGATCATCCTGGACCATTTTAAGATTGAACAAACACACCCTTAAAATGCCAATCTCATGTCTGTGTTGGATTGGGAAGTACACACACCTGGCACGTTTACATTTGATAAAAAAACAACTTTTTCTTTTTTTTTTCCCCCTTGTTTTTTCTTTTTCTTTTTATTCTGTTCCTTTTTCTTTTGCTTTCTCTTTCTTCTTTTTCACTCCTTGCCACTATATCACCAACAGCCATACATTGATTGGCCCCCTTCATCACCAGCGAGCCCCACCATCCCCTTCAAATAGCTCCACAATCTCTCTTCCCATGGTTTCTGACCGCTTCTTTTCTTTTCTTTTGTTCTTTTCCTTTATTTTCCATTTTTGCCAGCTTCTTTAACCACAAAGGACAAAAGAAAATGGAAGAAAAGAGAAAAAAATACAGTATATATATATATATATATATATGTATGTATATGTATGTATGTATATATATGTATGTATGTATTTAATAACAGAAATATTATAAAAATGAAAAATTTTACACATTTTTTGCCTCTCACTCTCACTAGTTTTATGCCTCTTCCCTTAGTTTAAAATAGTCTAAAGGGGTCATAGGACTCCCGCAAAGTATCATTGTATAACTGATAATCCTTGACAAGTCTGGGGGTACTTTTATGCCTCTTCCCTTATATCACACCAGTTTTGTTGCATGTCAACTTAATTTGTTGACAAAAATTAATACAATGGAAATGTAAGCTTTATTGCCCATTCATGTGTTTTAGGTTTTTAGCTTTCATTCAATAGCAATATGGAGTTTCTCTTGCTATTATACATTGTCCTAATATTTAACAATAATTTCAATGGAGTTCAAAAGTTTTATAGCAATGTGTCTCGTTCTCATTAAAAGTATGCCCTTACTGTACCTACAAAGGGGGGAAAAGTAGCAATTTACCTCTGATGGGTTCAATGAATGGCTGCCTGGTATTTCTGATTTTCCGATTAACACTATTATAATTAGGTGGAGATCTAAGTTTATTCTGGATTTCTTCTGGTATGAACATTTAATTATTTTTAAAGAACACCCTAAATGTGGTTAGTTTACAAAAGGCAAGACGATTTTAGGACTTACCTTGAGAAAAATTGTGAAAGCTATTGGGGAATGTAACACTGAATGATGCGGAATTCGGCTAATATGGCTACTGCGTTTCAATTAAGGGAAGGAACATTCAAGCATACTTAATTTCTTTCTCAATTCATATGATTACCTTTCTCCAAATGTGTTAAATTCAACTTCAGTATTTCATTTATCTTTCAGGGATCCTTTTTTTTTTTTTGCTCTTCTTCTTGTGATGCTTGAAAAAAAAAATTTCTTAGTCTTGAAAGGATGATGACAATAGGCTTATATGGATCATTGTTGCTTTTGGTTTTGAAGGCTCAAGAAAACATACATCACATGTTGAAGAATCACCACATCACCAAGCCATATGCTACAAAGGAGTTTGCTTGGTATCTGGTATGTAATGCTATATCGTAATAATCTCAAATTTAACATCAGATATTGAGTGAGGGTGGATTATGTTCTAGTTCTTATGATATTTTGACTTAACATTTAGTCATTAGTTTTCCTTTTTGTATTTATTCCAGGCCTCAGCTTTACTCGCTTTACCTGTGATCTTTCTTCTAAATTTGGTATCAGATTTTAGGCGGTTAGTTTTCACGACTTTGCTTTGGTTATCCATGATTCTACACTTTTATTTGGAGTAGCTTTAACTTTTTCTTCCCTTTTGCAACTTCAATGTGATTGTCCTACACATTTCAGCAGTAAGAAGCCAAAGAAGCATTCACATAGACACCATACAAGCCACACACGTCGCAGGGCTAAAAGAGCACATCCTGACAAATGAAGTTCTATGCGACCACTCTATATATTCCAATGGTTGCAACTGCTTCACTATCTAACCTAGTTCCTACGACCAATCAGCAGGACGATAATGCCTCCACTAAATCAACATTACGGGAAGGAATGAAAGTGAAACTGTGGCATGATTTAAAATGTTAAGACAAGTTGTGCATATGTTGAGTAGAATAGTATGTTCTCTGGTCTGAGTTATGACGAGAACAGGATAACATTGATATATTGAAAGCATAATGCAAAGCTGACTATGTTAAATTGTACCCTCAGCCGCACCATGATCTTTTTTCATGGAAATGCTCTGGAACAACCCATTCTACTTTGATATTCTATTTGTAGGTCCTTCTGATGGAAATATATATGGCTGTGTCTGTAATTCGTTTCATTCATGCATATTTATTGAACAGATCACATGTTTCAGTCCCCTGCGCACTGCAATATCCAGGGGGTTGGATGCCCTGGTTCTTGAGATGCTAAACACTGCATTCAGAGATTTTGGAACGAAATGGTGTACTCAATTTTCTTGGAGAGAAAACATAGGGATTTAGCAAATTTAATACATAATCTATAGTTTGGAGGATTTAGGCTTACTCTGATGCATCATCCTTTGTGTTGTGTAATGGCATTGTATCTTTGTCAATTTTTTTCTTTTTTTTGTTTATCATTTACATGTTGGAATGCGCTATTATATATAATTAAGTCAAATATCGATCTTTGATTTACTCTTATCTTTTTCAATTAACTAGTTACCTAACTCTTTTAAACGATGAAGAGCGCAGAATCATAGATTTTTTTCTTTTCTATTGATGGTTGTTAGTGTATGCCATTGCATGGTTATGTATAATGTATAACTAAATTGCTTTAAATTTTCATTTAGATGAACAATTAACATAAAGATGATAGCCTGATATGATGCTTTATTTACTTTAACATTTCTAAGTTCATATTAAAATAGAAGTTATTTTTGACATTGGTCAAGTTCCCTCAACATAATTATGATCTTATTAAAAGGCATAATTATTCACCAAATGATACTATAGTAAAACTTAGTTGAAGGAAATGTAATATTGACCTAATTATTCACCAAAGGTAATATGGTAAACTTCAAAATCTTTTGTAAAAAGAACATATAATTATAAGAAATAACAAATCCAAAGCTTATAAAACCAAATCTTAGCATTTTGCATCAAATATCTATACCATGATTCTCATATATTATCTTATTACCTTTTCAAATCTCTTTTGATTTATAGGCATTTACCACATATATATCATAATATGTAATGATTATATATTGATGTCATTCTAGATCATGATTCTCATATATTATCTTATTACCTTTTCGAATCTCTTTTGATTTATGAGCTTTTACCACATATATATCATAATATGCAATGATTATATATTGATGTCATTCTAGATGTGGTTACTTAATTAAAAGGGTTTGTGAGGTATATTTCAATTATATTATTATATATTCAAGCCATTGATGAGAAAGGTTATTCCAGGGAAGAAGCTTCAACAACTTTTTTCAAGGTTAATTATTTATTTATAGCTTATTATACATATATTTTGTGTTACCTTGATTCCAATATAGCTTGACGCATGTATCGAGATGTTTTTTTTTTCCTTTTGTTGACAGAGATCATGCTAATTCTTTTAGATGTCCGGAAGGAATAATTCCTTTTTTGAAAAAAAACATTTAAAAATAACTGATTTTTATCAATAATTTTTTTTTAAAATTAACATCATTCTTTCTTTCTTTTCTTCTCATATTTCGATTTTTTTTTGTGTGCAGATGACATCCATTTATCAATGTTTATGGCTTCTCATCCTCCTTGGTTTTGCCTCAGGTAGTCTCTCCAGCACTGTTCATTGCACAAATAATAAATATGTAAATTATACTAAAACTTTATAGGAAAAATACTATAAATTACAATTTTTCCATATTAATATGATAAATAAAACATCTTAAAATGTTAGTCAAAGTTCATATCTTTTTTACTCTAAAAAAGGAAATTGTGACAACTAAAAAGAAATAGAGAAAATACTATTATAAGTTATTACAAGAATCTATTTTTATAAGTTGGAACATATAATACACTTTTCGATCCTATTTACTTGTTATGTTTTTCTTTTGCATGCCTCATAAGAAAACATTAACTAAAAATGTCACTAGACTAAAATATATTCTTATTTTTTATTTGATCTCAATTTAATATTACCTTCTCTTTTTACCACCTTATTGAGTTATGAGTTAAAAAGATAAAAATGAAAATCAATAATTAATTATACATCTTAGTTTTCTAAAATAACAACTACATTTAGGACTCGTTATTTTTAGCAAGTACAACAACTAAAACAGACGAAAGAAAGTAGATGTACAACCCATACATGATACGAAAAACCTTAGTACATAAATGTCCTTACAATAAATAATTCCGTATTATTTATTCACCTTATGACAATCCCCAAATCACTTATTTTTTAACGTAACAAGAGGGATTGTTCAGATAATACGCATTTTTCACCATACCTTCCACTCTTAAATTATGGATTTAAATCATCACAGAGCGAGTTAATTAATGAGTATTTTGATAGTGCAGTTAGCAAGAGAGTGGATGCAAGAATGGTGATAGAAGACAAACAAGTTAAGAATAATGGAAGAGGATGCTTCAATCTTTTTGTTGGACTCGATGTGAAACGTAGTGGTGTTTGTTAAAAGGCATAATACATAAATTGGACCCTAAACTTTGCTTCGAATTTTAAGTATGACCTCTAACTTTTAAAGTGCACAAGTAGGCACTTCAACTATCCAATTCTTAAACAAAAAAACACGCGAATCCAACCTGGCATAACGCGTGATTGAGACGCAATTCAGGCGCGTCAGGGGTATTTTTCGAGGCCCACAACAGTAAAAAAAAAAACGGAAATGACAATTTTACCCTTAATGAGTCCCTTTTAAATATATTTTTATTTTTTTCAAATCAAAATCCCATTTTTCTTCTTCTTCTTCCAAATTCTAGTACTCAAGCTTTTTTCCTCTTTTTGTGCACAGTTTCTAGTCGTTTTTATGTAATGGCTTCCAATTTTTTTTGTCAAAATCGAGCAAATTGGGAAAAGAAAATACGACCCTACCCTTTTGTATTTTAATTTTTTTTTAATTATAAAATACGTGTAATTTTTTTAATTACGTGGCAGCCACTGAGTGGCTCAATAAGCCACGTAGGCGCGTTTGTATATCACACAATTTGGCTGTTGGATTCGCGTGTTTTTTTGTTTAAGAATTGGATAGTTAAAGTGTCTACTTGTGCACTATGAAAGTTAGAGGTCATACTTAAAATTTGAAGTCAAGTTTAGGGTCCAATTTATGTATTATGCCTTGTTAAAAAGATCCTAAATCATCAATTTCCATTGGGAAAAAGGACAAATATACCCCTGAATTATTATAAATGGTGTGTCTATACCCTTTGTTATACTTTCAGGTTGTGTATGCCCTTACCGTCAATATTTTGGAACGTATATACCCTTACACGTGTCCCTCCGTTTATTTTAAGGGTACATGCATTCTAAAATATTGACGGTAAGGGTATACACAACCCGAAAGTATAGCGAAGGATATAGACGCATCATTTATGATAATTCGAAGGTATATTTGTCTTTTTTCCCATTTCCATTTGCAATTGCTATTACTATTTTGAATGCCTTTATGGTAACTAGCACATAGTAGGTCCTAGAATATTGTTTCCCACTTTTTCTAAATTTGGGACAACGTGATTAATGAAGTTTGTATTTCTTTTTTTTTTTTCTTATTCCTTTTCACAAGTTTTCTCATTCGAGAACAATTTCAGACATACAGGACTGAAGTTGCAAGAAGAGCAAGAGTGAAGAAATCAAGACAAAACATGATAAAAAAAAGAACAATAATATGACAAATGAATTAGAGAGGATAATATATAGTAATAGAAATCAAAGGAACAAGAGTAATATTATGACTATTAGGGGTCGTTTGGTACAAAGATCAATAATGCAGGGATTAGTAATGCAGGGATTGGTAATGCAGGGATTATTTTTATCAAGTGTTTGGTTCATTGTTTCTTATCTAGTTTTGTATGTGGTTTAAAACTCACCAAAAAAAATTATTTCCAACTATACCCTTGAGTTATTATGGGATTTTCTATTTCATGTAATTGAGTCAAGGTAGATAATTGATGGACAATATTATTTTTTTATAACATTTTAACTAGCTAGGAGAATGAAATTTTTATTGTCATGTTAACTATTTTCTCACTTAAATTATTTGAGAGTAAATAATTGTCATCATAATAAATTGGATTTAATATCTCAAAAGGTCACACAACTATAATAATTTATAGAGAAAATTTATTGAACTTTGTTTTGTATCAATAAATTAAAAAAAAAATCTTTATCATAAAATAAAATAAATAAAATAAAAATAAATAATAAGTATAGCAAAATAAATTAACTATTTTAGACTACTTGTGTAATGTTTAATGGACTTCCGTTAAAAGACAATATTTGACTTATGAATTGTTCTTAAATTCATACATCAACATTAGCAAATTAGTCGGATTATAATATTTTATATTAATAATAAATAGATTAAATAACTCATATTTTAGAAACAAAAAATTATATCTAAATAATAAAATTTGTAAGCTAATTTATTTAAATAAATTTGTTAGTATAAATATAAAACATAAAATCAAGAAAATAAACAAAATGATTAAAAAGATTTGAGGGGTATTTTTGTCTTTACCTAGATTAGTCCCATGGTATTAGAACTAATACCTCCAAATGGAAGGTATTAGTTATACACCCTAATCCATGTATAACTAATATATGGATTGATTATACATAGACCCAAACATAGTACTAAATAATACCACACATAATACTTGGACTATTTCTCCTAATATTCCCTACCAAGTATTGAAGGATAAGCGAGACTAAAGTACTCAACTATCTATTAACCTTCTATCTTAATTCATATCCCCTTAGTCTCCTATCTAAGGTCATGTCTTTCGTTTGCTGAAACTGCACTATGTCATGTTTAATCACTTCTTCTTAATACTTCTTCAACTTACCTCTGCCTCTCTTGAAATTATCCATAAATAAGCTCTCACACCACCGCACTATCCATGCATTTCCTTCACAAAATCTATTTTTAATTTTTGATTTATTTTAAGTAATTTTAAACTTATTTTAAACTTGTCAAATACTTTTAACTTATTTTAAGTCATTTTTTTTTACTTATTTTAAATTATTTTTTTTATATTTGTGAAATAATTTTAAAAATCAAAAACTCATTTAAAAGTTGGTTAACTTCTAAGCATTCCAAACATCCTCTAACAAAAGCAATCCAAGCAAAAATACTGTCATCTAAAACCCTAGCCGGAAACTTATCTGAGATGGGCGATTTTTCCACCGCCGGCCACGGTGACGATCTCCCGCCGGCCTCTCCCAAACTTCCGATACCTGGCAAAAGAAACATCCTCATCACAAGCGCTTTGCCGTATGTCAACAACGTTCCTCATCTCGGAAACATCATCGGAAGTAATCACAATAATTCAATCCTCATTTTCCCTCTATTCGCTGTTTTTATGTTGATTTTATATTCAAATTATAGTTTCTTTGTGCTGTTGTAGGTGTGTTGAGTGCGGATGTCTTCGCGAGATACTGTAGACTTCGGGATTACAATACCATATACATGTGTGGTACTGATGAATATGGAACAGCTACAGAGACTAAAGCCTTGGAAGAAAACTGTACTCCCAAGCAAATTTGTGATAAGTAATTCGTTTTTCTTTGATATTAGATCTCAATTAATTAGTGTGCCTTAATCACAATCTAGGTCGAATTGCAATATGAAAAGCTGTTTACAATCCATCCTTTTGGGCCTCTTTCATTTCAAAAAAAATTCTGTTTATTGGCAAAAAATACACCTAAACTGAACTGGGTAATAAAATAAATGGACTGAAAAATGAGAACAAAATATTGGCCAGAAAATGGAAAACAGAGGGAAGAAGAAGAAAGAATGAATGGTGCCAAATTAATTAGGATTGGGGTGGTGGTGTAATATCCATTACTAGTCAATCATACGTAACACAACATAATTGAGTTCATATGTTCATCACAGCCTTAAACTTCAAGAAATCTAAATAAACTTACAAATGTCGTGACAACGTAAGTACTCGCAATACTGACTAATGAAGCAACTCTTAGAGTTTTTTAAAAAAGACCATGACAAATGGTAAAGAATCTCCATGTACAGGAACAAATGCGGGATCATCTGTGCTGTCCTTTTCACTCACTCTAACTGATAAGGTCCTCATCAGCTTCAACAGTTGTCTCTGTATAACAAAAATGAGGGAAGGGGAGTTCTTTGACTCAAAATAATAGTAGTATAGTAATAATAACAATAATAATAGTAATAATAGTTTGACATTCTTTCCCTAAATTCTTGCAAATTAATCCTTTCACTTTATGTTGTTATAAACGGTTAAATTTTGTGGTGACCGTTCTTCCCAATCACTGGAGCTAAACATGCATGCCTTGTTCTCAATTCCTTCCTTCATTTTCTTGGTTTTGCAGATATCATGTAATCCATAGAGAAGTGTATAAATGGTTTGATATAAGCTTCGATCACTTTGGACGCACATCAACTCCGCAACAGACCGAAGTTTGTCAGGCGATCTTCAAAAAACTCTGGGAGAATAATTGGCTCTCCGAGAACACCATGCAACAGGTATAGAATTCTTAATATGTACTATTTTCTGGTAGCAGCTTGGTTCTGCACTGCTATTGTCAGGCCTCAAACTCTGGGTTAAAATATCTCATAGATTGAATTTGTACAAACCCTATTGATGCATCAAATTTGACATATTATTACTGAAGCTAAGTTTATTTAACAGCCGTACTGTGAGACATGCAAAAAGTTTTTGGCTGACCGGCTTGTAGAGGGTAGCTGCCCGACACCAGGTTGCAACTATGATTCTGCAAGAGGAGATCAATGTGAGAAGTGTGGGAAGCTCTTAAATCCCACTGAATTGAAGGATCCAAAATGCAAGGTTTGCTTGTCCTCTTCGTTCCAGATGTGTATTTCTTAGTACAGTATAGTTCTAATTCTTCTCATCATCTGGTTGTTAAAAAAATACTTCTTAAATATACTTCTCATCATCTAGTTTCTTTTAAAAGTGAGTATTCCTTTGCCAAGAGACTTGACTTACTTGTGACAAAGGTTAAACAACTTGTATTTGGAAATTTTAAAATACCAAAACTCTAAGGACTTAAAGCATGTTGGATTAACAATACATGAATGTGGTAATGGTTTACTTATTACTGAACGCTTAGCTTGCTTACTCTACAGGTTTGCCGTAACACCCCATGCATCCGAGATACAGATCATTTGTTTCTTGAGCTCCCTTTGCTGAAGGATGAATTAGAAGCATACGTCAACGACCTGTCAGTGGCTGGGGGATGGAGTCAGAATGCTATCCACACTACACATGCTTGGCTTAGAGAAGGACTGAAACCAAGGTGTATAACTAGAGATTTGAAATGGGGGGTTCCAGTTCCACATGAAAAATATAAGGACAAGGTTGATTGAGCAAAACTGTTAGTTGTAACTTGTTATTTCTTTCTAGCTAAACAATAGTTGGTCACAGTTTGTTACTTTTACTGATAATTAGCCCACTTGCTGTTACCAATTCATGCGCTGGCATAATTTGAAGCAGCAAAATTCTCCTTTATTGTTCAATACCATTTATATTTGCTTAATGACGTTATTTGTTGATCTATTTGTAATTAGGTATTTTATGTGTGGTTTGATGCTCCTATTGGATATGTATCTATAACCTCATGCTACACAACTGAGTGGGAGAAGTGGTGGAAGAATCCAGAGAATGTGGAGCTCTATCAGTTTATGGGCAAAGATAATGTGCCTTTTCACACTGTAAGTTTCAGGAACTTTGTAAAAGTTTCATCATCTTTTTGGTGGTAAAAAGGAAGTTGAATACTACGAAGTCAAGTTACTGTACTTTGTATGACGGATAATGCGGACAAATTATGATGCTGAGATTGTGTTTGCCCCTTGACCCTTTAGACCTGACCAAGAGAGAAGTAAAGACCGATAGACATCAACTTAGAAACTTGATAATTGTGTAATACTCTTACATTATCTTTGGGCTACCTTTCTCTGGAACATTACTAGCGGCTTGGCATTTACATATTTAAATTCTCTATTTGACTTTAGAGCGTGTCAAAGTTTACATAGGATAAGGAAAAAGAAGAAAGAAGAAAGAAATTGACCACACATTGTAATTCAAGAGAGAACTCTGTTTTGAATCTTTTCTTTCTATTTTTATTTATTCTTGATTGGCATTGAGTGTCTGCTGTGGAAGGGCTCAATCATCGGTTCTTCTATAATGAAAAAGTGAAGCTGTTACTAATAAAGGGGGTTTTGCTAACATAGAAGTCATTTTTCCTTTTTGTCAAGGACCAAGGTTCCATTGAATTGATGTTGTATTTTATTACCTCCATCCATATTGATTAATTTATATTTATTTTTTTTGGCAATGATATTGATTCATATATTTGTTGAGAAGGAATCAAATTATGTAGTTCTATCTAGGACATTCTTAAATGCTGGGCACACTTCTAAAATAACAATAAGATGAGTAAACTGCTGGATTTGTCAAGGTGCACGCTATCTGGTGAAGGCACCTACATTATTAAAAACTATTAATTATAATAATTCATACATTACCTGGTGAATATATATCACATGACATGATGAGACAGCACCTTATTTTTGAATAAACTATGTTGATTTGTTCATTTACGGAAATGTTGTTCAGCAAAAGAAGTCTGGATACCAATTGAAGTCTTGCATGTGAGATGTCTTTGATGGAGGTTAATGAAGTTTCAGTTTAGGAGAATTAGAAGATGTTCATTCGTCGTTTTCATGGTGTTAATAAATGTTCATTTACATTGTGTCATGACAGAGATAGATAGCTTTCAATATAAACATGTTATATATAGAGATAAGAAGCGGATTTCTAACTGTCATGAGTTTGAATAATTAGTGGATTGAAGCACTTCATGAGTTTGAAGTCTTGCTTGTAAACCAAGTTGAATATTTAAATGGTGAAAGGTAGAGGGACGGGTCCATTATTCCATTGAGTTTCAAGATGGAATTGCAGATTTCTCGATTTTCCAAAAAATTGTATCCTTACTACCTTATCCAAAAATAATAATCTGAATTCATACTAGTGTTGAATATATAATGCTATGTACTAATATCCCCAATGAATCAGATGACAAGGCAATGCCTATTACCTGACAGAAAGCTATCAAAAAATTATGCACAACCCTCATTTGGGACAGCAAACTATTATACTTAAAAAGATTTAGAGTTTCTTAGAGATTGGGATGTGTCCTTGTAGGGTTAAGTATTAGATTCAGAGGATCTCTAGTTTTAGAGATCCCCTGATCTGTCACTTCAGACAAATTAGGTTATATTAGATGAATGGGACTGAAAAGAGCATAATGGATAAAGAGAAAGCATATAGTTCTGCCTGCCTAATTTAAAATTGAAGCATGGTTGATTAATTGATTGATCGATTTGGACAAATATGCTTAGGAGTCCTATTGCCATGAATTATCCTGCTCAGTTGCTATGTTGTATAAGCTTAGCCATAGTGATATTATTTCTATAAGCAGCTATTGCACGTAAGAAAACAAATGTTGTATTTTCCAGGTGATTTTCCCATCTACGCTTCTTGGAACTCGTGAAAACTGGACTCTTATGAAGACTATTAGTGTAACAGAATACTTGAACTATGAAGCAGGTTAGTTGGAAATAAGGCTGTGAATTTTCCAAATGTTAATGCTGCTTGGGACTTAGTATATTGGTACCACAGTTCGTACTACAGAATTACTTCTTTTCTGCTTTGAAAATGTAACTTCTAATATATTGGTTGTCATAATCAGGCAAATTCTCAAAGAGCAAGGGCGTAGGAGTATTTGGTAATGATGCAAAAGAGACGAACATTCCTGTAGAAGTTTGGAGATATTACTTGCTGACAAACAGGCCAGAGGTGGGGTCTTGGCAGTTTTAACTTCCGTTGCCTGATAAATCCATATTCTGTTATGTTCTTTTATGCTGGTATGATCACTAATGGATATCAGTTATATAGGTGTCAGACACTTTGTTTAGTTGGGTGGATTTACAAGCAAAGCTAAACAGCGAGTTGCTAAACAACTTAGGCAATTTCGTCAATAGAGTCCTGAGTTTCATTGCAAAAGATCCAGGTATGTCTGCTAGATGTCTTCTATGAGATATTTACGTAGTCTCCCCTCTTGATATGCTTTTTCTGTTGTCAGCTAGTTCCGTGTCAGTCTGGCTTAATACATTTAGACAATAGCAAGCTTTGGCAGTTTATTTCATCTGTGTTTATTTCACCAGTAAATCTGATTCATGTATTAGACGACATGGTTTGTTATGCTGTTTCATGCTTTTCTGTTACTGTATTGTCTAATTGACTCCTTGTCTGGTTGATTGATGAAAATTATTGTTTCCCTTTCTTGTGAATCAACAAAATAATCTACCTAGCATCTTGGAGTGTTATGCAAGTATATCATTGAGATGACAAAATTGAAAGGAAATATTTCTTGTTCTTCCTTAGAAAGATAAAAAGGGGAAAAGTTTCTTGGCAGAAAGTTGTTTCTCATTGGATAAGTGTCTTGGTTCCTTCATGTTTACTTTGGAAATATCTTGTTGTTGGTCACTGATTAAAAAAATAATCTTGTTGCTAGTATATTCATAAGGATAACTCAAAAGGGAAGATTCTTGCTTTAGCTAGAAAAAAGATAAAAAGGGAACTGATATTTGTTTTTTGTTTTGCTTCTGGAGTGTTAACTGGAAATAATCCAGTCCTTTTCTAATTGAAAATCTAACAGATCTTATGAAAATGTTGTACAGCTTCAGGTTATGGTTCCATAATTCCCAACCCTGAAGGAGCTGAATCACACCCTTTGACTAAGGCCTTAGGTGAAAAAGTTGGAAATTATGTGGAACAATATATAGAAGCCATGGAGAAGGTAACCACAAAACTGTACTTTTTTTTTCCAGTTCTAGTGAAATGGAACTCATTTCTGATTCCTCCACCCCCCCCCCCCCCCCCAATGTGTTTTTACAACTCTGCTGTGTAAAAATAGCGGATAATGACTATGCAATATGTGCAACCAGATGTCCATACTATATGCACTGGATTAGCCACCTCAATGGTCATGATCAAAGGAGAAATTGCAAACGTCTAGCATTCCCTTACTAATTATTTGGGATTAAGGCTTAATCATTTTAGTACACTTTAGGTCGAGTGTTCGTTAGAACTCTTCTTATCTTGTTGAGGATCTGTATGCCCAGTAGAACATATGGAGTATTACTAGAGTCGAGAACTTAAGTTATTGGATATGGGATTGAGATAGATCTAAATGAAGCAAAATGGATAGTGGGGAGTTATATAGCCGATCCCACTAGTTTGAGGTTGAGACATAGGAGTAGTAATAGTGGTAGTTGTTGTTATTGACTTTTTGTATCTTACATGTTCTTTATATCTTCAATTGGTTTCTTCTTTCCTTTATATGGTCTGAACAACCTTTATATGCTGCACAACTGGTTTAGGTTAAATTAAAGCAGGGCTTGAAGATTGCTATGTCCATTTCTGGAGAAGGAAACGGTTATTTGCAAGTAAGCCTGTCAAATACTTC
Organism: Solanum bulbocastanum; assembly: GCA_037074985.1. NCBI lineage: Eukaryota > Viridiplantae > Streptophyta > Magnoliopsida > Solanales > Solanaceae > Solanum > Solanum bulbocastanum. The sequence continues at coordinate 5,531,269 of CM073603.1, read as the reverse complement.
TCAACTATCTGTTTTTGATTTATCAGTTGCTCGTGCGATTGTATTTTCTATTTTAATTTAGAAACTGCTTTGTGAATTTCAGTAGTAGTTGTTGACAGTTTCATGGTTACTTTAATCTCATGAGTTCAGACTGTCCATACTTATTTTTGTAGGAGAGTCAATTCTGGAGACTTTATAAGGAAGATAAGCCTTCATGTTCCATAGTGATGAGCACTGCTTCCGGCCTAGTATATCTTCTTGCATGTCTTTTAGAGCCATTTATACCATCCTTTTCACGGGAGGTAAGAACTCTGTTGCCATCATTGCATCATATAACTGTGGCTGAGGTCCTGTCTCTGCTCATGCTTGATGCTTGTACATCATACTGTGGTTGAGGTTCTTTCTGTACTCAATGGATTGATGTTCTCACGACTTGATGCACAGGTGCTTAAGCAGCTTAACTTTCCTCCTGAAACACAACTTTCACTGTCTGATGAAAGAGGTGACATAGAAAAAAGCAAAAGACCATGGCATATCCTACCTGCAGGTCACAAAATTGGTATACCAACACCATTGTTCAAAGAACTGGTAATGCATTGTAGTCTTGTTCTTTACTACATATTTTCTCATTCTTTCATTTGCTAATAGTCTTAAGACCGAACGTGATTATATGTAGAAAGATGAAGAAGTTGAATTCTACAGAGAAAAGTTTGCTGGAAGTCAGGCAGATAGGAATTTGAAGGCTGAAACTGAGGCAAGGAAGATCACTGATCAGTTGAACAAAGCAAAAATCTCAGGTTAGTTATGCTTACTTTCTTGTACGCCCTCATCTGTTAAGTAAGAATTTAAGTACAATAACCTATCAAAATAATTTCAATTATAACAGAAACACACCCAAAAGAGACACAAGAAAGTACTTTTATTCAACTAGTATACCCTATCCTGAATGCATTTTGTTTTGCTTTCATTACTGTCATATCATGATTTTTTTTTGTAAACTTATAATAGGAAAGAAAATTTCAGAAAAATGAATGGGGAAGTGTCCAGTTCACCTTATTCGGTGGATCTTGTTGGGCATATCAATTGGGGATGCCTGATTAGTCTTAGGGAATGTTATTGGTACTTATTCTAGAAAAATAGTATCTGCATGTTTTTTATCAGTATATATGTAGCTGTTTTCCCTTTGTCCTGGGTTGGAGATCTCGGATAGCAGAAAATGCAGTGTCTTCCTATCAGTCTCTCAGGTTGTATCAAATAAATATTGAGTAGGGGAACTTTAGGCATTGTTTCTGTGTAATCTGCTCTATGCCTGCACCTTTGGGTAGCTCCTCTTCTTCTAGGTCTTTTCTGCATAATCTCCTTGTATCATAAAACCAGAATGAGTTGACATGCATCACCACCTCCCTTGTTTATGCCCTTGTTTGTTTGATGCCAGACCTTTAAATATGGACTCATCAATAATCTATCAATCAACTATGCCTCAATCCTCAATCAATTGGGATCGACTATGTAAATCCTTTATATCCATCCCCACTCTTTGGAATAGTAATACCTATTTTCTATTTTTTTTATGGCAACTCCTAAATCATTTATATCTAACCTTTGATATATTATCATATTCTTGTTCAAAAGTTTCCTATTCTTTTGTGGGGAAGTGGCGAGGGATCCTTGCCATTGGTTGATAGCTATATGTTAGAATAAGTTCTTACAAAATTATTGCGCAGACTGTTGATCACATTGACTTTTTCTGTGTCTATCAGATGCTAATAAGAAGAAAGAACGTGCTACAAAATCTTCTGAAGCCAAAGCTAAGGGTTCAGCCTCTGTTGAAGCAGAAATTTTGATTAGCAGACTTGATATTCGTGTTGGTCTCATTACAAGAGCACAGAAACATCCCGATGCTGATTCTCTGTATGTTGAAGAGATTGATGTTGGTGAAGCTCAGCCCAGAACTGTTGTTAGTGGCCTTGTAAAATATATTCCTCTGGAGGAAATGCAGGTTTGCGTTTTTATAATCTTTCTACATGATGATTAAACTGTTATAGCTAGCAATTTTCACAATTGTATCTTTTTATCAGAATCGAAAGGTCTGTGTTCTATGCAACCTAAAACCAGCCAGCATGAGGGGCATAAAATCCCAGGCAATGGTTCTTGCTGCTTCTAATAGTGATCATACTAAGGTGAGTGGCAGCCTAATGCTTCTATTCTATTTATCGACATATTGCCTACATACCTTGCCAGAAGGCTACATAAAAGGAGAGAATTTTTAGGACATAATGCTAGAGGGTCCCACCTTCCTATAGCAAATTAAGACTCTATATGTTTTTGGGTTTAACCTTTGGATTTTAAAGCTTTTGCTTTAGTAACTGGAAATTACTATTGTCTAAGAGCTAACCCTGGTTCTAACTGCTTTGGTTTCCTTTAGAATGTGCATTTCTTTCTTTTTTTTAGCTAGGGGCTTTCCATTCTTCCTCGTTGCTTCTCTTCCTCTATCTCCTACTACACAATCCTCGTGCTTCCCTTCCTAACACCTTCTACCCCACAAACTGCATACTTTGTTCCCGTTGCTTCCAAAGTCTAGTTGAGGAAAGCAAGAAAAGATTCTTCATTTTTCATGACAATCCTATATGCATAGACCTCCTTGATTATCACCACTATCTATTGACTCTGGCCTTGTAAATATCTGTTTCTTTTATTTAATATAACACCTACTGTGTAATGCATCAACTATTGGTAAGTTTGGTTGAAATGAGAAAACAAATAAAAACTATTAGGACCAGAAGAGGAAAAGTTGGAAAGTGAACTGATGCAAATATATGATTATTTGCATGTCAGGTTGAACTAGTTGAGCCACCTAAAGATGCTACAATTGGTGAACGAGTAACGTTCCCTGGATTTGATGGCAAGGCCGATGACGTCTTGAATCCTAAGAAGAAGGTTTGGGAAACTCTTCAGGTGGATCTGCACACAAATAAGGAGTTGGTTGCTTGCTATAAAGATTTGCCACTCACCACTTCTGTTGGTGTTTGCAAGGTCACATCCATTTCTGAAGGATCGATTAGGTAATTTGTTCTTTGGCGGATGAACTAGAGAAGGATTCAAAGATTTTGTTTTAATTCTTTTCGCATTTTTCTTTTCTACACAATGTTAACTAATCAATTTCCACCATGATTGAGTAGAATATAGTTGTAATGGAAATGAGTATTTGAAGTGTTCTTGTCTCTTGCTATGTGTCCGATTTTCTGTATAAATTATATAAGTTGCACAATTTAGATGAATCTAAATTGCCCTACTTCAATATTTCACTTTGGTCCGGTTGATTGATGTCTGAAAATGATCAACAACGTTACAGTGTAAACCCACATGGCTGGAGGGAGGGTAGGATGTATGCCGATCTAAATGCTATCGTTGTTAGGTAGAGAGGTTGTTGTCGATAGACAAAATAATCCTCAGTTGTGTTTTCTTATTGTTGGGATTTTTAATTTTGCAATTTATGTTCTTGATCCGTTCTTTCCTATAGTTAATTATTAGGAAAAACTATCCCTATGGTTTGAAATAATTACATATTGTCTCACTAATTAATTATTTCATATCAAATTTCAAGTTAATACATGTACTATTGCTAATAAATACATGTATCTAGTATATCAGATATATTTTGAAATACATGTACATAGGAAGAGCGTCGAGAGAGGAGAGAGTTGGGTACATTTGAATTTACATGGATAATACATATACATAGGAAGAACGGTGAGAAAGGAGAGAGTCGGGTACATGTGAATCCACTTGGGTACCGTGCATTTGAAATATAGTACACCTAATTTTGATTCCATGTATTCAAGGTACGTGATGCGTCAGATACGTGTATTTGAAGTCCAAATTTTAGTAAGATTAGTAATATTGAAAATTCACACATGTATCTGAAGTCCAAATTTTAGTAAGATTAGTAATATTGAAAATTCACGTCAAGGAAAGTAGTTTACTCCTAAATTAGTGAGATTTGTGTTGTTTGTCCATTATTAATTTAATTTTTTGGCCCTCAGCCCAGCCTCATGAGGTCGGATGGCTAACATGGGTTGGGCTTAATAATCTCAGGTTTAAATGGGGATGAAAATCTCAGCCCAACCTCACCTACTCAGTAGGGCAGGGCTGACCTAATGGGCCATGCCCATTTTAATGGTTCAAATCACATTCAATTTTGCTCAAATCTTATAGTCCAACCAATTTCAATCATATTATAAAAAAAAAAAAAAATAGTTTTTAGATGAGAGTAGAATTAATCTTGGAGCGTTAAGGCAGATACCATTTTTTTTTTTTTTTTGCTTTTGGTGGACTGCCTTGAGAACCTTATGAGTTGTAGGTTATTGAGTAAAATCTAGGTGAGAATATTCACTTGGATTTTATTTTTTGGGAAATATTATTGCCACCTAATCCCCATCCCTAATTTAATGTCAATAATTGGTATGACTAGTGCATGTATGTCAATGTCTAGACTCTAGATTTAAACTACATCAAAATGCTAATAATTATGTTTATTTTTTGGATAGCCCTACACCACATAAGTAATCACTCTGTACTAGGTAATGAAATGGATTTAGAATTTGCCTTCTTCTTTTTTTTTTATTCGGTATCTATACTGGAGTCTGATTAATACGGATTTGTGTTATGTAGAACTCCATTTGGAATCGCTTCCTACCAAAGATTTGTTCATGTCCAGGATTTGAATATGAGATATGTGGTTAAGGAGAAATATCATCCATTGATGGTGGATCTAGAACATTACAAATTTAACTAATTAGTGATTTTATATCCAATAACAATATAATAAAACTTGAGATCTCAAATATACTATTTCATGCTTAGCCATGACCTAGATAAAATATGATCATATTTTTTTACTAAAAGATTTCATTTTCTTAGACCAAAAGTTGACAATATAAGCTGTTCATTTTCTATTATTGTCTTAATTATTTTAGTGTTTTTGTTTTTCCTATGTTAGGAGGATGCATTTTGCACTTGGGGTCAACTATAGGTCTATTAACTCATTTGTGGTTCTTTATTTATTTATTTTTTTGTTCTAAAATTTTCTATTTTGTTTTCTCTTTCATTGCTCAAATGTTATTAGTTAATACTTTTAGCTATTATTTTTCACTTTTTCTATTTCAGAAATAAGATTTAAATTGCTAGGTAGGTAAATCCATGACACAATTCTAAAAGGAAAAAAATATTGTGATGTTAGAAAAGTTAAAATATGAATATTAATTATGTGAATGAATAAAAATTACATGAATAATATGTTCTTGCATTATATGATTAAATCTAACATGTCCAACTAACCACATCCCATGCTTTTTGGTATAGTGTCTCCATTTGACCATGTCAACCTAGATTCCTTGTAATATTGTCCCAACAAAATTTTCTCCATATCCAAGGTCTAAATTCGAGACTTCTGCTTAAGAGTGAGACAGGTTCACTACTGCACCATAACCAATGTTGGTAGTTCAATATACTTTAGTATATATGATATATATACTAGATACCATAGTCTATGCTTAATATATGTTATTTTATTTGTCTCAATTTATATGGCACGGATAAAATTAGGAGAGTCAAAATCAAATTTTATATGATTTTAAAATATTTTAAATTGTTAATTATTGTGATTTATAACATTATTTGCTTAAGGTTCAAATAATATATGTTACTCCCCTATTCTAATTTATGTGGCAAGGATGAAATTTTGAGTTGTTCAACATTTGTTTCTCTGTATTAGAGTAATTGTTTGTCTCCTTCAATTTCCTCTATTCATATTTAATATTTTCTCCGTTTCAATTTATTTGTCTTATATTTTTTTTTAGTATGTTAAAAGTAGTATTATAAATTACAACAATTAAAGACTTAAAATATTTTTTTTAAGAAAAAACATATTTTAAATGTGGTTAACTCTAAAAATTTCACTTGTGACATATAAATTAAGACAAAGGGAATAATACATATTATTTGAAAATTATGTTATAAGTAATATAAATCACAATAGTCAACAACTTAAAATGTTTAAAAGACATTCAAAATTCGATTAACTCTTAAAATTTCACATGTATCACCTAAATTGAAACAGAGGGAGTAACACATATTATTTAAAAATTACGTTAAAAATATTATAAATCATAATAATTAACAATAAAAATATAATAATCAAATAATATAAAATGAATAAAGTAATAAAATACTGAACCAAACTTATCTATAGTTTAATTTAAGTGATTGACATTTGTAATCCTAACATAGAGAATTAAATAAAATTTAATGAAAGATTTTGAAATTAAATAAAAAGTGCAATTATAGGTATATCATGAAATAATCTATAATTTATTATGATATAATTAGTTTATTCATTTTACGAATTAATACCGCAATTCTCACTAATTAAATCTATACGCCTATTCAATTAATGACATTGATAAGAATATTTAATCTTCTAGAAGTAGGAAAGTCGTACAAAGAAATATTTGTAAGTTTTGAAATGGATTTACCCCAAAAAACGTGTACAATTTATTGGAGAAAAGAATTTTATACATTTTGGACTAATATCTTTGTACTTCAAAACGTGGTTATAAATAGGATTTCTTTTAGCCATAAAAATAAAAAATATACTTTCTGAGCAACGATACTTGTCCACATAAATATTTTCCACTTAAAAGATTAACTGGACTATAATAGAAGACAGCAAACCTAGTTGCTTAAATGTAAGTTAATTGATTTTTTACTTGCTTTCATTGTCCATGTTCTATTATAAGGTCTGTGGAATTTATTTATTTTTTTATAAACTCTCCGATCAAGAAAAACATTATAAAAACAAGTTTGACTAGCCCCAAAATACTTATATTCAATTATCTACAACATTTATCAAAATTGAGAAAAACAAAATCTTCTAAAGGTGCATTAAGTACTGAATTTCGACGAAATAAGCTGATTATTTTGGTCTCTAGTTTGAAGAAATGTTATAATGTTTTATATACATGGTTAATAAATCATACATTTATTGATTTTGCACAAAATAAATAAATATTGAGTTTATGTGATCTTAAATTTGTTTATGTTTCCTAAAAATAAATAAATATTGAGTTGTGCTAAATAACACCAAAAAAAAAGAAAAAAAGACAAATACTTTCCTCAAAAAGGTACCTCAACTCTTTATTTTTTTCAATATTTAACTAATTAATTGTAGATGATGATAACCCGTGTTTCCAACGTATGAAGCATACTTGTCTTTTTCTATTTTAATAATCCCCTTTAAAATTTTGGACAATACTCTAAAGTGAAACAAAAAAACTTTAACAGCAAGATTTACACAAAAGAAACAGTATTTTGAAATTTTACTTTCTTGAAGGATAAAATTACAAATAAATTTAAAATCTAATTAAAAGATTGTACTGAAATATCTTCTTAAATTTAATAAGTATTTTGTTATCTACTAAGTGAATGACAAGATTGCTGAGCTGTCTATTTAATTATTTTATTATACTATGAAATCTCAAATTATAAATCATGACTTGCACTAAGTTGGCCTTTGTGAAGGGACATAGTCAATTTATGCTTATTTTAAATCCATTGCCAACTATAGCAATTTCAGTCTCACCACATGTGAAGATTCATATTATGTAGGTAATTTGGAGCTCAAATTTGAAGTTTTGATTTGAAATCGATATTTATTTATAATTTTTGTTATTTTTTAATCGTTATTTACTGTGTTTTAGTTACAACATTAATTAATTGGTTAGGATTGTTTCCCTTCTTTAGTATGTTATATTAAGTTTTTCTTTATTATTTTCTGTCCTCTTTACTTTTGTATTGATAAGATGGTTGCTCTTTGTGAACATTCTAGCTATCCTTTCCAAACCTTGCTTTTGAAATTATATTGGATTTATATTGTTATTGTTGTTGTTGTAGTATTTGTTTACGACATTTGAATTAATTTAAAAGTTGAATTTTAATTTCAAGTTTGTGACTTTAAAATTTTTTAAAATTTAAATTTGACTCATATATTCTTAAAAATGACCCATCATTTTTAATCGGGATAAGGGTCTGAAAAATACTTTAACTTTGGCCGAAATTGTTGTTACAATACCAAACTTTAATGAGGACCTATTACCTCCAGACTATTTAATACCGTATTTTAAACATATATATTTGCCCATGTGGACATAAAAAATAATGCAAAATTATAAATAGTAATGTGTCCACGTGGGCACATATATACCTTTAAAATACACTATTAAATCATTCAGGGGGTAATAGCTCCTCCATAAAATTTGGTATTGTAACAGCAATTTCGGCCAAAGTTGGAGTATTTTTCAGACTCTTATCCCTTCTTAAATTTACAAGCAAAGTTGGTCATGTTCGACGTGAAAGAAATTTTATGCACCACGTAAGAGAATTATACTAAAGAATGTAGTTAGTTTTTGATATTGTCGATTTATCTACCAAAATGAGTATCTGTAATTTTATATGTATTTGAACTATATAATAGATTTAATTGCAAGCATTTATTTATAAAAGAAATATAAAAACATATGATTTATTAATGTGGTATCAATTGTAATATTTGATGCCTTATTTACGATACGAACTTTTAAAATTCATATTATGGGTTTAAACAAAATTTGAGCTTCAAATAATATTTTAAATCATGATTATATGTATGCAAATTGTCATGTGATATCATAATTAATTTAGTTGAATAATGCTGAATATCTGGCCCTTGATCTCAAATGATTGGGCTCACTTTAAAAAAAAAATAAAAAAAATCCTAGTGAGGTAAGTTTGTTAAAGTTTTTTCTCACGCCAAAGACTACAAAGAAAAAAAAACAATTTCTTAAGAAATTTAAATGACCATTTATCTATATTGACATAAAACAAATATCCAACTTTGATCACCATCAACAAATATGGTACATCGAATGAATTGTTTATTTGATGATAAACGAAAAAATTACTTGTTCAAAAACATTAAATCTTGTATTTGTTTCTAAGCATGTCATTAGTCCATTTTAGTTATTATATTTTTGACACAATGGACAAATTATGTCCGAGCAACATAAGTTATACCTTGGTAATTTTGATAATTCACAAAAATAAATTTGATTTATTATTTGTGATTTATTACTTGGTGTCGTATGAATGTTTTATCAGGTGAATCAGATTTCTTAAACAAAAGTGCAGAAGGACTATCTGACTAGTTTGGCATTGACTAGTTTGGCTAATGATCACAAATCACGACGATGATAAATTAGACAATACATAAAATCATACTAAACATAATATTATTATATAATTTTGGTCAAATGACCTAGATATGAAAAACTAATAAAAAAACAATCATAAAAACAATAAGTAAAATCCCCCTCCCCCCAAAGCAAAATTAATTCTTTCATATTTACATTGTACATGGTATTGTGTTATTATGAGAAAGATTGATCTTCAGTTTATACAAATCTAAATTTTTTCTTAAAAAAAGAGCAGATTTAGAAAAGTTATTCTCGACCAAAAAAATTTTGTACCAAAAATATCTTTTTAAATGAAAATACAATTATAATAAAATTCGAATACAATATAAAATCCAAGACAAAACATAAAATAATATTAGATACCAAAAACAAAATGTTGCAATTTGACCATTCAAGTGTATATAATTAAAAAAAAAAAAAAAGAAACAAGGATCAAAGATAGGGTTTTTACTTTTAAAGCAAAATGACATTTGCTTATTATTTATTTTATAATACGATAAAAAAATATTGTAATAATAGAAGAGAATGTATGTCCATAACGTAGAGTGCAATAAATAAAAACATCAGACAGAACAGAGTTTTTCTTATCTTGTAAGTAACATATTTTGCTATATATGTTTGAGTAATTGTTTTATATCATTTTCTAGCTATTAAAGCAAAGAGAAAAATATCGGAACATGACAATGAAATATGGTGGAATTATTGTACCAAGAGATTTATACTATTTCGTCAGTATTAATTTATTTGATATAATTTAAATTTTATGAACTAAATTTTATAATTCTCAAAAATTAAAATATGTCACGTAAATTAAAGAAAGTCTCAAAAATTTACACCAATAACTGCTAAGAAGATGGGGTCAAAAGAATGGTGGTCAATACGTTAGAAACTCTTTTTTTTTTTTTTTCTGGTTTTATTTCCTGCCTTCTTTTCCCTTTTTCCATAGACTAATAAAACAAAATGTAGGGACTAATTTAGTTAGCTTTTGACCATAGATATAAAATGTTTTTCACAATAAATGAATGAAAATCACGCTTTAGTTAAGCACTTATTTTTAAGCTAAAAAAATATTTTAAGAGCTTGTTTTGGCATTGGTGTTGGGAGGCCAGAAACAGTTATTTTGAGGGAAAAAATATTTTTGTTGAAAAATTAAGTGTTTGACAAATCAGTAAAAATGTTTTAAATGGAAGCAAAAGCAAATTTTCTCCGAAAAAGTTTAAAATTTATACTTTTTTAAAAAAGCAAAAGCAGAAACAAAAAAAATATTTTTTTTAAGACTAAAATATTTTTCTCATATATACATATTTACCGATATTTTTTTTAATTAGTATGTTTCATAAATTTGGTTAAGTTTCAATTTAGAATTTTATTTTATGTTTTATATAATAAATTTTATTATTTAGTTTACGTTTATATAGTATTATTATTTTATATATTATTTTGTAGAACTAAAAAAAGGGTAACAACGATACTTTTACAAGATTAAAAAAAAGAAAAGAAATAACAATCGGTATAATATTGATTGAAAAAATTTAAACATGTACATTTTAATTTAATAAAAAATAAAAATTTAATTAATTTTTTATGATAAATATTTAAAATAGTCTCTCTCGAGAAATAACTTTAATATTAGAAATACATTAATAGTTGTCATTTTTTGTATTTGACTCTCAAAAATACTTTTCTGAAAAGCTTTTTTTAAAAAAGTACTCCTAAAAATAAATTGTTTTAACAACAATGTCAAACAAACTCTAATTTATGACTTTTGACTTATAACTCATCCAAACACGCTCTAAAAAGTAAGAGACAATTTTATTAGATTACTCTTAATCTCTAATGGAAACAACATTTCTACCTTCTAAGATAGGGATAAGGTCTCAAACAGTGACAGAATATTTAACTAAGAATATCAAAATATAAAAAGGAAAATCGCATAAGTATCAAGAAGGTCAATATATATGTGTATATATATAATTATCTAGCTACACGATATAATTTCCTAACAAACAAATATCAATCAACATTCCTAAAATATATATCACTTCTCTAATAATCTCAAATTTTACATATAAAATTACACTAAATATTTTATCGCAAATGAAATTAGGACCAGGTGAGCACTACTTTACGATTTTTACAGCGCATGCGCAAAGGTCGTTTTCTCAAATTCCAAGGCATAAATAACTAATATTTCCACTTAAAAGAATTACTAATTTTATATATCCTTCACTTTTTGCCTTTTCTATAAGCTTTTGGGTACCTTTCAATTACATCCTTTTATCCACACTTTTTTATTTTAATGTTTATTTTCTTAGCTATTTTAAATTTATTTTAAGTTATTTTTAATTATGTCAAATACTTTTAAAATTTAAAAATGTCTTAAAAGTAAATTTTATCAACTTTTAAATCAATTTAAACAAGCTCTTATTTAATTTTATACAAATTTAAATACTTACTTTTGCACACCCATAAATTGAGGCACATAAAAATCAGTCGAGACCAATTTAATTTAAAGAGCACATCAATGTAATATGCCAAAGAGAAATGAAATTAGAATTGTATGCACACAATACATTCATACATACGTACTAAATGTATGTAATATTAAAATAATAATCATTAAAAAAACAGTATTGTACTCCCTCTGTCCAACAACAATTGTCTACTTACAAAAATTTATACATAAATTTCATAAAGTGGACAAGTATTATTGGACATCTATTTTTAGTATAATGGACAAGTATTGTTGGACAGAGGAAGTATATTGCAACAAATTTATAAAATAATTATTCTACTTCTAACCCGAAGATTGCGAGTTCAAATCATTAAGGGAGCGAAGCTCCTAGGAAGGGTTTAAAAAAAAAAAAAAAAACTCAAATAAAATTCTAAAAATATAAAGATTAAAAAATAAAATATTGTACATAGTATAAAAAAATGTTGTATAGATGAAGAATTAAAAATGACAAGGATAAGACAAACTTTGCAAAGAATATAAAGGGGAATCAATTCTCAAAACTAAGGGGAGAATTTGATTTTTAAACCAAAGTTCGGGATATGAATGATTTTCACCCCTTTCTTAATGGGTGTTTTATTTTCCAAAATGAATCAATGGTTTCACTTCACTAGTTGAAAATCAAAGATATATATTATTTCATCTCTTCATTTTTACTTGTCATTTATTTTTAAAATAAATTTTTATTTTTATTTGTCACTTTTGACATATCAAGAAAAGACAATATATAATTATTTTTTCATAATTTACCTCAGCATTAAATACTTATTTATCCATCCAACAATAATTGTCCACTACACTAAAAATAGTTGTCCAATTTAGAAAATTAAGAAATAGTTTACCTTTTGTGCCTATTTTACCCTTGCTATTAAATACTATTTATCATCTAACACATTTCTCAAAGCATTAAATTTAATAAAGTCAAAGGATAAAATAGTAATATTACTCATATTATTTATTGTTTCTTAAGGAGTGTATCAAGTCAATAGTGAACAATTATTATTAAACAGATGGAGTATTTTCCAAATCATTTACCAAGACATCATTTAATAAGGGATAATTTGGTAAAATACCCATATCATTCATTATTTTCTTAATGAGTATGTCAAGTCAAAATGTGACAAGTAAAAGTGAACGGAGAGAGTACATCAAAAAAGATTTTTAGTGGCAATTAATTAACGATAATAACTTAATTATCTCTAAAAACATATTTTTAGTTGCATTTAACACTCTTTATAAATGTTCCTAAAGCCTATAGTGATATTGAATCAAATGACAATTAACTAATATCCTGATAAATACTTTCTCACTCTTTGTTAATGTATATATTTATTATCACTAAACACTGTTTTTGTTATAGTGATATTACCCCCTTAGAGATTATAATTAAATTTAAATTAATTCTAATTTTTTATTAGGGAGTTGGTCCACTAGGGAAATTTGTCCAAAATTTCTTGCATAGATTTAAATCATTGACTGTTGTATGAGGGTTTTTGGTATTAAATGTTAAGCAAGAAAAGTAGGTTCACTATCATATCATAAGATGAGACATCATTTACAGCATACACAATCTGAATGATATAAAAGAAGAAATTAAATATGTGACACTTACGAATAGTTGAAACGCAACACACTTTCAATATTTACTTTTGAGTTTTAATTAATTATTTCAACCTCTTTGTCTGAAGTTTTGCTAAAAAGCTTCTACTTGTTTTTTGTCTAATTTCAAAATATAACAATAGATTACTAATTAACAATACCTGATATAAGATCATTTTATATAAATTTGAGACAAGATATATTACACACATTTTTACGGGATGTTGGGAATCTCTTGTACCACAAAAAAACTAGCAATCATATATACTACTTATTATATTTCTCTCTCTCTACAATTTAAATGCGTAATTAAGCAAAATATAACAAATTCTCCTCTCTCTTTCTATCTTGTTCGTCACTATCTCCTTCTCTCACTTTTCCCTCTCTTTGCACATTCCGTTCTCTCCCGCTCTCTCTTTCTACAATTTACTTGCATGATTTTTTTTTCTCCCTCTATGTTTCTTATATTATTATGAAATTCTATTAAAAATTTATCTGAATTATTTTTATCCATGCCTGTGGCTTTCGATTTTTTATTTTTTCGGATGATCGTTGATTGTTGATTCATTTTCTTATTGGATTGACACTTATATATATATATATATATATTCATTCATGGTTCTTGATTTGTTATTCAATGTTTGAATTTTCTCTTCTTCTTATATTGATACAACCAATTGTATCTATATATCATAAAAAAATTTATATGTGTGGATCAAAAAAGTTGATGTGTGTATTTATTTTTGAGGTGATACAATGTGTATCTATGTTTCAGCTTCAAAGCTAATATTTGTTTATGTGTGCAAGAGACATAGAGAGTGTATGTGTATTTGTGATTTGTGATCTTAGTTTCAATTGAGATACAACCTACCTCTCGATCTCGTTTGTCTCTCTCCTCTATATTTTGAGAGAGAAGGAGAGAGACAAGTGAGATTTAGAAGAAAGAGGAGATTGTGTATTTTTGTATCTGTGATCTCAATTTCAATTGAGATTAATACAGATTGTATAAAGAGATATAACCTACTTTTCTCTATCTTTCAATCTCGTTCATCTCTGTCTTCTATCCTCTTGATTTCGCTCGTTTGCCTCTTCTCTCTCCCAACCTCACACACAAATACACAGATTCACAAAAATTTACACCTAAATTAAATAAATAGTAATAAAAATTGCACCTTAAAAAATTTAAGAAAGGAGTACTATCTTTTTTCAAAAATAGGTCACTAATAGTAAAAGTTATCAAATACTAGATACTACATCATCTTAAAACTTTCTTTTCATAACTCTTATTAAAAATCCAACAATTAGATTTTGTTAAATAGTTAGCGAAGACAAAATATCCTAATTTTCATCAAGAGTAATTCTTTTTAGAGTTACGGCATTTTAAATTATATATAATAAAAGAAATGTTGCTACTTTGTTTAGATGAATTTTTGTTTTTTTTTTAAAAAATAATGTATCCCATAAATTGAAGGAGGGTGCTCTAGTTTTTACTTTTTTTTTTTTTTTTTTTTTCTTTGTTTTCATTTTGTGGTTAGATTTATTTGCCTTAAGATATGAAGCAATTGATTTGTGTCTGTCCACCTCTCACTTGTCGGAAACAATTGTGGAAAACGAGATTAGACAAAACAAAACAACTTGATTGAAGACCTCTCTCCAATATTGAGGAAAACATCCTTTCTTATGATATCGTTTAATTTTGATAAATATGATATTTAAAAAAAAAAAATGAAATTTATGATTTATGATAATTAATTAGTATCTTATAGTCACAAATCATTTTATTAAAAGTGATTTTTTTAAAAAATTAAACTTTTATAAATTATAATAAGAAAATATTTTCTTAGAATATACTAAAAAAGAAAGAGTGTTACATAAAATAAGACAGAAGAAATATTATATTTGTTTTTGTTACTTTTCTTTGAGCAAAATAAAAAATTGATCACTATTTCAGAAATATTGATCACTATAGAAAAGTAAAAGCATGTTTGAATCGTCTTATTTGTGTTTTTAAGCCAAAAATTGTTATATGTTATAAAGACTCGATAATTAATTTATGTTTGAGTAGTAAGTATTTTTAAAGTATTTTTTTGAGTATTTTGATAAATTAAAAAAATATTTATAAATATTTAATTTTCAAGACTCTTATTCAAAGGACTATTTTTTTTATATAAAAATAATCATAAATGAGAAAGCAAAACTCCAAAAAAAGTTTATATATTTTCCACTATAGTAAAAATAATTGCGGCAATTATTTAATAGCAACAATATAATTGTTGCTATATTATATTTAATGTTAGTAATATAATATAATATTTATAAATATCATTTTATATAATTGTTTCTAAAATTTTTATGTCGATATTTTGAGGCAATGATTTACTACCATTAAATGTCTGTTTTTCTATATTATTTACATAATCATCTAGTATTTAAAATCTATTAATTTGATTAATCTAAATACCAACTGAGTATAAATTATTTACAAAAAATATTTCATATTCAAAATTTCTCTATCATGAAATATTTTATAATCGAACATTTATATTAGTTAGTATCTAAGTTTTTTTTTCTCAATGATTAGAAGTTTAGTCAATAACAATAGCACACTCAATAAAGTTTTATAAATAGAATCTAATTAAATAGTTTTACTTTTACATACGACTTTACTTTTTATTTGTACCAAAAAATTAAGATAGATAAATTATTTTTGTCACCTGCTTATTCAAAATAACTTCAACAGATTTGGCAACATTAATCCCACCCCCACACACATTTATGGATTCTCATTTAATGCATATTTGAATTTTATGAGTTACTATTACTATGTAGGGCGTGGTAATAAGATAATAATGCTCACTAATTATGATGTTCTATTTATGGAAGGAAAAATATGTTGAATTAATATTCAAAAATATTTTTTATTACTGGATTGAATTTACTTTAAAAGACTATACTTTTATAAAAAATTGATTGTACTTTTTTGAACCTAAAATATGTTTTCTTTAAAGCTAACTATGTTTTTCTTTCTGAAAATAATACACATAATTAAAACAATTTACGCTTTTCTGAAACTCTTTTTTGAAATAATGCTTTAAACTTGAAAACAATGCATAGGAAATAATATGTCAAGATTAAAACAATGCATAGAAAATAATATGTCAAGATTTTCAAATAACTCTTAGCTAAAAAGGGTTCATGTTGTTGGGTTTAGGATTTGTTTTCCCTTCCTATGTGGATAAATAAAAGTCCTATTAGGACTAGCCCACTTTAGCCCATAACACAAATATTATGTGGCATATATATAAGGCTTATTTAGTCTTATTTTCAGAAACACAAGAGAGAAAAAAATCAAGAGAGATTCGTTTTAGAGATTGAGAAGAAAAGAGAAATCCCGTTTTTTGCTTCTGGAAATTTTCTGCTCAGGCAGTCCGCTTCAGACAGAGTTTGCCGCTTCGTGAACCGTTGGATCGTTCTCAAATTTGAACTGGGAGTTCTCAACATCTGGTTCTTGCAATTCAACGGTGGAGATCGGATTTGGAGGTCTGTAGCTTCTGATTTGAGGGCGTGAACAGTAGCGCGTTTTGGGTGAAATATTTTCTTTAATTCTCTAGTTTTTGGTGCAATCTTGATTTGTTGTTGCTCGTTGTTTGGCACTTGTTTTGTGGCCAATTTTGGAGAACAATTTTTTAACTCTTGGTGTTTATAGTGGAGCTTTTGGTCCCGTGGTTTTTACTCTTCACATCGAAGGGTTTTCCACGTAAATCGTTGTGTCTTGTGTGATTGGCTTGTTCTTATCTTATTGTTTTAGTTTGGTTGAATATTTGCTGTCCATTCTTCATATTGCTTGATTTGGTTTGTCTTCTCTTGGTTCAAATTGAAAGGGAAAGTTTAGATTTGGGTATTATTCCGCTGCTATC
This sequence comes from Solanum bulbocastanum, assembly GCA_037074985.1. Classification (NCBI taxonomy): domain Eukaryota; kingdom Viridiplantae; phylum Streptophyta; class Magnoliopsida; order Solanales; family Solanaceae; genus Solanum; species Solanum bulbocastanum. The sequence continues at coordinate 5,513,975 of CM073603.1, read as the reverse complement.
CTGTCTGGCATTCTTGTTAGTGCCTTGTCTTTCCCAACACATGTAATGTATTAAACATGAACAACAATTACATATCATTAATAATATGAAATGATGAAATCCCAATAATGAAATCAAGAATCAATAATAGGAATATGGAGAAAATTACGAATATATTGAGCTTTGGGTTAAAAAACCCTAATTTTGAGCTTGCTAGTTGAAATAGTAGATGTCTGGCATGAGAAAGAGCTTAATTCCTTACTATGATTACCTTCCATACTTGGAAGGTTAAGAGTTCTTGAAGAAAACTTGATTGAGAAACTTGAAACCCTAAGTTTGTTCTTTTTGATTCTTGCTTTGTACTTGAGGAGAAAGATATGAGAGTATTCTGAGGTAATACTATGACATATTAATCCCAATCAAGTATTAAAATATTGTAGTTTAGGCTTAGAAAGAATGAGAAAAGATTGAAATAATCCCAATTAAAAATTTGTCGGAACATTCCATGAGGAGATCTACAGACCATAGTCTGATCTACGGCTCGTGGATTCCATCCGAGGGATCCAGGCACAAAATTAGAGCCTCAAAAGTTCATTCCATGAGCCAAAATTACGGCTCATGATTTGTTCCCGTGAAAAATCAGATAAAAACAACTTTTATGACTTCATTTAGTTATTAGGCCAAGTTATAGCCCGTAGTTGGATTTACGTTGGATCTGTGAAAATAAAGCCAAAAATTTAATTTATGATGTTGGATTTTACGAGCTTCATTTACGATCCGTACTTCAATTTATGACCCGTAAATGAGACTTGTAAAAATCAGGTTCTAAAAACTCTACTAGAAGTATCCCTGATAAAACGGTTATAACATTTTACTCTGAACTCGGATTGATCAAACTTGGTGGCATTAAAAAAAAAGACTCATAGACCTTCAATTTGATAGGTAATGGACCACTTAATTCTTTATATGCAGAAAAATATGATTGTTTGAAGTTGACCCTTGCATGAACTAATGCGAAAAACTTAGTAGGTAGCTAAGAAGGCTTGAACTCGAGTTAGTGCTAGAGGTCCCTTATGACCCTAAACCACATCCGATACACTTCTTACATTTGGGAATGAATCGTAACACACATGAACAAGTAGGGCATCACTCGACCCAAGCTTATATGCTTATGATGAGTGGTTCAGATTGTTAGAGTAAGATTTGCGAGGTTTTACAAAAATCAACACACAAGATCTTCCTTTTCATAGACACATTGCATCAGGTATTTTAAAAGTGGGAGACTATCTATATGAAGCAAAATTGAATCTAGTGAAAGGAGCAAACCACACCATGTCATGTATTGAAATTAAATACGAAGGAGCATCTATAGTGACCCAAGGAGAATGAAAGAGATTTACCCCGGCGTGTCTATGGGAGCCTCAAATATTTGCATGTATAGTACTGGTACATGATCCGACATCCGAAAGAAGCCTCACCCACGAAAAGCCGCCTTACAACTGGAAGAAGTGATAATGACTTTTAGAATCTAATAATCAATCTTGAGTCACACATCCACCTGCTCTTATTGATTTCAAGTGAGGCGTAGAATATAGGCACGTGCTATAAGATAGCCTTTTTGTTGCCCAAGCATGTCATCATTACACATTGAAGCGACAATTAAGTTTTTGAGCCTAAAAAAAAGGGTTCCGCAGAGAAGGCATTAGAAAATCCCAATAATCCTGAAATTATCTTGTTCATCCCTATTTAGTATTTTTCATAAGAGAAGCCTTAAAACCTCACCTTTCACTTTCTTTTAGAAGATTATTTACTTGTATGAAATTATGATCTTGACATTAAAAAAATAAAAAAAAGAACTTGATTGATTTTTACCCACTTGTCACTAATCTCTTTTTACAAGTTCAACTATTAAATAAAATGACGATTTTCCAATAAATAGTCATTAGGGTCTCTTGTAATTTGTGTTAGAGCTCCACCTAGAATTGAAAATGTAGTTCATAGTTTAATTTTCTACCTCAACTCTCGTGTTTATGAACCAAATTTGATGATAGATAACAAATAATAGAAATTTAATTATCCAAAAAAAAAAAAAGAAACTGATTAAATAATTGGCAATGGGTAGAGTTTCAATTATATGATGTAAGCAACTAAATAACAACAAAGCACTCATGTGTTTTAGCACAATTATTTTGATAGGGATAAAAACATTGAGATAAAAAAGATAAAGCAATCCACTTCGATGCCATTTGTCCAATGAGTATTAGTTATTATATTTTCACATGGAGTATGCAATAATACACTTCTATATAAACTTTTTTTTTGCTCATTTCCAGTATTATTGTATATTTTGTATTTTTTTGTTCTTTAATGTTCATTCCCTATACAATGTTAGTGAATTTGAATTTTAGTCCGTATTGGTCATAGATAATTTTAACCTTTTCTATGGAATTTTATTTTGGAAAATGGTTGGATATAAATTTGTAATTGTTATATTTTACAGAATTCGAAAAATTTAAATAAAAGTTATTTTAATTTTCACTCCTATTTATTCATAGGTTTAAAACAATTGAAATTTATACTCATGTCCTAACATACTCTATTTTTCAAATACTATTTTCAATTTGAAAATAAATGGTACATTTTTTTTTTACAATTCTTATGTTCAAACGTCCACTTATTTTCTCTCCAAATTATATGATATAGAGGGGAGAAAAGAAAGAAAATTTTAAACTAGCGTCAACCATAGATTTAGAAAATTTATATTCAAATATTTATTTAATCATAATTTTTTATCAGATTTTGAATATCTGATATTTAATTTCAAAATGTATTTAAATATTTTCAAATTTCCAAAAACTGACTCATGTTTGGATTTTTGAGACTTTCACACACAAACATCATTTAAAAAAAAAAAATATGTAAAAAGCATATCTCAATACAATTTCAATTTTCAATAATTATAACTTTAAAAATTTAAAATCAAACAGGAGGAGCTAGGAGTGAGGGAGACTTTGATTTAGTTAAGTTTTTTATATGCTTTGAAAATTTGCAACTTGTTCTACCAAAAAAAAAAAGGATAAAAATTTTCAACTTGTGTTTGCATGTAAAATGTCATTTTTAAAAATTAATTAACACATAGTCGATCAATCAATTCCAAATAGTTGGGGCTGGCTAGACGAATAATATATATATTTATGTTTTCATATGGATTAACTTTTCAGGTAATTTTCCTAATTGAAAGCGATTGAAAATGAGTACTTGAATACATATGAAAGTTTTTATAAAAAAATATTTTTTTTTAAAAAATAAAAAATTTAGACGCGGATTTAAAATTTAAATAATTTCTTTTATAAACTCAACTTTGGATCTATCACTAACAAAATAAGTGACCAAAAATAAATAAGGATAAATGTAACTATAACCCATCAAAAAAAGAGAGAAATTGATGTAAATAATTTCATCAATTAATAGTTAATTTTAAAAAAAATATTAATGTATAATACATTAAATAAAAATATATATTTAATAAACAAGTAGAATTATTTTCAACCGCCAGTCAAATATGTGACTTGTCATAAAAAAAAATACGAATTCTTCAATAATTGCCGGCTTGAATACTTCACGAAAAAAAAAGAAAAGAAAAAAGAATTCTTCTTAGTATTTGGACCTTAGAATGAAACTAAACGGTCAAAATCCATACACAAAGACAAGACTTTTCATTAGTCAATTAATTTCATTTTTTTTGGAAAGACGTTTGCTCATCAATTTTTTTTTCAACCATGAAAAAATATTTAATCATAAAATTTTAAAATTGAATTTAAATTTTTGAATTTTTTGAATTTAAAAAATAACGCTCCAAATTACTCACTAACAATAAAAAGTAGTTCAATTTTATACTAATGACCAATCATAATTTCAATTATCAAATATCATTTTTTTCACTTTAAAAACAAAAACTATTTAATTTTTTTGAAATTTCATAATAAAATATGAGCAAACGCTCACTTCAGACTATAAAATTAAAAAAACATTTTATACATTCATAATTCCAAATTCCCACTAACATTTAAAATCACAAAAAGATTTTTTTTAAATTTTCTTAAACTTTGAATTAAATTAAAATCAGACCAATAAATTAATACCATCCTAGAACGAAAAAACCATCACCCCACAAGAAAAACAGGGAAAAAACAGCACATAGTAATGTTTTTCTTTCTTTTTTCCTATAATTGTCATGTCCTATAATAATAAAACATAATTTTGATTTATAATTATACTAATAATAATTATTGTATATTTGTATATGTATTGTATGTATAGAGTGAGCAGCCCCCTCTTCGCTGTTTTTCTGTTTGGTTCCACTTGCTTTGTTGTGCTAGCCCTAGATCTCACAAGCCAAATATATATATATTTTTATAATACATGCACAACAAAGAAATACAGATCCTTTTTTGCCTTTCAAAGATTTGAAACTTCTTGAACCAATAGATAGCAAGTGAAAAAACAAGAAAAAGAACATCTTTTTTCTTTGTATTATTCAGGTATTAGGTTCTTGATTTTCTTTGATTCTGTTATGTGGGGTTGTGTTATTTTGTAATTCTATCATGTGGGGTTCTTCAAAGTTTGAATTTTGATTGGAAAATTTTGAGATTCTTGAAATGATTTCAGATTAATTTGCTTTGATGGGGTTGCGGGGATTATGCATTTTTGTATGATATGGTGTTATATGGTGATGGAGATTTGAAGTTGATGAATTGGGGGTGTGGGGTGTGGTGTGGAGGGGAGTGGGTGTAGATTTGAAGGCCAGATATATGGGTTTGACTTTGATTTAAGGTTGGTTGGGGCAACATGTGGAATCTCTATAATTTGTTATGTTTGGGTATTTAATTAGTTGTTTCTTATGTGATCTCATTACACCAATTGTTTGTGTATACAATTAGTTGATTTTCATGTTTCTGTGTTTTCTCCTCCCTGGAATTCTGTATGGTTTGGATAGTTTTACTGTAATTCTGTTGATGTGGATCTTGAGTTAAAGAAATTCTTAATTAAGTTGAATGGAATTCTTATTGCTGCTGTGTTTGATGTGGAAGGTTGATTTTCTAAGTTTTGTGCAGCTTATGTATATGTGATTCGTGTTTGATAGAAGTTGTATGTACATTATAAACTCTTTGGCAGTGTTAACTGGACCTGAATCTAGTATGGGAGGTGTGAGTAAATCCTTAGTTTTATTTAGATACAGAAGCCTTGTACTGCATCCAACATGATATATTAGGAGTTAAATTTCTGTAAAAATGATTAAGGATTGTTCTTTATGAGAACATCTGAAGCTAGATATTGATTCAACTCTAACTACTACTTATTTGTTGAGTTTTTCATCCTTTTACAGCTTTGTGTTTGTGCTCATCTATTCACAAACATTGCTCAAAGATAAGGCAGTGCACTTGGGTTATTGTTCTCAGAGATTTGGTCAAGGGGTCTAGTTTTTGATGTTGTTTGGTTGCTGATGTGTAATTTCTAGATGAAGACATCTCAGGGGTGGCGTTTAGGCATGAAGGAGATGCAAATATTGTCTGCACCTCGCCAGCGTGCTCAGTTAAAGAAACCGACATGGATAATCGTGTTGGTTTCTTTAGTTAGCTTGTTCCTAATTTGTGCTTACGTTTACCCCCCTCAAGGTTCTGGTGCTTGTTATGTATTCTCATTGAATGGTTGCAAGGGGCTTTCTGATTGGCTTCCACCTGCTCCTGCCAGAGAATTGACAGATGAAGAGCTTGCCTCCCATGTTGTAACTAATGAAATTCTGAACACACCCCCAGTCGTACCAGAGAACCCCAAAATAGCATTTATGTTCTTGATACCTGGTGCATTGCCATTTGAAAAACTCTGGGACAGATTTTTTCAGGTTTGTTTTTGTTATTTTTGCGGAAGTTCCGGTCTGTTCCTTTAAATGTTGGTCTGCTGCAATAATTTGATTCATTAACTCCTGCCGTCCCTATTATGGATGTAAGTAAATTATTCTTGTAATTGTCTCTTTACAGATTATGTAAGGGAATCCTCAATGAAATATGGATACATGATCTGAGTGCTATATAATATATGTTAATGTTTTGCAATCTCAATTTAAGGTTTCGTCTTCTGACTTGCGTATAAAAGAAAAAGGTTCCGTCTTCCTACGTAGTTGAACTGATGATTATCAGGTTAAATAAGTGACTACTAGTTTGTGTAACTCTAATACTTTCTGGGTATTCAATAGATCCTTAACTAGCATGATTTGTAAAGGGTGGGCTCCTATTTTTTGATGGCCATCACTAGTTTAGTGCTTGTGTCCTTTTTGTTAATAAATTGAACTTACTGATAAAAGAACTAGCAGGAGCTGTCTATGCATTTCTGCTTACTCTATTACTGGTTTTATTAAACTATTATTTTTTTCAGGGCCATGAAGGAAAATTTTCTGTCTATGTACATGCATCCAAGGACAAACCTGTACATTTTAGCCGTTACTTCGTCAATCGGGAAATCCGTAGTGACAAGGTTTGTGATGCTGCTTCTTATTTTTCCATTTCCACTAATGAGGTGCTGTATTTCAAATTTGTTGCTTGAAGTTGGTCCATGTTTTGTTTCTGATACACAAATCATTATCTCCAATGTGATACTGTATCTCAAATTTGTCGCTTCAATTTTTTCCATGTATTTGTTTCTGAATGAATACAGTTTGTTCTTTTGAAGCAATTGAACTGATTCTTTTGGCCTTGTTATATTTGAGCTTGACATCGTCTATGGTTCTACCCGCGGCTATTTGTTTGTGATGACACCTGCACTCAAATTCCAAGTAACTGAAACAAAAAGCTGAAAAATAAAAAAGTTCCTAAGGTTGTGCTGTTTGCTATTTGCGCTGTAATCAGGCTGTTGTTTGTGTGATCTAATAAATAACAGTTCAACACAAAGTCTGAGAAGAATGATTGAGAATAGGCAGCAGCATATAGTTGATATGCAACATTATTTGACATTATTACTCATCAGCTTCATCATACTATGTTTGCTTTTTTTAATTGCTTGCAATGGATTAAACATATATATTTTATGAATTTAAATAGGATCTGGAACTTGTGTGGCCTACGTTGTCCACTTCCTCCTTTCTTTGCAAGTGGCCAATTAGTAAATATGAGTCTGACTATTGCCTTTATTAGGGGCATGTGTTTGGGTTGTGTGAATTGACCTTGATGATTAAGTTGATTAGCTCAAATCAGCCATGGTTGTTGGTAATGCTAATTACTGTTGCTTATAATTATTGTACTTTCTTTTTTAAAATTTAAACCATCATTTTGTGTTACATGGATTTTTTATGGTCACATATCAAGTACGGATGTGTATATGTATTCAGTATGCGTATGCTAAGTTTTTGCTAAAGTTCAGTGAATTTTGAAGAATCGTTATGAAGTACTGCATCCTTGTCATACCTATTTGACCAGCTATGTTGAGGCAAATGAAGGGAATATTAACATAATAGCTTTTGGAAATAAGAACATATTTATAGCTATCTTAGTCATTTAAAGTCAGAGGTATTTATCATTTTCATCTGTATGGCTGAGTTTTGGTGTACACCGTTCTGCACTGCAGGTAGTGTGGGGAAAGATTTCTATGGTTGATGCAGAGAGACGTCTTTTAGCATATGCGCTGAAAGACACTGACAATCAGCATTTTGTATTACTTTCTGACAGGTTGACATTTGACTGTCTTGCCTTTTGCTTTGCATTTATGCCATTACATCATTTCTGATCATTTTGCTTATCAACTTGCAGTTGTATACCCCTGCGTGATTTTGACTACGTCTACAACTACCTGATGTACACAAATATCAGTTTTGTAGACTGGTAAGACAATTCTGCTGATGCTTGTGTTGTGAAATAGTCGTCATACTTTTTGGTTCTCCATGATTGTTTATTATTATAATCATCTTTACTATATTATTTTACTTGGGCTTTACATCATCATAAAGTAAATTTGAACTTTCTTGAAATTTTAATTGTTATGACTCATTTGGTTTATTCATTGTTCCATTTGAACAGTATGACTTATTTTGTTATTGTGAGAAATATAGGAAAAGAATATTATTGAATTGTTGTTGTGTCTATATTATTATATTGAGACCCTCTTTATAGACACTAGAATACAATCCTTTACCAAGTAGGATACTATTTACTATTCCTATTTCTATTTGTATTCTTATTCTAAATAGGATTGTATAAACCTATTTCTATTCTAATAGAATTGTATAAACCTATTTCTATTCTAATAAGATTGTGTAAACCTATTCATGTTCTAACACTCCCCCCTAAAGCTAGTGCATACAATTCATACCTAGCTTGTTACAAATGTAATTAATACGAGGACCGATGAGGGGCTTGGTGAGATATCTGAAAGTTGATCAGTTGACTTCACAAAATTGACAGTCAATCTCAATGTGCTTGTCTTCTCATTAAATACTGGATTTGATGCATAATGTCAGTCAATCTCAATGTGCTTAATCTTTTCATGAAATACTGAATTTGATGCATAATGCTGATAAAACACATCCCAAACCAAACTTGTAAAGACTGTTTCGTACCATAGAGTGACTCCCATAATCGACATACAAGTCTACTGAACTCCCCCTGAGCAACAAAGTGCTCAAAATCTAGTATAAAGTGTATGGATCATGTTGGAATCAATAGATGAGTCGATATTAGACAAGAAAGTCACCGAAAAATTGGCTGGAACATGCTCATACGCCGGAGTATTAGATTTGATGGCTGAAAGTGGTCACAATCTAAGAAATAAAATTATATGAGTAGGGTCGGAATGATGGCACGACCCAACTAGAAAATAGAACCTATATAGGATAATTTGAATTGATGGAACGATCCCATTGAAAAGAGAAATAATATGGGTAGGGTCGGAATAATGGCACGATCCTACTGAAAAAGAGAAATTATATGGGTAGGGTCAGAATGATGGCACAACCCTATGCAAATCAGATTTGAGGAGTCATTGGAAAGACGAATGGAACTATGCAAATCAAATCTGAGGAGTCATCGAAAAGACACACGGTGCTATGCAACTTAGATTTGAGAAAGTAGTTCAAAAAAATCCACGGTACTACGTAAATTAAATATGAAAAGTAGTCCGGAGAGATGCATGGTGCTACGCAAATCAAATATGCAAAAAAAAAGATAGTCACCGAAAGGGTGAGACAGTGCTACACAAATAGGATATTAAAAAGTAGTCACTTGAATGATGACACGGTGCTACACAAATCAGATATGAGAAAGTAGTCACCAGAATGATGGCACGGTATTACACAAATTAATTATGAAAAAGTAGTCACCGGAATGATGGCACGGTGCTACACAAATCAATTATGAAAAAGTAGTCACCGGAGAGATGGCATGGTGCTACATAAATTAATTATGAAAAAGTAGTCACCGGAAAGATGGCATGGTGCTACACAAATTAAATATGAAAAAGTAGTCACCGGAACGATGACATGGTGCTACAAGTTTTGCTAACATAATTGTTGGCCAGACGGGCGACATATATGGGTAATAGCCGCCCGCCGGCAGCAGAAGGTCTTTGACTTGTTACCAAGATCGTAGAGACTCTGATACCATGTGAGAAATATAGGAAAAAAATATTATTGAATTGTTGTTGTGTCTATATTATTATATTGAGACCCTCTTTATAGACACTAGAATACAATCCTTTACCAAGTAGGATACTATTTACTATTCCTATTTCTATTTGTATTCCTATTCTAAATAGGATTGCATAAACCTATTTCTATTCTAATATGATTGTATAAACCTATTCCTATTTTAATAGGATTGTATAAACCTATTTATGTTCTAACAGTTATATAAGTGAAAAATGCTCTTTCTTCGTCAATAAATAAGAAGTGCTCTTTTCTTTCTTCTCTCAGCTTTGAGGATCCTGGTCCTCATGGGAGTGGAAGGTATTCTGAACATATGTTACCTGAAGTTGAAAAGAAGCATTTTCGAAAGGGTGCACAGGTACCTTTTACACAACTTTTGCTGTTAGCTCTTATTTGTCCATGTAATACAGAGGTCACACTTTTTCATGAAGGATAAAACTTTGGGATTTTCATTAATAATGTGTTAAAAACTTACTGGATAGTTTGCTTTTGTAATCCGTAAGTGTTCAATGAAGTCACTCTAAAAAAATTGTTCAATGAGTTGGTTAATTGCAGTATTCTATAGGTAGAACCTCCTCTTAGAATGGCCAAATATTGGGGGTAGCTGTGTGCCACTTCTTATATAACTGCCTGATATACCAGTTTGCACCTCTGCAGTTTTCTTGTTCTGATAGGTTAAATTCTGAATTTTTACAGTGGTTCACAATGAAACGACAGCACGCCCTTGCAGTTATGGCTGATAGTCTCTACTACAGAAAATTCAAGGACTACTGCAGGGTTGGTTTTACTTGATCATACTTTGGCTGATGATGATGTGATTATGCTATTAGCTTTCTTTTGATTGTTATTTATTTCATCCGTCGATATATAAGATGTTGAATTTCTCTATGCATTGATGTTTTAACTACATTGTCCTGCTGTGTCTTCCCACACTGTTCATTGTTTGGAAGAAATAATTTGCATTAAAATTACTGGAATTATTGAATGTGAGACTTGACCTGTATAGATGCACGTGGTACTGAAGCATGCCAGTATTTTGAACCTATCCTAGGAAAATGTGCCCTAGTTTATGGGAGCTTTAAGCACAATATCCCATGAATTGTCAGGCTCCCTTTTAATATTAGAATATTAAGACGCTCATACCTAAGTGGCTTATCGGATCTGAAGCATCTGCCTTTAGCATTTGATTTGAAGCATAAAGACTTTTGTTCTCTAGCATTATTCCTCTGTGTTAAGGCGAGCTTAAAGCTACTTTGCTTTTTCAAATAATATTCTTATGTTATTTCCGCTGAAGCTAGTTTCTTTTTGTTTCTCTCAAACTCTATTTGTATCACTATTTGGAAACTACAATAATGTTGATCACATAGGATTGCTATAGGCACAACGAAACATGCTTATATTCCATTACCTGCTCTCTTTTCTTCTTGCCCCTTTTATTTGTTTGTCTAGCTGTGAATTTGGTTATTTCATTAATCATGGCGCATCTGTTTCTAATGCGACAGCCAAACATGGAGGGTAATCGGAACTGCTATTCTGATGAGCACTATCTACCAACCTTTTTCTACGTGAGTAGTTTTTTACACCAGCTTGTTTTCAAGTTTTAGTCATTTTCAAACTAACTGTTTTCTTGTGTTTTCTAAATTTCAGATGCTTGATCCAACTGGAATTTCAAATTGGTCAGTGACACATGTTGATTGGTCTGAAGGGAAATGGCACCCAAAATCATACGTGCTCAAAGATATTACATATGAGCTTATGAGAAACATAACAGTAAGGCTTCCTCCTCACTCCTACCCCCAACCGACCAGCCACCCTTTTTTAAAAATTTATTCAACGCTAGTTCCCTTGACTTTAATACTTTGTGCTACTTTAGTTATTTTTTCTCTCTTATTGCTTCTTGTCTTCTTTCCAACCATTCCCCTCTCTTTCTATCATCAGCCTGAGATTAAAGCGGTTTTGGTTTTTTCCATGTAATGTTTATATACATCTGTTGCCCCCTCTTTAAGTTTTACTTGATTTTTCTTTCATCAGTATTACATATGTCATTGAGTAGAATCTTAATCACTCTAGAGCTCGTATTAGCTCCGTTATTTGCAGTAGTTACTTCTTTAGCTGAAATAAATAAAGTTAAATCACGATATTCTATGGCATATCGAAACCTTGACATGATTTAATGCTTCTCCTCACTGTTTCTGCAGTCTATTTCAGAGAATGTCCATGTCACAAGCGATGCTAGGGTATGAATAATTACTCACTTTGACAATTTCCTTGCATTTTCTCACTAGTAAGCCTATCTGAAACCACTGTGTTATTTCCCTATTGCAGAAGGAAGTTCAAATTAATCCTTGTCTATGGAACGGAAATCAACGACCATGTTACTTGTTTGCAAGAAAATTCTTACCTGAAGCTCTAGATAGCTTGTTGCAGCTTTACCCCAATTATACATCGATTTAAGTGGGTAGATAACACCCACACCGATTCTTTGGTCGATTCAATCCGACCCCCCTTCATCCTCATTTCTTGTGTATCTTCCAGTGTTGTAAAGCGACCCCCTCTTCACAGAAGGATCGAGTTTGAGTGCTGCCCCCAAAACCAGGCTTATTTTTTGAGCGCTAGGGCTACTGGCAGACACAGTTAGGGCGCGACTGTATTAAGAGCCGAGGAATGTTGAATCAATTGCCTCAAGTCGTCGTGCTTCCTTTTGGGGTAGGTGATTTCATGTTTAGTTTTTTTTTTTTCAGTTTTGGGCCATTTTTGTTATATTTATCTTACTATTGAGATTAAGAAAATTTTTGGGGACTTATTTAACTGCAGCATTGTATTGTTGACCTTTGTGTAGAAGTTGCAAATATGGCCCTTGTTTAAAGAAACTGTCAAATTTTGTTTTTTGGTTAATTTTTGAATGAAATAGAAATTTCAGAATCCTATAAAGTTCTTATATTTATCATTGAATTTCTTTTCCATATCGTCAAAATCCCAAGTCAGTAGGAGTTGACTATATTCTTGCTATCCATTTCAATAGAATCGGGTGATTAGTATGAAATATTCATCAAGATTCTCGCTATATTTCACTAGTTGTCAACCTATTGTAACCCTTGTTATTTTTCTGCGTTTGAGATCGACTATGTTTCGCGAAACTCACTAAGGTGGGGATGATAATATATTTCTTCATTTGGCTTTAAAGTTCCATATCTACACTGGTTATAGCATTTTATGCCTTTTTCTTAAATTTTCTCATTTCATTTTCATATTTCTCTGTATATCCTCTGATAATATTTCATTATAGCGATCAAGTTCTTTTGGAGCCAACTTTTAAATTATGTTATATTTCTTACAAGAATATTTTGCTATAATAGTCTAAACATATTCGGACAAATGACATTCGTTATAAATAGGTTAAACTGTACAATCAGAGGAGCCCATTTAGGTGGCTTCGTTCGGATTTCAAAAGTTATATGAGTTTTCTTTGATCAAGATTTTTTCATGTCTTTTAAATATTTAAGTTGTTAATAATTATAACATATAATACTCTTTACTCGGTTTTCAATATGTAAATTTCATTTTAGAAACCTTAAATATTCTATGTTTGAATTTATGGTCAACAATTTGACTCTTGATACCACATAAATTAAAATGAAAGGGAAAACATCATTATTATTATGAAGGTGCAAGAATTAGTATGATAGAAAACTAAATTCTTTTATGATTGGAAAAACGAAGGAGTTGAATTTCCTGAAAGATTGTAAAGTTTTTTCCTTTTATGGAGATAGAAAACTAATGAGTATTTCCACCGCCTTAATTATATGATATAGTTTGATTAGATATTAAATTTTAAGTAAAAGACTCAAATGTGTCATTGAACTTTGAGAAAGGACACACTTATGTTATTTGTTAAAAATTTGATTCATCTATGTCATTTCCGTTTGAGAAAAAACATATTTATGCCATTATTCGTTAACTGAAATGACATAGATAAGCCAAACTTTTAATGTATGACATAGATAAACCTTTTCTCAAAGTTCGATGACATATTTGAGCTTTTTTTCTTTTAAAAAATAATTTAATTAATGACGTTCGAATCATAATTGACCACGTGTAAAAAATGATTTTGCAAAATCAAAAGTGTTTTCTGTTAACAAATAATGACATGGATACGCCTTTTCTCAAACGAAAATGGCATAGACGAGTCAAACTTTTAACAACGGCATAGAAGATTCTTTTCTCAAAGTTCGATGACATATTTGAGCCTTTCCCCTAAATTTTTGTTTAAAAAAGAATAATTTTTAATATCTATGATCTAAAATTAATTATAGATATTTGTGTGACTATAAATTATCTTATTAAGGGTAAAATGAGAATTTTAAATTTAAATTGTTACTAAATATAAAAATGTGTCATATAAATTGAGACAGAGGGAGTATATCATCAAAATATTGAAAGAAACAATTAAAAACAAATAATGATTGAATTACTGACAAGGGATACCACAAAGTGGTAAGTACTCTCTCATTTTTAACTAGAAATTTTAGGTTCGAACTCTGATAGGAATTTTCCTTTCTCAAGGAGCCCTTTTCCCCCAATATGAGACTTCTTGTGGGTCATTTGAACTTTATTTCCTATTTTGTGTTAATCTTCAATGTATTTGCCCTCATAATAAATAATTTTTTTTGCAGAGCATAAGCTTACATTTTCATATCATAATATAACATAAGTTATTCTCAGGCATAAATTATGTTCCACTAAGCATATTTTTAAAAAAAATAAAGACATGTTCCATGGGGCATAAGTTCAACTAGTAAAGGACAAAAATCAAATATTACCAAATTTGAAGGATAATTTTTTTTTTAACTCATTTAAAGGGTAAAATGTGCAATTTTATGACTTCTTGTTGTTGGTGCAAATCCAAATTTAGTTATACCCAATACAAATATCGAATACTGAATGAAAATATCTAATATAATGACGAAAATGTATTTCCCACAGAACTCGTTGGTAAAGGTAAGATTATTACTCCCCAACCTTGTACATTGGTTCTTAAGATATTAATCTTGGGGGAGGGTTTGACATGATTTCATGGTGGGAAAAACTCTAAGTTGGGGAGGATGATCATTAATTGACTTGGGGTTAGGATTTGATTATAATTCGGATATTAGTAGGCCATTGTGGTTTGGTTGTTACTTTTGTTTATAGTTTTAGACCAAGAACAAGACAAGACACTTCAAAAAAGAAAATCTTGGGTTCTTTAGAGTTTTCAAGATGCTTGATTCGAGGTAGGTGATGGTTGTATGCTTTTCGATTTATGTATATATGTATGTCTGTTGCTTTATAGTATCATTGTACAATGCATGTTAGTGGAAAACCCTGACATATGAAATGCCATCATGGTGATAATCTCATGCAATGAACTGGTTATGTGGCTTTTGGTTTAAAGTGTTATTGTTCATGATGTTTGTGATTATGCATGAATGTCAGTGTATGCTGGTTGCCTCGGATACCACGCTTGGTACATGATATTTCCACAATTGTCTAGAATATCACACTTGATATATATATACTAACAGTTGGATAAGGTACCACGCTGATACACTAACTATGGATGACTCAGGTACCACGCCAGTACACTAACAAATTGAGTTTGAATTTCATGAGAGGACCAAATATGTGTTTATGATTCCATGAGCGAATCGAGCATTTGCATTTGTGATCATATGGGACATGCATCCTGATATTTGTTGCTTCATGATATGTGACTGGGAGTCTATACGAATTGATAGTTGTTATATGTTGTTTTGTGTTACTGTTTTTTGGTAAATTGTTTACATTCATATCTTGGTCTGATCGTACGATCCTACCAGTATACTATGATTTGTGTACTGATACTGCACGTGTTCTTTCCTTGTTGAGTACAACACATTTTTCAGCTGTTGATCCAAGACTTCAGTTAAGGAACACTTAATTTCGAATCTAAGGGTGTGATATTCTTCCAGGCTGCTGTGAATTCCTCTGCTTTTCTTATCCATCTTTCCAGACGAAGACATTCTTAGATTATTGTTATTGTTTTTAGCTTTGGGGTTGTATCCCTCTATTTTGGACATTAAAGTTTTGGTACGACTTTCAATTTTTCGGGATTTATTTTCGCACAAATATTTCTTGTTATTGGATTGAGTTTATGGGGGCTCAATTCTTCAATTATTGAATTGTTTTAGCTTATTGATTGAGTTTATGGGGACAAAATCCTCAATTGTTTGAAAAGCTGTGTTTTCTATTTATATGATAACTTGCTTTAAATAAAGTAGATTTTACATAAATTCCATAATGTTAAGAGCTAATTACATTATATCCCTATTTTTTTCTAAATTACAAAATTCCTTAAATTTGATGGAATTCGGATACATATCATCAAACGTCCCGATACATCGCGTCTCAGTTTCGGATACATCCCTCAACGTCTTGATACATTGCGTCTCGGTTTCGGATACATCACTCAACGTTCCGATTGATCGTGTAAAGTGATGTATCTGACCGATACATTTCGTAAAGTAATGTATCTGACCGATACATTGCGTGCGTCCTGATACATTATAAAGTGATGTGTCTGATCAATACATCACGTAAAGTGATGTATCCTATTGATACATCACATAAAGCAGAGATTTTTGTAATTTTTTCAAATGGTAGCAATTTTAGAGAACATGGTAAAATAAGTTGTGTATTTAGGTAATTTTTCCTTAAATAAATGGCATTTTGGGTTTAATTTGGGTTAGTTGCCTGTTCTCCCACCAAATTATTTAGTGTGGGTGTCACCCCGATGGTCTGGATCATGACAAAAAATATTTTTTAAACTTTATTATTTCTTTCGAAATTCTTCATAGTTGATGTTCTAAGTATTTTCGTAATACAAATTAGACAACAATGTTATTTGTATAATGTGTTTTTCCTGCTTCGTCAAAGAAGTCCTTTTTTTTCTTTTAGAGAAATACTTTTTTAGAACTTTTACTAATTAAATATGAGAAGAATGAAAAAAGTTTGAATTTCCACCATATCAAACACATTCTAAATTACTATTTATAGTATATTACTATTTATGTTGCAATTAGGCCTGGGTCAAACTCGAAAACTTAACACGATAATTATAGAAAAGAAAAAAAATTAGTATTATTATGATTATAATTAATTGGGATGACAATTAGGATGAGGCGGCGTTAGCCTTTCACACAAGACAAAATCTATTAGACTACGTATAGATACTCCTAATAGATAAATTATGTTAATAGAAAATTAATTAGTATATCATCAAAACATTCAAAGAAATAATCAAACAAATAATAATCAAATTACCAACAAGTGATAGGACAAAGTGGCAAGTATTTCCTTCCCTCATTTTAATTAGAGATTTTAAGTTTGAACCGTGTTGAATATTAAAAGAGTCTTTTTTTTCCAATGTGGGATTTCTTGTTGGTCATTTGAACTTTTATCCTTATTTTGTATTAGTCTTTAATTTATATCTCTCGTAATAAATATTGTTTTTTGTGAGATATAAATTTATATTTTCATACTATAATATTTCGTAAGTTATTCTCGATCAGGCTTAATTTTAGTTTTTAAAGAATTTATGGATCACTAGACATAAATTCGATTAGAAAAGAACAAAAAATAATTATCACCCAATTTGAAGGATAAAAACTAAAAAAACTAAATCATTTAAAAGGCCAAACATGCAATTTTATGACTTCTTGTTGCTGGTACATATCCAATTTTTGTCCATACCCAATTTAAATATCGAACATCGAATATTTTAAGAAACAATTATGACCGTATTATATATACTACTAAAACATGAGAGGTATTCAGTGACAATATTTTTCATCTTAACGATAATATTTATTACTATAAAAATATTTAGCGGTATATCGTTAATGCCATTGCATCCAAAATTACGTAGCGATATTAGTATAAATTTTTTATTTGATGTAGTGTGTTATTCATGCATTCTTTGAGTCCCCCAATTCCCACGGTTATGACACATTCAAAAGTAGGTACATGTGGGTGTATTTTTATTATCCAATTGGGCAACTAGTCTACTAGGCTGATTTGGATTTATTAGATAAACCCAAGATTTTCAAAGTCCAACATATATATAATTGGCCAATTATCATTTATCTCAAAACCAAGAAAGAAAAGAAAATGTATTGCTGTTTCTCTTTGAAAATTGGACACTCTAATAAACTCATGACTATTAGAGTGGTGCATTTGAATGGCTATGTAGAAGATTTTGTTCATCCTATTAGTGTTAGTGAAGTCATAGGAAAATCCAAAAAACACTTTATTTTCACTCAATCTCAACTTTTATCCACTTGTTTACAACCTCTCAATCTTGATTACATGTTGCAACAAGGCAATATTTACTTCTTGTTACCTCATTCAACTTTTCAATCTTGTGTATCTCCTATTGATTTGGCTCCAATTGCTAAACGACTTAGTGGCATAGCCAAAAAACCCATGGCCTATAATAAGGACAAGCCAAGGAAGAAAAAGTCATCGAATGGTACTACTAGCCAACGAGTTTGGAACTCACCGACTAGTAGCCCTAATCGGTTTTCAGATGAGGGTAAATGGGTTGATCCAGAGAAAGGACGACTTATAACCTATGGTATGGGACAACGAATGTCGACAAAGTCACCAAAGTGGGAACCACTTTTGGATACCATTCGAGAAAGATCATTTAATCGGAGAAGTGAGTCTGATCTACAAGAGAAAAATTTAGATGGTGTGAAGTTTATATAGCTCATGATGAAAATTGTTAACTTTTGTATTCTCATCAATTTTTCTTTTTAACTATTCTAGTTGTCTTGTGAAGTCTCTTTAGAAGAAGGTTAGTACTTTGATTTATACAAATTTCATTTGAACTTTGTTAATTATAGTACTAGTTAACCACATTTAGGTTATTAGGAGTTGTTGTTCTGAAAATTTGTAGCCCTTTCAATGGTTTCCTTTTTTGTAAATATACGAAGAAAATTTGTTGTTTCTTGAATTACATATGTTTCTGATAAAAATTGGATGTTTGGTGCATAATGTTGAAAGTCAATGGTGATGCATGAAGACAAAATTGGCATTACTCCATCTTAATTAAGATCGCCTAGTTTAATAAATGGGTCCAGACAAATTTGACATAGCAAATGTAATTTTTAAAAATGAAATTTGTCAATTAGTTGTGTTTGAATATGCTTTAACTTGATAACAGTTGAAATTTTATAAGTGAAAAGACGTTTCACTTGATAAAATGAGTCAAAGCCACATTTTAAAACTTGAACTCATATATATTTATTTTAATAAAAGGTAAATAACACAAAATCTTATTAGTTTAGTGGTTAATTATATGTCTTACTGTGAGTTTTCGATATTAAAATTCATGTCAATTTTAGTTCCCAGATACATATATCGTGTGCGTCTGAATACATATATCTCGAATACATACTGAGCATATACATCTAACTGTATCTAAATATGAAATATATGCAACTGAAAAACATCAATTTAGGAGTAAATCATGCGTATAAGTATCTAACGTTTCACCGATCCAAAATTTCAAATTTCTTCTCATTTGTTTCGAGCATAAAAAATCTTCTCCATAAATACATATAAGCTTAACTTAGATATTGTAACGACCTGACCCGGTTGTTATGAGTAGGTCGATAGTGAAAGAATTTGGGCCATAATTGTTTTTGGGTAGTGGCTTAAATTTTGTTGGCTAGGCCAACCTGAGATGGAATCTATGCTAGGTGAGGTCTAGGGTCATCTGAAAATAGATGGGGTTTAATTTTGAGTTTGGTTGATATATTTTTGTAGTCAAGACATTAAGAAGTTCATAAGGACTTTTGGAATTGAATTTGGGTAAGTATAACTCCTGAAATCAAACTTGGCATAAAAAGTATGTGTCGGGACGCGTACGTCAAGAGAGAGATTGTGTTGTACAAATGACATTTTTTTGGAGTTTAGGTTGCAAAAGTTTTGTCAATCTCGCTATAGCAGTAGACGTCTCGTTAAAGCGGAGTGTGTAGACCGCTATAGCGAGGCAAGTTGTCACTATAATAGGATGGACCGATGTAGCAAGTTGAATCAAAATTTTATGCAGAAATCAACCCAAAACACCTATTTTGTGTACTTTGAGTTCTTACACTTGGGAGGGACAATTTTGGGCAGTTTGCATTAGTTTTCCCATGGAATTCATCGATACAGGTAAAAGTTTGACTCTCCAACCTTGTGCATTATTGATTAAGCCGTAGAAACTAAGTTATTTCCCTTGGGAGAAAGTGTTGACAAAATTCCATGGTGGGAAGGAGCCCAAAGTTGGGAAAGATTATCATATTTTGGCCGGGATTGGATTTGTTAAAATCCAGATAAATTATTAGGCAATTAGTAATTTTTGTTGTTATATTATTGTTTTAAACTAAGAACAAGCCGAGACACTTTGCAAGGGAAAAGCTTGGATCATTTAAAGTTTTCAAGAGGCTTAATTCGAGGTAGGTAACTGTTGTATGTTTTCAATTTATGTACGTATGCCTATCTACTGCTTTGTAGTATCATTTGTGCAATGTATGATAGAGAGACATATGAAATGACATCATGCAGGTAATCTCATGCAATGATTTTGTGATTATGACTTGTGGTTTTCAATTGGTCTTGTTTCTTGTGTTATGTGATTGTGCATGATTGTTTGTGATCGTTGGATGGATTGGGTACCACACCGACACACTAACAACTAGATATGTGATTTGTGGTTCCATGAGAGAATCCGGTATTTGCATTGTGAGCATGTGAGACATGTAGTTATGCATTATTTGACCCAAATTTTGTTGTTTCATGACATGTGACTGAGAGTCTATGTCTTGTTCTGTGTTACTGTATTGTGGTGACTATTTGCATTCATATCTTAGACTATTAGTACATTGTGATTTGTGTACTAATATTGCGCCTATATTTTTTCTTATTGGGTACAAGACATCTTCCAGCGGTTGATCTGAGACCTTAGTTGAGAGACCATTGATTTCGAGTCCAAGAGTGAGCTTCGTCTTTCAAGTTACTATGGATTCTTTTGCATCTCCTTGTCTATTTGTTCGAATATAGATTTCTAGATTTTTGTTTATGTTTAGTTTTGCAGTTGCATCTCCACTTGATTGTTTTAGAGTTTTGACATGGTCACTTTCTGTTATTAGGGATTTTCCGTATTTAAATGTTTTGACTTTTGGGGTGAGTTTATTGGGACTCAATCCTCCAGTTAACTAAATGGTTTTACTTTATTATAATAAACGCAGTTTGTTTTAAATGGTGTTAGGATGGTTTTGAATTAGACTTTACACTTTATCACATACATGAACTTTTTTTCTTTTCCAAACAAAACCAGAGTAATCTTCTATTCCATTAAAGCAAATTTAGGTAATGCCATTTTGAATCACTAGGTATTTTAATATGATAAAAAAAAAAAAATCTAAAAAAATAGAAGTGCTCATCATGAACCTATACTTGGAATCTCCTAATCAAAAAAGAAAGACCAAAAAAACCTAAATTTTGAGGTTCTACACCACGTGCTCAATGTCCACATCATCGTATGACATCCTCGATGGTTTATTTCTTCGTTTCCTTAGAGATTATGAACTCTTAATTAGATACATATGTATATTTATCAAATACACACCTAATCAGACACATATTTTGACTATCATCTCCTTTCTCTCCCTTTCGTCTTTCTCCTCTCCAGCCAGAGGCTAATACCACCTCACTACTTGTCTCCTCACCACCAAACTGCCAACGACATTGTATCTTCAGTAGGTATCAAGGAACGCCGGTGAAAAGTGATACCACCATGATCAAGTCTAAACTGACCAAAAAGTATTTTGGGTGATGAACATGGGGGGGAAGGATTAGGAAAGAGAGTGGACTTATTTGAATTAAATGAGTAAATTAGGGAGATAATTAAGTGGGTATGACACTATTTTAGACTATTTTTAAGGATTAGTGTATGGTGTATGTCAATGTATCTGACTCTAAATCTAGTACATAATTGATAGATAGTGAGATAGTATGTAAATATTTGAAAGTATAAATTGAATTAGTAGATATTTTATGAATGTATGTGTAATTATGTAGTTTTTTTTTTTTAAATTAATCAAAATATCAGCTCAATGTATTTTCTAACGTTGTTTTGAATTTTCTCTTTGTTTAAAAAGTGACTATTGTGTGGATAAATGGAAATTTTGTTAAATGATATATATATATATATATATATATATATATATATATATATATATATATATATATATATATATATATATATATATATATATATATATATATATTTCTGCTTGAGGAATTTATACTCAAATAATTAAGCTAAACATCATTCTATACTCTTAAAATCAAAAGGATAACCAACAATTCTATAGCTATTCTCTTTGCTATGTCTCTTCAATTTACAAAATCACATTATAAACAGTAGCTTTTATGTATTTCAATAATAGTTACACACTTCAACGTGAACATGTCGACTTAATATCAACTTTTATCACAGAACAATGTCATTGACATAAATCAAGATGCTAAAAAGGAAATAGTATGGACTTGTTTGTTCACCAACTCTTACTACAACTTTATAAATTTGACTATTTTGTTTTGTGGAATAATAAAATAAGAAAGAAAAGGAAAAGGGAAAGTCAGCCCTTTGAGACATATTTTGTCTTCTATCTTTACTTGTTTAGATGGTTATTTTTATTTGTTCAAATTTTAAAAATTGAGAGATAAATTCATTATTTTTATTTTTAAGTATTATTCAAAACCCATTTTCTAATTAGTGAAATAATTTATAATAATTAAAAATAAAATAATACAATAATTATTATTTTTAACGAATGCGTCAAATCAATTATCGACCGAAGAAGTAAAGTGAAGACAAGCCGCCACTATGATTCTACATATGATATGAATTTAAAGAAGGTAAATGATCTAAATATATGTAATTTCCTCTTACAAATTGATAAAGTAGATACAAATTACAATATTAATTAATTGGACCTAGTGATGGAGTTGAACCGTTGTCTAAAACTATATATTTAACTATTTAAAACAAGTTCAGAGAAAAAATCGATATAAGAAAGCTACTCTGAGCTTGTTTTAATATTTTTAAATTACAATATTTTAAAAATATGTTTATAGTGTTTGGGAGGATAAAAGTTATTTCTGAACTTTGATTTTAAACCAAAAAAAAAATAAAATTAAGTTAAAAGTCATAAGTTAGAAGTCTCAATTTATATATTTTAACTTATAAGTCTATGCAAATAAACTCTTCATTTAATAATAGACAGAGATAATTATCGTTTAATGCCTTTGAATAATTTTAATTAAAAATAATCAATAAATATACAATAAGTATATTATAAATATATATAAATTTGGTGTCGATAATTAAATTTGAACAACGTAACAACTAACCAGCCATCTAAAAGTATACCCTTTCAATTTCAAGATTTAACTTTTTGATTAGGTAGTCATAATCAAGAGTGAGACAGTTAGTCATTGACAATTTCAAGGAACACAACTACATCTACATCTACATAAATAGAACATATGAATTTAATGAAGGAAAATGACCTAAATATATTATTTAAAATTCTACTAATTACAAGTTGATCAAGTAGGAACAATAATTGGAACTTATGTTCCACTAGGCAAAGGAAATAATATTTTGTCATGCATCTATAACTCAAATAGTTATATATTAATTTCGGCATCTGAAAAAATAAAATTTCATATATAATTTAATGAATCCGTCTTGACCACACTAAATATGTTTTAATAAGTTTCAACTTGTCTCGCCTCACCCCACCCCTCACCCGCATAAAGGCACTTCATTCTGTTTTATTGTCATTTCTACTAGTTAATCTTATTTTCTTAATTTATGATGATCAAATTAGCTAACTTTGCCTTATTAGAACCCAAAAAAATAGATAAAAAAATAATAGTATTATCATTTAATTGGAAAAATGAAGAAGTTGAATTAAAAAGTACGTACATCGCTATTATAATAGTGTTGATGTTGACTTTCACACAAGATAAAAGAACTTTAGTGGTGTGTAGAAGTTATGTTGTTGGACTAAATACAAATACTTTTAAAAGACAAATTTTTTCCATTTTTGTAGATAGAAAAATAAATTAGATACTCTTAGAAGATAAAAGTATTTCCTTTTATGAAGAAAGAAAATAAATTAGATACTCTTAGAAGACAAAGTTTTTCCTTTTATGAAGTTAGAAAATTAATTAGTACTTCATCCATCTCAGTTTAGGTTAGTTTGATGGGATATTAAATTTAAAAAAGAAAGAACAAATTTTAAAATTTATGATCTAAAATTAAGTTATAAATGTTTGTGTTACTATCTATTAACTTATTAAAGGTAAAATGAGAATTAAATTTAAATTGTTATTGGTTTTTAAAAAAAGTATTATTATTATTTTTTAAAAATGACTAAACAGAAAAAATATATCATTAAAATTCAAAGAAAAAAAACAAATAATGATTGAATTACCAATAAAGGGTGCGACAAAGTGATGAACACTTCCTCGTTTTTAATTAGAAATTTTATGTTCGAACTCTATTGGATAATTAATTGTCTTTGTAGGGAGTCTTTTTTCTCCGATGCGAAACTTTGTGGGTCATTTGAATTTTTGTTCCAATTTTGTGTTAGTAATATTTTTGCAGAGCGTAAGTTTCATTTTCATATCATAATATCCCATAAGTTATTCTTGGATATGATTTTAGATTCTAAAGAAGTTTTGTTCCACTAGGCAAAGGAGATAGTTTTTTGTCATGCTTCTATAACTCAAATAGTCATACATATATATATATATATATATATATATATATATATATATTGATTTTACACCAGAAAATTTAGAATTGCATATATAATTCTAGTGAATCTGTCTCAACCGCACTAAATATTATGCTTTTAAGTAAGTTTCAACTCCCTTGTCTTGCCTTGTCTCACCTCACCTCGCCTCAGTTCACCCTACATCCGTGTAAAGATAAATATGCATCATTTCGTTTCATTGTCATTCCGAATAGTTACTCTTACTAGCTTGGTTTTATGATGATCAAATTAGCTAATTTTGCCTTATCAAAACAGAAAAATTAGATCGAAAAATAATGCTACATCATTAAATTGGAAAAATGAAGAAGTTGAATTAAAAAGTACTACTTACATCACCATGATAGTGTGTGAAAGTAACGTTGTTGGATTACGTACATATACTCCTAAAAGATAAAGTTTTTCCTTTTATGTAGACAGAAAATTAATTAGTACACCCTTTGTCCCAATTATATTATATAGTTTGATTGACATCTAAATTAAAAAAGATTTTAAAATTTATAGTTTAAAATAAGTCATAATATTTGTGTGATTAAAAATTATTTTATTAAGGGTAAAATAAAAATTTTAACTTTAAATTGTTTTTAAATATAAAAATTTATCATTATTTTGTAGACTGATTAAAAAATATGTCATAGATAAATTATTCGGCCATTAGTAATTTATTGTTGTTTATATTATTGTTTTAAACTAAGAACAAGTCAACACACTTCGCAAGGGGAAAGTTTGACATGATTCGAGATAGGTGATGGTTGTATGTTTCCGGTTTATGTATGTATGCATATATACTGCTCTAGCTATTCTCAAATGAACTAAACATCATTCTATACTTTTGAAATCTAAAGGGTAACCAACAATTCTATAGCTATTCTCTTTGCTATGTCCCTTCGATTCGCAAAAATCACATTATAAACTGTAACTCTTATGTATTTGAATGATAGTCACACACTTTAACGTGAACGTTTCGACTTTAGTATCGATTTTCATCAAAGAACAATGTCATTGACATAAATCAAGATGCTACAAAGGAAATAGCATGGACTTGTTTGTTCACAAACTCTTAATACAACTTTATAAATTTGACTATTTGGCTATGTGTGGAATTATAAAAATAAGAAAGAAAAGGAAAAGGGTAAGTGTGTAGAAATTCCATACCTTTTGTCAACCAAAAAAGATAAAAGCAGCTAGCACACCTGGTTGTTAAAATCAGCCCTTTGAGATGTATCTTTTCTTCTATCTTTACTTGTTTAACTGATTATTTTTGTTTATTCCATTTTAAAATTTTAATAAATTCTTATTTTTAGGTATTATTATTTAAAATTCATTTCTCAATTAGTAAAACGATTTATAATAATTGAAAATAAAATAATAAATAATTATTTTATTTATTATTTTTTAAAAAAGTGTGTCAAATCAGTTATGGACACTAAAGTGAAGCCACCACTAATGATTCTACATAGAGGTGTACATGACCGGGTTGGTTCAGATTTTTCAAATATCAAACCAAACCATTTGTGTCGGATTTTTAAATCTATAAACCAAACCAATAAAACTTGGGTTTTTCAACCTCAGGTTTTTTCGGATTTTCGGGTTTTTCCGATAAAGTATTCATACAAACATATAATTTACTTGTACTTCAAATATTTCTTTAGTCCTACCAAAATACAACTATCTAAGGTGTTTCTTAAGAAAATAACACAAAATATGATATGAGTAATGACACTAAAATATCCAACAAAAAAATAATAATGAAATCGCGTAAAACAAATATTGCAAATTAACAAGTCATAATGAAAATGATCATAATTTAAAAGTACTAAATCATGCTAAAATAGGTTTAATAAGTATTAGTTACATGACTAAATATTAAAGGAAATTAAAATTAGATTATGTATTTGAATTGTCTAAATCAATGTAAAACCAAAGAACAAATATTCAATATTATTGTCATTCTTAGTGTTGAATTGATTTTCTTTTTACATTAGTATTAATTTGATTTTGATTTAAGCTTTATTATAATTACCAACATCTGTGGACTATAATCTTTATTGAACAATTCCGAATTCTAAGTTTCAAACTTGAAATAATATATTAAAAGATAAAAACTATGAAAAAGTATAAGAAATATTTAAAAATTATATCAAAGTAACTATTTTATGTATAAAATAAAATTTTAAAATTATATATATAATGTAGGGTTGGTTTGGTCTCGGTTTGGCTTTTTTTAGTTAAAACCAAACCAACCCAAATATAGTCGGATTTTTTTTCCCAATACCAAACCAAGTCAAACCAAACCACTAGTTGGGTTTTTTTTTCCGGTTTGACTCGGTTTGCGGTTTGGTTCGATTTTCGGTTCGATTTTGTACACCCCTACAAATAACTAACCAGGGATGCGACAAAGTGGTAAGTTAATCCTCAATTTTTAACTAGAGATTTTAGATTCAAACACTCCTGAATGTGAAATTGCTTTTGTCGGAGAGGCTTTTTTCCCAACGTGGGACTTCTTGTGGGTCATTTGAACTTTTGTTCCTATTTTGTTTTCTTTAATTTATATCCATCGTAACAAATAATACTTTTGTGGGGCATGAGTTTACATTTTTTGTATCATAACATATCATAGGTTGTCTCAGACATGATTTTAATTTCTGAAGAACTTATGTTCTGCTAGGAAGAAATTCAATTGCTAAAAGATAAAAATTAAAGATCATCCAATTTGAAGGATAAAATTTATTTCATTTTTTTTTTTAAAAAAAAAAAACTCAAAAGGCAAAACGTGCAACTAATGACTTCTTATTGAAGTTGTGGATTAGTTTTCAATACAAATATCGAACACTGGACACCAAACAAAAAACCTTTTTTAAAAGAAAATCTTATGATCACATTGCCACTACAACAAAATGTCTTGCTGTTTCTCTTTCAAAACTGGACACTCTAATAAACTCATGACTATTAGAGTGGTGCATTTGAATGGCTATGTAAAAGATTTTGATCATCCTATTAGTGTTAGTGAAGTCATAGGAAAATCCAAAAAGCACTTTATTTTCACTCAATCTCAACTTTTATCCACTTGTTTACAACCTCTCAATCTTGATTACATGTTGCAACAAGGCAATATTTACTTCTTGTTACCTCATTCAACTTTTCAATCTTGTGCATCTCCTATTGATTTGGCTCCAATTGCTAAAAGACTTAGTGGCATAGCCAAAAATCTCATGGCCTATAATATGGACAAACCAAGGAAGAAAAAGTCATCGAAGGGTACTACAAGCCAACGAGTTTGGAACTCACCGATTAATAGCCTTAATCGGTTTTCAGATGAGGGTAAATGGGTTGATTCAGAGAAAGGACGACTTATAACCTATGGTATGGGACAACGGATGTCAACAAAGTCACCAAAATGGGAACCACTTTTGGATACCATTAGAGAAAGATCGTTTAATCGGAGAAGTGAGTTTGATCTACAAGAGAAAAATTTAGATGATGTGAAGTCTATATAGCTCATGAAGAAAATTGTTAACTTTTGTATTCTCATCAATTTTTCTTTTTAACTATTCTAGTTGTCTTGTGAAGTCTCTTTAGAAGAAGAAGGTTAGTACTTTGATTTACACAAATTTCATTTGAACTTTTGTTAATGTTATAGTACTAGTTAACCACATATTGGTTATTAGGGGTTGTCCTGAAAATTTGTAGCCCTTTCAATTGTTTACTTTTTTGTAAATATACAAAGAAAATTTGTTGTTTCTTGAGTTACGTATGCTTCTGATGAAAATTGGACTTTTGATGCATAATGTTGAAAGTCAATGGTGATGCATTAATTAAGATAACCTACTTTAATTTTTATGGGTCCAGACAAATTCGACATAAAAAATGTAATATTTTAAAAATGAAATTTGACAATTTGTTGTGTTTTAATATGCCTTTAACTTGAAAACAATTGAAATTTTGTAAGTGAAAAAGATGTTTCACTTGATAAAATGTGTCAAACCCACATTTTAAAACTTGAACTCATCTTTTTTTTTTTAATAAAAAGTAAACAACACAAATTTTACTAGTTTAGGGGTTAATTATTTGTCTTCCCGTGAGTTTTCAATGTTATAATTCCTACCATATTTCAATCCACAAATATCGAACGCGTTTGAATACATTTATCTCAGATACATACTAAGTATATACATTTAACTTTATCTAAATATTGAATATATGTAAATGAAAAACATCAATTAGGAGTAAATCACGCATATAAGTATCTATTGTATCATTGATCCAAAAGTTTCAAATTTCTTTTCATTTGTTTCGAGCATAAAAAATCTTCCTTCATAAATACATATAAAC
Source organism: Solanum bulbocastanum (assembly GCA_037074985.1). Taxonomy (NCBI): domain Eukaryota; kingdom Viridiplantae; phylum Streptophyta; class Magnoliopsida; order Solanales; family Solanaceae; genus Solanum; species Solanum bulbocastanum. The sequence goes on along the minus strand of CM073603.1, from coordinate 5,485,061 downwards.
TTAATTTAGCTATTGTAACGACCTGAACTAGTGGTTATGAGTAGGTTGATAGGAAAAGAATTTGGGCCATAAATTTTTTTGAGTAGTGACTTAAATTTTGTTGTCTAGGCCAGCCTCAGACGAAATCTGGGCTAGGTGAGGTTTAGGGTCATCCGGGAATAGATATGGTTTAATTTTGAGTTTTGATTGATATATTCTTGTGGCCAAGACATTAAGGAGTCCATACGGGCTTTCAGAATTGTAACGACCTGTTCCCGTTGTTATAGAAAAGCCAACGGGGAAAGAATTGGGACCAGAAAAACTTTTTATAGTAACTTGGAAATTTCTAGCCTAGTCCAGATTTGAACGAAATCTGAGTCATGCGAGGTCTAGGGAAATGTGGTAATGAATGGGGGATCTATTTGTGAATTTGATCACATGAGTGGATAACTAAGTTGTTAAGAAACTCGTACGACTTTACGGAATCAAATTCGGGTGAGTAGAACTCCCAAAACTGATCTTAGCTTGAACGACTAGTTTTTGAACGTCAAGGGTTGAAGGTGTGTTGTGAAATGGGGGCTTGGAACTTAAATTCCGAGGTTTTGTCTCCGTGTAAGCCAATCCCTCCAAGGCTGGGTCGTTGTGGCGGGATGGGGTCCACCATAGCGGGCCAGTTGCGAATTAAGTCGGGTAAAAACTCCAATTTCCTTATTTTTATGCAAACTTCATTCTTAAGAGTTAGGAGACGACCCAGGGAGATTTCTTGATAGTTTTCCATTACTTTTCGTGCTAAAGGTAAGGATTTTACTCCCCTAATTCATTTTTCGATCCATAGAACTTAAATTCATGGGTAATTATCATTAAGGGAGGGTTTTGACTTGAAGTTAATGGTGAGAAAAAGCCCTAGCTGCACATTAGGGTTATGGGTGTAACATCTCACAATTTGAAATAAATAGGAAGAAGCCAATAATTGGAAATAGTCATTTTTTGGAAAGAGGGGAAAAAATCTGGAAATTTACTTAAGTTAGGAAATAGTGAGTTTTTGTCAACTTCAAACGGACATAACTCCTAGCTCAAGATGAGTTATGTGTACTTTCAGGTATGGTTGGAAAGCACTTGGAACGATCTTTCCAATGCTTCCAAGTTTGAGTGAATCCAAGTTTGAATTTCGGGCTCTGGGGCGATGCGCCAGCCACAGTGCCACAACTTCAGCTCTGAAGTTTGTGCTCTGGCTCCCCGCGCCTCTCAGAGCGCCAAGGACGCCATTTCTTCCCCAACTTCCTGTACTAGTTCCTTAGCAATGTACCTATGTTTTCTAGTTGATTCCAACACTCTAAGGTACATCTAAACATCATGAAATCATCCATAAACATGAAATCATGAACCTTTAATACATAATCCAATTCAAGGAAAGTTAAGATCAAAGTCAAGAGAAGTAAGAGTCAAGTCAAGAGAAGTTCTTAGAGTTTTCCAAAAGTCTTTTCCAATTGTTTTAACTTTGTTTTAATACTTAAAGTTCAAGTTGAGTAAAGATTAAAGAGTAAAGTTTGAAATTTATTTCTTCAAAAGTATATGGGGACTATGTATTCTCAAAGGGTTTAAAATATTTTCACATTTAAACAAGAAAGGAAACCTTGATTTCCAAAGAGCCTTCGGGCTAATTTTCAGAAAAGAGTGATCGCTTTCTAAATGAAGCAAGAGAGGAAACTTTGATTTCCAAGATAGCCTTTGAGCTAATTTTTTGAGCACTAATCTCAAATCACAGAAAGAAGTGTGTTTTTAAACATAAGAGCTAATATCATATTATTAGGAGTAGTATTGAGCACCGATATGGGGGAGAGTTCAGACAACTCACAGCCCCCATAAACCATGTAGCCATCATGGGTAGAAAATGGTCATATTTTTTAGATGATTCCTTTAGTGCTTTTAGCATAGACTAGTGGATCCACTTAGTGAGTTAGGTTCTATACCCCTGGCAAGGTATAAGATGGTCCTTGGCAGCATGAGGTAAAGTGTTGTATCATCACTATAGCTCTTAAGTGATGATTGTCGGTTAGAGAAACTCCACAACAATATTTTGTATTTTTATGTACATCAGACTATTTGTATATTTACATACATCTCAGAGTTATATGTTTCTTTGCATACACATAGAGTTGGCATCATGTTTTTAAACAACTTTTCTTTATATTAAACTTGTTTTAAATTGCTTTATATTGAAATAAGTTCAGTTATGTCGAGTTGAGTTGAGCTAGGTAAGTTCTTCAGATTTCTTTCAAGCATATGTTGTGTTTATCATTCCAACTAGCATACTCGTACATTCCATGTACTGATGCCAGTTGCCCTACATCGTATTATGATGTAGACACAGGTAATCAGAATCAGGATCCAATGCCTCGTTGATCAGGTTCAGCAATCAAAGTTAGTTGGTGAGCCTATTTGCATTTCAGAGGACTCTTTTTATCAGTTGCTTTCTAGTTTTCAGTATTTTATTGTTAGGATGATCGGGGGTCTTGTCCCGACATCTCTCCTTGTTTTAGAGGCTTCATAGACAGTTAGTAGTTCAGTTGTCTTTACATTATCATTCAGAAGTTGTTTAAAGATTGAATTGTCATTTTGGCTAAACTATTATTTCTAAAGTTATGCATGAGTTATATTTTCTTATGTTTAAGTCTTCCGCTGAGTAAGTAAGCCAGACCAAGGATTCTCTTAGGGCCAACAATGGTTCTCGAGTGCCAATCACGTTTGGGGTGTAGGCTCGCGGCGTGATAATGAGTTTGGCCTAGGGTTGCTGATTTCGATTGTAATTCGGGTAATTATGCCTCATTTATTGATCCTTGTATTAGTTTGTTGTTTTTAGAGCATGAACAAGCGGAAAGAATTCAAAAAGAGAAGATTCAAGTGCCTTAGAGGGATTCAAGCTTGATTTCGAGGTAGGTGATGGTTTGATTTCATGTTTTGTGTGATATATGTTGGTAATTGCTCATTGTAATGAATGTATGTATGTGAATGAAGCATTATTGATCAAACCTAATGAAATGAGTATAAAGAACAAATGTATGTCATGATTCAACACTTGATTGCATGATTATGAGTATGTACATTATAAGTGTAAATGTGATTGTGGTTGTGTTGATTCGATCGGGTGTCATATTTCAACACATATATTGGAACGAGTGTCACGTTTTGATACATATATTGGATCGGGTGTCGCGTTCTAGCACACTAATTGGGATCGGGTTTCACGTTCAGGTACACTAACAGTTTTGGTATGAGTTCCATGAGAGAACCATTGAATTGTTATATTTACTTGTTATTGAGAATGGATTTGTACATTGCTCTTGAAATGATAAATGTGTATATATTCTATACATGTCATGTTTACTATATTGTGACTGCCTATATATGTTTCACTTTCTGGATAGCCACGTGATCCTACCTGTCACGCCTAGATCCTACACCTTGACAGGAGTGGCACTCGAGAATCACTGCTGGCCCCAAGCAGACTGTTGGCCTGACTTAACTCATAGAGAAAGACTTAAAGAATTAATACAAGGAGTCAAATGCACTTTAAAACAATTGTCTCAAATAAACTTAGAACGTTTAAGGATAAACATTCAAATTAGCCAAAGTGGCAACTCAAGTCTTTTAGCAAAACATCTGAAATACAAGACTAAAGAACTCATATCTATTTGTCTATGAAGCCTATAAATACTAAGAGGGATGTCGGGACAAGACATTTGATCATCCTAACAACTAACTAACAAAGAAATAAAATAGGAATCCTCCGGAAGCATAGAGCTCACCAACTAACTCTGAGTGCTCAACAAGGCGCTGGATGTTGATCCTCGTTACCTGTATCTGCATCATAAAATGATGCAAGCCAAATGGCATCAGTACATTGAATGTACGAGCATGCGATGGGAAAACTAAACATGAAATAAGCTTGAAAGGAATCTGAAATGAACACTTACTTTAGCTTTACTCAACTCAAATGCAAAGTAAAACAATAATAAAGGTGCAGTTTATACAAAACATTTAAAATAGTAGATGACAACTCAATGTGTTATAGAAATACAATAACAACTCAGTTTACATATAAAATAATATAATAATGTAGGAGTTTTTCTAACCGACAACCATCACTGAGCTAAAGTAATGATATAACGTCTTGCCCATGCTGCCAGAACTGTCCTATACCTTATTGTGATATAGAACACTTCAACTAAGTGGATCCACTAGTCTATGCTAAAAACACTAAGGAATCATCTAAAAAGTGTGATCCTTTCTTACCCACGATGGCTGCATGGTTTATGGAGACTTGAGTTATTCTGACCTCATCCCCATATCGGTGCTCAATACTACTCCCAAAATATACTCAACTTTTATGTTATAAAAAACAAAAACTCTTTATGTGGTTTGAGATACTTACTCAAAAACTAGCTCAAAGACTCTCTTGGAATCGGTGTTTCCTTTCTTAGTTAAATGTGAAAACATTTTAAATCTTGGGAATACTTAGTTCCTGTATAATCTTTTGAAAAAATAAACTTTACTCTCACTCTTTACTATACTCAAAACTCAAGCCTTAAAACAAAGTTAAAACATTTGTAAAAGACTTTTGGAAGACTTTATGAACTCCTTTTGACTTGACTCCTAACTTTCCTTGAATTAAGTTATGGATTCAAGGCTCATGATCTCATGTTTATGAATGATTTCATGATGTTTAGATGCACCTTAGAGTGTATAGAAATCAACTAGAAAACTTAGGTACGTTGCTAGGGAACTCAAATGGAAAGAAGTGGGAAAAAATAGAAAACCTAACGTCCCTTGCGCTCTGAGTGGCGCGGGGCGTAAGACCTAACACTTTAGAACTCAAGTTGGGGTACTATGGTTGGTGCGGCGCCCCAGGAGCAAAACTTCAGAACCCAAGTTAGGGGCGCTCTGGCTGGCGCAAAGCCCCAGACCCCTCCCCAGAAAATCCCCAAATTTTCTTACTCTTTTTTCAACTCTAAACCCTCTAGATTTGAATGTTTCCTTTCCCAAATGCTTAGAATCTAATACACAACCAAAATGTACAAGAAACAACCCATAAACAACCCTAAATATTATCAAACCACCTCAATAACTCCTCCAAAACTCAACAATCAAGATTCAAACTATACTTAAACAAAAATTCATCAAGAACTCATAAAATTTTCTTTCATGAACACAATTACGCTGAATTGAATCATGATTGGTGCGTGGGTGAACTAACCCAACACTATGTGATATCACATACCTCGTATGGATCACCCCTTAACGAAATTGACAAGCAAAAACCTCAAGAACGATGAAATTTGGCTATTTCTCCTCTTTTCTCCTCTTGCGTTCTTTATCTAAAAACCCTAGCATGAATTCTTTGAGTGCGTAAACTGAAAAATTCCAGTTTAGACCCCTAAGTAATTACCAAAATTGAAATAATTTAATTGGGTAGTGAAAAGACCATAATGCCCTTCTAAAATCCGATTTTGACTTTCCTTATTTAGACAACACAACATCCAATGGACATATCTCCTTCATACGAACTCGTAATTAAGCAAACTCAGTGGAGTTGGACAGATAGTTCAAAGATATTTCCTACGATATTTGTTAGCACACCTAACCCATCCTGATCTAGAAGTTATGGTCGTTTTAAGTTGACCCAAAACTTCAAACTTAACATAACTTAAACAATTTTCTAGATTTTTTGTTTCTTTCCAAAAATGACTCTTTCTAGTTCTTTCAGATAGCGAGGTGTTACAATATCTCCTCCTTGGAAACATTCATCCTCAAATGAGATTACTTTTAGTAAGCTAAGGGTGTAACATCTAACATTAATCTCAAATACCTAACAAGAAAATCTAACACATTAAGCATATCAATTTAAAGAGTACTAAGAATAGAATTAGTACCTTGATCTAGAATTTCTTCGGGCTCAAAGAGATGTGGATATCTATTCTTCATATCCTCTTCAGCTTCCCAAGGAGCTTCCTCAACAAACTGGTTTCTCCAAATAACCTTGATTGATGCTACTTCGTTGGTCCTCAACTTGGGAACCTGACAGTCTAGAATATGAACATGGATCTCCTCATAAGACAAACTATCCTTGATACCAGTATCTTCAGTAGTTATGACAAATGAAGGATCTCCCATACACTTCTTCAACATGGAAACATGAAATACCAGATGAACCGTTGTCAACTCTTAGGGTAGCTCTAAATCATAAGCTACATTACCAACCTTTTGGATATTCTGCAAGGGCTAATATACCAGGGACTAAGCTTCACCTTCTTACCAAATCTCATAACACATTTCATGGATGAAACTTTCAAGTATACCCAATCATCTACTTTAAACTCTAACTCCTTTCCCGTAACATCAGTGTAGGATTTCTGATGACTCTGCGTTGTTTTCAACCTCTCTTGAATGACTTTCACTTTCTCCATAGCTTGATGAACTAAGTCTGGTCCTATCAACCCAGCTTCACCAACCTCGAACCATCCAATTGGAGATCTGCACCTTCTCCCATAAATATCTTCATACGGAGCCATATGGATGCTAGAGTGGTAACTATTGTTATAGGCGAACTCAATGAGAGGTAGGTGGTTATCCCAATTTCCCTTGAAATTAATCACACATGCCCTCAACATATCTTCTAAAGTTTGAATTGTGCGCTCTGCTTGACCATCTGTCTGAGGATGAAAACCAGTACTTAAGTTCACCTTTGAACCTAAGCCTTTCAGAAAAGATTTCCAGTACTATGCAATAAATAGTGCTCCTTTGTCTCAAATAATCGATACCGGAACCTAGGGGTGATAATTTCAGCCCATATTAATGAAATGAGTCCATTTTGTCCATATTTAATGGCTTGGATCACTGATATTTTAATTGGTTAAATATGATCTTCAAGCTATTTTAAGAGTCTCTAAAAATATGGTCAAAATGGGTTTAATATGGGTATCCATATTGATCTATAATAGATCACTTAGTTTTCACTTCTACTCAAAATTCTTAATTGTGTTAAAGAATAAAAAATTTAATATTAATTTTCAAAAAATCAATTAATTTTCAAACTTAATTGAAAAAATAGATTTTTTTTTGGTTTTGGAAAACAAAAAAAATTTAGGGGTAGGTTGGTCGAAGGGGGTCGCCCTGGGGGTGGGGTGTGCAAGCGGGCGGGGGTAATTTTTTTTTGTTGTTTGAAAAAATAGATTTTTTTTTTTGTTTTTGGAAAACCAAAAAAATTTAGGGGTCAGTTGGTGGAAGGTGGGGGGGAGGGGTGGGGTAATTTTTTTTTTTGAAAAAATATTTAATTGTTGTTTTTGAAAAACAAAAAATAATTAGGGGTAGGTTGGTGGAAGGTGTGTGGGGGTGGGGGTAATTTTTCTTTTTTTGAAAAAACAGATTTTTTTTTTTGTCTTTGGAAAACAAAAAATTTAGTGGTCGATTGATGGAAGGTGGCGGGGAAGGGGGGCTGGGGGTGGGGGGTGCTCGAGGGATGGGGTAATTTTTTTATTTTTTTTGAAAACATTTTTTTTTGTTTTTGAAAAACAAAAAAAAATTTAGGGGTAGGTTGGTTGAAGGTGCCGAGGGTGGGGGGGAGGGGTGAATTTTTTTTTTTTTGAAAAACAGATTTTTTTTAAGTGGGTTAGAATCATTTTACCCAAACCATATTTGACCAAATCCATATTTACCCATATTCTATTTGGGTGGATTGTAAACCAAACCATTTTTTTTCAATCCATATTCAATCCATCCAAATTCGATCCAATCCAACCATTTGCCACCCCTATCGGAACCCCATGAAGTCTGACTACCTCTTGAATATACAACTTAGCATAATCTTCTGCTGAATGGGTAGTCTTTATCGGCAAAAAGTTGGCTGATTTCATCATTCTATTAACAATCACCCAAATAGAATCATACTGCCTGTGAGACCTTGGTAAATCTTTAATGAAATCCATATTGATCAACTCCCACTTCCATTCTAGAAGTTCTATATTCTAAGCCATACCATCGGGCCTTTGGTGCTCTACTTTAACTTGTTGGCAATTCGGACACTTAGCAACAAACTCTGTAATACTCTTCTTCATACTACTCCACCAATAAACTTCTCTCAAATCGCGATACATCTTTATAGAACCCGGATGGATACTCTATGATCCTTTCTTGAGTTCATCCACCCTTGGCACAAACAACCTACTTTGATACCTCAATACACCATCTTCCCCTTGTTCAAAAGCCAATACTTTTTGCTTATGAATATTTTCCTTTAATTCACGCAAAATAGGATCTTGGTCTTGCTTCTTTTTTACTTTTAACACTAATAATGATTCAGCCCATTCATCACCACTACTCCTCCTTCTGTGGAATCCATTAGTCGAACTCCTAATCATGCTAATATGTGCACATCTTTTGCTAACTCTTTCTTATCTTCCTCAAAATGGGTGGTACTACTCATAGACAATCTACTCAAGGCATCATCAACAACATTAGCCTTACCTTGGTGTTAAAGAATACTCATGTCATAATCCTTGAGTAACTCTAACCATGTTTGCTGTCTCAGGTTAAGCTCTTTATGACTAAACATGTACTAAAGACTCTTGTGATCAGTGAACACATCTACATGAACACCATAAAGATAATGACACCATATTTTCGATGCAAATACTACGACAACCAACTCTAAGTCATGGGTTGTATAATTCTTCTCGTGAACTTTCAGCTGTTTGGAGGCATAAGATATGACTTTGCCCTTCTACATTAACACACAACCCAAACCAACTCTAGACGTATCACAATATACGACAAAACCTTGAGTACTTTCTGGTAAGGTCAATATTAGGGCAGTAGTCAACCTCTTTTTCAATTCCCAAAAGCTTTTCTCACAAGCCTCAGACTATTGAAACTTCACTGTTTTCTGAGTCAACTTGGTCAAAAGGGATGAAATAGTTGAAAACCCCTTTTCGAACCTTCTATAATATCCAACCAACCCCAACAAACTCCTAATATCAGTTGGAGATGTGGGCCTATGCCAATTTTGCATTGGCTCTATTTTCTGAGTGTCAACTTTAATTCCATCACCGGAAATAATGTGGCCTAAGAATGCCGCAGACTCAAGCCAAAACTCACACTTAGAGCACTTGGCATACAACTCTCTAGCCTTTAAAGTTTGGAGAAATATTCTGATATGGCTAGCATGATCTTTCTTATTCCTCGAATATATTAGTATGTCATCAATGAATACAATAACAAACATATCTAATTAAGTCTTTAATACTCTATTCATAAGGTCCATAAATGTTGTAGGTGCATTGGTCAACCCAAAGGACATAACTAGGAACTCATAATGACCATAACGGGTCTTGTATGCTGTCTTTGGAATGTTAGATTCCCTTACCCTCAACTGATGGTAGCCTGATCTAAGGTCTATCTTAGAGAAACAGGAGGAACCCTGAAGCTGATCGAAAATATCATCAATTATTGGAAGAGGATACTTATTCTTGATGGTAACCTTGTTCAACTGGTGGTAGTCTATACATATTCTAAGGGAACAATCTTTCTTTCTCATAAATAAGATCAGAGCTCCCCAAGGTGAGACATTTGGTCGAATAAAACCCTTATTAAGGAAATCTTTCAACTGTTCTTTTAGCTCTTTTAACTCTGTTGGAGCCATTCTATATGGCGGAATAGATATTAGATGAGTATAAGGAAGAATATCTATACCGAAGTCTATCTCTCTCTGAAGAGAAATTCTGGGTAGATCATTAGGAAAGACTTCTGGAAACTCACTCACAATTGGAACTGACTGAATAAGAGGTGTCTCAATACTAGAGTCATTAACTCGGACTAGTAATAGACACAACCCTTGGAAACAAACTTTCTTGCCTTAAGGTACGAAATGAGACTACCCTTAGGCACTGCTGAACTACTACTCCACTCTATAACTGGTTCATTAGGAAACTAGAACTTGACAGCTAGAGTTCTATAATCAATGGAGGCATAACATATATGAAGTTAGTCCATAACCAGAATGACATCAAAATTAACCGCGTCTAACTCAACTAAATCAGCTATGGTGATCTTATGATTGACGTAAATGGTACAATCATGATAGACTCGCTTAACTAGAATAGACTCCCCAATAAGTGTAGAAACATAAAAGTGCTCACAAAGTTTCTCAGGAAGAACATCAAATTTCATTGCAACATAAGGGGTCACAAAAGATAAATTCACTCCTGGGTATAGAAAAGCACACACATTAAGAGTAAGGACTTTTATCATACCAGTGACAACATCTGGAGAATTCTCTTGCTCTTGACGACTCGTTATAGCATATAGCCAGTTTGCTCCTTCGCCTGCCCCTGAAGTAGTTCCTCTAGATGCAACTCTGTCTGGTGGAGAAATAGATGAAGATTGGGCTCTATTGCCTTGATTCCCATTACCTTATCGGTTCTTAGGGCACTTTTTCATGAATTGACCCTCTTGACCACACTTGAAAGAACCAGTAGAGAAATCATGCCACTTACCCGGGCGGTTTCTACCACACTTAGCACATGCAGGAGCCCAGTTACCTCCTTCTGCCACACTACCTTGAGACTGTACAGGTCTAGTTGTGAAGTGCTATGAATTCTGTTTATTGTACTCACATCTTTTCTGGGTGCAGGTGCACTAGAAGATGATGGAGCAGGTCCCTTTTGCTTTTATTAGAAAGAAGAATGGTTCACATTACTCCTTTGCAGCTCGGACTCATTCCATGTCTTAGCTTTCTTGTTTCTAAACTCTTTCCTATCCCTCAACTTCTCTTCCTTAGCCCGCCGCACATAAACCATCAACCTTGTCCATGTCCCCTATTAGCATAGTTGTCTTGCCCTCTTTGCTTGACATACGGGACAACCTAACAACAAATAAACTCATCCTGCTCCTCATGTCCGCAACCATCTCCGGAGCATATCGAAAAAGTTGGGTGAACTTCAAACTATACTCATGAACACTCAGTGAATCCAGCTTAAGGCTAAGGAATTCTGGCACCTTGGCTTCTCTCAATTCACAGGGAAAGAAATGCCCTAAGATCGCACTCTCGAACATAGCCCAACTCAAAACTGGTGCCTTTTCAGCCCTACTCTTCTTCCACTGGTCAAACCAAATCCTAGCAACACTCTTCAGTTGATAGGCAGCTAGTTCCACTCGCTCCGCATCGTCAACGTGCATAACCTATAACACCTTCTGTAGTTTCTCAATAAAATTTTTTGGATCCTCAGTAGTGCTTGAACTAGTGAAGCTTGGAGGATTCATCCTTAAGAACTCACGGACCCTTAAAGTACCAGCCTCTTCTTGTTGAGCCCCTCTTTGTTGCCCAACTTGGTTTGTCACAACTTGACTTAGCATTCAGATTGTTTTTCGAAATTCAGCATTGGTGACTTCCCCTTGGGGTTGCACTTTAGGTGCATTAGGTACCCGTTGTTCCTCGACATTACGCCTAGTAGGACGACCTCAGACAACTCTTCGTGGAGGCATGATCTGAAAGACACACGCAAGCACGAGTTAGAAAGAAACTTCATAGAGATAAACTTTATAGCACGAAATGAATGTGAAAGAAGTGAGATAGTTCCTAAATGTTGCAACCTCCTAATTATAGATGTGGCGCGCTGCACACCGGTAACTAGGACTCTACAGACACGGCTTTATAGACTCCCTATGACTCTTGAACTCTGGGCTCTGATACCAAGTTTGTCACACCCCAAGCCTACACCCTGGGAGGGACTGACACTTGAGAACTATTGTTGTCCCTAAGGGGACACTTGGCCTGGCTTAACTCATAGCGGAAGACTTAGAGAATTAATACAAGGATTCAAATACACTTTAAAACAACTGTCTCAAATAAACTTAGAACGTTTAAGGATAAACATTCAAATTTTCCAAAGTGGCAACTCATGTCTTTTAGCAAAACATCTGAAATACAAGACTAAAGAACTCATATCTAACTGTTTATGAAGCTTCTAAATACTAAGAGGGATGTCGGGACAAGATCCACGATCATCCTGACAACTGATTAACAAAGAAATAAAAAGGGAATCATTCGGAAGCAAGGAGACTCACCAATTAACTCTGAGTGCTCAACTGGATCAACGAGGTGCTGGATACTGATTCTGGTTACCTTTATCTATATTATAAAATGATGCAGGCCAAATGACATCAGTACATTGAATGTATGAGCATGTGAAGGGAAAACTAAACATGACGTAAGCTTGAAATGAATCAGAAAGGAACACTTACCTTAGCTTTACTCAACTCAAATGCAAAGTAAAACAAAAATAAAGGTGCAGTTTATACAAAACATTTAAAACAGTAGATTACAACTTAATGTATTAAATAAATACAATAACAACTCAGTTTACATATAAAGTAATATAATACTTTGGGAGTTTCTCTAACGAACAACCATCACTATGAGCTAAAGTGATGATACAATGTCTCGCCCACATTGCCAGAACTGTCCTATACATTGCCGTGATATAGAACGCCTCAACTAAATGGATCCACTAGTTTATGCTAAAAAACACTAATGAATCATCTAAAAAGTATGATCCTTTCTTACCCACGACGACTGTATGGTTTATGGAGACTTGAGTTATTATGAAATCGTCCTCATATCGGTGCTCAATACTACTCCCAAAATATACTCAGCTCATATGTTTTACAAAAACAAAAACTCTTTTTGTGGTTTGAGATAATTACTCAAAAACTAGCTCAAAGGCTTTCTTGGAAATCGGTGCTTCCTTTCTTGTTTAAATGTGAAAAAAATTTAAACTCTTGGGAATAATTAGTTCCCGTATAATATTTTGAAGATTTGAATTTTACTCTTACTCTTTACTCTACTCAAAACTCAAGCCTTAAAACAAAGTTAAAACATGTGTAAAAGTCTTTTGGAAGACTTTATGAACTCCTTTTGACTTGACTCCTAACTTTCTTTGAATTGAATTATGGATTCAAGGCTCATAATCTCATCTTTATGGATGATTTCATGATGTTTAGACGTACCTTAGAGTGTATAAATCAACTAGAAAACTTAGGTACGTTGCTAGGTGATGTGAGGCAAAAATACATATTTTTAATCATTATTTGCCTCACATTTATTATTTATATTTGTCCTTTTTTAGCATGAATTTTATGAATTGTGCTAAATTGTATATTTTATTTGTAGGAGTAAATTTGTTTAAAGCTGAAGAAGTTTGAAGCTAAAAGGAATTAAATATAAAAGGTTGAAGAAGGAAATTAAGGAGACAACTTAATGGATTAAACTTTATAAAATAATATATATGGTGGTTGAAGTAGAATTATAATTGGAATTGGAATATTCCACATGGCATCATATGAAGAATGAAGAAGCACAGGGTTAAGGCGGCGCATCACTGTTCCACGCAGAAAAGAAAAGGAATCCAATTCCGTTTGGTTTTGGATTCCTAATCTAGTTTGGACTCAATTATTTTATTCAGGTTTCCTATATCTATAAATAGTCCATAAGAATAATTATTAGGGGAGGAGAATGAATGTAGAAATTAACTTTTGATTTAGAATTTCTTCTTTTCTTTCTCTTTTATTTATTTTACATCTTTTTTTTTTTGAATGATGGGTTGTAATTGCTCTATGTCTATGTGGAGTTAAACTTCTCGGTCTTGGATTATATTTACTTACAATATGATTGTTTAGTGATTTTGATTCAGCATGATTTGTTTATCATATTAGTTGTTCTTATATTCTTGTGATTACTATTTTGATGCTTAATCATCATTGAAATAAACATATTGTCCGAATTGAACTCGGGAGAGAAATAAGAGGATAGAACGTGGAATATAGGGAACATGATTTTCTCTGAATAATTAGGGTTAATTTGTATCTAGGGTATGAATATACCTAGAAACCATGCTTGGTCACTATACATGAAGAAATTGTAATGCTTGATACTTAATCCATCCTATCCCCGCTCAACGATGTAGTTATGGTGTTATTTATCGTAGGCGATTAGAGGTCAGGAGACCATGATCATTCATTTAACCCTGTGAATCAATAACTAGATAATCAAATAAGTTGATGAAATTGATGCTAAACATAATTGTTAGTTAAATTATAATCCTAGATCGATTCATTCATTAATTGTGTAAACATCTATCTTTTCTTAGTTAATTACTTTTTAGTTATTTTATCTTTATTTTTTGTTTAGTTAATATATTCATCTTTTGATATCCTCCCCTTAAATAAATAATTAGAATTAATATAATTTAGTAAGAATAATTAATTGACATGTCCTTTGGGTTTGATAATTCGGTTCTTTTAATAGCCACTATATTACTTGTGTGACCGTGTATACATGCGTGTGCAATTGGAAGCAACACTAGGGAACTCAAATAGAAAGAAGTGGGAAAAAGTAGAAGACCTAGCGTCCCTGGCGCTTTGAGTGGCGTGGGGCGCCAGACCCAAAACTTCAGAATTGAAGTTGGGACACTCTGGCTAGCGTGGCGTCCCAGGAGCAAAACTTCAGAACCTAAGTTGGGGTGCTTGGTTGGCACGGCATCCCAGAACCCTCCCCAGAAAATCCCTGAATTTTCTTACTCGTTTTTCAACTCTAAACCCTCTAGATTCAAATGTTTCCTTTCCCAAACGCTTAGAATCGAATACACAACCAAAATGTACAGAAAAACCCTAAATCTTATCAAACCACCTCAAGAACTCCTCCGAAACTCAACAATCAAGATTCAAATGAAACTTAAACAAAAATTCATCAAGTACTCATAATCTTTTCTTTCAAGAACACAATTACGCTGAATTGAATCATGATTGGCATGTGGATGAACTAACCCAATGCTATGTGATCTCACATACCTCGTAGGGATCACCCCTTCACGAAATCCAGAAGCAAAAACCTCAAGAACGATGAACTTTGACTCTTTCTCATCTTTTCTCCTCTTGCGTTCTTTCTCTAAAAACCCTAATGTGAATTCTTTGAGTGCGTAAACTGACCCAATTCAGTTTAGACCCCTAAGTAATTATCAAAAAAGAATTTAATTAATTGGGAAGTTAAAAGACCACAATACCCTTCTAAAATCCGGTTTTGACTTTCCTTATATAGACAACCTGACTTCAAATGGGCATATCTCCCTCATACGAACTTGGAATTGAGCAAACTTGGTGGCGTTGGAAAGATAATAAAAAGATATTTCCTACGGTATCTTGTAGCACACCTAACACATCCTGAGTTAGGAGTTATGGTCGTTTGAAGTTGACATAAAACTCAAACTTAACATAACTTAAACAAATTTCCAGATTTTTCATTCTTTCCAAAAATGACTCTTTCTAATTCTAGCTCTTTCACTTAGCGAGGTGTTATATTAGAATTCTTAATTGAGAAAATACATAAAGTCCGTATTGAACTTAGATCTTATTTTGAAGTAGACACTAAAAGTTTGCAGGAGTCCTATTACCCCATTGAACCATTTTCAGCCAAACTAAATACGCCCTTTTTAGCCATTTCTACTCAAATTCTTCACACGTGTATCTCACCCCCTGATAAAATAATACAATTATTTATATTTTTCAACCTATTTTTATAAATGCCAAATTGTTACCTTGACCCGCTCACATTTTTACATTTCCTCCTAATCAATTTTTTTCAATTATCTTTTCTTCCCCAAAATTGAGATGTTGGGTGATATGAAGTAATATTGATGCAATTTTTATTCTCAATTCTTACATCAAATTAATATTAATGAGTTTTAATTTATTTGTATTGATTAATGAGGGTGTTTTGAGAGAATCTAGTGGAGTACGAACAATAAATATTTTTTAGGTAAATTTTTTTGTTGCTTTTTGTGTGTTTAGTCTGAGTTTTTGTATAGTTTTTCTTCAATCTTTGAATAATATATTAAGTACTGAATGAAGATCAGTGGACTAAGGAGAAGTTAGCATCTGCATGTGGTATCTTTTTTTGAAAATGAGTTTTTATAGAAAAGTCAGAAATTCGAAGGTTGTTGATGACTTAATGTAATACTCATCTAGTGAAAGTGAATCGAAGTTCGAGAAATATTGTAGTCCTGACTCGCCATGGCACTGTAGCAAGCTTCAATGGCTATCAATGATGTTTGAATTAATTCGGGGAAGATAGTCTTTTATTAAAATAAAGAATTCAATTTACAATGCATGCCACATGGTTGTTTTTATATTGGTTTAGGGTTGTTTTTTAAGACATTCACGCACCCTGAAAACGTGAAAACACAATAGGTGTGGAAGTGGTCAAAATGGCATATTTAGTTTGGTTGAAAATAGTTTATTGGGGTAATAGGACTTCCGCAAACTGTAAGTGTCTACTTCAAAATAAGGTCTAAGTTCAATGGTGACTTTATGTATTTTCTCTTCTCAATTTATATATTTTAACATAATAAGTCAATCCAAACTGACTCTTTATTTAATAATGAACATAAATAATTATCATTTAATTCCTTTGAATAATTTTAATTATAAAATAATCAAGGGAAAAATGTCGGAAATATTTCCGAACTTTGACAGAAATTTCTGTAACAATACCGAACTTTGGAAAGGATCTTTTACCGCCTACACTATTTAATAGTGTATTTTAAAGGTATATATGTGTCCACGTGGACATCATAAATATTTCATCATTTTAAATAGTAATATGTCCACATGGGCACATATATATACCTTTAAAATACACTATTAAATAGTGTAGAGGGGTAAAAGGTCCTCCATAAAGTTTGGTATCATAATAGTAATTATGACCAAAGTTAGAGTATTTTTCAGACCCCTTTTCCAATAATCAATAAATATATAATATGTATTATATAAGTATATATAGATTTAATATATTTATAAGTCTGACGTCGATAATTAAGTTTGACGTCAATTATTGTTTTCTTAATTGGTGTGTAAATTTAAAAGTCGGCAAGTAATTATGAATAGAGGGAGTATAAATTTTATATATTTATAAGTCTACGTCGGTAATTAAGTTTGACCGATGTAGCAAAGCCATCTAAAAGTACACACTTTCAATTTCAATATTTTACGTTTTGATTAGGTAGTCATGATTAAGAGTGAGACAATTAGCTATTGACAACTCGAAGGAACACAACTACATCTATATCTACATAAATAGAACATACGAATTTAATGAAGGAAAATGACCTAAAATTATTATTTAAAATTCTACTTATTACAAGTTGATCAAGTAGGAACAATAATTGGAACTTATGTTTCACTTGGCAAAGGAAATAATTTCTTATCATGCTTCTATAACTCTAATAGTTATGAAAAATTAGAGTTTCTTATAATTTTAGTGAATTTGTCTCAATCGCACTAAATGCCTTTTAGTAAGTTTTAACTCGTCTCGCATCTTTCCACCCTACATTCATATAAAGACAAATAAGCCTCATTCCGTCTCATTGTCATTCTTAATAATAAATCTTACTTGCTTGGTTTTATGATGATCAAATTAGCTAATTTTGCCTTATCAAAACAGAAAAAAATTAGATCACAAAATAATGCTATAACATTTAATTGGAAAAATTAAGTAGTTGAATTAAAAAGTACTTACATCACTATTGTAATAGTATTGATGTTGACTTTACACAATATAAAATAACTTTAACGATGTGTCAAAGTTATTGGACTAAATACAAATACTTTTAAATGATAAAAAAATTCCTTTTATGTAGATAGAAAATAAAAAAGACACTATTAGAAGATAAATACAAATACTTTTAAAAGATAAAAAAATTCCTTTTATGTAGATAGAAAATAAAAAGATACCCTTAGAAGATAATTTTTTTCTTTTTATGTAGATAGAAAATAAATTAGTACTTCATCCATCTCAGTGTAGGTGTAGTTTGATGAGATATCAAATTTAAGAAAGAAAAAATAAATTTTAAAACTTATGATCTAAAATAAGTTATAAGTGTTTGTGTCACTATCTATCATCTTATTAAGGGTAAAATGATAATTAATTAAAATTGTTATTAGTTTTTTAAAAATATATATATTTTTTAAAACTGACTAAAAAATGTGTCATACAAATTCAAACGAAGAAATATATCATTAAAAATTCAAAGAAATAATTAAACAAAGAATGATAGAATTACCGACAAGGAATGCAACAAAGTGTTAAATACTTCATCAATTTTAGCTAGAAATTTCTTAGGTTCAAACTCTACTGGATCATAATTGTCTTTGTAGGGAGTCTTTTTTCCCCAATGTGAAACTTTTGGGGAACATTTGAAATTTTGTCTGAGATCATCACATAATGACCATCTATCCTAACATTTATTAAATAAATCTCATAACTTATAAAGGATAAAAAAAAAAAAGAAAGGAAATAAAGATACAACCTGATTTTTACTTCCATTGAATCACATTCTATCTGCCAGCAGTGACTCCATACAAGTCAGTTTTCTTGCTAATTTTTTGTTTCTTTCCCATTTTCCATCATATTCCAATTTTTCTTAGAAGACATTGAACTTCAACGAGAAACTAAACTCATGTTCAAATATTCTTAGGAGACAACATCTGTTCATTTACTTCTTCTCATAGTTATATAAAACCAAGAATATAGAAAAAATAATTAAAGTGCACATTTTAACCTTAATGCACAAAATAACTTTTTCATTGAAAGAAAAACTGAAGGGGTGCAATGCTTGAATGCACTTGGGAAGAAAATAAAATAATCTTACTACAAAAAATATACTCTAACATATTAAAGTAGTACTAATTCATTCCAAATCTCTTTTATCATATGCTAAAATAATTCTCTTTTTCTTTTCTTTTTTCCAACAAAAAGAACACAAAAAATCTTTACCACAAAAAATATCAACAATATTAAATTTTCTTAAGCTTGCTATCTCATGTATTCAGATTAGCAAACCAGAAATAATAAAAGATGAAAAGAAAAAGAAAAGAACTATCCGAGTCTAGAAAACCCACTGTGTGTCCCTAGAAATTTAATCCTCTCAAGTATCCGAGGCTATTGATGAATTCATCTCAAGATAAAATGGATTAACCATTAAAGAAGTAGTGATACTTCAAACTTTGATAATTTCAATGAACTCAAAAAGACAACAACAAGATCACACACAGAGACACGATCAATCGATTTTGTTTTGTCAGAAATTCTTGCAAAAGAAGGAAAAAATTCAATGCAGAAACCTAAGAGAAAGTCTCTCTATTTATAACCAACAAAGGGTAAAGGTCTTGCTCTTTGGAAAAAAGACAAAATTTTAGAAAGGGCATAACCCTTTGGATAAGGCACAACCTTTCAAACGGTCATAAGCTTTAAAAAAGACACAACTAGCCAACGAGTTTGGAACTCATCGACTAATAGCCCTAATCGGTTTTTAGATGAGGGTAAATGGGTTGATCTAGAGAAAGGACGACTTATAACCTATGGTATGGGACAACGGATGTCAACAAAGTCACCAAAATGGGAACCACTTTTGAATATCATTAGAGAAAGATCATTTAATCGGAGAAGTGAGTCTGATCTACACAAGAAAAATTTAGAAGGTGTGAAGTTTGTATAGCTCATGAAGAAGATTGTTAACTTTTGTATTTCCATCTATTTTTCTTATTAACTATTCTAGTTGTCTTGTGAAGTCTCTTTAGGAGAAGAAGGTTAGTATGATTTATACAAATTTCATTTGAACTTCTGTTAATGTTATAGTACTAGTTGACCACATATAGGTTTTTAGGAGTTGTTCTAAAAGTTTGTAGCCCTTTCAATGGCCTCCTTTTTTGTGAATATATGAAGAAAATTTGTAGCCCTTTCAATGGTTTCCTTTTTTGATGCATAATGTTGAAAGTCAATGGTGATGCATGAAGACAAAATTGACATTAGTCCATCTTAATTAAGATGGCCTACTTTAATTTTAGTGGGTCCACACATATTCTACAAACTAAATGTAATATTTAAAAAATGAAATTTGATAATTAGCTGTGTTTGAATATGCCTTTTAAGTTGAAAACAGTTGAAATTTTTTAAGTGAAAAAGATGTTTCACTTGATAAGATGGGTCAAAGCCACATTTTAAAACTTGAACTTATTATCTTTCATTAGTTTAGGGGCTAATTATATGTCTTCCTGTGAGCTTTTGATATGAAAACTTCTATCATATTTCAATCTCTATATACATATATCGGGCGCGTTTGAATACATATATCTCGGATATATACTAAGCATATACATCTAACTATATCTAATATGGAATATATGTAACTGTAAAAAAAAACAATTTTGAAGCAAATCACGCGTATAAGTATCTATCATATCACAAATCCAAAAGTTTTTGAAATTTCTTCTCATTTGTTTCGAGCATCAAAAATCTCTCTCCATAAATACATATAAGCTTAACTTAGATACTATAAAGACCTGGCTTAGTCGTTATGAGTAGGTTGATAGTGAAAGAAGTTGGGACAAAAATTTATTTGGGTAGTGGCTTAAAATTTGTTAACTAGGACTCAGATGTAACCTAGGCAAGGTGAGGTCTAGGGTCATCCAAAAATAGATGGGTTTTGACTTTTGGTTGATATATTCTTGTGGCCAAGACATTTAAGAGTTCATAAGGTCTTTCAGAATTGAATTCGGGTAAGTAAAACTCATGAAATAGAACTTGGCATGAAAAGTATGTGTCGGGACGTCAAGGGAGAGTTTGTGTTGTACAAATGACATTTTGCTGGAGTTTAGTATCATGCCCCGAGCCTACACCCTGGGCGGACTGGCACTCGAGAACCATTGATGGCCCCAAGAGAACCTTTTGCCTGACTTACTACTCAACGGAAGACTTACTCATGATACAAATACTTTTAAAAAGTAAAATGAACTGCTCAAAAGATAACTTAGAATGTATTAAATAACATTCAACCTAACCAAAGTGGCAACTTAAGATTCAACATAAGCCAATAACAAGATAGTGACAAATGAACTAATTAACTATCTATGAAGCCTTTAATAACTGAGATGGATGTCGGGACAAGACCCACAACATCCTAATGGACTAAAATACTGAAAAGTAATAAAAGGGGATCCTCAGAAAGCAAGGAGGCTCACCTACAAACTCTGAAGCTCAACTAGAAGCAACGATGCGCTTAACAACGATGCATGCCAAATGGCATTAGTACATTGAATGTACGAGGATGGGAGGGGAATTCTAAAACAAGACATAAGCTTGAAAAGGGAACTGAAAGAACAAACCTGGTCTCAACTGAACTGAATTAAACTCATTTCAATATAAAGCAGTATAATAAGTGTAGTATAAGGAAAAACTTTAAAACATGAATTTCAACTCTATGTATTTAGAAATACAACGTAATTCGATTTTTATTTTCATCTCAGCCTCATGGTTTATTGGTTCTTTTACAGATCTCTCTGGCCTAACTTGTAACCGAGGTTGTTGCTCAAGCCAATTGGAGTATTCCGGTGAGTTTCTCTTGTGTGTCGTTCTTTAACCATCGTTCCAATTCCCATAACTAAACAACTATCCCAATTTTTTTGGGCCAATCCTTCAGGAAGGGGAACCTCTGGTTCAACTTCAGACACAAAAACTTTCATATCCTCTATAATAGGTAGAACTTGACGCATGCCTAACTGACGTAAAACTTGCAATGGTACGTATGGTTGCACACCCCTAATACCCATTAACAATAAAAAAGGGCGAACAGACGACATGTGTATGACTTCCTCCCAAGGGAACCAAAGATAGTTCCAAGTGATCTTATCTTTCGTTAGCGAGCGAAAATGTTCCACCCAAGCATTGACCCCTTCCGGACACCTGTATTTCTCCACCCTTTTGGCATGAATTGTAATATAACCGCTCCGATCTTGAATGAACCTTGCCACCGTAGGAGGTTGGTAAATTTGTTCTATTATCCATAGTTGAAGCAGTATGTTGCATCCCTCGAAGAAACGTTTCCCTTTCTAGCACACAGTTAAAGCGCGGTAGATATCAGCCAAAATCATGGGGACGATGGTATAATTCTTTTTCTCAATTAATACATTCACTACCCCTGTCAAAAGGATGTTAGTCTTCCTACCTCTCCTTGGAAAAACCTGTTCCTAAAAAAAAACTACCATAAAAGCAAAACATCTATGCTCTTTCTATGTTTCAAAACTTCCCTTATTGTTGAGTGTCCTTCCAAATTTCTTGAATTCATCCTCCCTTCCATACCTATCATACGAAAACTATAATGAGATTCAACCTTTGTCTAATGATTCCTCTTTGACTTTGCAAATGTTCAAGTGTTGAAAAAATTTGTTGATGGATATTCCCCTTGGGGCTATAAGCCTCTGATGGTGTAACCTCACTCCAAACCCGGTAAAGCCAGCTATTTCCTCCAAGGTTGGGGTCATTTCAAAATTTGAGAAACGAAAAACATTGTTGGTGGGATACCAAAAGGACAGCAGTGCTTCGATCACATCTCTCTTAGGTTCCACTTGCATGATTCTTGTCAAAAAACTAAAATATTTGAATATCATACCTTGTTGTAACAATCCCATGTCATTCCACCATGCCCACAACTGGCAGGGAGTACAATCTACAGAAGTGGTACGTTCGAATCTCCTTTTCTTTTCTGACACTTTCCTCGACCAGGATGAACCATGTCGTGCCTATGGAAAAAGAT
The DNA here is from genome assembly GCA_037074985.1 of Solanum bulbocastanum. Classification (NCBI taxonomy): domain Eukaryota; kingdom Viridiplantae; phylum Streptophyta; class Magnoliopsida; order Solanales; family Solanaceae; genus Solanum; species Solanum bulbocastanum. The sequence continues at coordinate 5,462,391 of CM073603.1, read as the reverse complement.
GCAGGGTCAAGAAACGCTCATATTTACGATACTTAATTTATGGACCTCTTATATTTGGACAAAAGGAAAAAAAATGTGTGGAACTCATGTAAAATGACGCGAAGTATTTTTCGAACTAGGACTATAAGGAAAGAGAAAATAAACACTTGTATTTATAAAGTGAATATATTTTGAATGTTTGTCACTTGAACAATCAGGCTTAGAGCACATGTGGCTCAATTTCTTTTGATAAACTACTTATATTCCCTTTAAACAAGTGTTTATTCTATGAGTTCAATTGTAAAACATTTTCTAGTAAATGCCTCTTTAAAATCAAGGTTTACATAATAATTTCAGCAAAATATGTTATTATGAGTGACTGTTATGAATTTTAATTACTATTACTTGTTGAAGATGACATACTCTTAATATGACTATAATTAAAACTCCGAGCCAATAGAGATGGTGATATATATGGCTTATCAAAGAATTTTTGTGTAAAAATAAAAGAAAATAAAATTCTTGCAATTGACTTGGCCAAAATATTATTAAAAATTAAAACTCATTATTGGGAATATATTGGTAGACACGCCTATATATTATAAGGCACTTTTATTTAGAGAAATAAATAGCTCCCCTAGCTCCCCCCCCCCCCCCCCAACACACACGCACACACAATATATATATATATATATATATATATATATATATATATATATATATATTTCATTTCGATCCCTTTTTTTTTTTTTTCTAAAAATAATAATAGTTCGGATAAGGAATTCTGTTGACCGAGGGAAAGGTATCCCTTGAGTCCCGTGGTTCTAGCACGGTCGCTTTTATTAACTTATACTTGTCTTGATATGTTTTTGGATAATTTGTGTCTATATGCCATGGTTTGCTTATTTTTTAATTGTTGAATTTTTATTAGTCTTAAAGCGGATGCATAACTGCATTTTCGATCTTGACATTTGGAGACATAACTATTTTCCACTCTCGAGTTCATCACACCTAATAATTTCAATTTACAACTCTTGGTTTGAATTAACAAAATTAATTATTAAAATAATTTGACCAATATGCATAACCGCATCGTTGAGTTTCTAAAGTATCTCAAAATGATGTGGAACCATATTTTTAATTGAGATGAAATTTAATTTTTTTTGTTACATGAACTAACTAAAATTAAAAAAGACTCTACGTTTTTTCTTTTTTTCTTCCTTGGTTTTGTGCCTCCGTCCGTTTTCTAACCTTTTCTTAAAAAAAATTAAAAATTTTGCTGTTTTGGTTATTATTTTGTATTTTTTTATATATTATTTTCCTTTGTTTTTGTTTCATTCTGTTTCTCTTTTCTTATTTTTTATTACGTTTCTTTTCGTTTCATCTTCTTCTTTTTTTGTGTCGTATATGTATGAAGGTAGTCTATATAGTTTTTGTTTTATTTTTATTTCTTGTTATTTGAAAAAGGAAAAAAAAATAAAAAATAATGAGCATTGTATATCAATCCAACATTTATTTTTCTCAAAATAATAATCAATTGCCTACTTTAGATGATAATTAACACTAGCATTAAACAAATTACAAATCAATTCTACCTCACAAATTCCTCATTCAATATTGTCATAAACTATTTTACTAATTTAACGTATTTAGGCTAATAACGAAAGAGACAATATTTTAAACAGTTAAATGCCTATCTACAATAAAGTATCAATACTGAAAATAATAAGGAGAGAAAAGTAAGGTGTACTATCGAAATCAACTTTATAGATTATCTAATACATGGAATCATTTAAATAACATTATTCATGCTTTAATTCACAAATAAATATATTAAAAATAAGTAAAAAGAAACAGAATATGTATTTGTGTGGTGAAAATAGGAGAAAGAACGATATCACCGGATACTAGACATAAGAATCAAAATATGATACTATACAGAAGTTATTCTAAATTTAACAATATACACATATTTACCGTATTTCAATATTATAATGAAAAGGTTGAACAAACATAGAGTTTGAATAACTTTATAACATTGAAATTGTTGTGTATGTATATATATGATATGTTTCTTTTTTCTTTTTTGCAGATTTTTTTGGTACGTGTGTGAGTGGGTCTCTTTTGGTTATTGACTTTTTCTTCCTCTAGTCGTGTGAAGTGGAGAGTGTGAGAGAGTTGTGAGGAAGTGGGAGTGTGGGGGTGTATGGTATTGCTGATTATTTTTTTTCGAAAAAGAATCAAACAGTTTTTTTGTTCTTCTTTTCCCTTTATTTGTTTTCCTACGTGTCTGGGTGTATATAGTATAATAGGGATGTGTATATATGTAATATTCTGTGTTGTTGTTGTGAGTTGGGTAAGTGGGGTAGTGGGTAGAGTGGGTATGTATATATAAATATAAAATATAATAATTAACTATATTAACTAATTTTTTAAATTAATATATAAAAAAAGGAGCTAAATATATAATTAAAAAACACTAGTTTATTTATTAAATATACATTAAAAGAAAACATATATTTTTTTGAACATTTTCTTTTCTTTTTAAACAACTGAAAATAAACCTTTATCTAAAACCGTGATTCTATTTTTGTTGTTTTCAAATCTTTTAAAATAAAGTTAATAAAATAGGGTAAAAGTCAAAATATTTAATTTATATTTTAATAAAAATATTTAAGCTCTAAAAAGGGTGTAAAACTTGAGTTCGGTCAAAATTTATGTGTCTACAGATGAACGAACCCAACATTATGAAAGTCTCACATACCTCGTAGGGATTAACCCTTGGCGAAATCCACAAGTCAAGCTTCAAGAACTTGACAATTCCTTGTTTCTTCTCTTCTTTTCTCTTCTCTCAAAACCCTAACTTATTTTTATCACGCCCCAAGCCTATTCCCTGGGTGGTAGTGGCACTCAAAGACCATTGCTGGCCTCAAGCGGACCCTTGGCCTGACTTACTAACTTAGCGGAAGACTTAACTCATCACATAAACATTTATGAAGAACTAAAATATCATAAAGGAACATTCAACTGGCCATTAAGGCAAACTCAAGTCTTTAGCATATGAAACGAAAAGTAAAGACAACTGAATTAACTAACTGACTGTCTGTCTATGAAGCCTCTAAACCACTGAGATGGATGTCGGGACATGCCCACAACATCCTAATGAACTAATACTAAACTGAAAACAATGAAAAAAAAGTCCTCCGAAATGCAAAGAGGCTCACCAACAGACTCTGAACTGCTCACTGGATTAACGATACGCTGGATGTCGATCCTAGTTACTTGTATTTGCATCATAAGACGATGCAATTCAACTGACATCAGTACATTAAATGTACGAGTATGTGAGTTAGAATGCTAAACAACATAGGCTTGAAAGAGAATCTGAAAGAAACACTTACTTTGGCTATTCTCAACTCATGAATACTTAACTGAACTCATTTCAATATAAAGCAGTTTAAAACAAGTGCAATATAAAAAAAGGATGTTCAAAAACGTGACGTCAACTCTGTGTATATACAAGGATACAACATAACTCTGAAATGTATGTAAAAATACAATAAACTGATGTATATAAAAATACAATAACTTCTGTGGGAGTTTCTCTAACTGACAACCATCACATAAGAGCTATAGTGATGATACAGCAATCTACCTCACGCTGCCGGCGCATCCTATACCCGGCCAGAGGTATAGGACTTGAACTATTAAGTGGATCCACTAGTTTATTGTGAAAATGGTTCATCTAAAAAGTATGACACTTTTCTACCTATGGTGGCTACATGGTTTTATGGAGACGTGAGTTATCTGAACTCATGCTCGCCCCCAATTTAGTGCTCAATAATACTCCCAAAATTTACTAGCTCTTATGTTTAAAAATATACTTCTTCTGTGATTTGAGATTAGCACTCAAAAACAACTTAGCTCAAAGGTTATCTTAGAAATCAAAGTTTCTCCTCTTGCTTCATTTAGAAAGCAATTACTTTTTTCTGAAAACTAGCCCGAAGGCTCTTTGGAAATCTCAGTTTCCGTTCTAATTTAAATGTGAAAACATTTTAAATCTCTTTGGGAATGCTTAGTCCCCATATACTTTATGAAGATGTGAACTTCAATCTATACTCTTTACTCTTTACTCAACTTGAACTTTAAGTTTTAAAACAAGGTTAAAACTTTTGGAAAAGACTTTTAGAAAACTCTAAGAACTTCTCTTGACTTGACTCTTAACTTTCCTTGAATTGGATTATGGATTCAAGGTTCATGATCTCATGTTTATGGATAATTTCATGATGTTTAGATGTAACTTAGGGTTGGAATCAACTAGAAAATATAGGTACATTGTTAAGGAACTAATACGAAAGGTTAGGAAGAAATAGGAGGAACTGGCGACCTTGGCGCTCTGAGAGGCGTGGGGCCCCAGAGCACAATCTTCAGAGCTGAAGTTATGGTGCTCTAGCTAGCGCGTCGCCCCAGAGCCCAAAGTTCAAAGGAACTTTTGTGGCGCTCTGGGAGGCGCGGCGCCCCAAACCTTTGCCCATAAAAATTTCTGATTTTTCTTGCTCGTTTTTCATCTCTAAACCCTCTAAACTTCAATGGTCCTTTCCCTAAGAACTTAGAATCATTTGTATCCTCAATATACATCAGATTCTACTCGAAAAAACACAACTAACAACATGAATCAATCTCAAGAAAACTCCAGCAACACAACCCACAAGAATTCAAACGAATTTCATCAAGAACTCAAGGATTTACTTTCAAATCTAATAACTTCATTGAAATTGAATCATGATTAGCGCGTGGGTGAACTAGCCCAATGCTATGTGATCTCACATAACTTGTAGGGATTACCCCCGACAAAATCCACAAACTAATCTCGACGAATCTTGAACTTCCTTCTCTTTTCTCCAAGCCCTAGTGTGAACTCTAACTTTTCTAAACTGACCAAAATCTGGTTTTACCCCAATTAATCTCCTAAAAACGGATGAAAATAATAGGGCAAGGAAAAGACTAAAATACCCCTTTAAAATCTGGATTTGACATTTTCTTATTTGAACAACCCAACTTAAGAAGGGCATAACTTGCTCATACGAACTCGAAATCACTCAAACTTGGCGGCGTTGGAAAGATCATTCCAAGGGATTTTCAACCATATCTGGAATCACACCTAAATCATCTTGAGCTAGGAATTATGGCCGTTTGAAGTTGACCAAAAACTCACTTTAACACCTTTACCAAATTTCCAGATTTTAAAATTCTTCCCAAAAATAACTATTTTCAGATTTTAAACTTCCTTCTAGTTCTTTCTAGTTGCGAGATGTTACAATTTTGATGAAGCATAAACTGAACCAATTCAGTTTAGACCCCAACTTAATTACCAAAAACGAAATTAAATAATTGGATAATGAAAAGACCATAACACCCTTCTAAAATTCGATTTTGACTTTCCTTATCTAGACAACTAAACTTCAAATGAACATGTCTCCCTCATACAAACTCGAAATCACGCAACTCGACGGCTTTGGAAAGATCTTTCCTATGGTATCTTGTAGCACACCTAACTCATTCTGAGCTAGGAGTTATAGTCGTTTGAAGTTGACCCAAAACTCATACTTAGCTTAACTTTGTCAAACTTTCCAAATTTGATTATTTCCAAAAACGGTTTCTTTCTAATTCCAAGTCTTTCTATTTTAGGTTGCAAAACTTTTGTCGATCTCACTATAGCAGAGTGTGCAGACTGCTATAGCGAGGCTACTTGTTACTATAGTGGGTTGGGCCGATGAGCTGAATTAGAATTTTATGCAGAAAACAACCCAAAACACTTATTTTATGTACATTGAGTTCTTGCACTTAGGAGGGGCAATTTTGGGCAGTTTGCATTAGTTTTCCCATGAAATTCATCGATAAAGGTAAGAATGACTCCTCAACCTCGTGCATTGTTTATTAAGTCTTAGAAACTAAGTAATTGCCATAAGGAGAAGGTTTTGACCTGATTCCATGGTGGAAAGAAGCTCTAAGTTGGGAAAATGATCATATTTTGATCGGTATAGGATTTGTTAATAATTCGGATTAATTATTAGGCCATGAGTAATTGATTGTTGTTTATATTGTTGTTTTAGACTAAGATCAAGCCAATGCATTTCGCAAGGGGAAACCTTGAATTATTTAGAGTTTCTAAGAGGCTTGATTTGAGGTAAGTGGCAGTTGTATGTTTTTTGTTTATGTATGTATGCATGTCTATTGTTTTGTAATATTATTTGTGCAATGCATGGTATAGAGACATATGAAATGACATCATGTAGGTAATCTCAGGCAATGAATTTGTGATTGTGACTTGTGGTTTTCAAGTAGCCTTGTTCATTGTACTATGTATTTTTTGCATGATTGTTTGTGATTGTTAGATGGCTCGAATACTACATTGGTACACTAACCACTTGAATTTAGGTTCCGTGAGAGGATCAAGAATGTGATTTGTGGTTCCATGAGAGAACCCAATATTTGCATTGTGATCATGTAGGACATGTAGTTATGCGTTGTTGGATCCAAGTGTTATTGTTTAATGACATGCGACTGAGAGTCTAAGGGGTTGATAATTGTTTTTTATGATATGTCTTGTTCTATGTTACTGTACTGTGGTGATTGTTTGCATACGTATCTTGGACTCGCCATGTGATAGTATCAGTACACTGTGGTTTGTGTACTGGTATTGCACCTGCTCTTTTCCTTGTTGGGTACAGGATATCTTCCAGCGGTTTGATCCGAGGCCTCAATTGAGAGACCACTGATTCCCGGCTCTAAGGGTGAACTTTGTCTTTCAGGCTACTATGGATGCTTCTGCATCTCCTTGTCCATTTGTTCGATTTCTAAATTTTTGTTTATGATTAGTTTCTGGGTTGCATTTATAGTTGGTTGTTATGGTGACTTTCAGTTTTTAAGGATTTTCCGCATTTAAATGTTTTGACTTTTGGGTTGAGCTTATGGGGACTCAATCTTCTAGTTAACTAGATTGTTTTACTTTATTTATGATGAATTTGATTTGTTTTAAATGGTGTTGGGATGATTTTAGGTTAGACTTTGATTCTCCCACCAGGTTATTAGTGTGGGCGTCACTCACGTCGGTCTAAATCGTGACAAATATACATATACACTCTATCACAACATAAACTTTTCTTTCTTTTCCAAACGAAACCAGTAATTCCTTCTACTCCAATAAAGCAAAATTTCAAGCAGCTAATGCCAGTTTGAATCAATAGGTATTACAAAATGATAAAAATTCTTAAAAAATAAAAACACTCAGCGTGAACCTATATTTGGAATTACCTGGTAATCGAAAAAGGGAGACTAAAATAACCTCAATTTTGAGGTTCTACATCATGTTCTCAATCTCCACATCATCGTACGACATCCTTGATTGTTTATTTCTTCGTTTTTTTTAGAGATAATGAATTCTTAATTAGATACATGAGTGTATATTTTTCAAATACATAATACCTAATCAGATATATATTTTGACTATCATTTCTCTTTCTCTCCCTTTTGTCTTTCTCCTCTACGGCGAGAGACTAAATTCAACCAAAAAATAAATAAATTAAAGTCATCCCTTTAAGATGTATTTTGTTCTTCTATCTTTACTTGTTTAAATGATTGTTTTTATTTAATTAATTTTAAAAAATTAAGAAATAATTTATTATTTTATTTTTATTATTAAGTATGAATAATTTAAAATTTATTTTTCAATTAGTGAAATGATTTATAAAAATTAAAGATAAAATAATAAAATAAATATTTTATTTATTATTTTTAAAAGAGTATGTCAAATTAATTATAGACGAAGAAGTAGAGTGAAGACAAGCCAAATTTATAAAGTAGATACAATATTAATTAATTGGACCTATTGATGGATTTGAACCGTAATCTCAACTATTTATTTAACTATTAAAAACAAGTTCACAGAAAAAGTCAATCTAAGAAAGCTCCTTTGAATCGGTTTGAATTGACTTATATTAAGTGTTTTCAAATCAAAATAATTTTTAAATATGTTTATAGTGTTAGGATAAAATAAAAAAATATTTTTGAACATTTGATATTAGACTAAAAAATCAAAATAAGTCAAAAGTTTCAATTTCACAATTTCACTCTTTTATTAGGTAGACCTAATTAAGAGTGAGACAATTAGCCATTGACAATTTCTTGGAACACAACTACGTCCATCTACATCTACATAAATAGAACATATAAATTTAATGAAGGAGAATGACCTAAAATTATTATTTAAAATTCTACTAATTACAAGTTGATCAAGTAGGAACAATAATTGGAGCTTGTGGGACCCACCTCTCATTCGGTGTGGACTCCCACCCTAATTCCTTACTATATGACACTTTAAAATGTTTTGGAATCCAAATTTCAGATTTGGATTTTCGTTCTTTTGCAAATCCTCTTTCTTTTTCTTCTACTATTGCCTTTGATTGCTTTGCTTTATCCCAATTTCTAGTTAGGATTGATTGACTTACTTCTGCCCATACAACTGCTGATTCACTTGGCATAACAACCTAATAAACACAAGAAACAAAGTTACTACTATATTAGAAGAGCAAAATGTATATATCTTGTGAGGTTGTATTATTTAAATGATATTTTTTTTAATCATCTATTAAATTAAAGGGAAAAAAAAAAGAATCGTGATAGATTGATATTCAACATTAAAAAATATCGCTTGAATGGAGGCACATGTGATTCATATAGCCCGGCCCTATTTCATGATTAAGACACAGTTGATTGATTAATCATATTTAATTATAAGTCATCCAAATTACTAGTTGTATTAGCAAATTAATTTTGTTTAAAATAATTCACACCGTACAAAACACACAAGAAGTAATTTATTGCTTCTTTTTTCAAATCTATATTTATACAATTGATTGAGTGGTAATCAAGTGAGACGATTAAAATAAGATAGAGCATAGATTAGATAAACAGCCTTATAATTAAACTATTAAATGTTTTTTTTTTTTATAAAAAAAGATTTCTTCCTTGCATTCCTTCCTCTTAGGAATAAAAAAAAGTAAATTAGTTTGGATTGGCATAGGCATAAAACATTTTATTGAATGTATGTTGTGCAGAATCAATAATTTGAATAGAAAGGATCACTATTTTAGTACTCTCTGTCTCATATTAATTATCATATTTTTTCACACTTTCTTTAAAAAAAAATCATAAATAAAAATATTTCTTACTAATTTCTCCTTACCTCTTTTGGAAGTAATAAATATTATTTATTTTTAAAAAATAATTAATTTTTTGAAGGGTAAAATGAAAAATAATTAATTAATTTGATTTTGATTTTGTGGATTAACAAACAATTTTTGGGGATATTTTTAGTAATATTGACAACTAATATGAGATGGATTAGTGTCTTTGAAGAAACTTTTAAAATGACATGAAAGCAAATTTATTTAACCAAATAGATTTCAGTGTGTGCATATTAGTTCCAAATTTCATGCTTTTTTTTTTTTGAGCAACAATATCCATTTTTCTATAAGAATTAAAGAAATATTACCTTTGGATCTTTCACAATAGGAGTTTTCATTCCAGATAGTGATTCCTTTCCATTGTAAATCTCATTCACTTTTCCTGTAGTTATATCCTTAGTTGTCACACTTCTGTGTCAACAAATAAAAAAAAGACATTAATTTTTTCATGTTAGATCAAAAAAATTGAAAAATATTTTTTCTAAGAGTGAAGTCTTCGAATGACATCCACACTGACTATCAACCCCACTTGGTTGAATTTAGCTCATTTGTATCACGTTCATGTGAATTCAATAATTTAATTTATATATAAAATTTAGTAAAATTGTAATAATGAGTAGATATGAACACATAGCTTTAAACATATAGTAGGTTTAATGCTTAAAATCTTAAAAATTAAATTTATAATATTAAAATCTTGAATCCGCCTCTGCAACCACATTTCCGATACTCCCATCACCATCACCCTAATACCCCTACCCCAACTCCATAGTATTTTCCTAGATTTAATTCATACAAATATATTTTGAGATAATATTTTTGGTTTTCACTTATTTACCAACAAACACACAAAAAAAAATCACATATTTTTCATAGAAAACATTTTTCTTCATACCAAACATACCCCTATACCATACACATCTTTTATATTTTGGTTTCTGGTCAAGCTATAGAGGGTATCGCGAGACAAATTGAGGCAGAGGAAAAAATACTAGGTACGCTATTGCTTAGTGTAGCTTTTATGTTTCTCTAACAAAAAACAAATACTTGGAAGGAGGAAGGAATTTATAAGTGAAAATTTACCTATCCCAATGTCCATTGATTTGACAAATTGTCTTTGAAGTTGAAGTGACAAAAATATTGCCTTTAATTGATCTATATCCTTTGTTGCTTAAGAAAGAGGCTCCTTTGTAACATAAATCAGCTTGAAGATCACTTTCTTCACACTTAATTGTTACATTTCCTATCCAGTCAACACCAGGATATGGAAGAAGTTTAATCACCAATTTTGGTGAGTTCATTACATATTTTTCTTGTTTATTTAGAAGCCTCAACTCCTTTTTTCCATGTACCTCAGTTTCAATTTTTGTACCTATACCATATTGAAATCGTCAGTCTTTTAGTAAACGTATATAAGTACATGTTTAGTGTACAAACAATTCAATTATTATGCAAAAGAACTCCAAATTATTCTCTTTCCTTTTGTTAATTGAAGAAATAATTAGAAAATAAAAGAAATAATAAAAGAAAAGAATATAAAGATTGGTTAAAATAATTAATAGTACCATAGAACTTTGGGACAGGATTATGGCACCATATCATTTCAATATGCTCTTTCTCATCAGTTGCATGAAGAGCAGTCACTGGTGGATGGTGGGACACCTAAAATAATAAAACACCAAATTTAGATTTTTTTTTTTTTCAACAATCAATTTCTTATAAAAATGTGTCTTTTTTTCTTTCAATTATGAGACAAAAAACATTCTATAAGTACCAAATGTGAGATCCTTCTATTAAAAAAAAGAAAAAATTCTTAAACTTCAAACCATTATGAACATTTTATTGTGGTTTCTCGACTGGTATGCCGACCGCAGTACAGAATTCTAACAAAGGTGATATCGTACTCAACGAGACTCGAGCCCGAAAGAAAAACTGGCCTAATTGATTTGGGTTCCCAATCGGCCCATTTGCCATCTCTTTAGAAGAATGAAGACAACATCAAATACTAAGCCCAGCTACAACAAGGCCCACCACTTCTTGGGTAATGAAACTTTTCCAATACTCCTAGATTTTAAAGGGAAACTTACGCTAATTCCACTAGTTTAAGAGTTAATTACTTAGAGATATTTTAGTTTACGATATTACGAATCATCTAGAAATATTCAAATACGTCCATATACATATATCTTGGAATATATAGGATCAAAATTAGGTGTAATTTGTTCTAGGTACACTGTATCTAGTGGATTCACATGTATCTGGATACATAACAAATCTCGCTCGCCCCCCTCCCATCTCGCTCACTACTCTCCTATGTATTTGGAATACCAGATATATGTGAATCACACCAGATACATGCAGATACATGTATCTAGTGTGTATCTTGTGTGATTCGTTATGTATCTAACGAATCTCGCTCATCTCTCTCCTTATTTTAGTGTATCTAGTAGCAAAATACATGTATCTAGGTGTATATTCCTTAATATATATCAGGAAACTCTTAATTAATGGTAAGAAACATAATATTTTAAAATTATGTAGTTTATTCAAATAAAATTTATAATATATCCAAACTTCTCTTAGTTAAAATTTAACCATCTCACTAACCTCCTTCTAATAGAAAGAATGAAATTACTAGTAGTATTGAACTTCAACCATAAGAAGCCAAGGTGGATTAAGGAATTTCTCAAATTCCAATAACTTTGACAAATCACTTTATGTGTTTCACTATTGAAAAGTGGTACTCCCTCTGTCCCAATTTATGTGACTTACTTTCCTTTTTAGTCAGTCCAAAAAAATAACACATTTATATATTAAGTAACAATTTAATTATAAAATGTCTATTTTATCCTTAATGAAATAATTTACAGCCACACAAATTTCTATCATTCATTTTGGACCACAAGTTTTAAAAGTCTTCCTTTCTTTCTTAACCTCTGTGCCGAGTCAAACTACCTCACATAAAATGGAACGGAGGGAGTACTAAATATACTATAATTCATAGTTCATGTAACTATGTGGGACCTGAGCCTAACTCAACCCCAAAAGCTAGTTGTAACATCTCGCAATTTGAAATAACTAGGAAGAAGCTAATAATTGGAAATAACCATTTTTGGAAAGGATGGAAATATGGAAAATTTGTTTAAGTTAGGAAAAGTTGAGTTTTGGCCAACTTCAAACAGCCATAACTTCTAGCTCAGGATGAGTTAGAGGTACTTCCAGATATGGTAAAAAAGATCTTGGAATTATCTTTCCAACGCCGCTGAGTTTGCACGATTCCGAGTTTGTATGAGTGAGTTACGCCCATTGGAAGTTGGGTTGTTCAAATAAGGAAATGTCCAATCCAGATTTTTGAAGGGTATTTCAGTCCTTTTCTTACCCAATTAATTTAATTTGTTTAAGTGAATTAATTAAGGGGTCAAATCAGAATGAGATTAGTTTAGTCAATTGAAAATTCAGGCTAGGGTTTGGAGAAAAGAGAAAAGAGGAGAAAGGAAAAGAAAAACTCAGATTTCGCTAAGATCGTGCGATTTGGTGGTGGATTTCGCCAAGGAATTAATCTTACAGGGTATGTGAGTCTTTCATAGCATTGGGTTCATTCACCCACACGCCAAATACATTTCTTGACATGAATTCTTGAATTTGAATGTCATTCTTGAATTGGGCTGAATTGAGAAGTTTCTGAGATCTTTACCTTGAATTTTAGAGTTGTTTTGAATTAGGTTCTTGAGTACATATGCTGGGTATCAAAATCTAAAATGAATTTGAGATTAATATTCAAGTTTAGGCTAATAAGGGCTAAAAAACGAAGAAGGAAAAATTGAGCAGATTTTGGCATGCAAGTCCGCGGACTTGCTCCCCCCAGTGACCAAAAAGTTTCTCCACATCATGGACTCCTCTGTTTCAAAATTTAATTTAGCGAGTAATTATTTAAAACACCTATGCGTCGCGAACTTGTTCCAAGACGGTGATTTCATGACTTTTCTCATGTTTAGCTATTTAAGATCATTCCTAAACATCATGTGATCCTTCCTATCACAAATCAAAATCCTTGAATCCATAATTCAATTCAAGGACCAGTTAAGAGTCAAATCAAGAGCAGTTAAGATCAAAGTCTAGAGAAGTTCTTAAAGTTTTCCAAAAGTCTTTTGCAAACGTTTTAACTTTATTTTAAGACTTAAGTTTTGAGTTCAGTAAAGAGTAAAATTGAAGTTCATTTCTTTAAAAATATATGGGGATTATGTATTCCAAAGGGTTTAAAATGTTTTCACATTTAAACAAGAAATGAAACTTCAATTTCCAAAGAGCCTTCAGGCAAGTTTTCAGAAAAGAGTAATCGTTTTTTAAATGAAGCAAGAGGGGAAATTTTGATTTTCAAAATAGCCTTTGAGCTAAGTTTTGAGCACTAATCTCAAATCACAAAAGAAGTTTGTTTTTTTAAAACATAAGAGCTAATATTATATCATATTTTTGGAGTAGTAGTGAGCACCGATATGGGGAGCGTTCAGAGAACCCACAGCCCCCATAAACCATGTAGGCATCATAGGTAGAAAAAGGTCATACTTTTTAGATGAACCCTTAGTCTTTTAAGCATAGACTAGTGGATCCACTTAGTAGTTCATGTTCTATACATCATCACAATAGCTCCTACGAGATGGTTGTCGGTTAGAGAACCTCTCACAACAGTAATTGTATTCTTATATACACAGTTTATTGTATTTTCACATACATTTCAGATTTTTTTTGTATCATTGCATACACACAGAGTTGACATTATGTTTTTAAATAGCTTTTCTTTATATTGCACTTGTTTTAAACTGCTTTATATTGAAATGAGTTCGGTTATGTTGAGTTGAGCTAGGTAAGTTCTTCAGTTTCTTTCAGATTCCTTTTAAGCTTATGTTGTATTTTTAGCATTCTAACTCGCATACTGGTACATTCAATGTACTGATGCCAGTTGGCCTGCATCTTATTATGACGCAGATACAAGTAACTAGGATCGGCATTCAGTGCATCGTTGATCCAGTGAGCATTTTAGAGTTTGTTGCTGAGCCTCCTTGCATTCTAGGGGACTCCTTTTATTGCTTCCAGTTATTTCATTAGTTTATTAGGATGTCGTGGGGTTTGTACCGACATCCATCTCAGTTGTTTTAGAGGCTTCATAAACAGTCAGTCAATTAGTAGTTCAATTGTCTTTATATTATCATTCATATGTTGTTTACAGACTTCCGTTGCTGTTTTGGCTAAGTTTATATCTCTTTAAAGTTATATTTTGAGATTATTTTGTTAAGTTAAGTTTTCTGCTGAGTAAGTAAGCCAGACCAAGGGTTCGCTTAGGGCCAACAATGATTCTCGAGTGCCGGTCACATTCAGGGTGTAGGCTCAGGGCGTGACACTAGTTCATAAGGGAAAGATATCCCAAGTCCATATAAGGAGACCACCAATCCATTCTCCAACCAATGTGGGACTTTTACCCATTCTAACAGTTCAAACATTTAAAATAGGAAATACATACTTTTATGAGGAGAGGTATTAATACAAAATCTATGATCCTTAGTTATTACTATCACAAGAAAGTCGTTAATATCTCTAAATTAACCCTTTACCTAACAATTGAAAGATATAAAAAAGTTAGTTTCAATAGACCTTCGCTCCAGATGAAATATTTTTAAAGCATTTACATATTATAAATCAATTAAAAGAGAATATTTCTATACCTGTTCCAAGAGAACATTGAGAGAGGATCTAGAGACATGATGAGTCTCACCAAGAATAGGATTATAAGGAGCCACACCAAACATTAACGGCCTCAAAGTGGATATGCTCCAACCCACCACTGATTTCAACCTCTCAAGTGAATTCTCCCCTTTTCCACACTTGCTTAACATGTCATTGTTGATACAATACACTGTTTCCCCATAACATTGCAGCTGTGATTTTGGGAGGTTGAATAATGGAGGTAGCTGAAATTACATTCCCCCCCAAAAAAAAGACTTTAATTATCAATAAAAATAATTCGTAAAACTTCAAGCATGATCAAATTGAGCATGATGTGTATAATTAAAAAAGGTGACATATGTTATGTGACTAACGTATCTACATAGTGAATGCTTAAGAACATGTGCAAATAATTTTCATAATTTAAACTGAAAGTATCTAATAATTAGAACAATACTTTTTCATGTATTCATGTGCTCAATTGAAACAGACTATAATTTAAATGTTTAAGTCAAATACCCTGACAAGTTTAAGAGGCTATTGATGTACGTACTCTATCATAATAGGAGTAATTTATTATATGTTCAAATACTTAATTGAAACAAGTCTTATTACAAGTATCAAACTGAAATGTTACTAGCAAGTTTAACAAGCTATTGAGGTATTCTACATTTCTTTTATTATTTTTGAAACTAACATCAAATAACTCCCATGTTAACAATTGATTCGAATTAATTTATAGTCACTATGCCTAATTTTTATTTTATTTTTGTTTACTGTTCAACATTTGACAATATTCTTTTATTGATTGGATTTTATTGCAATTTCAATTAACATGATTGTTATGGATTAGGTAGATTATAACTTTTTTCCATTTTGTTGTTCCTCTTTCCTTGCCAACAAATAATTCTCAACCTAAACAATTGAAGTAGATACTTGAAGAAAAATAAAGTTGGGGACCAAACTATAAATATAATGTGTCCTAATTGATAAATAATTATATATATTTTATCAATATGGCTGAAAATTCTGTTTGGAGCACCACTCCAAATGGGTTCTACGGTACGCGATTCAAATTTAGTCGAAGCTTCAATATGAGCTTCAAACATCAGGTGGGAAACAAAAAAAAATTATATATCTTTTTTAGTACCATATATTTAGTGAATTGAAACAACAAAGATAATGTATAAATCTAGAACTGAATCGTTAAGAACCAAAAATCAGTAAACCAATAACTAATATCTCACTGAATTGGTTATCGATTTAGTGTGTTCATAAATAAAAAATCAATAGATTGAAGCAGTAATACAAAAAAATTAAATCAAACCAATTGATAAGCAACTATTAAAGTAAAAACTTGCCTGAATACGTGTGAGATCAGATCCTGGCCGTACACTGCTGCAAAGGCTTAAAATTCGTTGGAGCAGATTAGGTGCTCTGTAGTCAGCATCATGTGATTCCTCCTCCAATGATAAGGGTGCTGTTAGAACAACCCTTGGCCCCACCTCTCCTTCTATGACCTACACCCACACACATACAATTTTTTTATTTTATTTTTCACAAAATTTATAATTTTATTTTTATAAATTTTCCTCAAAAGAAATTTAAATTAATATGTGTTTAGTATCACTATTTTATGGTTAGGTGTATGAACAAAGTTGCATGTCGAAAGTTGATAAGAAAAAAAAGTCAGACAAAATATAATGATGCTATTAATAGAGTATATTTATGTTGCTTAACAATTGATATTAAAGCTAATGATTTGACAAAATGAGTATGGAGGTGTCATTTTAATTATACATTTACTATGTAGCTTAGAGATGTATACGCCAAAAAGAAGACAAACTTAAATAGAGATATAATACACTTGATTAATATGATTGAAACATAGTGAATATCCAGATAAACCTAAGGTTTATTATGATGGATCATGTCAAGATTGTTGCGTGTACAAAAAAAGGTCTATAATTAAAAGTTGATAAGAAAAATAAGTTATTTATAAAGTTTATGTTTACCTAAAGCAAATTCTAGAACAATTTTATTGTATTTCCCAACTCAAACTATGTTCTCTGTCATTTGAAAAAAAGAAAAAAGATACTAATTAGTGCAAGTACTCTCCAAAGAGAAAAAACACAAAACAGGAAGCATAGAGAAAGTAATAGGATCTTCCTACTTTGTTTGCATCTCAATTATTATTATTTACCAACTCCACCACATAAAAAGGATACTAATGCCTAACCTAGAGTTAATTAAAGTCAAATTAATTAGGTCATAGATTGAGGTGCCAAAATCAAATCAAACATTGTGAAATTTGTTTAAGTTTGGGTGGATTATTGACTCATTCATTTATTAGTTCAATCTATTTCAGTTCAATTCATTTCAGCCTATTAAAAATTAGGTTGACATATAGGTAGTTCAAATCGACTCATGAAAAATCTTGTCAAAATTTTATTTAATATGTATATATAGCTATAGTAGAAAAAAATATTAGGTACTAAAAATTGTATAAAAGAATAAAATAAAAAACAATTAAAACTCAGTAAAATTTAAACATGTTGGATTACAAATCCGTTTCAACCCAAATAATTTTTAAGCTTCAAATTATTTTGATTTATCCAAATTCAGTCCGATCCATCATTTACCACCTCTAGTTATGAATAATGAAACAAATATAATTACTATTGAATCTAACAATGAAGATACATCAAAGGGATGAAAACAAGTAATTTTCTTGTAGCCACAAGAAGAAATCACAATGTTTAAATTCTATGTACTGATGGTTACTAAAAAAGAAATAATAATAAAAGAGTATAAAATAATAAAGTTAATAATATATTTTATTAACGATAAATTAGTGATAAATTATATTAAAAAATAATATTATATTAGCTAAAGACAATTTGCAACAAACTAGCGATAAACTTCATAGTTAATTCTTATGTTTTTTTTTTTTTTGTAGCAAGTGTAGAAATTAGATCATCTAAATAATATTTACATGCAATTGTACTTTGATTTAAAAAAAGTAGAGTAATAATCTGATAAATAAGACAAACATAATTATTTGTTACAATAGGTTAAAACACAATGATAACATATAAAGATATACTTCTACATCCTTTAAAATTCAAAGTTTCAAATTATCTAAACTGAAAAATACTACTCCTAGGATACTGTGCCAGCTCTGCCTAAATATAATGAATCAGGTTAAAAAAGTGATTAGCAGAAGAGCTAAATTGCTAGAGAAAAATACCCTCAAAAGAAGCAAACCTAAATTAAAAATATCACTAACTTCCAGAAGAAATTAAGCAAAAATATTAATTAATTAATTAGTACTTAACTTAATATTACTGTTGTTATCCAAGCATAAATATTCCAATTGAATTATTTATTATTTAAGCATAGTATATATATTGGCCTTTAGTAATTGTTCCCTACTTGAGCATTGTGAACATTTCTTTAAAAGTGTGTTTGGTACCAAAAAAATAAAAAAAAAATCCAGAAAATAATTTTTTGAAATTAAGTAGGTTTGTTATTCATCTTTTAATATTCAATAAGTAATTAAAAAAATATTATTTCAAAAGTATTTATATACAATTTAGTAAAATATTTTGGGAGTGGGGAATGGGGGTTCAAGATGGTCTGGCAGAGCCAAGATTAGAAGTTTGGGGGGTTCTAAATCAATTTGTTTGGGGTTCACAAGTTAATATACATAACTTTTTTTTTTAATTTAATAATACAAATATATGGTCTACGAAAAAGCTGATGGATTCGTTTGAACCCATGAACCCCCACCTAGCTCCGCCTCTGAGGATGGAGTGGATTGTGAGGACGTTGGGTGGGTAGGTAAGGAGAAGATAATAGATCTAAAATATCATTTATAAAATTTATTTTTTTTGGGAAAATTATTTTCCTCTTTTTATAAAAAATATTTTTTGTAACATGCCATCAAACGTAAGAAAAATAAAAAAAATATATATTTTACTCCTTACCAAATATATGCTAAATTTGAGCTTTTTCGTGAAAAATATCCTAAAAGAAGTTTAGATATTTTAAACCATTTGATCACCACCAAATAAAGGGAAGAAAAAAAAAGAGAGAATTAAAAAGATTCCAAACTTTTTGAAATATCAGAAAGTGTATCAAACTTTTTTCTTTTCTCCATAAAAGAAATTAAAAAGAAGAAAACAAGAAAAAGTTGGGGGAAAAAAGCGAACTAAGACGTGCACGAAAAAGAACACATCAAAAGAGGAGAAAAATTTTAAAAATAAATAAAAAATATCACAATCTTAGTTGATTTTTTTAAAAAATAAAATAACATTGACACTATTAATCACTAAATTAGTATTTTAGTTTAATTTCAAACATTAATCGATAATGTCGTAGAGTCACTACCCAAAAAAAAAAAAAAAAAAATAGAATTAGCCCCAAACTTCGTCAATTAAAAAATTGATGATATATCATTAGTCGTCCCTAAATAAAATTAACGATAAATTTTACATTTAACAACATAATTCGTCAATAATTAAATTATATCTTTTTTAATAGTGAGTATAATAGTCTATGAACACTCGTTCAAATAATTTTAAAATTTATGAATTATATAATAATTCAAATCAATATATAATGTTATTAGGTTAAGACTTTAAATAAATATTAAACTCACCTGAACCTGTTAACTTATAAGGCATCTCCAACCCAAACATCAAATTTTACACCAAATTTGATGTCAACATTATTTTAGTATAAATCAACTTCAACCCACTGTACCAAATTTTACACCAATTTTTTTTTTTCTCTCTTCATTATTATATTATAATTTCTTATTTCATTTATATTTTCTTATTTCATAAAACAAATTCTTTCTAAAACATTCACCATATATAATTCATATTATTTTCTTTTATAGTCGTTTCATAAAAAATTATTTTATACCATATTTTTTTAAATAATACAAATTGCTAGCAAATATTGGATGGTATTGATGATCCAAATGTTCGTGAATTTTTTTGACAAGAACAAATTCGAATAATGAAAAAAAGAAGTCAACAATTTCAGCAGCCGCAACCACAACCAAAACAATTTTTGACCCCATACAATCCATATTTTAATAGTATTGGTGGATCTGGAAAGAATCTGCCAGATTATTAAGTTATTGTTGTAATTTTTTTGAATTATTATGTTTTGTTGTACTTTTTAAAAGTACTATGTATTTTATATTTCAATTTTGATGTATGTTAATTACTACTTTGTTGAATATTTATTATTTTCGGTTATTTTTAAGTACATTGTACTATTTGTTTAGTAATTTATATGTTTGCATTTTTAATTTTGTTGAAAGTTAATTGTACTTATATCCAATTATAATTTATAGTAGAATTAACATAAATTTAATTTTAAAAAAAATTCATATATAGAAAAATTAATTTATAAAAAAAACTAACTTTTTATATCTAAAATTAATATTATAAAAATATTACAAAAAAAATTAAATATACAAGAGATTTAATTAAAACGTATAATTTATATAATGTTCAATTAAAAGTTTTGTATAATGAAATAATTTTAAAATATTTAATAAAGTGAATTGGTGTGATGAATAATGTTACACCAAATTTGATGTAACACTATTTACACACCAAAATAGTGTAAAATTTGGTGTTGGGTTGAAGCTCCAAAACACTAAATTTTACACCAAATAAAAATTTGGTATAAAATTTGGTGTTGGGTCGAAGATGATCTAAGTCAAGTCTACCTGTAATATATGATGCAAGCAATTTTGTGACACTACCTACCTATAACTCATAATAGCAAAGAAATAGTTAAAAAAAATAATTATGATACACCAACTTTTGTCGTACTATTTTTAATTTCTCTTTATTAATATTCCTTTTCTAAACTGAGTAGTCCAAAAAAAGAATAAAAGGAATAAATATGGATTCCCCAGAAAACTTACTTCATTTTCAAATGGTATAATTGAACAAAGAAATTAAAATCTAATATTCAAAACATATGATAACAATGTATTCAACGCAATCTCAAGAAAGTAAAATTTCACAAGGTGTAACGTGTACACAATTTTATATCCATCTAGTCAAATTGAAAAGATACAACAACAACAAGGTGATTGCACAAATAAAATATAAAC
The DNA here is from genome assembly GCA_037074985.1 of Solanum bulbocastanum. Taxonomy (NCBI): domain Eukaryota; kingdom Viridiplantae; phylum Streptophyta; class Magnoliopsida; order Solanales; family Solanaceae; genus Solanum; species Solanum bulbocastanum. Next base: position 5,441,304 of record CM073603.1, on the reverse strand, counting down.
ATAGTGTTGTATACGCAAGCTCATAAAGTTGAAAAGATAAAACACTAACAAGAACAACAACATATGCAATGTAATCAGACAGATAAGATCGGATCATGATGATATATACCTAATCTTAGATGTCGTGAAAATTTAAATGATTACGACATAAATAAAGAGAGAAGGAAGAAGAAGTTACCATTGAAGGATGATGAGAAGAAGTTGGCGAAGAAATAGTTGTTGTGTGGAGAGAGATAATAATTATACTAATAAAATATCAAAGAAAGAGAGAAAAAAATATGAAGTGAATTTAACAAAGCAAAAAATGGGAGGTTTATATGGGTTTTGGAGTGCCGGCTACGTGGCTTGTTCCTTCTTCCTAGGGCCCCGTTTGTTGTTCAGATTGATTTAAAATTAAAATTTATATATATATATATATATATATATATATATATATATATATATGAAAATTATTTTAAGAAACTAAATTTTTATACGATTTTATTATTGAGTAAACCATAGTTTATAAATAGAATATCGAGATATTCTAAAGAGTTGAATTAATTAACATATCATATCTATTTGTGTTTTTCTTATAAATAAATATTTGTAATTATATGTTATTATAAATTTTTAAATTAAATATGTGTAATTTACAACGATTTATTGATTCAACGAATCAATAATTGTAGTAACTCTAGCTATTCTTTGAGTTTTATATTTTAAAAAAATTTAAAATCATAACTTGGGATTTAAACTCCTAGCTTTTGGGAACTTTTGAAATTTGAAATAGAAATTGAAAGTTTTGGGTATATCTCATAAATTAGCACTTATTTTAAATAAAATTTTAAAAAATCTTTGAATTGTGGTCCCCAATCTCAAACGCCTACAAAGTTTTTTTTTTTAAGTTTCTCGTTTGATGTTTGGAATTTATATTGAAGCTTCGATTAATTTGAATTTATAATGTTTAAAATTCATTTAAGGAAAGCATTCTTATTAATTAAAAAACAACTTATTAATCACGACTCATGCCAAAAAATTTTAATTAAGAATAAAAAAATTCTTCTATCACATCATAATTCTTGTGACTCTCTCTCTTTTTCATGGGAAACGAACATGCTTTTCTTTTTCTTTTTTCAGATTTGTTATCTTATTTGCTTTTTGCACCAAAGGATTTAGTTGGCATTTAAACACACAAATAAAAAAGTGTACTAAAAGAAGAAGTTGTAAAAGATTCAAAAAGTTGAAGTCACATTTAGGAATGAATTTAATTTGAAAAAAAGCTAGAAGTTTTGTGTGGAAAATTCACTTGAAAATTGGTCAAAATCATTTTTAAACTTGAAACTCATTTTCAATTATTTTATTTTTTTAGGTAGAAAAAGTGTTTGAGTTTGAGTTTAAGATTTTAAACTTTAGAAGTTTGAGTTTCACACTAGAAGTTTCAGGTAGAAAAAGTGTTTATTTTTTTTAAAATTAAATATTTGATTAAGTTTTTGGAAAGAAGTAAGTGTTCATTTGGAGTAACAAAAGTTATTTTACATATGATAAAAAAATAGTACTTAGTTTTTTTTTCTTTCCAAAAGTACTTTTTGAAAAGCAATTTTGAGAAAAGTAAAATATAGAAGCACTTTTAAAAGTTTTGCTAAACACTAATTGTTGCATATAAATATTTTTAAAAATTTATTGGTCAAACACAAACTGCTTCTTACCAACAGTATTTTTACAGAAACATTTTTGAAATATACACATCTTTAAATAAGCTAATTTTAAAAGTTAGACCAAATAGACTATTACTAGTGAGTTTATTAGGAAAAAAACTAGCATCACTCTGTTTTAATGTATATGACATATATTTTTTTTAGTCAATTCCAAAAAGAAAAACATATTTTCTTATTTGATAAAATATCTAATGACACTATCAATATTTTACTTATATTAAATTCCACTTATTTGACAAAAAGTCTCCAAAGATATACTCTTTTTAAGAATAATTTTGAAATATAAAAAATAAATTAAAATAATAAAATATTTTAAACCACAAAAGAATATTTATACTATGATGTCAAATCTAAAAGAAGGTATTATTATCTCATTTATTACTTAATTATTATAAATAACTTTACATAATTTAATTGATCTGAATTAGGGGTGAAGAGTTAGTGAGTGAGGGGCATAAAAGATTTTTGCTTTCAATATTATTTGTTTTTTTCATGTTGTCAATTTCTACCTAACATACTCTGCCAAAAATTCATCTGTTCAATTTTTCAAAACTCAAATTTTAGTTTGTCCAATACTATATAGTACACTGGATTCTTGATTTTCATATTTGGACACAACTTTATTCTTCTAGATTATCATACATTTTCTACCGTCATGCGATTCGAATCTTAGCTCAAAAGTATGAGGTGTTATTCCTGAAAGCAGTTATTTTCGAAGACTACAAACACCTTAATTAGGTATGGGCATAGTATGATCGATATCGAAATTGAAATTCTTAATACCGCGGTTTGAATATTATAGTATTTGGTATGTATTTTTAATTAAAGCTTGGTATTCATATTCATAAAGAAAAATACTGAGATACCGAATATTGTACTGGAGTATCTAATTACACATAAAAAATTCACATATATGTAACTATATAATACTAAAAATATATAAAATAGTAACTAATTACTAGATGTTGAAATTTTGACTACTTTATCTTGATTTAAATATTTTTTTTGGGTGATTGATATTAATAAAGAGAATTGTTGTACTTTATTTTAAATATTTTTTATATTTGTAAGGTATTAGTATGATATATTAATTGAGCTATTTGTTGAAAAATTAAAGTCATAATTTTTATTATACGAATATATGTAAGTCGAAGTTAACCAAACTATGGTCACCAATTTACCTGATATATTTATTCTGTTATATCAAGAATTACAATAGTTTTTCAAAAAAAAAAAATTCAATTCATGATTCTCCAAACTTCATACACGTTCATATTTTTGTGGTATGTGGATTCAATTATTTTTGTTGCAATTTCTGATTTCAAACTTATTTTCCAATGGAGATTTATCCACTGTACTTTTTTTAATAGTGTTCAATGGGATAATGATAATAAATTTGTCAATTTTGTTGTTGATTGTGCTGTTATTGGGTCTACCTTTAACTCAAAAAAAAAGAAAAAAAAATTAGTTGAAGCAATTTCAAAAAATATCAAAATTGATAGTAAGTCGAATGCATTAGAAATTAAGTTTATTTCAAAGGATGACTTGATCATATCTATCCTAATCTACAATGATACTAGTGTTCAAATTTATATTAAATCGAAAAGGAAAATTTTGAAATTCATTGATTATGCACTTTATATAATCGTGAAGGAGATTGATAATGATTCAATTGCTACGAGCTGGAATTGTTTAAATAGAGGCAAAGTTATACAAAAGGTCGATACAATAGATATGATTGAGTATTAAGGTGATAGTGAATCTATTGAAGAAAAAAAACATTCAATACAATAGATTACATGTTGTAGAGAGTGGTTAAGGAGGAACAAGTTTATAATTACAAGAACAAGGAGACTTGTTATATATAATCTAATACATAACTACGATGTATGAAATAATTTTCAATTTAAAATCACAAAATTAGGGGGGGGGGGGGGGGGAAATCTAGGTAAAGTAACAATATTATATTTTGGTATAAATATGTATAAAATATATACATATTGACTAAGTGGCTCATCTGTTGTGTGTATATATATTCTAGATATGTGTAAAAACTTGTATATCAATGTATTTTGTTTTGAGTAATTGTGCATAACATAATGTGTTCTCTAATTTATATGAAATCACCAATGTTTTAACCAAGTATGTTGTAGTTGTTATACACAGTGTTCACGGTTTGGATAAAAATCGATCAAAATCGAAAAATTGAATCAAATCGATTAAATCAATCGATTTTATTTGAGTTTGGTTTAATTTTAGATTTTTAAAAATTAATAGTATTTGATTTGATTTTGAATTTATTCAAATAAACTAAAAAGATAACGAACTGAACTGACAAATTTTACCCTAATTTATTTTGTGAATAGATAGGTCACTTCTTCATGAAATTTTTACATCTCCCATGGTCCATAATCTATGGACAATGTACGACGTATCGAAAAAACTTTATAGAAATGATGTGGTGGAGAATTGAAGAGTTAAACGCCCACAAATTATTACAAATATTTTAATTGAGTTATTGAGAAAAAAGAAAAAATTATTCAATCGTTATCCTCACTATTTCAGTAAAAAATATTTTCCTCGTTACGATTATCCAATTAGCTTGTTAGAGGAAATGAGGTGGAAAACTATATTTTACTCTATGATTGAAGTACTTCACCTAGGGCTGGGCATTCGGTTCAATTTGTAAATTTAGGTTCGATTTTTCGGTTTTCGGTTTGCCCAAGTGTGAAACCAAACCAAACTAAAATAAATTCGATTTGGTTCGGTTATTATAATTTCAGTTCGATTTATTTCAATTTGGTTTTTGGTTTAACCAAATTTAACTAACCGTGGCCTGTGACATACTGGCATATGGATAATTTTAGTAAATTGAAAAAATAAACTTCAGAAATGTAGGAATTGAAAAAAAAAAAAAGTCTTCAGAACAACTAACAAGTGCAAACTTCAAAAGTGCAAGTATTTAACATTGTCATATTCTTTTGCAGGAACTCAATAAGTGCATATTCTCATCTCTTGTGAGCACAACTCAACACGTGCTGCCGTGCAGGACACAACTCACAACTTTTGTGAGCACAACAAATGCATATTCTCTTCTCTTTACAAATTACAAGCAGGTCACAAGTCACAAGTCACAAGTCACAACTCACAAGCCTTTTACTTTCACAACTCACAAGTTTGTCAGTTAAAAGCAGAAATGGAAAGCAGTTTGACTAATGTTGCAACAAGCATTTGCTACCAAGGAGCAGACAAATTTCAACAAACATTTAACTTGCAACTTACCATATCATTGACAAAAATATCCAAACAAAACTGATAATTCTTGTCCAAGCAGTCCGGCAGGTAGCAATATTAACAAACTAGTCGAAATAAGAATAAAAAAACTATCAAGAGTCAAGACAACAACACTACACAATTCAACAAACTTGTGCCCAACCATAAAATATAGTTAGCTACAAACTAAAGTCTAGCTGCCAGTAGGTAGCATTGCAATTTGTAGCAACCAAAAGATTTAGAAAACCAACAAAGCATTGTTGTGCAACCTCCAGTGCAATAGCTCCCAAGTTCCAAGTTCCAACAGATAGTAACCAAGAAAATAACAAAACATTGATGTGCTTGCGAGAAAATAGAACTCTTTAGACAAATGATCTACATTTCATAATAGAATATATAAAACTATCAAGCAAGTTATGTAAATAAGTTCTTTACTTATCCGTTACCAGTTACCACGCATCACTAGTTGATAGTTGAACTTACAAGTTGCAATTATATATCAATAATACTAGATTCAGTTCCACTACAAGCAAAATCTAAAAAAATATGAAAGAATTTATTAGTTGTTAAGAAACATAAGTAAGAAAATTATTTTCAAGATAATTAATACAAATACCAAATTCTTACCAAGTTCAAGTTGCTCAAGATACTCTAAATCTTCCTCAATATTGATTGGAAAAGGCTCACTTCTAAGTCAATCTTGAACACAAATAGGAGATTGCACAAGTTTAGGAGTTAATGAACTCCTAAAGGGATCAAGAACACGACCTCCTCTGCTGAATGCACATTCTGATGCGACACTTGAAATGGGAATGGCAAACACATCACGAACCATCTCCGCGAGAATAGGAAATCTCGGCTCATGAACTTTCCACCACATTAAATATCAAAGTCATCACTATTTGGCTCAATATCTTTAGCAAGATATCTTTCCAATTCTGATTTACTACCTGAACTTCCACTAACTTCTTTATGCTTCTCAAATTATTATTTCGTTCTCATTCTTCTTGTATTTACAAAGTTGTCACAACCACTCACATTAGATATACTTGATGAGTTGTCAGATGAAGTGGGTGAAGATGGTACATGTGAAGAGCTTTTTGAGGATTTCTTAACATAATAATCAAACAATTTTTTCATGTATTTTTTCACTTCTGAACATAGCTTGTCCCTTACTTCTTTTCCAACCATATCCACAATTGCAAATGAAACATTATCAAGCTTGTTACAGGGATCCAACACAGATGAAATAAAGATCATCTTGTTCATTTTATGTGGTTCACCCCAATACTTTTTGACCTTTTCATTCTTACTTTTTGCCATTTCTTTCAAATGACCATCTTCATTTTCCATCATCTCTTTCAAAATAAGATTAAGTTCAGCAATTTCAACAAAGTGTGTATTGCTAGTGACATAATTAGAACCAAAGACCTTCAAAGTAAGTACATAAAAAGTTTCAAGAAATTTCACCATAGACCTCACATTTTTCCAGTCAGCACTTGTAAGAATATCACTGGTAAGAATATTTGCACTAGTCCCATCTTCAGCACTAGTTCCATCTTCATCTTCAAAAGAAACAAAAACAAAGGTACGAAGATGATTCAAGTATCCAATATCATAAAAACTATATCTTTCAAATGCAAGCTCAAAATGTTGTGCTACATCAACCATCGAATATATAGAGTTCCACCTAGTAGGAACATCTAAACATAATGATTTCTTTCAAGTTATTAATTGAGATTCACAACATTCTTTGAACTTTCTAAGTCTTGTGGGAGATTGTTTAATATAATTCACAGCTTGTCTCACTAGCTTGACAGACTTACCAATTTCCTTCAACCCATCTTGCACAATAAGATTAAAGATATGTGCCATACACCTCACATGAAGATGGTCACCATCCATAATGTTAGTTCCCCAATTACTCAATTGTTTAGACATTTCTTTCACAGTAACATCATTAGAACTAGCATTATCAATTGTAATAGTAAACACATTATCCAAATCCCATTCAAGCAAACAATTAGTAATGCAAGCCGCCATATCCCCGCCCCTATGACTAGAAATAGGACAAAAATTTATTATTCTTTTATGCAAAGTCCAATTTCTATCTATAAAGTGGGATGTCAAATACATGTAGACGATTTTTGTATAGAGGTCCAAGTATCTGTCGTAAGACAAACTCTTGGACATGCTTCTTTGAAAACCTCCTTCAAAAATTGTCTTTCTTCAAGGTATAGTTCATAGCAATCTCTGGTCACGGTTCTACGAGAAGGAATATGAAATTGTGGCACTGTAACTCTCGTGAAGTTTTTAAAACCCTCTTTTTCAACAAAACTAAACGGTAGCTCGTCAAGAATTATCATTTTGGCTAAAGCTCTCCTACTTTGTGCTTGGTCAAATTTTCAAATGCTAATTACCTCTTCCTGTGCTCCCGTTGAAGATGGTAGAAAATTAATTAGATTTTGACCTTTATCTACGGTGTTACAAGGAAATTTAGGACATATTCTCATATGATTATTCAATGATGACGTACCATTATTCGATGTAGAAGCTGCATAAGGTTTCTCACAATACTTGCATTTGGCTTTCTTAGCTCCACTTTCATCAGTGAACTTGTCAAAATGCTTCCAACAAGTAGCTCTAGGTTCCATGATTTTTCTTTTATTTGAAGTATCAACATCAACTTCAACCCCATAGGGAGATGAGGTGTTAGGTTTGCTGTCATTTGAAGCTCCACTTTCACTTATCCGACTTCCAATTTGCGTTATCTATAAAAAAAGTGAAACAAACAAGAATAACAACAATCAGAAAGACGCAGACCACAGTACATTACAGTTCACAAATCACACAAATAATCACAAAGTTGCATCACTACAATCTCATAGTTGAAATTGAAATGGTCATATTCTTTTGCACATTCCCAGAAGAGGTATTGAAACAAGTGCAAGACACTCTTCTTTATAACTGGGGACACTAACAATATATACAAACAAATGAACCATTCACCACTAATCTATATATATTAATCTTCAAGATTAGCTAAACATTTCAACTAAGACTAAAAATATCTAGTTTGAGAATTTTACATAGTTACCCAAAAAAGAATTTGAGTGCATTTAACATTTTTTTTTAAAATTCTACAATCCACATAAGCAAGTAGGACTAAAAATATGTAGTTTTTATTTTATTTTTTTAATTAGATGTTTAGTTTACCAATTTCATGTTTTTTGAAATTTGGCAAGTTGAGTGGGCAAGCACAACAGTACAGCTCCTGCATTCAGAATGGAGTGGCGGACTTGCAGTGCACCTTTTTTAAGTCACCTTGCAGATACACTTCCATTTGTACTCTCCTCAAAATTCAAAAATCTGTCTAATAGTCCTAGATTTGACGAAAGCAATTCTTTTCTATTTCATTCCAATGATTTCTATATATATATATAAATATAGATATATATATATACACACTTCATCCAAAAATCGTGCAAATAGAAAAGAGTATATATAGCAAAGTGCTTATCCAACTAGAATTTCAGCGATTTTGTGATAAATTTCATGCATATAGATAAACATCAACAATCGACAGATTCCAAAACGGAAAAAAAATGAAAAATGTACTTAAAATTAAAGCAGAGCGACGATAAGGAGATCGATGATCGTTTAGATTCTCAAGTCTGCAACCAATTCAGCGATTTTGTGATCGCAAATTCAAGTTTGAGAGTTACGACTTATGGTGGTCTACTGGTCTGTGTTAGGGAAATCAATTTAGGGATTTCTGATTGGAATTTGGGCCTAATTTGAATATGGGCCGGCTGGGCATGGGCTGACATTTAATTAAGGGGTACATATGATTTCGGTTTTCGATTAACCGAATTTTTTAAGCTAAAAATCGAAAACCAAATCAAAAAACTGAAAAATTGAAAATCGAAATCAAAACCGACCAAAATATCCGAAAAATCGAAACCGAAATTTTAAAAAAATCGGTTCGGTCGATTTTTTCGATGTTAACCATATTATGCCCAGCCCTAACTTCACCAGGCTCGACGATAAAGATACAATTTTTACGAAAAAATATTTAAATAAATAAATTCAAGTGAAAGTGTTAAGATTGAATAGCCCAATCATGTAAATACCAAGAAAATAATGTAATACCAAGAGGGGAGCTAAAATTTAAATAGGTCTTAGGGGACTTTATTTCATTTATTAACATTCCACCTCACGCTCAGTGTTAGTGCTGAGCATTTGGTGTGTGGACAATTTTATGTTAGCGGCTTAACATTGAGTGAAATGGGTTTTGCTTTGATACCATGTAAAATTATATCTTAGACCTATTTTACACCCCAAAAGTTAATTCAAAGGGAGGAAGATTACACTGGCCTTATAAGAAAAACCACACATCTCATTAACTACTAATATGAGACTTTTTTTCATTCATCGACATAATATAGTCTCTTCATCTGATCAGAAATATGGAGTCATACCTTCCGATAACCACCATCATCTTGAAACAAAAATTTGAATGATCTTTATCGATCACGATTGAAATCAATGAATACACAATGATAAGTAAATATATCTTATACACTAATATTGCATTTTAAAGTCGCATGTACATATCTACGTCAAGGGAGAATAATATGACTGATCGATTACGAGTAATCACTTACTTTAAAGAATATTGTTGGTTTAAAAATAATGGCTTAACCAAGAAGTGGAGTATAGATTAAACTAGGTTTTGAAGGACTATTAATTAGTGTCTTAGCATACTTATTATATTTGTACTTCATATTAAGGATTGAAAGAACATTATTGAAATGACAAGTTGAGAGTGAAAAATTTAGAACATATAGTACCTTAATAGGTCCAATTTGTACCAAGCATCTGAAATTTTTACAAACTAGCTTTTTGTCTTTTTATTCATCACAATTGTGCATGTTATTACTATATAGGAAAAAAGGTCTGAAAAATACTTTAATTTTAGCTGAAATTATTGTTACGATGTCAAATTTTATAGAGGACCTTTTACTTCCTACACTATTTAATAGTATATTTTAAAGGTATATATGTGCCCACGTAGATACGTTACTATTTATAATTATACAATATTTATGATGTCCATGTGGGCACATATATACCTTTAAAATATACTATTAAATAGTGCAGGGTAAAAAGTTCTTTTCAAAATTTGGTATCGTTACAGTAATTTTGGTCAAATTTTGAATCTATTTCAGACATTTTTTCCTACTATATATAATAGATAAATGGGTTATAGGTGAGAGTAGTATTGGTAAATGAGCCCATATTTTGATAACTCGCCCATAATTTAATAGATTGGGTGGGTGATTTTTTATATGGATAAAATATGGGTTGATATATCCATATTTAACCCATAAAAATATGAGTATTCATAGATAAAAATATAGATTAGTCAAATGGGTTAAGTTCCAACTTTTACACACTCAAAATTCATGATATCACTAAAAATGATGTAATTTTTCTTCCTTTTTATGCTCTTCCGTATAACTAATGATTTCTCTTTCTAATTGAAAATGTGAAGTCTTTGATCCTCCAATATATATATATATAAATACACATTTCATTTGTTAATATTTTTTTTTATTTGCTTAATTTTATAGTGGATAACAAATAATAGTTTAAAATAAGCAAATCATATATTAATATTGATAGTGCTTAAAGTGCATTAGGCACGTTTTACTCCTAAAATTCAAATATTAATTTACTTTGTAAATAAAAATATTTTCCCTTTATTATTATACAAATTGAATTTATTTATATTGAAAAGTGATAGGATTTTTTCATTTTTTTTTTTTTTTGCTTTTATGATACAATAAAACTAAATAAATTATTTTCAACATTTTTCATCAAAAAAGAAGACTAAAATATTTTCTCCATATTGAAATCTAAAGTATAGTACTATTTACTCATAAAAATATGGGTGAAACTATATTTTACCCAACTCATTTCTCAAAAACAGGATCCATCTTCAGAGGGAAAAAAAAACGATCTACACCATTAATTTGTAATATTCCGAAGAAAATATTATAATAGCCACAATAGGATATTGCACGGCAAAGTAAAATTAAAAATCTAGATCTTTTTTTTGTATCTGATAACAAAAATATATATATCTAAGTGTATTTTCTTCAATATAAAGTATGATTTTGTGTATCTAATAGAAAAAATGCATGTATCTAAGTGTTTTTTCTTTAATATAAAATAGAAAGCTCTTAATTCATGGTAAGATACGTGGATTGTGGGTGTCAATGGTTTTAATAAAAAAAATATAATTACGAGGATTGTAGGACTAGAACACACAACCCTAAGGAATTTTCACAATAACTTAACCACTAAACTAAAACTTTAACTTCCGTTAAAAAAGCGTCAATACTTTTATATATATATTTATAAACCAAAATTTGACCTTTATATACAATGTAATTTTCCGGCGAGGGATGTCGCTTGACACCCCTTAAGTAAGGATGGGTTCGCCCTGCTAATAAGTGATAGTTTATGTACAAAACTTACCCTCCCAATAATTTAACTATAAAACTCAAAAACCAAAAGATATATAATTTAAATACATTCTTGACACTTCACTTTAATGTATTTCATGAATAGGTAGGTCATTTCTTCCTTCAATTCTCCTATGGCCTAAGGATAAAGATGTATCCAAGATTTTTTTTTTATAGATATCACAAAGTTGAGAGTTAGAACATTTAATGAAAATTGAGCTTGAAATCTAGATATGCTCTTCTCCAAATCCCCCCTATTAATTACACTAATAGTCATGTACACATCAAACTTTTGTTGGACTACGGAGGAGTTCAATTTCAATTAGAATTCTCGGAGGTTATTCTATTCTAAATCTTAATTCATATATACAAAGAATAATATATTCTCTTAAAGAAATATCTCAAAATTTTCATAAATTCATAAAATACTCGTAAAGAGATCAGGATGTAGCTAAATTTTTCTCAAAAATTAATAAATAATTCAAGAAGATCCAAATCAAGAAATATACTATTAACACCCTTGAATCAATGAGGTAATATATATTCCTTTGAAGAGGCATCTCGAAAATCACAATAATTTATTGAATATTCACAAAGAGATTAAGATGTGGCTAAACACTTCTTGACAATCAATATTTCAAGAACATCCAAAAAATCCTTTTACATGAAAATTAAATAAATTCGAGAAGGTCCAAAAAATCATCCTACCTTCGAGAAAGATGCTATTAACATTCCTTAGAATCACGATTAATATATCATGATAACGTCAATAGACCACATAGCGAGTACTCTATATATATATATATATATATATATATATATATATATATATATATGTTGTGAACTGCTAAGTTAGCATATTATAGAGTATAGAGAGAGTTTGTTATCTAAAATTGAAAGCATATCAATATCAACATAGCAACAATGGTTAACATGCCCAAATTCTTGTAGTTTCTTAGCAATCTTGTTTTGTTACCTATAACAAATAATAAATTTATATAATTTAACTTATATAAATTGGGGATGAAGAGAGAAGAGTGACTGAAGGGCATAACAATTTTATTTTATTTTAAATATGATTTACTTTTGGGGACAAGCAACTGGCCTCTTTCCATTCCTTAATTTCTTCAAAGTAATATTTCCTTCCTCTCAAATTATTCATGGTGATTTTAAAAAAATAATTATCTCAAATTATTTATTCTTTTAAGAATTTAATATAAAATTAATTGGTATTATTTTTTATATTTAACTTTTAAAATTAATTATTCTTGAATTATAAACACCTCAATAAAATAAATATTTAATAAAAAATATTATATCTTAAAATATAAACAAAAGTAAATAATTAAAATTTCTCTAATTTGAGATGGTGGGAGTATATCTATTTAGCACGACCCAGACCGAACAAATAATCTAAAAACTAAGGCATTTAAATCAAACACTAAGGAAATAAAAATAGAGTTCGCATAAACTCTAACAAAAGTCTAACAATAATAACTAACAATGCGGAAGAATAACCTAGAACTTGAAAGTCAATGTACCAAAACATTCTAACAATGAACCGAGTCTAAACAAGAAGGAATACAACCCCAACTAATGAACTAATCAACTAGCTGAAACACTCACTTAACACCATAGAGGTAATGCTACCATATCTTAAGAGCAAATACTACCGCTGCCAATTCTAAATCATGTATTGGATAATTCCTCTCATGCACCTTCAATTGGCGCGAGGTATAAGCTATAACTTTCTTATCCTGCATCAACACAACAACCAAACCAGAATGAGAAGCATCACAATAAATAATAAAATTTTTACCTTCAACCGGTAATGCTAGAATAGGTGCGGTGGTTAAAAGAGTCTTGAGCTTTTGAAAGCTCTCCTCACACTTTTCAGTCCATTCAAATGGTATCTCCTTTTTGGTCAAATTAGTCAACTTAGTGGCAATAAAAGCAAAGTTCTTTCCAAATTGACGATAATAGCTAGTGAGCCCAATAGAACTCCTAACTTCCGTCACAGAGCTAGGCCTAACCCAATTTTTAACCGCCTCAATCTTTTGGGGATCTATCACTACACCTTCTTTTGAAACTGCATGCCCCAAAAATGCAACCGATTTCAACCAAAATTCATATTTAGAAAATTTAGCATATAACTTTTGCTTACCAAGAACACTCAAAACACTACGAAGATGGTTGGCATGCTCTTCCTCACTTTTTAAATAGATCAAAATATCATCAATAAAGACTATAACGAATGTATCAAGAAATGGTTTGAACACCCCATTCATCGAACTCATGAAAGCTGTAAGCGCATTGGTCAAACCAAAAGACATAACCAAAAACTCAAACTGCCCATAGCGAGTTCTAAACGCAGTCTTGGGCATATCCTTAGGCCTAATTTTCAACTGATGGTAACTGAATCTTAGATCAATATTAGAGAAAACCGCTGCACCTTGCAATTGGTTAAAAAAATCATCTATTCGAGGCAAGGGGTATATATTTCAAATAGTGATGCTATTTAATTATCGATAATCTATACACATTCTCATACTACCATCCTTCTTCTTAACAAACAAAACTGGCGCAACCCATGGAGAAGCACTAGGGAGAATAAATCCCTTATCAAGGATCTTGGATTTGAGTCTTGAGTTCTCTTAATTCTACCGGAGCCATACGATATGGAGAGATAGAAATGGGACGCGTACCAGGCTCTAAATCAATGCAATAATTTATATCTCTATCCGGAGGCATACCAGACAAATCATTAGAAAATACTTCTATAAATTCAGACACCACAGGAATAGACTCAATGGATGGAGCCTCAATCTCAACATCCCTAATATGAGCCAAATAAGCCAAACAACTTTGCTCTACCAGTTTACTAGCCCAAATGGAAGGTATAATCTTAGCTTGCTTAGGCTTGTACGCCCTTTCCCACTCTAATTTCTCCCTTCCCAAAATTTCTAGAGTTACAGACTTAGTATTACAATTAAGCACAGCAAAATAGGGAGACAACCAAGTCATGCCTAAGATTATGTCAAAATCAATCACATTCAAAATAACTAAATCAATCTAAGTCTGAAATCCCATAAACAAAATAGGACAAGCACGACAAACATGGGTAACTATGACTGACTCTCCAACATGGGTAGAAACACGAATAGGGCATCAAGAATATCACAAATCATATCAAAATATGAGGATATCATAGATAAATATGAATAAGTAGAACCCGGATCAAACAACACATTAGCCATCTAGTCACAGACAAGAATAGTACCTGTGATCACTGCATCAGTCGTCTCCGCTTCATTCTTGCCCGAAAAAGCATAACACTGAGCCTTATCATCATGACGAGCCACTTCCCTGCTTGGTTGCGCATTACCCCTACCTCAGTTACCATTACCATTTCCTTTACCTCCACAGCCTCGCTTAGTACCTCCTCGCTCACCTTGTGGATGCCCTCTATTATTATTACCATTTCCCGCAGGTACCACTGTTGTAGTCTACTACTGCGCGGACTCAAACACATGTGGATGGGGACAATCTCTCCTCATATGTCTAGGTTCTCCGCAGTTGTAACAAGTACGATCAAAAGATGGTCTACCGCCTGTCGAAGGCGCGACTCTCTAGCTATCTTGAAAATTATGAGATGGAGTTTTCGAGTAACTACCTGTAGAGGCGGGCATAGCAGACTGAATTGGCTTGGCTGCAAGTGTTGGCCTTTCGGACCCCTTGGAATAATAACCTTGAAAGTTCCCCGAGTTATTGGCCCTTATTGCCCATGCCTTAGCTTGAC
Organism: Solanum bulbocastanum; assembly: GCA_037074985.1. NCBI lineage: Eukaryota > Viridiplantae > Streptophyta > Magnoliopsida > Solanales > Solanaceae > Solanum > Solanum bulbocastanum. The sequence goes on along the minus strand of CM073603.1, from coordinate 5,426,002 downwards.
CGTCTTGCCTCACCCCTTCCACTTTCTTAACATATAAGTCATATGAACAGATAATACTTGCAACTCATAATTTAATCCCTAATAAATAACTAAATTCTCTCTTTCTCTGTAGTCACCAATTGAGTAGCATATCTAGAAAAAACATGGAACTTGGCCTTATAAACAGCCATAGTCATACCACCTTGCTCCAAAGCCATGAACTCATCTTTCTTGCGATCCCTCAAAGTCCTAGGCATATACTTCTCAAGAAACAGAGCATGAAATTGGGTCCAAGTGAGTGGAGGTAAAGTAGAAGATCTGCATTTCATATAAGCTCCCCACTACTGCTTAGCCTCACCTTGAGTTAGAAAGACACAAACTCAACCCCATGCTGATGAATAATACCTAGTTTATGAAGCCTCTCATAGCAATTTAGAATGAACTCATATGCATCCTCATTCTCAAAACCAAGAAACACGGGAGACTTTAGCTTCAGAAACTTAGTCAACATTTCATGCTCATTACCAGTTATAAGAAAACCTAACAAAGGACGGAAGAAAGCATCATTACTTTAAGTCCCACCCACCTTGGGGGCAGTGTTAGCAATATGAGGATTAGTAGGGGCTTGAGTTGCTTGGGCAGAAAGAAACACTCCAGGACTAATCAATCCCTTTAAGAATGACATAATCTATTCAGTTAACACTGGATCCAAAGGAGGAACACTTGTAGTCTTAGCCTGCACCTCTCTCTCTTGTCCCAAATTCTCAATATCAACATCAACATTCTCTTCTATCTCTTCATGATGCGCATGAGGGTTCTCATTCATAGAAGCATTCTCAACATGAGCTCCATTTCCAGCAGGTTCTACTCTTCCACGGTCTCTACCACTAGCGTTTCCTCTACCCCTGCCTCGATCACGACCTTTCGCTGCAAATTCCTAGACCGGAGCATTGACGGAAGCTACGGGCCTAACATCGTTGAATCTAGTATTAACCATCTGCGAATAGAAGAGTAAAGGAAGTTTGAAACCAATTTGAATCGCAAGATACCAATTGGAATCAAGTCATAGCACGAAAAGAGACAAGAAAAAATAGAAAGATTTCCTAAAGTCCTATAGCCTCTCGAAGAAAAGTAAAGGCGTCCTCGTATCGTTCCATGAGACACTAATAGATTCGTTTTGATACATTGAGGTCAACGAACCTAGGCTTTGATACCAACTTTGTCACGATCCAGACCGAGCAAATAACCTAAAAACTAAGGCATTTAAATCAAACACTAAGAAAATAAAAATAGAGTTCCCATAAACTCTAACAAAAGTCTAACAATAATAACTAACAATGCGGAAGAATAACCTAAAACTTGAAAGTCAATGTACCAAAACATTCTAACAATGAACCAAGTCTAAACATGAAGGAATACAACCCCAAATAATGAACTAATCAACTATCTAAAACAAATTTCTAAGTCCGAAAATGGTGGACATAGACGAAAGAGAATTCTATGGCATCCTGGAAGAATTGGCTGACCCCATGAATTTGAGGCGACGATCACTGATCTTCTAAGCAAGGTCTGTCAATAGCCGATTGAAGATGCCCTGTACTCAACAAAAATAAGAGCAAGTGCAGAATCAGTACACAACCACAGTGTACTGGTAGGATCACGCGGCTATCCCACTAGTGCAACATAAACAAGTCAAGACAACATTATAATCACATGCATATATATATCAACATATATAATATTATCAACATTTACAAACAACAAACATCTTCACATTTTATATCAAATCATTGGTTCTCTCATGGAACCCAAACCCAAACTGTTAACATGCCGAAACGTGGCAACAGATCCCATATTTATGTCGAAAAGTGGTAAACCGATCCCATTTTTATGCTGAAACAAGGCAACTGATCCAAGTTAGTTATGCCAGAACCTGGCAACCGATCCCATTCACACACCACATTCACAATCACAAGTATATCATAAAGATCATACATTTAAGTCACGATTTTATGGCATTCATTAATTATCTATCTCATTTACAACAAGTGTGATCAACATTGCAACATTCATACACTTACAAGTATCATAATGAAGCAAGAACAAACATTCATCACACAATCATAGAATCACAACCATCACCCACCTCGAAACAAGCTTGAAACCCTAGATCAAACCCATGATCCCAATTATCCAAATTAGGGTTGTTTCCACCTTAGAATCTATAACAAAACCTTCCCCCATCAATATTCATCCATTCTATTACGTTCTACGGATTGAAAAAGGAATTCGGGGAGTGTAAAGCTTACCTTTCGTCTCAAGAATGGTAAAAAATGAGTATGAGTTGCCTGGGGGTCGTTTCTTAGCTCTAAAGGTTGAAAAGTGGATAATGAGGTCGTTTAGGGGTTTATTAACGTCTTTAATTTGCATCAGGCCCGTCACAACGGCCACCACCCCTCCACAGTGACCCCGCCAAAGCAGTAAAACCAAGCGCCAAAGTGCATTCTCGAGACAGAGAGTTATTTCAAGAATTTCAAAATTCTCATTTCACAACACGCCTCTAACCCACAATGCTTAGCAAATACCCTTACGCTAAGATCGATTTCAGAAGTTCTACTCGCCCGAATTCAATTCTATAAAGTCGTACGGATTTGTTAACGAGTTATCTAACTACTCATGTAATCAAAATCATAAATGATTCACCCGATTGTTACCAGATTTCCCTACATCTCAATGACTCCGATTTCATCCAAATCTGGACAAGGTTGGGAAAATTCAAATACTACGAAAAAGTTTTTCGGCCCCAAATTTTCTCTCATTGGCTTTTCTATAACGATGAGAACAAGTCATTACACTATTGCTTGCTCCTAATTCCTGAATAGATAGGTCACTTTCTTCCTTTAATTCTTACATCATAGGATGACGATGAATCCAAAAACATTTCTAGAAATGATAAGGTTTGTAGTTTTGAATATTTATTAAAAATTGAGCTTGAAATCCACATCACAAATTTATATTTTGTGAAAAAAATAATCTAACATTTAATATTTACCAATCATTTATTTCATATATAAACAAAAATTATAGTAGATATCATTACTCTTACCAACATTTAAACCATTTAAATCGGATAATTCATCAACCAAATTTATAGTTGATATAATTACTATTTTCAACCCGTAAGCCATTTATATCGAGAAATGTATGCTAAATGTAAGGAGACTGTTCGTATTATATGTGGGAGGATACCCTACATTCATGTTTAAATTTACTATTTTATTAAACTAAAGTTTGATAAATAAATGTTGCATTATTTTAGAGTAATTTTGTGATAAGTGTATTATACTTTTGGTATGAAATATTGCTTATTTGGTATTTGTATAGAGAATTTGAGGCATTTTTGATAGTTTAGCACAACTTATAAGGCTTTTGATGTTCATGAGCAAAAAATACAATCTAAAAATTCAAATTGCATGTCCAAACAAAACTTCAACTTCATCTCGAATGATTTTAAATTATTATTTCATCTCATATGATTTTAAATCATGATTTTATCTCACATGCCCTAACGAATAATCTTAACCAGGATGTTGTTGTCTAATAACCCTTTTTCCCTTTTTTTTTTTTTTAAATAAAAATAAAAATAATTATAGGTATTTATTTAATGGACTTGTTCAACGTGGATCCACTATTTATAAAAGGTGGAAGGGACCTTGGTGTGTATATATATATATATATATATATATATATATATATTAAGACAAGTGACATCTCTATCAATATAGCAACGATTAAGGACCAGATTGTCTATAGTTTCATTCATTCATTGCTACAAGTCAAATCGAAAAAAGTAGCTTGAAAAGTATACTAAAATATCGATATATCTTCATATATAAAATGGTCTACGATTTCTTAAATAGCATCATTGTCAATTTATCGGAAGTGATATTTACATAATAAATAAAAGGGGGAACCCATTGGTGGCCCCCTAAACTTGGCACCAATTTTCACTTAGACACCTCAAGTAGGCTTTGTTCATTTTAAACACCTCAAGTAGGGGTCCGGTGTATAATTTTGACACTTTTTGTATTTTCAAAATCGCATATTAAGTGCGTACATCCAGACGCAAGAAGAAGAAGAAAAGAGGTGAGGTCATGGGGTTTGGGTTCTGGAATAAAGGAAAAAAGAAAGTAAAATTGAGTCTTTAAAAAATAATTAATTCGTTTATTTTTCCACATAAGAACGTCTGGATGTACGCACTTAATATGCGATTTTGAAAATACAAAAAGTGTCAAAATTATACAACGGACCCCTACTTGAGGTGTTTAAAATGAACAAAGCCTACTTGAGGTGTCTAAATGAAAATTGGTGCCAAGTTTAGGGGGCCACCAATGGGTTCCCCCTAAATAAAAGACACCATCAACTAATATGATGGGATGGATTGAATTCGTCAATTTTTAATAATGGTATAGAATTCAAGATTGAATAATTAAATGAAGAAAAAAAATATTTAAATAAGATTTTTACTTGGCAATGCAAAATTAAAGGCCTAATTACTCAATTTAACGGAGGTGTTTCATAAAAAAGTAACATTATTCTTTAAAATGCATACAATACAACAAAAACATACAATATATATATATATATATATAGATAATGTTTGCTCCATTTTATAAAATAAAAGGATTATGTGATACGCAATAATAGAAAGGGCTTTTGAACTATGTGAGATTAAATCAAAATTAAATATCTTCAGTTAATAACATGATCTAAAAATGTTATGTTATAGTTTGGTTCAAAAATATCCCTATTGCTAATGGTTTGGTCATAAAATATCCCTAATGAATCAAAAATATTTTTTCCCTGATAAATATATATTACTTTTCTTTTAGATACATTTTATTTCTAATAAAAATATTACTTTTAAAGAATTATATTCTTGATTTTTTTTTTTAAAAAAAAATCACTTTAACTAGCACTCTAATTAAGTAGGAAATAATCTTTTTTTCTTCTTAATACCATTTTATCAATTAATATAAAATAAGTACATATACCTTTTTAATGGGATGGGATCCCCTCTAGGAATCCTCCATTGATCTTTAATACATATCCAATTAATGTCATGTTTATAATTAAAGTTTTAAAGGTATTTTTAATACATATCCAGATTAATGTCATGTTTATAATAAAGATATTTTTGGATCAAACTATTAACGATAGAGGATATTTTAGACAAAACTATTAATTGATGACGTCTTTGTTCAATTTTGCATAATTACGATATTTTTGACAATTTTTTATGCACTATATACTTTTGTCATAGTCATAACAGAAATACTCTCACATCATATTTATAAGTAGATAACATGCTCTCCCCCCCTACCTCCCCTTGAAATAAACTATGATTCTATTGAGACTATTCAAATGCTTTCAAATAACAATACTAACACACTATATGGAAACATTGTTGATGAGTGCAGATACTTAATGCAAAAGTTGGAGAACACCAAGATGACCCATGTGTTTCGGAAGCAAAACAGAGCAGTAGACAACTTGGCAAAGGAGGGGACGAAGGTAGCAGTTTTTGACGAACCAAACATTTTGCTAGTTCCTCCAGTGTATGCCCAGAAACAAGTGGAAGCAGACATTCTAGGAACTATGTACACTAGATTAACGGACAATATTTTAAACTATTTCCAGGATCCATATGTGACCCAGTCTAACAGAAACGAGCATACCACTGCGGTGGATGTACCTATACATTGTCCCTCTTAATTGTTATTAATATATTAACTCTTTTCTTACCCAAAAACAAAAAATGTTTTGAATTCAAGTTTGAATATTTTAAAAGTTATGATAGACAACAATTCTCTTTTTAAAGAATCTGACACGTTGCAAATATACAGATTAGTCTTAAAGAAATGAGTTCTACATAATATTCTTTCATCTTGTTGGCCTTACTAACCAACAAATCAAAATGGATTGCCAAAAAAAACTTTTATCAAAAAAGGTTGTTCGCTTCATATTGTGTAACAAAGTGAGAGGCCAGGGATAGGAAAAAGAGTCAAGTCGATCAGACTCGAGGATCGGGAGAAGCAAAACAAAATCATAATTTGATAAATTAAGACTATGAATACCATATTATTGATCACCGGCCAATACAGATCATCTTTGTGAACGAAAGTCTTAGAAGGCTACGACTCTATAAGTTTCGCGTCTTATTTTTTTGCGTGTCTACTATTTATTTAGGTGCAAAGAGCCAATATATTTAAGGACGTTTCATTTTCTACGTTTCAAAAAAATAGAAAATTTAAAATGATGTACAACATATACTTTCCATAGTCAAAACTAAAATACTCCTTTCACATCATATTTATAAGTAAATCACCTAACTAATACCATGTATTCTTAAATTCAATAAATTTTGATACATCAAAATGGTTCCACTTAGGTATTAGGTGGCTAATACATTACAACACTAGAAGAAAAAGTCTCAAACTCTACCATGTGCAAACTTATGTTTACAACATATTTTTTTCTCATTTTGTTAAGTAGCTTGAAATGTATACTACGTATAAAACTAACTCGAATCACAAAAGAAAATTGAGATATCATTGTCGCTTTATTATAGATGTCTACCACTGATAGTAACAAATAGGAGACCATTAATTATTGCAACACTCTAGAAAATTTTTGAACTAAGACTCGAACTGTTCTTCGTATTAAGTGAGATTTTACGAAGGAATTAAATATTTCTTAAGTGTTAAGGTCACTAGATATAGCACCTTAAGTTTCAAGAAGAACTAAAGAGAGCTCATTCAAGTCATTCCTAAGTTTTTCTTAAGTGGGTCAACTTCAAATGACCATAACTTTTAGTACAGGATGAGTTAGGAGACCCATATGATATTAAATTAAATCTTTTTAGTCCTCTTTCCAACGCTACCGAGTTTGCTAAATTTTGATCTCTGAGTAAAAAGTTATGACTGATTTACTAATATGCTCAAACCTAGCAGTAGCTCCGCGATGGCTCGGCATTACGGAGCCAATACGAACCTCACTGCCTACTGGAAAATTATTTTGAGTCCAGCTCGTTTTATTTATTTCTTAAAGGGTATATTGGTCCTAAAAACCCTTAGGAGGTCATCTAAATTACCCTAAACGTGTAGAAAATCAGTTTCATAAATCAAACCCTCTCATTCACTCCTAAAATTCTACGCTCAAGAAATTCAAGAAACGCTAAGGCTATGGTTCATCTTTCAAGATTTTCCTTCAAGTTGCTTGAAGAAGATGGTTCTTTCAGGTATGTAAGCTTTCATAGTGTTGGGTTTGTTCGCCCTCACACCAATCATGTTTAATTCTATCCTTGAATCCATTTTTGAGATTGAATTATTAAGTTCTTGAGAAGTTCTTGAGTTCTATTCATTATTAAATGTCTTTGAGTTATTGAGGTGTGAGTTTTGCAAACGAGTTGAGTTCCTTGATAGATTTTATATGGATTTCATTGAAATCGTTCTGGGTTTGTGAATTTTTGTGAACTTGGTCGATAAAACTACTTTGGGTGTGAGTTGAGTCAAGTTTGGGAGAGGAAGAAAAGATCAGGCAAATAATTGCGTCCAGGTCACCCCCTCTCTGCAACGTGGAGAGCATATGGAGTCCTCTGTCTCAAAAATATTTTAGCGACCAAAAATTTAATTTCATCTCTGCATCGCGCTAATGTTCTTTAGTTTGGGTCTTCGCCCGTTCTTGTGATCAATTATCTTAACCCTCTTAAATCATTGAGAGGTCCTACATTCCAAAGCATAAACCTTTATTCCATAATTTAAATTCAAGGTAAAGTTAAGAATTAAGTCTTGAGAGTTCTTTCGAACATTTTGAGAAAGTCCATTTAAGTCTTTTTGATGAGTCTTCTACAACTTCTAACAACTTGTTTTAAGACTCGAGCAAATGAGTATGAGAATGAGAAGAGTGTATTCATGAGTCTACATTATCATCATGAGATCCTTCATATCATGAATTATAATTCTTGAATTCATAATTCAAGTTCAAGAGAGAGTTAAGAGTAGAGTTCAAGAAAGTCTTTGAAACCAATTGTGATTCCTTTGAGATCAACTATCGATTTGAACTACGTTTTGAGGAAGTAAGTTTGAGAATGGGAAGAGTTGTATACCTAAGTTCCATATTCTTATTTAGACCCTCGATTTGAGTCATCAGGCCCATAAATTCCGCATGAACTTTATAAATTGAGCATCTTTGAGAGTAGTATCTTCAAGTTCTAAGTCTTGAGTAAGGAGTTTCTAACCTTTTCGAGATTATATTCCTAATCATGGGGCTATTATAGGTTACCCATAAAGTGCTTGAGTTGATTTGTTCATGCCCATAATTTCACGTGAACCCTATGAGTCAAACATTCTTGAGATGAAGTAGTATAATGAAGTTCTTGAGTTGATATTGTTTATGCCCATAATTATGCATAAACCCTCTCAGTTGAGTATTCTTGAAATGAGTATTACTGTTGAAGTTCTTGAGTTATGAGTTGTTGAGTCTCGAGTATTGAGTTCTATGTATGGTTATTGAAAACCTTGAATTGAGTCGTTCATGTCCATAATTCGGCATGAACGTTATTTTGAGAAGTCTTTTACAAATTTTTCTAAACTTGTTTTAAGACTTGAGTACTTGAGTTGAGAAATATTAGAGTTGAGTTCATTTTCTTTAAAAATGATATATAGGAACTAAGTATTCTCAAGAGTAAATGTTTTCACATTTAAAAGAGGACGGAACTGAGATTTCCAAAAGATTTTTGAGCAGTTTGAGTAACATCTCTTTTTAGAGAAAGATTTTTGAGTAATAATCTCAAACCACAGAAAGAGTTACGCTTTTTTAAAACATATGATCTTATTATATTTTTGGGAGTAGTATTGAGCACCGATATAGGGGAGAGTTCATACAACTCATAGCCCCCATAAACCATGTAGCCAATGTGGGTAGAAAGGGTCATGCTTTTTAGATGATTCTTTAATGCTTTTTAGCATAGACTAGTGGATCCACTTAGTTGAGAGGTTCTATATTCCAGCAAAGTATAGGACAGTTCTGGCAGCAATGGTGAGACGTTGTATCATCGCATAGCTAATAGTGATGGTTGTTGGTTAGAGAATCTCCCACATAGTTATATTGTATTTTATTATATACAAATTAAGTTGCTATTGTATTCTTCAATACATTGAGTTATTGTATATTGTTTTAAAAGCTTTCCATATATTGCATCTTTTATTGTTGTTTTATTCTTGAGTATCTTTAGTTGAGTATCTTGAGTTGAAATATGCTTCATTGAGTCGAGTACCTTATTGTTGAGTTGAGCCCCATTTCACCTAGTTGAGAACCTTATTATTGAGTTGATTATATTATCCTTGAGTACTTCTGAGTTGAGTAAGTTTGAGTAGTTTTGAGTATTTCTTGAGTTTAGTAAGTTTGAAAAGAGGTAAGTATGTTTCTTTTCTACTAATTCAAGATTATATTTATGTTTTAGATTTCCCCTTACATGCTCGTACATTCTATGTACTGAGCCATTTGGCTTAAATCGTTTCATGATGCAGATACAAGTACTCAGGATCATCAACATGAGCTTTGTTGGTACCACATGGAGTTCGAGTTTGCTATGGTGAGCCTCCTTACTTTCGGAGGATTCCATTTACTTTCAGTCTAGTTAGGATGTCGTGGGTCTTGTCCCGACTTCCATCTTTGTCATTTAAAGGCTTTATAGATATACAATAGAGTTTCAAAAGCTTGTTTATTTATTTTCTTAAATTTTTTTAAAGACTCGAGTTGCTTATTTTTGGCTAGTTGAATACTATTTATATTCAGAATAAATCATTTGAGTTAAAGCTTTGTATTTCAGTTTCATGAATTTTATTCAGTTTTTAAGTTTTGTATGCTTGATTTAGTCTTTTGTTTGTAGTCAGCCTGGATGAGGGTTCGCTCAGGGACCATCAATGGCTCTCGAGTGCCGGTCAGGTCCAAGGTCTAGGCTCAGGTCGTGGCAATTATTGTGATCGAATGAGTATACTTCATCCACATTTAATGAAATGTTTCAGATTTGAGTTTAGATATTTCAAAGTCATGATAGAGAGTAATTTCCTCTTTAATAAACCTTACATAATATGAATATGAATTAATCAAGTTGATCATAAAAGTAACAAGACCATGTCAGAAAAAAAACCAAAACGAGTGAGTTCTACATAATATTATTTTACTAGAATTTATGAAATTATTTAGGAGTAGAGCCACACAGTTCAAACCTCTCTTGAATTGCAATTCAATTAGAGAGAAAATACTGCAATCCTATTAGGACATGTTTAGTCTAGGGCAAATACAAATGTATATTAAAAAGGTAATTGTAACACTCCGTACCTGAAAACAGACTTCAATGCAGATTACCAGAAGTTGCAGGTGCAACCCACAGTTGCCACCCACGGACCGTAGGGTGACCCACGGTCCGTGCTGGTGGTCTGTGGTTCGCATCTGCAACCTTCCCCAGAAACGCCCAGAAAATTTGTCTAAGGGTTAGCCTACACCGGGACATACGGACCGCAGGTCAGACCCTCAGCTTACATCTCCCAGCCACAATTGAAGGTTAACCAATACACCATCAGTCGATCGACGGTCCTTTGGCCTTTTCCTTATGCGTTGGACCCCCAAACTACGTCGTTTAAACCCTAAACTACGTAGTTTTGGTCAGTTTTAGCCTAGAAACACAACTAGAACTTACCTAAGTTAGATCATTCATCAAAACTTAGAAAAATTAGAGTGTAAGAGGAGAAAGAGGTCAAGAACCCTAGTTCAAGAACGTAACAAAGTTCCATCAGTTCAAGCCCTGAAATCAAAAGATTTCTCCATGAAATTCATCACCAGGTATGTGGGATTTCATTAGTAGGTTTCGTTCACCCATTAGGTCCCTAGATTTCAGTCAGAATCTTGATCACATTTAATATTATCTAGACCTAGGGTTTCTTGAATGTTAGAATTATTGGGTTTTAGCTGTTAGAATGATTCAAATCATATTATCATGTTGTATTGTTTTGCCCAAATTCATGCATAAACTCAGAACCCTAGCTATGTAGTTCTTTTAGTTCATGAATTACATATGCTAGGTCAGTTACTTCAATTATACATATAATCATGCCTCAGTTTTCAAATGCATTACTATCATTATATTAATGTTGCATTCTCAGTTTGCATGTCAGTATTTTGAGCTATCTAGTATTACAATATTTCAGTCATAAAGTGCCAATTACTTAATAAATTGTGAGAAGCTTAATACCGAGTGGACTAGGGTTAGTCGCCCTTAAGTCCCAGAACTACGTGCCCCGTAGGTTATAAGTCCCTTCTGTGGGTATCATTTTAGTGATCACGCCAACATGTCTCTATTGCTTTGGCAGGGTATATTGGGTCCTCTCGATGGGGCGTATACATTGGACTCCATATTTAGCTTATGTGGTTTTATGTCGGTTATTAGTATTCCCTTACAGTTCAGTCAGATTATGTTGCATTGACCATGTTATCAGTATAGTTCAGTATTCAGTCTCATTATGCTATAAACTTAGTCATTGCATTTAGTTTAGCCATGTTCAGTATTTCCAATATCATTATTATGTTCAAATTGCACCATTACTTTATTGTTTTTTCAGTTATGTTATTATTCAGCTTTACTCTATCATGCATGCTTAGTACCTTCCAAGTACTGACGCATACTCTGAGCTACATTTTCTCGTGATGTAGGTTCAGGTCCTCAGCAGTCAGATCACGCATAGATCGGTTCCCAATCTTTAGTTCAGCAGTATCAGTGGTGAGTCCTTATTCTTCGAGTTATTTTTCCATTTTAGTCTTTAGTTTTTAGTTTTTGCAAGATTTAGCTGGGGCATGTCCCAACACTTCTAGTCAGTTAGAGGCTACTTTCACACATAGTTAGTTTCAGCTTTAGTGTTTGAGTTTGAATTTTCAGTTGTTGTTGAACTCTCACTTTTCATTTATTCAGATAATACATGGTCATTCCCCATCATTTCAGTTTACATGATGATTTAGCTTCCGCACAGTATTTTGTGTTTCAGTTTATCTTTAAGTATGCTTATGATATGCTAGCAGGGTTAGCTTGGGGTCACTCGTGACCCTAGGTCTTGTGTCTGCGTCCAAGGGGTAGCCTCGGGGTGTGATACACTTGGTATCAGAGGACTAGGTTTAAGAGTCCTAGAATGTCTAAAAAGCCTCACTAAGTAGAGTCCTTTTCATGGGTGTGAAGTACGCCACATCTAATGAGAAGAAGGCTACAGAGAATTTTAGGAAAACTTTATTTTCTTGCTAGACGTGAGGTATGATCCAACTTCTCATTCTAATTCGTTGTTATGCACTTAAGATTATGCCTCATCGTAGAGCTTACGCATGGAATACTAATACATGCAATGCTATTGTAGTTCCTCTAGTCCTAGACCATGAGGTTTTGAACGAAGAGTTTTAGAATGTGATTCAACTTTTGGCTTAGAGTATGACCAACGAGAGCAATCAAAAGGTTCCAACTCCTATAAATAGAAATGGTGGATCACTGGCAGCTAAAGTTTGAGATTTTGTTAGGATGAATCTGCTTGAGTTTTTAGGGTCGTAAGTTGGTGAGGACCCACATAATATCATTGATAAGGTTAAGAAAATCTTCGGAGTGATGCAAGTGACTGATAGTGATAGGGTGGAATTGGCATCCTACCAGCTTAAGGATGTGGCTCACATATGGTTCACTCAGTGGAAAGACAACAGAGGATACTTTGTCATTTGTAACTCCTTATATAGCAGTAAACTTTGATGTTAGCCCATAAACTCTCTTAGAACCCTTCTTAGTCTCTACTTCAGTCGGTGCCTTGTCATAGCCTCTTATAAAGTCACCTCAGCAGATCTTATAGAGTTAGAAATGGTAGACTTTGATATCATTCTAGGCATGGATTGGTTACATTCGTGTTATGCCTTCATCGATTTTAGAACTAGGATCGTTGGTTTTCAGTTTCCAGACGAACCAATGGAAGGGTAGTAGCTTAGCGCCTATGGGTCGGTTCATTTCTTATCTTAAGGCTAGAAAGATGATTTCTGAGGATTATATCTATCATCTAGTTTAGGTTAAGGATTCAAGCTTCGAAACCCCAACTCTTGAGTCAGTTCTTGTAGTTAATGAGTTCCTAGAAGTGCTTCCAGAAGATCTTCCTGGAGTTCCTCCCGAAAGGGAAATCGACTTTGGAATTGATCTCCTTCCAGATACCCAGCCTATCTCTATTCCTCCTTACAAAATGGCTCAGCAGAGCTTAAGGAATTGAAAGAGAAGTTGAAAGACCTTCTAGATAAAGGCTTCATTAGACCTAGTATTTCCCCATGAGGTGCACCAGTATTATTCGTGAAGAAGAAAGATGGTTCTATCAGAATGTGCATTGACTATAGGCAGTTGAACAAAGTCACAATAAAAAATAAGTATCACATCCCCAGGATTGATGGCTTGCTTGACCAACTTCAGGGTGCTAGTTATTTCTCAAAGATAGACCTCAGATCGGGTTTTCATCAACTCAAAGTCAGAGTTAGTGACATTCTGAACACAGCCTTCAGAACTTAGAATGGTCATTATGAATTTATAGTTATGTCATTTAACCTAACCAATGCTCATGTAGCTTTTATGGATTTGATGAATAGGGTGTTCAAGTAGTACTTGGACTTGTTCATTATCATCTTTATTAATGATATCCTCATTTACTCAAGGCATGAGAAAGAACATGCGAATCTTTTGAGGGTTTTTTTGCAAACTCTCAAAGATCGCGAATTATTCTCTAATTTTAGCAAATGCGAGTTTTGTTTACAATCAATTGCCTTTCTTAGGCATATTGTGTCTAGCGAAGGGATACGAGTAGATTCTCAAAAAATAGAAACAGTGAAACAATGCACCAGACCTATCTCTCCTACAGATATCAGAAGATTCTTGGGTTTGGCCGACTATTACAAAAGGTTCGTGGAAGGATTTTCATCCATAACCTCTCCATTAACTAAGTTGACACATAAGGAGGTTAAATTTCAGTGGTCAGATGATTGTGAGAATTGCTTTGCAGAACAGAAAACTAGGTTGACTATAGCTCCTATTTTGACTCTACCAGAGGGTTCAGACGGTTATGTTATCTATTATGATGCATCTAGAGTCGGCCAAGGTTGTGTGTTGATGTAGCGAGGTAAAGTTATAGCTTATGCTTTTAGGCAACTTGAGATGAATGAGAAAAACTATCTAACTCATGATCTCGAGCTAGCAGTAGTGGTGTTTGCCCTTAAGATATGAAGACATAACTTGTATGGTGTCCATGTAGATGTGTTCAGAAACCATAAGAGCCTTCAATTTGTGTTCACCCAGAAAGAGTTGAATCTTCGCCAGAGGAGATAGCTTGAGTTCCTCAAGGATTTTGATATGAGTGTGCATTACCATCCTGGTAAGGCTAGTGTAGTAGCAGATCCTCTTAGCAGACTATCTATGGGTAGTGTAGCACATGTTGAGGAAGAAAGAAATGAACTAGCAAAGGACGTTCATAGACTTACTCTCTTGGGAGTTTGCCTTAGGAGCATATAATATGGTGGTGTAACAGTTTAGAATGGGTCAGAATCTTCATTGGTAGTGTAGGTTAAGGAAAAGCAAGACAATGATCCGATATTGCTTCAACTAAAGGGTGCAGTCCATCAGTAGAGAGTTGAGGATTTCTCCTAAAGGGGAGACGGTATGCTTCGCTAACAGGGTCGATTATGTATTTCTAAAATGGGTGAGTTAAGACAGCAGATTTTTGCAGAAGCCCATAAATCTAGGTATTCTATTCAACCAGGCGCCACTAAGATGTACTGTGATCTGTAGGAAGTCTTTTAGTGGAATGGTATGAAAAGGGATATAACGGATTTTGTAGCTAAGTGCCTTAATTGCCAGCAAGTGAAGGTAGAACATCAGAAACCAGGAGGTATTACTCAAGAGATCAACAATCCTACTTGGAAGTGGGAAGTGATCAATATGGACTTTATCACATGTTTACGTCGTACTCGCAGACAACATGAATCCATTTGGGTGATAGTTGATAGAGTTACTAATTCTGTGCGCTTTTTGGCAGTCAAGACCATAGATTCGGCAAAGGACTACTCCAAACTTTACATTAATGAGATAATCAGGTTGCATGGGGTACCTTTGTCTATCATCTCAGATAGAGGTCCTCATTTTACCTTTCATTTCTGGAAGTCATTTCAGAAAGGTCTTGGTACTCAGGTTAATCTTAGCACAATATTTCATCCACGGATAGATGGGTAGGCAGAGCGTATCAATCAGACCTTAGAGGACATGTTGAGAGCTTGTGTTATCAATTTCAAGGGTAGTTAGGATGGCTACCTTCCTCTTATAATATTCGCCTATAATAATAGTTATCATTCCACTATTCAGATGGCCCCTTATGAGGCATTATATGGGCGTATTATAGATCTCCAGTTGGTTGGTTTGAAGTAGGTGAAGCAGCCTTGATAGGGCAAGATTCAGTTCATGATGCTATGGAGAAAGAACAACTCATTAGAGATAGACTTAAGACAGCCCAGAGTCGCCAGAAGTCTTATGCAGATGTTAGGAGAAGGGAATAGAGTTCCAAGTTGATGATTGGGTTTTCCTGAAAGTGTCACCTACGAAGGGGGTGATAAGGTTTGGCAAGAAAGAGAAGCTCAGCCCTAGATATTTAGACCCTTACAATATTTTGAAAAGAGTTGGTAAAGTGGCTTATAAGTTAGAGTTGCCAGCAGAACTAGTGGTAGTACATCTGATTTTTCACATTTCGTTGTTGAAGAAGTGTGTGGGTGATCCAGCATCCATTGTACCTTTAGAAAGTGTAGCGGTAAATGATAGTCTCACTTATAAGGATGTGCCAATTGAGATTCTTGATCGTCAGATCCGAAGGTTGAGAAACAAAGAAATCGCTTCAGTTAAGGTTTTTTGGAGAAGTCATCCCATAGAGAGAGAGATCCTTGGGAAGCAGAAGCAGCCATGAAGGCCAAGTATCCTCACCTCTTTCCTTCCGATTCCACTCCAACTTGAGGTAATAGTTCCTCTTTAGTTTTTTAGTTGTTCATGTGTAGTTTCAATCTTAGCATCATGTTCCTTCAGTTGTACTTGCATTTTCAACGTATTTGCATATTCTTGGAACTTAGTTCATTCAAAAATCAGTTTAAGTAATTTTTGTGGTAGGGTTGCAACTCTTTCCCTCTATGTCAGGTAGTTTAGTCTTCATTTGAGGACGAATATTCCCAAAGGGGAGATAATGTAACACCTCGTACCCGAAAACAAACCTCAATACAAATTACCAGAAGTTACATGTGCAACCTACAGTTGCCACCCACGGACCGTAGGGTGACCCACGGCCCGTGATAGTGGTCCGTGGTTCACATCTGCAACCTTTCCTAGAAACCCCCAAAAAATTTGTCTAAGGGTCAGCCTACACCAGGACCTATGGACCACAGGTTAGACCACGATCCGTGGTCTAGGACCATAGGTTAGACCCTCAGCTTCCAGCTTCCAGCCCTAGTCACGATCGACGGTTGACCAGTGCGGACCGTCAGTTGATCGACGGTCTGTCGGTCCCGTTCGTCGGTGACCTCGATAGTCAAATGTCCTTTGTTCTTTTTCTTATGCATTGGACTCCTAAACTACATAGTTTTGGTCAGTTTTAACCTAGAAACACAACTAGAACTTACCTAAGTCAGATCATTCATCAAAACATAGAAAAATTAGAGCTTAAGAGGAGAAAGGGGTCAAGACCCTAGTTCAAGAACGCAGCAAGGTTCCATCAGTTCTAGCCTTGAAATCGAAAGATTTCTCTGTGGAATTCATCACCATGTTTGTGGAGTTTTACTAGTGAGTTCCTTTCACCCATTAGGTCCCTAGATTTCAATCAGAATCTTGATCCCCTTAATATTATCTAGACCTGGGGTTTCTTGAATGTTAGAATTGTTGGGTTTTAGCTATTAGAATGATCCAAATCATATTATCATGTTGTAGTATTGTTTTGCCCGAATTCATGCATAAACTCAAAACCCTAGCTATGTAGTTCTTTTAGTTCATGAATTACATATGCTAGGTCGGTTATTTTAGTGATACATATAAACATGCCTCAATTTTTGAATGCATTATTATCAGTATGTTAATGTTGCATTCTCAGTTTGCATATCAGTATTTTGAGCTATCCAGTATTACAACATTTAGTCATAAAGTGTTAATTACTTAATCAATTGGGAGATGCTTAATACCAAGTGGACTAGGGTCAGTCACCATCAATTCCCAGAACTACGTGCCCCGTAGGATGTAAGTCCCCTCTGTAGGCATCATTTTAGTGATCACGCCAGCATGCCTCTATACCTCTGGCAGGGTATATTGGGTCCTCATGATGGGGTGTATACATCAGACTCCACATTAGCTCATGTGATTTTATGTCGGTTATTAGTAGCACCCTTCAGTGAAATTTTATTACACTGACCATATTATCAGTACAGTTCAGTATTCAGTCTCAACATGTTATAAACTTTGGTCATTGCATTCAGTTTAGCCATGTTCAGTATTTCCAATATCCTTATTATGTTCAGATTACGTCATTGCTTTATTACTTGTTCAGTTATGTTATTATTCAGCTTTACTCTATCTTGTATGCTCAGTACCTTTCTAGTACTAATGCATACTCTGTGCTACATCTTCTCGTGATGTAGCTTCAAGTACTCAGCAGTCAGATCACGCATAGATCGGTTCTCGATCTTCAGTTCGACAGCATCAGTGGTGAGTCCTCATTCTTCGAGGACAATCAACATGTTATCTTTCCATTTTATTCTTTAGTTTTTCAGTTTTTTCTAGATTTAGCTGGGGGCATATCTCAACACTTCTAGTTAGTTAGCTGCTACTTTCAGACATAGTTAGTTTCAGCTTTAGTGTTTTGAGTTTGACTTTTCAGTTATTGTTGAACTCTCACTTTTCATTTATTCAGATAGTATATGGCATTTTCCATCATTTCAGTTTACATGATGATCTAGCTTTCACACAATATTTCTTGTTTTAGTTTATCTTTAAGTATGTTATGATATGCCAGTAGGGTTAGCTTGGAGTCACCGTGATCCTAGGTCCTGTGTCCGCGTCCAAGGGATAGCTTCGGGACGTGGCAATGATATTGTGAGTACAAAAACAAATAAATTCTATTAAAAAAACTTAATTTCATTATTCACGAATTTTTTGTCTTGAATATTACATGATATCAGAACTAAGCTAAAAAAGAACTAGAAAAATCTTATAGAAACAATGGAAGGAGATGGTAGAAATTGAGTCATATCGATCGAATGAATAAAATTTATCCAACTTTAATTAAAGATCCTAAATTCAAATTTAGATATTTAAATAATGATAATAATCGATTTTTTTTTTAAATTGGTCTTATGCGCAGGGTGAAAATGTAAAATTAGTTGAAAGTCAAATATAAATATTGATCTCTGAATAAAACAAAAATAAGAGTGAGTTTTACATGCTATTGGAAATACAACAAACTACATTAATTGTTCTGTTCAATATATATATATATATATATATATATGGAATAGTTCAACTTTCAAGTCTATTTTGCATTGAAAAATGATTTGATTCGCTCTTTATAAAAAATAATCAACTTTAAAAGAAACTAAGAAAATATTTTTTTTAATTATTATTATTATCAATATATCGTTATCAAATTATTATTTTTCATGGTAATAACTCATAATCGAAATACTTCTCTCACATCATATTTATTACTTACAAGTGAATCACCAAAATCGTAGCACCTAGTCTTAAACTCAATAAATTATGATACCTTGGAGGGGATCCACTTGGGTATTAGGTGGCTAATACATTAATAACACTATAGGAAAAAATCAAAAAGCCGAGTGTCGTTTTAGTTCATTTTATGCCTTTTAAGAATAATATTTTTTGTCTATTTTTACTTGTTCAATATTTGACTTGGCGTACTTCTTAAGGAGTAATAAATAAAATGATATTTTTTCTATATCAATCTTTGAATATAGTAAATTCAATATTTTGGAAAATGATTATATAATTAATAATAAAGGCAAATATTCTAAAATAAACAAGTAAAAATGGCTGTCTATTTTAATATAATGAATCACCAAAATCGTAGCACGTACTCTTAAACTCAATAAATTATGATACATTGGAGGGGAACCACTTGGGTATTAGGTGGCAAATACATTAATAACACTGTCGGAAAAATCAAAAAGTTGAGTGTCATTTTAGTTTATTTTATGCCTTTTAAGAATAATAATTTTTGTCTATTTTTACTTGTTCAATATTTGACTTGGCACACTCCTTAAGGAGCAATAAATAAAATGATATTTTTTCTATATCAATCTTTGAATATAGTAAATCCAATATTTTAGAAAATGATTATATAATTAATAATAAAGGCAACTAAACTAAACAAGTAAAAATGGCTATCTATTTTAATATAATAGACAAATAAAAGTGTATAGAGAAAATACTGCTTTTTGTCTTGAATTTCAAAAACAACACTTATTTTAGATTATTTTTTTTATTATTAAAGTGATAATTATTTTTTTAAAAAAACAAACACTAATAATTTCTGTTACTTTTCTAGTGAAACTTGTGGTGTTAAAAATGAAACTTGTGGTGTTAAAAATGACAGAAAGTATGCTTATTGTTTAGATTTTATTTTTGTTGTTATTGGAACGGAAGGATGGTGCATATAAAAACTCAATCTAGTTTGAAGATAACTGAGAAAGCTTTTTTTTTTTTTTTTCTTTTGATATACTTGAGTTGCTACGAACCAAATTATCAAAAGATGAGTTATTGCGAAAGTAGACCAAGATTGGTAATGTGGTGCATCTAGTTTTTCTAATGTTGTAACATTGTAACGACCTGTTTCCGTCGATAAGAAAAAGCAATTAAGAAAAGAATTGGGACCAAAAAGCTTTTGAGTAGTAAGTTGAAAATTCCTAGCCTAGTTCAGATTTGGACGAAATCTGAGTCATGCGAGGTATAGGAAAATATGGTATTGAATGAGAGATCCAACAATGATTTTAGTTAATGAGTGGATACCCAAGACGTTAGGGAGCCTGTACGATTTTACGGAATCGAATTCGAGTGAGTAGAACGATCGAAATTGATCTTGGCGTGAACGGGTAGTGTTTGAACGTCAAGGGTTGAAGGTGTGTTGTAAAATGGGGGCTTGAAACTCTAATTCCGATGTTTTGTCTCCGCACAAGCCGTCGGGGTGGGATTTATCCCACCAAAGTGTGGCCATTGTGGCGGGATGGGGTTCGCCGTAGGGGCTCAGTCGCGAGTTAAGTTGGGATTAAACCCCTAAAACATTCTTATTCTGCAATTTTCATTCTTGAGAGCTAAGAAGCGACTCATGGCAAGTTTTTGACAGTTTTCCACCTCTTCTAGTGCGAAACGTAAGGTTTTTACTCACTTAATCCATTTTTTGATCCGTAGAACTTAGATTATTGGGTGAGTATCATTGAGGGAGGGTTTTGACCTGAAACTAATGGTGAAAAAAGACCTAAGTTGGGTATTGGGATTTTAGGTTTGGCCTAGGATTGATAATTTCGATTGTAATTCGGGTAATTAAGCATCATTTATGGATCCTTGCATTAATTTATTATTTTTAGACCACGAACAAGCGGAAATAATCCGGAAAGGGAAGATTCAAGTGCCTTAGGAGGATTCAAGCTTGGTTTCGAGGTAGGTGATGGTTTGATTTCCTATTTGTGTGATATATATAGATTGATTGCTACATTGTATGCATGCGTGTATGTGAATAGGAAAATGTGAATTGAAAACTAATGCAAATGAGTATATGTATATGAATAATTACATGCCATGAAACAATTACTTGATTGCATGACTATAAGCATTGTTGATTATGGGTGTGATTGTGATTGTAGTTGTGCTGACTCGATCGGATGTCACATTTCAATACATATATTTGATCGGATGTCACGTTCTGACACATATATTGGATCGAATGTTATGTTCCGACACATATATATTGAATCGAGTGTCACGCTCTGACACACTAACATTTTGGGTATGGGTTCCATGAGGGAACTACTTGTGATTGTTATGCTTATGTTTACCTGTTATTGATAATGGAAGACTGTATGTTTCTCTAAAATGATGACTGAACTATAATCTGTATATGTGTGTTTACTTTGTTGTGATTGATTGTTGTATATTGTGCTTATGGGAGTAGCCGTGTGATCCTACCACTACATTGTGGTTGTGTACTAATACGACACTTGCTCTTCCTTTATTGAGCATAGGTTATCTTCAAGTGACTACAGACAAACTTTATTTAGGAGATCATTGATCAAAGACAAAATTCAAGGGTGAGTCAGTTCTTGTAGGCTGCCATGAGTTCTCATTTTGTTTAGTCCATTCTCTTCAGACTTAGACTAGATTTCCAAACATTGTTATGTTTTAGCTTTCGGGGATGTACCCCTTGTTCTTAGAATTTTCGTTAGTAGAGTTTTGGTACATTGACTTTCAGGTTCTAGGGATTATTTTCCGCAATGTTTTGATAGTTGTTTTGTTAAACTTTCGGATTTTATGGGAACTCCACTCTCTTTAGACATTTAAATCTGCTTCTATATCTTTAAATGCCTATCTTTTCATTAAGTTGTGTAGTTGAGTTGTAGTAGTGGTTCTCCCATCGGAAGGTTAGTGTGGGTGTCAATCACGACGGTTTGGGTCGTGACAACGTTGGTATCAGAACCCTAGGTTTGTTGATCTCAGTGTACCAAAACGAGTCTAGTAGAGTCTTGCCGAACGGTACAGAGACGTATGTACTTTTCTTCGAGAGGCTATAGGACTTTAGGAAATCTCTCTGTTTTCTCTTGTCTCCTTTCGTGCTATAACTTGATTCCAACTGGTATCTACCAATCCGAATTGGTATCTAATTTCCTTTACTCTTCTATCCGGAGATGGTTAACACTAGATTCAATGGCGTCAGACCCGTAACTCCCGTCAATGAGCAAGCTGAGGAGCCTGCAGCCAGAGGTCGTAGTCGAGGCAGGGGTAGGAGAAGAGCAAGGGGCAAGGGTAAAGGAAAAATGGCAACCACTAGGGGTGGAGCCCCAACTGAAAATGTTCCAAGGGAAGAGGCCCCTCTTGCACCGCAAGAAGAGGTAGAAGAGAATGTGGAGATTGAGGATGAAGGGGATGTTGGAGGAAGAAGATGCACCGACTAGGAATATCGGTGTCCCTTCCTTAGACCCAGTGTTAGCTCAGCAGATCATGTGTATCCTGAAGGGGTTGGTCGATCCTGAAGTCCTTCTCACAGTGCAAACTGCTCAACCTCCGATCAATCGCCGCGTAACTGCTATTATTGCCAGGGTAGATGGAACATCAAGCTCTGATGCCTTTTTCCATCCTTTGTTGGGTCTTGTGATGACTGGTAATGAGCATGAAATGCTGACTAAGTTTCTGAAATTGAAGTCGCCTGTGTTTCAAGGTTTTGAGAGTGAGGACGCCTAAGAGTTCATCTTAGATTGTTACGAAAGGCTTTATAAGTTGGGTATTGTACATCAGCATGGGGTAGAGTTCGTGACTTTCTAGCTTCAAGGTAAGGCTAAGCAGTGGTGGAGGGCCTAAGTGGAATGGAGATCATCAGTTTTGGCCCCACTCACTTGGACACAGTTTCATGCTCTATATTTTTAAAAGTATGTTCCTCGAACTTTGAGGGATCGCAAGAAAGATGAGTTCATGGCTTTGGAGCAGGGTGGTATGTCTGTAGCTGCTTATGAGACTAAGTTCCATGCAATGTCTAGATATACTACACAATTGGTGACTACTGAGAAGGAGAGGATTTTTTTATTCGTCAAGGGACTGAACTCCGAGTTACAAGTATTGTCTGTTCACATGACCTCTGCAAGGAAAAGTTTTAATGAAGTGACAGATTTTGTGAAGAAAGTGGAAGGAGTTAGACGTGATGGGTAGGCCAAGGCTTTGACCAAGAAGCCCAAGAGCACATGTAACTTCTAGGTTCTTACTCCAGAGGTTCAAGTAGGCCGACACTTGCAGCCCGGCCAATTCAGTCAGCCTTGCCCGCTTCTATAGGTAGTTACTTGGGGACTCTACAACATAATTTATTTAGGATAGTCAGGGAGTCGCACCTTCGGCGGGCAGCAAGCCATCTTTTAACCACACTTGCTATAATTGTGGGGAGCCTAGGCATATGAGGAGAGATTGTCCCCACCTGTGCATGTTGGATTTCGCACAGCAGCAGACTAGAGCAGTGGTACCCGCGGGCAATGGTAATAATGGTAGAGGGCATCCATAAGGTGGGCGAAGAGGAAATCAGCAAAGTTGTGAAGGTTGGGGAAATGGTAATACAGGTAGAGGAGCAGTGCAGTAAGGCAAGGAAATTGTCTGTCAAGATGACAGGGCTCAGTGTTATGCCTTTTCGAGCAAGACTGAGGCTGAGGCATCTAATGTAGTGATCAAAGGTATTATTCTTGTCTGTGATCGGATGGCTACTGTTTTGTTTGATCCGACTTCTATTTATTCATATGTGTCAGTTCGGTTTGCCTAGGTTTTGATATGATTTTTGATATACATGATACCTCCATCCATGTTTCTACCCCAGTTGAAGAGCCAGTCATAGTCATTCATGTATATCGTGTTTGACCTATCTTGTTTATGGGAGACTTGGGCTAATTTGGTTATTTTGGATATGATTGACTTTGATATAATCTTAGGCATGATTTGGTTCTCCCCCATTATGCTGTGTTAAATTGTAATACAAAATTTGTGACTCTAGAGATCCTCGGTAGGGAAAAGTTAGATTGGGAAGGGGTGTACAAGTCTAAGCCAACCAAGGTCATATCCTCCATTCGGGCTAGAAAACTGGTGGGGTAGGGATGTTTGGCGTATTTGGCACATATTCGGGATGTTGAGGTTGAGTCTCCCTCTATAGAGTATATTCTTTTAGTGTCTGAATTTAAGGAAATGTTTTCTACCTATTTGTTTGGTATGCCTCCGAATAGAGATATAGACTTTTGCATTAACTTGGAACCCGGTACTTTCCCCATTTCCATTCATCTGTATCGCATGGCTCCGGTATAATTGAGAGAGCTTAAGGCTCAAATCCAGGAGCTTCTTGATAAAGGTTTCATTCGTTCTAGTGCTTTTTCGTGGGGTGCTCCTGTCTTGTTTATTAAGAAAAATGATGTTGTATGAGAATGTGCATAGACTATCGACAGTTGAATAGGATCACCATTCAAAAAAAGTATTTGTTGCCTCGGATAGATGATTTTTTCGACCAATTGCAAGGTGCGTCAGTTTTCTCTAAGATTGATCTAAGGTCTGGTTACCATCAGTTAAAGATTAGGCCTGAGGATATACCCATGATGGCATTTAGGACCCGTTATGGGCACTATAAGTTTTTAGTAATGTCGTTTGGATTGACCAATGCGCCTGCAACCTTCATGAGTTTGATGAATGGTATGTTTAAACCATTCCTAGGTTCTTTTGTTTTGTCTTTATTGATGACATCTTGGTTTATTAAAAAAGTGAGGAAGAGCATGTCGACCATCTTCGTATAGTTTTGGGTGTCCTTGGGAAACAAAAGTTATATGCAAAATATTCCAAGTGTGAGTTCTAGTTGACTTCGGTTGCCTTTTTAGGGCATGTAGTTTCAAGGGAAGGGGTAATGGTAGATTCCCAAAAATAGAAGCGGTTAAGAATTGGGTCCGGCCTAACTCTATGACTGAAGTTAAGAGTTTTATGAAGCTCGCTAGATACTATCGTTGGTTTGTGAAAAACTTTGCTTCCATTGCCACACATCTAACAAGGACCAAAAAGGAGATGCATTTCGAATTTACCTAAAAATGTGATGAGAGCTTTCAAAAGCTCAAGACTCTTCTGACCACAACATATATTCTGGCACTACCGGTGGAAGGTAAAGATTTCATTGTTTATTGTGATGCTTCACATTCGGGTGTTGATGCAGGATAGGATTGTTATAGTGTACGCATCGCGGCAGTTGAAGGTGTATGAGAGAAATTACCCAACACATAATTTAGAGTTGACAGCGGTAGTGTTTGCTCTTAAGATATGGAGATATTACCTTTATGGTGTCAAGTGTGAGTTCTTTACTGATTATCGTAGTCTGCAACAAGTATTCACTCAAAAGGACCTAAATCTGAGACAAGGAAGGTGGATAAAGTTACTTAAGGATTATAATGTCACCATACAATACCATTCGAGTAAGGCTAACGTGGTGGCAGACGATGTGTGCCGAAAGACGGTAAGTATGGTTAGTCTAACCTGTTTGGGTGTATCCAAGAGATATTTGGCCTAGGAGATTCAGGCATTGGATTCTAAGTTCATGTAGTTGGGCATCTCAGAAAAAGGTAGGGTGTTAGCTAGCATTGAGGTTAAACCCAGTATCATTGAAGAAATCAAGGTAAAACAGTTCGAGGTTGAGAGTTTAAATGATCTTAGAAAGACGACAATGTCTGGTAAGGTACAATACATGGCTCTTGATGCGAGTGGTGCGCTTAGTTTTAAAGAGAGAATTTGTGTTCCCCGAGTGGATGACTTGATTCAGAAAATATTGAAAGAATCCCACGGTTTTCGGTATTCGATTCATCTGGGTATGACCAAGATGTACCAAGATTTGAAACGACTTTATTGGTGGCCTGGTATGAGGAAAGACATAGCCGAGTTTGTGGCTAAGTGTCAAAACTGTCAGCAGGTAAAGTATGAGTATCAAAGGCCTGTAGGTTTGCTTCAAAGAATGCCAATTTCGAAATGGAAGTGGGAAATGATAACTATGGATTTTGTGGTTTGCCTTCCCAAGACTTTGGGAAAGTTTGATTCTATTTGGGTAGTGGTTGACAGATTGACTGAGTCATTTATTCTAGTCTGAATAGACTATAATGCTCAGCAGTTGACTAAATTTTATGTGAAAGAGATAGTAAGACTGCACGGGGTGCCCCTTTCTATTATCTCAGACCATGGTACGCAGTTCACATCCAAGTTTTGGAGAAAATTGCATGATGAGTTGGGTACTCAACTCACTTTTAGTACAACTTTCCATCCACAGACGGATGGGCAGTCAGAGGGGACTACTCAGGTGTTAAATGACATGTTGAGGGCATGTGTGATTGACTTTGGAGGGCATTGGGATAAGTTTCTATCGTTGTGTGACTTCTCCTATAATAATAGTTATCACTCCAGCATTGACATGGCACCATTTAAAGCACTTTATGGGAAGGGATGTAGATCACCCATAGGGTGGTTTGAGGCAGGAGATGTGAAACCTTTGGGATTGACTTGGTGAAAGATGCTCAGGATAAGGTAAGAAGCATCCAAGCTAAGCTCCTAGCAGCCCAAAGTTGATAGAAAAAGTATGCAAACAATAAGGTAAAAGACATGGCATTTCAGACTGGTGAGAAAGTTCTTCTTAAAGTGTCCCTCATGAAAGGGGTGATGAGATTCGGCAAAAAGGGCATGCTTAGTCCTCGATACATTAGACCATTCAAAATTCTTAATTGTACAGGGTCAGTGGCTTATAGGTTGACCTTACCTCCAAGCTTATCGGGAGTTCATCTGGTATTTCATGTGTCCATGTTGAAGAAGTATCATGAGAACGGGGATTACATCATAAAATGGGACTCAATTTTGTTAGACAAAGACCTTCAGTATGAGGAGGAACCGGTTGCAATTTTTGATCGCGATATCCAGAAGCTGAGGACCAAGGAAATAAAGTCTGTGAAAGTTCGATGGAAGCATCGTCCGGTTGAGAAAGTTACTTGGGAAACCGAGAAGGACATGTGAGACAAGTATCCCCAGTTATTCGACGATTCAGGTACTACTCTGCCCTTACTTTAGCTAGTTTTTCCTAGTTGATCACTCGAGGACGAGTGATGGGTAAATTGGTATCTATTGTAACAATTTGTTTTCTTCGTTAAGGAAAATCCATTGGGAAAGAATTAAGCCAGAAAACATTTAAGTAGTGACTTGAAAATTCCTAGCCTAATCCAGATTTGGATGAAACCTGAGTCATGCGAGGTATAGGGAAATCTGGTAATGAATGAGAGATCCAATAATGATTTTGATTACATGAGTGGATAGCTAAGACGTTAGAAGCCCGTACGGCTTTACGGAATTAAATTTGGGTGAGTAGAACTCTCAAAACTGATTTTAGCGTGAACGGGTAGTTTTTGAACGTCAAGGATTGAAGGTGTGTTGTGAAATGGGGGCTTGAAACTCTAATTCCAACATTGTCTCCCCGCAAACCGCCAGGGCGAAATTTATTCCGTCATAGCGGGGCCTCTGTGGCGGGATAGGCTCCACCGTAGCGGCTCAGTCGCGAGTTAAGTCAGGAATAAACCCCAAAAACATTCTTATTCTGCAAGTTCTTGACAGTTTTCCACCTCTTCTAGTGCAAAATGTAAGATTTTTACTCCACTAATCCATTTTTCGATCCATAGAACTTAGATTCTTGGGTGATTATCATTGGGGGAGGGTTTTGACCTAAAACTAATGGTGGAAAAAGCCCTAAGTTGGGTATTGGGATCTTGGGTTTGGTCTAGGGTTGATAATTAATACAAATACCAAATTCTTACCAAGTTCAAGTTGCTCAAGATACTCTAAATCTTCCTCAATATTGATTGGGAAAGGCTCACTTCTAAGCCAATATTGAACACAAATAGGAGATTGCACAAGTTTAGGAGTTAATGAACTCCTAAAGGGATCAAGAACACGACCTCCTCTGCTGAATGCACATTCTGATGCGACACTAGAAATGGGAATGGCTAACACATCCCGAACCATCTCCATGAGAATAGGAAATCTTGGCTCATGAACTTTCCACCACATTAATATATCAAATTCATCACTATCTAGCTCAATATCTGTAGCAAGATATCTTTCCAATTTTGATTTACTACCTGAACTTCCACTAACTTCTTTATGCTTCTCAAATTATTATTTCGTTCTCATTCTTGTTCTATTTACAAAGTTGTCACAACCACTCATATTAGATATACTTGATGAGTTGTCAGATGATGTGGGTGAAGATGGTACATGTGAAGAGCTTTTTGAGGATTTCTTAACATAATAATCAAACAATTTTTTCATGTAGTTTTTCACTTCTGAACATAGCTTGTCCCCTACTTCTTTTCCAACCATATCCACAATTGCAAATGGAACATAATCAAGCTTGTTACGGGGATCCAACACGGATGAAATAAAATCATCTTGTTCATTTTATATGGTTCACCCCAATACTTTTTGAACCTTTTCATTCATACTTTTTGCCATTTCTTTCAAATGACCATCTTCATTTTCCATCATCTCTTTTAAAATAAGATTAAGTTCAGCAATTTCAACAAAGTGTGTATTGCTAGTGACATAATTAGAATCAGAGACCTTCAAAGTAAGTACATAAAAAGTTTCAAGAAATTTCACCATTGACTTCACAGTTTTCCAGTCAGCACTTGTAAGAATATCACTGGTAAGAATATTTGCACTAGTCTCATCTTCAGCACTAGTTCCATCTTCATCTTCAAAAGAAACAAAACCAAAGGTACAAAGATGATTTAAGTATCCAATATCATAAAAACTATATCTTCCAAATGCAAGCTCAAAATGTTGTGCAACATCAAGCATCTAATATATAGAGTTCCACCTAGTAGGAACATCTAAACACAATGAGTTCTTACAAGTTATTAATTGAGATTCACAACATTCTTTGAACTCTCTAAGCCTTGTGGGAGATTGTTTAATGTACTTCACGGTTTGTCTCACTAGCTTGACAGACTTAACAATTTCCTTCAACCCATCTTGCACAATAAGATTAAGGATATGTGCCATACACCTCACATGAAGATGGTCACCATCCATAATGTTAGTTCCCCAATTACTCAATTGTTTAGACATTTCTTTCACAGTAACATCATTAGAACTAGCATTATCAACTGTAATAGTAAACACATTACCCAAACCCCATTCAAACAAACAATTAGTAATGCAAGCCGCCATATCCCGCCCTTATGACTAGAAATAGGACAAAAATTTATTATTCTTTTATGCAAAGTCCAATTTCTATCTATAAAGTGGGATGTCAAACACATGTAGATGATTTTTGTAGAGAGGTCCAAGTATCTGTCGTAAGACAAACTCTTGGACGTGCTTATTTGAAAACCTCCTTCAAAATTTGTCTTTCTTCAAGGTATAGTTCATAACAATCTCTCGTCACGGTTCTATAAGAAGGAATATGAAATTGTGGCACTATAACTCTCGTGAAATTTTTAAAATCCTCTTTTTCAACAAAACTAAACAGTAGCTCGTCAACAATTATCATTTTGGCTAAAGCTCTCCTACTTTGTGCTTGGTCAAATTTTCAAATGCTAATCACCCCTTCCTTTGCTCCCATTGAAGATGGTAGAAAATTAATTAGATTTTGACCTTTATCTACGGTGTCACGAAGAAATTTAGGACATATTCTCATATGATTATTCAATGACAACGTACCATTACTCGATGTAGAAGCTGCATAAGGTTTCTCACAATACTTGCATTTGGTTTTCTTAGTTCTACTTTCATCAGTGAACTTGTCAAAATGCTTTCAACAAGTAGCTCTAGGTTCCATGATTTTTCTTTTATTTGAAGTATCAACATCAACTTCAACCCCATAGGGAGATGAGGTGTTAGGTATGCTGTCATTTGAAGCTCCACTTTCACTTATCCGACTTTCAATTTGCGTCATCTATAAAAAAAGTGAAACAAACAAAAATAACAGCAATCAGAAAGACACAGAACACAGTACATTACAATTCACAAATCACACAAATAATCACAAAGTTGCATCTCTACAATCTCATATTTGATATTGAAATGGTCATATTCTTTTGCACATTCCCAAAAGAGGTATTAAAACAAGTGCATGACACTCCTCTTTATAACTGGGGACACTAACAGTATATACAAACAAATGAACCATTCACCACTAATCTATATATATCAATCTTCAAGATCAGCTAAACATTTCAACTAAGACTAAAAATATCTAGTTTGAGAATTTTACACAGTTACCCAAAAAAGAATTTGAGTGCATTTAACATTTTTTTAAAAAAATTCTACAATCCACATAAGCAAGTAGGACTAAAAATATCTAGTTTTTATTTTATTTTTTTAATTAGATGTTTAGTTAACCAATGTCATGTTTTTGAAATTTGGCAAGTTGAGTGGGCAAGCACAACAGTACAGCTCCTGCATTCAGAATGGAGTGGCGGACTAGCAGTGCACCTTTTTTACGTCACCTTGCAGATACACATCCATTTGTACTCTCCTCAAAATTCAAAAATCTGTCTAATAGTCCTAGATCTAACGAAAGCAATTCTTTTCTATTTCATGTCCAATGATATATATATATACACACACTTCATCCAAAAATCGTGCAAATAGAAAAGATTATATATAGCAAAGTGCTTATCCAACTAGAATTTCAGCGATTTTGTGATAAATTTCATGCATATAGATAAACATCAACAATCGACATATTCCAGAACGGGAAAAAAATGAAAAACGTACCTAAAATTAAAGCAAAGCGATGATAAGGAGATCAATGATCGTTTAGATTCTCAAGTCTGCAACCAATTCAGCGATTTTGCGATCGCAAATTCAAGTTTGAGAGTTACGACTTACGGTGGTCTACTGGTCTGTGTTAGGGAAATCAATTTAGGGATTTCTGATTGAAATTTGGGCCTAATTTGAATATGGGCCGGTTGGGCATAGGCTGACATTTAATACATATAATTTCGATTTTTCGGTTGACCGAATTTTTTAAGCTAAAAATCGAAAACTGAACTAAAAAAACTGAAAAATTGAAAATTGAAACCGATCGAATTATTCGAAAAACTGAAATCGAAATTTTAAAAAAATCGATCGGTCGATTTTTTCGATTTTAATCATATTATGCCCAGCCCTAACTTCACCAAGCTCGACAATAAAGATACAATTTTTACAAAAAAAAAAAAAAAATATTTAAATAAATAAATTCAAGTGAAAGTGTTAAGATTGAATAGCTCAATCATGTAAATACCAAGAAAATAATACAATACAGGAGGGGATCTAAAATATAAATAAGTCTTAGGGGACTTTATTTCATTTATTAACATTCCACCTCACGCTCAGTGTTAGTGCTGAGCATTTGGTGTGTAGACAATTTTATTTTAGCGGCTTAACATTGAGTGAAAATGGGTTTTGCTTTGATACCATGTAAAATTATATCTCAGACATAATTTACACCCTAAAAGTTAATTCAAAGGGAGGAAGATTGCACCGACCTTATAAGAAAAACCACACATCTCATTAACTACTAATATGAGACTTTTTTTCATTCATCGACATAATATAGTCTCTTCATCTGATTAGAAATATGGCGTCATACCTTCCGATAACCACCATCATCTTGAAACAAAAATTTGAATGGTCTTTATCGATCACGATTGAAATCAATGAATACACAATGATAAGTAAATATATCTTATACACTAATGTTGCATTTTAAAGTCACATGTACATATCTAGGTCAAGGGAGAATAATATGACTGATCGATTACGAGTAATCACTTACTTTAAAGAATATTGTTGGTTTCCATTTTAAAAAAATGGCTTAACCAAGAAGTGGAGTATAGATTAAACTAGGTTTTGAAGGACTATTAATTAGTGTCTTAGCATACTTATTATATTTCTACTTCATATTAAGGATTGAAAGAACATTATTGAAATGACAAGTTGAGAGTGAAAAACTTAAACATATAGTACCTTAATAGGTCCAATTTGTACCAAGCATCTGAAATTTTTACAAACTAACTTTTTGTCTTTCTATTCATCACAATTGTGTATGTTATTACTATATAGGGAAAAGGTCTGAAAAATACTTTAATTTTAGCCGAAATTATTGTTACGATATCAAATTTTATAGAGGACCTTTTACCCCCTGCACTATTTAATAGTATATTTTAAAGGTATATATGTGCCCACGTAGATACATTACTATTTATAATTATACAATATTTATGATGTCCAAATGGGCACATATATACCTTTCAAATATAGTATTAAATAGTGCAGGGGTAAAAAGTTCTTTTCAAAATTTGGTATCATTACAGTAATTTCGGTCAAATTTCGAATCTATTTCAGACATTTTTCCCTACTATATATTATAAATAAACGGGTTATAGGTGAGAGTAGTATTGGTAAAATGAGCCCATATTTTGATAACTCGCCCATAATTTGATAGATTGGGTGGGTGATTTTTTATATGGATAAAATATGGGTTGATATATCCATATTTAACCCATAAAAATATGAGTATTCATAGATAAAAATATAGATTAGTCAAATGGGTTAAGTTCCAACTTTTACACACTCAAAATTCATGATATCACTAAAAATGATGTAATTTTTCTTCCTTTTTATGCTCTTCCGTATAACTAATTATTTCTCTTTCTAATTGAAAATGTGAAGTCTTTGATCCTCCTAAAAATAAATATATATATATATATATATATATATATATTAAATACACTTTTCATTTGTTAATATATTTTTTTTTATTTGCTTAATTTTATAGTGGATAACAAATAATAGTTTAAAATAAGCAAATCATATATTAATATTGATATTGCTTAAAGTGCATTAAGCACGTTTTACTCCTAAAATTCAAATATTCATTTACTTTGTAAATAAAAATATTTTCCCTTTATTATTATACAAATTGAATTTATTTATATTGAAAAGTGATAGGATTTTTTCATATATTTTTTTTTTTGCTTTTGTGATACAATAAAACTAAATAAATTATTTTCAACATTTTTCATCAAAAAAGAAGACTAAAATATTTTCTCCATATTGAAGTCTAAAGTATAGTACTATTTACTCATAAAAATATGGGTGAAACTATATTTTACCCAACTCATTTCTCAAAAACAGGATCCATCTTCAGAGGGAAAAAAAACGATCTACACCATTAATTTGTAATATTCCGAAGAAAATATTATAATAGCCACAATAGGATATTGCACGGCAAAGTAAAATTAAAAATCTAGATTTTTTTTTTTGTATCTGATAGCAAAAATACATATATCTAAGTGTATTTTCTTCAATATAAAGTATGATTTTGTGTATCTAATAGAAAAAATACATGTATATAAGTGTTTTTTCTTCAATATAAAATAGAAAACTCTTAATTCGTGGTAAGATACGTGGATTGTGGGTGTCAATGGTTTTAATAAAAAAATATAATTACAAGGATTGTAGGACTAGAACACACAACCCTAAGGAATTTTCACAATAACTTAACCACTAAACTAAAACTTTAACTTCTATTAAAAAAGCGTCAACACTTTTATGTATATATTTATAAACCAAAATTTGACCTTTATATATAATGTAATTTTCCGGCAAGGGATGTCGCTTGACACATCTTAAGTAAGGATGGGTTCGCCCTGCTAATAAGTGAAGTTTACGTATAAAACTTACCCTCCCAATAATATAACTATATAACTCAAAAAACTAAAGATATATAATTTAAATACATTCTTGACACTTCACTTTAATGTATTTCATGAATAGGTAGGTCATTTCTTCCTTCAATTCTCCTATGGCCTACAGATAAAGATGTATCCAAGATTTTTTTTTATAGATGTCACAAAGTTGAGAGTTAGAACATTTAATGAAAATTGAGCTTGAAATCTAGATATGCTCTTCTCCAAATCCCCCCTATTAATTACACTAATAGTCATGTACACATCAAACTTTTGTTGGACTACGGCGGAGTTCAATTCCAATTAGGATTTTCGGAGGTTATTATATTCTAAATCTTAATTCATATATACAAAGAGTAATATATTCTCTTAAAGAAATATCTCAAAATTTTCATAAATTCATAAAATACTCGTAAAGAGATTAAGATGTAGCTAAATTTTTCTCAAAAATTAATAAATAATTCAAGAAGATCCAAATCAAGAAATATACTATTAACACCCTTGAATCAATGAGGTAATATATATTCCTTTGAAGAGGCATCTCGAAAATCACAATAATTTATTGAATATTCACAAAGAGATTAAGATGTGGCTAAACACTTCTTCTTGACAATCAATATTTCAAGAACATCCAAAAAATCCTTTTACATGAAAATTAAATAAATTCGAGAAGGTCCAAAAAATCATCTTACCTTCGAGAAAGATGCTATTAACATTCCTTAGAATCACGATTAATATATCATGATAACGTCAACGGACCACATAGCGAAATATATATATATATATATATATATATATATATATATGTTGTGAACTGTTAAGTTAGCATATTATAGAGTATAGAGAGAGTCTGTCATCTAAAATTGAAAGCATATCAATATCAACATAGCAACAATGGTTAACATGCCCAAATTCTTGTAGTTTCTTAACAATCTTGTTTTGTTACCTATAACAAATAATAAATTTATATAATTTAACTTATATAAATTAGGGATGAAGAGAGAAGAGTGACTGAAGGGCATAACAATTTTATTTTATTTTAAATATGATTTGCTTTTGGGGACAAGCAACTGGCTTCTTTCCATTCCTTAATTTCTTCAAAGTAATATTTCCTTCCTCTCAAATTATTCATGTTGATTTTAAAAAAATAATTATCTCAAATTATTTATTCTTTTAAGAATTTAATATAAAATTAATTAGTATTATTTTTTATATTTAACTTTTAAAATTAATTATTCTTGAATTATAAACACCTCAATAAAATAAATATTTAATAAAAAATATTATATCTTAAAATATAAATAAAAGTAAATAATTAAAATTTCTCTAATTTGAGAAGGTGGGAGTATATCTACTTAGCACGACCCAGACCGAACAAATAATCTAAAAACTAAGGCATTTAAATCAAACACTAAGGAAATAAAAATAGAGTTTCCATAAACTCTAACAAAAGTCTAACAATAATAACTAACAATGCGGAAGAATAACCTAGAACCTAAAAGTCAATGTACCAAAACATTCTAACAATGAACCGAGTCTAAACAAGAAGGAATACAACCCCAACTAATGAACTAATCAACTAGCTGAAACACTCACTTAACGCCATAGAGGTAATGCCACCATATCTTAAGAGCAAACACTACTGCTGCCAATTCTAAATCATGTGTTGGATAATTCCTCTCATGCACCTTCAATTGACGTGAGGCATAAGCTATAACTTTCTTATCCTGCATCAACACAGCAACCAAACCAGAATGAGAAGCATCACAATAAATAATAAAACTTTTACCTTCAACCGGTAATGCTAGAATAGGTGCGGTGGTTAAAAGAGTCTTGAGCTTTTGAAAGCTCTCCTCACACTTCAGTCCATTCAAATGGTATCTCCTTTTTTGTCAAATTAGTCAACTGAGTGGCAATAAAAGCAAAGTTCTTCCCAAATCGACGAGAATAGCTAGCGAGCCCAACAAAACTCCTAACTTCCGTCACAGAGCTAGGCCTAACCCAATTTTTAACCGCCTCAATCTTTTGGGGATCTACCACTACACCTTCTTTTGAAATTGCATGCCCCAAAAATGCAACCGATTTCAACCAAAATTCATATTTAGAAAATTTAGCATATAATTTTTGCTTCCCAAGAACACTCAAAACACTACGAAGATGGTTGGCATGCTCTTCCTCACTTTTTAAATAGATCAAAATATCATCAATAAAGACTATAACGAATGAATCAAGAAATGGTTTGAACACCCCATTCATCGAACTCATGAAAGCTGTAAGCGCGTTGGTCAAACCAAAAGACAACCAAAAACTCAGACTGCCCATAGTGAGTTCTAAACGCCGTCTTGGGAATATCCTTAGGCCTAATTTTCAACTGATGGTAACCGAATCTTAGATCAATATTAGAGAAAACCGCTGCACCTTGCAATTGGTCAAAGAAATCATCTATTCGAGGCAAGGGGTACATATTTCAAATAGTGATGCTATTTAATTGTCGGTAATCTATACACATTCTCATACTACCATCCTTCTTCTTAACAAACAAAACTGGCGCAACCCATGGAGAAGCACTAGGGCGAATAAATCCCTCATCAAGGAGCTCTTGGATTTGAGTCTTAAGCTTTCTTAATTTTACCGAAGCCATACGATATGGAGAGATAGAAATAGGATGCGTACCAGGCCCTAAATCAATGCAACAATTTCTATCTCTATGTGGAGGCATACCAGACAAATCATTAGGAAATACTTCTATAAATTCAGACACCACAAGAATAGACTCAATGGATGGAGCCTCAATCTCAACATCCCTAATATGAGCCAAATAAGTCAAAACAACTTTGCTCTACTAGTTTACTAGCCCGAATGGAAGGTATAATCTTAGCTTGCTTAGGCTTGTACACCCTTTCCCACTCTAATTTTTCCCTTCCCAAAATTTCTAGAGTTACAGACTTAGTATTACAATTAAACACAGCAAAATAGGGGGGCAACCAAGTCATGCCTAAGATTATGTCAAAGTCAATCATATCCAAAATCACTAAATCAATCCAAGTCTGAAATCCCATAAACAAAATAGGACAACCATGATAAAAATGGGTAGCTATGACTGACTCTCCAACATGGGTAGAAACACGAATAGGGCATCAAGAATATCACAAATCATATCAAAATATGAGGATATCATAGATACATATGAATAAGTAGAACCCGGATCAAAAAACACATTAGTCATCTAGTCACAGACAAAAATAGTACCTGTGATCACTGCATCAGACGCTTCGCCTCATTCTTGCCCGAAAAAGCATAACACTGAGCCTTATCATCATGACGAGCCACTTCCCTGATTGGTTGCGCATTACCCCTACCTCAGTTACCATTACCATTTCCTTTACCCCCACGGCCTCACTGAGTACCTCCTCGCTCACCTTGTGGACCCCCTCTATTATTATTACCATTTCCTGCGGGTACCACTGTTGGATTCTACTACTGCGCGGACTCAAACACATGTGGATGAGGACAATCTCTCCTCATATGTCTAGGTTCTCCGCAGTTGTAACAACTACGATCAAAAGATGGTCTACCGTCTGTCGAAGGCGCGACTCTCTAGCTATCTTGAAAATTATGAGATGGAGTTTTCGAGTAACTACCTGTAGAGGCGGGCATAGCAGACTGAATTGGCTTGACTGCAAGCGTTGGCCTTCCGGACCCCTTGGAATAAGAACCTTGAAAATTGCCTGAGTTCTTAGCCCTTATTGCCTATGCCTTAGCTTGACCGTCTCGCCTCACCCCTCCACTTTCTTAACATATAAGTCATATGAACAGATAATACTTGCAACTCAGAATTTAATCCCTAATAAATAACTAAATTCTCTCTTTCTCTGTAGTCACCAATTGAGTAGCATATCTAGAAAAAGCATGGAACTTGGCCTCATAAGCAGCCATAGTCACACCACCTTGCTCCAAAGCCATGAACTCATCTTTCTTACGATCCCTCAAAGTCCTAGGCACATACTTCTCTAGAAACAGAGCATGAAATTGGGTCTAAGTGAGTGGAGGTAAAGTAGAATATCTGCATTTCATATAAGCTCCCCACTGCTGCTTAGCCTCACCTTGAGTTAGAAAGACACAAACTCAACCCCATGCTGATGAATAATACCCAGTTTATGAAGCCTCTCATAGCAATCTAGAATGAACTCATATGCATCCTCATTCTTAAAACCAAGAAACACAGGAGACTTTAGCTTCAGAAACTTAGTCAACATTTCATGCTCATTACCAGTTATAACAAAACGTAACAAAGGACAGAAGAAAGCATCATTACTTCAAGTCCCACCCACCTTGGGCACAGTGTTAGCAATATGAGGATTAGTAGGAGCTTGAGTTGCTTGAGCAGAAAGAAGCACTCCAGGACTAATCAATCCCTTTAAGAACGACATAATCTATTGAGTTAACACTGGATCCAAAGGAGGAACACTTGTAGTATTAGCCTGCACCTCTCCCTCTTGTCCTAAATTCTCAATATCAACATCAATATTCTCCTCTATCTCTTCATGATGCGCATGAGGGTTCTCATTCATAGAAGCATTCTCAACAGGAGCTCCATTCCCAGCAGGTTCTACTCTTCCACGGTCTCTACCACTAGCATTTCCTCTACCCCTGCCTCGGTCGCGACCTCTCGCTGTAGATTCCTCGACCGAAGCATTGACGGGAGCTACGGGCCTAACGTCGTTGAATCTAGTATTAACTATATGCGAACAGAAGAGTAAATGAGGTTAGAAACCAATTTGAATCGCAAGATACCAATTGGAATCAAGTCATAGCACGAAAAGAGACAAGGGAAAACAGAGAGATTTCCTAAAGTCCTATAGCCTCTTGAAGAAAAGTAAAGGCGTCCCTATACCGTTCCGCGAGACACTACTAGATTCATTTTGATACATTGAGATCAAGGAACCTAGGCTTTGATACCAATTTTGTCACGATCCAGATCGAGCAAATAACCTAAAAACTAAGGCATTTAAATCAAACACTAAGAAAATAAAAATAGAGTTTCCATAAACTCTAACAAAAGTCTAACAATAATAACTAACAATGCGGAAGAATAACCTAAAACTTGAAAGTCAATGTACCAAAACATTATAACAATGAACCAAGTCTAAACAAGAAGGAATACAACTCCAACTAATGAACTAATCAACTATCTAAAACAAATGTCTAAGTCCGGAAATGGTGGACATAGACGAAAGAGAATTCCATGGCATCCCGGAAGAATTGGCTCACCTATGAATTCGAGGCGACGATCATTGATCTTCTAAGCGAGGTCTGTCAATAGCCGATTGAAGATGTCCTATACTTAACAAAAATAAGAGCAAGTGCAGAATCAGTACACAACCACAGTGTACTGGTAGGATCACACGGCTATCCCACTAGTGCAACATAAACAAGTCAAGACAACATTATAATCCCATGCATATATATATCAACATATATAATATTATCAACATTTACAAACAACAAACATCTTCACATTTTATATCAAATCATTGGTTCTCTCATGGAACCCAAACCCAAACAGTTAACATGCCGGAACGCGACAATCGATCCCATATTTATGCTGAAATGTGGTAAACCGATCCTATTTTTATGCCGAAACAAGGCAACCGATCCAGGTTAGTTATGTCAGAACGTGGCAACCGATCCCATTCACACACCACAATCAAAATCACAAGTATATCATCAAGATCATACATTTAAGTTATGATTTTATGGCATTCATCAATTATCTATATCATTTACAACATGTGTGATCAACATTGCAACATTCATACACTTACAAGTATCATAATGAAGCAAGAACAAGCATTCATCACACAATCATAAAATCACAACCATCACCCACCTCGAAACAAGCTTGAAACCTTGAGAATTTGATCCTTCCTTTTTCGGATTCGTTCCGCTTGTTCTTGGTCTACAAACAATCAATATAATACGGGAATCAATAAACAATCATTAATTACCCGAATTACTAACAATTATATGAACCCTAGATCAAACCCATGATCCCAATTATCCAAATTAGGGTTGTTTCCACCAATAGAGTCTATAACAAAATCTTCCCCCATCAATATTTATCCATTCTATTACATTCTACGGATCGAAAAACGGATTCGGGGAGTGAAAAGCTTACCTTTAGCCTCAAGAATGGTAAAAAACGAGTATGAGTTGCCTGGGGACCGTTTCTTAGCTCTAAAGGTCGAAAAGTGCATAATGAGGTCGTTTAGGGGTTTATTAACGTCTTTAATTTGCATCAGGCCCATCACAACGGCCACCACCCCTCCACAGCGACCCCGCCAAAGCGGTAAAACCCAGCACCAAAGAGCATTCTCGAGACAGAGAGTTATTTCAAGAATTCCAAAATTCTCATTTCACAACACGCCTCTAACCCACGATGCTCAGCAAATACCCTTACACTAAGATCAATTTCGGAAGTTCTACTCGCCCAAATTTAATTCCGTAAAGTCGTACGAATTTCTTAACGAGTTATCTAACTACTCATGTAATCAAAATCATAAATGATTCACCCGATTGTTACCAGATTTCCCTACATCTCAATGACTCTGATTTCTTCCAAATCTGGACAAGGTTGGGAAAATCCAAATGCTATGAAAAAGTTTTTCGGCCCCAAATTTTCTCTCGTTGGCTTTTCTATAACGACGAGAACAAGTCATCACACCATTGGTTGCTCCTAATTCCTGAATAGATAGGTCACTTTCTTCCTTTAATTCTTACATCATAGGATGACAATGAATCCAAAAACATTTCTAGAAATGATAAGGTTTGTAGTTTTGAATATTTATTAAAAATTGAGCTTGAAATCTACATCACAAGTTTATATTTTGTAAAAAAAATAATCTAACATTTAATATTTACCAATCATTTATTTCATATATAAACAAAAATTATAGTAGATATCATTACTCTTACCAACATTTAAACCATTTAAATCGGATAATTCATCAACCAAATTTATAGTTGATATAATTACTATTTCCAACCTGTAAACCATTTATATCGAGAAATGTATGCTAAATGTAAGGAGATTGTTCGTATTATATGCGGGAGGATACCCTACATTCATGTTTAAATTTACTATTTTATTAAACTAAAGTTTGATAAATAAATGTTGTATTATTTTAGAGTAATTTTGTGATAAGTGTATTATACTTTTGGTATGAAATATTGCTTATTTGGTATTTGTATAGAGAATTGAGGCATGTTTGATAGTTTAGCACAACTTATAAGGCATTTGATGTTCATGAGCAAAAAATACAATCTAAAAATTCAAATTGCATGTCCAAACAAAACTTCAACTTCATCTCGAATGATTTTAAGTCATTATCTCATCTCATATGATTTTAAATCATAATTTCATCTCATATGATTTTAAATCATGATTTTATCTCACATGCCCTAACGAATAATCTTAACCAGGATATTGTTGTCTAATAACCCTTTTTCCCTTTTTTTTTTTAAAAATAAAAATAAAAATAATTATAGATATTTATTTAACGGACTTGTTCAACGTGGATCCACTATTTATAAAAGGTGGAAGGGACCTTGGTATAAATATATTAAGACAAGTGACATCTCTATCCATATAGCAACGATTAAGGTCCAAATTGTCTATAGTTTCATTCATTCATTGCTACGAGTCAAATCGAAAAAAAGTAGCTGGAAAAGTATACTAAAATATTGATATATCTTCATATATAAAATGGTCTACGATTTCTTAGAAAGCATCATTGTCAATTTATCAGAAGTGATATTTACATAATAAATAAAAGACACCATCAACTAATATGATGGAATGGATTGAATTCGTCAATTTTTAATAATGGTATAGAATTCAAGATTGAATATTTAAATGAAGAAAAAAAAATATTTAAATAAGATTGTTACTTAGTAATGCAAAATTAAAGGCCTAATTACTCGATTTAACGGATGTGTTTCATAAAAAAGTAACATTATTCTTTAAAATGTATACAATACAACAAAAACATACAATATATATATATATATATAAAATATGTTTGCTACATTTTATAAAATAAAAGGATTATGTGATATGCAATAATAGAAAGGGCTTTTGAACTATGTGAGATTGAATCAAAATTAAATATCTTCAGTTAATAACATGATCTAAAAATGTTATGTTATAGTTTGGTTCAAAAATATCCCTATTGCTAATAGTTTGGTCATAAAATATCCCTAATGAATCAAAAATATTTTTTTCCTGATAAATATATATTACTTTTCTTTTAGATACATTTTATTTCTAATAAAAATATTACTTTTAAAGAATAATATTCTTGATTTTTTTAAAAAAAAAAAAAATCACTTTAACTAACACTCTAAGTAAGTAGGAAATAATCTTTTTTTCTTCTTAATACCATTTTATCAATTAATATAAAATAAGTACATATACCTTTTTAATGGGATGGGATCCCCTCTAGGAATCCTCCATTGATCTTTAATACATGTCCAATTAATGTCATGTTTATAATTAAAGTTTTAAAGGTATTTTTAATACATATTCAGATTAATGTCATGTTTATAATAAAGATATTTTTGGATCAAACTATAACGATAAAGGATATTTTAGACAAAATTATTAACTGATGACGTTTTTGTTCAATTTTGCATAATTAGGATATTTTTTACCATTTTTTATGCACTATATACTTTGTCATAGTCATAACAGAAATACTCTCACATCATATTTATAAGTAAATCACCAAATTGTAGCACATATTCTTAAATTCAATAAATTTTTATACTTTGGACAAGTTCCACTTAGGTATTAGGTGGCTAATACAGTAATTGAGAAAAGTCTAACTTAGGTTTACCACAAGAATTTTTCTTTTGTTCATTATAAATGTGAAAGTTGTTATGATATATTATTAGTAAATGGGGTGATGTGTGAAAGTCAAATTGAATTAAATAGCTTGAAAGGTATACAACGGATCCAACCACAAAAAAATTGAGGCACCATTATTGCTTTATTGTTATTGTCTATAGTATCACATAGGGACCATTAGGCCCAATAATTAGTGTATGTGATGAAATGAACAACATCTTTCCACCTTTAATTAAATGAGTACAATTTGCTCATAGGCAAACAAAGCACTACAAAGGCATGAAAGATAACTACCACATTCAAATGGGAACCCTTAGACCTGGGATCCTACAAACTAAAAGTGGTTGCCTCTGGGAAACAAAGCCCGGGCCCTGGGGTATAGGAGGGCTGGTTAGAAATCACCTGGGCAATTGGATCATTGGATTTATAGAGCTTACTCCCCACACCAACACTAGTAGAGTTGAACTATTAGCAATGCAAAGAGGGCTCCAAATAGTTGTAGATCACATGCTCTCCCCCCTTCCCTCCCCTTGAAATAAACTATGATTCTATTGAGACTATTCAAATGCTTTCAAATAACAATACTAACACACTATATGGAAACATTGTTGATGAGTGTAGATACTTAATGCAAAAGTTGGAGAACACCAAGATGACCCATGTGTTTCGGGAGCAAAATAGAGCAGCAGACAACTTGGCAAAGGAGGGGACGAAGGTAGCAGTTTTTGACGAACCAAACATTTTGCTAGTTCCTCATGTGTATGCCCAAAAATAAGTGGAAGCAGACATTCTAGGAACTATGTACACTAGATTAACGGACAATATTTTAAACTATTTCCAAGATCCATATGTGACCCAGTCTAACAGAAACGGGCATACCACTGCGGTGGATGTACCTATACATTGTCCCTC
This sequence comes from Solanum bulbocastanum, assembly GCA_037074985.1. Classification (NCBI taxonomy): domain Eukaryota; kingdom Viridiplantae; phylum Streptophyta; class Magnoliopsida; order Solanales; family Solanaceae; genus Solanum; species Solanum bulbocastanum. Next base: position 5,382,576 of record CM073603.1, on the reverse strand, counting down.
TTAATTATTATTAATATATTAACACTTTTCTTGACCAAAAACAAAAAATGTTTTGAATTCAAGTTTGAATATTTTAAAAGTTATGATAGACAACAATTCTTTTTTTTTAAAAATCTGACACGTTGCAAATATACAGATTAGTCATAAAGAAATGAGTTCTACATAATATTCTTTCATCTTGTTGGCCTTACTAACCAACAAATCAAAATGGATTGCCAAAAAAAACTTTTATCAAAAAAGGTTGTTTGCTTCATATTGTGTAACAAAGTGAGAGACCAGAGATAGGAAAAAGAGTCAAGTCGATCAAACTCGAGGATCGGGAGAAGCAAAACAAAATCATAATTTGATAAATTAAGACTATGAATACCATATTATTGATCACCGGTCAATACAGATCATCTTTGTGAACAATCAATATATCTAAGGACGTTTCATTTTCTACGTTTCAAAAAAATAGAAAATTTAAAATGATGTACAACATATACTTTCCATAGTCAAAACTAAAATACTCCTTTCACATCATATTTATAAGTAAATCTCCTAACTAATACCATGTATTCTTAAATTCAATAAATTTTGATACATCAAAAGGGCTCCACTTAGGTATTAGGTGGCTAATACATTATAACGCTACAAGAAAAAGTCTCAAACTCTACCATGTGCAAACTTATGTTTACAACATATTTTTTTCTCATTTTGTTCATCATAAATGTGCAAGAAAAATTAAATTAAGTAGCTCGAAATGTATACTACGTATAAAACTAACTCGAATCACAAAAGAAAATTGAGATATCATTGTCGCTTTATTATAGATGTCTACCACTAATAGTAACAAATAGGAGACCATTAATTATTGCAACACTCCATAAAATTTTTGAACTAAGACTCGAACTATTCTTCGTAGTAAGTGAGATTTTACGAAGGAATTAAATATTTCTTAAGTGTTAAGGTCACTAGATGTAGCACCTTAAGTTCCAAGAAGAACTAAAGAGAGTTCATTCAAGTCATTCCTAAGTTTTTCTTAAGTTGTGGGTCAACTTCAAATAACCATAACTTTTAGTACAGGATGAGTTAGGAGACCCATAAGATATTAAATTAAATCTTTTGAGTCCTCTTTCCAACGCTACCGAGTTTGCTAAATTTTGATCTTTGAATAAAAAGTTATGACTGATTTACTAACAATACTCAAACCTAGCAGTAGCTCCTCGATGGCTCCGCATTACGGAGCCAATACGAACCTCACTGCCTACTGGAAAATTATTCTGACTCCAGCTCGTTTTATTTATTCTTAAAGGGTATATTGGTCCTAAAAACCCTTAGGAGGTCATCTAAATTACCCTAAACGTGTAGAAAATCAGTTTCATAAATCAAACCCTCTCATTCACTCCTAAAATTGTACGCTCAAGAAATTCAAGAAACGCACAGGCTATGGTTCATCTTTCAAGATTTTCCTTCAAGTTGCTTGAAGAAGATGGTTCTTTCAGGTATGTAAGCTTTCATAGTGTTGGGTTTGTTCGCCATCACGCCAATCATGTTTAATTCTATCCTTGAATTCATTTTTGAGATTGAATTATTAAGTTCTTGAGAAGTTCTTGAGTTCTATTCATTATTAAATGTCTTTGAGTTATTGAGGTGTGAGTTTTGCAAACAAGTTGAGTTCCTTGATAGATTTTATATGGATTTCATTGAAATCGTTCTGGGTTTCTGAATTTTTGTGAACTTGGTCAATAAAACTACTTTGGGTGCGAGTTGAGTCAAGTTTGGGAGAGGAAGAAAAGATCGGGCAAATAATTGCGCCTAGGTCACCCCCTCTCCACGACGCGGAGAGCATATGGAGTCCTCTGTCTCAAAAATATTTTAGTGACCAAAAATTTAATTTCATCTTTGCGTCGCGCCAATGTTCTTTAGTTTGGGTCTTTGCCCATTCTTGTGATCAACTATCTTAACCCTCCTAAATCATTGAGAGGTCCTACATTCCAAAGCATAACCCTTTATTCCATAATTCAAATTCAAGATAGAGCTAAGAATTAAGTCTTGAGAGTTCTTTCGAACATTTTGAGAAAGTCCATTTGAGTCTTTTTGATAAGTCTTCTACAACTTCTAACAACTTGTTTCAAGACTCAAGCAAATGAGTATGAGAATGAGAAGAGTGTATTCATGAGTCTACATTATCATCACGAGATCCTTCATATCATGAATTATAACTCTTGAATTTATAATTCAAGTTCAATAGAGAGTTAAGAGTAGAGTTCAAGAAAGTCTTTGAAACCAATTGTAATTCATTTGAGATCAACTATTGATTTGAACTACGTTTTGAGGAAGTAAGTCTGAGAATGGGAAGAGTTGTATACCTAGGTTCCATATTCTTATTTAGACCCTCAATTTGAGTCGTCAGGCCCATAAATTCTGCACGTACTTTATAAATTGAGCATATTTGAGAGTAGTATCTTCAAGTTCTAAGTCTTGAGTAAGGAGTTTCTAACCTTTTCGAGATTATATTGCTAATCATGGGGCTATTATAGGTTACCCATAAAGTCCTTGAGTTGATTTGTTCATGCCCATAATTTCACATGAACCCTATGAGTCAAACATTCTTGAGATGAAGTAGTATCATGAAGTTCTTAAGTTGATATTGTTCATGCCCATAATTATGCATAAACCCTCTCAGTTGAGTATTCTTGAAATGAGTATTACCATTGAAGTTCTTGAGTTATTAGTTGTTGAGTCTCAAGTATTGAGTTCTATGTATGGTCATTGAAAACCTTGAATTGAGTCGTTTACGTCCATAATTTGGCATGAATCTTATTTTGAGAAGTCTTTTACAAATTTTTCTAAACTTGTTTTAAGACTTGAGCACTTGAGTTGAGAAATATTAGAGTTGAGTTCATTTTCTATAAAAATGATATATAGGAACTAAGTATTCCCAAGAGTAAATGTTTTCTCATTTAAAAGAGGAGGAAATTGAGATTTCTAAAAGATTTTTGAGCAGTTTGAGTAACATCTCTTTTTAGAGAAAGATTTTTCAGTAATAATCTCAAACCACAGAAAGAGTTGTGTTTTTTTTAAAACATATGAGCTTATTATATTTTGGGAGTAGTATTGAGCACCGATATAGGGGAGAGTTCATACAACTCATAGCCCCCATAAACCATGTAGCCAATGTGGGTAGAAAGGGTCATACTTTTTAGATGATTCCTTAATGCTTTTTAGCATAGACTAGTGGATCCACTTAGTTGAGAGGTTCTATATTCCAGCAAAGTATAGGACAGTTCTGGCAGCATTGGCGAGACGTTGTATCATCACATAGCTCATAGTGATGGTTGTCGGTTAGAGAATCTCCCACAGAGTTATATTATTTTTTATTATATACAAATTAATTTGTTATTGTATTCTTCAATATATTGAGTTATTATATACTGTTTTAAAAGCTTTTCATATATTGCATCTTTTAGTGTTGTTTTATTCTTGAGTATCTTGAGTTGAGTATTTTGAGTTGAAATATGCTTTATTGAGTCGAGTACCTTATTGTTGAGTTGAGAACCTTATTATTGAGTTGAGTATATTATCCTTGAGTACTTCTGAGTTGAGTAAGTTTGAGTAGTTTTGAGTATCCTTGAGTATTCCTTGAGTTGAGTAAGTTTGAAAAGAGGTAAGTATGTTTCTTTTCTACTAATTCAAGCTTATGTTTATGTTTTAGATTTCCCCTTACATGCTCGTACATTCCATGTACTGAGCCATTTGGCTTGAATAGTGTCATGATGCAGATATAGGTACTCAGGATCATCAATATGAGCTTCGTTGATACAACATGGAGTTCGAGTTAGCTATGGTGAGCCTCCTTGCTTCTAGAGGATTCCATTTACTTTTAGTCTAGTCAGGATGTCGTGGGTCTTGTCCCGACTTCCATCTTTGTCATTTAAAGGCTTTATAGATATACAATAGAGTTTCAGAAGCTTGTTCATTTATTTTCTTAAATTTTTTAAAGACTTGAGCTGCTTATTTTTGGCTAGTTGAATACTATTTATATTCAGAATAAATCATTTGAGTTAAAGTTTTGTATTTGAGTTTCATGAATTTTATTCATTTTTTAAGCTTTGTATGCTTGATTTAGTCTTTTGTTTGTAGTCAGCTAGGATGAGAGTTCGCTCAGGGAGCATCAATGGTTCTCGAGTGTCGGCCATGTCCAGGGTATACGCTCAGGTCGTGACAATTATTGTGATTGAATGAGTAGAATTCATCCACATTTAATTAAACGTTTCAGATTTGAGTTTAGATATTTCAAAGTCATGATAGAGAGTAATTTCCTCTTTAATAAACCTTACATAATATGAATATGAATTAATCAAGTTGATCATAAAAGTAACAAGACCATGTCAGAAAAAAAAACCAAGACGAGTGAGTTCTACATAATATTATTTTACAAGAATTTATGAAATTATTTAGGTGTAGAGCCACATAGTTCAAACCTCTCTTAAATTGCAATTCAATTAGAGAGAAAATACTGTAATCCTATTAGGACAGGTTTAGTCTAAGGCAAATGCAAATGTATATTAAGAAGGTAATTGTAACACCTCGTACCTGAAAACAGACCTCAATGCAGATTACCAGAAGTTGCAGGTGTAACCCACAGTTGCCACCCACGGACCGTAGGGTGACCCACGGCCCGTGCTGGTGGTTCATGGTTCGCATCTGCAACCTTCCCCAGAAACGCCCAGAAAATTTGTCTAAGGGTCAGCTTACGCCGGGACATACGGACCGCAGGTCAGACCCACAGCTTAAATCAGCCACGATCGATGGTTGACCAGTACACCATCAGTCGATCAACGGTCCGTCAGTCCCGTGTGTCAGTGACCCCGACATCATTTAAGTCAGGGGTCTTTTGGCTTTTTCCTTATGCATTGGACCCCTAAACTACGTCGTTTAAACCCTAAACTACGTAGTTTTGGTCAGTTTTAGCCTAGAAACACAACTAGAACTTACCTAAGTTAGATCATTCATCAAAACTTCAAAAAATTAGAGCGTAAGAGGAGAAAGAGGTTAAGAACCCTAGTTCAAGGACGCAACAAAGTTCCATCAGTTCAAGCCCTGAAATCGAAAGATTTCTCCATGGAATTTGTCACCAGGTATGTGGGATTTCATTAGTGGGTTTCGTTCACCCATTAGGTCCCTAGATTTTAGTCAGAATCTTGATCACCTTAATATTATCTAGACCTAGGGTTTCTTGAATGTTAGAATTGTTGGGTTTTAGCTGTTAGAATGATTCAAATCATATTATCATGTTGTAGTATTGTTTTTTCCAAATTCATGCATAAATTCAGAACCCTAGCTATGTAGTTCTTTTAGTTCATGAATTACATATGCTAGGTCAGTTACTTCAATTATACATATAAGCATGCCTCAGTTTTCGAATGCATTCTTATCATTATATTAATGTTGCATTCTCAGTTTGCATGTCAGTATTTTGAGCTATCCAGTATTACAATATTTCAGTCATAAAGTGTTAATTACTTATTCAATTCTGAGAAGCTTAATACAGAGTGGACTAGGGTTAGTCACCCTTAAGTCCCAGAGCTACGTGCCCCGTAGGTTGTAAGTCCCTTCTGTGGGCATATTTTTAGTGATCACGCCAATATGTCTCTATAGCTCTGGCAGGGTATATTGGGTCCTCTCGCTGAGACGTATACATCGGACTCCATATTTAGCTCATGTGGTTTTATGTCGGTTATTAGTATCTCCCTTACAGTTCAATCAGATTATGTTGCATTGACCATGTTATCAGTATAGTTCAGTATTCATTCTCAGCATGCTATAAACTTAGTCATTGCATTCAGTTTAGCCATGTTCAGTATTTCCAATATCATTATTATGTTCAGATTGCATCATTGCTTTATTGTTTTTTCAGTTATGTTATTATTCAGCTTTACTCTATCATGCATGCTCAGTACCTTCCAAGTACTGACGCATACTCTGCGCTATATCTTTTCGTGATGTAGGTTCAGGTCCTCAGCAGTCAGATCACGCATAGATCGGTTCCCGATCTTTAGTTCAGCAGCATCAATGGTGAGTCCTCATTCTTCGAGTTATTTTTCCATTTTAGTCTTTAGTTTTCAGTTTTTGCAAGATTTAGCTAAGGCATGTCCCAACACTTCTAGTCAGTTAGAGGCTACTTTCACACACAGTTAGTTTCAGCTTTAGTGTTTGAGTTTGACTTTTCAGTTGTTGTTGAAATCTCACTTTTCATTTATTCAGATAGTATATGGGCATTCCCCATCATTTCAATTTACATGATGATTTAGCTTCCGCATAGTATTTTGTGTTTCAGTTTATATTTAAGTATGCTTATGATATGCTAGCAGGGTTAGCTTGGGGTCACTTGTGACCCTAGGTCCTGTGTCCGCGTCCAAGGGGTAGCCTCGGGGCGTGATAAACTTGGTATCAGAGAACTAGGTTTAAGAGTCCTAGGATGTCTAAAAAGCCTCACTAAGTAGAGTCTTTTTCATAGGTGTGAAGTACGCCACATCTAATGAGAAGAAGGCTACAGAGAATTTTAGAAAAACTTCATTTTCTTGCTAGACGTGAGGTATGATCCAACTTCTCGTTCTAATTCATTGTTATGCGCTTAAGATCATGCCTCCTCATAGAGCTTACGCATGGAATGTTAATGCACGCAATACTATCGCAGTTCCTCTAGTCCTAGACCATAAGGTTTTGAACAAAGAGTTTTAGAATGTGATTCAGCTTTTGGCTTAGAGTATAACCAACGAGAGCAATCAAAAGATTCCAACTCCTATAAATAGAAATGGTGGATCACTGGCAGCTAGAGTTCAAGATTTTGTTAGGATGAATCTGCCTGAGTTTTTAGCGTCATAAGTTGGTGAGGACCCACAGAATATCATTGATGAGGTTAAGAAAATCTTTGGAGTGATGCAAGTGACTGATAGTGATAGGGTGGAATTGGCATCCTACCAGCTTAAGGATGTGGCTCACATATGGTTCACTCAGTGGAAAGACAACAGGGGATACTTTGTCATTTGTAACTCCTTATATAGGAGTAAACTTTGATGTTAGCCCAGAAACTCTCTTAGAACCCTTCTCAGTCTCTACTCCAGTCGGTGCCTTGTCATAGCCTCTTAAAAAGTCACCTCAGCAGATCTTATAGAGATAGAAATGGTAGACTTTGATATCATTCTAGGCATGGATTGGATACATTCGTGTTATGCCTTAGTCGATTTTAGAACTAGGATCGTTCGTTTTTAGTTTCCAAATGAACCAATGGAAGGGTAGTAGCTTAGCGCCTATGGGTCGGTTCATTTCTTAGCTTAAGGCCAGAAAGATGATTTCTAAGGATTATCTCTATCATCTAGTTTGGGTTAAGGATTCAAGCTCCGAAACCCCAACTCTTGACTCAGTTCTTATAGTTAATGAGTTCCCAGAAGTGTTCCCAGAAGATCTTCCCGGAGTTCCTCTCGAAAGGGAAATTGACTTTGGAATTGATCTCCTTCCAGATACCTAGCCTATCATTATTCCTTCTTACAAAATGGCTCAACAGAGCTTAAGGAATTGAAAGAGCAGTTGAAAGACCTTTTAGATAAGGGCTTCATCAGACCCAGTATTTCTTCATGGGGTGCACCAGTATTATTCGTGAAGAAGAAAAATGGTTCTCTCAGAATGTGCATTGACTATAGGCAGTTGAACAAAGTCACAATAAAGAATAAGTATCACATCCCCAGGATTGATGACTTGCTTGACCAACTTCAGGGTGCTAGTTATTTCTCAAAGATAGACCTCAGATCGAGTTATCATCAGCTCAAAGTCAGAGATAGTGACATTCCAAAAACAGCCTTCAAAACTCGGTATGGTAATTACAAATTTGTAGTTATGTCATTTAACCTAACCAATGCTCATGTAGCTTTCATGGATTTGATGAATAGGGTATTCAAGCAGTACTTGGACTTGTTCATTATCGTCTTTATTAATGATATCCACATTTACTCTAGGAATGAGGAAAAACATGCCAATAATTTGAGGGTTTTTCTGCAAACTCTCAAAGATCGCGAGTTATTCTTTAAGTTTAGCAAATGCGAATTTTGTTTACAATCAGTTGCCTTCCTTGGGCATATTGTGTCTAGTGAAGGGATCCGAATGGATTCTCAGAAAATAGAAGCAGTGAAGGAATGCACCAGACCTATCTCTCCTACAGATATCAGAAGATTCTTGGGTTTGGCCGACTATTACAAAAGGTTCGTGGAAGGATTTTCATCCATAACCTCTCCATTGACTAAGTTGACGCAGAAGAAGGTTAAGTTTCAGTGGTCAGATGATTGTGAGAAAAGCATTGCAGAATAGAAAACTAGGTTGACTACAGCTCCTGTTTTGACTATACCAGAGCATTCAGACAGTTATGTTATCTATTATGATGCATCTAGAGTCGGCCACGGTTGTGTGTTGATGGAGCGAGGTAAAGTTATAGTTTATGATTCTAGACAACTTAAGGTGCATGAGAAAAACTATCTAACTCATGACCTCGAGCTAGCAACAGTGGTGTTTGCCCTTAAGATATGGAGACATAACTTGTATGGTATTCATGTAGATGTGTTCACAAACCATAAGAGCCTTCAGTATGTGTTCACCCAAAAAGATATGAATCTTTGCCAGAGGAGATGGCTTGAGTTCCTCAAGAATTTTGATATGAGTGTGCATTACCATCCTGGTAAGGCTAGTGTAGTAGCAGATCCTCTTAGCAGACTATCTATAGGTAGTGTAGCACATGTTGAGGAAGAAAGAAATGAACTAGCAAAGGACGTTCATAGACTTGCTCACTTGGGAGTTCACCTTAGGAGCATATAAGATAGTGGTGTAACAGTTCAGAATGAGTTATAATCTTCATTGGTAGTGGAGGTTAAGGAAAAGCAAGACAATGATCCGATATTGCTTCAACTAAAAGGTGCAGTCCATCAGTACAGAGTTGAGGTTTTCTCCTAAAAGGGAGACGGTATGCTTCGCTAACAGGGTCGATTATGTATTTCTAAAATGGGTGAGTTGAGACAGCAGATTTTTGCAAAAGCCCATAAATCTAGGTATTCTATTCAACCAGGCGCCACTAAGATGTACTGTGATCTGTGGGAAGTCTTTTGGTGGAATGGTATGAAAAGGGATATAGCGGATTTTATGGCTAAGTACCCTAATTGCCAGCTAGTGAAGGTAGAACATCAGAAACCAGGAGGTATTACTCAAGAGATCGACAATCCTACTTGGAAGTGGGAAGTGATCAACATGGACTACATCACATGTTTACCTCGTACTCTCAAACAACATGAATCCATCTAGGTGATAGTTGATAGAGTTACTAAGTCTGTGCGCTTTTTGGCAGTCAAGACCATAGATTTGGAGAAGGACTACGCCAAACTTTACATTAATGAGATAGTCAGGTTGCATGGGGTACCTTTATCTATCATCTCAGATAGAGGTCCTCATTTTACCTTTCATTTCTGGAAGTCATTTCAGAAAGATCTTGGTACTCAGGTTAATCTTAGCACAACTTTTCATCCACAGATAGATGGGTAGGGAAAGCGTACCAATCAGACCTTAGCGGACATGTTGAGAGCTTGTGTGATCGATTTCAAGGGTAGTTAGAATGACTACCTTCCTCTTATAAAGTTCACCTATAATAATAGTTATCATTCCACTATTCAGATGGCCCCTTATGAGGCATTATATGGGTGTATTGTAGATCTCCAGTTGGTTGGTTTGAATTAAGGTGAAGCAACTTTAATAGGGCAAGATTCAGTTCATAATGTTATGGAGAAAGAGCAACTCATTAGAGATAGACTTAAGACAGCCCAGAGTCGCCAGAAATCTTATGCAGATGTTAGGAGAAGGGAATAGAGTTCTAAGTTGATGATTGGGTTTTTCTGAAAGTGTCACCTACGAAGGGGGTGATGAGGTTTGGCAAGAAAGGGAAGCTCAGCCCTAGATATTTTGGCCCTTACAAGATTTTGAAAAGAGTTGGTAAAGTGTCTTATGAGTTAGAGTTGCCAACAGAACTAGCGGCAGTACATCTGATTTTTCACATTTTGTTGTTGAAGAAGTGTGTGGGTGATCCAGTATCCATTGTACCTTTAGAAAGTGTAGCTGTAAAGGATAGTCTCACTTATGAGGATATGCCAGTTAAGATTCTTGATCGTCAGATCCGAAGGTTGAGAAACAAAGAAATCGCTTCAGTCAAGGTTTTGTGAAGGAGTCATCCCATAGAGAGAGATCCTTGGGAAGCAGAAGTAGCCATGAAGGCCAAGTATCCTCACCTTTTTCCTTCCGATTCCACTCCAACTTGAGGTAATAGTTCCTCTTTAGTTTTTTAGTTGTTCATGTGCAGTTTCAGTCTTAGCACCATGTTCCTTCAGTTGTACTTGCATTTTCAGCGTATTTGCATATTCTTGGAACTTAGTTCATTCAGAAATCAGTTTTAGTAATTTTTGTGGTAGGGTTGCAGCTCTTTCCCTCTATGTCAGCTAGTTTAGTCTTCATTCGAGGACGAATGTTCCCAAAGGGGAGATAATGTAACACCCCGTACCCAAAAACAGACCTCAATACAAATTACCAGAATTTACATGTGCAACCTATGATTGCCACCCACGGACCGTAGGGTGACCCACGGCCCATGATAATGGTCCGTGGTTCGCATCTACAACCTTCCCCAGAAACCCCCAAAAAATTTGTCTAAGGGTCAGCCTACACCAGGACCTATGGACCATAGGTCAGACCACGGTCTGTGGTCTAGGACTGTAGGTCAGACCCTCAGCTTCCATCTCCCAGCCATGATTGACGGTTGACCAGTACGGACCGTCAGTCGATCAACAGTCCGTCGGTCCCGTTCGTCGGTGACCTCAATAGTTTTTAAGTCAAGGGTCCTTTGGTCTTTTTCTTATGCATTAGACACCTAAACTACGTTGTTTTGGTCAGTTTTAGCCTAGAAACACAACTAGAACTTACCTAAGTCAGATCATTCATCAAAACTTAGAAAAATTAGAGTGTAAGAGGAGAAAGAGGTCAAGACCCTAGTTCAAGAACGCAGCAAGGTTCCATCAGTTCTAGCCTTGAAATCGAAATATTTCTCCGTGAAATTCGTCACCATATATGTGGAATTTTACTAGTGGATTCCTTTCACCCATTACGTCCTTAGATTTCAATCAAAATCTTGGTCCTCTTAATATTATCTAGACCTAGGGTTTCTTGAATGTTAGAATTGTTGGGTTTTAGCTGTTAGAATGATCCAAATCATATTATCATATTGTAGTATTGTTTTTCCCGAATTCATGCATAAACTCAGAACCCTAGCTATGTAGTTCTTGTAGTTCATGAATTACATATGCTAGGTCAGTTACTTCAGTTATACATGTAAGCATGCCTCAGTTTTTGAATGCATTATTATTAGTATGTTAATGTTGCATTCTCAGTTTTCATGTTAGTATTTGGAGCTATCCAGTATTACAACATTTATTCATAAAGTGTTAATTACTTAATTGGGAGATGCTTAATACCGAGTGGACTAGGATCAGTCACCATCAAGTCCCAGAACTACGTGCCCCGTAAGATGTAAGTCCCTTCTATAGGCATCATTTTAGTGATCACGCCAGCATGCCTCTATACCTCTGGCAGGGTATATTGGGTCCTCTCAATGGGGTGTATACCTCGGACTCCACATTTAGCTCATGTGATTTTATGTCGGTTATTAGTAGTGCCCTTTAGTGAAATTCTATTGCACTGACCATATTATCGGTACAGTTCAGTATTCAGTCTCAGCATGTTATAAACTTGGTCATTGCATTCAATTTAGCCATGTTCAGTATTTCCAGTACCCTTATTTTGTTCAGATTACATCATTGCTTTATTGCTTGTTCAGTTATGTTATTATTCAGCTTTACTCTATCTTGTATGCTCAGTACCTTTGAAGTACTGATGCATGCTCTGTTCTACATCTCTCCTGATGTAGGTTCAGGTCCTCAACAGTCAAATCACGCATAGATCGATTCTCGATGTTCAGTTCGACAGCATCAGTGTGAGTCCTTATTCTTCAAGGACAGTCGACATGTTATCTTTCCGTTTCATTCTTTAGTTTTTCAGTTTTTGCTAGATTTAGCTGGGGCCATGTCTCAACACTTCTAGTTAGTTAGAGGCAACTTTCAGACATAGTTAGTTTCAGCTTTAGTGTTTTGAGTTTGACTTTTCAGTTATTGTTGAACTCTCACTTTTCAGTTATTCAGATAGTATATGGGCATTTCCCATCATTTCAGTTTACATGATGATCAAGCTTCCACACAATATTTCTTGTTTTAGTTTATCTTTAAGTATGTTATGATATGCCAATAGGGTTAGCTTGGGGTCACCGTGATCCTAGGTCCTGTGTCCGCGTCCAGGGGATAGCTTCGGGATGTGACAGTGATATTGTGAGGACAAAAACAAATAAATTCTATTAAAACAACTTAATTTCATTATTCACGAATTTTTTGTCTTGAATATTACATGATATCAGAACTATGCTAACAAAGAACTAGAAAAATCTTATAGAACCAATGGAAGGAGATGGTAGCAATTGAGTCATATCGATCGAATGAATAAAATTTATCCAACTTTAATTAAAGATCCTAAATTCAAATTTAGATATTTAAATAATGATAATAATCGATTTTTTTCTAAAATTGGTCTTATGCGCAGGGTGAAAATGTAAAATTAGTTGAAGGTCAAATATAAATATTGATCTCTGAATAAAACAAAAATAAGAGTGAGTTTTACATGCTATTGGAAATACAACAAACTACATTAATTGTTCTGTTCAATATATATATATATATATATATATGGAATAGTTCAACTTTCAAGTCTATTTTGCATTGAAAAATGATTTGATTCGCTCTTTATAAAAATAATCAACTTTAAAAGAAACTAAGAAAATATTTTTTAATTATTATTATTATCAACATATTGTTATCAAATTATTATTTTCCGTAGTAATAACTCATAATCGAAATACTTCTCTCACATCATATTTATAACTTACAAGTGAATCACCAAAATCATAGCACGTACTCTTAAACTCAATAAATTATGATAACTTGGAGGGGATCCACTTGAGAATTAGGTGGCAAATACATTAATAACACTGTCGGAAAAATCAAAAAGTCGAGTCTCGTTTTAGTTTATTTTATGCCTTTTACAAATAATATTTTTTGTCTATTTTTACTTGTTCAATATTTGACTTGGCACACTCCTTAAGGAGCAATAAATAAAATGATATTTTTTTTATATCAATCTTTGAATATAGTAAATCCAATATTTTGAAAAATGATTATATAATTAATAATAAAGGCAAATGCTCTAAACTAAACAAGTAAAAATGGCTATCTATTTTAATATAATAGACAAATAAAAGTGTATAGAGAAAATACTGTTTTTTGTCCTGAATTTCGAAAACAACCCTTATTTTATATTTTTTTTATTACTATTAAAGTGATACTTATTTTTTTAAAAAAACACACTAATATTTTGTGTTACTTTTCTAGTGAAACTTGTGGTGTTAGAAATTACAGAAAGTATGCTTATTGTTTAGATTTTATTTTTGTAGTTATTGGAACGAAAGGATGGTGCATATAAAAACTCAATCTAGTTTGAAGATAATTGAGAAAGCTTTTTTTTTTCTTTTGATATACTTGAGTTGATACGAACCAAATTATCAAAAGACGAGTTATTGCGAAAGTAGACCAAGATCGGTAATGTGGTGCATCTAGTTTTTATAATGTTGTAACATTGTAACGACCTGTTTCCGTCGATAAGAAAAAGCCATTAGGAAAAGAATTGGGACCAAAAAATTTTTGAGTAGTAACTTGAAAATTCCTAGCCTAGACCAGATTTGGACGAAATCTGAGTCATGCGAGGTATAGGGAAATATGGTAATGAATGAGAGATCCAATAATGATTTTGGTTACATGAGTGGATACCCAAGACGTTAGGGATCCCCTACGATTTTACGTAATTGAATTCGGGTGAGTAGAATGATCGAAACTGATCTTAGCGTGAACGGGTAGTGTTTGAACGTCAAGGGTTGAAGGTGTGTTGTAAAATGGGGGCTTGAAACTCTAATTCCGATGTTCTGTCTCCGCACAAGCCGTCGGGGCGGGATTTATCCCACCAAAGTGCGGCCGTTGTGGCGGGATAGGGTCTGCCGTAGGGGCTCAATCGCGAGTTAAGTTGGGATTAAACCCCTAAAACATTCTTATTCTACAATTTTTGTTCTTGAGAGCTGAGAAGCGACCCATGGCAAGTTCTTGACAGTTTTCCACCTCTTCTAGTGCGAAACGTAAGGTTTTTACTCACTTAATCCGTCTTTGATCCGTAGAACTTAGATTTTTAGGTGATTATCATTGGGGGAGGGTTTTGACCTGAAACTAATGGTGGAAAAAGCCCTAAGTTGGGTATTGGGATCTTAGGTTTGACCTAGGATTGATAATTTCGATTGTAATCCGGGTAATTAGGCCTCGTTTATGGATCCTTGTATTAATTTATTGTTTTTAGACCACGAACAAGCAGAAAGAATCCGGAAAGAAAAGATTCAAGTGCCTTAGGGGGATTCAAGCTTGGTTTCGAGGTAAGTGATAGTTTGATTTCCTATTTGTGTGATATATGTAGATTGATTGCTACATTGTATGCATACGTGTATGTTAATATGAAAATGTGAATCAAAAACTAATGCAAATGAGTATATGTATATGAATAATTACATGCCATGAAACAATTGCTTGATTGTATGACTATAAGCATTGTTGATTATGGGTGTGATTGTGATTGTAGTTGTGTTGACTCGATCAAATGTCACATTTCGACACATATATTTGATCGGATGTCACGTTCTGACACATATATTAGATCGAATGTTATGTTCCGACCCATGTATATTAAATCGAGTGTCACGTTCTGACACACTAACATTTTGGGTATGGTTTCCATGAGGGAACTACTTGTGATTGTTATGCTTATGTTTACCTATTATTGATAATGGAAGACTGTATGTTTCTCTAAAATGATGACTGAACTATAATATGTATATGTGTGTTTACTTTGTTGTGATTGATTGTTGTATATTGTGCTTATGGGAGTAGCCGTGTGATCCTATCAGTACATTGTGGTTGTGTACTGATACTGCACTTGCTCTTTCTTTGTTGAGTACAGGTTATCTTCAGGCGACTACTGACAGACTTTATTTAGAAGATCATTGATCAAAGACAAAATTCAAGGGTGAGTCAGTTCTTGCAGGCTGCCATGAGTTCTCATTTTGTTTAGTCCAATCTCTTCGAACTTAGACTAGATTTCCAAACATTGTTATGTTTTAGTTTTCGAGGCTGTACCCCTTGTTCTTAGACTTGTCATTAGTAGAGTTTTGGTACATTGACTTTACGTTCTAGGGATTATTTTCCACAATGTTTTGATAGTTGTTTTGTTAAACTTTCGAATTTTATGGGAACTCCACACTCTTTAGACATTTAAATCGGTTTCTATATCTTTAAATGCCTATGTTTTCGTTAAGTTGTGTAGTTGAGTTGTAGTGGTGGTTCTCCCACCGGAGGGTTAGTGTGGGTGTCAATCACGACGGTTTGGGTCGTGACAATGTTGGTATCATAACCCTAGGTTTGTTGATCTCAGTGTACCAAAATGAGTCTAGTGGAGTCTTGCGGGACGGTACAGAGACGTATGTACTTTTCTTCTAGAGGCTATAGGACTTTAGGAAATCTCTCTGTTTTATCTTGTCTCCTTTCGTGCTATAATTTGATTCCAATTGGTATCTGCCAATCCGAATTGGTATCTAATTTCCTTCACTCTTCTATTCGGAGATGGTTAACAATAGATTCAATGGCGTCAGGCGCGTAACTCCCGTCAATGAGCAAGCTGAAGAGTCTGCAGCATGAGCTCGTGGTCGAGGCAGGGGTAGGAGAAGAGCAAAGGGCAAGGCTAAAAGAAAAATGGCACCCGCTAGGGGTGGAGCCCCAACTGAAATTGTTCCTAGGGAAGAGGCCCCTCTTGCACCGCAAGAAGAGGTAGAAGAGAATGTGCAGATTGAGGACGAGGGGGATGTTGGAGAAAGAAGATGCACCGACTAGGAATATCAGCGTACCTCCCTTAGACCCACTATTAGCTCAGCAGATTATGTCTATCCCGAAGGGGTTGGTCGATCCTTAAGTCCTTCTCGCAATGCAAACTGCTCAACATCTGATCAACCGCCCCGTTACTACTATTATTGCCAGGGTAGATAGAACATCAGGCACTGATGCCTTCTTCCATCCTTTGTTGGGTCCTGTGATGACTGGTAATGAGCATAAAATGCAGACTAAGTTTCTGAAATTAAAGTCGCCTGTGTTTCACGGTTTTGAGAGTAAGGACGCCTATGAGTTTATCTTAGATTGTTATGAGAGGCTTCATAAGTTGGGTATTGTACATTAGCATGGGGTAGAGTTTGTGACTTTCCAGCTTCAAGGTAAGGCTAAGCAGTGGTGGAGGGCCTAAGTGGAATGCAGATCGTCAGTTTTGGCCCCACTCACTTAGACGCAGTTTCATGCTCTATTTTTTTAAAAGTATGTTGGACTTTGAGGGATCGCAAGAAAGATGAGTTCATGGCTTTGGAGAAGAGTGGTATGTCTGTAGCTGCTTATGAGACTAAGTTCCATGCAATGTCTATATATACTACACAATTGGTGACTACTGAGAAGGAGAGGATTTTTCTATTCGCCAAGGGACTGAACTCCGAGTTACAAGTATTGTCTGTTCACATGACCACTGCAGGGAAAAGTTTTAATGAAGTGACGGATTTTGTGAAGAAAGTGGAAGGAGTTAGACGTGATGGGTAGGCAAGGCTTTGACCAAGAAGCCCAAGAGCACATGTAACTTCCAAGGTTCTTACTCCAGAGGTTCAAGTAGGCCGACACTTGCAGCCCGGCCAATTCAGTCAGCCTTGCCCGCTTCTATAGGTAGTTACTCGGGGACTCCACAAAAGAATTTATTCAGAATAGTCAGGGAGTCGCACCTTCAGAGGGCAGCAAGCCATCTTTTGACCACACTTGCTATAATTGTGGGGAGCCTAGGCATATGAAGAGAGATTGTCCCCACCTGTGCATGTTAGATTTCGTACAGCAGCAGACTAGAGCAGTGGTACCCGCGGGCAATGGTAATAATGGTAGAGGGCACCCACAAGGTGGGCGAAGAGGAAATCAGTGAGGCGGTGAAGGTCGGGGAAATGGTAATACAGGTAGAGGAGCAGTGCAGCAAGGCAAGGAAGTTATCTGTCAAGATGGCAGGGCTCAGTGTTATGCCTTTCCGAGCAAGACCGAGGCTGAGGCATCTGATGCAGTGATCAAAGGTATTATTCTTGTCTATGATCAGATGGCTACTGTTTTGTTTGATCCGACTTCTACTTATTCATATGTGTCAGTTCGGTTTGCCTAGGTTTTGATATGATTTTTGATATACAAGATACCTCCATCCATGTTTCTACCGCAGTTGAAGAGTCAGTCATAGTCATTCATGTATATCGTGTTTGCCCTATCTTGTATATGGGAGACTTGGGCTAATTTGGTTATTTTGGATATGATTGACTTTGATATAATCTTAGGCATGATTTGGTTCTCCCCCATTATGTTGTGTTTAATTGTAATACAAAAATTTGTGACTCTAGAGATCTCCGGTAGGGAAAAGTTAGAGTGGGAAGGGGTGTACAAGCCTAAGCCAACCAAGGTCATATCTTCCATTCGGGCTAGAAAACTGGTGGGGCAGGCATGTTTGGCATATTTGGCTCATATTCGGGATGTTGAGGTTGAGTCTCCCTCTATTGAGTCTATTTTTTTATTGTCTGAATTTAAGGAAATGTTTTCTACCGATTTGTCTGGTATGCCTCTGGATAGAGATATAAATTTTTGCATTAACTTGGAACCCGGTACTTTCCCCATTTCCATTCCTCTGTATCGCATGGCTCCGGTAGAATTGAGAGAGCTTAAGGCTCAAATCCAAGAACTTTTTGCTAAAGGTTTCATCCGTACTAGTGCTTTTTCGTGGGGTGCTCCTGTCTTGTTTGTTAAGAAAAAGGATGTTGTATGAGGATGTGCATAGACTATCGACAGTTGAATAGGGTCACCATTCAAAATAAGTATTTGTTGCCTCGGATAGATGATATTTTCGACCAATTGCAAGGTGCATTAGTTTTCTCTAAGATTGATCTAAGGTCTGGTTACCATCAGTTAAAAATTAGGCCTGAAGATGTACCCAAGACGGCATTCAAGACCCGTTATGGGCACTATAAGTTTTTAGTAATGTCATTTTGATTGACCAATGGGCTTGCAGCCTTCATGAGTTTGATAAATGGTATGTTTAAACCATTCCTAGGTTCTTTTGTTTTGTCTTTATTGATGGCATCTTGGTTTATTAAAAAAGTGAGGAAGAGCATGTCGACCATCTTCGTATAGTTTTGGGTGTCCTTGGGAAACAAAAGTTATATGCAAAATATTCCAAGTGTGAGTTCTGGTTTACTTCGGTTGCCTTTTTATGGCATGTAGTTTCAAGGGAAGGGGTAATGGTAGATCCCCAAAAATTGAAGTTGTTAAGAATTGGGTCCGGCCTAACTTTGTGACTGAAGTTAAGAGTTTTATGGAGCTCACTAGATACTATCGTGGGTTTGTGAAAAACTTTGCTTTCATTGCCACGCATCTAACAAGGACCAAAAATGAGGTGCCTTTCGAATTTACCGAAAAATATGATGAGAGCTTTCAAAAGCTCAAGACTCTTCTAACCACAACACATATTCTGGCACTACCGGTGGAAGGTAAAGATTTCATTGTTTATTGTGATGCTTCACATTCTAGTGTTGATGCAGGATAGGAATGTTATAGCATATGCATCGCGGCAGTTGAAGGTGCATGAGAGAAATTACCCAACACATAATTTAGAGTTGACAGCGATAGTGTTTGCTCTTAAGATATGGTAATATTACCTTTATGGTGTCAAGTGTGAGTTGTTTACTGATCATCGTAGTCTGCAGCATGTATTCACTCAAAAGGACCTAAATCTGAGACAAGGAAGGTGGATAGAGTTACTTAAGGATTATAATGTCACCATCCAATACCATTCGAGTAAGGCTAACGTGGTGGCAGACGCTATGTGCTGAAAGACGGTAAGTATGGATAGTCTAGCTTGTTTGGGTGTATCCAAGAGATCTTTGGCCAAGGAGATTCAGGCATTGGATTCTAAGTTCATTCAGTTGGGCATCTCAGAAAAAGGTAGGGTGTTAGCTAACATTGAGGTTAAACCCACTGTTATTGAAGAAATCAAGATAAAGCAGTTCGAGGATTAGAGTTTGAATGAGCTTAGAAAGACGACAATGTCTGGTAAGGTACAAGACATGGCTCTTGATGCGAGTGGTGTGCTTAGTTTTAAAGGGAGAATTTGTGTTCCCCTAGTGGATGACTTGATTCAGAAAATATTAAAAGAATCCCATGGTTTGCGGTATTCCATTCATCTGGGTATGACCAAGATGTACCAAGATTTGAAACGGCTTTATTGGTGGCCTGGTATGAAGAAAGACATAGCCGAGTTTGTGGCTAAGTGTCAAAACTGTTAGCAGGTAAAGTATGAGCATCAAAAGCTTGCAGGTTTGCTTCAGAGAATGCCAATTTCGAAATGGAAGTGGGAAATGATAGCTATGGATTTTGTGGTTAGTCTTGCCAAGACTTTGGGAAAGTTTGATTCTATTTGGGTAGTGGTTGACAGATTGACTAAGTCATTTATTCCAGTCTGAATAGACTATAATGCTCAACAGTTGGCTAAAGTTTATGTGAAAGAGATAGTAAGGCTGCACGGGGTGCCCCTTTCTATTATCTCAGACCGTGGTACGCAGTTCACATCCAAGTTTTGAAGAAAATTGCATGATGAATTGGGTACTCAACTCACTTTTAGTACAAATTTCCATCCACAATCGGATGGGCAGTCAGAGGGACTATTCAGGTGTTAAAAGACATGTTGAGGGCATGTGTGATTGACTTTGGAGGGCATTGGGATAAGTTTCTATCGTTGTGTGAGTTCTCCTATAATAATAGTTATCACTCCAGCATTGGCATGGCACCATTCGAAGCACTTTATGGGAAGGGATGTAGATCACCCATATGGTGGTTTGAGGCTGGAGATGTGAAACCTTTGGGATTGACTTGGTGAAAGGTGTTCAGGATAAGGTAAGAAGCATCCAAGCTAAGCTCCTAGCAGCCCAAAGTTGATAGAAAAAGTATACAAACCATAAGGTAAAAGACATGGCATTTCAAACTGGTGAGAAAGTTCTTATTTAAAGTGTCCCCCATGAAAAGGGTGATGAGATTCGGCAAAAAGGGCATGTTTAGTCCTCAATACATTAGACCATTCAAAATTCTTAATTGTGCAGGGTCAGTGGCTTATAGGTTGACCTTACCTCCTAGATTATCGAGAGTTCATCTGGTATTTCATGTGTCCATGTTGAAGAAGTATCATGAGAACAGGGATTACATCATAAAATGGGACTCAGTTTTGTTAGACAAAGACCTTTAGTATGAGGAGAAACCGGTTGCAATTCTTGATCGCGATATCCAGAAGCTGAGGACCAAGGAAATAAAGTCTGTGAAAGTTCAATGGAAGCATCGTCCGGTTGAGAAAGCTACTTGGGAAACCGAGAAGGACATGTGAGATAAGTATCCCTAGTTGTTCTACGATTCAGGGTACTACTCTACCCTTACTTTAGCCAGTTTTTCCTAGTTGATAACTCGAGGACGAGTGATGGGTAAATTGGTATCTATTGTAACAACTTGTTTTCTTCGTTAAGGAAAATCCATTGGGGAAAGAATTAAGCCAGTAAACTTTTTAATAGTGACTTGAAAATTCCTAGCCTAATCCAGATTTGGACGAAATCTGAGTCATGCGAGGTATAGGGAAATCTGGTAATGAATGAGAGATCCAATAATGATTTTGGTTACATGAGTGGATAGCCAAGACGTTAGAAAGCCCGTACGACTTTACGAAATCAAATTTGGGTGAGTAGAACTCTCGAAATTGATTTTAGCGTGAACGGGTAGTTTTCTAACGTCAAGGATTGAAGGTGTGTTGTGAAATAGGGATTTGAAACTCTAATTCCAACATTCTATCTCCGCGCAAGCCGCCAGGGCGCTATTTATTCCGCCAGAGCAGGGCCTTTGTGGCGCGATAGGGTCCGCTGTAGCGGCTCAGTAGCTAGTTAAGTTGGGATTAAACCCCAAAAACGTTCTTATTCTGCAATTTTCGTTTTTGAGAGCTAAGAAGCAACCCAAGGAAAGTTCTTGACAGTTTTCCACCTCTTCTAGTGTAAAATGTAAGATTTTTACTCCCCTAATCCATTTTTCGATCCGTAGAACTTAGATTCTTAGGTGATTATCATTGGGGGAGGGTTTTGACTTGAAACTAATGGTGGAAAAAGCCCTAAGTTGGGTATTGGGATCTTGGGTTTGTTCTAGGGTTGATAAATTCGATTGTAATCCGGGTAATTAGGCCTCTTTTATTGATCCTTGCATTAATTTGTTGTTTTTAGACCACGAACAAGCGGAAAGAATCCGAAAAGGGAAGATTCACGTGCCTTAGAGGGATTCAAGTTTGGTTTCGAGGTAGGTGATGGTTTGATTTTCTGTTTGTATGATATGTTGATTGATTGCTACACTGTATGCATGCGTGTATGTGAATAGGGAAATGTGAATTGAAAACTAATGCAAATGAGTATATGTATATGAATAATTACATGCCATGAAACCATTGTTTGATTGTATGACTATGAGCATTATTGATTATGGGTGTGATTGTGATTGTGGTTGTGCTGACTGAATCGGATGTCACGTTCCGACACACTAACAGTTTGGGTATGGGTTCCATAAGAGAACTACTTGTTATTGTTATGCTTATGTTTACCTGTCATTAATAATGAAAGATTGTATGTTGCTCTAAAATGATGAATGGACTATATTATGTATATGTGTGTTTACTTTGTTATGATTGATTGTTGTATATTGTGCTTATGGGAGTAGCCGCATGATCCTACCAGTACACTGTAGTTGTGTATTGATACTGCACTTGCTCTTTCTTTATTGAGTATAGGACATCTTCAAGCGGCTACTGATAGACTTCATTTAGGAGATCATTGATCGAAGACCGAATTCAAGGGCGAGCCAGTTCTTCCAAGCTGCTATGAGTTCTCATTTTGTTTAGTCCATTCTATTCAGACTTGGACTAGTTCTTTAGACATTGTTATGTTTTAGCTTTCGGGGTTGTACCCCTTGTTCTTAGACTTGTCATTAGTAGAGTTTTGGTACATTGACTTTCAGGTTCTAGGGATTGTTTTCCGCAATGTTTTGATAGTTGTTTTGTTAAACTTTTTGAAGTTTATGAGAAATCCACTTTATTTAGACATTTAAACATGTTTCTGTATCTTTAAATGCCTATCTTTTTGTTAAGTTGTGTAGTTGAGTTGTAGTAGTAGTACTACCACCGAGGGTTAGTATGGATGCCGATCACGACGATCTGGGTCGTGACAAACATGATCTTATTGTGAAAGAAAAACTTGACACTTATTGTTCATACCAAACAACATCAATTTTGCGCAATTTATCTAATTTTTTCATGATTGGATTAGAGATATTCTACATTTATATAATGGAGCAAGTTATGGAGAAAAATGGTATAAATAATGCTAGATCTATTGCCATCACTAAATAGAGAAAATGAACAAAAATAAAGTTTTTTCTAAGCAAATAGACACATGGCAATCAATGATTCGTGTGAGCCGATCACTTTCTTTTTTAAAAAACTAGCTTTGGGCAAGAAGGAAAATATTACTACTACTTTGAAGTTGTTCAAGGAGGGAGTAATAAGACTCTTGCATAGTTAAAGATCGTAATAAACAAAAGAAATCGTGTCTCATGTTATTAAATAAAAAAAGAAAAAAGATGCTCCCCAAACGCACATTACAAACTGAACTAAATATACAACGAGAATTCATATAGTCGACCCAAACTACTTTGTGATTGAACCTTGGTTGTTTAGAAGGTTTTAACAGTCTATGAAATAAAAGTGTCCAATAATTTAGGATACAGATAGTAACACTTTATAATTAAGGCTCATTTTGGCATAGGTAAAAGAAATTTAGAACAGTTTTGTCATTTGCTGACCAGAAACTTATGTGCTCCAACCAAACCTGTTTGCACAAGAGCCAGTTTCGTCACTGTGTTCATCAATAAACATAAACCACTCGTGCCATTCATTTCTGCTTGTGTTCATCGATGATCGTTCAGGAACAGCATTTTACTCAGCATACTTGATAATTCAAAAGAAACTAGGGAAATCAGTCTAAAACAGCAGGTAAAAAGCATATAATTTTATCTGGAGCAAGGAAATACCATGTTCGATACTCCTTAACTTCTAATTTGAATCTGATGATCGGACTCCATGTCGTTTGAAGAACTCACGAAATCCATAAGCACTTAGATCATAGTTGAACTGAAATAAGAAGAATATATTAATGATCAGAACCACTTCAAAATACAAGATGAGTTTGGTTTACATAATAACTTTCCAACGTGCTCTTGTTCTGTCATTCATGAGATAGATCTCACTCAGATACAGTGTGATTGGTGGAGATAAAGCAGGAAAGTAAGATTACAATGGCAGACAACTTACCTAGCAGATAAATGATGAAGCAACTGATGGATATGGAGAAGGTGGCTCAACATTAGTTTTGTGAACTCGATTCTAGACGTTGAAAATAACTAGTAACAAATTGAACTCACTAGTAACAGCACTGATGACCATTCTTCTTGCACTAGGTAATATTGCAAGAAGACATGCATGAAGAAGGAGGACAAGCAAGGAGACACTTGAATCCAGTTTGCAACAGATCTTGGACTGCTATTGAGTTGTGTGATTGTTGAGCTTCTCCTTCACGAGGATCTTATTAAACTGAATATTGAACCTAACAACAGTCCACCTAGAATAAAGTTGGTCATGGACTCATTGGGTATCTGGTGACTCCGTTAATAGGTGAATTTGGAACACACAACTAAAATATTGTATTTCTTGTTAATTTGTCACCATTATAGGACTTAAATTTCCTCTAAAATAAATGCAAGAGGGAATTTTCCCTGCCACATATAACCTTAAGAAGCTGTGTGTATAACCATAATGAATCTTTTTTAACCAGCTTTCAGAATAAGGGAGGAAAAAGAAAAAGTAAAAGAAGTGGATTCAACATTCGGGCTTGATGACAAGTAAGGGCATTCATAAGAATTGTATAATGCAAACATTTGGTAATAATTCCCCAAGATTTGGAAAAGGGGAACAAGGACAACTAGTTGTATGGTACAATTGAGATAGTCCAACAATTCCGCATCCTGATGTACCCAATAGCTTATGGTAGTCACAGTTTTCAAGAGCAAGCGGCATACAAGCAAATGAAACAAAGAAGATAGCAAGCAGCAATGTCAGTAAAAGCCATCATTGCATCAATTAAAGGATGAAGCAATGCAAAGCGAGGGGCTATCGCTTCATGGGCAAAGCTATGCACTTCAGAGAATAGAGCGCTTCAAACAATGACGCACAATGGATCCTAACGAGAAGCAGTTGATTCTTTGAATCTCAACTTTAAGGAGTTGGATTGATATCAACATCTGTGTAAATTGGATGCTAAAATTAGTTATTCAACCATGAATTGATTATTATAGTACTAAATTTGTATGTTTGGTACTTCTTAATTTCCATAGCTTGTGCAGTTCTCTTCAGAGAAGCATCCGCTTCACCTATCATCTTTCTCAAGTTTCATGGGCTTTGTCGATTCTTTACACTTTTCCCTTTTAAAAACATTGACAACAGAGAGCGCATTTGGAAGACTATTCATCGTGTGCATTACATGGACTGTTTGGTTAGGAAGGAACAAGAGATGTTTTGAAAGGAAGATAGAACACACTTCTTTTGTAAAATTAGATGCCTGCAAAATTTATACTTTTTTATGTAAGGTGCAAGGATGGAATGATACAAGTTTTGGATTTTTCAGACTCTCCGAGGCTAGGAGAGCTTGTAAATTCTCCCATTTTAAATATTACCTTTACCTCATCAAAAACAAGAAAAAGCTAATGGAACAAATGACACTAACTATAAAAGAAGTTATAAGATATGATTTCAAATTACACCAACTATAACTTCAATGTAGCCACAGCAAAATCTTCATTACGATATAATTTTGCACATAAAATTTCAAGGACAGAAGCAAATATTAATTATCATTTTCTCTACAGATACTTCACAAACATGAGAACTTACAGGTAAAACTTTGACAGAGTATTTGGTAATATTAGGATCAGCAACCCTGCCCTGAGCAGCTGCCTGGTAGAGAGCAAACCAGAATCACTCAGTTGAAGATAAAGTTAAAAGAAATTTATGGTTATGTGAAGAACATCCAAGCACCAAACCCTTGCTATTGACAAACTGTGAGACATATCAAATAGTGTAGCAGAGACATCCAATACACATGCAGAGAAAAACAATAGACCAAACTAAAGTAGCATTAATTAAAAAATGGAAAGAGAAAAGGAAGAAAAAAAAGAAATCACACAAACCCACTTCTGGATATAATTCAACAGTTCACCACTTCTACAAGTAATACTAAAAAGTTAAGTATACCCTACAAGAAGTTTCAGTAACTCATTCGTCGAAGAGGTTTTCTCACTAAGAAAACCATATAATCAATTCAATCACGTCTTCTATGCTACGAATGTAAAATGTACCTCTTAATATTTTGTCCCAAATCAAAAACTATGTAATATATAAAGAACAAAGCGAGTAATTGCTTGATGCCCTGAAACTGTAGAGAGAAAATAGAGCAACCAATAAAAACTTGTAATCCTCTTTCCAGATTATTAAAACTATTGCTCAGACAGAGAGAGATAGAGGGGGGAGGAAGGATGAGAGTAACTCCTGGAATGTCATGGAAATAGCATGCACAGATAAGGTTGCTTTGTGTTCATGTTTTGTTGTCTGTAGCTTAAGTTGGTAGTTACAAGCTTGCCACTAGCTTTTAGTTGGTTGTGCCTCAGCTAGATTATTCAATAGCTAGTTGTAAGTCACCGAGTTCGTGATTAGATGTTAGTGGCACTTTTGAGGTCACGTGCATCATTTTTCTCAGCAGGAAATAACTTGAGTTTGTCAGGTAGGGATTAGACACACAAAAAAAAAAAAAAAGGCACCCCTTCAATTGCTGAAGAATCTTGGACAGTTGAACCTCCAAGTATTCTAACAAGTCAAGCCTTCACAGCAAACAGCTAAAAAACATATGACAACCTATCATGCTTCAACTGCACACAAGTTCTGAAGAATAAAACCACTCCTTCACTTCATCCACTGTATTCGATAAAGCCTGATATTATGCTATATTAGTTACTACTAATAAGTTCAATCACAAAGTAAATCCAGTAGATTATCCCTACTTTAGAAGAGTGTGCATCCGTGGAAGCCTCTTTAGCATCTTGCAATTGATTCTGAGGGGTGTCAATCATTCCACTGCATCAATAAATTTCCCCCCCCCCCCTCCCCAAACCCCCCACCCCCCAGTTGTAGGCCAAATTTGAGCATTCTCAATTTTTTGGTTTTTGGAGGAGGAGAAAGAAATTGAGATGTATCAGATGAAAACAGTAATTTGTTATTAGACGTAGCAAATTATTCTCTACCTCCGTCTATCAAGGCACTCATAAACCACGCTTACATAAATATATAATTCCCTGACTCAACAAAATTACCTGTTCTGGACTATGAAATATCTCTACAAATGGATATTCCGTCTTTTGTCTTGTTATGCAAAATCCCGGGTACTTCGGGCATTCGACCTAAACAATACAAAATAAAAAATGAAAACCTGGACATGCATGAAAACATTTTATGCTATCAAAATCCAATTCAAACTATGAGGTCTTTCCATATTTCCAGCACTGAAAAATAAACTCATAGACCCCCAACACCCCAGATGCCTGAAGAGACTTTTTTGTACCATACTAGCATTTATATTCTATCTACACTTGAATGAGAAGTTAAAGAAGTGTCTTACACGTAAAAATTTTACATGTGGATAAAACTCGGCTGCAGACTCCTCAAAAACTTTGTCAAGATGTTTGCTGTAGTTACTCCTACAGCATCCAAAAAATTATATGATCCAGGGATTAATGCTATAAAACTGAAAAAGACATGAGAGGAAGGAAAAGAAACTATAAACTCATATTACTTGATCGTAAATGCAACGACTACCGGGTAGCCTTGATGAAGAAGTTGGACAAATTCCCTTTCCGAGGTAAAGTGAATAACCTTCGATGGCCCAAGATCCTTAGGATAACCTGTGTAATACCTTCAAATACCAAATAAAAAGTTAACCCGGGGTAAAATAGCAACCAACTATATAAACCAAAACAGTGGCAGAGTCCGAATTTCATTAAGGGGATTCAACAGTATCATTCATAAACCTGCGAACCAAAGCAATTTTTAAATTTTACAAATTCAACAGCCTATATAACCCAAAAAGAAAACTAGTTTTTGTACCCTATTCACAAAGTATAATTTTTCAGAGAAGGTAATTAAATTGAACCCCCTTTCTCCGAGTTAGCTCAGGCCCTGAAGCAAAAACAGCACAGTAAAGCTAAGCAATCACTCTCTATACAATGCTAACAACAAGTCACAGTAGCAAAGCTAGCAACTTTAGCAGAAAACATATTATTTTAACAAAGATCAACCAAGACAGAAGTGAATGCGTGCAAATAATGCTAGTTAATTAGCTAAAGTTTGAGTGTTGAAACTCCTGTCATTGTTGCAAAATTTAGACATACACAGAGATTTTTATTTAAAAAAAAATAAAATAAAGGAACATACTTGCAAGAGGAACGAAGGTTGACAAGGAAGTTGGTAAAGAATGATTGTTCCTCCATAATAAGTAATCAAAATGCAGTTTTAGTCTCCGAATTATGCTATTAATTTCTTTAACAATATCCAAACACTGTTAAAAAGAGAACACCGAAATCTATCAATTCAACAAGCAAGTTGAGATGCTGAATCCGAACAAAAAAAAAAACTCAAATTTTCCAACCCAAATTTGATGAAAATCAGGTTTATTGCCAACGAGAAATCGAATTTACAACTTTCAGAAATGAAAAATGGAGAATTTCCATGGAATTGGAGATTTTGGAGAGAAAAAATAAGGGTTACAGGGTTTTTTGCAGTGAAGAAGAAGAAGACGACGACAAAATGACAAAATGGTCCCTTATCTCTTGGGTAGGTTCAAAATTGTCTTATAAGTTAATAAAAATTATACCACTAAAAAAAACTTCATTTTATTGTTTTTATCAAATCTAATATGCAGAATTCAATAACTATTTAACAAAGATCAATATTTTGGTGGGGTTGCATCAAGGATTAATTCTTAATCTACTTCTATTTGTTTTGGTGATAAATGTATTCACGCATCAAATTCAAGATGAGTTGTGGTGTGTATGTTATTTTCGAATAGTATAGTTTTGATTAATGAAATTTGTGATAAAATTAATACTAGGTTGGATGTTTGAAGACAAACCCTGGAGTCTAAAGAGTTCAGTAATGTAACGCATGAGGCTCATGTTAAAGTGAGGCTTGATACACATGTCCATCCAAAAAAGGGATAGTTGTGAATACTAGTACTAGTAGATAGGAATGTATTATTTTGTCCCCCTTGTTAGTAGTCATAATACTACTCTTGTAGTGTCTAGCTCTTCTATGTATGTTCCTATATGTTGTTTCATATTGTTCAATCATAAGATTATTATTATAGTCCTATTAATTGTTTTTGTTATTATCTATTATCTCTTGTACTTCCATTACGTCTTCTTCTAAATTGTATTTATTTTGAGCCGAGCGTCTATCAGAAACCTATCTGCATACACTCTGTTAGGTCAAAGTTCAATTACTAAGCCAACTCAGACTTAAAGATATACTTCTTAGTGGCAAATAATTAAATGCACTAAATTGGAAGCTTTGATTAACTTATACAAGAGGAAGTCAAAAATAAACTAGGGAAGATACAAACCTACCTACCTTCCCTTATCTAACTCTTAAACAAGGCTTGAGGGCCTATATATGCCATACATACCACAAGGGGGGGATAAAAGGCATTCCACCATGTTACAACAGAATTAGCAAAACTTAGGATGGGAAGAAACTACCTTCTCACCTCATACAATTAAACTTTACATCATTTTCACTTAATACATTATATATTTGGAGAAACCACATCTAAACCATATGCATCTTATTCTCACAGATCCAAAGAATATGCAGCAAACAAGATATTTCAACTTTGGATTAAGCAATCATCAACTGGTCTATCGATCATAACCCATAGCTGCAACAGGGATCCTGACTTTGTGACCTCTGCTACCTTTCAGTAAAACCTCTCCAAAACTATAGGCTCCTGTTACTGATCGCACAGTGAGAGTTACCGTGAATTTCCTTGATGCACCATGCCTTAAAGTCATTGCAGGAGGATTAGTTTCAATGGCAATTTCTGGAGCCATTCTTGCTGTTACAACATATGTTTCTTCCTCAGCAACATTTGTCACTGTACGTGTGATTATTTGTGTTCCCACAAGGTGTGAAGCTGCAATTGAGGGTGAGTTGAAATTTGATGGGTGACCAAGGGTGTAGTTGCATGGGGAATGCGTGAACTTCTTTATTTCATGAGCATCAATTCCAGGCACGGTACACAAGAACCCCAAAAAATCTTGATAACCTAAAATCAATCAAATAAAAGCTAAAGCAGTTAGAACATATTGAAAACTTTGTTATCAAGTGTCAGACTGGAGCTCAGAAAGCTGTTTGCATATGGTATTCAACCCGGTAAAATGCTACAAAAGTTTTGGAAAAAAAACTATATATTATAACATTCCTGAAAGCCAAAAGAGCCATCACAACTCTCGCAAGTTAGCAAGAATACAATCTTCATTTACACTATTTTTGATGAAGAGACAATCTTCCAACAACAACAACAATATACCCAGTGTAGTCCCACAAAGTGGGGTCTAGGGAGCTTAGACTGTACGCAGATCTTATCTCTAACTCCAAGGTAAGATAGAGAGGTTGTTTCCAATAGACCCTCGGCTCAGAAAAAAAAAATCTAGAAAAAGACATAATAGAAGTACAAGAGACTATAATATATAGTAACAAAAACAACAGATAGTAGCAGAATAGTACTACAGCAAAATAATACTATAATCGAATTACAGGGAACCATACACAATCTTCCATTATACTATTCTATCCATATAAGTTTCTTATATTCAGGTTCATCCACTAAAATTTCTAATATGCATTTATCTTTCTTCAATTGTACTTTACTCTTTCACACTCCTTGCTGCTTTAGGGCTTGATGGCTAGGGGAAGAAGTTAAGATAAGGCCATAGAGAAGACAAGTGCATGCCAACCTTCACAAGAATCATTGCAAGTCAACAGAAATGAAAACAGCACATCGCCAAAATGTCAAGTTTGACTCCAGCCAACCAAAGGTAATTGCAAAGCAGGAGACAAGATGTAGGGTAGTTTGGTATGATGAAGCTGATTTTTTCTTCACGAAGCTAGAGCGAAAAAATTAATTACTTCTTTTTTATAACTGAGAAATCCCCGAGTACCACAGGCGCAAGGTCCAAAACTCCGTGGATAATGGATCTTCCCTCTACCCTTCTCCACTTAACATCCAATCTTTGGTCTATGGCAGAGTTCAAACCAGTGATGTGCGCCTAATCCATACATGTGATGTTGCATTCCTGGCACTAGACCAAACCCTTGGGCCCAAGAGTGGAAAATTATCACAACTCGAGTGAGGAAACAAGATATTATTGCGTGCTCGTGTATCATTCAAAGTTAGAAAGGAAACAACAAAGAGAGACTGAAAATCTTGCAACTAGACTATACAACTCGTGTGCATCAAAGGCAATTAGTCAATAGGATCCCCAGCTCTAGTAATTGTTAAAGGCACCAACTGTTCCCAGTTAGCAAGAGAATTATCTAAGTAGGATTTATAATCTGCTTAGAAACAATAAACTATATCAAAACTAGAGGGAAAGAGGAACAGAAGATACCTGCATCAAAAATGAGTCCGGGATCCAGAGCTGCTCTAGGATTAACATGTCCACTTCCATAGTCAAATGGAGTAGCTGGAACGAGCATCAAGGTCTCAGATCCAGAATACTGTTGTGCTTGAAGCGGTCTCTCCGCCCTATCAATGGTTGATGAAGTTGTCATCAATGCTGATTTAATAGCAGCAGGGCTCCAATGAGGGTGGTGCTGCTTGATAAGGGCTGCTATTCCTGCTATATGGGGTGCTGCCATGCTAGTTCCAGAGATCAATGCAAATCCTTCACCTGATTCAGGCAAATATTTTTAAGTATGAGCATATCATTGAAATACTGTTGGAGTACATTTCTTCTTGAGACAACTTTTAGTTTTAGTCTGAACTTAAAGCAAACCAAATGGACATAAATGTACAATTTTCTAGGGTATCAGATTATAATTTAAGTCCATTAAGCAAGAGGAGCATCCAATTCAGGATACAAGGCATCTTTTATATTTCTAAATCGATAAAGAAGACACAAACTCAACGGCTAGTTCATTGTTTATGTCCAAGTAAAAAGTAGGCTTGAAAATGAAATAAAGATGACTGCTTAAACATATAAATCTACCATCTAATGGACAGCATAATCAATTTAATTGATTTACCTATAAGCAATAATATGAAGGCTACATACCACAATAGTTGGCTTCATCTGTCCCATTGGGAGCCCAGGCAGCCCAAATAAGAGAACCAGGAGCCAGTATATCGGGTTTCAGGAGATCAGCATCTTGAAAGCTGTAATCTTTGATATTAGGTCCTCTAGCAGAGAAGACAGCTACTTGAGGTGCAGATTTGTGGAGTATTGGCCTCAACCCATTCCCAATGCTTCCTGTTGATTTAAAGCTCTTAACACGTCCAGTCCAATCTCTTGAAGTGGTGATGTTGTAGTAGTTTACAAGCTCCTGAAAATAGAGACAAGCATACAACTTTAAATTATGTAAGAAATAAAGAGAGTTCTACCTATAGAAGCTAATTGAAATAGCATACAATGAGACCACAAGTTGAACACCAAACAATGATGTGAGTCATTAGAAGGGACAGCAATTACTTTTTTTCCTTCGGATGCTATATATGAAAAGAAATCAGTTATTATTTTTTTTCCAAGATGTGAGATCCTATTTGCCTTAGTGGTAGGGAGACAAAAGACTAGTTATGTGTTGGACAAAGACACAGAAACCATATATATCACTAGAATGTAGTGCGGCATCATACAAACAGGACAGAACTACCCATTTCTGGACATGATATTTCATACAACCAAAACAAGATTATTAACCAAGAAATGTCTATTTTATTATACGTGATTTCTAGCGCTTGAACTAACTAGATATTTTCATAATCTCTTATTGTCACATCCAGTAACTTCATCAATACATGTGATGTTGGTATCTTTGTGTTTAATTATGTACTTCATAACTTTTGTTTGACAATTTTCAAAGATTCCAACATTGCAAATAATGTTGAAGTTGCTGGACATAACAATAAAGAATAAGAAAATATTCTAGTTAGTTTCAAGAGCAAATCTATAAGCATCATTCAATTAATCTATCCAATCAAGAATTAACTGGCCGCCCTGAAAAACAACTTCTTCAGATACAACAGAGGCTGGAAGTGATGTCCATTTGTGTGTAGGGGTAACAGAAGTCTCCTGATTTCAAACATAAAATTAGAAAGAGAAGAAAGAAACTAGAGGTTCATGAGTGAATGGTGACAGACAAGAGCTTCCGTTGACATCTTGATTGTACTGGTTCAAATGTGCCTCTAAAACACATACTAGCGTCCATGCTTCTTAGTCGTGCAACTCAACCATATCAGAAAAAGCAATTATCTTTCCATTAAAGAATCTCTCATGGCAATATGCAACGTATAATAACTTTGCAAATAAATTTGTCTATTGCAAGAGACAAGAAGCTTAAAGGAAACCACAAACTATGACTTCCCTACACAGAAAACTAAAAGACAATAGCAATGACACGAATAGAAGAGTACAGAGAGTGTTGATACTTGCCATTGACATGGAAACATCTGTTATAAGAATCCCAGGAATTCTAACAGGAACCGGGTCAAATTTTGTTCCTGGTGAAGCATTTTCTACAGCAAGAACGAAGCCAGCAGCACCAAGAGCTTTTGCTGTTTCAGCGACTTTTTTAATCGATGCTGTGCCAACTACAAAATTGAAAGAATGGCCACAAAGAAGGATGTTTCCCTCCACCAAATTCTTGTTTAAAACTTCCGGCCTTTGACAATCAGCAGGACTGTACTTAGTAACCGACGAATCCAAAAGAACATC
This sequence comes from Solanum bulbocastanum, assembly GCA_037074985.1. Lineage (NCBI taxonomy): Eukaryota > Viridiplantae > Streptophyta > Magnoliopsida > Solanales > Solanaceae > Solanum > Solanum bulbocastanum. Next base: position 5,349,052 of record CM073603.1, on the reverse strand, counting down.
ATTTGCTGCTACCATAGTGAATGTCCGGTTCGGATGTGTGGAAGCTGTAGCAACCAGACGTTTTCTTAGTAGTGGCAGAGATTTAAAACAAAAAACTAAGTCTCTATATTAGCATGAGTGTAAAAAATGGTCAAGATATAACACCCCACAGAAGCATCCCATAAATAAGGATATCACTTCACATCATCAATAAGTATCTGACTATTCCCTTCTTTTTTATTTTCTATCTTTGGCTTCATTCAGTGATTACACTGTTTTGGCGATCTGACGTTTCAAAAGCCGCTGAACTTTGTGAAGACAGACAGGGAGAAGAGGGAACGAGTAAGGATATTACATGAACAGCAAGTCTGATGTTACACAATATCAATGATAAGGCAATTGAGGACGTGGATTAGCCTTAATTGCACGATGTCGCAAGCACTAAATACCTATGGAAGGTGGATTGCATGGAAATGATGCCAGCTACAATAAAGAAACTGCTAAGCTGTTCTTCATGGTGCTGTTAAACCAGATGTGCTACTTTAAAACACAAAGCTCATAAATTGATCATTACTCTGACAAGTAGATTAATCAACGACATTATCAAATAAACAAAGAAGAACAAAAAAGAGAGAAAAAAAATGACCCAACCACAACAGAAAAGTTATAAAGAAACATCTCGAAACTTCAGCAATCATAAATTTTCTTCAAAGACCGAACATGTAAAAACATGTTTGGACTTGGGACTTCCATGTTGGAGGTCTCAAGTTCGAAACCCCTTGCCAGCGAAAGCAAGGGGTTTGCCTTCTGAGTTGAGCTCGTCACACCGGGCTTGCCTAGTGCGGGTTACTTCTCCTATGTGGTTTGCGAGCTATTGCATAGGAGCAAAAGTAATACCCTGTGCGCACCTAAGGGTAGCGACTGCGGGTTTCCCTTGTCATCAAAAAAGACCGAACATGTACAAGTTCTGGATCAAACATAAATGAATCATCCATTTGCAGTTAAGGTAAAAACAAAGGGCGATGGTGTCTAAAGATGATTTAGACTATTAATGAACGAACCAGCGAAAGATCAACTGATTGAGGGGCACCACTTAGAGTATGTCAAATGCATAAAAAGCTTACGTGATAGACCGAGTCCAGCTAAGACTTTCCCATTTCCTAATGTCAAATGATTTTTGTATCTACGATCATCAACTGCAGCAGCCACTGTTGCTATCCATGGACTATAAGACAATAAAGTTTTGGGGAAAGGACCTCCGTTTCCAGCAGCCTGTGCAATAAATACACCGGCTTTCACAGCTGAAAGAAGTGTAGCATCAAAAGGGTTCAAAAATGTTGTCTTTGTAGTTGCTGGTGGACTGTTTGGCCCCACAGAGAGATTAAGAATGTCCACACCATCATGAACAGCCTGTAAATAGAAGTGCTCTTTTTTCAGTTTTACAGTCTAAAAGATGACACTATCACTGTAAGACCAATCAATTAAAAAATTCGAGCAAATTTATAAGTTTTATATGCGACTTTCCAAATGAGAGTACACTAATCACAACAATTTACTAATCATGCCTCAAAAATACTTGCTGATTCCAAGTTGACTTCAGCTCTGATATGCTTTGAATGAACAAGTTGTATGCAATGTTATTAAAACTCATCCCTCTGTGCTGAAAGTGAAGAATGTGAAACAAGGGGCCATCTCTTCATAGGTGAAGCCATGCACTCAGGAGAAGTTTGAACATAGAGTGATCCCTACCGAGGTGCAATTAGTTCTTTGACTCACAACTTAGAGGAGTTGAATTAATATCGGCATTATTGTAAACTGAATAGTTATTTTAGATGCAATTTCATTAAATAGTACAAATCGTGAAATCATTTTTTCGTTCCTCTCATTCCATACCCAGAAAATGCAGAATAATGTTGCTTCTCAAGCAGCTTTTCCTCTGCCAGAATGTCCAACTCTCACTTAACCATTGTCCATAACAACAAATTGATAATAAAGCAATGAAAAAGCCAAAGACATTTTCAGCAGTGATCCTGCAATGTAGTAAATAATGATCTGTATCCTCCCTAGTCCCTACTATAATCCTTATCCATAGTGTATTTCCCTCGTGAGCAAACTTCACAAACATTTCCCCACCAATGACTTGTTGAAAATACTCCACCACAGAATCCCCAACCCTCCTTATATGGCTATTGTCCATTTCCCCATTAAACCAGATGATATTGTTTTCTCCCCGTCCTTACATCCTATTGGAAGTCTCTCATCAAATCTCCCAGTTGATTTGGGACTGGTGGTGATATATACAACACTATATAAGGACGTGAAAAATTTGGAGAAGCTAGATAGAGATGATTATCCATATTGTCAATCACACTTGTTTGGGATTGAGGTGTTGTTGTTTTCATTGCCTCAAGCACCAGCTACCAAAGAGGACTTTTGTATATAAATTTTCATTTTAAAGGCATTTTCAAGCACCTAATGGGTATTGTAGCGCTTTTGAGTTCATCTATCCTACTTCTCCAACTGATATCAATTTGAATTTGCCAATCTGAAAATCGTGTCAAGCCACAGCAGTGTCCTAAAGAGATACCACAACTATCTTACATGTGATTCAGAAAGAATTAGTGTGTCGTCAGTGTGAGATATATACATTCCACCTAGTGGACAATATATACGTTCCACCTAGTGGACAATATATACATTCCACCTAGTGCCAATGCATTACCCATCTTCACCTTCTCGATAATATGTTGGCTATTATACTAGACACTGCCCACAAAGGGTGATAGCTCAGATATAGGTATCATCTTTTTGCTTCTATTTTTCTGTCATTGTAAGGAAATCTGCTTTTACATTGTTTCTATTAGCGTTGATATCTAGTTGATGTTTCAAGACTTCTAGTCTCAACTTGTATAAACTTTGGTTGTGACAAGATTTTAGAGCTAATCTTCCTTGGCTTTATCATTAGAAGTTTTGTTAAGCCTAGGGAAACCATTTGGACTATATTGAGGAGAGAGACCCTGTAAGCAAGAAAATGGGTACCTTTGTGATTATTTTACTTTAAGGGCATACTACAAAAAGTGTCTGAGCCACAGAGGATAACTAATTCTCCAAGTGAACTCTTGTTTTTTAATGAAAGTCACTCGAATGTCCTCCTATCCACTGTGCTGAACTCAAATATGTTGATTATAGCACCTATGCATGAAATTTCAGTGCCACTCAAATCCATTGTGCAACAACTTACAAGTTACTGTTTATACATATTTATCACTTTCATTATCAATACCTGTTCAATAGCAGCAACTACATCTGCAACAAACCCTCCAAATAGCCTATATAGTGCCTTGTATACAGCAATTCTACAAGGAATCAGAATTTCAATGCTTAGACCACTTTCTAATACTAAAGAGACCGGAAAATATGCTAGTCAAATCTTGGAAGAGTTACATTGACTTACCTCGCACGAGGTGCCATACCACTTGCTCTTCCGAACTCAAATCCATGCATTCTGACAGGAATCCCATTGTTTCCAGCAGCAATAGCTGCCGTGTGGCTGGCAAAAAGTACAATTGATGTCAGTCTGGACACAAATATTGTGAAAGACAGTAGTGAAAAAAAATTAAAAAGGTAAATATAGTCTATATGAGAAAAGTAGCTTTCAAATACAGAAGCTTTATGAAAAAAATGGGGACATCAATCTTATAAAGTAATTCTTTTTGCATTGAAGCATGTTCAATAAAACAAAATGACGATGTCAATAGAATGATTTCCCATTAAAGTAGCTCTATGTATTGATGTTGGTAAAGAGTGGAAAAACTTGAGGTTCCACAAGATGACAATAATGTTTTGTTGTTAGTAATCACTAAGTCTCTATCATTTTGGTGATTTGACAATCAAAGGTACTTGGTCCTAGTACACACTTAAGAATAAAATACTTCTGTATACAGGCAACGATGCACAGTTTCTTAAGTGAATATAGCTACTTCTCAACACCCACAAAGTGCTAAATTTCTTTTAGCATCAGCAATTGTGTAAGTCATTGCCAAGAAAAATTGAAGTTTACCCAACAGAATAGCAATTGGAAAACACCATTACTTAGCTTTTATAATATAATGAAGTTAACATCGTAAATAACTAAGCTCAAACCTTCCGTGTCCGTCACCGTCTAGAGGAGAATCAAAATCAATTGCAGGATTAAATGAACCAGCTGCTTTTGCAGCTTCCGCAAAATGTTGAGCACCTATAATCTTCCCATTGCAATAGTCTTTCTTGGTGTTAGGATCAATTTCACATTTTCCTCTATATTTTGGAAGTGGTCCATAGGGCTCAGTGTTGTGGCTTGCAAAGCTTGGATGGTGTGGATAGATGCCAGAGTCGATGAAACCTATTACGATATCCTCACCTGCCCGGTCAAATCCACCACCTGTTGGCCAAACTCCTGTAGGAAGCCCCAAAAACTGTGGCGTGTGAGTTGTAAGTCTCTTCACCTTCCAATCTCTCTCCACAGACTTCACACCAGGAGCTCGTCTGAGGATTTCTGCCTACTAATGTATTCTTTATGTAAGAAAATACAGGTAGGAAAATACTGATCATGCTCAACAATAAATAGAAGGAAAAATAAGAGTGGTCTCTGAAAGAGCGGAGTGTCACCTGCTCATGTGAAATATGAGCTGCGAAGCCATTAATTAAATGACGGTAGCTGTAGATTTTCTTGTAGGTCCCACGGTCAAATAGCAAAGCTAGAAGCATATCATGCTTCTTTTCCAAATGTTGGGCATAGGATGTAACCGATTCACTGAAAGCACAATGGAAATAAGAGTAAGCACATCACAGACGGTCATCCGAAAGAGAGAACTATAGGTAGTGACATGCTAATATCGAATGAGAACAAAGCTTCTTGTACAAATTGAGAACTCTCAGTATGTATGGTATGACAGAGAGCATTTTCTTGAGAATGTTTTCCATCATGAAGACTAAAGACTTTTCTGGTGTTTTGATTACCCCAAAACATTTCTAAAGAAAAAAACGATCATTTGAATGGAAAAATATAACTTCCCTCACTTATGAGTTATGAGCAAAAAACATTTCTTTTACAAATATCCTAACTGTTACTCTATACTAATTTCTCCAACCAACACTTCAATATTATTATCAATCTTTAACACTCCAAACTTCATCAAACTTATCAATGCAAAACACTAGCAAACTGATAACATTTTGAACATGTTAATACCAACCAACTGATGGCATTATCAACACCCTTAAAATAAATATTTCTACTCACTATCCAAACACTAGAAAACAAATTCAAGGAAATCAGTTTCGAGGTAAATATTTCATTTTATATCGAACTCAAACCTGTTTTCATCTTTTTTCTTTTTAGGACCATCATAGTATTATTGTTCACAAGTGAGCATCGAGGAACAAAGTGAACATTGTACAAAATGCACATGCATGGAGAATTAACCACTTCTGTAAAAATGAGTATCAAAGAAATAACATTACAATGTCACACTGATTATATTACCAAGCTCTACAAATTTCAGAACTATCACAGTTTTTGTCATGACTCAATACCAATTGTAACACCGCTTTCCTTTGTACAAAAAATACAAATGCATGGAGAAATAATCTTTTATGGAAAATAAATTTCAAAGCAATAACGTAACAATGTCACACTGATAATATTACCAAGTTCTACAAAGTTGAAAAGTATCACATTTTTGTCACAACCAATTGTAACATCACTTTCCTTTCCAACCTATACCTAAAACTGAAAGTAAAATTTACATGAATGAAAATTTGATAGGATTTAACAAAACTTGAAAAGCAACATTAAAACTTAGCTTACTTCAGCAACTGATTCCAAGAAAAATCAACTGACTGAAAAATAGTCATGCGACAGTTTTTGCAATCTCTCCTAGGTACTCTAGTTTTAGCTCTAAACAAATGCATTTTGCACAAACATATTATATTCTTCTTCTTTTTTTCCTCTGATAAGTTAACTGTTAATTCCAGATGATTTTGTTTCCTTGAATGAAAAAGACAATGAAAGATACTAGATGTTAGTTACATCAGCATCCATCTTAGTGGAAAAAACAAATAAGTCATTAATATAAAAAACTTGAGAAAAAGTCAAACAAAGTTTTAAGAAGTTATCAACTCCATAAGCACCATCCTAAAATGGATATTTGAAAAATTGAGGTGATGGCACCTAACAGCTTTAACAAGATCATTTATTTTCTCGTCAATTATTAAAAATCATCAAAAATATCAAATGAACCATGTAGCCACATAGACAGACTAATCAACTGTTATTTTTTCAATTTTTATTTTTTTTTGTATGACAAGGGAACCCACAACCTCTACCCTTTGGGTGTGCACAGGATAGGATAGGCAATGAAATTGTTTAGGCGAAAGAAAGGAGAGAACGAGTGGAGTTTTGAGAATGAGAATCATATATTTTCTCATTTCTTTTTCGTAGTAAGAAGACACTAAGACGCACCCACTACACACCACACACTCAGACGACTAGCAGGCTAATTTTATGTTGTCGTGAGGCTTTGGTTAGGCCGACTACTATAGGCTAGCTACTTCTAGGCCCCTGCTGAGAAAGATCTGGATTTCCCAGAGAGTGCTTTTCCGGTGCGGTGTAACCAACTCAAGGCTCTCAAGGGAAGGAGTTGCAGCTCGCAAATCACACATAGAGTTAAGTCACATTAGGCAAGCTTTGTGCGATAAGCTCGACCCAGAAGGCGGCCAACCCCCTGCTGTAGCAAGCGAGTGGTTTCGAACTCAAGACCTCTATTTATGTCAAACCATCTGAGCCACCCCAAAGGGTACTAATCAACTGTTATTTTCACACTTCACCTCATGATGTTCCAACACCTGCTGGAAAAAAAAGATGAAATAAGAGAAAAGCAAAAGAAGTGGTCATACCTAGTGGTATCAATTTTTTCATCAGACTCTGCAGCAGTGGCTTCAAAACCATCAATGCCACCTTTATAGCTTATGACAGGCTCTCCTTCAACTGTCACTATGTAGATTTCAGCCTTCCCAACATTCAAGATACCGAATAACAAGACAATAACAACACTAAACCATATCTCCCCCATTTTAGCACAATCTTTTCAGACACCTCCAAATCCAAGATGCCTACAGTGTCTGTTTCAATCCACACAAAAAAATCAAATCCAAAATACCAATAACTAACACAATTATTACAAAGTTTCACACAAACACACAGTAGCACACACGTGTAGCTTTGGAATTCACTAGTATTAGTACCATATGCATCATTTCTTGTACCCACCTCACAAAAGCAAGAAATCACAAAGAAGAACTCACTCCATCTCAAGGGTATTCATAACTTTATCTATTTCAAAGCAATTATTAAAAAAATACAGAAAACCTCAGATGTCCAATACCATAAAACACCATTATTGTACAACTCTGCAAACTAACAGTAGAGTAAACTTGTGTTGTACTCTATGCATCACCCCTTGTACCCACCTCAAAAATCAAGCAAAATACAGAGCACCAATTATATTTCCAGCTCAAATAACTTAAAGGGCATTCACAATCTCCACTACTAAAAGAGAAGTAGTAATATAAGTTGATCCACAAGCTGAAGCAAAACCCCTTCTTCTTCTTCTTCTTCTTCTTCTTCAACTACATTACTTGAAAAATGAGTTTAACTTAGAAGTGAAGCAGCTGAAGCAAATCAAAGAAAAAGCACAAAAACCCAAGTAAGAAAAAGAAGGAAAATAAAGAAAGGTGAGATCTTTAGTCACAAAATGATCCAAGTAAAGAATCAAATCATCAAAAATGGTAAATATGAACTCTTCTTTAAGCAGACAAAGAAGGAATATATCTATATTATACTTTTTGTGTATCAATGGAAAAGCAGAGGCACCATGAAGGATCACACAATGATGAAGTTGTTGATGTAGCTTTGTTGGAGGGTCACTACTCAAGGGAGTAAAAAGAGTAGGGAATGCAAAACCTATAGATACAGAAAATTGTATCTATCTGTAGAGAGAAGCAGAGTAATGTGTGGGAAAAATAACTTAGGGCACCTTTGCTTAGAAAATAAAATACTTGTTCCGAAATTAATTATATATATTTCATCCTCAATACGAAATAAAAACAACAGTGTGATCTCAAAATAATTAAACATGAAATAAATTCATTCTAAAATTAATGTTATTTTTAAATAAGAGCATCATATAATTTTCTTTTAGATATATGATTTTTACAAAGCAATAATAGTAATATCAATGTATTTAACTTATAAGTAAAATTAAAAGAAAGTAAAGTGTACGTAAATCTTAGTTCTATCCTTAAGATGTATGAAGTGATTGTTATTGATAGATTTTTAACGCAAGAATAAATTTAAAACAATAGAAAAGGCAATACTTAAAAAAAAAAAATCGAAAGTAAAATGGTGTGGATAGGAAAAGTTCATACAGAACCGTTTAATCTTTAGGGTTTTTAGTATTTAACTCATTATATTCTTAAAGTTGTGGATGCATATTTTTATTTATTACGAGTTTAATAATTTTTATAATGAATTTATATAAATGTAATTATCATATTAAATAATTTTATTATAGTATAGATAATGTATATAACCAACTTCAATTAAAGGCTATTATGATTATTTTAATATATAAATTTTTATATTTTTATTTATATTATATATATTTTTTGTTTTATATTTGTGATCCTTTTATCTGTTTTTTTACTGTTGAAACGCGTTTAGACAAAATCACCATAGATGGAGGAGTTTTGTATGAAATCATTATTACTAAGAAAGGAAAAAAAAGTTCTTTTGTAATAATTACAATAGGGCCATCTTTCTTTTACAAAATAACACTTTTACCCATGAAAAAATAGACATGATAATATTAGGACAAAAAAATTCTAAAATCTATCATACAAGAAAGAGAAGGGAAAATAAATGGATTTTCCCTTCATCTCAAACTAATAGTCACTTTAGCTTAAAAAATTACGTATATCAAAATAATTATAGCATTACTTTACGAATTTAAGAATGGTAAGAATTTGAGAGGAAATAATTAATCTACGTTATTAAAAAAGAATAATTAATTATTATTTATATTTTGTGGACGTAAAAAAAAATAAAGCGAGAATCAAAATGAATTTTCTAATTAACAATTAGATTTAGATTCTTTGGCAATACACTAATGACAAAAGTTACTGTTAAAGATGTGTAGTCACAAGATGAGAGTTTCCATGTTATTTTGGAAAGCATCTTATTGTATAGATTATAAAATTAATATTGCACTTTAATCCATATTAGGAATAAGTAAGCTTAAAGCTATATCATGTGACTTTTTAATGCTTGGTTTTTGCTAAACTTCATATTGATAGCAACAAAGTACTAAATTGTATTTCATAGCATTTATTTAAGATTTGAAATGTTACCTTTGAAGATATCTGATAAATGTTAATGGCATTTTAAATTTAATATATATATATATATATATATATATATATATATATATATGTTTGAGTAGAAAGAAATATACATATATTCACATTCATCATCTTTATATTATTTGTCATAGTTTTAAGAAACTGTTTACTTTTTATTATTTTTTGTTTAATATAAGCAATATTTAATTAGAGCTAAAAAACATTATAGGCTATCTTAATATATTTGAATCAATACTTAATCATATAACCACATAATTTGAAAATTTATAAACCTTACAAATCAATTAGTTAAATAATAAAAGTTCGATTACTATACCTAATTACAAATTTAAATACATTAAGGGGGTGTTATGACATTTTTGGAAAGTTTAGGGTGTACAATTGGAAATTTGATGTTTTGTTTTTACTTTCATAGCTGTAAAAAAGTTCACGCCATTAATTAATTCTTCAAAAAGTTATTTCATCATGACACATACTTTTGAAGATTGAGTAATAAGAGACGAGTATTAAATTTATTTTACTTTTTAGATTATGAAGTCAAAAAAGTGAGAATTAAATAATGTTAAGTAGTTGGATTTTCATTTCCCATTTTTAGAGGGTTGAAAATGAAGTATTTTAATTACATTGAAGAGAAAGATTGAGCCTACAGTCACAGTCACATTTCCTCCCTATGAAAATAATTTTTGAATAATTGAGTGGACTTATTGCAAAGAAAATAAATTACAATTAAATGTCGTTTGTATTAATATTCTATGTACTTTATTTATTATGTTTACGTGAGTTGAGAGAATATTCGAAAATATATTTTTTTCTATATTGTGTATATATCATTTTCAGATTTTATTTATTAAATCGCATTCATGTTATTATTATTGTAGTAGAATTGGCTTGTTTAGTCTAAGTCACAAAGTTAATGTTCTGAATTTCAATGTATTTCATTCTTCCTCACAAAAAGTTCATTTATATTTTGGTCGTATTTGTTAAATTGTATAACCACATCATTTAAAAAACTTTAATTGTTGTGCAAGTATTTTATGGTTAAAAAATAATGGTTTCTTATATGATTTTGTGCATTAATTTATTATAACTATGAAAGAAAAACTATGCTTACCGAGTGACTCACAATCAATAAAAATTTCTCTTTTTTCAATCATTATTTCGAATACCAATGAATAAATTTCAATAGGCAAGATCTATACCTTTTTAATTTCATAAAAAAGGCATATAATAAAGTATTAATACACATTCATAGTAATAAAGTGAATCTTTTCATAGAAATAGAATAAAAAGTCAAAGGCTTTGACCTAATATGGCTTGAGAAAATTGACTCAAGAGCCAGTTATTTCATTATGAGCTCCATTCTAGAATTTGGACCTAATTAATACTACGAAAACGATAATTATGTGAGCTAGTTAGATGTGCATGGCAAAAGGCTCATTGTATTTCCTTTGATTGATCCAATTATTTTCTTCGCTTTGATAATGAATCACTACTAAAGAGATAGTTCTGCACGTACACCTTATTTGGTACAATTCCTACCATGAGATAATACACCTACACACTTTCATCGATTTTATTTTTTTAAACGAAAGATCAAGAGCTTCCTGTCGAGACTTTGGACTACACATACTTCGTGAATTTATGAAAGTAAAAGATTTATTGAAAAAGAAATCTTAATAATTCATTGATGAGGATGTAAGAACAAATTAAAGATTAAGTCATGCATTTTGAGATATAAGAAGTCACAAGTTAACCATATAAATAAAATAAGAATTGAAAGTGTAAATATTAACTCAAAAAGACTTTTTTTTTTAATTGCATCATTTAGGACAATACAATAAAGGACAAAATAAGAATTTGGATATTCATTCATGTAGTACTTCATTCAATAAATATATAATATCCATTGTAAAGATATTATCATCTACATAGAAAGTTATTTTTCAGAATAAGTTTGTACAATTTGAAAAGAATTCTAATTGATCAAAAGACGAATTTACTTTAACTAATATGATTCACATTACCATCAGTTTCCAGCTATTAGTCTCCTCTCAAAAGGGTGAGAGTGTGGGGGGAGAAGTGGAGGGGTGTTCTTACACATTATTTATCTATCTGTCATTGAAAAGTCCAGAATTAATAGTAGCAGGATTTCCATGATAATAACATAAATAAATATGTCAAATTATTTTTGCAAAAATTATTAAATTAAAAAAATGATAGCACGACAAATAAAATATTTGAAGATACACATATGAGATTCGCTTGATACTAATATATTATTACCTCTCTTCTTCTTTAGATCCCTTGTTTAATTTCAATTGTAGAATTGATCGTGTTATGCAAAGAAAATAAACTACTTCTATTTATTTATCATTGATTTCATTCAATTACATATTCTATACCGACAAACTTACCGCTTATTTCATGGATCCATAAAACCTAAAATTTGAATTTGTATAAGCGATAGAAAATATGATTTAATTTGATGCAAAACAAAAAAAACTTATCCAAATTTGACATGTCGCAAATTCACTAGAAAGAGAGAGGGGCATGTGGGAAGGTGAACATAAATGGTGTATGACTATGCAAGTTCTTCCCTCCAATATATGTTGTAGTGTAGTAATCGATTGGACATCTAAGTGTATTGACTCGATTCGTCGTTACTAAAGAGCATCTTGTGTGGAATTTTAAAACTTCGAAAATACGGTGTGAAATTTAAAAATTTGAGCACATGAAGAAGTTGATGAATTTTGAATTAGTTGGATTGATGTCAGCCCATCATAGCAGGAAGCCCCGCTATAGCGCCTACATGATTGCTATATCGGGGCTTATGAAAATTCTGCAACCTAGTTGTATGATTTTTATTTTATTTTTCCTCCTCCTTTTAAAGGAAAGAATAAATGAGGGCTATCCCAACAATCCTCCAAAAGCACCCCAGGGCAAGAGAGCAATGAAGAGAAAAGATTATAGTGCAAGAGAGGTGAAAACACAAGAAATTTTGGTGCTGCGCTCGTTCATCGTTGTTTGCTCTTACGAAGTTGGAAACTCATGGGCAAGGTTCATCAGCTGATGTTTGTTGCCCAGGTATGCTATGTTTTCTTAACTAAATAGTTAGACTTGTATTCTAATGAATGGGAGATTTCATGCCTAGACATATAGGCACGGAGTCTTAATAGATATAGATGGTTGTTTATTGTTGTAGGGCGGGAAATGATAATGTCTAGGGGTGATTTTATAGTTCTTGATTGTTAACCTTGAGTTTCTTCTTGAAATGATTTGGTAGTAATTGTAAGGTTGAGAGTTACAAAATTATTGGATTATAGTCATATCTAAAACTTGTGGTAATCAAGGGGAACAAATATGTACTCATTTATGGGGTTCAATGCGATGCCATTGTTATATTGATATTGTTTGTGTTGTCCAATATATGTATGTATGCATGCTCGTTACTTGTTAGTATCACTCGTGTGATGCATGTTGAGGAAATCATAGGGAAGGATATTTTAATGACATCTCACGCAATTAACATGTTTACTTTATTTGTGGTTTCAAGTGTTATTGTTCTTTGTGATTGTGATTGTTGGTTGGCTCGGGTACCACACCGGTACATTAATAATAGTTGACTCTAATATCACGATTGATATGATTACTAACGTTTGGCTCGAATACCAAACCTGGTACGATTACTGGCAATGATTGACTCTAATACCACACCTGATATAAATACTAACTCTGATTGGCTTGGACATCGCACTGGTACAATGACAGTATATGTGTGAGTTCTTTAAGAGAACCGAACATGTGTATTGTGGTTTCATGGGAAAACCGAATTTATCTTTTATAATATGTTATATACTTGATAGATTCTTGAGTGATCCGAATTTCTAGGAAGATGAGTTGAACTCGGGTATGATTTTTATGTGATCATGTGGGACATATTTCATGTGAATATTAACTCAAGATAAGACTAAGAGTCCGAACTATGTTGTACTTATAATTATATTGATATATGTTATTTGTTAATTGAAATGGTGGTTACTAAGTCAGATAAATGGATGAGTTAGTTTAAGACGCTAGTTTCGAAGAGGTCAGGATGTTGGCAAGGTAACTTGAGGGAAGGTAGTAAACTGGTTAATAAGTTGATAGTGGTCTTGTTTTGGGGCAACAATGTGATGGAAGGGCTAGATGATGATCTAGTAAAAGAGTCAAATGTGTATTGGTAGATTGGCAGTGGAATAAGGTAGGAGGTTTGGATCAACGTGCATTAATTATACATTATATCTGAAATGGTAAAAGCAATAGAAACTTGAGATAATGTAACTTCAATATTGCATATCTTTGCTGATTATCTACATTGTATAATGTGGTAGGTTCAGATCGACTAATGATACCTATCAGTACGTGTTTTTTGTACTAATATTGCTCTTATAGTCTGATTGTAGGGTCAATGATGTTTCATAGGTGAAGACCATGATGATCTCCGATAGCTTCCATTTTAAAGATAATTTAATACATACAACTTCCTTTGTTTTTGGGTGGTCAGAGATAATTTTTCCAAACTAGAATTTTTTAAAAACATGGTAGGAATGGAATAATAACAAAAGTAGTAATTGAATTGGACCCTCTTCTCCAGTTGAATTTTAATTTTATTAATTGAAGAGTCATTATTAATTCATGTGCTTTGACTATACACAAAAGAACAGTACACACTTGTTAAATTGAGTCCCTACCATATATTATGATTTCATTTTTGTATTTTTATATTACTTTCTACTTTAATAAAACACCAATCCTTTTAATTGCATTAATTTGTCCGGTTTCTCTATTTAATTTACTTTGTTTTCTTTTTCCACCACGGTAGAAACTTTATTGTTCACTTAAAGACAATTAATTATATCTTTTGAAGAGTCTATTTTTATTTATGTAGTACTATATTGCTTTTCGTTTGAATAATGGTACACATATTCTTTTCATCTCAAAATAAGTGTTGTTTTAACCGTTAAAAAAAATCACTCTAAAGTAATTACTCCTATCACTTTAGAAATTTAAAATAATTATTAACAATGATTTTCAATTATATCCTTATATTAAAGAGCTACTACTTCTTAATTTATTCAATTCTCAAAAAATACTTGATAAATAGAGATAATTTAATAAACAGTACCTTATATTTCTTCTTAATAAGTGTGGAAAGAACTAAAACGATATTATTTTGAAATGGAGAGAGTATTATAGAATAGTAGTAAGATACTTCCTTTGTTCACTTATATTAGCCAATTATTTTAAAAACAGATTACCATTTTTATTTTTTATTTTTAAAATATATAAATATTATAATAAAATATTCATATTAATTATTATTTCTTAAGAAGCATACAAAATTTTAAAATAAACAAATAAAAATCAACAGGAAAATAACATTTAATGTCTCATTGTTGAAAACTTCATATTCTTTTTACTAAAGAAAAAAGAGCTACATGACATTAGTTCTCTTTATGTCAGTAATAAACAATGTGCTACAAAAAGGAGAACTTGATTCAAATTACGTATTAATCCCTCCAAATTATTTATTTGTTGTATTAGATGTTCAGAATAAATGTTATTTTAGAAAATTAGAAATATAATTGAGTCCATTCTTTTCATTTTGTTCTTAATAATATTTTTTCTCGAAAGTAATAAACATTTACTAATTATAGCAAGAAACCTAAGTAAAGAGCATATACACAGATTTTAATATTGTGATTGCTTAGATTAACTCTCTTTTTATTTATTAAAAAAATAATATTTTAAATAAATAACAATGTCGAAATACACGATTTTTTTTCAAAGTCGTGTAAATAAAAATGATAAATTAAATTATTTAAAGGGAATACATATTTAAAATTGTACTGGTTTAGAAAAACTCCTTTCACGTCCTTAAAAATGTAATTTTCTTTTTTGGATTGAAGAAAGAAGTTTCACCATTGGATAAAATAACAAAAATGGTCCCTTGTGTTCATAAATTATGGACAAGATTAAAGTAGTCACCTAGATATATTTTTGAGCAAGTTTGATTCTTTAAGTTAGAATTATTGAATTTTTTTTTTAATTCTGTTAAATATTTTAAAAAAATGATTGGCTAGATTTAATTTGACATTTGACATTTGGATGTGTAGCTTTTATAGTTTCTCTTATTTTTAATATATATTTTTTGAGAGTGGTGCAATTTTTGTTACTCTCTCCATCTCTCCGTCCCATATTAGTAGATCATTTTACTAAAAATAATTATTTCATAATAGTTGTCCTCCTTACCAAATCACAAAAGTATTAATTATTTTTTTTTCTATATTACTCTTACAGTTTATTCTTTCTCAAAGTGTCATATAAAATTTTCAAGAAAATTTTTATGGGGTGAATTAGTAAAATTATCTTCTTATTTATGATTTTTTAGTATGTGTGTAAAAAGAAAAATGATCAACTAATATGAGACCGATGAAATAGTTTTTTTTTTAAAATCTCAAAGATCTCCTCTAATCTAAAAGATAGAGTTATTAAAATATTGAATTTATTATATTTAAAGAGTGATATAGTAAAATTATTATTCTATTTAGTGCTCCTTAAGGAGTGCACCAAATCAAATATTAGTCAAGTAAAAAGTATCGGAAAAAGTAATTCCAAACTTCTTAAAGCATTCAAATAAGTATTATAACATATTCAATATAATTTCATCAATTTAGTTTACTAAAAATACACTACACATAAAAAAAAAAATTTACCTCACCAAGACACATGTTATTTTTTAAACTACTCCGAACTTAAGCTCAAAACATCCAAATAAATGTGGACCTAAAATATGAAGAAAAATAAGTAGCATCCAAATAAGTACCATGATAGGTCAGAGTGACTAATTTCAAAGTAATATGATTATTTCCTAATGAAAACTATGCATTCACATAAAGTGAGTCACACTACTACCAACTATAACCAAGTGATACCCATTAGTAACATTTTATTACTGTCAAATAATTAAATTATTTATGTCTTATTCAGAAAAAATTGAGTTTGAGTATTGAGTATGAAAAAATTCTTGATAAGAAACGTTTTTCTCCAGAATGAGACTCTACAAAATAAGAATTTGAATTAGTCAAACTTCAATATAAGTATCAGACACCAAATAAAGAATCAAAAAGAAAAACTTGTCCTTTTTTCTCATTAAATTACTTTACATCTACTTTAATAATTAGATTTAGTAGTAGTTTTCATTTAATTCCTACATTTTCTTCTCTTTTTGTCCTGCATTTTATTTCTTTCCGTTCTGACAATTAGCCCTACTTATATATAATTATTTTGCTAACCGTAATATTGCAGTATCAAATAATTAAATTCTGAAACACGTACAAATGTTTCCTGTATAATAATAAATATAAATAAATCCAAAGACAAATATCTAGGTCGAATCTATTGCCTACTTGGTTTCGATAGGGTAATAATTAATAATTATAAATTTTAAATGATGATAAATTAGATGATAAAAAAATAAAAGAATTTTTTTTTAATATGATATAGTCAACGATCTACATTTAAAAATTAATATGAAAAAAAATAAATTATGAAAAATATTTTAATGCGATTTAATCAACTAATAAAATTATTCGAGCAGAAGGAAAAATTATTTACTTTCCAGGGTTTGAACCCGAGAGTTTTAGTTAAGGGTGAAGCAATTTCACCACTACACCACAAACTCATGTTGATATTAAATCATGACTTATTTTAATTAAGTATTAGAACATGTGATAAAATGTTTCTATCAAAGTTGTAATTTTTTTAAAACTTTGCATGTATTTCCAAGTGTCATTATATAGATAAAATAACCAATTAAAATATGTTCACATTAGTCTCAAATAATTATGTGCGTATTGAGAGTGATGCATATAATCAAAGGAGGTGATATATTTTAGATGATAACTTAATTATTTCATAAGTATCTGAGAATACATGCAAAAGTTTTGCAAAAATTTAAGTAAAAAATGTCTGACAAAAATATTAAATGTGTTCGAATTTTCAATTGAAACAAGTCTAAATAAAATTTACCAGCAAACTTAAATGGGCTATCGATATATCAAGTGATTTCGATTAGCATGTGGATGATGTTTATAGTCATTTTTTTTGCGATTGATCTTGTCTTATGGGGACATGTAGTTGGATAAGAAATACAGTATTTATCTATTAATTTTCGTATAACTTATACGACGTTTGGTAGGTTTTTAATTTTTGTATTCTAAAATAAATTTTAGATATTTAGGTGATTACAAATTTATTTTATTAAGAATTAAAAAAATAAAATCATTTGTTAGTAAAAAAATATTAAATTAAATTTTGACCCAAATTTAGCTTGAAATAAACCCCTAATTATATAAGATCAAAATTATTTTTACATACAATAGATACTGAAATCTCTTTGTTTTTTTGCGATTGAATTCTTTACATTTAAATTCATGCTGATAAGTAAGATTAAATACTAGCAAAATAACTGATATGAGTCCAAATTGATCCGAACATCATAAATATAAGAAATTCATATTTTAAGTTGTAGTAGTATATAGTAATTAGATTTCTAAATCAAAATTTAATAATTATATTTGCAAATGTGAATTTCACATGTGAGGGTAGGACCCTCCACACATGATTGTAAATTTGTCCATATACTTATACATGACATGTGCCTTATGAGTTAGACCATTTCCCTTGTTTGGGCACAAACTAAAAGTTAAAGATTCCAAACACAATGTGGTAAAAAATAAATATAAAAATAAATCCACGTGTCAAAAAAAATTAATCAAATTTTATTTAATACCTAAAATTATGTCAAAATTTTAAAATCTTCTTATTTTTTAAAATATCTTTTGTTCATAAGTATTCTTATATAATAACAATTTATGCTTGGCCAAACTTTCGTAAAGTGCGTCTAGAAAAGAAAATAAACTGCTACTATTTTATTTTTTCATCTTTTGAAAAACAAGTTTTCTTAGTATTAAGAAATACTTATTTTTCCTAAAAATATATCAACTCTGTATAAGATTTTTTTTTCTGTTGAAAAAATAAATATTTTTGACATTCCACAAATTTGGCCAAATGGATGAGAAAAGCAGAAAAGTGACATTTTTTTTCCGGATTAAAAAAAATTAAACTATTGCGTTTGCAATGTCTATCTTTTCTTTTTTCTTTATTTGCAGCTCAATAAATGTGTAACAATTTGATAAATATCTTTTTGAGATTTGTTTTATAATTTTTAAAAGAATCATTGATATTTATATAGTGGCTATGATCAAGGAATAAGGCCAAAGATGCTTGAAAGTTGGTATGTATTCTATAAAAATCAAAAAAAAAAAAAAACTATAACATATGATGATAAAGTTGGAATGATTGGTATTACTAAAATTTATTCAAAATTTGTATCTCTTCATTAAGTGATGTATATGCTTAGTTTGTTATTAGTCCATTATATATGATTTGAGTCGACTAATTGCATTATGCTATTATTTTGTTGATACTATTTATAATTTCGAGCTAGAGTTAAATAACTTTAATATATGTCTTGCACTTTTAATCTAAATAACTTTAGTACATGTCTAGAAATTAAAATATTAAGCACATATTGTTGGGTTTTAAAGGTGTGAACAGAAAATGAAAAGTTGTAACTCTCCTGAATAGTTGTGGCTATGCCAAAGGGTAGTGACCTTTATGAAAGGTTGTGTCCTTTCTAAAGGGTTGTGACTGCTTGAAAGGTTATGCCTTTTCCAAAGTGTTGTGACCTTTCTGAAAGGTTGTCTTCTTTCTAAAAGGTTGTGTTCTTTCCAAATAGTTGTGACCTTTATCCTTTGTTGGCTATAAATAGAGAAGTTTTCTCTCATTTTTCTGCACTGAATTCTTCCCTACTTTTGCATACATTTCTTACAAAACAAAATCGATTGATCGTGTCTGTGTGTGTGATTCATTGCTGCCATTTTGAGTTCGTTGAAATTATTGAAGTTTGAGGTACCGCTACTTCTTTAATGGTTAATCCATTTTATCTTGGGAGGAATTAATTTGCAACCTTGGGTACTTGAGGGGATTAAATTTCTTAAGGACACACAGTAGGTTCTGTGGACTCGAATAGTTCTTTGTTTTTCTTTTCATCTTTTACTATTTCTTGTTTGCTAATCTGAATACAGAAGATAATAAGCTTGTAAATTTCTTCCTCCAATTTTCCATTTAAAAAAAATGTATTCACATCCATTTTGAAGAATTTGAAGGCCATATTTCGCAGCTAGCGCAATTAGCATCTGAATTGATGTAATCCTAGTTAGTGCTATTATCTGTCAAACAAGGCTTTCTTATTGTCTAAAGCCTATGACAACAAGCCTGTCTTTGTATTTGTCAATAGTTTTATCAACTTTCTTTCCCTTTACATGTCAATTACAAAACCTTGCAAAAACTGATCAACTTAGAAGTTTTGACTAACTTCTAGTGCAATAAATCAAAATGTCAAGTATGTGTTGTTGAACGAAAGTTTAATACCTTAGAATTGATTTACACTGATATTTGTGATATGAAGTCAACATCATCTCGTGGTGGGAAAAAGTGTTTCATAATTTTATTGACAATTGCACTAGATATTGTTATGTTTATTTGCTGAATGGTAAGGATGAAACAATAGAAACATATTGGCAATATAAAACTGAAGTTAAAAATCAGTTGGATAAAAAGATTGTCATGATTAGAAGTGGTAGATGTGGAGAATATGAATCTTTTTTTGCAGAAATATATTTGGAAAATGGAATCATCTGTCAAATTACTGCACATTTTCACCTCAATCTAATGAAATTGTTGACAGGAAAAAACCAAACTTTGAAGGAAATGTTGAATGTCCTATTTATAAGTTCATGTTTATCACAAAATTTGTGGGGGGTGTTATTATTATAGCAAAAGAGAACAACAAAAAAAATTGTCTGTTTAGAAAGAGAGAAACAAAAAGTTTTGTTTGTTAGTAAAGGGAGTAACAAAAAAAAAAAAAACCTTTTGTTTGTTAAGAAAGGGAGCAACAAAAAGTTGTGTTTGTTTAGGCTTTGTTGTATCCTGATAGAGAATTGTTTATCGTCCCTTAAAGTTAATACAAGCAATAACTCTTGAAATATAGTGATCAAACAATTTCCAATACTGTCTAATTCATATGAGAAATGGAAATGAGGAAACTATTCCCAAACGGGTCAAAATAGGACCTAAGACTTTGGATTGTATGTTCATTAGATATGCTACAAATAGTAAAGCATGTCGATTTATGGTTCATAAGTCCGAACTGTAGGATAGTTAAGTGAAGGGTCTAAACGACCTTGGAAAGAACCAAAGGAGAATGTACTTAATAAAGATATTTGGAGGCGTAATAAATGTCAATGGACAAATTACTTCCTACGAGTTTGATTTTGTAACATTTCTTCTTGAAAATGAGTCTCATATATTCTAAAAGTTATGTCCTTTGTGGACTCATTCTCTTTGAGAAAAGGCTGTCAATAGTAAGATAGATTCAATCTTGAGCAACTATACTTGAGAGTTGGTTGATCTTCTTCCAGGAAATAAACTTTTGGGTTTAAAGTGGATCTACAAAAGCTTGTTATCTCCTGTATTCAGATTAGCAAACAAGAAATAATAAAAGATGAAAAGAAAAACAAAGAACTATCCGAGTCCACAGAACCTACTGTGTGTCCTTAAGAAATTTAATCCCCTCAAGTACCCGAGGTTGCAGATTAATTCCTCCAAAGATAAAATGGATTAACCATTAAAGAAGTAGCGGTACCTCAAACTTCAATAATTTCAATGACCTCAAAATGACAGCAACGAATCACACACACAGACACGATCGATCGATTTTGTTTTGTAAGAAATGTATGCAAAAGAAGGGAAGAATTCAGCGCAGAAAAATGAGAGAAAACTTCTCTATTTATAGCCAACAAAGGGTAAAGGTCACAACCCTTTGGAAAGAAGACAATCTTTTAGAAAGAAGACAACCTTTCATAAAGGTCACAACACTTTGGAAAAGGCATAACCTTTCAAACGGTCACAACCCTTTAGAAAGGACACAACCTTTCATAAAGGTCACAACCCTTCGACATAGTCACAACTCTTCAGGAGAGTTACAACCCTTCATTTCCTGTTCACACCTTTAAAACCCAACACATATAACATTGGCATAATTATTGGAAAACCAATTCAACAACTAGAATATTCAAGATCAAGTATAAAAGAGAAGACAATGCAATAATATTTTTACTATAAATCATGTCTTTATTATTGGCACAATAATATTTATATTTTATGCTATCATGTTTTTATTTTGCAGTAATTTTTTTTCTATAAATAATTTTTTAGATAATCATGTCTGAAATTTGATTGGATATAGAGATTTTACAACACTATGTTCCTAAGACAACTTTATTCATTTTTTTTTTATCATTGCTCTTACCCTCTTTATCATTCTTTGTTTGAAATAAATAAACAATGATCACGACTCATTGCAAATAATAGGAGTAGTTGAGATTGAGGGTGAAAAGGATTAATTGATGTGGAAATCGATGATTAAATGTAGGGAAAACTGTATGAAATAACAAATTATTAATTTAAATTAAATGTTATAGCTATTAGTTTATTTTATTTGTAATTCGCAGCAAACATCCCATTTTTTTTCCATCTGATTCGGCATACAATTAGCCATTTTTCGTATACAATTAGCCATTTTATACATTTCGATATAAAATATATAAAATGTGTTTGTGTTTGTATAAAGTGAGAGAAAAGTGTATATACAAATACAAATACATATATTTTCGTCCTATACACTTATAATTATACAAATACATATCTTATTATACATACAATGTATAAATGAATTTATACAAAATCGAACAATTTGTATAAAATTGGATGTATCTAGCGAATTATACAAATCAAATAGTCCATAGCAAACATAAAATTTGCTATGGAACGCAATTATGCAAACTATAGCTATAACATACAAATACGATTTTTATGTTTGCTATATGTGAAAGCTGCTCTTAAATGTACGATGATTTTTTTAAAAAAAAAAGATTATCTTGATTATTTTTATTTTTTGTCTTGTTATCTTTCTCAAATAATAGTTATAATATCTATATTATAATTAGTGATTTATTTAAATTTATTGAAAACTTTTATTTACTTATTTTTTAGTAAGAAAATTATAAAATTTAAGATACATGAGATATACATTCTGTATATACATCTCATATTTTAGAGCTTACTATGACGTCCCACCACTTAGCTAGCCAAATCTCGCGTCTGGATAGGGGCGGATGATTCTAGAGTTGTGGAGAGGCTTGCGGAGAACTCTAGAATCCTTTAGATGGAGAACTCTAGAGTGTGTAGAGAATTCTAGAGTTAGGACTAAATTATAAATATCTTAGAGACTTGTAAGTAAATATTATTTACACTTAGGCCCTTAGATGTTAATATAAATAGAGGTGTCATTCATTTGCAAGGCACCAAGCAAGCAAGTTGTAAGCAAACTTCCGAAAGTAATACAAAGCCTTCTTCTTAAAAAGCTCTCTTGTTCTTTCTAAGTTTTTCTTTGAAATTCCCTTGGCGATCTTACTTTTAAAGGCTTACTTGAGCTTACAAATTCTTGAAAGAATAGTGAGTAAGTTGTCAAGTGCCGCACGGAACTTTAGCCAACACTCTAAGTCTGTGACATTATGCCCCTATCCCGTGCTACATAAAGTACCTCACCTCGTACCCCTGCCTTTTTAAACATGACTTGCAATTCAAGGAAATTGGACTAGAATACCATATTGGTTCTGAATTAGTATACAACTTTTTAGTATCACATAATAGATTAAAACATAATAACATTTCTTGAACTGTTTTTCATATACAATATAAGTCAATGACCAACAGTAATTAGGATTTAAAAAAGTAATTTTAATTACTTGTCTGGAGCTGAACATTGGAGCATAACGATTGCCACAAAGGAATTAAATTTGGACCAAAATATATGAAGTAAGCAGGGACGTGAGGCTTGCCATACAAAATATATTTAAGAGAGATAGATTTAAGTATCTTGAGTCTATGCTTTAGAGGAGTGGAGATATTGACGATGACATCACACACTGTATTGGTGCGGCGTGGATGAAGTGGAGGCTTGGATGCAGAGTTTTGTATGATAAAAAGGTATCGCCAAAACTCAAAGGTAAGTTCTACAGAGTGGTGGTTCGATCGACATTTTTGTACGAGACTGAGTATTGGTTAGTTATGAACTCTCAGGTCCAGAAGATACATGTTGCAGAGATGCGGATGCTGAGGTGGATGTGTGGTCATACTAGCAGCAATAAGATTAGAAATGAAAATATCCGAAATAAGATGGGAGTGGCCTCCATGGTGGACAAGATGAGAGAAGCGAGACTGAGATGATTTAGGCATGTAAAGCGGAGAAGCATAGATGCATCATGCACCAATAAGGAGATGCGAGAAGTTGGTTATAAATGGTACGAATTGGAGAGAGGTAATAAGACATGATATAACGCAACTTCGGGTTATCGATCATATGACCATAGATAGGAAGGTGTAAATGACATGTATTAGGGTAGAAGGTTAAAAGGTGGTGTAGTATTTCTTACTTAGGGTGGCTAGAGTTTGCGATGATACTAGTTGTATTATTGTAGTTTTCTCATTGTTTATTAATTTTTTTTATTAATCTATCCTAGTATATATGGTGTTTCAATTATCACATGATTTTATTGTTGTTTGGACTCATTTCTAATGCTTTGTTTCCTTGTTATTTGTTATATTCTCTTCACTGGCTCCTTCGTCTTTATACCAGGATGTGTTGCACTTGAGTTGAGGATCTTTCAGAAATAGTCTATCTGCCTCCACGAGGTAGTGTAACGATCGGGTTTCGTCGTTTTAGAAAAGCCAATGGAGAAAATTTTTGGGCCGAAAAACTTTTTCGTAGTAGCTTGAGATTTCCTAACCCAATTCAGATTTGGACAAAACGGAGTCTGTGAGGTCTAGGAAAATTTGGTAGAAATTGGGTGATCTAATTATGATTTTGATTACATGAGTATATAGCTAAGGCATTAAGGAATCCGTACGACTTTACGGAATTGAATTTGGGTAAGTAGAACTCCCAAAACTGATCTTGGCATGAACGGGTAATTTCTGAGTGTCATTAGTTGAAGGTGTGTTGTGAAATGGGGTCTTGAAATTATTAAAATAGCTTATTGTTTCGTGCAAGCCGCTTTGACGGGGATTTTTGTCTCCAGGGCGGGGCCGTTGTTGCGGGTGAGTGCCGTCATGGTGGGGCAGTTGCGACTTAAAATTGGAAATAAACCCCAAAAATATTTTATTTTGCAATTTTCAAACTTGAGAGCTAAGGAACGAACCCAGGAGACTTCTTGACCATTTTCCACCATTCTTGAGGCTAAATGTAAGGTTTTAACTCCTCGAATCCATTTTTCAATCCGTATTATGTAATCTAATAGGTAAGTATTGATAGAGGAGGGTTTTAATCTGAAAATTATGGTGGAAACAGTCGTAATTGGGATATTGGGATCAAAGGTTTGATCTAGGGTTGATGGGATTGTTAGTAATTTGAGTAATTAGTTATCATTTTATTGATTTTCGTATTATATTAATTGTTTGTAGATCAAGAACAAGCGAAACGAATTTGAAAAGGGAAGAATAAAGTTTCTTAAGGGATTCAAGTTTTGTTTGAGGTAGGTGATGGTTGTGATTTTATGATTGTGTGATGTATGTTTGTTCTTGCTTCAATATGATACATGTATGTATGCGAATGTCGCATTATTGATCACATTAATTGTAAATGAGGATAGATGAATGATGAATGCCATGAATCATGACTTGAATGTATGATTATGAGAATGTACTTTGTGATTGTGATTGTGGCTTGTTGAATAGATCGGGTGTTGGGTTCCAACACACTAACTTGGATCGATTGTCATGTTTCGGCATAATTATGGGATCGATTGACACGTTTTGGTATAATCATTGGATTGGGTACCACGTTTTGGTATGCTAACCGTTTGGGTTTGGGTTCCATGAGAGGACAAATAACTTGATATAATTGTGATATTTGAGAATTCTGAAACTGTTCGTTGTTCGTGAATATTGATGATATTGTATATACTTGGTGTATGCATGTTATTATTATGTTGTATTGACTTATATATGTTGCACTTAGTGGGATAGCCGCGTGATCCTATCAATACACTGTGGTTGTGTACTGATATTGCACTTGCTCTTTCTTTGTTGAGTACAGGGAATCTTCAGGTGGCTATTGACAGACCTCTCTTTGAAGATCAGTGATCGTTCAAATTCAAGGGTGAGTTAGTTCTTCCAGGCTGCCATGAGTTCTCTTTCTGTCTATGTCCATATTTTGGACTTAGATCAGTGATCATTCGAATTCAAGGGTGAGTCAGTTCTTCCAGACTGCCATGAGTTCTCTTTCTGTTTATGTTCACATTTCGGACTTAGATTTTCTAGTTAGTTATTAGCACATTAGTACATTAGTTTGGGGTTGTAACCCTTCTTGTTTAGACTTTTGGTTCATTGTTAGAGTTTTAGTACATTGACTTTCAGGTTTTAGGTGTATTTTTCCGCATTGTTTAGTTGTCAGATCATTTGGAAGTTGATGGGAACTTCAGTTTTAGCTATTTAACTTGCTTCAGTAACTTAAATGTCTTAGTATTTTGGTTGAGTTGTTAGTTTGGGTTGTAATAATGATTCTCCCACGGGAGGGTTAGTGTGAGTGTCAATCACAATGGTCTAGGTCGTGATAAAGTTGGTATCAGAGCCTAGGTTCGTTGATCTCGCTATACCAAAATGAGTCTAGTAGAGTCTTGCGGAATGGTACGGAGACGTCTGTACTTTTCTTCGATAGGCTATAGGACTTTAGGAAATCTCTCTGTTTTTTCTTGTCTCTTTTCGTACTATAACTTGGTTCCAATTGGCATCTGACGATTCAAATTGGTATCTAACATCCTTCACTCTTCTATCCTCAGATGGCTAAAACTAGATTCAATGGCGTCAGGCCCGTAGCTCCCATCAATGCTCCAGCTGAGGAATCTACAGCGAGAGGTCGCAGTCAAGGCAGGGGTAGAGGCCGAGGAAGGGCAACACCTAATAGGGATGGAGCACCAGTTGGAGATGCTCCCAGAAATAAGGCCCCTCCTGCACATCATGAAGAGGCAGAGAAGAACATAGAGGTTGAGAATGAGGAGAATATTGGGCAAGAGATGCAGGCTAAGAGTACATGTATTCCTCCTCTGGACCTAGTGTTAGCTCAACAAATCATGTCATTCTTGAAAGGGTTGGTTGATTTTTGCGTCCAAATCGCACACGCAAGTGCACGTGGTCGTTCAAATATTAAAGTGGCTCTTTGTAAGAGTCGGGTATCGTACCCACAAGGACTTACGCTTAGAATCACTCAATTTCTCTAACTTTCAACTAAACGCAAGTGTATTCAAGATTTCAAAAGTGATTGATTATCTAATTTTAAAATTGAAACCAAAATGTAACAAACACGATTCAATTTCAAGGGTTTAAATACAATGATTGGGTAAAGTCTAGAGCTGTAGCTTCTATCAAGATTAATGCAATCAATATCATTTTTATGGTCAATTATCATCTATCGAATCAATGAATCACAGGGTTAAATGTATGATCATGGTCTCTCGACCTCTAATCGCCTACGATAAATAGCACCCTAGCTACATTGTTGAGTGGGGGATAAGATGGATTAAATACCGAGCATTACATTTTCTTCCTGTATGGTGATCCAAACATGATTTCTAGGTATATCCCTATCCTAGATACAAATTAACTCTAGCTATTTATAATTAATCATGCTCCTTATGCCCCACGTTCTATCCTCTTATTCCTCTCCCGAGTTCAGTTTGGACAATGTATTTATTTCAATGGTGATCAGTCAAGAAATATGGAAAACAAGAACATAAGAAAGATTCATATGATGCTTGACATTAACCCAATAAAACTTAATAGATTACAATCATCATGTAGCCACAACCTTAGAACTAGTGTATTTAGCTACTCATAATCAAGAATCGATCAAACAATATTTAATGAACATAAAGAGATCGAAAAGAAAAGAGTTTAGGAAATAACCCTAAAAATGGTGAAAACGTTCTCCTAAGTCGTCGTTCTTCAAAACCCAGAAAAAGAATAATTCAGAAAATAAAATAATGACCTATTTCTACTAAAAGTCGAAACGGCCAAAACTGGGCACATGGGGCACTACGCGGAGGCCCTCTCTATTTTTGTTATGAGATAATATTCTTTTCTCCGCGACACAGGTACTCCACGGAGTGTTCTACTTGAAACTCTCTTCGTAAATTAAATCGAAACTCCCTCTCCGCAATGCGGAGAGGGAACAGAGTGCTCTGCCTAGATTCTGAATTTCGCGGGCCAAATTCTACTTCCTCTCCGCGATGCAGAGAGGATATGGAAATGCCATAGGTTCCATTTCCTCCAACTTCTTCCTTTCTTTCTTTCGCCTTGGCTCTCTTGTGTTCCCCATTGTCCATTTTCGTTCTCATTTCTCCACTTAAGCTCACCTACATAACTAATCATGTTGGTTAGCTCATAAACAAACAAACGACTCGATAAGACTATAAACAAACTCATATTGAATTCAAAATAAGCTTAAATGAGAGCATAATTAGCTACCCCACACTTAGAGCTTTATTCGTCCTCGAACAACTTACTAACTACTCCTAGAACTAGACTCACTACTATGGTATTTGTGCATCCGCTATTTTCCTCTCCATTTCTATAACCAGTCAACATATGCATGTTTTCATTCATAATATGCATGACTCCTGTAAATGATTTGACAACTTTTAGCAACCAGCACTTTCAACAACATGTGCACCATTACATATCACCTATCCTTTATACAATAAGTTCCCCTCACTCCAAAGAATAGTCCACACACTCAACTCGGCTGGTTGAATATACTTTAAGGACTATGCAAATAAGGTACATTCTCACTCAACAAAAACATCAGACATGTATGCATTGAGAACCATAAGCTTGCCCATTATGTACATCTTTACTAATAAAGCGTGTTTTGTTCAAAATCAAATAGGACTTGTTTCGGTTGTAATGTAGACTTAAGGTAAGGGAGGATTCGTTTAAATAAAATTAGTGACTTATCCTCCCTAATGGACCAAATTCAACTTCCTTCTTACATTTACAACTATTTCTTTTCGTTAGCCTCTTCCTTCTTTATAGGTTTCCACTAGTGTTACCAACCTTGCCCGTTATTTCTCACTTGCCCCTTTATTTTTTTTATTTATTTTTGACACTCAATAAAGCCACCCTTGACTTAGAGATTTCTCTCGAGTTAATGTGCACAGTGCCCTTGTAAGGGCCAAGACCAACATTAAGGTATTTACTAAGTTAGCCACCTTCAACTCGGGTTTTTAACCTTAGTTGAAGTGCACAATGTCCTAAGGACCAGGGCCAATCTCTGATTCAAACTCATGGGGTATCATTTTACCTCATCTTTTCATTCTTCCCCATCAAACTACACATTTCCACCCTATTCATTCTTTCTACTGTTTTCACTCTTCCTCCTAACGTAGTGCATCAGGGATTTGAGATCAAAGCTAACGGTATCAATAAAAAGGGATTCAGCTTCATTATGTGGGTTAGAACAAAATCAAGGTTAAAAGGACTCAATTGGGCTATACTAGGGATATTCTTTCTGAACAGGCTAAAATTTCAGACAATTCAAAGAAGGCATATTATCATATTTTAAACACAATAACACTTGTATTTCGCTTTAATAACAACCTGGGCGAGTTCTAGACTAAGATGCATTTATGGATTTCATAAAAACTCGCCGATTATGGCACAAGTTATACTTAGAATGGATCAATCACAGCAATACAATCATATCATGCACAAGGTTCAAATTAAGCTTAAGTTGCACATTCAAATCATATACAAGAATTCAACTGAATTCATACATCAATTTCAACCATGCTTTTCATACATATTCTTTTCAGAATTTCAACTTTAGCACAACCAAACCTAAAACTCAATGACGAAATCGCCCTTAAGATAATCGTCATCCATCTATCATTGGGCAGCTTCACTCAACTACGACAACATACTCAATCCTATAAAGAGAAAATCTTTCTGTATTTTGTACGGTTCAAAGGGACTATCCTTGGCCAAAGAATCGAAAACAACCTCCAAGAAACCCAAAATAAAACAAAACAAAGACAAAGACAGACTCTAACAATGTTAACAATCAAAGTATATATATAGACCAGGCATGCATTTCACCCTCACCCCACACTTATAAAATAGCATTGTCCCTAGTGCATTACAAAAATTCAGAATAGTTTAAGTGGTAAGGTGGAAAAACTCCCCGATCAATCCTCCATCGCATCATACCTGTCGGCCTCATCACCAGCCTGAGTGGGGTCTATCTCTTCCTCTGAGTTGGAATCCACATCTGAGCTTGTACGCGTATGCTCCTCATCTGTTAGAATATCATTCTCAATCGACTTGTGAAACTCAGGACCAATGCCAAGTAATGCCTTGGCATGGTCATTCAGAGGGTAACGCCTCGTGACCCCGTCCAACTGCATATCAGTAGAAGCATGGCAGTCATTTTGATGGAGCAACATCTCTAAGCCATACATCATCACCATGATAAGCTCATCCCTCTTATAACGCTCAGCGGTGGTAATAGTTGGGTTAAACTCAGTATCAGGCCCCTTTGTTCGAGTAATGTCCACCGATGCTGGATATAGAGGAGCCATGTAGTCCAAATGTTCTTCAGAAACACCTGCAGCATGACACATCTTGGTAATCAAACCACCAAAAGCATACATGTGCCCTTTGTGCACCTGGGCCTTTCGCATAGCAGATTTCATAATGGCTCCGATGTTTAGCTCTGTGCCAGTCATCATGGCATATACCAGGCACACCCGGTCATGAGTGATATCAGTGTAGTGTAGACTCGGTATCAAACAGTTCATAACCACCTTCGGCCAAACACGTGACTCCCCAAGCATGTGATCTTAGGGAAGAGATTGGTGATATCTCTTTCTACTATGCTTAGTCCATTGAGCCATGGATTGTAGACGGCACAACGTGTGTCGGATAGCCTGGTATGAAGGGCGTATGATCAACCCTGTCAGCACAAGTAGGTCAGTGTACTATGGTGCACCCAGTATGTCATTTATACCTGTAGGAGTGATGGGTACATTCCTTCCACGCACCGTCACATAGTAGGATCATTCCTAGGGCACCCAGTTGGCATAAAACTCCCAGACCATGTGCAAGTTGCACTCTACCGGTTTAGCAAAGATGAACTCCAACCCTAGCTCCCTAATCCGCCTCAGGATCTGTAGAAACTCACGCGATAGGCTGTCCCTATCAATAGAAACATCAGAGAAGTAAAAGGCCTCTATGTGTTTTTTGTACCATGCCTTCCCTTCCTTGGTTACAACCTTAACCCCGAAACGCCTGGTTTACCCCTTTAGAACTGCAGGTGCGAGTGGGGCATTCCCACTTCGAGCACGTTTCTTATGGCTTGACGTGGCCACTTCTTTGTCGGGTCTATGTGAACTTGACATGATTACCTACAAAATATACCAAAGTTCAACCCAAACGACTACGAAACAATGATAAAAATATGGGTGGTATGCGCACACCACCCCATACTTAGTTCAAAGTAAACAAAAACCTAGGTACTCAGACTTCCCCTTAGCGTCTGCACACACTCAATTAGCACTGGCACACTTGAGCAATGACAAGGATATTCTACTCAGACTTCGAATTTTACCGTATCATTAAGAACAATCAACCTCAGGCAACCACACTGCCAACTATTCATATGCTAACTTCGCCCCCTTTTAAAAGTGCACAATGACTAAACGTATAGTATATAATTTAAGTCTAGCATCCAACATACAGGACCAACCAAACATAATGAAGTCATCAGAAATGTGAGTAAAAGAAAAAAAATCACTCATTATTGACTCAACAACAAACAATATCAGTTAAGCTAACCCACATGAGTCCCATCACTTTTTCCAATTTAACACAAATGATTAACCACGTACAATCTACTCAAGAATTCGAAATTAACACCAAAACGTATCAATCATTCCCAAACCTCCAGAATCCACATCCAAAATATGCAACAAGCTACCCACCATCCTTCTATCGATTTCACCAACGTACCCAAAACCTACATTCAAGTAGCAAGAGGTGTATCTACTCAGACTTTGACTTACACCCCTTACTAGGTAGTTTATACATCCCTTCCCCATTAGGTATCACCTAATCCTCTAACTAGATCTATACATGCAACCCTCCGAACATACTAAGTGATGACTACTCAAGAATTCGAAATCACTCACATAAAAATAAAAACCTGCCCTCACACCACAACCCTTTACCTTTAAACAACTAAACCATAATTTTCCCAATAATTCTTTTCGAAATAGCAGTCATTCCAAGCAAACAGGCAACTGAGCGCAAAAGAAATCACGAATTCATACCTGATGAAATCGAGGGAAATTCGACAAGAAGGGATGCTGGGCTTGACTCCGCGTTACGGAATGAAGCTAGAAAATCTAACAAGGGAGAGAATGGGGGAAGAAATCGTAGGCAAAATTGGGAGAATAATGGGGTTTTTGGTAAAATTTGGTTAAAAAAGGAAAGAGGGTCGGGTATTTTAATTTAAAACGGGTCAAACCCATTTCATTTAATGAAAATTGAAATACTTATCGGCGGGCGCAACGCGGCTTCGACATGGAGTCCTCTGGAATTTTAATTCCAGGCGAGGCCAATATTTGACCCATGCTCCGCGAAGCGGGGCTAACACGAAGTTGCCTATTTCTTGACATAGATACTAAGTACCGTCAAAACCAAATTTAGGGGCCCTCTCGGCGACGCACCAGCTAAACGAACCTCTCTACCTCAACTGGGACCAGGTGAGGCAAAATTTGCACCACCTCTGTGACGCGGCTCCCACACGGAGCTGCCTTAGGCACAAATTCCTCTTTCCTGCACATGTTCAGCACATAACACATTAGTTAAAACAGGATGGGTTGCCTCTCATTTAGCGCCTTAGCTTTGGTTGTGGCAGGACTCATATTTTTGTATTTTTCTCGATTTAAACTTTTTTTAATTCCTAAGAACTAAAATAACTAAACAAAAGCAAATAAATCCTAACTATTGCAAGGGGTCATAGGTTGGCTCCCGGTAGCGCCTGATTTAATGTCGCGGTACGATCCATCTCATGACTCATTCGTCACTCAATGTGAGAGCTTCTTGCTCACGATCCACATCATTCCCAAAGTAGTGCTTGACCCTTTGACCATTTACAAGGAAAGTAGAGCTCTTATCCTTGTTCCTTAGTTCCGCATCACCATGTTGAGTCATCCTTACCACTTCAAACGGACCACTCCACTTAGACCAAAGTTTTTTGGGGAACAAATTCAATCTTGAGTTAAACAACAGCACTAGTTGACTAGGATGAAAAGTGCGTGACACAATATGTTTGCCATGCCACCTTTTGGTCTTTACTTTGTACAACTTAGCGTTTTCATAGGCATGAAGCCTGAACTCCTCTAATTCGTGCAGCTGCATTATTCTCTTCCTTCCGGCTAACTCAACATCCAGACTCAGCTTTTTGATAGCCCAATATCCCTTATGCTCCAATTCGGTTGGTAAGTGACACGCTTTGCCAAACATCATTCGATAAGGAGAAGTCCTTATCGGTGTCTTGTATACAGTCCGATATTCCCATAAGGCATTATCTAGCTTGTCTGCCTAGTCTTTTCTTTGGGCATTCACAGTCTTCTGGAGGATCTGTTTGACCTCTCTATTAGACACTTCCACCTACCCACTAATTTGGGAATGATATGTTGTAGAGACCTTGCGTCTCACCTAATATTTAGCTAACAAATTATGCACTGAATTATTAATAAAGTGCGTACCTCCGTCACTGATCATAGCCTTTGGAATTTTGAATATGGTGAAGATGTGTTTTCGGATGAACTTCACAACCACTTTTGCATCATTAGATGGTAATGCAACTGCCTCCACCCACTTAGACACGTAGTCCACTGTGACTAGTATGTATTGATTACCATGGGACGATGGGAAAGGTCCCATGAAGTCTATCCACCAGACTTCAAAGATCTCAACCTTTAGCATATTTCTTAATGGCATTTCATGCCTCCTAGAAATGGTGTCCATCCTCTGACACTGATCACAACCTTTCACAAATAAAGCATCTTTAAATAGAGTAAGCCAAAACCAGATTGCAATACCTTATGCGCAGTTCGTTCGCCTCCGTGATGTCCATAATACGGTGAAGAGTGAAAACTCTCTAACACTTGTGTCACCTCCTACTCAGCTATACACCTTCTCATTATCTGATCAGGTCCCTGCTTGAATAAGAATGACTCATCCCATATATAGAAGCGTGCATCATACTTCAGCCTCTGTTTTTGATGTGTTGAGGCCCAAGGTGGAAATAAACCACTCACAGAAAATTCACAATATCAGTATACCAAGACACTTGAGCAATTTCCAAAGCAAGCAATTGCTCATCAGGAAACTCTTCACGAATCTGCCCCTTATTCTTCACATGAGTTAAATCCTTCAATCTGTACCGATGATTAGCTATCTGGTTCTCTGTTCCCTTCCTATCCCTTATCTCTATATCAAACTCTTGTAGTAGCAGAATCTACCTAATCAGCCTCAGCTTAGCATTCTTCTTGTTAAACAAATATCGGATTGCAGCATGATCAGTGCAGACTATAACTTTGGTTCCCACTAAGTATGATCTGAATTTATCAAATGTGAACACTAAAGCCAAAATCTCCTTCTCAGTAAAAGTATAATTTGATTGGGTTGCATCAAGTGTCTTGCTTGCATAGTAGATGGAATGGAACATCTTCTCTTTTCTTTGTCCAAGTACTGCCCCAACCGCTATGTCACTGGCATCACACATAAGCTCAAATGGAAGCTACCAATTCAGAGCAATTAGAATATGAGCTTCAATCAACTTCTTCTTCAGCAGCTCAAATGCCTGCAAACACTTTTCATCAAAAACAAACTTCATCTCTTTCTCTAACAGGCTGCACATAGGTCTTGCAGTCTTAGAGAAGACCTTGATAAACCTTCTATAGAAACCAGCATGTCCTAGGAAGTTTCTCACTCCCTTCATTGTGATGGGCAACTTCTCAATAACTTCCACTTTAGCTTTGTCAACTTCTAACCCACTTTTGGAGATCTTATGCCCCAACACAATTCCCTCTCGAACTAGAAAGTAACACTTCTCCCAGTTAAGCACCAGATTTTTTTTTTACACCTGGTAAGCACTTTGTCAATATTAGTCAAACAAAGTTCAAAAGACTCACCAAACACTGAGAAGTCGTCCATGAAGACTTAAAAAAAATCCTCTATCATATCATGGAAGATTGCCATCATACATCTCTGAAATGTGGTTGGGGCATTGCCAAGCCGAATGGCATGCGTTTGAATGCATACGTGTCATACAGACATGTGAATGTAGTCTTTTTATGATCCTCTGGTGCAATGACGATCTAAATGTACCCTGAATAACTATCAAGGAAACAGTAATACTCCTGACCAGCCAACTTATCCAGTATTTGATCAATGAAAGGTACTGAATAATGGTCCTTTCTGGTGGCGTCATTCAACATTCTGTAGTCCATGCAGATATACCACCCAGTCATTGTCCTTGTGGGGATTAACCATTCTTTTCATTAGTCACCACCGTCATTTTGCCCTTCTAGGGAACGCACCGTAGACTTACCCATTTACTGTCTGATATTGGGTACACAATTCCTACATCCAACCACTTGATCACCTCTTTTCTTACCACATCCTTCATCAATGGGTTTAGTCTTCGTTGATGATGTGCAATCGTCTTATACCCTTCTTCCATATATATTTTATCCATGCACAACGCGGGACTAATCCTATGGATGTCGGACATTTGCCAACCCAGAGCTACTTTCCTCTTCTTTAGGATGATTAATGTTGCTTCCACCAGTGCATCAGATAATGTTGCAGACAAAATAACCGATAAAGTTTTATATTCACCCAAAAATGCATACCTAAGATGAGTTGGCAATGCTTTTAATTCCAGCTGAAGTGCTTCTTCAATGGAGGGCATGGGTGGAGGGCCCAACACCCTATTCAAAGGCTCTCATCGATATCCAGATGTACCTACAAGTGCCACATCAAGAAATTTCACAATTTCTTGTGCCTTAGCATCTCCATAAATATCATCCCTACTAACACTCGCTCTAAAAGGTCCTTAGATGCAATGTAGCAAGCCTCTATCTCAAGATCTATCACAGTTATGGAAAATAACTCCTCATACATCGCTGGCTACTTTAATGCTTTATAGACATCGAACACCTCCACTTTATCATGTGCTAGCATAGTAAGTTGCCCAGCCACTACATCTACAATGGCCCTCCCAGTCGTCAATAACGGTCTTCCCAAGATGAATGGGACCTCAGGATCTGGCTCAAAATTTAGCACAACAAAATCTACTAAGAATATTAACGACCCTACTTGCACTAAAACATCCTCTACAACACCCTCAGGCCTAGCTACAAATCAGCCAACTGCAAGCTAATAGCAGTAGGTTTAGGATTACCTAAACCCCAGCTTTCCGTACAAAAAAGTAGGCATCAAATTTATGCTAGCTTCTAGATTACACAATCCTCACGCATGAATGCTCTGCCCTATAGTTATCTGAATCGTAAAGCTATCCAAATCTTTCAGTTTAGTGGGAAACTTATTTTGCATTTCGGAGCTGCACTTTTACATAAGTGCAACAGTCTCATATTCTGTCAGCCTTCTTTTATTCGCCACAATCTCCTTCACATATTTTGCATACCTGGGTATACCCTGCAAA
Source organism: Solanum bulbocastanum (assembly GCA_037074985.1). Lineage (NCBI taxonomy): Eukaryota > Viridiplantae > Streptophyta > Magnoliopsida > Solanales > Solanaceae > Solanum > Solanum bulbocastanum. The sequence goes on along the minus strand of CM073603.1, from coordinate 5,312,598 downwards.
ACATCCACCAATGGCAAGTTAATGTGAACTTGTTTCAAAAGAGAGAGGAACTTACCAAAACTTTCATCCTCCTTCTGTTTCTTGAACTTTTGAGGAATGCCGGAGGTGGTTTCACTATTGGTTGCACTCTTTTTTCTTGTGCAACAACTTTACCCTCCTTGGTTTCACTCTCTTTACTTACAACATCAATGTTTCTTTTCTTAGGAGCTAACTCCGCCAATTGTTGCGTGTACCTACCGCGTCACCTGCTTAGGATTTGGATCAGTATTTTTCGGCAAACCTCCTTGCGATTGTGAGTTTTGGGCACTAGCAATCTGCCTAAATTATTTCTCCAGATTCTGTCATATCAGCAGCTAACTAGGCTAAATCAGCCATGATCCTTTTCAGTATATCCTTCATGCTCATGTTACCAAATTGCTTATTCGGATGCTCCCGTTGGGCCTATGGTTGGTACCCCTGTGTATTTTTTTTGGAGTCTATACTGATTCTGGTTTTGACTCTGATTTTGATTTCTACCCCAAAAAAAGTTCGGCTGGTTGCGCCAACTTGGGTTACAAGAGTTCCTATAATTCTACTAGCCTCCTCCTCACTAGGCATTGCCTACAAAATTAACAGAGTCTAGGTTTGCACCACATACCTCTGCGCTATGGTCACCACTACTGCAGATCTCACACCAAGATGGTGGTTGTTGAACTGCATTTACATATGTGATTTGTTGACCAAATGCTAGATTGTTGAAGTGGGTTTTCATCATATTCTTCATAGCATCAATCTGTGCAGTCAAGGCAGTCACAACATCTACCTCTAACATACCTGCAGTTTTCTGAATCACATGTGTGGGCTGTTGACCCAATACTAGATTGTTGAAGTGGGTGTTCATCATATTCTGCATAGCAGCAATCTGTGCAGTCAAGGCAGTCACAACATCTATCTCTAACATACCTACAGTTTTGAGAATCACAGGTTTCACCCCTCCTTTATTTCATTCAGGGTTGCCCTGCGGGATCCTGTTTAGCAAGGTGAATAGCTCAGCATATTTCTTCTCCAAAGCCTGACCACCTGCAGCTAAATTAAGTAGTATTTTGGTGTTAGGCTCAAATCTCTCAATGAAGGTATAGACTAACATCTCATTAGATAGATGTTGATGGGGACAACTCATCAACATTGATTTAAACCAATTTCAAGCTTGGTACAAGTTCTCTTCCACTTTCTGCCTAAAGCTTAAAATGTCACTCCTTTACTTATCAGTTTTTCCGAATGAAAAAAATCGGATGAGGAACTTCTGTGCTAGATCATTCCAATTGGTAATTAAGTTCGCGGGCTCTGAGTTTAACCATCTTTTTGCTTCCCCAAGCAGAGAGAAGGGGAATAAAGTGAGCCTCGCGTAATCCACAATCACTCCAGTTGGAGTGTACGTATAACTGATCTCGAGAAAATTCTGAATGTGAACTGTTGGATCCTTGTGCAACAGACCAGTGAATTGCCCATTTGTGTACAATAGTTGCACCATACTCTACTTCAATTCAAACCTTCCACCTAGGGGTGTGCTAAAACTAAACCGACCGTAAACCGAACCAAAAAAAGTGTTATTGGTTTATTGTTACCGGGTTATTGGATTAACGGTTAGTTAATGGTTTTACAAAAAGAAATTATTGGGTTATCGGTTTGTTATTAGTTTTTTAATATTGGGTTATTGGGTTAACTGATAACCTATTAATTATATAATAATAATTTTTAGTTATACATATATATATATATATATATATATATATAACATTAAACAAAAAGTATTAATATAATTAGTAGCATATTAGACTAAAAATATGAAAATCCTATACAATAAATAATAATTGACACTACTTAACACTTAATAGACTCCCCTCTCTACTTTTAGTTATTTGGCCTTTAGGTTTTACATTTTAGGATTACTTATTTACTTTACGTAGTTCAAAACTCAAAACCTAAAGAACAGCGACGGCAAGGATTTGTGAGTTGCAACGACGACGACAACGACAAGAATTAGGTGATGACTAAGGTTGTCAAACTAAATTGTGAATATTTGCTCTGCCTTAAAACTATTTCATGATTTGTTGCCTTCATTATTGTTTAATTCATAGTTTCCTTAAGAAACTGTTTTTTTGTTTTCTAGTGATGATCTTTTTAATTTCTCTTTAGTTAAATTGGTTTACCTTGAAACTATTTCATGATTTGCTGCCTTAATTATTGTCTAATTCATTTTTTAACAAAGACATACACATGATTGAAAATATTATAACTGATGAGGTGGTTGTCCTAGTCGATGAAAGTATTAATTCAAATGTTATGCGTCAAACAAAATATGTTCAGTTAAAGGTAAAGAAAGAAAGAAAGAAAAGATCTCAGGCATGGAACCATTTCAGATCATTTGTTGATGAAGAATGGAATAAGAAATGTGGTGCAGATTATTTTGCTGCTTCATGTAAAAATGGTATGACGTCAATGCTTACTCATATGTAAACATGTCCGAAGATGCCTCGAATTATTGATAAAAATCAAACTCAAATAGGCTTTAAAACAGTTCAAGGGGGTTATAAAGATGATGTGATTGTTGTTTCCTAAAAATTTGAGCAAGAGCAATGTAAGAGAGCTTTATGTCGCATGGTGATTGTGCATGAACTCCCTTTCAAATTTGTTGAGAAGGAAGGTTTTAGAAACTTTATGAAAGTAGCGCAACCTCATTTTAAGATTCGTTCTCGTACCACTGTGACGCGTGACTGTTGTAAACTTTTTGATGAGGAGAAACAGAAGTTGAGGAGATCTTTCGGAGAAGCACAACAAAGAGTTAGTCTTACTACTGATACTTAGACCTCTTTGCAGTGAATTAATTATATGTGTATCATTGCTCATTGGATCGATAAAGAATGGATAATGCATAAGAGGATAATTAGCTTCTGTCAAGTTTCTAGCCATACAGGTGAAGATATGGCTAACGAGATAAGTAAGCGTTTACGTGATTGGGGGTTAGATAAAAATTTTACCATCACAGTTGATAATGCTACTTCGAATGATGTGACTGTGACAGAGTTGTCGAAGATATTCACCAAACGAGGTACCAATTTCCTGAATAGAGAAATATTCTAAATCTTGTTGTTCAAGATGGATTGAAAGTGTCGGCTGCTTCTATTGAACGGATTAGAAAAAAAGTTAAATACATTAGGTTGTATCCTGCAAGGTGTAAGAGGTTCCAAGAATGTGCTGAAGATGTTGATATCAATTGTAAGAAATATTTATGTTTGGATGTTTCTACGAGGTGGAACTCCACATACTTGATGTTGAACATGTCTATTGAGTTTGAAAATGTGTTTTCCAGATATGTTGATCGTGATATTGGTTTGTTGCATTACCTTTAATTTGTTAAGGATGAACATGGAACTACTGCCGGTGCACTTTCGAATGATGACATGAACAATGCAAAGAAAGTTGTTGATTTCCTTCAAATCTTTTATGATTTTATAGGGAAGTATCTGGATCACACTACATTACATCAAATTTACACTTTCTTAAGATTTGTGAAGTTTATTATTATTTGAAAAAATTGATAGTGAGTGAAGATGACACTGATGATCTTTTGGGTAAAATTGCTAAAAATATGAGAAAAATTTTTGATAAGTATTGGGGTTCTTCTAACAAAATGAATAAGATGATTTTTATTTTTTGTGTTTTGGATCCTCGACACAAGTTTGTCTCGGTTGGCTTTGCACTTCAAATGATGTTTTGAAAAAAAGAAGGACTAGTTCTAGAGTAGGAAGTTAGAGGCTACATGGATTTAATGTTTGTTGAATATGTAAAGTCTCTTCCAAAAGATAAAGATAGTAATCACTCTTTATCTTCATTTGAAATGTTCAACTTACTGCCTTTAAGTTCAGATAGTACTGTCCAATCAATAGGATCTTTGGGGCCATTCATGGTTGATGTAATGAAACATAAAGCTAGAATTACTACAATTGTTAAAACAGAATTGCAAAAATATCTTAGTGAAGAAAATGAAGTAGAAACCAAGAACTTTAGCATCCTGTCTTGGTGGAAAATAAACTCACCTAGATTTCCAATTCTTGTCGAGGTAGCTTGGAATGTGTTAGCTATTCCTATTTCAAGTGTGGCATCCGAGTGTAAATTTAACACTGGTGGACGTATTTTGGATTCATTTAGGAGTTCATTAACTTCTATATTGGTGCAAACTCTAGTGTGCCTTCAAGATTGGATTCGAAGTGAATCACAACATGTTAGTGTTGAGGAAGATATAGATGTCCTTGAAAGACTTGAACAAGGTAAGCATATTCTTATTGTATTCATTTCTTATTGGTATTATAATTAGTCATTAATATTTTTCTAAATGATTAACATTAATTCTTTATAGAATTGGCTAATACTAGCATTCATGAGGATTAACATGGAGTTGAACTCTTCTTTGTTGCGTTTGAATATGGACATTTGGTAAGTTATTCTTAATTCTTAATACAAGTTATTTTAACTTGTGTATTTGCTTAAAATAAGTTATGACGATCTGGACGATTAATACTTTTATTTGATGTTGATTTCAACTATAGAGATGGTACTAGTTTTAGTTTGTGTTTTGGTTGCCCATTATGTTAGTGTTAAATGTTGAAATACTTCACAAATATCTTTCACTTTTTCTTCCAGGCTTATGATTATCTTGGTTAGGAACTTAATGAAGATTTTATTGATTATCCGATGGATTTGGCACTTGTTAAAGATAGTTTAAGATGAACTGCCGATTTACAACTGGACTTGGTTTTAATTAGTTTTAATTTATAATTGACTAATATTATCTTTTGCACAATTGTAAATATCGAAAATTGACCAAAGACTTTGTTGTGATGACCCCCGTTTGGTATGATTATTTTGATGTATGCGTATCGCGTCAAATTATTGGATAACCCATATATTTATTTTGAAAGAGTTTTCTTATTGGTTAAACCGAAAACCGAACCGTTAAAGACCTAAAACCGATAAACCAAAAATCAATAACAAATTTCTTATTGGTTTGGGTATCGATTTAGAATATTTAAAAATCAAAAACTAATAAATCGAACCGATAATACTTAAAATCAAACCAAACAGACCGATACACACCTCTACTTCCACCAGCTTCAGGTTTCTAAATACATGATGTCACATTAGTGGGACATGGGATTGCCATATCTCGTACTTTCAACTCAGCCATTATTTCAGGTTCCTCTTCCTCAACTCTTGCTACTGGAGATGTTGGTTCACTACCAACAAGAGGGAACAGATAAGTAAGTCGTCATTGCCTTCTCCGGTAGTGAACGAAACTTTTCGGTTCAGCTAGAGGCAATATCAATCCTTGATTGTCGTCCAGTTTAAAGTTCTAATACAACTTGTAACAATGAAATGCTAAGATCAAGTTGTCAACATTTGCTTTTTAACTTCAGAAAACAGAAAAATCAAATAATTCCAAATTCTAAAGTCCCCGGCAGCGGCTCCAAAAACTTGCTCTGTCCAAATCGCACACGCAAGTGCGCGTGGTCGTTCAAGTATTAAAGTGGATCTTTTTAAGAGCCGAGTATCGTATCCACAGGGACTTACACTTAGAATCACTTAATTTCTCTAACTTTCAGCTAAACACAAGTGTATTCAAGATTTCAAAAGTGATTTATCATCTAATTCTAAAATTGAAACCAAAATGTAACAAACACGATTCAATTTTAAGGGATTAAAAACAATGATTGGGTAAAGTCCAGAGCTGCAACTTTTATTAGGATTCATGCAATTAATATCATTTATATGGGTAATTATCATCTATCAAATCAATGAATCAAAGGGATAGATGTATGATCATGGACTCCCGACCTCTAATCGCCCACGATAAATAACACCCTAACTACATCATTGAGCGGGAATAGGATGGATTAAGTACCGAGCATTATAATTTCTTCCTGTATGGTGACCCAAGCATGATTTCTAGGTATATTTTTATCCTATATATAAATTAACTCTAGTTATTTAGAATTAATTATACTCATTATGCCCCACGTTCTATCCTCTTATTCCTCTCCCAAGTTCAATTTGGACAATGTATTTATTTCAATGGTGATCAGTCAAGAAATACGAAAAACAAGAACATAAGAAAGATTCATATGATAATTGACATTAACCCAATGAAAACATAATAGATTACAATCATCATGTAGCCACAACCCTAGAACTAGGGTATTTAGCTACTTATAATCAAGAATCAATCAAACAATGTTTAATGAACATAAAGAAATCGAAAAGAAAAGAGTTTAGGAAAGAATCCTAAAAATGGTGAAAATGTTCTCCCAAGTCGTCGTTCTTCAAAACCCAAAAAAAGAATAATTAATAAAATAAAATAATGACCTATTTATACTAAAAGTTGAAACGGCCAAAACTGGGCACATGGGGAGCGACGCGGAGGCCCTCTTTATTTTTGTTTTGAGATAATATTCTCTTCTCCGCGAGCGGGAACTCCATGAAGTGTTCTTCTTGAAACTCGCTTCGCTGAACTAAATCAAAACTCCCTCTCCGTGACGTGGAGAGGGCACGGAGTGGTCTACCTATATTTTGAATTTCGCGGGCCAAATTCTACTTCCTCTCCGTGATGTGGAAAGGATACGGAGATGCCTTAGGTGTCATTTGCTCCAGCTTCTTCCTTGCTTTCTTTCTCCTTGGCTCTCTTGTGTTCCCCATTGTCCATTTTCGTGCTCGTTTCTCCACGTAAGTTCACCTACACAACTAATCATGTTGGTTAGCTCATAAATAAACAAACGACTCGATAATACTATAAACAAAATCATATTGAATCCAAACTAAGCTTAAATGAGGGCATAATTAGCGTTCTAGGCATGTAAATATGCCTAGGATCATTGGTCCTGGAGTGCTTCCCTCTATTCAAGTAACTCAAGCTCCTGCCAATCCCTCTATTGCTAACACTGCCCCCAAGATGGGTGGAAATAGAGATACCAGTGCTTTATTCCGTCCTTTGTTGGGTTCTGTTATGACTGGTAATGAGCATAAAATGTTGACTAAGTTTTTAAACCTAAACCCTCATGTATTTCTTGGTTCTGAGAGTGAGGATGCTTATGAATTTATTTTAGACTACTATGAGAGGCTTCATAAGTTGGGAATCGTCTATCAGAATGAGGTTCAGTTCATGACTTTTCAACTTCAAAGTGAGGCTATGCAGCGGTGGAGAGCTTATATGGAATGCAGATCTTCAACTTTACCTCCACTTACTTGGACCCAATTTCATGCTCTGTTTTTAGAGAAATATGTGCCTAGGACTTGAGAGATCGCGAAAATGATGAGTTCATGACTTTGGAGCAAGGTTGTGTGTATGTGGCTGCTATAAGTTCCATACCTTATCTAGATATGCAACTCAATTGGTGACTACTTAGGAGGAGAGGATCTGTTTATTTATTAGGGGACTAAATTCTGAGTTGTAGGTATTATCTGTTCATATGACCTCTGCAGGGAGGAGCTTTAATAAGGTAACGGACTTTGTAAAGAAAGTGGAAGGGGTGAGGTGAGATGGTCGGGCTAAGGCATTGGCTAAAAGGGCTAAGAACTCGGGTAACTTTCAGGGTTCTTACTCTAGGAGGTCCGAAATGCCAACACTTATAGCCAAGCCAATTCAGTCCGCTATGCCCGCCTCTACAGATAATTACTTGAGAACTCCACCTCATAATTTGATTCAGGATAGCCAAGGAGTCGTACCTTTGGCGGGCAACAGGCCATCTTTTGATCGTACATGTTACAACTATGGAGAACCTGAGCATATAAGGAGAGATTGTCCCCACCCACATATGATGAAATCCGCGCAGCAGCAGACTAGAGTAGTTGTATTCGCAGGAAATGATAATAATGGTCGAAGGCGTCCACAAGGTGGGCGAGGAGGTAATCAGCGAGGTTGTGGGGTAGAGGAAATGGTAACGCAGGCAGAGGTACAGTGGAGCCAGGCAGGAATGTAGCTCGTCATGATAAGAGGGCTTAGTGTTATGCCTTTTCGAGCAAGAATGAGGCAGAGGCGTCTGATACAGTGATCACAAGTACTATTCTTGTCTGTGACCGAATGGCTAATGTGTTATTTGATCCGGGTTACACTTATTCTTAGGTATCTGTGCGATTTGCCTCAGAATTTGCTATGATTTGTGATATACTTGATGCCCCCATCCATGTTTCTACCCCAGTTGGAGAGTATATCATAGTCACCAATGTCTATCATGCTTGTCCTCAGACTTGGAATGATTTGGTGATTTTAGATATGACTAACTTTGATATTATCTTAGGCATGACTTGATTGTCCCCCTATTATGTTGTGTTTAATTGTAATACTAAGTCTGTACCTCTAGAAATTCTGGTAAGGGAAAAATTAGAGTGGGATGGGGTGTACAAGCCTAAACAAGCTAAGATCATATCCTCCATTCGGGCTAGTAAACTGGTAGGGTGGGGTTGTTTGGCTTATTTGGCTCATATTCAGAATGTTGAGGTTGAGTCTCCATCTATTAAGTCTATTCCTGTGGTGTCAGAATTTAGAGAAGTATTTCCTACTTATTTGCCTGGTACTCCTCCGTATAGAGATATAGAATTCTGCATTGATTTGGAGCTTGGTAAACGCCCCATTTCTATTCCTCCATATCGTATGGCTCCGACAGAATTAAGAGAGCTTAAGGCTCAAATCCAAGAGCTTCTTGATAAAGGATTTTTCCGTCCTAGTGCTTCCTCGTAGGGTGCCCCAATTTTGTTTGTTAAGAACAGGGGTGGTAGTATAAGGATGTGTATAGATTATCGTCACTTGAACAGGGCCACCATTCGAAACAAGTATCCACTGCCTCGAATAGATGATCTTTTTGACAATTTTCAAGGCGCATCAGTTTTCTCTAAAATTGATCTAAGGTCTAGTTATCATCAATTAAAATTTAGGCCTGAGGATGTGCCCAAGACGGCGTTTAGAACCCGAATAGATGATCTTTTTAATAATTTGCAAGGCGCATCAGTTTTCTCTAAAATTGATCTAAGGTCTGGTTATCATCAATTAAAATTTAGGCCTGAGGATGTGCCCAAAACGGTGTTTAGAACCCGCTATGGGCACTACGAGTTTCTAGTTATGTCTTTTGATTTGACTAACGCGCCTGCAACCTTTATGAGTTTGATGAATGTTGTGTTCAAACCATTTCTTAATTCGTTTGTTACAGTCTTTATTGATGATATTCTAGTCTATTCAAAAAGTGAGAAGAAGCATACCGTCCATCTTCGTATTATTCTGGGTGTTCTTGGGAAACAAAGGTTGTATACGAAATTTTCTAGGTGTGAATTTTGGTTGACTTCAATTACGATTTTGGGTTATGTAGTTTTGAAAGAAAGGGTAATGGTAGATCTTCAAAATATTGAGGCAGTTAAGAATTGGGTTCAGCCAAGTTCTATGACTGAAGTTAGGAGTTTTGTGGGGCTCGCTAGCTACTATCATCAATTTATGAAGAACTTTGCTTCTATTGCCACTTACTTGAAAAATTTGACCAAAAAGGAGATACCATTTGAATGGACTGGGAAATGTGAGGAGAGTTTTCAAAAGCTTAAGACTCTCTTGACCATCGAACCTATTCTAGCTTTACCGGTAGAAGGTAAGAATTTTATAGTTTATTGTGATGCTTCACATTCTGGTTTGGCTGTGTTGATGCAGGATAAAAATATTATAACTTATGTGTCGCGTCAACTAAAGGTGTATGAGAGGAATTACCCAGCACATGATTTGGAGTTGGCAGCGGTAGAGTATGCTCTTAAGATCTGGCGACATTATCTATATGGTGTTAAGTGTGAGGTATTTACTGATCATCATAGTTTGCAACATGTGTTTACTCAAAAAGATTTTAATTTGAGATAGCAAAGGTGGATGAAGTTACTCAAGGATTATGATGTGACCATTCAATACCATCCGGGTAAGGCTAATGTGGTGGCAGACGCTTTGAGTCGAAAAGCGGTAAGCATAGGTAGTTTAGCTTGCTTGAGTGTATCCAAGCGACCCTTGGCTAAGGAAATTCAGACCTTGGAGTCTAAGTTCATGCAGTTGGGCATCTCATAAAGAGGTGGGGTGCTAGTTAGCATTGAAGTTAGGGCCACGTTTGTTGAAGAGATCAAGGCTAAACAATTTGAGGATGAAAATTTGAATAAACTTAAGAGAAGATTACAATTGGTAAGGCACAAAAGATCACTCTTGATGAGGAGGTTATGCTCAATTTAAAAGGAAGAGTTTGTGTTCCTAGAGTTGATGACTTGATTCAGAAATTGTTGACAGAATCCTATGGTTCGCGATATTCCATTCATCCGGGGGTGATCAAGATGTACCGAGATTTGAAGCGAATTTGTTGGTGGCCGTGCATAAAGAAGGATATAACGAAGTTTATGGCTAAGTGTCAAAATTGCCAACAAGTGAAGTATGAACACCAAAGGCCTGCAGCTTTGCTTAAAAAAATGCCAATGAAGTGGGAGAGGATAACCATAGATTTTGTGGTTGGTCTTCCCAAGACTTTGGGAAAGTTTGATTCTATTTGGGTAGTACTTGATAGATTGACTAAGTTAAACCATTTTATTCCGGTAAGAATAGATTATAATGTTGAACAATTGGCCAAAGTTTATGTGAAAGAGATAGTAAGGTTGCATGGGGTGCCCCTTTCTATCATCTCAGACCATGGTACCCAATTCACATCCAAGTTTTAGAGGAAGTTACATGATGAATTGGGTACACAATTCACTTATAGTACAACCTTCTATCCTCAGACAGACGAGTAGACAGAGAGGACTATTCAAGTGTTAGAAGATATGTTGAGGACATGTGTGATTGATTTTGGAGGGCATTGGGATAAATTCATACCTTTGTGTGAGTTCTCCTATAATAATAGTTATCACTCCAACATTAATATGGTACTATTTGGGGCACTTTATGGGAGGTGATTTAGATCACCCATATGATGGTTCGAGGTTAGAGATATGAAACCTTTGGGGGTTGATTTAGTGAAGGATACTCAAAATAATGTGAGGAGTATTCAAGCTAAGCTCTTAGCCACCCAAAGCAGACAGAAGAAGTATGCAGACCATAAGGTAAGATATATGGTATTTCAAATTGGTTAGAATGTTCTTCTTAAGGTATCACCCACGAAAGGGGTGATAATATTTGGCAAGAAGGGCAAGCTAAGTCTGCGATATATTGGTCCCTTTGAGGTTTTTGAATGTATAGGGTCCGTGGCCTATAGATTGGCTTTACCTTTTTACTTATCGAGAGTTCATCCGGTATTTCATGTGTCCATGTTGAAGAGATATCATGGTGATGGGGATTACATCATTAAGTGGGACTTAATTCTATTAGACAAAGACCTACAATATCAAGAGGAACAGATTGCAATTCTTGATCGTGATATGCATAAGTTGAGGACCGAGGAAATCAAGTCCGTGAAAGTTCAATGGAAACATCAACCAACTGAGGAAGCTACTTGGGAAACCGAGAGGGACATGCAAGATAAGTATCCCTAATTGTTCGGCGATTCAGGTACTACTCCATACTTTGTTTAGCCTATTTTTTCTAACTTTGTCACTCGAGGAGTGATGGGTAAATTGGTATCTATTGTAATGACCGGGTTTTGTCGTTATAGAAAATCCAATGAGGAAAAAATTTTGAGCCGAAAAACTTTTTCGTAGTAGCTTGAGATTTTCCAATCTAGTTTAGATTTGGACGAAATCGGAGTCTATGAGGTCTAGGGAACTTTGATAGCAATTAGGTGATCTAATTATAATTTTGATTACAAAAGTAGATAGTTAAGGCGTTAAGGAATCTGTACAACTTTACGAAATTGAATTCGGGTGAGTAGAACTCTCGAAACTAATCTTGGCGTGAACAGGTAATTTCTGAGTATTGCTAGTTGAAGGTGTTTTGTGAAATGGGGTCTTGGAATTATTAAATTAGCTCATTATTCCATGCAAGCCACTTTGATGGGGATTTCTGTCACCAGGACTGGGCCGCTGTAGCGGGCGAGTGCTGTCATGGCGGGGCAGACGAGACTTAAAGTCGAAAATAAACCCCAAAAATCTTTTATTCTGCAATTTTCAATTCGAATCCGTTTCCACCATTCTTGTGGCTAAAGGTAAGGTTTTAAGAATCTATTTTTCAATCCATAAAATGTAATCTAATGGGTAATTATCGATGGGGGAGGGTTTTGATCTGGAAATTATGGTGGAAACAACCCTAATTAGGATATTGGGATAAAGAGTTTGATCTAGGGTTGATGAGATTGTTAGTAATTCGAGTAATTAGTAATCGTTTATTGATTTCCGTATTATATTAATTGTTTGTAGACCAAGAACAAGTAGAATGAATCCGGAAAGGAAAGAATCAAGTTTGTTAAGGGATTCAAGCTTTGTTTGAGGTAGGAGATGGTTGTGATTCTATGATTGTGTGATGTATTTGTTCTTGCTTCATTATGATAATGTATGTATGCGAATATTACATTATTGATCACATTAATTGTAAATGAGGATAGATGAATGATGAATATCATGAATTATAACTTGATTGTATGATTATGAGAATGTACTTTGTGATTGTGATTGTGACTTGTTGAATGGATCGGGTGTTGCATTCCGACAAACTAAATTGGATCGATTGCCACGTTCCAACATAATTATGGGATCAGTTGCCATGTTCCGACATAATCATTGGATCGTGTACCACGTTTCAATATGCTAACAGTTTGGATTTGGGTTTCATGAGAGGATCAATGACTTGATATAACTGTGATATTTGAGAATTCTGAAACTGTTCGTTGTTCGTAAATATTGATGATATTGTATGTATTTGGTGTATGCATGTTATTATTATGTTGTAACTTATATATGTTACACTTAGTGGGATAGCTGTGTGATCCTACCAGTACACTATGGTTGTGTACTGATACTGCACTTGTTCTTTCTTTGTTGAGTACAGGGCATCTTCAGGCGACTATTGACAGACCTCGCTTAGAAGATCAGTGATTGTTCGAATTCAAGGGTGAGTCAGTTCTTCCAGGCTTTCATGAGTTCTCTTTCTGTCTATGTCCACATTTCGGACTTAGATTTGCTAGTTAGTTGTTAGTACATTAGTTTGGGGTTGTAACCCTTCTTGCTTAGACTTTTGGTTCATTGTGTTAGAGTTTTCGTACCGCATTGTTTAGTTATTAGATCATTTGGAAGTTTATGAGAACTTCAGTTTTATCTATTTAACTTGCTTTCGTAACTTAAATGCCTTAGTATTGTGGTTGAGTTGTTAGTTTGGGTTGTAGTAATAGTTCTCTCACCGGAGGGTTAGTGTGGATGCCAATCACAATGGTCTGAATCATGACAGGTAGTGATAAGATCACCGTACATTCTACCCTCCCTAGACCTCACTCGTGGAATTTCACTAGATATAGTTTTGTTGTATTCACTAATTAGTTGATAAGTAAACTAGTTGAAATATATCATGTGCATAAACACATCTATACTAGATATAAAGAAGGGATTTAATGGTATATTTCATTTAGTTTTTGGATCCAAACTGATCGGATCTCATCATCTCTCAAATCTCTATTCTTTATAGGTGCTTGAATTTTCACTTTATTTTATGTAGTATATACTTAATGAAACATGAATTTCAATTTTTTTTTCTTAGTTGAAAATGTTCTTTGCATATAATATACTCGAGGAGCTTGAATATTATAACTTATAATATATTTGAACTTGTTTTCTCTACCAGAGTAAATGGAGTAAATAATAAGGAAAAAATAAGCTCAGAAAGTGATACGACCTCCGCATAGTTTGAGGGGATAAATAATATTTTAAAAAAAATGTTCAGAGGGTGATAGAACTCTCAGATAATTTAGATACGTAACTGATAATTTCACCATAATTTTAAGTGATTTATTTTTTGCTTATTCCTAAATAATTTAAAATAGATGTAGTAATTTTCCCTCTCTTTGTTTTTGGGGATGGGGGTTGGGGGTTGTTGGAAAATATATAGATGGGGAAATTATAATATCAAAAGAATAATACAAGAATTAGGATAAATACTACTACAATAAATAAATAAATATATATATATATATATATATATATATAAAATACTTGAGTCGTACTAGGCATTGTTCTAAGAAATTATTTCAGCGGTGTAAAATGTTTCCCCAAGATTAAACAAGTCTTCTCTAATTAGTTAGAGGACACAAGAATCAACAAAATATAAATACTATAAAATAATGCAAGCCGTAAGGGGATATTTGAAATTGGCTAAGTCTTACTCTTCACTTGGTTGTTCATCCTTAAAACTCCATTAACTACTATATATAGAGGAGCATTGGCAGTGGAGTAAAACATATTACACAATGTTACTTGGAGGCAAAGGGAGCATTACTTGGAGACAAAGGAGTTAAACGTGGGGACAAATTAGATTTAATACTTGGAGATTAACTTTAATGACATAAGCACATTAGTCATCAACTTAATGACATAAGTGCTTATGTAACAAATTAATAGAGTCCAAAATATGTCTTAAATTATTTTAAAATATCCAACAATCCCCCATATATTTTAAAATAATTTTGAAATAGAAAACTTCGACTTGCTTTATTTTGTATGATCAAAATGTTATAGGTTTGGTGTCTTTCGAACTATGAACCAAACTTAGACCGATAAAATTTAACTTACAGAATTATTGGTGAAATATAAAATTTCTATGAACCAATTATTCTTTTGTAAGCCATAGATTCTACCAATCACATTTTAATCCTCATATTTTGTTGTTCAACGCGGTTTTGCGCCAATAAGCCATGCACGTGCCTGGTATTCATGAGAGCTCTAGAGACTAGGCCAAAATCTCGTAGGAGCAGCTTCACTCCACTTCTCATATAGGTGAATTCATCAAGTATATACTGCTTTAAATACACCATCCATAAGGACTAAGAATTCATTAAGAGTAAATACCTCTCCCTCATAATTAGTAGCAGTTCAAGCACTCTCTATTAGTGCGCAGTGTCAATATCGACTTGTTATTACTCATATGAACCTACTTCATGGGATCTCCAATCACATAGTTTGGGTTACCATCTCTATTGAGGATTGAAGAATTATTGTTCTTCTCACGGGTTTAGTCAATGAATTGGCCGAATTCAATTCTGACTTCACATAATCAATTGTAGTTATTCCATCTTTCAGCAGATACATAATAGTCTCTCAGTAAGACTTGATCTAATTTTTCATGTCACTGTTTAGGAACTTGTTTTAGGCCATAAAGAGATCTGATTAACTTAAAAACTTTATTTTCTTGTCCTGGAATAATACATCCTTCATGATTAAGTTTTCTTTTGAAAATCCATTTACAACCAATAGGTTTTGCACCAGGAGGTAAATTAGTTAAAATTCATGTATTATTTTTCATAATTGAATCAATTTCAATTTTTGTTGCCTCTTTCCAAAATTTAACATCAGAAGAAGATATAGCTTCAGAATAATTTAATGGTTCATTGTCAACAAGAAAAGTTTGAAAATCATTTCCATAAGAAAAAAATTCTTTCCTATACCTTTTACTCCTTAGTTCTTCAATAGTAGAAATAGACTCACTATTTCTTTCAGCAGGTACATGAGAAATTTTATCACATAGTGAAAAAATATGTTCAAAGAATACAACATTCTTTATCTCAATAATAGTATTGCAATCAAGCACATCACTCTTTAAAACAAGAAATCTATATGCAACACTATGTTCATCATATCCAATAAGCATGCAATCAGTTGTTTTAGAACCTATTTTCCTCTTCTTAGGCTCAGGCAAGAGAACTTTAGCAAGACATCCCCATACTTTTAAATATTTCAAATTAGGCTTATAACATTTCCACAATTCATAAGGTGTTTTGCCAGTTATTTTATGAGGAATTCTATTTTGTAAGTGACATGCAGATAATATAGCTTCACCCCATAAATTATTAGGTGCATTAGAACTTATTAAAATAGAGTTCATCATTTATTTTAATGTTTTATTTCTCCTTTCAGCTACTCCATTAGATTTGGGAGAGTAAGGTGGAGTTACTTCATGAATAATACCTTCTTTTTCCCAAAAGGCATTTAAGAATAAATATTCTCCACCTCTATCAGATCTAATTCTTTTGATTTTTCTACTAAGTTGATTTTCAACTTCAGTTTTATAAGAAATAAATGCATTAAAAGCTTCATCTTTATTTCTAAATAAATATAACTTAGTAAATCTAGAAAAATCATCAATAAAAGTCACATAATATCTTTTACCACCTCTAGTCATTGTTTGTTTCAAATCACCGAAATCAGTATGAATTAGAGACAATAATTTAGTTTCTCTACTTACTGAAAAACATGACTTTTAGTAATTTTAGCTTCAGCACATATCTCACATTTATTAATATTAGTTGAATCTAAGTCGGATATCAAATCAAGTGATTGCATATTTTTTATATAAGAAAAATTAACATGCCCTAAACTAGCATGCCATAATGAAATAGATTCAATCATGTAGACAGAAGTAGATGCTTTTTCATTCACAACATTACAAACATTAAGTATGAAAAGTCCCTGGTTACAATAGCCTTTTCCCACAAACACATTATTTTTTGTTAGTATTATCTTTTCTAATTCAAATGACACTTTCACTTAATGTTTATTAAGCAAGGCTACGGAAATCAAGTTTGCACGCATTGTAGGAACATGTAGCACATCTATATGGGCTAAAGTTTTTCCCGAAGTAAGTTTCAGGAGCACTTTACCCTTACCCAAGACTTTAGTAGTTCTTGAGTCTCCAAGGTAGACTACTTCACTATCATCCCCTATTGATATATAGAAGGCAAATGCTTCTCAATTCACACAAATGTACCGAGTAGCCCCAGAGTCTACCACCCATTCTTTCATATGTGATACAATGTTTACTTGAGAAATGACAGTTGCAATAATTTCATCTCCTTCGGCTAAATTAGCCTTGGGAGGTTAACACTTTTCTTTGTCATTTTTTTTACACTCCTCCTACACTGTGCGGCATGATGACCTGATTTTCCACAAGTAAAACCAGTACCTTTCTTTTGCTTAAAATTGGGATTATAAGGCTTGTAACCATTAGACTTATTAACATACCTTTTTTTGTTACTCTTTCAGTCTTGTACTAAGTTTGCTTGCCGTGTTGATTCCTCTTCTTTGAATGACTCCTTTTTGTAGTTTACTATGCCAGAAACTTTTGACAAAGTGACTGAAAAGTAATAACTTTGGTAGCACCATCATAAAAATTATCAATAGTATTAAGACATTTATTATTTGCCATAGTTTCTTAGATTGTTGCTATAGATAAATATACAGCTCAGTTAGTAGCTAAAGGTTTTTCTCAAAAAGAAAATATTGATTATTTTGATACATTTCACACCGCTGAAATAGTTTATTAGATTGTTGGAAAATATATAGATGGGGAAATTATAATATCAAAAGAATAATACAAGAATTACGATAAATACTACTACAATAATATTCTTAAGTAATATATATATATATATATATATATATATATATATATATATATATATACTTGAGTCGTGCTAGGCACTGTCCTAAGAAACTATTTCAGCGGTGTGAAATATTTCTCTAGGATTAAACGAGTCTTCTCTAATTAATTAGAAGACACAAGAATCAACAAAATATAACTACTACAAAATAAAACAAGTCGGAAGGAGATATTTGAAATTGGCTAAGTCTTACTCTTCACTTGGTTGTTCATCCTCAAAACTCCATCAACTACTATATATAGAGGAGCATTGGTAGTGGAGTAAAACATGTTACACAATTTTACTTGGAGGCAAAGGGAGCATTACTTGGAGACAAAGGAGTTAAACTTGGGGACAAATTAGATTAATACTTTGGAGATTAAGTTTAATGGCATAAGCATATTAGTCATCAACTTAATGACATAAGTGCTTATGCCACAAATTAATAGAGTCCAAAATATGTCTTAAGTTATTTTAAAATATCCAACAGAGGTGAGGAGGATGGAGGGGAATATTGGAGAAGGATGTATAAAAGGACAACTTTGTCCACAGAACTTTATATGAAAAGGACACAAATTTATTATATTGCAACATGCATGGGAACAATTGTTGCTATCTCAATTTGACATGGACCCTTTTTGCTTTTTCATTTTCATCAATGTTTAATACTAGTGTCTTCATATTCAAGTGGTATATGCCTTTTTTTCTTTTTGCCCCTTATCCAAAGTGCATATGAACAGTGGGTTCCTTACATACTATTATTTTTTTTTTTGTATTGCAGAAATAACAATAATATATTTAGTGTAATTTTATTAGTGAGGTATAAACAATATCTTTATTTTGTGTAAGGTTCGTAGATTGTTCATAGATTGTTTTCGACAGATTTTTAGCTCAAGAAAGACTTTTTCAAAAATAAATTAAACAAATACAAGAATAAAAATTATGATAAAAATATTATAGAAAAGAAAAATATTGATAACAAAAATAACTCAAGTAACATTAAGTGGGAAAGATGTCCATTCAAACCCACTTCCTTAAAAAATTGCATTGTGTATATGGAGTCAAATTTATATTTTGAATATATATTATAATTATTGAACCCTCTTAGTCCAAATCCTAAACATAGTTCAATAACGTTACAACATAAAGGTCGATCAAGCTTATTTCCTTTTGACCTAACCCTCAAAGAAGAGATTGAATACAAAAATGTAAGGGTTATGCTAAATGGCTAGAAATTTAAAAAGTCTATAATATTTTTTTTCATTTTAAAATAAATTAATCTTTTTTTCATTTTTAATTAAAACGTATTAAAGTTAAAAGGATAAAAATGTTCAAAAAAGTAAAATAACATGGTGTGAAAAATATGTTATTTTACCATTCTAGCCAAAAGGATTTTTCCAAAATGTAAATTGCTTAAAGGAAAATGAAGAACAAGAAAAGAGAAGGCTGAGAGACTTCTCCTATTGAAACTTTAAGAGAAAAGAGAATGAGGTGATTTGGAGAGAGTTCCGATCCTGTTGTTTTTCTAAGAGCACTTTATTATAAATCAAAAATATAATCATTCATCGAAATGTGGAATAACTATATACACTAACTCTAAAAAAAACAATCTAGAAGCACGTGTTTGAGTTCTGACATTGAGTTCTAGGCTTATTAGGATAGGTTGACACTAGGCTCGAGGTTGACTGTTGATCTACCTGAGGTTCATTGTAAGGGTGACACAATTGTAATTATTGAACTTTTGGGACCAGAAAAACTTTTGAATATATATTATAATTATTGAACCCTCTTAGTCCAAATCCTAAACATAGTTCAATGACGTTACAACATAAAGGTCGATCAAGTTTATTTCCTTTTAATCTAACCCTCAAAGAAGAGATTGAATACAAGAGCGTAAATTGCTTAAAGGAAAATAAAGAATAAGAAAAGATAAGGTCGAGAGACTTCTCCTATTAAAACTTTAAAGAGAAAAGAAAATGAGGTGATTTGAAGAGAGTTCTAATCCTTTGATTTTTCTAAGAACACTTTTTTATAAACCAAAAATATAATTATTTGTTCAAATGTGGAATAACTATATACACTAACTCTTAAAAAAACTATCTAAAAGCACGTGTTTGAGCTTTGACATTGAGTTTTAGGCTTATTAGTATAAGCTGACACTAGGCTTGAGGCTGACTGTTGATCTACCTGAAGTTCATTGTAGGGGTGACACAATTGTAAAATGGTTTTTTTTTAGGAGGGGTACGACAAGCTATCTTGTAAAATGGTTTGTTTTTTCCATAATATGATGAAAAAATACATCTCAAAATATTAACTAAAATTAAAAATGAAAAATGGCAAGTATTTCCTCAATAAAAAGTTATCCCTTCTACATTCACTTTTCAATTAATCACCAACAAAAGTAAATTAATGTAGTTTAGTAAATAAAGTGGTGCATAAATCGTTTCCATCAATCACGCCCCATTGAGCACAAATAATACCTTGCCATATTTTGATTAACTTTTTATTTTTATATATAAAAAATGAAAAGAGTCATACAGTCAATAACAATAAATATTTAAATATTATTTGATTATCATAGAAAAAAAGTTATCCCAGTAAAAAAAATATTTTATTTTTAATGTTATAAAAACTAAAGAAGAAAATATTTAAATTGAAAATCTAAAAATATTCATATTTCAATAATTAAAATTAAAGAAAGATATAAATAATTAATAAATTTATAACTAAATATATATTTAAAAAATCTCTAAAGCACAATTTTAAAATAACTTAAAAATTAAATTCTTTTAAGATTGATTGAAGAAATCTGTAATTATAGTTTGTTTGGTAAATTCCACTTTTAGTGGTCATATAATGCTTGAATTGACGAAAAGTTGTGTCCAAACTTTTAGCAAAAAAGATATTCAATTAGCTTTTTCTTGAATGGAATTTGTGTGCTTAATAGTTGAATTTTCTATCTTAGTCCAAGTAATAAGGTCTTTTAATTTTTTCATAATAAAAATGACAATACTAATATATTCAGCGTAATTGAGTAGAAAAAAAATGTGTGAACCTTAGTGATCAATTATTTGAACTAATTATTATTTTGAATTATGATATCCATCTAACTTGATTAGTCCATCTTATGATGTAATTGTCTTTGACTTTCCTTACACATCATAATCACAAAAAGTTGCTTTTTTGCAAATTAAAAGCCAAAAATTAATTATTTTCTGTTTTCACATCAGAATTGTATCATTTTTTTTCCTTGGAATTTAGTCCTCTCTTTTCATTTCAATCTGACTAAGATACAAGATGAGTAATAATTTTCTTTTGGCCACTTACGATTTTAATAGAGTAAAATAACTCTATAAGATTTTCGGTATTTTATTTAAAAGTTTTTTGAGTGTGTTTTTTTTTAAAAAAAAAATTATTCTCAGACAACAAGAATCATATAACATATGAGTTGTCTATAAAGCCCCTAAACTTCAGATTCAAAAAGAGGTACAATTGATAAACTTGAGAGTCAAGTAAAGTGAAGATTCATTTACCAACCGAGTTACGGTAGAGTGGTAAGTACTTCTTCATCCTTAATCATGGATTTTGGGTTCGAGTCTTTCTGAATTTTCTAACAAAAATTTAAATTTAATTAGGTTCTAATACGAATACCAAATACCGAATTGAAAACCAAAAATAAAAGTAAAGATCCATTTGGAAATATGTATATTAAAAAAGGCTACACAAAAAATATATTATGAAAGCAAGGGGAAGATACATGAAGGTGTTGTTCGGTAGGATTTATTGAGAAAATAATACATGCATTAATTGTGATATTATTTAATCATTTATAGTATAATTTTCAGTGTACAACTAATGTACTCTCTTTGTTTCTAATTATTTATCCATTTGTCCTTTTTTAATTGTTCCTTCCTAATTACTTATGTATTTTTTTTTTTAATTGTCCTTAATTACTTATTTATTTTGACAAATCAAGAAAGAATATTTTTTTTTTACCTATTATATCCTCAATTAATTACTTTAAAAGATGTACAACTTCGTGAAAATCTTAAATTTTTAATTTATCTACTTCACAATTAATAAGAGTAAAATGATAAACTCTCTATGTCAATCATTAATTTCTTAATATGTGTGTCAATTTAAAAATAGACAAATAATTAGGGACAAAAAAAGTATGTATTAGCTACTTAAATATTAAATAAAAAATAATTTCATCATAATTAATTTCAATATTTCTAACTTAAAATTTTTTAATATACTATATTTGTATACTCTACAAAATAACCTGATAAATGGAAGACAAGCTCACTTTTTTATTCCATGATTGACAAGGACTAGTAATTGGTAACATATTAAAATAATAATTAGTTTGCTATAGGTTAAACTAATTACTGATACCGACATACCGTAACTTCAAACTTATTTATGAAAAATATTTTTTTGTAAAAAAATAAGTTTCTTAATTAGATATGAGGAAAATATTTTTCCTAATAAAAGTAGGAAAAACAAGTTTAACAAATGATATTTCATATTGATTATGCTCTCCTTACCCTTTAATACACCTTATCGAGTGTGTAATTATTTTAAAAGATTGAAAACATCGTAAGGAGTTCATTTATGAAATATAAGGCTATTTGGAGAAGATTCGAGGTGGCTTTTGAATGAATTTTAGTAGCAAAACTGGCTAAAGAATTTTAATTATCGCCAGTAAGATTGAATTATCCACTTCTCTTAGTAACCAATTTTTAATTATATTTTAAATAAAACTTTTTCAGCTTGTATTTCTCTCTTTTTTTTTTCTTCTTCTTCTTCCTGGTTCTAGCTAATTTACTATTTACTAAAATCAAAATTAATATATATATCATGTGCAAATCATAAACGGACTAAATAAGTTTTTTATTATACCATATTAATATATGATATATATCTAGGGAGAAGTGAACTTATTTATGATGGAATGAACTAATCCTTTATTAGTATACAACGTATACCATAAAGATAATATAGAGAACTAAAGAGTTTTTTTTTTGAAGCAGTGATTCGGTCCTGTTATAATACCTTGTTGATATATAACATACAATGTAAATATCATATAGGATCAAAGAGTATTATTAAGGAATTGAATATGCCATCGATGATACCATATATGTATACTTCATATTAGGGGTGTTAACTGTTTGGATTCAAATCGATCCAAATCGAAAAATCGAACCAAATTAATAAAATAAAACCGATTTTATTTGGGTTTGGTTTGGTTTGGTTTTAGATTTTTGAAAATCGATAGTATTTGATTTGATTATAAATTTATTAGAAAAAGCCGAAGAAATAATCGAACCGATGAATTATATACATATATTTTATTAATATACATACTTAATATATTGTTTTTATAAACAATTTTAAAGATCTTATACATATTTTCATTAAAATTTCTTTATAATTTACTTATTGAAAGCAAAAATGTCCAAGATGAAACATTTATCTTATTGATTTCATGTATATGAGTGTCTATGACAATTTTTTGTGGGACTGAAAATGTTATTGTCTCTTCCTTTAAGACCAATATAGTGAATATTAAAGCTTTATTGATAGTAAATTTAGTGATCGAAAATTCAGTAATTTAAGTTATTCTAACTATTTTTCGTTTTGAATGGATTGTTGTCACTTTTTTCACATTTTGAATGAATTGTTTCTTTTATTTTTGTGTATGGTTAATAAACGAATAACCGTACCAAACCAAACCGAAACCGATAATCACCAAACCGATAAATGTATATTATATTTGGTTTGATTTGATTTTGATAATTTTAAAACCGATTAAGTTGGTTTGATTTTGATTTTGACCAATAACCGATCCAAATTGACCCGTAATCACCCCTACTTCATATATACTAGGTTAGATACTATATGTTTAAAAAAATAAGTTATTCTATGATAATTAATTTTTCTATAGATATAAAAGTAAATAAATAGACAAAAGTAATTAACTTAAACTTTGTGGATGATTTTTTTTTTTTCCATTTAAGAAAAAGGACTAAATATAGTCTTGGAGAAATTACGTGGATAATCAAATATATACTAATTAATTAACTAACATAATTATAGATTCCATTAATTACCACTCATAATTTAATTTAAGCTATAATTACGTACACCTCTCTCCTCTCTTCCTTTCTCTTCTCTCTTATACATATACAAATTCAAATTATACATATACATATAAATTATATGATAGATATACAAATAAAATTCATCTCTCTCCACTCTCTATCGT
This sequence comes from Solanum bulbocastanum, assembly GCA_037074985.1. Classification (NCBI taxonomy): domain Eukaryota; kingdom Viridiplantae; phylum Streptophyta; class Magnoliopsida; order Solanales; family Solanaceae; genus Solanum; species Solanum bulbocastanum. Next base: position 5,288,742 of record CM073603.1, on the reverse strand, counting down.
CTCTCGCTCGCCTCTATCCTCCCTCTCCCAATCTCGCTCACCCAGATTTGCAAATACATATGTATATCAATTACATATATATAATTATTTGACAAATATACATATAAAATTCGATATATATAAATATATATATATATATATACACACACACAAGTAGTCTCTCCCCACTCTCTCGCACGCCTATCTCATCCCTCTTCCAATCTCGCTAGTCTCTCTCTTCACTCTAATATGTAGCTACGAATCGTAATTAGCAAACTATAGTTATAGCCCAATTATATTTATTTTAGTGGCTATTTGCAAATTTCCGTTTTTTACTTTACTAAATTATTATTAACTTTATTGTCCAACTTTACCGAGTACTAAATACCGGCGGCAATTTCATTGCCATTGACGGAAGTTGAAATACCGGCGGCAATTTCAATTGTTGAATTGCATAGCCATTGGCGGAAGTTGAAGAAGAGCAGAGTCTTATCAATCAGCTTATAAATTGCTGATAGGCTTCACCAGAAGAGGTATTTCATATACTACTTCGAATTTTTCCTCCATTAATTTTTGTTCCTGCTCTCTTTCAGACTCAATTCGACCAATTTTTAACTGAAATAGGAAAATTGTTGAATGAAGAGTGTTATTATATCTACACATTTTATATTTTTTTGTGTTAGTGTTTTGATTTTGTTAATCACGCCACCATTTCATTCAGTTCGAAATGGGTAGATTTTGTTGAAATTGGGGGAAAATGTTAATTGGGGATATATTTGATAAGTTCAGTAAAGTTGATCAGATAGTATAATGGAGGATTTGCATCCAAGGGTGTGGCGTAGTGGTCAATGAACTGAGTTGAGAATCATGTTAGGTTCATATTCCAGCAGAGACAAAAAACACAAGCTGATTTCTTCTCATTTGTCCTAGCTTTGTTGGACAGAGTTATCTGGTACTTGTCGCTGGTGGGAGGTGATAGGTATCCCATGGAATTAGTCCACAGGTGCGAAAATTGGTTACTCGTCTTGAATGAAATAGTAAGATGATTGATTTGCTTTTGTTTTTTTGGTTAAATTGTTGTTTATATAAATGTAGAAGCTACAAGATGCAATTTTTCAGATCTTAAAAAGTAACAAGAAAGTTTGAGGAGTTGTGATTTGAAGTTTGATTTGCCAAGTGAGAAAATGACATTCAATGTGGTAAAGATCACTTCTTTTTTATAAACCTCTTAGTTGTTGTAAACTTCATAAAGTTGAAATGACTCTGATTTGCAACATTTTTCACTTCTCCATGTACCTCCCCTTTTTGTTTTTACTTATTTACTAGGCTGTCTTTTGCTTTTCTCTTTGTTCTTTATGTTATTATTTTCTTTTTCGAGTTTAGTGATGTTGTTTGGCGAAGATAAAGGGGAAAACAGGACTAGTTTTGGAGTTAATGCCAATATGAAGCTAATTTTGAGAACAATATAGAGAAAGAATATGAGTAGGTTACACAGAAGGAGCGAGTAAGTGGTTTTGCTGGATAAAATATGATGTTCTTTTATGTGACGGATGTTTTTGTAATATTTGCATATATGTGAAACTTCTATGTTATTGACCTGACGATGAAAGAAAAACTTGTACTTAATTTGAGTTAGTTATAATTATAATTATCAACTGTTTTGTTTTTGTCCTCTGCCCTTATTTTCTGAACCTTTAGTGCAGGTTTATTTGCTTGAGTGAAGACCTTTTTTGATATAAGAGATGTACTAGTACATGAGAACTTCCCTTCGTGTGTGGTAAATGGTACCAGAAATTCTTGGTTCACTATTGCATCATTGTTCTAAGACCAAGGCATTCCATTATGGACCATCTCTTCATGCAGCTGCAATCAAGTCTGGCTTACAAGGTGATGTTCTCATATCCAATCACATCCTCAACATGTATGCCAAGTGTGGAAATATTAACTTTGCCAGTCAGATTTTTAATGAGATGTCCAAAAGAAATCTCGTTACCTGGTCAGCCATGATCGCTGGTTATGATCAAGATGGGAAACACCTCATGGCTATCAGCCTCTACTCCCAAATGCCACTAGAGCCCAATGAATTTGTCCTTGCTAGTGCTCTTAGTTCATGTGCTAACCTCTTGGCCTTGAAACTTGGTAGACAAATACATTCCCAGTCTATCAAATTAGGGTGTTCGTCCATTTCGTTTGTGTCCAACTCTCTGATCTCAATGTACATGAAAAATGGTCAATGTAGTGACGCTCTATCAGTTTTTGCATTGACACCTAGTCTTACTGATGTCTCTTACAACACAATCATAATGGGTTTGGTAGAAAGTAATCAAAGAGAGAAAGCATTTGAAGTTTACAGAAGTATGTGCCAACAAGGGTTGGTTCCGGACCGCTTTACCTTTGTCGGCTTATTAGGAACCTGCAATACTGCACATGATTTGGGGAAAGGAATGCTATTGCATGGCCAAACAATCAAGCTCAAACTTGACGGGACTGCCTTTATAGGCAATATAATAATGACAATGTACTCAAATTTGAACTTGTTAAATGAAGCTGACAAAATTTTCAGATCAATCAAAGAGAAAGATGTCATTTCATGGAATACTCTCATTGCTTCTTGTTCTCGTTGTGATGATCATTCTAAGGCCTTGGTTGTTTTTAGAGAGATGGTGGAATATTTTGATGGAGGGCCTGATGAGTTTACCTATGCTAGTCTGCTTTCTGCATGTGCTGGCATGGGTTCGATGCAATTTGGGCGGCAAATACATGCTCATCTTATTAGAAAAAGCTCAAGTGTAGATATTGGTGTTGTCAATGCCCTTGTGAACATGTATGCTAAATGTGGCTGTATCCAGTATGCATATACAACTTTTAGGCTAATGACTTCTCGTAATCTTGTCTCATGGAATAGTGTGATTGCTGGATTTGCTAACCATGGCCATGGAAAAAAAGTTATGAAGTTATTCGAGGAGATGATGAGTGTTGGTTTAAAGCCTGATTCTGTCACATTTCTTGGACTTTTAATCGCTTGCAATCATGCAGGGCTTGTAGATGAGGGCCTATATTACTTCAATACCATGAACGAGATTTATGGGCTTACTCCCGACATTGAACATTTCTCTTGCCTCATTGATTTATTAGGACGAGCTGGGAGACTGAAAGATGCTGAAGAATACATGCAAAGGTACCCCTTTGGGAATGATTCAGTTGTTTTAGGTTGCTTACTTTCTGCTTGTCGGCTGCATGGTGATGTTGTAATTGGGGAAAGAATGGCTAAGAAGCTCCTACAGCTTCAACCAGTTTCTACTTCGCCTTATGTTTTGTTATCTAACTTATATGCTTCAGACGAGAAGTGGGATAGTGTAGCAGAGGCAAGAAAAATGCTGAAGAGTTGTGGTTTAAAGAAGGAGGCTGGTCATAGTCTCATTGAAGTAAAGGGATCTGTTGAGAAGTTCACAATTGGCAATTTTGCGAACTCAAGGATTGAGGAAATCGTGAATGTTCTTGGAACTTTAAGCTGTGGATGGGATGAAGAAATTATTCTCCTTGATTCAGCATAGGAAAGGCAGATCTGTTCCTCCTACCACTGCTTCAGCACTATTGCAAACATTAAGCTCGGCATGTACGAAGGGTTTCTGAAATAACAGATTTTACTGAACTAACAAAGGTGTGGACTTATCTTTTCAATCCGCTTCTTTCAAACTGTTTTTGGTCTTTTAAAATTTGATCCTCGGAGATGAATGTTGTTGTGTCTTCCTTCATGATGTAATCGGACGGTTTGGTTATCTAGCTGTTGTGCTGGATATTTATCTAGAGTTTATATGTTTAGTCTGACAAGTTGAGTTTTGTGACTGCACTCACCCTATGCATTGGTAACAGCTGAGAGTTTGTTGCCTTCATTCTTTAGGGATGAATTTGGCATTTTGTCCCCACTGACTGAAATTTCCTCTTAAAGGTGCATAAGAATAGGTTTAGGGACAAATTCTTTGACCTTTGTGTCTGAGTTGTTTATTCTAATTCTTTAAGGATAGGTTTTACAGTTTGATCCTACTGACAGAAATTTGCCTCGAAAACTCTTACAAGTTCTTGACCTTTCTGTTTCAGGTATGAATCTGTTAGAACAAATAAAGGTATCTTGTTAAAACTAGTTTTTTTTATGGAGATGCAGTTGTTCTTTACCTGCATCCCGTACTTGAGTTTCTAAGATCTTATGCATATGAAGAATTCCTTTGACATGTGAATGAAATGTCATTTCGCTTTTGGGATTTATTCTTTTCCTGTGTATCAATTTTGGGCTACAAATAAACTCTTAGCATGTGCTACTTTTCCAGGTCACATTATGTCTCAAAAAAATTACTTTCGTAATGTGACGGAATAAGTGGTTCTTTGAATGCTAGTTGTCCTGGTACAGTGTCTGTATCTATTTATCTACGAGCAGCTATACTTTCTAATTTCGTGTATGCATTTCTTCTATTCTCTTCAGCAACAGTGATTCTCATGCTTTTGCCATCACATGACTTCTTCTAGCATCTAAAAAGCCAATACATTTTTTGTCAAAGAAAATCTTTTCTGGTGAATTCACTTGACCTAAAGTTAAGTACATTTTCTGTTTGGCAATTTTTTGATAGGATGAGTTTCTGTTGATTTAGATTTATGTTTACGCTTTTAGAGCATAAACATAAACAAAAAGCACTAGATGATTTCTTTCCATCTGTCCTAGCCTTGGTGGACAGAGTTACTTGATACATGTTGGTAGGTGGGAGGCGGAATTACTCGAGTTGCGTGCAAGTTGGCCCGGACACCACAACTATAAAACAAAAAATATATGTTTATGTTCTATGCTGCTACTACTTTGTGGTTGTTGCCATTACCTGTCATCCTTGCCTCTTTCAATCTGTTTTACAAAATGTGTTTTTTTTTAATTATATAGATAAAGAGGAGTATCAGACCCTCACTCGGTTTTGCTTTCTTTGCAGATACATATATCAACACTCATGGAAGTACATCATCCATAAGCATCTGCGGATCATTAAAGATGAACATATTTGTATTGTTCAAATGTCACTAATAGACAACTAGAAGTTACAAGGTGAAGTCGCGGTGGTGCCTCATTGCCTCTCTAGCCATGGGTGTTTGGCTAAGAAATTCCTCAGAGATTATAAGAGTTGTATCAAAGCTGTGAATTTGTGGTGGAATATTCTTTAAATACCAATCAATACGTTTACAAGGCTGATATCAGCAAGACAGATCCCCTGGTTTTTTTTCACTCTTTCTTTCATGCTGCACAATGTGAAATAAGAAAACTTTATGATTTCTCCGCAACACTTGTCATCTTACTTTATTGAAGATTATTTTCTTTTTACTTTGTTTAACTTTCCATTATTCCTAATATTGTAACCAATCTGCACTGGAGAATAAATATCCATCTAGGTTTCATCTGTGTCTTGATCGGAGGTCACTCAGTCTTGAAATCCACGGTCCAAATTTCAGTATATATAAAAATACTAATACCGGACAAAGCTAATTGGTACAAGCTAGCAAGTATCTGATGGTATAGTCAAGTTGCGAGCAAGCAGGCTAAACACAACTGTCAACAACGACGAACAGGTTTGAAAATAATGAAGAAAGAAAATCACTGATGGTAAAAAACAGTAATCCATGTACAAGAAACAATAGTAGTAATTAAAATTTGAAGAATAAGATGAAAAAGAGCCACAACTGCGGGATTAAGGGAAATTCAGAATACCCAAAACACAATTTTACTTCCTCTAATGTACAAGCAAGCATCTGTTTTGTTCATAGCAAACAAGCAGCGCGAGCAAAATAGTAAAATTCTATACCAGCTAAAGCTAGCAGACTCCTCCAATAAAAAGTATACAGTGGCATCAAGCTACAAAATCATTTTCATATATTTACAACTTGTTCCATCCCGCCACTACACTCACTCTGTATTACAGCTGGAACATACAAGAACACAAAAGTAACCATTTTGATTGGACGCCCCAAATGACTCGAGGGTAATATTATGTAAATGTATCCTCTCGATCTGCCTCAGCAGTATCACCTTCCTCCATATTACTGAATTCCAGGAAATGCGTTGGTCTGTGATCCTCATTGTAGTACTCACGAGGTGTACCTAATTTCACTCCATATTTCATGCTGACAGTGTGTTTCACTCCCATGAAGTTGTAATTCCAAGGTCCATTATCAGGTACCTGCACAAAATAAATCAATTTACATTCAGATCTAGATGGAGGTGATCGGAAACATTGATGCAGAAATCAAAAATCCAACTGAATAATCTGTGCATACTAACCATGTAAAAGCCAAGGAATCGGTCACTCAACAGCATCTGGACCTTCTCGTAATGAGTTGGCAAGTAACCATGAGGGTTACTTCCTGTATCCTTGTTAGCACGTCCCCATTCGTACCCAGTTGGCGTCAACTTATATGCAGTTAATGAACAAGACCCTGGCGTGAAACTGCATGTCAATATAATACACTTCTCTCCATCCCAGTGTTTGTTGTTCTCCAGGACCCGAGCATGTGAAGTCACATCCTGTTATTCAGAATAATTCACACATCAGAAGAGCCGTGCATAGAGGAAATAAACAAACCCAACCTAATGCCCAGAATAACTCATTACAGCTACACAACCAAAATGAAGATCATTAGAAGTTAACCTGTGGCGATAACTGAGGAAGCTCATTTGGTTGTGTATGCATCCATCCCAACGGCTCCAAGTCAGTCAGAAAATCATGCTCAGGAAGACCAGAAGGTAGATGCACCTGCTGATGTGTACCCCACTGTGGAGGCATTGCAATACACCGGATTTCTTTCACCTGAGGATTATCTGGTGGACTTACACCATACAAGTAACCAGCAATTTGTGTCCGCAGATCAGCAATGCAGATGAACTTCTTCAGAATATTTTTTGGCATGATGTAAGTATATCCAGTCTCCTGAACAAATAGTTAAAATCGAAATATGTTAGTGGAATTTTTTTTTTTTTGGTAACTACAATGATTCTATGTAAAAAGTGATAAAAAGGTATAGTATGTCTAGTTGAGCAAAAGAAGGCGAGACAATGAGCACCTTTATGTCCTCCGAATTTACATATATGTGGTTCACACGGAGATAGAGATTTGTAGCAGAAATTGCTCTGACACGCCAATCTGTTTTAGAGCCAAAGGCAGCTTGTTCATAGGGACTTGTTGTAGTAACAATCAACTCATCACCATGAACATTAGTTGTCTTTGTGGTAACAGCAGTCAATTGACTTGCTTCCTTAGCCTGAAAGGATATGCACATCAGCAACAGCAGATCTAAAACAAAGTACTACTTCGCCAAGTACTAGAAGGACCAAGACCATTACCTGTTTCTCAATCTCAGCTATCTGTTGGCGCTGCTGTGATGGTGGAGTTATCTCAGCTCCAAGTATAATATCACGGATCTCAGACACTGTCAATGCTGATGTGTTCACATTGTTCTTTTTTGCATAGTCTGAGAGAATGAGATCTCGAAGCGCTACCTCAACCTGAAACCATGCACAACAATCCAGACTTAGAAATACGTCAACCAAATTAAAATCCACACCCTCACAGGTGTGCTACCAAACAAGACAGAGAGATTCTCCTTATGAAGAGCACTCACAAAAGCCACTGACAAAAAGTTCTTTTCACAATATCAAGGTATGGGAAATACTGGCTGACACATAGGTACATTGACTTAAGCATACCTTCATCCACTGGTCATCTGTAAGTGAAGGCCAGATGTGGTGAGGCTCGGTAATGACAGACTTGTCAGGCTTGAGTAACATCTTAGCCTTCTCATTGTTCACATGGAGTGCACGCAGAATGAGGATGAGCCTGGAGAATGCTGTATAAGATGAGATACTCTTCAACCAATCATCATATATGTTGAACAGAACCATTTGTGGCTCTGTAGCCTTCAGTATCAGATCACCAAATTTCTCTATCTTCAAACAAGCCTGGAATGGTAATTGCAGCTCACTTCCTTTGATAACAATATTTGGAAAATCGAGCAAGTGGACCTCCAATGGATCAAGCATTCCCTTCCGAGTCACAATAATTTGCTTTGGTTGTTCTTCAACAGGCAAAGACCTAACAAGCGCAGCCACTTCTTCGGCTGTTTTCCACTTTGCCAGTTGGCCAAGACGCTTTTGCCCTGCCCACACACTTGTGTGAATGACCTGTAAATGAAAAGAACAGGACACACATTAGCTACTGGACAATGGAGTTCTCCCAAAGAGTTCATGAGAAAATTATAGTCAAACTGCACTAACCTTCAAAAACAGTTGACCTGTCCTGGGATTGAAAATGAAAATTGCACCATTTATGGGCTTTGTTGTCAGATTTCCCTCAAAGGTCTTGTGGATGGTCACACGGTACACATTTGTGTCATCAACAAACCAGATGATTTGATTGCTGAATATCTCTCCATAGTTCTGAGATGATAAATATGGTTCTGTGGGCTCTGAAGAATACAGTTGCAACCCTTTCCTTATGCGTTCCCTCAGCACATAGAGCGCAGGATTTGACTGCATAATCAAACATAAGGATGTTAAGAAACTTTCAGCCATAACACATACTGTACATGCACCACTTCACGAAAATAATGGATGATTGGAAGGGGAGAGATACCTTCATAATCTTGTTCATGGCTTGGGCAAGCAATGGTTTTGAACCAGGAAACCAGTTTCCAAAGGCGGAATGCAAGTTGTAAGCAAGGTCAAGTCCAATCATAACACCTGAAAAAAGAACCAAGTAAATAAAACTTGTCTGACAAAGGGAATGAATTCGATTGATCAACAGATGCACATGTGACATACCAGTAGGCGATGGATAAATAGACATGTTGTCTGTTGTGTAATCCATGAACTTTGCTCGTGTATAACGCTCAATGTCATGAGAATCGTAGTCACCCCACCGAAGCTGCACATCTATCCAGTATTTATTACTAGCTTTCTGGTCAAACACATCCTTCGATTCAGCCACAAGACTAGGTTTTGACATTGGCCATCTATGCGCAGCAAAGAGGAGGATGTCAGCACACGAGCTATTCATTTTGTAACTCTTTCTTGGATGAATCGTTTCCTTCTGTACAGTTTCAATTTCCAATGCATCCAATTCTTGATCCAAAACTTGGCAGAGATCCATGACGACACTCTCATGGATCTTCTGCCACAAATGTGCACGGAATATCTGTATTAAAGATATCTTCAGAGTTGGAATCTTCCCGTGCATAAATATCCCAGTCAGATCCAGCTGTACTTGGAAACCAACATAGACATTTGCCCTATTTATGGTTGGTGACCACCAAAGTGTAAACCTACGATTTGGAATTTGATTAAGCCCAGATCGTTGAGCATTAGTCAGTTTCTTGTACTTCATAGATTCCTCAAAACCTGAAGCTTTCTCCCAGAAAAGACCCTCCCAAGTAGGGAAACTGAAATATCAAAAGGAACTGAGTTAGTAAAACCTGAATCAAGGAACTTATGCAAAACTGAGACAAAATAACCCACTTCAGAGAGTTAAAAAACAGAATTTTTTCTTGAGCCACTCTTAGAAGTAAAAAAGAGTAAAATTGCTAGCCATGAAGGCTACACACCAACTAATGACAGCACAGCACCTTAACGGTTGTTGCCACATTGTTCGAGCCTATTTATTGTTAATTCCAAGACCAATAAGACATAACATAACAAGCAGTAAACGAAAACCCTAACTGAAAAGGAGAGCATAAGGCACAAAGACTGCTGTGCTGTACATCAATATGTGAAAACCAGCAAAATAAATGAAATGCAAAGAGCAGTGAGGAAGAGAACATACTATGTTCCTTTGAATAATGTATGCTCAAGAATTCCTTCAACTCCTCCAAGAGCTTGAATAACATCAGTACGATAATTATTCAGGTTCCATAGCTTTCCATCATGCCTCTGGTGTGTCCACCAGAATGGATTCTGCTTAAGAACTTGGTACTGCTTAAAATCTGTTCTTACTCTCCATCCTTTGTCATATGCAAGGGTGTGGCGATCCTTCTGGAACAATGTATTGATTCGAGGTATTCCACGATCCCACGAATCCTAATGGATCACAAGAGGCAAGTTAACAAAATGAGCAAATAACCAATTGCTCAAAATAACATGAAAGCTGTTAATATACACACACAAAAACAAAAAAAAGTGAGAATGTGTTGGGCATGATTTCAGCATCTCCCACTAGCTTTGGTATTTTTTCTCTTTTTGAGCGATAATTAAAGGAAATCACAAATATCACAAACAACATGATTTCGACTCGGCCTGCAAACAGTTAAGAGAGTAGGCAGAGAGAATGGGCACAATTTATCATCTCTCACCAGCTTGTGTTCTGTTTTTTTCCCTTTTGGAGCCTCAAAAGGTATACAAAATTATTACAAACATGTGATTTTGGCATGGTATGTAAACCACTCAATAGAGAGTACAGCAGAGGGCGTAGACAATTCTACTAATCCAAAGGACACAAGAGAGTTATCAATGTAGAAAAGAAAGAAAACTCACTTCCAAATCTTCAAGAGTCAAGCGCCTATTCTGTGCCTGGGCTTCCTGCCTTTTCAAAGCATACTCGGCCCAAACTCTCTGAGAGTCTATAAACTCACTTTCCCAAGGCTGTAAAGGAATAATAAACTGGTATTAGCTAAACAGTTAGGCGGACAAAAGAATAGGTCAACCAGCATCAAAACTCACCTGTATGTACCGGTAGAGATTTGGGATCAATTGGTCCTCTTCATGGCTCATTCCACTTCTGAAATGTGTGACACCAACATCTGTTTGCTGACTATACCTAAGATCACTCTGGGGGATCAATATGTGACCCATTGACAACATTCCAAGCCCTCCAATTTCCTTTGGTGTGTAGAAAATAACAGGAGGAAACCTAAAACATATTCATCAAATTAAATATAATTACTGAAAATTTAGCTAGCTAATTCCAGACACAAGGTCACACATATTCAAGAACTAACCTGCTAGGCATTTTTGAGTTCAAACCAATCTTAATACGAGTCTGTATCTTGTTTTCACATTTGACCAGCAGGTCCAGCAACTCTTGTGTATGCACTGTTGCTTCACGGAAATATGTCATGAGGCCTACAAGAACATACCGAAAACCTCAATTGCAAGGACCTAGCAAGACAAAAGTTCATGCAGGAATAATTCTTAGAACAAGATGTTACCAATAAGAGCAGTGTTCCATTTGTTAACAATCTTTGTGAATGTTGTAGAACCAGAGGACATAAGGATCTGCCTAACACGATTCTCAAACACCTTCATGTGCTCATCATCTACACGCAGGAAGGCAACAGCCGTGCGTTCCTTAGTCTGCTCGTTTTGCAAATTCCAGACTCCATCTCTTGTATTGCTGAATGCCTCTTGGGTCATTCTAATCTTAGGCAGTATCCGAACTTCAAACCCACACCTAAACAAGCATATCAACATAAGCTCATTCAAAGATAAGTAGATAACAGAGTCTTCAATAAATAGTAAGCCATAAACCACTCTTGTCTAGACATGCTAAACACAACGGTGTCCTAAAAAATTTGGCATATAGAATCATCCAGTCCCATTGCCACCCACCCAATGAATATATTTTAAGCAACCTACAGGATTCTCTGTAGTAGACATCACCACCCCAAAGCAATAACAGAAAACAAACAGAAAGAGGTACATACATGCTGAAGAGCAAGTTCGGATTATCTTTGCTATAAACAGAGACAAAGCTATTTTCCCACTCCAAAGTAGTGATACTTCTAGGCAGTCGATTCTTCATGTCCCAGAAGACACTTCTTCCAAGATTAACTGAAATGTGAATTAACCAACATGGAAGTCAAGTTCCACAGTAACATGAAAATAAATCAACACTCATTTATATTTACCCGTAAACGCTAACAACACAAATTCAAAATGAAGGAACATGGAAAAAACTAAATAACAATTACCATCATGCTTCATGAGCCTCATTCTTGCGTCCCTTGGCCAGCATTTCTTGTTGTTATAACCAACCATATTTTCATTGTTGGGATCAGGATGCTCAGTAAGATATCTTTGGATAAGGTCCCGAGCCTCTTCATGAGTGAAGCGAAATAATATATGCACCTTGTCAATGTAACGAGAGTACAACCGGATTGGATGCCTTGTTTCCACTCTAGAATCACTATAGGTTATGAACTCATTAGGCATCTGTGGTGGACCCGCAATTTCACTTGCTCGAGTTAAACCAAGGAGCAAAAGATCCAACACAAGCCCATAGTACTGTACAACAAACGAAGCAAACTGAAGACCGCGTATCAGCCCATATGAATTTGTATGGCTCATATCTTTGTAAGACAGGACAACATTGTTTTTTGCAGTGACATAATCAGCAATATTGTGGTCGAGCACCAAACGCAGAAGCCTACAAAAAAATAAAAAGTAGGTTAATAATATCAGAAAACCCACTATGAAATTTAAATACCAATAGCTCCAATGACAAACCTGTTCAGCATGGTCAAGTCGATCTTTTCAAAGAACTTCTCAAACTTGGTCTGCAGCATCACCACACACTGTCCTTCACTAGTGTCCCATACTCCTTGCAAATTGTTTATGCCTTGACACCATTTGTACACCAACAGAGGTGGTGGCTCTGAGTCGGCAGGCTTAATCCAATTTGGAAAGAGGTGACGCTTATCACCTTCATACCATAGGTACTGATCCAGATATGCATCAGTAATCTTCTCAAGTGGCTCAATCTCATAAACTGGAATGAGGTAGCTGTACAAGTCCATAAACTCAATTCCAACCTGTGAAATGCAATCATCAGTACCTTCTTTCAGAAAGCTTTTCTCACAAAAACTACCAAACTAATTCTGAAGGGCTCTATTTAGCAACTTCCAGGAATATATTAGAGCATGCATCTAGAATTTGTTTAAACTTAACACGAAGTCAATAAACTAATGCCTGTTTAAATTCAATTTACATTTAATCCTAGCGAGAATAAAAGGAAACAGAACCTCAATGTATCCAAAACTTTTCAATGATATCATTGACCTAGGTTTTTTACATGATATTTGACCAATTGGACCGGTTGGAGTATGGAGCATGCCTCATTCTTGATTTAGGAATTTGGATGAAGTAAATCCTAAGATCTGAACTTTCTCAACATAGGCTGGTGCAACAAGATCATAATTGCTCCAACCAAATCAGTGTATCAATATCCCTGCCACTCAAAAGATATCTTTCAAATGGTGAAACTTACTTCTTTGAAGGCACGCTGAGTAAGCAGATGACGCTTAATTCGTGATAATGCTTCATGAGGATTATCATAAGCTTGCTCAATGAGACCCAACTCTTCCCTTTGCTGCTGGTTTAGCCTCACAGCCACACTGTAAGATTCTTTCAGTCTCTCAAGTGCAAGGATAAGTAGCTTTGTGTCATGCTTGTACGACAACGGAGGGAATGGTATAGGAGAAAACTTCCTCGACTCCAACCAATGCACAGTGGTAGTATATATGGCTACTGCTTCTTCTGGAGTAACATATGGTCCGTCTTTCAAGTAGTTATGTTGCCGCTCCTGTTAATCAGAAGAAAACGACAAAGCAGCATGAATTACCCCAAGCTTGTCACCAATAAGCAAATGTAATAAGAGGGAAAATCAAAAACAATTTTTTGAGTTGAGAATAACCACATTATTACCTGTTCAGCCTTCAGCCAAAGGCGAGTCAATCTTCCAAGGTTTTTCCGGCACACGGTCTTGTCAACAGTTGCTCCTCTTCTTATACGTTCACGGTTGTAGTGAGCAACATTTGTCCACCAATCAGCTTTGGATTTGACATAACGGAGAATCATGTTCTCAATAGGAACAGGCAAACCAGGGACCTAATAAAACAAATAGCCAAAAAAGCAACTGAGTGTCTCGTCATAAGCAAAACTCATTGTTGTGGAGAGGGGTAAAAGGATAGGAATATTACCTTCCAAGGAATATTTGCTTTCCAACAACGCCATGCTTCACTTAGATGCTGTAAGATGGTTCTAGCTTTATTTTGCTTGATCCCCTCTGCAGTAAATAAGCACTATCTTAGCCAAAAATACTGGTCGAGAAACTGAATGAAATAGAAGCATCCCAAAAAAGACAGACAATCAACAATAGAAAAGTGTTACCTGGCATAGCATCAAGGACATCATGCATTACTGCAGCACGGAGCTCCAAATCAAAGTGGCTTTCAACACGTTGCTTTGTGACAGTTTTGGCTACCCCCTTTGAATGGCGACCCTCAAATTGCCTTGCCAGTAGATTTCCTAACCAACGTTCCAAAAGAGGTACTATACCCCGAAGAAAGAATAACCACACCCTCCACATAGGTGCCCAGAAACCACAACCAGGACCTTTTCCAACCGGCCCGGTATTAAATCGATAATAGATCAAATGTTTCAGATCCTTGCACATCCGAATCTGCCTCATAAGCCTGTACTTGTAACGATACATACCCGTCAACTGACCAACATGCGAAAAAATGTATTGCAAGCCATCTGCCAGCTGAAATGCATCAACATTTCCCAGACGAAACTGGACATTGGCATCAACAACAAGCTTTGTCAATCGCAGAATTTCACGACACAGGTGGAAAGCATTTCCAAACCGCGATTTCTTACGTTCCTTTGTAGTTAGTGTCTTAACAGGCTTCAAATTAAAATTGTAATCAAGATGAAGATAATTCAGGTTCTTCCTATGGATCAAGAGATTCAGCATATTATATCCCTGCTTACAAACTTGAAGACCAGCCTCAGCCCAATCAAGTTCTGTGGTTTGGAAAAATTTTGTGGCTTGAAGTGAGCGAAAGAGGTGCTTCTTTTTCTGGGCCTTGGGGGGTCTGTGATGCAACTCGTTCAATACAAAACATTTCAACAACTTCTGATAACTGACGCGAACCTTGACAGGATATGATGGAGGACTGGAGGAAACAAAATAGATAGTTAATACATTTGAAGTAAAAGGATTAACTTACCATGACAAACAAGATAAGCAAAAGAAAAGATGAAAGCATACCAGTGTTCCTTAAACCAATCAGAAACAAGGGGAATATCTTCAGCTCGTCTTGTTCGACCAGATCTCATGTTAAATGGGCGTGGGGCAAACAATAGGGAAATACCAGCAGCAGTAGTATCAGTATAGATTGGAGTCTCAGTCAGCAACGGTTCCACACCCTCAGGTAAGGCAAAATCATCATCATCGTCATCGTCAGAAACTTTCTTCTCTCTGCGGTCCTTGGTGACTATGGGATGTATCAGCGGATCATAATAAAAAGCAGGTAGATCAGGATCCTCTGTTTTTATGTACATGATCATCGGAGTGTGATATATGCCAAGCCTCACCTTTCTTGGCCTGTTGTTGTAGAGGTGAGGGAAGGCAATTCTGTACTCTGTCCTAAGTGGTGACCTGATGATCAATTTGTTGATATCATTGAACTCGTTCCAGTCTTCATCTCCTTTCTCCATGTCACGATATAAAGGTTCAAACTTTGGACCACCTGCAGGAAAAAGCCTTCTTAGTGAAGAGAGTCCACCAACAGTGAGGATCAACACGTACCATGAAAATAATTACCCTCTCTAAACCAGCAAAAAAGGATAGAACAATAGATATTAGAAGGAAACCGTGTTCAAATGTGACACATTACCTATTTATTACCTAAATTAGAAGAGGTAAGCCAAATATGTAGGGCCATCACGGAAATACCCCAACAAATATTGAACATATGGGAGAACTCAAAATTATCATAATTCTTTAGGTTCCTGAACTACCAATCACTCAGGTATACCTTCTGGATAAGGTTATACAGGAAATATGCAGAATAAAAAAATTTAGAATTCCAGGCAAAGCTAAAGCAGTTCAGACCACCAGCATTTTCTCGGCAGACAAATTAGCTAAGAACTCAGCAGACAGAAACAGAGAACAACGGACTCGTTGAGCATATTCCTTACCAGGTATGCACATGTTCAATGCTTTAGCAGTGAAAAAGGACTCCATATCAAACAAGTAGAAGTAATTGCGATCAGTCAGGTCTGAAAGAAGCTGTCCAGCCAGTCGGTGAAGTGTTGCCATTATAGGGAGGGACAAATGCCACCTGCGGTAACTAGGACCATTAATAAGCTTTGTTTTCACCAATGGCTTATGGTCATAAAACCAGTTATAAACCGCAGAATCCTCTTCTTCATCCAACTCCAACTGGATTGGCTCCAAAGGATCAACATCCAAAAGATTATCAGCATAATCTAACGGTGGCTCCTCATCGTCAAAGGGAGGAAAACGCATTCTCTTGAAATGTCGCCGGTCTCTCTTCTCCCTTCTCATCATGATCCACATTGTGCCCCACTGCAAGATTTCATGATTATGAATCAGTCTAACCATATATGGCACAGTGTAGTTGGAAAAAAAACCAAAGCAAAGCAAAGTTGGCATACCTGAGCCAGATATATAGGTTCGACAACCCATGGAATCTCATTAACAAATGTAATAGCACCAGTAATATGGTACAGGATTTTTACATCTCGAACCTATTAAATAAAAGCATTTTAGAACAAACTGAAGATTTGACTAGTAGAACAAGACACAGCACAATCAGAATAGAAGAATCAAAAAGGCTATAGGGAGTACCTGCTCCCACGGCATAGGCATGTTCTCAAGGAGTTTGTAAACAGCATGCGGTACAAATTTAAGAGCTCCGAGATACACACGTTTATCATGACGATATTTTTTTGAAGACATATCCCCATGGTCCCTGTAATATGTATATGCTCGATGAGCAAACCAGAGCAGAAGTACAACACAATCACATATTTATAAAGCTGAGGAAACATTATCACACAAATCATGACTTATATTCTTTTTTATGGTTCACCAGAGTCACGATTTCTAAGTATAAATAATGTTGAGACAGTGGAAGAAAGCAGTATTTCTATGCTGACATCGGAACTTTAAGGAGATCGAAGATATAGAGCAAAATAACTTGAATTAAAGAACTACACATTCTGAGATAACACATTCTTTTTTCTTTCATTTCTCTTCTTAATAATATTTAACAGTCCTCGTCCCTGGATTATTACAAGGTTCTACTTTTCAGGTGTTCATTAAATTCAATTGCGCACATATTGTAACAACAAAGATGGTCATGAGGCCCCACCAAATATCAGAACTCAAGAAACCACATTGTAAACACCAATTTACCACTCCTTTCATATTCCCACTGTTTAAACAAAGAAGAACCTCATTTAGGAGCGCATCAAAAGCTCAAGTTAATTGTGAAAATGTACGCCACTTCCCAAACTAGTGCTCTCATACACAACCAACTAGTGTTCTCAGTAAAAAATAAACACTTAGATTCCACGTAACAAAACCCTTGGTTTACTCCCAACCTTCCCCAAACCTACAGCTTTGACAATTTCATTACAGGTATATCTTAGACAGCTCTCACTCTAATGCTATCAATAGACTAAACAAAGAAAACTACAAATAGATTTGGAGCAGTTCTAACAATCCATGTACTGTAATCTGAAAAACCCTCAGGCATACACAATTGCAAGAAAAATCCCAGCCTATTACCTAGTTAATTAAACCACAACGTCTCTCCTAAATACATTAGCACGATCTCATATCTGATTATACACACCAACTAATGCATTTATTCAAATTACCTAACAAACTAAACTAAACCCAACAAATATATTACCTGCATTTTATGATGTTATAACCCTAAAAATGCACAATTTAAGAATTGCAAAGAATAAATACCTAATAATCTTCCGAACATGTTCCGGAGGCATATCCTCCTTTTGCGTCTCCACAAATCCAAACTTCCGCTTATCACTATACCGCTTAGAGTTAAGCTGCATCCATTTCCTAGCTTTCTCTTCAAGCTGAGCTTCAGTGGGCAAAACAGTATAAGATGGAGGTGGCAAAGGCGGTCCAGCACCACTAGCTCCTCCACCACTTGTACCAGGAGGCATCATAGAGTGTCCTGAGCTCGTGCCAGGTGGCGGAGGCATCATAGACGACGGCGGAGGAGGTGGCTGCATCATTGACGGTGGCGGCGGTGGTCCTCCGCTAGTACCTGGTGGTGCTATATTACTATTGTTCCACATATCTTGTCCGTTTCCACTCCACATAACTTCGTTAGAAGTCGGAATCTCAACCTACATAAGAGCGAGCAAGTAAGTACAAAAACCCTAACTAAAGTGTAAAACCTCGATAAACGTTTGGACGTAAAATGTCTCCGGAGATTTGCGAATTGAGTTGTCACCGGAGACTGACAGTGGTCCTGTGGCCGTGAAAAATGGATTCACGGAGGAGGCGACGGAGGGGTAGTAGAAGTGAAGTAGAGAAAACTTGTTATAGGGCTTGGGTTATGGGTTTATAAAAAATCAGCGAAAGACCGACTCGAACAAGTGTGTTGATGGGTGCGGGCCTGCGGGATACCGACTTCGAGTGTCTATTAAAACCTAAATTTAGCTAAAAATTAGATTATTTTTTAAAAAAACACAAAAGTGACTAAAAATTAGATCACCGTTTTTCTTATACATTAAATATATATGTTATAAATTATTTAATAAATTTAATATTTATTAATTAAAATATTTTAAAGTTTTTTCACCTTCCAGATTTATTGCAAGCTAAAGAGTACTTCTAAAGAAATCATTCACGGATTCAGGAAGTAAAACCTTGAATCAGTTATTAATTTAATTAATACGTAATTAATAAATTATAAAGAAATTAGACAGTACGGTCAATTTATAGCAAACTGGATTTTAAATAATTTTTTTGGCATATTAATATTGCTTAATGAATCAGCCACAATAATCTTATAAGTTATACTTCATTTGTCCCAATTTATGTGGCATTTTTCATTTTTCGAGAGTCAAACAGTTTAAGTTTGACCGGAAATTTGCACATGGAATCTTTATATTTTTTTGAAATGAAATTTATATATTTGTAAACTACGTAAAAAGTACCATAAGTCGCAATAATTGATAATTCAAAATGTTTAAAAGATCTATGAATAACTTATGATCAAAGATAGACTTGTTTGAATCTCGAAATCCGAAAAGTGCCACATAAAATGGGACGGAGGGAGTAATATTTTTAAGGGGAAAAGGTCAGAAATAAATTTAAACTACGACCAAAATTATTGTAACAATTTCAAACTTTGGGCAGGACCTATTGTAACACCTCGGACTTCCAGAAATGGCTAAAAGGAGAAATTTGGGCAAGTCCACGGATCCAAAATGGACCATGGACCATGGACCCTTCACGACATCACGGTCTGTGTAGGGGACCACAGTCCGTTAAGGATGTCGTAAGTGACTAGGACACCCTAGACGACTCGCAGTGACTTAGACGACCCATCTAGGGGTTCGTACAAGTCACATAGTTGAGGAGGTTGCACCCAAGTTGTAACACTTCGGTCTTAGAAAGAGATAATTTAAGAAAGAACTAATTTGGAAAGACTTAATTCGAGATTTGTTCAAGTTAAGCTTAAGTTGTGAATTTTGGGTCAACTTCAAACGATCATAACTTTCAGTACAAGATGAGTTAGGTGGCCTATAAGATATCAAATGAAAGGTCTTTGAATCCTCTTTCCAATGCCACCGAGTTTTCTAAATTCTAAGTTCGGATGAGGGAGATATGCCCGTTTGAGTTCAGCCTGTCCAATTAAAAAAATTGCCTGAATTAATGAGGGGTATTTTGGTATTTTTCTTAGGCCGTCTGCTTTAAATGTTTTAGTAATATTTTAGGGTCTAAACTCGCAATCCTAAATACGCTTAGGATTTTGAGAGGAGTTCAAGAGGAGAAAATAAGAGAGGTTCAAGGCGTTTGTCAAGATTATTGAGATTTGTCGAGGAATTTCGCCAAGGGTTTGATCCCTAAAAGGTATGTAAGCTTCCATAGTGATGGGTTCATTCACCCACACACCAATCATGATTTATATTATCGAATTCATCCATAAAGATTGAGAAATTTGAGTTCTTGATGAGTTTCTTGAAGTTTGTGTTTCATTATTTGATATGAGGTTTCGCTGAGTTCTTGTGATGAGGATCTTGTGTTTGAGTATTATTCTTGAGTAATTTAGAGTAGATTTCGTTGTAATTATGTTGGCTCTAAAAATCTAAATGAGTTTGAGGGAAATCGTTCGATTCTAGGGGAGTTAAACATGAATTTGAAGCAAGAAAATTATCAAAACCTAGGTATATGGGTGGGGCGCAGCGCCACTCAATGCGCCCCAAATTGTTGACAATGACTTTATAAGATCATTTAACTTAGTAGGCGTTTGGTCATGCGATACCATATCACGATATGGAATCAGCGTTTGGTCATGCAATACCATATCACGATATAAAATCGTGATATGGAATCAACGTTTGGACATGCGATTTCACGCTAATTCTATCTCATGATTTCATATGGAATACCATATTCTCCAAAAATCATGATATGAAAAATTTCATATCATGATTTGACATTTTTTTTAATACAAAAATTGGCTACAAGTTTATATTTTATTAAAACAACCCCACATTACATCTACTAAACATTTATTTCATATGAAAATAAGATTAATAATCACATCATTACTTTTTAAAATTTATCATTCTCCTCAGCAAAAAAATTATTATTGCTTTCAATTTGGTGAATATAAATGATAAAGTAATAATTGATTTGGTGAATATAAATACAAGTGAAGGAAGTAATAATTTTTTGGTTTTTCATAAAACAAAAACTTCTCTTTCAGCTACATATGAAAATGTTTAAAGCAATTTAATATGAAAATGAACAAAATTGGTGATATATGTTTGATAATCACTATTTCCAATATTTTGATTTTAACACGAAATTAATGCATTGAAAATGTGCAATTGCACACAAGTGAAACAAGCCATGAACCATATGATATTGACACACGAGTGAAAATTGTCATAATTTGTACAATATTACATAATTATTTGCGATAATACCAAAAGGATGATGAAATATTTATGATCTATGAGCATGAAATATAGTTGTGAATGATCTTGACCAACAAATGTCTCAAAGTAACAATGTTGATTCGTCTTCTTTGTCATATGTTCGAGAAATGCAAGTTCAACATGAAAAAAATTATCCGTACTACGTGAGAGGATTATATTAAAGTCTAGTACACTACAACAATTTTTTTTATTTAATTAATGTTTGATCAATTAAAGTTACATGAAACAATTAAGTGGAGAACAAATAATTTTGTAATAATTTATTATGCAATTTTATAAATTTTTGTTTATTTGATTAGATTGAATAAACAATTGGACCTATGGATTGAATAAACAATTGAACCTATTTTAATAGTTTTACAACTTATGGGATTCTTCTATTTATAAGAAAATATACAACACAAAAATTTTATATCGCATGTCCAAACAAAACTTCAACTCCATCGTATGATTTCATATTATGATATCATATCATATCATATCATGATTCTATATCGCATGGCCAAACGGGCCCTTAGTAGGTGTTTGGCCATGCGATACCATATCACGATATGAAATTGTGAGATGAAATCCGCGTTTGGCCATGCGATACCATATCACGATATGAAATCGTGAGATGAAATCAACCTTTGGAAATGCGATTTTATTCCATCTCATGATTTCATATCAATCATGAGATGGGATTCCATATTCTCCAAAAATCATTATATGAAAATTCCATATCATGATTTGAAATTTTTTAAATACAAAAATTGATCCACAAGTTTATATTTTGTTTAAACAATCCCACATAATAAATACTAACCATTTATTTCACATGTAAATAAAATTTATAATCACATTATTACTTTTTAAAATTTATTATTCTCACCAACATATATTCACTTTAACTCACACTAATCGATTGTTGAGTAATAAATTTGTTCTCTTCATTTACTCCAACACCTAATTCATTACTTCTACCGTTTTATATTTATTACAACTCATAGTTATATCTATTTGAACAATATAACAGATCAAATTGATGAAGTGAAAGATGTAGAGACCTTGTTCAAGAACGTGAATATATAGGGAAAAAAAGTTCAATTATAAATCACAAGCAATAAATTCATATTAAAGTAAAATTTTAAAAAGAGTTAAAATTGAACTAAATAAAGATCACATTAAAAATAAAGTAGGCTGGATAAGCTAAAAACTTAATATAATACATAATTATTTATGCTCAACCATAAAATTTTGAAGAGCTAAATAATTTTTGAGAAAATTACGTGATAAGATAATTCTTAAAATTTAAATATATAGATAATAATTTTTTAAAAAATATTATAGAAACAATTTTTTCAACGTGTACCGTATTTTTTAAGAATAAGAAGAGATAATTATTATTCCTAATTTAATGCTACAACATATTATCAATTTATCTTAAATTAAGGATTCTTTTTCATCCTTATGATAATTAAGTATTTTGATATTAGGGTAAAATATGAAAACAATTATTGTTTTTTTTATATGTCAAAAGTGACAAGTAAAAATGAAAATCTATTTTTTTTAGGAATAAGTGATAGTACACTACAATTTATGTTCAATATGTTTTATTGAATTAAGTTTGATGAATTAAAGTTAGATGGAACCGTTACTTAAGTGAAAACCATATAGCTTTGTAATAATTTATTATGCAATTTTATAATTTTTTATTAAGGCTATATTAATAATTTTACAACTTATGAGATTCTTATGTTTATGAAAAATATACAACACAAAAATTTCATATCACATGTCCAAATAAAACTTCAATTTCATCTCATAATTTTATATTATAATATCATATCATAATTCCACATCGCATGGCCAAACTGGCTCTTATTTTCTTCTATACAGATTCATGGAATAAATTGAAATTCCATTCTCCTACTTTTTAGTCTTGTTTTTTTCTTCTTATATTAGTGTTTGAAATCCTTCTTTTCTTTTGAGCTTGGATCAATAAAAAACAACCTACCAGTAAAGAATGTGTATATCTTGCCTTTCCTAAGCCTCACTTGTGAAATTACTATGTTGTTATTGGGATTTGAATCACATAGCTGCTAAGTCGCAGCGCCGGGTGCATGACATTCATGCTCACTGAAGTTTGCATGGAGTTGTGCTGCACCATCCGTGTATAAAGCACTGTGATCAATGTATGCAATAGCAATGTAGTCAAAGACAATAACAACTTCTGCTCTCTGTTATCAAGTCTCTATTTAAATCTGCAAATAAAGGACAAGGCAATAGGGTAACTATTTGAACTCGTCAACAACACACAAAGATGGGGGTCTCTTCTTAGTTGAACTCTGCTATCTCAAATACCCGTGATGTTTCATCAATAGAGACAGAAACAAGGTACTCCCCATTGGACGATGCAGCTAGACACTGAATTGCATCAGCGTGTCCGCTAAAGGTCCTCACACATTCTCCAGAACGACTGTCCCATATCCGCACTTTACCATCAACACAAGCTGTTGCCACATATTTATATTGCCCCAACCACAATAAGCTTGTCACACCATCCTAAACAAAGTATTATCAGCAAATATCAAGCCAATGAAGAAACTGGGGTTTACACTACAGAACTTTCTTGAAATAACAAAGAGTATTTAAAGAAGCAACTGCTTGTTCAAGTAAGTTCATACCGGATGTTCACATGTGGAGCGAGGTAAGGACTGTTGTAAGTCCCAAATAATAAGCTTATTATCCATCCCTCCAGTTGCAGCCCAAGGTGCGCTGGAAGTCATTTCAGATCACCAATATTAATTTAGCAAAACAGAAATAATTACTAGTATGGAAGAAATAAGTATTCTAGGAAGGGATTATCAGTCAAGATCGAAGGTGGGAGTGACCTCCGTGATTGATAAGATGAGGGAAGCGAGACTGAGATGGTTCGGACATGCCTTAGTGAAGAGGTGTGGGAGGTCGGCTATGGTGGGTCTGATGAGAGGTAGTGGTAGACCGAAGAAGTATCATACAAACGTGATAAGACATGACACACTTGCATCTTACCGAGGACATGACTTTAGATAGGAGATTATAGAGGTCGAGGACTAGGACAGAAGGTTAGTAGGTTGTCAAGTGTGGCTTAGTTTTTTTTCTCATTATTAATGTTATGCTCATATTGGCTTATTCTTCGATTTTAGTAAAACCTGTGGTTCTCTTTGCTTTGATTATCATATTATTTATTGTTGTTACTATTCTTTTCAATATTATTTTCAACATTGACTTTTTCTCTAGTGTATTCCTTTCCATGCCAGATTTGATATGCTTTGCTTGAGCCAAAGTTCTATCAGACACAACATCTACCTTCACAAGGTAGGGAGGATAAGGTTGCGTATACTCCACCCTCCCCAGACCCACTAGTGGGATTACATTGGGTATGTTGTTATTGTTATTGTTGTCGATCTAATATGTTATCATGGACCTGGACTATGTCCACATAACTACTCTCTTCTTTAAAACCATCTTCAGGCTTGCTGACAACATTTGGTTCCTCTTCAGGCTATTTTGCTATAAGACAGTCAAGTATTCAATGGTCAAGGCACATTCACATATTTGCGGTTTAATTGTTGCACAACTTCTCCAATCCTTGTTCACCGTCCTCATTCAGATAAAAGGCATTCAAAAGGTAAAAGTACAAGGAGAGATAGAAAGATGTCAGAAGTAGACAAAACCTTGCTGAAAAGCTGGCACATTCTATCGAATCTGTATGAGCACTCAGAGAAGTGACAACCTGACAAAGAAAATATTAATCGGTGATCAGACAAATGGCTTCCAAGGTCTGGAAGCATCAATTACATAAAAATCATTGTGGAAAATATTAAGGGTACATTATCATCTATCGAGGATTCTGACCTTTCCAGTAATTATATTCACAATGTGGGCAGAACCATCCTTTGAGCCTGTGAGAGCAAGAGTAGAATCCGAGCTGATTGCCAAGCATGTCAGTCCTTCTGTGTGATACGGATGACCTAGCAACAACAAAAAAAAATAAACAAAAAACGATAACAAGATCAGATCACACAAATCATGTATTAATCTAGGAAAGTAGTTTCTCTAATAAAGACCAGCGTAGTGACAACAAATCTTGCCACTGATAAGAGTACTGACATCATTTCATGGAATGAAAATACAGAGAGACAGCTCAACATAGCATGATGAAAGGAATGAAACAAATTAAGACATTGATCAACATCCAGTAAGTTTCTTGATGATGAAAGAAAAGAAATGCTAACTTTGCAATATATTAACATATGCTTTAATCCACAATTTTTATCCAGTATATTGTATATCAGCCACATCCCCCAATGGGAACGCATTTTGTTTACGATTGCCAGAAGCCTTCTACCCTTTTTTTAATAAATGCCAGAAAGCCTTATATCTGTAGGCACCCTAACCTTTGTGGTGTGTCGGAGGAAGAGAGGCGGAGGGTTGGGGTGGGGGGTATGACAGCTTTACTTTTCACCTAATTATAGAATGCATGACAAACAAAGATATTAGCAGCCAGAAACCAAAAGCCTCACCTCTTACCACATGTATACTTTGGGCACTCTTAGGATCCCATATCCTCAGTGTCGCATCATCAGACCCAGTACAAATTAATTTACCTGAGAAAGCATATATAAGAAACATAAGTTCAGTTCTACTCAAACGGAGGAAAACACTAGAAATTTTACAAGAGAAACAAGGATTACCATCTGGAGTGAAATCACCACAGGTTACACTACCAGCATGACCTAAAAACATGTTCATGAAAGCATAGGTATCAGCATTCCACATCCAAATAGAAGAATCCTCTGAACCTGCCAACACCACATGTCCTCTCGGATGCCACCTGACCCACTGAGCAACTTCACAGTTCATGATTGATCTCAAATTGTTACAGAAAATTGGATTTTTACGCATGAGAAATGTTCACCTCTATTCCCTTTTCAGGACCTTCAAGTGTGCCCTTCAGACCACCTGAAGTAATGTCCCATACTCTTAAATTCCCATCAAGGCTCCCAGAAGCAAGCAACTGACCATCAGTACTAAAAGCCAAACTTGATACAGAATCTGTGTGACCTGCACCATATCTCAAAGAGCTAAAATTAATAAGTGTATGAATAATACTCATCTAATTAGTGATACAAAACTTGTTAGTCACGACTCAATTACCTTGCAACTCAAAAGCAAAATCACCATGACCAATCTTCCACATAAATCCTCTATCATCTCCACCACCTGTTACCACCAAACTGGCATCTGTTGGGCTGCAGGTAACAGTGTATAGTTCACCTATAAAGAGGAAACCGTACTGAAACGATTAAACTATGAGGAAAACAGTAAGCACCACAACAAACTAATTATAGACTGCCCAAACAGGAGTCATTGATATTAATAACTCACTGCTACACCTTACTATTAACTACTACAATACCAATGAAAAACACATTTATACCTCCATATTTTGAAACCATTGTGTCAATGTGATAAATAAAACCATCTTGTGAGAAGTAGGTTTCACCAACATCAGATGCAATTTTTTTTTATAAGGTAAATAGTTAAGGTGAATGTGGGAAATTCTTATACACAAATACCAAAACGAGGACCAACATCTGATGCAAAATCTTGCTTATTTATATTTTCAGATTAAGCTCTCATCAGAATATGAAAAGCTACCGCAGTTTAGCTAGAATCATTTCAT
Organism: Solanum bulbocastanum; assembly: GCA_037074985.1. Lineage (NCBI taxonomy): Eukaryota > Viridiplantae > Streptophyta > Magnoliopsida > Solanales > Solanaceae > Solanum > Solanum bulbocastanum. The sequence goes on along the minus strand of CM073603.1, from coordinate 5,262,016 downwards.
ATTTTGTTCTTTTTCATGTTTTGATCAAGTATTTTTGTTCACTTCTATTGAAATATGTTGTTTTCCAAAAAAAAAAAAAAAAAAAAAAAAAAAAAGAACTCTCCAGACGAAATCATGTTGATATAGTTGGCTATAAACCTGATCCTAATTTTTATTAATTTGGAAAAGTTGAATCCTGTCCTCCGAGAACAATCTCGTTCCAAGAAAGGCCAAGATTAACATAGCCCATTTCCCAATTTCATATTCCATGCATGAAACTAGTTTGGTATTAAGGTTTGGAATCTGGTGTCTGGTGAGAACAATCTCGTTCCAAGAAAGGCCAATGTTAACTAACATAGTCCATTTTCCAATTTCATATTCCGCGTAAAAACTTGGCTGGTTTTAAGCTTTGAAATCTGGTTTCTAGTTTCTTCAATACTATTACACCACGATCCATATGTGTCTTTAGCAATACTCCCTATATCTCATTTTGTGTGATTCTTTTAACAGGGCACAACGTTTAGAAGGGAAAGAAAGATGTTTGAAATTTGTAGTCTAAAACAAGCCATGGAATTTGTGTGGTCAAATTAGCTCATTATGGATAAAATAGGAAGTTTAGAGTTAAATTGTTTCTAAATATAGAAAGATATCACTCTCTTTTGGGACAGAGGGTAGTCTGTATGCTCCATCATGACCACTTGTTTTTTCTTTCATCATGGGATATTTCTCTTAGTACTTGGTCATATTCAAGCTTGCCTGTTGGACAAATTAGCTATGCTTATTTGACTGAAGATTCCATAATGCATCTTCCAATGAAATATCAAATATAAGTCCCTTATCTCAAGCACCATCAATCAAAAGAAATATCAACTCTAAGCATACAATTGACCTGACTAAAGGTAGAGGCGGATGCAAGATTTGAGCTTTATGGTTTGAAATGCCATTGAACTCATTGACTATTTGTGTTACTGGATAAATAATTTAATACTTGTCCCTATTCATTATTTTTCTTAACACATACAGAATCTGAGTCGAAGCTACTACGTTCGAGGAACTTGTAGATTCTACTATGAATCCACCTCCACTGCAAAGGCAAAGTTCCCCCTATTTAGTAAGCTAAAAAGCCTAGCAGTAACCCACACAGAATGGCCAGACTTTCTTCATTCATGTCTATAATTGTGAACTCATTAAAACACCAGACGAACTTCAGCTTTTAACTACAACAGAATTGAAATGGAAGTTGCAACTGAATAGTATATCAACTGAGAGCGTTCATTATTCAATATCAAATTACGTTAAAAGAATACTAAAAAGAAGTACAATACCAGTATGGCCTGTGAACGTATGAAGGGAATCATCAGCTTCATCTGAAAACCATTATCCCAAATATCCATATCAGTATGCTAATTAACAAAGAACAAGTTTTCAACTTAACATCCCACCCCCAAAAAAAAAAATCAGCCAAAGTACAAACCCAAAACTACAGCAATAATTAAATCTTGCAAAGTGTGCAGTTGCAGTAAAATACAGTAGCAATATGAATAACCAAGATATAAGAAAGGCATAATACATTAACAAACACTCAAATTTGGCCCCAATGACATGTAAACACTCCAATTTTGAGTATACACATCTAGATACCTCAACTCGTCTTTAACATACTCCACTATGTTAAGTTAAACGCTCAAACTTACCAAATGCTCATCTAGACGCCTCCAAAATTTATGTGTCATATCGGCTTTAGGTGTCCACAAGACACAGTAAGGACAAGTTGGAGTGTTTAGTTACCAGTTGAGATGTTTAAATGTGCACTCTGAAGTAATTGAGTCTAATGGAAAGCTAAAAGCTTAATTTTTTTTAAAAAATTTTTACTAAAAGTAACTGAGCCAAGCCGAGTTACCCATGAATTCTCCTCCTCCTTGTTCATCTTCTTCATCATCGTCATCAGCATCAACAAGCTCTGCGACCATAAATTAAACATATTCTCTAATTTTGTAATTGGACACAAATCTAACTTCAAATAAGCAAATAAATGAGGATTTTGGGGGGAAAAACGATTGGATTTTTTTCTACCTTCTTCATCAACATTGATTTCTTCAATGATATCACTATCCTCTAAAAAGACCTCATCTTCTTGTTCATCGTCTTCGTGGTGGGGTGATGGAGCGTTCATGATTATCCACAAGACGTCGTCGTATGTATGTGAACGGCTGAAACTGCGGCGGCGCGGCGGAAGAAAAGCGGTGGGTGTCTGGGAATTGGGTGTGTAAGGAGGGTATTAATATTCTATTTATATGATTCTAGTAAAATTAGAAAATTTATAAAATAATATTTAAAATCTATCCTACATAAACACTAAAATACTATATTATGTTGCATATGAGATTATGCAGTAATAATATTAATAATATAAAGAAAAATGAAAATTATTACATCTTACCATTTAGCCTTAATAACATAAACATAAATTATAAATTAATAATTGTAAAAATACATATCATGATTTATAACATAAGCAATAGCGTCAGTGAACCACTCAATATGAGCAAAATATACAAATATTTAATTGTGAAGAAGAAGAGGAGGAGGAGGAGGTTCAGAATTTCGTTGTGTTAAAATGACAGGAAATCCCTCTATTTATAGACAACAAAGGGTAGTGTGAGCAAATATTTATTGTGCCTTATCAGAAAATGTTAAAACTATTTTGAAAAGTTTTAACCCTTCAGAAATATCACAACCTTTCATAAAAGTCATAACTTTTTATAAAAGTCGCAACTTTTCATTAAATTTGCAACTTTCATAGAAGTCGTAATTTTTCATAAAAGTCACAACTCTTCGTTAAAGTCGCAATTTTTCATAAAACTCACAACTTTTCATGAAAGGGAAGACTAATTTTGTAAATAAATAAATTAAAAAGGAATTTGGGTTTGTGATGGATTCACGTAAGCGGGCCTAAGGTTCTCTTATATATATGATATATATGATAGTTTAAATTTTAATTTTTTAAAATGTTAATTTTTTATCTAGTTTTTAAATACGTATACTATATATATATATATATATATATATTTAAATGCCCATTAAATATTATGCCATATAAATTTTTTATTAAATAATTTTTTTGTCCACTTTTAATTATCATATTGCATTTTTCAAAAGTTAATTTAACTAATTTTAAGGTTAAATTAATTTAATATTTTCAATAAAAAAAGTTAAATATTAAAAATTATGTGAAAATATTATAAATTGCAATTTCTCCATATCAATAACATAAAAAAAATAAATACATAAAGTGTCGGCAAAAATTGTTATGGACGGAGGGTGTAGCATATAATCATCTAGTTTTTAGTATTAAGCCATTTTAAGACTAAATTAATTTTGCTAATGATGAATCTAACCTTTAGTCTAAGTAAAAAAGCCCTTGGGTTCAATTTTTCTAAGAATCCTTTAATGGCTGTCAATCGAGCCTTCAACTTCAATACCGCTCGCAACTTGTCGAGCTTAATCTCATGGATTCCGGTAATCACCTTTCTCTCTATCGAATTTATCTAAAACATTGTTAACTGACAAAATTATTCATTTTTATTTTTTGCAGACCGGTAAGATCCAGCAAACTGTAGCTAGTTCTGTACAACTCACCGGAATCGGTCTTCACTCCGGCAAGCTTTCTACCGTCACAATTTTTCCGGAGTTAGCAGGAATGGGTAGGTACTTCAAATTCCGTTCAAATGTCATTCCTGCATCTACTGATTACGTCAAGGAGTCTCCATTGTGTACTACATTGTGTAAAGATGGACATTCTATTAATACCGTTGAACACTTGCTTTCTGCTTTGGAGGCTACCGGCGTTGATAATTGCAGTATGCAAATGGAAACCTCTAATACTCACGATTCATCAATTGAGGTACTGTCTTTTAACACTAGTAGCTTTATTTTATATTTTAACTAGCAACATTACTTTCGTTTCCATTTAAAGAGATTTTAGAATTGGAGGTTAGAAGGATAGACTTTGCCTGAACACAATACACAAAATAGGTACAACACAACACAACAATCCCACAAGTGGGGTTCGGGGAGTGTAGAGTGTACACATACTCAAAAGTCAAGTGCAACAAATTCAAGTATAAAGAAGAAGAAAACATACCATTGTATAAGAGAGGCCGTGCAAAGCATACAAGAAAAAAATATGATCAACAAAAAATAATGCAGTAGCCGAAACACAATAAACAAATGATGATTGATATCAAAAACTAGAACTAAAGAATACGACTAGTACAACGACAAACACCAACAAACATGAACTCTCGAAAGCAAGACAATACTCCACTACCTACTAACCTTCTACCCTAATCCACGACCTCCACACAAAATAGGCATAAACCTATTTTGTTCTCACAAGGGATCCCAGACATAGCCACTTAATCTGGTGTTGGGCTGCTTCGCCAATACTGGTCCAGGCCTACTCATAACAAACAATACATCGGGCCCCAGTAGGAACCTTGTCCTCAAGGTTTGAGTAGTACAAACTTGATATCATAGAGACGATTCTCATTGGAGCTATGAAGGAAGCTATACTAATTACCAACAGCAGGTTAGAAGTTGGAGTAGGGGAATTCCCTTACAAATTTACCAATGAGCATTACAGTACTCCAAATTCTATCAGGGAGACTTCAATCTTCCGCTTTTAGGAGATTAAGTGACTCGAAAAAACACAATCCCAACAACGTAGATATGTGATATAACACTCACTAGCAACTTCGTATGCCCTTTTGGTGCAATATAGCCCTTTGTTACTACATACTCCTTGCAAGCTAGTTTAATCCCTATGAAGAGATATGTCAAAGACCCAAGCTACACTATTTCTTGAATTGGCCTCCTCATTTTGAGATCCCGACAGTGTATCCAAATTCCAAGTGTAATTAATCGAAACCACCAATTTGGGCAGACTAAAAAGGCAGTCAACGGCATTTGTCCAATGAAGGTTTTGTTCAATTCCTTCTCTGTGAATTTGGCCAGCAGCATCTAGAACAACAACTAGTGCATCATCAAAGACGCCAGTGGTTATATTGCTGTAAAGACATCATCTAAGATTAGTGCATCATCAATAATCATTAAGCACTTCAAATTTAATAAATTCAACAATCTTAGGCGAACACATTGTGAGCACTGTATAGTCAAGTTGCTGTTGAAATGCTCTTTTTACTACAGTCAAGAGCAGCATACTGAAACAGAGCAGCCCACAAATATCAATCTCTGCCTCTGACATGACCACGCTAGAGACCATAGGAAGAAATTGCATATGCCTCATGCATTGGGCCAAACAAGAGTGATATATGGCATTGCGACTGCAATGTATCTGAAACATCTCTTTCTAGTGTTAGTGCCTAAGGTGAGTGCAAACCAAAACAAGAAAATGCTGAACCTTCACTATCAAATGGTGTCCAAAGACTGTCATGATAACATCTTGCTATTGACATGCCATTAAATAATAGTCTGTCAAATAGCTTCCAAGTGGCTCTTTTAGGACCTTCAGCACACATTTTTTTGAAGCAATTATATCCAAGTAATGCACCTTATGTTCATCTCAATCGAAGAGCATAGCAAAGCGTGCTTTCTCCAAGGGAATAGAGTCACCCTTGCTGTCAACTCTATTCGAGCCATGGACTCGGAACATATTCCTGGATTCAATTAGTTAGTTCTTGCTTGGGAGCAAGCAGATAGTGTATTCTGAATGTTATCCAGGTGACAGCGCATTTGAGAGAAATTCTCATCCATTTGCAACAATAGATTAGTAACAGGAGACGATCCAAGTTTTGTAACAATTTGTCTGGTGTAATGACAAGCCAATTTCTCTGTGAAATGCTTCCAATCATAGAATTTCTTATCCGTCAAGTAGTCTGAAGCATTGTGTTTGTTGTAGTACTAGCCTTGATTCATGTAGTTTTATGTTTTTGATATTTGTTACCTTTTTTTGTTTATTATGTCTAGGTTATCGCACTATTTTATTGTTGTTACTGGTCCTTTTCTGAATGCTTTGGACTACATTCCTTACTAATTGCCATGTTTTCTTCACTGCAGTTCTTCCCCTTTTTTTCTTACTAATAGTATTCCTGGTTAGTACTTGCTTAGTATCTTCTACTTCATCCATTGCTACATGTTTTTTTGTTGTGTCAATCTTGCCACTTTTCTGTCATTATTTTTTATTATATACTTTTTTCCTTTCTAGTCTGTCTTGATTTCCCATTTTAGTTGTTCTGTATCTTGCTAGGGTACTGTCATATTTTCTTGCAAACATGCTTTGTTTTTCTTTCATTTGAGTCGAGTGTCTATCGGAAATAGCCTCTCTACCCTACAAAGGTAGAAGTAAGGTCTGTGTACATCCTACCCTCCCTAGACCCCACTTGAGGGATTATACTGGGTATGCTGTTGTTGTTGAGTCGAGGGTTCTTCAGAAATAGCCTCTCTGCCTCCACGAGGTAGGCTTAAGATCTGCGTGCACTCTACCCTCCCAAATCCCACTTGTGTGATTTCAAAGGGTATGTTGTTGATGGAGCTTGAGCACTTACTGATGTGTGAGTGAGAGATGTGGGAAATATCTATTGGGCCGGGTCCACTCATATAAGGGGTGCTAATTAATCTGTTAGCTCATTAGTTTGTACTTCTCCTAAATCTTAGCCTATAATGTATAAATACACCATTATGAATGTTGGAAGAACAAGGATTTTTCACATTATTAGGATGGCTAGGGTTAGCTATCCAAAACAGAAAACGCTCTGCATCTATTGAGGATATCTGGGTTATGGCGACTGGCAAAAGTAAGTTCATCTGCTTTGTTGAGGATTCCCAACAGCTGGTGACACGAGTCATGATTGCTGTAGATCCGCTTCTGCTTTGGAGAAACCTATAAGTCCTTCTAACTAGTATTATAATTCAAATACTACAAGGATATTAATGGAATCTCCCTTCAAAACGGAATCTTCAGATCTGTTTAACTTGGCTGGCAAAACTGAGGGTTCTATAGCTTATTGTAAAACAAGACAGGGCAACTATACTTTTAGAAGAAATTGTCAGGATTTGGAGATTGATAGACTATTCTTTTTTAGTATGAAAGTGGTAAGTGTTCAAGGACCTCCTACTAGGAGGACCTGATTTATGAGATGCTGGTGCAAGCAAATGTGGTACTTCTTCAGTCAGCTCCTACCATGATTTATCACAAACATAGGCGATCCCCTATAGTATTGTCCTTGGGTGATGCTCAAACACGAGTCACGTAAATATTTAGAAAAAGGGGTATGTTCATGCGCAATCGATGTTGTATATGCCAAACATAGAATACAGACAATTTTTCATTGTGATGTGATAACACAACACCTCTTGGAACATACCCCTCATAATGTGTGATGTTAAGTGAGTAATTCCAAGATCTTTGAATGGGTCTCTTTGAAGCTGGCCAGGAAGGACTGTCGATAAACAGGTTATAAAGATTGGAAACACTTGTATTTTTTTTGTAAGCTCATTGTACCATGGTCTGCACCTTCTTGGTGCTTCTTCTATTTTAATGAGATTGTTGAATTACTTAAAGAAGATTAAGTTGTGGTTGTATTAGTCTAAATCCATTAACAATAATTTGATGGTAAAATTTCCTTATTTTGATCACCAAAGTCATCTTGGGTGCTAAATTTGGAAGACGGAGTATTTTAGGTCAGATTTACATACCTATACTAAAAAAATATATAGGTTATCCAGATAACTCAGGGGCTATAATTTTGCTTTTAACTTATACATTTTTTCTTTTGGCAGTCTTAGCAACTACTCATGAAAACTTTGGTGTGCAAATACCTTTATTTGACTAGATGAAGGGCAGTATCAAAAATAATATTTGGATAACAGAATTAGTAATTGTTGAACTAAACAAATTGAGACAGGTTCCTATTCTGGATGGATCAGCAAGAGAATGGGTGGACGCAATTGAAGAAGCTGGGCTGAAAGCAGCATTAGATCATAGCGGTAATAGCTGTGAGAAATTAGCTCCTGTTCTTAGAGAACCTGTTACTGTATGGAAAAATGATTCTTTTATAGCTGCATTCCCTTATTCAGAGGTCAAGATTACCTATGGCATCGACTTTCCACAGGTAAATTTCTGGGAGTTTGTCTTCTGTGCTGTTCTTTGTTTTTGTGCACATCGATAGACAATGGTTTGAAAATCTTCATGCATTTAGCTGATTGCTGCAATTTCCTGACATAGTGTAGGGGTTTCTTTGCTAATATCCTTTATTGAATTTGAACTCGTGGCTGTGATACCTGTGCTAAACTTGGCTGTCTGGTGAGCAGCAATTGGTTGTGTGGCAAACAGCTTCATGATCAAGACCGCTATTAATTAACTGAGACCATAGGTGGAGCATTTTCTTTCAGCTAAAAACTAGAGTAAATATCTCAAAAGGGAGTATTTATGTTATAAAGTCATTCAACTTTGTTTTTTATCAATAAAGTCATTCAATTTAAGGCTTTTTTCTTATAAAATCACTCAACTTAAACTTTGTTCTTATAAAATCACTCAACCAACTTTTTCATTAAAAAGATATTAACATGATAAAATATATTAATTTTTGTGTCATATTTAAAATTAAGATCCCTGCACACTAAGAAATTTGCATGAATTTAATTATGTCAAAATTAAGTCTAAATTTAATTAAAATCACTGCCGATAGATGTATCTGGCTGGACAACTAAGGGAAGTCGTATGGAGAAAAAAGTCACTGCCTATTTTTTGTGCCGTTTAGTTTGTTTACTTATCACCTTTTGTTTTATGTTTTTATTTGAATAGAGATAAAATGTGGTCTATTTAATTATTCTTTTGTAAAAAAGAAATCAAGTTCCAGTACACAACCACATACTTTTAATTATAATCGATCTTTGATTGAATGTCAATTTATTAAATACCAAAAATCAAAAAATGTGAATCGATTTTTGATTGAAGGTCGACTTATTAAACACCAAAAATTAAAAAATGTAAATAGATCTTTGGAGGGTAATTTATTATTTTTTTCACAAAAAATAATACATTTGAGAAGAATATTGCAAACCTATGAAGTTCCAGATTTATAATTTCGATAATTATGAAATTGTTGATGGATTGGGTTTAAGATATGAGTTTTCTTTAATTTTGTTTTATCTGTGGGGTCCATGTCAACATGGCATAAAAATTTAATTTATTTTGTCATGTCATATATTTTTTTAATGATAAATTTGGTTGAGTGATTTTGTAAAAGAAAATCTTAAAGTTGAGTGATTTTATTGATACAAAAGAAAGTTGAGTGACTTTACAAAATAATTCTCGATAATTGAGTGACCTTTAAAGATATTTACTCCTAAAAACTATGACATGCTGAGTTACCAAGATTAGGCAAATTATTTTTTATCAAAAAGTCTTTTAAACAGATTCCATTGGCCTGACTGCCTGCAGGCACCCGAAATTGGCTGTCAGTGGTTCTCTTCAACCTGTCTGGATAAAGATTTCTTTGCCAAAGAACTAGCTTCTGCAAGAACCTTTTGCATTTATGAGCAGGTAACTTCCAATCTTCTTATTTAAAATGTTATGCCAGCTCTCTTTTTTTCTGTATTAGAACTTCACTATGAGATTACGATCTAGCTTTGGCGACAAGAAACACTTTCTAATAGTTTATCCATGGTGGACTTATTTTGATATGCCATCTGTGGACTAGGCAAAGAGACGGTACGTTTGTTTGACGTGTTTTTTACTTTAGTACCTGGTCAATGAAATTACTAATGTAGTCCTGAGAGGTTCTTTTTGATAAATATGTTACGTCATGCAACATCGGGTAAACAATGAATTGGATGGGCTAGACTCTAATACCATGTTAAAGAAATAAATGTTGGGCCTAACTCAACCTCGAAAGCTAACTCAAGAGGTGAGGTTTGCCCAAGATCAACCTTCATCAGTAGTTACGGAGTCCAACATAACTGATGACTCATCGTTCATGTTGTTATGTTTATGACATATTTATAGTATTTATGCTGAATTAATATCCAGGTTGAACAATTACGCAAATCAGGAGTTATCAAGGGGGGTTCCGCCAAAAACGCTATTGTTTGTAGGTTAGAGACACTTCTTTTTAATTTTATTTGGAAGAATGCTGGAGAATATAATTAGGTAACATCTATGCTTTATCCAACTTTTTGGAAGCTTAAGATATATTTGATTGGGAATAAGTAGTATCACCTAAGGATGCATGGCATGTCTCATTGTTGCTTTAACAGATATAACATGCCTGCTAGGGTGCTACGCTATATGAAAAATCACCACCACTAACAATATGAGCGCATTATGTTTCCTACAAGATGCATTTTCTTGATTTTAACCTCACGTATGATATCTCCTCTTCTACAGTGAAAGTAGAGGCTGGCTGAATCCACCGCTGCGTTTTAGTGATGAACCTTGCAGACACAAGGTTTTAGATCTTATAGGTGATCTTTCTCTTTTTGCGCACAGTGGTAACCAAGGGCTTCCCGTGGCACACATTATTGTTTATAAGGTTTGTTCTTTGTCTTTCAATTATTTAGTTTTTCTGTTTAATGGCGATGAACCATAGAAAGGATTGTCTAGCACAAAATGTGACCTTCTCTTTGCCTCTGTCGACCTCTTGTTTAAGCCTTATTCTCACGTCTGCTTTCTTACGGAGATTTGAGCTTTCTATATTGGCATGGGGAGCTTTCTAATGTCACTGCGTACTATTACACTGTATAGCAAAGGTTGTTAGTTCTGTTTCAGTAGAGAAGTGTTACAATTTGGTAATAATTTTTTAATTGATAAAATTGAGCTGCTCATGTACACAGGGTGGACATGCTCTGCATGCAAATTTTGCTCGCCGCTTGTCGGGAATCAACTGAGCTAGATTTGGTTCTCAAGCTATTGTTGTTCTTCAAGTCCTGCAACTCGTTGGCTATTTGTGAACCTGAGTTACTTGACCCAAGTTTTGGCAACTAGGATGCTAATGGACTTTGGCAAAAGGACTTATGAGTCGATGTTCGAGATGTTCTATCCTTCACTGTCATTACCTCGATGTGGATTGCCTCGTGAAATAGCCATTGAACTTTTCCAGACATCTGTAATTCGTGGTCTAATTAGACAACATCTTGCTTCGAGAAAAAGAGCTGATTGTTGGAAATCTTATTTTTCCAAAAAACACTGATTGTATGGGTGATGTCTAGAAAAAGAGCTGATTTCTTTTATTAGTAAGCTTTTGCTATGTAAAGTCTTTGGAAGGATAGGATCATATCGTGTTTATTATACTCAATTGTATGTTATATTACTGCAAGAGGTTGTTTACACGATTTGATCAATGTATGATCTCTTAGTCATAAAATAACAAATCTTATTATCGCACCCAAATTTCCAATTCCACATCATAATGAAAGAGGAAAATAAAGAGCTTTATAATACATAGCTCAAATTCACGGATAAAATACTTTTGCGACACAATGTGGTGTAACCGGTCAGAGCAGGCCAAGAAGGATTGTTTAAGTTTTTAGGTTGACAAACTCCGAAGATGAGATGCAATGAATATCTCTTTGACACCTTTCTACTCTATAACACAAACACTACAATAAATCAAGAATTTTGCTTGTCGCTATATTATATTTAAAGGCAATAATAAATATGAGTATCTATATCTAACACTCTATATAAATGCGGCTAAAAACTTTATTGAGTTGGATACAATAACATTAACTCAATTTACTGTTAAATATTTTTACATTAATAAATATTATCACTAAAAGAAAAATGTATTGCCACTGTCGTTTATTATACTGAAAGTCTAGGTATAATTCCTTAAGGTCTTGTACTTTTATATTGCATCTTTTATTGAGCATAGCTTATAGTACAACTCTATTCTAATTCACATGTAATCTTGTCTATAAGAACCAAATATCGACAAGTCTAAATAACTATTTTTCACGTGTCTTTGTTACACAACATTATGATTTGTTACACGACAATTGAATTTACAAAATATTTATAAATATAAATTTTTAAAAATCTATAAGATACAAACAAAAGTAAATTCTGTGAATCCATATGTTAACCTCCTGAATAAGAATCGACTTCTATCAAATTAGGTTTTGGGTCTAATTTACAGCTCAAAAATTAGTTCAAAAGAAGAGGAATATCCAAACCTCGTAAGGAACTCAAGGTTCTCATCTCGGTCCAATGTGGGATTATTCTCATCAACAATATTCCCTTCACGTCTAAATCCAAACATTCTTTAGCTGAGATTATACTGTCCGATCCAAAACATAGTATTCAAGTATCGGGAGTATATTCATAACCTCCACATGTTCTGCAGGCCCCACTCCGAATTCAATGAATCTGACTTTAATATCATATCAAATTAGGTCTTGAGTCTTATTCCGGTCACATTTTTATTTTGGTCAGTAATACAGGCTGACAATGCTGGATGTTTCCATTTCATTGTGTTTCTTGTGACTTGGATCATTTTCATGAGGAACAAAATCAAATTAGAGGATGAAAAAGAAGTTCCTATCATGCATTAAAGGAATTATTATAGTGTCTTAAATTTGGTAATTTAGTTATCCACATATATATAGCTTAAGGAGAGATTACATGCACTAACACTAATTAAAATACAAATCCTACTTTGTCTTTCAGTCATATCTTTGGCCTTTCATCTATCAAATGTCCAAATAGTACAAAATTAGAAGCCAATTTATTATATATTGGCCTAATGTCATTTTCTTAACAAACGTTTGGAATGGGGCCACTCCCACAAATGCTCATTCCTCTAAATTTTTATATTTAACGATAAAAATTAAAGATCATTTCAAAATAGAAATAATTTGTACAAATACTTGTTTGGAATGATGTTGATGGGTCATAAGACTGATCGGGTCCAAAGTGTAAAGATGTTCGATTTTGGGATCATTACTTAAACCATATTCATAATGCGTAAATTTTTCAAATATATTTACTTTAAAATAATTTTAAATATAGTATTTGAAATTTCATATGGTTGAAACTTAGGCACATATAAGTAAAGTTCAGCTATTTGTATCTGAAATTAAATCATATATAGCTGAATTGGCCAATGGGGTAAGACACAACCTCCCAATTCTCAACCCCGATCTACACAAGTGATTTTTTAACTCATATTTGAAAAAATTTTGTTAGGTTTTTAGTAGCAATCGACAATCTTTTCTTCTCTTACTTCACATGGTTTTTCGTCTCCTTAATAATCGAAAGTTCTCCAAAAGTATGAAAGTTGAAGGACCTTGTACCATTCATTTTGATGTGGTTGGATTCTGATTTTTTTAATCTAAACATTAGATATAAATGCTTGACCTTTAACCGAATATAATTTCAAATACCACATATTTCAAAATTATTCTAAAGTAAATAGATAACATTTTTTTATATATAAATTATGTAGCAATGTCCAAATAAATACCACATGAAATTTTCAGGACTAATCATGAAGTTTAGAAGTTGATCCAACAATAAATAAATACTTTTAAAATGAGTCAAAATTTGTGGCCCTCCTCAAGTGAACTTTCCTCTACTTTGGTCATACTCCTCTATCTTGGATTAGATAGGGTGGGCACGCAACAAACATTATTAATTAATTGTATCCTAATCTCCTGACCAAATCATTACAAAAGAAATTGGGATGTTTGCACAAGTGACCTCCTTTTAGGTTACTATTTAAACTCTAACCTCATTAGTTAATTAAGTAGATTAATAATAGATTCACTCTCCATGTGTAATTCTCCAAAATGAAAAATAATAAAAAAGGGATCACTAGGATGAAGTGGGTTTGTGACTAGCCAAGCAAGAATTTAATCATTAAAGATAGTCCACAATTTGGGGTTTGCGGAATTCGAGAGAGAAATATGAGAAGTGGGAGATGAGGGATGAGGATCCCTTTCTCCTTCATTACATATATATACAAATTTACATGGCTACTATTTATGAACAGTAGGTGACTTCTACTATTCATGAATAGTGACTGACTCTTACTATTTACACAGTGACTTGACCTTTACTATTTACACAGTAACCGACTCTTACTATTCACATAATTGACATTTTACTATTTATGAATAGTATTTTTTGTTTTTTACTATTCATCAATAGTATCCCGTCGGTGACTCCTAATAAAAACAAACAACTTTAACAAAACTTTACAAAAGAAAACAAAATTTTACAAAAAGTAAGATAAGATTCCTATCCTACTTTTGACTCTTTACATAGATGTCTTTATCTTTTGTTTTGTCGGCTGTCTTCATCAGGCTGCCGGCTATCTTTGATATTTTATTCCAGCTGTACGGTTGGAACATTGTTGTCTTCTCCGTGGCATTTGGAACATATGTGTTCTGAATATTTACTGCTAATTGTTGTACAATATCTGGTTAATAATGCTGGTGAAATAAATTTTTTCCTTATAGCTCTTGTCGTTGGTATATTTTCTGGTTTTAGGAGTCTTAGTATCCATTGTCGTATTTCCTCCATATCTCCTTCTCTAGTTTCTCGACAATTAGAGTATATCATAGTGTTATCTCGACTATAATAACTCCATATTGTATTGTTGTTTAGGTAATTATTTGCTAGCTCCGTTAATATTGTAGCTATTCCAATGACTCTTTTATTAGCATAAAAGTCAGGAATATCTACAATTGGTATTTCATCTTGTTTCTCTATTTTTTCTGGTATTAACATATCTCTGGTCAAACCTATTTTTATGACCTGTATAATCGGTTTTATCTCATCATATAGTATCTCTGCAGTGGCTGTATAGAATTTTATAAAGAATAGCGTTCCTTTAGTAATTCGTTTATATGTCAGGAAAGCTTTATATAATTCGGGTATCTTCGAGATTTCATCTCCTGTAGCTGTGTACACCGTACTAAGTAGTCCGTAGTTATAACAAGTTGTAACCAAGTTTATATTTGTACCTGGTAAGGCAATTAGTTTGTTGTATCCTTGTAGATGTTGAGTAATGTAATCGGTATTTGGTTCTTTTATATTTATGGCTCTGGGGTTTTTGTTTAAGTAAGTTTGGATTTTGTAAATGTTTTCTGTATAGGTACGGGTAATATAGGTATATGTATTTTTCTGCTGGGTTAGGTTGTTTTTATATGTAGTAGTTTGTGGAGTAGGTACTGATTTTTGTATTTTGGGAGCTGTATATGGTTTATCAAAAAGTTTGTTCATATTTGTATTTACATAACTTTTCTCTTCTGTAGCTTTTTCTTTCTTTGTAGCTCCTGATGTACCTGCAGCTGTATTTAAACAAACATTATGGGTTTTTTGGAGTTTCCCAACATCTCCTTCTAGTTCTGGAATTTTAACGTCTTCCGATCGACGTAGCTCCGCATGTTTAACGTCATGCTGTTGACTGCTAGCTTGCTCTTTTAGCTTTTGTATCTCACCATCCACACTGTCCACTTTTTTACAAAGTGTAGTTAGGAGGTTGAGTATTTGATCCATTGTATTTGTTTGTTCAATATCTTTCCCTTGAGAGGTGATCTGCAATCACATTCTTGTCAGTCTTTATAATTTCAATTGTAAATGAAAAGTTTAATATATTTACTACCAGTCTTCTTATTTCTTTTGTTGTAACTGAATCTTGTACCTTTTTAGTTATCCACCATTTTACCTGTGTATTATCTGTTCTAACAATAAATTTGTTATATACAATATATGGCTCAAAAGCTAATAAACATTTATATAAGGCAAATAATTCTTTTCTATTTATTTCCCATTTTATTTGTGGGTCTGTATATGATCCGGAATAATATCTGCAGTGATGTTCTATTTTTTCATTTATATATTTATATTTTAGTACTCCTCCGTAACTATGATTACTAGAGTCTGTTTCTACTATATAAGTAAATTGTCTATTTTCATCTGGAAAGTATAATTTTGGTAAATCTTTACACATAATTTTTATTTTTCTAATATATTTTTTATCTTGTTCATCAAAGTGATATTCTATATTTTTCTTTAATTTTTTCTGTAATGGTTTTAAATTTTTTGCTAATTTTGGTATATATTCTCGTACTTGATTAACTAATCCTAAAAATGATTGTAATTTTTTCTTAGTATCTAATAATTCTTCCGAATTAGATATTTTTTGTACAATATGTGTTTGCATTTTTATTCCATTTTTATCTATTTGTATTCCTAAAAATTCTATTTGGTTTTTCATAATTTCAGCTTTCTTTTTTGATAAGCTAATTCCTGATATTTCTATGATATTTATAAATTTTTCCAATAATTTTAGATGTTCTTCTTTTGTTCTTGAGTATAATAATATGTCGTCTATATATACTATACAATTTTCTAGTTGGTTAAAATATGTATCCATAAAATGTTGATATCTATCTGGTGCGTTTTATATCCAAATGGTAGAACATTCCATTCGTAGAATCCTTGTGGTACAGTAAATGCTGTTAAATGTTTAGATTCTTCTTCTAGTTTTAGGTGGTAAAATCCTGATTTACAGTCAAATTTGCTAAAGTAATTATATCCTTGTATTTGTCTTACTTTTAATATTTTATTAGGTATGAGGTAATTATATGTTTTAGTTTTCGCGTTTAGATTCCTATAATCAATAACCATTCTGCTTTTACCTCTTTTTTGTTCACTATGTTTATTTACTATAAATGCTGGACTGTTATGTTTACTATTGCTTTCTTGTATATACTTATTTTCTAATAATTCATTTATATGCATTTTAAATTCTGATTGGTCTTCAAAATTATATCTTAATGGTTTTTGTGTTATTATACTATTTTCATCTATTAGTTCAATTTTTACTTTTGTTTTATGTTTATCCCATTCTTGTAATGGGTTTTCGTTATATAGTGATTTTAATTTATCATTTATTGCTTGTATTTTATCTATTGTGAATATTATAATTTCTATTTTATGATCATTATTTGATATATTTTCTAATTTCTGGGTAATTTTTTCACTTCCTTTTATCCATGGTGTATTTTTTCTAATTTTATTATTAACTCTTTTTGCTCCTATCTTGTGATTACATATGGTAGTGAACCACCAATGTGTCTTTGTTATAGTATGTGGATATAGTTTATCTAAAAAAGGCATTCCTAATAATATATCTTTATTTGTAAATTCGTAACTGTAGATTTCATTTATTAATAATATTTTATTCCATATTTGTATTTTTATATTTTTAGCTTTATGTGTTATCATGCTTCCTTCATTATTAAATCCTGTTACTATTAATGGTGTTTTTAATTTTTCCCATTTACTATCTGGTAGACAATTATGTTTACACATATTTGCTTCTGCTCCTGTGTCTATCATAGGTGTATAATACCTATTATAGTATCCTTCTATAATTATTTTTGCTAAAATGTATATTTTTGTCATTATATTTAGGGTGTTAAAATGTTATTTTATCATATAATTATTCTTTTAATGATTACTTTCTTATTTTCGTAATGTATCGTTAGTTGTTTATCATCTATGTTATATGGTTTAACTGTTTCTGGCCATTTTATTCCTAAAGTAATATTATTATTTCCTTGATGTATTTTAAATTTAATTTTTATTGGTATTCCTCCAATAATTAGTTCTTGTTCAGTAGTTTCTTCTATGTTTACCAAAGCTCTGGGTAATTCTGTGTTTATATTTTCTCCTGTAATTATTTCATGTTCTTTGACTAGTTCTCTTATAATCTGGTTTTCTACTTGTCCGGTATTTATATTTATTAGATATTTTCTCTGGTCTAATATTCCTGTGATATAATATTGATATGGTTGTATTTCATCGTTCTTTTGTTCTAATAACTTAGATATTAGGTTAGAATCTAATCTTCTAGATGTACTATTTCTTGATGATGATGATGATGTATCATAGCTTAATCTTTTAGATGTACTTAATCTTTCTTTTACTATCTCTAAATCTTCTTCAATATCTATTTCTTTATAACTGTAATTATTATTATCTATTACTGTAATTATTTTATCAAATGGATTTTTTATTTTGATTTTTTGAATCTTATTTTTTGCTATTATTTTATGCTTTGTAGTTAGTATGTATAAGTTTTTACATCTTGCTGTAAATATCTTACTTCCTGGTGCTAGTTCTATTCCTGTCATTTTCCAGTATAGTACTAATGATTTATCTATGTTTTTGTCTTCTATTGCTACTGAATAGTTTGCACTTATAATAAATTTAAATTTTTGATATATTAAATTTCCTCTAACTGCACTTTTTATGCTTTTTTCTATAGGTTGGATTATTCTATCATCTGCTAAATATAGTTCTATAGGTGTATCTATTCCTTCTCTAAAACATGCTTTTATCAATATTTCTGTTGCTCCTAAATGTACATATTTTATTGGATTTTTTGATTTTAAATTATGGATTTCTTTATTAATTATTTTCTTATTTATGATTGGTATTTTAGCTTTTCCTTTAATATATTTACAATCTATTACATGTTCTTTTTGGCTTACTACATAATATTCATCGTGTTGTAATTTAAATAAGTTTTTTAATCTAGGTACTTCTAATATCTTATCTATGCTTAAGTCTAATTCTTTTCCTTTTATTTGTTCAAACATATTATTGTCAAATATTATTTTTTGTTCTGTATATTCATTATCTTGATATTCTTCTTTACTTATTATTTTTATATCGCTTTCAGTCATAATCTGAATATGATTCCATTATTTCTTCTTCATTATCTGTTATTTCGTATATGCTATCTTCATTTTCTAATTCATAATCTAAATAATCTATCTGTTTATATGTGTCGTTTTCTATTATTATCTCTGTTATTTGTTTTTTCTTTAAATCTTTTGGTAATTTACAATCTCTAGCTAAATGTCCTAATTTTCCACAATTATAACATTTACATTCTGTTATATTTTTCTTAACTCTATGTGGTCTTTTTTGTTTATAATTTTTTATATAATATCTTTTTCTTGGGATTTTGTTTTTATATTTTGTTTTGAAGTGTTTATACTTCTTTATCCTTTTCTTTTTATATGGATTTTTACATCCAAATTGGGGTGATATCTTGCTTGTACAATATGCTAAGTTTTTTATTAATATTTTTTCTAGTTTTAATTCTTCTTTATGTTTTTCACATAGTTTTATAAACCATTGTTGTAAGAATTTTATTCTAGCTCCTAGTGTATCTACTGTATTTGATTCTTCCCAATCTTTTATTATTTTTGAACTAAATGGTTCTGGTAATTTTGTGTAATATAATTTTCTTATTTCTCTACTTTCATCATTTGTATATATTCCTTTATAGTAATATTCTCTAAATGCACATGTATATTCATCTATGTAACTCATTTTACATATTGCTAATTTATTCATTAAATTTCTGTTTATTATTTTATCTTTCTGTTGTTCTTCTATCTCTGTTGTCATACTACCAAATTCATTTCTAATTGATATTTCATATTTATTTAATATATCTATTGCTGATGTTGCTACTTCGTTATTAGATTTTGTATTATTTCTTAGTGTTGTTAAGCTTGTTGGTGTTAAATTTTGTAACCATATTTTTACTGTTCCTATAAGCGTTCTTTCTATTACCCTGGGGCATCTGTTATTGATATTTTGTTATCTATTAAGTGTTTTGATATATAGCCTATCCATAATTGAATTGTTTTATTTGTATCTGCTGCACAGTCTAAGTCTAAGAAATTATTTTGATCTGTAGTTTGTCTAGGTGTCCAATTTTTATTTAATCTTTTATCCCATAATACCTTATCTCTTCTTTCTTGTTCGTAAGTATAATATGTTGGGGTTATTCTTGTTTTAGGATTTGAAGTACTAGGTTTTTCATTTAAATTTCCTACATTTATTTCTATATCTTTATCTTTTTCTATAAGGTCAGTATATGTTTCTGAATATGTTTCAGTATTATTTTCTGAAATATTATCATTTTCTTCTTCATTTATTTCGTCTATTCTTAACTCATCTATTTTTAATTCAGGTAATTCTTCTGTTTCTTCTAACATTGTTTTCATTTTTTCTATTTCTTGATTTAACTTTAATTCTTCAGTTCTTTTCTTGTACTCTTCTTTTATTCTTAATTTTTCTTCATATAGTTGTTTAAGTCTTTCTAATTCTTTTTGTAATTCTTGAATTCTAGTATCTTTTACTTCCTCTATTTGTTTAATTTCTTTTTTAGCTTGTTCTCTAATTTTTTCAATTTCCTTTTTTCTATCTATCTCTTCATTTTCTTTATTTAAACGTACCATTGTTGTTAGACTATCTTTTAATTTTGCTGATTCTTTATCTGGCATTAGATATAGTTGGTTTCCTATTTTTTTATATCTTCGTTCTAAGTTTGAATGTATTATTTTTATTTCTAGTCCATCTTGACTTTTATATATTTTTTCTTCTACAGCGTATTCTTCTTTATTCATTATAAATCGTGTTGATATTTATATTCTAAGTGTTGTAATTGTAGTTCTAATAAGAATATCGTTTTTCTTTGTGCTTTTATAGATTTTTGGCATACTCCTGCCCATATATTATATTCTAGTCTGTTTTGTTTAAATTCTATTTCTTGTTTTATTTCATTAATTTTTTCTAATAATTGTTCTCTATAATTATTATCCATTTTAATTTTCTGGTGAAAATATCTTTTCATAATATTTTTGTTTATTTATCATAAGATCTCGTATTTCTTTTATATTTTCTGAAATATATTCTAAATATTTTATATCTTGGGTTCTTCGATATATTAAAATATTATTTATTAAAAGTTTATTTAGTAGATCTAGATTTTCCATAGTTTGTAGCCAATATGTTAAATATTCGTAATTTATCATTAATCTGAATATGTGTCATATAATTCATATATACTTTGGATAGTTAGTTCATGCCAATTTTGTGTTATTAATTCAAATGTCTGGTTTATTTCTGACATTTCTTCAGTAATTAAAAGGTCATAAATTTTTCTTTTTATGTCAATATTAAGTGTTCTAAGGATATATAAAATAAGTATTTTATAGTTATAATCTTCATCTAGCAAGTATGTATTCATCATTTTCATAATTTCTAAACAGTTTATTCCTTCTAACCTCTTTATTTATTATTATCAATTATCAAATTATATTAAAGTTATTCTGAACAAATTCTTTTGGTCACTACTAAGACTTTTTGGCCTCAATCAGTTACCCTAACAGCGCCTTCAACAAGTTCGTACTTCCCCTAAAATGGCTTCTCTCTTGCCTAACTGGGTTTCCGGTTTCGGATGGCATAGTCTGGGCTTACCTATTCTCAGCCTACCTTCGTTCATAGCAAACTACTTCAAATTCATTCAGTATAACAATACTATAACATGATAATTATCAAATAATAATCAAGAGATTATCAGGAATATGAAAGTTTAGCTATTCATATTGAAATATGAACATACCTCTGATTGTAGATTTTCTGGAATTGATTCCTTCATAGATTCCTGGTTGATGTTAGATTTCTCCATAATATTTTTTCTTATCTAGCTCTGATACCAATTTGGGGTTTGCGGAATTCGAGAGAGAAATATGAGAAGTGGGAGATGAGGGATGAGGATCCCTTTCTCCTTCATTACATATATATACAAATTTACATGGCTACTATTTATGAACAGTAGGTTTGTAGCCAATATGTTAAATATTCGTAATTTATCATTAATCTGAATATGTGTCATATAATTCATATATACTTTGGATAGTTAGTTCATGCCAATTTTGTGTTATTAATTCAAATGTCTGGTTTATTTCTGCCATTTCTTCAGTAATTAAAAGGTCATAAATTTTTCTTTTTATGTCGATATTAAGTGTTCTAAGAATATATAAAATAAGTATTTTATAGTTATAATCTTCATCTAGCAAGTATGTATTCATCATTTTCATAATTTCTAAACAGTTTATTCCTTCTAACCTCTTTATTTATTATTATCAATTATCAAATTATATTAAAGTTATTCTGAACAAATTCTTTTGGTCACTACTAAGACTTTTTGGCCTCAATCAGTTACCCTAACAGCGCCTTCAACAAGTTCGTACTTCCCCTAAAACGGCTTCTTAGATCTTATGATAAATAAACAAAAATATTATGAAAAGATATTTTCACCAGAAAATTAAAATGGATAATAATTATAGAGAACAATTATTAGAAAAAATTAATGAAATAAAACAAGAAATAGAATTTAAACAAAACAGACTAGAATATAATATATGGGCAGGAGTATGCCAAAAATCTATAAAAGCACAAAGAAAAACGATATTCTTATTAGAACTACAATTACAACACTTAGAATATAAATATCAACACGAAGTGGAATCAACTTCAGAAAATCTACAAACAAAGGTATGTTTATATTTCAACATGAATAGCTAAACATTTATATTCCTGATAATCTCTTAATTATTATTTGATTATTATCATGTTATAGTATTGTTATATTGAATGAATTCGAAGTAGTTTGCTATGAACGAAGGTAGGCTGAGAATAGGTAAGCCCAGACTATGCCATCCGAAACCGGAAACCCAGTTAGGCAAGAGAGAAGCCGTTTTAGGGGAAGTACGAACTTTCCTTCCTTTTACTATCTGGGATTCTATAATTTTTGCTTGTTCCACACGGTTATCATTTTGTGATACTCCTTCTCCTTTATTGTGCCCTGCCATCCTCTAATTTGGAACTTGTGTGGTCTCCTCTTTTTGTGGTTGATCCCTCTTCTTATTCTCTTTCCTTGGCATATTCTTCTTCCTGCAAACCTCCTCTGAATGACCATATTTCTTACAATATGTACACAGGGTTAGCTTCCATTCATATGTCACTCTTTGTTCTATCAATTGTCCCTTTTCATTCCTAAAATTAATTATATCTGGAAGTGCAACATTCATGCGACCTCCATTATGAGCCTAGCAAAATTCAATCCAATTTTCCTCTCAGTATTTTGATCCACCATTAGAGGTTTCCCAATTAAACTTCCTAGCTTACTCAATCCTGACACCAATATTTAAAGTCCAGACCAGGAAGCTTGATCCAAATAGGCACTGTATACAATTCTTCTCTTGAAAAATCCATATCAGCATGCCAAGCCTTTACTATGAATGGCTTACTATCAAAGTGGTAGATTCCAGCTTGAATAACCTTATTCTACCCTACTTCTGTATCAAATAGCACCATAACAACCCCATTCTTCAGCATAACAATTTTTTTATACCATGTTTTCCCCAAATTCTTTGAATAAATCCCTTAATCACTTCAAATGGAGGATATGCTCACAAAACAGAACAAGCATTTGAGTTTTTCCAGTACTCTATCTCAGAGCTTATATCATTAAGCTCAATTTCTACATAAGTTTAATATATTGCTTTTGAATTCTATCATCATCTGTTGTTTGTTGTGTTTTTCTTATCACACTATCTTTGATGTTATTACTGTTTTCACTAATTCGTTGCTATATATTCTTTATGTTCTTTTTTACTATTTATACCTGTTTCAATTTGTACTTGTGTCCCCTAAAAACAACCTCTCCACCATACTTATTTTGATTTGTACTTGTGTCCCCAAAAACAACCTCATCACCTCTACAAGATAGAAATAAAATCTGCATACATTCTATGTTTTCTAAATCACACTTGTAAACACTCGTGAACACTTGTTAATTATTATTGTACCTTCACTATATGTCTATAATCTCATACATAAAGCGGAAGATTTTCAATAGTGCAACAAATACAATAGTAATAACATCAAAGATCGACCTCATTAAAATTTAAATAGATTTTCGAAAAGTGAAATAAATAGAATCATAATAATATCAAAGATTGACCTCATTAAAATTGAAATTCAAAATCTACATACATCATTTATTGTTAACTTCAACTACATCATCTAATGAAGTATCTAAACTAAACATATTCTCAAAAAGACAAGATATATGAGCAGGATATCCTGTTCTACATGCCAATGTCAATGATCTTGGAAGATCAATCATCAATCTTGTAAACTTGCTCTTCATTGCATCATAAATATATAAATAAGTATCCACTTTTTGACATTCAAAGCAAGATAACACCAATTCACCAGATGGAAAATTCCCAATAGGTAGGTGTAGCCTCATAAAAATATTTATCTACTTCACTAGACAATTTAATACTTAGTCTATTTAATATTTTGATCATCTTCCAACACCCAAAGATCCAAAATCCAAGAATCATAATCATCTTTATGTGTATAAGATAATGCTAATTTCCCTTCAAATCGACCAAATCTTCTAGTTGGAGCTATTGGTGGAGGCTTAATAATTTTGACATTTTCATGATGTACATCAAAAGAAATAATACATTCACCACTTCTTTCGTAAAACAAACTTCCAAAAAATCATACCATTTACGTAGTAACTTTGTCCACCAACATCAATAAACGTGTAATTATTGTATGATGGAATATATTTCTCCCCTTTCCATTCCCCTTGTGATATCGAATTTGTTTCCAAGGTGAGGACATCGTAGAATAGTTTATACTCATCGTTATGACAAAGTTTGAGCAATTTGTACACATTGTACATTGGATTAAAACCTAGTGCATACCAAATATTACGATATTCGGATTGCGAATTTGAAGAGGGAAGATTCATAATTTCACGAGTAGATATATTAATAAGTGAAACTCGATCGCCTGTGTATAGGCAAGCAAGTCCGTTTACGATTGGAGTAATGTTTTCGTACTCTAAGTAAGGCAAACTTAATTGTTGAACAAATGTTTCCTGCAAAAAAGAATCAACAAACCGGAAAAAAAAATCCAATTATTATCACTTTAAAATTCAGAACCCATAAAATTGAAATACGAAATATACTTGCTTCAACTATGATATTAGAGTATATTAAACATAAGGAATTTTTTTTTCCTTTCAAAATTACCTTTTTAAGGCATGACATATACATGTGTGTGATATATGTATTGCAACGAATTTGCAAATAGCTAGGTAATTTTTATTATATACAATTAGACATGTATAAACAAGATTTACTTATTATTTAATAATTATATTTTATTGTTTATCCAGAATTTTTATAGTAGTATACCCTACTTTTTCTCTCGTAGGTGTATCCTTACGTATGACATTATCTAATGACGAAAAATGATACAATCTACTCAAACATTATACTCATTAAAACAAATACGGTGCGATACAATATATTATAATTATAGTTTTTTAGTAAAAAGATATAACACATTACCATACAACCATCCAAAAAGTGATTTAATTAACTTAATCAATTTGAAAGAAGTTGCTTATCTCAAAGTTACTGTACTAACACGATCTACACAAATGTTAGACCTTAATTTATCAAAAAACATTTAAAATGCAAGTAAAAAATAGATAACGAATTAATAATAAACATAAAAGGAAGATATTAGAGCATAATAAACTATTGACATGAATTTGCAAATAGCTAGGTATTTTTATCACATATATAATAAGATATGTACAAATAAAGACTATATATGATTTCAAATACGATAAAATTCAACTCAATCACCATATTTAAATCCTGGATTTGCTCGTGTTGAAAATAGGTGGGGGCACGGATGGGGGCGCAATATAGGCCCTTTCGGGGGATGGAACGAGTGTCATTGGACGTTATATTAACGAGTATGCGACCATAAGGCCTATGTTGATAAATCATGGAAGACCATGAAGTTGATACACACTTCAATATATTCAAAGATTTAATGGGAAGCAAACTTATAACTTGGAACACAATTTCTAATGGAATTTCTTTAACTTTCTCCATTATAATTCTAATATTTTGTGTATCTAAGGTTTATTTATAGGTATAATATAGTATAACTAGGGATTTGAAGAGGCGGTTTTGATTGACTTTTTAGTGGAAAATACTCGAAAGGCAGAGGATGTGACATAAATTGTGGCTATCTTAGCGTTCTAAAAATAAAAATAAGATGGATACTTTTTAAGAAGGAATTAGTGTTATATTTTGTGAAATTTTAGAAAGAAAAAAATGGAGGCTCCAAAAATCACTAGAAAACTAGTTATTCTTTAGCCATTTTATTTGGCATGATATATGGTCGACTCAATTATCATTTTTATCCTAAAAATTAGCATTTTGCACTGCTTTTTTTTCTTTCTTTCTTGGAGAACAAGTTTTTTTCTCCTTTAACTTTATTGTATAATTTTATTATTATGATTGAGAATGAAAATTTTTTCTAATTTTATATCTTTTATGGTATATAATTTAAATAAGAAAATAATTTATACAAGGTAGAATTTTAATTGATTTTAAACTTCTATATATTAGGACTTCATAAGGAATAAATTTTTTAGTTGATTTCAAAGCTTAAATATGAGTAGAAAAATAACTTGAATTATAATTTTGTCCAATCGAAAAACGATCGACTATATTTACTAATTCTGAGTTACAAATTAAATTTTTGTCGTATTTTAAATAACAAGTGATTTGGTAAATGACGCATGAATTTGATAAATTTATTGGTTCTTAGCCGAAATGTAAGTACTAGTTTAAATTTTGTAACTTCAAGACCTAAAATATCAACAAACTAAATTTGAAAAAATATACATACTAATAAAAATAGGGTTTAAGTCTTGTAACTTCAAAACCTAAAATATTAATAAAATAAACTTGAAAAAATGTAGGTACTAATAAAGTTACAGTTTAGGTCTTGAAAAAATGTATGTACTAATAAAATTAGGGTTTAAGTCTTGTAACTTCAAAACCTAAAATATTAATAAAATAAACTTGAAAAAATGTACGTACTAAAAAAGTTACAGTTTAGATCTTGAAAAAATGTATGTACTAATAAAATTAGGATTTACCTCTTATAACTTCAAGAACTAAAATAACAACAAAATAAACTTTAAAAAATATATGTACTAATAAGATTACGAGTTAGGTCTTAAATAAAGTACGTACCAATGGTTTAAGTCTTATAACTTCAGATCCATCAAAATGAACATATTAATTAACAAAATAATAATTTAACAGAGAAAAAAAATAACTTAATACTAAAAAAATATGTAATACAAAATTATAGTACATATCTTATTATAATCTTGTAGTCGGTCATTTTCTTACGTTGGTAGTATATGGCCCTTTACTTCATCTGTCTTCATCGTATTAAGCTAACATAGATCCCATAGTGATTTCAGTGACCGCTAGGTATAGTAATAAAGGCGCATGGGTTGACTCTATTTCTTTCTATGAGTTAGCAGGTGAGAAGGAAAGACTAGTGCTTAGAAATCCGGCTGACATTGAACTTAAACTAGCTGCTGCCATTGAAAGAGAAGAGAGCTCTGAGACTTTCAGGCTTAGCTCTTTCCCCTGCCTGTACATTATTTTTAATACCATCCTTATTTTGATGATAATTCTTCATATTTTTCTATTAAAAAATTACACTACATAAATAGAATTTTTATTTGTGAATTCATTTGACTAATTCTTATGTTTATTTATATTTTGATTTTTCATAAATCTTCTTTTACTTTAACAAACTTAAGATGAAAATTCTATTTTTCGGCTAAATAAGAAAAAAAGTTTTATTTTTAAATACATACGGTACCATCAGTCCATCATGAGATTGCACATACAAAAATATTTAAGCGAAATAAGATGAAAGTTGTATTTTTAAAAATGAATAATTAAAACTTGCAATGAAAATATAAAAAACTAAATAAAGTGAAGGGTAATTTTGTAAACAAACAACTTGTTCTTAAAATTTAAGCAATGCATATTATTTTGAATACAACAAACCAAACATCCAATAAGAAATAATCTCAACATAACTTATCTTATCATAACTGATCACAGCGTAACTTATCTTAGCATAATTAATTCCAACATAACTAATCACATCATAACTTGTTTTCAATGTAAGTTAAATACTTTTAGGATCTTGAACACGATAATCTTACATAGAAATCATTAGGGGCACATAACTGATGCGGAAGACATAATCACAAAGAGAAGCGGAAGCGTTAGTCGTAAATTGGTTTCTACCTCCTTGCCCTAATTTTGTTACATCAACCGTCAGCGATGGAATTATTGTAGAGAATATGTGGTAACCCTAATGGGTGGAGGGAGGATCAATTTATAGAGGTTATGACTTAATTTGGTACGTCCATCAAGTAACAAATGTATGGACGAGATCTACTCCTTATTAAATATTATTTATGGTATTGCTTGAGTTACAAGTAAACTTGGGCCATAAGTAAGAAATAATTAATAATTATTAATAATAATTCTTACATTCTCCCACTTGGCCCAATGACCATATAACATTAATATTTCATAAACATTAGTTGCGCGTATAATAAATCTCTTTTATAATGTTCATCATACATACCACAATATAACAAACTACTAATGCGAGTTATGACGGTTGTACATAAATTTTAAGCTACATACTTCCTTCCATATACTACTACATTAGCAACTCGTCATACTAGGTTCATAAGCTATAAAACATATAACATTATGGTCCACAATAATGTCTCATAGAGATTTATTTTGTAACATCTCAAAACAATAATGTATACACTATTGTGAGAAACAAGAAATTCATTAATGTATATCAGAAACACATAATTTGAGCTTAGAGTGTAAAAACATCATAAATGTATCAATCATAAGTACAACCAAGACCCATTCTTTGAACATGTTCATTAAATGCCTTTGGTTGTAAGCCTTTTGATAATGGATCTGCAATCGTGAGATCAGTTCTAATATTCTCAAGTAACACTCTTTGTTTCTGAACTTCTTCCTTAACAGTAAAGTACTTTAATTCCATATGTTTGACACATTTGGAGAACTTATCGTTCTTAGAGAAGAATACTGTTGCAGTATTATCACAATAAAGTTTCAGCGGTTTGGTAATGGTGTCGACAACCCCAAGTCCTGAAATGAAGTTTTGCAGCCATAATGCATGAATTGTGGCTTCATAACATGCCACAAACTTTCTTTGCAGTTTTTTTTAATTATTATTAATCAATTCCACGATTACTTTGATATTTTCCTAGTATTCCGACCGCAAAATTAATATTCGGTCTTGTGCAAGTTTCAACATATATAAACTTCCAACAATAGAAGAGTAAGGAATTGTTTCCATTTCTTTTTGTTCTAAATCATTCTTTGGGAATTGCATGAGATTAAATTTGTCCCCTTTTTGAATAGGAGCTATTCCTGCTGAACAATTGTTCATGTTAAATCTCTCTAGAACTCTTTTGATATAATTTTTTTGATACAGTCTCAATAATCCTTGTGATCTATCACGGAATATTTCTATCCCTATCACATAGGATGCCTCACCCATATTATTCATTTCAAAGTTCATAGGGAGAAAGTCATTCGTCTCACGCAATTATGCCTAAATCATTAGCATCAAGTAAAACGTCATCAACATACAGGACTAAAAATATAAACTTACTCCCACTAATCTTTTGGTATATGCCCTGATCAACAGTAATTTCCTTAAATCCAAAAAATGTTATGATATCAGTAAACTTTATATACCATTGTCGTGAGGCTTGTTTGAGTCTATATATTAACTTCTTTAGTTTACACACCATCTGATCTTTTCCTTTAATTCTGAAACCCTCTGGTTGGTCCATATAAACATCCTCCTCGAGGTCTCCATTAAGAAAGACAGTTTTCACATCCATTTGATGTAACTCTAAATCATAATGAGCTATCAAAACCAAAACAATTTTTAATGAGTCTTTCTTTGAGACCGGTAAAAAGGTCTCTTTATAACCAATGTCTTCTTTTTGAGTGTATCCCTTGGCAACAAGTCTGACTTTATATCGTTCAATATTACCATTTGAATCGCGTTTGGTTTTGTAGACCCATCCACACCCGATTCTTTTAGAACTTTTTGGCAATTAAATGAGATTCCAGACTTTGTTCTATTCCATGGAGTTTAACTCTTCATTCATGGCATCAATCCATTTATCAGACTCAGTGCTTTCTATGGCTTGTGAAAATAAAATCGGATCTTTATTAATTCCAATGTCAAAATTTGACTCTTGCAAATAAATCACATAATCATCTGAAATGACCGATTTTCTTAATGGCACTGTTTATGGTTCATTTACGACAGATACTTGTGAGTTAGTTCCTTCTTAAAGTGTTTCACCTAAATGTTGTTTAACATTGTTAAAGTGTTCTTCAACAAGAGGAACAACATTTGTGATTCGTGCGGAGGTAGGTACATTCATGGGCAATGAAATATTTACCCTTACCTCATTAATTTTCATCATTTCTCGTTCAACACTCCCATTAACTTCACCATTCTCAAGGAATTTTGCAAATGGACCTGGACATTATTCTGATTCGTTATACTTTCCATAATATTCACCACCTTTATCTGACCTAATGATTTTCACTTTTATCTAATTGTCTTTCAACCTCATTAACGTATACTTTGAGAGCGTCCGATGCTTGAGAATTTTCTTTCAACAAATTGATAAATCAATAACGTGAAAAATCATCGTTATAAAATATTTTTCTCCACCAAAAGATGAAACATCAAAGGGTCCACAAATATCAGTGTGTATAATTACAAGAAGTTGAGTGCTTCTTGTGGCACCTTTCTTGGTATGCTTGGTTTGCTTTCCTTTAATGCAATCCAAACAAGATCAATAAAATTCAGATTCGGAGAATCTCATTCTTTACTAATCTTTTTAATCTTCCTTTGGATATATGAGCCACAAATAAGCAGAACTTTCATTTAGTGAAACTGTCCTTCCTTTTTACAGAAACGACACACATCGGCCTTGAGTTCCTTATGAGCATTCTGTGGAACTTTAGCAGGTACCCCTATTTTTTTTTTTATTTCTTAAAATTGTTGGCCTTCACTTTAAGTCCTTTACCAGCTCCCTGACTCATGAGGTTAATGGAATGACCTCCTTATTTATTAAGTCTTGATTCCTCTTGAGTAAGCATACTGGACAATTCACTAACATCTCACTTATTCTTAATAGTGTTATAGTCATTTGGAATGGTCCATACTCAAGAGGCAATGGGTTCAGAATAAACTGAACCAAGAAGGTGTCATCCACTTTCATCCCCAAGGTCGAAAGTCTTGCTGCAATGTTAGTCATCTCGATAATATGATTTTGCATATTGCGCGACCTATCAAACTTCATGATTGTGAGTTCGTCGTTAGTGTACCGGCGAGAGACTTATCAGCAGAACAAAAATGTTCTTCCACAAACTTCAGGTATTCCCTGGCACTTTCTGTTTGTGGAATAGTATTCTTAATGTTATTAGCAACAATCATTCACATGAACGTAAGATTCAATCTATTAGAGCGCTCCCATGATTTATGGAAAAACTTTTCATTCTCACTGCTCTTATAAGTAATGACAGTAGGTTATCATTCGGTAGAGCCAAGTCAAGATCCATCATAGCTAAGTGAAACTAGACTTGTTCATGCCGTTCAGAGAAGTTCAATCCATTAAACACAGTAAGAGACAAAGCATGTGAATGAAGAGAAATAACTGCAAATAGATATACATGCTCACAAATAAAAAATAATGTGAATTCAGTAAAACGATAAAAGTACATCGTAATTCTCCTTTGGGTAGATACTACGATACACTATCATAATTTAAATGCCATTTTTTAATCTTTAATAGGCAATTAAATATATTTAACCAAACATATACGACATCTTTGGATATACAATATATGTTTGATTGAAAATATTAATTTACCTCATAATGTTCACTATTCGTAAAATGATTAATTCACATTTAGGTAAATTCTTAAGTTCTAGCAATAGTGAAAGTCAATTTATCTATTTATTTTCAATATATAGGCATTTAATTAACTTTCATAGATAAATGACAATTTTATAAATGCATATTTTTCTTAACCATACTAGTTTGGCCACTTTGGTGACTAACAAACTATATAAATACAAATGCACACATAATATGATAAAATTTTGTGGATGTGAATAATTTTATACATTTTAGTTTGGCCACTTTGGTTGACTACAAACTATAGAAACATAATACATACATCAAATGATCATAAATATGATACGTGTAGACGTTAATTTATCTAATTTGGCCACTTTGGTGACTAACAAACTATAGTAACATAATACATACATCAAGTGATCATAAATATAATATGTGTAGACGTTAATTTATCTAGTTTGGTCACTTTGGTGACTAACAAACTATAGAAATACAAATGCATACATAATATCATAAATTTTTGTGCATGTGAATAATTTTATACATCTTAGTTTGACCACTTTGGTGACTACAAACTATAGAAATATAATACAAACATCAAGTGATCATAAATATAATACATGTAGACGTTAATATATCTAGTTTGGCCACTTTGGTGATTAACAAACTACATAAATACAAATTCACACATAATATCATAAAATTTTGTGCATGTGAATAATTTTATACATTTTAGTTTGGTCACTTTAGTGACTAACAAACTACATAAATACAAATTCACACATAATATCATAAAATTTTGTGCATGTGAATAATTTTATACATTTTAGTTTGGTCACTTTAGTGACTAACAAACTACATAAATACAAATTCACATAATATCATAAAATTTTGTGCATGTGAATAATTTTATACATTTTAGTTTGGCCACTTTAATGACTAACAAACTATAGAAACATAATACATGCATCAGGTTGAAAAACCAGACTCAGTCTCTCTTGAAAAATTGAATATGCCAATAAATAATGAATTGTACTAATCCACATATGTAAAGTGATCATAAATATTATATGTGTAGACGTTAATTTCTCTAGTTTGGACACTTTGGTGACTAACAAACTTTAGAAATATAATACACACATGTTATTTATTAAATAGTATAACGACCATTTTAATTTATTGCACAATTTAAAAGCAAAACATAATTATTACATTATGGGAAGATTAAGATTTTTTTAGAGTTTGTGCAAATTAAACTTTGCTAACAACACTTAATCAACATAAGAGTCCAAACACCTTAAATAGTCAAGCACAAAATTACGATACTACAAAAGAATTCAACAAGAAGTTTGAGCATAATTTGATTGCAGTGCTTAGCGTCAACTAAATCGAGTGAGTCAAACAGTTGTTGGAACATCATTAAGTCGCACTAAATTCTAGTGTTGACCACTAAACTCCAACAAATTATTTAGATTTTTTTTTTTTTTTTTTAAGCAGTAAACTCTATTAAATGTTCCCAATCAAATATTTATTAATTAATAACTACAAAATTTCTAAGATAATATCAACAATAAATGTTATCCAACATTAAAATGTCAATTCTGGTGGGCAAAGAAAAGGGGGGAAAAAAAATCTGACGTTCCAGTGTTTTTTTTTAATGAGAAATTAATCAGCACATTATTAAGCTGATGCAGTTATATAATTTATGAAGATTACCTATTCAAACAATTCAGGCTCGGATGCCACAAGTAAGATTAAATACTTTTAGGATCTTGAACACGATAATCTTACATAGAAATTGTTAGGGACATATACCTGATGCGGAAGACATAATCACAGAGAGAAGCGGAAGCGTTAGTCGTAAATTGATTTCTACCTCCTTGCCCTAACTTTTTGTTACCACAACCGTCAGCGATGAAATTATTGTAGAGAATATGTGGTAACCCTAATGGGTGGTGGGAGGACCAATTTATAGAGGTTATGACTTAATCTGGTACGTCCATCAAGTAACAAATGTATGGACGAGATCTACTCCTTATTAAATATTATTTATGGTATTACTCGAATTACAAGTAAACTTGAACCATAAGTAAGAAATAATTAATAATTATTAATAATAATTCTTACATTCAAATCAAAGGACCCGTTATATCATGAGATCTATATTGATCGTAATGGTTGTTAAGGCTGATCCGTTAATGGATTTCTCATAGTGCACTAAATAAGTGTGTAATATGTTTTTGTCAATTTTAGTTTGATTATTTTTATATTTTTTCATATTATTTAAATTTCGAACTCCTTAAAGTTCAAACAATGCACTAAATAAATGTACTATATGTAATTTTTTTGTCAAACTTTATTTTTATATTTTTAATTTGATCATTCTTCTTTTTTCAGGCATCATTTAATTTGCGGACTCCTTAAATTAAAGAGAGGCACCGACCATCTTCCAAATACAACCATTAGTACGATAGAAATTTCTATTCACATAATGTGTACTCTATAATACTTAATTATTCGAAATATATTATAATCATCAATAAAACAAAAGCTAAACACAATAATAAATACAATTAGTATTAGCAACAAAATTCGTAATCTTTAATCGATTTGATACTTTATAACACCAAATCATTATTTTCTCGTTGAAATTTTCTATCTAAAATAATCAGTGGCTATTTCTACAGATATTCATATTAAATTGGCGAGAGAAAAAATAATAGTATTTTCACATAAAAAAAATAAAAAATTTACCAATATTCCAATAAGGAACACTTTTATTTAGTTGATTATGTATTAACAACTAGTACGTTATTGCTAAGTTAGAATACCCGAAACAGTATCATTTGACACTTGATTAAAAAAGAATTTGGAAGAAAGTCGAGCGCATCAAGTACTTGTAATAACTAGAAATTCACAATTCGGAAGAGTCTCGAGTTTCCCATAGAAAACATGTGGCTCAAGATTATCTTATGGGATGATATATATGTATCGTGCACATAATCTTAAAAATATTAAAATGATACTTTATATTGATGTACACGTTAATTATTTTTTATTATTATTAGACAAGATTAATTATGATTTGGCCCACCATCAAATCTAAGGACGACAAGAGTAGAATTCAATTACAACTTGGATATCTTGTTAAGATATCCTTCTAGGTTTTACTAATCAAGGAAGGTGATGGGATAGTTCCTCTAAAAATGATTTACTTTAAAGAAACATACAAATTACAATTTGGAAACTTTAGGTTAAAAGAAATTGTGTTTGGATAAAAATCTTGACAAATATTTTTTCGAAAATATATTTCTTTAAAATGAGGAAAATGACTCCCTAAGGCCGCACTCCTTATACACTTCAACTTCCACCCTATAATGTTGTGCTAAATTACATACAAATACTCTTCTGATAATATATATTTTCTTACTTACCAAACACTAAAATTATTATAAGTAAGAAACTAATTTGTCAATTTATTTTTTTAAGAAAATATTTTTTTTCATCTTCATATCAGACACACCTTGATGACGAGTTAATATGTTATTCGAAGCAAATAATAATTTTTTAAATTTATCAGCAAATTTTATGAGACACTTGAACTATAATTTATTTCGAAAAAAACAAATAGTATGGATGGACGGAACCGACTTGTTTAATTTGTGGCTCTTCTTTAAGTCTGGTCTTTTTTTTTTTAGGTCAAAACAAATACAGGCTGGAAATAATAGCTGGACCTTTAATTAACTAGTTTTGTTTTTTTCTTAGTCATTTTCAAGAAGACTAGGTGGGTTAACAAATCATATTCATTAAATATTAAAAAAAAATGCAATTAAAACAGCTTATTGGCAAAGTGATTTGGCCATTGGACATTTCAACTATTATTTTTTTGGGAATTAAATGTTACAACTTACAATTGAAAGTGAAAGAAAATTACATAAACAGATTTTGATTACTTAAATGCTACAATTGAGGGTGAGGCCTATTTTTTAAAAAAAGATTTAGTAAACGTTTTAATTTTAGTTATTTAAATTTCAATCATTAGTTCACTTATTTTAAGGATTTTCTTCAAAGTTGCATTTTAGCATTACTCCATTCGAATCAGAGCCTCTTAATTAATAATAAAAAAATATTTATCATTTTACCACTACCCTGATTAGTTATTTTTTAATATTACGCTTGCTTTAGAAATTATAAAAATAAATCCACATTTAGGATCAAGATGACACGTCATCTCTGACATTTTGTTTAAATACATCCACATTTATTGGTTCATATATATATTGTGGCCTTTCCAATTGTTTAATGACCTTTCCCAATAGAATCTTTGTACTACTCTTTCCAATTGACATTTTTCATTTTATATGATAACTAGTAAAACTATTCGTGCTTTGCGTTAAAATTTAATATCACAAAATTTATAAAACAATACTTAAAACATATCATACATTAACACTAAAACATTATATTATCTTACATACAAGATTACGTAGTAACAAACATTAATAATGTAAAGAAACATGAAAATTATTACATCTTATCATTTAGCCTTAATAACATAAGCATAACTTACAAATTAATTATTTTAAAAATACATATCAGGATCTGTAACATAAACAATATTGTCAGTGAGCCACTCAACATGAGCAAAGTCTACAAATATTTAATTGGGAAGAAGAAGAAGAAGAAGAAGAGGTTCAAAATTTTCATTGTGTTAAAATGAAAGGAAATCCCTTTATTTATAGACAACAAATGGTAGTGTGAACAAATGTTTATTGTGCCTTATCAGAAAGGTTACAATTATTTGGAAAA
Organism: Solanum bulbocastanum; assembly: GCA_037074985.1. Lineage (NCBI taxonomy): Eukaryota > Viridiplantae > Streptophyta > Magnoliopsida > Solanales > Solanaceae > Solanum > Solanum bulbocastanum. Next base: position 5,225,447 of record CM073603.1, on the reverse strand, counting down.
GTTGCAACCCTTCGGAAAGGTGACAACCTTTCATAAAAGTCATAATTTTTCATAAAAGTCGCAATTTTTCATAAAAATCGCAATTTTTCATGAAAGTCACAATTCTTTATTAAAGTCACAACTTTTCATAAAAGGGAAGGCTAATTTTGTAAATAAATAAATTAAAAGGAAATTCTGATTTGTGGTGGCCCCACGTAGGCGGGCCTAAGGTTCTTTTTATATGGTATATATGATGATTAAAAAATTATTAACAAATTAATCAATTTTATTATTTTATCATTTGTTCATATTATTTTGCCTTTTTAAAAAAGGAACTCTTATATCTTCCAAATTTATTTAAACTTCCAAATGCCACATTAATTATAGAAGTAAAATGAAAAGAAAATAAAAATTATTTTCATTTAGTAAATGATCAAGTAATATAAGATAAATATTTTCAGTAAAATACCTATTTATAATATTGATATACCATTTTTTAAATCTATTTTAAAAAAAGAAGTTCACCTAATTTAGAATAAAATCAATTAAATAAAGGGATGCTTAGAGTCTGTTTGGATTTGGTTAAAAGTTGATCAGGTATATTCTTAAGTTATTTTTAGTTTTTGAAAATGTTTGTCAAAGTAAAAAGTAACTTAAAATAAATTTAAATCACTTAAAAATTAAAAGTTAAAAGTAGGTATTCTCCTACTTTTCAAAGTTTGACTTTTAAATTTTAAAAAGTTACTTTTTTAAGTTAAGTCAAAAAGAAAGAAAATATATTTTCCCACGAATATATTTTTTAAACAAATAAATGAGTTTTTTTAATCTATTAACTTATATTTGGTATATTTAAGCAAAAAATATTATATAATCAAGATTAATACTATTAGGGGGGCGGGGGGGAGGGGGGAGGAGGGGGATGAGTGAAAATGAGACATGTTGGAGGGTGAGAGGGATACAATCAATATGGAGTGTCACTTGTGTAACGTATTTTTCCAACTTCCATCAGCAAAGTAGTGATTTTCCTCATTTTTTTTTTAAAAAAACTTATTTTTGTTGAAAAAATATTTTCAAATTTTTTAACCAACTTCACATGAAAAATTGGAAATCAACATATACCAAACACACCTTAATTGTCTCCTCGCCATCCTCCAATACTCTCCGTCTCCATAGGTCCCTCTACCCAACTCCCAGAGTGTTTGCCTAGTTATATAAAAATGCCTAAAAATATTCATGAGATTATTTCAAAATCTAATACTATAAATATTAGTTAATATCATTATTTTTTTAAGAAACGTGTCAAGTTCAAAATAAACAAATAAAAATAACGAATAGTGTATCAACAATGGGTAGCAATCAAGACCAAATGTGAAAGACAAAGACCTCAAGTTCACTACCACCACAATCCACTAATTAAAAAACTAATCTAGATTAAAAATTATAATTTCAATAATGGATCATAATCTAGATCAAATCATGTGAAATCTGGTAACACCGCCCATTTATTCTTAAACACTAATCTCCACTGCAGCAATTTGGATATGTTAATTAATTAATCAATTAACGTGCTAATCTTTGTTTTTAACTGACTCAATCACCTTTCATAATATTATTTATTTGTTAGCTAAGAATATTTTTGTGCAGCAGGATCATAATTAATTAACTGCAGTTCCAAATCTCAAACTCAATGTAGTTGCATAAAATTTAATCTGAATCTTCTTTTTTTTTTAAAAAAATCTTGGTACATTATGCCAAAACGACATTTTGACATAAATATATCTAGAATTGTCAAATTGATGAATTGGACTTAATTTTGATAGATTAAAATGAGCTGAGTTAATAATAAGCGAGTCAAAAATTACTTAAGCTGGCATGAGCTAAAAAATGAGATCTAACTTAATTAGTTTATTCCAATTGAGAATCTAAGCACATGATAAAGTAATATCGTATAATTAGATACTTTCAGTTCAAATTCTGAAAAACTTTTACGCTTGATCTCAAATATATGTAAATAATTTTATACGTAAAATATGTCATTTCCTTTAATCATATACATTGTAAGTTATTTTTGGATCATGGGTCGCCCATGTGGAACCGACCCATTATAGTTTCTGGAAGAAAAAAAATCAACTCTATTTTGAAAAAGAGTAGAAACGATTACATTGTTTAACCGTAACATCCACTCTCTTTAAAATAGTTCTTCACCTATGAGAATGAAGGAAGAAATATCAAAAACAAAAGCTTTATTTCTTAAAATTGACATTATAAAACAATCCAAGAGGATACTCAATTTGTGACGCTACCATTTGTTTCCTTGAAATTCAAAGTCTGAATTGGAACAACCTTTCAATAAATATATCGTTTTGATCGATCTTTTGCTACTGTTAACAAGTGCACAATCTTTGTTTCTGTTAATTAGATATTACATACATGATCCTCAATTGAAACATACATAAAGTTTTATGGCTTATATACGGACAAAGGCGAGCCAAAAAATCGACCTAGTCCATCGATTTTTATTTTTCAATTTCTTTTTTTTTCTTCAGAAATGCATCATGCATGGATACTTTATATCACGTATTGAAAATGAAAATAATTAGATGAGTCTAGAATTTACATGTGAGTACTATATGGTAAATCTAGCTCTCACTATATTTTTTTTTTTTCAAATATAAATGGTTTGGCATGTTGTTGGAAATATTATTATATTGACATTTTTGTCTCATTCCAACATAAGACTGATCTGGAAATTAAAGGAAAAAAAATAGTAGCAGTACTATATATATATATATATATAAAACTTCTCTTGGTTTATGATTGAAAATGAAATAAAATTTGGACCAACCATTTATTATTTATGTTTCCCCTTTAAACTAATTATAGGTTGAGGAAAACCGACTTTCTACCAAATACAATTAAGACAACATAAGTTGTTTAGATTTAATGATCATTCATTTAATTTATTATAATGTTGTTGTCTTAGTGGGTATTGGAATACTACTTGTAATAATTAGTGCTCACTAAACATTTCATGGAATATATTTTGGTGAAATAATTAGTTGAGAAGCCATATAATGAATTAATTTTTTTTTAAGTCAATATTCATACTTGTATTGGAGTTCGATTAATTCAAATTCGCATAGAATAACACCCATTTGGGGTAGCAGTCAGATCTCTATCAAGAACTTTTTTCAAACCCTAGATTCAAACTCGATCGAAAACCCTAATTAAAGAAAGAACAATTTCATTCATTGTATCGTATCCTCCTACTACACTATGTGTCAACTTTAATTAAAAGCTAACAGCCCCCGCCCCCTTGCATGCTCTACCTATTTTTTCAGCATTTAATTTTTAACTAATTTTACATTATATCCTTCTAAATGTGGCAATATTTAACCACTCTTACGTTACATAACAGCCCCCCACTCTTTTTTTAAAATAAAAATAAAAATATATGATTTGAAACTTTAATTAATTCAAACTACCTAATATGTTGTGGAGCTATCACGTACAAATTAAACATATGTTCTATTTTGAGTTATTAATGCTTTTATTATGCTATCTTTCAATTAAGTCTTGATAACGTTGAATTGTAAAAGTATGAAATGGACTCGTGCTTTTATTTCCTCCGTCCATTTTTAATTGTCATGATTTTCTATTTTAGAGTCGAGCTATAAGAACTTTAACTAATAATTTATGATGTATTTTTTTATTATATTGATATGCAAAAAATTGTAATATATAGTATTTTTCATATAGTTTTTGAATATCTATTTTTTTTTAAAAAAATATTGAATTAATATAATATAATTTAATGTTAAAAAATAATCAAATTGACTTTTGAAAAGTATAATATGACAATTAAAAATGAACGGAAGAAGTAGTAAATTGAAATGACATCAAGAATATTTTTCCTACCATATCTTTTATTAGTGTTGTGGTACCTTAAATGTCAGAACTTGGTTGAATTCAAAATGGGTAGTAAATCACATAAAAACTCTATACTTTTGCTTAGGGAAAATTATATAAAATAGTAAATTATTAATTTAAATTAAAATTATAAATACAGTTTCATTTAATTATAAGTCGTAGTAAATAGATTTTATTCGCCTCTCTTCCTAGCGAATTTCGCTCACCATTCTCCCTCGCCTCTCTCACTTTATACAAATGCAAATGTATAAATTACGTTTGTATTTATATAAAGTGAGAGAAAATTTCTATTATATAGAACAGCCAAGCTGAGGACAACCTAGGGCAAATTTGTCATTTCATAAAAATTCTAAAATGTTTGTTTCTGTGTTATGGCATCAAAAAAGTGGTAATATATTTATAATGACAATACAACCAAATATCTTTTCCTAAATGCCATGTGTATCCTAATGATGTGACATTTAATATGGACCCACATTTTCAATCACATTTTTATATTAAGATATTATAATTTATATGGTTAATTGACGTTATAACTTATTTTAAGTAATATTCCTATATATTATAAAGTAAATAACTTCTTACTCTAAGGTCATATAAAAATATTCATACCAATTTTTCATAAAACATCAAATTTGTAAATTTTCATAATAAAATAAATTACATATTATAATAAGTAAATAAATTTATAGTGTGAAATTTCTTTACTCTAATGTATATATGACATAAACTTATTTATATATATAGTTTCTACTCCATTTTTCATAAGTAATTTTTAACTATAAGTAAATTATATCTTATAATTTTCATGTTGTTTCATTATGACAATTAACATATGACATATCTCTATAAATCAAAAGAGTTCTTATCTCCTTAAAATACATTATGTAATTTACTTTTATTTATATATACTATATTAGGTATGGAAGATTATTCCATTTTTTTAATTGAAAAAAATTAAAATATGTACAATTTATGTAAAATAAGATTCAAATGTTTATTATTTTATCATCAGTTGATGTTATTTAATTAAAATGTATTATAAAAAACTTTACTAAGCTACTATAATTTCTATCACGTAAATTTTGTAATGCCTTTTTACTCTCTTCATACATTGTTTCATTATGGATTGTACATTGTTTCATATGAATGAAAATTCCTTTGAAATTTTCTTTGTTGCTAAATGTTTTATTTATTTTGTCTAATAAAAAGTCCAAAATAGTCCGTTATAAGACTCAATGTCATCCTTGATTTTTATATGAAGCAGTAATAGTCCATTGTGTTTACAATATTAGTGCATTTTTGGTTTCTCCGAGAATTTTGGCTATTTTTTAATATTGAATTTGTCCACAATCGTTTTTTTAATATATTTTAAAAAAAATAATATCTCCACGCGAGAGAAGATGAGAAGAAGAGCACCTTGTTCTATTAAGTAGAAATATTATTGTAGTTAAACTAATAACACCTTAACAAATGTCGTTGCAAGAAAAGAAAAATTTGTATTATTACACGTGAAAATTATGTGATGAACCTCTTGATTTTAGCCGCAATACATTTTCTACTAAACAAAACAAGGTGTTCCACTTCTCACCTTCTCTCACAAAAGTTATTATTCTACTAAATATATAAAAAGACGATTGAACATTTCATACGTAAAATATGGATAAAATCAATGTTGAAAAATAAACAAAAAAAATGGAGGATCAAAAGTGCAGTAATATTGCAAATATGAGGTACTATTACCGCTCTATATGAAAAATCAAGGACTTTGAGTCCTAACCCAAAATAGTCTTCTTTCTACTCATCTTTTGTTATTTCCTCCATTTCAATTTTATATGACACCATTTGACTTGAAACAAAGTTTATGAAAAAAATAATTTTTGAAAAAATTGTGGTCTAAATATTCCTTGACCATTTGTATGACTATAAATAATTTTGTTAACAATAAAAGGAGTATTTTAAAGTTAGATTTTTTTCTATTATGAAAATGTGACATTCTATTTGCAACGTATAAAAAGAAAATTATTCCACATTAATTGAGTCTAAAAAAGTATGTCAAAAAAAAATAAAATGGTCCGTTTGATTTTTATCAAAAAAGTGATAAGGACCGTCTCACTTCTTCACTCTTAATACATAACAAAAATTTGATAATATAAATAACTCTTCTATATAATTAAAGCTTGATAATACAAAGAGTTTTGAAATACGAAATACCAATGTTATTAGTTATTTGATTCAATGTATGTGTTATACATAATATTAAAATGAGTTTGAGAGATATTTTTAAATTTTAGTTATGGAAACTTAAAAAACTTATAAGTTTTAATTAATTTAGTTGAAAATAGAAAAAAGCAAATGTTATTAGTTATTTGATTCAATGTATGTGTTATACATAATATTAAAATGAGTATGAGAGATATTTTTAAATTTTAGTTATGGAAACTTAAAAAAACTTATAAGTTTTAATTAATTTAGTTGAAAATAGAACAAAACAGTTATTATAAAGTGCAATTCATTCTATATCGTATTTTAAAATATTCATGATTAACATTTTTTAAAAAATAAACATATATAATATAATTAAATTATATAAATACACAATTTAAGATAATCTCTAAAATGTCTTAACACTTAAAAATTACAAAAATCTCCTCTTGGAATGATCCCTATCTCCTCTTGGGTGCTTCTCTATTCCCTCTCAAACACATCCCTGTACCCCTTGCATTCATCCCTTTCCCCTCTCGGATACATCCCTCACATTAAATAATGTATCATTTGCAATATATCGGACAACCAAGAAATGTATCCGAGAGCAATAAAACTCAGGGATTTTCGTAATTGGAGAAACTTTTGGAATAAGATATAATTAACCCCAAATGGTAAGAAATTTTTGTAAGTTATACTATAATTTAATATTATATTATTGGGCCCGTAAACGGGCCTATGAATATCTTTGTCCCCTTTGCATTCATCCCTTTCCCCTCTCGGATACATCCCTCGCATTAAATAATGTATCATTTGCAATATATCGGACAACCAAGAAATGCATCTGAAAGCAATAAAACTCAGGGATTTTCGTAATTAGAGAAACTTTTGGAATAAGATGTAATTAACCCAAATGTAAGAAATTTTTGTAAGTTATACGATAATTTAATATTATATTATTGGGTTGTGTATAATTTGTGTTGTATAAAGCGAGAGAGAGAGAGAGAGAGAGAGAGAGAGAAAGAGAGAAAGATTTGATATACAAATTCAAATTTTATGCAGATATACAAACAAAATCATTAATACCTATACATAGTTGTTACATATATACAATTGAATTGAGAGGCTGTCAATGATTTATACAAAAGAGAGGTTGCCAATGATTTATACAAAATGAGAGGCTGCCAGCGATTTATACAAATTTGATGCGCAATTATACAAACTATAACTATAACATACAAATATGATTTTTATGTTTTCAAAACCTAAAAATTTCTCTTTTATTTATAGGAAAATATATAGAAGAAGTCCAGAAAACTCGATGCAGTAAAATGAGAGAAATCCCTTGGCCAACAAAAGATAATATGAACAAGTGTTATTATATCTTATCAGAAAAATTATAACTCATCAAAAAAATCACAATTTATCGAAAAAGTCACAACTCATTAAAAAAGTAACAACTTATTCAATGTAAAATTGTGTTATTCAAATTGCATCCTTTATCTATCTCTTTTTCAACCCTATTTCTCACCTTTAACACTAGTAGTATTCATCTAAATTATACATAAATACTTTTTGAATAATATATATTTTTATCTGTGTATAAAATACGAATAAATAAATAAAAATATTCTTTACCATAAAACATTTTTCATAAAAATATTTTTCTTTTGTATCAAACAGACCCTAAGTGAAAAAAAAAATATGAAAATAAACACGCAAAAATGTATGAGACAATTGATCAAGACAGAAGATTCATTAATTACTTTTTCTTCTTCATTATATTTGTGTTGTTAAAGCTAACACTATTTTTTATATAATTAAGAAGCTACAATTCTTTTACTACACGAAAATAGTTCTTATTGGAAAAGTCTAAAATAGCTTTTGACAAATTAAAACGTAGAGTATTCATCTTAATACATCACCACCTATATCACTATCAAATGATATAGTATAATGGATCAAAATATTTCTCTCATAATTAAAAGTTTCGAATTCAAATTTTAAATATGGAAAAATCTTTAATAGAAAATACTTTTCCACAATTTTATACTGTATAAGTTTAAATTAGTCAGACTCCAATACAAATATTCGATCAAATAAATGGGAGATAAAAAAATACAACACGACATACTTACTAGATATATATTACCTAGCTGGAATTAATTCTTTTTCTTTATTTCCACTTCACTTTTTGTTTCTTGTGAATAATACTACTAATATTAAATAAATTTAGTCTATGAATATCATCATGATCTATAAGGAGCCACCAACACGTCACGTTGCGGATATGCCATGGAATATATGTTTTTTATCTCAATTTTCCTTGTTCAAACAAAATCAGCTTACTGCGATAATAAATATATATATAAATAAAATATATTATAAATTTTTATCGGTACTAATTAATTATTATTAAATTCAATATCATTAAAACCTTTAACAATATTTACAAAAAATACTGCTATAAAATATAATTATCACTATTAATTATTTCTAAAAAATCATATTTAATAGCAATGGAAGTAAGACGTCTGATAGAATATTTCGCCTCATGCATTGGTAGTAAGACTGAGGATTAAGATCTCTTAACCACTTAAAAAAATATATAAATAATTATTTTTTTAAGATATCTTACGTATAAAAATAAAAATCTCTTAAAAAATACATAAAATAAAAAAATAAAAACTTAACAAAATCGATTCTCCTAAATGAGACTCGAAGGGTGATCACTATTTAATAATTTAACATGTTACAAACATGTTAATTCTTATTTTTAGTATATAATATAATAAGAATTATACTATTAGACTAATTTTATTATTGCTATTTATGATTAGTGGTCTAGATTTATGAGTACTTTTACACCATCACATTTGTATAAAATTAAGTACTCAATTTTAGACTTTAAAAAAAAAAATGTCGTAAATTACAGTATTACCCCCAACAAAATAATATTGGAGCACTAAGAGCTACATGAGAAAATAGTGTGGAGAGCAATGAACTCATCTTTGTCTTCACTCTCACCAATTATTTGGAGAGTGGAATTGTGAATGTCAAGTCCATTTTCATGGCTCACTCTTTTTCCAATTTAATAATACAATTTGTTACTATTTGAAAAGTTAATCATTTTTTTGTTTGTTTATGATTATTTCTTTTTTGATTTGCAATTTTTTAATATTATAATTATAATAATAAAAAATATATTTTTGACTCACCGAAAATATAACCTTAAATTAAAAAAATAAAATTAGAAGGTTAGAAGAATAAGGTAGAACGTTTGTAGGTAGTCAATAGTTTTCTCTTTTTCATGTGGAAGAATAGAGGTTAGTCTTAGATACATGTTTTGTTGTCAATATTCTCTTTTCTTAATATTTTCATTAGAACTTTTTTAGCTCTTGTATTTTTTTTAAATTTGTTTAAAATATATTTTTTTAGTAGAGAATCTATTAAAAATAATTTTACTTTATCTTACAAAAAATAAATAAAATTATATAGACAGTACTTTTTAAAATTTCACTTATAAAATTACGTTAGATATGTTATTATTGAATAATAGATTCATTATAAATGCCTTTTGTAATTTCTTGATCATGTAAAATTAATTTTCTTAAAAATAAAGGTCGCTAAATAACAAGATAAAGAAGGCTGGCATGGAACATTCCGCATCACAATTATTCCATTCCTTTTTATTTTACTCATTTTACATTTTTTCCCTTTTTAGTTCATTTTAGAAAAAAAAAATATTTTTTTAATTTTAATTTTTTCACGTGACATATTAAAATTGTAAGATTAAATTTTAGTACATTTTACATATTTTTAGACATAAGCTTTTAATCTTCTTTATTTTAAAAGTTCTACAGCAAATCAAAAGCAGACAATCCTTAAGGATAATGTAATAAAATATCACAAAAACAAATCACAAAATTTTATTTTCGAAATTTGTATTTTTTTTATGGAAGTGCTTATATAAAACGACATTTGTGGCCAATGTTTAAATGCTGATAAAAATAAATAAATCAATATGAACTTAGTTTAAAAAAAGAACTATAATCCTCTTTATTTTCTACGGACAAGATGCATATGAAATTAGTAACCAGCAAAAAAGAAGTAAATATTATAAATATAAATTAGTAACCAAAATGTTCAAAAGTTGCTAGTGACTGAAACTTTTTACTAGTTGCATTATGTAAATCTAAGGAACAAAAGTATTTAATGCAATAAATTTGGTTTTTATTTTTTCAACCACTTAATATATTTGTAAATGTAATGAGAGGGGTATTTTGTTTTTGCTTCTTTCATTGTTTCATATGCATAATTTCCACATGCATTGGAGCCCAAGAAAATATATTGTCGGTGCAGACCAATTATTTGAAACTTTTTTACTATATATATATATATAGTAAAAAAGTTGAGTGAAGGAGTCAGGGCTTAAATAATAAAGCAAATAGTGTAATTTTAGCTATCAGATTTCGTCTTTCGATCCTAAACTTAGGTTGGAATGAGAATTTGAAAATTTAATGTCAAGTTGAAAATAAATAAAAGAATGCAATCTTAATAAAAGATAAAACTGCGTTTTTGAATTGAGGTCATTGATGATGCAAAATGAATTAATCCACTACTAATTTTCAGATAAACTTCAATTTTCCTTGAAATTAAATTTGACTCTAACTTATAATTTCTGTAAATAATGATTAACAATTAAAATGTAAATATATTCTCTCCATCACACTTAACTTCCACTAAAAGCAATCTATAGCTATTGATGTGCCTAATGAAAAAAAAGTAATAATTAATGTGTTTAATAAAAGCAAAATATCGTTAAGAATTATTTATGATCATATACTATTAACATAAGTAAAATGATTTTGGTATTTCAATCATTCTATTTTACTTGTCATTATTAATATAAATAATTGATCCAGCATATTTATCACTATTTAATATGTTAGAAAAAATGTAATATCAAATTAAGATTAAAAATAGATAAAAATAATTTAATAAAAATAATACTTTTAATTAATATTTTTCTTAATAAGAATACGTAAAAGATAAGTATAACAATTAAATTAAATCAGAGAAATTTTCCACATATAATTACTGAAAACAAAGAGATATGGGAGTCGCATAAGAAAATGACAAACAAAATTCGAACAATAATATTCTTTTTAAGTTGGTAATTCATCTAATTTTGTCCTCTACATGTCACCTCTTACAGAAAAAGTACAAGAATAATAATTAGCGATATGTAATATGCTCTAAATCCCCTGTTCATAATTTCTTGTCATTATTTTTAATACTTATATTAAAAATAAAAAGCCAAAATGATGGTAGTTTATATTTAACCATTTGTATAACAAATCTAGCTATTTGATTTATCCAAATTTAGGTAGAATAGATTCATTAAAAGAGTAAATCACTCTCTATAAAAATATATTTACGTCAAATATCTTTTATTTACTGAGTTACTTATAATTTTTTATTTTGAAATCTCATCTTTCATATTGGTGGAGGAATTAAATGATGAATTAGATAAAGAAAGACAGGTTTTAGTGGTAGATTATCTAATAAAATTGTCATCAAAATTTAGATCTTATTCATTTTATCATTTTATAATTTACAACTTAATAATTAAAGTTCATTTAGGAGATGAAAAAATACAGAAATTTATTCAATATTTTTATTAGAATTCTAACTTGTGTAAATTTTGTATTGCATAATACATGAATAAATAACTTAATTTTAAGACCCCTCTTCTCCAAGTTTCAGTGGGGGAATTAATAATTCTCAATTAATTTAAATTTATATCACGTAACATAATATATAATGAAAAACTTAACTTTGGATTCTGCACTCGGCATAGGTGGAGGAATGAATCGAAAAAAAGAAGAAGAGAATTTCTAATTGTAGATTATCTAATGAAACTATTGCAAAAAATGATTTTTTCTTCATCTTGTCATTTAATAATTCACGATCAGATTTTAGTAATTTGCAATTTGACAATTTAAATTTATTAAATGAATGAAAATGAAAATGAAAATGTTTATTCGATATCCATATAGAACCCCAACTAATTGAAATTTGCATTGCATGACATAATACATAAAATGAACAACTCAACTTTGAAGTCCCGCCCTCAACGTCGATGGAGGAATTGAATCGGAAAAAGAAGAAGAGAGATTTTAGTTATAGATACCTAATGAAACCGTCGTCGAAATCGAGATTTTATTTATCTTATCATTTAATAAGTCATAATCAGATTTATATAATTCGTAACTGGGCAAATGAAAAATACATTTGATGTCCATATACAATTTTTCGACTAGACATCCATTAATCATGGACGACATCTCCCCATGACCTTGTGTCTCTGAAAGTGTCCTTCCTTCTTAATGACCGGGAATCCATCCTAACCCTAATTAATTTAAAGCTGTGTCACATAACATAATACATAAACCAACAGCTTAACTCCCCCACACTATACCTCCTACTTGAAAAAGTTTATTCGATATTACATATAGAACCCCAATTAATTTATATCTGCACAATGTAACATAATACATAATTGTATAGCTCAACTTGAAATTCTGCCCTAAACAACGATGGATGAATTGAATTAAAAATAAAAAGAGAGATGTGGATATCTAATGAAACCGTCATCGAATTCAGATCTTATTCATTTTTACCATTAATAACACATAATCAAAATTTACAACTTGACAATTTAAATGAAAAAAATATTCGATGTTTATGTATAACTTTCTGATCGGAAGTACATGCATCATAAACATGTCTCTCCATGAACTTTCACCTCCAAAAATATCCTTCCTTCTTAATATCCCAACATCCATCCTAACCCTAATTAATTTACATTCACATCACATAACCTAATACACGAAAACAACTCAACTCCCCTTCCCCCTAACCCCAACCCCAACTTGACCCCCAAGACTGACCTATTGCAACAAACACACAAAAGCATAAGTCAAGCACTTGCACTCCACAATTTAGCTTTTTTTTTTTTTTTTTTTTTACTTCTATTTCCCTTTTTGTATTTACCAAACAAAAACAAATTTCTTATTTTCCTTCCTTTATTCTCTCCCATCCTTTTTTCTTGTCTACCTAAATTTTCTCTTTCTACCAAAAAAATAAAATAAACTAAAATAAAATAAATTCATCAAAAATATTCTTCAAAGATTAGACCAATGACCACCCAATACCCATCACTCTATACATTTCTTGTCTATAAAACTTTTTTGTCCTTTTTTTTTCTCCCCTAAATTTTGGTCAATTCTCCTTCTTGAATTCCCTGTTGTTTCTTTCTTCCCTTCAAATTTCCCAGAAAAATCTTCACCCTTTGATTCAGCTTTTTTTCTTATATTTTCTTGAATTTTGGCTCTAATTTCTCAATTTTCTGTTGAAAAATTGCATATTTAAGGAGATTTAGCACATGGGGTCTTCAAAAATTTCAACTTTTTTTGCTCAGATTATTGGTTTGATTGATTCTTGCTGAGGTTTGAGCAACTGGGATTGTTTGAGAATTTTCATTTTCTTCCTAGCTGAGAATTTTTGGTAGGGAAATGGCAGCTGGTCCAATTGAGTCAACAGTGGTTGTGGTGGTGGAGGAGTCGTCTCGTCGTTTTGGAGATCTGAGAGGTGTCCAGTGGCGTATTGATTTGGGGATTTTGCCTTCTTCTCCATCTTCAACCATTGATGATCTTCGTCGTGTTACCGCTAACTCACGTAGAAGGTATATAATCTGCTTTGTTTTTTTTTACCCTTTTGGGGTTGTTATGTTTATATCTGTTGGTTTTCTTGTTTGTTGTGATAAAAAGATGGAAACTTTACATTTTCTGTTGATTTGTGAAAAAACTTGAAAACCCAACTTGAGATATGATGTAAATAGAGGCTATACAATTGTGTTGATGTTTGATGGTAAAGAATAGTATGTTGCTAGCAGTTGACTAATTTGATTATCTATTTATATAAATACAATTGTATTTTCTTGCAAATGCTTTTGAGATGTTCTCAGATTTTGAAAAAGAAAAACACATCATTAACATAATTGTTGTGTTGAGATGATCTGTTTACTTGCTTGTCTGATGCTAAAGGATAATATGATGCTAGCAGTTGAATAATTGGATTATCTTTTTTGTCATTGTTTTCTTGTCAGTTTTGTGCAGAGTTGTTGTTCTGATGTTTATTTACATGGAAGATCTTCTTTCCCAAGTCTAGATTTGGGATCTTAGGTTTTAGAGGCTGTTAGTTTCTCAAATCTTGTGTCAAACACCTATAGAAAATTTAGGATTGAAAGCTTGTTCTTGATTGTTTGAATGCTCAGCAACTACCACAGCTGGATTTTCCAGATTTCTAGATATATGATGTACACATTCACTCATTTTAATATCTTAAGCTCATTTACGAGTAAAAAAATGTTGCATCTCATCAACATGTTTTTCCTGAAATAGTAACGTGTAGATTGAATGTACTGATATAAAAATGTTATCGGTGCATTGCTCAATTTGACTGTACTGTGTCTTTTCAAATTTTGTGCTGATCCAAATTCCAGTTTCTATGTCCTCAATATGATAATGAGGTTTGTAATGTATAATGTTTTTGTGTAACGTATTTTTGGTTGTGTAGATATGCTTCTTTGAGAAGACACCTTCTTATTGATCCACATGTGCCTAAAGATGGAAGTAATTCTCCTGATCCTGTCATAGACAATCCACTGTCGCAAAACCCTGGTAGGATATTTGCTCATTTGTTCATTTTTCTTCTCTTTTAGCAAGTGCAATGCTGAAAATTGTTCAAACTTCACAACACCTTCAAACATTTAATGCTTTTTCAAGATTCTCTTTTGATTAAGAGTTAAGACCATCCTGGAAAACTTCATAAAAAAAAAAGACCATCTGGAAGAAACGATTATTGTGTCCTGCTCTAGAAAAGTATATTTTCATTTTACTCGATCTTAGTCAGTAATTATTTATCAGTTCATGTATTTCCACTTTGCATTAGAAAATACTTGGAGAAACTGTAGCTTGCGGTTGAGTAAATGCTAATGGTGGTGTTGTAATGCAGATAGCATGTGGGGTCGCTTCTTCAGGAATGCTGAACTGGAGAAGATGGTTGACCAGGATCTTTCGCGTTTATATCCTGAGCACGGTAGCTATTTCCAGACTGCTGGATGCCAAGCCATGTTGAGGAGGATTCTGCTACTTTGGTGCCTTAGACATCCAGAGTATGGTTACAGACAAGGTAAAAACATTACATTGTCAAACTTATTATGTGCTACTGCTTACTGTTGAAGTGGAATAAGGCCTTGACTAGTCTGTGGCATCTCGCATGAGATACTTTTTCAGTTCTTAAATAGTTAATCAAGATATAAGTTCTTCAAGCTTAGAAATCAAAGAGCAGGCATTGATACCTACCCTGCCCGTCCTTTTCATAACAAATGACATACATCTATAATGTAAGCTTAGGCTCGCCCATGTTCAATTGTATCAAGATAGTTTCTGTGAACCTATTAATTGTTCACATGCTCTACAGCTGCCTTCAAGTTTGCAGTTTGTATATCATTTTTTTTATAACTGTGGTGTTTGGGCCAGCTTGTGCGCACCTCGACTAATTCAATTGTATGCCAGCCACCTCCCACCAACAACAGGCACTAGGTAACTCTATCCACCAAAGCTAGGACAAATGGGAAGAAATCATCTAGAACCTGTTACTTCATGGTTTTCGCCCACTTCATTGACCACTAGGCCACACCCTTGGGTGCTTGTGTAGTGGCTTATGACATCAAATAGCTTGTTTACTCTTGATTTCATCACTCTGTGCTGTCAAACCCTCCTTTTTTGGGTCCTGTACTTTCTGATCTTGAATTTATCATGTAACCTAGTGCCTTAATTGCTAACCATCTATCATGTTTGTCTTCTCATTATTAATGGAGGAACTTTCTGCTCTGTTTGCAGGAATGCATGAACTATTGGCCCCACTTCTTTATGTTCTTCAAGCTGATATGGAGCATCTTTCTGAAGTGAGGAATCTGTACAAGGATCATTTTGCTGACAAATTTGATGGATTCTCATTTCATGAAAATGACTTGACATATAAGTTTGATTTTAAAAAGTTTTCGGAATCTACGGAAGATGACATTGGATCTGAGAAGACTCCAGGGAGAATTACTAGTTTAACTGAACTTGATCCAAAGGTTCAGGCAGTTATTTTATTTAGTGATGCATATGGTGCTGAAGGTGAGCTTGGTATTCTTCTATCTGAGAAGTTCATGGAGCACGACGCGTATTGTATGTTTGACGCTCTGATGAGTGGAGCTGGTGGTGCTGTTTCTATGGCACAATTTTTCTCTCCTGCACCATATGGTACTTCACATACTGGACATCCCCCTGTTATTGAAGCCTCAGCAGCATTATACCATTTACTTTCACTGGTTGATTCCTCCCTCCACAGTCATCTTGTCGAGCTAGGAGTTGAACCGCAATATTTCGCACTTCGCTGGTTACGAGTACTATTTGGACGTGAATTTGCACTTGAAGACTTATTGATAATCTGGGATGAAATATTTGCCTGCGATAACAAGAAGTTGGGAAACCCTTGTGAAAATGATGGTGACTCCAGCTCTGGAGTCTTAAATTCATCCAGGGGAGCATTTATATCAGCTTTTGCAGTTACTATGATACTTCATTTGAGGTCTTCGTTGCTTGCGACGGAGAATGCTACTAAGTGCCTCCAGAGATTGCTAAATTTTCCTGAAGATATAAATCTGGGAAAACTGATAGCCAAGGCAAAATCATTGCAGGCTCTGGCAGTGGATGCCAACAGTTCGGCCCCAGTAATTGATTATACTGGAGACTATGGTAGAAGTCAGTCAACGGTTATAAGAGGTCACAGCCATTCAGTTGATTTAAGTTCCCCAAGAACTCCACTTGGCTCCTTAGTACCTGAAAGCTATTGGGAAGAAAAGTGGAGAGTTTTACACAAGGAAGAAGAGAGCAAGAAAAATAGTGCTGAGAAACAAGTTCCAACCCGAAGAAAAGGTTGGTCTGAGAAAGTGAAAATGCGTCTTAACAGAACTGAGTCTGATCCAACCCCATCTGCAGTTGATAATGGAAGAAAAGTTTCCAAGTCATCAGTGAGGAGAAGTTTGTTGAAAGATCTTGCTCAGCAGCTTGGCGCCGATGAAGATGCAGAAAAGCTTATTGATGATGAAATTAAGGAGCAAGAAGTTCCAGTTGACGTTGTAGGGCATGAAGATAATGATGGAAATTTTACTTGCACATCTGAACAGTCGGGCTCCACTGGAAGTGCCGCTAGTGAACAGAATTCTTCTATCTTCTCAGATCCCCAAAGTCCTATTAGTGATGCAAATGATCATGGAAATAGATCTGAAAGAAGTAGTGTTGCATCAAATTTCTCTGCCGATGAAAATGATGCTGATGGCTATAGTGCTGAGGTATCTTGTACTAATCTGGAAGTTCCACCTCTCCCTAGTTCTGATCCCCCTCAGGAGACTTCGGTAAAATCTGAACGAAGTGTTGATTCTGGGGGAAAAGGTCCAGCTGGCTTGAAGGAGCGGAAACTTCTATCTGGTAAATTTCAGTGGTTATGGAAATTTGGACGAAATGGTGGGGAGGGGACATCCGAAAAAGGGGTCTGTGATTCCACAAAAGCTGACAATTGTGGGAATAATCCCGATGATCCTGCTGTATTTTCCACCGCTGATACATCTAATAACAGTGGAATTAGCAAAGGAGAATCTGTAGACCAGAATTTAATGGTTAGTCTGAGAAATCTCGGACAGTCTATGCTTGAGAACATCCAGGTAAAGACTAATATCTTGCTTAACTTGTGTACGTTGTTTTATTTTTATGATTTTGAAAGTATTCATTGTGGACATAACTTTGTCATCCTATTTTGCACCCTCAACTTACTGAAGGCAAAGATACTATGCATCCATTTGTTACTCTTAAACCAATTACTCTGCTTAGATCCGTCAGTACATCTAGACATTATAATATATTTATATGAGTTGTGAGAAACTGATCTTTCCAATTGATTTCTGTCATTTCGATTACTTGCAATACCAGCAGTCTGTTTATGTTATATACTATATACACAATGTGATAGAATTCACTCTTTTAGATGGCCTATTCATTCATTAATCACTTTATCATTTGTGCAGGTGATTGAATCAGTCTTTCAGCAAGATCGCGGTCAAGTTGGAACCTTAGAAAACCTTTCGAAAAATGTTCTAGCTGGTAAAGGACAAGTAACAGCCATGACAGCTCTCAAAGAGCTTCGGAAAATCAGTAACCTCCTTTCGGAGATGTAAGGAGACATAGAGTTCGTTAAGTATGTACATAGGTCTAGTAATTTAAAATGTTTAAATTTCAGAATAATCTAAGTCTAATTCGGCTTCTCATATCTCGACTGTGAGCGATTCAAATTTTTGATATGTATCCAGGATCTTATATGTAAATACAAAAATCCCCTTCAAGTACATTTTTCATTTATGAAATGTAGCAGTAGATGATATTTCTGTCCAGACAAGTCAATGCTCTTGCTTTTCAAGTACAAGCAACGAGGTAATTGAGTCTAATTAGTTGATGGTTAGTGTAAAACTAGCCAACTAATAACGATTTCTTTGATCTGGAACAAAAGGATTTTATACTGTAGGTCTCGAATTGTTTGAGATTGAGGCATAGTTGATTAAAATAACACTAAAATGGGGGAACATGTAACATACTTTCTGCCTTATCATTACCAATTAGTTGAGTCTAATAGGTGTGTTAACGGTGAAGGTTCTCCAACCCTTAATGAGAGATCTCAAGTTCGATCCTAGTTCAACGTATCTCTATACATTTAAGATTTTCTGCACCATCCATGAAGCTTGTTTTGGTGCAATGTCCCACATTTGTCTCTCTTTACATATGCAGCAAACATGTACTACGGTGGACAACGCTACTGATAATCTGTCTTTTCAACAGATTAGCTCCCTCATGGGATCATCAAGGATTTCAAACAGAGATAGAATGGATTAACACCGTCAATAATCAAAGTAAAGAAACACAAAGAAGAAATTCTTCACATTGGGATAAAGATTTATATTTCTATACCAGTAAAGATACACTTATACATTTGCTTCAGTGCATCTAAGATACAATATGAGGCACAAAAGGTCACATAGTACTGATTGACAACCTTTATAAAGAGTGAATATCCAAGCAGCTAATATTGGTTTTTCATTGTTGTTTTCATACCTCAATACCGAGCTTTAGCTAGTTTCTTCTGTTGCTTGGCACGTTCAACAGATTCTTGGATCTGTCGGTCATGCTCTCTAATTATTCTATCCACATTGATTGGTTTTGATGCAGATGGAAGTGGACCAAAATATTGATCGTCTTCCACCAAGTCAAGGCCATCTGATGCATGCATTTTATCTGATGGAGAAGGTAATGGACCTGACCACTTTTTCTTTCCTTTGATATCATGAATTGGTTCTTTCCTTATTGCTCTCAGATTATTCCCTTGATTAGGAGTAGCACATCTCTGAGTATAATTCTCTGAGCCCTCTTTTCTGCTGGACACCTGAAAAAATGTAGAAGAGTTTGTTCCTTCATTTATAACACCTCCTGAGACATATTCATTTGTTTTTTCAAGCCTATCCCAGGCTTCTGAATGGGCAATGAGTTGTCTTCTGTCTATGCTACTCTTTAATTCTGCATTAGCTTCAGGTGCTGGAACTGCCCTTACACTTTTATCTCGTGCATAACTCTGGACCCTACTCCCCTCGATTTCAGTCTTTTTTGCATCAATCTCTTTGCTGGGGGGGCATTGTGGCAAACTTGAGGGATCACAAGCAAATGGTTCTGTTGTGAAAAACTCATTCTGAAGAGCAAGAGCTGCAGTCCCTCTATATTCAGCTTTTATGGAAAATAAGGTGTCCATTAGTCCTACAGAAGCTGCAGGAAGATCATGAAAGGTCGTGTGAAGAATCCGTCTATAAGGCACTATTGGCTTAAATATCTTTGCATTGGGCAAATTAGATTGTAGCCAAAAATCATCAGAAGGAGACCACAGAGCTTGAAGATTTTATGCAGTTGCTCAACTTCAGTTCTACCAGGCATAATTGGCTTGCCAGTAAATAGTTCACCAAGTACACAACCAACACCCCATAAATCAACTCCAACTCCATAATAATTTGATCCAAGCAGAAGTTCCGGTGGCCTATAGAAGAGAGTTACAATCCGGCAAGTTAAGGGGATGCTTTGTTCTGGATCAAAAAATGTTGACAGCCCAAAATCTGCAATTTTCAAGATACCATCTTTATCAACTAACAGGTTAGAAGTCTTTACATCTCGATGCAAGATACCGCGGCTATGGCAGTGATCAAGCCCTTTAAGCAGCTGGTTCATCCAACATTTGATTTCAGGTTCAGAAAATTTGACACCTTGTTCTTGAATTGCCTCGAGATCATATTCCATGTAATCAAAAACAAGGTACAAACTAAAGGACATTTTCGTGGTAACTACACCTTCCAATTTGATAACGTTCGGGTGATCACCAAGCCTTCTCAATATAATGATCTCTCTTGCCATAAACTTGACACTCTCGGGATCAAGATTGTCAAAACGAACCTTCTTCAGAGCGACAACCTTATTGAGCAAACAATCGCGAGCCTTGTAGACATTACTGTAAGTTCCCTGGCCAATTTTATCAATTTTCTCAAAAGTATCAGCTCTTCTTGGAAGCCATCCATTTAAAGCATCACCTGCAACTGCAACAAGCCAGTTAGGCCATCCAACAACAACTAGTTCACCTTCTATCCCTTTTGGTACTCCTCTGCTGAGTCTTGGATTCGGTTTCCGTCTCCTGGTGTGAAGGATTTCTTCCTTCTTTTCTGCCACAAATGTCTCAACTACATCTGAGGATACTGTGCCTTCAACTGATTGATCCCTGATAGTTGAAGATTTTCCATGATTGGAGCCCATTGTTTTTCAAATGAAAAACAATCTAAGTCTTGTTTTACATTCAGATAACAACACAAAGTAATTCTTCTTTCCCAAAGCTTTGGTTACATACCAAGAAAACAAACATTTTAGATAAAGGTATGAACTCAAGGGAGTTGACTTCATAAAGGCAATAGTAGTTGTAAACAAAGACTTGGTCCTACCAAAGACTGATGAGAAGTGTCTTCGCAATTTCCTACAAATAATATTGTCCTGTAGCTCATTAGGGAGAGTAAGACAAACTGAGTTTTGTTTGGTATAGGAACTAATACTTAGGTGAGTGCATTTAAGATCCACTGTATTTGGTACCGCGGAAAACATATTTCGAAAAATATGTGTAGAAGAATACATTATTTTATGAAAAATGATTTTCAATATTAAGTTGGTCAGTAGAATTTCTTTTTGAAAAATATCTATGTAATAATGATATCGTTGTAAGCGTATCAATTTAGACCTGGTCATGTCCTACGTGTTAGGGTCCATCTCCAATTGTAGGAAGTGTATATGGATGTGGTCTAGGGTCATAAGAGACCTCTACCACAAAGTCGAGTTCAAAGCTTTCCTATGTGTCATCATAGGTACTAAAAGGGTCACCCGTCAGGCCAGGTTTGGCACAATAGTCCTTTAATGGATCCATGTCAGTCAGTGCTTGTACCCTTGGCAAGGTACAAAGCAATATCCCCCAAATGGAGTACAGGCTGGACTCTGTCTAGCTTAGACGAAGTGTGTCAGTTATTAGAATCTCTCATAATTCAGACTCAAATATTGCATGACCCCGTATTTAGTTTATTCCATACAGTATTGATCATTTACATGTTAATTTCATGGTCATTGCATCAACTTATATATATTAGTTCCATGTTCAGTTTAGCATCTCAAGATCATATCATGTTCAACTTATTAGAATATAATGCATATCTCACATAGTACATTCAAAGTATTGATTGCATACTTCTTATGCCTACATTTTTCATATAATGTAGATTCAACTGCTCACTATCAGGATCCTAGTCAGACAAATTACAGCTTTCAACTTGCAGGTGATGAGTTCTCTTTATTCGAGGACTCAAATCGTTTGTAATTCTTGTATTTTATTTCTATTCATACGTATTGATTAAGGAAAACCGAGGGTCATGTCCCAGCTATCTATATTTAATATTAGTAGAACATTCATATACAATCAATTTGAGTTGTTGCAGGAAGTCTATTTAGTTTCAGTTTCTTTTCAGATTACAATGTTGTAAACAAAACTTTGTTTAGAATGTAATATGAAAAACATTTACTCATTTATGCCAAACTATTAAATAGATACATTTTGATTCTAATCTATAATTAAGTAATTACATTCTCACTTAATTAATAAATAACTTTCAAAAACTCAAACATTTTCTTGGTTATAAATAGTCATTTGATTTGTTCATTCTATATCAGTGAAACAAATTTTCTCTTATAATATTTTTCTTGTCCTTGTTTGTTATCTTTCAGTTCTTCACTATTTTCAGCTAGAGAAATTATCTATTTTCTTATTTTTCCTTCTATTTTCTAAATCAGTAAACTAAATTTTCTGTTATAACTTTTTTCATGTCCTTGTTTGGTTTATCTTCTAGTTCTTCATTCTTTTCCATAAAAGAAATTCTATTCTCATTTTTTTAATGATTTCTTTGTAGTTCTTTTTGTGTTTTTCTATAAGGAAAAATTTAATTTTTTTAATGTCGCTACTATTTTTTCAATTATTATTTTTTAGTTTACTTGATCTTTTTGAAACCTCTACATTAGTTTTAGGGTTTATATTAAAATTCGTAGCTTTCGTAAAGTAAATGTAGATTTCAGTCCTAAACAAGCAAGTTATATTTAATTTCTTTTATTCTTATGATCCTGTTTTGCGTCATAATCACTATATGTACTGCAAGTAAATGATTTACTATATGTGATATTTTTTAGTTTTAGTTTAAGCAAATCTTTTTCAATTTTTTCCACCAAAATTTTCTATGACAGTTTTTTGCTAGAATGATCAGGAAACTTATCTAGAGCACTCAAGTGGAACTGATAGATTTCTTTTCATTATGATTACACAAGGTTGCCCTCCAGAGCAGTCCATATGAGTCCTCTACATAGGTTTCCTGGCCAGTCAGGTGTGAATTCAATAGAATAAATTTAAGTGGAAAAAAATGAAAAGAACCTCTAGAAGAATCATCTTTCCATGAATCAACATGCAGTCCTTCTTACATGCATCACATGCTTTGTTTTTCGCATTCCAAGTCCTCGCTATACAAAGTATGCTTCCCCAACAACTTCTAAATCCCACAAAGTATATGAAAATATCAACTAGAAGATTAAGTTTTGAAAAAATAATACTAATATAAACAATAGATGAAATGGTAGACAAGGCATAATAAGATGTCAAATATTAAATGATGCAACACTATCTAGGCAACTTATTAAGGTTCAATTTGCTGATCCACCACCCTTTTGCAAATTTTCTCTATCATTGTATTTTCAAGAATATATCATATATTCTAGTCTTATAGGAACAAATGGAAAGTTATGGATACTGCTAGACAACAAGTAGAACCTTTAGATGTAGAAGTAGCTAACAAAAGGGGAAAATTGAAATTTCATGCAGATAATAGCTTGGTTCTTTGAATGTAATATCAAGATATAAAAAAATTAATCGAGAACACACCATTCTCCTAAGATCCATTCTATTTTTGTTTCACTAGTCAACAATATAATCACATATTATACACACGAATTATAAAGTCACAATTTAAAATCACTCTTTTAGAAATTCTTCACTCTAAGAAGCGAGTGTTCTTAAGTGTTAGTAGAGTATCATTTCTTTTAGATTGGAGAGAACTCACGTACGCATACATTTTATCCATCAGAACTCACATTTGGCATTAAAAAA
This sequence comes from Solanum bulbocastanum, assembly GCA_037074985.1. NCBI lineage: Eukaryota > Viridiplantae > Streptophyta > Magnoliopsida > Solanales > Solanaceae > Solanum > Solanum bulbocastanum. Next base: position 5,201,399 of record CM073603.1, on the reverse strand, counting down.
TCACATTTAAACACACATGATTAATGATAAAAAAAACAATTATTTGTATTATAATTTTTTGATATCTCTTATACTATCACTAGAGGTGATTGCATGTTGGAGGTGTTCTAGTGTAGATAGGAATTTTATGTTGAACATTATAGATGATATCTTAGGAATCCTTAGGTGACCCATGATACTCGAAGGGTATGATGAATAATGTATAGGTTGAGTCAAAGGGGATAAGTAAGAGTTTTTCATGTGCTCCACTAAATTGGATAAGGGGCCAAGGGTTGGGGTTTTGTTGTTATGAGATCTTAAGAAAGGTGACAAATCAGTTAATAGAGACAGTTGGTAGATTTGAATTATGTATTGTAATCAGTAAGGTCATTCTAGTGTTTGGTAAGATGGATAGGCTTGGGAAGCTTTCATGTGATATGGGGGGGGGGGGGGGGGGTTAGGTTGAGACAAAATTAAGGGGGTTGAATGGATCCTAATGGCGGAGTTGGAAACGGAATGGGGAAGGAAGGTTTGAAATATAGTGTATGGTTTCATGGGTGGTATACTTATTAATAAATAATGTTGTTAAAAGGCCGGGGTAATTGGTTGACTTCAAGTTGTGTGGATTTGGATCGGCCGTTGATGCCTATAAGTACGTGTTATTTGTATTGATAATACTCTTACTATGTCATTTGATATAGTATGGTTGCAGGATCAGTAATGTTTCCTAGGTGACGATGATGGTGATCTCTGACAATTTCAACTCCCTCTCTTCCTTAGCGTGGGAGCTGTGTCTTCTTTTGCTATTTTGTAATCTCTTAGAAGCTCTTGTACTTGTTTAAACTAGTTCTCTCGGAGGGTTCTCTTTGTATTTTTTAAAAAAAGTTTTTCGTTGTAATCAAGGTCGACATTGTTTTTGTTATTTTACTAAGGTGATATATTATGTTTCTGCTTACTTTCTCATTTCAGGTTCTTAAATTGGATGGTGTGGGTTCTCCTATTGAAGTGTTAGAGTAGGTTTCTGTATGACCTCGTAGTTGGTCCTGACAATTTTGTATCAGAGCCTAGGTTATCGATCTCCTATAGTAGAAGAGCAAATGTCAAAGTCCTGCAGATTGGTGTGTTGACATTCACATTTAGTCTTTGTGAAGCTATGAAGCATTGTAGGAAATTATTTCAATTCTTTCATTCTTTTCATGCGGTCTGTTGCTTGCTTGTATGAGTTTCAATTGGTATCTCGACAAGGTAAATTGAATGTTGTTATCTCCGACTAAAATGACACAATAAAGGGCAATGTTCCAGTTGATATCTAGCATTAGAGGATATGTAAATTCATGGTAAGAGGCTAGCGGGCATCCATGAGGCTAATAAAAGGTAATGGACATGACTTGATTTAGTGATGAAGCTTGAGATTGTAATATTATACATTATTTTTCTTGATTGACGACCAATACTAATATCTATCTATCTATCTGAAAGCCTCTACTTAGATGAGTTACTAGGGAAAACCCCAGCTAACTCTAAAATCAAAGACTAATTAACTGAAATAAATATGAAGGTTGTACTTGAAAGTTGAGGACTCACCAAAAGTGCTACTGAGCTGATCAGAAGTCGTACTAACCGCGAGATGGATTATAAGCATCTGAATCTGTATTATAAAATAATATAGCGAAAAGAGTATGTGATCAGTACTTTGAATGTACTAAGTATGAGAGATATGAACCATAATTAAATAAGTTAGACATGTTAAATCCGAGATATTGAACTGAACATGAAACTAAAAAATATGAACTCGTGCAATGACCAAGTAAATCAACATGCAATTGATAGGTACTAAATTGAAATAAATAAATATAAGGTCAATGCAATAATCTGAGACTGGATTGTGGGAGGTACTAATAACAGACATATAACCATGTGAGCTAAACATAAAGTTTGATATATAATTCCTGATGTGAGGCAAAAAATACATATTTTTAATCATTATTCGCCTCACATTTATTATTTATATTTGTCCTTTTTGAGCATGAATTTTATTAATTGTGCTAAATAACGTATTTTATTTGTTGGAGGAAATTGGTGGAAAGATGAAAAAGGTCAGAGCTAAAACGAATTAAAAATGAAAGATTCGGAAATCAAACAGACAACTTAATACATTAAATTGAATATAATAATATTATATATATATGAATTGCACATGAAGGATGAATGTTAACTGCACAAGGACTGCTGCCACGTGTCAGTCTTTGACGGCAGCAGCAACAGAAACAATTGAAGCGCACCGTTGTTCACGCGAAAAAAAAAGAATTCAATTCCTTTTGATTTTGGATTCCTAATTTGATTTGAACTCAGTTATTTTATTTAGGATTTTTTATATCTATAAATAGTCCATAGAAATAATTATTAGAGGAGAGGAATTAGAGGGCATCAAGTAGAAAGTAGTCAATATTTTTTAGGATTCTGTTCTTCTTTTCTTAGAGATTAGTGGCTAAATGTCCTAGTTCTGGGGCTGTAGCTACGGATTGATTGTTGAATATTCCTTTTGATTTTGGATTCCTAATTTGATTTGAACTCAGTTATTTTATTTAGGATTTTTTATATCTATAAATAGTCCATAGAAATAATTATTAGAGGAGAGGAATTAGAGGGCATCAAGTAGAAAGTAGTCAATATTTTTTAGGATTCTGTTCTTCTTTTCTTAGAGATTAGTGGCTAAATGTCCTAGTTCTGGGGCTGTAGCTACGGATTGATTGTTGAATATTAAAGGTTTTAAATTAATTCTTGATTATCATTATAAGTTATTTTTATATTCTTGTTTTAGTATTTTTTGCTTGATCACCATAGAAATAAATCTATTGTTTATTTTTAAAATCGAGAGAGGAGAAGGTAGACAGACCAGGAAATATAGAAAGCTCGATCATCATTGAGTTGATGTGTGTTCAGGAGTGACGCCTGGACGAACAACTTGCTTGGTTACGAAACAAGATGAAATATAAATGCTCGCCAGTTAAGCCTGCTATCCCCGCTCAACGAGTAGTTAGATTGCTAGCTGAAGTAGGCGACTAGAGGTCGGGAGACCTAACTCATACAATTAACCCTGTAAATCAGTAACTTGATAACCGAAATTAGTTCTTTGCTTAAGATATGATACATGAAATCCAATGCATGCTGCAGCCTTGAAATTTTCCAACCATTGTAAGTAATCTTATTATTTTATTCCTGCATTCTTTTCTTTATAAATAAAAATCAAACACTTTTGGCTTTCTTAAATAAATAATCAGACTAGTATTATTTAGTAAATAGTTAATTGACAAGTCCTTTGGGTTCGATAATCTGGTTATTTTAAGAGACAATATATTACTTGCACGATCGCGTACACTTGCGTGTGCAATTGGGAGCAACAATCCCCATAAAAACACTCAATATACCTTGCCATGATATAAAGATTTGATATGAGCTAATGTGGTACCACTACGCTGACGCTTATAAAGGACTAAGGTGCTAGTCCTGATTTGATGGGTGACCCTTAAAACCTATAATGACACGTTATTCTAGGACTTAAAGGATTTGTTCTAAGGGTCTTATTCATAAACTGACATGTGAGCCTTTATTCCTACTCGGTAATAAATAATACTCTCATCTAATTGTTTGTTGATAAACTAATAATGCTAATATTCTGATAATATAGAATAATTCTAGTAAAACTAATAATCTTAATAGCTCATAAGTTCTGACAAACCGATAAAATCTTCATCTAAAAATGTCTTAACTAGTGAGAAATTGATAATCTGAAATATGCAACCCAAAGCAACATAGTTTTGAGCCATGAAATATCTATATCCTGAAGGTTCATGAAAATATTATTTAGAAGTATCGACATATAGGTGAAAACACATAATCAACCTATCCATGAATAAGATAGAAAATATAGTGAAAACCATGTTTTTCATAAGAATCCTAACTTCTGTAGAAATCATTAACTGAAGAACTAGGTTTACTTTAGGACTCAATGGTGAAATGATACAATTGATGAAATCCACATACATGGAAAGAAAACACTTGATGAAATTCTCGAGCCTAAAGTTTGAAGATGAGGAACCCTAGTCCTTGCTTGAGAGAACTCCATATGTATTGTTATGATGATTCTAAGTGTTTGGCGAGAATGTGGATGTTTAGTGTCACGCCCCGAGCCTACACCCCGGACGTGGCTGGCACTCGAGGATCATTTCTGGTTCCAAGAGAACCCTGGCCTGGCTTACTTACTCAGCGGAAGACTTAAAAGCATAAATACAAGGATTCAATGCATCTCTACTCAACTGTTTAACAAAATACTTAGAACGTTCAAAAGTCAAACATTCAACTTGGCCAAAATGGCAACTCAAGTCTTAACATATGAAATAATAATGTAAAGACAACTGATTGCTAACTGTTTATGAAACCTCTAAAACAAAGAGGGATGTCGGGACAGGACTCCCGATCATCCTAATAACTGAAAAGCTAAACAATTATGAAAAGGACTCTCCGAAAAGCAAGGAGGCTCACCCACTGACTCTGAGTGCTCAACTTGATCAAAGAGGCGCTGGATGCTGATCCTAGTTACCTGCGTCTGCATCATAAGACGATGCAGGGCAACTGACATCAGTATATTGAATGTACGAGTATGCGAGTTGGAATGCTAAACATAATATAGGCTTGAAAAGAATCTGAAAGGAACACTTACCTTTACTTTACTCAACTCAAGAACAACTTAACTCAACATAAAACAATAAAACACACGCAATATTTAGAAAGATTTTAAAACAGTAAAAAGCAACTTAGTTCGTTACAAAAATGCAATAACAAACTCAACTTTACTCATGTAATAAAATAATATAGTTTCTGGGGGAGTTTCTCTAACCGACAACCACCACTATGAGCTTAAGTGGTGATAAAGCGTATTGCCCACGCTGCCAGAATTGTCCTTTACTTTGCCGTCATATAGAACTTCTTAACTAAGTGGATTCACTAATCTATGCTGAAAAACACTTAAGGAGTCATCTAAAAAGTATGATCCTTTACTACCCATGATGGCTACATAGTTTATGGAGACTTGAGTTAATATAAACTCACATCCCCATATTGGTGCTTAATACTACTCCCAAATTATACTTAGCTCATATGTTTGTAAATAAAACTTATTTCTTTGGTTTGAGATAATTACTCAAAACTTTAGCTTAAAAGCTCTCTTGGAAATCGGTGTTTCCCTTTCTTGTTCAAATGTGAAAACATTTTAAACTCTTGGGAATACTTAGTTCCCTTATAGCTTTTGGAAAAATGAACTCAACTCTTTTACTCTTTGCTTAACTCGAAACTTAAGTCTTAAAACAAAGTTAAAAATGTTTGTGAAAGACTTTTGAAAACTTTATAAACTTCTGTTGACTTGCTTCTTAACTTCTAGACTTGACTCTTAACTTTCCTTGAATTGAATTATGGATTCAAGGCTCGTGATCTCATGTTTATGACTGATTTCATGATGTTTAGACGTACCTTAAAGTGTTGGGATCAACTAGAAAACATAGGTACGTTGCTAAGGAACTAGTACAAAAAGATGGGAGAAGAACGGGAAGAACTGGTGTCCCTGGCGCTCTGAGAGGCACGGGGTGCCAACCCTTGAAATTCAGAGACCAAGTTGGGGAGCTCTGGCTGGCGTAGCGCCCCAGAGCCCAACATTCAGAGACTGTTTTGGGGGCGCTGAGAGGCGCGACGCCCAGCCCCTTCCTTAGAAAATCCCAAATTTTAGTCTTCATTTTTCAACTCTAAACCCTTTAATTTCACTTGGTTCTTTCCCCAAACACTTAGAATCGACTAAACCCTCAATATATGAAAGATTCAATTTTAATCAATCTCAAGAACTTCAACAAAAAGAACCCATAAGATTTCAAACGAATTTCATCAAGAACTCATATGATTTACTTTCAAATCAATATAACTTTGCTGAATTGAATTATGATTGGTGCGTGGGTGAACTAACCCAACGCTATGTGATCTCACATACCTCGTAGGATTGAATCCTTGGCGAAATCCACAATTAAACTCGAACGTTCTTGACGATTCTTGATTTTCCTTCTCTTTTCTCCTCTTTTTTCTTTTCTCCAAGCCCTAGCGTGAACTTCAACTTTTCTGAACTGAATAAAACTAATTTTACCCCAATTAAACTTCTAAAAATGAATTAAAACAATTGGGTAAGGAAAATACTAAAATACCCTTCTAAATCCGGATTAAACTTTCCTTATCCAAACAACCCAACTTCCAAAGGGCGTATCTCACTCATATAAATTTGGAATCGTGTAAACTCGACGGTGTTGGAAAGGTAATTCAACGATATTTCCTACGGTATCTGGAAACACACATAACTCATCCTGAGCTAGGAGTTATGGTTGTTTGAAGTTGAACAAAACTCAACTTATCCTAACTTAACAAAATTTTCCAGATTTTCATTTTTTCCAAAAACGACTATATCCAATTCTTACCTTCTTCCTAGTTATTTCAATTTGCAAGATGTTACATTTAGTCTACTAAATTTTCCTTACATCACTTAGGATAAGCTATAATATCATGGTTTAGGAATTAAAAGAGTGGAAAAAGATCAAAACAACCTTAAGTGAAAAGCTTTCAAAACATTCCACAAGGCAATCTACCAACTGTGGTTTGAACTACAACCCATAGACCCCATCCGTCAGATTTAGTGTGAAATTTTAAGTCTCCTTTCTGCAGGCCCAATTTTTTACCCGTAGATTGGTTTACGACCCATGGTTGAATCTTACATAAACAATGAATCTTAATTACATGCTCTTTAGAGACTGCTTGAGTAATGTATGTGTTAGCGATTTCCAAAAAGTTCAGGAGATGAACTTGTAGGTCTTCGTAAGGTAAATATGTGAACTGCTCGCCTATGTCTAGAAGTTAAACCATGTTCTCCTTCAACATAACAAACTTTACAATATTGAAATTTACATTGCTAATGAGTGATACTGCCACATCACGTACTGCCATTAGGGTTCAATTTAAATTTTCAAAAATCTAACCCAAAAAACCAAAATCACTCTCGAATACCTCAAGACCCAAATAACTGCTCAACTAAGTCACAAATTACCTTCCAAACCCAACAAAACTGTTGAAATTTGATTATGAGTTATTGACCTGAATTGTTGACTTTGGTGAATCCTTAAATTTTCAAAACTAGAAACCCACTCATTACTCATCTGATCACCTTAGACATCGTGTCACGCATCCTCATATGTCACAAATATTTAAATGACATTCTTTGTATGCTTTTTCAATTTTACCTTTACTATTTACTTACTAATGATATTTGGGCCCCTAGATTTTTTAGTAGAATAATTATAATCTTACCATTATTTTCAATTGATTTCAGTGTGTAATACGCAAAATATTTACTCATTTATGCCAAACTAATTAATACATACATTTTAATTATCAAACTATAGTTAAGTAATTAGATTCTCACCTAATTAACATTAAATGTTGATTTTGGTCAAAATTGAAATTTTCAAAATTGAGAAACCCCCTTATTACTTGTTTGATCACCTTAGAAATCATTTCACTATATCCAGAAGTCACAAATATCATACAAAAGCTCTAAAATTGATAAAATAGAAAAAAACATGCAGAAAAAACAAAACGACCAAGAAGGTTGTTATAGTTATGCTGGTTTTTTTTTTTTTTTACATAGAATTGTAAAAAAATAAAAATAAAATTCAAGATAAAATACATATTATAAGTTTTTATTTCAGCATGTCTCCTTAGTTCATATTTAAGAATTTCATCAAAGTTCTTTGTATGCAGTGTAAATATTCCAATATTAATTTTTTATTGTAGAACAATTGTAGTTTTACCTTTACTATTTTCTTACTAATGATATTTGTGTCCCAAGATTTTTGAGTAGAATAATTATTGTCTTACCATTATTTTCATTTGATTTTGGTGTGTAATATGTAAAATATTTACTCATTTATGCCAAAATAATATTTAGTTACTAAACTATAATTAAGTAATTAGATTCTCACCTAATTAATAAATGACTTTCCAAAACTCAAACATTTTTTTGGTTATAAATAGTCATTCCATTTGTTCATTCTATACCAGTGAAACAAACTTTCTCTTATAATCTTTTTCATGTTCTTTTTGGTTATTTTCCAGCTCTTCACTTTTTTCCTCAAGAAAAATTATCCTTTTTCCTTTTTTTTTTCTTCTGGTTTCTATACCAATAGAACAATCTTTTTGTTATAATTTTTTTCCTAATGTCGTTGGTTATTTCCTAGTTCTTCACTCTTTTTATTAAGAAAATTTATCTTTTCTTCATTTTCTACATTTTATTTTTTTATAGTTTCTCTATAGATCCTTTTATGTCTTTCAATGACAAAAAGAAAAGTTAAATTTTTTATGTTGATTGTTTCTATCTTATGCTTATATTTTTGCAATTATTATTTTTATTTTCTTGATCTTTTTAAAAATGATACTTTTATTTTGGAGTTTAATTTAAAATTTGTCTCTTTTGTAAAGTAAATGTACATTTGAGTATCAAATTCTATTGCAAATATAGCAAATTCATGTGGTGTTTCTTAGTTTTAGTTTTTGCAATTTCCTTTCCATTTTTTCCACCAAGGTTTTCTATATCAGTTTCACACCGGACTGATCAGGAAATTGATCTTGAGGACTCTATTGGATGTCTACGCAGGTTAATAATGTGCAGCCATAGTGCTTCACTTTTTATTCTCCGTAGACGTCCAATTGAGTCCTCTAGATCAATTTCTTGATCAGTCAGGTGTGACATTGTTAGAACAAACTTAGGTGAAAAAATTGAAAAGAGATTGGAGAAATTAAAGAGGAGGGAGGGGGTACAACAACTCTCGTATATCAACTTTAAAACCAATCTATACATTGAAAATGAGTACTATAAACTAAGTCGAGAAACCAAACATACTCAAAGAAACACACTTTACCTGAACTCGTATGCAATGTTCGTTACTCATTACTTTAAAGAAAGAATGAGCCCTCTTTCTAAGATATATTCAATATGTAGTTCTTCTTAGATGTATCATATGTTTTATTCTCGCATTTCATCTCTATTAAGCAAAGATTTGTGTAAATGTAGTAGCTTTAGATTGTGTATCTAATTTTGTGAGAAATATAATATTCTATGAGATATTATATGATATATTATAGGAATAAGATATTCTCATAATATCTTTAGAAAATATTTTAGGAGTAGGAGGTTCAATCCCGTGTATATATATTCTTATTTTCTGGAATGAGAAAGGGGGTCAGATTCTTCAAAAACTAATCACAGTTTTTATATAGTATTGAAGCCATGGAAGGGGATGAAGATCACAAAGAAATGAACCAACCAAAAAGAAAATCTCACCTTACGATTTGACTTCAAACGACAACCCAGAAAACTTGATTATGCAAGTACAACTGCGAGGAAAAAATCATGAAGAATGGGCTTATGCAGTTCATGATAGTATCATGGATTCAAAATACCATCGAACCAACATGCTGTCTACTTTTTTTTAATACAGTAGGAGATGGTGAATACCATCACTCATGCAAAGGAAGAAAGAGGTGAGGTCATCGGACTTGCAATTCAAACAAATAGCAGGACAAGTGGACGTGGAGAGGTGAAGGACAAATCAATGAATTGTACTTATTGTAAACATTTTTGACATGAAGCAAATTTTTATGACCGCAAACTGTGCATGATGGACTTGCGTGAAGTGGTTGGATGTCATGTGGGACTTCTAGAAAGACAACATACAATATCTACAAAAGAGGGATCTGTAAAACTCAGCGAGAACTTGAAGCTTGAAAATGTTCTCTTTGTGCCTCGTTTAAAATGTAATTTAATTACCATATCACAATTGATAGATGAAGTCGATTGTATTGTTTAATTTACTAAAAATTTGTGTATTATGAAGGGCTGCACTTCGAGGATGTTGATTGGTGCATGTGAACGAAGGGATGGACTCTATTATTTTTGAATGGTACCACAAGCTATGGCAACAAAGAATGGGGCAGACTCACTTGATCTTTGGCACAAACGTCTAGGTCATCCTTCTTTAAGGGTTACTGAGTTAGTTTCCAATGCTATTCTCACTAATGACCGTGAGATGATGAATAAAACTTGTGATGTTTGTCAACGAGCTAAGTAGACTCAAGATAGGTTTCCTTTAAGTGAAAATAAAGCTTGTGACAAGTTTTAAATCGTTCTTTGTGATTTATGGGACCCATACAAAAATCTATCGTCATATGATTCTTCATATTTTCTAACAATTGTAGATGACTATTCCCGTGCAGTATTGATATTTTTGTTAATTGATAAGAAGGAGGTGTCACACATGATGTTGAATTTTCTTGCCATGGTGGAAAGACAATATAATAAACAGGTTAAAATTAGTTGAAGTGATAATGAGACAAAATTTACTTGCATGAAAAATTATTTTCTTGAACGGGAAATTGATTTTCAAAGTTCTTGTGTCGAAACCCCACAACAAAATGGTAGGGTGGAGAGGAAACATAGGCACACCTTGAATATAGCACGAGCACTACGTTTTTAGGGGCATCTTCCAATTAATTTTTGGGGAGAATGTGTGTTTGCTGCAGGTTACTTGATTAATTGAACTCCTTCTTTAATTTTAAATGGAAAAACTTTGTATGAAATTTTGTACAAAGAGCCTCCTTCTTATGAGAACTTGAGAATATTTAGTTCAATGTGTTATGGTCATAATCAAGGGAGAAAAGGAGATAAATTTACAAGCAAGAGCCGTAAATGTATTTTTGTTGGGTACCCATATGGGAAAAGGGGTTGGAAATTATATGACCTTGAAACAAACGAATACTTTGTTTCTAGAGATGTTGTATTTTTTGAGAATGAAATAAGTTCCTAGTTCTTATGATAATATTGAAAAAGTTATTGTTGATAATAGATCTGTTGATGGTGATTTTGAGGGAGATAAAAGAGTTGAGCATGGCAAACACCAAACAGTGATTAATATGTCTGATTCACAAGTTAATGAGGTGCAAGATGCTGAAGAAATTGCGGAAGGAGACATTTATAGTATCCAAGAGATAGAGGGCAGCGAAGAACAAAATATTGAACCTCAATTAGGTCATGGACATCGAATAAAACAACAACCTACTCACCTATGCGATTATGTTAGTAATACCATTAGAAAATTGAGTCCTTCTACTAGTTCATCTGCTACAACGTATACCTCAGGTACGCCTTACCCAATAACACATTATGTGAATTGTGACAAAAAAATTTGCGGTATCAAAGTTTCTTGTAGCTATTACTACAGATCATGAGCCATCATCCTTCTCAGAAGCAGTGAAAGATTAAAGGTGGAGACAAGCAATGCAGATTGAAATTGAGGTTCTTGAAAAGAATGAGACATGGGTAATTGAAATATTACCATCCGAAAAGAAAGCACTCAGGTGCAAGTGAATTTATAAAATAAAATATCATTTCGATGGTTCTGTGGAGCGACAAAAAGCACGACTAGTAATATTTGACAACCATCAAAAGAGGGAATTGACTATAATGAAACCATTTGCTCCAGTTGCCAAGATGGTTATAGTGCGGCCATTTTAAGCTGTAGCTGCAAAAAATTAGTGGAAGTTGCATCAAATGGATGTTCATAACGATTTTCTTCGTGGAGACCTCCAAAAAGAATTATACATGAAAATGCCTCCAGGCTTCAAAGTACAACATTTTGATATGATTTGTAGACTGCAAAAATCACTGTATGGTTATAGTGCGGCCATTTTAAGCTGTAGCTGCAACAAATTAGTGGAAGTTGCATCAAATGGATGTTCATAACGATTTTCTTCGTGGAGACCTCCAAAAAGAATTGTACATGAAAATGCCTCCAGGCTTCAAAGTACAACATTTTGATATGATTTGTAGACTGCAAAAATCACTGTATGGATTGAAGCAGGCCCCAAGATGTTGGTTCGCAACGTTATCAACTTCTTCGTAGGAGTATGATTTCATGCAATCCTACTCTAACTACTCATTATTTACTTTATAAAAGAATGATATACAACTTAATGTTATTGTTTATGTGGATGACTTGATAACTTCTAGAAAAGATCGTAGTGCCATCCAAAAATTCAAAACTATTTGAGTGATTATTTTCACATGAAAGATTTAGGCGTTTTGAAGTACTTTTTGAGCATCGAAGTTGCGAGGAATTAGAAGGCATATTTCAACATAAGTATGCTTTGGATATTATTTCTAAAGTTGGATTACTAGGAGCCAAACCTGCAAATGTTCCTATGGAATCAAACCATAAGTTAGCACTAGCGGAAGGAAGTCCACTTGCTAATCCAGCGAGGTATCGACGATTAGTAGGTTGTCTCATACATTTGTGCTTCACTAAACCAGAGTCGTCCTATTGTATGCATGTACTATCTCAATTTATGCATTGCACACAAGAAGAACACTGGGAAATAACACTACAAGTTGTTCTATTTTTGAAAGGAAAACTTGGACAAGGTACCTTATTGCTTAGTGTATGTGATTTAAAGCTATATGGATGGTGTGGTTCAGATTGGGCAGGTTGTCCTTTAACACGACAATCTCTCACTGGGTGGTTTCTTCTCTTAGGCAATTCACCAATATCTTGGAAGACTAAGAAGCAACAAATGGTGTCTAGGTCATCCGCAGATGCTGATACTGCACTTGCTCTTATTTTTGTTGAGTACAGGGCATCTTCGGGCGGCTATTGACAGACCTCGCTTAGAAGATTAGTGACCATTTTCAAACTCAAGGGTGAGCTAGTTCTTTCGGGCTGCTATAGGTTCTCTTTCGTCTATGTCCACCATTTCGGACTTAGACTTTTCAAGTTAGTTGATTAGTTCATTAGTTAGGGTTGTATCCCTTCTTGTTTAGACTTATCGAACTTTAGATGTTTTTGGTACATTGACTTTCATGTTCTAGGTGTATTTTTCCACATTGTTAGTTTTTAGATCTTTTGAAAGTTTATGGGAACTTCAGTTTTTAGATATTATTCATGTTTTCGTATCCTTAAATGCTTTAGATATTGGTTTAGTTGCTTGGTTTGGGTTGTAGTAGTGATTCTCCCACCGGAAGGTTAGTGTGGGTGCCAATCACGACGGTCTGGGTTGTGACAGTATGCAACCAAATCTTTAGGAAATATGGTTGTATTTTCCCTTAGATTGGTTTTCATTTGGGAAACTATGGACAGTTATAGTAGAATATTTTCAACTATAAGAGATGAATTAGTTGAAATAACAGAAGCTTCGAATGGAGTTGAGACATTTACGGTAGTAGAAATCTTTCATACCAGAAGATGGAAACCCTAATGTCAATGCGAGATATGGTAACAACACTCATTAGCAATGTTAATTCTAATATTGTGAAGTCTGCTATTATGGAAAGGTGGATGTTCAAGCAGAACATGGTTTTACTTCTGCACTCAATCGGGAAGTTCACATGTTAACCGTATAAAGACCATCAAGTTCATCTCCAAATTTTTTTAGGGATCATTTACTTAGAAAGACCAAGAAGGTACTTGCATATTCTTTTATAGAAAGACTTGACATTCACTCAAATATATTCTTATATTCAGTTGTATGTTGTCAGGCATTGGAGAAAACTTATGATGAGCTCGTTAGGCAAGTAATCCAGGACGGAAAATAGATTCAAGCATACAAGCATAATTGTCAATCATGATTCATGCTCACTATATTTTTGATAGGACAACCATAATCCCAAGATTAACATTCTGAAGAAATGATACTCTTCTGACCAACACTTAAGAACACTCCCTTTTTAGGGTGAAGAATTTTCAAGAGGGTGGTTTTAAACGGTGATTTAATAATTCATGTTTTATAGCATGTGATTATGTTGTCGACTAGTGAAACAAATAGAATGAATCTTGGAAGAAGGACGTGGTCTCGATTGATTTTTTCTTTCAAATACCTATTTTAATTTATTTTTTTATATCTTTATACTACATATCAAGATGCAAGTTATGTGAAATTTCAATTTCCTCATTTGTTATTATCTGCTTCTACATCTGGAAGTTCTACTTGTTGTGTAGCAGCATGCATAACTTGCATTGGTGCTTATGAGACTAGACTACATGGTCTAATCTTGAAAATACAAAGGTTATCGAGAGAATTTGTAATAGGAAGATGGACCATCAAATTGAATATTTATAAGGTTCCTAGATTGTGTTATATTAGTTAATTTTTGACATCTAAATATGCTTTGTCTGCCATTTCATCTGTTGTTTATATTATTATATTTTTCTTAACGTAAACTACTACTTGGTATTTTCATATACTTCGTAGGATTTAGAAGTTGTTAGGAGAAGCATCCTCTGTATATATGGAGGAGATGAAATGCAAGAATGAAGCATGTGATGCATGTACGAAAGACTACATATTGATTAGTGGAAAGACGATTCATTATTTCTTTAAATTAATGAGTAACGAATATTGCATACGAGTTCTAGTAAAGTGTGATTCTTTGAGTATGCTTGGTTTCTCGACTTAGTTTATAGTACTCATTTTCAATGTATAGATTGATTTTAAAGTTGATATATGGGAGTTGTTGCACCCCTTCCCTCTTTAATTTCTCCAATGTCTTTTCAATTTTTTCACCTAAGTTTGTTCTATCAACGTCACACCTGACTTATCACGAAACTGATCTAGAGGACTCAGTTGGACGTCTACGGAGAATAAAAAGTGAACCACTATGGTTGCACACTATTAACCTGCATAGAAGTCGAATAGAGTCCTCAAGATCAATTTTCTGATCAGTCCGGTGTGAAACTGATATAGAAAACCTTGGTGGAAAAGATGGAAAGGAAATTGCAAAAACTATAACTAAGAAACACCACATGAATTTGCTATATTTGCAATAGAATTTGATACTCAAATGTACATTTACTTTACGAAAGTGAAAATTTTTAATTTAAACTCCAAAATAAATGTATCATTTTCAAAATGATCAAGAAAATAAAAATAACAAGTGCAAAAATATAAGCATAAGATAGAAACCATCAACATAAAAAATTCAACTTTTTTTTTTGTGTCATTGAAAGACATATTAGGATCTATAGAGAAACTAGAAGAAAACAAGAGTTAGAAAAAGAAGAGAGAAGATAATTTTTTTTAATAAAAAGAGTGAAGATCTAGGAAATAACCAACAACAATAGGAAAAAGATAACAACAAAAAGTTTATTTTAATGGTATAGAAACTAGAAGAAGATAAAAAGAAAAAAAGATAATTTCTCTTGAATTTGTTTTTTTTTTTTTAGAATTTTATTTTTTTAAAAACATAGCTATAACAACCCTGTTGGTCGTTTTGTTTTTTTTTCTGCTTGTTTTTTCCTATTTTATCCATTTAGTAGCTTTTGTATGATATTGTTATCTATGAGGATGGGTGACACGATTTCTAAGGTTATCAGATGAGTAATGAATGAGTTTCTCAGTTTTGAAAATTTAAAGTTTGACCAAAGTCATCTTTTAGGTTAATTAGGTGAGAATCTAATTATTTAATTATAGTTTGAAAATTAAAATATCTGTATTTATTAGTTTGGCATAAATGAGTAAATATTTTACTTATTACACACCAAAATCAATTGAAAATAATGGTAAGGCAATAGTTATTCTACTAAAATATCTGGGGACCCAAATATCATTAGTAAGTAATTAGTAAAGGTAAAACTAAAGTAATTCTACTACAAAATTTTTAGTATTGGAATATTTACAAAGCATAAAGAACATCTTTTAAATATTTTTGACCAATGGGGATGGGTGACACGATTTCTAAGGTGACTAGACGAGTAATTAGTGGATTTCTCAATTTTTAAAATTTAAAGTTTGACCAAAGTCAACAATTCAGGTCAATAACTCATTATCAAATTTCAATAGTTTTGTTAGGATCAAAAGGTAATTTGTGACTTAGTTGAGCAGTTTTTTGGTCCCGTGGCATTCAAGAGTGATTTGGGTTTTGGGTAAGATTTTGAAAGTTTAAATAGAACCCTAATTGCAGTACATGATGTGGCAGTATCACTCATTAGCAATGTAAATTTCAATATTGTAAAGTCTGTCATTACGAAAAAGTGAATGTTGATGGATAACATGGTTTAACTTCTACACATAGACGGGCAGTTCACATGCTTACCTTATGAAGACCTACAAGTTCATCTCCTGAACTTTTTGAAAATCGCGAACACATACATTACTCAAACAATCTTTAAAGAGTATGTAAGATTCATTGTGATGTAAGGTTTAATCATAGGTCATAATCCAATCTACGGGTCATAAATTGGGGTTGTATAAAGGAGACTTAAAATTTCATCCTGAATCCAACAGATGGAATCTACGGCCCGTAGTTCAAACCATGGCTTGTAGCTGGCCCCGTGGAATGTTGTGACAACTTTTAGCTTAAGGTTGTTTTGATTTTTTCCCAAGTTTTTAAGTCCTAAACTATGATGTTATGGCCTATCCTAAGTGATGTAACGGAAATTTTGTAGACTAAACATCCACATTCACGCCTAACACTTAGAATCATCATAACACTACATTCAGAGTTCTCTCATGCAAGAACTAGAGTATTCATTTTTTTTTCAAATCAGAGTCATTTAATAATTTTTGTTCATATTAATATATCAGAATAAGGCAAAAGTACCCCCCTAGACTATGACCGAAATACCAAAGACACACCTTAACTAAATTAAGGTTCTATTAACCCCCTCCCCCCGAACTCATTTTTTTTGTAATTTTGTACACTGTTTTACTTACTTGGTACACTCCATGACTCCACACAATTGAGGCGCGTGAGACATATTTGAGTGTCACGTAAGCCAAAAAGGTGTACAAAAATACAAAAAAAGGGGTTCGGGAGGGGGGGGGGGGGGGGAGGAGTAATAGGACTTTAGTTTAGATAAAGTGTCTCTGGAATTTCGTTCATAGTCTAGGGGGTACATGTACCTTATCCCTAATATATCACATGTTTGGACCTAATATCATAAAAATGTAACTCAATATTAATTTTAATTACCCAACCAAGTCATGTTGTCTAACTTTTGTAGGTTCATCGAATGTCTAATCATATGACATACAATAAAGACATTATTTGAATAGGTTGATAGTTCACCTATTTCAAATTGCATTTTTTTGTTGAATAGTTTGAGATACTTATTACAATGTGATTTTGACATATATAACTCACATCGAATATAATGTTTTCAGGGGATTGACGTGCAAAGTATGTGTCCAAAACTAGTTTTCATTTAAGTACCAAATTGATTATTTCTAGGAAACATCTAGGACACTTCATTGTTTACAAAGTCAACTATTATTGCTTTATTAAGTCAACTCTCTAGATTTGTTATTTGAATTCTCGTACTTCTATCTATGAATGTTTATTTTCTTGGTATGCAACCAAATCTTTAGGAAATTAGTTTGATTCTCCCTTAGATTGGTTTTCATTTGGGAAACTATGGACATTTATAGTATAATATTTTCAACTATCAGGGATGAATCAGTTTAAATAATAGAAGCTTCAGATGGAGTTGAGACATTTACGGCAGAAGAAATCTTTCATACCATAATATGGAAAACCTGATAGTAGTACGAGATGTGGCAGTACCACTCATTGGTAATGTTAATTCCAATATTATAAAACCTTCTATTATGGAAAGGTGGACGTTGAAGTAGAACATGGTTTAACTTCTACATACAAGCGGGAAGTTCACATGTTTACCATATAAAGACCCTCAAGTTCATCTCCAGATTTTTTAAGACATCACTGACTTAGAAAGACCAAGAAGGTACTTGCATATTCTTTTATAGAAAGACTTGGCATTCACTCAAATATATTTTTATATTCAATTGTATGTTGTCAGGCAATGGAGAAAACTTATGATAAGCTCATTGGGCAAGTAATCGAGGACGGAATGTAGATTCAAGCATACAAGCATAATTGTCAATCATGATTCATGAACAACTTCAACCAGCTCACTAAATTTCTGATAGGACAACCACAATCTCAAGTCTAATCAGTATTACTAGCTCGGTTGTTTTGTGAAGTGTGCGGTGGAGACCTCTGAAGAAATGATACTCTTTTGACCAACACTAAAGAACACTCCCTTTTTAGGGTGAAGAATTTCCAAGAGGGTGATTTTAAATAGTGACTTAATAATTCATGTTTTATAGCATGTGATTACGTTGTCGACTAGTAAAACAACTAGAATAAATCTTGGAAGGAGGATGTGGTCTCGATTGACCTTTTTCTTTCAAATACTTATTTTATTTTTATCTATTGAGTTTTTTTATATCTTTATACTACATATCAAGATCTAAGTTTTTTGTCATCTACTTCTACATCTACAAGTTCTACTTGTTGTATAGCAGCATGCATAACTTGCATTTGTGCCTATGAGACTAGACTACATGGTCCAATCTTGAAAATACAAAGGTTGTCGAGAGAATTTGTAAAAGGAAGATGGACCCACTACATCAAAAATGATCTTTAGCGGCAATTAATTAGCAATTGCCGCTAAATATTTATTTTTAGCGGCAATTAGCAATCTTTGTATATGTCCCTAAAGGCTTTAGTGATATTGAATCTAATGGCACTTAACTAATGCCGGTAAAGACTTAAGCACTCTTTCTTAATGTGTTTATTTATTACTACTAAAAGTTGTTGTTACTGTAGTGACCATCAAATTGAATCTTAATAAGGTTCCTAGAGTGTGTTACAACATTTAATTTTTGACATCTTAATATGCTTTGTCTACCATTTTATCTATTGTTTATATTAATATAATTATTTTTGTTAACATAAGCTACTACTTGGTATTTTCATATACTTCGTAGGATTTAGAAGTTATTGGGGAAGCATCCTCCATATATGGAGGAGATTATAAAAACAATGATTAGTGTTTGAAGAATCGGACCCCCTTTCAAATTCTAGAAAATAAGAATATATACACATGTGATTGAATCTCCTACTCCTACAATCTTTCCTAAAGATAATTTGAGAATATCTTATTCCTATAATATATCATATAATATCTCATAGAATATTACATTTCTCACAAAATTAGATACACAATCTAAAGCTACTATATTTACACAGATCTTTGCTTAATACCCCCCTTAAGTTGGTGCGTGGAGATTTTGAATGCCCAACTTGCAAAGAAGGTAGTCAAATTGATGCTTTCCTAATTCTTTTGTAAAAATGTCAGCGAGCTGCACTTTAGAGGAAACATATGTTGGATGAATGTTGCCCATCGTTATCTCATCTCGAAGAAAATGACAATTAATTTCTATATGTTTCATCCTTTTATGAAATACTACATTCTTTGCTATATGCAGCGCTGACTGACTATCACAATATAGTCTTATTGGAGTAGGATGTGTCACCCCAAGACCGGACAAAATTCCCTTTAGCCACTTTAATTCTTAAGTTGTGGTGTTCAGTACACAACCACAGTGTACTGGTAGGATCACACGGCTATCCTACTAAGTGTAACATAAGCAAGTCAATACAATATTATAATCACATGCATATATCGAACATATACAATATCATCAATATTTACGAACAAAGAACAACTTTACATTTCTCAAAATACACAATTATGACAAATCATTGTTCCATTCATTGAACCCAAACCCAAACCCAAATAGTTAGCATACCAAAAACGTGGTACCTGATCCAATGATTATGCCGGAACGTGGCAACCGATTCCATAATTATGTCGAAACGTGGAAACCGATCCAAGTTAGTTATGCCGAAACGTGGCAACCAATCCATTCAACACACCACAATCACAATCACAAGTATATCCTTAAGATCATACAAGTAAGTCATGAATTCATGGTAACCATCATTCATCTATCTAATTTACAACAAGTGTGATCAGTAATGCAATATTCATATACATACATGTATCATAATGAAGCAAGAACAAACGTACATCACACAATCATAGAATCACAACCATCACTTACCTCGAAACAAGCTTGAAACCCTAAGAAACTTGATCCTTCCCTTTCCGAATTCGTTCCGCTTGTTCTTGGTCTATAAACAATCAATATAATACGGGAATCAATAAATAATCACTAATTACTCGGATTACTAACAATTCTAACAACCCTAGATCATACCCATGATCCCAATTATCACAATTAGGGTTGTTTCCACCATAAATTCTAGATCAAAACCCTCCCCTATCGATATTTACCCAATAGATTACGTTTTACGAATCAAAAAATGGGTTCGGGGAGTTAAAAGCTTACCTTTGGCCTCAAGAATAGTGGAAAACTGTCAAGAGTCGCCTGGGGTTCGTCCCTTAGATCTAAAAATCAAAAAGTACAGAATAAAGTCATTTAGGGGTTTATTTGTGACTTTAAGTCGCGTCTGGCCCGCCACAGCGGTCCTCACTCGCTACAACGGCCCCGCTAGAGCGATAATACCCAGCGCCAAAGAGGCTTGCATGAAACAGTGAGCTATTTTAATAATTTCAAGTCCCCCATTTCACAATACACCCTGACACTTAGAAAATCCCCTTCACGCTATGATCGATTCCAGGAGTTTTACTCGCCCGAATTCAATTTCGTAAAGTCGTATGAATTCCTTAACGACTTATCTAACTACTCATGCAATCAAAATCATAATTAAATCACCCGATTGCTACCATATTTCCCTACACCTCAACTTCGTCCAAATCTGGACTAGGTTGGGAAATTCCAAATTACTACGAAAAAGTTCTCCGACCCAAAATTTTTCCCCGTTGGCTTTTCTACAACGACAGAACCCGATCGTTACACATACCAAGAAAATAAACATTCATAGATAGAAATATGAGAATGCAAATAACAATCTAGGGAGTTGACTTAATAAAGCAATAATAGTTGGCTTTGTAAACAATGAAGTGTCCTAGAAATCATCATTTGGTACATATATAAAAACTAGTTTTTAACACGTGCTTTGCACGTGAATCCCCTGAAAACATTATATATGATATGAGTAATATATGTCAAAATCACATTGTAATTAGTATCACAAACTATTCGAAAAAAATGCAATTTAAAATAGATTAACTATCAACCTATTCAAATAAAGTCTTTATTGTATTTCAAATGATTAACATTTGATAAACCTGCAAAATTTGAACAATATGACTTGATTGGGTAATTAAAATTAATATCGAGTTACATTTTTACGATATTAGGTCCAAACATATGATATATTAATAAGAACAAAAATGAATACGCAAAATTGATTAAATGACTCTAATTTGAATAGAAATGAATACTCTAGTTTTTGCTAGCTTAAGAGAACTCAGAATGTCTTGTTATGATGATTCTAAGGGTTAGGTGTGAATGTGGATGTTTAGTAAAAAAAAATTCCCTTACATCACTTAGGATAGGCTATAGCATCATGGTTTAGGAATTAAAAGAGTGGAAAAAGATCAGAACAACATTTAAGTGAAAAGTTGTGAGAACATTCCACGGGGCTACCTACAAACCGTGGTTTGAACTACCGCCCGTAGATTCCATCTGTGGGATTCAGGGTAAAATTTTAAGTCTCCTTTCTACAACACCAATTTACGACCCAGAGATTGGTTTACGTCATGTGATTGAATCTTATATACTCTATAGAGACTGCTTGAGAAATGTATATGTTAGCGATTTTTAAAATGTTCAGGAGATGAACTTGTAGGTCTTCATAAGGTGAACATGTGAACATCCTGCCTATGTGTAGAAGTTAAACGATGTTCTCCTTCAACACCCACTTTTTTGTAATAACAAGCTTTACAATATTGAAATTTACATTGCTAATGAGTGATGCCACATCATGTACTGCAATTAGGGTTCGATTTGAACTTTCAAAATCTAACCCAAAATGCAAATCACTCTCAAATGCCTCAGCACCCAAATAACTGTTCAACTAAGTTAAGAATTACTTTTCAAACCCAACAAAACTAGTGAAATTTGATTTGAGTTATTGACCTAAATTGTTGACTTTGGTCAAACTCTAAATTTTCAAAACTGAGAAACCCACTCATTACTGTTCGATTACCTTTGAAATCATGTCAAGCATCCCCATATGTCACAAATATTTAAAAGACACTCTTTGTATGCTTTGTAAATATTCCAATACTACTGTAGTTTTACCTTTACTATTTACTTACTAATGATATTTTGGTCCCTAGATTTTTTTAGTAGAATAATTATTATCTTACCATTATTTTCAATTGATTTTGGTGTGTAATATGTAAAATATTTACTCATTATGCCAAACTAATTAACCTTAAATGTTTATTTTGGTCAAAATTTAAATTTTCAAAACTGAGAAACCCGTTTATTACTCATTTGATCACCTTAGAAATCGTTTCACTATACCCATAGGTCACAAATATCATACAAAAGCTACTAAAATTGATAAAATAGGAAAAACACGCAGAAAAAACAAAACGACCAAGGGGGTTATTATAGTTATTCTTTTTTTTTTTTTTTTTTACATAGAATTGTAAAAAACAAATTAAAATTCAAGATAAAATACATATTATAAGTTTTTATTTCGGTATGTCTCCTTAGTTCATATTTAAAAATTTCATCAAAGTTCATTGTAAAAATATTCCAATATTAATTTTTTATTGTAGAACAATTGTAGTTTTACCTTTACTATTTACTTACTAATATATTTGTGTCCCAAGATTTTTTAGTAGAATAATTATTGTCTTAACATTATTTTCATTTGATTTTGATATGTAATATGTAAAATATTTATTCATTTATGCCAAAATAATATTTAGTTACTAAACGATAATTAAGTAATTAGATTCTCACCTAATTAATAAATAAATTTCCAAAACTCAAACATTTTTTTGGTTATAAATAGTTATTCCATTTGTTCATACTATACCAGTGAAACAAACTTTCTCTTATAATCTTTTTCATGTTCTTGTTGGTTATTTTTCAGTTCTTCACTTATTTTATCAAAGAGAAATTAACTTTTTCTTTTTTGTCTTCTTCTAGTTTCTATACCAGTAAAACAATCTTTTTGTTATAATGTTTTTCCTGTTGTTGTTGGTTATTTCCTAGTTCTTCACACTTTTTATTAAGAGAAATTATTTTTTCTCTTCTTTTTCTACCTTTGTTTTCTTATGATTTCTCTATAGATCTTTTTATGTCTTTCTATGACAAAAAAAGTTAAGTTTTTTATGCTTGTATTTTTGCAATTATTATTTTTTTTTTCATCTTTTTTTAAAATGATACATTTATTTTGTAGTTTAAATTAAAATTTGTCACTGTTGTAAAGGAAATGTACATTTCAGTATCTAATTCTATAGCAAATTCATGTGGTGTTTCTAAGTTTTAGATTTTGCAATTTCTTTTCTGCTTTTTCCACCAAAGTTTGCTACATCAATTTCACCTAGACTGAGAGGAACAACTCAAAGACTAAGCTAAGGAAACAAGTTTACGACTGTATCCGGTGAGTTCTGAATGGTACAATCTTATATCATCATATCATGTATATTATTAAAACTGGGAAGCTCAAAGTATAAAGCTGTATTACCATTTTGTCCTTACACTAAATCATAAAATTATAAATCATTTAATTAATTAAATATTAAATATTAATGTATCTATATTTATTTGAAAAAATGAAAATGTATGTGAATAAAATTATAGCTAAATCTTTTCCACTTCTGTAATTTGAATAAATTAATGTAGTAGAGTACTATTTAACCTCGTGAAAACGTTTTCTTTTTATATTCCAAATTGAATTCACTGAAGTAATTAGTATGTTATTGCATTGGGAAAATTAAAAAATTATTTGAAGTCTTTGATGCAATTATATTCACTATCAATAACATTATAATACTATTTACTTAAATATTATTTTCACTAATCTTTTACTCTTCTTTATAGTTTTATATTTTTTTATTTGCATTGAATATTCACTAATCGCTATCATAAACCTTATTTAATTACATATTCAATTTCTACGCGTAAATCCATAGGTCTTATACTTTTTCTAATTATAACCTCTAAATATTAATTTAATACTTTAATATATCTTTTTTATCTATATAAATTCATCTTCTTGGTTTCATGAGACCTAATCCAAAGTTATTCATTTCATTCTACAGTTGTTTACTCCCTTCTTTATTCAAATAAGGCGAAACATCGTGGTAACTAAAAAAATAATCAATTTTAAAAGAATTTAAAGAATAAAACAATTTTAAAGGGAGTCGCTACCTAATTTAAGGAAAAACTAAGAAACCAATTAATTAATTAATTAAATAAAAAATATTTACGAAACCAATAGATTCTTGTTTAAACATTGTGATTGAGTCTCTTGAAGTTGTGGGTCAATACTGCCAGAATATGAAGCTTGTTGTTTTAAAAAATTGTGCACTCCTTGGGAATCTAGGAATTGCGGGTCTCTTTTCTTCGGCTGGTCATGTTTTAACAAATGGAGCTTTACTTTTGTTAAAAAAGCTGAAGAAAAGAGATCCACAATCCATGATCCCCAATGAGTGCACAATTTTTAATACGGCAAGCTTCAGATTCGGGCAGTATTGACCCACAACTTCTAGAGACTCATTCCCAATGTTTAAACAAGAATCTACTTGTTTCGCAGACATTTTTTTATTAATTAATTAATTTCCTAGTTTTTTCTAAAATTAGGTGGTGACTCCCTTTAAAATTATTTTATTCTTTAAATTCTTTTGAAATTGATTATTTTTTGAGTTACCACAACGTTTCGCCTTATTTAAATAAAATAGGGATGTAAACAGAATCGTAACTTCACTGGGACAGTAACGTGGGAATGACGAGGATGGATTTTGTTTTTTGGTTTGTCGGAGTTGGTGGTGGAATCGTTATTTGTGACTTTATTGGAAGTTTCCTGCTACTATTCTACTAACCCATGTTCAGATTTACAGTTGATTGTTTATAAGAAATTACTTTTAAACATTAAAATACACTCCTTATGTGGTGTTTTCTTGGCACATCTTTAACGATTTATTTGTAATTGTTGCATTTTATTACTTATTACAAGCATATTATCATAGAATTTTAATCGTTCTAACAAATCAAAAATAAAATTACATGAGGCACACGTGCAACACACATGCTCATAGACTAGTATATAAAAAAGAGGATCCTATGCCTGGTGATGTAGCACTCTCTAAGACAACGAGAAGACATTTTATTTTTTCACCTTTTTATTCCGTCTAAAATTTAAAAAGTAAACTCAATGTTGATGGATCTATAGAACGATTCGTCTTTCCCTTAGAGTCATTATCATTTTCTTTAGATGTTGATCCCTTCTCAAGCCTTGCACGCGTTACAACTTTGAGGATCATGACACCATGCTCTAGGATTAAATCCTGCATTTCGTCTGAGCCATCTTTTCTGCTGAACACCTGAAAACATGACACTCTCAGGATCAAGATTGTCCAAACAAACCTTCTTCAGAACACCAATGACAAATCAAGGGAGTTGACTTCATAAAAGCAATAATAGTAGTAAATAAAGACTTGGTCCTACCAAAGACTGAAGAGAAGTGTCTTAGCAATTTCCTAGAAATAATATTGTATTGTAGCTCATTAGGGATAGTAAGACAAAATGAGTTTTGTTTGGTATAGGAACTAATTCTTAGATGAGTACATTTAAGATCCACTGTATTTTGGTACTGTGGAAAACATATTTCAAAAAATATGTGTAGAAAAAAACATTATTTTCTTGAAAAATGATTTCCTATATTAAGTTTGGTCAGTAGAATTTCTTTTTGAAAAATATATATATTAAGTTGGGCTTAATTTCTCTTAAATTCTATCCTCTCCTTCATCTTTGACACCAAGGTATGTTCCTCCCATGTATCAAGTGTTTCTAAACAATATCAGTCTCTAATCACAAATTCCTAACAACATTATAACATTAAATCCTCTTCCCATATCTAGTGAAAACTAGAACTCATCTCAAGGTTCAAGTAGAGATTTTTGAGATTTAAGGTATGTGAGATTTCATCAATGGATACTATTTAACCCATTGAGTCCCAAAGTAAACTTTGTTCTCCATTATATTCTTCTACAAAGTTTAGGGTTTGCAATCTCAGGCATACTACTAATCGGTTATTTGGCCTGATCGAGCAACCTATGAACAGTTGTCGCCTACATAACCTACCTCCCAGACCAAGGGAAGAAGGTATCAGATCGCTTTTGAGAGCCCTTTTGTGAAACCAGTTCCTTTACTCTTTTTGAATGAATTACAGTCAGTAAAGTAATCTGGTGGAAGGGGTCCATAGAATAAAAATTGGCTTCTTTTTCTTTTTCTTTTTTCTATTTTTCGTTTTAGAATAGAGAAAGAGTCGAAACTAAGGGTACGCTCTCTAGAAGATTTTCTCGAAGCTTTTTGGTCGCCTGCTATCTTGAAACCTCTTTGCTTGCGGGGGCAGGAGTGGAAAGAGCGCTTCGCGAAAGAATCGTGTGGCGCGGTGAAAGGTTTCCCGTTGAGGTTTTCGACCCTCCAGGTCTCCACCTACTTGTGGAATAGGGGGGGTTCCTTGATATTAAGGTGTCAAGGCTGTCGAAGAAGGCCACAGGTGGAAGCAACCGATGCCTTGATCATTCAATTGACTCCTTGCTGCCAGTCCGTGCTTGCTGTCATGCTGGCAAAAGCAGGGGTTTCGGTCGGTTTTACCTACTATTGGATTTGAACCAATGACTCTCGCCGTATAAAAGCGATACTCTAACCGCTGAGTCAAGTAGGTCAAGCTGAGTCAAGTCACCCTATAAGAGAAAGCCGCGCAACCAAAGTAGCCCTTACTATACAAGGGGGGCGGAGCGCTAAGAAAGAGAAAGTGTTATCACTATACGAAATGAAGCAGCGGCTAGCACGCTAAGCTAAGATCAACCAATGTTTGAACGCGGAGCCTTTCTTTCTCGATCGTCTGTCTTAATAAGCGGATTCCGATTCATGCAGTCCTTCTCTGCTGTATTGGTCTTTTCACTCCCCACTCTCCACCATAAAAAAATCTTTCCACTATATCTCAGGAGTAGTCAAAGGAAGTACGGCGGGTCCGAGTAGGAATAAATTAACTAAGAAGTAGGGCATACAACAATGGATCAATTCATTCAACAAGATCTGTTCGGATCAGACCAGGATGAATGGGATTGGTCTGACCTCTCGCTCGGATGTAAGACTCCCGCCGCTGACAGATTTCAAATAAATCTCCTCTGTACTTGAACTTGATTCTTTAAAGCCGGGAACTCCATTCAATTAGCCGGGCATAAGCCTTAGTCGACCTCCGGAGGACAACAATTTTCTTTTCCAATCTGAGATTCTCTTTTTCATTTTCTCCAGGGGTCCCATACCTTCAAAAGAATAAGGCGGAGGAAGGGCTAATTCTGGAAGATAGTAGGCCCTTTTTTCAGAATAATCAATTAGGTTATCATCCTGCGCACGTCTCGAAAAGACTTTGGTATTTTTCTTTAAACTCGGGTCCCTCTTAAAGAGGACGAAAGAGGAAGTTTCTGAGTTCTATATAAAAAATTCTTGTCCGCCCCAGTCACTAAACCTAGCTCACCAAGCCTTAGGAGTGCTCCGCCGTGGGCCCTTTTGGGGGCCAAATACCTCCGATCTCTACTGTAGGTGCCAAAGAAGAATGAGAAGAAGCCCGAAAAAGAGCAAAAAAGAACATAACCTCCGAAACCCAGTCCGTATTAAGATAAAGAAAACGAGCAAACCCTTCAACCAGAAAACGACCCCCTAAAAAGCAGGATTTATTAAAAAAAGCAAGGAAAGGCGTCTTTCTATATTCAACTTAGAACCAAGATAGAAAGTAAAGAGGAAAAGGCATGACCAGAAGAAGTGTGTGAAATAAGTGAATTTATCCAGTTGAGGCATTCTTGATTGATTGAGACAAAATGATTCCCTCAATACAGCTTCACTCCGTCAAGCCTGTACGAGTAGTGAGTTCCCCAGGCGCTATGAAATGGGGGTCTTTCCTTCGCGTCTATTGCTATATCTCCTTCCTGATCCCCCCCGGAATCACGAAGGGAGTGAGAAGATATTCCAATGGGCACCCTTTCGAGAAAAAGAAAAGTCAACTGGCACCTTCTTAAAGCGCCTGCCCGGCTTTCAGGTCACGGGAAAGCAGCTAAAGCTGATGAAACTCGGAGAATAACTTGGTTTGTTGTGGAATACTAAACGCTAGAGGAGTTGGTGATTTGTCACCAGGCAGCACATTACACATTAGCAGATGGATGCTATAAATTCCTCCGAAAAACAGTTGCACCCCCGGATATGTATGTTGGGAGAACCCCATGATCCTTTCGTGTGGAAGGGAAGGTGCGGAGCGAAAAGTATGGACTTCCTTATATTTCAGTTCCTCTCATGGATAGTCTATGAATACATGTTTTCCCATATAATTAGTATTGTTTCTCCCAATTGCACAGGCAAGTGTATGTGATTGCGCAAGTAAATATAGTGGCTCTTAAAAGAGCTGGATTATCGAACCCAAATGACTTGTCGATTAACTATTTTACTAAAGTATACTAGTCTAATTATTTATTTAAGAGTGCCAAAAATGTTTGATTTTTATTTAAATACTAAGAATGCAAGAATGAAATAATAAAATTACTTGCATTGATTTAGAAAATTCCAGGGATGCAGCATGTATAGGTTTCATGTATCACATCTCATGCATGTATTAACTACGATTATCAAATTACTAATTTACAGAGTTGATTTTATGATCATGGTCTCCCGACCTCTAATCGCCTACTCCAATTAGTTGTCTAACTACATTGTTGAGCGAGGATAGACAGTACTAATTGGCGAGAATTTATATTTCATCCCGTTTCGTAACCAAGCTAGGTGTTCGTCCGGGCGTCACTCCTAAACACAAATTAACTCAATTTAATGGAAGATCAAGCTTTCTGTATCCTTTGGTCTATCTACCTTAGCGTCTCCCGATTTTAAGAGTAGACAAGAGATTTATCTTATGATGGCCAGTGAAGAAATGCTAAAACAAGAATACAAAATTAATTTAAAGTGATAACCAACATTAATTCAAAACAATTGATGTTCAACAATTACCCGTAGCCACAACCTAGAACAAGGGTCTTTAGCTACTAATATCTAAAAAAAGAAAGAAGAAGAAAAGAACCCTAAAAAGTTTTGACAATTTTATACTTTGATGCCCTGTAATTGATCTTTCCTCCAAAATAATTAATTTTGTGGACTATTTATAGATATAAAAAGTCCTAAATAAATAACTGAGTTCAAATCAAATTCAGGAATCCAAAACCAAAAGGAGTCGGATTCCTTTTTTTTCCGCGGGAACAATGTTGCGACTCAATTGCTTCTGTTGCTGCTGCCGTCAAAGACTGACACGTGGCAGCAGTCCTTCGGCAATTAACATTCCTCCTTCAAGTGCAATTCATATATATAATATATTATTATATGAATTTAATTCATTAAGTTGACTGATTGATTTCCTTTTTCAACTTTTCATCTTTAATTTGTTTTAGCTCCTAACTTCTTTATTTTTCTACTAATTTAATACAAATAAAATATAATACTAAACATAATTTATAAAATCCGTGCTTAAAAAGGACAAGTATAAATAATAAATATGAGACAAATAATGATTAAAAATATATATTTTTGACCTCACATCAAATATCTTTATATAGACATGTTGCATCAACTCTGAGAATATAGAAATTCATGCCTTTGGACTTGTGCTATTTATTTGCATATTATATATAAATTGTCATGATTAGTTGTACTTTTCATAGAGGTGGGTTATGAACACCCGATCCCCTAGTATTTCCGTAAATTTATAGTTTTATACTCAGTCTTTCAGTTTCATATGTTTAAAAATGCTTTCAGATAAAATGTCTATCTTTCATTCTCAGAGTTAAGTATTATTTAGCTACTCAGTTTATCAACATAATTAGTTTGGAGTATTACTTACAACCGAGCGGATGTAGGGACGAAGGCATATTCATCAGTTAGTTTGAGACCTTTAGTAGCAAACCCTAAGTCCACAACTATGTGTCATCGTAGGTACTAAAGGGTTACCCGTCAACTAGGCTTGACACCATTAGTCCTTTTGTACATCAGTTTAGTGGATTTATGTAAGTCAGTGTTTGTACCCTTGTCAAGGTACAAAGCGCCCTTCCAAATGGGTTACATATTGTCTAGCTTAAATGAAGTATGTCGGTTATTAGTATCTCCCATAATTCACACGCCTTTCCAAATGGGTTACATATTGTCTAGCTTAAATGAAGTATGTCGGTTATTAGTATCTCCCATAATTCACACTCAAATATTGAATGACCCCGTATTTAGTTTATTCAATACAATATTGATCATTTACATGTTTATTTCTTGGTCATTGCATCAACTTATATGTATTAGTTTCATGTTCAGTTTAACATCTCATGATCATCATGTTCAACTTATTAGAATATAGTGCATATCTCACATGCTCAGTACATTCAAAGTATTGATCGCATACATTTTATGCCTACATTTTTCATATGATGTAGATTCAAGTGCTGATTATCAGGATCCTAGTCAGGCAGATCACAACTTCCAACCAACAGGTGATGAGTCCTCTTTATTCGAGGATTGAAATCAGTTTGTAGTTCTAGTATTTTGCTTCTATTCATGCGTATTGATTAAGGGAAGCATGGGGTCACGCACTAGCTATCTATATTCAATATTAGTGTAGCATTCATCGACATCCAATTAGATTTGTTGAATTAAGTTTCAGTTTTTTTTCAAATTACTGATGTTGTAAACAAAATTTTGTTCAGAAATATGTATCGAACCAGTTTATTTCATAATTATGCTTCCACTTAGTAATTTTGACTCTTATACATGTTTATATTTAGATGTTCATGACTAATGCATATATCAATGGTTAGCTTTGGACGACTTGTACTTTTAAGCACTGTGCTATGTTTAGGGTGTAGTTTCTAAGTGTGATAATTGTGTCTATCCTATCAGAAATTTAGTGAGCTAATTGAAGTTGTTGTTCATAGTTGCCAATTATGCTTGTATGTTTGTCATCATATCTACTTCATACAACCTAAAGCTTTTTTTCACTATAATCATACTTGAATCTCCATTCCATTCTTCTTGATTATTTGTTGCCAACTAATTGAGGAGCACAATAAGCTCATCGTAAGTTTTCTCCAATGTCTGACCACCTATTCCTCAATATTTGAAAATCTTTGAATGAACTTTAAAACTTTGTATAAAAGCATGTGCACTCCTACTTGGTCTTGTGATGATGTGGACAATTAAGAAGCAACCCATTAGACTTTTCCTATGCTTGGGGTTCGGTTTAAACTTTAAAAAATCTTATCCCAAGATCCAAATCACTCTCGAATGCCTCGAGACCCAAAACCAACTGCCCAACTATGAATCACCTTCCGAAGTCACTGAGCTATTTACCTGAAATATTGACTCTTGTCAAACTTTAACTTTCAAAATTAAGAAACTCACTCATTACTCTTCCGATCACCTTAGAAATTGTGACACCCATCTCCGCATGTCACAGATATCATACAAAAGCTATTGAAATGGATAAAATAGGAAAAACACGTAGAAAACACAAAACGACCATTATTGTTGTTACAATTCTTTTAGAATAAAATTATTTTGAAAAATATTTCAAGATACAAACATTATATATAATTTTTTGTTTGAATACATGTCTTTAGTTATTCTACAAAGAAAACTAACATATTTAGAAATTATATCAAAGTTCTTTATATGCATTGTAACAATTCCAATACCAAAAATTTTATAGTAGAAAGATTATAGCCTTATCTTTACTATTTTTTTCCTTACCTTTACAATTTACTTACTAAAAATTTTCGGATTCTAATATTTTTTAGTAGAATAATTATTGTCTTACCATTATTTTTATTTGTTTTTGGAATGTAATATGAAAAATATTTACTCATTTATGCCAAACTATTAAATAGATACATTTTGATTACTAAACTATATTTAAGTAATTACATTCTCACCTAATTAATAAATAGCTTTTCAAAACTCAAATAATTTTTTGTTATAAATAGTCATTTGATTTGCTCATTCTGTACCAGTGAAACAAATTTCCTCTTATAATATTTTTCTTATCCTTTATGGTTTTCTTTCAATTCTTCACTATTTTCAACAAGAAAAATTATTTTTTTCTTATTTTTCCTTCTATTTTCTAAACCAGAAAAACAAATTTTCTGTTATAACATTTTTCATGTCCATGTTTGGTTATCTTCTAGTTCTTCACTCTTTTCCATAAGAGAAATTATATTCTCTTTTTTTTTTTTTTTGTGTGATTTCTTTGTTGATGTTTTTGTGTTTTTCTATAAGGAAAAATATAATTTTTTTTTTGTTTATTGTTTTTGTCTTATGCTAATATTTTTTCAATTATTATCTTTTAGTTTTCTTGATCTTTTTGAAATCTCTACATTAGTTTTAGGGTTTAAATTAAAATCTGTGGCTTTTGTAAAGTAAATGTAGATTTCAGTCCTAAACAATCAAGTTATATTTAAGGGAAAAGGGTCTGAAAAATATTCCAACTTTGGTCGAAATTGCTGTTATGATACCAAACTTTATGGAGGACCTTTTACCCCTTGTACTATTTAATAGTGTATTTTAGAGGTATAAGTGGCACGTTACTATTTATAATTATGAAATATTTATGTTGTTCACGTGGGCACATATATACCTTTAAAATACATTATTAAATAGTGCAGGGGGTAAAAGGTCCTTTCCAAAGTTTGGTATCGTTACAACAATTTCAGTCAAAGTTCGGATATATTTCAGACCTTTTTCCCTATATTTAATATCTTTTAGTCATATGATCTTGTTTAGCCTCATGCATGATTACTATATGTGCTGCAAGTAAATGATATATGTGATATTTTTCAGTTTTTCCACCAAAATTTGCTATAACAGTTTTTTTGCTAGAATGATCAGGAAACTTGTCTAGAGAACTCAAGTGGAACTGATAGATTTCTTTTCATTATGGTTACACAATGTTGTCCTCCAGAGCCGTCCATATAAATCCTCTACATAGGTTTTCTGATCATTCAGGTGTGAAATCGATAGAATAAATTTAAGTGGAAAAAAATTAAAAGAGCCTCTAGAAGAATCATCTTTCCATGAATCAACATGCAGTCCTTCTTACATGCATCACATGCTTTGTTTTCGCATTCCAAGTTCTCACTAAATAAAGTATGCTTCCCCAACAACTTCTAAATCCCACTAAGTATATGAAAATATCAAATAGAAGATTAAGTTTTGAAAAAATAATACTAATATAAACAATAGATGAAACGGTAGACAAGCCATAACGAGATGTTAAATATTAAATGATGTAACACTATCTAGGCAACTTATTAAAGTTCAATTTGATGGTCCATCTCCCTTTTGCAAATTTTCTCTATCTTCGTATTTTCAAGAATATATCACGTATTCTAGTCTTATGGGAACAAATGGAACATCATGCATGCTTGCTAGAGAACAAGTAGAACCTCTAGATGTAGAAGCAGCTAACAAAAGGGGAAATTGAAATTTCACACAGATAATAACTTAGTTCTTTGTATGTAATATCAATATTTAAAAAACATAAATGAGAACACATCATCCTCCCAAGATCCATACTATTTTTGTTTCACTAGTCAACAACATAATTACATTTTATATACATGAATTATAAAGTCACAATTTAAAATCACCTTTTTAGAAATTCTTTACTCTAAGAAGGGAGTGTTCTTAAGTGTTAGTTAGTAGAGTATCATTTTGATTGGGGAGAACTCACATATGCATACATTTTATCCATCAGAACTCACATTTGGCATTAAGAAAATTAGATTTAAACATGCATGATTAATGATAAAACAAACAATTATTTGTATTATAACTTTTGATATCTCTTATATTATCACTATAGAGGTCATTGCATGTTGGAGGTGTTCTAGTGTAGATAGGAATTACATGTTGAACATTGTTGATGATATCTTAGAAATCCTTGGACGACCAGAGATGCTCGAAGGGTATGATGAAATCATGTATGGGTTGAAGCAAGGGGGGTAAGTAAGAGTTTTTCATGTGGTCCACTAAATATGCCAAGGGGCCAAGGTCTAGGGTTTTGTTGGTATGAGATCTTAAGAACGGTGACAGACCGGTTAATAGAGATAGTTGGTAGATTTGAATTCTGTATTGTAATCAGTATGGTAATTCTAGTGTTTGGTAAGATGGATAGGCTTGGGAATCCTTCATGTGATACGGTGGGGGAGGTTAGGTTGCGACAAAATTAAGGGGGTTGAATGGATCTTAATGCTGGAGTTGGAAACGGAATGGGGAAGTAAGGTTTGGAATAAAGTATATGGGTTCATGGTTGGTATACCTACTAATAAGTAATGTTGTTAAAGGGTCAGGGTTGTATGACTTCAAGTTGTGTGGTGGATTTGGGTGGGCCGTTGATGCCTATAAGTACATGTTATTTGTACTGATACTATTCTTACTATATCATTTGATATACTATGGTTGCATGATCAGTGATGCTTCCTAGGTGACGATGATGGTGATCTCCGATAGCTTCAACTCCTTTCTTACTTAGTGTGGGAATCGTCTTCTTTTACTTTTTTGTAATCTATTAGAATCTCTTGTACTTGCTTAAACTAGTTCCCTAGGAGGGTTCTCATTGTATCTTTTTTTAAAAAAATTCATTGTAATCAAGGTCGAGATTGTTTTTAATTTGTTATTTTATTAAGGTGATCTATTATGTTTCTGCTTACTTCCACATTTCAGGTTCTTTAATTGGATGGTGTGGGTTCTCCTATCTAAGTATTAGAGTAGGTTTCTGTATGACCTGGTAATTGAGTCGTGAAAAGTTTGTATCAAAGCCTAGGTTATTGGTCTCCCAGTAGAAGAGCAAATTTCAAATAGAGTCTTGCAAATTGGTATGTTGATGTTCATATTTAATCTTCGTGAAGCTATGAAGCATTCTAGAAAATTTTACCAATTCTTTCTTTTCATGCGGTATGTTGCTTTCTTGTATGGGTTGCTATTGGTATCTCTTGATTCAAATTGGTATCTCGACAAAGTAAAATAAATGTCATTATTTCCGACTAAAACTATTACGATCCAAGGTAGCGCCTAGGCGTAACATGGCGTATAAGACCCCGAGAGGCCTCATACAAGCCACTTGGCTTTCAATATACAAGATAATATAATAAAAGATTAAAAATACAGTTTCAACATATAAAAGTTTTATAGAGAAAACAGAAGTCTAAACATCATCTCAAAGACATCTAGTACATAAGAGTTTATCAGGGCATAGCCCGTACATCAAGTTCCAAAACTGAAAGTAAAGACAAAAGGGGAAAGTCAAGCTCGGTCCTCGGGTGATGTGGAATCACCAATCTCCAAGCTTCTATATGAGATACCTAGCCACGTTATGTAAGGTCAGACCCTACATTTGGAAAAAATGTAAGCAAGAGTATGCATTAGTACAAAATATGTACCAACTATGATAGCCATGTATAAAACATTCGAATACATACTTAAAGAGAGATATATTTTTCAAGCTATGCAATGATCAAGCTAAAGCGTGAAATAAGAGGTTAAATACATAAATCATAAAACATGGGCAATGCCTATAATCATCATCCTAAAACACATATGAAATACTTCTTGAAGCAACCTTAGTCCATCATAGCTTGCTTGTGATATTAACATGGAATACGGTGTCTCCCACACCGAAAAGGGTTTTCCTACTTGCCAAGGTAAGGACCATGTATTCTAGCTTATGTGGATCCACTAGCTAATGTCTATCTAGACAGTCCTATGTTGGCACATAGTTATGGGACACGGGTAATCGTAACTTGTCCACTCGGTACTAAGCTTAACTTCCATGGAATAGTTCTTAGTCATATTCATCTTATCTTTTAAAGGAACATGGGTAATCACCTCTTGTCCTTACATCATGTGACATGGGTGATGCATCTTGTCTTTCATTAGAGATCATGGGGTAATCGTCGCTTGCCTCATTCCTAGAATAACTCCTTACTTTAATTCATTATAGGTGAGAAGACCTTTCAACCTTAGAAATTTTTATCTGAGAAAACCTTTCACATCCATGCATAAAGTAGTTATGTGAGCAACCCTTTCACAATAATTAACTACTATTACAACATATATGCTTTTATTTCACAAGCAATCTACACCATATCTCATCAATTTCATAAGAACATGTATAGTTTCATAATTCATCTTTCATAGTTCAAAATCCACTTTCAATCATCAATATCTAGAAAACATAGGTTAGACATGGGTTCACGGGGGTTCATCTTAAAATCATGAGATTATATCAGTTCATGTATAAAAGTTCGTAAATTGATTAAGTAAATCAACATTGAAAAGAACCAAAGACATGGAAGAAAACTCTAACTCAATTGGGGAATTCTAAGTTTGTAAATTGGAGAATTTAGGAACTCTATGGAGGAAAGGGCTCCGTGGATGAAAACTATCATACCTCAATGCCAAAAGCTTAACTTCAATGGTGGAATTGGAGACTTGACTTGCTAACCCTAGCTTTCTTCTTCAACTTCTAGAGAGAGAAATATTTGAGAGGACGACTTTTCTTTTTTTTGGAATTTGAAAGAATGATTTCAGTTGGGGAGATTTAGGGGTTAAAACACTTACATAGGTATTTAGGTGAAGGGAAAAACGACATAGTATTAGGCAAGAATACTTAAGAAAAGACCCAAAATTCCTTCTTATAATAACTGTCGACACCATCGATGGTGGCGACCTACGGTCCGTCGATTGACCTATGGACCGTCCTGGTTGACTGTCGATGGTTTCAGAGACTTGATCTCTGCGCCATTGGATGATGGGACCCATGTACGGTCCGTGGATCAAATGATGGACCATGCATGACCTTTGTGGTTCAGTCGATATTTTCTTTAAAAATTCTATCAAGTTTGAGACTCACCTACAAGACCTACCTATGGCTCGTGGATTGGATGATGGACTATCCTGGTGAACCGTAAAAAAAGTATTGAACTTGACATTTTAGAAAAACTAGACTGGCCTACCCACGGTCCGTGTGTCAGACAATGGATCGTTAGTGGCGTCCGACTGTTCTGGCACCACATTTTCTGAAGGACTAAAATTTTCTCTTTTCCATATCCGAGTGTTAGATAAAAGAAACAAGAAAGGGCAAGGTTCCAGTTGATATTTGACCTTAGATGATATGTAAATGCATGATAAGAGGCTAGCGGTCATCCATGAGGCTAATAAAAGGTAATGGTATCATACCCCGAGCCTACACCCTAGGCGGGACTGGCACTCGAGAACCATTGTTGGCCTTAAGGGAACCCTTGACTTGACTTACTTACTTAGTGGAAGACTTTTACTCAGCAAAGATGAATCTATGTAATGAACTAGAATGTTACAAAGGAACATTCAACTGGCCAATAAGGCAAACTCAAGTCTCAACATAATAGAATGAAAATGAAAAGACTAAAGAACTAACATTTGACTATCTATGAAGCCTTTAAACAACTGAGATGGATGTCGGGACAAGACCCACGACCACTACTAAAAAAACAGTGAATTCCGACCTAAAAATACCGACCTCCGGAGGTCGGTATTCCTTGTAATTCCGACCTAAAACCGACATCCCAACTTAGGTCGGAAAAAGCTTGGTCGCTATTCAATACCGACCTCCGGAGGTCGGTATTTACCGACCTCTCGAGGTCGGTTTTTATTTTAAGTCGGAAAATTCATTAATTTATTTTCCGACTTCCGGATGTCGGTATTTGTTATTTTTAATATATAAATTCCGACCTCCGGAGGTCGGTATTTTTATTTTTCTATTTTTCAAATTCCGACCTCCGGAGGTCGGTAATTTTATTTTTGTATTTTTCAAATTCCGACCTCCGGAGGTCGGTAATTTTATTCTTTTATTTTTTAAATTCCGACCTCCGGAGGTCGGTATTTTTATTCTTTTATTTTTCAAATTCCGACCTCCGGAGGTCGGTAATTTTATTCTTTTATTTTTTTAAATTCCGACCTCCGGAGGTCGGTATTTTTATTCTTTTATTTTTCAAATTCCGACCTCCGGAGGTCGGTATTTTTAGTTTTGTATTTTTAAAATTCCGACCTCCGGATGTCGGTAATTTTATTTTTCTATTTTTGAAATTCCGACCTCCGGAGGTCGGTATTTTTATTTTTTTACTTTTGAAATTCCGACCTCCGGAGGTCGGTATTTTTATTTTTTTACTTTTGAAATTCCGACCTCCGGAGGTCGGTTTTCCGCTATAAAACTGGCAGCAAATTGCTGTAATTATAATTTCCACCTGCATATTTATACCAAAACAGCCCAAAGAATATAAACTTCATCCAACCAAAACAATACAATATTTTCAACATACACATTAAACTATTTCAAAATAAACTTTATCCTACTTCAAAATACAATCAAACAATTCCAAAATATAAAAGTCTAAAATGTCAAATAGATACAACTACTCCTCATCACCCTGATCACTCTCTTTATCAGAATTATCATTCTCATCACCCTCTTGATCAGATCCATCATTGCTGGCAGGACATGGAGGAAGAATATTTCCTGATTCAAAAAGAAAAGTAAGTTGGGCTTGAAGCGCTGCATACCTCTTGTTCTCTACCTCTTTTGCTGCCGCAACTCCTCTTCTCTCTTCTTCTCTCTTTCTTCTCTCTTCTTCTCTCTTTCGGCTACAGCAGCAAGCTCGGCATTGAGATAAGCTATCTTACTCTCCATTGCAGATATTGTCTCTCTATCCCCGCCATCGAAGCTTGAGGATGATGAACCACAATACCAAGACTTCTTCTTCTGATACGCCTTTTCTCGATAGCCGTAGACTGAACCTCTAACATTTTCACAATTAACACACGGACACCTAATCAATCTTGAAGTTAAAAAATCATCAAGTGTCTTTGCATGATTTATAAATCTAGTGACACCTTCTGCGAATTCTGGAATCATACCCGCTCGACCAGGATTGTTTCGATTATACATCCAACTACGATCAGGATCCATCTACACAAACAATAATGATAATTTTGACATTATTTATTTTAATTTATTTAAACAACTAAACAACTTTTTAACTTTAACTACATTAGTTTTGATTTAATTCCAACAACTAAATTCACCAACTAAACGACATTATTTATTTTAACTTGTTTAAATAACTTTAAAACTTTTTAACTTTAACTACATTAGTTTTGACTTAATTCCAACAACTAAATTCACCAACTAAACGACATTATTTATTTTAACTTGTTTAAATAACTTTAAAACTTTTTAACTTTAACTACATTAGTTTTGATTTAATTCCAACAACTAAATTCACTAACTAAATCACATTATTTATTTTAACTTTTGTAAATAACTTAACAACTTTTTAACTTTAACTACATTAGTTTTGACTTAATTCCAACAACGAAATTATCTAACTAAACCACATTATTTATTTTAACTTATTTAAACACCTTAACAACTTTTTAACTTTAACTATATTAGTTTTGATTTAATTCCAACAAATAAATTCACTAACTAAACCACATTATATATTTTAACTTGTTTAAATAACATAACAACTTTTTAACTTAAACTATATTAGTTTTGACTTAGTTCCAACAACTAAATTCACCAACTAAATGACATTATTTATTTTAACTTGTTTAAATAACTTTAAAACTTTTTAACTTTAACTACATTAGTTTTGATTAAATTCCAACAACTAAATTCACTAACTAAACCACATTATTTATTTTAACTTGTTTAAATAACTTAACAACTTTTTAACTTTAACTACATTAGTTTTGACTTAATTCCAACAACTAAATTCTCTAACTAAACCACATTATTTATTTTAACTTATTTAAACACCTTAAAAACTTTTTAACTTTAACTATATTAGTTTTGATTTAATTCCAACAAATAAATTCACTAACTAAACCACATTATATATTTTAACTTGTTTAAATAACATAACAACCTTTTAACTTTAACTACATTAGTTTTGACTTAATTCCAACAACTAAATTCTCTAACTAAACCACATTATTTATTTTAACATATTTAAACACCTTAACAACTTTTTAACTTTAACTATATTAGTTTTAATTTAATTCCAACAAATAAATTCACTAACTAAACCACATTATATATTTTAACTTGTTTAAATAACATAACAACCTTTTAACTTTAACTACATTAGTTTTGACTTAATTCCAACAACTAAATTCACTAACTAAACCACATTATTTATTTTAACTTATTTAAACCCCTTAACAACTTTTTATCTTTAACTACATTAGTTTTGATTAAATTCCAACAACTAAATTCACTAACTAAACCACATTATTTATTTTAACTTGTTTAAATAACTTAACAACTTTTTAACTTTAACTATATTAGTTTTGACTTAGTTCCAACAACTAAATTCACCAACTAAATGACATTATTTATTTTAACTTGTTTAAATAACTTTAAAACTTTTTAACTTTAACTACATTAGTTTTGATTAAATTCCAACAACTAAATTCACTAACTAAACCACATTATTTATTTTAACTTGTTTAAATAACTTAACAACTTTTTAACTTTAACTACATTAGTTTTGACTTAATTCCAACAACTAAATTCTCTAACTAAACCACATTATTTATTTTAACTTATTCAAAACACCTTAAAAACTTTTTAACTTTAACTATATTAGTTTTGATTTAATTCCAACAAATAAATTCACTAACTAAACCACATTATATATTTTAACTTGTTTAAATAACATAACAACCTTTTAACTTTAACTACATTAGTTTTGACTTAATTCCAACAACTAAATTCTCTAACTAAACCACATTATTTATTTTAACATATTTAAACACCTTAACAACTTTTTAACTTTAACTATATTAGTTTTAATTTAATTCCAACAAATAAATTCACTAACTAAACCACATTATATATTTTAACTTGTTTAAATAACATAACAACCTTTTAACTTTAACTACATTAGTTTTGACTTAATTCCAACAACTAAATTCACTAACTAAACCACATTATTTATTTTAACTTGTTTAAATAACTTAACAACTTTTTAACTTTAACTATATTACTTTTGACTTAGTTCCAACAACTAAATTCACCAACTAAATGACATTATTTATTTTAAGTTGTTTAAATAACTTTAAAACTTTTTAACTTTAACTACATTAGTTTTGATTTAATTCCAACAACTAAATTCACCAACTAAACGACATTATTTATTTTAACTTGTTTAAATAACTTAACAACTTTTTATCTTTAACTACATTAGTTTTGACTTAATTCCAACAACTAAATTCACCAACTAAACGACATTATTTATTTTAACTTGTTTAAATAACTTTAAAACTTTTTAACTTTAACTACATTAGTTTTGATTTAATTCCAACAACTATATTCACTAACTAAATCACATTATTTATTTTAACTTTTGTAAATAACTTAACAACTTTTTAACTTTAACTACATTAGTTTTGACTTAATTCCAACAACTAAATTCTCTAACTAAACCACATTATTTATTTTAACTTATTTAAACACCTTAACAACTTTTTAACTTTAACTATATTAGTTTTGATTTAATTCCAACAAATAAATTCACTAACTAAACCACATTATATATTTTAACTTGTTTAAATAACATAACAACCTTTTAACTTTAACTATATTAGTTTTGACTTAATTCCAACAACTAAATTCTCTAACTAAACCACATTATTTATTTTAACATATTTAAACACCTTAACAACTTTTTAACTTTAACTATATTAGTTTTGATTTAATTCCAACAAATAAATTCACTAACTAAACCACATTATATATTTTAACTTGTTTAAATAACATAACAACCTTTTAACTTTAACTACATTAGTTTTGACTTAATTCCAACAACTAAATTCACTAACTAAACCTAAGCATCAACACTAGATGGACACAAATCGATCTTGCAAGAAAATCAATTTTGTCATCAATAGGATCAACTAGTGTTGGTACTTAATTATGCTTAACAAACACAGTAAATTAAAGTTAAGTGTCAACACTAGATGGACACAAATCGATCTTGCAAGAAAATCAATTTTGTCATCAATAGGATCAACTAGTGTTGGTACTTAATTATGCTTAACAAACACATTAAATTAAAGTTAAGTGTCAACACTAGATGGACACAAATCGATCTTGCAAGAAAATCAATTTTGTCATCAATAGGATCAACTAGTGTTGGTACTTATGCTTAACAAACACATTAAATTAAAGATAAGTGTCAACACTAGATGGACACAAATTGATCTTGCAAGAAAATCAATTTTGTCATCAATAGGATCAACTAGTGTTGGTACTTAATTATTCTAAACAAACATTCGATAGACACAAACAAATTATCTAAAAATTTAAACTAAGTATCAATACTAGAAGGAGACAAACACATTATAAAAAGAAATTGTACTTGAACTTTAGAAATTTAGAAACACCAAACCTTATCTTCTACTTTGATGAAAGAAGCTTGTATCAACTTTTTTTGATGTTGAGCTTCCTTAGTTGCCTAGCCCGCAAAATCAACTCTTTCAACACTAGAAAAAGATTCAATAATTATTAGTTACTACATAGCACAAACACGCAGCAACATTGAGATTCGTCAACTGCCTATTTCCTAAATACGAGCCAATTTGAAAACAAGCATCAACATAGAAAATGAAAGAACACGCCCACATGAATAGATGGACACAAATCGATCTTGCAAGAAAATCAATTTTGTCATTAATAGGATCAACTAGTGTTGGTACTTATGCTTAACAAACACATTATTTCTAAATTAAAGCTAAGTGTCAACACTAGATGAACACAAATAGATCTTGCAAGAAAATCAATTTTGTCATCAATAATATTCAAGTTTAGTTAAATATAAACTTCAAATCCAAGAATATTAGTTTTATATATATATTCAAGTTTTAGTAAGTTCAAGTTTCAATTCAAGTTCATATCTAATTTCTAAACTTAATTAGTTATATATTCAAGCTAATTAGTTCCAAATTCAAACTAGTTAGCTAGTTTCCGAAATTCAAACTATTAATTAGCCTAAAATATCAAATATAATTCAAACCATTAGTTCTAAATTTCAAATTCAAACTAGTCTTAAAATCACAAATTGAAAGTACTCCTAGAATTCAAAAACCAAACTATAATGCTAAAATCCCAAATTCAAACTATTAGTAGTCCTAAAATCTCAATAATAATTCAAACTAGTCCTAAATTCAAAATTCAAACTAGTCTTAAAATCAAAAATTTAAACTAGTCCTAAAATCCCAAAATCTAACTAGTGCTAAAATCCTAAATTCAAACTAGCTAGCTATTCCTAATCCCAAATTCAAACTATTAGTCCTAAAATCTCAATAATAATTCAAACTAACTCAAATAATACCCAAATTCAAACAACTCCCCAAATATAATTCAAACTAACTCTAAAATTAAAATTTTCAATTCACAATCAACAAACACAAACTAACAATCAAATAATCCCTAATTCAAACTAACAATGAAAAACCCTAAATCATTCACTTACTAATTAACTAACAATCAATAAAAAAACTAATTCAATACACTAATGAACAAATTCAACACTCAAATTGAATACCCAAATTCAAACAACTCCTTAAATACCCTAATTCAATCTAATTCTACAATTCCAAAATCAAACTAATCAACTCAAGAAATGCCAAATTTCAAACAAATCCTAAGATATCCTAATTCAAACTAACCCTAACATTAAAATTTTCAATTCACAATCAACAAACACAAACTAACAATCAAATAATCCCTAATTCAAACTAACAATCAAAAACCCTCAATCATTCACTTACAAATTAACTAATAATCAATAAAAAAACTAATTCAATACACTAATTAACTAATTCAACACTCAAATTGAAAGAAATTAAAAATACTATTATGAAACCTAACCTTGAATTAAAGGAGAAGGGAAGTGAGTCGGAATAGAGGCAGCGCCGGTCAATATGGAGGCGGTGCCGGTTGAGATGGAGGCGGCGTG
This sequence comes from Solanum bulbocastanum, assembly GCA_037074985.1. Taxonomy (NCBI): domain Eukaryota; kingdom Viridiplantae; phylum Streptophyta; class Magnoliopsida; order Solanales; family Solanaceae; genus Solanum; species Solanum bulbocastanum. Next base: position 5,157,171 of record CM073603.1, on the reverse strand, counting down.
ACCTCCTGCTGCTGACGCGAGCTTCCTCTGCTGTAGGAGACCGCCGCTGCTGCTGCAGGCGACCGTCGCTGCTGCTGCGATGGTGCGTGGCGCCCGTCGTCGGGGATGGTGGCGTGGCGCCGGTCCGCGGAGATGGTGGTTGGGCGCCGGTCGTCGGGGTTCGTAGCGGGAGCCGATGAGAGGAATAGTGAGAGAGGAGTGAGACTTGTGAGACTTTGAGGTAGAGTTTTATATTTAATAAAGTTAGTTTAATAAATTTCATTTATTGAGGTTGATTTAATTAATTAAAATTACACACACACACACACACACATATATATATATATATATATATATATATATATATATATATATATAATTTAACTAGACATCAAGAGAAGTTTAATTTAATAAATTTAATTTATGGATCAAGTTAATTTTATAATTTAATTTAATAAATTTAATTTATCGATCAAGTATATATATATGTTTGTGTGTAATTTAATTACACATCAACACAAGTTTAATTTAATAAATTTGATTTATCGAACAAGTAAATTTTATAAATTAAAATATTATATATATATATATATAATTCAACTACTCATCAACATAAGTTTAATTTAATAAATTTAATTTATCGAGGTTGATTTTAGTAATTAAATTATACACACACACACACACACATATATATATATATAATTAAACTACACATCAACAGAATTTTAATTTAATAAGTTCTAATTAATTTATCTATCAAATTAATTTGATAAATTAAAATAACATATATATATATATATATATATATATATATATATATATATATATATATATATATATATATATATATATATATATATATAATTCAACTACACATCAACAGAAGTTTAATTTAATAAATTTAATTTATCGAACAAGTAAATTTTATAAATTAAAATATTATATATATATATATATATATATATATATATATATATAATTCAACTACTCATCAACATAAGTTTAATTTAATAAATTTAATTTATCGAGGTTGATTTTAGTAATTAAATTATACACACACACACACACACACACATATATATATATATATATAATTAAACTACACATCAACAGAATTTTAATTTAATAAGTTCTAATTAATTTATCTATCAAATTAATTTGATAAATTAAAATAACATATATATATATATATATATATATATATATAATTCAACTACACATCAACAGAAGTTTAATTTAATAAATTTAATTTATCGAACAAGTTAATTTTATAAATTTAAATTATGTACCTTCTAATTATATAAATTTAATTTTATTGATCAATAAAAATTTATCAATATCAAATTTAATATATAAATCTCCTTGAATTGATCATACGTATTTCTTTAATTGATAATGTATTTCATATCTGAACCACTAGTTTATAAGACTTGATTTGTTAAACTATTCAAAGGGTATATAATTAATCAACGTATTTCATAATCCGATGAAGTATCCTTTACACGTCATCATAATTAGGAGGTAATAACAACACTTGACATCCATTCAAGATCGAGCGTATATAATAATAATATCTCCCATATCATACTCGAATGAATTATATGTTAGCTCTTCACCTCTACATCATGAGATGAGATATTAAGTTCATGATTAGACGACGGACTGATAAAATTTGTACATTACTTTAGAAATATAAGTGTATATAATTTTCTCATAATTCATATCAACGTAGTTTCATACTCTAAATATGGATTATAGATATTTTTTTTATTTATTCCACGAATTCTAACTTTTTATTTATAAAAGTATACAAAATTGTTACACTTTTTGAACAATTAATTGTAGGTGTAAATAAAATTTTAGTATTATGCACACTAACAAAAGTATGATTAATAGGATTATTTTAAACAAATCGACCTCCGAATGTCGGTATTTTTATTTTTGTATTTTTGAAATTAATCGTCATTCGAATGACGATTTATTTAAAGAAAATATTAATTTATTAATTTTTTTGGAAGTACTATATAAATATTTTAAGGAAAATTAATATAATTACATACTATTTAATTTTACCAACTTCCGGAAGTCCATATTATAATTTTTTATTTTTTTATTTTACACAAAATCATCCTCCGAAAGACGATTTAAATAAAATTAATTCAAATTATTTCTCAATTTTGTTTTTAATATTTAATTGAGAAAATATAAAATATTTTTATTTATTTATTTAATACCGAATTACACCGAATTTTGCTTTCAACCAAGCCTTTCCGTTCCGAAATCGACAAAGACCACTTTGAAAAGTAAGCCCGATGGGCAAGATGGGGGTGGGTCAGGGTGAGAGAGAGGACTGAGAGTGGAGTGAGAGATGTCTTAGGGTTTTGATACTATACCATTCTTTTTTTAAGAGAAGTGTTTAATTTACCGACCACTGGATGTTGATATTATTTAAATAAAATAATAATTTAAATTTATCGACCTCTTAAGGTCGGTATTTATTAATTTATTTTAATATTAACTCATCTCCTGAGGTTGATTTTATTAATTAAAATTACATTTATAAATTAAAATTATATATATATATATATATATATATATATATATATATATATATATATATATATATATATATATATATATATATATATATACACACACCTCCTAATTATATAAATTCAACAGAAGTTTAATTTAATAAATTTAATTTTATTGATCAAGTTAATTTTATAAATTTAAATTATATACCTCCTAATTATATAAATTTAATTTTATCGATCAACAAATTAAAGTTTATTAATATCAAATTTAATATATAAATCTCCTGGAATTGATCATCGGTATTTCTTTAATTGATAATGTATTTTATATTTGAGCCACTAATATATATATATATATATATATATATATATATATATATATATATATATATATATATATATATATATATATATATATGACTTGATTTGTTAAACTACTAAGTGAGTATATATAATTAATCAATGTATTTCATACTCCGATGAATTATCCTTTACGTGTCATCATTGCCTACGATATTATCACAACACTTGACATCCATTCAAAATCGAACGTATATAATAATATTATCTTGCATTTCATACTCAAATAGATTATATTATATGTTAATTAACTATTCACCTCTACATCATGACATGATATATTCAGTTCATCATTTAACAACAGACTTATAGAATTTGTACATTACTCTACAAATATAAGTATAATTATCTCTTAATTCATATCAACGTAGTTTCATACTCTAAATATGGATTATAGATATTTTTTTATTTATTCCATGAATTTTTTACTTTTTATTTATAAAAGTATACAAAATTGTTACACTCTTTTAAACAATTAATTGTATGTGTAGAATGAAAATTTAGTATTACGCTAGCAAAATTATGATTTATAGGAACAGTTTTAAAAAACCGATCTCCGGATGTCACTTTTATTAAAAGTAATTAGATGAAATAAAAATACCGACCTCATGAGGTCGGTATTTTATATTAATTTATTTTTTAACTTATATAAAACTGTCATCCGAAAGACGATCTATTTAATAAAAATTAATTTAATTACATACTATTTAATTTTACCAACTTTCAAAAGTCGGTATTATAAAATATTTTTTTATTTTTTATTTTACGCAAAACCGTTCTCCGAAAGATGATAAAATTAAATCAATATATTTAATTGAGCAAAAAATAAAATATAGTTATTTATTTATTTTATTTAATACCGACATCAAGAGGTCGGTATTTTAATTTCTGTATTTTTAAAATTTTGACCTCGGGAGGTCGGTAATTTTATTTTTGTCTTTTTTAAATTCCGACCTCCGGAAGTCGGTAATTTTATTTTTGTATTTTTTAAATTCCGACCTCCGGAGGTCGGTAATTTTGTAATTTTTGAATTTCCTGGATTTGTATTATTTAAATTCCGACCTCCGGAGGTCGGTATTTTTATTTTTGTATTTTTGAAATTCCGACCTCCGGAAGTCGGTAATTTTATTTTTTGTATCTTTTAAATACCGACCTCCGGAGGTCGGTATTTTTATTTCTTGTATTTGTTAATTCCGACCTCCGGAGGTCGGTTTTCCGGAGGTATTTGTATTTGTTAAATTCCGACTTCCGGAGGTCGGTTTTCCGGAGGTATTTGTATTTTTTAAATTCCGACCTTCGGAGGTCGGTATTTTTAATTTTGTATTATTTAAATTCCGACCTCCGGAGGTCGGTATTTTCATTTTTTGTATTTTTGAAATTCCGACCTCCGGAGGTCGGTAATATTTTTTTGTATCTTTTAAATTCCGACCTCCGGAGGTCGGTAATGTTTTTTTTGTATCTTTTAAATTCCGACCTCCGGAGGTCGGTAATTTTATTTTTTGTATTTAAGGAGTGAGATTGGGAATTTTCATTTTTTGTATTTTTTGTATTCCGACCTTCGGAGGTCGGTTTCCTAAAGTTTTTTTAATTTCTTATTCTTTTTAAGAATATCGACCTCCGAATGTCGATATTTTTATTTTTGTATTTTTGAAATTAATCATCATTCGAATGACGATTTATTTAAAGATAATATTAATTTATTAATTTTTTTGGAAGTACTATATAAATATTTTAATGAAAATTAATATAATTACATACTATTTAATTTTACCAACTTCCGGAAGTCCATATTATAATTTTTTATTTTTTTATTTTACACAAAATCATCCTCTGAAAGACGATTTAAATAAAATTAATTCAAATTATTTATCAATTTTGTTTTTAATATTTAATTGAGAAAATATAAAATATTTTTATTTATTTATTTAATACCGAATTACACCGAATTTTGCTTTCAACCAAGCCTTTCCGTTCCGAAATCGACAAAGACCACTTTGAAAAGTAAGCCCGATGGGCAAGATGGGGGTGGGTCAGGGTGAGAGAGAGGACTGAGAGTGGAGTGAGAGATGCCTTAGGGTTTTGATACTATATCATTCTTTTTTTAAGAAAAGTGTTTAATTTAATTACCGACCACTGGATGTTGATATTATTTAAATAAAATAATAATTTAAATTTATCGACCTCTTAAGGTCGGTATTTATTAATTTATTTTAATATTAACTCATCTCCTGAGGTTGATAGTATTAATTAAAATTACATTTATAAATTAAAATTATATATATATATATATATATATATATATATATATACACACACACACACACACACACACCTCCTAATTATATAAATTCAACAGAAGTTTAATTTAATAAATTTAATTTTATTGATCAAGTTAATTTTATAAATTTAAATTATATACCTCCTAATTATATAAATTTAATTTTATCGATCAACAAATTAAAGTTTATTAATATCAAATTTAATATATAAATCTCCTGGAATTGATCATCGGTATTTCTTTAATTGATAATGTATTTTATATTTGAGCCACTAATATATATATATATATATATGACTTGATTTGTTAAACTACTAAGTGAGTATATATAATTAATTAATCAATGTATTTCATACTCCGATGAATTATCCTTTACGTGTCATCATTGCCTACGATATTATCACAACACTTGACATATCCATTCAAAATCGAACGTATATAATAATATTATCTCGCATTTCATACTCAAATAGATTATATTATATGTTAATTAACTATTCACCTCTACATCATGACATGATATATTCAGTTCATCATTTAACAACAGACTAATATAATTTGTACATTACTCTACAAATATAAGTATAATTATCTCTTAATTCATATCAACGTAGTTTCATACTCTAAATATGGATTATAGATATTTTTTTATTTATTCCATGAATTTTTTACTTTTTATTTATAAAAGTATACAAAATTGTTACACTCTTTTAAACAATTAATTGTATGTGTAGAATGAAAATTTAGTATTACGCTAGCAAAATTATGATTTATAGGAACAGTTTTAAAAAACCGATCTCCGGATGTCACTTTTATTAAAAGTAATTAGATGAAATAAAAATACCGACCTCATGAGGTCGGTATTTTATATTAATTTATTTTTTAACTTATATAAAACTGTCATCCGAAAGACGATTTATTTAATAAAAATTAATTTAATTACATACTATTTAATTTTACCAACTTTCAAAAGTCGGTATTATAATATATTTTTTTATTTTTTATTTTACGCAAAACCGTCCTCCGAAAGACGATAAAATTAAATCAATATATTTAATTGAGAAAAAAATAAAATATAGTTATTTATTTATTTTATTTAATACCGACATCAAGAGGTCGGTATTTTGATTTCTGTACTTTTAAAATTCTGACCTCGGGAGGTCGGTAATTTTATTTTTGTCTTTTTTAAATTCCGACCTCCGGAGGTCGGTAATGTTATTTTTGTATTTTTTAAATTCCGACCTCCGGAGGTCGGTAATTTTATTTTTGTATTTTTTAAATTCCGACCTCCGGAGGTCGGTATTTTTGGATTTGTATTATTTAAATTCCGACATCCGGAGGTCGGTATTTCTATTTTTGTATTTTTTAAATTCCGACCTCCGGAGGTCGGTATTTTTATTTCTTGTATTTGTTAATTCCGACCTCCGGAGGTCGGTTTTTCGGAGGTATTTGTATTTTTTACCGACCTCTGGAGGTCGGTATTTTTAATTTTGTATTATTTAAATTCCGACCTCCGGAGGTCGGTAATTTTTTTTGTATCTTTTAAATTCCGACCTCCGGAGGTCGGTAATTTTATAAGGAGTGAGATTGGGAATTTTCATTTTTTGTATTTTTTGTATTCCGACCTCCGGAGGTCGGTTTCCTAAAGTTTTTTTAATTTCTTATTTTTTTTAAGAATACCGACCTCCGGAGGTCGGAAATTACCGACCTCCATTTGAGGTCGGTAATTTTTAGGTCGGTATTCACTGTTTTTTTAGTAGTGGACATCCTAATGAACTAAAATAGTGAAAATAAAATAAAAAAGGGGTCCTCTAGAAGCAAAGATGCTCACCAACAACTCTGAAGCTCAACTAGAATCAATGATACGCTGGATGCTGATCCTGGTTACCTATATATGCATCATGAAAAGATGTAGGCAAGTTGGCATCATTACATTGAATATACGAGCATGCGATAGGAATACGAAAACAAGACATAAGATTGAAAAGAACTAAAGGAACATACATGTTCTCAACTCAACTCAATTCAACTCAACTTAACTCAATTCAATATAAAACAATAATGTAAATGCAGTATAAAGGAAAGCTTTCAAAACATGGACAATAACTCTGTGTATTGAAAAATACAATAGTGACTCTATTTGTATGCAAAGATACAATATGAAATCTGTTTGTATATGAAAATACAAATAATATGTGTATATAAGAATACAAAATACTTTTGTGGGAGTTTCTCTAACCGACAGCCATCACGTAAGAGCTATTGTGATGATACAATGTTTTGTCTCAAGCTGCCAGGGCCGTCCTATACCTTGCCGAGGGTATAGAACCTGACTACTAAGTGAATCTACTAGTCTATGCTAAAAAGCACTAAGGAATCATCTAAAAAGTATAACCCTTTTCTACCCATGGTGGCTACATGGTTTATGGGGGCTGAAAATTATCTGAACTCTCCCCCATATCGGTGTTCAATATTACTCCCAAAATGTAATACTATCTCTTATGTTTAAAAACATAACTTCTTTATGTGGTTTGAGATAATTGCTCAAAACTTAGCTCAAAGGCTCTTCTTGAAAATCAAAGTTTCCTTACTTGCTTAATTGTGAAAGCATCTATTCTTTACTGAAAACTAGCTCAAAGACTCTTTTGGAAATCTCAGTTTCCTTTCTTGTTTAAATGTAAAAACATTTTACTTTTTGGGAATACATAGTCCTAATAGACTCTTTTGAAGAAATAGACTTTAGTCTTTACTCTTTACTCAACTCAAAGCTCAGGTCTTAAAACAAAGTTAAAACATTTGTAAAAGACTCTTGGAAGACTCTATGATCTTTTCTTGACTTGACTCTTAACTTCTCTCGACTTGACTCTTAACTTCTCTTAACTTTACTCTTAACTTTTCTTGAATTGAATTACGAATTCAAGGATTGTGATTTGTGATAGGAAAGATCTCATGATGTCTATGAGTGTTTTAGATAGTTAAACATGAGAAAGATTAAGAAATCACTGTCTAGAAGCAAGTCCGCAACGCGAACTAGGTCTCCAGATTCGCCTGACTTTTTCCTGCTTCATTTCCTAACCCCAAATTGCCTAAATTCGATTCTTTTTTCCCAAATTCTCTTTAGATTCAGATACCCAGTATATGTACACAAGAACCTAACTAAAAACAACTTTATAATCGATGCAATAACTTCAAGAACTCCTCATGTCTGCCCAATTCAAGAATGAAAGCAAATTCAAGAACACATATCAAGAACATCAAACTTTCAACCTTTTTAGGACGAATTCACACTGAAATAAATATGTTTGGCATGTGGGTGAACGAACCCACATTATGAGAGTCTCACATACCTCGTAAGGATCACCCCTTGGCGAAATCCACAAGCAACTCTTCAAGAATTTGGCAATTCCTTGCTTCTCCTCTTCTTTTCTCCTCTTATTTTCTCTTCTCTCAAAACTCTAACTTATTCTCAATAGTGTAAACTGAATCCAATCAGTTGAGACCCCAACTTAATTACCAAAAATGAATTTAATTAATTGGGTGGTGAAAAGACCATAATACCCTCTTAAAATCCGGTTTTGACTTTCCTTATATAGACAGCGCAACTTCAAGATAATTCAAAGATATTTCCTATGGTAGCTTGTAGCACACCTAACCCATCCTGATATAGGAGTTATGGTAGTTTGAAGTTGACCCAAAATTCATACTTAACTTAACTTTGTCAAACTTTCTAAATTTGATTATTTCCAATAATGGTTTCTTTCTATTTTCTAGTTTGTTCTAAAGCGGGATGTTACAAATGGACATGACTTGTTTTAGTGATGACGCTTGCAATTGTAATATTGTACATTATTTTTCTTAAATGACGATCAATACTAATATCTAACTATCTATCTGAAAGCCTCTACTTAGATGAGTTACTAGGAAAACCCTCAGCTAACTCTAACTGTCTGAAAACTGAAAGACTAAATAATTGAAATAAATATAAGGGTTGTACTCGAAAGTTGAGGACTTACCAAAAGTGCTATTGAGCTGATTAGAAGTCATAATGCCAACAGGATGAATGTTAAGCATCCGAATCTATATTATAAAATAATATAGCGCAAAAAGTATGTGGTCGGTACTTTGAATGTACTAAGTATGAGAGATATGAACCATAATTAAATAAACTAAACATGATAAATTCGAGATGTTGAACTAAACATGAAACTAAAAAAATATGAACTCATTCATGACCAAGTAAATCAACATGCAATTGATAGGTACTGAATTGGAATAAATAAATATAAGGCTAATGCAATAATCTGAGACTGGATTGTGGGAGGTACTAATAAAAGACATATAACCATGTGAGCTAAACATAAAGTTTGATGTATAATCCCCATAAAAACACTCAATATACCTTGCTATGGTATAAAGATTTGAGCTGAGCTAATGTGGTACCACTAAGCTAATGCTTATAAAGGACTAATGTGTTAGTCGTCATTTGACGCGTGACCCATAAAACCTATGGTGGCATGTAGTTTTAGGACTTAAAGATTTGTATTAAAGGTCTTATTCCTAAAGTGACATGTGAGCCTTCATACCTATGTTAGCTTAGTAATAAGTAATACTCTCATCTAATTGTTTGTTGATAAACTAATAATACTAATATTGTGATAATCCGATAGATCCCATCCGTGGGATTTGGAATGAAATTTAAAGTCTCCTTTCTACTAGCCCAATTTACGACTCGTAGATTGGTTTACGACCTGGATGAATCTTACATCCACAGTGAATCTTAATACATACTCTTTAGAGACTGCTTGAGTAATGCATATGTTAGCGATTTCCAAAAATTTCAAGAGATGAACTTGTAGGTCTTCATATGGTAAACATGTGAACTGCCCGCATATGTCTAGAAGTTAAACCATGTTTTCCTTCAACACCCATTTTTTTGTAATAACAGACTTTACAATATTGAAATTTACATTGCTAATGAGTGATATTGCCACATTACATATTGCCATTAGGGTTCGATTTAAACTTTCGAAAATCTAACCCAAAACCAAAATCACTCTCGAATGCCTCAAGACCAAATAACTGCTCAACTAAGTCACAAATTACCTTCTGAACCCAAAAAAACTATTGAAATTTGATTATGAGTCATTGACCTGAATTGTTGACTTTGGTCAAACTTTAAATTTTCAAAACTAGAAACCCGCTCATTACTTGTCTGATCACCTTAAAAATCATGTCACCCATAGATCACAAAAATCATACAAAAGCAACTAAAATGGATAATTTAGGAAAAACATGCAAAAAAATAAAAAGACCAAGAGGATTGTTATAGTTATGCTTTTTTACATAGAAGTGTAAGAAAATTAAATTAAATTAAGGATACAATACATTTTATAAGTTTTGATTCACGTATGTCTCCTTAGTTCATATTTAAAAAATTCTTCAAAGTTCTTTAAATGCATTGTAAATATTCCAATATTATTTATTTGTTGTAGAGCAATTGTAGTTTTACCCTTACTACTTACTTACTAATGATACTTTGGTCCCAAGATTTTTTAGTAGAATAAATATTGTCTTACCATTATTTTCATTTGATTTTGGTGTGTAATATGTAAAATATTTACTCATTTATGCCGAAATAATATTTAATTATTAAATTATAATTATGTAATTAGATTCTCACCTAAATAATAAATAACTTTCCAAAACTCAAACATTTTTTTGGTTATAAATAGTCATTCCATTTGTTCATTCTATATCAGTGAAACAAACTTTCTCTTATAATCTTTTACATGTTCTTTTTGGTTATTTTCCAGTTCTTCACTTTTTTCAGCAAGGAAAATTATCCTTTTTCCTTTTTTTTTCTTCAGGTTTCTATACTAGTAAAACAATCTTTTTGTTATCCTATTGTTGTTGGTTATTTCCTAGTTCTTCACTCTTTTTATTAAGAAAAGTTATCTTTTCTCTTCATTTTCTACCTTTTATTTTCTAATAGTTTCTCTATAGATCCTTTTATGTCTTTCAATGACAAAAAGAAAAGTTAAATTTTTTATGTTGATTGTTTCTATCTTATGCATATATTTTTGCAATTATTATTTTTATTTTCTTGATATTTTTGAAAATTATGTATTTATTTTGGAGTTTAGATTAAAATTTGTCTCTTTTGTAAAGTAAATGTACATTTGAGTATCAAATTCTATTGCAAATATAGCAAATTCATGTGGTGTTTCTTAGTTTTAGTTTTTGCAATTTTCTTTCCATTTTTTCCATCAAGGTTTTCTATATCAGTTTCACACCGGACTGATCAGGAAACTGATCTTGAGGACTCTATTGGATGTCTACGTAGGTTAATAGTGTGCAACCATAGTGGTTCACTTTTTATTCTCCGTAGACGTCCAATTGAGTCCTCTAGATCAGTTTCTTGATCAGTCAGGTGTGACATTGTTAGAACAAACTTAGGTGAAAAAATTGAAAAGAGATTGGAGAAATTAAAGAGGAGGGAGGGGGTGCAACAACTCCCGTATATCAACTTTAAAACCAATCTATACGTTGAAAATGAGTACTATAAACTAAGTCAAGAAAGCAAACATACTCAAGGAAACATACTTTACCAGAACTCGTATGCATTGTTCGTTACTCATTACTTTAAAGAAAGAATGAGCCCTCTTTACAAGATTCAATATGCAATTCTTCTTACATGCATCACATGTTTTATTCTCGCATTTCATCTCTATTAAGCAAAGATTTGTGTAAATATAGTAGCTTTAGATTGTGAATCTAATTTTGTGAGAAATGTAATATTCTATGAGATATTATATGATATATTATAGGAATAAGATATTCTAAGAATATCTTTAGGAAAGATTTTAGGAGTAGGAGATTCAATACCATGTATATATATTCTTATTTTTTGGAATGAGAAAGGGGGTCCGATTCTTCAAACACTAATCGTTGTTTTTATAATCGCATCCATATACAGAGGATGCTTCCCCAACAACTTTTAAATCCTACGAAGTATATGAAAATACCAAGTAGTAGCTCATTCTAACAAAATAATTATAGTAATATAAACAATAGAGAAATTGGTAGACAAAGAATATTATAATGTCCAAAATTAAATGTTGTAACACACTCTAGGAACCTTATTAAGATTCAATTTGATGGTCAATCTTTCTTTTACAAATTCTCTCAACAACCTTTGTATTTTCAATATTAGACCATGTTGCCTAGTCTCATAGGCACAAATGCAAGTTATGCATGCTGCTACACAACAAGTAGAACTTCCAGATGTAGAAGCAGATAACAAGAAACCTAGATCTTGATATGTATTTGAAAGAAAAAAGGTCAATCACATGCTATAAAACATGAAATATTAAGTCACCATTTAAATCACCCTCTTGGAAATTCTTCACCCTAAAAAGGGAGTGTTCTTAAGTGTTGGTCAGAAGAGTATCATTTCTTCAGAATGGTCTCCACTACACACTTCATAAAACAATGGAGCTGGTTGTACTGATTAGACTTGAGATTGTGGCTGTCCTATCAGAAATTTAGTGAGCTGGTTGAAGCTGTTGTTCATGAATCATGATTGAAAATTATGCTTGTATGCTTGAATCTCCATTCCGTCCTGGATTACTTGCCCAACGAGCTCATCATAAGTTTTCTCCAATGCCTAACAACATATAACTGAGTATAAGAATATATTTGAGTGAATGACAAGTCTTTCTATAAAAGAATATGCAAGTAGCTTCTTGGTCTTTCTAAGTCAGTGATCTCTAAAAAAATTTGGAGATGAAGTTGAGGGTCTTTATATGGTAAACATGTGAACTTCCCGCTTGTATGAAGAAGTTAAACCATGTTCTACTTCAGCATCCACCTTTCCATGACAAAGGGCTTTACAATATTGGAATTAACATTGCCAATGAGTGGTACTGCCACATCTAGTACTGTCATCAGGGTTTCCATATTATGGTATGAAAGATTTCTTCTGCCGTAAATATCTCAACTCCATCTGAAGCTTCTGTTATTTAAACTGATTCATCTCTGATAGTTGAAAATACTCTACTATAACTGTCCATAGTTTCCCAAATGAAAACCAATCTAAGGGAGAATACAAACTAATTTCCTAAAGATTTGGTTGCATATAAAGAAAACAAACATTCAATATATAGAAGTATGAGAACTTAAATAACAAATCAAGGGAGTTGACTTGAAGAAGAAAACAGTGTAGAAAACATAACAACTAATAAGGGAGGCAGTGCAAAGCCTACAACAACCAAATAGTATCATAATTAAACACAATTGATGAGAATGTAAAGTAGACAGTAAAGTTAGTTAGCTGCGTACAGTAGTTAGTTAGTTGTGAACCGTAGAGTTAGTTAGGAATCAGTTACAATAGAGTTAGTTAGGGTCAAGTTGTTGATTAGTTAATCCATGCCATACTTGTTGATTAGTGATTGTATATATATAGATACACTGTAATACTTATGTTTTTCAACTCACATTCAATAGAGACACAATTCTTCTCCCTAAACTCTGATCAAAGTTGAGCTCCATGAATGGAGGAATTGAGCTGGTTCATGGTGTTAGTTTTGTCATGGTATTAGAGCCCAGTGGATTGCTCGTAGTTCTCCTCCAGTATCACTTCATAAGCTTCTCTCTTACAATCACACAAATTTCTCAGTGTTGATTTTCGATTAGCTGGTTGAAGAATTGTGTCGTGAATTCTTTGCTTCAGTCAATTTTGATCTAGCGATCTTTACCTGATTCTCTTCTGATGGATCAGTTTTCTCGTTTATTACACCAATTGGTTTTCAATTTGTTTCCGTGCTAAATTTCATCTTGAATACTCGAATACCATGGTTGACATTCAAGCTGATTTTCAAGATGATCCTACTTCTAGTTCGTCTACAGTTCGAATGGACTTTGTTAGTCCTTTTTACTTGCATCCCTCAGAGAGTGCAGGATCCTCTCTTCTACCTGCTGTTTTTTATGGTACCGATTATAGATCTATGTCAGTCAAGAGAAAAGCAAGGTTCATTAATGGAACAATTGTGCGACCTACTCCCACTGATCCTAGTTTCATGCAGTGGGAGAGGTGCGATGACATGGTCACATCCTGGATCTTAAATTCTTTGTCTCCAGATTTACATGATAGCTTACAGTATGTGAACAATGCCAAGGAACTTTGGGCAGAGTTGGAATAAAGGTACGATCAAGCCAACATGTGCAAGTTGTACCAATTGCAGAAGGAGATCAATGATCTTTTCCAAGTCACTCCAGAAATCACTCGGTATTACACAAAGATGAAGAAGTTGTGGGAGGAAATGAGTACCATTGATGTTAATTCTCAGTGCACTTGTGTGTGCACCTGTGGAGGTAAAGCCAAACTGCAGAAGGCTGAACAGGACAGGAGACTGATACATTTTCTAATGGGGTTGAATGAAATGTATACAGCTATTAGAGGCAACATTCTCATGATGAGTACACTTGTTAGCATGACTCAAGCTTTTGCCATACTATCCCAAGAGGAAAAGCAAATAGAGGTGAAACCTCACAATTATACAACTTTGGATTCTACATCTCTAAATGCCTATGGACAGACCAACAACAGTGTAGGATACAAGAGGCTCAGGACAAACTATAGTTCATCTAGAGGGGGTGGAACAAATTCTGGGAATACAAACACCAAAAATGTGTTTAGAGGGAGTTCCAGTACTAGCAGATCTTCTTTGTTTTGTGACTACTGTAAAAAATCAGGACATACAAAGGATAGATGTTACAAGCTTTCATGGATACCCATCTAATCCAAGGTTCCAAAAGGGAAAAGGCACATGTTCTGCAGCAAATGTGTGTGCTTCTGATATGAATACGCATCAAACTGAGGAGGCAAATGCCATTGAACCTGTCCAAAGAACAATATGAGCAGCTGCTAAATCTCTTGGGAACACTGCAGGTTGGAAATGGCCTCAAATTCAGAAAACTCAGATAACATGCTAAATGGAGCTGTGAACTTGGCAGGTATACTTGCTTGTTATTCCTCCATAACTGATATAGGTGATCTTTCTTGTAAGTGTGTTATGCTGACTACTGGTTCTTGGATGATAGACTTAGGAGCATCACACCATATGCTTATGATAAAATCACCCTCACAAACATTAGATCACTTCCATATCCTTTCCTAATCTCACTCCCTAATGGTTATAAGCTTAAAGTGACTGAAATTGGTGATGTTTGTTTGAATCCAGCATTGAATCTAAGCAAAGTATTGTTTGTACCTAGCTTCAAGTTTTGTCTCATTTATGTTCATTGTTTAGCACTACAACTCTGAAGAGCCCTCTGGAACTTGGTAAAGCCAAGAATGGCCTATACTTACTGTGTAACAAATGTCACAACTATTATCCATCTGCTGAGAACAAATCACCAAGATTACCCCATTTCAATTGTCATCTTGTTCCTTCTTTAGGCAACATTGATAAAAGTTCAAATTCTAATGTGTACACTTCATCTTCTGTAAAATACTTTCCTATCAATAAAGAAGATTGTACTGTTGTTCCTTCCTCTTGTTTTACTGATACTTGTCCTTCATTTGCTAATGTCTCTAATCACATTCATGATGATTAACTCTTATGGCATGCTAGATTAGGACATGTACCTTTTGTAAAAATGAAAAGCATCTCAACCATACCTGTGAAATTTTCTCCCAAACAGCCCTTTACCTACACCATATGCCCTATGGCTATCATTAGTTAGCTGTGTACAGTAGTTAGTTAGTTGTGAACAGTAGAGTTAGTTAAGAATCAATTACAATAGAGTTAGTTAGGGTCAAGTTGTTGATTAGTTAAGTCATGTCATACTTGTTGATTAGTGATTGTATATATATGGATACACTGTAATACTTGTGTTTTCAATTCACATTCAAAAGAAACATAATTCTTCTCCCTAAACTCTGATCGAAGTTGAGCTCCATTAATGGAGGAATTGAGCTGGTTCATGGTGTTAGTTTTGTCAACAGTAGACAGTAGACTATGATAGATATCAAAAGGAAAGACATACAATAATATGGGCTAGTACAACGCAGCGGGATTGTTAGTAGTTATTCTGCTACATCTACTTCAAAGTAAAAACCGAAAAGTCATTGATTGGTAACTTTTATAAAGTCTGACTACTTGTTGCATGCAGTATGGTAAGCGGGATAACTAGTTTCACCTTCCCATTCTAGACTTTTTCTCTGTAGAAAAGAGTGAAAATCCAAGCAGCTTATGTTGGTTTTCATGCCTCAAAACCGAGCTTTAACTAGTTTTGTTGTGTTGCTTGGCGCGGTCAACAGATTCTTGGATCTGTTGGTCGTGCGCTCTAATTATGCTATCCACATCCATTGGTTTTAATGCAGATGGAAGTGGACCAAAATATTGGTTGTCTTCCAGGAAGTCATGGCCATCTGATTCTGCAGGAGGCAACAATTGTTCAATAAGTTGGTTCTTCTCTACCTTGGAGTTATTGCCTTCCCCTTCCGCCATTTTTTCCTTTTCAGACATCACGCATTGTGCATCTTGTAGGATCTGTGCCTTGTTCTCTCTTGGTAAGCCCTGCATATTGGTCCATTTGGCAGGTAAAAGAGTAGATATTTGGTTATTAGTCGATGTTGATGGATCTAAAGAACGATTAGTCTTTCCCTTAGATTCATTGTCATTTCCTTTAGCTGTTGATCCCTTCTCAAGCCTTGCACGCATAACAGCTTTGAGGATCTTGACAGCATGTTCTCGGATTAAATCCTGCATTTTGTCTGATGGAGCAGGTAAAGGACCGGACCACTTCTTCTTTCCCTTGCTATCATGGTCATCATGAATTTGTTCTTTCCTCATCTCTCTCTGAGTATAATTCTCTGAGCCCTCTTTTCTGCTGGACAACTGAAAAAATGCAGTAGAGTTTGTTCCTTCTTTTAGAACACCTCCTGATACATATTCATTTTTTTCATCAAGCCTATTCTGGCCTTTTGGTTGGGTAAGGAGTTGTCTTCTGAACATGTTACTCTCCAATTGTGCATTAGCTTCAGCTACTTGAATTTCCCTTTTCCTATTGTGTACATACTTTTGGTCCCTTCTCCCCCTGATTTCTGTCTTTTTTGCATAAAATTATGCATTGATCTTTCTGCAGGGGGGACACTGTGGCAAACTTGAGGTATCACAAGCAAATGGTTCTGTTGTGAAAAACTCACTCTTAAGAGCAAGAGCTGCAGTCCCTCTATATTCAGCTTCTATGGAAAGTAAAGTATCCATTAGTCTTACAGCAGCAGCAGGAACATCATGAAAGGTCGCCTTGAAAGTCCTTCTATAAGGCACTATTGGCTTAAATATCTGTGTAGTAGGATATTTGGATTTTTACCAAAAATCATCAGATGGAGAACCACAGAGCTTGAAGACTTTATGCAGTTGCTCAACTTCAGTTCTACCAGGAATAATTGGCTTGCCAGTAAATAGTTCACCAAGTACACAACCAACACCCCATAAATCAACTCCAACTCCATAATAATTTGATCCAAGCAAAAGTTCCGGTGGCCGATACCAGAGAGTCACAACTCTGTTAGTTAAGGGAATGCATTGTTCTGGATCAAAAAATGTCGACAACCCAAAATCTGCAATTTTCAGGATACCTTCTTTGTTAACTAACAGGTCAGAAGTTTTTATATCTCGATGCAAGATACCGTGGCTATGGCAGTGATCAAGCCCTTCAAGCAGCTGGCGCATGTAACATTTGATCTCGGGTTCAGAAAACTTGAGACCTTTGTGTTCTTGAATTCCCTTGAGATCAGATTCCATGCAATCAAAAACAAGGTACAAACTGCAGGGCGTTTTGGACGTGACTAAGCCTTCCAATTTGATAACGTTCGGGTGATCACCAAGCCTTCTCAATATGACGATCTCTCTCGCCATAAACTTGACACTCTCAGGATCATGATTGTCAAAACGAACCTTTTTCAGGGTAACAACCTTATTGAGCACAGTATCTCGAGCTTTGTATGCATTATTGTAAGCTCCCTGACCAATCCTATCTAGAAACTCAATAGTATCAGCTCTTCTTGGAAGCCATCCATTCAAAGCATTACCAGCAGCTGCAACTAGCCAGTAAGGCTATCCAGCAGCAACTAGTTCAACTTCAGTGCCTTTTGATACTCCTCTGCTTAGTCTTGGATTCGGTTTCCATCTCCTGGTATGAAAGATTTCTTCTGTCGTAAATGTCTCAACTCCATCTGAAGCTTCTGTTATTTCAACTGATTCATCTCTGATAGTTGAAAATATTCTACTGTAACTGTCCATAATTTCTCAAATGAAAACCAATCTAAGGGAGAATACAAACTACTTTCCTAATGATTTGGTTTCATACCAAGAAAACAAACATTCATAGATAGAAGTATGAGAACTCAAATAACAAATCGAGGGAGTTGACTCCATAAAGCAATAATAGTTGGCTTCGTAAATAAAGAAGAGTCCTAGAAATCATCAATTTGGTACATATATAATAATAAGAAGAATTTACAAGCATTTAATGGAAGAGACAAAAGGTTCTACATAGTAGCTCACCAGAGAGAGTAAGAAAACCTGAGTTTTGTTTGGTTTAGGAACTTCTTATATGAGTACATTTAAGATGCACTGTTTTTGGTACGCGGAAAACAATTTTTGAAAAATATATTTGTGTAAAAAACAAGTATTTTTTCTGAAACAATCCTCTTGAAAAATGGTTTCCGATATTAAGTTGGTCAGTACAACAACAACACAACATACTCAGTGAAATCCCAAAAGTGGGGTCTGGGGAGGGTAGAGTGTACACACACCTTAACACACCTCGTGGAGGTAAAGAGCATGTTTCCTAACAACAACAACAATCCTCTTGAAAAATGGTTTCCGATATTAAGTTGGTCAGTACAACAACAACACAACATACTCAGTGAAATCCCAAAAGTGGGGTCTGGGGAGGGTAGAGTGTACACACACCTTAACACACCTCGTGGAGGTAAAGAGCATGTTTCCTAACAACTAATAAGGGAAGCATTGCAAAGACTACTAGAAAGGAACAAGAGAAAAGAGCTAGTTATTAAAGAAAAGAGCTACAAGTACACAACCAACAGCCCATAAATCAACTCCAACTCCATAACAGTTTGATCCAAGTAAAAGTTGGCAGATACCAGAGAGTCACAATTTTGCTAGTTAACGACATGCTGGATCAAAAATTGTTGACAACCCAAAATCTGCAAGTTTTAGGATACCATCTTTATCAACTAACATGTTAGAAGTTTTTACATCTCGATGCAAGATACCACGGCGATGGCAGTGATCAAGCCCTTTAAGCAGCTAGTTCATGTAACATTTGATTTCAGGTTCAGAAAATTTGACACCTTTTTGTTCTTGAATTGCCTTGAGATCATATTCCATGCATTCAAAAACAAAGTGCAAACTAAAGGACATTTTCGTGGTAACTACACCTTCCAATTTGATAACGTTCGGGTGATCACCACGCCTTCTCAATATAATGATCTCTCTTGCGATAAACTTGACGCTCTCAGGATCAAGATTGTCAAAACGAACCTTCTTCAGAGCAACAACCTTATTGAGCAAACAATCGCATGCCTTGTAGACATTACTGTAAGTTCCCTGGCCAATTTTAGCAAGTTTCTCAAAAGTATCAGCTCTTCTTGGAAGCCATCCATTTAGAGCTAGAAATAATATTGTACGATAGCTCATTGGGAAGAGTAAGACAAACTGAGTTTTGTTTGGTATAGGAACTAATACTTAGATGAGTGCATTTAAGATCCACTGTATTTGGTACCGCGGAAAACATATTTCGAAAAGTGATGAGTTCTCTTTATTCGAGGACTCAAATCATTTGTAATTCTCGTATTTTATTTCTACTCATACATATTGATTAAGGAAAACAGAGGGTCATGTCCCAGCTATCTATATTCAATATTAGGAGAACATTCATAGACATTCAATTAGAGTTGTTGTAGGAAGTCTATTTAGTTTCAGTTTCTTTTCAGATTACAAATGTTGTAAAACTTTGTTTAGAAATGTATCGAACCAATTTAGTTCATAATTATGCTTCCACTCAGTCATTTTGACTCTATACATAGTTGACAATTGTGCTTGTATGCTTGTCATCATATCTACTTCTAACAACCTAAAGCTTTTTTCACTATAATCATACTTGAATCTCCATTCCATTCTTCTCGATTATTTGTTGCCAATTAATTGAGGAGCACAATAAGCTCATCATAAGTTTTTTCCAATGTCTGACCACCTATTCCTCAATATAAGAAAATCTTTGAATGAACTTTAAAACTTTCTATTCCTTCTTGATCTTGTGATGATGTGGACAATTAAGAAGCAACCCATTAGACTTTTCCTATGCTTGGGGTTCGGTTTAAACTTTAAAAAATCTTACCCAAGATCCAAACCACTCTCGAATGCCTCGAGACCCAAAACCAACTGCCCAACTAAGTCATGAATCGCCTTCCGAACCCAATAGAATTGTCGAAAATTGATTCTGAGCTATTTACCTGAAATATTGACTCTTGTCAAACTTTCAACTTTCAAAATTAAGAAACTCACTCATTACTCGTCTGATCACCTCAGAAATTGTGACACCCATCCCCGCATGTCACATATATCATACAAAAGCTATTGAAAGGGGTAAAGTAGGAACAAACACGCAGAAAATACAAAACGATCATGACTGTTGTTACAATTATGTATTTTTTTAAAATAAAATTATTTTAAAAATATTTCAAGATACAAAACATTATATATAATTTTTTGTTTGAATATGTTTCCTTAGTTATTCTGTAAAGAAAACTAACATATTTAGAAATTACATCAAAGTTCTTTGTATGCATCGTAACAATTTCAATACTAAAAATTATATAGCAGAAAAATGATAGCCTTACCTTTACTATTTTTGCCCTTAACTTTACTATTTACATACTAAAGATTTTCGGATCCTAAGATTTTTAGTAGAATAATTATTGCCTTACCATTATTTTTATTTGTTTTTGGAATGTAATATGAAAAATAGTTACTCATTTATGCCAAACTATTAAATAGATATATTTTAATTACTAAACTATAATTAAGTAATTACATTCTCACCTAATTAATAAATAAATTTCCAAAATTCAAACATTTTTTTGGTTGTAAATAGCCATTTGATTTGTTCTTTCTACACTAGTGAAACAAATTTTCTCTTATAACATTTTATTTTTCCTTGTTGGTTATCTTCCCGTTCTTCATTATTTTCAGCAAGAGAAGTTATCTTTTGTTTTCTTATTTTTCCTTCTATTTTCTAAACCAGTAAGCTAAATATCTGTTATAACTTTTTTCATGTCCTTGTTTGGTTTATCTTCTAGTTCTTCACTCTTTTCCATAAGAGAAATTTTATTCTCATTTTTTTCTTATGATTTCTTTGTAGATCTTTTTGTGTTTTTCTATAAGGAAAAATATAGCTTTTTATGTTGATTGTTTCCGTCTTATGCCAATATTTATTATTTTTTAGTTTGCTTGATCTTTTTGAAACTTATACATTAATTTTAGGGTTTAAATTAAAATTTGTAGCTTTTGTAAAGTAAATGTAGATTTTAGTCCTAAACCAGTCATGTTATATTTAATTTCTTTTACTCTTATGATCCTATTTAGCCTCATGATCACTATATGTGCTGCTAGTAAATGATTTACTATATGTGATATTTTTTAGTTTTTGTTTTAGTTTTAGCAAATCTTTTTCAGTTTTTTCCACCAAAACTTGCTACAGTTTTTCGCTAGAATGATTAGAAAACTTATCTAGAGCACTCAAGTGGAACTGATAGATTTCTTTTCATTATGGTTACACAATGTTGCCCTCCAGAGCAGTCCATATGAGTCCTCTACATAGGTTTCATAATCATTCAGGTGTGAAATTGATGGAATAAATTTAAGTGGAAAAAAATGAAAAGAACCTCCATAAGAATTACCTTTCCATGAATCAACATGCAGTCCTTACATGTATCACATGCTTTGTTTTCGCATTCCAAGTTCTCACTATACAAAGTATGCTTTTCCAATAACTTCTAAATCCCACAAAGTATATGAAAATATCAACTGGAAGATTAAGTTTTGAAAAATAATATTAATATAAACAATAGATGAAATGCTACACAAGGCATAATAAGATGTCAAATATTAAATGATGTAACAGTATCTAGGCAATTTATTAAGGTCCAATTTAATGGTTCATCTTCCTTTTGCAAATCTCGATCTTTGTATTGTCAAGAATATAACATATATTATAGTCTTATAGGAACAAATGAAACATTATGCATGCTGCTAGACAACAAGTAGAACCTGTAGATGCAGAAGCAACTAACAAAATGAGAAAATTGAAATTTCACGCAGATAATAGCTTAGTTCTTTGTATGTAATATAAAGATACAAAAAAGAATTAATCAAGAGCACAACATTCTCCCAAGTACATTCTATTTTTGTTTCACTAGTCAACAACGTAATCACATGCTCTTAAACACGAATTATAAAATCACTGTTTAACATCACCCTCTTAGAAAGAAGAGTATCATTTTTCTTTATTATGGAGATCACACATTCTCACAGATTTTATTGTTCAGCTCATATATATTTGTTCAGCTTAGTATATCTATATCCTGTCTGCTCAGTATATTTCGAGTATTGACGCATACTCTGCACTACATTCTGTCATGATGTAGGTTCATGTACTCAGCATCCAGATCACGCATTGATCGATTTTCGGTCCGCATTCAACAGGTTTAGTGGTGAATCCTCATATTTAGAGGACAATAGACATGCTTTCATTTTAGTCTTTACTTTCAGTTTTCAGTTTTTGTTAGCGTTAGCTGGGGGCATGTCCCAACAACTCATCTCAGTTAGAGACTTTTCAGACATAGTAGTAGATGCAACTTGAGTTGTTAAGTGTTGTTTCAATCATCACTAGACTTTCGTTATATTCTATACATTCAGACTAGTTGGGTTTTTCTCCACTTTCAGTTATCCATTGTTTTAGCTTCCGCATAGTACATGTCTTATTCAGTTATTCTCAGTATGCTTAATATATGCTAGACACAGGATTAGCTTGGGGTCACTCGTGATCCTACGTCCCGTGTTACGTCAAGGGGGTAGCCTCGAGGCGTGATACTAGCTGAGGATGGAGTTGGGCCGAAAATCTTCTAACGAAACTAAGAGTGATTGCCGCCACTTGATTTCTGCTGATCAGAATAGTCTACACTGCTTTTCCTTGCCATTTTACACTCCCTCTCACCTTCCTTAAATTTCTCTTACTTTAACTGTTGGGCATGAGTCATCAATTTGAGATGTCCATCTACTTAATCAACATAGCATACTAGGAATCTTACACTTCTTAACCCTGGTCTCAGAAACTCCTAAAACAAACTTATTCATACGGGCCCTTGAGTTTATAATACCTCAAAAATCTGAACTAGGATTGAACAAAAGAGAAAGGCAAGCCACAAGGGGGTCCACGATCCATGAATAGGACCACATCCCGTCACCTTGCTCATGGTTTAGGAAATAAAGAGTGAGAAAAGACCAAAACAGCCTTAACTCAAAAGTTGTCGAAATATTCCACAAGGCCATATACGAACCGTGGTTTGAACTACAGTCGGTAGATCCTATCTGTGTGTATTCAAGCTAAAGTTTTAAGTCTCCTTTCTACAAGCCATATTTACGACCCGTATATTCGTTTACGACCTATTGTTGAATCTTACATACTCTTTAAAGATTGCTTGAGTAATGTATTTGTTAGCGATTTCTAAAAAGTTTAGGAGATGATCTTGTAGGTCTTCATAATGTAAACATGTGAACTGTGTGCCTCTATGTAGAAGTTAAACCATGTTCTCTTCAATACCCACTTTTTCATAATAGCAGACTTTACAATATTGAAATTTACACTGCTAATGTGTGATACAGCCACATCACATACTGCCATCAGGGTTTGATTTAAACTTCCAAAAATCTAACCCAAGAATCAATAACACTTAAAAGCCTCAGGACCCAAACAACTATTAAACTAAGTCACACATTACCTTTCGAACCCAACAAAACTATTGAAATTTGATTATGAGTTATTGACTTGAATTGTTGATTTTGGTCAAAATTTAAATTTTCAAAATATAAAAACCCAGTTATTACTCGTTTGATCACCTTAGAAATCGTGTTACTACCCATAGGTCACATATATCATACAAAAGCTAATAAAATTGATAAAATAGGAAAAACACATAGAAAAAAACAAAACGACTAAGAGGGATTTTATAGTTATGCTTTTTTTTTTTTTTTACATAGAATTGTACAAAATAAAATAAAATTCAAGATACAATACATATTATAAGTTTTGATTTCAGTATGTCTCCTTAGTTCATATTTAAAAATTTCATCAAAGTTCTTTGTATGCATTGTAAATATCCCAATATTAAATTTTTATTCTAGAACAATCATAGTTTTACCTTTACTATTAACTTACTAATGATATTTGTGTCCCAAAATTTTTTAGTAGAATAATTATGTTGTCTTACCATTATTTTCATTTGATTTTGGTATGTAATATGTAAAATATTTACTCATTTATGCCAAAAAAAATAGTTAGTTACTAAACTATGATTAAGTATTATATTCTCACATAATTAATAAATAACTTTTCAAAACTCAAACATTTTATTGATTATAAATAGTCATTCCATTTGTTCATTCTATACCAGTGAAATAAACTTTCTCTTATAATCTTTTTCATGTTCTTGTTGGTTATTTTCTAGTTCTTCACTTTTTTTAGTAATAGAAATTAACTTTTTTCTTTTTTCTTCTTCTTCTGGTTTCTAAACCAATAAAACAATCTTTTTTGTTATAATGTTTTTCCAATTGTTGTTGGTTATTTCTAGTTCTTCACTCTTTTTATTAAGAGAAATTATATTTTTCTCTTCTTTTTCTACCTTTTGTTTTCTTATGGCTTCTCTATAGATCTTTTTATGCCTTTCTATGACAAAAAAATTTAAATTTTTTATGCTTATATTTTTGCAATTATTTTTTTTTATTTTCTTGATCTTTTTGAAAACGATACATTTATTTTGGAGTTTAAATCAACATTTGTCACTGTTGTAAAGTAAATGTACATTTCAGTATCAAATTCTATAGCAAATTCATGTGGTGTTTCTATTTTTTAGATTTTGCAATTTCTTTTCTACTTTTTCCACCAAAGTTTGCTATATCAATTTCACACTAGACTGATCAAGAAACTGAGGTAGAGAAACAATTCAAAGGCTAAGCTAAGGAAACAAGTTTATGACTATATCCGATGAGTTATGAATGGTAAAATTTTATGTGTGTGAATAAAAATTATAGCTAAATCTTTTCCACTTCTCTAATTTGAATAAATTAATGTAGTAGAGTACTATTTAACCCTGTGAAAACATTTTATTTTTATATTCCAAACAGAATTCATTGAAGTAGTTAGTATGTTAATGCATTGGGAAAATAAAAAAATATTTGAAGTCTTTGATGCAATTATGTTTTATTCACTATTAATAACATTATAATACTATTTACTTAAATATTATTTGCACTAATCTTTTACTCTTCTTTATAGTTTTATATTTTTTATTTGCATTGAATATTCGCTATCATAAATCTTATTTAATTACTCATTCAATTGCTATGCTTAAATTCATAGGTCTTATACTTTTCCTATTCATAACCTATAAATATTAATTTAATAATTTAATATATCTTTTGATATTCTCCCATTTTTATCTATATGAATTCATCTTCTTGGTTTCATGAGACCTAATCCAAAGTTATTCTACAGTTGTTTACATCCCTACTTTATTCAAATAAGGCGAAACGTCTTTGTAATTAAAAAATAATCAATTTTAAAAGAATTTAAAGAATAAAATTTTTTAAAGAGAGTCACCACCTAATTTTAGGAAAAACTAGGAAACCAATTCATTAATTAATTAATAAATAAATATTTACGAAACCAATAGATTCTTGTTTAAACATTGTGATTGAGTCTCTTGAAGTTGTGGGTCAATACTGCCCGAATATGAAGCTTGTTGTATTAAAAAATTGTACACTCATTGGGATCAAGGAATTGCGGGTCGCTTTTCTTCAAATGGTCATGTTTTAACAATGGAGCTTTACTTTTTTTAAAACATGACAAGCTAAAGAAAAGAGACCCGCAATTCCATGATCCCCAATGCAATTTTTTAATACAACAAGCTTCAGATTCGGGCAGTATTGACCCACAACTTCTAGAGACTCATTCCCAATGTTTAAACAAGAATCTATTAGTTTCATAGATATTTTTTTTATTATTTAATGAATTGATTTCCTAGTTTTTCCTAAATTAGGTGGCGACTCCCTTTAAAATTGTTTTATTTTTTAAATTCTTTTAAAATTGATTATTTTTTGAGTTACCACAATGTTTTGCCTTATTTGAATAAAGCATGGATGTAAACAAAATAACGATTTCACTGGGACAATAACGTGGGAATGAAGAGGATGGATTTTGTTTTTCCGTTTGTCGGACTCAAAATGAATATTAATACATAGTTGCCAATTATGCTTGTCATCATATTTACTTCATACAACCTAAATCTTTTTTTCACTATAATCATACTTGAATCTCCATTCCATTCTTCTGGATTATTTGTTGCCAACTAATTGAGGAGCACAATAAGCTCATTGTAAGTTTTCTCTAATGTCTGACCACCTATTCCTCAATATAAGAAAATCTTTGAATGGAACTTTAAACCTTTCTATGAAAGCATGTGCAAGTTCCTTCTTGGTCTTGTGATGATGTGGATAATTAAGAAGCAACCCATTAGACTTTTCCTATGCTTGGGGTTCGGTTTAAACTTTAAAAAATCTTACTCAAGATCCAAATCACTCTCGAATGCCTAGAGACCCAAAACCAACTGCCCAACTAAGTCATGAATCGCCTTCCAAACCCAATAGAATTGTCGAAAATTGCTCTGAGCTATTTATCTGAAATATTGGCTCTTGTCAAACTTTAACTATCAAAATTAAGAAACTCACTCATTACTCTTCTGATCACCTCAGAAAATATGACACCCATCCGCACAGGTCACAGATATCATACAAAAGCTATGGAAATGGGTAAAATAGGAAAAACACGCAGAAAACACAAAACGATCATGATTGTTGTTACAATTTTTTTTAAATAAAATTATTCTAAAAAATATTTCAAGATACAAAGCATTATATATAATTTTTTGTTTGAATATGTGTCCTTAGTTATTCTGGAAAGAAAACTAACATATTTAGAAATTACATCAAAGTTCTTTATATGCATTGTAACAATTCCAATACTAAAAATTTTTTAGTAGAAAAATTATAGCCTTACCTTTACTATTTCTTTCCTTACCTTTACAATTTACTTACAAAAGATTTTCGGATCCTAATATTTTTTAGTAGAATAATTATTGTCTTATCATTATTTTTATTTGTTTTTGGAATGTAATATGAAAAATATTTACTCATTTATGCCAAACTATTAAGTAAATACATTTTAATTACTAAACTATAATTAAGTAATTACATTCTCACCTAATTAATAAATAGCTTTCCAAAACTCAAATATTTTTTTTGTTATAAATAGTCATTTGATTTGCTCATTTTGTACCAGTGAAACAAATTTTCTATTATAATATTTTTCTTATCCTTTATGGTTATCTTTCAATTCTTCACTATTTTCAACAAGAGAAATTATATTTTTTCTTATTTTTCCTTCTATTTTCTAAACCAAACAAACAAATTTTCTGTTATAACTTTTTTCCTGTCCATGTTTGGTTATCTTCTAGTTCTTCACTCTTTTCCATAAGAGAAATTATATTCTCATTTTTTTTGTGATTTCTTTGTAGATGTTTTTGTGTTTTTCTATAATAAGGAAAAATATAATTTTTTTTATGTTGATTGTTTTTGTCTTATGCTAATATTTTGTCAATTATTATTTTTTAGTGTGCATGCTTGATCTTTTTGAAACCCCTACATTAGTTTTAGGGTTTAAATTAAAATTTGTAGCTTTTGTAAAGTAAATGTAGATTTTAGTCCAAAACAATCAAGTTATATTTAATTTCTTTTATTCTTATGATCCTGTTTAGCTCATGCATGATCACTATATGTGTTGTAAGTAAATGATTTACTATATGTGATATTTTTCAATTTTTCCACCAAAATTTACTATAACAATTTTTGCTAGAATGATCAGGAAACTTATCTAGAGCACTCAAGTGGAACTGATAGATTTCATTTCATTATGGTTACATAATGTTGTCCTCCGGAGCCGTCCATATGAGTCCTCTACATAGGTTACATGATCATTTAGGTGTGAAATCGATAGAATAAATTTAAGTGGAAAAAAAATAAAAGAACCTCTTGAAGAATCATCCTTCCATGAATCAACATGCAGTCCTTCTTACATGCATCACATGCTTTGTTTTCGCATTCCAAGTCCTCAGTATAGTAAATATGCTTCCCCAACAGCTTCTAAATCCCACAAAGTATATGAAAATATCAACAAGAAGATTAAGTTTTGAAAAAATAATACTAATATAAACAATATATGAAATGGTAGACAAGGCATAATAAGATGTCAAATATTAAATGATGTAACACTATCTAGGCAACTTATTAAGGTTCAATTTGATGGTCCATCTCCCTTTTGTAAATTTTCTCTATCTTCATATTTTCAAGAATATATCATGTATTCTAGTCTTATAGGAACAAATGGAACATCATGCATGCTTGCTAGAGAACAAGTAGAACCTCTAGATGCAGAAGCCGCTAACAAAAGGGGAAAATTAAAATTTCACGCAGATAATAGCTTAGTTCTTTATATGTAAGATCAACATATAAAAAAAATAACCGAGAACACATCATCCTCCCAAGATTCATTCTATTTTTGTTTCACTAGTCAACAACATAATTACATTTTATATACATGAATTATAAAGTCACAATTTAAAATCACCTTTTTAGAAATTCTTCACTTTAAGAAGGGAGTATTCTTAAGTGTTAGTTAGTAGAGTATCATTTTGACTGGGGAGAACTCATGTACGCTTACATTTTATCCATCAAACTCATATTTGTCATTCAAAAAATCAGATTTAAACACACATGATTAATGATAAAAACAAACAATTCTTTGTATTATAAACTTTTGATATCTCTTATATTATCACTAGAGGTGATTGCATGTTAGAGTGTTCTAGTGTAGATAGGAATTGCATGTTGAACATTGTAGATGATATCTTAGGAATCCTTGGGCGACCCAAGATGCTCGAAGGGTATGATGAAATCATGTATGGGTTGAGCAAGGGGGGTAAGTAAGAGTTTTTCATGTGGTCCACTAAATTGGCTAAGGGGCCAAGGTTTAAGGTTTTGTTGTTATGAGATCTTGAGAACGGTGATGGACCGGTTAATAGAGATAGTTGGTATATTTGAATTCTACATTATAATCATTAAGGTAATTATAGTGTTTGGTAAGATGGATAGGCTTGGAAAGCCTTCATGTGATACGGTGGTGGAGGTTAGGTTGCGACAAAATAAAGGGGGATGAATGGATCCTAATGTTGGAGTTGGAAACGGAATGGGGAAGGAAGGTTTGGAATAGAGTATATAGGTTCATGGTTGGTATACCTATTAATAAGTAATGTTGTTAAAGGGTTAGGGTGTATGACTTCAAGTTTTGTAGTGGATTCGGGTTGGCCGTTGATGCCTATAAGTACGTGTTATTTGTACTGGTACTACTCTTACTATATCACTTAATATAGTATGGTTGCAAGATAATTGATGCTTCCTAGGCGACAACAATGGTGATCTCCGACAACTTCAACTCCTCTCTTACTTAGTGTTGGAGTTGTCTTCTTTTACTTTTTTGTAATCTCTTAGAAACTCTTGTACTTGCTTAAACTAGTTCCCTTGGAGGGTTCTCATTGTATCTTTTTTTAAAAAAATTCATTGTAATCAAGGTCGAGATTATTTTTGTTATTTTCTTAAGGTGATATATTATGTTTCTGCTTACTTCCACATTTCAAGTACTTTAATTAGATGATGTGGGTTCTCCTATATAAGTATTAGAATAGGTTTCTGTATGACCTGGTAGTTGGATCGTGAAAATTTGGTATCAAAGCCTAGGCTACCGGTCTTTAGTAGAAGAGAAAATGTCAAATAGAGTCCTGTAAATTGGTGTGTTGACGTTCACATTTAATCTTTGTGAAGCTATGAAGCATTCTAGGAAATTTTACCAGTTCTTTCATTCTTTTCATGTGGTTTATTGCTTCCTTGTATGAGTTGCAATTGGTATCTCTTGATGCAAACTGGTATCTCGACAAAGTAAATTAAATGTCGTTATCTCCGACTAAAACTGTCACGGTCCAAGGTAGCCCCTAGGCGTAACAAGGCGTATATGACCTCGAGAGGCCCCATACAAGCCACTTAGCTTTCATCATACAAGATAATAAAATAAAAGATTAAAAATACAGTTTCAACATATAAAAGTTTTATAGAGAAAATGAAAGTCTAAACATTGTCTCAAAGCCATATAGTACATAAGAGTTTATCGGGGCGTAGCCCGTACATCAAGTTCCAAAACTAAAAGAAAAGACAAAAGGGGAAAATCAAGCTCGATCCTCGAGTCATGAGGACTCACCAATCTCCAAGCTTCTATATGATATCTAGCCACGAAGGTGTGAATCTGTAAGGTCGTACCCTACATTGGGAAAAATGTAGGCAAGAGTGTGTGTTAGTACAAAATATCTACCAAGTATGATATCCATGCATAAAACATTCGAATACATACTTAAAAAAGAGATATATTTTTCAAGGTATGCAATGATAAAGCTAAAACGTGAAATAAGAGGTTAAATACACGAATCATAAAACATGGTCAATGCCCATAATCATCATCTTAAAACACATATGAAATACTTCTTGAAGTAACCTTAGTCCATCGTAGCTTGCTTGTGGGAATTAGCCTTAACCGACATATATGACCATGTGAGCTATTAACATGAAATCTGGTGTCTCCTACACCAAAAAGGGTTGTCCTACTTGAAGGTAATGACCATGAATTCTAGCTTATGTAGATCCACTAGTTATGTTGTCACATAGTTATAGGACACAGGTGATCGCCACTTGTTCACTCGATACTAAGCTTAACTTCCATGGAATAGTTCTTAGTCATATCATCTTATCTTTTAAAGGATTATGGGTAATCACCTCTTGTCCTTACATCATGTGACATGGGTAATCACATCTTGTCTTTCATTAGTGATCATGGGTAATCATCGCTTGCCTCATTCTTAGAATAGTTTCTTCTTTTAATTAGGTGAGAAGGCCTTTCAACCTTAGAATTCTTTATCTGAGAAAAACTTTCACATCCATGCATAAAGTAGTTATGTGAGCAACCCTTTCACAATAATTAAATACTGTAACAACATATATGCTTTTATTTCCCAAGCAATCTACACCATATCACATCAATTTCATAAGAACATATATAATTTCATAATTCACCTTTCATAGTTTAAAATCTACTTTCAATCATCAATATCTAGAAAACATGGGTTAGACACGGGTTCATGTGGGTTCGTCTTAAAATATGAGATTATATCAATTCATGCATAAAAGTTCATAAATTCATTAAGTAAATCAACATTGAAAAGAACCTAAGACATGGAAGAAAAACTTAACTCAGTTGGGGAACTCTAGCTTTGTAAATTGGAGAATTTAGGAACTCCATGAAGGAAAGGGCTCCGTGGATGAAAAATATCATACCTCAATGCCAAAAGCTTGACTTCATTGGTGAAATTTGAGACTTGACTTGCTAACTCTAGCTTTCTTCTTCAACTTCTAGAGAGAGAAATATTTGAGAGGAAGACTTGTTCTTCTTTTTGGAATTTGAAAGAATAGTTTCAATTGGAAAATTTGGGGGTTAAAACACTTATATAGGTCTTTAGGTGAAGGAAAAAACGACATAATATTAGGCTAGAATAATTAGAAAAAGACTCAAAATAAATGCCAACACCATTGACGGTGGCGACCTACGGTCCGTCGATTCACCTACGGACCGTCCTGGTCGACCGTCGATGGTTTAATAGACTTGATCTCTGGGCCATCGGATGACGGGACCCATGTACGGTCCGTGGATCAAATGACGGACCGTGTATGGACTCCGTGGTTCAGTCGATATTTTCTTTAAAAATTCTATCAAGTCTGAGACTCACCTACGAGACCTACCTATGGCTCGTGGATTGGATGACGGACCGTCCTAGTGAACCGTCAAAAAAGTACTAGAACTTGACATTTTAGGAAAACTAGACTGACCTACCCACGGTCTGTGTGTCAAACAACGAATCGTTGGTGGTGTCCGTTAGTTCTAGCACCAGATTTTCTAAAGGACTAAATTTTTCTCTTTTCTGTATCCAAGGTGTTACAGAAACGACACAAGAAAGGGCAAGGTTCCAGTTCATATCTGACCTTAGAGGATATGTAAATGTATGGTAAGAGGCCAGCGGTCATCCATGTGGCAAATAAAAGTTATTGGACATGACTTGATTTAGTGATGACGCTTGCAATTGTAATATTGTACATTATTTTGCTTGAGTGAC
The DNA here is from genome assembly GCA_037074985.1 of Solanum bulbocastanum. Classification (NCBI taxonomy): domain Eukaryota; kingdom Viridiplantae; phylum Streptophyta; class Magnoliopsida; order Solanales; family Solanaceae; genus Solanum; species Solanum bulbocastanum. The sequence continues at coordinate 5,124,326 of CM073603.1, read as the reverse complement.
GACCAATACTAATATCTAACTATCTATCTTGAAGACTTTACTTAGATAAGTTACTAGGAAAACCCCCAGCTAACTCTAATTGTCTGAAAACTGAAAGACTAAATAATTGAAATAAATATAAGGGTTGTACTCGAAAGTTGAGGACTTACCAAAAGTGCTACTGAGCTGATTAGAAGTGGTACTAACAGCGGGATGGACGATAAGCATCTGAATCTATATTATAAAATAATATAGTGCAAAGAGTATGCGATCAGTACTTTGAATGTACTAAGTATGAGAGATATGAATCATAATTAAATAAACTAAACATCGTCACACCCTTTTTTTGCACACGGCGGAAAGGGATTTTCTAATTTAAGTGACGTTACTGATTTAGGGATTATTTTATTTTTTCAGAGTCGCCACTTGGAATTGAGTTATGGTGTTTCAAGTCACCTATTTTAAAATCCCTAACCAAAAGGAACTGACTCTTTATTTTTGGCCTGCGAACTAGAAATTCGGGTAAGGAATTCTATTGACCGAGGGGAAGGTATTAGGCATCCCTAGAGTCCCGTGGTTCTAGCACAGTCGCTTTTATTGACTTATACTTTTCTTGATATATTTTTTGATAATTTGTGTCTACATGTCATGGTTTGCTTATTTTTTTTAATTGTTAAAAGTTTTATTACTCTTAAACCGGATACATAACTGCATTCTCGATCTTGACATTTAGAGACATAATTGTCTTCCCTCTCGAGTTCATCACACCTAATAATCTCAATTTACACTTCTTTGTTTGAATTAATAAAAATTAATTATTAAAACAATTTGGACAAGGTGCGTCACCACGTCCTTGAGTTTCTTTTAAGTGTTTCAAAGAAAGATGTGTAATCACATTCTTAATTGAAACCGACCTTTGAAACTCATATATTTTAATATTTTACCTATTACTAGAAAGTTTAAGCATATTATTAGTGATTAAACTACCTCTACTATTTATATTTATAAACACTATTTACATAATAAAAGTCTAAAATCTTAAAAAATATAAAGTTATTTCATATTAAAATTCGACATTGATGCATCTATATTTTTAGTATATTTACAAGTCATGACAAAAAACATTAAAAAAATATATATATATAAAAATTTTGTAACTCTTCGTTTCTTAATTTTTCTAGGATGAACATTTTTAATTTTAGATGAAGTTGACTAAACAAACTATTAGAAATAAACTATTAGAAATTTTTTTTGAGGTATTTGGTAAACTTTGGTTGGATGCAAGAGATGCTTAATTAATAATAGCATATGGTACAAGATGAAAAGCAATGAGATTAAACACACATAAAATTCGAGCAACTTCATAACATTGAAATCAAGTATTATATAATCATGAAAATCAAATTATACAAAAAGTTAAATGGTACCTCTTGCGAAATCAATTCACTAAAAGGAAACAATCCTAATAAGGAACCATGAACTCGAAACCACGAAAGTGAACCTCAACCTCAACTTTTATTTTTGAGTGAAGAAAAGATATAAATAAAATGTGAGTTCTTTTTTTTTTTCTGTTTTCCTCTCCCGTTCGTGTGTATGTGGGAATGTATGTATAAGATTTTGTGCAGGTAAGTGGGAATAGAAAATAAGGTGTGAGGATGAGTGGATTTTTTTCTTTTTTTCCTCCGTGTCAGTATGTTAATAAAATATTAAGTAATTATTTTTAATTATTAAAATATAAGAAAGTCAAATAGCTAGTCTAAAAATGTAATTAAGAAATATTAGCTTGTTTATTAAAATTTAAATTAAAAGAATACATATATTTTTTAGTAATTTTCGAATCTTTAAAATGCATTTATTAAAATACGATGAAAAATAAAATATTTAATGTAGACCTAGAAGAAATATTTAATAAATAAAAATGGTGTAAAATCTTATGTTTGGTCAAAAATTACGTGTCTACAAACATGATAAATCTGAGATGTTGAACTGAACATGAAACTAAAAAATATGAACTCATGCAATGACCAAGTAAATCAACATTCAATTGATAGGTACTAAATTGGAATAAATAAATATAAGGTCAATGCAATAATATGAAACTGGATTGTGGGAGGTACTAATAACAGACATATAACCATGTCAACTAAACATAAAGTTTGATGTATAATCCCCATAAAAACACTCAATATACCTCACCATGGTATAAAGTTTGATTTGAGCTAATGTGGTACCACTAAGCTGATGCTTATAAAGGACTAAGGTGTTAGTCCTGATTTGACGCATGACCATTAAAACCTACGGTGGCATGTACTTCTAGGATTTAAAGATTTGTACTAAAGTTCTTATTCCTAAACTGACATGTGAGCCTTCATACCTATGTTAGCTCAATAATAAGTAATGCTCTCATCTAATTGTTTGTTGATAAACTAATAATAGTAATATTGTGATAATCCCATAGATCCTATCCGTGAGATTTCGGATGAAATTTTAAGTCTCCTTTCTACAAGCCCAATTTACGACTCGTAGATTGGTTTACGACATGTTGTTGAATCTTACATACACAGTGAATCTTAATTACATACTCTTTAGAGATTGCTTAAGTAATATATCTGTTAGCGATTTCCAAAAAGTTCAAGAGATGAACTTGTAGGTCTTCATAAGGTAAACATGTGAACTTCCCACATACGTCTAGAAGTTAAACCATGTTCTCCTTCAACACCCGCTTTTTCATAATAACAGACTTTACAATATTGAAATTTACATTGCTAATGAGTGATACTGTCACATTACGTACTTCCATTAGGGTTCGATTTAAACTTTGAAAAATCTTACCAAAAATCAAAATCACTCTAGAATGCCTCCGGACCCAAATAAATGCTCAACTAAGTCACAAATTACCTTCTGAACACAACAAAATTTTTGAAACTTGATTATAGTTATGTATTTTTAATAGAAGTGTAAAAAAATAAAATTAAATTAAAGATACAATACATTCTGTTAGTTTTGATTTCCGTATGTCTCCTTAGTTCATTTTTAAAAATTTCTTCAAAGTTCTTTGTATGTATTGTAAATATTCCAATATAATTTTTTTGTTGTAGAGCAATTGTAGTTTTACCTTTACTACTTACTAATGATACTTGGGTACCAAAATTATTTAGTAGAATAAATGTTTTCTAACCACTATTTTCATTTGATTTTGGTGTGTAATATGTAAATTTTTACTCATTTATGTCAAAATAATATTTAATTATTAAACTATAATTAAGTAATTAGATTCTCACCTAATTAATAAATAACTTTCTAAAACTCAAACATTTTTTGGTTATAAATAGTCATTCCATTTGTTCATTCTATACCAGTGAAACAAATTTTCTCTTATAATCTTTTTTCATGTTCTTTTTGGTTATTTTCTAGTTCTTCACTTTTTTCAGCATGAAAAATTATCCTTTTTCCTTTTTTTTTCTTCTAGTTTCTATACCAGTAAAATAATCTTTTTGTTATAATTTTTTTACTATTGTTGTTGGTATTTCCTAGTTCTTCACACTTTTTATTAAGAAAAATTATCCTTTCTCATCATTTTCTACCTTTTATTTTCTTATAGTTTCTCAACAGATCCTTTTATGTCTTTCGATGACAAAAAGAAAAGTTGAATTTTTTATGTTGATTGTTTCTATCTTATGCTTATATTTTTGCAATTATTATTTTTATTTTCTTCATCTTTTCATTTATTTTGGAGTTTAAATTATAATTTGTCTCTTTTGTAAAGTAAATGCAAATTTGAGTATGAAATTCTTTTGCAAATATAGCAAATTCATGTGGTGTTTCTTAGTTTTACTTTTTGCAATTTCCTTTTCATTTTTTCCACCAAGGTTTTCTATATCAATTTCACACCAGATTGTTCAGGAAACTGATCTTGAGGACTCTATTGGATGTCTACGCAGGTTAATAGTGTGTAACCATAGTTGTACACTTTTTATTCTCCGTAGACGTCCAATTGAATCCTCTAGATAAGTTTCTTGATCAGTCAGGTGTGACATTGTTAGAACAAACTTAGGTGAAAAAATTGAAAAGAGATTGGAGAAATTAAAGAGGGAGGAGGTACAACAATTCCTGTATATCAACTTTAAAATCAATTTATACGTTGAAAATGAGTACTATGAAATAGGTCGAGAAACCACGCATACTGAAAGAAACACACTTTACCAGAACTCGTATACAATGTTCGTTACGCATTACTTAAAAGAAAGAATGAGCCCTCTTTCCAAGATTCAATATGCAGTTCTTCTTACATGCATCACATGTTTTATTCTCGCATTTCATCTCTATTAAGCAAAGATCAGTATAAATATAGAAGCTTTAGATTGTGTATCTAATTTTGTGAGAAATGTAATATTCTATGAGATATTATATGATATATTATAGGAATAAGATATTCTCAGAATATCTTTAGGAAAGATTTTAGGTGTAAGAGATTCAATTAATCCCATGTATATATATATTCTTATTTTATGGAATGAGAAAGGAGGTCCAATTCTTCAAACACTAATCATTGTTTTATAATCTCCTCCATATACAGAGGATGTTTCCCCAACAACTTTCAAATCATACGAAGTATATGAAAATACCAAGTCGTAACTTATGTTAACAAAAATAATTATATTAATATAAACAATAGATAAAATGGTAGGCAAAGCATATTAGGATGTCAAAAATTAAATGTTGTAACACACACTAGGAACCTTATTAAGATTCAATTTGATAATCCATCTTCTTTTTACAAATTCACTCTAGTCTCACAGCACAAATGCAAGTTATGCATGCTACTACACAAGAAGTAGAACTTCTAGATGTAGAAGCATATAACAAAAAACTTAGATATTGATATGTAGTATAAAGATATAAAAAAAAAACTCAATAGATAAAATTAAAATAAGTATTTGAAAGAAAAAAAGTCAATCGATACCTCGCCCTTCTTGCAAGATTCATTGTAGTTGTTTCGCTAGTCGACAACTAAATCACATGCTATAAAACATGAATTATTAAGTCACCATTTAAAATCACCCACATGGAAATTCTTCACCCTAAAAAGGGAGTGTTCTTAAGTGTTGGTCAGAAGAGTATCATTTCTTCAGAATGGTCTCCACTGCACACTTCACAAAACAACCGAGCTAGTTGCACTGATTAGACTTGAGATTGTGGTTGACCTATTAGAAATTTAGTGAGCTGGCTGAAGTTATTGTTCATGAATCATCGTTGAAAATTATGCTTGTATGCTTGAATCTCCATTCCGTCCTGAATTACTTGCCCAACGAGCTCATCATAAGTTTTCTCCAATGCCTGACAACATACAACTAAATATAAGGATATATTTGAGTGAATGTCAAATCTTTCTATAAAAGAATAAGCAAGTACCTTCTTGGTCTTTCTAAGTCAGTGATCTCTAAAAAAATCTAAAGATGAACTTGAGGGTCTTTATATGGTAAACATGTGAACTTTCTACTTGTGTGCAGAAGTTAATCCATGTTCTACTTCATCATCCACCTTTCCATAATAGAAGGTTTTACAATATTGGAATTAACATTGCCAATGAGTGGTACTGCCACATCTCGTACTGCCATCAAGGTTTCCATCTTATGGTATGAAAGATTTCTTTTGCCGTAAATATCTCAACTCCATCTGAAGCTTCTATTATTGTAAACTGATTCATCTCTGATAGTTGAAAATATTCTACTATAATTGTCCATAGTTTCCCAAATGAAAATCAATCTAAGGGAGAATACAAACAAATTTCCTAAAGATTTGGTTGCATAAAAAGAAAACAGGCATTCATAGATAAAAGTATGAGAACTTGAAAAATAAATCAAGGGAGTTGACTTGAAGAAGAAAACATAACAACAAATAAGGGAGGCAGTGCAGAGCCTACAAGAAAGTAATAACAACAACAAAATAGTATCATAATTAAACACGGTAGATAATAGACTATGATAGATATCAAAAGGAAAGAACTACAATAATATATGGTTAGTACAATGAAGCGAAACTGTTAGTAGTTATTCTGCTACATTTACTAAAAAGTAAAAACCAAAAAAAGAAATCTTCATATTGGTATAGAGAATTAGTTTTCCTATACCATTAAAAATACACTTATACATTTTATAGTTACATGTCATTGATTGGCAAATTTTATAAGGTCTGACTACTTATTGCATGCAGTATGGTAAGCGGGATAACTAGTTTCACCTTCCCATTCTATATTTCTTCTCTACAGAAAAGAGAGTATATCAAAGAAGCTTATGTTGGTTTTCATTGTTGTTTTCATGCCTCAAAATCAAGCTTTAGCTAGTTTTTTCTGTTGCATGGCGCGTTCAATAAATTCTTGGATCTATTGGTCGTGTGCTCTAAGACCTACCTACGCCTCATGGATTAGATGGCAGATCGTCCTGGTGAACCATCGAAAAAGTACTGGAACTTGACATTTTAGGAAAACTAGACTTGCCTACCCACGGTCAGTGTGTCAAATGACAAATCATTGGTGGTGTCCGTCGGCTTTGGCACAAGATTTTCTCAAGGACTAACATTTTCTCTTTTTCGTATCCCAGGTGTTACAAAAATGACACAAGAAAGGGAAAGGTTCTAGTTGATATATGACCATAGAGTATATGTAAATGCATGGTAAGAGGATAGTGGTCATCCATGAGGCTAATAAAAGGTAATGGACATGACTTGATTTAGTGATGACGCTTCCAATTGTAATATTTTACATTATTTTTCTTGAATGACGACAAATACTAATATCTAATTATCTATCTGAATGCATCTACTTAGATGAGTTACTCCCCATCTAACTCTAATTGTTTGAAAACTGTAAGACTGAATAATTGAAATAAATATAAGGGTTGTACTCGAAAGCTGAGGACTTACCAAAAGTGCTACTGAGCTGATTAGAAGTAGTACTAACTGCAGGATGGATTTTAAGCATCCGAACCTATATTATAAAATAATATAGCGCAAAGAGTATGCGGTCAGTACTTTGAATGTACTAAGTATAAGAGATATGAACCATAATTAAATAAACTAAACATGATAAATTCGAGATGTTGAACATGAACCTAAAAAATATGAACTCAATCAATGACCAAGTAAATCAACATGCAATTGATAGGTACTAAATTGGAATAAATAAATATAAGGTCAATGCAATAATATGAGACTGGATTGTGGGAGGTACTAATAACAGACATATAACCATGTGAACTAAACATAAGGTTTGATATATAATCTCCATAAAAACACTCAATATACCTTGCCATGGTATAAAGGTTTGATCTGAGCTATTGTGGTACCACTAAGCTAACGCTTATAAAGGACTAAGGTGTTAGTCTGGATTTGAAGCATGACCCTTAAAACCTATGGTGGCACGTTGTTCTAGGACTTAAAGATTTGTACTAAAGGTCCTATTCCTAAACTGACATGTGAGCCTTAAAACCTATGTTAGCTCGGTAATAAGTAATACTCTCATCTAATTGTTTGTTGATAAACTATTAATACTAATATTGTAAAAATCCCATAGATCCCATCTGTGGGATTCATGATGAAATTTTAAGTCTCCTTTCTACAAGTCCAATTTACGAATCATAGATTGGGTTACGACCTGTGAATGAATCTTACATACACAGTGAATCTTAACTGTATACTCTGTAGAGACTACTTGAGTAATGTATATGTTAGAGATTTCCAAAAAGTTAAGGAGATGAACTTATAGGTCTTCGTAAGGTAAACATGTGAATTGCCAGCATATGTCTAGAAGTGAAACCTTGTTCTCCTTCAACACCCACTTTTTCGTAATAACAAACTTTACAATATTGAAATTTACATTGCTAATGAGTGATACTGCCACATTATGTACTGCCATTAGGGTATGATTTAAACTTTCAAAAATCTAACTCAAAATCAAAATCACTCTCGAATGCCTTAGGACCCAAATAACTAGTCAACTAAGTCATAAATTACCTTCTAAACTCAACAAAACTGTTGAAATTTGATTATGAGTCATTGATCTGAATTGTTGACTTTGGTCAAACTTTAACTTTTCAAAACAAGAAACTCACTCATTACTTGTCTAATCACCTTAAAAATCATGTCACTTATAGATCACAAATATCATACAAAAGCAACTAAAATGGATAAAATAGGGGGAAAAAAAAAAGAGACCAAGAGGGTTGTTATACTTATGTGTTTTAACATAGAAATGTAAAAGAAATAAAATTAAATTAAGGATACAATACATTTTATAAGTTTTGATTTATGTATGTCTCCTTAGTTCATATTTAAACTTTTCTTCAAAGTTCTTTTATGCATTGTAAATATTCCAATATTATTTTTTTGTTGTAGAGCAATTGTAGTTTTACCTTTACTACTTACTTACTAATGATACTTGGGTCCCAAGATTTTCTAGTAGCATAATTATTGTCTTAGGATTATTTTCATTTGATTTTGGTGTGTAATATGTAAAATATTTACTCATTTGTGCCGAAATAATATTTAATTACTAAACTAAAATTAAGTAATTAGATTCTCACCTAATTAATAAATAACTTTCCAAAACTCAAAATATTTTTTGGTTATAAATAGTCATTCCATTTGTTCATTCTATACCAGTGAAACAAACTTTTTCTTATAATCTTTCTCATATTCTATTTGGTTATTTTCAAGTTCGTCACTTTTTTCAGCAAGAAAAATTATCCTTTTTCCTTTTTTTTCTTCTGGTTTCTATACCAGTAAAATAATCTTTTTGTTACAATTTTTTTCCTATTGTTGTTGGTTATTTCCTAGTTCTTCACTCTTTTTATAAAGAAAATTTATCTTTTCTCTTCATTTTCTACCTTTTATTTTCTTATACTTTCTCTACAGATCCTTTTATGTCTTTCAATGACAAAAAGAAAAGTTAAATTTTTTATGTTGATATTTTATATCTTATGCTTATATCTTTGCAATTATTATTTTTATTTTCTTCATATTTTTGAAAATGATACATTTATTTTGGAGTATAAATTTAAAAAATTCTCTTTTGTAAAGTAAATGTACATTTGAGTATGAAATTCTATTGCAAATATAGCAAATTCATGTGGTGTTTCTTCGTTTTAGTTTTTGCAATTTCCTTTCCATTTTTCCCACCAAGGTTTTCTATATCAGTTTCACAACGGACTGATCAGGAAACTGATCTTGAGGATTTTATTGGATGTCTATGCAGGTTAATAGTGTGTAACCATAGTGGTTCACTTTTTATTCCTCGTAGATGTCCAATTGAGTCCTCTAGATCAGTTTCTTGATCAGTCAGGTGTGACATTGTTAGAACAAACTTAGGTGAAAAAATTGAAAAGAGATTGGAGAAATTAAAGAGGGAGGGGGTGCAACAACTCCCGTATATCAACATTAAAATCAATATATACATTGAAAATGAGAACAATAAACTAAGTCAAGAAACCACGCATACTCAAAGAAACACATTTTACCATAACTCTTATGCAATGTTCGTTACCCATTACTTTAAAGAAAGAATGAGCCCTCTTTCCAAGATTCAATATGCAGTTCTTCTTACATGCATCACATGTTTTATTCTCGCATTTCATCTCTATTAAGCAAAGATCTGTATAAATATAGAAGCTTTAGATTGTGTATCTAATTTTGTGAGAAATGTAATATTCTATGAGATATTATATGATATATTGTAGGAATAAGTTATTCTCAGAATACCTTTAGGAAAGATTTTAGGTGTAAGAGATTCAATTAATCCCATGTATATATATTCTTATTTTATGGACTGAGAAAGGGGGTCCAACTCTTCAAACACTAATCATTGTTTTATAATCTCCTCCATATACAGAGGATGCTTCCCCAACAACTTCTAAACCCTACGAAGTATATGAAAATACCAAGTAGTAGCTTATGTTAAAAAAAATAACTATATTAATATAAACAATAGATAAAATGGTAGACAAAGCATATTAAAATGTCAAAAATTAAATGTTGTAACACACTCTAGGAACCTTATTAAGATTCAATTTGATGGTCCATCTTCCTTTTACAAATTCACTCTAGTCTCATGGCACAAATGCAAGTTATGCATGCTGCTACACAAGAAGTAGAACTTCTAGATGTAGAAGCAGATAACAAAAAACTTAGATCTTGATACGTAGTATAAAGATATAAAAAAAAAAACTCAATAGATAAAATTAAAATAAGTATTTGAAAGAAAAAAAGTCAATCGAGACCACATCCATCTTCCAAGATTCATTCTAGTTGTTTCACTAGTCAACAATGAATTCACATGCTATAAAACACGAATTATTAACTCACCATTTAAAATCACCCTCTTGGAAATTTTTCACCCTAAAAAGAGAGTGTTCTCAAGTGTTGGTCAGAAGAGTATCATTTCTTCAGAATGGTCTCCACTGCACACTTCACAAAACAACCGAGCTGGTTGTACTGATTAGACTTGGGATTATGGTTGTCCTATCAGAAACTTAGTGTGCTGGTTGAAGTTGTTGTTCATGAATCATGGTTGAAAATTATGCTTGTATGCTTGAATCTCCATTCCGTCCTGGATTACTTGCCCAACAAGCTCATCATAAGTTTTCTCCAATGCCTGACAATATACAACTGAATAAAAGAATATATTTGAGTGAATGTCAAATCTTTTTATAAAAGAATATGCAAGTACCTTCTTGGTCTTTCTAAGGTAGTGATGTCTAAAAAAATTTGGAGATGAACTTGAGAGTCTTTATATGGTAAACATGTGAACTTCCCACTTGTGTGCAGAAGTTAAACCATGTTCTGCTTCAACATCTACCTTTCCATAATAGAAGGATTTACAATATTGGAATTAATTGCCATTAGGGTTTCCATCTTATGGTAAGAAAGATTTCTTCTGCCGTAAATGTCTCAACTCCATGTGAAGCTTCTGTTACTTCAACTGATTTATCTTTGATAGTTAAAAATATTATACTACAATTGTCCATTTTTCCCAAATGAAAACCATTCTAACGGAGAATACAAACTAATTTCCTAAAGATTTGGTTGCGTAACAAGAAAACAATCATTCATAGATAGAAGTATGAGAACTTAAAAAACAAACCAAGGGTGTTGACTTGAAGAAGAAAACATAACAACTAATAAGGAAGGCAGTGCAAAGCCTACAAGAAAGGAACATGTCACGATCCAACTCACCAAGCCGTGCGGGCACCCACTCTAACGCCTAAGTAGGAGAACCCTCAGATACCAATAGTTAAAACATGCGAAAAATTACTGGAAAATGGAGATAAATGAAATCATATTGTTTTTATAAATGAAAATCTGCTTAAACAAATTTAGGTTAAGACTTGTAAATAATTAACACACCCAAGGATCTAGTCTAAACAGGTACAAGAGCTACTAAGAGTACAATAGGATAATAATGAAAAGACACAACTCCCACAATGGGACAGGAAAAGTAGAAGCTACTGGAGAATTCTCTCTCTTCATCTAATGAAACATCACCATACTACATCCAGACTATGCCCAAAAGGCATAGTGTACATCTCACAATTTGATATAACTAGGAAGAAGCTAAAAATTGGAAATAGTCATTTTTTGAAAGAATAAAAATCTGGAAATTTTGTTATGTTAGGAAAAGTGATTTTTGGGTCAAATTCAAACGGTCATAACTCCTAGCTCAGGATGAGTTAGGTGTACTTCCAAATATGGTAGGAAATATCTTGGAATAATCTTTCCAACACCACCAAGTTTTCATGATTCCGAGTTCGTATGAGTGAGATATGCCCTTTGGAAGTTGGGGTTGTTCAAATAACAAAATGTTCAATTCGGATTTTTAAAAGGTGTTTTGGTATTTTCCATACCCGATTATTTAATTCGTTTTTGGTGTATTAATTAAGGGTCAAAACTGAATTGGTTCAGTTTAGACAATTGGAAATTTACTCTAGGGTTTTTGGAGAAAGAATGCAAGAGGAGAAAAAAGATGAAAGAGCAAAGTTCGTCGTTCTTGAAGGTTTAGCTTGTGGATTTCGACAAGGTTTGATCCCTAAGGAGGTATGTGAGTTCACACAGCATTGGTTTCGTTCGCCCACGCTCCAAACATGTTTTATTCAGTGTAATTTCATCCTAAAAAGATTGAGAATTTGATGTTCTTGAGTTGTATACTTGTATTGCTTTCGTTCTTGAATTTGGGAGGAAATTGAGGAGTTCTTGAGAGTTTAAGACTGATTATTAGAGTTTCTTTGAGTTAGATTCTTTTGTATATGTTGTGGGTACCTGAATCTAAAGATATATAGAGAAAAAGAATTGAAATTAGGTGAATTGGGGCTAGAAAACGAAGAAGAAAAATGTCGGGCAAATCTGGAGCCCCAGGCCGCATCGCTGACAAGACCCACAGTTTCAAAAAATTCTTCCTCGCGTCGCGGAGCGGTCATGTACTGTTCTGCCTCAAAAAGTATTTTTGTGACCAAAATTTAAATACATCTCCGCAACGCGGACCAGCTTTCAAACAGTGAATTCTTGATATTTTCTCATGTTTAGCTATCTAAAGTCACTCCTAAACATCATGAGATCTTTCCTATCACAAATCACAATCCTTGAATCCATAATTCAATTCAAGGAAAGTTAAGAGTCAAGTTAAGAGAAGTTAAGAGTCAAGTCAAGAAAAGTTAAGAGAAGTTCATAGAGTCTTCCAAAAGTCTTTTACAAATAATTTAACCTTGTTTTAAGACTTGAGTTTTGAGTTCAGTGAAGAGTAAAGTTGAAGTTTATTTCTTCAAAAGTATATAGGGACTATGTATTCCCAAAGAGTTTAAAATGTTTTCACATTTAAACAAGTAAGGAAACTTTGATTTTCAAAAGACCCTTTGAGCTAGTTTTCAGTTAAAGAGTAAATGTTTTCACATTTGAGCAAGAAAGGAAACTTTGTTTTCCAAAGAGCCTTTGAGCTAGTTTTCAGAAAAGAGTAAATGCTTTCACAATTAAGCAAGAAGGGAAACAGATATTTCCAAGATAGCCTTTGAGCTAAGTTTTGAGCAATTACCTCAAACCACAGAAAGAAGTTATGCTTTTTTAAAACATAAAGAGCTAGTATCATATTTTGGGAGTAGTATTGAGCACCGATATAGGGGAGAGTTCAAAGAACTCCGAGCCACCATTAACCATGTAGCCATCATGGGTAGAAAAGGGTCATACTTTTTAGACGATTCCTTTAGTGTTTTTTAGCATAGACTAGTGGATCTATTTAGTAGTTTAGGTTCTATCCCCCCAGCAAGGTATAGGACTACCCTAGTAGCGTAAGGCAAACGTTGTATCATCACGATAGCTCTTTAAGTGATGGTTGTCCGTTAGAGAAACACCCACAGCAGTATTTTATATTTTTATATTAGAAATATTTGTATTTTCATATACAAACAGAGTTCATATTGTATATTTGCATGCATACAGAGTTATTATTGTATTTCTAAATACACAGAGTTGAAAACCATGTTTTAAAGTTTTTCTTTATACTGCATTTATATACACTACTTTATATTGAAATCAGTTGAGTTCAGTTGTGCCAGGAAAGTTTTTCTGTTCCTTTCAAGCTTATCTTGTTTTAGAATTCCCCTCGCATACTCATATATTCAATGTATTGATGTCATTTGGCCTGTATCTTATTATAATGCAAACACTGGTAACCAAGATCATTATCCAGCGCATCGTTGATCCAGTTGATCACTCATAGTCAGTTGGTGAGCCTCCTTGGTTTCTGGAGGATCCCTTTGGTTAAGTTTTGTTTTATTGCTTACTTATTTCAATTGTTGGGATGATCGGGGGTCTTGTCCCAACATCCCTCAGAGTTTAGAGGCTTCATAGACAGAGTTAGTTAATGTTAGTTCATGAGTCTTTACTTTTCCTTTCCAGTTAAGTTGAGACTTGAGTTGTCACTTTGGCAGTAAATGTCATTTATTACATTCTCAGTTATTTATTGAGCAGCTCAGTGTACTATTTTAAAAGTATTTATCTTGAGTAAAGTCTTCCGTTGAGTAAGAAATTCAGGCCAAGGGTTCACTTGGGGCCAGCAATGGTTCTCGAGTGTCAGTCTCGCCCAGGGTGTAGGCTCGGGGCGTGACTAGCACCCTTACTACTAACAACCTTCTCCATCAACCTACTTACTAGGTTCTTGATCTTAGCCTAACCATTCTAACGCACGAAAGAGTCCACAAATACAAGTACAAGCATTCCGACTAACCACCACGACATACTTTTACTTTCTCTTCACCTTACCCAGCATTTGCCCCAAGGTACATTACATCAAGTTTGCTAACTACTAACCACGAATCCCTTTCTCCAAGGTGAAATCCATCTAAGTATTTACGTCACGTACACTACCATAACTTTTTGCCCTTGCAACACACAGACAACTCTTTCTCTCAATTACTACAACCCTTGAACCCTTGGCCTTCCCGATTCGTTCAACAACGAGATACGTAACAAGTTTATTCAACATAAAAGAACAATCAGATATAAGTCCTCATAACCATATAACAACTCCGGAGAATTACAATATCTTTTATCATAATGAATCACGTTTAATTTCACAATCCTCAAGATACATAATTATTTCAAGTCATTGGTCCTCTCATGGAACACAAACCCAAATTGTTAACATACCAGAATGTGGTACCTGATCCAATGATTATGCTGGAACGTTGCAATCAATCCCATATTTATGCCGAAACATGGCAACCGATCCAAGTTAGTGTATCGGAACGCAACACTCGATCAATACAACAAGTCATAATCATAATCACAAGTACATTCTCATAATCATACAATCAAGTTATGATTCATGGCATTCATCATTCATCTCTCTCATTACAAATAGTATGATCAATAATGCAACATTGCTTACATACCTGTATTATAATGAAGCAAGAACAACATATATCACACAATCATGAAATCATAACCATCACACTGAAGTATTCATCGACATATATCACATAAATAATAACTTGACCATACATCACTTAAATCATAACCATCACCCTATTTCATCATCTAAGGCTTCTTTCTATGATTTAATCATCTTTTGTTCAGTGCACGAAGGTTGCGCATAAATCCTACCATTGATTTACATTATATCACGCAGTGAGCAAAGATTTATAACTACTCAATTAATAAAACCTAGCCTACTTGGGCGCCAAGCTGCACGGGGTTTTGGCTTTGATTTTTGTTTTCGGACTTCATGATGGTGATCTTGACCTGAAATCCGCAATCCACCGACCTACTTACGCCAAAAATCTCCTTCTCCTTTCTTCCCAAGCTTAGAGCTAGCTTTTGGGGGTTTCTGGTGTGGGTTACGTCTAAATTAGGTATTTTAGGAAGAAGGAGAAAATAATATTTTGCGTTATTTACGTTCTGTCTCGCCTATCCCGCTCTGACGCCAGCTTACCCTACAATGGCGTCGCCGCCCTAGCGGCATCTGGCCCGCCCAGGCGGGACAGTGGCTCCAGTGTTTTCCCGATGTTTCGCTTTTCCTAATGAACGACGGTTCGGGTCGTTATAGAACAAAAACAATGAAATAGTCTCATAATTAAACACAATAGACAATAGAATATGATAGATATCAAAAGGAAAGAACTACAATAAGATGGGTTAGTACAACGAAGCGGGATTGTTAGTAGTTATTCTGCTACAGTTACTTCAAAGTAAAAACAAAAACAAAAAAAAAAAAAGCAATCTTCACATTGGTATAAAGAATTATTTTTCCTATACCATTAAAAATACACTTATACATTTGATAGTCACATGTCACTGATTGGTAACTTTTATAAGGTCTGACTACTTGTTGTATGCAGTATGGTAAGAGGAATAACTAGTTTCACCTTCCCATTCTATACTTCTTCTCTATAGAAAAGAGTGAATATCGAAGTAGCTTATGTTGGTATTCATTGTTGTTTTCGTGCCTCAAAGCTGAGCTTTAGCTATTTTTTCTATTGCTTGGCGCGTTCAACAAATTCTTGGATTTGTTGGTCGTGCACTCTAAGACCTACCTACGGCTCGTGGATTGGATGGCAGACTGTCCTGGTGAACCGTCGAAAAAGTACTAAAACTTGACATTTTAGGAAAACTAGACTTGCCTACCCACGGTCCATGTGTCAGATGACGGATCGTTGGTAGCGTCCGTCGGTTCTGGCACAAGATTTTCTGAAGAACTAAAATTTTCTCTTTTTCGTATCCCAAGTGTTACAGAAACGACACAAGAAAGGGCAAGGTTCCAGTTCATATCTGACCTTAGAGTACATGTAAATGTATGGAAAGAGGCTAGCGGTCATCCATGAGGCTAATAAAAGGCAATGGACATGACTTGATTTAGTGATGACGCTTGTGATTGTAATATTGTACATTATTTTTCTTGAATGATGACAAATACTAATATCTAACTATCTATATGAAAGGTTCTACTTAGATGAGTTACTCGGAAAACCCTATCTAACTCTAACTGTCTAAAAATTGAAAGACTAGATAATTGAAATTAATATAAGGGTTGTACTTGATAGTTGAGGACTTACCAAAAGTGCTACTGAGCTAATTAGAAGTCGTACTAACCGCAGGATGGATGTTAAGCATCCGAACCTATATTATAAAATAATATAGCGCAAAGAGTAAGCGGTCAGTACTTTGAATGTACTAAGTATGAGATATATAAACCATAATTAAATAAACTAAACATGATAAATCCGAGATGTTGAACATGAAACTAAAAAATATGAACTCATGCAATGACCAAGTAAATCAACAGGCAATTGATAGGTACTAAATTGGAATAAATAAATATAAGGTCACTGGAATAATCTGAGACTGGATTGTGGGAGGTACTAATAACAGACATATAACCATGTGAGCTCATAAAGTTTGATATATAATCCCCATAAAAACACTCAATATACCTTGCCATTGTATAAAGGTTTGATATGAGCTATTGTGGTACCACTAAGCTGACGCTTATAAAGGACTAAGGTGTTAGTCCTGATTTGACGTGTGACCCTTAAAATCTATGGTGGCACGTAATTCTAGGACTTAAAGATTTGTACTAAAGTCTTATTCCTAAACCGACGTGTGAGCCTTCACACCTATTTTAGCTTAGTAATAAGTAATACTCTCATCTAATTGTTTGTTGATAAACTAATAATACTAATATTGTGATAATCCCATAGATCCTATTTGTGGGATTCATGATGAAATTTAAGTCTCCTTTCTACAAGCCCAATTTACGACTCATAGATTGGGTTACCACCTGTGGAAGAATCTTACATACATAGTGAATCTTACTTACATACTCTTTAGAGACTGCTTGAGTAATATATGTGTTAGCGATTTCCAAAGAGTTAAGGAAATAAACTTGTAGGTCTTCGTAAGGTAAACATGTGAACTGCCCGCATATTTCTAGAAGTTAAACCATGTTCTCCTTCAACACCCACTTTTTCGTAATAACAAACTTTACAATATTGAAATTTACATTGCTAATGAGTGATACTGCCACATTACGTACTGCCATTAGGGTTTGATTTAAGCTTTCAAAAATCTAACCCAAAACCAAAATCACTCTCGAATGCCTCAGGACCCAAATAACTGCTCAACTAAGTCATAAATTACCTTCTGAACCCAACAAGACTATTAAAATTTGATTATGAATCATTGACCTGAATTGTTGACTTTGGTCAAACTTTAAATTTTCAAAACTAGAAACCCACTCATTACTTGTCTGATCACCTTAAAAATCATGTCACCCATAGATCACAAATATCATACAAAAGCTACTAAAATGGATAAAATAGGAAAAACATGCAACAAGAAAAAAAAGACCTAGAGGGTTGTTATAGTTAAGGTTTTTTAAATAGAAGTGTAAAAAAAATAAAATTAAATTAAGGATACAATATAAGTTTTGATTTCTGTATGTCTCCTTAGTTCATATTTAAAATTTTCTTCAAAGTTAGTTCTTTATATGTATTGTAAATATTCCAATATTATTTTTTTGATGTAGAGCAATTGTAGTTTTACCCTTACTACTTACTTACTAATGATACTTGGGTCCCAAGATTTTCTCGTAGAATAATTATTGTCTTACCATTATTTTCATTTGATTTTGGTGTGTAATATGTAAAATATTTACTCATTTATGTCGAAATAATATTTAATTACTAACCTATAATTAAGTAATTAGATTCTCACCTAATTAATAAATAACTTTCCAAAACTCAAATATTTTTTTGGTTATAAATTGTCATTCCATTTGTTCATTCTATACCAGTGAAACAAACTTTCTCTTATAATCTTTTTCATGTTCTATTTGGTTATTTTCCAGTTCTTCACTTTTTCAGCAAGAAAAATTATCCTTTTTCCATTTTTTTTCTTCTGGTTTCTATTCCAGTAAAACAATCTTTCTGTTATAATTTTTTTCCTATTATTGTTGTTTATTTCCTAGTTCTTCACTATTTTTATTAAGAAAAATTATCTTTTCTCTTCATTTTCTACCTTTTATTTTCTTAATAGTTTCTCTACAGATCCTTTTATGTCTTTCAATGACAAAAAGAAAAGTTAATTTTTTTATGTTGATTGTTTCTATTTTATGCTTATATTTTTGCAATTATTATTTTTATTTTCTTGATCTTTTTGAAAATGATATATTTATTTTGGAGTTTAAATTAAAAAATTTCTCTTCTGTAAAGTAAATGCACATTTGAGTATGAAATTCTATTGCAAATATAGCAAATTCATGTGGTGTTTCTTCGTTTTAGTTTTTGCAATTTCCTTTCCATTTTTCCCACCAAGGTTTTCTATATCAGTTTCACACCGGACTGATCAAAAAACTGATCTTGAGAACTCTATTGGATGTCTACACAGGTTGATAGTATGTAACCATAGTGGCTCACTTTTTATTCTCCGTAGACGTCCAATTGAGTCCTCTAGATCAGTCAGGTGTGACATTGTTAGAACAAACTTAGGTGAAAAAATTGAAACGAGATTGGAGAAATTAAAGAGGGGGGGGGGCAACAACTCCCGTATATCAACTTTAAAATCAATCTATACATTAAAAATGAGTACTATAAACTAAGTCGCGAAACCAAACATAGTCAAAGAAACACACTTTACCAGAATTTGTATGCAATGTCCGTTACTAATTACTTTAAAGAAAGAATGAGCCCTCTTTCCAAGATTCAATATGCAGTTCTTCTTACATGCATCACATGTTTTATTCTCGCATTTCATCTCTATTAAGCAAAGATCTGTGTAAATATAGTAGCTTTAGATTGCTAATTTTGTGAGAAATGTAATATTCGATGAGATATTATATGATATATTATAGGAATAAGATATTCTCATAATATCTTTAGAAAATATTTTAGGAGTAGGAGATTCAATCCCATGTATATATATTCTTATTTTCTGGAATGAGAAAGGGGGTCTGATTCTTCAAGCACTAATCACTGTTTTTATATGAAGATACCAAGTAGTAGCTTATGTTAACAAAAATAATTATATTAATATAAACAATAGCTAAAATGGTAGACAAAGCATATAAAGACGACAAAAATGAAATGTTGTAACACACTCTAGGAACCTTATTAAGATTCAATTTGATGGTCCATCTTCCTTTTACAAATTCACTCTAGTCTCATAGGCACAAATGCAAGTTATGCATGTTGCTACACAAGAAGTAGAACTTCTAGATGTAGAAGCAGATAATAAAAAACTTAGATCTTGATATGTAGTATAAAGATATAAAAAAAAAAAACTCAACAGATAAAATTAAAATAAGTATTTGAAAGAAAAAAGGTCAATCGAGACAACACCCTTCTTCCAAGATTCATTCTAGTTGTTTCACTAGTCGACAACGTAATCACATGCTATAAAACATGAATTATTAAGTCACTGTTTAAACTCACCCTCTTGGAAATTCTTCACCCTAAAAAGGTAGTGATCACTACAACAAAAACAATATTTAGCGGCATTAAGTAATGATATTAATAAAGAGTGCTAAAGTCTTTACCGGCATTAGTTAAGTGTCATTGGAACCAATGCCGCTAAAGGCTTTAGGGACATATACAAAGAGTGTTAATTGTCCCTAAAAATACATATTTAATTGCCGCTAATGATCATTTTTTATGTAGTGAGTGTTCTTAAGTGTTGGTCAGAAGAGTATCATTTCTTCAGAATGGTCTCCACTGCACACTTCACAAAACAACCGAGCTGGTTGTACTGATTAGACTTGGGATTGTGGTTGTCCTATCAGAAATTTAGTGAGCTGGTTGAAGCTGTTGTTCATGAATCATGGTTGAAAATTATGCTTGTATGCTTGAATCTCCATTCCGTCCTGGATTACTTGCCCAACGAGCTCATCATAAGTTTTCTCCAATGCCTGACAACATACAACTGAATATAAGAATATATTTGAGTGAATGTCAAATCTTTCTATAAAAGAATAAGCAAGTACCTTCTTGGTCTTTCTAAGTCAGTGATCTCTAAAAAAATCTAAAGATGAACTTGAGGGTCTTTATATGGTAAACATGTGAACTTTCCACTTGTGTGCAGAAGTTAAACCATGTTCTACTTCAACATCCACCTTTCCATAATAGAAGGTTTTACAATATTGGAATTAACATTGCCAATGAGTGGTACTGCCACATCTCGTACTGCCATCAAGGTTTCCATCTTATGGTATGAAAGATTTCTTCTGCCGTAAATATCTCAGCTCCATCTGAAGCTTCTATTATTGTAAAATGATTCATCTCTGATAGTTGAAAATATTCTACTATAACTGTCCATAGTTTCCCAAATGAAAACTAAAATAAGGGAGAATACAAACTAATTTCCTAAAGATTTGGTTGCATACCAAGAAAACAAACATCATAGATAGAAGTATGAGAACTTAAAAAACAAATCAAGGGAGTTGACTTGAAGAAGAAAACAGTGTAGAAAACAAAACAACTTATAAGGGAGGCAATGCAAAGCCTACAACAACCAAATAGTATCATAATTAAACACAACAGACAATAGACTATGATAGATATCAAAGGGAAAGAACTACAATAATATGGGTTAGTACAACGAAGCGGGATTGTTAGTAGTTATTCTGCTACATCTACTTCAAAGTAAAAACCAAAAAAAGCAATCTCCACATTGGTATAAAGAATTATTTTTTCCTATACCATTAAAAATACACTTATACATTTGATAGTCACATGTCATGGATTAGCAACAGGCTACAATAGTAGAAGGGAAAAATCAAAAGGCTAGAATGCCACAACAGAGAAAAACTTTGAAAAGGAGTCACATATCAAGAAGTGAAAGCATGGATAGTGGGTTTTCTTACTGAAAATGTTCCTTGCTTCTATAGGTAGCAAGAAGAAACTCAAAACAAAGAACTACTCAAAAGTTTCATCGAAAAGATCAGTTGATGAATCAGAGAAATCTGTGAATAAGGACTGGTGGAAGATTATGTATGTAGTTATAAAAGAGAATAAGTATAGCAGAAGCATCAAGAAAAGTATGAGTGCCAAAACACCAGCAAAAACAGGTAAAAGTTCAACTTTTCTCCCTAGAGAATAGGAAGTCAGTAAAAAAAGGACAGTCTGGTGTAGGAAGCATCATGTGTTCACATAGGGTCTGAGGAAGGGCCGCATCCCAAAGGGGGTGTGATGTAGGTAGCCTACCCTGACACAAGCACATTTGATGGCTCAACTCGTGACCTATAGGTCAGACTGGGTATGTTGTAATTGAATTTAACTTGTGTTACCTGATATTTGCAGGCTGGTTGAAAGCAACTGCACAGAGAGGAAACAAAGAGGATGCTTCTTTTAGTTTAGCAGAACAAATAGAAGAATACAACACATAGCCACCAGAATTTAGAACAATAAAGGTGAAAATATTGAGGTTTCTGCATGTAATACTCCAGCACAAGTTCTATAATTGTCACTGTGGTCTTGTAAATGCAATGATACCTACAGGAAAAAGTTAACAGCTATTGCAGTAATGTTTCATCAACAATTTGATTATTTTTGTACTGACTTCTTTCAAGAACAAAGAACAACAGTGGAAAATCAAAATTTAGTGGTGGAAAAATGGTGCATGAGGAAAAAGTAATTTGAATGAAGTCAAAAACTTGCTATGAGAAAATGACTATAGACTTTTAACAGTCAAAACTAGAAAGCTTATATGACTTGGAAGTCAATTGAATTGTAGATTCAAAAGACATGGATGACTTTCCCTTTCATCATTGACCTCCATGAGATAAATTCAGCAAGGCTAATTTCTTTACTTCATTTCATCTATTATACATATAATATTAACATAACATGGACAATCATATTCCAAGAAGAACATGGTTGTTAAAAAATTCTCTTCTTGAATAATTAATCTTGAGCAATATTTGTTGATTGTAACACTAACTTTATTAGATAAGATTCAATTAGAAATGTGGCACATACCAGTGGGTAATGACTGTTTATTAGCAACACAAGATAACACGATGCATAGAGTCTGACATATGCTCAGTGTTGGAAGGTCAGAAAGGAGAATGCAAGCCTTGAATGGAAGCCCAAAAATACTTTAGCAACGTACTATAAACATGTATTGATGAATAATAAATCATAATGTTGTTACAACACTGAATCTATCAAAATTAAATCTCTAAAGAACACCTATTAATGAATATACGCAATTGGTATAAATCCCAAAACTTATGGACAAAGAGCTTCAAACTAAGAATCCCTAATATTCTGATGAATATGCCTACAGAGGAAGAAACTTTTCACAAAAAATAAAAAAAATGTCATGGACGTCGTTCTAGTACTGCAGCAGGTTCAGTATTCTCTGCAGATGAAGCATTGTAGCCCATATTATCCATAGCATTTGCATCTTATTTTTTGTCTCTGATTGACTTGGGAATAGCTGTTTCTCTTTCCTGGTATATGAATAACTCTACTTGCAAAAAGAATACTATAGAATGCATAAGTGAGCAAGCTGACTGGTCATCAACATTGATCAAGTTGGATGAGCTTCATGCTTTTTCAGCAGATTTTATAAACACTAAAGTTGTGCATACAGGAGTTTGTTCCATGTGTCAGGGATGCCGGGTAG
Organism: Solanum bulbocastanum; assembly: GCA_037074985.1. Lineage (NCBI taxonomy): Eukaryota > Viridiplantae > Streptophyta > Magnoliopsida > Solanales > Solanaceae > Solanum > Solanum bulbocastanum. Next base: position 5,101,190 of record CM073603.1, on the reverse strand, counting down.
GCACCAATGCAAGCAGTCGTTTATACCTTCTGATGCTTTTAAACTGTAATGAGATATATGACCCTCATCCCTTAGTTCAGAAATAGCTGTTATGTCCAATAACTTAACCTTTGTGCCCTTCACAGCATCCCCAATAACTGGATCACTTGATTCCTCTTGCTGGACTTCATTTCCTTTAGTAAGTGGAATAGTATTGTCACAGCGACCTCCAGTATTCCAGTCCCCATCGGAGAAATGTCTGGGTGATATGGTCCGGAAGAATCCCTTAAGCTGTGGACGTGATGCAATTTGGGAATCAAGCCATCTGGCAATACTATAAACTGTGAAATTTTTAGCATTTCCTATTTCTGCAAGCTTCCTGTTTACAACAGGCTTTCCATTTACATGCATCACCCATCGATTTGCGTTAATCTTCCCTCTATTCCAGTGATGACCTGTATTCAGCACCACAACATCAAATTGATCAAGATATTTCCTCAGAAAAGCAGGAGGTTGATCCAAGTTCATGGCAGACTTTGTGGCAGGATCTGTAACATTGAAGGGTTCTATACCGCAAAGACTTGCTGACCAGTAATACAAAATTGTGGTGTTTGTGTTTGGAAACCTGTAAGCCCATCCATCAGGGCGTACAGCTCCATGTGGTTTGACCAAGCCATACTTCCATCCTACATTTTCAACTTCAGGCATGTCCTCACCACCGGTAGCCATGCACATGAGAGACTGGAATTGCTGTCTACCAAGTGAATCTCCAATAAAAGCAATTGTTTTGTCCTGCATTCTGAAATGAAGTTACATTAAGGGTTTGCTTTTTTAATAACTGCTCAAAATATTGATTCAGGTTTGCCTTTTTAATATCTCATCTCTTTGTAACACCTTTTACTATGTTTTTTCCTATCTACCTCATAGCACATGCAGGACCACAATGTTGGCTGCAGAACTGCCTCTTCTAAGTATCAGTGTGTGGTGATATCCAAACTTAGCAACTAATTCAAACTTCGGAGACATATACTTCCCCACCTCTCTATTGCACCTGAGTCAAAAATTTCAATGATCAAGAAACAATTGATGCATACCTTCTCAAGAATTCTGTGCCGTTAAAGTCTGGCATCTCACAATTTTCAGGTTGCCAACGATATCCCTCATAGGAAAAGTCTGTACGTTGGGTCAGTCTGCAAGCCCACATGTCTGATAACCATTGCTTACATTTAAACCCAGAGTATAATGGTCGCATTCTCTCTGCAATCCACCTGCCTCTACCAAAATTGCAAGCTGCAGAAAAAGAACAGGAAAATGAGGATACAGTATCAATCATTTAGTCTTTCAGATGAAACGTCAAATGTAACCATTAGATTAGAAAACTCAGATGTACAACAGCTAAAGATTTTGCAAGAATTTTTCCTTACCCCTTAAATAAAAAATATTCAAGCCAATATCAGAACTAAACTTGAAAAATCTCATAGATTGTAAAAATCAGAAGAATAATAGGTCGAAAACAAACTGAAAGAACATGAAAGATTCAAAGGTGAAATTCAGCAGTTTTTTTTAATGAAATAAGTGAAATATTATTAAAAGGCATCAAGAAGATGCAGAAATTACAAAAGAGAGAAGATGTCAGCATTTAGGGCCTCTCGGAGTTGATATTTCATCAAAAATATCAATGATTCCTTTCAGTCTAAATACACCAAAAAATGCAAGCAGGCACCACAATTCAGATGTTCTTGATGGCTTTATCAACTTCCCTAGAGCCCAGGATTCGTAAACATCTCTGACAGTATGTGGCATAGTCCATCTCAGTCCAAGTTAGAAACATGTTCCAAATGTATGTTGCAGTTGGGCAATGGATGAACAAATGATGGATAGTCTATGTGTTGGAAAAACACATGTAGCATCTGCTGGCTAGTTGGAAATTCCTTCTGGTAAGATTATCCTGGGTTAGACGGGCTCCATTTAGGACTAAACAGCTGAAGCACATAAACTTTTATGATGCAATGGTACAAAATCAGCAATTTCTCCTACTTGGTACATTATGTATAATCAACACAATGGATCACTGGGTACTTGCTACCTCCATCTCTAGCACAGACACTGGTAACTCTACCACCAAGGCTAGGCTTAGGCATATGGGAAGAAATCATCTGATTTCTTTTTTACTCCCACCGGGATTTAAACCCGAGCGCTCATGGTTCTCCTCCACTTCATTGACCACTAGGCCACACCATTGGGTGCAATCTCATTCACATTTTATCTCACCTTTTCTCAGGTAGGATGTAATAAAGAGGTTTATTTACTTTTTTTTTACATAGGTAACTGTTTCTATTTTTGTAACACAGTACATGGGTTGTACTGAAACCATATTTACAAAAAAACTCAAAATCTACTATCCTATACTTATAATGAGTCTAAGACATCAATGATAGAGACAGTATCATTAGAGTATATCTGGTTACACCAAAAACATAAAGTCAAAATACAATTCACTTTGACTTGTTCTATAGTATTCTCCATATTCTCAGACTCTAAGTTTCCTCTCCTTCCATATTGTCCACCATATAGCTGCAGGTACAATTCTCCAGTTGTTTCTGTTTTTAGCGTGAACTCCTGCTTCTTCCCAACTGTGTAATGCTTCTGTGATTTTCCCTAGCATGGACCAAGATATGTTTTTGAGACATAGGAATAATCTCCATAGTTGACTTGTGTCCTTGCAATGTATAAATAGATGAACCACTGTTTCTGCAGTTCCCCCACAAAAAAAACATCTCGAACATAAAGGGATCCCCTTTTTCATCAAGTTATCTTGTGTCAGCACTACTTCCTTAGCCAATAACCAGACAAAGCAAGCTACTTTGTGTGGGATTTTGGCTTTCCAAATGTGTTTCCAAGGCTATCAAAGTATCTACTGGTTTGGTTGGTTCATCTTCCTGTAGGCTGCATTTACTTTAAAAGTCCCGTTACTATTTCCCTACCACTGTAGGATGTCTTGTCCAGCCTTCAAACCACTAAATTGGTCAATGGTGCTGAAGAATTTTGTTACTCTTGGTATTTCCCAATCATTGAGGTGTCTCCTAAACACAGAATTCCACCCTTGAGGTGTCCACAATTCTGCTATTGTGTATTTACTTTGACAGAAACATGAACTATTCTCATGGTACAAGTGATCATTTTGGGATCAGTTCTTTTTTTCCATTGTTGTGGACTTGTGGTTTTAGTAATGCTTAAAAGCGAAAAGTATTTTGGGCAATCTTTGGTACAATTGGTTTAAAATAGAATTAATTTGTTTCAAATTATAACTATTGTCGGTCAGAACATTTCTGCACTTCTTATGTTAAAACAAAACTTATAACTCTTCCTCTCAACCTAATATGTGCCTTGCATCTCCCCTTTTCTTTTCCTAAAAAGGTTTTCTTCTTGTAATTGATCCTTCCTTGATCTCATAATATGGTAATACTGATCCAGCAAAAGAAGATATTGAATTCTTGCAAAACATTTAAACAGATTAGTCCAAACGTAATCGGCTCTTTAAAATATTTTCTAAGCTGGCAATGTTGCTTTATAACAATTCATCAAGGCAAAAAAAGTAGGAAAGGGCCAACTCTTGAAGGGAAAAGCAAAAAGTCTACCATATCAATTTTGAATAAAATGAAAAACAAACAGAAACATTACCTCTTCTCTCTAATTGGGAAGTCATAATTTTTTTATCATCTTTCCTTCTAGTGGAAGGAGAAACTGTGACATTCTTAACAAAACTATCAGATACTTCCAATCTATTTTCCTCTATTCTTCCTTCTGATATTTGTGAATTTGAATGCTCATCCACTATTTGTTTGTTTGATCTCAATGATACTGCAGATTCATCCACTGAAATCTCTACAATAAGAGATACAAACAATAAGAATAGAAAAAACGAAGATTACTTCAAAAATAATTTCCTGATCACTGTTTTACTGATACGGGTATAAGCCACAGCTACATAGCATCACATAATAGTGCTACAAAACACTAAATAAGAGGAAAAGAGAGTTAAATAAAGTCACACAGATTATTGCTTCAGAAACAGCAAAGGTAAGTCCAAAGACATAAACTTTCACAAGTTTAAAAAGAATTGTTCCTTGGCAAAGTTGTATCTGTTGCACTAATTTTCTTTTAGTTTCTTCTCTCATATAACTAATTTTCTTTATCGCGGTTACTAAATTAGAACCAATAATAGGCACTTCATTTTTTGGAATGAAGGCATCCAAATTGGAGTTAAGGGGGAAATCAACTCAATTCTGGCAAGTATGCTGTCCCAGAAGATAGGCAAATATGCTAATTAAAAATATCTATCAAAATGATCAGATAGGCATGTAGCTGTGGTCAATCCATCATATCTTCATTGGAAAAGCTGAGCAAAAGATTGTTCCGAGGAAATGAGAGGCTAAGTACCATAATTAGTTATGGTACTAACTACTAAGCACAACCGTGCACTGGTCCCGCATAATTCATTAATAACAGTATATCAATGACATACATGAAGGGATGAAGCTTCAACGTGAGTATTCCATCTAATCATCACCCTCTCCTATCATGGTGTCTTATTTAAGTAAAATAAATTAAATTGGAGGGGAATGAGGGATTATCAGGATACAGAATTACACGATCAAGGTGGGAGTGGATCGTTAGCTGTCAATTAGAACAAGCAAGGCTATTTTCTAATATTTTCTTTGATTATTCATAACAGATAAGGAAAAGGCCAGTTACTATTCTAATTATCACTAGACGACTGCAAAAATGTCCTCCCATCAAAGCGTCCCATACGAATAAGACATAACTAAGAGTATGGTTAAATGCTTGATTTTTGATACAGAACTATAGGTGCAAGAAAAGATAAAAGGTGACTAGAAGAAAATACAAGATATCTTGACTTTTAAGTTCATATTATCTTCTTTGTCTTTAGTGTAATATCTTTTTCTGACAAGCATGCAAAAAGATTAATCATGAAATATACAACTTTGACATGTTATTAATACTCACAAGTTTTCAATCAAGTACAAACCTGAGGGCTGCATTATGAACTGATCTTGTGCTGACAGTAAGTTAGTAAGAAGTGGATTCTTCTCCCAGGACCAAAGAAATATGGTTGTAAATAAGAGAGCAGACAAGAAGAAGGAGAACTGTCCTCCCAAAAATCTACCAACATTTCCACCTTTCATTTTTCAATGCACACTCCAAGTAGAGATATACTTGTGAGTTGCTGCTGTTCTTCCACTACAACACAAATGAGCTTCTGTACATGGATGAAGTGAAGGACATCTGGGACATTCAAACAACCACCATCAAGATTTTAGACACAACTTTCACAGGTCTGGGCTCCTGAAACTAAATGATAGAAGCTTAAAAAAAAGAAAAAAGAACCATGTCAAGATAATTACTCAAGCACTCAAATACAATGTACTTTATTAAATCAGACAAAAATGTTGAAAATATTCAAATTTAACAGAACTTCTATCAACTCTTTGAACCTCTAAAACGACGACAACAATAGGGATACGAGAGGCGGGAGCCATGTATACATCACAGGAATCTAAGAATTAGTCGTTTCAATGTAAAACATTGTTTACATCTCGCCTCTCAAGTTATTCATGAGAATTCAGCTTAATAGTTCACAAAGTCAAATTATTCATATCATATGTCGCATCCAGCATTTCAAAGTGGTCATTATCTTCTTGAGTTGTCTCCTAGAATATTCTCTTTGATTCTGGAAGAAACTATATGACTTTTGTGAACTGTCACAAGGCCACAACCACATGAGGTATGGTACTTCTTCAATCTTGAATATACACTTTGGTATTAATCTTTTTATGCTATGAAACCATTTGCTGGTGACTCAACATTTCTTAAGCAGAAGTAATATGAAAATGAACATATTTGCTGATGTATCAACTATGTTACAGGAAGAGCATTATATAAACTAGGGGTAGACTAAAACAGTAACAGAAAAGAACAAACATAAAGAAAGCCCATTTGACAGATTCCTATCCTAAAGCTAACTTTCCGAAAGATAGTCTCAAATGGCAACATTACAGCCAAAAGAAAGCACCAATTCCATAACTAAACACAAGAAAACAACATATCCAAATCAAGTTTTGTCCTTTATTTCACAATTCTTTATTAGTAAAAATATAAACTTTAATCCTTTTTTAACTTCTTCTATAACAAAATCAATTCAATTACAAAAAAAAAAAACAAGAGAAGAAATATCTTAATTACCAGCAAGAGCATTATATAAATTAGGAGCAGACTAAAACATAACTGAAAACAACAAAAATAAAAAAAAACAGTAAAGAAAACCCATTTGACTGATTCCTATCCTTAAGCCACTCCCAACATGGCAGCAACAATCCACAAGTGGGGTGGGTGTAATACACCCTTGGCTCAATAAAAGTCCCAAAATTACAACATTACAGCGAAATTAACACAGCATTTTGATCCCAAATCTTTATTTTAAAAAAATACAAACTTTAATCCCTTTTCAGTTTCCTCTATAACAAAATCAATTCAATCAACAATTAAATAAACAGCCCATGAAGATATAAATCATAAAAAGTATTAAAAAATCACCTTTTTTTGAACAATGCTGATAGATCCCCTGACCATCTCCGTTCACATTGTCTACTATTTAATAGATTGTGAAATGCAGATATATACGTATGGAGAATTGTCGGGTCGGATCGGGTCAATAGAGCTTTGGCCGACAAATTGATAAAGTATAGAGAGAAGAAATCTGGTGTGATTGAGACGATTGTAAAGCTTTTTGGTTAGCCAATAGGAGAAAGTAATGGACAAGGGTGTTTTGGTAGATATATGGAAACTGAGGGTTACTCTCTTTATTTTAGTTTTGTTCCATGATATTTGATTGAGCACAAAATATTTCATTTCATCTTTGGATAATATATTCTTGACAATTTATTGTAGGGTTGTACCCACTCGAAAACACTTATATTATCAAATGTTCAGAAGTAGATTATTGACGTAGTTCATCACCGTACGAAGCGCGGGCAATTTATCTAGTATCAAATATATATATAAATGATCTTTTAAAATTGTTCAAAATATTATTTGGACATTTCAATTAAGTCTATAATTTATTAGACACCTAAAGGGATAGAGGCCCAAAATCAGATAGGTTAGAATCTGGTTCAACCACGACAATCTTAGCACTTTCCAAAGAGACTTCAAAATCATCAGGCCAAACTCCGTTTATGTATGGAATCACACCAGAGAATTTAGTACCAAAAACATCTTCAAACAACAGTTCATTGACAATAATATAATCTCCCATTACTAGGGTTTCCATCTCATCACTATCAACAGAGATACGAAGATTCGCATAGAAAATTCGAACAATAAATTCAAGACCACACAGACTAAACAACAAAGATAATTTTTGAGCCTTGAGATACAAACTTATCAAACAATGAGAGTTCCTTAATTGACTGAGATCGATTACACAACCGAGAACAATCGGTCGAGTTTTGAAGATGTCATACATGTTCTTCTACTCGACCCCCCAGAATCATTGCATGTCTTCTAGAGAGAGATCCTGAAACATTTGGATGAGGTTTCTTCAGAGCCTTCTTTTTTCTGCTATATGTTTGGTTCCTTTCCTTTTTGATTTCTTTACCTGCAAAGGGTACGAATAATTGTTAAGTGTCGTTTATCAAAATCAACTAATTCTAGGGAGTTGACACATTTATGTATTATGCATTAACTGTATCATGATGAAAAGTGAAATGCTTCAAGGACTTCAAAAAACACAAATGATTACAATTAAGTTTGAAGATAATAAGTAATAATTGTTCAATCGCTAAATAAGCTAAGATGAATTGGAACAAAAAAGTTTGTACACAACAATGAAAGTATGATTGGTTTCATCGATCGAACGAAAATCGCTTCTTGCTTTTTGACTTGACTACTCTGCTTGCTTAATACAAGTTTTATTTAACCTTCACGGACCACTTCACTACCCAGCAAGCTTTAGTTTAAAAGCAAGAAACAGGGGTGCATTAGCTACGCGAAAGTCATTGCGCCTTAGCACATCCCCTTTCTCACTCATTAGTGTTGTTTTATGATCACAACTAGCACACTTGACTAATAAGATAGAAAGGATCTTTCCCACTTGTTTGAGCCGACGAATAAAATTTCTTTCCATCTATTTAGCTATACAAATTAAAATAGATTAGTTGATCAAAATTTAACAAAAAAAATATAAAACTGGGCCACATGATAAAGCCCAATAACAGAAAAAGGTGAAAATGGACTTTAAAACCCTAAACCCGTAAAACTAAAACCTTCTACTCAAATCTTGAATATTTGTGCATATATAAAAATCCCAGTTTCATCGATCTCTCTTCTTCCCCCACACACAGCAGAAAAGCAAAATCTTCTTGTTCAAGCAGCTTCCCCCACACACAGCAGAAAAGCAAAATCTTCTTGTTCAAGCAGCAGCAGCAGCCATGGCGAAACGTTTGATCCCAACACTTAACAGGGTTTTGATTGAGAAAATTACAGCTCCTGCTAAAACAAGTGCCGGTATTCTTCTCCCTGAGAAGTCCTCTAAGGTCAGTAACTTAGAAAACTGTAATTTGTTGAATGTTCGATTGAAATTGGTAAATGGGTCTCAGTTAGATTCATCACAGTCTTATTGTTGTTTTCATTTGACAGCGGACATATTGGTTACATTAGGTAGATTAAGTGTGAAATTTAGACAAGATTTACACCCAATTGAAACTGAATTGAAAAATCTCTTGGAACACTGATTATGATCTCCAATGGCGACATTGCCAGCTTGAAACGTCCCTCTACACAACATTGTTTGATCCCAAATCAATTAATTAACTCTTTTTCTTCCCTAAACAGAGAGATTTTTGGGTTTTTCAAAAGAGTTTGCTTTTCTTTTGTTTTCCGATGGGATCTAGGTGAACGTTTGAGGCTCTCAAAGCAGTTTAGAGTGAGGCGACAGAGATAAAGTATCCGAGTGAACTGGGTTTACTTAGCCGAGTTCAGAACTCAACTATTTTGGTTTTCTTTTGATCAGGGTTTATTCTAAGTGCTAAATTTTAGAGTTTGTTGAGCATTTGACTGGTATGGGGCCATCTTAAGCTGAACATATATTAATTTGTCTTTGATTGAGACAAATTTGATTGTTTTATTGTTTTATTGTCTTGGATATGCATTCCAATTTTAGCTGAGATCTTATGGTGTTTATTCAAGCTGGTCTTGTGAATTTAGAGAGCATATAGTTTGTTTGGGGATATAATTTGTTTGGAGATTCTGTTAGACGACATGTAGTTTGAGAAACCTCTACAAAGAAGTATTTGGAACTCCTTTGGATATATCCGGCAACATTATTTGTTTATTCATTCGATAGGCCGACAAAATCATGTAGTTTTGAAAGACTTCTCATTTCTCAAGTATCAGAATGAGATGGGTTCGAGTTGGGCAGAAAAAAATTAAGTGTTCACAGTTCTGAGCTCAGGACTCTAAAGTATTGCGATGGGGAATATTTTGGGGTATTGTAAGTGCAAAATTTTGGAGGACCTGTAGAATTTGTTGAGCAATTTGACTGATGTTGAATATTTACATAAGTGATTTTAACTTGTCTTTGATTGAGTTGTCTTTGAGATGTTTTGGTGTTGTATATTCTAGGTCGGTTGAGACTTAGTTGATTGGTTGAGTTGTTGTTAGCGTTGTATTATGTAACCCAATTTAGCTAAGATTTTGATCGTTTGGTGTCTGTGTTTTCAAGTTTTAATCAAGTCAGTCTTGTGAATTTCAGCTGAATTCCGGGAAAGTGGTGGCTGTTGGGCCAGGACTTCATGACAAGACAGGGAACTTAATCCCTACTGCTGTCAAGGAAGGTGACACCGTCTTGTTGCCCGAGTACGGTGGTACTCAAGTCAAGTTGGGGGAGAAAGAGTGAGTGCACTTTGTTATCTGTCCTTGTATTGCTCTAAAAGCTTAAAGCTTTATTCATTTTCTAAACTTTCTTGATGATCTTGTGGCAGGTTTCATTTGTACCGGGATGAAGACATTTTGGGGACACTGCACGACTGAGCATATATAACATTTGAGTTTTTTTTCACGCTGTTGAGGTTTATTTAAGGGGGTTGGGGAGGTTAATTTCAAGGTTGTTTTTGGTTTAAGCATTCGAATTGTTGAATTGTTGACAATGTGTTTGATATCTAATGCAATGATAGTTGAATAACTGTTCTTTTAGTATTGTGCAATTGAGTAGATCGTGTCTGAATCCAGCTCATTGTAAAGGCTATTATAGTTGTTTTTTTAATGGTCTGCCTGCACCTTTATGAAGCTATTGCTATTTGATCAATATTGGCGTCTGTTAGCTAGGTGGCAGTGGCTGTTAGTATTAATGTGGTGCAGCCTGTGATTAAAATGTCTACATGCTAGACAATTATAATGCTAGTAAAATTATCCGTGCTTCATGCGGGAATTTAATATCATAGAATTTATAAAATAATACTTAAAACCTATCCAACATTAAAACTAAAACACTATAGTATTTTACATACAAGATTAAGCAGTAACAAACATTAATAATGTAAAGGAAAATGAAAATTATTACATCTTATCATTTTGTCTTAATAACATAAGCATAAATTATAAATTAATGATTGTAAAAATACATGTCAGGATCTGTAACATAAGTAATAGTGTCAGTGAGTCACTTAACATGAGCAAGAAGAAGAAGAAGAAGAAGAAGAAGAAGAAGGGTAGTGTGTTAAAATGAGAGGAAATTCCTTTATTTATATACAACAAAGGGTAGTGTGAACAAATGTTTATTGTGTCTTATTAGAAAGGTTACAACTATTTGGAAAAGTTGCAACCCTTCGGAAAGGTCACAACCTATATAAAAGTCATAACTTTTCATAAAAGTTGCAATTCTTCATTAAAGTCACAACTTTTCATTAAAGTCACAACTTTTCATAAAAGTCACAACTTTTCATAAAAGTCACAATTCTTCATTAAAGGCGCAACTTTTCATTGAAGTCACAATTTTTCATAAAAATCACAACTTTCCATGAAAGGGAAGACTAATTTTGTAAATAAATAAATTAAAAGGGAATCCTGGTTTGTGGTGGCGCTACGTAGACGAACCTAAGATTCTCTTTTATATATATATATATGATTGTTATTAGTACAGAGTTTAATGGTTTGCAAACCTTTACGGTCGTTACTTTTTCTCTGTAAAAAAGAGTGAATATCCAAGCAGCTTATGTTGGTTTTCATTGTTGTTTTCATGCCTCAAAACCGAGCTTTAGCTAGTTTTGTTGTGTTGCTTGGCGCGTTCAACAGATTCTTGGATTTGTTGGTCATGCGCTCTAAGTATTCTATCCACATCCATTGGTTTTAATGCAGATGGAAGTGGACCAAAATATTGGTTGTCTTCCAGAAAATCATGGTCATCTGATTCTGCAGGAGGCAACAATTGTTCAATAAGTTGGTTCTTCACTACCTTGGAGTTATTTGCCTTCCCCTTCCACCATTTTTTCCTTTTCAGACATCACGCATTGTGCATCTTGTAGGATCTGTGCCTTGTTCTCTCTTGGTAAGCCCTGCATATTGGTCTATTTGGCAGGTAAAAGAGTAGATATTTGGTCATTACTCGATGTTGATGTATCTAAAGAACGATTCGTCTTTCCCTTAGAGTCATTGTCATTTCCTTTAGCTGTTGATCCCTTCTCAAGCCTTGCACGTGTAACAGTCTGAGGATCATGACAGCATGTTCTCGGATTAAATCCTGCATTTTGCCTGATGGAGCAGGTAGTGGACCTGAACACTTCTTCTTTCCCTTGATATCATGGTCATCATGAATTGGTTCTTTCCTTATCTCTCTCTGAATATAATTCTCTGAGCCCTCTTTTCTGCTGGACAACTGAAAAAATGCAGTAGAGTTTGTTCCTTCTTTCAGAACACCTCCTGATAAATATTCATTTTTTTCATCAAGCCTATTCTTGCCTTTTGATTGGGTAAGGAGTTGTCTTCTGAACATGTTACTCTCCAATTGTGCATTAGCTTCAGCTACTTGAATTTTCCTTATCCTATTGTGTACATACTTTCGGTCCCTTCTCCCCCTGATTTCTGTCTTTTTTGCATAAAATTGTGCATTGATCTTTCTGCAGAGGGAACACTGTGGAAAACTTAAGGTATCACAAGCAAATGGTTCTGTTGTGAAAAACTCACTCTTAAGAGCAAGAACTGCAGTCCCTCTATATTCAGCTTCTATGGAAAGTGAAGTGTCCATTAGTCTTACAGCAGCAGCAGGAACATCATGAAAGGTTGCCTCGAAATTCCTTCTATAAGGCTCTATTGGCTTAAATATCTGTGCAGTAGGAAATTTGGATTTTTGCCAAAAATCATCAGATGGAGAACCACAGAGCTTGAAGACTTTATGCAGTTGCTCAACTTCATTCTACCAGGAAAAATTGGCTTGCCAGTAAATAGTTCTCCAAGTACACAATCAACACCCCATAAATCAACTCCAACTCCATAACAATTTGATCCAAGCAAAAGTTCCGGTGGCCGATACCAGAGAGTCACAACTTTGTTAGTTAAGGGAATGCATTGTTCTGGATCAAAAAATGTCGACAACCCAAAATCTGCAATTTTCAGGATACTTTCTTTGTTAACTAACAGGTTAGAAGTTTTTATATCTCGATGCAAAATACCATGGCTATGGCAGTGATCAACCCTTCAAGCAGCTGGTGCATGTAACATTTGATCTCACGTTCAGAAAACTTGAAACCTTTGTGTTCTTGAATTCCCTTGAGATCAGATTCCATGCAATCAAAAACATGGTTTGGACGTTTTGGACGTGACTAAGCCTTCCAATTTGATAATGTTCGGGTGATCACCAAGCCTTTTCAATATGATGATCTCTCTCGCCATGAACTTGACACTCTCAGGATCATGATTGTCAAAACGAACCTTTTTCAGGGCAACAACCTTATTGAGCACAGTATATCGAGCTATGTATGCATTACTGTAAGCTCCCTGACCAATCCTATCTAGAAACTCAAAAGTATCAGCTCTTCTTGGAAGCCATCCATTCAAAGCATTACCAGCAGCTGCAACAAGCCAGTAAGGCCATCCAGCAGCAACTAGTTCAACTTCAATGCCTTTTGATACTCCTCTGATTAGTCTTGGATTCGGTTTCCATCTCTTGGTATGAAAGATTTCTTCTGGCGTAAATGTCTCAACTACATCTGAAGCTTCTGTTATTTCAACTGATTCATCTCTGACAAATGAAAATATTGTACTATATCTGAAATCCATAGTTTCCCAAATGAAAACCAATCTACAGGAGAACACAAACCAATTTCCTAAAGATTTAGTTACATACCAAGAAAACAAACATTCATAGATAGAAGTATGATAACTCAAATCACAAATCAAGAAAGTTAACTTCATAAAGCAATAATAGCTTCCTTGTAACCCAATAAGTGTCCTAGAAGTTTCCTAGAAATCATCAATTTTGGTACATATATAATAATAAGAAGAATTTACATGTATCTAATGAAAGAGACAAAAAGGTTTTATATTAGCTTCCTTGTAACCCAATGGAACTGTTAAAGTGTGCTTTTAGTTACTGCAGCAACTTTTAGCAAAATACGTTACTTAGTTTGAATAAATTTGAATTTTGAATTTTAGTTAGATTGTTTATGTTGTTGAGATACTTTAGGTTGTTTAAATTTTAAATTATGCATATTATGTGTTTTATGTTGGCTATTTAAAGCCCCTCAATGCTTAATAAAATTATTGAATTCAACTGAAAGTCATTTCAATCCATTGAAAGACATTTTCAATCATTTTTGTGATGCCCCACCTTTTAAAAAACACCAACAGTGGTATCAGAGTTTCATTGATTTTAAGAGATATATAAAATCTTCCAAAGAACTACCATACATTTTTAACTCGTAAAGGCTACCTTTTTAACCCGTTTGGGCTACCCATTTTAACCCATCAAGGCTACCTTTTCAATCCGTGCATTTTTCAATGCACAAGCTTTTCTAAATTATTTTTTAACCAAAATAATGGCAAGCAGCAATCTCTCTTTGAATATCCCACAAATTTTCACAGACGAAAACTATCAAATTTGGTCTATGAGAATAAAACCATATTTTGAAACATATGTGATATGTGAGGTTGTGATGGAAAAAAAATCCTTACAACCTCTCTCTGCAAATCATACAAAAGTTCATATTAAAGCACTTTCAAAAAAACTTCTACACAAGACAATGTCATCGCATGTGTTTTTGAAGAACAAAATCATAAGAAGAAAAAGAAAAAAAAAAAAGAAATTTTGCAAGTTCAAAAACAATGAAAAAAATCCAGCATCAACTACCAAAGCAAAAATTAAAAATTGAGGAGAAGCATTTTTTTCAATTGCAGTAACTAAAGCAAAGGAAGAGTGTTGAAGTTTGCTTTTAGCTACTGCAGTAACTTTTAGCAAAATAAGTTATTTAGTTTGAATAAATTTGAATTTTGAATTTTAGTTAGTTTGTTTATGTTGTTGAGATATTTTAGGTTGTTTAAATTTTAAATTATGCATATTATGTGTTTTATGTTGGCTATTTAAATTCCCTCAATGCTTAATAAAATTATTGAAATCAATAAAAGCCATTTCAATCCATTGAGAGACATTTTCAATCATTTTTGTGCTGCCCCACCTTTTGAAAAACACCAACAGGAACCTTATGTAGGCTTTCCAAATCAGTATAGAGGTTCCTAGTTTCTTTACTCTTCTGTACAGTTACTTTCTTGCTACTTTTACTGAGAATCTGATAGTTATCTTCTGCAGTCCAAGGAACGTAAATTTAATTCAACCAATTCTTCCCCCTCCCCCCTTTAGTTTTTTTCCTTCAAATAAACTATGCTTCTATCCAGGTCTGGAAATGACTATTTTTGTGTGAGAAGAGTAACAGGAAGACAAGTGAGTTTCTGACAGTGGATGGTTAAACAAAAGCACTTATGATCAAACTTATCACATCAAAAGTTGAACTATTTACTTTCTTTGTCATTTCAATAGACTTTACTCCCCCATTGGATCATCAACTATCTCAAAAAGAACTGGAATGAGTTGACATCAATAGTCAAATAATCCAACAAGGGAGCATGATTGTCCAAGTGAGGGACAACACTAATACTAAAACAAGGCCACATTGGGATAAAGATTATTATTCCTGTACCAGTAAAAATACACTTGTACATTTGCTTCATTGTTCCTGTATCATTGTATTTAGATACAATCTGAGGCATACAAAGTCACATGTCTCTCATCGGTAACCTTTATAAAGTCTGAGTACTTGTTGCAGTATGGTAACTGGGATAATTAGCTTCAACTTCCCGTTCTAGAAATAGACTATATTGATCCAGGCCTGAATGGACTTTTTTCTGTAAAAAGAGTGAATATCCAAGCAGCTTGTATTGGTTTTCATACCTCAAAACTGTGCTTTAGCTAGTTTCTTCTGTTGCTTGGCGCGTTCAACAGATTCTTGGATCTGTCGGTCGTGCTCTCTAATTATTCGATCCACATCAATTGGTTCTGATGTAAATGGAAGTAGACAAAAATATTGGTCGTCTTCCAGGAAATCAAGGCCATCTGATTCTGCCGGAGGTAACAATTGTTCAATATGTTTGTTGGAGTTATTACCTTCCCCTTCCGACATTTTTTTCTTGTTAGACATTACCAATTGAGCATCTTTTAGGATCCGTACCTCGTGCTCTCTTGGTAAGCCCTGCATACTGGTCCATTTGTCAGGTAATAGAGTAGATATTTGATCATTAGTGGATGTTGATGGACCTAGATTTGTCTTTCCCTTCGAGTCATGGTCAGTCCCTTTAGCTGTTGATTCCTTCTCAAGAATCATGTTGTCATGCTCTCTGAGTAGTGGACCTGACCACTTCTTCTTTCCTTTGATATCATGGTCATCATGAATTGGTTCTTTCCTTGTCTCTCTCTGAGTATAATTCTCTGAGCTGTCTTTTCTGCTGGACACCTGAAAACATTCAGAAGAGTTTGTTCCTTCATCTAGAACACCTCCTGGGTCATATTCATTTGATTTTTCAAGCCTATTCCGGGCTTTTGAATGGACAAGGAGTTGTCTTCTGTCTATGTTACTCTTTAATTCTGCATTAGCTTCAGCTGCTGGAATTGCCCTTACATTTCTATCGCGTGCATAATTCCGTACCCTCCTCTTGATTTCAGTCTTTCTTGCATCGATCTCTTTGCTGGGGGAGCATTGTGGCAAACTTGAGGTATCACAAGCAAATGGTTCTGTTGTGAAAAACTCATTCTGAAGAGCATGAGCTGCAGTCCCTCTATATTCAGCTTTTATGGAAAGTAAAGTGTCCATTAGTCCTACAGCAGCTGCAGGAAGATCATGAAAGGTCGTGTAAAGAATCCGTCTATAAGGCTCTATTGGCTTAAATATCTTTGCATTAGGCAACTTGGATTTTTTCCAAAAATCATCAGATGGAGAACCACAGAGCTGGAAGATTTTATGCAATTGCTCAACTTCAGTTTTACCAGGCATAATAGGCTTGCCAGTAAATAGTTCACCAAGTACACAACCAACACCCCATAAATCAACTCCAATTCCATAACTATTTGATCCAAGCAAAAGTTCTGGTGGCCGATACCAGAGAGTCACAATTTTGCTAGTTAAAGGCATGCTTTGTTCTGGATCAAAAAATGTTGACAACCCAAAATCTGCAAGTTTTAGGATACCATCTTTATCAACTAATAAGTTAGAAGTTTTGACATCTCGATGCAAGATACCATGGCTATGGCAGTGATCAAGCCCTTTAAGCAGCTGGTTCATGTAACATTTGATTTCAGGTTCAGAAAACTTGACACCTTTGTGTTCTTGAATTGCCTTGACATCATATTCCATGCATTCAAAAACAAGGTACAAACTGAAGTTCATTTTCGAGATGGCTAAACCTTCCAATTTGATAACGTTCGGGTGATCACCAAGCCTTCTCAATATAATGATCTCTCTTGCCATAAACTTGACACTCTCGGGATCAAAATTGTCAAAACGAACCTTCTTCAGAGCAACAAACTTATTGAGCAAACAATCGCGAGCTCTGTAGACATTACTGTAAGTTCCCTGGCCAATCTTATCTATTTTGTTAAAAGTATCAACACTTCTTGGAAGCCATCCATTTAAAGCATTACCAGCAGCTGCAACAAGCCAAATAGGCCATCCAGCAACTACCAGTTCACCATCTATGCCTTTTGGTACTCCTCTGCTGAGTCTTGGATTCAGTTTCCATCTCCTGGTGTGAAGGATTTCTTCCTTTTCTTCTGCCACAAATGTCTCAACTACATCTGAGGATACCGTTCCTTCAACTGATCGATCCCTGATAGTTGAAGATTTTCCATGACTAGAACCCATAGTTTTCCAAATGAAAAACAATCCAAGTCTTGTTTTACAACACAAACTAATTCTTCTTTCTTAAAGCTTTGGTTGCATACCAAGAAGATAAGCATTAATAGAAAGATGTAGGAGAACTCAAATCACAAATCAAGCGAGTTGACTTCTTAAAAACATAATAGTAGCCTGAGTTGTAAACAAAAACTTTATCCTAGAAATCATCATTATACAACTACATATTTCTGTCTCCTTGTGCTAAGGTTTTCTTCCTGAAAAAACAAGACAATCCAAAAAAGGGGTCTTCTGTTTACAGGCTTTCGCGAAGTAGGCTTACCATATAGATGCAGCGCTTGCAAGGCAATTCAGACGACTATAGCAAGATGTAGGTGAAGTATACAAAAAACTAGTAATAAAATTTGTTGTCAAAAGAACTATTATGTCGTTAGTTGAAAATGAAGAGAATCACTGAAATATTAGTTGAGATAATGTTGATAATTTATCATATAACTAAAATCCTAACAATTAAAAATGCTTGCTCTATTCCTGTAAAAAATAAGCAAAATTCCTGTACAAGGAGGTGGGAATCCTAAAACTAATCAAATTATATGATTTCTAGTTCATTGTTTTTATGATAAGATGTTATGGGTGCGTTTAGTAAAAAGGAAAATATTTTTCGCGGAAACTGTATTCCAAGAGAATAAGTGGGTTTCTTATGTGATCAATAGCTAAGCAAAAAATATTATTCTAAAATCATTTATATATACTTTACACAAATACTATGAAAGGTGAGTGTGGGGAGGTAGGAGTGGGGGATGGTGGGAATGAGGGCTATGGGATGAAGGTAAAGATGAAGTGTCTTGGAGAGTGAGAGAACACAATATCACAATCAATGTGAAATATCACTGGATCAACTTATCTTTCATACTTTCATTAGTAAAGTCATTAGCCTCATTTTTAAGAAGCTCGTTTTCTTAGAGAAAATTTGTTTTCCAAGATACTTGACCAACCGAACATGAGAAATTGAAGAAAATATTTTTCTTCATACCGAACACACCCTATATCTCATTTGTGAGTTGCAAGAACGCTGAGAACAAATTTAGCAAGTTTTAATCACCACTATGTGATCACAAAATCGGAGTGATCATAGATCACCGGAAACCGAATCGCCAAATCAAACCGGAATTTACCGTACCAAAGTTAACCAAACTTCGAAATACCAAACCGAATACCAAACGCGCACCCCAAGTTAATAACATAAGTAGAGGATTAAGAAACTATTTTCACTAATTAAACACAACCTCGCCAACCACATTAAGAACAACAAAATCATTTAGATCTATGTTATGACCAAATAGAAGAGAAAACAATTTTTAAGTTATACATTTGATGTCCTCTCAAAACACATGGTAGCAACAGAGTATTGGCTATTGTAAATTTTGAAAACAGGGAAAGTTCTCTTCATCCCTCTTTGCTATCTGCAACTGCTACTTGATCTGTACAATCTAGTCAATGTTGTGAAAACCTGGAAGAAGGGAAGTTATGAAGCCAAAGACAATCATTTGGATCTCCTTTGCAATACCCCACCAGCGGTTGCCACCGTCAGCAACTCCGGGTTCGACTGCCTGCTCATTCTCGCCTACCCTATTTACGTCATTACCTAGTACATTTTCATTCTCACCTCCAGGTTGTCCCTCTGCCAGAAAAATATGACAAAGAAGAGTTAAGAGACGTTCCAGTATCCACATGACTAAAATTCTGAAACCTACCCAAAAAGAAAGGCACCAAGTGTCGGTTTATCAGTACTCCAGCCTACAATATGTAATATCTTTCTTTTGAGAGAGTAAACTTTTATTCATGTAAAGGGCGATGCACCAAGATGGCGCTGGGTAGGACAACAAGGGCACAGCCCCCATGTACATCTAAGATGTGTTTATCTATTTATTGACATAAGCTGAACGGAAGTACCTCCAGCTGCAACATTGTCATTTCCTTGCCTTCCAGCAGCTGGTACATTATCTGCCCTGACAGCTGGCCTAGGTGGTTGAGGAGGTGCAGCAGCCCTCTGCATTCCTTGTGAAAGCCACCGTACCAAAGGTGCAAGAGCTCCAGTTTGATATCTACAATGACCAACAGGAAATATATGGTGTGACTTAACGACAAAGCAAAAACAAAAGACGTATTTCAATGAACACAATCGTAAGATCCTGTTTGGATCGGCTTATTTTTAGGTGCTTTTACTCCAAATAGTTTTAAGCACTTTTGTAGTGTTTGGGTAAGATAAGAAGTGCTTTTAAGCCAAAGAACAAAAATAAGCCAAAAGTCATAAGTTAAAGATTCCTAATATAAGTCATAAGTTATAAACCCATCCAAATAGGCTCTAAGTTCTCTCTCTTTCATTGGCAATTCAACCACAATGCAAATTATATGAATTTATCATTAGAAAAAACTAAGAAACGAAAAATATGGAGGCATTTTAGCACTAAATACACTTGAGGAATGTTTTCCAATTTTCCCGTGTTCGGCTTTCAAATATTTTGGAATACATTTTTTCCAGGAAAACCAGCTCCTTAAAAATGAGAAAAATAAGTTTCCTCCCTACACTCCAAATGCACGTCATCTTCACTCCCACCCCATAGCCCTCATTCCCACCATCCCACACCCATACCTCCTCACCCCCACCTCCCATGGTATTTGTGTAAGTTATATACACAAGCTTTTAGGATAATATTTTTTGTGTACTTACCAAACACAAGAAAAATTAGTAGAAACCCCACTTATTTTCCTAGAAAACATTTTCCTTCAAACCGAACACACCCTTGTTCAAGTTGGTTACTGTGGTATGCAAACATACCTAATGGGGCCAATAAACAAGCATAAATGGTCGGGAGAAAAGCTAGAGGGTTCACCTTCAAGACAATGAACAATTCACTTTAGTGTTCCACAATGGAGCAAAAAGAGAATGGAAAAGGAGACCAAAAGCACCAAAAGAACTATGCCCAAGAAAGGAAACCAAGGAAATGGGATGTGATAAACTATAAAAAGCAACTGAAGATCTGAATGTTATTTAGGAGGACAATACAAATGTAGGGACAACTTAGCTGCTTTCTTTCAAAGAAAAAGGGAACTTTAGTTTATCTTTTAGTATATCCACATTCTCATTCATATTGGTTATGTTGCAGAACTTGACGCATCCAAAAGAATTCTTAATTGTCACAACAGCTTTCTAAGACCAAATTGTTAGTATTTAATAAAATGAATAAGCAACAACCCAGTGTAGTCCCATAAGTGGGTTACAGGAAGGGTAGAGTGTACGCAGACTTATCCCTACCTTGTGGAAGTAGAGAGACCGTTTATGAAAGACCCTCGGCATGAGTAACGCACATCACAACAAATAAAATAAATAAATAAGAAGGAAATAGAAGTGATCATTGACAAATACTTACAGGTACACAAGTGAAGCTAAAAACACAAGCAGAACAAGCCTCTGTCTTGATCCATCTTGATTGAACAAAAAAATCACTGCAGCCAGCTTCAAAATAAGCAAGAGATCTAGCTGAAACGCAATTTGAAATCTTCTGACAACTATTTGTCGTTGGGGTCCAAGCTGTTGCTGCTGAGGCTGCTGCTGTCCCATCTGACCTTGCTCCTCACCTACAGCTCCATTTTCTGGAATACTAGGTCCACTGTCAAGAGCAGCATGTTTTGTTTTTAATTTTAGCAAGGAGGGACTAATAAGGCTCTGCTCAAATAGGTTTTTTAGGGAAGTAGCCCTTTTAAGAAACTAGAAAGTATAACTTCCAATACTTCCGGCTTAAGCACTCAACATCGGGGCTTCGTGTTTTGTCAGAGTATGAAGGCAAATGAAGGGAATAAAGATATCAATAACATGACATGCAACTGATTGGATATATATACCTACTAGTTTCCAGGTGCATGAGAAGTAAATATGGCTTCATCCCTAGTATTTTAGGTTGATGTCATTTAAGCAGATGATAAGTACAACAATGGTAACAAAGAATTATATATCTTCAAGCAACTAAGAGGCATGAACACCAAATGGAGAACAGAAAGAGAAACGAGCAGAGTAACATCTTTTAATTTGTTGATCAGGTTAAAGTAAAAAAGTGTTATTTATAATCAGCAGCAAAAAAGCTGCCAAGTATGTACAGGAAAAGGTGCTAGTCACATAAATCATGTCCAGCACAGTACGACACCACATTAGGTTCCTTATCAATGAGCGACTATTCAGGAGTTCAACCTTAATGATGATATAATGCCGCAGACCAGAATCTGAGACTTGGACAACATGAAATGTTACAGGAGTTCTTCACTGAGAGAAAACAAAAATGAGAACTAATGAGAACTGTTCACTGTGCATCTATAAAAAGCTTTTACTGTATTTTGCTAAAGAGAATCAAAAAAATTGAAGTCCTTTGATTCAAATAAATAAATCACAATCTTTGTCCCTCCCTGCCACAAATGATCCAAAAACTTAACTGAATACTAATATCAGTTACTTGCCTACTAAAGACTGACAACTATCTAACATAACTTTTGCAGAGTTTAATAGAACTGCCTGAGAGGGTTTAAATGTAGCGACATGGTCAATGAGGATTCATGTAGCCAACCCTAACTTGGTTGGAATTGTGGCATTGTAGTTCTTATTGCTACTTTAGACTTCAATTCCAAAATACAAATTCACAAGTCAAAGGGGTGTCAAACATTTCTAGCATAAAGAAGGTGCCAGAATTTAGTCAGTGTTGCATGTACACAAAAAGCTCTGAACAGCGGATTTGTAGGTTTACCAAGAAATACTAAATCATCCTCATTCCAACTCAAATGGTCTGTGACAGGTTAGTCTTGTTCTTTTTGTCATTATTATCATTCTATTTATTTTTATTTTCCTACTCTTGGATGATTTTTAAAGGAGGTTGGATATTCTAGGTTGCAGCGACTTTAGTTACCATGTTTCCATTGTCTAGCCAGAAGTGTTAATCCGCTGGTGCTATGGACTTGGGAGCTTTTTAAAAAAAGGAACCAAAATTGGTTAAAGCGCACTTCTACTGATGCAGCAGAGATTTTCTTAAACACCTGACATGTTGTACTCCTGAATAGAGAACTTCATCTTTGATTATAAAAGCATTGAAAATACATGCACAAATCTACAATTCTTGCTACATCAGATATGGAGTCAAGAAGTTGAGTACTAGGCAGACACAGCTATCTAACTGAATATGATGTATTAATTCAATGGAACAATGGAAAATAAGGAAACCTATTTAATTCCTGTGTTGTTCCATGCTGGAAGAGAAGTCAGCATGCCAATTACAGAGGCTATGCAAGATGATGATGACAACTTATACATCAAAAACTAGATCTGAAGTCTCAGGACACTTACGTGGGTACAGCATAAGTAAATGGAATTAGAGTGTTTGGTGGAAACCCTGCATACTGTCCCATAAAAGGGGTAACAGGTACAGCATAGAGGCCTGGTCCATGGTTCAACTCCTCCTGGATTGGCTGCATACCGAAAGCTCCAGGAAGCAGTGTAGGATACATGGCTTGGAGCATCTGATAATTTAACATCGGTGAACCCTGAAATGATGGGAGCTGTAAAAACAGATAAAAGAATTAGCGAATAACTTCTCAAATGCAAGTAAGCATTTTCTTTCACAAAAAAAGTTCATAAAAAGCCAAGCAATATCCTACTGAAAAGGAAAAGTTAGTGGCTGCAAAATATCCAGGCTCTCAAAATTGCAAAGGCATTTGCCTACCTAAAGGTGGCCAGTAAATCCTTTTGACATCAATGGGCATAATAAAGACAACTCGCATGACGGTATTGTTAGGCATAGACCAAGACTTATAATCCTACCAAATTCAGCAAATTGTCATGAGTGGTGCAATCAAGTTCATAATAGAGAAGCGTCTTTCGAATTAACTCTTCGAGATTACCACTCCATTAATCTTCACTTGATGCATGCACCCCTAAAACCAGATTGAATGGTAAGGTAGGAATTGATGAAAAATCATACTCTAAAAATGGGATTGTTATGGTCCACAAGTTGGATAAAGAGAAATTCATATAATTGGATAAATTGAGGAACCAAGTAAACAAAGAATGCTACAAGCAGTTTGGATAAACGTATCCAGTTATATCTTATTTTGTATGATTAAACATATCTAAATGTAGAAGTCAAAAAAAAAAAAGAAAGAAAGATATGTGAGTGAAGTGGGAGGTATAGTGCTAAATGAGCTATTTCTTGGGTCTTAAATTCCAAGCAGTGTCAGGCTGTTTGGAAATTCCCTTCACCTCAGTGTGCAAAATGGGTTTTAAATCTCAATCAGTATTCAAATGTAACGGATAACCAATCTCTGATGTACCCACTACATCATGGCTATAATAAAGAGTGAAACAAATTAAAAAGAATATTCCAAATGGAATCGCATCCAAGCATATGAAGCAAAAACAGTCATGGATGCATCCATACATTATGAAAAGCAAGAAGGACTCAACATTAGAAAGACAATTTAGAATTTCTACATTTCAATCTGCAATGTAGCTCTCCCAAAGACACGGGATTATGCAGCTATTCGATAGCATTTCGTGGCTCTGGAAAGTTAAAAGGACATCTTTTTTCCTGGTTTGGGGTAAATACCAAGTGCGGGGTAAGTTTTTACCTCTTCCCCCACCCCCACCAAAAAAAAAACATTTTTTGTCCTTTCCTAGATAAGATAGATTTCCTTTTTAACACGTCTAGCGATTCAGCACATGTTTAGCAGGTCCATGTAGATTGGCATATAACATCCTCCGATGCGTAAGCATGACATTGACTCTTGCCAATTTTCGAGCTGTAATTAATACTTTACAAATAGAGAATGTTGGATGCTTGATAATGACATCAAAAGCAAGCAAACCAAGAACCTATAACTTCATTAGGGTTA
This sequence comes from Solanum bulbocastanum, assembly GCA_037074985.1. Lineage (NCBI taxonomy): Eukaryota > Viridiplantae > Streptophyta > Magnoliopsida > Solanales > Solanaceae > Solanum > Solanum bulbocastanum. The sequence continues at coordinate 5,076,813 of CM073603.1, read as the reverse complement.
TTCAGCTACCAAGGCATTGTACTTCTCCTCATTATAGCTCACTTCCACTCACAGAAACATGCTAAGGTATATGTACAATGGATACATGTGTAGGGTTTGTTTACAACGGACATTAATTTTTCACTTCCACTAACAGAAACATGCTAAGGTATATGTACAACGGACATGTGTGTAGGATTTGTTTACAACGGACATTAATTTTTCACTTCAACTCGCAGAAACATGCTAAGGTATATGTACAACGGACATGTGTGTAGGGTTTTTTACAACGGACATTAACTTTTTCACTTCCACTCACAGAAACATGCCAAGGTATATGTACAACGGACACGTGTGTAGGGTTTGTTTACAATGGGCATTAACTTTCTACTTCCACTCACAGAAACATGCTATGGTATATGTACAACGGACACATGTGTAGGGTTTGTTTACAACGGACATTAAATTTTTCACTTCCACTCACAGAAACATGCTAAGGTATATGTACAACGGACACGTGTGTAGGGTTCGTTTACAACGGACATTAACTTTTCACTTCCACTCACAGAAACATGCAAAGGTATATGTACAATGGACACGTGGGTAGGGTTTGTTTACAACGGATATTAAGTTTTGCCACGTAAAAGACATTGAACTCCAAAGATTAAAGCCCGGAAAATGACAAGAGAGGTTATTCCAGTGGCGCACAAGCACTCCACTTTCAACCTAGAAGCTGGGAGCAAATTGGGAAGGCACAGCTGTTGACTCTTGGAAGAGGGTTCCCAGATGAGGTTTTACTGTATATGAACAACGGACACCCAAGGACACTGTATAAGGTTTGTTTACAACAGACATTAATCTTTGACACTTAAAAAGGCATTGAACTTCAAAGATTAAAACCATGACAAGAGAGATTGTTCCAGTGGTGCACGAGCACTCCACTTTCAACCTGAAAGCTGGGAGCAAATTGGGAAGGCACAGCTGTTTTCACTTGGAAGAGGGTTCCGGGATGAGGTTTTACTGTATCCCCATCACACACACACACACAGAGGAACTTCAAATCGCATACATCTTTCCTACTTACACGTTCTGCCCTTATCAACAACTTCAAATTGACCAAAGATCAAATTTTTTTTATAATCAACACCAATTTTTTTATGGAATTCCTGAATTGTAGATACATTGAATATACAACAAGGACTCTTTGAGCCAAAAACATTAACATCAAATTACATACCCTAATTTTCCACCAACAAAAAAATATACTTTACATCCATCATAAAACGAGAAGGCAAAAGAAAGAACTCCATCTAATTCAGAAATGTTACACCACTAAAAAGAAAAAACTTAATTTATTCAATTCAGGTTCATACCCAACAAACAAGTTCCACCAAAGTCAATTCTTGAAATCACCCAAAAAAAAAGAAAAAAAAAGTAACTTAATTGAGAAAATGGGCACCTGGGGTTGTTTCTTGAGGGTATCCTCCGGAGATTTTTGATAAGCAGAGGCAGAAGAAGAAGATTGTTGATCCGAGGTTGAGATGAGATTTTCATGTTTTTCCGCCATTGAAGCTTTCTCAATTTTCTCTTTTTTTTTTTTTTTTTTTTTTTTGCTTCTCTAGTTTTTGAAGATCGGAGTATTGCTCACCCCTTTTTTTTCAATAATAAATGTCTAATTTTGCTCTCTATTTTTTAGCTACGTTTTTTTTCACTATCTACTCCAATAGGAACAAGCCACGTGGTTTTATTTGGTGAATCATCTAGCCATGTTTAGAGTATAATTAATTATCTTCATTTTTTCCTTTTAAATTATATTTTTGGTTCTTTACATTAGAAAGTTACTGGTATTTGTAACTCCATTAAAATTAATGGAATACTTAGTATAACGGATCAATGTTAAGTGTTAAAATATTTCGAAAAAAATATTTAAATTTATTTCTATATTTATAGTTATGATTTAAGGTTTCGTGTTTAATTCTTTAGATTTTAATGTCATGCTATCTCAATTATAAGAGTCATCGAAGATTCGAGGATCGAGATATTGGACTATGACGAACAACTTGAAGCAAATTAAAATGTTATATAGCATGTAATAATGAATCAAATGAAGCATATTTTTGTTAATCGTCTTTTCAGTGGAACAATATTTTTAAATGACTAATTAAGAAATTATTGACTGCTTGTACAAAACTTTTGCTAGCAAATACTAAGACCACTTAGTAACTGTTTGTACCATAGCTAATTACTTCCTATTGTAGACAAATAAAACTAAAAAAATTGAAGAAAAAAATCGAGTACTAATGAAGGATATGCACGAGTCTGAAGAAGAAGAAGAAGAATGACATAAACAAAAAAAGTAACGAGAAAAAAACTTGTAGAGGAAAAATTGAATAGAGATAAAAAGGAGCTCAACTTTTAATCAACAATGGTGTTGAAATAATTGGGAAAGAAGATGATTGTTATAAATGCCAAAAGTATTGCTATTACCTTTTCAAAAGGCCTCATGCTCCGAAAATGAGTGCATCACACGCACGTCATTTAAACATGCTTACATTGGATGAGCATGCAACCTTTTTTAGAAAAAAAAATATCTTATTTCATTCAGTTATTTAAATATGCTTACATTGGATGAGCATGCAACCTTTTTTAGAAGAAAATATCTTATTTCATTGAGTTTAAGTATTCGGTCGATAAAATAGTAAATAGAAAGATCAAACTGACAAAGAAAGTCAAATACAAAAATCACCATTGTTATTTCAGCTTATTGAAATTTACTTGTTCATGCATCATTCTCATTGAGGTAGCTTTAACTATAGGGATGGTAATGGGGCGGGCGGGTGCAGAGCGGGGTGGGTTTAAGGTTGTGTGGGACTAATCGAATGCGGGGCGGATTGAATTTAATTTTTTTAAAATTAATGCAGGGCGGGGGCAGCTTGTGAGTATATATGATTTTATGTGGATTCAAACTTAATTTTAACTTTTTACATACGGAGAAGGGCCTAAAATAACCTTCAAGTCTAGGAAATGGAACAAAAATACCCTCCTTCCATGTTTCGGCTCCAAAATACCCTTTCATCTACCTATATGGACCTATATTACCCTTTCAATTAACAGATTTTTTTAAAAGTAATTATTAATAATTTCATTATTGACGTGACGACCATTAATTGGCTGAAATTTTAATTAACCAAAAATACTATCCACCATTAAAGTTGCTTCATCAACTGCATACTCTCTAAGTCTAGCTTTTCTCAATGGAGAAAAACTCAAAAATCCCTGCCCTGCATACAATTTACCTTGCCATCAAATTACAAACCTAATTAAATAAAATAGGAAAAAAGTCTACAAATTCAAGATTCAACTAAAATGAAAATGTCTAAGAGTGCTTCAGTAAAGTTTCATTCATTGGAAAAATATGTAGCACTGGGACAAACCTCATTGCTGTCTTTCTTAGCTAGCAACTATATCCAAGCATTTCTCTATGTCAGGAATCTTTGCCTGCGTAGAGTGAAGGAGTAGTAGTCAATTGTATACTTGTTAGCAAAGATTACAATATAAAAACATCAAGCAGTTACAAAGAGAAACTCTCAAAATGACTTACATCGAACACTTGATCGGTGCGATTTGTTGTTGGGGTTATTCAAATCTTTTGTTTTCTACCCAATTTCCTAAATTTACAAATGGAGTTTCGCTAATTTGTTACTGTGTCATGGATGTATAGCTGAAGAGCTGATTTGAATTCCTAAAGATGGTATTTTTGTTAATCTTTTCACACAGTGAACTACATTGCTCTTCTTTATAATAAAGTATAGTTGTTTGTCTTTACTAGTTGAATTTAGGGATTAATGTTAGGAACCCAATTTTTTTAGTATAGCTGCTAGGTGGGTCTGGGTATTGAAGATTCTTTGTAAGAGACTTAAAGATTGCCCATTTGTGTATCTCCTTTGGTAATTATTTTGATCATCTGTTTTCTCTTAATTCTGGAATTTACGAATGGGTTTCACTAATTTGTTACTGCTCGTGGATGAATAGACGAAGAACTAATTTGAATTACTAAAGATGGTGTACTAATTTAAATTTCAGCCAATTAAAGGTTGCCACGTTATTAATAAAAGGATTAATTATTACTCTTAAGAATTTGTTAAGTGAAAGGGTAATATAAGTCCATATAGGTAGATGAAAGGGTATTTTGGAGCCCAAAGGTGGAAGAAGGGTATTTTTGTTCCATTTCCTATACTTGAAGGGTATTTTAGACCCTTTTCCGTTTTACATATTATAAGAGTAATAGAACAATATTTATTAAGATAATTTCATTAAAACTAATAAAATATTCAAAATAATAAATAAAAATGATTCAATTAATAATAATACAATTTCTTACATTATTTCCAATTGACCTATAAAAAATAAAATTTTAAGTCACTATCCTATTAAATTAATACAACTTAATGAAAAAATAAATTTATTTTTTATGAATTTTATTTTTAGTATCAAACATAAAAAAATAAAAAAAGAATTGCTATGTGGAGTAGGGTAGATTAAAAAATTTTACGGGTTAAACTCAACCTGCACCGTCCCACCCTACACTGCCCCATTGTCATCCCTACTTAATTAACCCTTTGAAAAATATTTCACGCTACTGAAATAATTTGTTAGGATAGTAATTATTAGTAACACTCTTGTTATTAAGCTTTCACATTATCTTGTGCTAACATACTCTTGTTATTAGATCTATCAAGTATCTCTTTCAGGGGCATAATATCGCCTCGCAATAGATGATAAGCAGACCAACAAAAGAGCTGAGACGGTGATGATATCGCTGACAACGGGTTAAAGCCATGGCAACAACACATCAGACATAAAAGCAAACAGCATTAAGCTAAACAGGCTGATTATTTTCCAGATCATACAGTTTAAACACCGTCATAAATACATAGATTTTCTCTAGGTAGGCTGAGCATTGAACCACTACATCGAACAAGAGCGCGGATTGAAGAACTAAAACCCCAATCTCCGATCTGTGTAACTTTGCTTGCTCGTCCTTCATGAGGTAAGCAGCTTCTTATGTTTTCCAGGTTTTCAAAGAATTTACAAGGTTACTAAGCCTGCAAAAATTCAACAATATATACATTGATACTAGTGATGCAATGAGTTCTAATCCATGCATGGTTGAAGGCGCAATTGTCCCTCAAAACCTTTTCCACATCCTTCCCATCATATTTGTGGAGGATGTTTTCGAAAACAAATATTTTTAAAAGGAATTATGCATTATACGTTATTTTTAATACAATAAACCTAACATTGCATTAGAAACAGCATAACTCAACAAGCATTAGCATTATTCTTGTACACCCAACCAAAGGACCCCTAAAAGAAATGCACATCTTACCACGTTTTATGATAAGCCAAATTGTATTATCAAAGACCACAAATCTTGTTTAAATTGTAAAATATAAAGTTTGCCGGCTGCAGTTCTCTGATCAGTTCAAGATCCAACAGACTTTGTAACCACACCCCCCCCCCCCCACAAAAACTCAAAAAAAATAAAATAAGGGAAGACACATCTTAAAGGTATTGCCTGGAAGACTAGGTCAACCAAGAAATGCCTTGCCTTGGCTTACAAAAGGGAATTTCATGAGATGTATCAAAAGCCACTAGGATAAAATGACTCAAAACTAGAATTGATAGATTAAAAGTAGATCCCTCTAGACGGAATAGAAAAGTAGATGCAGATCACAAAATACAAGTGTTGAAAAACAACTTACTACAGAAGCTCACTACACAGAGGTAATTTATCCTTCGTCCTCAGCTTTAGAATCATAATCCGGGTTGTCCTCAAGCTTCACCTCCACTTCCACCACCTGCACTGGAGTTGGGAACGCAGGCCCTGCAAGAAGGAAGGAATGCTAAGAATATCATCAATGTTGCCATTACAACTACACCATAGAGTTGCTGGATAGGTTCACTGCTGTATTTCCAAGTACAGCAGCAACTCTGATCCATTAAAATGTCAACAGAGACAAATATAACTAAATATTGAGAGAATTCTTTTCATTAAGCGCGTCTTTGAACTCCACTACTTCCCCATCTCCACGAGGAATCAACCTATTTAAACATATATAGCAAAAACACCACATCTCAAGACAAAATAAGAGACATCCCAAAGAACATGCAGCAAGTATTCCAGGTGAAGGAAATTAAGATTTGTTTTTTCCATTTATGATCCCACTAGTTTCAATACAATTAGATTTCAGCTATTCGGCTGATGAACAGAAAGTTTCCACCTGGGAATTCTCAACCAAATGTGTCTTTGTTCCAATCGCCTTGTAAGCTATACAAAGGGATAGGCTGGTCCGTTTAAAGAGAGTGAGTTTCTGATCATAATGACTACCTAAAGTTGGATTTCCAGTTGTAGTTCCTAGTTTGGGGTGCCAATAGTAGTTCAGTTGTCCTTCCGCTTACATAAGTCAATATGGGTGCTTTTCTGCTCTACTTCCCAAAGGGAGGTTGAATTCTGTTACAAAATAAGCTGCTCTTCTTTCATAGGCAAATGTAATTGGTGCTTCCATATGTAGAGAATGCATTTAGCTCTTTTGACAACTCTGCTCCTATCCCACCCGCTGCTCTAGCTAATTGTCCACCTTTTCCAAATGTGATATATATGTTATGTATGGTCAAGCCTAAGGGCATATCAGTTGAAGTAGATTTTTCTTCTTTTTTTATGACCTTGCTATGTGACTTACTAGAAGAACAAAAGTTCATCAAATATATGAAATCGTATAATGTAGCTCCCAACTAAAATAAAGAAAATAAACTTCCTTGTTTACTATTCCCTCTGCCCCAATTTATGTGACACACTTACCTTTTTATTTTGTCTAAAAAAAAATGTCACCTTTTTCTAATTAGAGACAATATAACTCTAAATTCTCTTTTACCCATAATGAAATGATTTTTAGCCACATAAATGTCTAAGCTTTGTTTTCGACCACAAGTTTTAAACTTCTTCCCTTCTTTCTTAAACTTTGTGACGGAGGGAATACTTCACACAACTCTGGAAGCTTATCCTTGTAGTGTTTAATATCTTTTCTGAGTTTGGGATGCTGCATTAAGATTCTATGTTTCATTTGGCACTAGACCATGCACAAAGCTATAGTTTGGTTAAGAACCGCATGCGATTTCTCTGAACTAAAAAGCTAAGACTAATAACTGCCCCAAGTTCACTTAGCCCTTGGGCTACAATTTGATTGAGCTTGGGGCTTAACATCCACACAGATGATTGCACGCACATATCTCAGTAAGCAAAAGTTTATACATGCCCCAATAGGCAGGTGGATCCAAATTCAGGAATATCTATTTGGTTATGTACATACAAATTCCCCACACATTTTTCTTGCAGCCCAATAAAAATAAATCTATCAGCTTGGCTAATAACTGCCCCAAGTTCACTTAGCCCTTGGGCTACAATTTGATTGAGCTTGGGGCTTAACATCCACACAGATGATTGCACGCACATATCTCAGTAAGCAAAAGTTTATACATGCCCCAATAGGCAGGTGGATCCAAATTCAGGAATATCTATTTGGTTATGTACATACAAATTCCCCACACATTTTTCTTGCAGCCCAATAAAAATAAATCTATCAGCTTGGCCTTATTTTACAATAATCTTCCAAAGAAACAGTTCCCACGCAAAACATTCTACCAAAGCACACAAATTTAAAACCCTTTTTTTTAGGGCGTTTGACTATTGGTCGGCAGTGTTTCTGATGATAAGCATAAGTAGAAAATTCAGATGTTGATAAGTGAAATGCAGAAAGAGCCAAGTAGAAAATCGCTTGCCTCCCTAGAGATGATCACAATTGTTTCTTCAATTGCGTACAATAAGTTTAAGTTGGTAAAAGCATCTTAATCGGTTCTACTCACCAGCCCTCAATCCTAAATGAGTTACCACCAGTTATATGAATCCATGACATCCTTTGTAGGAATCATAATTAGCCTATTAGGAATCTCCTTGATCTAAATTCTAAGCTAAGGACCATCTACACTTGCATACTCGAAAGACATCAGCTTTAGGCAACAGTAACCAAAATAGGTCTCAATACCATTTAAAGAGCATATATATCACCTCGAAATTGCATCTTTACGAGCTTAAAATAAGTAAAGTAACTATTTTTACTTCTCAAATGTCACCCAAAAGAGAATAACGATACTCCCTCAGACCCTCCTACCCAAATTACTTATCAATTTACAAAACCAAGCTAGAATTAAAAGTGTAAACTAATTTATAAAGTTCGAAAACAGCTTACGTAAAAAATTAAAAACATAGCAACTCATAAAGAATTGTATACCTCCAGTAAAAAACGAGGACGAAGGCCATCCACGAACACGAGAAACCGACCTCGATTCATCCTCTGATAACAAAGAGGAAGCCGATAAAGAAGAAGCAGAACCAAAATGACTCTTCACAGATGCCATCTTCCCAACAACCTCTAGTATCCTATGAGGATCAAAATCACCGCGGTGACTATGTATTCCCCCTACCTTCACATACGGTTGTGGAGGTGGGACCCAGTAAGAGGATCCAGGCAAGAAAGGAAGCCAATCTGGAGCAGAACGCCTCACGATAACCGAATGGATTACCTCCTCCAACTTCTTTATCCCACCGTCCGATCCACTGGAGGAGGAATCTAGGTCGATCTCGATTAACTGAGGGTGAGGTGGTTCACCTTCACCGTCGCCGGATCCGCCTCCGGAGCGATTGGAGTTTGAACGGTGCCGGAGAGTGAGGTGAAGAGGTGGGGAGAATACGGGTTGGGTCAGAGTTCGGGTTCGGGTTAAGGGATTCGAGAGAAGACGAGCCATGAGAAAAGGGGGATTTTTTTGGTTGTTGGTAAGAAGAGAAAGAAGAGAAATGAGACAATTTATAGGTAACTGGTTTACTTGTTAGGCAGGTGGAAATTTCGAGTGACACTGTTGGTGTGGCAGTCGTGGGTGGTGGGGTCTCATCGGTGACGGGTCATAATTCTCGATTTTAGATAATGATAACTGACGAAAATGTTAATAGCTTAATTGATTGGTTAGTTAAATTTTTAGGGCTAACCTATCGGTGGCCCCCTAAACTTGGCACAATCTTTCACTTAGACACCTTAACTGGGCGATTTTCACTTTAGACACCTCATGTAGGGTTCCGTTATATTATTTTGACACTTTTTTTTCAATAAGCAAAAATATATAATGTGAGTGTGTTACACTCGCCAGTGACCTGTAAAGTGTCCAATAAAATAAGGACATTTGTCATTTTCCCCCAAAATAATTCTTAAACAATGAATTTTGGTAAAACCAAAAAGATAACCAATGAATTGATGACACGTGGCATTTTGCCAAAATAATTACAAAAGGAAAACTTAATCAATTTTATAAAGAAGTGTTGCAAAATACCAAACTACCCCTGACCCCTATACCCCCCTGCCCGCCAATACCAATCATCTTCTCCACAAAAATCAAATCCACCCCTACCCCATTCGTCTTCTCAGCCATATCCGAGCTTATTCTTTCAAGATTCAAAATATATTAAATCCTCTTCCCGATAAAATAAGCATTCGATGGAATTTGAATGATTTGAGTGAAAAATAATTCCTATTCTATATCTGTAGTAGAGTAAAAATAGAAAATTGTGCTATCAAGCAACAAAATTGTTTGTATTAATTTCAATCATGATTTGAACCACATAATTTAAACAAGTCCTGATTTAAAAACAAATAATAAATTAATTTGACTATTAAATTTAAATTAGTGAGATATATATTTGACTCTAAAATTTTTGCCAACACTTTTCACCATGGAAGGAGTTTAAATTTATGAAAATGGTAGTTGAAAATAGGACAAGACAAAAAAGAAATTAAAAAAAAAAAGGCTAAATAAAGCTCTGACGCGCTGTTAGGCGGTGTTATACACTCACTATGCCATGTCAGCGAAAAGTGTCAAAATAATATAACGGAACCCTACATGAGGTGTCTAAAGTGAAAATCGCCCAGTTGAGGTGTCTAAGTGAAAGATTGTGCCAAGTTTAGGGGGCCACCGATGGGTTAGCCCTAAATTTTTATTCGGTTAATGAACATACACTTCCCCACATGTAACACCCTCACCATTTTTTTCCTTTTTTCATCTACATACGGAAGATATTATTTAGAATTCATGAATCTGTTCGATAGGTGTAGATTTTAAAATATAAAAAAACTATACAAAATTGAATAAAAATATCATTTATTAATAATTTAATTTTAAAATGATAGACATCTCTATCAGTAATAGTTTAGTTTTTAAAATATCTTTATGTACTTTTAGATTAAAAATATCTTCTTCATAAATCATCTCAATAATTTACTTTTGATCTATATCTTAATCTACTTACCAAAAATATTTATTTTTCACCTTGTTTTATAATGAAACTCTGCTACTGATAATAATATATTCTTATTAATTAATCTTTTGCAAAATCAACAAAGAATTGATGTTCAACCATTGTTGAAGTTTGAAAATCAAATTTCCATAAATAAGTTATATTTTTAGTGGGCAGTATTGCAAAAGACCAACTATGTGTTGAAGAATCTAAATGAAATATGGGTGATTTAGTAAAGCTTTTAAGGTGTTTTTGAATGAATCTGAACGGATACTTAAACTCAAGAAAGAAAACAAAGTCAATTTTTTTTAATTATAATAGCGTATAGTTTTATAAAATGCTATATATATATATATATATATATATGATCTTGTATATCAATTTTATAAAAATAAAATATGAAACTTTTGTTTGTCGTTGCATTGAGTTGAGTTTTAGGTTAATTTTTTTTTAAAACTAAATTATTTTAAATTACAAAAATGATAATATTTTTTTAGATGGTTCAAAGAGAATATATATATATATGATCTTGCATGTCAATTTTATAATAATAAACATGAAGCTTTTGTTTGTCGTTGCATTGAGTTGAGTTTTAGGTTAATTTTTTTTTTTAAACTAAATTATTTTAAATTACAAAAATGATGATATTTTTTTTAGATGGTTCAAAAAGAAACATTCGTACCTAACACTTTGTTTGGATGATTGTTACATGTTGTACTGTATTGTATTATATTGTATTGGTAAAATGATTCGCGCTTTGCGCGGAAATTCAATATCACGGAATATATAAAATAATACTTAAAATCTATCGGTCATTAAAACTAAAACATTATGTTATCTTACATAAATGATTAATAATGTAAAGAAAAATGAAAATTATTATATCTTATCATTTATCCTTAATAACATAAACATAAATAAATGACTGTAAAAATACATATCAAGATTTGTAACATAAGCAACGATGTCACTGAGCCACTTAACATGAGTAAAGTACACAAATATTTAATTGTGATGAAGAAGAGATTTAGAATTTTGTTGTTTTAAAATGAGAGGAAATTTCTTTATTTATAGACAACAAATAAAAGTGTGAACAAATATTTATTGTGCCTTAACAGAAAGGTTAGAACTATTTGGAAATGTTGCAGCCTTTCATAAAAGTCACAAATTTTCATAGAAGACGCAACTCTTCATTAAAAATATCAATTTTTCATAAAAGTCACAACTCTTCATTAAAGTCGCAACTTTTCATAAAAATCACAATTTTTCATAAATATCACAACTTTTCATTAAAGAGGAATGCTAGTTTTGGGAATAAATAAATTAAAAGTGAATTCTAATTTGTGATAGCACCACGTAGGCAGGCCAAATTTTATATATATATATATACTAGTTAAATTACTCGCGCTTCGCACTAGAAATTAATGTCACGAAATTTATAAAATAATACTTAAAATCAATAAGGCATTAAAACTAAAATACTATATTATTTTAGATACAAGATTACGTAGTAACAAACATCAATAATGTAAAAGAAAATGAAAATTATTACATCTTATCATTTATCTTTCATAGCATAAACATAAATTAATGATTGTAAAAATACATATCAGGATCTGTAACATAAGCAATGGTATCGGTGAGTCACTCAACAATAGCAAAGTACACAAATATTTAACTATGAAGAAGAAGAAGAAGTTCAAAATTTTCATTATTTTAAAATGAGATGAAATCTCTCTATTTATAGTTAATAAAGAATAGTGTAAACAAATGCTTATTGTACTTTATCAGAAAGAGTACTAGTGAACAAATGTTTATTTTCGTTACTTAAATTCTATTGTATCGTATCATATCGTTTCAAAATTCATCCTTAAGTAACACTGAAAAACTCCATTTTATAACAACCGATATGGTGTGGTCATATTATTACCTTAATATTTTCTACTCATTTTATCTTTATTTATTATTTAATAGTCATATTTTATCTTTTATCCTACTTTTCATAATAACTCTACCCCAAACTCTACTTTTATTATAAATTTATCATTTAAATTATGAATATATAATATTATATAACCGACAAAGAACAATAAAATCTATCCAAATATTATATTCATTACTACAATCCCTTCCACGTAGTGTTAAATTGATGCAAATACAAAAACCCTTGCATAAACCCTCCAAAAAAACACACTTCTTCAGCAGCAGCAGCAGCAGCCATGGCCGAACAACAAAACTCCCAACTCTCATCTCTTCGTGCTCTCGAGCTTCATCTCTTACGTTGCTCTATTCCATCCTCCTCCTCTTCTTCTTCCCATCAATCCACACCCACTACTTCTTTTTCTCACCTCCACACCCTTATTGAACAAGTTCTACAATTCATCGAATCGGGTCAATACACTCAAGCACTCTCATCCGATGGAGCTAAAGCTATTTTCACCTCACAACAACTGAATCATAAGCTCAACGATTCTTCCGAGTCTGCTGAATCTTTTTACTCGGAATTTGTGCCTCAGTGTGTTACTTTGTTCTTAAATGCAAATGAGGTTGAAGATTATGCTCCTAATAGTGTTGCGAAACTGTATAAAGCAGTTCTTGTTATGGCTGTTGCTGTGGCAGCACTTCTTGGTTTTACGCAGTGTAATATTACTGGGTTAGTCTCTATTTAACACCCCTTTACATATTTGCTGAATTTGAAACAGAGGCAGCACTTGTCCCCTTTTTTTCTGTGTTTTTTCCGATTTGAATCTATTTTCTTTATGCTACTGTGCATACATCCTCGACAAAGAAAAGAAGAGGAGGAGAAAGACTTCAACATTTCGTGTAATTTTTGAATGAACACCATTGGACATTGCAAAGTTTTTCAGTAGTCTAGTTAGTTTTTTCAATGCCCATTTAATATTACCAATTATTGTTTCCAAGACCAGTTTTTGATTTTGCTTGAGCATTAATTTTAAGTGTGGGTTGAAATTAAAATTTCTTATCGAAAAGAAATGTAGAGAGTTCTAAGACAGTTAGTGATTTATGTAGAAGATTGCAATTACATAATTGTTAGGCCCTTCGAATGCTGTGAAGGATGATTAAATGACTGTAGAAATGAATATCTTTCTTTAAAAGATGTATTAAATAAAATCAAACGGTGAGAAATTTATGTAAAATATTGCAGTTAGAAAGAATTGTAGATCTTTATATTGGAATGAAGGATGATTATATTGTGTAGAGAAGTACTATATTCAACCTTTTGATGCCTGGCTTAATGCATTGGTGTATAAGCAGAGCTATATGTTTCTTTTGTTGTATTTATTGAGTGTGTAACTTTGTTGTTTTATAGGCCAATGGTGAAGTTGCCGCCAACGCCTTTAGGTGCAATAGTTTTTGGTGAAGAAGAGATAAAGACTGGTTCTGGTGGATGGTCAGAATGGGAAGTGTGGGCGCAAAAGGAGTTAATGTCAGTTGGTTCTGACTTGCGCTCTAAATTTTCGAATTTGCAGGTAAATTTCCCTTCATTACATATGTTGTGCTAAATGACGTGTCTGAGTTCTCTTGTGAGCATGAATTAGTGATGACACATTTGGTGTTTCTGGGAATTTCGATATTGATTTATCATATCCCTATATTCTGTCAAGTGTAGGGTCATTTATTACCTATTTATCGTGATAGTTAAAGCTGAAAGTTATTGACAGGATGAAAAGCTCTACCTGCTTGTTGTAGATTACTTTACCCGTTTGATGCCACAGAAAGGAAAAAGTCTATATTCCATCTTGTCGGAACCATTGAGATGAAAAAAAGAAAGAAAGAGAGATATAATTGTTGGTATTGATTCTAACTTGATTTTAATGAAAGGGAAGAAACACCTAAATATAGGTGTGAAATACAGAATTGATTAGCGCATTGCGCTGCTTGACCCACTCATTAAATCTGCAAAGAGAGATATAATTGTTGGTATTGATTCTAACTTGATTTTAATGAAAGGGAAGAAACACCTAAATATAGGTGTGAAATACAGAATTGATTAGCGCATTGCGCCGCTTGACCCACTCATTAAATCTGCGCCTTTTGGTACCAAACTTTACTCTCAACAAGTTCATTGCATAGACTTAATAATAGGTTATTTAAAACTTTCTATAGGATTAACCTACAAGTCTTGATAATGTAAAATGATGAGGGAAGCATATTATTCTGCAAGTATGCATCCATCTTATGCCTAGTCCTTTTTTCTTTTTTGTTGAGTTAATATATCTGTATGTGTGCTTCTTGGAATAAATGCTTACAAAGACTTATGCTTACAAAGACTTATGTTTTCCTGATTAGCCAAATTGTCTTATTGCATACACCACTGAGTTGATGCCAAAGTTTTCCTTTTTATTTTCCTCCCACTTTGGTCCTCCTTCTGTAGTATATAACCTTTGCCAAGATACTGCTTATGAGGACGAAAGATCTTTTGTCAGAAGGAAGCAACTCGGGGGTGGATGGAGCCAGAAGCATCTCGTGGTGGTTAGCTAGGTTGTTAATCATCCAACAAAAGTTGTTAGATGAGCGCTCGTCTTCTTTGTTTGATCTATTGCAAGTCTTCATGCGTGAAAGTTTGCAACATATTGGTTCTCTGGAGAAAATAAGATATTATTGGGCTTCTCTGATATCAGAAGAGGATGCTTCTGCTATTGTATCTATGCTTCATTTGGAGGCAGGAATAATGGAACTTACCTATGGGCGAGTGGATGCTTCCAGGTTAGCTATTTGATGTAGAAGCTTTTATGATATTTTCAGTCACAACGTCTTAACTGTGCATACCGGGGTCATTTGCCATGAATTGCCTATCCAAAGTTAGTACTGATTTCATTTTCATGCTGGCTTCTATACTCTTGTCAGTCTATAAACAGGGCTAAAAAGATAATAAAAAAGCTCATCTCATTAGAGTTGCATGATACGTATTCTGTCAGTTAACAGATGACTGCTTGTGAGCCTTTATTTTGTTTTGCTGTAATCTGGATCTTTTATTTGTGATGCTGTTCATGCGTGGTCTTCCTTTTCAGCTGTATTTATCTTTTCTTGTTAGGTTGCTAGTTATCTTCCTTTTCATTGAGTTGTCCCTGTTTCGTCTTTTAATTGTTCTTTTTAAGTTCTTCAGTCCTGTACTCCTGTATACTTGACAGTTAATCTGTATCCTATGAATCATACTTGGGCAGGAAACAACAAAAGGTAAAGAGAAAATTTTAATAGTTGTTCTTAGGTGCCTTATCTCAATGACATGCATCTAAGCTGTATATCTTACCCATTTTGCTATCATCCATCATTGCTATTTTGTTTCATGGCACAGGTTGATTTCTTTGTGCAGTAATCAATGATCTCTGCTTATAATTCTTTAGTATAATGAATCTGCTCAACAATATAGTGTTCCTACTTATCTGGAAGCATGGCATTAATCCCTACCTGATATAATTTGTGTATTAGGGTCCATTTTGAATCAGCTGCAGCAACATCCAGACTTAATTTTTCGCTAAGTGGGACTTTGGGCTTTCGCACGTTACACCAGGTATGTTTTCTCACATGTCATTTGGAAATATGTCGGTGTTCAATTATCGCTGAAAAGTTCTTTTCATAGGCTTATACCTAAAGGGTGCTCTGTTAATACAGGTGGAACCAAAAGCACAGCTTCTTCTTGTAGGTAACGCGGATGTTGATGATTGTAGTGCTTCACTTGGTAATGATTTCCAAAATAAGGTTTCTACCCAAGGTGAAAATGCTTTTCCTCAATGCCCCAGTGAAACTCATGAAACATCTGACATATTGATGACCCCTAAATTCTTGGAGGATGATAAAAAGTTAGAATGTAGCGCACAAGATGCTCAAAATCACAGCATAGCCTCTATGCAATTAAAGCCTACTCAGCAAGCAGTAATTTTAGCACAATGTCTTGCTATTGAGAAGAGAGCTCGGAGTGATGAACTGCAAAGTAAGCTTCCTGACTGTGTCATTAAGAATCCCTATTTTGCTACCCTTTTGTTTGCTGTTGCTTTATTTGATAATAGAAAAAGTTAAATTACTATCTGACTAGCATAAGTTATGACTGTTGAAGGGCATTGTTTCGGACAATGTGGAACATACTCACTCCCTTGGGATATTTGTTACTCCTTTCTTTTTTTGGATACTTCAAAATGCTTGACAACATTCCTTTTTCATACAACTTTCTCAATGTTCAGAAATTTGCATTTATAAATACTTGGAAACAGCACCATTTCCTCTTTTGATTCTATTACCTAGGTAGATAACCACCATGAGTGGGATTACTTGATAGGAACTCTGAAGAGCAATGAATGATCTTTACTTGATTGCTTTCAAGAAGAAATCATTGCTCTTCATCTGAAGTTAGCACGTTTTGACCTTACTAGACTTTGCACGAGTTCAGTCAATTTAAATAAATTAGATTTCTTTTCCTGATTTGAAGTCCTAGAATTGCTGAATTAACTTCTAAGTGCAAACATTTAAACTAAGGCATGTACGAGAATACACCTATAGGAAATATAGATGATGTAAATTAGTTGGTAGATTTCCTAGGATCCTTGTAATTAGTGTGAGGTTCCTAGGCTCATTGTTTATGATTTTTTTGGAGGTGACCAGCATAGCCCTTAATATTGAGGAATATGAATTACCAATTTTCAAAAAAAAAAAAAAAAAAGGAAACAAGAAGAGATGTAGGAGAATACTTAGGCTTAGAAAATGCAAATGAAATGGCTGTTGCCTGCAGATAATAACTTGGGAAGATCAGTAAGAGCATTGTTAATGCTGACGAGATTTCTGAAAAGAAATGGTTAAAGACAAATCGACCTCTCCGGATTTCGAGAGGCCAAGTAATGCCAATCTCAAAAGTGTTTAAAATTATAGATGAAGCATGTATGATGTGGAAGTGGGTCTATCTTTACTTTATCAGGGAACCAGCCGGGGGTATTTGGAATGGGTGGAGAGAGCATCTGACGGGCTTTGTTTCTCATGCTTGTGCTGTTGTTTCAGGGTGGGAGATGGCTCCTTACATTGAGGCAATTGATTCCCAGCAGTCATCACCTTTTACGGTGAGGTTTATACTGTTTCACTCTAACTATAATTTGTTCTTTTTGCATTGCAATTGCTTTAATCGAAACATCAGATTCAAAGTTACACACCGAAGTTTTAATTATGGCTATAAAGGGACTCGCCCTCTTTGTTACATGGTTCTAAGGATTCAATCTCAAAGCGGTACTAAAGATTAGGCAGAAGAAGAACTATAACTAGAATTCTTCGCCTCTCCCCTTGTACCAAGAAGCAAGTTTGGAACATAAGGATAATGGGTTCGTCTATTAGAATTTATTAGTTTACGGAGCTATCTCAGATATCTTGAGTAAGGAGACGGGACGGTAAGCCTTTCTTAAAAATAAAAATCCCTATGATGAGCTAACTTGGCTTGGTGCAGGAAATGGAATCACAACTAGAAAGAAGGCTAGGAGAGATTGCATACTTTCCTTTTTTAGGATTTCTACCTGCGGATGGCTGAACTGCCTTTCCTTTCAAATTGAACTACCACGACTCTCGCTAACTGCATCGGATTCTTTGGATAAAAGAAGACTTAACTGGTTTTACCATTTTAGCCTAATACAGTTTTATATCTTTCTTATATAGAATTGGGAAATAAAAATCGTGTTAACAAGAGAACCAGAGGTTTCTGACTTACTTCTATGCAAAACCTATACAAGAACAAGCAACATAATCCATGTAGTCAAAAGCTTAACCCATCCAAGCCGTGAATGAGTGCAGGTTTGACAGTTAAGAAAAACTTATTTTTTTATAAGTACAAATGGAACTGGTTGAGGGTTTGCAGAAAGCAATAGTTGAAGTGAATGGCCTGAATTGCTTAAATTCTTGGTGGCAATGCTTGCATAACTTTCTTTTCCTTCTATAAAGCTATTGTTTGCAGTTGCAAAATGATATAGGGAACTTTAGAATATCAATTTAGTTTACCTTCCTTTTCTCCTTTCTTCTTCATACCCTCCAACCCTTTCACTTTTTTCTTTTTTTTTAACCGTGGTGTTCGGACCAACTTTCGCTCACCTCGACTAATTCCATGGGATACCTGCCACCTCCTACTAGTAAAATGTACCAAGTAACCCTGCCCACCAAGACTACCCACCAAGACTAAGACAGATGAGAAGAAATCATGAAAGAGTTGGTTTTTTGTTGGGTCTAACTCAAGTAATCCTAAATCCCATGTGCCAAATTACTTGGCTAGAAAATGAACTTGGGGAGCTAGCAAAAAGTTGTGGAGGACAAATTTCGGATTTATTTTTCCTTTTCATTTTTTGAGCTTGGAGGGCAAGTTTGGTCTTCTATAAAAGGATGATCATTCTTTGTTGTTTAACCATCCCAAAAATCATATATCTTTGTGAGGGTAGAGAGTAGAGAGTTGAGCGATTAACTCTTTTAGTTATAACAGGGATATCTTCCATTTATTTGTTAATAATATGAAGGCTGTTGTTCTCTGGTGAATGTCAGATCACTTAGATCTGAACCACGTTAAATCTTGTGTTCTTTTGTTTACGATTCCACTAACAAATCACCTAGTGTTTATGTCTCGAGATTTGCACCTGAGACCTCATGGTTCTCAATCTACTTTGTTGACCACTACCCATGGGTGCTCCACTTTGTTTTATTCCCTTGAAACTTCAAAAGGATATATACTGCTGCTTTAGTTTGTGTCACAGCTTCCTTAATAGTAAAGGAAGATCAGATTTATAGTCATCTCTGTATATTGCATCATCTTGCTGGTACTTCCCGTTTTGCTTCGATGGGGTCATTCTCCTTCCAGACTATGTACTGTACTTGATTTATACTGAGCTTTATGCCATTATGATGGAATGTCAACAAACTCAAGCGCATCTTTCTTTCATTCAGCTACAACATTTGTGTGATATATTACGCATTCGATGGGAATCAACTCGCAGCCGTACAAAGCAGCGTGCGTTGCTGATGATGGATAAACTGGTAAGTTCTAGGGACCTTTAAAATTCAACCAAGTATATTTGAAGTTGATGAAAGCAGATTGAATTCAAAGTTCATTCTATGCTCATTAGTTATCCCATTTGGGTCTTGCCTTTTGCAGCGAGAATACTTTTGCTTGTGTTAAAATAATTTGTTGAGCTACCTCAGGTTCAAGGCATATATGATCCTTCTCCTGGAGCTTCACAAAGGATGCATTGTTGTTTTGGAGTTAGTATCCCTTCGATTCCTGCGTTGCGCAAGTACAGTTGCTGTTCTCTCTATCCAAATTTACTCTCTTGGGTTTTCTGAAACTCTTTGTTTACATGCAATGTTACTTATTTTCTGAATTTTTGGTGTCATGAATTTTAGTCCCTTATATAAAAACTAACTTGCGCACTTGGTGCAAAAATGACTGTTATTTATGATACTAGTTGTGCTGATTAATAATGTTAAATACACACTCTGTTTCCTTTCTCTTCGTATATTCTTCATTTAGTTTGGCTAGGTATTACTTAACTAGTTTTGTAAATTTGTTTGCTTGGGGAATGTCGTCTCATAATTAGATACAGTGAGTTAACAAGTGCAATCAGTTCTTGTTCAGGGAGTATGGAGATCTGCTAGTGAGCTGTGGTTTGATAGGGGAAGCTGTTAAAGTGTATGAGGATCTTGAGCTTTGGGATAACTTAATATACTGTTATAGGTACAATCGAGATTCTAAAAACATGACTTTTATCTGCGGCTCTGTGCAGTTTCAGCTGAAATATTGTTTGACTCTTTTAGGCTAATGGAGAAGAAAGCGGCAGCAGTTGAACTTATCAAAGCTCGGTTATCTGAAAGACCTTGTGACCCTAGGTTATGGTATACTGACAAAACTCTACCTTCCTTTTATCATTTTAACTGCTTTTCCTGTTTCTAATTTTGAATTTCTGCTAGCTTAAGAAGTAGAAATCTTCCAAGTCATCAAAAGAAAACATGTGCATCTGTTGATCCATACAAGGTATCAAGGGCATGATTTGGAGAACAGGAGGTTTAATGTTTTAATGATACAATAATCATTCACTTTTATCACGAAACTTATTTGTATAATTCAATGGCCTCTTGTTCAATAGTCCAATAAGCTGTCATAGTTTCATTTATCATACATATAGTCCAATGTTGTTATATGTCTGTGATACATGTTCATTTTGAACATACGAAGCATCCTTTAATAAAAAGCTTGACCAATAAATTTGGAGTTTTTTTGGAAAAAGCACGACTGTGAAAGCAAGATGTTGATCCTTGTAGCCCTTTTATGGAGTTTTGTCTTTTCATGATATCTGATGAGGGATAGCATGAGATAATGTGACGTCACTATCAATCTCCAAAAGTTACTGCATATGTAGAGACGGTGCAAAAACTTTGTACTGAGATAAAGCTGTAGTGTTAGAATTCTTTCGGGCTTTAAACTTGAGTCAGAAATCATTATGCGAGCTTGACAAGTCAACAGTCCTTTTTGTTTTAAGAGATGACTTCTTTCACCATTTAGGTAACTGCCCATGGTTGTTTATGCTACAAAACTTGCTTATGTTTTAAGGTTAATTAGTAAAACTTAGACTTAAGCACTTTTGTCTGCATGTTACTGCTGGGGGTAAGATGATAACAAGTTATCTCAAGTTAAGTTGTAGTTTTTTTTATGACGGTGATGTCTGGGCTAGCATGCATGCACCTTGACTATTCCACTTGGTACTTGCTACTGCTTCATTGACTCATGAGTCATGTTAAGTTTGTATTTTTCGGGGATAGCAAGAGATGAGACTATTAGTCCTATGTTTGGTTACAGAACTTGGTCTCTGAATTATAATCACAATATTACTAATCTGGAAATAAGGTCAGAATTGGTGATCTTATTGGATAATTCTTATAACAATCCCTTTTTTTAAGCACTCCTTTCCCTCATGTTTGGCCCATTTTTCTTCATCTTGCCACCCCAACTCTACCCTGCATTCACGATGACCTATTAGTTTGTCGTGTCTTGTATTCTGATATTAATTTGTTATATTCTTTTTGTTTTTTTGTGTCAAATGTAATAATAACCTTACTAATTGCCCTCAGGGCATTGGTGTAAGAGCAAAACACGTGATGTGATGTCTAGGTTAGGTTGACGTTACAGGTTCGAACCCTGCTTGCATATAAATGCCTGATATTTAAGTGGAGAAAGGTAGAGGGGAGGACCTTCCACCTTTTGAACCTTGTGCCACTAGCTTTCGGTGATTTCTTGATTGCCAATAAAAGTGAAGAACCTTACCAATTGTTTCAGTTGAAGCTGTCTTTGCTACTGAATGTTTGATTAGTTGGCAAAATGTTGCTTTTAGGACTCCGCCAACAATTCCTGAGAAATCAAAATTTATCAACACAAAAATGTCAAGGGTTATTTTGACCAAGTCTTATCCCAGATTCAAGCATTCCTGTACTCATAAAAAATTGCAATCCTATCAATTTTACCTTACTACATTCCAGAAGCAATGCGATCTTCCATCCATTGTCTCCTTGTGCTAATGATCTTCCCTATCTCTTCCACAAGCAAAGGACTGTTAACGACAATGAGGTGTATTCACTTTGTAATTAGAAAAAAGGTCTTTACTGGAAAAGCTTTTGCATTATTAAGTTGTTGGTCATCTTCCTCTCCATGCATTACGATGAATTCATTTATATTTATTAGATGCACCATTTTTCGTTTATATACTTAACCCTGACCTCTGTTACCATACTTGTTGATTTTTGTTTAGGTATAAATTATGTGGTATAATACCATTTGATCCTCTTTTAGGTGTTCCCTTGGAGATGTTACAAGTGATGATAAATGCTATGAGAAAGCCCAAGAAGTGTCTGGGAATAAGTCAGCTCGAGCACAGGTGAATCAAAATGTCTTGTTGCCTACCTTAGTAATTGCTATTGTTTTTCTATTTTCATTCTTTCCTTGTCTTCTAAAATTTTTTGGGATCCAAATTCTTTTTACAGCCTACCTTAGTGATTGCAATTGTTTTTCTATTTTTTTTCTTTCCTTATCTTCTAATTCTTTTTGGGATCCAAATTCTTTTTACAGCGTGCCCTTGCCCGTAGTGCATACAACAGGGGGGAGTACGAGAAGTCAAAAGATCTATGGTTGGGTTATCTGCATGCTTCCATTCACTTGATAATTGTTAAATATCAACTAATTTGCTCCCACTTTTACACTGATTTGATCTATATTTCCTTTATTTTCAGGGAATCTGCAATGGCAATGAACTCTATGTATCCAGATGGATGGTTTGCACTTGGTGCTGCTGCTTTAAAGGTCTGTATTTTCATTTGTATGCTGATTGTGACTACTCATGGCTATAAGCTGTAAGGGAATGCACATGATGCTCTGTAGTGTTCATTTCTCTTCCTTCCAGTATGTATTCACTGCATGATTTCTGGCTTCGTCTGGAATATTACAGGCTAGATATGTTGAGAAGGCACTGGATGGCTTCACACGTGCTGTTCAGCTTGATCCTGAAAATGGAGAGGCTTGGAATAATATTGCTTGCCTGTATGTTCTCTCACCCCTGTATTTTAGGAAATTTATAGGTCAGATGACATGTGTTGGTCTTATTGGTTGTCTGTGTTTATAGGCAATCAAATAATGAATCCAATTATCTGTTGGACCAAAAGTTATTTATAGATTGGTCTGTCATCTAGTTCAGCAAATCAGTTAAATGACGCTTGTAAAAACGAGAAATAAGGAAGGCACTTGGTATAGTAGTTAGTTGTTTGTACGATATTCAGTAAAACATAGATCATGTTCCTCAGTAGCGTCCAATACAGACAAGAAATTAGTAACTTTCAGCTGGTTCTTTTTCTTCTTCTACTTTCTCTCACTTTTCCAAGAATTAGATTCTTGAAGAATTTGCAGCTAGCACTAGAGTTTCAGATTTCATCCAGTTTTTGAAGTGTTTCTTGTCATGTTCCAACTTTTATGATAGCTAGCAACTTCATATTTGCTAGCTGCGAAGAGTGAAGAATGAATTTTAAGCAACTGGGATTGTGGCTGAAATGTTAAAGCAACTCATTAGTTTTTTGGAGAAGGGCCTAAAATGCCCCTCAAGTATTGAATTGGTACAAAATTACCCTTCATCCACCTCTTGGCCTTAAAATACCACTGCCATCCACCTTACAGCTCAAAATACCCTCGATGTTAATCCTTTGGCTCATATTTGCCCTTATTTTTAATAGCTCCCTTAAAGTCAAATTATTAAATATTTATTTATTATGTTGTTTAATGTGATTGGTCCAAATTTAAACCCTTCTCAAATAAATAATAAAAATCATATTTTTAAAAACTTATTTTTTTATAAAACCACATATGATTCATATTTTAACCTGATACACTTGAAAATAATATTAAAAAATAATTAATTTCATGATATCTTCCTATTGACCTATTTTAAATCAACCCCAATTTATTATATCGTAACCCAACTCATAAGTGGGGATTCAACTAAAATTCATACTCACCCCGATTGATTGTCCATCTAAAACAATTATTATTTTTATTAATATAAAAATTTCTATCAATTATCCAAATGTCTTGTTCATTTTCTCTTTTATTCCTTTTTAAATCTCTTATCTTAATTAGGATACCCGGGACTCAAACTTGAAATGAACTCACATGTGTATATTATTTTAATTTGTATTATTGTTATGGTGGGATGAGGGTGGGGATAAGATAAATGATTATTTTTTTCTTTTATTTTGAATTTTGGATGCACACAAACGACAAATACAATATTCGTACATATTTGTTTAATTAAGTCATCTTTTATTAAACTAATTATTGGATCGTTATTTTACTCCTTTTTTCTCTCTTGTTTGTCATAAATGAAAAAAATAAAATTTAAAATGGTGGACAAGATCCAAATAGAAAAAATTTGGAAGAGATAGGAAGTGAAGGGGTGGGGGGATTGTAGACAGTAGATGCCTAACTTTTTTTGTTTTTAATTTACTACGATATTCAAAATCAAGTCAATCCTGTGAGCTTATATATTAAGTAATTTCAAATTATTTTATCGGGAAAGGGCCTAAAATGCCCTTAAACTATGGGATTTGGTACAATATTGCCCTCCATCCACCTTATGAGTATGATCCATTAGACATAAGGGTAGTTTTGAGCCAAAAGGTTGACATCAGGGGTATTTGAGGGCCTAAAGGTGGATGGAGGATAGTTTTGTACCAATTCAAATAGTTGAGGGGCATTTTAGGCTCTTCTCCATTAATTTTTTGAGAAAGGTAACATTTACTTCTATCTATCCATAGGTATACTACATCGAAGTGTAGTCCTCCTCCAAAGAGTTTTACTTACATCATTCCTAAGATCTTCTAGTTACAGCCAACCAATAACATTAAACATATCTTCAGTATCTCCTATCACTACTTAATTACAACAAAAAATAGTAAAGCCCTAGGCAGTTTGTCTTTATCTTCTTAATATTGTTTTGTTTTCCTTCAAAACATCTTTGATTCCTTTCCTTCCAAATTGTCCAACAAATGCAAGCTGGGACAATCCTCCATCTCCTCCTTTTTTCCTGCTTTTCCATCCCTGTTCCAGCATTGTAGGACTTCTATAATTCTCCCAGGCTTTGTGCACTTGATCTTCCTCTTGTGGATGAACATCTGACACAATTGATCTGTCCATATGCACTGTAAAAAAGAGATCGTTGACTATCACCACCTGTTCTTCACATAGATAGCATCTGGAACATTGACTGGATTTCCTCTTGTTTAACTTCTCACATGTCAAGACTGCCTCCTTTGCCAAGAGCCATGTGAAGTAATTCACCTTGTAGGGAATTTCTGTTCTCCAGATCATCCTCCAGTGCCATCCTGCTTGCTGCACCTCAGTAGAACTGAGTTCTCTGTATGCTGATTTTACAGTGAATTCTCCCCTTTTCTCCCCCTTCCATACTAGTCTATCTTTCTCTCCTGTTAGATTGGTAGCCATATGCATTGTGTCATGAAATCTTGCTATGGTTGTCATTTCCCAATCATTTAGGTGCCTTCTCAGAAAAGGTTCCACCCTTGTCCAGTCCATAATTCTGCCACTGTTGCTTCTTGTGCTTCGCTCAGACCATGTAGTACAGGGAAAGCATGTTTGAGTGTCTCTTGTCAACTATGATCAGTCGAGTAGAAACTCCAATGAGGCTTTGCATTGGAAGTTTGAAATAATGGACTGATAAGATGAGTGAGTATATTTCAGAGTATTGGAGGTCTCTACTTTCTTATTGCAGGGAGTCAGCACTTAATACACATTTTCCTTTTCAAATAAAACTCGTGTACTTTTCTGATTTTCTTTTGAACTTATAAACTGATAACTACTGCAATAGCAATATTATAATTTAAATAGGTGGAGGTAAGTAAGATGTT
Organism: Solanum bulbocastanum; assembly: GCA_037074985.1. NCBI lineage: Eukaryota > Viridiplantae > Streptophyta > Magnoliopsida > Solanales > Solanaceae > Solanum > Solanum bulbocastanum. The sequence continues at coordinate 5,051,009 of CM073603.1, read as the reverse complement.
TGTTTTAGTTTGAGGCTACTAAGCATGTTAATGAAGGAAGAAATAGAGTGTAATGGACATCCTTACAAGCTATGATAAGAAAAACAATCATTGACATGATAAAGTTGGACTACAAGGCCAAGCGGGTTACACAAAATATTGACACCTCTTTGTGGATTAAATCGATCCTGCTTGCATTATTTCTTTGTCCTTGTAAAATGTCATAATAACTTTTTATTTCTTCTTCTATTTTATCTTTTCATGTGTTTGGTTCTTGACTGTGCAGGCATATGGTTAAGAAGAAAAACAAGGAAGCCTTTATTGCGTTTAAGGAAGCATTGAAGCTGAAGTACTAACTTCCTGCTATACTCTCCCTACATTTCATAATTTAATTTTTCTTCTGGTGTCCATATGCATTATGTCTTACACTTTCTTTAATGGAGTCGCTCAGGAGGGGCTGTAAAAGTGGGAGGATATGAAACCCATCCTTCCCAACCTCTCTAGCCCAGCTTTTTCCGACCCCCGGTACCCACACTTATTTTACCACAACAAAACCCAGGTTTTCAACCCATCCACAGTTGGATAAATCGAAAAGCACACTTTTAACTTCCTTTCCCCCCGGTACCAGAGCAATGGAAGAAACACACTTAGTAAAATCATGCCGTCCCACTTTGAATTTTTTTGTTTGATTTCGGAACCCTTTTACAGGCGAGACAGCTGGCAGATGTGGGAAAATTTTAGCCGCGTTGCTGCAGATATTGGAAATTTCAGTCAGGTATAGTCAACATTTTATGCAAAATCTTTTTGAACACTTAGATAGTATCTCTAAGTCGGTTGCAACCATCATGTTTCTGTTGATAATTGATGGGATAGACTTTTCTTTATGTAACTGCTCCCTCCATTTCAATTAATATAGGAAAGATATTGAAAATAAAGTTAAAATCCATTATCCAGTCTTCGAAGATGCCTCTGAATCACCATGTATAAACGAACTCCATAGAAAAATCTGAACTATGGAGGAAATAAACAACAACATAATACCAAGTGAAATCCCACAAGTGGATTTGGGGAGGGTGGGATGTACATAACCCTGTACCTTTGTGGGGCAAAGAGGCTGTTTCCAATAAGCCCTCAGCTCAAAAGAGATGTCTTCAAAGAAGGATTGCAAGAAATATTTTATTTTTCACCAGAAGTCTAATAAGAGAGAAGGTTTAAAGTATCAGATCAGGTAAATAAACTGGTGTGGCTTTTTCATAATTTTCAATATATATAGTGCATCCACTTTGACTGCCACATACTTCCAAATTCCAATATGTTGAAATGGTAAAAGGCAGTACCTGAGGTGTGCACAAAGCAGAGTGACTCTTATCACATCAGAAGAAACAGAATTGGTGGTGCAAAAGTTACAGTCAGCTTTTTGTAACAGCTTAAGATTTTGGTTTACTAAGGCTAGCAATAGCTTACACCATAGAATCCCATTATATTTACTATTAATAACCCATTTAAAACTTGGCTAATCAAGTATTCAACTCGCTGTTATGGAAAATTCCTCAGTATCAATTCCCAATCTTCTAAAACAAGGGTAGCTTCACCATGATGAGGTGGGGGGTTATTTCCCCCCCTTAAAGATCATAGAGTGAATAGTAGAAAAGAGAAGAAAGACTAGAGCACGAGCTAACTGATCATAGGCTTTCTCTAGGTCATTGAATATCATCTGGGATCCTTCTTTATTCCTTGTAAATTTTCCGTCTAGAAAAATATATAACCCATATTGTAGACAGTGGCGGAGGCTAAGGGGTGTCGACCGACACCATTTCATCGGAAAATTACATTGTGTAGCTAGAATAGAAATATTTTTGTTATGTCTATGTTACACATTGACACTCCTTGACTTCTACATGATTTTATTTCTTTATATTTTGATACCCCTTAGGCGAAATTCTGGCTCCGCCACTGATTGTAGATTACCAAACTATTTCCCTGTCACTTTTGTTATGTCCTAAATCTGTGCTTTATAATTTTTATTGAAGTTCATGTATGACTCATAAGTTCAAGACCATGATACTTCTTAATACAAGTTTAAAATCTCATTTGTTGTTATACATGTGCGGTACACTTTCTCTACTCCCTTGGTATCTTTCTATTTTATTTTATTTTGAACTTGGTAACTTTGTACTATATCATAAAACAGTACAACCCATTGTACTGAAACCTTATATACAAATGGCCCCAATTCTTACTGCTCTATGGCTAAATTGAGTCTAAAACATCAATTATAGAGACAATATCATTTGAATATAACTGAGTACACCAAAAACATAATATTCCAACCTCTTTAAGACTGCAAGACACTTCTGAATTCTACAGGAGAACCAATTTTGATTGTGTGCCTCTCTAACTTTCATATTTTTCATGACATCATTTACTTCCGTGAACCTATTTCTATGAGTGTAGCTTAGGTTTTGTCTTACATGATGTAAGAGAATCTAAAAGTCACCCCTATGATTTGAATTGCGCAATTGACTAAGATAGCATATCCACCTTCTGATCCAAGTATCTTAGTGCACATGGTAATATAATCAAAATAAATCATGATATGGTCATATGATGAGGCATTGTATATTCAATTATCCAAGAATGATTGGGAGATGGATACTCATCAGGAAGATGTGAGTCTGAAGTTTTATTTACTGATGAAAAAGCTGAATTTAATTAGTTTCTTCGTTGAAGGCACTGGAAGCAGTACAGAAGGTGTTAGATATGACAAAAAAGAAGCGAATCGATGTCGAATTACTGGAGAGGATGTTGCAAGAGTTGGAATTACGGACTGCAACTAGCCATTCTGAATGCGATGCTTTGAGGGATAGCAGTGACTCTGCTGAGGCGGGCTCCAACATCATTAGTGTTGATCCATTGACTGACTCGGACAAAGACCTGGCAATAGAACGGGAAACTGAGCACTTGATTCAGTCAGTGGGGAAAATCTTACGGCAGGTAAACCATAAATGTCGATTGACAACTTTCCTTGTCTTTTGTGTTGTTTTTCTGTAGCTTTCTGGTCAGAGTGAAAATGGCTTTTCAGCTTCTAAGTTCAAGCTGCCATTTATTTCTTTTGCTCCTGAATCCTGATCCCTTTAAACAAATATTGCACAACAGCTTTAAGGTTCTTAATGGACTCATGTAGAAAAGAAATAGGTAGGCATAGAGTAGAGAGGTTAATGATATTTTCTGAGCATTGTCTATTGTCTATTAACTTAGCAATACAAAGAACTTGAGCAAAACACACAGGATTGTGAATCATTACTTTCTCAGTTAAAAAAAGAGACAATCCTGTGTGTTTTGCTTAAGTTCTTTGTATTGCTAAGTTAATAGTTTGTTATTTTTTGCATGTATTTCATTCTTGCCAATCAACTTTAGATTATAAACAAAATTCTCAGAACAAGTATGATGTCTTTGCTGCTTGTGCGTTGTTTGATCAACTCATTGTCACGACTCAAATATGGCACTAGGGGTGGCAAACTGGGTAAAATTTATGGTTATCCGCTCAATTAACCCATTTTAAATGGGTTGGTTATTCGATTATTTAAAAGTGAAGTCAAATATGGATCAACCCATATTATCCATCATAAAATATGGATAATCCATGGGTATCCACCTATTGCACTGCCCTTAAAGTTTGTAAGGGTGTAGAAACATAACTTCTAAAATATACACTTATTAAGGGTGTGTTTGGTATGAAGAAAAATATTTTCAATTTTCTCATGTTTGACTGAATTAAATGTTTTGGAAAATATTTTTCAAATGGACTTATTTTCTTATAATTTAAGAAAAAATGACTTTCATAAATAAATTAAGCGAAAAAAATTCAAAACTTTCCTTAAATCAGGAAATATTTTTTCAAAACTTTCCTTAAACCTCCTCACCACCTGAAAAGGTCCGGGCATGGGATCCGACCCCAACCTGACTCTCGATCTGGACCTGGGCTCAAAATTTTGACCTCCCAACCTTGACTCAGGATCAGCCATTTGCCAATTTTTTTTCTAGAAAAACATGAAAATATTTTCGTTCATACTAAACACTCAATGAAAAAATGAAAAAAATCTTGTAATCTGTTGTACTTATTTCCTTACATATTATCCATGGGGTTTACCCATTTTTATCCATAATTAAGCTATGTGGACTACCAAAACACGAAATAGAGTATCAATGCTCAAAACTACTCCACCAATGATCCAGCCATAGGTCTGATAGGATATCAGGATATCTTTTGTCTACAAACAAAACAAAAACAAAGTTGGTTTTTAGTCCAAAAGTGGCACAATTATATAATGTAGCATCACAGTGTAGAACCTTTTACTTTGATGTAGATTGTTCAAACTGGTGGGAATGCTGAGATTTGGGGGCTCTATGCGAGGTGGCATAAACTCAAAGGAGATCTTGCGATGTGTTCAGAAGCCCTTCTTAAGCAAGTCCGATCATACCAGGTAAGACAGCAAATTAATTTTTCATATCTGCACTTGTGCAGATGTTTTTATTTGCTTCTTCAACTTGTTATCACTACCTTTGTTGAAGCTTGTAAAAAGGCAGCGATCTGTTGGAGAGATGACACTCAAAGAAAAGGTTATGTACAAGATGGTCCAAGCAAGATTCTGCTTCTCTCTTATGATTGCAATTATTTATCTCTTGTGAAGTTAGAAAAGAATGTGTTGCGTGTGAGAACAAATTACTTGTCCTTAACTTGTACTTTGTGTTGACGTTTTTGGAACTAAGAATATTCCTACTATGAAGCCACCTTAGAAGTTCCTTATTTTTTCGTCTATATTGCTGCTAGTATTTGATAAAAATACTGTATTGTTAGCTCGCATGTTTGTCTTCTTTTCCTCACAAAATTATGGAGCTTGGATCCCTCATCTTTTCTTGTGTGACATAACTGCTTAATAGAGAGACCTTTTTCATTTGGATAGCACTCCCAGTGTGACAGACTGTTGTCGAACCATTGGCTAATTATTCTTATTTTCTAATCTATGTCGCCAGCATTTATGTGAGGAAGAGAGTGATATAGTTTGGCCATTGGCGGTCAAATGCATTATAGAGGAAAGCTTAAGTGCTAAACTACTTTTTCAGCTAGCAGTACGAAATTGCTGTATGGGCTGGAAGCCATCACTGAGGAAGCAGTTGTATCTTATGCGAGTTCTCTGCACTTTTGCAGAATAATGATAGTTTAGGTTTGTCGTGTTTATATCCCTAGTTTATATAAGCTAGAACAGCTAGGTCCCAGGAAGATAGATATTTGGTTGGGTAAGATGATATAGTAAAGCTGAGTAAGATAAATATAGAGGATAGGATATATGAGGGGGAGATAATTGATACGGTGTTTGTTTAATGGTTGTCCAATGGTGCATTTCTGTAGGTTAACCATTCATATTTATTGGTTCTATTGGAGCAAAAAGGATGACTAACTTACTAGGATTTAATGCTATCTTTGACTTAAAAAATCGTTAGTTTTTGGTTTATGGTTCTCCAATGGTGCATATCTTCCAGAAGTTTTAGCATTCATACATATGGTATATCCTCTGCTTTGAGTGCACACTCATATGCTCTTAACACTTCATTTCCTGTCAGGTTTTATGGCGGACTTCCTGCATTTTGCAGAGTATATTTGCTTGTCTTGGCATTTTTCTAATATTGTCACCTCCCTGGACCTTACTTTTTTTTGTTGCCAAAGAGCAGTGTAAATTTCTTCCGCTAATGTCCGCCAGGCAGAAAAAGTCCTTGTACAGGCTTAGATAATTTATCAGGCTTTTGACATTTTACTTTCGATTTCCGATCTCCCCACAATGACTTCACAGGGATCTGACCTATGGAAGGATAAAGACCGGTTTGCAAAGTTTGCACATGCCTCGTTGGAACTCTGCAAGGTTTACCAGGAAATAGCTCGACGTAATGGTAGCCGTAGGGAGTTGTCTGCTGCTGAGATGCACTTAAAAAACACAATAAAGCAGGTAGCTCTTTTGGTCTCCAAAATTGATGTTCTTCCAGTATACCTTGTCATAACCGTTACTAAGCAAAGCAACTTACTTTCTGTAAAATTCAGGCCGAGGCTTTCTCCAACACCAAAGAGTATCAAGATATCTTGGCATGCCTTGATGAGGTGAAGGCAGCACAAGCTACACCCTGATCATATGCTTTCTGCCGAGTCATTTATTCGAAGGTGAAATCGACATCTCCTGGACAAACATATTGGTTAATACGACATTTTTCTCTGCGCAAGATAAATGAATAGCTCATGTTTTCATGGGAAAAAAGGAGGGTCCTCGGAGATTTCATTCCAAACTTATGAACTTTCAGTTTCACTTTCCAGGGCAAAATTAATGTTATGCACTTAAAAGGACATACAATTGTAACCCTCTCGATCAAGAATGCGGTGAAGAAATTCGAAGTCCAAAAGTTGAGACCTATGCAGCCTTTGATTCATGTGGGGAAGATCTGTAGACTGTAATATATTATATGTCAATGTCTCATTCTGGGAAAGTGGTTTGCATATTCTCTTTTTCATTTTTTTCAGAACTCTATTACTTAATTGAATTCACTTCATTAAGTAAACCATTTTGTATTTATCATATTTTATACACAAATCATATACTAAAACATGTTTTAAGCCTTAAAAAGTCATTTTTTTAAAAGCCAATTCAAATTGACTCTAAGGGTCAATATCGCAACGTAAAGTTGATGAGATGAGAAAAAAATGATATTGGATGATTAGTGTTGATACTGCGACATAACAATGATGTTGTGATGGTAAGAGTTAATGTAACAACATTAAATTGACATCCATTCTTCCTTTCACTTGGTTTTGATTTTTTTCATTTTTAATTACAACAATCCCTTGATTTTTACACTATCTGCATGCATAACTCACTATTCAAATACATTAATATTGATACATTATGTATCAAGCTGTTACGCTAAAAAAGGGAGGGAAATGAAAAATTCAATTAAAATCTCATAAATTATGCTTACACGTTTTTTCTTATTGTCAATCAGTTAGACACAAAATCCTAATAGAACTAACAAATTCAAATTTCTTCTCCCTATTCATTGTTCTCCTTGTACATCAAAGAACCATTCAAATTTGTCCAAAATTTGATAAGATACATAATGTATGATTGTTGGACAAATAATTTCTTTTGTGAATCTCAAATCCACCATTGCAGGAGAACGATGAGATGAGAAAAAACTTGGAAACCCGATACATAGAATAAGGAAATCAGGCAAAAATGTTATTGACAATCAGATTCAATCCCTAACAAATTGTAATAGTTTCTTCTCATTCTTCCAATAAACCTCTCAATTTTTTAATTAAAATTGTCGACAAAATTGTACTGATAAAGCATGAAGCTGTCGATCTTGTTGAGACATTCCGAAATTTGGGAAAGTGAGGTTAGGTAATGAACGATACAAAAGTGATAGAATTATTGTTGGTCAAAATATTGATTTTGTGAATCTCAAATCAGCCATTACAGTTGAATTAGAGATCGATGAGTTGAGGAAAAATTTGGAGATCCGATACATCGTTGAGGTGAAGAAACAAGAGCCTGAATTTTCAATATATCTTCTATGCATTAATACAACAGACAAAAAGACTGAAGAGATGCATAGCTTTTATGGATCATCCATCCTTCTATAATGTTGTGTAATCGTTTTTTGAATTGTGTTTTCGAGATGGATAGCTTTCTCAATTCATTACTATTTATGTATCTTGTTCAAATTGATAAGTGTTGTATTTCTACTAGATACATTAAATAAGTAATTGTTGTCCATAAGATGTTAGGTTTGAGATTGATACATTACTATGTGGTAATTGTTATGTATCAGATACATTTAGTATAAATTTGAATTTATGTATCATGCCTAAAAAATTAGTGCATGATACATTACTATTTATATATCTTATTTGTTTGAGAAATACTGTATTTTATAATAAAATAATACATTATACATGTAATGGTTCCAAATAATCTTTTTTTGTGTGTGATACATAATACAGTGGTGATCAGTTGATATGTATATGATACACATATTTAAGTTTGAAAACTGTTGAATTTGATATATGTTATGTATCATGTACATATCAATTAATTTGATACATAGTGCTTTAGCTATAAAACATCAGGGTTTATGTATCAAGTGTATTTATTGGGTAATGTGCCTTCTAGTTGAATAAGTTTGGGTGTATGTTTATGGTAGTAAAGATTGCCACTGATATGTATAATATACCTATTGTTGGATCTGATACACATTACTCAAGTTATAGAACATTATGATTTATGTATCAAGATTTAAGATACATTATATAACTTGATACATGTAAATGATACATTAGGTAGTGTTTATGTATCAAGTACATTTATATTGAACATGATAAACACTAATCAACAACATTAGAGTTTTGTATCAATACCTTAAATATGAACATGATACATTGCCTAAAATAGAGGTTATTGTAGCAGTGATGTATCGGATCAGTGATTACAATAACAAAGACTAATTTAAGAATCAACATAAACGAGATACATTGAAAATATGTATCTTTGATAGTGATGACCATGTAATGGCAGATCCAACTTTTTTTCCTTCTTTCCTGGGCTTTTTTTTACCAATGATCCTTTGCTCTATATCAACTCATGTAGCTTTTCTTCACTTTCAATTATGGAGTCACCCATGGATCTCGACCCAAAGACTTTACCGAAGCCACCAACAACTCAACATTTTTCTCCTTTTTTTGGGTGTTTTTCCACAATCAATTTTGAAGTCGAAAAGGAGCATCATCCATATATATCAGAACTTTGTAGATGAAAAAAAATAAAAAGCGATGAACTGTAAGTTAGAGAAGAATAAAAACTACCTATTGGGGAAGTTGAATCGACTGACACAAGATACAACAAATCTAAAGTTCAAAAAATGTAATGGAGAAAGTAAAGATTGAGGGAGTGAAAATAGGAAGAGATTGAGGGTGTATTTGGTATGAAGGAAAATGTTTTCTTGGAAAACAAGTGGATTTCTAACTTATTTTCTTGTGTTTGGTTGGTGAGTAGAAAATATTTTTTTGAAAATATTTTTTTAATGTTTGGTTGGTGAATGAAAAATATTTTTCAGAAAATATCTTTTATTTTTGGCTTGAGACTAAAAAATATCTTTAGGAAAATAATTTCTGATCTGAAAATCAACCCCGATAATTGATATAGGACCCGACCCCAACACCCAAGCTAGGACAAGACCCTGATGACTGTTCCAAAAATCCAACCTTGAGATTTGACCCATGACCTGACTCAGACTTTCGACCTAGAAATTTTTCTTCAAAAATATTTTTTTTAAAAAAATAATATTGACGGGGTTGCGGGGAAGGGGGGGGGGGGGTGAGGTGGTAGGGGTGGGAGTGACGTAAAAATTAAAAAAATAAATAAATTATAAATATTTTCCAAAAATAATTGGAGAGGGTGGCGGAGGGAGTGACGTAAAAAGTAAAAAAAATTAAAATATTTTTCAAAAGCAATTTTTTTGGGGGGGGGGGGGGGGGTAGGGAGTAGGGATGGTAGGGGTTGGGTGAAGTAAACATAAATCTTAAAATTTGAAACATTTTTCAAAATAATTTTTCAATTTTTTATTATTTTGTTTGAGGAGGGAGGGGGGGGGGGGTGGTGGTGGTGGTGGTTTGGTGGTAATGATAAAAATATATTTGAAATTTAGAAAATAAGAAAATTTAATTTTTTTTGTTTGAATGGGGAGGGTCGGGTATGAGGTATGTAGGGTAAGAAAAAAAAATTAAAGGATGAAGTAGAGTTTTGGAAATGTTTTCCTTAATTTTGGAAGAGAAGTCATTTTCCTTAAATTTGAGGAAAATGAATTGATTTGAAAAATATTTTTCAAACATTTAAGCTAACCAAACATGAGAAAATTGACATACCAAACACATCCTTGGATAGTGAAAATAGGAAGAGCTTAAGGGAGTGAAAATAGGAAGAGAAACGTTTATTTGAGTGTTGAGAAGTTATGTATCCGGAACAGTGGGGTTTTGAAGGAAAAAGAGGGATTTTGTAATAGTTTGAAATGATAGGAAACAATAGAAATATGATAAATAAAGATGTCTAGATAGAAAATTTTTCTGTTTGTTGATTTCTTAATTAATCTTCATCTAAATTTGTTAAAGAATATAGAAGAATTTGATATATTTATTTATGCTATTATTGAAGAATATTAAATTTTATTTATGAAAATACATGAATAATGTAGAACATTTTATCAAATTGATCTAATGTGGGAGTTCTAATATAAATATCAAAACTTTTTATGTTAAAGAATTTGATATATTTATTTATGCCCTTCCTTCAAAGTTTGTTTCTCATATGGTTCAAGGAAGTGAAGGAAAGCAAAGTTGTTACTCGCTAAAATCACTCGGTGACTTGTAGAGTGGACCTTCAGCTCACCTAAAGTTCCAGCATGTTAGCCCATGGACAATACCAACTTGAAAAGCAAAAGAGTAGTTCGGCGACACGCTGAAGGGATCGGCAATGCCGACCCAGCTCGCCGAAAGTCATAGAAACATTGGGTGAAAAAGCCACGCCAAAAAGGCGAAAAGAGGAGCACTTGACGCATCGCCGATCAGATCTGACTTTAAAACCCTAAACCCCTAAAACTAAAGCCTTCTACTCAAATCTTGAATTTCTGTGCATATATAAAAATTCCAGTTTCATCTATCTCTCTGATCTATTTATCTATACAAATTAAAATATTTAGCTATACAAATTAAAATAGATTAGTTGATCAAAATTTAACAAAAAAAATATATAAAACTGGGCCACATGATAAGGCCCAATAACAGAGAAAGGTGAAAATGGACTTTAAAACCCTAAACCCCTAAAACTAAAACATTCTATTCAAATCTTGAATTTCTGTGCATATATAAAAATCCCAGTTTCATCCATCTTTCTGGTCCCCAATACACCCCACACAGACACACAGCAGAAAAGCAAAATCTTCTTGTTCAAGCAGCAGCAGCAGCCATGGCGAAACGTTTGATCCCAACACTTAACAGGGTTTTGATTGAGAAAATTACAGCTCCTGCTAAAACAAGTGCCGGTATTCTTCTCCCTGAGAAGTCCTCTAAGGTCAGTAGCTTAGAAAACTGTAATTTGTTGAATGTTCGATTAAAATTGGTAAATGGGTCTCAGTTAGATTCATCACAGTCTTATTGTTGTTTTCATTTGACAGCGGACATATTGGTTACATTAGGTAGATTAAGTGTGAAATTTAGACAAGATTTACACCCAATTGAAACTGAATTGAAAAATCTCTTGGAACACTGATTATGATCTCCAATGGCGACATTGCCAGCTTGAAACGTCCCTCTACACAACATTGTTTGATCCCAAATCCATTAATTAACTCTTTTTCTTCCCTAAACAGAGAGATTTTTGGGTTTTTCAAAAGAGTTTGCTTTTCTTTTTTTTTCCGATGGGATCTAGGTGAACGTTTGAGGCTCTCAAAGCAGTTTAGAGTGAGGCGAGAGAGATAAAGTATCCGAATGAATTGGGTTTACTTCGCCGAGTTCAGAACTCAACTATTTTGGTTTTCTTTTGATCAGGGTTTATTCTAAGTGCTAAATTTTAGAGTTTGTTGAGCATTTGACTGATTTGGGTCCATCTTAAGCTGAACATATATTAATTTGTCTTTGATTGAGACACATTTGAATTGTTTTATTGTCTTGGATATGCATTCCAATTTTAGCTGAGATCTTTTGGTGTTTATTCAAACTGGTCTTGTGAATTTAGAGAACATATAGTTTGTTTGGGGATATAATTTGTTTGGAGATTCTGTTAGACGACATGTAGTTTGAGAAACCTCTACAAAGAAGTATTTGGAACTCTTTTGGATATATTCGGCAACATTATTTGTTTATTCATTCGATAGGCCGACAAAATCATGTAGTTTTGAAAGACTTCTCATTTCTCAAGTATCAGAATGAGATGGGTTCGAGTTGGGCAGAAAAAAATTAAGTGTTCACAGTTCTGAGCCCAGAACTCAAAGTATTGCAACGGGGGAATATTTTGGGGTATTGTAAGTGCTAAATTTTGGAGGACCTGTAGAATTTGTTGAGCAATTTGACTGATGTTGAATATTTACATAAGTGATTTTAACTTGTCTTTGAGATGTTTTGGTGTTTGTATATTCAAGGTCGGTTGAGACTTAGTTGATTGGTTGAGTTGTTGTTAGCATTGTATTATGTTGGATATGTAACCCAATTTAGCTAAGATTTTGATTGTTTGGTGTTTGTGTTTTAAAGTTTTAATCAAGTCAGTCTTGTGAATTTCAGCTGAATTCCGGGAAAGTGGTGGCTGTTGGGCCAGGACTTCATGACAAGACAGGGAACTTAATCCCTACTGCTGTCAAGGAAGGTGACACCGTCTTGTTGCCCGAGTACGGTGGTACTCAAGTCAAGTTGGGGGAGAAAGAGTGAGTGCACTTTGTTATCTGTCAATGTATTGCTCTAAAAGCTTAAAGCTTTTTTCATTTTCTAAACTTTCCTGATGATCTTGTGGCAGGTTTCATTTGTATCGGGATGAAGACATTTTGGGGACACTGCATGACTGAGCATCTATAACGTTTGAGTTTTCATTCACGCTGTTGATTATTTAAGGGGGTTGGGGAGGTTAATTTCAAGTATGTTTTTGGTTTAAGCATTCGAATCATTGAATTGTTGACAATGTGTTTGATATTTAATGCAATGATAGTTGAATAACTGTTCTTTTAGTATTGTGCAATTGAGGAGATTGTGGCTAACACATTATGTTTTGTGGAAAATGCCAAGGGTGATCAATTGAAAAATGATGACACTATTTTCTGCCTTTAGCTTCTGAATCCAGATCATTGTAAAGGCTATTATAGTTGTTTTTTTTATGGTCTGCCTGCACCTTTATGAAGCTATTGCTATTTGATTAATATCGGCGTCTGTTAGCTAGGTGGCTGTGGCTGTGGCTGTTGGTATTAATGTGGTGCAGTCTGTGATTAAAATGTCTACATGCTAGACAATTATAATACTACTAGTAAAATTACCCGCACTTCGCGCGGGAATTTTATCATAAAATTTATAAAATAATACTTAAAACCTATCCAGCATTAAAACTAAAACACTATAGTATTTTACATACAAGATTATGTAGTAACAAACATTAATAATGTAAAGGAAAATGAAAATTATTACATTTTATCATTTAGCCTTAATAACATAAGCATAAATTATAAATTAATGATCGTAAAAATACATATCAGGATTTGTAACATAAGCAAGCGATATGACTTATGATATCGGATCCAGGCAGAATGGGAATATACACCTCTGGATGACCGAAAAACCAAAAGAGATGCTGGTATAATATGGGGTCTCCCCCTCCAGCGGGATCAGAAAAGGTTGTATTAAAGTTTCGATCGGTTAATAACACGGTAATTGCCCCTGCCAGTACCAAAAGTGATAATAAGAGTGGGAATGCTGTCACTAGAACGGACCACACAAATACAGGTGATCTATGCATAGTCATTCCAGATCCACGCATGTTGAAGATAGTTGTTATAAAATTAATAGAACCTAAAATGGATGGTGTGAGCCACTTAACATGAGCAAAGTATACAAATATTTAATTGTGAAGAAGAAGAAGAAACTTAACATGAGCAAAATATACAAATTTTTAATTGTAAAGAAGAAAAAGAAGAAGAAGAGGAGGAGGTTCAGAATTTTCGTTATGTTAAAATGAGAGGAAATCCTCTATTTATAGACAATAAAGGGTAGTGTGAACAAATGTTTATTATGCCTTATTAGAAATGTTACAATTATTTGAAAAAGTTGCAACCCTTCGGAAAGGTCACAACCTATATAAAAGTAATTAACTTTTCATAAAAGTTGCAACTCTTCATTAAAGTCACAACTCTTCATTAAAGACGCAATTTTTCATTAAAGTCACAACTTTTCATAAAAGTCATAGCTTCTCATGAAAGGGAAGGCTAATTTTGTAAATAAATAAATAAAGTCCACCCCTTTTTGCTCCCTTGGTGACTCGAACTCGCAACCTTCGGGTTGAAAGTGAGGGGTGTTTACCATCCGAGCAACTGCCTTGGTGAGTCGAATTATTAGTTGATGACTGTTTTGATTGCATTATTTTGAATTTAGCTTGAGAAAGTGGGTTTGTTTGCAATCTTGTAAATCTAGCTTGAAAGAGTGGATTGATTAAGGTAATGGGTTGTTCGATTGTGTTTCGCTTGTTGAGGTTCGAAAGAACTCACTTGAATCGCAATAGTTGATTGAGAAATGATTGTTGCACTCAAAACATAGCCCCACTAATATTCAACAACTTTGAGTAACTCGTAATCACCCATTACGCGAAATTAGCTTTCAACTTATTACAATCCCAAGAAACCTTCTCTACTTACTTACTTTCGTTTTTATTAGTCGTAAATTGGTTACCCAAATTCCCCCATTTGATATTAATCATTCAAACTTTGTGATTTACTTCAGTTTTACGAAACTTCTACTTCTACAAATGATTAGAACACAATTTTTTTTCTTGATCGAATTCTTTATTGTATCACTCCCTGTGGGATCGACCCTAACTCCTAGTTGGATTTATACTTGTTAGCGACCACCTACACTTAGAATTAGATGAAGTGTAGTTGAGCATTATCATGGAACTATTTTGTTAAGCGTCTGCCTATATATAGGCTTTAAGTTATGAATGAAAGTAAGTAGTTTTCCAGCAATTGTTTTCCTCTTATAAGTACTTATTTTCACTTTTTAAGAGTAAAATAGTGGTATCAAAGCCAGGTTATCGTGAGAGAGAAAACAAGTGAGGCAGCCACATATTTCTTCTTCATATTACCTAATGGCTAATGAAAATAGTTTTGCACAAGCAGCTATTCCACGCTTTGATGGCCACTATCATCATTGGAGCATGTTAAAGGAAAATTTCATGCGATCTAAGGAGTATTGGCAAGTAATAGAATCTGAAATTCACCAGCCAACGGGCACAACTGCGACAAATGCTCAAAAAGAGGAACTAGAAGCTTGAAAGCATAAATACCTGAAAGCTAAGAACTATCTCTTTCAGGCAATTGATCGTTCCATCCTGGAAACTATTCTTTGCAAAGAAACTTCCAAGGATATTTGGGATTCCATGAAGAAGTATCAAGGCTCTACCAGAGTTCGTGCACAACTTCAAGCTTTGAGAAAGGATTTTGAAACACTAGAGATGAAGGAAGGAGAATCTGTCACCAATTATTGTGCTAGAACAATGGAAATAACCAACAAGATACGTTTCCATGGTGAGAAGATAGACGATGTAGGAATTGTGGAGAAGATTTTGCGCTCCTGACATCAAAATATAATTATATTGTCTGCTCAATTGAAGAGTCAAAAGATATAGATGAACTATCTCTTGATGAGTTGCAAAGTTCTTTACTAGTTCATGAACAAAACATGAACAAAAGTTATGGAGTCCAGGAGCAAGCATTGAAGGCTTCTACTAATATTTGTTCCAGCAACTATAGATGAAGAGGTAGAGGTAGAGGTCAAGGAAGAGGAAGAGATATCAGCAGGAATTTCAAATCCAATACTGATCAATCTCAAAGCAGAGTTACAGATCATGACAAATCCAAGGTAGAGTGCTACAGATGTCATAAATTTGATCATTATGCATCAGATTGTTATACTAGACTACCTAAAGGCAGAAAAATAAGAAAGAGCCAATTTTGTTGAAATAAGGAAGTAGAAACTTAGTTATTGGTTGTCCATGATGGAAAAAAATACGAGCATGACATTTGGTACGTAGACTCCGAGTGCAGTAACCATATGTGTGGAAGCAAATTTATTTTTTCATCTCTAAATGAAGATTTCCATTCTACTGTGGCATTTGGTGATTGTTCAACTGTAGATGTGATGGGGAAAGGTGATATCAGGATTAAAACCAAGAATGATTTTCTGGAAACAATCTCTGATGTGTTATATGTCCCAGATTTGAAAACTAATTTACATAGTGCTGGAAAGCTGCAAGAGAAGGGTTATGTTATGTAATCACTATGAAAAAGGTTATGATCCTGTGAGAGGAGCTATTGCAATAGTTCAAATGAGCTCCAACAGATTATTTCCACTAAAGATTAATAGTATTCAATCTTGTTTGACGGCTGAAGTAAATGATTCCGCATGGATGTGGCATTTTCGTTATGGTAACTTGAGTTTTGGAGGGTTGAAGACACTCCAACAGAAAAACATGGTCACTGGTCTTCCTCAAATCGCTGCTCCTTCCAGAATGTGTTGTTGGTAAACAAGCTCGCTCTAAATTTCCCAAAAGAAAGTCATGGAGAGCAAATGATGCTTTGGAGCTGGTGCATTCAGATCTTTATGGCCTGATAAACCCAACGTCCGATGGAGGTAAACAATATTTAGTCACTTTTACTGATGATTTTTCAAGGAAAACTTGGGTTTATTTTAAAAGAAAAATTTGAAGTTTTTTCAACATTTAAAAGCTTCAAAGTTAGTGTGGAAAATGAAGCAGTGAAAACCATTAAGGCTCTCTGAACTAATCGTGGTGGCAAATATTGTTCAGAAGAATTTGAAGTGTTCACTGTATTCGAAGAGAGCTTACAACTGTGTATTCACCACAATAGAGTGGTGTATTGAAAAGGAATACTAGAATCATCCTCAACATGGTGAGAAGTTTGTTAGTGATAGGAAGCATTCCGCAGACATTTTGGCCAGAGTCGGTAAATTAGAGTGTTCATATTTTAAACAGAAGTCAAACTTTTTCTATTAAAAATATGACACCGCAGGAGGCATGGAATTGGAGAAAACCAGCAGTAGATCATTTTAGAATCTTTGGATGCATAGCATATGCTCATGTCCCGGATGAAAGAAGGAAGAAACTTGATGACAAAGCTGAAAAATGTGTTTTCCTTGGTGTAAGTGAGTCTTCCAAAGCATTTAAGTTGTTTAATCCATTAACCAAAAGGATTGTTATCAGCAGGGATGTTACTTTTGACGAGAAAAACACTTGGGATTGAAATAGGCAACAACCTACCCAAATCCTCTGTGACAATGACGTTGAACAAGAGCAATTTTCAGCATCCTGTGTGCTGGAAAATTCATTAGTTTCAGCCCTTACAACTCCACCACCAGTTGTTGTAGAAAATAAAGAAGCAACTCAAACTCTCGGGCGTGTTAGAAGAAGACCGGCTTGGATGAAAGATTACAAGGTAACTGGAATTGAAGATCCAATTACTCACTTTGCCTTGTTTTCAGATTGTGATCCTACATCTTTTGAGACTGCTGTAAAGGAAGAAAAATGGAGAAAAGCAATGGATGATGAAATTGATGCCATAGAAGCACTGATACTTGGGAGTTGTCCGACCTTCCAAATGGACATAAAACCATTACAGTGAATGGGTGTTCAAAACAAAGTTGAAGGAAAATGGCGAAGCAGACAAGTACAAGGCACAAGGCACGTTTAGTGGCTAAGGGATACAAGCAACAATATGGGATTGATTATACCGAAGTATTTTCTCCCGTTGCTAGGCATGATACAATCAGACTGGTTATTGCATTGACAGCTCATTAGTCTTGGCCTATTTTCCAGCTAGATGTCAAGTCGGCATTCTTACGTGAGTACTTGGAGGAACAAGTATTTATTGAACAACCTCCTGGTTATGTTAAAATTGAAAATGAGCTTAAGGTTTACAAATTGAAAAAAGGCCCTCTATGGTCTAAAACAAGCTCATCGGACTTGATATAGTCGAATTGACGGGTATTTTCTAAAAGTTGGTTTTTCGAAATGTCCTTTTGAACATACATTGTTTGTTAAGATTGGGGATCAGGGAAAGATGCTTATTATTTGCTTGTATGTTGATGATCTTATTTATACTGAAAATTGTGGTGTCATGTTTGAAGAATTTAAGAAGTCGATGATGGATGAGTTTGAAACGTCCGACCTTGGATTGATGCATTACTTTATTGGCATAGAGGTAGTGCAATCAGATAAAAGGGATTTTTATCTCTCAAATGAAATATGTTGGGGAAATTCTAGACAAGTTTCAGATGATGCAATCCAGTTAACACTCCTGCTGAACTTGGTTTGAAGCTACACAAATGTCATATTGGGAAGAAGGTTGACAGCACACTTTACAAGCAAATCGTAGGCAGCTTAATGTATCTCAGTGCTGTAAGGCCTGACATAATGTACTCTGTGGGTTTAATCAGCAGGTACATGGAGAATCCCACAGAAATACACTAGTCGGCAGCCAAGAGAATTCTCCGTTACTTGCAAGGAACGAGAGACTTTGGGTTATTTTATAAGAAGAGTGAAAAGTCCAATCTTCTCGGGTATACTGACAGTGATTATGTTGGTGATCGAGATGACAGAAAAAGCACTTCAGGTTATGCTTTTATGTTCAGGTCTGGTGCTATTTCATGGTCAGCTAAGAAGCAACCAATTGTGACTTTGTCTACTACAGAAGCTGAGTTTGTTGCTGCAACTGCTTGTGCTTGTCAAGCTATTTGGTTGAGAAGACTTCTAGAGGAGTTGAAATTCAAGCAACCAGGAGCTACCAAAATATTTTGGGACAATGATTCAACTATCAAGCTATCCAAGAACTCGGTGCTACATGAAAGAAGCAAGCACATCGATGTGAAGTTCTATTTCTTACGAGATCTTAGCCATGATGGAACAATTGATCTGATTTACTGCAGGAGTGAAGATCAAGTTGCTGATATTTTCACCAACGCGCTGAAGATGGAGTCATTCATGAATTAATTGAGTTATGTGTTTTATTTTTTATGATTTATGGACTGATATGTGCCCTATTTTTGTGGAATTATTTTGTTAAGTGTCTGGGATATCCATGTGTCTGCCTATATATAGGCTTGAAGTTATGAATGAAAGCAAGTTTTCCAGCAATTGTTTTCCTTCTACTTTCACTTTTTAAGAGTATAACATTTAGTGCTTTTAAAACGTACTGTAGGGCAATGAGGCTGCCTTGGCAGTTAATTTTGCATCAATGTTGTAAGGGGGATGCAACAGATTAAAAGGCAATTTCAATATAAATAAATGTATGTATGTGTATCTTGTCAAACAGATGCATAAAACATCCATGTTTTAAATGAAAAAACAGATAGCCTATAGTATATTTTTCTTTCAAAGAAAAATTGACTTAGAACAACTAGATGGTCAAACGGTACATTTACGCTTGTTTCCCAAGAATTTGAATTCACAAGCAAGTCTAATAAAGCTATAATGTAACACAACTAACATGTTGTAGATACTAAATATCCTTAAAAGCTAGTGGTGACCAAAAATCGAATCGATCGATAAATCAAATCAAAAAAAGTGTTATTGGTTTATTGTTATTGAGTTAACGGGTTTTTAATGATTTTATAAAAAGAAATTATCGGGTTATTGGTTCGGTATTGATTTTTAATATTGGATAAACTAATAACTTATTGAGAATATAGTAATTTACTACTTTTACCTATACATAAATATTAAATATTAATCTCAATATCTGTGATTTTGAGTTCACAACTTCACATTATATATAAATATTAAATATTGATCTCAATATTTTTTATTTGAGTTCACAACTTCACATTATACAAACAGTCAAAACCTAAAGTAAAAAATCGCATTCCTCTTAAATTCACTTATGTGTAATAAATCACATTCCTCTTAAATTCACTTTGTGTTGCACATGCATAATTCTTTTCATGTTTGTTACTATTGTTTCTATTTTATGAACATTTATAAAGTTACATTATTATCTTGTCACATCAAATTTATTAAAAAAGTCATATATTTATTTTATAATTATACCGAAATATAACCGTTAAAGACCAAAATCGATAAAAAATATTGTATTGGTTTGATTATTAGTTTAGCATATTTAAAAACCAAAAACCGAATTGATAATACATAAACACCCCTATTGAAAGCTGGATCTGAAATATACTTGCTTTTCTTGTACACTTTCTTCACCATTGTCATAGAAAGTGAATAATGAAAAGATCCCAGCTTTTTGCTCCTACTGCAAGAGGATCTATGGAAAACAAATGAAACTACAAAAAGATAATTTCTAGTTTTTGCTGCACTATTGTACATATAACTGCCAGCTTTCTCTTACAATAAACAAACCTTACACAAAAAGGAGCAACTTTGGATTCATAGCTGAATACCGAAAGCAAACTCTATTAAATTAATTAAATTCTAACTTGCATCAACGATCAGCGGCAAATGTAGCAATTGCTGCAAAGCTTGTGTATAATCTGAGTATCTTCGTCATAGGTTGGAACTCGAACAAAATGCTTGAAAAGCTCATCAGCACAAAATCTGGTGCGCACCTGCATGGCTTCATCAGCAAAAGAGAATTTCTGCACCATAGAATTCATATCATGGTTAACCAAATGCAAGACACAGCCAAAGAGAATCACACATTTTTTTCTTAAGAAAAATGGTGTCAAGCTCCTTTTCTTTGCAAAGGGTTATGGAGAGCAGTTTACCGCTCAAACACAAAAAACAATTAATTCTGATTGCTTATCATAAGATAATTGAGCATCACAAAAAAGGAAGATGATACTAGAAGTTTAACACATCAAAAACTACGAACAGCTATAATAGAAGATCGTCATTCAAAGGGTTAAAATATACGCCAGCCGAAGTTACACGTCTGAATTTATTAAAAAAGAGTTACGGAGAGCGGTTTACTGCTCAAACACAAATAACAATTAATTCTGATTGCTTATCATTAAGATAATTGAGCATCACAAAAAAAGAAGAAGATGATACTAGAAGTTAACACATCAAAAACTAAGAACAGCTATAATAGAAGATCGTCATTCAAAGGGTTAAAATATACTCCAGCCGAAGTTACATGTCTGCTATTTATAAAAAATAAAAATAAAATCTTATCGCATTCTTATTATTTTCTGAAAGCTTTTGACTACCCAAAACTATATTTTGATAACCCTTGACGAGCCAAAACTTTGCAGAAGACAAATAATAAAATCTTCTCATTCATCTTATTTCAGCCATAAGCTCAATCAGATATGATGACACATGAATCTTATATTTGTTTTTATCTTAAAGACGTTTTGAACTGAAGGGGACAGAAATGGGAAAAACAGCAGAGGGAAACGTCTCCTTCAGCATCACAGGGAACTTCAGTATCACCAAGCATGAGTACCGATGTTACTTATTAGAGTAGAATACAGCAAGAAACTTCAAATTGACAGAATATCACTAACTGATACTCAAGATTTACTCTAAACAAACAGAGGATTATATAGAAGGAAATGTTAAACTCTAACTTTTTGTATTCACTACTTGAAGGGAATTCCCTCCTTTTCGTTAATTAAACCATTTCCCTATGAAAAAAATGAAAACTTTCATATATCCAAGGAAGCTGCAAAAAGTAAAATCCTCAATCATGAGGTGACTAATTAAAAGACTGAAACATGTACCTGACTGTGAGCTAAATAAATTTACAGGAAGTAACTGGAGACAGTGACACCAAAACTAAAACCAAATTTCAATACAAATCCACACGTACTACCTCCACTGCCCCGATTTATTTGGTAGTTTGATTAGACATGTGGTTCATGAAAGAAACAACAATCTAAGTAAAATATGCATAAATACAAACTATTAGCCTTGTTACCAAAGTACTTATTTTCGTGCTCCTTGGGATCCACAAGTACAAAGTAGATTCAAAAATCAGAAGGTGTCAATTTCTGGATGGACAAAAAAGGAAAGAATATCAATCATATAAGGATAAAGGAAGCACTACAACAACAACAGCAGCAGCAGCAGCAGCATACCCAGTGAAATCCCACATAGTGGGGTCTGGGGAAGGTAAAATAAATGTACGTAGACCTTACCTCTTCGAGGTAGAGAGGTGGTTACCAAAAAACCCTCAACTCTAAGTAGGAAGCACTGCATAAGATATAATTGGTGTCAGTCTCGTGGCTCTAAAACCCAATCATTAATGTGTACGGGTCTCATGTATGTTCTTATTATAGCATACCTTAGATGCTAATCTCATTTCAGGGACACTTACTTTTCCTATGCATGTTTTAGCGAGTTGGTTATGCAGGAGATTTGCCTTACTCAAGAAAACCTCGAGAAGAGCAGGCTAGTACTATGTCGTAGTTGTTATTTGTGCAATTACATCTCAGAAAAATTTACCACCCCTCTTCACTACATTACAACAAAGGATATTTTGCACATGTTTTGTGCTCGTGTAGTGCTCAAACAGCAAAAGAAGTTTAGATGGTACAGATCAATAAAAAGACTACGGCACGTCATTATCGTGGGTGATTTTCTAGGACATTATGGAAGGAAAGAAACCTGAGTCGCTTTGAAGGGGAATCACCACCAATTCCAAGCTTGGAACGAAATGCCTCCCCTTATTGTTAAAGCAAAATTGAACAATGTAAATAATGTAAAATGTTTCTGATTTTGTTTTCTCATAAAGTTAGGTATAGAAGCTTCAACAGCTTTTGTATTGATTTGCATCCCCCGGCTGCTTCATTGATAAATCACAGGTACTTCATAAGGAAAAAAAGGACAGTAAAAATCATCATCTAAAATTTACTAAGTTGTACTGATTCATATCTTCAGATCACCTAATGCTCGCTCTAAATGTGGATCTAGTATTATTGGACTTTTTTTTTTTGAAATTGGTAACATTTGTATTTCTTATAGTACTTAGGTAGTATAAAAAACCATATTTACAAATAAGCAGAAAGGAAGTATAATCTATACAAAGACTGAACCAAATCTAAATGGACCCTAAAACATCTATGAATGACTAAGTTTCATTGGAGCAGACATTTGTACACCAAAAGCAAAACAACAACATACACTTAAGCTTTACTTCTTGCAAGTTGTTGTTCCTATTCTCAAAACATCTATCGTTTCTCTCCCTCCATATAGTCCACCAAATATAAGCAAATATCATCCTCCATCTTTCTCTGTTTGTAGCCCCAACTCCAGTCTTTCACTGTCAGTATTATTGGACATTTCTTTTAATCATTTCACTGATTATAGATCGTAAGGGTGCTATGTACTATAAATTAAAGACCCTGTCATTACTTATCTTGTTGCGTGTGTTTGCAAGATTGGGAAATCACGGAATTCTAACATCTAGTTGTCTTGCTTCATAATACAAAACACTTCACATAGCAATCAGGATGTGTAAAGGCACATGTGGGGAGCAATAGATCCTACTACAAAAAGCTCTTGGGTTAACGTGGAGTTGGATTTACATACCTCCAAATTTCAATTCCCAGGAGAAAGAGACAGTGTGCCTATTACACATGACTGGCAGTTAAGGAAACGACTTTTGGCAGCTGAAAAATTTGAGGAGGATTATCACAGATGTCAATTGAAGTTTTATGTTAAGAATTCTAGTGGAGTCAATAATCATCACCCTCTACATTGTCAGTACCTAACTCTGGAGATGGTTCAGAATACAATGAGCTATGCCACTCATTCTCAAAGAGGTATTTTTTCACTTGAACCTTTAAGAGAAGTGGGCCTTTAGAAGATGGAAAAGAAGACATTGGGCAGGATTGACACTTATGTGGGTTGTATGAAAAGAGAGAAATAGGAAAATTTTGAAGGGATAAAGAATGATTTTCTATATTTGAAGAACAGTCTCTCACTCATTTCTTTTTTAAGTGCACCCCTGAAGTTCGTATTTGGGTGGCAGTATCTTTAATACAAACTTATCCCTAGTGATGAACATCTAATTAGGACAGACATTCAGTCAGTTCAATCTGTTTTGAATTAATTCATTTTGATTTACAAGATTTTTTATTTACAAGTAATACACATTTATCGACGAGTTCTATAGGAAAAACAAAAATCAAACCGCAGCATGTATACATGATATTTATCCTCCTATTGACAATACAAACAAATAGAAATATTTTCATCAAGAAATTCGCAAAATATCAATACAACATAATAAAAAAATTACTTCAAATAAAAATAAAATTCTTAATGAAGTGGGGAAAAAAAAATAAGGTAGCATACATTGGGCTTTGCTTCCGTTACTTTTGTACAAAAGATTAAAAACAAGGTACAAAATTCAACAGATACAATGTATTTTTAAGGAATAAAAAAGGAAAAAATCACATTCAGTTAAATACGTGAAGATTTTGAAAAAGATTTTTTCTAACAAAAACAAAAGAAAGAAGCAAAAATATACATTGGAATAAGAACGAAATTATAAAAAGGGAACTAGGAAAAGAAGGAAAGACAAAAAAAAGGTACAAGAAATACAGATATTTATTTGCTTTAAAGTGTGTGATTTGTGAATTATTTTTTTTTAAAAATGTTCACAGGGATTCCAACTCAGACATAGCCCCTGGCACCCAGGCCAATGGCCACCAGATCAGCGACTACTACAGTGCTGTGGGTGCCAACCTTTATATATATCATTACTAATTAAAAAAACCTATGTGTATACGAAAAATTTGGCCGAGTGACCGGGTGCCGTGGCACCCTCACCCTCCCATGTAGATCCGGCCTTTTCGCAACACGGTCTATGGCGCAAACTTGGTGCATGGAGCTGCCCTTTTAGTGACTTATCTTTGATTGCTTGATCCTACCTTTCTATTACTTCTATTACTAACCCCTCTTTTCCTTTCTCATTTTCTTTTTGACCATTGGTCTTCAATATCTTTGGGAAGGAAACTTTTTTTATTACAAGGATCTAGATTTAAAACCAAACTTAGTGGAAGACAGTAAGTGGCATGATCCCCATGAGGATTGCATTTCTGACCTATTAGATGAATGTGACTAAGAAAAGACAATAGAGGTTGCACCCTCAATATCTAGATTAGAGCCACTTTGATATATCATACAAGTCCTTTTTTTTACAGTGTCCCATTTTCACCATAACCTTTTGACACGTTCCTAAAAAAACCTTTCGATTCCTTGATGAAAAGCAGATCACGTCACAAAATGGATCTCTTTGGCCTAACATTTGACTGAGAATTATATAATAACCTCCAAAAATCATTTATGTTTTTCATTTTGGATGAGTAAAAGAATTTTTATACGTTCATCAACCAACTGCACTCTGCATTTCCTTTTGAGAATGGGCTTGATTCACTTTGAGGTTAATTGAGGGGACCAGATTGTAGATTTGATAGGAAGCTTGTAGCTGACACTTTTTGGTGGTGACCAGCATGCCCTTAATGCTGAAGAATACAATCTTACCAGTTTCAAGAAAAAAAAAGAGAGGATCCCCAACATCTCCAAGAATCTATTATCCTTGAGAAACAACTATTTCTTTCAACTTACATAAAATTAGTGCATAATTTAAAGTCCTGATCACACTTTAAATCTGAGTCTAAATCCTTTCTATGAAAGAGAAGGTGCGCAAACTAAGCCAAATAAATTGAAAGGAAGACAATACATAGCATTTGCCCTAGAGCAAGAAAGTTGTGCAATTCAAGAAATGTACCTATTCAGCATACATCCTCTTGACATGGTCCAAAAGGCCAATACATAAAAGCAGTTTTTTCAGAACATATGCTTCACATGCTTTGCTC
The DNA here is from genome assembly GCA_037074985.1 of Solanum bulbocastanum. Taxonomy (NCBI): domain Eukaryota; kingdom Viridiplantae; phylum Streptophyta; class Magnoliopsida; order Solanales; family Solanaceae; genus Solanum; species Solanum bulbocastanum. Next base: position 5,025,382 of record CM073603.1, on the reverse strand, counting down.
TTAAACACGGTTTGTTCAATTCTTTCATAGAAAAAAAGGAAGCCTACTAATAAAGTTCAATTATATGTATGTTCTTAGTATCTCTTGATGTTTCAAAAAAACAAAATGAATGTCCTCAGTATCTCCATCATTAGAACAGCGTGTTAAACTTGGTCCATATGAAGCTGCATCAGACAGTTCCTACAGCAATGTATGGAAGACGTCATGAATTCTCCCATGGAGAAAAACAATGGAGTCACTAATATGTTCAACTGGAGTTGGAAATATATTTTTTAAAAATTCTACGTACGAAATAAAAAAAAATCATCTATATCTCAGCTGCAAATTCAACACAAGAAGAGGTAGATTTGAGTAACTTTATTCCATACCCACACAACATCATATACACATGCACTTGGAATTAGGAAAATCACGAAAATGTTTTGAGAAGATAAAATAAATGCCAACACCGCAACTACCAAGACCATAAAGTAGAGAGAGAATAAATAAACTGGAAGAAATGAGATAAAAATCTACCAGAAAATCAGCTCATAGGTACGTCTTCACCATCACCCTCCGGCAGTTGTAAAGGTCCCTTAAAACCACTCTGGTTTTCACCAAGAAGCTCACGGGAAGCTTTCTCAAGAAACTCCTGGGTAGCAGTTCGAACAGATTGCTGCTCGGGATACTTCCTCTTCTTATGAACAACTCTTTCCAGATACTTAATCCTAGGCCCGTCACCTTTACTGATTTCTCTCATGCTTTTTCTCTGATCTGCAAGACAGACTTGTTTTAAGACAAACCAAACACAATGGAACTTGCACACATTTAGAAAGTAGTTTAGCAGTTACCAGGTGTAAGATCAGGCAACGAATGCTCAATAAATCGAGCGGCACCTTGCGGATTTATCCTTGCTGATGGTCGCAATGGCGCTTATAGGACAAATTGAGAATAGTCAGTATTCAACATTTGTCCTTGTTACGTCATATGGAAACAAATCAAGCTTTCTGAACAATAACTATAATATGCTGAACAAACAGAAATCATTTCAATATCTACTCCAGCACCCGTTCTTCATCATGTTATGGGAGGCAAGCATGATACTCTTCTCTTTTTACTGATCAGAAACAATAGTATAAAAGTGGACACTCTAGTTATACATCTAGCAAATCATTTACTTTATAGCCTTCCTGGCACAACTTCTTTATCTATTCCACTACCACTGAGAAATTTATAGAAAGATTCAAACTTACCTTTATTCAAGGCCATCAATTCCTGCAGTTTCTCTTGGAACAAGCTCAAACGTTCCTACATCAATTAAAAGAACAACAAAAGGTGAAAATTAGACAATAAATTTAAAACTTACACCAAATCAACCAATTAAGCCCTCACAACCAAAATGGTTACTATTATCCGAGGAACAAAAATTATAAAAAATAGAACACCATAGAATAGCAAAAGCAGAATCTCCACGAGTTCACATACAAACTCTAATTTGACAGGGTGGTCATCTGGGTTGATCCCTTTACACCTAAGCCTCACTGTAACCAATCAAAAAAACAATATTTACTCGTACAAACAAATCAACATCTCAAAATTCACAAGAAAAAAGAGTAAAAAAAATACATGCAAAGAGTGTTGTTGTAGCTTTAGCTAGCAAAATCAAAGATTGAGCTTGTTGAAGAGGACCCAAATCGGGAAAAACACCAGCGCCATAAAGAGAAAGGAATTCGTCTACATTACTACTCAAATCGTCAATGTTTTTTGAGGTTCTGTTCACTGCTTCCATCACTGAATCTGGGATTTGTTTCCTATTAGTACTACTACTACTAGTATTACTACTACTACTACCAATCTCTTTCTCTGTTACCCTTTCCATAGCACTCTTCACCCAAATTTTTTTTGCAGAAAATTGAATTGGGGGAAGAGAAGCAACAAGGGTTTTCGGTACTGAACGCTGATGAAAAAAGTGAAGGCCTTGTGAGAACTCGTGACTTTTTGTGGGTTAGACCCGAGTCGACCCAAGATAACTGTGAATTGGCATGTAGAGCGCAATTCAGATTTAGTTGAAGATTCAATATAGACTTTGAACATCGAATGAAAAATTTTAAAAATAATATATATATATATATATCTTGACTCGAAAAATAAGTTATGAGTCGGCAAGGCTCTTATCAACATAACATGTAATAAACTCGACTAATTCCGATATGTCATATAGAATAGAAATTAAACCATATGTAGGTCGTTGAGGCCTTCATGTTTGTCTATAATCAAGTAACATTATGTGGGTGTTGAGGTCACCATGATATTTAGAAACTTATAAATTGAACATATTGTACAATAGTAGAAGACTCTACAAGTACACATGTCTTTGTCAAGTGCTTTGTGGAAATAAAATTGTACTTAAGGATATTTTCGTCATTTAAGTATTAAATTAAATAAAAGGAATTTTCAATAATTTATATTATGTAAAACGTATTATAAATCACAACAAGTAATAACTTAATTTTGTAAGAAATTATATAAAAAAAATTACGGCCAAATAAAAATTTGATTGACTCTCCAAGTTTCATTGTACCACATAATTGGGATAGAGAGAGTGAAGACATTTCCAATAATTTATATATTTGCAAATTGCATTTAGAATATTATAAATCGCAATAATTAACGACTTATAATAATAAAAAAAGTATGGTTACAAAAAAAAATATATTGATCCTTGAAATTCTATCTCCGTCACATAAATTGGATGAAGGAAGTAATATATATTGTTCCCGTGACATATTAAGAAAATTACGGTAAAAGAAATTTTGATTGACTCTACAAATTTATTTGTGCTACATAAATTGAAATAGAGGGAGTGAAAACATTTTTTATAATTTATATATCAATCCAAGTATATCTCATGTGAATTGTCATGTAGGATTTAAGGGGTCATTTGGAGTGAGGGATAAAGATAAGGCCAACAGGACTTGAACACGCAACGTTAAGGAATATTTGCAACCCCTTAACCACTACTAAACATTTTACTTGTGTCAAGATGTATCAATACTTTTATATATATTTATTAAACCAAAATTTGACTTTTATATACAATGTAATGTTCCGGCGAAGGGTGTCACTTGACACCCCTTGGCCAAGGTTGGGTCCACCCCTGCACATACATGGTGGGATAAGTTATTTCATGATAGCTAATTTCAGAATAATTAATCCTGAAATAACTTGTTTCCAATCAAACAATTCGTGTCTACTTGTGACACTCAAAGTTGAAGGACATAGTATAATTGCACAGAAGTACAATGAAATTGTCTGTTTATTAATGAGTCTCCAGTGGAGTTTTTATATAACACCAACAAAACTGCTAACCTAACTCTTAGAACATAGGAACAAATAAACTTATATGACCTACCCTAACTGAATAATAAACTTTACAAACTTAAAGCCTAAATTAACTGAAGATGAATCATTCATATTTACAACAGTAGTAGTACTCTGTTACATAGATGCTAACTGATGCCAAGTTAAAGCGCAGGTTTATCTGTATTATGCCAAACTAATATTATGTTGAACTTCTTAAAACTTACTAATTTTTGTTTTGAATTCCTAAGTTGACACTTATTTTGAGATAAAAAAATTGTTGCCAAGAAAAGGAGTAACAAGTATGTTTTTGCAAATTGATTATTTATAGGAAACTGATCGGACAACTCAACCTACTATTATAATTCGTATTATGAAGTCAACTCCCTTGGATTGGTTTTCTCATTAGTAGTAGGAAAGAATACTTAAGAGTGTGTGTTGTTAACTTAATGTAAAAGAAGACAATTAGATTGGAAAACTATGGGTTCCAGTCATGGAAAATTTTCAAGTAACAGAGATGAATCAGTTAAAGAATGCCTCATCACCAAATCAGGATTCAACAGAGAAGTAACAAAAGGCATTGAAGGGTGAACCAACATCTGTCCTTTTATTTTCAGAAGATACAGAAAAGATTTAACATATAGTATGACATGCACAAATCAAATATTTATGCTTGTGATATGATATGATATCAGCTTAGATTAAGAAATGAGCATTTATATTGCTGATCCCGACTTGTTTGGGACTAAGGTGTAGTTGTTGTTTAATTTTATCATATGTAATATAAGGATTCATATAGTTCACCTTAACTTGTTTTGAGATTGAGGCATACCTCGTAGTAATTGTTATTGTTGTATCTGTTTTTTCCCCCACATTCTTGGCAAATCTTATACACATCATGCTTAAGGAATATCTACTAAAAAGCTGAGACAATTTCAATGAATGACAGACCAGAAGGAAGAAAACAGTAGTACCATGAGAAAAAGACTGAATCCAAGACTCGACAGAGGAGTACCAAAGGGCTTAGAAAGTGAACTAGTTGCTGCTGGATTGCCTAAATGGCTTGTTGATGTAGTTAGTGAAGCTTTAATAGGATGGCTTCCAAGAACACCTGATACTTTCAAGAAGATACAAAAGATTGGCCAAGGAAGTTACAGTAATGTCTACAAAGTTCGCGATTGTTTGCTCAATAAGATTGTTGTCTTGAAAAAGGTTTGTGCTGACAATCTTGATCCCGATAGCTTCAAGTTTATGGCAAGAGAGATTGTCTTATTGCGAAGGCTCGGTGATCACCCGAATGTTATCAAGCTGGAAGGTGCAGTCCCCTTGAAAATGTCGTGCAGCCTTGTTTTTTATTGCATGGAATATGATCTCAAGGGTATTCAAGAACAGAAAGGTGTCAAGTTATCTGAACCTGAGATCAAATGTTACATGAACCAGCTGCTTAAAGGGCTTGATCACTGCCATAGCCGTGGTATCTTGCATCGAGATGTAAAGACTTCCAACCAGTTAGTTAACAAAGATGGTATCTTGAAAATTGCAGATATTGGGCTGTCAACATTTTTGATCCAGAACAAAGCATTCCCTTAACTAGCAATATTGTGACTCTCTGGTATCGGCCACCAGAGCTTTTGCTTGGTTTAAATCATTATGGAGTTGGAGTTGGAGTTGATTTATGGGGTGTTGGTTGTGTACTTGGTGAACTATTTACTGGCAAGCTATTATGCCTGGTAAAACTGAATTTGAGCACTTGTATTATATCTTCAAGCTTTGTGGTTCTCCATCTGATGATTGTTGGCTAAAATCTAACTTACCTAATGCATCAATATTAAAGCTGCAAATGCCTTATAGACGACAAATTCAAGCAACCTTTCATGATCTTCCTGCTGCTGCTGTAGGACTGATGGACACTCTACTTTCCATAGAACCTGAATATTGAGGAACTGCAGCTCTTGCTCTTCAGGGTGAGTTCTTCACAACAGAACCATTTGCTTGTGATCCTTTAAGTTTGCCACGATGCCCTCCCAGAAATGAGATGGATGCTAAAGAAACCAAGATGATTAGGGAATTTAATGCAGGATTACAGCGATCAGTAGACAGAAGACGACTCAGGAATAGGCTTGAAAAAACAAATGAAAAAGTCTCAGGAGGTGTTCTAAATGAAGGAACAAATTCTTATACTCAGAGGTCTGCTACAACCCATCAAAGTGATAATCAGAGAGTAATATGGAAAGAACCAATTCATTTCCATGACATAAAGGGAAAGAAGAAGTGGACAGGTCCATCACCTGATGAATCAGACAAAATGCAGATTTACTCAGAGAGTGTAATGACACGATCCTCAAAGCTGTTACACGTGGGAGGCTAGAGAAGGGATTAATGGCTAAAGTGAATGTCCATGACTCAAATGGAAAGAAGAGTCATTCTGTAGGTCCATCAACCAATATGCAGGGATTACCAAGAAAGCACTGGGCTATGTTTGACAAGGAAAAAAAGGCGGAAGGGGAAGGAAATAACTCCAAGCTAGAGAATAACCAACTTATTGAACAATTGTTGCCTCCTGCAGAATCAGATGGCCTTAACTTCCTGGAAGACAACCATTATTGTGGTCCACTTTCATCTGCATCAAAACCAATTGATGTGGATCGAATACTTAGAGAGCACAACCGACAGATCCAAGAATCTGTAGAACATGCCGAGCAACAGAAAAAACTAGGTAAAACTCAGTTTTGAGATATGAAAACCAATAAGCTGCTTGGATATTCATTCTTTTTACAGAAAAAAAGGTCTATTCTGGATCAATATATAGTCTATTTCTAGAATGGAAAGGTGAAACTATTAACTATCTTTATTTATCTCTTGTTACTAGTTGTTATAGGTTGAATAAGTCTCCTGAGGTTTGGAGCATATTTATGAAAAGTATGCCATTAACTTCAGTTAGTAATTGTAGATTGTGCAGATAGTGGCCTACACTTTAGGTCGAGTTAGTTGTATATTATGTATTTACAAGCTCTCTGCCAGATTTAATAGAATCATCTCCTTCTCTGAATCTTTATATGGTATCAGAGTTCCGATAAGCTCCACATAAGATCCATTTCATTCTTCTTAATCTTTCTTAACTATGGCTCCAGTTATTGAAGCTACTGTTGCAAGCGGTTCTGCAGTTTCTACCACCACTCATGTGGTACAATTTAATCATGTTGCTTAGTTACCTATTAAACTACAAGGTAACCTCAACTTCTCAACATGGAAAGCACAACTTGTGGTACAACTTTTTGTGGTTTTCTGTGTCCACCACAAACGTTACTTGGTTGATTTTCATCCGATCACCTAGTACTCAGTCTTTACAAAAGTTGCCAAATTCATCAGCAACTGCCTTTTATAGCTTATTTCTTGCTGTCACCGTAAAAACACTAACGACCAACTTTGTTTCCAGAATGTAAAGGTGACCCTGCTGCAACAAGTACTCAGACTTCACAAAAGTTGCCAATTAGTAACATCTTTGATCTGACCTTCTGTGCCTTGGATTGATTCTTTAACTTGACGCAATTGATATAGAAAGAATGAAGCAAACATATGGAAGATTAAGGTACATTCAAGTTTGAGAAGTTTTGGTTGACAAGTGCAGGAACTCACTTTAGTAAAAACTAAAACTAGGTGTAAGCCCTTTTAATGCCATTGGCTTTATATTGATCTAAACATACATTCATGGACTTAAGATGGTTGATATTTTGAAACTTTCAGAGCTTAAAATAAACAATGGCATCTGAGTCAACAAATATGAAAACTATACTAAAGAAAAGTTGTCAACTTGTAGATGCAGTAAGCATTTCTACACAAATGTAAAATAATGGAATGATGGCTCATCATCATCATCATCACTCTCGGCAGCTCATTCTTCCTGAAATCCATCTCCAATCTATTGTTTCCGAAATCCAACCAGAAGAACAAGAAACTCCCAACAGAACCCTTTCCTTTTACGGCAATGCGGAGCTTACTGTGGTTTAATGTTGATATACAACTCATCCTCAGGGACCTCAAGAATAAATATTGTCCTCTCATCAACCTATTAAGAACCGGATCTTTCCATCCTTCGATATTTGTTGTTATCCACTCATTAGCCTACCAAACATTAGTCCATCAAGGTGCTATTTTATCTGATCTTCCGAGGGAAGTGCACACCATCAAAAGTACTCATCAGATCACCATCTGATTTCCCCCCTATGGTGTCTCCTTCGTCGAAACCTAACCTCTAAAATCCTCCAACCTGTCATGTCAAATCCTACTCAAGATCCCGTTCTTGAGCTCTTAGGCTTTTAGGCCGGCAAGCTTTAGAAGATGAGGTGCACATGACACCTTAACTAGGCAAATATCAAAACAAAATGGGAGAAGAAAGTAAAGAGTTTTATAAGATATAGTTCAAGTTCACATGGTACACGACGGGCTTGAAAGACAAATTCGTGCGGATCTAAGCTCAAAGAGGACAATGTGTCATGGACTTGGGTCTTGACACTGTCCTTATTCAACAGCTTTTTCATGCTTCAGTCAAGTCATGAGTTGATCATTTACAGCATGTCATGTTCTGTCTGCTTATCCTAGTGTTCTTTCAGGAAAAGCTTGACGAGGCTCGAGCTAAGCAGATTGAAGATATACAATGCAGGTGGCTTCTAAGTAATGAGATTCAAGAAACTGAACAAAAAATTGAAAACACAATTCGATATCATTATTATAAATCTTTAATAATGTTTCTACTTACTGTTATGTCCTGTGTATTCAAGTTAGTCAAAAATAGAGAAATAGAAAAAAGATGAAATAGACAGAATGTAAGTAATTCGAGTCCATAGAAATCACTATATTTCCTTAAGAAATTTAATTCCTTCACTGTATCCGAGGTTGCATATTAATTTCTCCCAAGATAAAATGGATTAACCTATTAGAGAAGTAGCGGTACCTCAAACTTCACTAATTTCAGTGAACGCAAGAACAGCAATGAGAGCACACACAGACTCAGTCGATCGACAATTTTATTTATGTAAGAAATTGTATGTAGAGAGGAATAATTTTCAGTGCTTAAAAAACAAAAAAGACCTCTTATTTATTGCCATTTATAGCAAGGAACACGTCTTTTCAGAAAACTCTATTCAGACTTTTTTTTTCCAAAATGTTGTGTCTTTTGGAAAAAGTAACGACTTTTCGGAAGGAACATGTCCCTTTAGAACGTTTTTACCGTTACACGCGAATTTCAAATAAATTTCGTTGCGTCAAATTAATTATGTTATTTAACTAACATTCTGAATTAATTTATAAGAGAAAGGGAATCGATTGACAAGATTGATTAAATAAATTTAAATAACATTCCGAATCAATTTATAAGAGAAAGGAAATCGGTTAACAAGATTGATTAAATAAATTTTGTCCAAAAATATTATCAATCAATCATTTGCCAAATTCGAAGCTGAAGCCGAACGAGCGACGACAGCGCGAGAAACACCTTCTTCTTAATCCTTTAAGAACTAAAGGAAGTGTTTCCTAATATAAGAAAAACAATTTCCTTTCTTCTACCAATATGAGAGAAATGACTTTTCATTTGCACTTTGCAATGACTTTTCATTTTCCCTCCAAAATTGGTTCCTTCACTTTTTCATTTTCTTTGCTTATTTTCCATTCACACCTTGCTAAAACCCAACACTTACCAACTTATATTGGAAATTATTTTTTAAGAATGTACATTTTGAAAAATGTCCTCTGTCATTCCAAATACTGTCAATCATAAATTATCACATCAAAGAAGTTCCTATACCGTAAAAAGCTCAGCTACCAAAAAAACTCAGCTTTTTCTTACTCTTCCTGGTGAGGCACAATGTAAAACTTGCTGCCTTTCTCATTAGATGCATGTAAATTCTTCGCACTATATATGTATTTGTAAATTGATGATTTCTAAAGGAACTGCTGGACAATTCTCATAAGTCTTTGTTGACTATACCATGTAAAGGACCAAGTCTTTGTTTACAACTCAGCCTACTATTATTGCTTTTATGAAGTCAACTACCTTGATTTGTCATTTGAGTTCTCGTACTTCTTTCTATGAATGTTTGTTTTCTTGGTATGTAAACAAAGCTTAAGGAAAGAAGAATTAGTTTGTGTTGTCTGAATGTAAATCAGGACTTAAATTGGTTATCATCGGAAAACTATGGGTTCCAGTCATGGAAAATCTTTAACTATCAGGGATCAATCAGTTTAAGGCAAGATATCCTCAGATGTAGTTGAGACCATTTATGGCAGAAGAGAAGGAAGAAATCCTTCACACCATCTGATGATTTTTGGCTACGATCTAAATTACCTAATGCAAATATATTTAAGCCGATAGAGCCTTATAGACGGATTCTTCACGAGACCTTTCATGATCTTCCTGCAGCTGCTGTAGGACTAATGGACACTTTACTTTCCATAAAAGCTGAATATCGAGGGACTGCAGCTCTTGCTCTTCAGACTGTGATTTTCGCAACAGAACCATTTGCTTGTGATACCTCAAGTTTGCCACAATGCCCTCCCAGCAAAGAGATCAATGCAAAAAAGATAGAAAACCAAGGGAGTAGGGACTGGAGTTATGCACGTGATAGAAGTGTAAGGGCAATTCCGGCAGCTGAAGCTAATGCAGAATTACAGAGTAACATAGGCAGAAGACAACTCATTGCCCATTCAAAAGCCCGGAATAGGCTTGAGAAAACAAATGATTATGTCTCAGGAGGTGTTCTAAATGAAGGAACAAACTCTTCTGCATCTTTTCAGGAGTCCAGAAGAAAAGAGTGCTCAAATAGTTACACTCAGAGGTCTGCTACTCCTCATCAAAGGAACAATCAGAGAGCAATAAGGAAAGAACCAATTCATGATATCAAGGGAAAGAAGAAATGGTTAGGTCCAATATCTGATCCATCAGATAGAATGTATGATCTACTCAGAGAGCATGATGCCATGATGATCTTCAAAACTGCTATGTCTGCGAGTCTTGAGAAGGGATCAACAGCTAAAGGGTAATGACCATGACTCTAAGGGAAAGACGAGTCGTTCTTTAGGTCCATCAACATCGACTAATGACCAAATATCTACTCTTTTACCTGAAAAATGGACCAATATGCAGGGCTTACCATGAGAGCACGAGGCACGGGTCCTAAAAGATCATGAAATATTGAAAGACAACCAATATTTTGGTCCACTTCCATCTGCATCAAAACCAATCGATGTGGATAGAATACTTAGAGCTCATGACCAACAGATTCAAGAATCTGTTGAACGCGATACAGGAACGATGAAGCAAATGTACAAGTGCATTTTTACGGGTATAGATCTATTTTTTTGGTTTTTACTTCGAAATAGAAGTAGATGTAGTAGAAGAAACACTAACAATCCTGTACACCTGTGTTTTTTTAAAACCATCAACTGTCCAAATCTCTCTGGTCTGATTATAGAAAGTTACCAAGGAGTACTTTCATTTCTAAAGCTCGAACTTGCAAACTCTGATTAAGTGTAGAGAACCTTTACTATTAATAATATGACCTGAGGAATGTTTTGGAAACACCATTTTAACTTATGAACATTTCCTATTGTCCATATGATTGTGATCAGCAAACAACATACTATGTTTGACTCAAGGTTCGAACTTGTAACGTTTGACTAACTCATACATCACGTGTTAGCGCTTTAATTACTAGGTCATAGCTCTGAAGGCCGGGATGGTTCTTAAAATATTGATGACAAATGTTGAGAAAATACTTATGTTTAATTATTTGGTGGTTACACCATAGTTGAAATTGTATATATTTTGAAACGTTTGGTAAATGAAATCCCCTACTACATTTTATAAAATATGGATCTAATCTTGTATACACAAGTGATTCTCCCCAATAATTACTATCTATTTTGAACAATTATAGTTACTTTGGATCACATAATCCAAACTTATAAGGTTTTCAAATGATAAATACTTATCCACGCCTGTTTTTATATCAACTCAATAAATGCATGACATGTGTTTATACTTTGTAACACTTAGAGCATGTTTGGAATTGCTACTAAAAAATCTTATTTTTAGAATAGCTTTCAGAAAAGTGTTTTTGAAAAAAAGTTATTTGTGTTTGATTAATTCATTTGAAAAGTGTTTTTGATAAGCGGATTATGTTTTGCTAATTTTAAAAAAAAATACTTTTGAGATTCAAATTACTTAAAAGGACAAGTATCAATGCACTTTTTATCTTAAATATCTATTATAAATTTTTATTTTATTAAATTAAAATGTACATATTCAAAATTTCAATCAATATTATACATAGATGAATAAAAAGTAAATCAAATAATGATATAATATTAAAATGATGATTTAAATATATTGAATATATCAAGCAAAATGGATTTAAAAATCATTTCACAAAATAAATCACTACAAACCTCATCACAAAAATAAATAAATAAATATAAAAGATATATTGATAATTATGTATAAATGGGATAGATATTTTGGTTTTGAAATAAATAATTTTCTGTTCATGCTTCTACATTTTTTAAGCATTAAAAAGTAGAAAAATTAATTATGCTTCCATTTAAAAACAGTTTTACTAATTAATATGCATTCTCACCTTATTGAATCATTTAATTATCGTGAAATTATACTATTTGATATAAACATCACGAATAAGCATTTACCTTTTATACCCCTCTCTTACACACACCAAATAGGAATAGCAAAACTAAAATAAAAGAGCCTCACATTATCCACAATTTAAGGATCACATTGACACACGTCGTTTGTTAAAAAGAAAACAATATAACAACCAACTTCTTATGTCTTTATTCCATTTATTTTTAAAAAAAAAATCATTACCAAAACTCCTTCTTTGTCTTCCTTTTGTGATTCTCTAAAAGATCCTCATCATTTTTTTCCTTCTAACTTCCTATTCACCTTACAAATTCACAATGTTCTCATTTTTTGGGAGATTTATAGCCAAACGGTTAGACAATTATCATACAAGATATATCGTAACTAGTTCTGCTCATCCAGTTTATCATATTTGTTTTGGTGGCATGGCTTTCTCTTATTTGGTCGCGCTCCCTGAAGAACTTCGTCATATTGAACATAAAAAACATCAAGAGAGCCATGGAAAGCACTAAGTTGTAGATTTCATGTGTATGGATTTGTTGAAGAAGAGTGATCAAAATTACCACAAAATATGATCTAGTCAAGTTCTTTTGAATTTGTGTTTTTTGTATTACAAAATATTTTTGTGTTTGATTGTTTTACCAATGTATGTTGAAGATGTATTTTTTTCCCTTTTTTTCTTATTATATTCTTCTTTATAATCCAATATAATTGTATTGTAGAAATTTGTTAACTTTTAGATTTGAGTATTTGTATCAAAAGTACAATTTCATAAAAATCACACAGATATTATCAAGAAAATATGTTTAAATTATTAAATAAAAATTTAAAATATGGGTTGCTTAATAGGAAATAAAACTTGTCAAAACATACAAAGAAAGACATTGATTTGATTGTTTAAGAAAGAAAACTATACAAGAAGATAAATTTGTTTCCTTCCTACATTTTTTAACTACCACATATATTCTTACCATATTTACTAATCTTCGAAATAATTACATATTGTCTCACACTCTCACTAATTAATAATTTCATACTAGATTTCAAGTCTGATATATCTAGATACGTCTTTTTTTTCCTACCAGATAAACTAAAATAGGGAGAGAGATGAGCGAGACAAGAAGAGAGACGAGCGAGAGAAGGAGAGAGGTGAGCGGGAGAAGAAGACATGTGAGCGAGATAATCTATATATCTCAAATACATGTGAATCATACTAGATGCATGTATTTCTGATATATCAGATACATGTATATATATTACCAGATACAGGGAGATAGGCGAACGATATAGAAGAGCGGTGTGTGAGAGAGAGAGTTAGATACATGTGAATTCAATTGGATACAGTGTATTTAACAATTTACACTTAATTTTAACTACATATATTCTAGATACATGTATCAAAATGCACCAGAAACATATATCTGAAATCGAAATTCAATCAAATTATGATATTTCGTAATGATGAAAAGTGAAGAAAAAGAAGATAATTAGGTACTAAGTTAAGGGGATTTCTTTAAGTTACCCTATCTAGGGTTGTTCAAAACCGAACCGAAACCGAAACCCGAACCGACAAAAAAGTTATTAGTTTATAGTATTAGGTTATTGGTTTAGCGGTTTTGATAATGGTTTTGATTTTTTTTTTTTGTTATCGGGTTATCGGTCCTTAACGGTTTGAAGTTTTTTCTTAACGGGTTAACCGATAACCCAATAGTATATTAAATAATTATATTTATACCATTTTGTATATAAAGTCCTCGACTTAGAGTTTGATTTCCTACTTTTATTTTTGGTCATCTGAAACACTTGGTTATTGTACAATGTAAAAGTGTTTGCTTTTGAGCAAGATGTAACTTGTGAACTAATGTGCATGGTTTATTTGGTTTGTCACCTTGTTTCTAAGTGATTTTCAATGTTTTATTTTTGTGTTAAATCTTAACGGTTAAACCGATAACCGAACCGATAACAATTAAAAACCAAAAAATCAATAACCGATAAGTCAATATCTTAATGGTTCTATAATGGTTTAGCATCTCTATAAACCGATAACCAATAAGCCACCCGATAAACTTCAAAATCGAACCAAACCGACCGATACGCAGCCCTAATCCTATCTCTTCGGTGAGTTTTAGTTATTCTCTCTTAATAAAATTAGTTAGTACAATTTTATTTTTTCATATTTACTATTTTGAATACTTCATTCGTGATCATTATGGTTTTAGTTTCGAAAATTTACTTTTTGAGTAGGAGAAATGAAAAATATTTTCTTATAGATCGTTAACAAAATGATTTATATTTGTAACAGTGTTCATTATTTCTTTCAATTTCTGTACAATTTACCTTATTTATATGTGGAGTGGTTCCAAAATAATTTCATATTTGATGGTTCGCTCTTAACAAAATTGATACTATTTTATTCATCTTAATTATAATTTAGGTATAGGTGAAACAAATAATTTAATTATCCAGAAAGACTTTTTAGGTTGTATTGTATTAAGCAAAAAAAATTATTCAATCATCCAGTCTTTTTAGGTGGTATTGTATTAAGGAAAAAAGAGGAGGGAGATCTAGCGTGACCTTCATACAAAAGGCACAACTATCTTCTTAAAGTTTAAACTATATTCGAGCTTTCAGTGATACACTTAAATTTTACGAATATCTTATTAACTCTTAAACTATTTTAAAATAGAATAAATAGATTCTCAAAAACGACGTGACATAAAGAGTGTGTACATTCTCTTGAAGACAAGTGCAAGTTACAATAATATTTATGAGGCAATTCTTTCGTGAAATTGTTTCTAATCATTTCTCTTATTTCTTATATTCGATGTTGATATGTTCACATTTAGCTTGCAATATGCTATGTATTTTAATTTAGTTTCATGAAGGTTGACTTAAAAATAACTTATTAATTTACTTTAATCTAATATATACATTTACTAATCAACATAATAACTTGTTTTTTCTTTTTAGAAAAAAATATTCAAATTTAATTTTTCCCACCCTCTCAACTATTTTTTTATATTAATTTTTAGGGGTCATTATCGATAATACTTTAAAATACACAAGACAAACTCATATGGCCTTATTGCCCAAATCCATAAACAAAAGAAAAGAAAATAATCATCCAACCCAAATCGGACAAAGTCCGTTATTTATTTCTATATAAAAGACTTCCCTTATTTATTTCATTTCCTTTAATCTTCAACACTTGAAAAATGCTTGAGTCGTAAATTAATAACAAGTTCACAATGGAATAATTGAGGCGAAACTTGATATTAATCCATAATGGAAACATTGTCAGCTGTTGAGGATTAAAGGAAATGAAATGTGTAAAGTGTGAGAGGAATTTGGGATCAAATAAGTTGCTTTGACAATTTACCAAATTTCTGTGCCAATTAAATTTTCCTAATAGTGTTAAACTGCAACTTCATATTTTTTTGTTTTTTCATGGATGACCATATGGGGTCTTATCATTAATTTCTTTAGTTGGAAATTTTGTTCATTTTGATGCATGATTTTATTGTTTGCTTTATTTTATTTTCCTTGACTTTTATATTAAAAATAAATCTTTTATTTATGGTCAAATTTCAACTTTGACTATTGTTATTTTTTTTTATAGTTACAAGTAACATATATTATTTGAAAATTATATTCAAAGTATTATAAGTCACAATAATTAACGATTTAAAATATTTTTTAAAAAAACATATTAAAAATTTGATTCACTTTCAAAATTTTACATGTGTCACATATATTGAGACAAAGGAAATAACATATATTATCTGAAAATTACTTTAAAATTACTATAAATCATAATAATTAACAACTTAAAATAAAAATATATATATAATAAAATAACATATATTAGATATGTGCTTGCACGACTATTGTATCGACATATTATAAAAATCAATTAACTACCAACAATAGTTGTGGTCGAGTGATAACTACTCATTTATTCTCAACCAAGTCATCTTCGTAAGGGAGCATTTTATTCTCCTCCCAATGTGAGACTTTCCGACACAAATTCAAATTTAATCAAACTTCAAAATAAATAACGGACACTGAATGAAATCCAATTAACTGTGACTATGAAGTTGATTTAATTAGATATTGTAATATATATTTGGTGGAAAATAAACGAAAACAAGGAAGATACTCAATATTTAGAAGCCACTTAAGGAAAAGAAACAAACAGAAACTGCAAGTTTTGAATACTTTTACTAATATTTTGTACAATAAATGAAGTAATTTTATTCCCATGATTCATTTATGATTAAATAATTTTAAGAATTTAACTATTAAGTACTTCCTTAATCTATAAATTTCCCAGGAACAAGGAAGGTAGAAATTCTGCATTCAACAATACTAATGAGATACTTGGGCGATCTTTCTTCTTCTCCTTCACTTTAAGGTTAGCCTCTTTTGGTTTTTCCCCTTTTTGAGCGATACCCATTTGATTAATTATGTTAAAGTTTGAGTCTTTTTTGGTTTTTCTGAGAATTCTTGATTAAGTCTTTTCTGGGTGTTTGTCAAATTTCAATCTTGTTAATCTTGGACTAAAGTGTTACTTGGATCAATAATGTAAGTGTTTTGTTGAATGTGCCTAATTGGGGTCATCAACTGGTTGATCAAGAACTGAAATTTGAAGTCTTTTTGTTTGTGTATATATGTTTGTGTTTGTTTTAAGTCTTCTTTTGTTTTTGGGTATTTGGAAATTCAATCTTTTGTTATCAGAATGAGTGATAAATGAATTAGTACTGTGAATGTTTTTTGTGGTTCTTGAATGCATTGAGCTTTTTACTGGTTGTGCATAGAGTGCCTAATTTGGGATTGGCATCCCAGTTTGTAATGACTTGAAGATTGGGGAAGAGTTGAGTGAAAGATTGGATCTTGTTTGGGAGTTAGCTACATTAGATTGATGATTGTATTTGATGAAAGCCAATTCCCATTTTCAACCTTTTTTCCCCAAATATCAATTGGAACTGTCCTTTTCCAGTGACATGTTAAATTGTCTTATAAGTTTCAGCACAGTTCTCTAGCATCTCAAAATCCATACTGATCTAAGGGTAAACTAGTTTTGCTCTAATTGTATCTTTTACTCCTTGAGTTGTGGGTCTATAGGAAACAACCTCTCTACTTCTGAGGTAGGGGTAAGGTTTGTGTACACTTTACTTGCTCTAGACCCCACTTTGTGGATGGGGGGTAAGTTGTTGTAGTAGTATCTTTTATTGTCAAAAAAGTTGCTTCTTTTCTTTCTTATTGAGTTAAGCATAATTTGTCTTTCTTCATTAGCTAGGTCTTCATACTTCTCAATGTCTATCTTGTTACTTGCTCAGATGTTTTGCTTCATTACATTTGCTTCAGTCGAGTAAAATTGACAATTATGAAATTTCTTGACTGTAGCAGAAGAGATTCACATATATTGCACTTGTGCTTCCTAGTGAACTAAGAGTTACTTGGCAGTTTTTCTTCTTCCTCGTTTCAGTGAATATCTGTTGTGGTATGCATTTGCTACAGTCTACAAGTAACGTTGAAACAAGAACTGCAACTTTTGTATCTTTGGCTTGACAAAGATTTGACATTTTTCTCATTTATAAAAAAGAAAAAGACCTCTCCTCATCTGCTCTTTTCGTGTTGTCTTAGAGGTTATTTGATCGTTGATTGTCTTGTCCTTGCAGGACTTTTAATGTCACACAACAAGCTACGATGCCTGGAAAAACAGATAAAGATATGCATAAAGCAGTTGCGAGCTCATCACAAGTAAAAAATGTGTTGAGAAGATTAGAAAAAAAGAGATCTAGGCTAAAATCAAAATCTCATGGAATGTCTACTCATGCATCTTCGTCAAAGAGAACAGTTGCCGGTGATGGTAAGGGAAAGTGCTGTTCTGGGGAAAACATACTTAAGAAAGAGATTCTGAAAAAAGCTAAATCATCAAAGAAGCAGTCCGTATTGAGCTGCGAAGGAGAGAAGCTTCAAGCATGCAACTCAAAGGACAACTTAAAGCATGATAACCTGGATACTGGGTCTGAAAAGTTAAAGAGAAGAAGAAAAAGGCGGAGAAGAAAACATAGCGCAGATCCAGATGATGTTTCACGTTTACAGAGGAGGACGAGATACCTCTTGATCAAGATGAAGCTAGAGCAGAACCTTATTGATGCTTATACTGCAGAAGGCTGGAAAGGTCAGAGGTGTGTACCTTATCCCTCTTATCTACATAAATGTATTTTTCTTGCCTAGAGACTCAATCCTGAGTATCGTAAGTGTTTGGTCCTCAAATGGTAAGAAACTAAAGAAACAGATTATCCCAAGTAAAATGTTTGTGTCCATGTGGTTTAAGTGTGACGAATATGCATGTTTGATGGAGCTGTTTCCTTGTTACTATTAACTTAAAAGACGGAGTTGTTTCCTTTTTAACTATTAACTAAAAGAGGGAGTTGTTTCCTCGTTAACTATTAACTAAAAGAGGGAGTTGTTTCCTTGTTAACTATTAACTAAAAGAGGGAGTTGCTTCCTTGTTAACCAACAGCAACAACAACATCATACCCAGTGTAATCCCACTAGGTGGGGTCTGGGGAGGGTGGGGTGTATGCAGACCTTACCCCCTACCTGGGGGAGTTGTTTCCTTGTTAACCATTAACTAAATAGTTTCAACCTTTCGCTCTAAGCTTTTAGTTGAATGCTCTGATCTGATAAGCTTTTGAAACTTGCTTTTACTCTAAAAGAATGTGAAATTGAGGAATTTGAATATTTGGCACTAAAGACATGCAACATTCCTTTACTTCACTCTCAGTGCCACACCCGTGTCGACACGATGTGGGTGTGGGATCCGTACCTGATCCAATCAACCGTTTTGAGTACTCTGACCAAATTCGAGGGGGAAATTCTGGATAGATTCAATGATTTTTTGTAATCAAAACAAGAACTAGAATTGAAGAAAATGGAGTACCTTGAATGTATAAATTTCTACTGTCACTCCCTTTTCTTTTATCTCCTTCCAGGATTCTCCTCTCTATAAATATTTTCTACTCAAGTTTTCCGCATAATATCTCATAATTTTAGGTTTTATAACTCTATTTTTAGATTTTTAAATTTTTTTAGCTGAATCCCCGCACCCGTATCCATACATGGATCTGTATCCCCAAATCTTAAAATTTAGATCATAGAGGATCCAACCTCTAGATCCGCACCCGTATCAAACACCTGCACCTGAGTCCGAGCAACTTAGGTTGCTTCAACCAGTTGCCGAATTGCTATTCTGAAGGGTATAAAGTTATTATGCAAATATCACTATTGCTTTCAGAAAGAGATCTAGCAGAAAGAAAGTTTGAGTTCATTGTTAACGAGGACCTACACATGTTCATAAAAACTCATGGTGTTTGCTCTGCTTCAATGGAATCCATGTTTCGACATATGTACGGTTTTAATTATTTAGAATTGAAATCATGTACTTTTTTGATATAAAACTGGAAAAGGAAGTTGGAGGAACCTTTGATTTCTGATATAAAGTTAGCTCAAATAGTGTGAAAGACTGTCGTGTTTGAGCTTTGAGTTGCACGATATTGTAATAATTATGAGAAAAAATGTTAACAGATTTGTTTAAAAGAAGTAGATAATGGTACTTATCCAAAAAGAAAAAAAGTGAGAGAAGAAGAAAAACACTAAGGTGGCCACTCGATATGACTATAAAGGTTATTGCCTCCCATGTAATTTTCTGGTCTCTTACATCGTCATGGTATTTATTTTGGGAAATCAGTTGGGAGTACTTGCTTTCAGAATTTATTACTATGGGCTCTTGATTGTAGGGTTTCATGACCAACAAGTGACACATACAATTAACTCAAGCCTTCCTAGTCTCTTTAATGCTTGGAATTGTTGGTGCCCATTAGCAAATGAGAATTACTATAAAGAGAATCTTGCTTCAGTACAATAAGAAGTATGCTTCAATCTCAAATTAGGGGCTTGTAGTACTATAGATTCTCAAAATCAACAACATACCTAGTGTAGTCTCAGGCAGCAGAGATTCTCAAAATCTCACACTTATTTTGACACTTGACATATAAATCTCCAACCCAACTGAAGATACTCCCTGTTAGCGCTTTACCTTATGTAAATGTATCAACAACAGCTAAAACCTTAATCCTAGCTAATTGGTATGTCCTTTGTAAATTCTTTTCTTCCATTTTGTTCGGTTGTTCACTAAGTTCTCGTAGCTTTTGAGAGATTTATGTATTTTGAGACAATTTTCTTTCAGCAATTTCAATTGTCATAGTGTTGGACTCATGGACCTTTTGGTTTAGAGATCTACGTATGACATGGAAAAACTATCTTGTGTCACTTATTCTGAAGTTACCCTTTATCTGTGCCTTTTTTTTATGAGGTAAGAATTTATTGATAACACAGTACCAATATGGTACTGCAGCAAATAAAGCAGAGCTGGATATATTTTTTTTACATTTTAAATTCATAGAAGCTAACAAGTTCAGCATGTCACTCAAATTAAAGCAATACTTCTTTTTTTCCGGAAATACAAATTATGAATATATCTACCAGTAAGTCATAACCAATAGGATTACTGAGTTCATTTCTGGATGAACTCATCTTACGAAGGGATTTAACAGTATAGGCCCCATCTTTTCAGGCTAACCACTGTATGGAATCTTTGTTTTTGTCCAGAATTACTGAGTTCATTTTCTGAGTACTTTCATATACCTCATCCAATTCCCAATCAGACTGATTGCTTCTGAACTAAAAATTCCACCCAGTCTCCGAAATACAATATGCAATCATCACCTCAAAATCTTCCACCTAGTGGTGGAGTTGGGATTTTCACTAAGGAGAGTCGAATATAAATGAGTAAACACAGAAGAAGCCAAGGGTATTCAATATATGGTATATATACTTAAAAAATTACATATCTGCAAAATGTAATTTCGAATGAGAGGGTGTAATGACAGCCCTTGACAAGGTTAGCTCCACCACTACTTCCACCATTCTAAAGAGGTTAGGGTCTAGTTCAATAAGAGTTATCCTTCATGTGTGCAACCAGCACCTTTGTCAGATTTGATTATGTTAAGAGTGGATTAGAGTTCCACATTGGTTGAGAATGGACTGGTGGTTTGCTTATATGGACTTGGACAACCCTCCCCTCATGAGCTAGCTTTGGGGTTGATTTAGGCTCATGTGTCATATCTTTACATGGTATCAAGCCAGGTCCATCCCATTTGGGCTCCTGTTGGGTTTGGGAGTGAAGGAGGCTGTTAGAGTGGGCTAGAGTCCCACATTGGTTGGGGAATGGATTTGTGATTTGCTTATATGGACTCGGGCAATTCTCCCCTCATGAGCTAGCTTTTGGGTTGAGTCAATTCATGAGCTAGCTTTTGGGTTGAGTCAATCTCAGGTGTCATATCAGCCTTATATTTACAGATTATTGCTAATTATAGTTTCTCTCTCTATTTGAGTTTCCACCTAGGGATGGTGTTGTTTTGGCTAAATGAGTCTTGAACATTGTATAATCAATAAATGACATTGCTAATAGTGAATTCTTTTATCCTTAATTGCTGAGGATGATGTTGATGTTTAAAAATACAATAAGTTTGTAATCTTAAAATAAGCAAAACCAAAAATATGAGAGGAAAAAGATCGTGAGTTAATTTATCAATGTTGTTTGAGAAATAAGACACTTGATGCATCAAATATAAAATTGGGACAGACAGGGAATATTAGATTGATCACACAAGTAATGAAAAGAAGAGTAGTAGACACTCTCACTTATGTGGATTTGAGTTCCGCAATGATTTTGTATATGACAAGAGAAGGCATGATACAATTCATTTCCAGTCGAAGAGATGTATTTATGTTTAGAAGTATGGTAACAATTTTGACGCCCTCATTTGCTGTCCTGCAATCCGAATATTGTGGACTGCCTGGCTACCCTAAAACTAAACCCTTAACAGTAGAATCAGCACAAAGGAAAGGAGCATTTACAAGCTTTGGCCTATTTAGACAAACCTCAATATGTAAATGCTAGTGTAACTTTATCCTTTCAAGCGAGCGGCTCATGTGACGTCTTTCGTCTTTTCATCCAGTCGAGAAAAAATTAGGCCGGAAAGAGAACTACAAAGAGCGAAAAAGCAAATATTAAACTGCAAGCTTGGAATAAGGGAGATAGTTCACCATCTGGATTTGCTTAGCTCTGCTGGGCAGATCGATGATTCTGCTATTGCTCCAGACGGATCTGTCCATCATGAACATGTAAGCATCCTTCACAAAGTGTTTTCTCTGTCTTATACGTTGTTAACAATTGCATGTCATGCAGTACCATGATGGCTGATTCTCTTTTATTTTTATTGCACTTTATTTCCCTACCCCCTTAAAAGTCATAGCAGCATCAAAGCTGAAATAGGAAAAAGTCTGCATCAATAGACAGATAATCAAACTCGGATGCAGAGTTCAAAGTTTTTTGTTCCATTTTCAGATTATCTGTGCCAAATGCAAATTGCAAGAAGCTTTTCCTGACAATGATATCATACTTTGTGATGGTACATGCAACTGCGCCTTCCATCAAGAATGTCTTGATCCTCCACTATCAACAGAAAATAGTAAGTTAGTTTGAATATGCTTCTATTTCTCCCTTTTCTTCCACTGCTTATGCAGGGCAGAACATTACATCTGAAATTCATAACTTTTGCTTAGCTAAATGACTGCTAGCTCATATTTTATTTATGAAAACTTATTCCAAAAGAAATGATAATTTGCAGTACCGCCAGATGATGAAGGCTGGTTTTGCAAATTTTGCAAGTGTAAGATGGAAATAATAGAAGCAACAAATGCTCATATTGGCACCCACTTTGCTATGGATAGTAACTGGGAGGTTGAATAATCTACTGTTGTACTCTCCATAAAATCATTTTTGCACCCCTCCAAGAATTATCTATTGATTGGTAATTAATGATGACAATTTGATTAATACAGAATATCTTCAAGGAAGAGGCTCTTCTGCCCGAAGGTGAGGAGTCCTTGTTATGCCCCGAACAAGACTGGCCATCTGATGACTCCGAAGATGATGACTATGATCCCGAAAAAGTTGCTAATAGTCACAGTAGTACTGATATCTTTGAGAGTGGTTCTTCCAGTGAAGCAAGCAGTGGAAGCATGTTAGGATCACTTGAGGATGAATTGTTAGCTTTAACAGGAAAGCTAGAAGATGGCAGCGGTGGAAAAGAGTATTTGTCTGAACAGATTGCTGGGTCAGATTATGAGGAGACAACTGACTTCGAAGTTCTATCTGGTCCCAGACAGAGAAAAGCTGTTGACTATATTAAGTTAAATGATGTGAGTATGTTAATGTCCATAAGTTTTCTGGCTTTCTACCACATGCTGCTAACAAGAAATCAATGATGCTCTTATGTGGCACAGGAAATGTTTGGAAAGCATGCTCCCGCGATCGAGCAAAATAGTGAAGACGAAGATTGGGGTCCAGGTAAAAGAAAGCGTAGACAGAAG
The DNA here is from genome assembly GCA_037074985.1 of Solanum bulbocastanum. Classification (NCBI taxonomy): domain Eukaryota; kingdom Viridiplantae; phylum Streptophyta; class Magnoliopsida; order Solanales; family Solanaceae; genus Solanum; species Solanum bulbocastanum. The sequence continues at coordinate 5,001,885 of CM073603.1, read as the reverse complement.
GAGCCTGAATCAGATGCCGCAAGCACCCTTATAACCCTTTTTGAAAGCGAGAGAAGTTGTCCAGAAAAAACAGTGGATGAAGTGGAAAAAGAGTCTTTTGGTAGACCAGCCAAGAAAGAAATATTCAGGATTCCTCCTGATGCAGTCGAGGTAATATGCTTCTTTGCAGTATTCGTTGTTACATCAAAGAGGAAGCATCTTTTACAGTAGTCTTACTGCTCAATACTTCTGAGCTTTAACAGGAACTTCGCCGTGTATTTGCTGAGAATGAACTTCCATCTAGAGAAGTACGGGAGAACCTCTCCAAGCAGCTGGGTATTGAATTTGAGAAGGTAATGATAATTGTGATATACCAATAGACACCTAGAAAGTTTAGATCCGTAGTACTGCAGTCGTCCATGATGTATAGTCAGCTTTGTTAGAAATTGGCAACTTAATTGGTCAATAGTCCACAAAGTTTTAAGTGTTACTCTAGCAACAACTGATATTGTTATATGTTTTGGCTAAAACTCATATGCTCTTAGGATAATTACATGCTTTTACTCATATAAAAGGGGAAAGTAAGGGAGGAAGAGGATTGGGAGGTGGCTGCATGATGATTTATCTTATAATAGTTATAAATAATGATGTTCCGTAGCCTAAACCTTAAGGCATGCTTGGTATGGAAGAAAATGTTTCACAATTTTTCCATGTTTGGTTGGTAAAAAATTTTGGGAAATATTTTCTCTAGAAAACAAGTTCCTTAAATATTAAGGAAAATGACTTCCATAATTAAAGTAGGGAAACCAAGTTTCATAAGTGACATTCCACATTAATTGTTTCTTAACTCTCCAACACACCCCACTTCAACCGACCCTATCGCCCATCCCCACCATCACCCATTCCTACCCTCCACCCCACTCCCATAATGTTTGCTTAGACTAATATGAAATGCTTTTGGGATTATATTTTCTGCTTACTTACCAAACACTGGAACATAAGTAAGAAACCCACTTACTTTTCTGTGGAAAATATTTTCTTTCATACCAAACACCTAAATCTCTTGAGATGCCTGTGACAGATAGGTTGGGGGAAGCTATGTTAATCTGTTGCTTTATATATTGTTTTCATTTGCTTATTTATCTGTTACATGCTATTTTTAGGTGAACAAATGGTTCAAGAATGCACGGTATACGGCCCTTAAAGCTAGAAAGGTAAGGATTGAGCTAAGATTATTGGTGTCCTTCACTGCTTAAGTTTCTCTGAACCTTGTCTCCTGCCATTTTTTCTCTTATCATGATTATGGTGATGATTACATTAGCTTGCCATTATCATATTATCCGTTCTTTTTGTACTTTTCTCTTTTTTCTTTATGTGGTGGCAATTTCACTAACGCCTGAATTTCAGGGGCTGTATAACATTTGTTCTGGAGCTGGATATTTTAATTCTAAGTTCTTATATTCATGGGTATCAGCAGGTTGAGGGCACAAAACCGTGTCAAGCTACTAGTCCTACAACAGCAGTAGGATGTACACCCGAGACTGTAAAGGGTGAACCAGCAGATCATATTTCGTCAAGTGATGCAGAAGAAAATGCAGCCCAGGCACCTAATGAAGAAACTCCCAACTTGGTTATCCGTCCTTCCAAGAAAAAGCGTGACAAAAAAGCGGTAATAACATCAACAGATAGAGTAGAGGTACGTTTAATTAGCTGAAAATCCATGTGCAGTTCTATTTGGTCTTCTACATTAATGTGTATAAAGAAAATATTGTGTTTATGCTTTACTTTTTGGCTCGGGATCGCTTTTCTCTATGTGAAAATGCTTATTATGTGGGTTTTAATTTTAAACTATCAGAAAAAGAAAAAGGTAAGTAATAAACACAAAAAAGAAGGGGCGAAATAGCTTATCGTCTTGGTTAGAAGATATATATTTTGTCGGTGAGAGGATTTTATACCAAGTCTGACGTGATATGTACTGCAGATTCTTAAAATATAAAGAAAGCTATCTTAATTTAGCTTGCAGGGATTGGGAATGTTGCTATTCTTGCTATTATCCTATAGCTGACACGTGATTAGCACCTGCTGATGCTTCCAGCTACCCAATTTATCAACGAAATCATGGAAGCTCTCTTGTTTTATCTCAATCTATGCCATGTCAAACACAGTATATTTAAAACCTGGCTGAAATTGGGTTAATTTGCTTGCAATTTCACATTTCAAGTTCAAAGTTAGTTCAGTTTTTGCTTGAGAAACTTTAAATGGGTAGAATCTCCCGTATTCAGTGCTCATTTTAGTTGAAAGATGGATGTATTTTGGTCTTAGAGCCTGTTTGGATTAGTGTATGACTTATAAGTCAAAAGCCATAAATTAGAAATTCTAACTAATGAATGGCTTGTGGCTTATTTTTGTTATTTTGGCTTATAAACACTTTTTTAGTTTACTCAAACACTACAAAATTGCTTAAAAGCTATATTGGTTAAACAACACCTAAAATAAGCCGATCCAAACGGGTGCTTTGTCATTATTCACTTAGAAAGTCTAATTGAAAGAAGGATATATGTTATATTTGTGTTCTAAAGTTTCCTGTTTCCACAAGCAGACACTTGTAGAATCTGGCGATGACGTGTGCCTGAAACTACTGCGAGACAGAGCAAAAAAACAAAGGAGAAAAATCAATTCCAAGGAGAGGGAAAAGATAAAAGAAGCTGAAGCTGAAGCTGAGATGCAGGAGCTTTGTAGAATCAAGGACAAAATAGCAAGACTTCAGGAGGTTTTACGAAGGTTTCCAAATCGCAGATGTAGAAGAGCGGACACTTCTAGTTTAGACGAATCATTGGTTGTCTTTATACCTGTTGCACAGTTACAGGAGAAAAGGTGACTAATCACTTCTTTTTTTTTTCCTTCCTAAAATTGTGTTCCTCCATTTTTCACAAATCAACAAAGACAGACAAGGAGGTTGAATGAGGAAAATACAGAAGCAAAATTCTTCTTTTCCCGTTATACATGTATAGTTTTCTCTCTTTTTGTAAGGACATGCAATGAAATAGAATGTACTAGATAGTAACCTTGTATAATAGATCAGTTTCAGTTATGTCAATTGGCACAATCTCAAAATGTGGCTACATGAGTATCTTGCAGTAATCAAAATTTTGAATGTAGTGTGACCTGTGCACTCCTCATGACCCTGTTGGATGCAAGTAGGTTATTGCATCATACATTGTTTTCTACTGTGGCAATCGTCATAGTCATTGCTGTGAACTAAACGTTGAGCAAACAGTTGTAACATACTTCTTGATTACCTTGTCCTATTTACTGGAAAAACTTACCTTTCTTTTTCCTTGATAATTTCATTATCTAAAGGGTACGAACAGGCAATGTATTGTGATCAACGGATTTCTTTGAAAAAATAAACATTGGAGTTGCTCTTTTGGTTTTAAAACTTGCACTTAAAATCCCAAAATTTCCTCAGCAAAGTCTTGCAAAACCAAACCCAAATTCAGAGAGAATAGGCAACTGCAACAAGTTATCGAGTTACTTCAAAAAACAGTTTGTGTGCACCAGAGGCTGTGATAGGTACTTCAAAAAACAGTTTGTGTGCACCAGAGGCTGTGATAGAGAAGTGGTAACCACCACCATTCTTAACAATCGAGCCCAAAGGCCAAAGCAAATACCAAACACCGGGTGCAAAACAAAACGAAATAAATGGATTAGTCAGTGGTTGAGTTCCCTACAAAGCAATCTCAGAATTTTACTGCTTAGCCTCTTAGTTGCTAAGCTCAGATAGCATTATCCTTGGCCTCTTAATTAATACAGAATTGTCACCCCATGGCAAGGGCATCAGCTAAAAGCAGAAAGTTTTTCCCCATGTGTGTCGAAAGGAGAACTATGTAACCACGTATACTTGGTATATAGACTAGCTTGTATAGAATAACAAATACCATGACATTGAAGAATAGGCATTGCTAAAATAGAAGATAATTCTTTGAAGGGGAAAGTAGCTTACTATTAAAAGCATTTAAGAATTCTTTTGAGATGTGTCACAATAGACATGAAATAGAACACTCAAAAGCCAAGGTAAAATCAGATTTCAGAACATTGGAAAGTAAGGGAATTCAACAAAAACTTCAGGAAGTGTGGCTCTCCTCGGCAGCAGCTTCAAAAGTTTCACCAGCTACAAGTTCTGGTACATCATCATCGTCTTCCTGTGCTGCAACAGCACCTGCAGCTGCATCGGCAGCACCAGGTGCCTGCTTCTGGAACTGCTCGGCCAACTTCTTCAAATTCTCCAAATTATCAGGACCTGAAATTGCATTTTTCAACAGTCAAAACACATGTTTGATCGTTCAAGCTTTTATCACAACTTAGTGTAGGCCAAAAAATGACACATACCCAACTGGTGAATGATCTGAGGAAGAATATCCTGCAATTCTGCAAGAGGAAAGAAATATTAAGCTTAAGACATTCTTATGCACGTGGCCGAGACATAATGAAAAGGAGTTAAAACAGCAAGGAGCTAAACTCCTCCGCTAACAATCAAGGACTCATGTGTTGGAGAACCAACAGAAAGAATGCTAGTCTTAAAGTATAATTTGTTTTGAGACATAGTTATAAAGTTTATGTTGAGGTTGCAAGGCAGGAGGAAAGAGTGAACACATACTCTTTGTCTGGGGAGTACCACTAACAACCCATGTGTTTGCAGCAATTGATGCTTGAACTGAACAGAATCCAAAAACAAAAGGTTATTAAGAATGGCAATAAAACGACAGATGACTAAAACTAAGTGAAATATAGATTATATTTATACCTTTGGGGTTAACGAATTGGATAACAACATCCTCCTTGAAAATGTTGACTTCTTCAATAGCAGGAATGGCATTGACACCTATTCTTTTCAAGGTGCTCTGTAGTCTTTTGTCATCGGTTGTAGTTGTCTTGTGTACGGCTTTCTTCTTTCTGCAGAAGCAGCTCTCATTCAGCAAACATGAATGAGAAAAATAAGATACCCCTTATCAATACACTTCTCGTGTACCTTTTCTCTCCACCCGTCACTCAAGTTTTGACCCTTGGACCAACACTAGTTAGTCATTACAAACTTAAGTAGGGGTTTGGCCATAGAGTACAAATATTTTTCATTTTATTTGTAATTAATGAAATTGGAGTTGAAGATGGAGTTTTGTTTGGTTATACTTTTTGCATAGAAGTGAATAAAGCAATTTATTTGGAATTTATGTAGAAGGGAGGAGTTCGAAAACAGATTTGGAGCACTTTTTCAAACTTGGAAACAAACTACAAGTTGGGATTGGAAATTTTATAACCAAAAACTGATTTTAAAATTAAGTTGGCAATTCTTTCGGAAAAAAAGAAGAGAATATTATCATGGCCAAACAGGCTCTCAAGTAACTGAAATCTTTTAAGTTAGCAGCAAACATCCACATTCATTCTCAATACATTAACACAAACTATTTTCATGTGGTAACATTCACAGAATACTAAACAGACCTTCTCATGGTACCCTTTCCACCGGTTCTGACCGAACCGGCCATCTTTTGCAACTTTTCGACATTCATCTGTCATAGAAAAAACACCAAAAGTCAGTATTACTCAGTAAACAAGTAACAAGAAACTACCATGATTATCACATTCCATTTTACAGGCACCATATATCTGTAACAATCTCCATGACCATTAAACTAAACTAAACCACATCCACAAATTTCACAAGCTAAAAAGACAAATCCCTCTATATATAAACTTAAAACACAAGCACACATGAATGTTACAGCTAACTGCAGGTACCAACTTAACAAATACAAGACTAAGAACTGACACATCTAAATTTTGGAGCAAACCAGATTTCTGAACTATTAAATTGCTCATTGATATGCACATGCAAAAACGCAGCTAACAAAAGAACTAATCCTCTCTGCAGACTAAAATAAGACAAAACAGAACCACTTAAATTCTTAGGGAGCTTACAAAATGAAGGAAGTAAAAAAGGGTCATTAATAAATTGGTCTCTTATACCCTTCTATGTAGTTCCAACCCAAAATATATAAATTCCATTCAAAACTATTACAAAATCTACATTAAAATTAGAAGCTTCATCCTTCAAAAATCAAAATCCCCATTGTACCATACACACATCTCTACTATATCTACTATAAGAGAGTACACAGTCAAAGTTTCACCATAAAGCTAGCACCTTTTTCCTCTTTTCACCAGATTAAGATCCAGAAAAACAAAACTCAAAGCCAATCAATACCATCAATTCATCCAAACCCCATCAACAATTCAAACACAAACATAACATTCAATAACATTATCCAAACAAAAGGTATACAGTAACACAGAATTCATCACAGTCATGTACAAACAGAGTGGGGAAAAAAACCAAGAAAAGCATAAAATTAGACACCCATTAGGGAGATTAGGGGGGGTGGGTGGCTGGTGAGGCATAGAGATGCTGCTAACCTTGTGAGGAGAAGACTGAGCTAAAACCCTAGCCGCAGAGAAGATGGAAAAAAGAATGAAAGACAAGGAGGGTTTGTTTTGGGTGCCGATAACTTTATATCCTACTATATAAATGTGAGAACTTTTCCATTTCCAGATATGCCCTTTCACTTCTCTATAAAGACGTATGTATCCCCTCTTTTTTTTCCCAATAAAATCAAAAATTGAATCCAATCGACAAAGGCTTTCACTTGGTTTGTTATAAAAAAAAATATAAGAAAATTGATTTGGTTTTATTTTTTTAAGATATATGAACTAAATGAACATTGTTTATACATAATTCTATATAATACCTCCCTTCATTCTTATTTATACGTCGTCCTTTCTACAAATAGATGGTCCCTAATATTTTCCGTTTCACAAATTCAATGCATAAATGACATTATTCTTCTTATTTTACCCTTTGAAAGTTATTAGCCTTGAAAATATACATTTGTCCAATATAGAAAAACGAAGCAATTGATTCATGTTCATTGATCAAATTAGTTAATTAAAATAAATTAATTCATGTCCATTTATTGAAAAGTTAACTTCAAGAAAATATTAAATAAGAGTACAATGATAAGTTTACCTAGTTTCTTAAGGAGAGAGACATATAAATAGGAGCTAAGGGAGTATCTATTAATGAGGTAATTATACTCTAGTACAATTAATAAATAACTATGTAATTTGGAATTGATCTAAATGAGAAATTTAAGGGCCTTAAAGGACTATCATAGGGTCACAACCCCATTTTGACTTCTGAAAAATTCAAAATCAAAGTCAAATGGTAGATCTTGATGAGACAAATCAAATGCACTAAAAATTATTTCAAAATTTCATCTACAATTCTGGAATATCTCAAATTACAAACACAATTACTGTAGAGAAATCTCATGAGCAAAGTGTCAGCCATTTTCAAAAGTTTTCCAAATCAAATTCTATTGTGATTCATAATGTCTCGCCTATTGAGAATCATAGGTCATCATCACTAGATCTGTCTCACCACAAATTTTCAGAAGATTCCATATTGCCGTTTTAAAGGTATCAATTGGTAAAGATTGACGAAATTTCATTTTGTATAATAGCATACATAATTGTATATTACTGTATATGGGTGAATACATACCTCTTGTAATTTCATATAATATTATATGTTGGTGTATAATATTGTATATTAAGTTTTTAAAACAATTTTGTAAAAAAGAAATTTGAAAGGTTTGTATATTATTGTATGTCAGATGTATATTATTGTATACCGAATTGTGTTATGGGCTAAAGGTTTGTATATTATTGTATATCGGATGTATATTATCGTATACCAAATTGTGTGTAAATTTTGGGCTATATTTTTGCAATGTAAATTAGGTAACTATACTTTTATGAAAATTTTCCATTATGCGTGAAAATTTTTTTTTTTATTAAAAAAAATTAAATATGCCCTTAAACTATTCAAAATAGGTAAACTTTACCATCTATTACATTTTTGGCTAAAAATATTCCTCATCGTTATATTTTGTGGCTCAAATATTGTCATTTATGTAGCCAAATAGCTTAAAATATGTTCCAAAACAAGGGAAAATTGATCAATTTTACCCTTGAACAATTCAAATAGGATAAGTTGGCCCTTAATCTATTTATTTTTTGAATTCTGTATTTCATTTAACCAATAAAAATGACGAAATATAGCTTCTTCTTTTTTTCTTTTGATTTCTTACGCATTAAATATGAGTTATTTTTTTGTTAAATAAAAAGAAGTTATTACCAAAACATGGAACTACAAAGAAGAAAAAGAGAAGAGACTGAAGTATATAATATAGATACATACCATATACATTATATAAATATTACTGTAACAATGTATATTGATGTATATACATTTATTTTATATTGTTATATATCATATACACAATTATTCATTATTTATACAATATAGATACATTACATACATATTAAATATACATACGATCATTAATTGATTTTTTTTTTTTGGGTTTAATATACTTATTTATTTAAGAATCTTTTAAATTATCCCCAAGTTTCAATGTGGGCTGTTATACTTATGTTAATGTTTCTAATAGCTTTGATGCATAAATATTACATGATAAAAGAAAAATATAGAGCAAAACAAGAGGGGAATATCATATGTATATCAGCAGAATTTAAGTTATTCCAACAATAATGGAGTTCTATTGAAGAAATGAATTACCAGACTCATAACAGAGTTTAGAAATGGCTTTACGATGGATGGTCTTGATATTTTGTCTTTGATAAGAAAAGTTTTAAAAATAACTTTTATAAGAGGTGTTTTTAATTTTTTGGCTCTGCTTAACAAATTATTTTAAAATAGCCATCACTTTAGAAAGTTCCATCATTTGCCAATAAAACGGACATTCATGACATATCAAGATAGTGAACCTACTCAATTGACCAAAAGTTTTACCGACAAAAGTTAGGACTTAGATATGTTGTTCATCAAACATAAATTTTAACTTTTACCCATAAAATAGACGTTCAAGACATTTTAAGAAGTTAATTTCCACGTTGATGATGCCTAGAAAAAAAAAAACAAGGTTGAACAGAGGTTAAATGTGTGCTTAGGAAAGCAGTTCACTAGAGGAGGGTCATGGCAATACTTAATTAATTACTTCACTATCAAATTAACTTTGGTATGTTTATTTTTATACTAATCTATTGTTTACACAGATTTACTAATAGATCTTTATAACGATTAACTCTTCTAAATATTCAACGAATTATAGAGTTCTCCCAAATAACCAATTAAAATGGGTTGAAATTATAATTTTTCTTTTTGTACTCTAGAGCTATATTCTGATATCTTGTGTCCGAGTTACTTAAAAAACAATGTTTTAAGTAGAGGACAACCTAGTCCATGAAAGCAAGGTTGACCCAATCTGAGTTTAGGCGAGTAATTGACCGACTAATTTATTATGAGGAAATTTAAAAAAGGGAAAAAGGACAAATATATCCTTGAGCTATCGTAAATGGTATGCAGATATCCTCCATCATATTTTTGGGACATTGGTGCCCCTGCCGTCCAAAAACTAGAGCATATATGCCTTTCACTCTAACGGAAGACTAAATAGGAATACGTGGCGCAATCTTATCCGTTGTTTCGATATTTAATAAATGTTGGGTTGGTGGATAAGATTATGACACGTGTATGTCCGTTAGTATAAAGGGTATATTTGCTCTAGTTTTTCGACGACAGGGACACCAATGTCCCAAAAGTATGACGGAGGGTACCTGCATACCATTTACGATAGTTTGAGGGTATATTTGTCTTTTTTACCTTTAAAAAATAATTAAGAATAGAAATATAATCAAGTCTCTTAACTATAGTTTTCTTAATTATGATTCATAACTACGTGTTAGAAGGAAAAAAGAATAGAGCAAGATTGAAGAGGGAGGAGAGAGATGAGCAAAATTTAGGAGAGAGATGTTGGGATATATACTACTAACCATATGTTAAGATATAATATTTATTACAGAATAAATATTTGCTCAGTTTTAATAGATCATATATTCATTTATGGTGTTTGTTTACTTATATAGTAGATGATTTAGTGTGTAGAGTTTTAGCTTATACACAGAGGATTAAATCATCGATTCTTATATGTATAAAGTTTTTGGTTCACAATCTAGGATGGAAATTGGACATACCATCGGTACGATTGTAGCAAAAGATTGTATGTAATTTATCTTGATTATGGGAACGGTATAGTTCCAACTTCTTGTGCTAGTGCATTTTGTATATATTGAATGAGACCGAGTAGAGATAGTTGTTTTAGACTGACTGACAAAAAAATATTCTCTAAACTATTAAATGTACTTATATTCTTAATCCTGATATGACTATTATGATCTGTATTTATTAATTATCGTTTTGATTTATTAAAAGGTGAGATTCTGAAATGGGTCAATATGCATGGTAGATTGTATGATAATAATATATATTGGTGAAATAAATAAGTTAGTTGATGAAATCCATGTCTCGTTATAGAGATTGATTGATATGGTTTTTTGAGAAACTTATACGATTTCATCGTGTCAAACCTTGCAAGTAGATTTATGAATCCGACATATAAAATAAGTTAGGTAGTGCTTTAAAGGAAATTAATCATTAAATTAAATTCGTCGGTAATTTAATTTATTGATCAGTATCTGTAATCTTAACATGGAGAATTATGTAAGTGTTTAATGGGAAATTTTGAAATATAAATAGAGGAGTGCAACTACGAATTTCTAGTGGAATGATTTGTAATTTATTATGGTAAGAATAAATTCAGATTAACTATTTGGAATTATTTCCATAATAGGAAGCCTCTATAATTAATTATGTGGTCCCTACAGTGCCCATATTTAACTAGAACTCAGAATCCTATTTCTAAAGGGAAATGGGGAGACAATTGTGTTTTTTATTATAAAAAGAAAACAGGCATTTTTTTTTTCTGGTTGAAGAAAATAGACTGGTTTTTGTTTTCCTCTTTGGATTGGGAAGAAATCTCTTTAATTAGGGATTCTTCTAACCCTAGAAAGATTGATTAGTTTCTATTCATACTTGCTCATCCAAGTATTGAGAGAGTTCGAATGTGAACTTGGGATCATTGTAGAAGACCATAGCTGATGTTTATCTTGTGGATTCGCATGAATGTCTGTCTAACTTTGGGATTCACTTGAAGGTATTTGCTCGCACTTTAAGAGATAATTCTTGAATTAAATTTCTGTAAGTTTGTGTGTTCTAGCATAAGGTATTGATTATCTATTATTTATGTAAGAAGTAAAATTCTAATATGCTTTCGCTGTGCATATAGTTTTCCAATAGCTTTTTCAACGTGAATAAGAATTGCATGTATAATCACACATATACATATATTATCTAGGTTACTTATTAGTTATTATAGATGTAAGTATGACTCTGATACCAATTTGTTGGAAAACTATATGCATAGCGGTGGTTTGTTTATTTGGAATCAAGAAAAATTCTTAAAAGTTTTATATATGTGAGATTATAATACATGAATTGAGTATTATGATTAATAAATAGAATCTACTAACGTGATTTATTTATTTGAGTCATTAGAATATCCTCTATGTATCATGTATAAATTGTCATAAGTGAATACTAGTGGTGAGTATTTATTCACTTAAATGAAGATTTACCAAGAGATGCTAGTAACACTTAATTAATTCATAAGAAGTGATATTAAGGTTTTCACCGATCCAAAAAGTAAAAACATAATATCTTGAATTTTCGGGTGAATTAATAGAGAAAACAATTTATTGTAAAGAGGTGTTGTGTCTTAGCAAAAGGAGGGACACAACGTATGTCTTATGCTCATGAGATAATTATTAAAGGAGAATAAAAATCTAAATAATTCTTTTTTTATTTTAATCTTAAACTATGCCTAGAACGATTATTTTTCAAATTTGGTCATAGTTTAGGCGGTCTTGAATTTTATGATCTCTGATTGACTTGAAATTTGATAGTTCCATCGAAAATCGTTTAGATGGATTTTAGGTCGTTTGTCAGATTTAAATTTGATTTGTATATGATAAGGTCATTCTTATATTTATCTTGAATTTCACGCGTTTATTTAACATGAATTGATATGTGATAAGAATGTAGGTCATATTGTTTTAATTCCCAAAGATGATTAAATCACTTGAATTTGAATTTGGTCATAACTTTGAAAATAAAGATTCTTTATAGGCTCCAATTGACCTGAAATTTGGTAAGTTCATTGATAACGACCTAGTAAGAAGTACTCATTGCTATGTGGTTATGTCTTTTTTTGAGGTCGTTAAAATAATTTTAAAGTAGTTTTTTGGAATTAAAATGTGATTTAGTATGAATGACATCTTTTATATCGATTTTATTTATGTTATAAGTGGTACATGATTACACGTGATGAGTTAACATGAGTTGATATATGATAAAGATGCAAATCTGATTATTTTTCTTAAATCATTTGAATCTGAATTTGATCATAGCTTTGGAGATAAATATTATTTTTGAACTCTGATTGATCTGAAATTTGGTAGGTTCATCAGAAACGATCAAATTAAAAATACTCATTGTTATGAAGTGATTTGGCAATTTGAGGTCGTTTAGATAATGTTTTTAGATATTTCATCTTGAAAATTAATTTTAATGAAAATTACTCAACTATTATATAGTGGTGATAGAGATTGTTCTCTATGGCATTCATGACTAAATTTTAGTGAAGTATTAAGTTCATGTGTTGGCTTAGACCTTCCTCCATATCAGATGAAATTAATACAAGTCATTAAAATTTAATCTCTAGTTTTGATTATCTGTATTGACCCTCCTAAATTGAGTAATATTTGATTGGATCAATGGATCTAGGGATAATGATATTCACTTGACTCAAATTAACATATACTCTCCATCTGAGTTAGCTTTTGTTCTAAATTTGTTGAAGTGAATATCAGACACCACATATGTATGTTGCATGAGTAGTCATTTTTTCATCAAAATTTATTGTTTAAGATGCATGGATATCTATGAGGTGTGTTTTGGATTTTTTTTTTATTCAATGCATTCATAAACATGTTGATTTTTGAAAAATAGTATTCAGATAAAGTAAATAGTTTTTAAAATTTTGTTCTTTGTTCTTGATTTGTGTATCTATTTCACAAATGATGACATGTGTCATGCAATAAGAATTATTGAACTGAAAAATTTTAAATTCTATTTTGACAATATAACGTTTTCAACCAAATTGATCATAGTTTGGGAATTCGAAAAAAAAAAAACTCCGATTGATCTGAAATTTGGTAGATTCATAAGAACGACCTAATAAGAAATTAATTTTTTTTGGATCGTTATATGAGTTTTTGGTCATATTTGATTAAATAGTAGTGAAGTATTAGTTTTATGTGCTAGCTTAGACCTTTCTCCCCATCGGATGAAATTGATACAAGTCACTATGTATTTAATCGTCTAGTTTTGATAATATGTATTAACTCTCCTAAACTGAGTAATATAGATTGGATCAATGTAACTCGAGGATTTTCACTTGGCTTAAACTAACAGTAGACTCTCTATCTGAGTTAGGTCTGTATAAGTTTATAGAGTGAATAATCGGTCATTGTGCATGTGTATTGCATGAGTAGTTCTCCAATCCCATCGATTGGCTATTAATTTGAGATGCATGGATATATATATATATATATATGTATAAATGAGCCCTGATTTTTTTTATTTAGGATTATTCAAAATATTATGATCTATTTAATGTATTATATCTCAAAATTCTCAATAGACTTTACGCACCCACTTAGTACTACTTAAGCTTTTTTTTTGGTAGAGATAAGATATTAATTCAAAGAATGCATCGCATGTACCTTATGTTAGAAGGAATTATTTTCAATTTCTAACTAGATAAGAGATGAGTATTTAATATATTTGTTTGTAACTCTCCTATCATTGAGTTTGATGAATATTTTATTTCTTGTGGTGTATTGATGCGTGATTCTTTTATTAGTATTTTCTCTCATGAATTGAATTATATTAATCTGTCTCATAAGGGAAAATATCTTTTAAATTGAATGAAACTTATTTGTACATTTGTGTCTAAGTCATTTATTCTGAATAGAATTTCGAGGTTGGTTAATGAATGGACATAATGGTTCATTGAAAGTGAAGTCACTACCAACATGTGAGTCTTGTTTAGAAGGAAAAATGACTAAGACACCTTTCCTCTTAAAAAGGAAAATGAGGTAGTGATAAGTTATAATTATTCTATTTTGATTTGTGTAATAAAAGAGCATTTGGGCAAGAGGTGAATTTGAGTATTCTAAGTTTTCAAGAAGATTACTCATGATATATATATATATATATATATATATATATATATATATATATATATATATATATATATATATATATTTGATGTTTTGTATGTCTATATGTCTTGATAAACTCAAAATATTTAAGACACATGAAAATATCATCATGAAAAATATATAAAGTCACTGCAATTTGATTGTAGTGACGTAAACCTCTCTGCAGAGCCCATAAGTCACTTATCTTATAGAATAATTACATTTCAATTGTCTACACCAGACACTCTATAATAGATTGGTGTAGAAGAGAAAAGAAGTAGACTCTTATGAAGATGTAAGATTAATAATTGACTTATTATTAGTTATTTTATTTCTTTTGGATATGTTTTAATAACTACATATCGCATTCTGAATTCAATTTCTTTCAAATCAGTACCTTGAATAAATATAAAACTAGTTGAATTTGACGTAAGTCTAATCTGTGACATGTTCATATATAAGATTGTTCAACACATGTGTTGAGTATGAGAATAATAAAATTGGAATTAAGAACGGAATGTGTGTGTTAGTTGGATATCCTAAAGACTGAAAGAAGGTTTATTATAGTGTCCTAAAGAAAATAAGGCAATTGTTAACACAACTATCTGATTTCTAGAAAAGGATCATTTAGTAAACCATGTTCCTAGAAGTAAACTAGTTTTACAGGAATTGAACAAAGAAATAACAAATAAGTCAATTGTAAATTTAGACGCTCAAAAACATCTAATCGGTATGTCAGAAATGACGTTCCATTGCATTTAAGTAGTGGGAGAAACGTTACTAGATATAAGAAAACTACTACCTCAAGTAGTGAAAGTGATGTTGAGCAAATTAAAGAACACTACATGAAAAAGTTGTTAATATTTCAATATCGAAAGATTTTGAAGAAAATATTAAGACTCAAGATCATGAAAGCGTGATAATAGAGTAGTGCTTAGTCGTAGTGGGAGAATCATAACGAAGATTGATTTGTTTTGTATGCTTGAGAGAACTTTTATGATAGATTTCCTGAAAAGAAGTACACTCTTGGAAGGTTTCATGAGAAGCTCTCTCAAGATCTAGTACAAAATTGATTTGTTATAACGACGCACTACAAAACAAAATTGCATGAGAAAATGACTTGGTAAATTTCTTTTGATAAGAAATAAAGGAATGCCTGTGAAAGTTATGAATGCATAGTTAAGAGTCTAAGTGGGAGATTGTTAGGTTATATACTATTAATTAAGGGTGTACATGACCGAGTTGGTTCGGATTTTTCAAATATCAAACCAAACCATTTCGGTAAAACTTTTAAATTTATAAACCAAACCAAACTAATAAAATTCGGATTTTTTTAGGTTTTTCAACCTCAGGTTGGTTCGAGTTTTTCAAATACCAAACCAAACCATTGTATCGAATTTTTAAATTTATAAATCAAACCAAACTAATAAAGCTCGAACTTTTTCAGATTTTTGGATTTTTTCTGTAAAGTTTACATACAAACATATAATTAACTTGTGTTCCAAATATTTCTTTAGTCCAACCAAAATACAATTATTTAAGGTATTTCTTAAAATAAATAACACAAAATATGATATGAGTACTGATGGCACAAAAATATTCAATAAAAAATAATAATGAAATCATCATATAAAATAAATATTGCAAAGTCATAATGAAAATGATCATAATTTAAAAGCACTAAATCATGCTAAAATAAGTTTAACAAGTATTAGTTACATTACTAAATATTTAAGGAAAATTAAAATTAGACTATGTATTTTAATTGTCTAAAACAATGTGAAACTAAAGAACAAATATTCAATATTATTGTCATTCTTAGTGTTGAATTGATTTTCTTTTTGCATTAATATTAATTTGATTTTGATTTAAGTTTTATTATAATTATCAACAATATGAACTATAATTTTTATTAGACCATTCCGAATTCTAAGTTTTGAACTTGAAATAATATATTAAAAGATAAAAAGTATGAAATAGGATAAGAAATATTTTAAAATGATATCAAAGTAAATATTTTTATGTATAAAATAAAATTTTAAAATTACATATATAATGTCGGGTTGATTTTTTTTGGTTAAAACCAAACCAACCCAAATATAGTCGAGTTTTTTTTCCAATACCAAATCAAGTCAAACCAAACCACTAGTTGGGTTTTTTTTCGGTTTGACTCGATTTACGATTTGGTTCGGTTTTCGGTTCGATTTTGTACACCCCTACTATTAATCATGTGTTTAGACATAGTATTCTAATAATTTTCAAGATTAAATATCTAAGTGTGAAATTGTTAGGGTATATACTATATATTAACCATGCATTTAGATATAGTACATTATAACAATTGTGATGGTTAAAAGTCTAAGTGGGAGATTGTTGGGATATATACTATTAACCATACGTTAAGATATAATATTTATTATAGAATAAATATTTGCTCAGTTTTAATAGATCATATATTCATTTATGGTGTCTATTTACTTACATAGCAGATGATTTAGTGTGTAGAGTTTTAGCTTATACACAGAGGATTAAATCATCGGTTCTTATAAGTATAAAGTTTTTTGTTCACAATCTAGGATGGAAATTGGACATGCCATTGATACGATTGTAGTACAAAATTATATGTAATTTATCTTGATTGTGGGAACGGTATAGTTTCAACTTCTTGTGCTAGTGCATTTTGTATATATTGAACGAGACCGAGTAGAGATAGTTGTTTTAGACTGGAAGACAATAAAATATTCTCTAAACTATTAAATGTACTTATATTCTTAATTATGATATAACTATTATGATCTGTATACATTAATTATCGTTTTGATTTATTAAAAGGTGAGATTCTGAGATGGGTCAATATGCATGGTAGATTGAATGATAATAATATATATTGGTGAAATAATAAGTTAGTTGATGAAATCCATGTCTCGTTATAGAGATTGATTGATATGGTTTTTTGAGAAACTTATAAGTTTTCATCATGTCAAACCTTGCAAGTAGATTTATGAATCCGACATATGAAATAAGTTAAGTAGTGCTCTAAAGGAAATTAATCATTAAATTAAAGCCGTCAGTAATTTAATTTATTGATCAGTATCTGTAATCTTACCATGGAGAATTATGTAAGTGTTTAATGGGAAATTTTGAAATATAAATAGAGGAGTGCAATTAAGAATTTCTAGTGGAATGATTTGTAATTTATTATGGTAAGAATAAATTCAAATTAATTATTTGGAATTATTTCAACAATAAGAAGCCTCAGTAATTAATTATGTGGTCCCTACATTGCCCATATTTAACTAGAACTCAGAATCCTATTTCTAAAGGGAAAAGGGGAGACAAGCGTGTTTTTTCATATAAAAAGAAAACAGGCGTGTATTTTTTCTAGTTAAAGAAAATAGACTAGTTTTTGTTCTCCTCTTTGGATTGGGAAGAAATCTCTTTAATTAGAGATTCTTCTAACCCTAGAAAGATTGATTAGTTTTCTATTCATACTTGCCCACCCATGTATTGAGAGAGTTCGGATGTGAACTTGGGATCACTGTAGAAGACCATAGTTGCTTTTTATCTTGTGGATTCACTTGAATGTTTGTGTAACTCGGGGATTCGCTTGAATGTCTGTCTAACTTGAGGGATTCACTTGAAGGTATCTGCTCACGCTTCAAGAAGTAATTCTTGAATTAAATTTCAGTAAGTTTGTGTGTTCTAGCATATTATATGTGTTCTAGCATTAATGTATTGATTATCTATTATTCATGTAAGAAGTAAAATTCTAGTATGCTTCCGCGGTGCATATAGTTTTCCAACAAGAGATACATTTGATTTGTATATCTGTTTGATAATTGTATCACAAATACAATTGATTTGTATCAATAAATACAATTGTATCAAAGACTATTATATTCAATTTGTTGATGCAAATCAATTATATCATATACATTAACAAATACAATTTGTCTCGACGGATACAATTATATCAACAACTAACCAAAATCAATTTGCATTTTGTCATGACTTCCCGACTTCATCAGACTACCAAAAATACTCACAAGTAACCAATTCAAAATTGAAATTTCTCTTAAGAAGAGTGAGAACATATAGAAAATGTGTGCGCAGAACTAAAATGTCTTTATTATTACTTAGAAAAGAAAAAAAAAACACAAAATTACGTCTCATATTATATATATATTATATTATATAACATAATGTCAAGTGTTTATTTAATTAAAGCACAAACTCATATATTTCTAATTTATATTATCAATTTGGCTTGTTGACATGGTGATCATCAATAGATTTTGTCATATCAATGAAAAATTGAAGTAAATTTGTTAGCTCAGAGACATTCTCATTTGGCCTTTCATATTCCATAGTCCAACTGACTAAATCCTTTTCACCTTCTTCATCAACATGGAGACTTACCTTCCAATTCTCATATTCATTCACTATATCTCCTTCAAATTCCTTGAATGTGATTATCTTTTTCTCTTCATCTATAGCTTCAATTATCTGCTTCGAAAACTTCTCTTTCCCATCTGGATTATACAAAATTTCGTTACGTACATCAAACTCATAAATAGTAGTAAATTAATACGATTGTCATTTTAAATTAGTAACACAATGACGAGGCAAGCTATACACTTGTAGTAAATTAAACGGACGGTCTGCTAGAGTTTTTTATGGACTTGCTCATATATTGTAAAGAAATAATTGTATGAAGTTTGTTGCTATCGTTAAAAGATTGATCTATATTAATAGTGATCTTCTAAGGTTTTTAACATTCTTAAAAATTATACACGATAGATCTTAATAAAGAGACGATAGTGTTTGTAAGTTTGATCCCGGCCCAACACGGTCATCATCCTTGCTTAATTGAGTATAGGCTAACGAATGAAACACCTTAAATTTGTTAGTAAATTTTTGAACAAATAAAAATTCTTAATAATTTTGATAAAATTGGGCTTACCATGGGTATACTTCCAACAAATTTTGGAGCCAACAGTTCCAAAGTCTCCTTCAAGACACTCACAACCTTGTACATGGACAGGGCACATGGTGGAGACATGGTGTGGTTTGTGCCTAAAGGCATCATGAAACACATCATTCTTAGCCTTCACTTCTATTTGGGCACACAGTTTGGACTTTAGACCCATGTGTGTGGAACTATAAAATGATCTAGGGATCAAGAGTATTACTTACTAGGGAAAATATAGTGGAGTACAAGAAGAGCTACATCATTCTAAGCTATTTATAGAGTTGAGTTACCATTATTTTAATGGCAAAGATAAGATCCACCTTTGGCAACCTACTTTCTTATTAATATTGTAATAAACTAGTAAGGGGAAATTCATGTGGGGTACAGATTCAATATTTATTTATAATTTTTTAAAGTAAATTAATTTTTTTGATTTAAAATAAGTTATATATATTCGTGTCGTAGTAAATTATCTCATTACGTGTACAATAAATTCTTGATAACATTATTAATATTGATAAATTTTAAATTGTGTTATTTCAATGGTTAAAATTTTTTGTTCTATAATAAATTATATACATTTGCGTCATTGTATATTATCTCATTATTTTTTTATCGAAAACCTAATGTGAGGAGGCTCATTGGGATAACCATAATTGAAGTATTATTCTTGTTTTCTTACTCTAAGAAGTTGCAAAAATTCACACAAATATCAGTGACAATCAAAATAATAAAGTTATAATCTTTTTTAAAAATTAAAAACACCCCATAATTATACCATAATTATTTAATTTTTCTTAAAAAGAAAAAACTTTTTTTAGAGAAATAAAAAAAAAATTGAGGCACATGAAGCAGACACGGCGACGAAAACGCATCTTGCTTCACCTCAACTCCCTCTTATTAATTTGTTAGGCATAGTTTTTACTCTTGTTTTTCGCGTCCGTTAATTTTATTTTTTATATATATAATAAATACGACTTACGAGGTGTAGTTATTACTTTATTTCTACTTCTTATATTTAGAAGATGACCATTGTTAAAAAGAATAATTTCTTTAATGCTAAAGGATATAATTAAAATAATTATTAACTTTAATTTTTAATTTTTAATTACTAAAGTGATAATTATTTTGAGATAATTTTTTTTAATGTTAAAAAGATAATTAAAAAGAGACGGAGGAAGTACATAACTCTTGAATGACATGTCCACTTGAGTTGTGTGCTTTCAAGCTAAAGATGGACCCCACTCCAAAAATGAAGCTTTCTCTGTTTTAATTTTTTTAATTTGTTATATATTTTTTAAAAAAACACATTCAAAGTGTTACAAATCACAATAATTAACAATTTAAAACATTCTGTTATGTATTTAAAAATTACGTAAAATATACTATAAATCATAATAATTAACAACTTAAAATATTTTAATATCTAATAATAGGCCACATGCACACAATTCTTAACAGTACGTTATATATTTAAAAATTACGTTAAAATTACAACAAATCACAATAATTAACAACATAAAATATTCTATTATATATTTAAAAAATACATAAAAAGTACTATAAATAATAATAATAATAATAATAATAATAATAATAATAATAATAATAATAATAGTAATAATAATAATAATAATAATAATAATAATAATAATAAGCAACTTAAAATAATTTTTAAAAAAATATATAATTTTAAATGCTATTAGTGCAATAAAAATTGAAATAGATAAAAGTGACATATAATATTTAAAAATTACATAAAAGATACTATTAGTTAATCACAATAATTAACAATTGAAAATATTTAAATATTATATAAGAATTTCAGTTGTGCTACATAAATTGTAATAGAAGAAATAGCATATATTATTAAAAATAACGTAAAAAATATTATGAATCACAAAAAATAATAATTTAAAATATTTTTTAAAAATACTTATATAAAAATTAATTGACTCTCCAAATTTTATTTATGTTACATAAATTGAAATAAATAAAATAACATATATTAAATTCGGAGTATATGGGGATGAATTCCATATATGGAAATTTGTGCCCCAGCTCCTACCTACCAATGGAAATTTGTGCCCCAGCTCCCACCTACCAACTAATACAAGAAGTAAGTCTCATAATTCACCTCCTATGATTGATTTATCAACCACTTATATAGAGATGGTAACTGGTGACCTCTTCAGTCTCCTCTGAACCCTATTCTTTTTTACTAACATATCATTTTTTGTTGGTTTTTAGCATATTAATATTAATAAAAATATTCATCATATGCATTGTCTTAGATGAACATTTTACTTAAAATATTTGTCCATATTACTTGATCATAATAAAAATACGCATTATATACGTGTATTACACTCTCTTTTTTGAAACAAATTTCATCACATGAATTATCACGTGGAAAACAATTCATCGTGGAGGTACGGATAGTGGATGGTGGGTTGTTGTTTAGTTTCAAGAAGGGTTGAAATGAAGAAGAAATTTGAGAAGATATTACATTAGTTTAAAAATTAGTTGGAGAGGAAATGAGAAAAATATATATTCATTTTTATTCCTTTTCATATATGGGAAATTGAAGTTTATAAAGTGAATGTTTAAGGAGAAGTGTAGATTTTTTCTATTGAAGATTTTAGATACAATTTTGGTTAACTTTCATTATTATATTGATTGTGATCCAAAAACACTCCGGGTGTTCGATGATTTTTTTTTCTTTTATACTTAGTAATTTTATGTAATATGAATTATTAAAAGTAAGCCAAATAAGTATTATCATGTGGTACTCCCTGTCCAACAATAGTTGTCCACTATTGATTTTACACTTCAGAAACTATAAATTGAAGAGTAATTTTACTATATCACCCTTTAAATATAATAAACTCCCTCCGTTCCTTTTTATATGTCACCTTTTTAGATTTCACTTGCATTAAAAAAAATTAAGAAAGTTTACAATTCTACACTTATTTAATGTTTTTTTGAAGTCAACTTTTCAATAAATGATAAATAAATTGATCTTTTATTTTTTAATTTGTTTGTTGATATTTCTTTTTCAAAATCAGATTTTATAGAGTAATGCAATGGTGAGAGTAATTAATCAATGTATGAAGTAATGACAATGAACATTAATTACTTATTAATTTTTCTAGGTTGGACAAATATCTATTTTCAAGACTAATTAGCTATCAAGGTATAATAAGAAGAATATTGTAATTTATGCATTGATTTTATGAAATGACAAGTGTAATGAACCAACTATTTATAATAAGGATGATATATAAAAAGGAATGGAGAGAGTACAATGTCATGAAAATGTAATAAAGAAAATATAATTAATAATAAGGGTAAATTATGAACTAAGAGTAAATTATCCATTGATTTCATAAAGTGAACAAGTAATGTTGGACATTCCCAATTATAGTGGACAACTATTATTGGATGGAGGGAGTATTTTTTTTGCACGTGACGAGTTTTTTTTTAAAAAAAGATAGTGTAATTACTTCAGGCGTGTTTCTCAAATTTATGAATGATAATTTAGGGTATGAAACTCGGGAAAAGGTACAAGTACCTTCCTAGACTATTACCAAAATTTCAGAGACACACCTTAACTAAACTAAGGTTCTATTACCCCCCTAACCCATTTTTTGTGTAATTTTGTACACTTTTTTGGCTTACGTGGCATCCAAATATCTCCCACACGCTTAAATTGCGTGGAGTCACAGAGTGTGCCACATAAGCCAAAAGGTGTACATAATTATATAAAAAATGAGTTTAGAGGGGTAATAGGACCTTAGTTAAGTTAAGGTGTGTCTCTGAAATTTTGGTCATAGTCTAAGGGGGTACTTATGCATTATCCTTATGAAACTCAAAAAAGGGATGATTTAGGTGTACTATTGACTATTCGCTTTTAAAAACACGTGTAAGCATAAAAACAAAAAAATGAACGAAAATTCATGTCAGTCAACATTGAGATATGTTTCTCAAACTAATGAATGATATTTAGGTGTTTCTCACATTCTCAATAATTGACATATGAAACTCAAAAAAATATAATAATTTAAGTGTATTTTTAACACTTTTAACTTTACTAATTATGATTAGAAAGATAGATGTAGTTTTTTGTTTTCAGTTTTTCCTCACATGATTGATAATTTTTCAATGTGTGATATTAGTGATTCTAAATGCTCAGCATATTGAAAAATTATTAATGAGTGGATTTTGCATAGCTCATAATCAGATGTCAAAGCCATGTACAAAGAAATAGAATGGATGGATACTGTCAAATTTTCATCTTGGAAAAAGTTGCAAGAAGTGATGGACATATGCAAAGAATGGCTGGTAGAAGCAGAAGAGGATCCAATAGGGACTAGAAATCTATGTTGGTTGAACTCTCCAAAATTGTTGCTGCACCTGTATCAGCTTCTCCAAAATGCACTATACTACTTTCGGAGTATACAACACACACTAGATTACATTTTTGAAGAGTCTAAACAACATAGCTAGAAATGCAAATGAAATTCCAATGTTATGCTTAATGTACACATGACTAGAATGGGCGGATCTAGAGGATAGCGAGAGGGTTCACTCGACCCCCCTTGGCAAAAAAATACATGATATATATAAAACATTTTTTTACAAGTATATATATAGATTTTGAACCTCCAAAATATAAGATTAAAGGTTGATTAAGTGGTTGAAGGGCTTCAAAATTCATCATGTGTCGAACCCTCCTTAATGAAAATCCTAAATCCGCCAACAATACTGGAGGTGAAGAAAAAGATGCTAGCTGAATTCTGGCCATGTATATTTCATCTTCATGCTTCTCATAAATGAGGACTAAATTCACATGCATTTGAAACAAGAAAAATGAATGAAGGTTTTACTCCTTTAAGCTAAGCCGTGCATTTTGCACTTTCACAGATAGCTTTAGTTTCTCCTCCTCCATGTCTTTCAAAACTGCTAATAGATTGGCACGATAAACTTCCGATTGTTGATTTACACACTCTAACTCGGCAGTCAATTCACGGATCTTTTGTTCCTTCTCTTCCTGCCAAAAGAAAGAAACAGAGGTTTGTAAGTCCACTACAGTAGAAGTCTAAAACTACCACCATAATCCCAACAAAAATCTCTTGCAGTAAGGTTTCATTGAGAACTGACACTGTCCATCTAAGTATTTTGTCCATATCAGATATGATCGAATTTAGCATTTTTTTATCAAGTGAAACACTTTTTAAGTCATAAGGGTAAAGATGAACTCGAAGAAAGCAATAACTGAAGAAGATAGGTAACCTTTAATGCATAGCATGAACTCGAATTTCTAATAACAATCATCTTTATTATTTTGCTTTCTAGATCCTAGATTGCAGAATTTCCATTGCCACAGTTTTCAAGAAGGCACTTTCAGTTCCTTATTTCTTCCGTATTTGGGAGTTGCATCCCCGATTGAGAGGATTATTAATTTCCTCACCGATCTGGGCTAAGTATATGGTTTCTCCCAGAATTCTTCACCCATCTTGGTGGAAATTCATCTTAATTCTCCTTAATACTGGATGCAACCAAATACTGAAGAAAGACATAATAGAGGAGGCGACTACAAAAAGTACAGCGTTTTTACGCTAACAAGTGATCCTTCCCAGTTGTTCAATATGGCGTTTCTCACAACCATAGATTCAGAAAAGATGATGAAAGGAAGGTTTATTGACAGCATCACATAGTATTTATTGGCCAACTCGAAACACCATAGCCAAATGATAGAACTTAGGGGAAAATGTTCTGGCTCATAATACCAATATCAATCTGACCATCAATGGACTATCATAATGTCCAGAGCTATCATTAAATTCAAACGAATTTTATATGGTATATAGATGGTTGACACTTGACAAGAAGAACTCGACCTCATGACCCATGCAATATACAAAATACTATTCCCTTTTCCCAGTTTAATTCTCAGATCTCACAATCCACTTTTGGTTGTCTTATAATAGCATTCACTTTCCTTAAAGAGAAGAAAAGTTCCTCAAAAAGGGACCATTGCATCCACTTCTGCATTGAAGGTGATGTAAACTATTCTGAAGGTAAGCTTCTCTCACCTTCTGACTCACTCCTATTTAAACAGTACGAAAACTTGAACTCTCACTTTAATAACTGTGCCCTTCAACATATCAACCAACCTAAGTTGCACGAACTCTTCACTTTCGGTGCCGACTAGCATCGACACATCATGAGTGTGGGTGTGGGATCTATACCGAATATGGTCAGTCAATTTCGAGTACTTTGACCAAAATCAATTGAGAAATTCGAGATAGATACAAAAATTTCTTAAATCAAAACACAAGCTAGGGTGAAATCATAATTTAGGCATAGTTTTTTATAAGTAAAAGATATTTGCATTAAAAGTCCACAACCAGAAGGTGTTTTAAAGATATTTACCGGCCAACATCACTTTTGAATGTGCAGTGAACTCAATAAATCTATATTGCACCAAAAAATAGTAAGGAGATGCATTTGTACTTGATACTAATTACGGATTCAAATTTTCTCTAAAGAATCTGTGAATTTCATTCCTTCCAACACCCGGACCCGAGTCCAAGCAACTTAGCAATCAACTACACCTTAATCCCAAATTGGGGAAGGAGATATGAATCCTCTATCAATTCTCCTTCATTCGGCCCACTTCATTCAAATACGTATAAGTAATTTGTCATAAACTATGGGCTCTAGAAAGCTGGAATTCTCTAAACTTCCGCTTTCCCCAACCTAGACCTAATGCAAGTGTACCAATAACAATTCACACTTAATCCCAGCCAGTTGGTATCACCAATATGGATCATTTATTCTTAGCTATGTCTGCATTGACTCGAGCGACTGTAGGCCTATGAGACAACTGATTCTTGTCATTAAGATTTAGTAACGTGCCCCTTTTAGTGCATTTGGAGGTTTATGTTGGAGTTTGAACCAAACATGTTCGAACCATCTCAGTTGACCTTTTCTCAATTCATTCCTATCTGATACTTGCAACTTTGTCTGACGTGATAATTCTAATTTGTCAGTCTTATATGACAAGTCCTGCACTCATCTTTGATATCTATTTTCATCAGTCACTCTTTTTTTCGGCCAGTTTGTTATTCTAAATGTCTGATTGACCTTCGACCGCTCTAACTTGGGAATAGGATATAATTAATATAACAGTGGATACAAGCTGGGATGGAGTAAATGACTACATAGGAAGTTAAAATTAAAATCCAACAGCCTACAGGGATGATAAAGGTGAGTACGAAAAATTTCAAGCAAAAGAGCTAACTACAATGTAATTCTTTCAATTTACAAATAGATGTCATTCTGATACTATCTATCAGCAGCTTAGGTTATTGGGACTTTTCTGATAGCTTTTGTGTTGGTCTTCTTTGAATAAAAAAGTCCTAAATATTCGGTACCTGAATAAAATTCCAACACATCCTTCAAGATTAATGCCTAAATGTGAATCATAGTTGAAAAGCGATGCACTCCCTTAGTTAAAAAAATGTGTTCTATACCCAGATTTTGAACATCTAAACCAAAAATTGCCATTCTAAACATAAAATAGCAGGTTCACTAACTGATTTTTTATCCTGATAATAATGCTATCTAGTAACAATAGGAAGTCTTTTTTTTTCCAGGAGTTACAATAGAAAGGCCTTTTGGAGTCGAGAGACTCTCCTACTCTAGAGGATAGTCTACACTTTGACAACATTGTTGAAAATAGGAATATCTTGGATTCTGAATTGATATAACGAGCTGGTTTGCATATGGACCTTGAGTCTATAAAGAAGTCATCGAGACAAAGGGGGACAACAATCTCTCATGTCTTCATGAGAGATAGTCAGAAAACTCTATAAGGATTTGGTTGAAGCAGAGGGACAACAATACTTATTTTTTTTTTTAAAAAGGGTAAATGCCCACCATAGAAGCAATCACATAGCCTCTCTCAATCTTAATGTATTTATTATCACAGATTAAGAATCCATTAACAATGAGATCAATGTCTTATGAGGAGTCATCCGGTTATCTCTTATAAAGACAATTCAGCTTTGATGCAACCATTCTTGGAAGAAGAAATTTTAGTGAACTAACGAGTGAGGGGTACAAAGACCCTAGGCCAGACGGGCTTACTATGTGCTTCTAGCAAAAATGTTGGAGTAGAATTTGTCAGGATTTTCTAAATGCCATGAACTACTTCCATCATCAGGAACATTTTCTCAAGAGCTTTAATGTTACTTTTGTTACTCTCTTACCTAAAATGGATGGCATCAATCAAGGAGGTATGAGACTTTAGGCCTATCAGTCTTGTAGGCAGTTCCTATAAAATTCCCTCCAAAGTGTTAGCGGGTTATCATTCAAAATTGGAGATGGGGTTAAAACTGATTTTTGGAATGAGATTTGGATAGGGGATAAGGACTTGAAAACCTTATTCCCAGATCTATTTATTTTAAGTCTACAACAAATGGCTATAGTGGCACAGGTATGGTCTCAAGGGTGGGGCCTGATTTTCAGAAGGGCTCTAAATGAATGGGAGATTAGTAGAGTAGCTGGGCTGTTGCAGGTGCTGAATCCATTCCCAGGTGTCACAAAAGGACCTGATAGCCCAATATGGAAGCTGCACAACAAAGGGAGTTTCACAGTGAAATCCTGCTACTGGAATATGAATCACAACCGGGGAATGAGAATGGAGTGGCCATGGAAGCTAATCTGGAAGATTAAAATTCCACTAAAGGTGTCATGTTTCTCATGGCTGGTGATCAAAGCATGTTTAACCCACGAAAGGTTACAGAGAAGAGGTATACAGTTTTGCTCAAGGTGTTATATGTGTGATAAAGAGGCAGAGATTAACAACCACTTATTCCTACACTGCAAAACAACTGTAAATCTGTGGCACATGTTCTTATGTATACTTGGAGTTAGCTGGGTAATGCCAGAAACTTCTTTAGACATGATGAAACACTGGGAAGGAATGAGCAGAAGAAGAGGATCAAAAGAGGACTGGTGGAAATATATTCCAGCTTGCATCTGGTGGACACTTTGGAAGGAAAGGAATGAAAGATCCCATGACGAGCAAGCTAGCAGCATTCAGAAGATCAAGATGAAGAGGTGTATTTTTGGTGTAAACAGGATATGGTGGGGGAGGTAGTAAGTCTAGTTGACTTCATAGGACAATTGTAAAGCTCTTTTTTTGGGTTTTTGGTTTCAAGATGCCCTATAGGGTTGTAAATCCCACCTCATCAGTTGTTACTTGATGAGTTTTTCTGGTGTGAATACATAGTTACCTTTTCCAAAAAAAAAAAAGTGTTAGCGGGTAGGCTTAAGAAGGTGATGAGGAACCTTCTCATAAGCTTTCTCAATATCGTGCTTGCACATCAACCAAGGGGCTCCTCCTCTAATTCCAGAATCAATGCACTCGCTAGCTAGAAGAGAAACATCCATGATTTGCCTTTCCTTGATGAAGGACATTTGGTGTTTGTTTACTAGCTTATTGATCACCCTCTTCAACCTCTCTGCCAAGACTCTAGCTATGATCCTGATATCCCTTAGCTCATTTGCTCCTACCTTCTTTGGGATTAAGGCTACAAAAGTGGCATTAAAGTTCTTCTCAAACCTTTGTTGAGTATGGAAATTGTGAAAGGTCTGCATCAGATCTTCTTTGATAGTTTCCCAGAAAGCATGGAACAAGGCCATTGTATAACCATCTGGTCTAGGTGCTTTATCTACAGCACACAGTTTTATTCCTTCCAGAATTTCTTTCTCCTCAAAATCTCTTAACAGCCATGTTTGCTCCTCTACTGTGATTGTTTGAACCTCCATGATGTTTAAAACTTGTCTCCAGTTTTTTGTCTCTTTGTACAGAGTCTGATAGAATCCACCACCGTATTTTCTTCACATATGATGTAGTGATTCTATTTTTTTTTTTTTTGATAAGGTAAAGGTTTATTGACCAAGTACCAAGAAGGTACCAAAACCAAAAGTTACAAAGACTACTGGGAATATCCATACAGTCAATTACAACATTTCCCTAGCAGCTCCAAAAACTCCATATATTGATCTATATTACCTAGGAAACTACTTTTATACTGCCAAAACAAATTATGTAAACACTTGTTTTTAACTCTAGAAATATGGTCTTTTTGCCCATCAAAATAAGCTTTATGG
Organism: Solanum bulbocastanum; assembly: GCA_037074985.1. Taxonomy (NCBI): domain Eukaryota; kingdom Viridiplantae; phylum Streptophyta; class Magnoliopsida; order Solanales; family Solanaceae; genus Solanum; species Solanum bulbocastanum. Next base: position 4,972,385 of record CM073603.1, on the reverse strand, counting down.
ATGTAGTGATTCTATGTGATGTCGAGATCTTGCAGACTCTTTTCCTAAGGGTTATCCTGTTGGCTTTTGAAGCTACCTCAAAACTTCACATTTATTTCTCCAGAGTCAACTTTTTTCAGTAAATGGCGTCTCTTATATCTAGCTACTTGCAGTAAACTTTCTTGGATGTTCCATTAGTTATTTGCCTCCTATTTATTTGGGGTTATAGCTCGGCGCTGAATCAACTTCTTCTATTTGGGAAGATAAAAAATTTGTATAACTAGAAAACACAATACTTATCATTGGGTGGGAGATTGGTCCTTATTAATAGTGTGTTGGATGCCTTACCCACCAATACGATGTCTTTGTGTCCTCTTCCCTACAAGTCTCAATGGAACTGGATAAGCAACATAGAGATTTTTAAGGCACAACAAGTATAGAAAAAGCATTCAACCGAAATGGAGCACTACCACTCTTGACAAGAATATGGGTGGTCTAGGTATGAGAGACTTGAAACTCATAATATTACAGTATCAGTTTGAAACTAAAAGCCAATTGGACTGGAATAAGTCAAACGTAGAATGAGCATGGTTGTATAGTAAAAGGTTTGTTTGCAAAGAAATAAAAAGTCATTAGATGGACAAAATTCAGATCATAGAAAGTGAGGAACTCTTAATGAAAACTCACCTTGGATTGACCTGAATCTACTAGATCAGTATCTCCTTCATCCACTACTAGATTGGATCCATTTACTAAGTTGTTCACCAGAGTTTTATCAGCATTTTTCTTCTTTGCAGCAGCAACCTTTTTTGCAGCCTCTTTCAGAGCATTCACCGCAACATTATAATGATGAATAGATTTTGCCCCTTCTTCTACAAATTTAATTGCCTCCTGTCGCAAACTATTTTGACGCATAGTTAAAGATTCTTGAGAATTGCTAGGTAACTCTAAACGATGTTCCTCTACAGTGCTTCCACTGCCAGTCTTGGCATTTATTGTCCAACGTTTCAAAATGTATTGGGAAGGAAGCGTAAGAACATTTTTGGCTCTGAACACAGATAACACATGTCTACAAATTAAACCAGAAAATTCAAACATTAGACAGCTACAGTTAGCTGTCAACTCAAATGTGTTGAACCTAACCGTGTGTGCCTTGTGCTCTTCCCCAAATTTTGCAATATGATATGTTGTGATTGTTCCGGATTCATCAATTTTAGTTGCAGGATTTGCAAGGGTCTCAACCAGCTCCTCTTGAAATTTTATGAAAACCTTCCTAGTATAGAGATTAGCTGCTTGTTTTTCCATAGGCGATGGTGTCTTTAGAACTGGTGTAGTATTAGTAGAGTCAAGATCTGCCTTTAATTCCTTTTCGTGCCAGATTGTAAGAGCCTTTTCATATTGTTTAATCAACAACTGGATAGAGGTAGAAGCATCCACATACCCATTGAAGAAAGTGTTTTTGGCATCATTGTCTTGATCACTTAAAATATCCCCAAAAAACGTCTCTCGCATGAAAACAGGAACCCAGTGACGGCAAGCACTATAAATTGATTGAAGGTATTCATTATCCGTGAGGTAATATCTTTCTAGGAATGACTTCCACTGAGATTCAAATTCCTCGATTGTCTCACTTCCATTAACGCACTTCATAAATTCAGTTTCAAAGGTTGGATGTGTTTGACATACATGAGTCAGCTTCTCCTTGGTTTCTCGAATTATGCTCCATTTACAAAGACGATGGCGTGTTTCTGGCAGAACATGAGCAACAGCCATCTGAATGAGATGATCAGTGTCAGTTGTGATGGAAACAGGTGTCTGTCCAGACATCGCTTGAAGCCAAGTTTGGAGGAGCCAAACAAGTGAGTCTTCAGACTCATTAAAAAGCAAAGCACATCCAAAAAGAACAGGCTGTGCATGATGATTTAAGCCAGTGAAAGTTGCAAAAGGTACTCTATATCCGTTAGCTCGACAGGAAGTATCCAATTTGATACTATCCCCAAAGTAGTGATAGTTCATTCTGGCAGTTGCATCGGCCCAAAAAATGTTTCCATTAGAAGATCCATTTTCACCCTGAACAGCATAGAAAAATGCTGGACTTTCAGCTTGCATTCGCCTCAGATAGTCCAACACATGCTGAACCCCTCCACCAAGGATTCTTTGTCCGCTATTCATTAGTCGTTGCCCAAATTTCCAATGCAGAACACCAAAGTTATGTTTTTTTTTACTTCTTGACAGATGAACAACTTAATCACAATCTGAATTGCAAGAGGTAACATTTCAATGCCAAATATTCTGAATATTTCGATACTAAATTAAAATTCAAAACAAACAAAAAATAAATCATTATTTTTAATAAAAATTGCTAAATCACTTGATATACAATTGGAATAAGAGTTAAATTTTTTCAACCACAAATACTATTACAACATAAGAATATCAAGTTTTCTGTCCTAGCCTTGGTGAACCGAGTTACCTGATACCTATTACTGGTGGGAGCCCGTAGAATTAGTCAGCCAGACACCACGGTCATCAAAAAATCACTCATTTTGCTACTGACATTACTTATTAAGTTTCCTGATATGCTAAAGTTAACTGAAAGAACAGTATTGAGGATATTTGAAGATACCAAATCAAAAGCAAACATTGTAAGAACAATTGAAAAAGGGATTTTTTTTTTCCAAACAAAGCTCCAATTTACAAATACAAAAGCACATCTTTTTCATTTGGGGAAAGTATTAGGGTTTACCGGTAACAGATTGTCCACAAAATTGCAGTCGTCTCAACGATTGCTGTCCTCCCTATGCCATCAACGCTTCTTCTTAATTAGTTACATCACTACATGAGCTCTGCTAGAACAGCGGCTCCATTTATGTTGCACTCATATTCCTCAATCCCCCTTCGCGTGTCACTTTTGGTTCTGGAGTGTCAAACAATTTAAACTAGCAATTTACCCACGACATAAACTTATAAATTACATAAAAAATACTATAAATCACAATAATTAACAATTCAAAATACATAAGAGATATATGAAAAACTTAATGCTAAAGATAAATTTGTTTGAAATTTGAAAAACTACCTAAATTGAGATAGAGCGAGTATGACTTTCATAATCATTTTAATGTCTTAATTATTTTATTTATAATTTTTTTTATGTCATTTCAAATCATATTTTATTTTCTTATATCTCAATTTATGGTAGTGTTATATTTTTCAAAAAATATTTAAATATAAATGTGTGAACGCACACTTAAGGCCCGTTTGGTCATGCGATATGAAATTTTTGTGTTGTATATTTTTTCATAAACATAAGAATTTCATCAGTTGTAAAATTATTAAAATAGCCCCAATTGTTTATTTAATCTTATCAAATAAACAAAAATTTATAAAATTGCATAATAAATTATTATAAAATTATTTGTTCTCCACTCAATTAACTTTTTCATCTAATTTTAATTAATCAAACTTTAATTCAATAAATATTGAACATACATTGTAGTGTACTAGTATTTAATATAATCCTCCAACATAGTATGAACAATCTTCTCACGTTGAACTTGCATTTATCGGTCATATGACCAAAAAGACAAACCAACATTGTTACTTTGAGTCATTTGTTGGCCAATATCATTCACAACTATATTTTCATGCTCATACACCATAAATATTTCATCACTCCTTTGGTATTCTCGCAAATAATTATGTAACACTGTAAAAGTTATGACAATTTTCACTTGTGTGTCAATATCATATGGTTCATGCCTTATTTCACTTGTGTGAAATTACACATTTTCAGTGCATTAATTTAGTGCTAAAATCAAACATATTGAAAGTAGTGATTATCAAACATACATCACCAATTTTTTCCTTTTCATATTAAATTGTTTTAAACATTTTCATTTGTAGTCGAAAGAGAAGTTTTTTTAATTATGAGAAACCAAAAAAGTATTACTCCATCCGTTCTTATTTATATTCGCCAAATCGGTTCCTACTTTATTATTTATATTCACCAAATTTAAAGCAATAATAAATTTTATGTTGGTGAGAATAATAAATTTTAAAAAGTAATGATGTGATTATTAATTTTATTTACATATGAAATAAATGGTTTTAGTAGATATAAATGTGGGGTTTTAACAAAATATAAACTTGTGGGTTAACATTTGTATCTAAAAAATCTCAAATCATGATATGGAATTCCAAATCATGATTTTTGGAGAATATGATATTTCATCTCATGATATGAAATCATGAGATGGATCAATCGTGAAATCGCATGCCCAAACGCTGATTTCATTTCACGATTTCATGTCGTGATATGATATCGCATGACCAAACGCCTACTTAAAGTATCATATAATGTCGTGCGATGGTGATTGTGTGCACCTCTCTAAGTGATGCTAGATCTTTTAATCTTTTATTTATCTTCTTCTATTTTCCTTTCTAAAATTGGGTAACGCCTCTTTAAGTGGTTTGGATAGATAAAAAATAATTTTGGACCTTAATTTTAAATTTTTAATGGGTTTCAGTGATAAGAATCTAAATATTATACCAATCAAATTTATATCTTAGATTCACCTTTTTATAATAGTGCACCATCATCTCAAAATTCTGAATACGCCTCTGAATTTATGTGGCACTCATATAATTTTGATAGTCAACTAAAAATTTATATATCCTTTAACATCTTATTTATAAAACTTTTTACATAATATTTAAATATGTAACAAATTAAAAAATGTACAAAACATTAAAAAATGTCCTCGATTAGAAAAAAACATGTTAACGGATTAATGCTCACTTCTACCTACAAATAGTAAAGTACTTGGGAATCGTTTGGTAGTGTGTATAAAATAATGCTAATATTTTGAGAAGACAATGGCAGTACATTAAAAAATGTCCTCGATAATTCTTACTTTTTTTAAAAAAAAAAAAAAAAAAACTAAAATTTGACATTCCATTTCTACAGGACACATCAATCTGTATAATTCGGCCTCAGTAGAAGATAAGGATACAAAAAGCAACTTCTTAATTTCCAAAGAAATGGTACAAACCCCAAAAATTGCTTAACATGATTATTTCAGAAAGTCATTAGTTTTGACTTTTCTAATTCTTCCTCTTCCTTTTCTGGTTGTCATCGGTCTATATAATAGGATCAATAAGTATTCTAGAAATAACATCTTTCAAGTTGTTTTTGGAAAAAGTATAAACGTCTTCATCTTTATACGTGAACTCAACTACGCTCGTTAGATTAATTATACACATGAGCAAAATCCTTGGTATAATAGCCCCATTTACTTCGAAGTATTCTTCATTTTTGATCCTTCCAAGAATTTTCTATTATATGCTTCCTCCTTTCTAACACCATATTCTTTAATATAGCATTCGATACCAGAAGGTGCATCTCCTCGTTTTCGCTCTTCCTAGTATGAATAAAAAACAAAATTAGATAAAGATAGGGATAGAGATACAAAATTGTACATGTATACCTCATGTGATAAAAGATCATTGAGTAGTCTTCTAATGATACAAGAAACAACAAGTATTGGAGGTTCAGTTGCTATGCAATCAAATGCATCTTTAGTTGCTACCTTTCCCATGCCTAGCCATGAAGTAGCTGCTATCTGTACGTAAACACTTGTTGAAATTCCATTCTTCATGTATTGTTCCATTTTTGGTACTGTTTTACCATAATACCATTTTGCCTCTTGAAAGTAAGCCATCACCACCTTTTTCGTCTAGAAAAAAATAAAATAATAGTTGTTAATCAATTTAAGTATACGTTATTTACTACTGCCTACTTTATTTATAAATTATAAGTACCTCTATTATGGAATAGTTGACTAGAAATGACTTGTTTTCATTTGTCAAGTCACTCTCAATTTCATCGTAAACATCTAGAAGACCACAGTAAATAATCTTCATATATGATGGTAATTGTTCGGAAGCATCAATATTCCACCTACATATATATATATGAAAGAGCAATTATAAAAATGTTATAATAAACTATCAATATATATACAACATAACGAAAGAATTATTACCTTTCAATTGCCTCTGTGAATAGAGTAAGTTCATCTAGTGTCCCATAAATATCATATGTGTCATCAATTAGAGAAAGCATGTATAAGTTTTTTGTTGATATTTTCCTCGCAATGCTATACTGAGGTTCAAAGTAGACGCCTAAATGCCAGAAGTAAACCTCTGCCAATCTGTCTCTTACATAAGGTAATATCTTCACTATATCCAATTCTTTCCACCACCTACGAAAAATTCCGCGTTTCTTTAGTAGGCACATCATATATTTAAGTAATTTTTTAACATTACACCAAAGATTAAGGTGAATGATGACTAATTACCTTGTGATATCACATAGCTATTTTTTATGTAAAGTTTAGTAAGACTTGATCGTCATTTTGATTTTGTTGGTAAAATGATATGTATTTCCTTGCTTCTACCCTCACAATACTATCTTTAATTGGAAACTTGAGTGCGTTAGCGACTTGTTGTGCAAGTGGGGAGTTGCTCAATTTAGGCAAAATTAGTATCAATGGAGTGGTGGTGAAATTTAGTGCTTCATCCAGAATTTCTTTGCCGTGTACTCTTAATTGTGCTGCCTCATATAAGCATACAAGTCTCGGTGATCAATGTATGTACTCCCTCTGTCCCAATTTATGTAACTTACTTTTTTTTTTAGTCAGTCTCAAAAAGAATGACACATTTCTATATTAAGTAATAATTTAACTATAAAATATCTATTTTACCCTTAATAAAATGATTTACAGCCACACAAATTTCTATAATTCATTTTGAACTACAAATTTAAAATTCTTCCTTTCTTTCTTAAACTTCGTTCCGAGTCAAACTACCTCACATAAAATAGGACAGAGGGAGTAATATTCTACATAAATGATACATGTTTGACTACTTTTACCATTTGATTTGGAACTTTTGGTGGTTTAAAGCTTTACATGTTATTTAAATATTACATTTAGGGTGAATTTGGTATCCTGATCCCCACCCTTTAACACGGACGTAGACCTCAAGTGTAGGTCAGAATCAGGTTAAGCTTTGAGTCGAGGTCGGATCTTGGGTTGAGATAGGAGTAGGTAGTTGGATCCCGGGTCAAGGGTCAGGGGTTAAGAGCGGATAGTCAAGGTCGAGTCCTAGGTTGGGGCCATGATCAGCAGTCGGGTCTCAACTCAAGGTCAAGGTCAAGAATTAGGTCTCTCGTAGAAATTGGGAGTCGGGCCTCGAGACTCGATTTTGAACCCTAACCAAAGATCCAACTCCTGACCTTGGAATTCGTCTCTCGACCTAGCATGGGACTCAACTCGGAATACGACTCTAACCTAACTCCTGACCTTTAATCTAGACCTTGACCTAGGACCCTACTCCTAACCTTGACTTGGGACCCAACTTTTAACCTTGACCCAAGATTTGGGACACATGACTTTGATTCTTAACCTGACTTTTGAATGGGACCTATAACCTTACTACGGACCCTAGCCCCAGACCTAACTAATGATTCGAGATTCGAATCCTAACTTGGTACCTTACTTTTGACCTCGACTTAAGACCTAACTCCCAACCCAGAACTTGACTTTCGAGCCCTACTCTAACCTAAGACGTGACTCATGACCTAATTCTGACTTGATACCCTAGATTTGACCTCGATATGGGACCCGACTCTTAATCTTGACCCCAATTAGAAACTCAACTCTTGATTCTGACTCGGGGCCCAACTCCCAACTCCAACCCAGGATTCAACCCTGACCCTAAATTACTTCCAACTTTGACCTGAGAGTTGTGTCTCAAGTCAAGGTACAGTATCAAGTAGGGATCGAAATACAAAAGGTGTGCTAGAGGTTGAGGTTTGATCCTAGGGTCTTGGGATGGGTCAGATCAAGTGGTGAGGTTGAAAGAGAGTTTTGAAAAATGTTTTGCTTATTTTATGTAGGGTAGTCATTTTCCTTTAATATGAGGGAAATAAGTCCACTTGGAAAATATTTTTCAAAATATTTAAACCAACCAAACATGAGAACAATTGTAATTCCTTCCTACCAAGCACTCCCTTACTGCTTATTATTTTCAATGCTGGCATGTCTCGTTAGCATAGTAGATATACATACATATTATCTTTATTACCTACATTATATTTGGATTATATTTGGATTATCAGAAAAGAGCCTAAAATACCCTTGAATTATTGGAAATTGTACAAATTACCCTACATCCACCTATTGGCTCCCAAATACCCCCACCCCCACCTTTGTCATACATCTATTGGCTCACAAATACCCCTGACATCTATCTTTACATCCAATATTAACATATTTTATAACGGATTATCATTTAAAGAATTAAATATCTTTTTTTAAAAAAATATGTGACGACTATCTATTGGATACACTTTAATTACTTAAATTAATTTACAAATTCATCCATTACTAATTATATCCGACCCAAATTAACTACACCCGACCCAAATTATCTATATCCGCCCCAAATTACATTTACCCCACTGATTAAAAAAAATACACCCTTCATTCCCAACATTTCACTTCTTTTTCCAACTTTACTTCCCCAATACATTCACCTACAATCTTGAAGTACACTACCTAAATACACACATGTATCACTATAAAAAAATCATGTAAAAAATCACCAAAACACTCATGATCTTTTTATGGTGACACATGAGTGTATTTATGTAGTGTATTTCGAGATTGTAGGCGGATATATTTGGGGAAGTAAGGTTGAAAGAGGAAATGAAGGGTGTATTTGTTTTAAGTGGTGGGGTAAAAGTAATTTGGATCAGGTGTGGTTAACTTGAGTCGAGTGTAGTTAATTTGGATCGGGTATAATAATTAGTAATGGGTGATTTTGTAAATTACTTTTAGTAATTAAATTGTTACCAATAGATGGTCACTTCATATTTTTAAAAAATATTTAAATAACTTGCTATAAAAAGTGGTCAATATTGAACCCAAAGGTGGATGACAGGGTAGTTGGGAGCTAATAGGTGGATGTTAGGGGTATTTGGGAGCCAATAGGTAGATTTAGGATAGTTTTGTACAGTTGTAATAGTTCAAGGATATTTTAAGCCATTTTTCATAAATACTTTTGATAGATTAGATAGATTATATTTTCATGAATTAATTTTTTCATCTGTTTATATATTGAGTTTATATATTGAATGATACTTACCACATGAGACATAATAACCTTGCTGCCTAAGTAATTGGAAGCATAAAGCAATAGCATGAAGGTCACCAATCCAACATTCTTCATTATGAGTGCACATGTAACTCTATGCTTCCTCAATCTCACGTTCAAAATGATAAGCTACGCCAAGACATTGGATTGTGTTGATGAGTTCAAGTTTTTCCAAAGATTTTGAAGGAGTCATCACTAGGCATCTTTCTCGCTTCTTCTTTTAGGTCTACGTGTTGCTTCATTTTTCCCTCATTGGCTCCCTATTTGAGAATTAGTATGTTACTCATGATCATATGAATTTGTTCAGTATATTGACGATATAAAAAATATTTATTTATTTACCGGGAGATTAGCATAGGCAAGAATATGGTCTGCCCAAACAATAGGATGATGACTGTCAAAGCGGCGTGTGCACAACTCCATTTTTCAGATGGAGTTGCAAAAACTGTTTGGTAAAGAAAATATATCAACCAAATTTTGAACAAAAATGAGTTAGGTCAAAACCTTTGTATAAGAGAAAATAATACTACATATATAGAATTAAAAAAACTACGTATTGACATAATTTGAATCTGTGTAATGTACACAAAAACCATGGAGGCAAAGGTTTCATCAACTTACCATTTACTGTAAGTAGTTTAGGATTATCTCTACTACTACTAATTAATTAGGATTACTATCCCCAATATATTTTTCTCTATATATGTAATTTTAAACATATCGACTATCCATACTAATTTACTAGGGAAAATTATATAAAATAGCAAATTATTAATTCAAATTAAATGCAATAACCACAGTTTTATTTAATTCTAATCCGTAGCAAACACTTGTCATTCGTCTCTCTCCAGAACTCTCCCTCGCCTCTCTCACTTTATACAAACACAAATGTATAAATTGCGTTTATGTTTGTATAAAGCTAGAGAAAGTTGTATCTACAAATACAAATACATATATTTTCGTCCTATACACTTATAATTATACAAATGCAGATCTTCCCCTACCAGTTCTCTTTTGCCTTTCTCTCTTTCTCGCTTCATACAAACACAAATTGTACAAATTACAATGTATAATTTGTGTTGTATAAAGAGAGGGAGAGATCTGATATACAAATGTTTTATTTCGATTCAATTCTATATAAATTCAAATTTTATGCAGATTTACAAACATAAAGAACATATACATATACAAACACAATTTTCATAGACACAAAAGCCCGATTTATACAAATCGTTGCGATTTATACAAATCAGATGCCTGTGATTTTATACAAATCAAAGTTGCCTACGATTTTTATACAGATCTGATGCTCCATAGAAAACATAAAATTTGTTATGGAGCGAAATTATGCAAGCTATAGCTATAACATACAAATATGATTTTTATGTTTTCTAAATCTAAAATTTACTCAAAAATAAAAATAAAAATAGGGCATACTTATTAGTTATAATGATGTTGGCTCTACTGTGAAGTTGCAAATTAAAGTTTTCTTCTAACTTATATTAGAAATTAGGGTAACTCATCACTGACCTCCTAAACTTGGCACTAACTTCACTTCGACACCTCAACCAGACTTTGTTCATTTTAGACACATCATGTGATATCCCGCTGTGTCATTTTGACACTTTTTTATAATCAGCCAAATATGTAAGGCGTGTGTAACACACTCGCTGATGACGTGTCAAAATGACGAATTAAACAAAGACATGTGGCATATATATTGAAAATAATTTTTAAATAATGAATTTTGAGTTTTAAAAAAAAGGCCAATGACACGTGGCAATTTTTATCCAAATAATATTTTTAAAAAAATTAATCACTTACAAGCCCATCTTATGTTGCCTTCTCCACCACCCCCACCCCTGATCCTCAACCCCTCCCCCACCAGATTGTCTTCTCCACAGTCCACAACCCCTACCCCTTCCACACTCAATGCATCTTCTCCACCACCTCCCACCCCCCACCCCCAACCTCTCCCCAATCCAGATTGTTTTTCTCCAATATACTTTCATAGTAATTTAACTATTTAAAAATAATTATTTTCCAAAAACACAATTTCTTTGCAAAAACTAATTCGTCTTACTTATAACTTCAAATAAAACCAAATTATTCAAATCTAAACAAAGAGTTCCCTAAAAAGAATTTCCTAGATTTTCTTTTAAAAAAATATATTCCCATTTTTTTCAAAACATTTCAAGGAGTAAGAGTGGCAACAAAATAAGAACAGTTGTTTAAGCTTGAAATCTCTTGGTGTTGTAGCACTATTAGATCTATTTCTCCATGGAAGGAGTTTAGGAGTTTAAGTTTTGAAAATGGTGGCTAAAATGGGGAAGAAGAAGAAAAAATAAAATAAAAATAGGTTAAATATAAGCTCTTCATGCGCTGACAAGGAGTGTATCACACTCGCTATGTCATGTTAGCAAAAAGTGTCAAAATTACACAGCGGAATATCACATGAGGTGTCTAAAATGAACAAAGCCTAGTTGAGGTGTCAAAGTGAAAGTTAGTGCCAAGTTTAGGGGGTCACTAAAGTATGATGATACCATTCCTATTTATAATGCTTTAGGGTTTCTGTAAAGTGGCCTTATGGCTTTACAAATTGACAATATTGTCCATCTACCGACAACAACAACAAGACAAGCGTACACTTTGATTTTATTTTATTTTACACTTTGATTCAATAATTAATTTATGTTTAAAATATCTCTCTTATAAATCTATTTAATTAATTATTATTTTAATTTTAATTTTTATTTATTTTTTAGTGTAAATATATGAAAAAGAAAAAAGTGTGAATGAAAAAACAAAAAAATTAAGAATTTTTTTTAATGAAAATGGAGCATCTATGATAAATTTTACATGAAAATGAGTAAAGAAATAAATTTGACCATCAAAATAATAAATTATTTTTAAAAAGTCAAAATTAATTTTTTACTCCTATTAAACCAAAAGGGTATATCTAGGTCATTTGTGTAACAATAGATCATATGTGATCTACTTCTGTAATAAAAGGGTAATCAAATCTGAATCATAAAATTGAGTATATCAATTTTTTTTTCTTTATTAAATTAAATGATGTTTTGAAATCTAGATTTAACTACTAGTATTTTTTTTTATAATTATTTAATTCTAAAAATAATATATATTTTTTAAATTAAAAAAAATTAATATAGAAGCCAAATATAACGAAACGGCCAAATATAACGAAACGGAGGGAGTAGTAACATAGCGATATGACAATATTGTTGTAAGGGTAATGACTCTAAAATGAACATGTTGTTCATGAGTCATCTAGTATACATATTATTCATCAATCTTAGGCCTTATTTGTTTGCTTTTAATGAAAATTTAATTTTTCATCATTCAGATTTAGTTTATTTTTTTAGGAAGACTCTTAATAAATATGAAAAAATAAAATTTAGAACAGTCTTAACAAAACTTATTTAATATGATATATTCCCAAAATATTCATGTCGCTTTAGCCTCTCACCCTACAAATGTTTCTTCCTTCTTTTTTTTAATCAAATACCAATTTTTTTCTCCTAAATTGATAAGTTTTTATATCTTTACAAGTATTTTAATTTGTTTAGTATTTTCTTAAATTAGCAATTTTTTTTTTAAAGAAGGTGGGGTGGTATTGATGTTTCTCAAGAACTCTTGTTGTCATAATATTTTTTAGAGTATTTATATTCATCAAGAATCAAAGTTTATGAGTGAAAAAATACTAATGGTTATTAAAAAGAATAGTTGTGTATATACTTGAGATATGCTGTTAAAATCTGAAGTATCTTATTAAAAGGTATATTTTTTTTGAAATGAAAATTTATAAAATTTTATTTATATAGTTTTAAATTTCGTATGCACAATCAAATATTGCAAATAAATAATCTTAGTCATTCATAATATAAATTTAGAAGCCACATTTTAATATTCAAATGTGTATTCAGATCTAGAAATCAAGATCTTCATGCCTAAAGGAGTTTACAAAGAAAGGAAAACTTTTAAAAGTTGTGATCTAAAATAAATGATAAAAATTTATGTGGCTATAAATCATTTCATTAAGGATGAAATGGACTTTTAAAAGTTAAATTGTTCTTTTAAATAGAAATGTGTCATTTTTTTTGGGACTGACTAAAAATGAAAGTAAGTCATATAAATTGGGACAGAGGGAGTATGTATTTGTTAAGATGTAAAAGGTGGGAAGCCTTAAAGAAGAGATTAGTTACGATTGTTTTTGATTGGAAATGGAGGGTGAGACGATCAATACATATTTGAAGTGTTTTTTTCGACTTTTATTAGGGATATTTATGGATTAGTTTATTGGTCAAAATCATGATCAAATTAATTTGATCGTCCAAAAGAGAAAAAAAATAATCCATTCACAAGGAAATGAATTGTCTTCATGTCATTTTAGATATTATAACTTATAGTAGAACTTTATGTTGGGTTATGAAGGCTGATTAGGGCGTCATACGAAAGCTTATAATTTGCAAATCATATGGCGATAAATTAGACGACAAATAAAATCATATTAAAAACATATTATTAATATAGTTTGGTCAAGCGACCTACATATTATATAACTAATATTGAAAAACATAAATATGTTTAGGAGAAGATCTCCCCATAAACAAGACTCTCTAAATGACTACATTGTGGAAGCTATTGTGTTTTTGATATGAGAAGAGGGGTCTTCAATTTATAGAGTTCCAAACTTTTCTTCCAATGAAAGAATAACTCAAACATGGAAGAATATTATATTTTCCTTTCAGGAAAAGCAAAAACATTTATGGTAATATTTTGTCTTTTCTTTTAAGAAAAAATAAACTTCAAATAAGGTAAGAAAATCAGGGCAAAACCCTAACAAATCTCCCCTTTTGGCTTGAATTTTCTTGCATCATAATCTTGATCTTCTTTCTTCACACAATCTTCATGTATCACTGCTGCTTACCATGATTTAAAAATTGATATGGGTTAAAATTGGAGCCCTGTGTTAAAAGTTATGATCAGAGTTGAAAGTGGAGCTCATGTGTTAAAAGTAATATGCGTGAGTTAAAAGTGGAGCTCATGTGTTAAAAGTAAGATACATGAGTTAAAAGTAGAGCCCAACCATTAAAAGTTAGCTGGGATTGAAAATTGATTTTGTTTCTAAGGATAGAGCAGCAGGATTATTGAAATATATTTGAAAATTTTCTCGACATGTAGCTTAACAAATTTTTTCATTATCATCAAAGTTGTTGCAAATTGATTTGAAACTACTTGAACCTTTCTTCAATCATGTCGAACCATTTGATTATTGAACCATGTGCTCTGATACCACTTATTGGGTTATGAAGGGTGAATAGGGCGTTATGCGGAAGCTTACAATTGCAAATCAAATGGTTGATAAATCAAATGACAAATAAAAATCTACTAATGATATAATATTGTTTGGTCAAGCGACCTACATACTATAAAACTAATATTGAAAAACATAAATATGTTTAGGAGAAAATCTCCCCATAAACAAGACTATCTAAATGACTACTTTGTGGAAGCTATTGTCTTTTTGATATGAGAAGAGGGGTCTTCAATTTATAGAGTTCCAAACTTTTCTTCCAATGAAAGAATAACTCAAACATGGAAGAATATTATATTTTCCTTTCAGGAAAAGTAAAAACATTTACGGTAATGTTTTGTCTTTTCTTTTAGGATAAAATAAACTTCAAATAAGGTAAGAAAATCATGACAAAACCCTAACACTTTAATCATGTTGAACTTCCTACTTGTATCACTTCCGCCTCTCTCTCTCTCTCTCTCTACAAATGTTTCTTTATCTCTTTTCTCAATCAAATACCAACATTTTTTTTCTTGAATGGGTAAGTTTTCATAATTTTTATAAGTATTTTAATTAGTAAATTTTCATAATTGTTATTTTAATATTGCATAAATTAAGTGTATGTATGAATGTATTATGTGCATGCATATTTAAGTTTCATTTATTTCTCAGGCATAATACAGTAATGCACTTTTTAATTTGGCATAATTGGCATTTATGCCCTCTAACTTATGAGTAAGCATAAGTAGACATTTAAACTTGTATGAAGTTGAACAAATAAACACAAATGTTCTATACGTAGCATAACATATTTTCTATATGACATTATACAATCAATTCAAATATATCTCATGCAAATTGTCATGTAGAACACGTGTGTCTACGTTTTTAACTGTAACAACCTAATTTTCGTCGTTATGGAAAAGCCAATGAGGAAATAATTGGGGCTCGAAACTTTTTTGTAGTATTTAAATTTTTTCCAACCTAGCTCAGTTTTGGACAAAATCGGAGTCATTAAGATGTAGAGAAGTAACAAATGAGAGATCTATTAATGAATATGATTACACGAGTGGATAGTTAAGATGGTAAGGATTCCATACGACTTTACGGAAGTGAATTCGGGTGAGTAGAGCTCTCGAAATCGATCTTGGTGTAAAAGGTATTTAGTGAGCGTCGTGGATTAGTGGTGTGTTGTGAAATGAGAATTTTGGAATTCTTGAAATAACATTCTGTCTCAAGAATACCGCTTTGGCGCTGGGTTTTGCTGCTTTGGCGGGGCCGTTGTGGCGGGCCAGACGCAAACTAAAGTCATTAATAAACCCCTAAACGACCTCATCATGCACTTTTCAACTTTTAGAGCTAAGGATCGACCCCCAGGAGACTCCTACTCATTTTTCACCATTCTTGAGGCTAAATACAAGCTTTTCACTCCCCAAATTCATTTTTCGATTCGTAGAACATAATAGAATGGGTGAATATTGATGGGGGAGGGTTTTGTTATAGATTTTATGGTGGAAAGGGGTTTGATCTAGGGTTCATAGAATGGTTAGTATTTCAGGTAATTAATAATTGTTTATTGATTCTCATATTATATTAATTGTTTGTAGACCAAGAACAAGCAAAACGAATTTGAGAAGGGAAGGATCAAGTTTCTTAGGGTTTCAAGCTTGTTTTGAGGTAGGTGATGGTTGTGATTCTACGATTATGTGATGTATGTTTGTTCTTGTTTCATTATCATACATGTATGTATGCGAATGTTGCATTATTGATCACACTTATTGTAAATGAGATAGATGGATATCATTGCCATGAAATCATGACTTAAATGTATGATCTTGATGATGTACTTGTGTTTGTGATTGTGGTGTGTGATTGAGATCGGATTGCCACGTTCCGGCATAGCCAACTGGGATCGGTTGCTATGTTTCGGCATAAATATGGGATCGGCTGCCACCTTATGGCATAACTAACTTACATCGAATTTTCATGTTTCGGCATAACTAATTTGGATCGGATTGCCACGTTCCGGCATAAATATGGGATCAAATTGCCATGTTCCGGCATGCTAACTGTTTAAGTTCAAGTTCCATGAGAGGACCATTGAATTGGGTTCCGTGAGAGGACCATTGAATTGTGTTGTGTATCTACTTGTAATGAGTTCTTTCATATCTAATGATGATTGATATTGGAAGACGGTATGTTGCTCTAAATTGATATAGTTGTGATGTGTGAGAATCGTGAAGTTGTTCATTGTTCATATACGTTGATGATATTGTATACGCTTGATATGCGCATGTGATTATATTGTTGTATTGGCTAATGTATAATACTTTTTTTGGGATAACCGCGTGATCCTACCAGTACACGGGGGTTGTTTTTTGATACTGCACTTGCTCTTATTTTTGTTGAGTACGGGGCATCTTCCGACGACTATTTACATACTTTATTTAGAAGATCAGTGATTACTGATTCAAATTCAAGGGTGAGCTAGTTCTTCCATGCTGCCTTGAGTTCTTTTTTTGTCTAATCCATTATATTGGGACTTAGACTAGTTCTTTAGATAATTTTCTCATTTAGACTTATAAATCTTGTTAGAGTTTTGGTACATTGACTTTCAAGTTCTAGGTATTTAATTCCACATTTTTTTAGTTAATTAACTTGCTTCCGTAACTTAATGCCTTGGTTTTCATAAAATTTGTTAGTTTGGGTTGTAGTAATGGTTCTCCCACTGGAGGGTTGTGTGGGTGCCAATCACGATGGTATAGGTCGTGGCAAAGTTGATATCAGAGCCTAGGTTCGTTGATCTCATTGTACCAAAACGAGTCGAGTAGAGTCTTGCAGGAACGGTATAATGACATCCGTAGTTTTCTTCGAAAGACTATAGGACTTTAGAAAAAAACTCACTTCTTTCTACTTCTTCATGCTATGGCTTGAATCCAGTTGGTATATAGGTGATACAAATTGGTATCTTTTCTATTTCACTCTATGGTCCGAACTAGAGCAATAAAAATGGTAACACCATCGCTAGCAAAAAAGGATGTGTATAGACTACCGACTATTGAATAGGGTCACCTTTCAGAACAAATATCCATTGCCTTGGATAGATGACTTTTTTGATCAATTGCAAGGTGCATCGATTTTCTCTAAGATTGATTTATGGTCTGGTTACCATCAGCTAAAGATTGAGGCGGTTAACAATTGGGTTCGACCAAATTCTAGGATTGAAATTAGCAGTTTTGTGGGGATCGCTAGCTACTATTGTCGCTTGTGGTATGTGGTTGAGTCTAATTGGTATCTCAACAAAGTGAACTAGACGTCATGGTCACACTAAGGGGCCACAAGCAAAGCAAAATGGAAACTGAGAAAGTTCCAATTGGTATCTGGCCCTAGGGGTGGTGTGAATGCATGGATGATCTGGAATGGTTATCCATAGAGTGAAATAATTAAGAATTTAGACTTTCTGTAAATTGTATCTTGAAACTTTGAATGTGTGCTTCTGGTTGTCTCAATTAACTGCGAATGTGATGTTGTAATTGCTTTAATATGATAAGGTGATTATGTGCACAATAAATGTGTGTCGAACTTTGATATGTACAATATGTTGGCCTGGTCGTTGAAGTTATGAAAGTTGTAAATACTTGAGTATCGTGAAATTCATTGTGAAAGGAAGATCTTGACTTAGGATCGTGTGAATGTTTGGGTGTATTCTGGGGATGTGTGGGTTATGGTGCTGAATTAACAAGAATGAATTGGTTCGTGTATCGTGAGATTGACTGGGGGTAGACAATAATTATCCTAGTTATGAGGATTATTCTAAAATTGCTAAGTAAAGCTAGGAACCTTTGTGGAATTTAGAAAAGAAAATAACCCAGAAAAATTATTGGCACGGGTTCTGTTTTCGTTATGGCCGCTGGGGCGAGATTCTTCCCGCTAAGGCGAGTCTGCCAGTGCAGAAATTTTCCCGCCAAAGCGAGATGAGGCGAGGCAGAGTGTCTACCTATCTTCCCTGTTTTCCCCTAGTCACAAATATGGACCTCGAATAGTACCCGAACTAACCCTTGCGATATAATTCATTGTTCAACAATCGAATAAGTTGTAAAGTGTGTTAAACTGTGGAGAACCTGGGCATATGAGGAGGAAATCAGTGAGCTCGTGGAGGCTGGGAAATTGGTAATGTAGGCAGAGGAGTAGTGCAGCCAAGCGAAGAGGTTGCCCATCAAGACGACATAGCTCAGTTATATGCTTTTTCGGGCAAGACCGAGTAAGAGGTCTGTGATGGTGTGGTCACTAGTGCTGCTCTTGTCTGTGCTCGGATGTCTATTGTTTTATGTCAACTGGGTTCTACTTATTCGTACGTGTTAGTTTAATTGCCTTGGGATTTGACGTGGTTTGTTGATATACTTGATGCCCCATCTATGTTTCTACCCCAGTTGAAGAGTCAGTCATAGTCACCCATGTGTATCATGTTGTCCTGTTGTGGTTATGAATTTTCAGATTTGGGATAATTTGGTTATCTAGATATGACTGACTTGATATAATCTTAGTCATGACTTGGTTGTCCCCCTACTATATTGGGCTTATTTATAATACTAAGTCGGTAACTCTAGAGATCCCGGTAGGGAAAGATTAGAGTGGGAAGAGGTGTACAAGCCTAAGCTAGCTAAGATCATATCCTCCATTCGGGATAAAAAACTGGTGGGGCATGATTGTTGGCTTATTGGCTCATGTTCGGTATGTTGAGGTTGAATCCCCCTCTATTGAGTCTGTTATGGTGGTGTCAGAATTGAGAGAACTTAAAATTCAAATCCAAAGGCTTCTTGATAAATGTTTTATCTGTCCTAGTGCTTCCCCGTGGGGTGCTCATATCTTGTTTGTTAAGAAGAAGAAGGGTAGTATGATGATTGATGATTTTTTCTTAACCCATAAGGGAGTAGATTAATACCAGAATGACAAGTTTACGGATCAAGAAAGTTCCATTGAGTATACTTGGGTGAAGGAAATTGAAGATTTTAGTAAGAAAGTGCATGCCAAGATTGGGTTAGTCCTTTAAATTTGATGAGTATACCTGTGTTTTAGGTGTCATGTTGATAAAAAGGTTGACTTTATAGTAATAGTCAGGGCTAACTGAGCGTAATGGTGATAAGAGTTTGCGGTGGATTGTGATGGGATGCAACTATATAATGAGATTGTTGATTAAGCGAATTTTGTAGAGTAACTACCACTTGCGAGTACCAAAGGTTGTGGTTACCTAATATTTTGTGAGTAACATGGTTGTATGGAAAGTTTTAAGAGATGGTGGGACACCACTCGAATAGAATTTAAAAGAGCTAGGGCATGATGAAGAAATATAGTGTGATGTAGTACTGCCTCAGAAGAATATTTTATTTGATTGCAAAGGATAAAGAGTTATCTTTAGAGGAGTAGACAATTAGGTTCAGAGACATGTGATTTCATTTGTTTTATTTTGGCTATGGTAATAGTGTCACAAGTGTGTCAAATTGGTTAAAAACTATCGAAAAAGACTTGAGAAAGGAGTGTGCAGACATTAGCTTAATTGTGATGACAAGTGTTTGGTTTTGTTTTGAGTCTAGTAATGAGTATGATTGGATTGTTAGCGAAAGATATTGTAAGATCGATGGAGATACGATCGATGATAAGCGAGGATCCATGATTTCATAAAAATCTTCAAGGTACAAACTAATGTTGATAGAGAAAGGGATTGTGTTTTATGGTGAATTTACAATTCATATTTTTCATTGTGAGTCTACATTGGTGGTGACGTATTTTGCCAAGGTATGAATTGGCAAGGTGAGAAATGATCAATTGTATCAGGTATTGAGCATTTGAAAGGACTTACACCTGGGTTGAGTCGTAAGTTTACTACTATTGATTGTTAAGTACCTAAGAAAGGTTTTCATGTAAAAGTGTTGGTATAGAGTGAGATTAATGGTCGGAGTTTTTATAATGGTTGTTAGTGTTCTGAGTATGATTCACTAGCTATGCTCTAGTGTGTTTTCGCTTTTGTGGGAGGATCCCTAGTGGTGGATAAGGGGTACTAAATCCTGCGATGTTCTCTTGGTTGAGTGGGAATATTGGGAAGTTTTGGTTATTTAGAATGACATAATTGGTGTTGTCTTGAAGTTGTTAAAGTATTTTAGTGGTTCTACATGTACCACTTGCTTATGAGAATTTATAGAAGAGCTACCATGCATATTTGTGGTTGTCCGGCAATCTTAATATTCCTCTAGTCGTCGATGTCATGTTCCGTTTGTGCGTGGTTAAATTTGGGGATCATTGGGTCTAATTCTACTGTTCTTAAGAGGTAATATACAATTTCTAAATCTAGCATTTTAATAGTGTTGTTGGAGGGGCTGTATGCTTGAATATATCACTCGATGAGTATATGATTTCTAAAGATCAGATTTGTTATAACTTAAGCTCATAGGAATTTATGTTGTGGGATAAAGATGTTATTGAGAACTGTGATTATTGGTATTATTAGTGTGTGTTGGTTGGTTCAGGTTCACTCCTATTTGTAGCGAGTATTGACTTGGAACTTTATCATGCTTAAGTGCTAAATGATTCGTCCGGATGATTGTGTCAATGTCCTTTATAACATGTTGTAGACGTGTGTACGATCAACTTTGGTGGTTGTTAAGAATCATTTTTATTGTTAGTTAAGTTTACATACAATAATATTTATCACTCGAGTGTTGAGATGACTTCATTGAGGCATTGTAAGGGAGGACGTGTAGGTATTCAATTGGTTGGTTTGAGGTGGGAGATATGAAACCCTTAGGGGGGTAATGAGATTTGATAAGAAGGGCATGCGAGACAAGTATCCCCAATAATTCGATGATTCAGATGCTACTCTACCCTTACTTTAGCTAGTCATTCCTAGTTGATCACTCGAGCATGAGTGTAAAGGGTATTTACTGAGCACGTGGGTTAGAGGTGTGTTGTGAAAAGGATAATTTTGGAATTCTTGAAATAAATCTCTGTCTTGAGAATGCCGCTTTGGTGCTGGGTTTTTCCTCTTTGGCGGGGCTGTTTTGGCGGGGTGGTGGCCGTTGTGGAGGGCCCAGCACGAATTAAAGTCATTAATAAACCTATAAATGACCTCATTATACACTTTTCGACTTTTAGAGCCCCTAGGCAACTCTTACTTGTTTTTCACCATTCTTAAGGCTAAAGGCAAGCTTTTCACTCACCGAATCCATTTTTCGATCCGCAAAACGTAATAGAATGGGTGAATATTGATGTAGGAGGGTTTTGTTATAGATTTTATGGTGGAAACAACCTTAATTTGGATAATTTGGATCATGGGTTTGATCTAGAGTTCATAGAATGGTTAGTATTTCGGGTAATTAGTAATTGTTTATTGATTTTCCTATTATATTGATTGTTTGTAGACCAAGAACAAGTGAAACAAATCCGAGAAGGTAAGGATCAAGTTTCTTGGGGTTTCAAGCTTGTTTCGAGGTAGGTGATGGTTGTGATTCTATGATTGTGAGATGTATGTTTGTTTTTGTTTCATTATGATACATGTATGTATACAAATGTTGCATTATTGATCACACTTGTTGTAATTGAGATAGATGGATATCATTGCCATGAAATCATAACTTAAATGTATGATCTTGATGATGTACTTGTGTTTGTGATTGTGGTGTGTGAATGGGATCGGATTGTGGTGTGTGAATTGGAATCGGTTGCAATGTTTCGGCATAAATTTGGGATCTGCTGTCACCTTATGGCATAACTCACTTGGATCGAATTTCCATGTTCCAACATAAATATGTGATCGGCTACCACGTTCTAGCATAACTAACTTGGATCGGATTGCCACATTCCGGTATAAAAATGGGATCGAATTGCCACGTTCCGGCATAAACATTAGATCGGGTACCACAAACTGGTACACTAACAGTTTAGGTTTGGGTTCCATGAGAGGACCATTGAATTGGGTTCCGTAAGGGGACTATTGAATTGTGTTGTGTATCTACTTGTGTTGATTACGTTCATATCTAACGGTGATTGAGGTTGAAAGACTATTTGTTGCTCTAAAATGATAACCAAAGGGTATCACTGAGAACGTGGAATGCTATATTGATCTTGACAAGATGACTAATATTATATATGTTGAGTATATGCCTGTTCTTCTAGGCAACCATGAGTTCGCTATGTTTTAGTCCACTCTTTTCGGACTCAAACTATTTGTTTAAGGTGTTTGTTTAGTTTTGGGGTTGTACCCCAGAACGTGGCAACCGATCCACGTTAGTGTGCCGGACCGTAACACCCGATCTATTTAACAAATCACAATGTATATTCGCACAATCATACGACAAGAGGTGATTCATGACATATAATTATTCAATTATCCTCATTTATGATTAGGATGATGAATAATGCAACATTCGCACACATACATGCATTAAAATCATCAATTACAAACAAATATCACACCAAAATGAAATCACAACCATCACCTACTTCGAATCCAAGCTTGAATCCCCTAAGGCACTTGAATCTTCCCTTTTCGGATTCTTTCCGCTTGTTCTAGGTCTACAAACAATTAATATACGCAAGGATCAACAATCAAAGGTCTAATTATCCGAATTATAACAAACTCAATAACCTTAGACCAAACCTAAGATCCTAATACCCAGATTAAGACATTTTTCCACTATAATTTCTAGATCAAAATCCTCCCCCATCGATAATCACCCACGAATTTATACTTTATGGCTCTAAAAATGGATTCGAGGAGTTAAAATCTTACTTTTAGCCTCAAGAATGGTGGAAAACTATCAAGAAAGCATTTGGGGGCGTCTCCTAGCTCTCAAAGTCAAAACTTGCAGATTAAAATGATTTTGGGGTTTATTTCCGACTTAAATCGCGACTGTCCCGCTGTGGTAGTCCCCACCCCACTACAGCTGCCCCACCCTGGTGGGAACAATCCCGCCACAGTAGCTTGCACGGAAAAAAAATTTAAAATTAATAGCTCCAAACCCCCATTTCAAATACACCTTCATCCCATGACACGCAGAAAACACCCGTTCCCGCTAAGATCAATTTCAGGAGTTCTACTCGCTCGAATTCAATTTCGTAAAGTCGTACGGGTTCCTTAACGTCTTAGATATCTACTTACGCAATGAATTTCATTAATATGCTTCTCATTCATTACCAAATTTCCCTAGACTTGCCTGACTCCGATTTAGTCCAAATCTGGATTAAGCTAGGAAATTTCAAGCTATTACTCAAAAGTTTTTCTGGTCCAATTGTTTCCCTATTGGCTTTTCCCTAATGAGGGAATCAGGTAGTAACACTAGATACCAATTTACCCATCACTCGTTCCCGAGTGATCAACTAGGAAGGACTGGCTAAAATAAGAGTAGCGTAGTATCTGAATCGTTGAATCATTGGTGATACCTGTCTCGCATACTTTTTCTGTTGACTCTGGGCTGTGAGAAGGTTAGCTTGGATACTTCTCACCTTATTCGGATCATCCTTCACCATATCAACTCCCAAAGGTTTTACATCTTCAGCCCCAAGCCACTCTATGGGTGATTTACACATCCTCCCAAATAATGCATCAATGAAGTCATCACAATACTCAAGTGATAATTTTTGTTGTTTGTAAACTTAACTACAACAAAAGCTATTCTCAATAACCACCAAAGTTGATCGTACTCACGTCTGCCACATGTTATCAAGGACCTTTACACAATCATCAGGACTAATCATTTCTCACATAAGCATGATATAATTCTAAATCAATACTCGCTACAATTAGAGGTAGACCTGAACCAACCAACACGCACTCATAATTCTCAACCAATCATAGTTCTTATCAATATCTCCTTCTCATAACATAAATTCCAATGAGATTAAGTTACAAAATTTGATCTTTAGACATCATATACTCATCGAGGGATATATCCCAACATACAACCCTCTAACCATACTATCGAATGCTAGATTTAGCAATTATAATTGTAGATTACCCTTAAGAACAGTATAATTGGACCCAATGATCCCTGCATTCATCCACACATAATCAATACATATCCTCGACGACTAGACGAATATTAAGATTATCGGATAACCATGATCACACAAGGTAGTTCTTCTATGAATTCTCATAAGGAAATGGTACATGTCGAACTACTAAAATACTTTAACAACACCACGACCACCCCGAATATGTCATATGAAATAACCAAGGCATCCCAATCATCTCACTCAACCACGAGAACATCGCAGGATCGGTACACTTGATCCACCCACAAAAGTGAAAACATATGTGAGCATAGCTAGCGACTCATACTCACAACAATGTACAAAATGAAATAGATCGTTGCCTAAGAATTTATTGAATAACACTAAAGATTTTCCTATGAAGAGTCGATACCAGCTATTTTCATTCACTTGACTCCACATGCTCTTCACATCCTTCCACTGAAGCCCACACTCTCAATACTAACAACCATCATAACCACACTGAATATTTACCTTTCTTTAAACCAACACTTTTAAATGAAAACCTTTCTTATATACTTTAATAATCAAAAGTAATAAAATTTACGACTCAACCCAGGTGTAAGTCCTTTCAAAGGTTCAATACCTGATACAATTGATCATTTCTCGCCTTAAAAATTCGTACCTTGACAAAATATATCACTACGAATATAAACATACAATGAAAAATCTGAATTGTAAATTCAACCGTATAATATAATCCCCTTATCTATCAACATTAGCTTATACCTTGAAGATTTTCATGAATTCATGGATCTTCGCTTATCATTGATCGTATCTCCATCGATCTTACAATATATTTCGCTAACAATTAAATCGTACTCATTACTGAACTCAAAACATAAACAAAGCACTTTTCATCACACTCGAGCTAATGTCTGTACTCTCATTTCTCAAGTCCTTTCAATAGTTTTTAACCAAGTTGATGACTTGTGACACTATTATCATAGCCACAACATAATGAATGAAATCACGTATCTTTAAACCCAATTATCTACCCCTTTGAAGATATCTTTTTAGCCTTTGCAATCAAATAAAATATTCTTGCTCTCGCCTCTCTCTAAGGGATGTATTGCATCCTACTATTTTTCTTCATCATGACTCTTGCTCTTTTAAATTTTATTCGAGTGGTGTCCTACTATCTCTTAAAACTTTCCATACAACAACGTTACTTGCCAAATATTAGAAAACCACAACCTTAGATACTCGCAAATCGTAATTACAATACAAAATTCGCTTAACCAACATTTTTATTATACAAATGCATCCCATCAAAATCTATCACGAACTTTTATTACCATTATGCTTAGTCACCCTTGACTATTACTACGAAGTAAACCTTTTCGTTAACGTGACACCTGAAACTCAGGTATACTTATCAAATTCAAAGGACTAACCCTATTTTTATATGCACTTACTTACTAAAATCTTCAATTTCCTTCACCCAAGTATACTCAATGAGATTTTCTTTATCCATAAAGTTTTCATTCCAATATCAATCCACTCCTTTATGGCTGAATAAAATCACCACTATTCATACTATCCTCCTTCTTCTTAACAAACAAGACAGGAGCACCTCACGGGGAAGCACTAGGACGGAAGAAGCCCTTGGATTTGAGCTTTAAGCTCTCCCAATTCTGCCAGAGCCATGTAATAAGGAGGAATGGAGAAGGGGCGAGTGCCAGTTTCCAAGTCAATGCAGAAATCTATACCTTTATTCAGAGGCATACCAGGTAAATCAGTAGGAAACACTTCTTTAAATTCTGACACTACAGGAAATAGAATCAATAGAGAGAGACTCAACCTCAAAATTTCGAATATGAGCTAAATACATCAAACAATCCCGCCCCACGTGTTTCCTATCCCGCACGAAAGATATGACCTTGGGTGACTTAGGCTTTTATCCCTTCCCCACTCTATCCTTTCCCTACCCGAGATCTCTAGAGTTACCTACTTAACATTACCATTAAGCACATCATAATAGGAGGGCAACCAAGTTATGCCTAAGATTATATCAATTCACTCATATCCAGCATAACCAAATCAACCCAAAACTGAAAATCTATAATACAACAGGAAAATTCGATATACAAGGGTGACTATGATTGACTCTTCAATTGGGGTGAAATATGGATGGGGGCATCAAGTATATCGCAAATCATATCAAATTCTTAGGTAAATTGCACAGACATATAAGAATATGTAGAACCCGAATCAAACAACCCATTAGCCATCCAGTCACAAATAATAGTAGTATTTGTGATCACTGCATCAGACCATCCGCCTCGATCTTGCCCGGAAAGGCATAAAACTGAGCCCTGTTATCTTGATAGGCAACCTCATTTCCTGGCTACAAACTCCTCTACCCGCATTACCATTTCCCCCACCTCTACGACCTCTCTGATTTCCTCCTTATATGCCCAGGTTCTCCATAATTTTAATACACTTAATAACTTAACCAAGTAAGCATTGCTGCTATTGTTGTAGTCATATCATGATTCTCTTTGATACACAATCAATCCAGGAAATCGTAGGATGGTTTCTAACCTCAATTGGCATAGCTTAATTTCATCAATAGCTAAACAACCCATATATGTTATGACAACAATACTAAATGCATTTTCCAACATAATGATGCTCATTATCTAGCTGTCCCTTACCAAAACTTCTTGAATGTTGTCATATATAAACTTGAATCTGTAAATATGGCCTTCATCCCTTCACAAGCGACGATAGTGGCTAGCAAGCCCGACAAAATTCTTAATTTTAGTCATAGAACTAAGTTGGACCGCAGTCAATCTTTTGGGGATCTACCATTACCCCTTCCCTTGAAACTACATGCCCCAAAAAGACAACCGAAGTTAACCAAAATTCACACTTAGAAAATTTTGCATGTAACTTTTGCTTCTCAAGAACACCAAGAATAATACGAGGATGGTCGACAGACTCTTCCTCACTTTTTGAATAAACCAAAATGTCATCAGTAGATACTGTAACAAATGCATCAAGAAATGGTTTGAACACACTATTCATCAAACTCACAAAAGGTGCAGGCATATTTGTCAACCCAAACTACATAACTAGAAACTCATAATTCCTATAGGGGGTCCGAAATGCCCTTTTTTAGTGTATCCTCAGGCCTAATCTTTAACTGATGATAGCCAGACCTTAGATAGAGCAAACTGATACACCCTGCAACTGGTCAGAAGATCATTTATTCGAGGCAGCAGATAGTTTTTCTGAATGGTGACCCTATTCAACTGTGGTAGTCTATACATATTCTCTCTTGCTAGTGATGGTGTTACCACTTTTGTTTCTTTAGTTTGAACCATAGAGTGAAGGAGGAAAGATACAATTTGT
Organism: Solanum bulbocastanum; assembly: GCA_037074985.1. Taxonomy (NCBI): domain Eukaryota; kingdom Viridiplantae; phylum Streptophyta; class Magnoliopsida; order Solanales; family Solanaceae; genus Solanum; species Solanum bulbocastanum. Next base: position 4,944,466 of record CM073603.1, on the reverse strand, counting down.
ATCACACAGATACCAATTGGATTCAAGTCATAGCACGAAGGAGTAGAAAGAAGTGAGTTTTTCCTAAAGTCCTATAGCCTCTTGAAGAAAAGTACGGATGTCTTCGTACCGTTCCGCAAGACTCTACTAGACTCGTTTTGGTACAATCAGATCAACGAACCTAGGGCTCTGATACTAACTTTGTCACGACCCAGACCGTTGTGATTGACACCCACACTAACTCTCCGGTGGGAGAACCATTGCTACAACCCATACTAAACAACTTAACCAAAAACTATGCATTTAAAGATACAGAAGTAGGTCTAAATGAACAAAAGAAATATGGATTTCCAATAAACTCCAAAGGTTTAAATAAACTAGTCAAACTAATGCGGAAGAACAACCCCTTGAACCTGAAAGTCATTGTACCAAAACTCTACTAACAACAAGTCTAAATACAAGGGGTACAACCCCGAAACTAAACAAACACCTTCAACAAATAGTCTGAGTCTGAAAGAGTGGACTAAAACATAGAGAACTCATGACAGCCTGGAAGAACTAGCTCACTATTAAATTCGAATTAATCACTGGTCTTCTAAACGAGATCTGTCAATAGCCGCCTGAATATATCATGTACTCAACAAAGAAAGACCATGTGCTGTATCAGTACACAACCATAGTATACTGGTAGGATCACGCATCTATCCTAATGAGTGAAACACATGTAAGTAACCACAACATTATAAAACAAGCATATACTGAACATATACAATATTAACTATCTTTTCAGGATCAACGTAGCATTCTATGTTCTCAATGATACCCATTGGTTATCATTTTAGAGCAATAAACAGTCTTCCAACCTCAATCGCCATTAGATATAAACGTAATCAACACAAGTAGATACACAATACAATTCAATGGTCCTCTTACAGAATCCCAATTCAATGGTCCTCTCATGAAACCCAAACCCAAACTGTTAGTATACCAGTTCGTGGTACCCGATCCAATATTTATGTCGGAACGTGGCAACCGATCCTATATTTATGTCGGAACGCATCAATCGATCCCATATTTATGTTGAAATGTGGCAATCGATCCACGTTAGTGTGTCGGAACTCGATCCATTCAATAAACCACAATCACAATCACAATGTATATTTGCACAATCATACAACAATAGGTGATTCATGGCATACAATTATTCAATTATCCATATTTACGGTTAGGATGATTGATAATGCAATATTTGCATACATATATGCATTATAATCAGCAAATACAAACATATATCACACCAACATGAAATCACAACCATTACCTACCTTGAATCCAAGCTTGAATCCCCTAAGACACTTGAATCTTCCCTTTCCAGATTTTTTCCGCTTGTTCTAGGTCTACATACAATTAATATACGCAATGATCAACAGTTAAATGTCTAATTATACGGATTATAACAAACCCAATAACCTTAGACCAGACCAAGATCCTAATACCTAGATTATGGCTTTTTCCTCCATAATTTCCAAATCAAAACCCTCCTCCATAGATAATTACCCACAAATTTACATTCTACGGATCAAAAAACAAATTTGGGGTGTTAAAACCTTACCTTTATCCTTAAGAATGGTGGAAAACTGTCAAGAAAACACCTGGGGTCATCTCCTAGCTCTCAAAGTCGAAACTTGCAGAATAAAATGATTTTGTCATTTATTTTCGATTTAAATCGCAACTATCTCTCTATGGAGGTCCTTAGCTCGCTACAGCGGCTACCATGGTGGAAATATCTTGCCACAACGGCTTACACAGAATCAAAATGTCAAATTAAGAGCTCCAATGCCCCATTTCACAACACACCTTCATCCCATGACACTCAGAAAACACCCGTTCACGCTAAGATCAATTTCGGGAGTTCTATTCGCCTGAATTCAATTTCGTACAGTTGTACGGGTTCCTTATTGTCTTAGCTCTCCATTCACGCAATCAATTTCATTATTACACTTCTCATTCATTACCAGATTTACCTAGACTCGCCTGACTCCTATTTCATCCAAATCTGGACTAGGCTAGGAATTTCAACTTACTACTCAAAAGTTTTTTTGGTTCAATTCTTTCCCCATTGGATTTTCCCTAACGACGGAATCAAGTCGTTACAACGTCCTTCAATGAAGTCTAGGAAGTCTTAGTCGAACACGTGCCACAAATTCTTCATGATTTTACCTTTTGCTTTTCGTAAAGTTTCAAAGTGTTTTCAATATATCAAATATATAATCCTCATGAGAATACAAATCTAATGACACCTATATTACTATATTTAATTTTGGCTAAAAATTGGGTCAAAAAGTCTTGCCGAGCCACCAAATTCGAATATGAAATTTTCTTTTAGATTATATTCATTTAAGATAAAATAGACTCACACGCAAAATTTCAGCTAAAATGGATCGTTATTCGATCCCTAAATTAAGCTTTTAGTCTAAGAACTCTAAGACTATATTTTCTTAATTAACTATAAATTATACACGTTTCTTTGTTGAAAATCTGTTATAATCACATAAAAATTTAATAGAAAGAACAAGAATCATTATCTTTAATGCTTTATAATGAAATTCCTATTTTCTTCTTCTCTTTTTCCCTTTCTTTTCTTTTTTCTTCACTGCGTATTTTTTCTCCTCTCTGCGCTAACTGCTGCTGCAAACAGTAAAACTACTTTAGCCCTATTACGATTATTTTTATTATTAATATTATTACTACTACTACTTTGGGCTTGGCCCATTTTTTGTCATTTTTCTTTTATTATTAACAACAAAATATTCCATTTTTTAATTTGAAAGTCATGTCACTCATTTCCATCAATCATAAGTTATTTATAAAAGCTATTAAATGGTTAATATAAAAAAATTGGCTAAAATTAATAAAACAAATAAGAGAGTCGTTACATTTATATTATTATAGAACAATATTAAATTATATACTTAATCAATATTATTTTAATAACAAAATTATTATATAGATTACAAAATAAAAAATTATGATTTTAAAAGAAGTATATATTAAAAAAGTTGATAATATAAGGGTAGAATAGACATTTTTTTTAAAAAAGTATGAACTATTAATTCCCAAAATTAAGATGCGGTGGGGGGTGGTGGGGTTGATTTAAAATAAAATTTTGGAATGGAGATGATTTTCACCTAATTATAAATGCTCTTACATGGGGAGATATGCACTATTATTGACATATTAATTCCACAAATAAAACCCCAAAAAGAAAAAAAACTAGAAGTCTTTCATAGGAATAGGTGCCAAGCAACAAAATTAAAGTGGCTCATGTCTCTCTATAGATGCCATAAATATATACCCCATCAATTGAAATTAAAGGCTCATATGTAATCAAGTAGATATTTTAGGACTATTTTTATTTATTTTTTTCTGAAAAATTCTAGTGGACAACTTTGAGGAAATACATATTAGATGGTCCATTTGCATTTTACGACCCAAAAATGCAAGTGATGACAGTCATTTATTTCCATCAAGACGAGTTAACCTCAACCCCACAACACAAAAGAGATGTGGAAAATAAAGAAGAATAACAGAAGAGTGGAAAATTTAGTCATTCTAATTTTACTCCAAAATCTGGTTGTCACATGTACAAGCCACTAATATAATAACATAACTGAAAGATAAGTACAATGCTCAATGCCTTTGTCTCTAGAATAAAACAAAGCATAAAATAAGGAATAAGAGGGCCGCCCGGGATGACAAGCAACTACCTCTCAAAGTCCTTCGAAAGCCTTGAAAATAAAAGAAGAGCAATCACACAAAACCTACACAAACGTAGAAGCAAGGAGTGAGTACCAAACAACACGGTATTCAGCAAACCCTACGAAAGAAAGCAAAACTAGGCTAGAATACAAGTACTCCTTCCATCCCAACCAAACCTCCTCAAACTACAACTTGTATAGAAATCAGCTCAACCTAATAGCTTACGATACACAACTCACAAGGTTTAACAATCATAGTCCAACAATCACAATCAACAACTACTAAGTATCAAGTATGTCAATCATAAGTGTCAAGTACATCAATCACAAGTATCAAGTAGATCAATCACAAGTATCAAGCTCATCAAATCACAATAATCAAACACTTGCCAAAACCATTTTTCATCGCCACAATATCACTAGCTGGAATCATTTCCCATTGACTTTTTATAGTATCACTTGCTGGAGTGATTTCCCTTCGGCACGATATCATTTGCCGAAACCATTTTCCTTCGGCTTTATATCATATCACTTACTGAAATCATTTTCCTTCAGCACAATATCACTAGCCGAAACCATTTCTCTTCGCATTTATATTATATCACTAGCCGGAACCATTTATCTTCGCATTTATATTATATCACTAGTCGGAACCATTTCTCTTCGGCTTTATATTAAAACACTTACATGAACCATTTCCCTCAACATAATCATCACATGTCTCATCACGGTGCAAAGAAATCAATGCAAATAATCAATTCCACACGATAAGAAAGAGATAGTAACTCAAGCAATTCAAGTCCACAATAATGCCATCAAAATATTTCATCAATCAACAAATTAGGGACCACAACAAGGCAATTCACAAATCACAACTATCAACACGTTGCCTTTTTCATTAATCCCCTTCTTTTAGTCATTAATATAAATCAAGTGAAATAATTGAACTCATCACCTTATTTTCATTACTCCGCAACACACACAGTGAAGGAAAATACACGATTCTACTAGTTTAACAAGGTTTAGAAATCACTTGCCTCAATTCAATCAAAAGTCACTTTAAGACTTGAGCCTTTTCTTTTTCGAACAATGTCCAATATAACATAATCTATTCAATCAAGTAACTACAATAAGATTCCGAAAATAACAACACCCAAATAATTTATTTTGAAAAATGGGTCAAATCAACTCAAAAACCCAATTCTGAAAATGAGGTTTGAATTCAAAAATCTTTAATTGAAAATGTTTGGCAAGACATTTGGAACTCATTGGTGAAAACCATTTCGAAAAAGGAATTAAAATCAGTTCAAAATCACCATTTTAATTTAGACTAAAGTTCTTGAATAACCTTGTCATTTGTCCATCAAATTCCAAGTTTTGATGTTAAAATCCACAAATATCTAAAAGGCAGTGAAGTTTTAGAGTCACAAAGGCTTACCCAAATGGTTAACACCAAAAATCTCTTCAATATCACCTCCAAGGATTTTCCAAAACTCCAAATGAGAGAAAATGGGGGTAAAAATCTGAAATGGGAGGCATAAATCCTCTCTAATGTCTCTTAAGCTAACCCCTAAAAAAATAGGGTGTCACTTTCGTGACCCTTACGGTAGAGACCCATGGTTCGCTTAAGCAAACCCCGCCAAAAAGGGCCCTTTGCTTTTGCAACCAGGGTCTCGCTTACGCAAACCTTGCGATCACGAGGTAACCTTCACAAAAGCAAGGCATACCAGCATCAGAAATACCAACTGACTTTCAAATCATCAAAAGGACCCTCGAGATTTGTTCAGAACCCCATATACACAAATCATATATGTTATTTGACTAAAATTGATATTCCAGACTCAATAGATCCATCGAAACACAAATTTGAGGATTTCTTGACCCAATATCTGTGAAAGTCACCAAAAATGAACATAACGCCTAAAAAGGCAAAAACAAGCTCGGGGCATTTAAAAATTCAATCAAGACCTCCTATAGGTGTAAAATCATCTCCTGAATCAAATAAAACTTTTGAAATTCTGATATGAGAATTCGAACCCCGATTATTGACCAAAAGCCAACCCAAAGGCTAAAATCTCAACAATTTCCAACTTAGGACCTCAAATCCTCAAAAAGACTCCGAATCTGAAACTGACAACTCTCTTAGGCAAAATTGTACATTCCGAAATTGATGGAATTGACGAAATTTCATTTCGACACCCGAAACTCCAAAAGACACTGAAAATCACTTTTTAACAACTTTTAACATTTCAAATTCCCATAATTCACGACTTTTAACTCAAAATTCGAAACAAATTTCAAAACTCATTCAAAAGTGACTCGGAGCCAATATCGGGAGGGGTAAAATGGTAATTTTAAGTAACTTTTTAAAAATGGCCAACCAAATTATTACACTACATGATTAGGAAAAAAGAGAGAGGATACCTCCACAACAACAAGACAAACGTACACTTGATTTTTCTCACAATTTTTTTTTTTTTTTTAACTTTTTTGTTTGAATACTTAAATTTATATTTTTAATATCTCCCTTATAGATCTATTTTTTTTGTATTATTTGAATTTTAAAAAATGATTCATCCAAAAAAGAAAAAAAAAACAATTCATTCAAAAGGAGATGAATTGTCTTCATGTCATTTTAGATATTATAATTATCATACCATAACTTCAATTATGTTTAACTTCTTACTTATATTGTTAGCTAATCCAATGTACTAAACAACATAAACTTATTGAATAGTGCATAAGCTACCTATATTAGTGCATCTATAAAATATGCATTATACCTTACTTTTTAAAAATTAGTGTGTTACATTTTTTTTTTTTTTGCATAAAAGGTTGTTCATAAAAAATTAAACACCCCTCAACCTTGTTCTCCCTTTTTATCGTATGCAAAATCTATTTTACCCTTACCATTTTCTAACCCTTCATCTAATATTTTTTTTTTTTAAACTTTTGTATTTATAGATTTTATTTAAGTTCATTAGCTTTATAAGTTAAAAGTTTGTCATAAAATCTAATGTTATTTTAATATTGCATGCATTAAGTATGTGTGTATGAATGAATGAATGTATTATGTGCATGCATAGTTAAATTTCATTCATTTCTCACGCATAATACATTAATGTGCTCTTTGACTTGACATAAATTGATATTTATGTCCTCCAACTTATGAGTGAGCACAAGTAGACATTTAAAATTGTATAAAGTTGAACAAATAGACACACACTTCTACACGTGGCATAATATGTTTTATACATGAGATAATGCAATCAGTTCGAGTGTATCTCACACGAATTGTCATGTAGAATGTGTGCGTCTACTGTTCAACTTTATAAAAATTTAAATGTATACTTATGCACACCCAAAGTTGAATGGTGTAGATGACAATTGATGCCAAGTTAAGAGGGCACATTTATATAATTTTGTGTAACGACCGGGTTCCGTCATTATTGAAAAGCCAACAGGGAAAATTTTTGGGTTGGAAAACTTTTTCGTAGTAACTTGGAATTTCCCAACCTAGTTCAGATTTGGATGAAATCGGAGTCATCGAGGTGTAGGAAAATATGATAAAAATCGGGTGGCTAGTTTATGATTTTTATTACATGAGTAGTTAGATAAGTTGTTAAGGAATCCGTAGGACTTTGCGGAATTGAATTTAGGCGAGTAAAACTCCCGAAATCGATCTTAGTGTGAAGGAAATTTTCTGAGTGTTGTTGGTTAGAGGTGTGTTGTGAAATTGGGGTCTTGGAATTATTAAAATAGCTCACTGTTTCGTGCAAGCCACTTTGGCGCTGAGTTTTGTCGCTGTGGTGGGTCCGCTGTGGCGGGCCAGACGCGACTTAAAGTCGTAAATAAACCCCTAAATGACATTATTCTGCACTTTTCAATTTCCTATAGCTAAGAAACGAACCCCAGGTGATTCTTGATAGTTTTCCGCCTTTCTTGAGGCTAAAGGTAAGCTTTTCACTCCCCGAATTCATTTTTCGATCCGTAGAACGTAATAGAATAGGTAATTATCGATGGGGGAGGGTTTTGATCTATATTATAAGGTGGAAACAACCCCAATTAGGATAATTGGGATCATGGGTATGATCTAGGGTTGTTAGAATTGTTAGTAATTCGGATAATTAGTGATTGTTTATTAATTTCCGTATTATATTGATTGTTTATAAATCAAGAACAAGCGAAATGAATTTGGAAAGGGAATGGACAAGTTTCTTAGGGTTTTAAGCTTGTTTTGAGGTAGGTGATGGTTGTGATTTTATGATTATGTGATGTATGTTTGTTCTTGCTTCATTATGATACATGTATGTATATGAATGCTGAATTATTGATCACACTTGTTGTAAATGAGATAGATCAATGATGGTTACTATGAAATCATGACTTAATATATGATCTTGAGGATATACTTGTGATTGTGATTGTAGTGTGTTGAATGGATCGGTTGCCACATTCCGGCATAACTAATTGTGATCGGTTGCCACGTTCCGGCATAATTATGGGATCGGTTGCCACGTTCCGGCATAAACATTAGATCGTGTAACACATTCTGGTATGCTAACTATTTGGGTTTGGGTTTCATGAAAGGACCAATGAATTGTCATAATTATGTATCTTGAGAAATGTGAAGTTGTTCATTTTTTGTAAATATTGATAATATTGTATATGTTCGATATATGCATGTTTTAATAATGTTGTACTTACTTATGTTACACTAGTGGCATAGTCACGTAATCCTACCAGTACACTGTGATTGTGTGATGATACTACACTTGCTCTTATTTTTGTTGAGTACATGACATCTTCCGGCGGCTATTGACAGACCTCACTTAAAAGATCAGTGACCGTTTTTAAACTCAAGGGTGAGCTAGTTCTTCCGGGCTGCCATGAGATCTCCTTTCATCTATGTCCACATTTCGGACTTAGACTTTTATAGTTAGTTGATTAATTTAATTAGTTGGGGTTGTATCCCTTTTTGTTTAGACTTGTTGAACGTTAGATGTTTTGGTACATTGACTTTTAGGTTCTAGGTGTGTTTTCCACATTGTTTAGTTGTTAGATCTTTTGGAAGTTTATAGGAACTTCAGTTTTTAGATATTATTCCTAGTTTTGTATCCTTAAAATACTTTAGTTTTTGGTTTCGTTGCTTGGTTGGGGGTGTAGTAGTGGTTCTCCCACCGGAGGTTTAATGTAGGTGCTAATCACGATGGTCTGGATTGTGATAAAGTTGGTATCAGAGCCTAGGTTCGTAGATCTCTATGTACCAAAAGGAGTTTAATAGAGTCTTGCAGAACGGACGGGCACGCCTTTACTTTTCTTCGAGAGGCTATAGGACTTTAAAAAATCTCTGTGATTTCTTTTGTCTCCTTTCGTGCTATGACTTAATTCCAATTAATATCTGGCGATTCAAATTGGCATCTAACATTCTTCACTCTTCTGTCCACAGATGGTTAATACTAGATTCAACAGCGTCAGACCCGTAGCTCCCGTCAATGCTCAAGCTGAAGAGCCTACAATGAGAGGTCACGGTTGAGGAAGGGGTAGAGGAAGAGCTAGGGGTAGAGGCCATGGAAGAGTAACGCTTGCCGGGAGTGGATCACCTATTGAGAATGTTCCTATGAATAAGAACGCTTATATGCATCATGAAGAGATAAAGAAGAATGTTGATGTTGATAATGTTGAGGATGTGGGACAAGAGAAAGAGGTGCAGGCTGATACTATTAATGTTCCTCCCGTAGACCCAAGTTAGCTCGACAGATCATGTCATTCTTGAAAGGGTTAGTTGGTCCTGGAGTTCTTCCTTCTGTTCAAGCAATTCAAGCTCCCGCTAATCCCGCTGTTGCTAGCACTCCCTTATGGATTAAGATAAAATCACTAGTCCTCGTACTACCCTCATTTTTCATAACAAACAAGACAGGAGCACCCCAGTTGGAAACACTAGGACGAATGAACCCTTTATTATGAAGCTCTTGGGTTTGAGCTTTAAGCTCTCTTAATTCTGCTAGAACCATATGATACGGAGAGATGGAAATGAGGCTAGTGTCAGTTTCCAAGTCAATGCAAAAATCTATATCTCTATATGGAGGCATACCAGGAAAATCCGTAGAAGACACTTCTTTAAAACTCAGACACCGAAAAAATAGACACAATAGAGGGAGACTTAACCTCAACATTCCGAACATGAGCCAAATAAGCCAAACAACCCTGCCCTACCCGTTTCCTAGCTCAAATGGAGGATATGATCTTAGTTAGGCTTGTACACCCTTTCTCACTCTAATATTTCCTTACCGGGGATCTCTAGAGTTACTGACTTAGCATTACAATTAAGCCCGATATGATAGGGGATAACCAAGTCATGCCTAAGATTATATCGAGTCAGTCATATCTAGCATAACCAAATTAACCCAAGTCTAAAAATCCATAAACACAACAGGACAAACATGATATACAAGGGTGACTATGACTGACTTTTCAACTAGGGTAGAAACATGGATGAGGGCATCAAGTATAACACAAACCACATTAATTCCCAAGACAATTGAACTAACACATACGAATAATTAGAACCCAGATCAACAAAACAATGAACATCCGAGCACATACAAAAGTAGCTCTTTTGACCACTGCATCACACCCTCAAACCCAATCTTACCCGGAAAAACATAAAACTGAGCCCTGTCCTTTGACGGACAACTTCCTTGCCTGGCTGCACGACTCTTCTACCTGCATTACCATTTCCCCGGCCTTCATGACCTCACTGATTTCCTCCTCATATGCCCAGGTTCTCCACAATTTTAACACACCTTATAACTTATATTCGATTGCTGAACACTGAATTAGATCGCAGGGGGTTAGTTCAGGTATGATTCGGGGTACATAATTGTGACTAGGGGAAATAGGGGAGACAGGGCTGAGATTCTGCTCGCTCTATTCCGCTCTAGTGGAAGAAATCCTGCCCTGGCGGCCTCGCCTTGGCCCAAAAATCCCGCCCCAGCAGCCTCAACGTAAACAGACCCAAGCAATAATTTTTTCTGGGTTTTCTCTTTTATAAAGCTCCCAATGGTTTCAACTTTACTGAGCAATTTCGGATAATCCTCTAAACTAGGATAATCATTGTCTACCATTAGTCAATCCAACGATACACAATGCAACTCATTCTCATTAATTTAACGCCATAATCCATACATCCCCAGGATACACCCATACACTCTTGCGGTTATTACTCAAGCACAAGACACGTCTAGATCTTTCTTACGAATCACCTCGTACATTATCTTGACCCTTGCATAGAAATTATGACCTCGTCTAAGAACAAGGGGTATAACCCCGAAACTAAACAACACCCTAAACAAATAGTCTAAGTCCGAAATGAGTGGACTTAAACAAGAGAGATCCATGGCAACCTTAAAGAACTGGCTCACCCTTGAATCTGGTCACACTCAATAGCCACCTAGATGAGGTCTATCCATATTCGCCTGAAGATGCCCTGTACTCAACAAAGATCAAGCAAGAGCAATATCAAAACAAAACCACAGTGTACTGGTAGAATCACGCGGCTATTCCAATAACTGTAACATACATTAGTCAATACAATAATATAATCACATGCACATATCGAACATATACAATATCATCAACATATACGAACAATGAACAACTTCACGATTCTCACATATCATAGTTATATCAATTTAGAGCAATATACCGTCTTCCAATATCAATCATCTTTAGATATGAACGAACTCATCACAAGTAGATACATAACACAATTCAATGGTCCTCTCACGGAACCCAATTCAATGGTCCTCTGATGTAACCCACACCCAAATAGTTAGCATACTGGAACGTGGTACCCGATCTAATGATTATGCTGGAATGTGGCAACTGATCCCATAATTATGTTGGAACGTGGCAACCGATCAAATTAGTCATGTCGGAACGTGATAACCGATCCCTTCAACACACCACAATCTCAATGACAAGTATATCCTCAAGATCATACATTTAAGTCATGATTTCATGGCAACCATCATTCATCTATCTTATTTACGGCAAGTGTGATCAATAATGCAACATTCATAAACATACATGTATCATAATGAAGCAATAACAAACATACATCACACAATCATAAAATCACAACCATCATCTACCTTGAAACAAGCTTGAAACCCTAAGAAACTTGATCCTTCCCTTTCCGGATTGGTTCCGCTTGTTCTTGGTCTGCAAACAGTTAATAGAATACGGGAATCAATAAACAACCACTAATTACCCGAATTACTAACAATTCTATGAACCCTAAATCAAACCCATGATCCCAATTATCCAAATTAGGGTTGTTTCCACCATAGAATCTATAACAAAACCCTCCCCCATCAATATTCTCCCATTCTTTTACGTTCTACGGATCGAATAACAGATTCGGGGAGTGAAAAGCTTACCTTTAGCCTCAAGAATGGTGAAAAACAAGTAGGAGTCGCCTGTGGTTTATTCCTTAGCTCTAAAAATTTAAAAAGTGCCAAATAAGGTCGTTTAGGGCTTTATTTACGACTTTAAGTCACGTCTGGCCCTCCACAGTGGCCACCACTCCGCTATAGCGGCCCCACGAAAGCGACCAAGATCTCCGCTTGCAATATATATATATATATATATATATATATACACACACACACACACATTGATACTTTATGTGTGCACATATAATGTATATGCTACTTTTAAAAAAAAAGTTATTGCTATTTTATTTTATTTTGCAAAAAAGGGCACTAATCTTGCAATTTATGAATTATTCACTATAATATTTGGATAAGAGCAATTCAACAGGGCATAGAAACAAAAAAAAAAAAAATTTAAAAAAAACTAACTTTATATATATATATATATATATATATATATATATATATATATAAATAAGTCTATGATCAATGTATAATTAACTTGTGTGTACGCTGATTATACACATTGAGTTGACCAAACAGTATATGAACTTACATATAAGCAACACAAAATGCACATCTCAAAAGGAAATAAAGAAAAACATACAAACTTTGCCTTCAAAGTACGTTGTGGCCTAATGATCAACAAATTGATTTATAAATAAACATTTAGTGATACTTTGTATCCTGTAAATTATATTCTCGTATGTTAAATCATGACAAATAAAGTAACTTAATATATTTCTTCGTAAGAAGATAGATACTAAGTGCAATAAGCAAAGTATAACTATTGAAGTTTGTTTTATCTGTAAATTTAGCTGAGGCAAGATTTTCACCAAGAATATTCATCATTTTCTATGTGAAAAAGAAATAATTATTTATACAATGTAATTTTCCAACAAAGGAATTCATCATCGTGTCAAACGTTAAAAACCTTATAAGTAGGAGCTAAATTAGGTTAGGTGGATAGTAAAATAATGTAATCTCAAGTATTGCATTGGTTAATACTTTTTCAATGAAACAGAAGGAGGAAGGGAGGCAAAAAGAATGTTAATCTAGGTTAAGTTTAAAGGAATAATCAATTACTTTATTATTATATTATTATATAATAGTGTTACTACTATTTATTAATATTATTACCCACTTGGTACATAATTCCCGGGCCAATTACGTTTTAAGGACAAGTTTCTACATTGGTAATCACATTTAGTCCTCGATTTAATTGAAGAATTTTTATTATATTCAACGGTAAAGAAACAACAAATGACGTCATTCAAACTTAAGAAAAAATAATTATAATAATTAAGAATTAAGCATTTTATCAGTTTCGAAAAATAACAGATATATATGCTTAGCATATTATATATTTTTCGGAAAAGGGTCAAATATACCCTTGAACTATCGAAAATAGCTCACATATACCCTTAAACTATGTTCTGGCACAAAAGTACCCTTCCGTTAAAATATTGGGTTACATTTACCCTTACTATTAACAGAGGTGTGTTAAGTGCCACGTGGACGCCACATGAACGCCACGTGGACGCCACATAAGCACCAAACAACTCTCACCTCCACATAGACGCCTATGATGCATAACTAGAGATATACTATAATACAAAAATATATACTTATAACCCGCAAAAAAAATTTTTGTTACGAGGAGCATAAGTTAATGACCAGCACAAAATAAGAGCATAACTGCCAATGAACCAAAGTTTTTAAAATTTTCCTTTCCCTAATCCTTCCTCTTTGCTGTGTTGCTAAATGAAGAGTAAGTTCAAATTAGTAAACTCTATATATGGCTACATTTTTCACAATATATGTGTTGCTAATTTTACAAAAGTCATGTCACTCTTTCCTATCAAGATACATTATAGAACAAAAAATAAGATATATGAGCAATTTAGGATACACTTCTTTGCCTCATCCATTTAGTAGCTGACCATTTCTCTCCTGACAATACTTCACATCCTCCATGTAGACTATCAGGGTCAGATTGTCCATCAAGCCCCTAAATGAAAAAAACAGCATTCATCAAGTGGAATTCATGGTTTCATAGAAGAGTTCTTTTTTTTACAAAAAAAATAATAGAATTAAAGAAAGAACTAATATGAGAAACCAAGAAATCCCTGAGTGCCAGTGGCACGCAGTTTGGAACTTGGATAAAGTACTTGCACCTCTATCTTTCTCCACTAACATACCAGACCTTTATCTGTGGCAAGCTTCAAACACATGACATGTGCCTCACTCACACATTAGGCGCTGCTCTAGTTACTAGACGTCTGGAATATATTGGCAAACACAAGGGCCTCAATGACACACCTGATGTCCCTTTCTTAACATTCCTTCTTTTTTTTTCCAGAATGCTTTTGACATACTTTCTATAGTATTTTGCTGTGGCTTCTTCACTACCTCTATTTCTTTTCTTTTTTCCGACCAGTTTTGGAATGTTTTTCCTTGAGCCAAGGATCTATCAGAAGCAGCCTCTCTACCTGCCAAGGTAGGGGTAAGGACTGGATACACCCCTATCCTCCCCAGACTCCACTTGTAAGACTACACTATGTTGTTGGTGGTACTCGGGGCAGAAGCTTTTATAAGTATAATACATGTTCAAAGATTAATAACTCTGTCTGTATCCAGTGAATAAATGAAACAATAGTCTCATATCCCATCAAGTCAAAACGATGCACAAACGAACTAGATTCAACTAAGGAGACTTTGGCTAGAAATATTAGGCGTATGACACATTATGGATGCCAAGTCAAATGACTAACAAGATGTCGTGCAGTTCTTAAAATCTTAAAGCAACTAGGCCAACATTTTCAAAGTACTTTAGAGGGTTCCATAGATGAATTTTTTGTCAAAAGCTCCAGAGAAAAGGTTTATAGTAGGTGAAAATACTAACCATACTCCAAAAAAGAACAGAATCTCCTTTCGTAGGTTTTACACATAACCCTTTGATCATTTTGCCGCCACAGCTACATTCATCAGTGCCAGCCTGATGACAGCATTTGAAATTAAAACACAGGCATGAAATTAGAAACCTGGGGAAAAAAAGACGTGCAAGAGAGATGGAAAGGCAACCAAAGTTGGAGGAATCAACATGTACGGTTAGGTAAACCAGAAAAAATGGAAAAAAAACATACATGGCCTGGTAACACATTTTCAGGAAAGAGGATACATAACAAGACAAATTTCACTTCTGGCCTGGAAGTGAAAGATTAATTTTGGGAATTTCTCCCTGAAATGTTGTGCTCAATAGACTTAGCACATAATCATATCTGAAATAAGCCAGTTCAATCCTTTCAAAACACGATAAACAAAATAAAACAAAACCTTAACAACTCAATAGACTTTTTATACCCTCCAGCCTTTTTTCCCAACTCCTATACTGCCTCTCAGACCGCGCAAACTATTCCCATGCCTACAACCTTCTCAGATTGCAAACAACCATTCAAATCTGTACTAGCTACTAGTTATACAATAAATATAGAAATTGGACTATAGAGTGACTGAGAAGATTATAGGCTGTAAAATTTGGTTTAATTCATTTAGACAATTTAGGATTATAAAACAAGGGGAAATTTAGTATACGAATTACAAAAAATACTGGCATGATACACAGTAAAGCTAAAATCACCAAAAATTGAACTTTCAAGCGTCGCGTCTTTCAATTATGAAACAGAAAGAAATCAAGTTTCCAATCTTTTGGAATTTAGTCAAAAGATGGAATGTTTATTGATTTCTGCAACATAAGATCAATTCAAACTTATCTTCAAGCAACATTCGCAAGAAATACAGAAGAACAATAATTGCAGCAGAAAACTCTTGACAGCAGTGAGCAGTCACAAACCCTCAAGAAACTAAATATTAGAAAAGCAAACAAATTCCTCCAGAAAATACTGATTAAGCAATATTTTTCTTTTTGTTCACAGGGCGTCCACCCAAAATTTGTAGACTTAGCATACAAAACACATGCATTGTTTTGCATCTACCAACTTCAACCCAAAATAAACAAAACACATGCATTGTTTTGCATTTACCAACTTCAAGTAAAAATAAACAAAAGTAGACAACTTTTTGCACTATCCAAAACACATCAAAGCTGGGATTTCCCATTTGCTTTTTTTGTCTTCAACTTGCCCACCTTCTTCTGTCTCTCTTTTTCCAGCTGATTGCCAATGACAACTTTTTTTCCTTTCCAAGTGAGCTTAGTAGGTGAGTAAGGCAAATTTGTAGGCTCACTAATTCCAGCATGACCACCTCTAAAAGATATAAGTCTATTTCCAGTTGCTCTTTGTTGATTCATCCTCATCTTCAGTTTTGTGCGATTTTCAGATATAACTTGAGGCCTTATATCTGGATCACTTTCAGGCTCTCTAGCAGGTCCAAATGGTTCATACTATTGTTGTGACAGTCCAAGTGTGGACATGAAATTGTATTCTTCATCTTGTGTTGGTCTAGGGGCTGAGCTATTAACATCAAAATCTTCTATATGGGCTTCTTCAACTTCTTCTTCAGTTTCTTCTTCAGTCTCTTCCTCAATTCTGCCCCTTTTTCTCTTCAATGTTGCCCCTTGTTCTCCTTCAACAAACTGAAAATACAATGTTTATGTGCAGTTAACTACATAGTACTAATAACATTAAGATATGTAAATGAGTAATGTTCTTACATTGCATGTTCTTGCATTGTGAGTTGTTTCACCACACTTACTACAAGTCATTTTAGTTCCTTTTCTTGAGTGAGCCCACTCTCCAGCTCTTTTAATTGATGAATCCTTTTCCCTAGTTCTTTTGGTTTTTGGTCTTCCCACTGTTTTCACAAGGTCAGGTGGATCCATTGCATGTTCTGGCAATACATTCCAGAATTTTTCACCTTTTACAGGCATCAATTTTGCCATATATGTCATCAAGTAAACTTCCTTACTGTACCACCAATTAATTTCATTCTTTGGTTCTATCTTCTGGTACAACATAGCTTTGATGGTATGAGGGCATGGAATGCCAGTCAACTGCCATGACCTACATGTACATTTTTTCTCCACCAAGTTCACTGTGTGCCTATCTTCACCCTCAGACACTTCATATCCAAGATCACCATTGAAATCAACACTACATAATTGAGTTATTCTCATGTATGCAGTGAACAGTTTCATGCAATTAGGACTGTAATTAGTAGTCCATTTGCTTGCATCCTCTTCCTTCACTCTTAGCCTGTTCATTATCTTGATTCTTATATCTTCAAGCATTTTCAAAATTAGCTTACCTCTTGCTTCCAGGATCCAAGAGTTGAAGGACTCTGTGAAATTATTATCCACCATTTGATTTTTGCATATAGTATCCAAATATGCCCTGCACCATGTCTGTGGTGGATACCTAAGCAAATCCTTGGCAGTATTTTTTGACAATGCACCAAGTGCACTCAACTGATCCTTGAAATCTTCCTCATAAGTACTCCAAGCAGCCCACCAAAGCAGTTTCTTCATCTCTCCTGACCTAAATCTCTTCATCCAGTTGGCCTCAATATGCCTAACACAATACCTATAATCATTAAAAATGACAATTAGTTAATATATTCAAGAGAACAAAATAATTAAAGCAACTTAAAAGTACCTATGGTAAGACACAGGAAGGACATTTTTGACTGCTTCTATCAATCCCTGTACATGTCAAATAAGTAAATATACAGTTACAAACTATTATATAAAGAAGGCAAAATTATTCAAATAAACAGAAAAAATTATTTACCTTCTGCATATCAGACATAAAGGTGACAGTTTCACCATCTTTCAAATTTAATGAACTGTTCAGAAGTTGTAAAAACCATATCCATGTCCTAGTTGTCTCTTTATCAACAACAGCCCATGCCAATGGATAAAAGCAATTCTGAGCATCTTGTGCCATAGCCACCAAAAGTTGTCCCTTGCATTGACCCTTCAAGAAGGTCCCATCTAGTCCAATAAAGGGTCTCAAACCTTTTTTCCATCCCAACTTCAGAGCATTAAAGCAGATGTACATCCTAAGGAACTTTTTTTTTACCTTGTTCCAATGCATCCTTTGATAAATTGATCACAATATCACTACCAGGATTGCTTAGCCTAAGCTCATTTGCATAAGCCTCAATTCTGTTGAAATTATCTAAGAAACTTCCCTGCAATTTTTGAAGGGCCATCCTCTTGGCTCTTTTCAACTTAAAGGTACTAACATTCAAGTTGAACTGATCCTTCAAGTCTTTTCTAATATCCTTTAGCTTGTACTGAGGATTATTCTGCAATTTACTCTTGAAATATTGTGCTAAAGTACTTGTGCAAGCTCTAGGATTTTTAAATGCATCATCACAATTGTGATTTATTTTCAGTGTTTTAACCTTAAAACCTGGACCTTTACCATCTTGTGAAATAAACAGGACAAATGGATAACCAATCATGCATTTATACCTTAGTCTAGTTCTATCACTTTTTTCCACTACTATAGGCTTGGAATTATCAAGAGAATACAAATTCACAATTTTTCTTGCCTCATTCAAGTCCTTGAAAGTCATGGAGGGATGAAGTTCTTTGTAGTGACTGAGATCAACATTTACTTCTTTACATTTCAACATCTTAATAAGCTCTAACTCATCAAAGTTATATTCATCATCACTAGACTGGTCATCATCACTTTCTGTTTCAGCATCAGTTCCATATTCACACTCTACCAAATATGCTTCACTATGGTGAATAATATTTGGTGCATAAATAGTTTCTTCAAAATCATCCACAGCAAATAAATGAACCACCTTAAATTGTTCATTTAATAGGCATTGGAGTGTCTTAATTCCTTCAGATCCATGAAGCAAGTAAAATTTCCCAAAAGGCCCTTTCACTAGTATTTGTTTCACAAGCACAAATCCTAAGTTTTTTGTGTACTTTTCCACTATCTTATCATAGTCTAAGAGATCTGCATTAGTGTCTCTCCTAGTAGCAACATACTTCTCGTCATATACTAGTAGTGGTTTTGTAATCCATTTACCCCCATAATGCAACATAAGGTCAACCAAAAGATCTTTCATATTGAACTGAGAAAGAAAAGCAGACATAAATGAATAAAAAACACAAACACACAAGAGTAAATAAATAAGTCATTACACTTTAGAAATACTAAAAGAGAAAAAATAAACAGTGGCCAAAGATTTATTACAACATAATGAATGGAGTGAAAATAACTCAACAAACATACATGAATAAGATACACAATAAATAAATCATTACACTTTATAAAACATACAGGAGCTAGATGGTTATTACAACATAAATCATTAAGAAACACGAACACACATGGGCAGTGATAACTTAATGAGGTCTAGTAGTAGTATGTATTATTGTTAACTTTTGGAAGTGTTTTGAAAGTTGTCAAGTCTATCTGCTACAATGTTCATGTACATAGTAGGACAACTAGAATAATTGCTTACTATGCTCAAATAATTGTATATTAGTATCAAAGAGTTCCTCAAAAAAGGCTGCATAAGTTAACTACTGGTTAACTAAAAAAGCAGCAAATTGCTTACTATGCTCAACTACAATGTTCATGTAAAGTTGTCAAGTCTATCTGCACAAGTTAACTATTGATTACTATGCTCAAATAATTGCTTTGACCACTTCTTGAGCTAGTAGTTAGGATTTTGTTATTCCTTTATCTTCTCTACTAAATCTCCTCGTTGATTCAATGAGTTTGTTTAGCAAGTAGTTTAGCTTGATTTTGTTATTCCTTTTTAATATATTCTTTTGCTATTGTACAATGTAGGACAACTTGACAAGCAAATGACTCCTTTTAGGTTACTATTTATGTTTTGTTGTGTTTCTTGTTCAATGAAGTGATGCCTCATATGAAAAAACTATTCCTTTTTGTTTTCATTTGATTTTTCTTATTTTTAGTTTTTGTAAGCTGCAAATATTAATATATTCAACTATTTCATAAAAAATAGTCCATAGTAAACAGAGGACATTTAGGATAAACAATAGGACCACAACATATAATAAACAATAGGACCACAACATATAAGACAACATTCTCAAAAGATTACAAAAATGCCATAATAAACAATGAAAAAGGGCATTTGGGACCACACACATCAAATTCAGACTAGGACTAAACAATATATATTCATATACAAGTCCATTAGATACTACTACTTTAAATTCTCTCCCCACTCTGCACAAAATAGAAATCTGTCAATTCTAGAAGCACAAATATGATTTTCTCCTTTTCTCCAAGTGAAAGAGTCTCCACATAAAAGAGGATCAACCATCTCCATTTCTTCAATCCAGGATGAGAATTCTGTCATAGCAACAGTTAGTCTGTGACAATTTGTTCTCTCTTATGGATATCTAGTGACATTGAAGTCACCACACACTACCCAAGGCCCATTAATGTTATGCTTCAGCTCTAACAGTTCTTGTCATAGCACTCCCTATTTATTCTGTTGCAGTCTACATATACTGCACTGAGATGCCAACTGAAATCATCATTTACTCTTGAAAACTTTCCAATTATGCTTTGGTTTCCATTCAGAAACAACTCCCCCCTCCAGATTCTCCTATCCCATAGTATTAAGATCCCTCCACTACTCTCTTGAGCCTCCTTCATTACCACCCCCATCTATCTGTTACTCCAAATGCTTTGTAAAATATTATCTATTGATCCCACTAATTTTGTCTCAACAAGAACTAGAACATCAACCTCCCATTTCATAAAAAACAGTCCATAATAAACAGAGGGCATTTAGGATAAACAATAGGACCACAACATATAATAAACAATAGGACCACAACATATAAGACAACATTCTCAAAAGATTACAAAAAGGCCATAATAAACAATGAAAAAAGGCATTTGGGACCACACACATCAAATTCAGACTAGGACTAAACAATATATATTCATATACAAGTCCATTAGATACTACTACTTTAACTCAAGTATTCCCTAAATCGAACCTCAACAGAATAGGACCACAACATAAGATACAATATTCCCTAAATCTAACCTTAACAGCTGCGAAGATCACTTTGAAAACCAGGCGCGAAATCAACTTTAAAATCCAACCGCGAAATGAGGGAAATCTGTGAACCCTAGAGAGGAATAAACAAAAAATTCTTTGCTTAACTCAAATAAACAAATAATTTTTCCCTAAATCTAACATACCGGAATATTATAAACAAAGTCGAAAACCCTAACTATCCACAGCTTTGAAATCGCAACACATAATAAAATAAGAACAAAGATTTACTAACCTACAACCGTGAAAATCCACTTTGAAACCCCACCGCGAAATCAAATTTGAAATTCAATGGCGTCCATGAGAGGAAATCTGTATAACCCTAGGGGAAATCGTATTAGAGAAAGGGGAAATCGTCTGATGTATGAGAGAAATGAGAAAAAGGGGAAATGTATTTTAGAGAAATGAGGGCAAAATTAGTAATTAGGATGTTTGAGTCTATGTGGAGGTGAGAGTTGTTTGGTGCTTATGTGGCGTCCACGTGGCGTTCATGTGGCGTCCACATGGCACTTAACACACCTCTGTTAATAGTAAGGGTAAATGTGACCCAATATTTTAACGGAAGGGTACTTTTGTGCCAGAACATAGTTTAAGGGTATATGTGAGCTATTTTCGATAGTTCAAGGGTATTTTTGAGCCTTTTCCGTATATTTTTTAGTAAAATATATTATTGATAATTGAGCCCCTAAGATTATAATATAAAGTTTGCATAGAGTAGTAAGACAAAATAACTCTTACCAAAAGGTGATTGGTATGAAGAAAAACATTTTTTTTGAAAATTTTCTTATGTTTGGTTTACTTAATGTTTTGGAAAATATTTTCCAAATCAACTTATTTTCTTCAAATTTAAGGAAAACAACTTACCTTGAAAAAGTAAGAAAAACATTTTCCAAAATTTATTTTGAACCTCACACCTCAATTTTCATCCTAACTCAAGTCTCAAGTATCGATTTCCGATACTAATTCTGAAACAACTCTTGATTCTTGATTCTTGATTCGAGGTCCAACTCTCGACCTTGAATTGAGACCTAACTCTCGAGTTTCAGATTGAGTATGGGTCGAATCTCAAGTTAGGATTAGAGGTCTAATTCTGAATCGCATGTCGAGGTTAGGTCTCGAATTAGGTGTTAGAATGGAGTTTTGAGTTGGGTGTCGGAGTCGGGTTTGGGGTTGAGAGTTAAGAATGAGTCTCATTGTAACATCTCGCAAATTGAAAGAACTAGAAAGAGCTAGAATTAGAAAGAGTGATTTTTTGGAAATAATAAAAATCTGGAAAATTGGTTAAGTTTGGGTTTTTGGTCAACTTCAAACGACCATAACTCCTGGCTCAAGATGAGTAAGGTGTGTTTCCAAATATCGTAGGAAAGATATTGGAATAATATTTCCAACGCCTCCAAGTTTGTGCAATTTTGAGTTTGTATGAGTGAGATATGCCCATTTGAAGTTGGGTTGTTCAATTAAGGAAAGTCTAATCAGGGTTTTAGAAGGTCATTATGGTCTTTTTGCCACCCAATTAATTAATTTTGTTTTTGGTAATTAAGTTGGGGTCTAAACTGGTTGGATTCAGTTCACGCTTTAGAGAAACAAGTAAGGGTTTTGAGAGAAGAGAAAAGAAGAGAAGAAAAGAGGAGAAGGAGCAAGGAATCGTCAAGTTCTTGAAGCTAGGCTCGTGGATTTAGTCAAGGGGTGATTCCTACAAGGTATGTGAGTTCACACAGCGATGGGTTTGTTCACCCACGTCCAAACATATTTAATTCAGCGTGAATTCGTCCTAAAAATTGAAAGTTTGAATATTCTTGATGCGTATTCTTGAATTTAGGATGATATTGAGGAATTCTTGAGAGTTTAAGGTTGATTTTGGAGTTGTTTTGAGTTAGGTTCTTGTGTACATGTGTTGGGTATTTGAATCTAAAGAGGATTTGATAAAAAGAATTGAATTTAGGCGAATTGGGTTTAGAAACCGAAGAAGAAAATTAGTCAGGCAAATATGGGCACTAGCTCCGCATCGCGGACCTGCTTTCCAGATTCGGGAAAAATCCTTTTGCGTCACGTAATGGTCACGGACCGTTCTGCCTCAAAAAATTATTTTCGCGACCAAAATTTAAATAAACCTTCGCATCGCGGACCAACTTTCATGCAATGATTTCTTGATCTTTTCTCATGTTTAGATATCTAAAATCATTCCTAAACATCATGAGATCTTTCCTATCATAAATCACAATCCTTTAATCCATAATTCAATTCAATGATATTTAAGAGTCAAGTCAAGAGAAGTTAAGAGTCAAGTCAAGAGAAGTTAAGCGCCAAGTCAAGAGAAGTTCATAGAATCTTCCAAAAGTCTTTTACAAATAAGTTAACTTTGTTTTAATACTTGAGTTTTGAGTTTAGTAAAGAGTAACGTCGAAGTTCATTTCATCAAAAGTATATAGGGATTATGTATTTCCAAAGAGTTGAAAATGTTTTCACATTTAAACAAGTAAAGAAACTTTGATTTCCAAAGAGCCTTTGAGCTAGTTTTCAGAAAAGAGTAAATGCTTTCACAATTAAGTAAGAAGGGAAATTGAGATTTCGAAGATAGCCTTTAAGCTAAGTTTTGAGAAATTATCTCAAACCACAAAAAGAAGTAATGTTTTTAAAACATAAAGAGCTAGTATATTTTGGGAGTAGTATTGAGCACCGATATGGGAGAGAGTTCAGAGAACTCAGAGTCGCCATAAACCATGTTGCCATCATGGGTAGAAAAGGGTCATAATTTTTAGATGATTCCTTTAGTGTTTTTTAGCATAGACTAGTGGATCCAGTTAGTAGTTCAGGTTCTATACCCACAGCAAGGTATAGGACGACGCTGGTAGCGTGAGGCAAAACGTTGTATCATCACGATAGCTCTTAATTGATAGTTGTCGGTTAGAGAAACTCCCACAGCAGTACTTTGTATTTTTATATACATCAAAAATATTTGTATTTTCATATACAAACAGAGTTCATATTGTATCTTTGTATACATATAGAGTTATTATTGTATTTCTAAATACAGAGAGTTGAAAACAATGTTTTAAAGCTTTTCTTTATATTGCATTTATATACACTGCTTTATATTGAAGTCTGTTGAGTTGAGTTGAGCCAGGTAATTTCTTCAGTTCCTTTCAAGATTATGTCTTGTTTTAGAATTCCCCTCGCATACTCATATATTTAATGTACCGATTTCATTTGTCCTGCATCTTATTATTATGCAGACACAAGTAACCAGGATTAGCATCCAGCGCATCATTGATCCAGTTGAGCAGTCAGAGTCAGTTGGTGAGCCTCCTTGCTTTTCGGAGGATCTCTTTGGTTATGTTTTGTTTTATTGCTTGCTTATTTCAGTTGTTAGGATGATCGGGGGTCTTGTCCCGACATCTATTATAGTTTAGAGGCTTCATAGACAGAGTTAGTGATGTTAGTTCATGAGTCTTTACTTATACTTTTCAGTTAAGTTGAGACTTAAGTTTTCACTTAGTGAATGTTATTATAGTACAATCTAATTGTTTATTGAGCAGTTCAGCTTACTTTAACAAGTATTTTTATTCATGAGTTAACTCTTCCGCTGAGTAAGTAAGCCAGACCAAGGGTTCGCTTGGGGCCAACAATGGTTCTCTAGTGCCAGTGTCACCCAGAGTGTAAGCTCGAGGCATGACAAACTTGATATTAGAGCACAGAGTTCAAGAGTTCTAGGGAGTCTATGAAGCCTTGTCTATAGGGTCCTAGTTATCGGTGTGAAGCGCGTCACATTTATAATTAGGGGGCTGCAACTTTTTAGGAAATTCCTCACTTCTTTCATACTCATTTTGTGCATTAGAGTTTTATCTCTAAAAGGTTTCTTTCTAACTCGTGCTTGCGTGTAACCGATTGTGAGTTGGAATTTTTTGAAAGTGCTTTAATGGGGCGTTTCATTCCCCGTGAGCTAATAGAAGAAAAGAGATAGTTGTCAACATGAAGAGCAAGATGAGTTTATTCATAGATGGGTTGACTCATCTATCAAGTAAGGAAAGTAAGGCAACCACGCTAATAGGTGACATGGGCATAACAAGTCTATTGATCCATGTGCAACAAGTTGAGGAGGAAAAACTGAAGGATAGAAAAGAGTTTAAAAACAATAGAGCTAAGAAATAAGGGAATAAATTCGAGCAACAAAAGAGTAACGCGAACCGGTCTTCTTTCCAACATAAGAAGAAAGGACTTGCTTTATCATCTGCTAGTGCACTTGCGCCAAGAAACAAATATGAGTACAATATTCAGAATTTTCAGAATTTCAGAGCTAGAAGTGTGCATTCGCAAGGTAGAAAGGAACAAAGGGGTACAAAGACTCCTGTATATGCTAAGTGTGGTAAGAGCTACTCAGGGATGTGTCGTGATAACTCCACTAGTTGCTTCAAGTGTGGCCAGAATGGTTATTTTATGAGAGAGTGTCCTCAGAGCAAACAGAGTAATGGTAATGTGGGCAATAGAGCCCAGTCTTCTTCAGCTGCTCCACTAGATAGAGTTGTATCTAGATGAACTACTTCAATGGCAGGCGGAGAGGGAAACTGTCTTTATGCTATCGCTAGTCGTTGAGAGCAAGAGGATTCGCCAGATGTTGTCATTGAGCAACTTCTTGAGCAACTTCATTTTGATGTTCTTCCTGAGCAACTTCTTGAGCCCTTTAGTGTTTCTACACCTGATGGTGAGTCTATTCTAGCAGAAAGAGTCTATCATGATTGTTGCGTTTTCGTAAATCATAAGAGTACCATGGGTGATTTAGTTGAGTTAGACATGGTAGATTTTGATGTCATTCTAGGTATGGACTGGCTTCCTGCCTGTTATGCATCAATAGATTGTAGAACTCGAGTAGTGAAGTTCCAAATTCCAGTAAACCCGTTATAGAGTTGAAGAGCTGCTCATCAATGCCTAAGGGTTGTTTTATTTCTTACCTTAAGGCGAGAAAGTTAGTTTCCAGGAGATGTGTCTATCACTTAGTTCGAGTTAATGACTCTATTATTGAGATACCTCCTATTCAGTTAGTTTCAGTAGTAAAAAAGTTTTCAGAAGTTTTCCCAAATGATCTTCCCGGAGTCTCTCTTGAGAGAGATAGACTTCAGTATAGATGTTCTTCCAGATACTCGTCCTATCTCTATTCCGCCATATAGAATGGTACCATCAGAGTTGAAAGAGCTTAAAGAGCAGTTGAAAGATTTTTTAGAGAAAGGTTTCATTGGACCAAGTATCTTACCTTGGGGCGCTTCGATCCCATTTATGAGAAAGAAAGATGGTTCCCTTAGGATTTGTATAGATTACTGTCAGTTGAATAAGGTTGCCATCAATAATAAGTATCCTCTTCTAAGGATTGATGATCTTTTCTATCAGCTTCAGGGTGCTACTTGTTTCTCTTAGATAGACCTTAGATCTGGCTACCATCAGTTGAAAGTAAGTGAATGTGATATTCCCAAGACAACATTTAGGACCCGTTATGGTCATTATGAGTTCTTAGTTATGTCCTTTGGTTTAACTATTTCTCCTGCAATATCCGTGGACCTTTTGAATAAAGTATTTAAACCTTATTTATATATGTTTGTTATTGTCTTCTTTGATGACATTCTAATCTATTTGAGGAATAAAGAAGATCATGCGAGTCATCTCAGAATAGTTCTCCAAACTCTAAAGGATAGAGAGTTGTATGCCAAATTCTTTAAATGTTAGTTGTGGCTTGAGTCTGTGGCTTTCTTGGCCCACATAGTTTCAGGTGATGGAATTAGAGTTGATACTCAGAAGATAGAGGCAGTGCAGAATTAACGTAGACCCACATCTCCAACTGATATTAGGAGTTTCTTGGGTTTGGCTGGCGATTATAGAAGATTCACCGAAGGGCTATTGTCTATTTCATCTCCTTTGACCAAGTGACTTAGAAAACAGTGAAGTTTCAATGGTTTGAAGCTTGTGAGAAAAGCATTAAAGAATTGAAAAAGAGGTTGACTACTACCCCAGTTTTGACCTTACGAGAAGGTATGTAAGGTTTTGTGGTGTATTGTGATGTATCTAGAGTTGGTTTGGGTTGTGTATTAATGCAGAATGGAAAGGTTATAGCTTATACCTCCAGACAGTTGAAAGTTCAAGAGAAGAACTACCTAACCCATGACTTATAGTTGGCTACCGTAGTATTTACTTTAAAGATATGGCGTCATTATTTATATAGTGTGCATGTAGATGTGTTCACTGATCACAAGAGCCTTCAGTATGTGTTACCTAAAAAGAGTTTAATCTTAGACAAAGAAGGTGGTTAGAATTACTCAAGGATTATGACTTGAGTATTCTTTATCACCCAGGTAGGGCTAATGTTGTTGCTGATGCCTTCAGCAAGTTGTCTATGGGTTGTACTGCCCATGTTGTGGAATAAAAGAGAGAGTTAGCGAAAGATGTGCATAGATTTGCATGCTTGGGAGTCCGACTAATGGATTCCATAGAAGGAGGAGTGGTGGTGATGAATGGGCTGAGTCATCATTAGTGTCAGAAGTAAAAGAGAAGCAAGACCAAGATCCCAATTTGCTTGAATTGAAGGCAAATGTTCATAAGCAAAAAAGTAATGGCTTTTGAACAATGGGGAGATGGTGTATTAAGGTATCAAGGTAGATTGTGTGTACCAATGGTGGATGAACTCCAAGAGAGGATCATAGAGGAAGCTCATAGCTCCAGATATTCCATTCATCTGTGTTCCACAAAGATGTATCACGATTTGAGAAATGTTTATTGGTGGAGTAGTATGAAGAAGGGCATTGCAGAGTTTGCTGCTAAGTGTCCGAATTGCCAATAAGTTAAAGTAGAGCACCAAAGGCCTGGTGATATGACTCAGGATATAGAACTTTCGAAATGGAAGTGGGAGATGATTAATATTGATTTCATCTCTCGTAGGCAGCATGATTCGATTTGGGTGGTTGTTGACAGAATGACAAAATCAGCCTACTTTTTACCGATAAAGACTACCTATTCAGCAGAGGATTATGCCATGTTATATATTCAGGAGGTAGTAAGACTTCATGGAGTCCCTGTTTTGATTATATCAGATAGAGGTGTATAATTTACTGCACATTTTTCGAAGTCATTCCAAAAAGGCTTGGGTTCAAAGGTGAACTTAAGTACTGCCTTTCACCCTCAGACAGAAGGGAAAGCAGAGCGCATTATTCAAGCCTTAGAGGATATGATGAGGGCTTGCGTGATTGATTTCAAAGGTAATTCGAATGATCACCTACCTCTTATTGAATTTGCTTACAATAATAATTACCATTCTAGGCTCCAGATTGCTCCTTATGAAACTCTTTATAGGAGAAGATGCAGTTCTCCTATTGGATGGCTTGAAGTTGGTGAAGATGGGTTAATAGGACCAGACTTAGTTCTTCAAGCTATGGAGAAAGTGAAAGTTATTTAAGAGAGATTGAAAACAGCCCAGAGTCGTCAGTAATCCTACACTGATGTTAGGAGAAGGAAGTTAGAGTTTGAGGTAGATGATTGGTTATATCTTAAAGTTTCACCCCATGAAGGGTGTTATGAGATTTGGTAAGAAGGGGGAACTTAGTCCCCGGTATATTGGCCCTTATAGAATATCGAAAAGGGTTGGTAATGTAGCACACGAGTTGGAGCTACCACAAGAGTTAGTCGAGGTTCATCCGGTATTTCACTATGTTGAAGAAGTGCATGAGCGATCCTTCATTGATTATACCAACCGAAGATATTGGGATCAAGGATAGCTTGTCTTATGAGGAGATTCCTGTTCAGACTCTAGATCGCCAAGTTCGCAAGTTGAGAACAAAAGAGGTAGCATCAGTCAAAGTTCTTTGGAGGAACAAGTTTGTTGAGTAAGCTACTTGGAAGCTGAGGAAGATATGAATAAGAGATATCCACATCTCTTCGAATTCGGAGAAGTTCCAAATTAAGGTACTAATCCTTTTCTTGATTTTTATTTATAAGATTAGCATGTTGTAATTGCATTGCTTGTTGGGTGTTTGAGCTAAATGTTAAATGTTACACCCTTAGCCTACTTAGAGTAATCTCATTCGAGGACGAATGTTCCCAAGGGGGAGATATTGTAACATCTCGCAAATTGAAAGAATTAGAAAGAGCTAGAATTAGAAAGAGTGATTTTTGGAAAAAATAAAAATCTGGAAAATTGGTTAAGTTAAGTTTGAGCTTTTGGTTAAGTTCAAATGACTATAACTCCTATATCAAGATGATTTAGGTGTGTTTTCAGATATCGTAGGAAAGATCTTGGAATAATCTTTCCAACGCCACTGAGTTTGCACAATTCTGAGTTTGTATGAGTAAGATATGCCCATTTGAAGTTGTGCTATTCAAATAAGAAAAGTCTAATATGGGTTTTAGAAGGACATTATGGTCTTTTCACCACCCAATTAATTAAGTTCATTATTGGTAATTAAGTTGGGATCTAAACTAATTGGATTCAGTTTACACTTTTGAGAAACAAGTTAGGGTTTTAAGAGGAGAAAGAAAAGAGGAAAAAGAGCAAAGAATCGTCAAGTTCTTGAAGCTAGGCTCATGGGTTCGTCAAGGGGTGATACCTACGAAGTATATGAGTTCATAAAGCGTTGGATTCATTCGCCCACGTGCCAAACCTGTTTAATTCAGCTTGAATTCATCCTAAAAATTGAATGTTCTTGATGTGTGTTCTTGAATTTACTTTCGTTCTTGAATTTGGGATGATATTGAGGAATTCTTGAGAGTTTAAGGTCAATTTTAGAGTTGTTTTGAGTTAGGTTCTTGGGTACATATGTTGGGTATCTAAATCTAAAGACGATTTGAGAAAAAGAATCGAATTTAGGCGAATTTGGGTTAGAAAATGAAGAAGAAAATTAGTCGGGCAAATATGAGAACTGGTTCCGCGTTACGGACCTACTCCCCAGATTTGGGAAACATCCTTTCGCATCACGGAGCGGTCATGGACCATTCTGCCTCAATAATTATTTTTGCAACCAAAATTTAAATACACCTCTGCGTCACGGACCAGCTTTTAGGCAATGATTTCTTAATCTTTTCTCATGTTAAGCTATCTAAAATCATTCCTAAACATCATGAGATATTTCCAATCATAAATCACAATTCCTAAATCCGTAATTCAATTCAAGGAAAGTTAAGAGTCAAGTCAAGAGAAGTTAAGAGTCAATTCAAGAGAAGTTAAGAGTCAAGTCAAGAGAAGTTTATAGAGTCTTCCAAAATTCTTTTACAAATGATTTAACTTTGTTTTAAGACTTGAGTTTTGAGTTCAGTAAAGAGTAAAGTTGAAGTTTATTTCTTCAAAAGTATATGGGGACTATGTATTCCCAAAGAGTTTAAAATGTTTTCACTTTTAAATAAGAACGAAAACTGAGATTTCCAAAGAGCCTTTAAGCTAGTTTTCAAAAAAGAGTAAGTGCTTTCTTAATTAAGCAAGAGAGGAAACTTTGATTTTCAAGATAGCATTTGAGCTAAGTTTTTGAGCAATTATCTCAAATCACAGAGAGAAGTATGTTTTTAAACATAAGAGCTAGTATCAAATTTTGGGAGTAGTATTGAGCACCGATATGGGGGGAGTTAAGACAACTCACAGCCCCCAAAAACCTTGTAACCACCATGGGTAGAAAAGGGTCATACTTTTTAGATGATTCCTTTAGTGCTTTTTAACATACACTACTGGATCCACTTAGTAGTTCAGGTTTTATACCCTCAGCAACGTATAGAACGGCCCTTCGCAGCGTGAGGCAAAATGATATATCATCACAATAGCTCTTACATGATGATTGTCGATCGGTTAAAAAAACTCCCATAAAAGAAATTGTATTTTTATATACATAATTATTTGTATTTCTACATACTACAGTTATATTTATCTTTGCATACACACAGAGTTGACGTCATATTTTAAACAACTTTTCTTTATATTGCACTTATTTTTAAACTGTTTTATATTGAAATGAGTTCAGTTAAGTTGACTGGAGTTGAGCCAGGTAAGTTCTTTAGTTCCTTTCAAGCTTATGTCTTGTTTTAGAATTCCCCTTGCATACTCGTACATTCAATGTAATGATGTCATTTGGCCTGCATTTTATTATGATGTAGACACAGGTAACCAGGATCAGCATTCAGTACATCATTGATCGAGTTGAGCACTCATAGTCTTGTGGTGAGCCTCCTTGCTTCTGGAGGATCCCTTTTATTGCTTTCAGTTTTATTACTAGTTCATTAAGATGTCGTGGGTCTTGTCCCAACATCTACCTCAGTTCTTTAGAGGCTTCATAGGCAGTCAGATTATAGTTCTTGAGTTTCTATTTCCTGTTTTAACGGTTGAGAACCTTTTGGCTAGTGAATGTTATCTTGATACATTCAAAGTGTTTATTGAGTAGTTCAGTTTACTTTAAAAGTATTTTTCTTCATGAGTTAAGTCTTTCGCTGAGTATGTAAGCCAGGCCAAAGGTTCGCTTGGGGCCAACAATGGTTCTCGAGTGCTAGTCCCGCCTAGGGTGTAAGCTCGGGGTGTGACAAACTTGGTATCAGAGCACAAAGTTCAAGAGTCATAGGGAGTCTATGAATCCGTATTTCTAAAGCCCTACTTATCGGTGTGAAACACGCCACATCTATAATTAAGAGGTTGCACTATTTAGGAAATTCCTTCACTTCTTTTATACTCACTTCGCGCGATATAGCGTATCTCTATAAAAGTCTCTTTCTAACTCATGCTTACGCGTAATCGATTTTGAGCTGGTCTATGGTCGAGAGTGCCTTCATGAGGTATTTTATTCCTCGTGAGCTAAGAGAAGTAAGAGATGGATGTTGACATGAGGGGCAGGATGAGTTTATTCGTATTTGGGTTGACTCGTCTATCAAGTAAGGAAAGTAAGGCAGTCATGCTAATAGGTTACATAGGCATAGCAAGGCTGATGATCCATGTGCAACAAGTTGAGTAGAATCAGCTGAAAGATAGAGAAGAGTTTGATAATAAGAGGGCTAAGACATCAGGGAATGAATATGGGCAGAAAAAGAGTAGTGGGAACTGATCTTCTTTCCATCATAAGTAGAAATGACCTGCTTTATCATCTGCTAGTGCACCTACACCAAGAAACAAATGTGAGTACAATAATCAGAATTCTCAGAACTTCAGAGATAGACCTGCGCATTTGCAGGGTAGTAAGGCACAAGAGGGTACTAAGACTCCTGCATGTGCTAAGTGTGGTAGGAGCCACTCAGGGGTGTATGGTGATGGCTCCATTATTTGTTTCAAGTGTGGCCAGAATGGTCATTTTATGAGAGAATGTACTAAGAACAGCAGAGTAATGGTAATGGGGTCAATAGAGCTAGTCTTTTTCAGCTGCTCCACTAGACAGAATTGCATCTAGATGAGCTGATTCAGAGGCAGGCGAAGGAGGAAACTGTCTTTATGCTATCTCTAGTCGCTGAGAGCAAGAGGATTTGCCAGATATTGTCAGTGGTATGATACAAGTCTTCAATTTTAATGTTCTTCCTAAGCAACTTCTTGAGCCCTTCAGTGTTTCTACACCTGATGGTGAGTCTATTCTAACAGAAAGAGTCTATTGTAATTGTTCCATTTCCGTCAATCACAAGAGTATCATGGTTGATTTAGTTGAGTTGGACATAGTAGATTTTGATGTCATTCTAGGTATAGACTGGCTTCATGCCTGTTATGCATCAATAGATTGTAGAACTCGAGTAGTCAAGTTCTAGTTTCGAGTGAACCAGTTATAGAGTTGAAGAGTAGTTCAACAGTGCCTAAGGGTCGTTTTATTTCGTACATTAAGGCAATAAAGTTAGTTTCCAAGGGGTGTGTATATCACTTAGTCCGAGTTAATGACTTTAGTATTGATATACCTCTTATTCAGTCGGTCTCAGTAGTAAGAGAGTTCCAGAAGTCTTTCCTGATGATCTTTCCAGAGTCTCTTTGAGAGAGAAATAGACTTCGGTATAGACATTCTTCTAGATACTGGTCCCATATCTATTTCACCATATATAGTGGCTTCAGCAGAGATAAAAGAGTTGAAAGAACAATTGAAAGACCTCCTTGATAAGGTTTTTATTAGACCAACTGTCTCACTTTGGGGCGCTCCGGTCTTATTTGTGAGAAAGAAAGATGGTTCCCTTAGGATGTGTATAGATTGCCGTTAGTTGAACAAGGTTATCTTCAAGAATAAGTATCCTCTTCCAAGGATTGATGATCTTTTCGATCAGCTTCAAGATGCTACTTGTTTCTCTAAGATAGACCTCAAATCTGGCTACCATCAGTTGAAATTAAGGGAATGTGATATTCCTAAAATAGTATTCAGAAACCGTTATGGTCATTATGAGTTTATAGGTATATCCTTTGGTTTGACCAATACGTTTGCAACATTCATGGACCTTATGAATAGAGTATTCAAACCTTATTTAGATATGTTTGTTATCGTCTTCATTGATGACATTATAATCTATTCGAGGAATGAAGAAGATTATGCGAGTCATCTCAGAATAGTTCTCCAAACTCTAAAATATAAAGAGTTATATGCCAAGTTCTCTAAATTTGTGTTTTGGCTTGAGTTTGTGGCGTTCTTAGGCCACATAATTTCCGGTGATAGAATTAGAGTTAATACTGAGAAGATAGATGTAGTGCAGAATTGGCCTAAACACACATCTCCAACTGATATTAGGAGTTTCTTAGGTTTAGTTGGCTATTATAGAAGGTTCATAGATTTTCTTTCGTTCTTGAATATGGGATGATATTGAGGAATTCTTGAGAGTTTAAGATTGATTTTAGAGTTGTTTTGAGTTAGGTTTTTGGGTACATGTGCTGGGTATCTGAATCTAAAGAGGATTTCAGAAAAAGAATCGAATTTAGGCGAATTGGGGTTATAAAACGAAGAAGAAAATTAGTCGGGCAAATTTGGGCACTGGATCCGCGTCGCGGACTTGCTCTCCAGATTCGAGAAAAATCCTTTCGCGGAGCAGAGCGGTCACGGACCGTTCTGCCTCAAAAAGTTATTTTCGCAACCAAAATTTAAATACACCTCCACGTCGTGGACCAGCTTTCAGGCGGTGATTTCTTGATCTTTTAACATGTTTAGCTATCTAAAAAACACTCCTAAACATCATCAGATCTTTCATATCACAAATCTCAATCCTTGAATCCACAATTCAATTCAAGGATCGGTTAAGAGTAAAGTCAAGAGAAGTTCATAGAGTCTTCCAAAAGTCTTTTACAAATGATTTAACTTTGTTTTAAGACTTGAGTTTTGAGTTCAGTAAAGAGTAAAGTTGAAGTTCATTTCTTCAAAAGTATATGGGGACTATGTATTCCCAAAGAGTTTAAAATGTTTTCTCATTTAAATAAGAATGGAAACTGAGATTTCCAAAGAGCCTTTGAGATAGTTTTCATAAAAGAGTAAGTGCTTTCATAATTAAGCAAGAGAGAAACTTTGATTTCCAAGATAGCCTTTGAGTTAAGTTTTTGAGTAATTATATCACATCACAGAAAGAAGTATGCTTTTAAACATAAGAGCTAGTATCATATTTTGGAAGTAGTATTGAGCATCGATATGGGGGAGAGTTCAGACAACTCACGGCCCTCATAAACCATGTAGCCACCATGGGTAGAAAAGAGTCATACTTTTTAGATGATTCCTTTAGTGCTTTGTAGCATAGAGTAGTGGATTAACTTAGTAGTTCAGGTTCTATACCCTCGGCAACGTATAGGACGGCCTTCGCAGCGTGAGGCAAAATGATGCATCATCACAATAACTCTTACATGATGGTTGTCGGTTAGAGAAACTCCCACAGAAGAAATTGTATTTTTATATACACACAATTATTTGTATTTCTACATACCTTTCACAGTTATATATATCTTTGCATACACACAGAGTTGACATCATGTTTTAAACAATTTTTCTTTATATTGCACTTATTTTTAAACTGCTTTATATTGAAATGTGTTCAGTTATGTTGAGTTGAGTTGAGCCAGGTAAGTTCTTCAGTTCCTTTCAAGCTTATGTCTTGTTTTAGAATTCCCCTCGCATACCCATACATTCAATGTACTGATGTCATTTGGCCTGCATTTTATTATGATGCAGACACAGGTAACTAGGATCAACATCCAGCGCATCGTTAATCGAGTTGAGCACTCAGAGTCTTGTGGTGAGCCTCCTTGCTTCCAGAGGAACCCTTTTATTTCTTTCAATTTTATTACTAGTTCATTAAGATGTCGTGGGTCTTGTCCCAACATCTACCTCAGTTGTTTAGAGGCTTCATAGGCAGTCATATGTTATTTATTGAGTTTCTATTTCCTGTTTTAATGGCTAAGACTTGAGTTGCCACTTTTGGGGAGTGAATGTTTTCTTGATGCATTCTAAATGTTTATTAAGCAATTCAGTTTACTTTAAAAGTATTTTTCTTCATGAGTTAAGTCTTCCGCTGAGTAAGTAAGTCAGGCCAATGGTTCGCTTAAGGCCAACAATGGTTCTCGAGTGCCATTCCCTCCCAGGGTGTAGGCTCGGGGCGTGATAATTTAGTACTATTAAATTATAATAATTTTTATTATGACTTATTAATTTATAATATTTGTTTTATACGATTTCATTATTATTAATATTATTGAATATTTTAGTGTCATCGGTCATCTCATATTTTGTGTTATTTTCTTAAGAAACACCTTATATTGTTGTATATGGTAGGACTGAAATAATAGTTGAAGCACACAATTATATGTTTGTATGAGTACTCTATCGAAAAGATTCAAAAATACCCAAAAAATATGGGAAGAAACCCCCAAAAAAATCCGAGGTTGAAATATCTGAGGTTTATTAATTTTATGATGTTTGTAGATTTAAAAATCTGACACAAATGATTTGGTTTGATATTTGAAAATTCAAACCAATCTGTCCATTTATATCCCTACACAATACCAACAGTTTATGGGGACATAACCATAGATAGGAATATATGAAGGTCGAAGATTAGAGTACTAGGTCAAGCTTTACCTAATTCCTTTTCAGTATTGTTATAATTACTCTTGTACCATCTTACTCTTCGATTAGTTTTTACTTGTTGTTTTCTTTACTTCAGTTATCATATTGTTTTGTTGGTACTACTATTGTCTTGTTTATTGTTTTTAGCATGACTTCTTCGTTATTGAATTTTCTTTGCATGCTTATTCTTTTTACATGCGTTTTTGAGCCGAGATTCTATCAAAAATAACCTCTCTATCTTCACTATATAGAGGTAAGACTACGTACATAACATCTCCTAATATCGCATTTGTAGAGTTACACTGAATTATGTCATTGTTGTTGTTGAATGTGTGGCCATTTCTAGTAGATTCCAGAACATCAATCTTGAACTTTGAACAATTAAATTATTTTGAATAATGAAAAAAACCTCAAAATTTCCGTTAATATGAAATAAAGAAGTATTAATTAGAATTGTTGAACATAACTCTGGAAAGGCATCCAATTGTTACTTGATAAATGATTGGGAGATTTTAAAAAAGAAATGTTTGTTGGAACATGTTAATATTCACAAACTACCAAAATAAATTATATATATTGATAGCTAAAAATTTGTAGTAGCCACTAGGTACCTAGTTTATAGCTATAGATCCGGATTATTCCTTTTTCTGTGTATTAGTACTTAATTATAGGATGACTCTGACTATCAAGTGACTTAATAGATTATACAGTATTAAAATTAAATTCTCCTATATAACGAAACTTCTCTAACACATTATAAGTTTGATAATCTCAATCTAATTTGTCAAAGTAATTTCTGATGGTTTAATCTATAACAAGTCTACAAATTCATGTCACACATAATTTCTTAGGATAGTGGTGTAGGATCAGTTTATGTACACCTTAATTATTTTATAAAAAGATTATATCCTTATCTTCTCTCCTCTATTTAATGGAGAGACCACAAAAATAGAAATATAATTACGTAAATATTTCACTATAACAGTCAAGTTATTTTTCAAAATTCACTATTGCGTTGTAGGATTGACTCACATGTACAACCTTTATAACTCTATGGTATATCAATCTTTATAACATCATGGTATATCCATGTATTAGTCAGTTCTAATTGGAAAGTTAAAATTTCTTATAATGCTATGTTATATGTGTAGACATTAAAAAAATTGTGAGACTCAACAAGACGAGTTCAATTTTAGTTATGGTTTTTAGAAACTTCTCTATCCTAAACCCTAACTCATGTATAATCTATTCCCTTGAAAAAATTCTGTCAGATATGAAGATTTCCTAAATTTCTAGCACTTTTGTTTCTCCTGTTCCTGAAGTGCAAGATCAGTTGGGTTACTGTGCAGTAGCTTTTGTGCTTGCGCCAATTCTAGAATGTCCTCCTCTGCCTCAGTGAGTATATTGCTAAAATGTTCTCTATTAAGTTCCTGAAAACTCTTTTTTAATCTCTCGAGGCTTTTTACCACTTAGAACATTTTGCACGCTTCATGTTGAACTTGCCATCCTTGTTGGTTTATATCCAAGAACTTTGGGTGTTTAGCCCATACATTACAATATTTGAAAGCCGTCTTTGACCTGTTAGGACTTCCCTCTCTAGCTATTTTCAAAGGACAATGATCACTAATACCCACCATAAGGAAATTTGCCTCAAACACTGGCATACGTCTATCCATTCCTTATTCACAAAAGCCCAGTCTATTTTTGAAAAAAATCATTTTTCTCCATGCTTATCATTCCATGTGTATCTACTGCCACCATATGGTAATTCTATTAGTTCACAAGCTTCAATACATGCTTGAAATTCAATTACCTCCCCTAAGCTAATACGATTACTGTAACATCTTGCAACTAGAAAGAACTAGAAGGAAGTTTAAAATCTGGAAATAGTTATTTATGGGAAGAATTTAAAATTTTGGAAATTTGGTAAAGGTGCTAAAGTGAGTTTTTGGTAAACTTCAAATGGCCAAAATTCCTAACTCAAGATGAGTTAAGTGTGATTCCAGATATGGTTAGAAAGCCCTTGGAATGATCTTTCCAACGCCGCCAAGTTTGAGTGATTTCGAGTTTATATGAGCAAGTTATGCCCTTCAGAAGTTGGGCTATTAAAATAAGGAAATGTCCAATCCGGATTTTAAAGGGGTATTTTAGTCTTTTCCTTACCCTATTATTTTAATCCTTTTTAGGATATTATTTGGGGTAAAACCAAATTTTGGTCAGTTTAGAAAAGTTAGAGTTCACGCTAGGGCTTGGAGAAAAGAGAAAAGAGGAGAAAAGAGAAGGAAGTTCAAGATTCATCGAGATTAGCTTGTGGATTGCGTCGGGGGTGATCCCTACAAGGTATGTGAGATCATATAGCATTGGGTTAGTTCACCCACGCGCCAATCATGATTCAATTTTAGCGAAGTTATTATATTTGAAAGTAAATCCTTGAGTTCTTGATGAAATTCGTTTGAATTCTCGTGGACTGTGTTGTTGGAGTTTTCTTGAGATTCATTCATGTTGTTAGTTGTGTTTTTTGAGTAGAATTTGATGTATATTGAGGGTACAAATGATTCTTAGTGCTTAGGGAAAGGACAATTAAAGTTTAGAGGGTTTAGAGATGAAAAACGAACAAGAAAAATCGAGAATTTTCTAGGCAAGGACTTGGGCCACCGTACCTCCCAGAGCGCCACAAAAGTTCCTCTAAACTTTGGGCTCTGGGGCGACACGCCAGCCATAGCGCCACAAAACGCCGAGATCTCTAGTTCCTCCCATTTCTTCCCAAACCTTTTGTATTAGTTCCTTAGCAATGTACTTATATTTTCTAGTTGATTCCAACACTCTAAGGTACATTTAAACATCATGAAATCACCCATAAACATGAGATCATGAACCTTAATCCATAATCCAATTCAAGGAAAGTTAAGAGTTAAGTCAAGAGAAGTAAAAGTCAAGTCAAGAGAAGTTCTTAGAGTTTCCCAAAAGTCTTTTCCAAATGTTTTAACTTTGTTTTAAGACTTAAAGTTCAAGTTGAGTAAAGAGTAAAGAGTATAGATTGAAGTTCATTTCTTCAAACAGTATATGGGGACTAAGTATTTCCAAAGAGATTTAAAATGTTTTCACATTTAAATAAGAACGAAAACTGAAATTTTCAAAGAGCCTTCGGGATAGTTTTCAGAAAAGAATAGTCGCTTTCTAAATGAAGCAAGAGGGGAAACTTTGATTTCCAAGATAGCCTTTGAGCTAAGTTTTTTTTTTTTTTTTTTTTTGAGCACTAATCTCAAATCACAGAAGTATCATTTTTTTAAACATAAGAGCTAGTATATTTTGGGAGTAGTATTGAGATCGAATTGGGGGCGAGCATGAGTTCAGATAACTCACGTCTCCATAAAACCATGTAGCCACCATGGCTAGAAAAGGGTCATACTTTTTAGATGAACCCTTTTTACAATAGACTAGTGGATCTACTTTGTAGTTCAGGTCCTATACCTCTGGTCGGGTATAGGATGCGCTAGCAGCGTGAGGTAGATCGTTGTATCATCACTATAGCCTGTGTTGTTTTTGAATTCCAACTCGCATACTCATACATTTAATGTACTGATGCCAGTTAGCCTGCATTATCTTATGATGCAGACATAGGTAACTAGGATCGGCATTCCATCACACCGTTGATCCAGTGAGCAGTTCAGAGTCAGTCGGTGTGCCTCCTTGCATTTCGGAGGATCTATTTTCATTGCTTTCTAGTTAGTTCATTAGGATGTTGTGGGGTTGTCCAAACATCAATCTCTGTTGTTTTAGAAGCTTCATAGACAGTCATATGTTAGTCCTTTGAGTCTTTTCATTATCATTTCTTATTGTTAAGACTTGGGTTGCCACTTTTCGCCAAGTTGAATGTTTAACCTTTAAACATTCTCAGTTATCTTATTATTCAGTTCAGTTAAGTGTTATTGATCATTATAAATATGAATATTGTCTTCCACTGAGTTAAGTAAGCCAGGCCAAGGGTTCGCTTAGGGCTAGCAATGGTCTTCGAGTGCCAGTCCCGCCCAAGGTGTATGCTTGGGGCGTGACAATTACCTCCAATTTTGTCATTAATTTGTAAAACTAAGTTGAAATCTCCAAGTATAGCCGAGGTGTAGTTATCCCTATACTAATATTCTCCAAGTGATTCCATAACACCCT
This sequence comes from Solanum bulbocastanum, assembly GCA_037074985.1. Classification (NCBI taxonomy): domain Eukaryota; kingdom Viridiplantae; phylum Streptophyta; class Magnoliopsida; order Solanales; family Solanaceae; genus Solanum; species Solanum bulbocastanum. The sequence continues at coordinate 4,904,092 of CM073603.1, read as the reverse complement.
TCTCTCCTCTCACTTATAAAATGCATATACAGTTGTCAAGTGTAATTCTACTTGAGCAACTATATTTTTGACGACACATGTTAAACTCTGAGCATCTCTAGCAATCATGTTTACTTGATAATAATCAGATTTCCAAAACAACATTATTCTACCATTATAATAGTAGTCTAGATTTGTAATATAATTCCACCCTCCAAACATCTTATACGCTACCTTCTCTACTTTACTTGACTACACTTTTGTTTCAAATAGTGCTCTATATTTTCCTATTTACATAGGAGTATCACCTCCATTTGCTTGTTAGGGGCATTCAAACCCCTAACATTCCAACCAAGAATATTATCCACTTCCCCAAGGGGACACTGTAATTCGTCCCCCATGTAGTACTAGAGTACTATTAAGTGTCATTTCACTAGTGCTTCCTTCACACAAAACACTGAATGGATTCATATTTTGTGTCATATTTTTCTTCTTCTTTTGGGACCTGCTAAATTGTGGTGGAGTAGTACATCACGTTTGCTTGTTGTGCTCTCTATCCTGCAGTCTTTTTGGCCTTGGACCCACTATCACTTCAGTCGCCCCTATGTTTGTTCCTTTCTAATCACAACAGGCTGAGCTGAGTATGTTATCTCCCCTCTCTGAGCCTCTTCACTGCAGGATTTTTCTTCCTACATTCAGTTTCAGAATGTCCATATTTTTTTGCAATGCTTACACAACACATATTCCAATCATATTGAATTTCCTATTTCAATGAGAATACCCCTCTCATTCCTAAAAAAACACAGTGTTTGGCAAGTCAGTGTCTACCTCAACTTCAATAAGTAATCTGGCAAAATTTAGGCCTATCTTTTTTTCAATGTTCTTATCCACCATCAAAGGTTTCCCAATTAGGTTTCCAATCTTACTCAATCCTTTAGGCCCCCAGTATTTGAAATCCAGACCAGGAAGTTTCACCCAAATTGGTATAGTATGCAACTCCTCGCGGGTAAATTCCATCTCCTCATGCCAAGCCTTAACTATAAAAGGCTTATTATCAAAATGATATATCCCACCCTGCTGCACCTCATTCTTCCCCTCTGAAGTATCAAACCTCACCAATACTATCATATGTACCTAACTTGTTACTGAAGTAATTAATACGAAGACATGTGAGAGGCTTGGTAAAGATATCTGCAAGTTGATCATTTGACTTCACAAATTTCGTAATAATATCTCTTGAGAGTATCTTTTCTTTGTCAAAGTGACAGTCAATCTCAATGTGTTAAGTCATTTCATGAAACACTGGATTTTATGCGATATGAAGAGCCACTTGATTATCGCACACAAGCTCCATATGATCAATTTTGCCAAATTTTAGTTCTCTCAGCAACTGTTTGATCCAAACTGGCTCACAAGTTGCTGCCGCCATTGCTTGATATTCTATTCAATCAATGGCAAACAGTCATCCCAATTATCCTTAAAATCACTCACACAAGCTGCTCTCAACAAATCTTCCAAAGTTTGGATAGTACTCTCCGCTTACCCATCGAATTGTGGATGAAAAGTTGTGTTAAATCTTAACACGAGTACCATGACCTTTACGGAAAGATTTCCAAAATTGAAAAGTAAATTGAGTACCTCGATCGAAGATAATGGACAAGGGCACTCTATGCAACCTTACCATTTCCCCCAAATATAACTCAGCATAATCTTCCTCCGTATAAGAAAGTTTGACGGAAATAAAATGAGCTGATTTTGTCATTCGGTCTACTATAACCCAAATCAAATCATATTGTCGCCATGTACAAGGCAACCCTACTATAAAGTCCATATTAAAATCTTTCCACTTCCAGATAGGAATACTAATGTCATGGGATAAACCTCCCAGTTTCTGATGTTTAACTTTTACTTGTTGACAATTAGGGCACTTAGCCACAAATTCCGCAATATCCTTCTTCATTCTATTCCACCAAAATACCTCCCGCAAATCATGGGACATCTAGGTGGCTCCCGGGTGAATGGAATATCGTGAACTATGGGCTTATGTTAAAATTTGTTCTCTCAAGTCATCAATATTGGGAACACACAAACGACCTTGATAACGAAACTCACTATCTCTCCCTTTGTAGAAAACCTCAACGGACTTTCTAAGAACCGTTTCTTTAAATTCTACTAAGGTTGGATCAAAGCATTGCTTGGCTTTCACATCCATCACAAACTTTATGAAAACCTCTGTAATGAGTTGGGGAACCTTTACGTTTACTCACACCATTTTTAATGCCATTTTCAAGCCCTTTTAAGCAATCTTCCAAATTTCCCAATTTTTCATGTATGTTAGCTCATTGATCTAACACTCAGAGCACCCAAAATTTTTTTCTCAAAAAACTTTATAAGGACCTCTATAATGAATTGGAGAACCTTCACGTATACTCACACTATTTTTAACGCCCATTTTCACTTTTACAAGCTATTTGTTAAAAAATGCCCAAATTCTTCAATTTTTCGTGTGTATTAGCCCATGGATCTAGCGCCCGGAGCACCCAAAAATATTTTCTCAAAAAACTTTATAAGGATCTCCGTAATGAGTTGGGGAACCTTCACGCATACTCACACCATTTTTTTAACGTCATTTCCGTATTTACAAGCCCTATTTAGTAATCTCTCAATTTTCTCAATTTTTCGTGTGTCTTAGCCCATGAATCTGGCACCTGGAGCACCTATAATTTTTTTCTCAAAAAAATTATGAGGACCTCCGTAATGAGTTTGGAACCTGTACGTATACTCACACCATTTTTAACTCTCATTTCCGTATTTACAGGCCCTTTTTTAAGATCGCTCGATTTCTCCGATTTTTCGTGTGTATTAACCCATGGAACTAGCGCCCGGAGTACCTAAAATATCTTTCTTAAAAAACTTTATGAGGACTTCCATAATGAGTTAGGGAACCTTCACGTATACTTACACAATTTTTTTAACGCCCATTTCTGCATTTACAAGCCCTTTTTTAAGAATGTCAAAAATTTTCTGATTTTTCATATGTATTAGCGCATGTATTTGGCGCCTTGAGCACCCAAAATATTTTTCGCAAAAAACTTTATTAGGGCATCCATAATTAGTTGGAGAACCTTTAGTTATACTCACACAAATTTTTTAACGCTCATTTTCGCATTTACAAGCATTTTTTAAAGAATCCCCTAAATTCCCCATATTTTTATGTGTATTAGCCTATCGATCTACCTCTCGGAGCACCCAATTTTTTTCTCAAAAAACTTTATGAGAACCTCGGTAATGAGTTGGAGAACCTAAATGTATACTCATACCATTTTTTTAACGTCCATTACCATATTTACAAATCTTTTTTTAAGAATCTCCCAAATTCCCTAATTTATCGTTTGAATTTGTCCATGGATCTGGCGTCTGAAGATCCTAATTTTTTTTCTCAAAAAGTTTTATGAGGACCTCTATAATTAGTTGGGGAACCTTCACGTATACTCACATCAATTTTTGAACGTCTATTTCCGCATTTACAAGCACTATTTTTATAATTCCCCAAATTTTCCAATTTTTCGTTTGAATTAGCCCATGAATTTGGCGTCAGGAGTACCCAAAATACTTTTCTCAAAAAACTATATGAAGACCTCCGTAATGAGTTGACGAACCTTCAGGAATACTCACACCATTTGTAACACCCATTTCCGCATTTAAAAGCCTTCTTTTAAGAATCAAGCAAATTTTTTGATTTTTCGTATGTTACTCATGGATTTGGCGCCTGGAGCACCTAATTTTTTTTCTCAAAAAACTTTATAAGGGCCTCTGTAATGATTTAGGAAAGTTTCACGCATACTCACATCATTTTTTTACGTCTATCTGTGCATATACAAGACTTTTTTAAAATATCGCCCATATTCTCCTATTTTTCGTGTATATTAGCCCATTGATCTTGCACCCGGAGTACTCAAATTTTTTTCTCAAAAAATATTATGAGGACCTCTGTAAAGATTTGGCAACCTTTACGTATACTCACATCATTTTTTAAACGCCCATTTCTGAATTTACAAGCTCTTTCTTAAGAATCGACCAAATTCCCAAACTTTTCGTGTGTATTAGCTCATGGATTTGGCGCCCGAAACACATAAGGGTTTTCTTTTATCAAAAAATGTCATAAAGACCTCAGTGATGAGTTTGGGAACCTTCACGTATACTCACACCATTTTTTAACGCCAATTTCCGTATTTACAAGCCTTTGTTTAAGAAGCGCCCAAATTTCTCGATTTTTCGTGCGTATTAGCCAATGGATCTGGCGCTCGGAGTACCCAATTTTTTTTCTCAAATAACTTTATGAGAACATCCGTAATGAGTTGGGGAATCTTCACTTATACTCACACCATTTTTCAACGCTCATTTTCATATTTACAAGACATTTTTTAATAATCAAATTCCCCAATTTTTCGTTTGAATTGACCCATGGATCTGGCGCTCGAAGCACCCAAATTTCTTTCTTAAAAAAATTTATGAGGACCTCCGTACTGAGTTGGTGAATCTTCACGTATATTCACACTATTTTTTTACGTCCATTTCCGCATTTACGAGCCCTTTTTTAAAATCCCCGCAATTACCCAATTTTTCAAGTGTATTAACCCATTGATCTAACTCTCGGAGTACCAAAAAATTTTTTCTCAAAAAACTCTATGAGGACCTCCGTAATGAGTTGGGGAAACCTCACGTATACTCACGCCATTTTTTAACTCTCATTTTCGTATTTACAAACTTTTTTTTAAGAATCACCCGAATTTTCCAATTTTTCGTATGTATTAGCCCATGAATCTGGCTCCCGGAGCACCAAATTTGTTTTTTCAAAAAACTTTATGAGGACCTCCATAATGTGTTGAAGAATCTTCACTTATACTCACACTATTTTTTAACGCCCATTTTCGCATTTAAAAACCTTTTTTTAAGAATCACCCATATTCCTCGAATTTTCGTATGTATTAACTCATGAATCTGGCGCCCGAGCACCAAAAACAATTTTCTCAAAAAACTTTATGAGGACCTCCAAAATGATTTGGGGAACCGTCACGTATACTCAAACTATTTTTTAACATCCATTCCCACATATACAAGCCCTTTTTTGAAGAATCACCCAAATTCTCATATTTTTCGTGTGTAGCCCATGGATCTGACGCCCGGAGCACCCAAAACATTTTTCTAAAAAAACTTATGAGAACCTCCGTAATGATATAGGAACCTTCACAAATTCTCACACCATTTTTTAATGCCCATTTCAGAATTTACAAGTTTTTTCTTAAGAGTCGCCTAAATTCCTCGATTTTTCGTGCGTATGAGTCCATTGATCTAGCGCCCTGAGCACCATATTTTTTTCTTAAAGAAAATTATTTAGAGCTCCGTAAGGAGTTGGAGAACATTATGTATACTCATACCATTTTATAACGCTCATTTTCGCATTTACAAGCCCTTTTTTTCAAAATCGCCCAAATTTCTCAATTTTTTGTGTATTACCCCATTGATCTGGCGCCTAGAGCACCTAAGAAAAATTTTCTCAAAAAACTTTATGAGGAGCTGTGTAATGAGTTGAAGAACCTTCACGTACACTCACACCATTTTTAAGTCCATTTCTGCATTTACAAGCTTTTTTATTAAGAATCGCCCATAATTCTTGATTTTTCGTGTGCCCAGGGATCTGGCACCCAGAACACCCAAATTTTTTTTTTCTCAAAAAATTTTATAAAGACCTCCATAATGAGTTGGGGAACTTTCACGTATACTGACATCATTTTTTTAACATTCATTTCTGCATTTACAAGCTCTTTTTAAAGAATCTCCCAAATTCTCCGATTATTTCGTGTGTAGCTCATGGATCTGACGCCCGGAGCACCCCAAACATTTTTTTGAAAAAACTTATGAGAACCTCCGTAATGATATAGGAACCTTCACAAATTCTCACACCATTTTTTAATGCCCATTTCAGAATTTACAAGTTTTTTCTTAAGAGTCGCCTAAATTCCTCGATTTTTCGTGCGTATGAATACATTGATCTAGCGCCCTGAGCACCCATATTTTTTTCTTAAAGAAAATTATTTAGAGCTCTGTAATGAGTTGGAGAACATTATGTATACTCATACCATTTTATAACGCTCATTTCCGCATTTACAAGCCCTTTTTTCAAAATCGCCCAAATTTTTCAATTTTTTGTATGTATTAGCCCATTAATCTGGCGCCTAGAGCACTTGAGAAAAAATTTCTCAAAAAACTTTATGAGGAGCTGTGTAATGAGTTGAAGAACATTCACGTACACTCACACCATTTTTAAGCCCATTTATGCATTTACAAGCTTTTTATTAAGAATCGCCCATAATTCTTGATTTTTCGTGTGCCCAGGGATCTGGCACCCAGAACACCCAAATTTTTTTTTTCTCAAAAAACTTTATAAAGACTTCCATAATGAGTTGGGGAACTTTCACATATACTGACATCATTTTTTTAACATTCATTTCTGCATTTACAAGCTCTTTTTAAAGAATCTCCCAAATTCTCCGATTATTTCGTTTGTAGCCCATGGATCTGACGCCCGGAGCACCCAAAACATTTTTCTGAAAAAACTTATGAGAACCTCCGTAATGATATAGGAACCTTCACAAATTCTCACACCATTTTTTAATGCCTATTTCAGAATTTACAAGTTTTTTCTTAAGAGTCGCCTAAATTCCTCGATTTTTCATGCGTATGAGTCCATTGATCTAGCGCCCTGAGCACCCATATTTTTTTCTTAAAGAAAATTATTTAGAGCTCCGTAATGAGTTGGAGAACATTATGTATACTCATACCATTTTATAACACTCATTTCCGCATTTACAAGCCCTTTTTTCAAAATCGCCCAAATTTTTCAATTTTTTGTGTGTATTGGCCCATTGATCTGGCGCCTAGAGCACTTAAGAAAAATTTTCTCAAAAAACTTTATGAGAAGTTGTGTAATGAGTTGAAGAACCTTCACGTACACTCACACCATTTTTAAGCCCATTTCTGCATTTACAAGATTTTTATTAAGAATCGCCCATAATTCTTGATTTTTCGTGTGCCCAGGGATCTGGCACCCAGAACACCCAAATTTTTTTTTTCTCAAAAAACTTTATAAAGACCTCCATAATGAGTTGGGGAACTTTCACGTATACTGACATCATTTTTATAACATTCATTTTTGCATTTACAAGCTCTTTTTAAAGAATCTCCCAAATTCTCCGATTATTTCTTGTATATTAGCCCATGGATCTGGCGCCCGGAACACCCAATTTTTTTCTCAAAAAACCTTATGAGGACCGCTATAATCATTTGGAGAGTCACTCACACAATTTTATTAATGCATATTTTCGCATTTAAAGGCCTTTTTTTAAGAATCCCCGAATTCTCCAATTTTTCATGTGTAATTAGCCCATAGATCTAGCACACAGAAAATTATATAAAAGAATTTTCTCAAAATTCTATTGATACCACATAAAACGAGTTAGATAATAAATATATATTGTTTGAAAATGACATAAAAAATATTATAAATCATAATAGTTAACAATCGTAAAAAAATTAAAATAGATATAAAAAAAATTCAACCAACTCTAATAAAATCTATTAATGCTGCATAAATTGGGACGTGAAAAGTAACATATATATTATTTGAAAATTACGTTAAAAAGATACAATTACAATAATCTACCACTTAATATATGTAAAAGACATATAGGAAAGTGATTAGTTTTAAAATTTTATCACATAAATTGGAACAAAGAAAGTACAATATATTAAACAAGTGGAGTACTACTAATTTTTTTTTACTACTAATTTTTTCTTCTTACAAAGTTAGTAGTAGTAATTAGTATGGATAGTCGATATGTTTAAAATTACATATATAGAGAAAAATATACAGGGGATAGTAATCCTAATTAATTAGTAGTAATAGTAGAGATAATCCTAAACTACTCACAGTAAATAGCAAGTTAATGAAACCTTTGCCTCCATGGTTTTTGTGTTGCACGGATTCAAATTATGTCAATACGTAGTTTTTTTTAAATCAATATATGTAGTATAATTTTCTCTAATACAAAGTTTTTGACCTAACTCATGTTTGTTCAAAATTTGGTTGATATATTTCCTTTACTAAACAGTTTTTGCAACTCCCTCTAAAAAATGGAGTTGTGCACACAAACCGTTCCAACGGATCATGAGGTTAAAATTACACATTGCGTTGGCAGTCATCGTCCTACTGTCTGGGGAGACCATTTTCTTGCCTATGCTAATCTCCGGGTAAATAAATAAAATATTTTTTATATCTTCAATATACGGAACAAATTCATATGATCATGAGTAACATACTAATTCTCAAATAGGGAGCCAATGAGGGAGAAGAGAAGCAACATGAAGACCAAAAAGAAGAAGTGAGAAAGATGCTAGTGATGGCTTCTTCAAATTCTTTGGAAAAACTTGAACTCGTCAACACAATCCAATGTCTTGGTGTAGCTTATCACTTTGAACGTGAGATTGAGGAATCATTGAGTTACATGTGCACTCATTATGAAGAATATTTGATTGGTGACCTTCATGCTATTGCTCTATGCTTCCGATTACTTAGGCAACAAGGTTATTATGTCTCGTGTGGTAAGTATCATTCAATATATAAACGGATGAAAAAAATTAATTCATGAAAATATGATCTATCTAATCTGTCAAAAGTATTTATGGAAAAAGGCCTAAAATATCCTTGAACTATTGAAAATGTACAAATCTATCATAAATCCACCTATTTGCTCCCAAATACCCCTGACATCCACCTATTAGCTTCCAAATACTTTGTCATCCACCTTTGAGTCCAATATAGGCCACTTTTATAGCAGATTATTTACATATTTTTTTTAAAAATACAAAGTGACCATCTATTAGTAACAATTTAATTACTAAAATTAATTTGAGAAAGTTGGAAGAGGAAGTGAAATGTTGAGAATGAAGGGTGTATTTGTTTTAGTCGGTGGGGTAAATGTAATTTGGGGCTGGTATAGTTAATTTGGGTCGAGTGTAGTTAATTTGGATCGGATATAATTAGTAATGGGTGAATTTATAAATTAATTTAAGTGATTAAATTGTATCCAATAGATGATTGTCACATATTTTTTAAAAAAATTATTTAAATTCTTTAAATGATAATCCGTTATAAAATAGGTTAATATTGGATCTAAAGATGGATGCCAGGGGTATTTATGAGTCAATAAATATATGACAAAGGTGGGGGTGGGGTATTTTGGAGCCAATAGGTGGATGGAGGGTAGTTTTGTACAATTCCCAATAGTTCAAGGATATTTTAGACCCTTTTCCGAAATATTTATTCTTTACTCTTTAAGAAATCTTATAATCCAAAAATAATGTATGTAATAAAGATAATATGTATTATCTACTATGCTCATGAGACATGCAACCATTGAAGATAATAAGAAGTAAGGGAGTGCTTGGTAGGAAGGAATTACAATTGTCCTCATGTTTGGTTTGGTTTAAATGTTTTGAAAAATATTTTCCAGATGGACTTATTTCCCTCATATTAAAGGAAAATGACTACCATACATAAAATATGCAACATTTTTCAAAACTCTCTTTCAACCTCACCACTTGAACTGATCCAACCCGAGACCTAGGATCAAACCTCAACCTCGAGCACGCCTTTTGAATTTCGATCCCTACTTGATATTGTACCTTGACATGAGACACAACTCTCAGGTCAAAGTCGAAAGTAATTTAGGGTCAGGCTTGAATCCTAGGTCAGAGTTAGGAGTTAGGCCCCGAGTTAGAATCAAGAGTTGATTTCCAAATCAGGGTCAGGATCAAGAGTCGGGTTCCATATCGAGTTCAAATCTAGCGTATCAAGTCAGAATTAGGTCATGAGTCACGTCTTAGGTTAGAGTCGGGCTCGAAAGTCAGGTTCTGGCTCGGGAGTTAGGTCTCAAGTTGAGGTTAAACGTAAGGTACCAAGTTAGGATTCGAGTCTCGAGTCATAAGCTTGGTTTGGTGCTGGGTCCATTGTTGGGTTATAGGTCCCATTCGAGATTCTGGTCACGAATCAAAGTCATGAGTCCCGAGTCTAGGGTCAAGGTTTAAAGTTGGGTCCAAAGTCAAGGTTGGGAGTGGGGTCCAAGGTCAAGGTTTGGAGCTAGATTAGAGGTCGGGAGTTAGGTTAGAGTTGTATTCCAAGTTGAGTCCCATGTTAGGTCGGGAGTCGAATTCTGAGGTCGGGAGTTGGATGCTTGGTTAGGGTTCAAAATCGAGTTTTGGGACCCGACTCCCAATTTCCACCATAGACCTAATTCTTGACCTCGGCCTTGAGTTGAGACCCGACTACTGATCATGACCCCAACCTAGGACCCGACCCTGATTATCCACTCTTGACCCCTGACCCAGGATCCAACTACCTACTCCTATCTCGACCCAAGATCCAACCTCGACTCAAAGCTTTACCTGATCCAAACTCACCCTAAATGTCATATTTAAATAAGATGAAAGATTTAAAACCATCAAAAGTTCCAAATCAAATTGTAAAAGTAGTCAAACAAGTATCATTTACGTAGAATACTACATACATTGATCACTGAAACTTGTATGCTTATTGATCGATCCAGAATGTCTTATTTTACTTGTTCATAATATATCTAGGTATATATATATATATATATATATATATATATGAAGCAGATGCTTATAAGAAGTTCACTGACGATCAAGGAAATTTCAAGAAAGAATTAATGGTTAACGACGTGCATGGAATGTTGAGCTTGTATGAGGCAGCACAATTAAGAGTACACGGCGAAGAAATTCTGGATGAAGCACTAAATTTCACCACCACTCCATTGATACTAATTTTGCCTAAATTGAGCAACTCCCCACTTGCACAACAAGTCGCTAACGCACTCAAGTTTCCAATTAAAGATGGTATTGTGAGGGTAGAAGCAAGGAAATACATATCATTTTACCAACAAAATCAAAATGACGATCAAGTCTTACTAAACTTTACATAAAAAATAGCTATGTGATATCACAAGGTAATTAGTCATCATTCACCTTAATCTTTGGTGTAATGTTAAAAAATTACTTAAATATATGATGTGCCTACGAAAGAAACGCGGAATTTTTCGTAGGTGGTGGAAAGAATTGGATATAGTGAAGATATTACCTTATGTAAGAGACAGATTGGCAGAGGTTTACTTCTGGAATTTAGGCGTCTACTTTGAACCTCAGTATAGCATTGCGAGGAAAATATCAACAAAAAACTTATACATGCTTTCTCTTATTGATGACACATATGATATTTATGGGACACTAGATGAACTTACTCTATTCACAGAGGCAATTGAAAGGTAATAATTCTTTTCGTTATGTTGTATATATATTGATAGCTTATTATAACATTTTTATAATTGTTCTTTTATATATATATATATATATATATATATATATATATATATATATATATATATATATATAGGTGGAATATTGATGCTTCCGAACAATTACCATCATATATGAAGATTATTTACTGTGGTCTTCTAGATGTTTACGATGAAATTGAGAGACTTGACAAATGAAAACAAGTCATTTCTAGTCAAATATTCCATAATAGAGGTACTTATAAATAAAGTAGCAAATAACATATACTTAAATTGAATAACAACTATTATTTTATTTTGGGAAAAAGGACAAATATATCTTCGTACTATCGTAACTGGTATGAAGATACCCTCCATCATACTTTTGAGACATTGGTGCCCCTATCATCCAAAAACTAGAGCATATCTACCTTTTGTACTAACGTACATACACATGTCATAATCTTATCCACCAATCCAACATTTATTAAATATCGGATCAACGGATAAGATTGCGCCACATGTCCCTATTTAGTCTTTCGTTAGAATGAAGGGCATATATGCTCTAGTTTTTGGACAGTGGGGGCACCAATATCTCAAAAGTATGATAGAGGGTATCTGCATACCATTTATAATTGTTTGGAGGTATATTTATCATTTTCCCTTTTATTTTTTTCCAGGTGAAAAAGGTGGTAAGGGCTTACTTTCAAGAGGCAAAATGGTATTATGGTAAGACAGTACCAAAAATGGAACAATACATGAAGAATGGAATTTCAACAAGTGCTTACGCACAAATAGTAGCTACTTCATGGTTAAGCATGAGAAATGTAGCAACTAAAGATGCATTTGATTGGATAGCAAATGAACCTCCAATACTTGTTGCTTCTTCTCTCATTGGAAGATTAATCAATGATCTTGTATCGCATAAGGTATACATATATAATTTTTTAAATTTATTTACACCAATAATTATTTTATATTATCAGTATGTTAACTTGTTACATTATATCGAAGATCACACATATTTCACTAATTGACCCTTTTTCTTACTAGACACTATAATTTTAATCGATGCCTACTTAGTAAACATCATATGCATACAAAATAAATTGTATAAATTTCCTTTTTAAAATTATTTTTTCTTTTCAATCTCTCTCTCTTTTCAACAAAGAAAATATCTTCTTCTGTCAGAATACCCTCACTTAATTGCTAGTTGCTACCAGAGGAGATGCACCTTCTGGTGTCGAATGCTATATGATTTAAATGAAGAACACTTCAAAGTGAATGGGGCTATTATACCAAGGGTTTTGCTCATGTGTATAATTAATCTGACAAGAGTAGTTGAGTTCTTATATAAAGATGAAGATGCTTATACTTTTTTCAAAAGTTACTTGAAAGATGTCATTTATAGGATACTTATTGATCCTATTATATAGACTGATGACTTTCTCAAATAATTATGTATTAATTAAGTAATTTTTGGGATTTGAACCATTTCTCTGGAAATTAAGAAGTAACTTTTTGTATCCTTATCTTCTACTCAGGCCGAATTATACAAATTGATACATCTTGTAGAAATGGAATGTCAAATTTTAGTTTTTTTTAAAAAAAAAATAAAAATGTTTGAATAAAAGAATTTGATTGTTGAATTTAATAACTTTATATTAATTCTTAACATTCAGAGGCCAAAGATGTTAAGAAAACAAAACATTCCTACTAGATAAGAATTGTACTCCCAACAAACAGCTGCCTCTAAAAACTCAAATCTAAAATGAAAGAATAAAAGATGTCTTACTTCTGTTAGGTGATTTGACATTTTTTTTAAGCTTATTATTTTTACTTTTTTTTTTTACTTATTTCGATTTAGTGCTTCTTATTTTCTAGCTAGATTTAATCAACTTTAGTTGTTTAACTTTCTGAAGTTAGTGGCCCTTTTATAGTTGTTAGTGGCACATGTTTTAATTCAAGTTTTCATCCACTTTGTAAGTGGCTACTAGATAGAAAATGGCTAGCTAGGTTTTTTCCTTGTATAAATTTAATATTTCTGCAAATTAATGAATAGCTGGAATTTCATAAGTTCACTCTATTTTTTATTGACTAAATGGTCTAATGAACCCTTATACATGCATGAGTGTGTATTGTGGACACTTCTATTTAATCATTTGTCAATTGAACCTTTAAACTCAATACAACTCAGAATTATAATCCTTTTTTGACAGTTTATCAAGTTTATGTGGCAACTTAATTATTGAGTTGGAACAAATGTGTGATTTCACGCATACAAAGCGCGTAAACACAGAATTTTAGACTAAAAGATAATTAAAAGAAAAAGAAGAATAAATAAAAAGACAAAAAATTTAAAAATAAATTTCTTAACGTCATCTTCTTTTCCCCAGCCCTCCACATTTCTATTTTCCTTTTGACCTTCACCCTCCCCGTTCTTCCCCCAGCTAATCCTCCATTTCTCTCACTTTCTCCCCTTTCCCACTCCTCCCCAATTTCTTTTTCTCTTTCTTTTTTCCCTTTGAATTATAAATGTCACGCCCCAAGCCTACACCCTGAACGTGACTGGCACTCGAAAACCATTACTGACAACCATTGGTCTGGCTTACTTACTCAGCGGAAGACTTAAACACAAGAAATAGACTAACAAGGAGCTTGTGAAATAACTTATAATGTCTTTAAATAGACATTCACACTTAGCCAAAATGGCAACCTTAAGTCTCAAAAACATACACCAATAATAAAGTAGTGACAAATGAATTTAACTAGCTGACTGTCTGTCTATGAAACATCTAAACAACTGAGATGGATGTCGGGACAGACCTACGACATCCTAATGAAGTAATAATAAAACTAAAAGCAATAAAAGGGACCCTCCGAAAGCAAGGAGGCTCACCACAAGACTCTGAGTGCTCAAACTGGATCAACGAGGCGCTGGATGCTGATCCTAACTACCTGCGTCTGCATCATAATAAGATGCATGCAAACTGGCATGAGTACGTTGAATGTACGAGTATACGAGTTGAAATGCTAAACACAACTTAAGCTTGAAAGAATCTGAAAGGAACACTTACCTTGGCTCTTCTCAGCTCATCAATAACTCAACTCATAATAAAGAAATAAGACGCATGCAATATATGAAAAGTTTTATAAAACAGTAAAAGCAACTTAGTTCGTTAAAGAAAATGCAATAATAAACTCAATTTTACTCAAATAACAAAGTAATATAGTTTCTGTAGGAGATTCTCTAGCGACAACCACCACTATGAGCTTAAATGGTGATACAGCGTCTTGCCCATGCTACCAGAACTATCCTATACTTTGTCATCATATAGAATACTTAACTTAGTGGATTCACTAGTCTATGTTAAAAGCATCTTAAGGATTCATCTAAAAAGTAGAATCCTTTACAACCCATGATGGCTACATGGTTTATGGAGACTTGAGTTAATATGAAATCGCATTCCCATATCGGTGCTCAATACTACTCCCAAAATATACTTAGCTCATATGTTTTAAAAACAAACTTATTTCTTTGTATTGAGAAAATTACTCAAAACTTAGCCTAAAAGCTCTCTTGGAATCGATGTTCCCTTTTCTTACTCAAATGTGAAAACATTTATAAACTCTTTGTGAATACTTAGTTCCCTTATAGCTTTTTGAGAAATGAACTCAACTTTTTACTCTTTGCTTAACTTGAAACTTAAGTCTTAAAACAAAGTTAAAATGTTTGTTAAAGACTTTGGAAAACTTTATAAACTTCTCTTGACTTGCTTCTTAAATTCTAGACTTGACTCTTAACTTTTCTTGACTTGCTTCTTAAATTCTAGACTTGACTCTTAACTTCTCTTGACTTTGATCATAGCTTTCCTTGAATTGGATTATGGATTCAAGGTTCATGATTTCATGTTTATAGATAATTTCATGATGTTTAGATGTACCTAAGAGTGTTGGAATCAACTAAGAAACATAGGTATATTGCTAAGGAACAAGTACAAAAATATGGGGAAACGAATGGGGAGAACTGGCATCCCTGGCTTTCTGAGAGGCACGGGGCGCCAGCCCTCAACATTCAGTGACTGGTCTAGGGCTCACTGGCTGGCGCGATGTCCCACCCCTATACCCAGGTGTTTGACGACTTTTCTTCTCCATTTTTTATCTTTAAACCCTTTAAACTTCAATGGTTCCTTCCCCAAACAGTTAGAATCATTTATACCCTCAATATATTATAGATTCAAACCGAAATTACACTCGTAAACATGAATCAAATGGCAAGAAACTCCAACAACACAACCCACAAGAAATTCAAACGAAACTTTCAACAATGTTCATCAAAAACTCAATTTCTAATCTTTCAGACTTAAATTCGCTGAATTTAATCATGGTTGGTGCGTGGGTGAACTAACCCAATGCTATGTGATCTCATATACCTTTTAGGGATCACCCCTGACGAAATCCACAAGCTATCCTTGACGAAATCGACGAATCTTGAACGTTCTTCTCCTTTCTCCTCTTAACTCCTCTTCTCCAAGCCCTAGCGTGAAATTCACATTTCTAAAATTGAATAAACTCTGACTTTACCTCAATTAAACTCCTATAAATGAATAAGAATAATTAGGTAAGGAAAAGACTAAACTACCATTCCAAAATTCGGATTAGACTTTCCTTAATCTAACAGTCCAAATTCCAAAGGGAATAACTTACCCATACGAACTCAAAATATCGCAAACTTGGCAGCGTTGGAAAGATCACTCCAAGATATTTCCAATCATATTTGGAAGTACATCTAACTCATCCTAAGCTAGGAGTTATGGCCGTTAGAAGTTGACCAAAACTCAATTTTTCCTAACTTAAACAAATTTTCCAAATTTTCATTCTTTCCAAAAATGACTATTTCCAATTATAAGCTTCTTCCTAGTTATTTTAAATTGCGAGATGTTACAATAAATGAAATGGTCAAGATATGAGAACGATAATGAGGAATGAAAAAATTCATAAAATACACAAATATGGTAGTTTTAAATCTACATTTACTTGTAGATATATAATCAAAGTGCTAAATATTTTTTATTTGTCTTTCTTTTCATTTTTATGGGGTGAGGTGTCCAAGATCCAGTAGCTTTGGATAGCGAAGAGTAATTATTAAATGTCTTTGTGAAATTAGATAGAGTGTTGTATAAATTTGTGTATAAATAATTAGGGCATATTGAAGTATTTTAATGATGCTTGTTGGCATCAACAGAGAAAAGAGATTTATAATGGTTGGAAAAGGAACAAAGATGGAAGAATGGAGTGAAAAAGAAAAAAAATTAAAATAATTAATAATAAGTGATGCGTCTGTCATACATAATCTGATGTGGATGATGATATGTTACTTTTATTGGGTGCTTGAAGTACACCCAAAGCCAAAGCTATTTAAAATGATAAGTTTCGTTGAATTTAAGGGTTTAGTTGACAAATGATTAAGTAGAAAGGTCCAGAATACAAACTCATACAAGAATAAGGGTCCACCAGAATCTTTTGCCTTTTTTATTCTTCAATTCAGTTTCTAGAGTGTTTCTGTTTTAACAACTTAGAGTTCAAATTTATATACAGTTACAAAATTTGTCCACTAATATATAATTTAGAGTTCAATTACTAAACAAGAAATCTTTCTTTTCTTTCTAGCCGAGGGTATACCAGAAACGACTTCTCTACTCCACAAAGGTAGGGGTACCCTCCCCAAACCCCACTTGTGGGATTTCAAATAGTTGAAATATATAAAAATATGAGCGCGTGCACACAACCACATAACATAGACTTAATCAGATAGAAAACTCCTCAAGAACAGAAAAGGTGTGCAAAAACAAGATTCACAAATATAATAATGTTCAACAGCTTAGTGATCTGAATGTAGCCTGGAGTCTACCATAGCATTTTTACCAGAAAAATGTTAGATTGAAATGTTTGTCTTTTGTAGGTACACAATCAATCGACTCGTGAATTAGGAAAACTGCAGACGTTTTACTTCCTCCTCAAGTCTTTGCAACAATCTAAATCCAAGGTCGGATCCTGCTTTTACAGCAATTTCAAATATTTGAACCAATGGGGAAAATATTTGATAAGTCAAAATAAAAAAAAAATGGATAAACTTGACCAAGAAATACATGCCTAAGCATCATTATAAAAGAAAAGTAACATATAACCATTCAAAAGAAGTAGATTTAGAATTTAACAGAAGAAAGGTACTTCGTTAGTAATTGTTGATTTGTATAAGAGAGATGTAACCATGTGAGATCGAAAGAAGCAAACAAAATATGCAATGTTATTATTCTCTTAGAGAAAGTCGAATGCAAACAGAAATGCTGTTTTTGTTTAGCTATCAGGCCAATAGTGGATAATTCCTTAATTTCTGTGGAACACCCTCAATTCTTCCTCAAAACAAAAAAAAAAAAAACTAATTGACATCCTCTGTCATCAAACACTAAAGACAGCAAAAATCATAAGTTAGGTGCTTGACAAAAGAAGGATCATAGGGATCACCTCAAATGCATCTATGTAGGGTGCTAAATTTGCTCATGAAAATACTAAATCTACTTTAATTAAATCAGCTCTCTTTAATCTATACAATCATTAGCATCAACTAACCTCCATGACATTGTTAGAATAGAAATAAGTATATACGTTCCTACTTAGAATAGAAATAGGAATCCTAGTTGGAAAAGAATTTCAATGTAGTGTCTATAAATAGGGTATCAATGTAATAATTTAGATACATAATTCAATAATATTTTTCCCACACGGTATCAGAGCATTAGTGAGAACAAACAAGTCATGGAATGTCAATTTTTTATGATTGTTGGGTCTAAATTGTGTGAATTTTATTTTTTATTTTTTCCTTCTGTGGGAGCTGTAGGAAACCAAAACCACCGCGCATCTCAGAAAGCTCATGCAACCAAACCCCAGCCAGAATCATCGAAAAGTATCACCCCACGTGCTCTCACGTGCCGATCGAAGGTGGTACTTTTCGGTGAGTCTGGCTCACGCACTGGTGTGTGAGGGCTGTTTCGATCAAAGTTTTTGTCTGCTGGGGTCTTCCAACCATTTTGACCAGTTTCGACCGGACCTATACTGTTTTTGACCAGATCTAATCCCTGGAATTAGGGTTCTGGCTATTTCCAGTCTATTTTCGGTGATTTTCTTCGAAATTTGAATTTTTCGACTATTAAATCTCTATAATCAAATGTTTTTTAGTTGTTTCAAGACAAATTTAGCATAATACCCATGTTTTGCCCATGTCAGATGTGTTATATAGTTTGGGAAAAGGCTTGTGCTTTATACACTAATGACATATCTCAATTCTATGATATGATATCTCCGCTGACCAAATTAAAGAAACAAGAATCTGATATTTCTACTTACTTGGGACCAGTACAGGCAGTTATATAGGATTTTGACACGTTGATTCTAGTCACTACAAATGTGGAAAAACAACAAAAACACAAACATACATTGTTTTTTCCTCTTACTCTCGCTGGACTTCCTCGTGATCATGCTTCAGTACATGATCAGATTTTAGCTAGCCCTACATTTCCTACAATTGATAAATTATTCTCTCGTCTACTTCGTCTTGATGCATCTCCCAGTCATAAAGTAGTTTCATCACCCACTGTTGACTTATCTATTCTCGTATATCAAACCATAGAAAAATGTACATATCACTCTATGGAGAATCGATAAGGGAGAGAGCGTGTTGGATAACCTCGATCCAAGTGTAGTTATTTTCATAACCTTGAACACATTCGTGAGATATGTTATATTTTGCATGGTCCGCCATCCAGTTATGATCATATTGTTCTAAAGGGATATAATGAGCTCCTCCGAAATCACACAAGTAAACAAACATCTCCACCAATAGCATATGGTGCTCAGCCTAATCAACCATCCAATAATGCTCATATTTCTCAAATAGAATATGATGAGTTCCTTCAGTATCGTGCAAATAAGCAAACGTCTCCACAAGTAGTTTCGGTTGCACAACTTGATGTTTCTGTTGTAGCTTTTGCTTATGTGTCACGGTCTAGTACACTTGGATCATGGGTCATGGACTCAAGGGCTTCTGATTATATCGCTGGTAATAAATCACTTTTGTCTGATATTGTTTATTCATAATCTCTTTCTGCTAATACTTTAGCCAATGGGATCAAAACAAAACCAAAAGGGTTGGAAAAGCCAAACCCCTATCTTCTGTCACCCTAGACTATGTTCTTTATATCCCTAGTTCTCTTTGTAATCTAGCATTTGTTAGTCGTTCGACGAATGTCATACATTGTAACATAATTTTTTTTGATGATTTTTTTCTCATGTAGGACCACAGGGGCGGGGCAAATTACATAAAGAAAGGAGACTTATTTCGAAGTGGTTCAGGTACGGGACAGATGATTGGAACAGGACATGAATCACAAGGTCTTTACTATCTTACCTATTCAAACTCCTTAATAACATGCTCTGTTATAGATTCCCAAGATCTAATTCACAAACGTTTGGGACATTCGAGTCTATCCAAACTTCAAAAGACGGTGTCTAGTTTGTCTAATTTATCCATATTAGATTGTGAGTTGTGTTGACTTGAGAAACACACTTATGCTACATTTTCACATAATACAAAGTCCATTTATTCATTAGTTCATTCTGATATTTGGGATCCTAGTAGAGTCAGTTCTACTAAAGGATTTTATTTTTTTTAGTTTTATTGATGATTATTCAATATGTACTTGGATTTTCTTAATGAAAGATCGTTCTGAGTTATTTCCTATATTCAAAAGTTTTTTTGCTGAAATACAAAATAAGTTTGGTGTTTCTATTTGTACTTTTCGTAGTGATAATGCCTTAGAATTCTTATCCTCCTAATTTTAGAAGTTTATGACTCACCAAGGCATTATTCACCAGACTACTTATCCATACACCCCCAATAGAACGGTGTAGCAGAAAGGAAAAATAGGCATCTTATTGAGACCACTCGTACCCTTTTCTTTGAATCACATGTTCCGCTGCATCTTTTAGGAGATGTATTTCTTATGTCTTGTTATTTAATAATAAAATGCCCTCATCTTCTATTCAAAATCAGGTTCCACATTCCATATTGTTTCCTCTATCACATCTCTATTTTATCCCTCATCGTATCTTTTGGAGCACATGATTTGTTCATAACTTAGCCCAGGGAAAGATAAATTAGCCTCGTGCCCTAAAATGTGTCTTTCTTAGTTACTCTTGAGTTCAAAAAATGTATCGTTGTTATTCACATGATCTTCATCGATACTTTATGTCCACTGATGTTACATTCTTTGAGTCTCAACCATACTATACATCTTTTGATCATCCTGATATGTCTTTGGTCTTACTCATACCTCAGGTTTTACATGTACCAATTTTTGAGGAATCTACAATTACTTCTACATCTCTAATTGTAGTACCACTGCTCCTAACTTATCATCGACGTCTGCATCTAGCCTTAGTCCCAAATGATTCATGATATGTGTCAGACCCTGCTCCTACTGCAGACTTTGCTCCTCCTAGCTAATCGCTTGCACTTCAAAAAGGTATAAGATCCACTCAAAATAGTAATACACATTATACCTTCTTGTGTTATCATCATCTATGATCACCCCATTATGCCTTTATATCATCTTTGCCCTCTATTTCCATTCCTAAGACTACTAGTGAAGCATTTTATCATTCTAGATAGAGACAGACTGGTTGATAAGATGTCTACTTTGCATAAGAGTGGTGCTTGGGATCTTGTCCTCCTTCCTGCAGGTAAAGTTACTATTAGTTGTCGTTGGGTTTATGCAGTCAAAATTGGTCCAGAAGGTCAGGTTGATCGGCTTAAGGCTCGCCTTGTTGCCAGAGGGTTTACTCAGATATTTAGGTTAGATTATAGTGACATTTTTTCTTGTGTGACTAAACTAGTATCAATCGGTATTTTGCTATCTATGATTGTCATTCGTCATTGCCCTCTTCATCAGTTAAACATTAAGAATGTTTTCTAGATGGTGATCTTGAGGAAGAAGTCTATATCCACCTGGTTTTGTTGCTCAGAGGGAATCTAGTAGCCTTGTATGTCAATTACGTAGGTCACTCTATGGTCTGAAATATTCTCTTCAAGCTTGGTTTGGGAAGTTCAGCATAGTAATTCAGCAGTTTGGCATGACTCGTAGTAGAGCTGATCACTCAGTGTTTTATCGGTATTCGATAACAAATCAGTGTATCTATTTGGTTGTTTACGTTGATGATATTGTTATCATTGGTAATGATCAAGATGATATTACCAATTTCAAGCAACATCTCTTTAGGCACTTCCAGACTAAAGACCTTAGCAAATTGAAGTATTTTCTAGGTATTGAGTTTGCTCAATGCTCAGTCTAGATCAGGTATTGTTATTTCTCAATGCAAGTATAACTTAGACATTCTTGAGGATAAATGAATGATAGGATATGGAACCATTGACACTCTTAAGGATCCGAATGTTAAAGTCCTTCCAGGACAAGGGGAGCCACTTAGTAATCCTGAAAGGTATAGATGGCTCATTGGAAAGTTGAATTATCTCACAGTGACTAGACATGACATCTCTTTTCATGTGAGTGTTGTAAGTCAGTTTATGAATTACCCTTGTGATAGTCATTGGAAAGCAGTTGTTCGTATTGTGTGATATATAAGCTCCCGGTAAAGGACTACTCTTTGAGGATTAAGGTCATGAGCATATCACTGGATATACAGACACTCTGATTAGGCAGGATTACCCTCTGATGGACTTTTGACATCCGGATATTATGATTTAGTAAGAGGTAATTTGTATCGTGGAAGATTAAGAAACACAGTGTGGTTGCCTGATCGGGTACAGAATGTTTCCTTATAATAATAGCGATCACTCCAATACTGGTATGGCTCTATTTGAGGCTCTTTATGGTAGGAGGTTTAGATATCCTATAAGTTGTTTAGATGTGGGTGAATTTGCATTTATAAGACCCTTGTTAGTTCATGAGGGTATAGAGAAAGTCCGACTTATTAGAGAAAGGTTAAGAACAACCTAAAGTCGACAAAAATCCTATGTCGGTGCTAGAAGAAGAGACCTAGAGTTTGATGTTAACGATTGGGTCTACTTGAAAATGTCACCCATGAAAGGTGTGATAAGATTCAGGAAGAAAGAAAGTTTCGTCTCTGTTATGTAGGACCACATCAGATTTTGAGGCATATTGGTAAAGTTGATTATGAGCTTGCATTGCCTAATGAGTTAGCATTGGTTCATCCTGTTTTCCATGTCTCCTTGTTGAAAAAGTGTGTTGGAGATATGACATCCATCGTTCCCCTAAAAGGTTTGGGAGTTGATGAGAATCTTTCTTATGACGAAGTCCCGATTTAGATTCTAGCCCGGCAAGTTAAGAAGTTGAGAAATAAAGAAGTTACTTCCGTGAAAGTGTTGTGAAGGAATCAGTTAGTTGAGGGTGCTACTTGAGAGGTCGAGGCCGATATGATGTCCCGATATCCTCATATCTTTACTTCTACCCTTACTCTAGCTTAAGGTAATGAGTTCCTCATGGTTTACTCTTTGTTTGGTGTCATGTGTCTTAAATATTTCCATGATTTCCTTACTATGCATGATTCATGAAAAGTTTAAGTTTTGAGAAAATGAGTCAATTGATTGATTTCTACATGTTTATATTCATTTGAGTATGAGTCATATAGACTTCATGATATGATTTTACCTTGGAGATGGTATTTCCTCATTGGATATGTGTAATCTTGTAAGTGCATGCATATTGGGCTGCTAGGTCTAGTTTGTATCTTTCTTATGATGCTTTGAATATTTTCTAAGCTTGGAGTCGAAGTTCTCCTTGGTTGTGTGCATTTAGATGAAGTTGCATGTATGTTGGGTTGCTAATTTAGATTTCTTTGCTTTTTGTGATGTCTTGAATCTCATTCGAGGACGAATGATCCCAAGGGGGAGATAATGTAACACCCCGAATCCGAGAAACGGCAACATAGCAGTTTTTAAGAAATTCAGGTTCCATTGACAGAGGCCAACCACAACCCGTGGAAGGGACCACGGACTATAGGTCTAGTCCGTGGATGCGCACCCAAAAAGGGTTTAGAAAGCTTGGAATCACGGCCTAGACCAACAGACCGTTGGTGGGGCCACGATCCGTGGTCCAGACCCCATACTATGAGTTTCTGACCATGGTCGACGGACGTGCAGGACAGACCGTCGATCAGACCACGGTCTATCGATCAGGGTCATAAGTCGTGGTTGGCAATTAACTTTAGGAAAAGTTGGGTCTTTTCCCAATTATTCTAGCCTAATACTATGTTGTTTTGCCTATGCCTAAGACCCCATATATAAGTGATTTTAACCCCAAATTCAACCCATTCAAGTCATTCTCTTAAATTCACCAAAAGAAATAAGGTTCTTCCTCTTCAAAATATTTCTCTCTCTAGAAACTTAAAGAAGAAGAAGGGTTAAAGCTAGAGCAGCTAGAGCTCAAGGTAAAGTCTCCATTCACCAATTGTTTGTGAGTTTTGATAGCAAGGTATGATAGTTTTTCATCCATGGAGCCCCAAAGTTATCCCAAAAATAGAAATTCCCCAATTTGAGTTAGGTTTTTCTTCTAAGTTGTGGGTCTTAATGAATGTTGATTCAATTGATTGAATTATGATTTATTATGCATGAATTGAGAGTAGTACGTGCTTTTATGATGAATTCCCATATACCCATACTTAACCCATATTTCTAAGATGAAATTGATGTAAATGGGTTTTACTCTATGAAAGGAGAATTTATGAATTTATGTGCATTCTTATAGGATAAATAAGATATGATATGTATTTCTTTGAGATTGAAGCACATGTGATGATTATGATATGAATTGCTTTGAAAGTGAATCATATGTTATCAATTGTTGATTATTGATGTGATTGTTGTGGAAGGGATTTTCCCATAGGATTTTATTATGTATGAATGTGAAAGGCTTTCTCACATTGAATATGAGGTGATTACCCATATTCCTTAGAGTCAGACCAAAAGGCGAATACCCATGATCCTAAGTAAAAGACAAGAGGCGAGTACCCATGTCACATGATGAAAGGACAAGAGGCGACTACTCATAATCCTAAAGTATATTGGACAAGAGGCGATTACCCATGATCTTATAGTAAGAGGGACAAGAGGCAACTACCCATGATCCCAAAGTAAGAAGGAAAAATGGCAATTACCCATGTTCATTTATAGTAAGGCATGAGACGTTTCCCCATTTCTTTAAAAGATAAGCTAGGATATGTTATGATAGTTGATGAGCTTGGATTGTTGCTTAAGTTTGCCTTCCATGATGAGTAAGACTAGTGGCGGATTACCTATGTCTTGACTAAGTATGAATAAAGGTTACTTCAAGAAGTATGAATTGAGGTTACTTCAAGAAGTATTCCTTATATGTTAAATGATTTATTATGCACATTGATTATGCTTTATGACTTATGTTGTCTAACTGTTATGTTATGTTTATGGAAGTTATCATATTTAGGACATTTTTGTACTAACACATACTCTTGCCTACATTTCTTATCCAAATGTACGGTCCAGCATTCACGACTCTCATCCCCGTGGCTAGGATCCATAGTATATGATGAGTTGAAGATTGGTGAATCCTTAATCATTCGAGGATTTGGCCACTACTTTCCTTATGTTCTTTTCATTTGAATTTTGAACAATGGTGTATGGATTGTGTATCGAGATTCTATTGTATTAGATGGTTTTTGAGACAAGTGTATTAGACTTCTTCTTCGATTTATAAAACTTTGGTTATGATTCAAATGTTTTAAATCTTATCGATTTATATTATCTTGACTATGAAAGCTAAGTGGCTTATATGAGGCCTCTTGGGGTCTTGTATTCCATGTTACATCTAGGGAGTGACCCTGGGTTGTGACACTAATACACACGAAAAATCAGAGAATTTAATCGATTCTTAAAAAATGGCTTGTAAATGCAGAAATGAGCATTAAAAAATGGTGTGAGTATACGTGAGGTTCCCTAACTCATTATGGAGTTCCTAATAAAGTTTATTGAGCAAAAAAATTTTAGGTGCTCCAGCGCCAGATCCATGGGCTAATACACACGAAAAAAGGGGGAATTTGGGCTATTCTTAAAGAATAGCTTGTAAATGCGAAAATGGGCATTAAAAAATGAAGTGAGTATACATGAAGGTTCCCCAACTCATTGTGGAGGTCCTCATAAAATTTTTTGAGAAAAAAATGTTAGGTTCTTCGGGCACCAGATTCATGGCTAATACACACGAAAAATTAAGGAAAAAAGGCGATTCTTAAAAAAAATCTTGTAAATGCGGAAATTGGTGTTAAATAAATGGTGTGAGTATACGTGAAGGTTTCCCAACTCATTACGAAGGTACTCATAAATTTTTTGAGAAAAAAAATTTGGTTCTCCAAGCCAAAACCATGGGCAAATATACATGAAAAATCGGAGAATTTGGGCGATTCTTAAAAAAGGACTTGTAAATGCGGAAATGGGCGTTAAAATATTGTGTTAGTATACATGACAATTCCGCAAATCATTACTGACTTTCTCATAGAGTTTTTGAGAAAAAATTTTAGGTGCTCTGGGCGCCAGATCCATGGGCTAATACACACAAAAAATCAGAAAATTTGAGCAATTTTAAAAACAGGGATTGTAAATGCGGAAATGGACTTTAAAAAATGGTGTGGATATACGTGAAGGTTCCCCAAGTGATTACAGAGGTCCTCATAAAGTTTTTATAGAAAAAAAAATTTGGTTCTCCAATTCTAGATCCATGAGCTAATACACATGAAAAAATTAGGAATTTGGGCAATTCCTAAAAAAAGGCTGATAAATGCTGAAATGGGCGTTAAAATGGTGTAAGTATACATGAAGATTCCCCAACTAATTACAGAGGTCTCATAAAGTTTTTTCATAAAAAACTATTGGTGCTCCGGGCGCCAGATCCATGGGCTAATACACACAAAAATTTGGGAATTTGGATAATTCTTAAAAAAGGAATTCTAAATGCAGAAATGGGCGTAAAAATGGTGTGAGTATACGTGGAGATTCCCCAACTCTTTACGGAGGTCCTCATAATATTTTTTGAGGAAAAACTTTTAGGTGCTCTGGGCGCCAGATTCGTGGGCTAATACACAAGAAAAATTGGAGAATTCGGGAGATTCTAAAAAAGGGCTTATAAATGCAGAAATGGACGTTAAAAATAGTGTGAGTATACATCAGGTTCCCCAACACATTACGGAGGTCCTCATAAAATTTTTTGAGAAAAAACTTTTGGGTGCTCCGGGCACCAGATCCATGGGTTAACACACGAAAAATTGGAGAATTTGACGATTCTTAAAAAGGGCCTTTAAATGCAAAAATGGGCGTTAAAAAATAGTATGAGTATACGTGAAGGTTTTCAACTCATTATGAAGGTCCTCATAAAGTTTTTTGATAAAAAAAAATTGGTGCTCCTGGTGCCAGATTCATGGGTTCAAACACACGAAAATCAAGAAATTTGAGTGTTTCTTAATAAAAGGGCTTGTAAATGCGGAAATGAACATTAAAAAAATATTGTGATTATACGTGAAGGTTTCCCAACTCATTACAAAGGTTCTCATAAAGTTTTTTAAGAAAAAGATTTTGGGTGCTTCGAGCGCCAGATCCATGAGCTAATACACAAGAAAAATTGAGGAATTTGTGCGTTTCTTAAAATGGTCTTGTAAATGTGGAAATTAGCATTAATAAAATGTTGTAAGTATACGGGAAGGTTCCCCAACTCATTAAGCAGGTCCTCCTAAAGTTTTTTGAGAAAACAAATTGGGTGCTTCAGGCACCAGATCCATGACTAATACATACAAAAAATTGAGGAATTTGGTTAATTCTTAAAAAATGTCTTGTAAATGCAGAAATGGGCATTAAAATGGTGTGAGTATACCTGAAGGGTCCCCAAGTCATTACAGATGTGCTGATAAAGTTTTTTTAGAAAAAAATATTGGCTACTCCGAGCGCCAGATACATGGGTTAATATACACGAAAAAATGAGAAATTTGGGCGATTCTTAAAAAAGGGCTTGTAAATGTGAAAATAGGAGTTGAAAAATGGTGTGAGTATACGTGAAAGTTTCCTAACTCATTACGAAGGTCCTCACAAATTTTTTTAAGAAATAAATTTTGGGTGCTACGAATGTCAGATCTATGGGTTAATATAGATGTAAATTTAGGAAATTTGGGCGATTCTTAAAAGAGGACTTGTAAATGGGGAAATGGACGTTAAAAATTGTGTGAGTATACGTGAAGGTTCCCCAACTCATTACAGAGGTCCTGATAAAGTTTTTTTAGAAAAATATTTTGGTGCTCCGGGCGGCAGATACATGGGCTAATACATATAAAAAATCAAAAAATTTGAGCGATTTATTAAAAAAAGGCTTGTAAATACGGAAATGGGCGATAAAAAATAGTGTGAGTATACGTGAAGGTTCTCCAACTCATTATAGAAGTCCTCATAAAGATTTTGAGAGCAAAAATTTATGGTGCTCCGGGCAAAATATCAATGGTCTAATACACACGGAAAATTAGAGAATTTAGACGATTCTTAAAAAGGGCTTGTAAATACGAAAATGTGCATTAAAAAATTGTATGAGTATACGTGAAAGTTCCCCAACTCATTACGGTGGTATTCATAAAGTTTTTTGAGAAAAAAATGTTGGGTTCTTCGGACACCAGATCCATGGGCAAACATACGAAAAATCAGAAAATTTGGGCATTTCTTAAAATGGGCTTGTAAATGCGGAAATCAGTATTAATAAAATAGTATAAGTGTACATGAAGGTTCCCCAACTCATTAAGGAGGTTTTCCTAAAGTTTTTTGAGAAAAAAATTTGGTTGTTTCAGGAGCCAGATCCATAGGCGAATACACACGAAAAACTGAAGAATTTGTCTAATTCTTAAAAAATGTCCTGTAATTGTGGATATGGATGTTAAAAGTAGTGTGAGTATACGTGAGGTTCAACAACTCATTACAGAGGTCCTCATAAAGTTGTTTGAGAAAAAAAATTGGTTCTCCGAGCGCTTGATCCATGGGCTAATACACACAAAAAATAGAGAAATTAGGGTGATTCATAAAAAAAACATTTAAATGCGTAAATGGACATTAAAAAAATGGTGTGAGCATTTTTGAAGGTTCCCCAACTCATTACGGAGGTGCTCATAAAGTTTTTTAAGAAAAATATTTTGGATGTTTTGGGCGCTAGATCCATGGGCTAATACACACGAAAAATTAGAAAATTTGGGTGATTCTTAAAAAGGGCTTGTAAATGCATAAATGGACATTACAAAAATTGTGTGAGTATACGTGAAAGTTCCCCAGTCATTACAGAAATACTCATAAAGTTTTTTGAGAAAATGTTTTTCGGGTGCTACAAGCGCCAAATTAATGGGATAATTAATACACACAAAAAATTATGAAATTTAAGTGATTCTTAAAAAATGGCTGTTAAATGCAGAAATGGTGTTAAAAATTGGTATGAGTATACGTGAAGGTTCTCCAACTCATTATGAAAGTCCTCATAAAGTTTTTTGAGAAAAAAATTTAGGTGTTTTGGGTGCCCAATCCATAGGCTAATATACACGAAAAATCAGGGAAATTCGCGATTCTTTAAAAAAAAAACTTGTTTATGCAGGAATGGGTATAAAAAATGGTGTGAGTATACGTAAAGGTTTCTCAATTCATTACGGAGGTCCTCACAAAGTTTTTTGAAAAACATATTTTAAGTGCTCCGGGCGCTAGCGAAAAATTGGGAATTTTGGCGATTCTTAAAGAATGACTTGTAAATGCGGAAATAGGCGTTAATAAAATGGTGTGAGTGAACGTGAAGGTTCCCAAACTCATTACGGAGGTTCTCGTAAATATTTTTAAGAAAAATATTTTGGGTGCTCCGGGCACCAGATCCATAGACTAATGCACATGAAAAAATTGGAAAATTTAGGTGATTCTTGTAAAAGAATTTGTAAATGTGGAAATGGTCGTTAAAATATATGTGAAGGTTCCCCAACTCATTATGGAGGTCCTCATAAAGTTTTTTGAGAAAAAATTTTTGGATGCTCCGGATGTCTGATCCATGGGCTAATACACACGAAAATAGTTTAATTTGGAGGATTTTTAAAAAAGGGCTTGTAAATGCAAAGTGGGCGTAAAATAAATGGTGTGAGTATACGTGAAGGTTCCCCAACTCATTAAAGAGGTTCTCATAGAGTTTTTTGTGAAAAAAATTTTGGGTGCTTCTTGCGCTTGATCCATGGGCTAATACACACGAAAAATTGAGAATTTGGGCGATTCATAAAAAAGAGGTTCAAAATGTGGAAATGAGTGTTAAAAATGGTGTGAGTATACGTGAAGGTTTCCCAACTCATTACAAAGGTCCTCATAAAGTTTTTTGAGAAAATAATTTTGAATGTTTCGGGCCCCAGATCCATGTGTTAATACAGACGAAAAATAGGAAAATTTGAGCGATTCTTAAAAAGGGCATGTAAATGCGGAAATGAGCATTAAAAAAATTGTGTAAGTATATGTGAAGGTTCCCCAACTCATTACGGAGATCCACATTTAGTTTTTTTAGAAAAAGATTTGGGTGCTCCGGACTCCAGATCCATGGAGCCATATACACAAAAAAAATTGGAGAATTTGGACGATTCTTAAAAAAGGGCTTGTAAATGCGAAAATATGCGTTAAAAATGGTGTAAATATGCATTAAGGTTCCCCAACTCATTACGAAGGTCCTCATAAAGTTTTGTGTTAAAAAAAATTGGTTCCTCCGTGCGTCAGATCCATGGGCTAAAATTGGGGAATTTGGGCTATTGATAAAAAAGAGCTTGTAAATGCGAAAATGGGTGTTACAAAAATAGTGTATACGTGAAAGTTTCCCAACTCCTTATAAAGGTCCTCATAAAGCTTTTAGAGAAAAAAATATTTGGTGCTCCGAGCATCAGATCCATGGGATTAAACAGACAAAAATTCAGAGAATTTGGGCGATTCTTAAAAATGGCTTGTAAATGCTGAAATGGGGGTTAAAAAATTGGTGTGAGTATACGTAAAGATTACCCAACTCATTATGGAGGTCCTCATAAAGTTTTTTGAGAAAAAAAATTGATACTCTGGGCGCTGGATCAAACACACGAAAAATCAGAGAATTTGGGCGATTCTTAAAAAAGGATTTGTAAATGCGGAAATGGCGTTAAAAATGGTGTGAGTTTACGTGAAGGTTCTCCAATTCATAACAGAAGTCCTCATAAAGTTTTTTGAGGAAAAAAAATTGGGTGATCCGGGTGCAGATCCATGGGCTTATACATACGAATAATGGAGGAATTTGGGCGATTCTGAAAAAAGAACTTGTAAATGCGAAATGAGCATCAAAATAAATTGTGTGAGTATACGTGAAGATTTTTCAACTCAATACGAAGGTCCTCATAGATGTTTGGAGAAAAGGCTTGGGTGCTCTGGGCGACAGATCCATGGGCTAACACACACGAAAAATTTAAAAATTCGGGTGATTCTTAAACAAGAGCTTGTAAATGTGGGAATAGGCGTTAAAAATTATGTGAGTATACGTGAAGGTTCCCAGCTCATTACAGAGGTCCTAATAAAGTTTTTGGAGAAAAAATTTAGGTTCTTTGAGCATCAGATACATGGGTTAATACACATGAAAAATCAAAAAATTTGGGCAATTCTTAAAAAAGGGCATGAAAATGCGAAAATGTGGGTTAAAAAAATTGTGTGAGTAAATGTAAAGATTCCCCAACTCATTACGGAGGTACTCAAAAAAAAATTTTTAAAAAAAATTTGAATGCTCCGAAACTCTAGATTCATGAGCTAATATATTTCGTTTTTCTAGCAAAATGAACAAATATTCCCAGCCAAACCCAACCCATTCCTTTCTCACAATACAAGTGATTGACCCAGCAGCCCACACCACCGATACAATACACAGTAGCGATACATTACAACAATATGTATACTCTGATTATGATATAAGAATATCCACAATAGGTGTGTAAGTTGTCAATACGAGATAATATATGACAAAATGGCACAGTATGACAACTTATAGATTAAATTGGCAATAAATAGCATATTTTTAATTTTTTAGCAAGAAAAAGACTTTGTTTTATTTAT
Organism: Solanum bulbocastanum; assembly: GCA_037074985.1. Lineage (NCBI taxonomy): Eukaryota > Viridiplantae > Streptophyta > Magnoliopsida > Solanales > Solanaceae > Solanum > Solanum bulbocastanum. The sequence goes on along the minus strand of CM073603.1, from coordinate 4,872,490 downwards.
TTGGCATTCAATAGTCATTTTTATTTTTCTTGAAAAATGAACTTTTGTTCTCCTTATTTTTCTCTAAACACGTTTGAATGCTCCTTTTTTTTCTTGAATAGGAAAAAATTATTGTTTTATTATTCCTATTTTATCACTCCTTTTTATTTGTTAACCGTTTAAAATAGAGCTTTTTTTTCTTCTTCTTCGTTTTTTTTCCTTTTCTATTTCTAGAATTCTTTTCATACGTATATTTGTTTCTCTCCCAAATTTTCAATTCTTCTCCTTAATTCACTTTGTTATGAAAATTACACATAACAATATATTTATTCATGTATACTTCTAAAAATTATCTTTTATATATAATATTGTTCTTGTCCAATTTATTGTTGAATTTCATGATTTGTGGAATTGAAGTTTTTTTCAATTTTGTTTTACGAAATTATAGGTTATTCATCCCTTTTTATATATATATATATATATAATCCTTTTCATATGTATATTTGCTTCTCTTCTAAATTTTCTCTTATTCTCCTTAATTCACTCTTTTTATGCAAATAAGATAAACTATATGTTTATCAATTGATCCTCCCTAAGATTTCTTTTAATATATAATTATGTAGCATTTCTTTCCCAATTAATTTTGAAGTTTCGTGATTTGTGGAATTAAAGTTTTAAAAACTTTTTTTTCCAAAAAATCAGGTTATAGTATTTAAAAATTTTGTTTTCAATTTCATGGGTAAGAAAGGTTCTAGTATGATCCTCGTAAAAAATTGGAATGTTGATTTTGATGAATACGACTCAATTCATGTATACCAATGAATGTCAAATCTCAATTTGAATAAAAGTATACAAATTTATTAGCTGAATACAGACCCATCAATACACAAATGAATACGAACCGATGTATACATAGTGCAATTATTGTATACATAAACAAAATCACATGTACAATTTATGAATAAAATTTAATTTATATATGTATCATATTAATCATATTTTTGTATTCATTATAGTAATAACTAACACCTATAATTGTTGGTAATATTCTTATGTATACATTATAAAGTTTATATATACATGCTAAAGTTACTGTATACATCAATAAAATTTACACGCCTATTTTTATGAAATAATTTTGTGTGTGTACATATAGTACTTTTTTATGTATACATTATGTAATTGCAACTTTAATTATTGGGCTAAAGCAGGTACAAGGCCCAATTTTACTATGCAGCCTGATATACATGGGCTAAAGATTCGAATCTACAATAATAACTCGGCTAAAATTTATGTTTTCAGAGAATTAATATATATACCGTAAGGGGTCGTTTAGTTTGAATACAAATTATGATGGGATTAGTTATACTGGGATTAGTTATGTTGGGATAAGTTATGCTGGGATTAGTTTTGCTGAGATTGTTTTTTGTTGACTGTTTGGCTTGTTGTATTAAAACTAATATACATAACATCCTTTTTAAGAATAAGTTGTTTGTTTACAAAAATACCCTTCATCTTATTTAGGCTTTTTATATGTATTTTTTATGGAGCTTTATTTATTCACTTTTAAAAATAAATTACGTGAATATGTTTAAATTTGTATTTCATATGAATTGAAATAGGCCCGTGGGAAGCCTCTCCTCTTCACTATCATAAGTAAAATATTAATTAAAAACAAATCAATCATAATTTGAAGTAAAAACTGTATCAAAATAATCAAAAATATTGGATCAAAAATGCTTCAAGAAAACAACAATAAAGTGACCAAAATTACCCTTCGTTCTATTTAGTTAATATTTTCTTTGCAAACTTTAATTATTTATTTTTAAAAATAAAACATTTATTTTATTTAGCTTAAATATTTTTGTTTATGCATTCTCATTGTAAGTACCATATGTATTTAAAAATATAACTTTTTTCTTATTTAGCTTAAAAATAGAATTTCCCTCTTTAAGTTTTATTAAAGTGAAAGAAGATTTATGGGAAATCAAAATATAAATAAACATAAGAATTAGTCAAATAAATTCATAAATAAAAATTATATTTATATAGTGTAATTTTTTAATAGAAAAATATAAATAATTATCCTAAAAATAAGAAGTAATGAATATTAGCATACATGATATTAAAAATAATGTAAATATACATAAATGTGAAAAATGATGTATAGAAAGGATTTAAAGGGATATAGTTGTCGTTTTCCTATTCTACCACGGGATAAATTATCCCGGGATTACTATACCACCAAATGGGATGGATAACTTATCCCGATACTAATTCCTAATCCCGGGATAAGTTATCCTAAGCTTTCCAACCAAACAAGGAAATAAAGGATACTTAAAACTTATCTCGGGATTAACTATCTCTATCCATCACACCAAACGACCCCTAAAAATTATTTAATGTAATTGATTATACTCCAAAAGTACATTTGATAGGGCTACTTTGAAATGATTACAAAATATAGTTATATTTTACATTTTGTAGCAAAATACACGTATCTTTAAATTGTAGACACAATTCTTGTATGTATGTGCAACCCACTCCAGACTCCCACCTATGAGATTCACTAGATATGTTGTTGTAGTGTGCATATCGCATATACATAATATATCAATGTATATACATTGTATAATACTATATATCAGTGTGTATATATATATATACACACACGATATATCAATGTATATACATTGATACTTTATGTGTGCACATATAATGTATATGCTACTTTTTTTAAAAAAATTATTGCTATTATATTTTATTTTGCAAAAAAGGGCACTAATCTTGCTATTTATGAAAGATTCACTTTAATATTTGGGATGAGAACAATTCAAAATACACATCTCAAAAAAAAAAATAAAGAAACACATGCAAACTTTGCCTTCAAAGTACGTTGTGACCTAATGATCAACAAATTAATTCATAAATAAACATTTAGTGATACTTTATATCCGGTAAATTATTATTCTGATATGTTGAGCATGATAAATAGAGTTACTTAATATATTTCTTGGTAAAAGGGGAAATATCAAGTGGAATAATCGAAGTATAAGTGTTGAAGTTGGTTTGATCCGTCAAGATTGGTCGAGGCAGAATTTTCACCAAGAATATTCATCATCTATTATACAAATGTAAAGGAAAAAAAAAGCTTTATTCATATAATGTAATTTTCGAACGAAAAATACATCATCATGTCTTAAATCTTATAAGTAGGAGCTAAATTAGGTTAGGTGGACAATAAAATAATGTAATCTCAAGTATTGCATTGGTTAATGTTTTTCAATGAAACAAAAGGAGTAAGGTAGGCAAAAAGAATGTTAATCTAGGTTAAGTTTAAAGGAATAATCAATTATTTTATTATTATATAGTAGAGTTACTATTTATTAATATTATTACCCACTTGGTACATAATTCCCGGGCCAATTACGTTTTAAGGACAAGTTTCTACATTGGTAAATCACATTTAGTCCTCGATTTAATTGAAGAATTTTTTATTATATTCAACGGTAAAGAAACAACAAATGATGTCATTCAAACTTAAGCAAAAATAATTATAATAATTAAGAATTAAAGCATTGCATCAATTTCGAAAAATAACGGATATATATGCTTAGCATGTTATATATTTTTTAGAAAAGTATATCATTGATATTTGATCCCCTAAGATTATAATATAAAGTTTGCATAGAGAAGTAAGATCTAGTGATATTAATTTAATAAATATGATCTGGATTGCAATAGCAGCCTCATTAACATATTCACTGCATCCATATGTTTAGACACACTCACACATGTAATAATTAATCATATCACTTTTTAATTTGGCGTAAATTAATAATTTTATCTTTAAACTATTCTTAAAAATTCTTTATATTTGACTAACAAAAATTTAGATACATCTTCGATTTGCCACGTGACATAGCAAGTGATTTCAAACTCTTGTAAGATCGTGTGACTTTTAATAAAAAACTAAGAGAAATGTTGAAAATAATCCTAAACTTAATAAGAATTTAGAGGTGTATTTCACTCATGTTGCAAGATCGAGGGTGTATTTAAATTCAATTAGTCAAATAAAAATATGCTTTTAAGGATGTTCATAATTCGAAAATGAAACCAATAATTCATGTCAAATTTAAGAGTGTTTTCTATACGTCTCTTTATCATATCATATATCATAGTATATCTTCACTTATATTATAACCACTTAATGTTTGAGTTATTAGAATAAAAGGCGTGTTTGGTATGTTGAACAAGGATACATAGTTTTGGAATAAAAATTTATTATTATCTTAATTGTTATTTAGTTATTACTTTTGGGTCGAATTATATTAGAATTAGTAATTAGTATTAAGATAAGTTACTTTTGACGACGATTGAAATAATGGTATTGAATTTAGTTAATCTAGGATAAAATTATAAAAATAACATAAAAACCGCTAAGATTCCTTAAACCTTTTATCTATAAAAAATAAGATGGAGAATATTTTTTATAAACAAATAAGTTCTTAAAATTTATACAATAAGTACATATTATTTTAATACAATATATCAAACAGTCAATAAAAAATAATTTCAAAAAATTAATCTCATCGTAACTAAACTAAGTTTATTTTTTTGGAAATAAGTTATTTGGAAACTATGATAGCATGATTTAATACGAAGATTAAATCATGAGGAAACTATTTAGCTAGATTTACTACTTTTATTGATAGATGAAGTTCATTAAACTAAAAAATAGTCTATACAAAATATATAATAATATATGTATTATATGTATTTGATTTAAATTGAATTAATCAGAATAAATTTTTGTTTTCAATTTTAACTTTTACCTTTTTAAAACAGTTTGGAAAACCAAAAATGTATTATTTTATCATTTCATCTTGAGATTAATAATTCTAAGAATGTTATTTCATATAAAATTTATACCAAAATTACAAAATTATTAATTCCATAATTTAAAACTGTACCAAATAAAAAATATAATAATTCCACAATTTATCCATACACACCAACCAACATTTCTTGTAAAATTAAAATAACAAGCTATATAATCTTTCTTTTTGTGTGTCCTATGAGCAGCCTAAAGTTATTTTGAAAAGTCTGGAAACTGCATATTAAAAAGTATCTTAATTTTCAAGTGGCAAATTATGCAGAGAACTATTTTGTTTATTGTTTCAATTATTTTCTTGTAGATATATATATTTTTAAATAAATTGTTTATATGGTAAAGCTAGAGGCAGATCTAAAACTTTAGTGGTATTAAGGATTATCCTTATGTTATATTGTAGTCCTAGAATACTGCAAGCACGGTCGCTCGGTAGTTGATTAAAGTTATCCAAATATTAGTTATTAGAAAAGTTATGTTTAATAGTTGAATAATAAATGAAATATTCATGTATTAATTTTTATATAATTTGTACGATTTATGTTAGATATTTGATTGACAATTTAAAATTTTGCATTATGAGGAAATCTATGTATTATTTTATGTAGGATAGAAGGTTGAATAATTAATTATATAATTAATACAAGAATAACAAATTCCCTGCATAACTAATATTTACATAAAATAATATTCCCTCTATCCAACAATACTTGTTCACTATCAACTTTGCACACTTATTAGGAAACTATAAATAGAAGAATAATTTTATTATATCACCATTTAAATATAATAAATCAATGTCTTGAAAAATATTATAGGAAAATGATTATAATTAATTATAAAGGTAAATTAGGAACTAAGTATAAAATTATCCATTAATTTCATAAAGTGGACGAGTATTATTGGACATCCCAAAATAGTATAGTGGACAACTATTGTTGAACATAGAAAGTCACAAAATCACTCATAATTACTCCCTCCTTCACTTTTACATTCCATTTATTCCTAAAATAGATTTTCATTTTTACGTGTCACTTTTGACAAATCAAGAAAATTAATTATTTTTTCCATGTTTTACCCTCAACTGTAATTACTTGTTCTCCAAATCATTTTTCAAAACCTAATACTCTCTAAACATCATTTAATATGAGATAATTTGATAAAATACTTATATCAATAATTATTTTCTTAATGGACGTGTCAAATTAAACAATGACAAATAAAAACAAACGAAGAAAATAATTTTTACATTACTAATACTTGTGTAACACTAACTAGCTACTAAACCATCCAAATTTAATTTTCCAGAAATATTGAAGAATGTATGGTCAAAGACTAATTAAGGAAAAAATAAAATTTTCTCAGTGTTTGTGTGTGTAGTGGCTGTGGTTTTCGGGGGGTGGAGGGGTGCATGTGAAGGAGGAGAGGCTTCTCATGGCTTTTTTGCATATTGGTTTCTATTCCCAAGCATAGTGGAAAGGAAAAGAAAAAGGATAAAAAAGGGAAGCAAAGCACTATGTGCAATTAATGAGAGGAAGTTGCACGATTTTGAGTTATCAAAGAAGTAAAAAGGGTATGAGCTTCTAGAGAAGATAAAAAAAAATATCTGCAATTAATGAGTATTTTATAGTAATAATGAGTTATCTGTCAAACACCATCAAGCATCTCTTTTTACCATCACTTTCACCTTTTGTCCTCTTTAGTTCCCTCCTAAAATTTTCATCTGTCCCTAATATAAATGACAATTTCCACAATTGAGAATGCACCCGTAACCCCACCCCACCCCACCCAACAAAAGAAAAGAAGACAATGAACTTATCAAATAAAGAAAAAGAAAAATTCATTGCTCTTGTGATCATAATATCTTTTATTTTAATATTAGTGGTAAATCCTTTTCTTTCAACTCTTTTGAAGGGAAAAGAGTCTAGGACTTGTGTTAAGAAAATTTTTGATGGAGACAAGAACAAAGAGAAAATAAAGAAGAATTATGAAGTGTGATACAGTTAATTATTTGATATGGTTTAAAATAGAACAAGCTTGGTATTAGTAGAACTATGATGTAAAGTAAATGAAGTGATATATGCAGTTGATATAGCTTTAGGATTACACTCCTTTACTAAAACGAGGAATAGTGAAGTTGTGATACTTCAAACATATGAAAAGGAAATATGCATATGCTTCGGACCTAAGGTGTAAGAAGGTGCTATAAAGGATACAAGGAAAGGTAGAGGTAAGACAAAATAACTCTTACTGAAAGGTGATTGGTATGAAGACATTTTTTGAATTTTTTTTTTGAAAATTTCATGTTTGGTTTACTTAAATGTTTGGAAAATGTTTTTCAACAACTTATTTTCTTCAAATTTAAGGAAAATGACTTGCCTTGAAAAAGTAAGAAAAACATTTTCCAAAATTTATTTTGAACCTCACGCCTCAACTTTTCATCCTAACTCAAGTCTCGAGTATCAAGTCCCGATACAAATACTAAATTCGACTCCTGATTCTCGATTCAGGGTCCAACTCTCAACCTTGAATTGAGACCTAACTCTTGAGTTTCGGATCGAATTAGGGTCGAATCTCAAATTAGGATCAGAGGTCGAATTCTGAATCGCATGTCGGGTCAGGTCTCCAATTAGGTGTTAGGATGGAGTTGAGAGTTAAGAATGAGTTTCATGTCATGTGTCGCGATCGAGTCCTGAATCAATCGTCAAGATCGATTGTAAGGGTCGAATGTTGAAGTTGGATCATGAATCGGGTATCGGGGCCAAGTATTGATTCGATATCAAGTCTCGAATTTAGTGTTGGTCTTAATTCATATGTCGATGTCGGGTCTCGATTAGAAATTCAAAACTTGAATCAGGAGTCGGGATCGGAGTTGGGATCGATTCTCGGTTCAAGGTCAAAAATGGATCGAAAGTTGGGGGTCGTTCTCGGTTCGAGGTCAGGCCCTGATTTGAAAATCAAAACCTAGGTCGGGAGTCAAAGGCGAGAGTAAGGATCAGGTCTGAAGTTAGGACCAGGTCTCGGATCGGGTCGAGTTCAGATCTTGCTTCAAAAGTTTGATCATGAGTCAGATGTTGGGATCGGGAGTCAAAGTCGGGTATCAGGTTATAGATGGATCTCGGGTTTTGGGTTAGGGTCGGAGTTGGATCTCGAGCTAGGGTCGGTCCTAAGTCAAGGTCAAGTCTCGAGTCAGGTGTCGGGGTTGGATCTCGATTAAAAAATTGGATAATGAGTCAAATCTTGAGATTGGGAGTCGGGATCGGGTCTAGGGTTTATATTGAATCCCAATTCGAGGTTGGGTGTTGGATCCCAATTTAAAAATTGAATCCTAAGTCAAATGTTGGAGTTGGGAATTGGAGTCGATAGTCACAGTCAGATCTCGATTCAAAAAGTAGATATTGGGTTGGATAGGGGGTTGATAGTTGGGGTTGGATTTTAGATCAAGGTGGGGGTCGATTTTCGAGTTGGGGTCAAATCGAGAGTCGGATCCTAGATCAGTCATCTGGATCGTGTCAAGGTTTGGGTGTCAAGATCATTTTTCAGTTCTAATATCGAGTCTCGAGTTGGAATTGGGGTTTGGTTCCTAGGTTAAGTTTATGTTTGTGTCCCAATTCAGGTTGAGGTCAAGATCAAATCTCAGTCTAAATGTCGGGTTCCGTATCGGGAGTAAGGGTCGGGTCTCAAATTGTATGTTGGGAGTAGGGGTCAGGTCTCAAATCGTGTGTAGGGATCATGTACCTTGATCGAGTGTCGGGATCGGATCTCGAATCGATCATGTACCTTGATCGAGTGTCGAGGTCGGATCCCGAATCGATCATTAGGATTGTGTTTTGGTTCGAGTGTCGGAGTTGGGTGCTGGATCACTTATCGGGGTTGGTTTCCAGGACATAAATTATTTTTCTAAAAAAAAAATTCTACTCTCTAGCTAATAATAAAAGATATTTTCTAAAATATATTTTTTATTCACCAACCATTCAGTAGGAAATATTTTCCACTTACCAATCAAATATGAGAAAATAAGTTAGAAACCAACTTATTTTCCAAGAAAACATTTTCCACCATTTTCAATGGAAAACATTTTCTTTATATAATTTATGTAGGAGATTTGAGGTGTAAATGAGAAATGAGAAAAACATCTTTTGAATTGAATCAAAAAGGCACCTTTTGGATGATATCTTTCATCTCACATTTTTATTATCTATAAATTCAGAGGTTTTGCCTCATATTTTATAAATAAATTGAATACACCCAAAAAAAAATTGGGTGAAATTCTTGTTTCTTCTTCTTGCACTATTTTTAAATAAAATATAAGTGTTGTGTGATTTGGTCCGCTTGTTAAGTTTGTCCGCTATCACATCAACAATTTATGTTCTATCCTAAGAGAAAGTAACCCAACATCTTGACACAATAAAGGTGTTATAATTCCTTAAGGATGCACAAGCAACTTGTGGGCTTGAAATAATTATTTGCTTCTTCTACATTTCTGATTTATTAATGTTTTGAACACACAATATTAGGGGTGTATAAAATCGAATCAAAACATATATCGAGTCAAATTGAAAAAAAAATTGATTAGTGGTTTGGTTTGATTTGATTTGATTTGGTATTGGAAAAAAACTCTGACTGTACTTGAGTTAGTTTGGTTTTAACTAAGAAAAAAATCCGAATCCAAACCAACCCGACATTATATATATAATTTTAAAATTTTATTTTAATAAAAATATTTACTTTGGTATAATTTCTAAATATTTCTTAACTTTTTCATATATTTTATCTTTTAACATATTATTTCAAGTTTGAAACTTAGATTTTCGAATGGTCCAGTAAAGGTTATGGTCCATAGATGTAGTGACTCTAATAAAGCTCAAATCAAAATGAAATTAATACTAATGCTAACAAAAAAATAATCAATTCAACAGTAAGAGTGAAAATAATGTTGAATATTTGTTCTTTAGTTTTACATTGATTTAGACAATAAAAATACATAACCTAAGTTTAATTTTTCTTTAATATTTAGTCATGTAATTAATACTTATTAGACTTATTTTAGCATGATTTATTACTTTAAATTATGATTATCTTCATTATAACTTATTAATTTATAATATTTATTTATGCAATTTCATTATTATTATTATTATTGAATATTTTGGTGTCATCATTCATCTTATATTTTATTTCCTTAAGAAACATCTTATATTGTTGTATATGGTAGGACTAAAATAATAGTTGAAGCACAAGATTATATGTTTGTATGAGTACTTTATCGAAAAGATTCGAAAAAACCCAAAAAATCTGGAAAAAAAAACTCAAAAAAATCTAAGGTTGAAATTTTTGAGGTTTATTAATTTGATTATGTTTATAGATTTAAACATAAATGAAAATTCGAACCAATTTGTCCATGTATATTTGAAAATGATTTGGTTTGATATTTGAAAATTCGAACCAATCCGTCCATATATATCCCTACACAATAGTATAGTTTATGGGCACATAACCATAGATAGGAAGATATGAAGGTCGAGGATCAGAGTAGTAGGTCGAGCTTTGCCTAATTCCTTTTCAGTATTGTTATAATTACTCTTCTATCATCTTACTGTTCGATTAGTTTTTACCTGTTGTTTTCCTTACTTCAATTGTCATATTATTTTATTGGTACTACTATTGTCTTGTTTATTGTTTTTAGCATGGCTTCTTCGTTATTGAATTTTCTTTGCATGCTTATTCTTTTTACATGTTTTTTTGAGCCGAGATTCTATCAAAAATAACCTCTATCTTCACTAGATAGAGGTTAGACTACGTACATAACATCTTCTCCTAATATCTCGTTTGTAGAGTTACACTGAATTATGTCATTGTTGATGTTGAATGTGTGGTCATTTCTAGTAGATTCAGAACATTCATTTTGAACTTTGAACAATTCAATTAATTTGAATAATGAAAAAGGCCTTAAAACTTCAGTTAATATGAAATAGAGAAAGTATTAATTAGAATCGTAGACATAACTCTAAAAAAATCTCCAATTGATCTTTGATAAAAGATTGGGAGATTAAAAAAATATGTTCATGTTGTTGGAACATGTTAATATTCACAAACTACTAAAACAAATTATATATTGATAGATAAAAAATTGTAATAGCCACCACTACCTAGTTTATAGCTCTAGATCCAGATTATTCTTTTTTCTTTGTATTAGTACTTAATTAATTATAGGATGACTCTGACTATCATGTGACATAATAGATTATATTAAAATTAAATTCTCCATATAACGAAACCTCTCTAACACATTATAAGTTTGATAATTGAGCTTTAATCTGTTCACTCAATATCTAATTTGTAAAAGTAATTTCTGATGGTTTAATCTAAAACAAGTCTACAAATTCATGTCACACATAATTTCTTAGGATAGTGGTGTACGATCAATTTATATACACCTTAATTATTTTATAAAAAAATTATATCCTTATCGGCTCTCTATTTAATGGCGGGACCACAAAAACATAAATATAATTACGTAAATATTTCACTATAACGCTCGAGTTATTTTTCTAAATTGACTACTATTGTAGGATTGACTCACATGTACAACCTTTATAACTTTATAACATCGTGGTATATCCATGTATTAGTCCGTTCTAGTTAGAAAGTTAAAAATTCTTATAATCCTATTTTATATGTGTAGACATTAAAAATTTTGTGAGACTCAACAATACAAGTTTCAGTTTCAGTTAAGGTTCTTAGAGACTTCTCTATCCTAAATCCAAGCTCATGTCTATATAAAGAGTAATACATACTCTCGAATGGATATCTCAAAAATTCCATAAATTCATGAAATATTCACAAAAATTGGATCAAGATGTGGCCGAACTCTTCTTGACAACAAATATGAGGAGGTCCACATCATCCTAGTTCGATAAATACGCCACTAAAGGACCTCGAATCACGGAGAAATCTTAGGAGAGAAAAATCAAGAGATAAATAGATTTGTACTCGCATTATTTTATCAATAAAATATTCATATTTCTTCAAAATTTATATATGATTACGATTTATTTTTTATCACTTTAAAATTTATTGCAAATATATATTTTCTATAAAAAAAATTAAATAAAAAAAATTGGTGAAAAGTGGGGAGTAAAAAGAAAAAAGAGAAAGGGGAAAAAGATAATTCACGTGAAAAGTTGGAGCAAGATCTAGCAGAAAAACATACTAATAGGATGTTCATGCAATGTCATGTGCAAATTCATTGGCTCTTTTAAGTATACAATTTTATAAAAATATAAATATAATCATGTGCATGTTAGGTGATTCTTTGTTACTTTTTTCCTTTTATATCACAAATTTTGGATGATTATAAAATGTGTTATTTCTTGTTTAGGGAGGAGGAATATAAACATATTTAAACTATAGTAAAACTATCAATCACATATTTATTGTGTGATAATTCTATTATTTTTATTATGAACTTAATATTTTCGTATTATTTACCTTCTTTATTGTTATTCAATAAGAAAATAAGTTAAAACATATTATATTTATAAAAGTGTTTATACTAGATTTTGAAAAGAAAAGGATTTTAATATGTGTTATTTCATTTAATTTTTTCATACTCAAATTAAGCAGACCTCGTTATCTTTCAAATCTCGATTTCTTTTTGTTAGTGAATTTTCACTTTAATATTTGTAGTATATATTTAAATGGAACATGAATTTTTCTTGTTATAGCTGAAAATGTAGTTTGCATCTAATATACATAAGCGGCAAAGGATATTATTACTTGTAAACTTGAGATATGTTGTTGTATTTAAAATCTAAGAGATGATAATATCTGATCAATTTGAGGTTTGAATAAAAAAGACATTAAAACTTCTTATTTGGCCTAGTATAGGCACGTGTATGCATATTGCTTTTAACTTATTTTCTTTATTTAAGGGAAAGAAAGTATATAATACCAAAAAAAATATATGTTCATACTTCATAGGATGATAGAACACTTACATAATATAGGGAATAAATAATACGATAAAATAATAAATTCAGAAAGTTGATAGGAGCCTCGCATAGTTTAGCTATGCAAGTAATAATATCACTATAATATAAATATATTTTTCCTCTCTTCTTTCATATTATTGTGAATTTAACTATACTATAACAGAAAGCATATTTAATGGCAATAGATTTTTCTTTTAGGTGTGATATTTATTGTTGTAAAATATTTAACAATAATTAAGTTGATGTTATTGCATTCAATAATCTTTAAAGCGTTTAGCAATATTTATGTAAAATATTAATTATAGAAAAATTATTTATTATTATCACTAAATAATAAACACTAATTCTTTTTATTTGTTAGAGTATTATATCTTCCATTAACTGGCTTAAATATAAGGATAATAATTGAAAGAGATAATGATTTTTTTAGGAGTTGTTTTAGTGCATTGCATCAAACCATTTAGGGTAAAATCAATTGCCCCACTACTTACAAACATGCATGAGAACTTTTCACATGGTGATACTTTGCTTTATTTACTTTTATTATTTACTTTTTCTTTTTATTTTTATATCTATATCTTTAATATTAATTTGTGTTAAATATTAGAATACTCAATTTATGATCTATTTGAGCTACTAGTAAGGACACTATTTGAAAATATTAATTAGAGAACATATAGGTAATAGAAAAATAATACTATGTCTAAAAAATTTATAGGATAATTAAAGGAGACAAGGAGTCACAAGGAGGGTTGGGTAGCATAGTCTTCAATGTGGTCCAACTACTAAAACCTAGAAAAAAGAGGAATCAATTGAAGAATGGGATCCCAATTTTATTCTCATGATGATTGATTGGCCATTTCCAAAATTCACTTTAAACCAATGAAATAATAAAAAATATTGAAATAGTAGTCCTTAGAGGTATGTGGAATTTGGACTGTATCTAACTTAGGGCACAATTCCCTTTGGACTGTATTTAATAAAAAATAATGTATGTTTGCTATTGATAGCGGAGATGGTTTGTAGTGATGGTGGCCATGATGATCGTTGATGTTTATAGTTAATAATGATGATAGTGATAGATGTAATGACGAAGATGGTTAGTATTGTAGTAATTGACATGGTACTGACAGTTGAAAGTGAAGGTGGTGGTGATGGTTGTGATGGTGAATTTGGGTGATGTTAGTAGTTGGTGGTATTAATGATACTGATGACTTAATGTGTGGTGGTTAATAATGTGAGGATGATAGTTGATGTTGTTGGTAGTTATGATAAAGGAATGGATTGGTTGTAGGATTGACCGTTGTGATAGTAGTGGTTGATAATGATGGTGGAGGTGGTGGTGATAGCAGTGTCGTGACAATGGTCATGGCGATAAATATAATTATAATAATGTAGATGGTAGGTATAGTAATGGTGTCGTGACAATAATGGTCATGTCGATGAATATAATTTATACATACAAAATTAATTATACGTAACAAAAGTATCAATGCATGATCAACTCACATACTATTCTACTTGGCGCCAACTCAATCTCAACTAACTCAATTCCCAAAATTTAAATTTCAAAAATTTAAAATTAATGATGACCATCTTATTATAAATTTTGTTGCAAAATCCTAGGTTAAAAAAAATATTACTATTACCATCACTTTGACTGGAATAAAATAAAGTTTTTACTGCCAGAACTTCACCGACTATATGAAATCCTACACAAACTTCCTAATAAACTAACTAGATATTCCCATTCCCCTATTCATCATTTTTATATTTAGACCAAAAAAAAAAATTCATGTTTTTTTCATTATTACTTGTATAAATATATAAATAAATGTTACATAGCACAATACTCTAGATTCTCCTAACCAATGGAAACATGACACATATAGCTTCAAAACAAAAGCCAATTTTTTTTTTTACTCTACCATTTTGTCTATTTCAATGTTGGCAAATAATTGTTTCTTGGTAACTCTATTCTTTCTTTTTATGACATATATATCATAGGTTAAGATAAATTTTAAAAATAGAATAAAGGGATGGAAAGTGTCCACTTGATTATGTCAGAAAAATTGAATATCATAAGTTTTTTCAGAAACTGGATGTGCAGATGGTCAAGATGTCTATTTGTCAACAAGTGTTGATCCTCAATTAAACAGAAGGGAAGTTACGGATATATATTGTTAGATAATTAGTTTATTGATATGATATGTGTGTGTATTATATGTATATTTGATAAAGTATATATAATTTATATATTTTATAAATTAGTTGGTCAAAGTGTTTAGAGCTGCAATCATCCCTTGAGTATATATAAATTTTGATACATTCTCATCCCTTGAGTATATATAAATTTCGATACATTCTCTTTTATTTTTTCCTTAAAAGATCATTTCTTAAAAATATAATAATTAGATGACTTTAAAATATTTATGTTTGTTCAAAGCCCGGGTTTGAATGTAATTGATTTGAATATACAAGAAGCAAATATAGTTTGATTACATTTATCATATAATCGAATTAAGATACATACTTGAACCTAGTATATATCGAGTGCGGGTGATAAGAGGATTTTTTTTCTTTTCACTACGATATCGGAGATGTTATATAGCTTAGTGAAAATATTCACCAATAGTTCTATCTAGGGATTAAGAGTGAATTTCCTCAATTCTTAATTAGAAATATCAAATAATTTAAGCTTCACAAATGCTAATTCTTATTTTTTGGTAAAGAATATATTTTACTCCCTTAATAAGCCTATCATGCACACATTTTCAAATTACTAGAGTTAATAATTTCGAATAAAGAATATCTAAAACAATAAAATAAATCAATCCGTGCAAATATTTGATATGCAAAGTAAACACGATCTACTTTATAGAGACGCAAAATATTTTTTTCATTTGTTATATTATTTTGTTTTGCCATCTCACTTTACATTATCAAATACTTTTTCTTTAGTTATTTACTTATTTAATAATAAAAACAACTATTAATTATTAAAATAAATACGTTTTAAAGTATCTATATGTTGAAAAATAGGCCGCATACTCAATTTTCAATTAATGATCAAATAAAGTCAGCTGTACTTCAACCTTTAGCTAAAATTAAAGTATCTTTAAAGCAAAAATTTCCTAACGTTTTAAAATACGAAAATTCATTTCAAATACATTAATGAGCCAGTATTTTAATTCACGCAGAAAATTAATTAAATAAAGTTGTATTTCAAATCCTATCAATATGTTTTTATGAGATAGAGAGGGGGGTGGGGTGATAGGGTTTGGGAATGTTTAGTTGAGACCGAATGCATCTCCCGTTTGTTTCATGAAAATCAAACTATATGAATTATGATTAGTATTTTAAAATTCTTTTTTTTATTTTTCGTATGAAAACTTTTATTTAGAGTATATTTTACTAAATTAAGCTTATTGATAATGTTTTGAAGATCCAAGTTTCACTACTACTATTTTATGTAGTTATCTAATATTAAAATAATATGAAAAAAAAAAGTAATAAAGTATCTCGATTGCTAAAATAAACAAGTAAAAAGATATAAATATTTTTAGCAAAATAAAATAAAGTGGGAAGGAATACTCTCTTTATGCCATATTAATTGTCATATTTCACTTTTTAACAGCCAAACTAAACAAAATTTGAATAACACTTTAAATATAGTACTTATGATGTAACTTTTAATTTTTTTAAATTATAAATATAATGCAATTAAAATGAAAAATAATTTAAAACATAGCGAGTACATGAAATTATATTCCTGAATTTTACCGTTAGATAGGAGGAGTGAATTTGACAAATGAGAATTAATTATAAGAGTGAAGTTTTTTTTTTTTTTTTTTTTTTTTTTTTTTTTTGTGGGGCAACCAAAAAGGTTTATAATGTATCAGAAAGTGCATGTGAGACTGATGAATTGAAGATTACGAGAGAAAAATTAAAGCAACATATTGAAAGGAGCTTCGTGCTTTTTTCCATGATGTTAATCATTAGAGGATGAGATATAAACTCATCGAGTTTATAAAAATAATATTGAATATGATATATAAATTGATCGATAGAATTTATAAGAATAATATTGAATATGATGCATGATAATATATATAGTAGTTATATTGCTAATGATTATGTTGAGACTATTTATTATGTATTATTTTTTTATATATTAAAAACAGAAAAGGATCAAAAATATTTTTAATTATGTAAAATGAATAAAAATGTCATTCGTTTATAATTTGATTAAAAAATTGTCTTTATCGTCAATATTTTGGTCTAAAAATAGAATAACTTCATGTATCTTTTTAGAAGATAATAAAATAACTTCATGTAACAGCATTTTTTTATCAATTAAAATAGAATAAATTTATGTACCTTTTAACGGATAATATATGTCATATATATAAGATCGTAGTAAATTTATCATTAATTTTTATTTATATAACGATAAAAATAATTATAATTAAATAAGAAATATTTTATTTTTATTTTCCTGAACTAAAGTAAGATAAACATTTGCTAATTAAAAAAATATTATTAGAAAAAAATGTGTTAAAAAGATTTGAAAAAGACATTTTTAATCCATTAAGTAACAATAAAGACATTTTTGGACCAAAATATTGACATCAAGGACATTTTAAAATCAAATCATAAAAGGAAGATATTTTTATTCATTTCACATAGTTTACCATGTACTGTATAATCTTTTTTCAAAATTATTTATTTGTAAAACAACCTCTATTGATATAATAAAAAGATATTAAATATTTTTGAGAAATAATTACATTAAGACCCTTGCATTACCAATTTTATGAAAGATATAAGAATATAATAGGAGAAAAATAGATTCAGATTATAGACCAATAACAATAATAATAAATGGAATCTAAGGAGGATAAAATATATGTATATCTTCTTGGTAGTACAAATATTATTTTTGATAGACCTTCCTTCAAAAGAATTTTTTTCAAAATAAAGTTGAAAGAAACATATGGAGCCCAACTAATTCAATCTCTTATTGAATGTCATTTAAAGATAAAATGTCTCTTACCAAAGATAATTCTACATCTAGTGAGACTTGGACGGAAAATGTTACTCTTTCCATTCATTTTACTTGTTCGATATATTAAAAATTTATGTTTCATTTATATTTTTATAATAATCATAATGTTAAATTAATATATACATAGTTCGATTGATTTTATGAAGCATATGACACTTCTCACCAACCAAGATTATAGATATCAAATTAAAAACTAATCCACCACATTTTAGCTTGTGCAAGGCAAGTGAAAGTTGATCAGGAAACATAACTGTACATTTTATTCAGAGTGCGTCTACTACAAAAAATACAATACGTATTTGCTTAACAATAATGACTTATTTAAAGAAAAAGTTAATCAAATCAACTAAAAATTCTTTTATATATGAACCAAAAATATTGAAAAATTAACATATACCTTTCTCTTTTTGTTCAGAGTATATTTAACATTATCTTAAAATGACACGTAAGCAAATATAATCAGATGAGACCATGTGAAGTTTTATATATACACGTGCTTCCCCGTGCCATTTACCTCCCCCCCTTCCCAAAAAAAAAAAACATTATGGAATAATCTTTTATTCTATAAATAAAAATAGAAGACAATTCTACATATATTCTATCTTTTACAGTCTTCACTTATAAAATTACATAAATCAATAACTTGTCAAGAGCGGGGAGTGGGGGACAAATGAATTGTATTAACTATTCGATCAGTTGAATTTAGCTTTTATCTAATATATGTGTAAGAAATTTATTAGACATATACAAATATATATATCGAATCTAATTATTTTAATATTCAATACCTATAAATTTTATATTTTGAATTCATATATATAAATAAGGCAAGTCAAGGGCGGCTCAAACATTTTGGTAGTCTAAAACAAAAAATGAATCGTAGGTGTTAAATTTTTTGAATAATAAAAATGATAATATATTTTATTATTTTAAGTCTTTTTTTTAAAAAAAATATCTTAATTTTGATTTGACACAGAATTTGTAATTCAATAAAAAGTAAAGAAGATTTTTGCTCTTATGATTTTAAGCTAAAGACTGAAACATACCTTATAATTTATTTCTTTATTTCTTAACAATGCTTATATTGTTGCTAGTGATAAGAAGCCCTTTTCTCTAAATGAATCTGTATGCCGCATGAATTCAAATTAATCTGATTTTAATATAAATATCAAAAGCTAAATTAAAATATCAACTACCACCATTATTATCCTAAGCTCAAATCATTGGGTCAAGCCTGGCAACTACCTAGGCTCATATATTGTTTCCACATAAAAGTTTTTTTCCTTTTTTTGGTCTTCAAATTTCCATATAAAGTTGATTGTACTTACATAGTTTTAATTTAGGAAAACGACATAAAAATACATATCCAAAATTATTATGGAAGTGTTAGTCGCGTTACATATTTTTTCTTTTGGAGTGAGCGATTATGACTCTCTCAATTATTTTTTATTGAATAAATACCATTTTAAAATTGAATAGTCGAAAATTTTACATAATGTGTTGAACATTTATTATCACGTGTATATTCTATATTTTTCATTTGTAGGAGGTTAAAAAAATGTTTTAAATAGTTTAGGAAATCATAGGTGTGTTAACTTGTGCTTATATACAGTTGGGGATCGTTTAATTAGTAATCAAGATATAATCACAGATCCTATATTAGATAAATAATATCAAAATTGTGATGATATTTTTTTAGCTATAACTTACAATCAAATACAAGAGAAATATAATCTTAAATTGTATTTAGTGTCGATAACCAAACAAATGTTTCAGATCTAAGAATAAAACAAATAATCAAATAGCACTAGTTTTACCAAAGAAAAAATTGGAAAACTTAATTTGAGATGATTAACTTAAATCACATTCCTTAATTAAAGTACTTACTTAAGGGATTAAAGTGATTCTTGAAACGCATTAAGAATTAATTTGAATTTTGAAGTGCATATTTATAAATGAAGGATTTTATAAAGTTATTTGAACTTCTCTTGCATAATTCAATTTTTAATAATGCTTTTACAATTAATTCGTCTTTCAACTATATAAGTGGATTATAGAGGACTATTCATAAAGTAATTTTTATAATAAATAAATTATTGACAACAATTCAATTGCACGATCTACTATATTACCTTCATGCATCGCACAATAAAATAAAATAAATTAAAATGCACTGAAATTGGTAAAATCAAGATTACACCATAATGATATATAATGGTAGTAATTAGCAACAAACACTGGTTGATTTAACAAGCAATGTTATGAGAAAACCATGTTAATCTAATCATTTTTTACTTTAAAAAGTAACTTTACCGTTACTTGGAATAATCAACACTCAATCTCAACGGAGACAAATATTAAGAAATGAAAAATTCTTTTGGCCAGAAAATTTGGTTAGAATGGTATAATAACATATTTCACACTATGTTACTTTATCTTTTTGAATATTTTTACTCTTTTAACTTTAATACCTTTTAATTAAAAAATAAAAAAAAAGATCAGTTTATTTCAAAATAAAAAGGATTTTAAATTTCTGGCCAAATTTTTTTGTCATTTATTGCAAACATTTCTTTACTCCCCCCCCCCCCCTCATTTTAACCCAAAAAATTATCTCGAAATAATTATCACTTTAAAAATTTAATATTAGAACGACAATATTTGTCGAAAATTTTATTAATATGCATCTCTAAGCCTTACTTTATTGTTCGAAGGATTTCTAACAGTCTATTGTTTCCGCTAATTTTCAGATGAACTCCAATTTCTCTTTCTGCTAATGGGGAGAACTCTCAATAGATTGATTTTCGAAAGTCGGGTCTGCAAATGGAGATTAGAGAGAACAAAAAACCTCCTCATCGAAATTGATCTCGTTTGATGTATTGGCCAATGAGGGACTGTCACGATTCAGACCATCGTAATTGGCACCCACACTAACTCTCTGGTTGGAGAACCATTACTACAACTCAACCAAGCAACTAAACCAAAAACTAAGGCATTTAAGTATAAGAAAGCAAAACCAATAGCTAAAAACTGAAGTTCCCATAAACTTCAACAAAAAATCCAACAACTAACAATGCGGAAGAATTAACCTAGAACCTGAAAGACGATGTACCAAAACATCTAACAATGAACCAGTCTAAACAAGAAAGGTATACAACCCCAACTAATGAACTAATTAGCTAGCTAAAACAAATGTCTAAGTCTGAAATTGGTGGACATAGACGAAAGAGAATTCTATGGCAGCCCGAAAGAATTGGCTCACCCTTAAATTCGAAGTGACGATCACTGATCTTCTAAGCGAGGTCTGTCAATAACCGCTGGAAGATGTCCTGTACTTAATAAAAATAAGAGCTCCTGTACTCAATAAAAATAAGAGCAAGTGCAGTATCAGTATACAACCACAATGTATTGGTAGGATCACACGGCTATCCCACTAGTGCAACATAAACAAGTCAAACAACATTATAATCACATGCATATATATCAATATTTACGAATAACGAACAACTTCACATTTTATATCAAATCATTGGTCCTATCATGGAACCCAAACCCAAACAGTTAGCATACCGGAACGTGGCAACCAATCTCATATTTAGGCCGAAACGTGGCAACCCATCCCATTTTTATGCCAGAACGTGGCAACCGATCCAAGTTAGTTATGCCGGAACGTGGCAACCGATCCATTCAATACACCACAATCACAAGTATATCATCAAGATTATACATTTAAGTCATGATTTCATGATAGTCATTATTCATCTATCTCATTTACAACAAGTGTGATCAACATTGCAACATTCATGCATATACAAGTATCATAATGAAGCAAGAACAAGTATACATCACACAATCATAGAATCATAACCATCACCTACCTCGAAACAAGCTTGAAACCCTAAGAAACTTGATCATTCCCTTTTCGAATTTGTTCTGCTTGTTCTTGGTCTACAACAATCAATATAATACGAGTTTCAATAAATAACCATTAACTGCCTGGATTACTAACAATTCTATGAACCCTAGGTCAAACCCATGATTCCAATTATCTAATTTAGGATTGTTTCCACCATAGAATCTATAACAAAACCTTCCCTCGTCAATATTCACCTATTCTATTACGTTCTACAGATCGAAAAATGGATTCTGGGAGTGAAAAAATTACCTTTAGCCTTAAGAATGGTGAAAAATGAGTAGGAGTCACCTGGGGATCGTTCCTTAGCTCAAAAAGTTGAAAAGTGCGTAATGAAGTCGTTTAGGGGTTTATTAACTATTTTAATTCGCGTCGGGCCCGCCACAGTGGCGACGCCAGAGCGGCAAAAGTCACCGCCAAAGCGGCCAAAATGAAATAGAGAGTTATTTCAAGAACTCCAAAGTTCTCATTTCACAACACAACTCTAACCCACGAAGCTCAGAAAATACCCTTTACGCTAAGATCGATTTCGGGAGTTCTACTCACCCGAATTCAATTATGTAAAGTCATACGGATTTCTTAACGAGCTATCTAACTACTCATGTAATCAAAATCATAAATGATTCAACCGATTGTTCCTACACCTCAAAGATTTCGATTTCATTCAAATCTGGACAAGGTTGGGAAAATTCAAATACTACAAAAAGGTTTTTCGATCCCAAATCCCTGTTGGCTCTTCTATAACGACGAAAACATGTCGTTACAATAGATACCAATTTACCCATCACTTGTCCCCGAGTGTCAAAATTTAGGAAAATGGGCTAAGGAAGGAATGGAGTAGTACCTGAATCGGTGAACAATTGGGGATACTTCTCTCGCCGTCCCTCTCGGTATCCCAAGTAGCTTCCTCAACTGGACGATGCTTCCATTGAACTTTCATGGACTTAATCTCCTTGGTCCTCAACTTGCGCATATCACGATCAAGGATTGCAATCGGTTTCTCCTCATATTGGAGGTCCTTGTATAACACAATTGAGTCCCACTTAATGATATAATTCCCATCACCATGATACCTCTTCATCATGGATGCATGAAATACCAGATGAACACTTGATAAATTATGAGGTAAAGTCAATCTATACGCCATCGGTCCCACACATTCAAGAATTTCATATGAACCAATGTATCTAGGACTTAGCTTATTCTTCTTACCAAATTTCATCACCCCTTTAATGGGTGATACCTTAAAAAGAATATTTTCACCAGATTGAAATGCCATGTCTTTTACCTTATGATCTGCATACTTCTTTTGTCTACTTTGGGCTGACAGAAGTTTGGCTTGAATACTCTTAACCTTATATTGAGCATCCTTCACTAAATCAACCCTTAATGGTTTCACATCTCCAGCCTCAAACCATCATATGGCTAATCTACATCCCCTCCCATAGAGTGCCTCGAATAGTTTCATATCAATGCTGGAGTGATAACTATTATTATAGGAGAATTCACACAAAGGTAAGAACTTATCCCAATGCTCTCAAAAATCAATCACACATGCCTTCAACATGTCTTTTAATACTTGAATAGTCCTCTCCAACTGCCCGTCTATCTGTGGATGGAAGGGTGTACAAAATGTGAGTTGTGTGCCCAATTCATCATGCAATTTCCTCCAAAACTTGGAAGTGAATTGGGTACAACGATCTGAGATGATAGAAAGGGGCACCCTATGTAACCTCACTATCTCTTTCACGTAAACTTTAGCCAATTGTTTAACATTATAATCTATTCTTATCGGAATAAAATGGGCTGACTTAATCTATCAACCACTACCCAAATAGAATCAAACTTCCCCAAAGTCTTGGGAAGACCAACCACAATATTCATGGCTATTCTTTCCCACTTCCATTCCGAAATTGACATTCTTTGAAGCAAACCTGCAGGCCTTTGACGTTCATAATTCACTTGTTGACAATTTTGACACTTTACGACAAACTCCGCTATGTCTTTCTTCATGCCCGGCCACCAATAATTTTGCTTCAAATCTACATCTTGGTCACACCCGAATGAATTGAATATCACGGACCATGAGACTCTGGCAACAATTTTTCAATCAAGACATCTACTCTAGAAACACAAATTCTACCTTTAAAATTTAGCACACCATCCGCATCAAGAGTGGTCTCTTATGCCTTACCCATCGCAGTCTTCTTTCTAAGTTCCTCCAAATTCTCATCTTCAAATTGTTTGGCCTTAATCTCTTCAATGAAAATGGCCATCACTTTAATGCTAGCTAACACCCCATCTCTTTATGAGATGCCCAACTGCATGAACTTAGACTCTAAGGTCTGAATTTCCTTAGCCAAAGGTTGTTTGGCTACACTTAAGCAAGCTAAAATATCCATACTTACCGCTTTTCGACTCAAAGCGTCTGCTACCACATTAGTCTTGCCCGGATGGTATTAAATGGTCATATCATAATCTTTAAGTAACTTCATCCACCTTCGCTGCCTCAAATTTAGATCCTTTTGAGTGAACACATGCTGCATACGATGATCAATAAACACTTCACACTTAACACCATAGAGGTAAGGCCACCATATCTTAAGAGCAAACACTAATGATGTCAATTCTAAATCATATATTGGATAATTTGTTTCATGTACCTTTAATTGACGCGAGACATAAACTATAACATTCTTATCATGCATCAACACTACCCAACCCAGAATGAGAAGCATCATAATAAACAATAAAATCTTTACCTTCAACTGGTAATGCTAGAATAGGTGCGGTGGTTAAAAGAGTCTTGAGCTTTTGAAAGTTCTCCTCACATTTTTCAGTCCATTCAAATTGTAACTCTTTTTTGGTCAAATTAGTCAAGTGTGTGGCGATAGAAGCAAATTTCTTCACAAACCAACGATAATAGCTAGCGAGCCCCACAAAACTGCTAACTTCAGTCACAGAACTTGGTTAGACCCAATTCTTAACCGCCTCAATCTTTTGAGGATTTACTATTACCCCTTCTTTTGAAATTAGATGGCCCAAAAATGCAACCAATTTCAACCAAAATTCACACTTAGAAAATTTAGCATATAACTTTTGCTTCCCAAGAACACCCAAAACACTGTGAAGATGGTTGGCATGTTCTTCCTTACTTTTCGAATAGACCAAAATATCATTACTAAAGACTATGATGAAAGAATCAAGAAATGGTTTGAACACCCCATTCATCAAACTCATGAAAGCTACAGGCGCATTGGTCAAACCAAACGACATAACCAAAAACTCAAAATGCCCATAGCGAGTTCTATACGTTGTCTTTGGCATGTCCTCATGCCTAATTTTTAATTGATAGTAACTGGATCTTAGATCAATCTTAGAGAAAACTGATGCACCTTGCAATTGGTCAAAAAAATCATTTATTCGAGGTAAGGGATACTCATTTCGAATAGTGACCCTATTCAATTGCCGATAATCTATACACACTCTCATACTACCATCATTTTTCTTAACAAACAAAACTGGAGCACCCCATTGGGAAGCACTAGGACAAATAAATCCTTTATCAAGAAGTTCTTGGATTTGAGCCTTAAGTTCTCTTAATTCTGCCGGAGTCATGCCTATATAGAGAGATAAAAATAGGGCGCGTATTAGGCTCTAAATCAATGCAAAAATCTATATCTCTATCTAAAGGCATACCAGGTAAGTCATTAGGAAACGTTTCACTAAATTCAGACACCACATGAATAGACTCAATGGATGGAGCCTCAATCTCAACATCCATAATATAAGCCAAATAAGTTAAACAACCCAGCTCTACCAATTTATTAGCCCGAATGAAGGATATAATCTTAGCTTGCTTAGGCTTGTACACCCCTTCTCACTCTAATTTTTCCCTTCCCGGAATTTCTAGAGTTACAGACTTGGTATTACAATTAAGCACAACATAATAGGGGGACAACCAAGTCATGGCTAAGATTATGTCAAAGTCAATCATATCTAAAATCACTAAATCAGCCCAAGTTTGAAATCCCATAAACATAGAACAAGCACGATAAACATGGGTAACTATGATTGACTCTTTAACTGAGCTAGAAACACGAATATGGGCATTAAAAATATTACAAATCATATCAAAATCTGAGACAAATCTCACGGATACATATGAATAAGTAGAACCCGGATCAAACAACACATTAGTTATCCGGTCACAAACAAGAATAGTGCCTGTGATCACCGCATCAGACGCATACGCCTTATTCTTACCCGAAAAAGCATAACACTGAGCCATATCATCATGACGAGCCACTTTCCTACTTGGTTGTATGTTACCCCTACCTCCGTTACTATTACCATTTCCTCTACCTCCACTGCCTCGCTGATTATCTCCTCGCCCATCTTATTGACGCCTTTGACCATTATTACCATTTCCCGTGGGTACCACTGCTCTAGACTATTGCTGCGTGGAATCTAACACATATGGGGTAAGAACAATCTCTCCTCCTATGCACAGGTCCTCCACAGTTGTAACAAGTACGATCAAAAGATGGTCTACTGCCCATCGAAGGAGCGACTCCCTGGCTATCCTGAAAGTTATGAGATAGAGTTTTCGAGTAACTACCTGCAGAGGCGGGCATAGAGGACTGAATTGGCGTGGCTGCAAGCGTTGGCCTTCCGGACCCCTTGGAATAAGAACCTTGAAAGTTACCTGAGTTCTTGGCCCTTTTTGCCCATGCCTTAGCTTGACTGTCTCACCTCACCCCTCCACTTTCTTAACATAGTCTATCACCTTATTAAAGCTCCTCCCTGCAAAAGTCATATGAACAGATAATACTTGCAACTTAGAATTTACTCCCCTAATAAATAATTGAATTCTCTCTTCCTCAGTAGTCACCAACTGTGTAGAATATCTAGATAGAGCATGGAACTTGGCCTCATAAGTAGTCACAGACATACCACCTTGCTCCAAAACCATAAACTTATCTTTTTTGCGACCCCTCAAAGTCTAAGGCACATACTTCTCTAGAAACAAAACATGAAATTGGGTCCAAGTAAGTGGAGGTAAAGTCAAGATATACACTCCATATAAGCTCTCTACCACTGCTTGGCCTCACTTTGAAGTTGAAAGGACACAAACTCAACCCCATATTGATAAACAATACCTAATTTATGCAGCGTCTCATAGCAATCCAGAATGAACTCATACGCATCCTCGCTCTCAGAACCAAGAAACACATGAGACTTTAGCTTCAAAAACTTAGTAAACATTTCATGCTCATTACCAGTCATGACAGAACCCAACAAAGGACGAAAGAAAGCATCATTACTTCCCGTTTCACCTGTCTTAGGTGCAGTGCTAGCAACAAGACGATTAGTAGGAGTTTGAGTTGCTTGAATAGATGGAAGCATTCTAGGACCAGCCAGTATTTTCAAGAACGACATGATTTGTTGAGCTAACACAGGATCGATGGGAGGAAAACATGTTGCCTCAGCCTGCACCTCTTCCTCTTGTCCAACCTCCTCAATAATCTCAACATTCTCAACCTCAACCTCTTCTTCCATTTCCTCATGATGTATGAGAAGGTTTTCATTCACAGGAACATTCTTAACAGGAGCTCTATTTCCAGCAGCCGCTATCCTTCCACAGCCTCTACCCTGGCCTCGACCATGACTTCTCACTACAGATTCCTCAACTGGACCATTGACGGAAGCTCCGGGCCTGACGTCATTATACCTAGTATTAACCATATACGAACAGAAGAGTGAAGAAAGTTAGATACTAATTTGAATCGCCAAATACCAATTAGAATCAAGTCATAGCACGAAAGAAGACAAGAGAAAAATAGAGATTTCCTACAGTCCTATAGCTCCTCGAAGAAAAGTAAAGGCGTTCTCGTACTGTTCTGCTAGACTCTACTAGAATCATTTTGGTACATTGAGATCAACGAACCTAGGCTCTAATACCAACTTTGTCACGACCCAGACCGTCGTGATTGACACCCACACTAACACTTCGGTGGGAGAACCACTACTGCAACTCAACCAAGCACCTAAACCAAAAACTAAGGCATTTAAGTATAAGAAAGTAGAAACAATAGCTAAAACTTGAAGTTCCCATAAACTTCAACAAAAGATCTAACAACTAATAATGCGGAAGAATTAACCTAGAACCTGAAAGTCAATGTACCAAAACGTCTAACAATGAACCAAGTATAAACAAGAAAGGGATACAAGCCCAACTAATGAACTAATCAACTAGCTAAAATAAATGTCTAAGTTCGGAATTGGTGGACATAGACGAAAGATAATTCCATGGCAGCCTGGAAGAATTAGCTCACTCTTGAATTCGAAGCGACGATCACTGATCTTCTAAGCGAGGTCTGTCAATAGCCGCTTGAAGATGCCCTGTACTGAACAAAAATAAGAGCAAGTGTTGTATCAGTACACAACCACAGTATATTGGTAAAATCATCACGCAGCTATCCCACTAGTGCAACATAAACAAGTCAAACAACATTATAATTACATACATATATATCAACATTTATGAATAACGAATAACTTCACATTTTATATCAAATCATTAGTCCTCTCATGGAACCAAACAGTTAGCATACCGGAATGTGGAAACCGATCCAATATTTATGTCAAAATCGATCCCCTTTTTATGCCGGAACATGGCAACTGATCCAAGTTAGTTATGCCGGAACGTGGCAACCAATCCATTCAACATACCACAATCACAATCACAAATATATTATCAAGATCATATATTTAAGTCATGATTTCATGGCAATCATCATTCATCTATCTCATTTACAACAAGTGTGGTCAACATTGCAACATTCATACATATACAAGTATCATAATGAAGCAAAAACAAGCATACATCATACAATCATAGAATCACAACCATCACCTACCTCGAAACAAGCTTGAAACCCTAAAAAACTTGATCCTTTCCTTTTCAGATTCGATTCGCTTGTTTTTGGTCTACAACAATCAATATAATACGAGAATCAATAAACAACCATTAATTACCCGTATTACTAACAATTCTATAAACCCTAAGTCAAACCCTTGATTCCAATTATCCAATTTAGGATTGTTTCCACCATAGAATCTATACCAAAACCTTCCTCCATCAATATTCACCCATTCTATTACGTTCTACGGATCGAAAAACGAATTCGGGGAGTGAAAAACTTACCTTTAGCCTCAAGAATGGTGAAAAAAGAGTAGGAGTTGCTTGGAGGTCGTTCCTTAGCTCAAAAAGTCAAAAGGTGCATAATGAGGTCGTTTAGGGGTTTATTAACGACTTTAATTCACGTCGGGCCCGCCACAGCAGTCACCACCCCGCCACACGGTGATGCTAGAGCGGAAAAAGTCCCTGCCAAAGCAGCCAAAACGAAACAGAGAGCTATTTCAAGAACTCCAAAATTCCTATTTCACAACACACCTCTAACCCACGCTCAGAAAATACCATTTACACTAAGATCGATTCCAGGAGTTCTACTTGCCCGAATTCAATTCCGTAAAGTCGTACGAATTCCTTAACGAGTTATCTAACTACTCATGTAATCAAAATCATAAATGATTTATCCGATTGTTACCAGATTTTCCTACACCTCAAAGACTCCGATTTCGTCTAAATCTGAACAAGGTTGGGAAAATCCAAATACTACAAAAAAAAATTCTGGCCCCAAATTTTCCTCGTTGGCTTTTCTATAACGACAGGAACACGTCGTTACATGGACGTTCTAGAAGGAGAAGTGGCGGATGAATTTTGAAGGAGATGCGTGTCTTTTTCACTCTGAGGGTTAAGGAATTTCCTCCGTCAAGAGTTTTATTACCTGCATACGCCATTATAGCCCCTAAAAGGGTCATAACTTGTTGAAGAGGAAGTGAAAAGAGAGAACCTTATCGAAATTTCTTTCAATTATATTCTTAACATTAAAGAAATAATCATTTTTAATATTGTTTAATTATCAAAATTATCTAATAAATAAAAATAATTTAATAAATTATAACTTATATATATATTTTTTAATGTAGCAGAGGGAATATTTATTTGTATTTTGTAGAGACCCAAAAAAGTGTTGCAAGGTACGTCACTTTTAGTTTGGAGCAATACTATCGTACATTATAAATTTTGGTCATTTCGTTAAAATCACGCAATCCCTGCAAATAGGAATAGTTTATATTTAACAATTTATTTTATTTTTAGAAAATCGATGGACTTTATTGAATTACTAAATTCATATTAAAATGCGTATTTATATATTTTTGTTATAATTTGCTGATTGTAAAACAAATAAATTTAGATTATACACTTTACATCATAATACACCCTTCGTTTTTTTTGGTTTGTCAAGTTTGTATGTTTAATATTTTTTAAAGAGAAAATGGTCTACAACCCCCCCAATCTATACCCGAAATCCCAACTACACACTCTAACTTTATGGGTGTCCTATCACCCCCCTAAACTATTTAAAACTAAATTATCACCCCCCTAAACTATTATAAATTGAAATAATTGCACACCTAAAAAGTCACAACTACATTAAATGTTGATAAGTGAAATGCACGCGCTTGACACGTGGAAATGCACGCGTTTGACAGGTGGAAATTTTATTAAAATAATTTAGTTTTAAATAGTTTAGGGGGGTGATAGGACACCCATAAAGTTAGAGTGTGTAGTTGGAATTTCGGGTATAAATTGGGGGGTTTTAGACCATTTTCTCTTTTTTAAAACTTAATTTGATTGTTACAACTTCAATAAGTTTGAAAAATTATTACTTAATAAGAATTGATATAATTGAAAAAAAAAAGAGAAGCAATTCTATTTATTTGTTAAAAGGAAAATAAAAAATCTACTTTACTCCCTCTGTTTTAATTTATGTGACACATTTCATTTTTCGCGAGTTAAACAACTTAAGTTTGACTGAGATTTTGCTCATGAAAACTTCAAAAGTTTTAAAATGAAATTTATATATTTATAAACTACGTAAAAAGTACTATGAGTCACGATAATTAACAATTCAAAATATTTAAAAGACATATAAAAAATTACGGTTAAAAATAGAGTTGTTTGAATCTTGAAATATGAAATGTGTAACATAAATTGAGACAGAAAGAGTATTAGCTAAAACTCATTATTTATTTGTTCTTAGATGGTCAATATTTTTCTAATTAATTTGTTTTTTAACGTAGATTTTGTTAAGTGAATCTGCAATTAGAAATACATCCAAGTGCAAAAATATAAGATTTTTTAAAAAAAGTGAAAACACAGGAATATTAAAGTTCAACTACATGCAAAAGAAAGTGACATATCTATAGTTTTTAGTATCTTTCATTTTAGTTGGGACAAATGGGGGTCCAATATGGATGCAAAGTTAAAATTATAGATATTCACCATAACAAAAATCCACTTATCAAAAAAAATAAAAATATTTATAGTGGAGAGACGGATCAAAGTTAAAAATACATATTTTATAGGTACAATAATTTATAAGGAGGTGAGAGATCGATTTTTTTTGTGGTCAACACCTTCTTAATTGAGATTATTGTACTAAATTTATTTGAGATTTACATTTTGGATTTGGTTTGTAAATTATTACATATGAGCGGATTAATTCAGTACTCACCGAAGCAAAGTAATTACAAATTTCCCTAGCTAGAAGTTCCAAATATGCTATATTAGCCTAGAATATGAATATATATGTGCCAATATCCAAATCCAAGATGGTGACTTTATGATATATAGATGGAATATAATACACTTTATATATTTACCAATAGTTTTAAAAACTTTATATATATACAGAGTACTTTTTATTATTCTTGGTCCCAACCTCTGAACTCACATATTGATCTACCAATATTGTATCTTCAAGATAAGAAAAAAAAGAAGAAGGAAAATTCA
Organism: Solanum bulbocastanum; assembly: GCA_037074985.1. NCBI lineage: Eukaryota > Viridiplantae > Streptophyta > Magnoliopsida > Solanales > Solanaceae > Solanum > Solanum bulbocastanum. The sequence continues at coordinate 4,840,723 of CM073603.1, read as the reverse complement.
AATATCAACCTTAAAAAATAATGAAACTACGAGATAAGAAATAAAATAATAAATATATACTTGTATAAAGATGCATATACATTTAATATGCGTGTAAACAAACAAAAAAATAATACTTTAACTCATAATTTCACAAGTAAAATATGTGAAAATAAAATATATACATATAATTCTATCCTTATTTCGTAGAGGAAAAAAAATTATTTTTGAAAGATATCCTGCACAAACATTTAATTTAATATGCATGTATTATATACATAATATAAGAAAAAAAATTAGTATTAACTTTTGCCTGCAGCATGTTGGACATTTTTTTTAAAAAAAAATTCAAAATAAATTTCTTTTCTCCAATCTCGTGATTCACATAATATCCTTTATCTATATCTCCCTCCATCAAAATTATCCATTTATATATCAGTTCATATGTGATGCAATATATATATATATATTAACCAAATTCACTATTTTATATATCAATTATTGGCTTAAACCTTTTTTTTAATAGTACTATTACATAATAGAACAATTAAAACTTTTATTAAAGATGTCGAACATTAAAATAGTACTGTATAAGTAATATTTTTATTTTTAATAAATGTTTAGTGGATTAGGTGTATAACCAACTATCATTCCCTTTATATAACTACTACTATGTGATCTCATAATGTTAATGAAATTCAACAGATAATATATACACACACAAAATAATTGACTTATTTTATACAAGTAATTTTCGTTAATTGACTCCTTTTGGATACTACCTACATCCCTACTATTATGTTACTAAAATGATAACAATATATTGCTACACTTAGAACTTTGTTTTGTAAAATTCAAATTTCTTTGCATGTGAGTATTTTCTTTTTTGAATGAATGGCAAGAATACACCTAATATATATATATATATATATATATAACTCAGTTTTTTAAGTTTCGTATCTGAATTATTAGGTGTATGAGTTCATTATATTTGAATCATTACCAAATGTTTATCGAAATATTCCTCAATTATTAATTATTCACTTCTTCTTTTTTACGTGAACTATCAAATGCGTGGATTTCCTACATGAATTATCATTAAATGTTTATCGAAACACATTTCAATTATTAGTTATTCACTTTTGCTAACATAATACTCCTTTGTCCTACTGTCTATGATATATTTTCCTCTTTGATCGGTTTCAAAAAGAAGTCACCTTATTATACTTTAAAATGATTTCATTTTAAAATTTTCTTTTATCCTTAATGAACAATTTACCGCCATATAAATATCTCAAAATTATTTTAGATCTTACATTTCAAAAATCTTTTTTATTTGGGGAAAATGCTCAAATATGCAATCGAACTTTGAGAAAAATGCTTATTTATGACATTCATTAAAAGTTTGGCTCATCAATGTCATTTTTGTTTGAGAAAAGACTCATTTATGCCATTATTTGTTAACTGAAATGACATAGATGAACCAAACTTTTAATCGATGACATAGATAAATCATTTCTTAAAATTTGATAACATATTTGAACATTTTTCTTTTTTATTAAAAAATTATTTAATTAATGACTTGGACGAATCACAATTGATCACGTGTAAAAAATATTTTTGTATAATCAAAATGGTTTTTAGTTAACAAATAATGGTATGTATGAACCTTTCATCAAATGAAAATGACATAAATAAATTAAATTTTTAATAAATAACATATATGAATATATATTTTTTTATTTAGATATCATATCAAGTCAAACGTGCCACATAAAATGAGACGTGGAAGAGGAAGGGAGTAATTAATTTGTTAAATGTGTGTTTGACGGTCTAAGTTCTTCAAAGTTGGCAACACAAAACAATGTTACCCCACCCCCTATTACTCACTCTCTCTTTCTCTTCTCTATCTCTCTCCTCTCCCCCTTTGTTTTCTTCCTCAAATTGTTTGGGAACTTCCATAGCTAAACATACTTGCCTATGACTCTAAAAACTTAGCCTCATATATAATCACTACTAATAGCCATGAATTTCCACTTCCTTTTCTTGAATAGTCTACTCTCTTTACACTGTCTTTCCACTTTCAGATCTGTCTAGCTCTCCGTTTTGAAGATTCAGACATGATTTTCTTGCTAGTTCCCCAATTGGGCTCCTTTCTTTTTGGAAATTAATCTCACCCATCTTCTCATTGAATTGGTCAAAAAAAAAGTTTCACCTAGAAAGTAAGGTCAAGTTTCTTTAAGGTCTGATTTATTTTTTTTTGCTTCTATGGGGTTCTTCTTCTTCTTCTTCTTCTTTGAGTGGTTAAATGACATTTTCTTCTTGTTATTACTGTTGGGTTGTCTTTCTTTTTCAGCATTAATGTCAATTAGTACAACGAAAATTAGCAAAATTTAGTGATAAAGCTATGGTTTTTACCTCATTGGGTTTGTGGTAATGTGTGATTTTCATTCATAATTTGAAGGATTTATGTAAAGGTGTGATTTTTATCTCAATGGGTTTCTATAAAAGTTTTTTTTTTTTTTGTAGTGAGTTTCCAAATTGAAGGAAACACAAACATATTAAAGGATCTCTTTTCTTTTTTTGCTTTTTAGAAGTGTGGGGGAAGTATGTTCATTGCTTCTATGTAATGGCATTGTGAATTGATGAAATCTTGAAATTGAAAAAAAAATGGAGTAAAAATTGCTGAGGCCTTTTTATCAAGTATTTGCTAGATTTTTGGTTCTTTCAATGACCAAACAAGTTAGTTGGTTTGGATTTTTTGCCTCTTGAAAGCATTAACTAATCCAGATCCCAGTAAGTTTTAGCTGCATTTGCCTGTTTTCTTTTTGAATCTGATGTGTATATTCAAGATATATATATTGCATCATTCTGATTCTTTAGCATTATTGAGATCAATAGACCTCAATACTGTGAAAAAGAGACAATCTTGAAACTTATTTCTTCATTTTTTTTTGTTTTTTTGTAACTTGATATTAAAGGTATGATAATGAAGGATATGCATATTAGTCACCTGATTTTGTAAAACAAAAGACCCTATAAGCAATTTACATAGTAGTGTCTACATCATCTTAATGGATTCTGCTGTACTGATAATAATAATAATTGGTTTATGAACTAAAGCTGTTTCACTGTAAATTAACTTATTGATATATAGACTGACTATTAATGTTCATCAGGAGCTAAATTAAGTAGTAGATCCAAGAAAAAGAAGAAAAATAATCTATCTGGTGGCAATATGGATGATAGGAGAATGGGTTGTATGGGTGGATTTCTTCAGCTGTTCGATCGTAATCACATTTTAGCCGGGAAGAAACTCTACGCTACGAAACGTTTGCCACATTTTACGGTATATGTTTGTCTTGTTTGATTATTTTCTGTTTAGATGTCTGCATTGTGGTTGTATTGGTGGATGATTGGAGGGTGTTTGTTTGAATTTTCAGGCTCCTGATGATGTGTCTGAGTCCGATAACTTTGGTGCATCACCGGCGGTTTCAAAGGAGCTCGGGAAACAGCAGCCAAGTCTGGATCAGTCTAAGCAGGCAGCAGTAGAGGTCATTTCTGTTGAGCCAGCTGTTCCTGTCTCGGTAGAGACACCGCCAAAGTCACCGCTCCCTCTTCCTATATTTGAAGTAAAAGAAGGGACGAGGTCTTCGTGGAAGTTTTGCAAAGAAGCTCCAAGGCTCTCATTGGACAGTAGAGCTGTTGTTGATGCTAAAGGAAGTCTTCGACCGAGGGAGCTACGAACAAAGGGTTCAGTTCTATCAGCTAACAGAGGTGAGAACACAGAGGATGGAGTAGTAGCTGATGGTGACGACAATCAACGTCCATGCCCGAGTGTCATTGCAAGGCTAATGGGACTTGAACCATTACCCCAATCAAACAATGAAACTCTGCCAAAATCGGAGTTGCGAAGATCTGCATCAGAATCCAGAGTTTCAAGAGATTTGTTTAATGGCCGTTATGTGGATGGAAACCATGTGGATTTCAAAGAGCTTAACAATACTCGAGTTAATGTATCAAACAATGCAATGAAAGACAATGCAATGAATGAACGTAGCAGCACAATGCCAAATGCAAGACCTATGGACCGGATGGGTTATCCTCTGAAGAATGAGAACACTGAAAGACCAAAGGCTTCTAACAGAAGCTTAAGTTCATCGCCGTGGAAGTCACCTCAGCACAGGAAGTTTTTCTTCGATACAGCAGACATTTTCCCGGAGCCAAAGCAGACGGTCTCACTCTATGGTGAGATTGACAAGAGATTGAAGATGAGAGGAATTGATAAGCCTTCTAAAGATCTTGAGACATTGAAGCAAATCCTTGAGGCTTTGCAACTCAAAGGACTCCTACATAACAGAAGACCGTCAGAGCAGATTGGCCACCGGAATTTCGTATATGATCCTACTCTATCATCTGATGAGTCCCCAATAGTCCTTATGAGGCCTTCAAGATCAGTTTCACCAAGCCATAGAAGAATGGCAAATGGTACATCCCCTTCAAGTTTGAGAAGCCGAAATGTCAGTGGTCGGAGACCCAATCTTTCTAGTGAAAGCCTTCCATCTGTGAGCCCATGTCGGGAACGGCCTGCTTCTGAACGAAATGCTCGGAGTCCACTAAGATCTAGAGATTCCAGCTCACCAACTCAAAGAGAAAACAGTGTGAGGCTTTCTAGTTCTGTGGCCAAACCAAAGAATCTGAATGTTGATAGTCGTAGAAGAGCAGGAGAGCCAATTGAGAATCGACGAGTTTCTCCAGTACAATCACCGAAGCTTAGTTCGAGGAGAAACAGTTTGGAGCATAATGGCGCAAAGGGATCACCTAGAAACAAAAGAGAAACGACAGAGAGTAAGCAGAAAGAGAAGATCACAACATTTGTTACAGAGGACGAGTCATCTTCCATTTCTGAAAGCACTGCTAGCTCATCTTTCCATACTGATGTGGAGGTATAGTAACAAATCAAGTAACTGAATTTATCTTGAAAGAAAATATAGTAATCACTAATTACTTGAATTTAATCGTTGTTTCTTGAAATGTGGCATTATAGAGATCAAATTTGGAGGATTACAATGAAGGAAGGAGCCTTTTGGAAAGGTGCGATAAGCTTCTTAATAGCATAGCAGAGATGACAGCCCCTGAATCACAACCGAGTCCGGTGTCAGTTCTTGACTCATCATTCTACAGGGACGACTCGCCATCCCCTTCACCTATTATGAAAAGGAACATCGATTTCAAAGGTAAACAGTTAATACTTTCTTCAAGTACTGGTCATTTCCATACATTTGATAAGATTTCCATATATCTGCTTGTGTTTATAGCTAATGTTACTTAAAAACTGAATCAGATGTTTCAGGGGAATCGGAGGAAGAAATATGGCTCTCAGCATTTTCACCTGTCCAATCAAAGTCTAACGATTCAACAGATGACTCTCATCTTGGTTACATTTCGGACATCCTTAGAGCTTCCTGTTATCTGCCTGAAGACTCTGATGTATTTTTATTATTGGAGAAGCAGCAATATCTCAAAGGAAAGGACACCTCCAAGGTCTCCAGACTCCAACGGAAGCTGATCTTCGATACTATCACTGAAATTCTTGATAGAAACAGACAACTACCCCCATGGAAAGCATTTTCCTGGTCAGGTTCATCTATTGCAAAGCCATCACTTGAAGGCATTTGGACAGAGTTCCAAAGAATCCAAGAAAGGGAAAGTGGTAACAATTTGGTTGAGATCATCTGTGAAGTTCTCAAGAAAGACCTGGCTCAAGACACTGTCAATGGTTGGGGAGACTGTCCGGTTGAGATGTCCGAGGCAGTTTTGGACATGGAAAGGCAGATATTCAAGGATTTGATAGTCGAAACGATTCAAGACCTTGCTGTGATTGGCTTCAAAACTACCCTCTTAACCGCTTCGCGTAGGAAGTTAGTTTTCTAAAGCTCATAAGGATTATTTTGATGTCCAAGCTTCCTTGTTTTCGTGTTTTTTTTTTTTTGTCCCTTTTTAATTTGTTTTACCACTTTTTAGGGTTTGGTTCCTATTGATTCTTGACTACCTAGGAAGGTACTAAGGTGTTGTAATAGTAGTCACTTCCCAAGATTGTAAAAAAAGGGAAAGTGTCGTTAGACTGGACTCAACTTTGGAAATCTTTTTCTTTCTCTCTCTTTCTGTGAAATGCAAAAAAGTTTGAGTTAGTTGGCAGAAATAATTAGTTATCATGTGATTTGAGTAAATCAAATTTGACCCTTTAGGAAAAGTAATGCATGTTTGGTGATTTTAGTAAATGTTCAAGGTTTGATAAAGTGGTTGTGTTAAATTGACATCATTTTCTGATTCTCCTTTTGGTTGGTTGGCAAAAAAAGTAGTCCGATGCATCAAGTTTTTGCTTTGCATATGTCTACATGGTCTATTGTACATAGCTTTTACTTTACATTTTTGTAAGAGGTTGTTTCAACAATTGAAACTCGTGATAATCACATGTCAATAACCTTATCAGTTAGCATCAGACTTTTGCTATGCACAAGACTACAAGATCTATTGTACATAGCTTTACTTTGCATTTCTTTTAGAAGTTATTATCACAATTTAAATTGTTATTCTTTTTGTCACTTGATAATAACTTTATCAGTTATGTTAAGGTTCCCTTTCATTGGCTGTCTAAATAAATTAAACACAATAACATTAAAATACACTGAAAGCCAAAAAGGGATGTTTAGTGCATACCTTGAAAACAGTTGAACCAAAACCTCTTACTTTGGGAATGAAAACCCTTTGTTAAATTGTGCCACAGTGTCAGTGTCTATGACCTAACAGTAAGCGTTTTGGCCATAGATTCAAAATGCTATAATGGCTAGAAAATTTGGCCAGAAATTTAAAAAAATTATAATATTTTTTTTATTTTAAAATAAACTGATTTTTTTTAAAAAAAATTTTAGTTAAAAGGTATTAAAGTTAAAAGGGTAAAAATATTTAAAAAGGTAAAATAACATAAATAAAATATCATTTTGGCAAAATTTTATCACCAAAAGGATTTTTCCAAGTTTTAGGGTAATGCTAAATGACCAAAAAATTTGGTCAGAATTTGGCCAGAAATTTAAAAAAACTATAATATTTTTTTTAATTTTAAAATAAATTGATTTTCCCCCCATTTTTTAGTTATACTTTTTGTAAAGAACATTTGAAATAATACTCATATCTGTATGTATTTATACAATTTTAAAAGTGAAGTAATTTATATATATGATAATGCTAAATGGCCAGAAATTTAAAAAAATTATAATTTTTTTAAATTTTAAAATAAATTGATTTTTTTTCCCATTTTTTAGTTACACTTTTTGTAAAGAACATTTGAAATAATACTCATATCTGTATGCATTTAAATACAATTTTAAAAGTGAAGTAATTTATATATTAAAATACAGCTTCAAACTAGATTAAAAATTTTCATAGCTAAATATTAATTTTTGATTAAAGTGAATTTATTCGTATATATTTTATTTTTTAATAACAAGGTATTTTCACCATCTTTAAAGCAAGGCATATCGACAAAAGTTACATGAAAAAATAAACCATAAATCACTGTTAAAAATAGTTGATTAAAGTAACTTCTATTTTTGTTTATTATGTCATATAATGTCTATTACAAATATGAAAATGGGCTTAAAATAACCCTTAACTATATGAATCTGTACAAAACATCCTTTGCCTTTCTATTAAACTTTAAAATATCCATAACGTCCACCTTTTAGCGTAAATTTACCCTTATTTTAAGTAACATAAATATCAATCCCAATTACCAGGAGCATCCTATTGAATTCGACAAAGAACAATTCTATTATAGCAGAGAATCATCGTAGGTGATGTTTACAAAAAGTTTAAAGACCTAGAGCTATAACACTTGCGTGCGTATAATTATTTTTTCAATTATAATTTCAAAGTATAATTAAGATATCTGTCGAATTGTTGAATCACATAATTAATAATATGATTATGATTTTTAAAGCCGTATAATCACATATACAAATTTACCTCAAACGACATCATTGAGAGGGGATATAGTAGACACTCTGAATGCATTTAAATATCAAATTTATGCCATGCGATTTCTTATTTTAATTCTCGCATTTTCTATTATGTTGTGTTGAATGCATGTCAAATGGCTTGTATAGGACATCTCAGGATCTTATATGTCATGTCACATTAGGGTGTACTTTGGATCATGACATTACCCAAATTTCGACTCCTTTCGCCTACAAAGAATGAAACATCATTCATAAGCTTACAATCATGTATTAGAGTGAAAACAAGGAATATTAAATAAGAAATTACTCAAAATAATGATCAAATGTGGATGAAATACGACTAAAAAGAGTGTACATTCACCCTTAGTATTCAACTTCAATTTTGGAATATGTCTTGAAATAATCTCCATTGACTGATCCCAAATTTTCTTTTGCTCCAAGATCATTGACTAATCCCAAATATACCATTGACTAATCTCCATTGAGTTTTGTGTGAAAAACAAAATAAGCAAATTTTCAATATGTCAAGTACTAGAAGAAATAATCAAAAACCTAAAAATATTCGAAGAAAAATCATTCTCAACAGTAGAAAAATTCCAAATATCGAAAGAAAATGGATCGAAGGTTGTTTTTCAAAAGGAAAAAAAAGGAACATTAATGTGTTTATTAGGGATCATTCTACTATGATACCATGATAAAATTATTACAGTAAAACATGTTCCTATTCAAGAGTAGCGTTCCAATATATATATATATATATATATATATATATATATATATATATATATATATATATATATATAAAGTTATATACAATTAGCTAGTCTCCTAGATTCTACTTTCTAGGATAAATAATATATGTGAATATCTCCTATTAAATATAATTTTCATACAAGCATTTCCATTAACCATAAATTATCATTTTTCTCTTAAACGTCTCACTTTATGAATACTCTACTTATCGAAACAATAAGAGTAGATTTAAACTAAATAAAGTAATACATGACTTCTTATTTTTTAATTTGAAACAAATCCAATTTGTCAAATGAACTAATATTTGGCAATGTACAAAGTATTATCTTTCATGCAAGTCATTCACTTGTAAAAAAATAGATAGAAGTATTGAAAACGCTACTAAGCTCAACACGACTTATTACTTTCATTTTAATTATTCACAGTCTTAAGAACACTCTTTTCGTTGACTAACTGAATTTAAATACACATTCGATCCTGCAACATAAGTGAAATACACCCCTAAATTTTCATCAAGATTAAGAATATTTTCAACACTTTTCTCAATTTTTTATTAAAAACCTCATACTCCTACGACCGTTTGAGACCATTTGTTATGTCATAACTATCAAAACAACCCTATGATCCAAGAGTGAAGAAAGAAAGAAGAGTCCGGAACCTATTTGAGCCTCACAAAGATAAAATTGACCAAAATAAGCCACAATTCTAAAAAGTAACTAAAATACGCTTAGTGTAGTTTTTTTTTCCGTTTTATCCAAAAATATAAACTGCAGACGTTAGTTTGTAAACGTCTATATTTTAACATAAAACGAAATATATATTTTTTTCACTTTATAAAGTGTAAGTTTTTCTTACACTTTATAAAGTGAGTTTTTCTTTACATTTTATAAGAAAAGTTAACTTTATAAAAAATAATCAATTTCTTAACTCTTCACAATCCGACAAACCAACAATCTGACCCCACAACAAAAATTGAATTCTCGAAAGATTGGAGATACGTAGCACAACTCGGCAACCCAACAATTCGACCTTACAATTTTTTTAAAGTAACTATTTCTTTTCATCTTATATTCATTGATCCATGATTAATATATAAAACTGGTGAAAGATTTGAAATAATGTTTTTGTTCTAATTTATTTAAAATTTCGTTTATATATAGTTAAAATCAGAAACATGATTTTTGGAGATACATAACATAACCCGACAACACAACAATTTGACCTTTCAATTTTTTTAAAACATTTATTTCTTTTCATCTTATATTCATTGATCCATGATTAATATATAAATTAGTGAAAGATATGAAATGATGTTGTTGTTCTAATTTATTTAAAATTTAGTTTATATATAGTTAAAATCATAAGCATGATTTTTCTCTTAGAATAAGTGCTAATATTTTGTGAAGTAGTAATCTAGACTTGAGGAGAAAAACTACAATAAATTAATAAAATCTGCAATATTAAGTGTAAGAAAAATCTACACTTTATAAAATAAAAGAAAAAAAATTCACTTTATAAAGTGTAAGAAAAAGTTACACTTTATAAAGTGGAAAAAAGTTTCGTTTCATGTTAAAATGTAGACATTCTGTTTATATTTATGGGTAAAATGGAAGAAAAACTACACTAAGCCTATTTTAGTTATTTTCTAAAATTATTATTTACTTTGATTAATTTTATCTCTTTGTGGCTCAAATAGATTTCGGACTCATAAGGAAATATCTTGTTCCTAAATTTTGTAATAGAGGTACTTGTGTGTAGAGGCTCTGAAACTTATGAGGTCAGATAGCATGGCAAGTAGTAATAATGGTAGTGGTGTGTAAGTAGTGATCTTTTGAATAATTTATTATTCTGATCCCTCCAATCTTTTTCCATGATACTTATGTCAGAATCCAAATCTACAGTTTGACCTAAACAGTACTTTTTCAACTTTGTGGAATCTACCAATTTAGTACATTTTGAGTAAGTGCATACTTTTTCAATTTTAAGGAAATTTCACTTCACTTTTTCAGCCAAACTAGAACCTCATGTTCGTTCCTTGTCTTTCATCACTCGGAAAAGAGGCATAGAGAATAATAAATAACAATGTAATTTTATAAATAGTGTTGAGAATGATATGATATATGTAAACCTTATTTTTGTCGTTGTGAAAGTATAGATCCTCGACTCAATATTTACGCATCAAATTATATCAATTAATTAAGAGAATAAAGACAATTTTAGCTATATTAGTATGCTCGGTGTAATTTCACAAATGGAGTTGAGAATGATATGATATATGTAGAGCTTATTTCTATCGTTGTAAAAGTGTAAATCCTTGATTCAATATTTATATATCAAATTATATCAATTAATTATTATAATTAAGTAAAAATATGGGGAAATTGTATGAAATAACAAACTATTAATTTAAATTAAATATTATAGTCATAGTTTCTTTTATTTGTAATTCGCAGCAAAACATTTCATGTTTTTTGTCATCATATTTGTATAACAAAATATACAAATAGACCGAAATATACAAACGCATAACCCATTTGTATACCGAAATATACAAACGCATGACCCATTTGTATATCGAAATATACAAATGCATGACCCATTTGTATACTGAAATATACAAATGCAGAACCCATTTGTATACCGAAATATACAAATTCAGGACTCATTTATATACCGAAATTTACAAATAGACCCAAATACATACTTTTTATGTATATGTATACCGAAATATATAAATTAAGAGCAAGTTTGCTATGAAGCGCAATTATATAAACTATAGCTATAATATACAAATATAATTTTTATGTTTGCTAAACCTAAAATTTACTCAAAAGGTATATATAGCCTATTGTTAATTGATGTCTTAGGAACCATTGTTGAGTATTTTTTTTTTTTTATCATTATCATGTGGAGTTTAGAATAATTTTTCATCATCATAGAACTCAATAGTTATACTTGTTCAATCATTGTATTTGGACATGAACACAACTTTAAAAAATATTGAATTTTTATAAGTGATTTGGAGTGAAAAATGTAAAACTAAGTATTTGAATTTTTTTGAATTTCAAATATTAAATTGAATCTGAAAAATTATAATAATATTATGTTCAAACATGATTCCAAAATTCGCATGTAATAGAACTACATTACAAATCTTTAGAATGTGAAGGGAATAGTTGGGATGAGGCTTGGGTACTAGTTTGGATTCAAGTGGCATATAACTCCAGATTTTGAACCTTATACGGTGACTCACATGCAGAGTTGAAGCATTTGGTATGGGTTCGGACAAATCTAAAAGCTTTAATCAGCTTAAATTTTAATAATTATTCTCCTCGTTTTTATTTATATATCATCATTTTAGATTTCACATTCCTTAAGAAACTAGGTAAGTTTATCATTGTATCCTTATTTAATGTTTTTTAAAAGTTAGTTTTCAATAAATGAACACAAATTAATTTATTTTAATTAATAAAATTGATCAATGAAAGAATTAATCATTTATTTTTCCTATATTAATCAAATTCATGCTTTCAAGGTTAAAATAAAAAAAAATAATGTTATTTATATATTAATTTTGTGAAATAACAAATATTAAAAAAAATACTATTATCTAATTGAATAAAAATAATAAATAAATAGAAATGAAGAGAGTAAATTTACCGACTTTAAAATCTGACTCCGCTTCTAAATAACTCATAGGTCTCATTCTCTATGCGAGTTTGATGTGATACTGAAATGAAATTGTTTTTTTAGAAAATTGATCCACTTCAGTTGTTGCTACTAATATCTCTCTCACATGTTTATTTTTGTGTGTTTAGCTAGCATTTTAACTTGAATCATATTTTAAAATTTTATTTTCAAAAGTCTAGTTATAAAAGTTGATATTTTTTTTTCAAATATTTTAAAATTCTTAAAAATTAGCTCAAACCAACTCCCGAAAGAAATTTTACTTTCACTTATGAATTTCATTTTCAAGTAAAATATATGTTTAAATATAACTTTAATTTTCAAAAATCACAACTTAAAAGATTGAAATTTTCGAATTTCAACTTTAAAATCTATGCCAAACGAATTTTTTTCAGCTTTTAAATTCACAAAAGTTTTATTACTTTTCTTATGTTCACGTGTTGGGATCCAAGAAAGGATTAAAGTGAAAAAAAAGAGATTTATGAAAGCTTTTTCTACTTTTAAGTAACCTTTTCCCATTCATAGGTGAAAATAAAGCTTGATAACTTGAATAATTTGTGATATATATGGGAGTTAAAGTGTTTTGGTCTTTTATATATATCGCTTAATAGATATAATTCTTAGTGTATGTAAAATATGATCATTTTGATCCTAAACCTAAAATTTAATAATTATTCGTTAACTTTAACGGGAAAAACTAAAAGAACATCCTCCACCTCTGTCGTCCTTTCTTCCTCGGCGTTGCTGCTTCTGCAATTGAATTTCTATGTTCTTTTTTTCCAAATTGTTTCACAATTGGTTCCAAACAAAAATTAATTTTCTTTTATTTATAAGCAGCATATATTTTAAATTGATTATGAAAATTCATAAAGTAGTATTGAGTGTCGCGTTTCTTTATCAAGTCTGCCCAATTTCTCCTAAAATTTTATCATATTTCACCCCATGGATCGATTTCTGATTCTAAATCGTGATCTTAAACTTGATTCTTGTTGTAAGTTGGCCAAATTCTTTTTTTTCTCTTTAATCCCCTTCATGATCAATCTCTAGTTTTCTCTGGGAGTGTGTGTTTCTTAATTTTTAAAATTGTTTAGTTGAAATCTATGTCGTGGTAGAAGCAGTAGCAGGGAGGAAGAAAGGAAGAGAGACAGATTAGAGGATTTGAGTTTTTCCATTAAACTTAATGGATATTGTTAAGTTTTAGGGTTAGGACGAAAATGATCAAATTTTATATACATTAAGGACTATATCTATTAAGTGGTATATATAAAGGACCAAAACACTTCAACCGCTGCAATTTAAACTTAAGCTTTAATTTTATTTTCTCATAGTTGTCAATGGATTTTCGTAAACCATCACAAGTCAATAACGACACTTTGTCTAATAAATAGAGAGGAAACACTATATCGTTAAGTTTGAATTTCAAGAGAATTTGAAGAATCTCCCATAAAAGATACAAAGAAGGAAGAAAATCATCCATAAAAGAGGGTTTAATACTGCTAATTGGGGCTATACAACTAATTTAAAGAGAGAAAAAGAAAGAGAGACAATTGATAGATACAATATGCTAATTGAAAGACACACTTTTAACTTTTTTAAAAAATAGCTATTAAATAGAGAACAGAATTGTGAATTTTAATTCTTATAATTTAAAATTATGTATAGCATATCGATTTGTATAAAGTACAGAAAGCCCAACAATTTGAGCGGTAATTATGTCCTATTCCAAAAATTCTCAAATTACAATAATTTCAAAATTTTCAGAACTTCCGGATACATTGCTCCTTCTCCCGATACATAGCAACGATACATGAGATATGTATCAGATACATAAATATAAACCAGATTCATACTAATTAAGTTTGAAATAATTTGGGTTATGTATTAACAATAACATTTGTGCCAGATACATTATATACACAAACAAAAGTTTAATGTATCTAATAGAAAGGTGGAGTGATATATCCGGATGTTAAAGAAAGAAAAGGAAAAGTCGAAAAGAAGTGGGCTTCCTTTTAGCGCCCATTACCATATCCATGTGATATTCACTCCTGCACACTGTTCTGGGCTTTTGGCCCACCAAGCTAGTTAAATTGGCCCACCTATTAATAAAATGTTCCTTTCCCTTGGCTCCACTGAAAAGATATAGAACACGAAAGGAAAATTTACATAAATATGCTATATTAAAAAAAATATTATTTATTGTAATATAGTTTTAATACATATTACAGAGTATAATTTATAAAAAATATATTATTACAAGTTTTATTCATGAATAATATTTTTTTTTGATAATAAATTATAAATATTACCATGCCATCGAAATGAATACAACTATGAAGCACTTAGCTACTAGACCATCTTTTAGGAAGAGTGCTTAGTTAGCCTAATGTGACATCCCGCCACTTAGTGAGTAAATTGTCAAGTATCGCACGAAACTTTTGCCAACACCCTAAGTCCGTAACAGTAAGCCCTCAAAACAAAAAATTAGTTACAAATTTTGTCTATGTATTCTTCACACTTTCTAACAAGTTTTGGAAGAAAAAAAATACAGGTCCCCAAAAATTCTGTAATGAGACAATCAGAGAGTTTATTACTTGAAGCCTGTCTACATATGAAAGGTGTCTGGTACATGGACAATATATTTATTACACACTTTAATGTATTGTGTTAATTTTTTATTAAATATGTGTGATATATTTTAAAACATTTATATTGCATGCATAATTTACTTTTAATACATATTAGATTTATCACAATATTGCTATAGATGGTAAAAAATAAAACGTATCACTAAAATCAATAATTATTTATTAAAAAGTACGCATCATAGTATTTTTTTCTTGATAAATGGGATTTGAAAAAATACTAGTAATGAATATTTCTACTCTGAGAGCATATAATAATGAAATTCAAGCATGCTGCTTCCCAAATTCACCAAATAACAACAACATATCTTTATTAAAGAAAAAAAAATGAACAAAACGAATAGTAAGAATATAAAAGGAAAGAGAATATAAACAACAAATAGTATCGATAACCAAAATAAAAAAGAAAGAAGAAGCAGTAAGCAATAACATGAAGCCCAAATTTACCATTCTTCAAAGGAAAAAGAGCATCCCATGAGATTAAAAAATGTAGTGTCACAAGTTTGAATTTCATTAATGTTTGATTAAACAAAAAAGAATTTCATTAAATACTTGTCATACATTATCTTAATATTTTTCCTTTTTAATTTATTTTATGTTGTAGCAATATTTTCACAGCACTAATTTTGCAATAACTCAAAAGTCCAAACTATTTGAAAAGTCCTTATCATAAATTGATCCTTTTTTTTTATATATATAGAGTTGAATTCAGAATTTTAATTTTAATACATTTCTTATTATGATTAGGGATGTGTACAAATAAATCTATCAATAAATTGAATTAAAAAATGTTATTAATTTATTGTTATTGGGTCATTGAGCTAGCAGATGTCTTAATGAATTTATAAAAAAATATATCGAGTTATCGGTTTGATTTTAGCTTTATATATTGCATTATTGAGTAAACCGATAACCTGTTATTACTATTTACTTTTTTTACCCCTATATAAATATTGAATATTAATAGTAATACTTTACTGGTTATTACTTTTGCCCTTTAGCCTTCAATCCACATTATTGTCATAGTTCTTTTATTGTTGTACTTGTATAGCTCTTTTCGCGTTAGTTACTATTATTTTTATTTTATGAGAAAAATGTAAAGTTACATTATTGTCCTGTCACATTAAATTATTGGACAAGTCATATATTTATTTTATGCAAATTATTTTATCAATTAAATCGAAAATTGAATCACAAAAGACCAAAAATTGATATATCAAAAATCGATAAAAAATATCTTATTATTTTATTATTAATTTAATATATTTAAATATAAAAATCAATAAATTAAACTAATAATATATAAAATCAAATTAAACCGATCGATACACACCTTATACATTTCTTCGTGAATGATGCACACCCTATACATTTCTTCCTGAATTCTAACTGTCAATTAATTATCTACAAGTACACTGATTCAAAAAGCACGCGCAAGCTACTATAATTGTCAATATGTCAATCAAAATATGTACCTTGTTGCCCTACATTAAAATAATATGTAAACCTATAATTTAATGTATAGAAATAAATTCCATGGAGAAAAAGTGAACCAAAAATTTGAGGGTCCAATGTTATCTCAAAAGGGCACAAAATTTATCTATATTCTGCACTAATCAATGATATAAAAAAGTACTCTGCAATGGCACATGCCAATATTTAATTATACATAAGTCTATGTTCATCTTAAATGTTTATAAGAAAAAAATATTGAAATAGTTCTGTTTTAATACAATCTCCGTTTATTTTTTTAATTATCATAATTTCTATTTTTAGAGTTGAACGATAATAACTTTGACTAACATTTTATGATGTATTTTTTTATCATATTAATATGTAAAAAATTTAGAATTTATAGTACTTTTTGTATAGTTTTTGAATATCTAAATTTTTTATTTAAAATATCGAATTAATGTAATCTAATTTAATTTTGAAAAATAGTCAAATTAATTTTCAAAAAACGCAATATGACAATTAAAAGTGGACGGAATACTTGTCTTTGTATGGACATTATCATTTATCATCTACTCTGAAAAATTGTTTGCTACCTACCAACACCAAGGAAATAAAGAGAAAATGACAATTTATTTTGCTTCGTCGAAGTTTCTATCTATCGATTGAAAGTTCCCTCCAAAGACGGAGGCGAAATCGATTGCCCCTAAACTATAAAAATGTGCATTTTATTTTTAATTTTTTAAAGAAAATTATTCAATTATGTATAATTCAAATCGAGGATAAAGATTGCGAGATGACTATAGGGATACAACAAATCAATGTTCTCAACCCCTCATTGATTTGATTCTTTTAACCTATACATAAATTTTTTGAACCTAGTAATTTAAACTATAAGGCTCAATTGCTTGTTTGGCATTTTCCATTTTTTAAAATATATGTTTGGTTAGTAAAAATTTGAAATATATATATATTTTTAAAAATAGTAAAAAAAAAAACTTTCTTAATGGAACAAAAATTGGTAGCTACACTAGTGACACTCCACATTAATTTACTTCTTTGTAAACTCCAACACATAACACCTCCACCTTCATAGCCCACACCAACACCTTAAGAGGCCATTTGATAGCTAGCTTGAAGTGAGTTATGCAAGTATATAATTTCGCTTCATGTTTGATAGCTGGTTAGAAAGTAAATTATTTAAAATTAACATGATATTTAATTTACAATTTTAAAACCCGCATAGCTAACAAATGTATAAATTAAGAAGGATAATACATCAATAATTTAAATCTGCATAGAATAACACATAAATTCCTCATAAATAATACATAAATAACTACTATTGTAAAGCCTTCTTTTAAAAAAACAAATAATCAAACTTTGGGCTTTATTATAAACATCTACTATCGTAAAGCCCATTTGGCTTAGGCCACAGCTAATCAACAGCAGGTTTGGAGTGACTTTGACTTTGACTTGTGACTTATTTCTAACGTATGGCTTTTGATATATTTTTTCTTATTTTAACTTAAAAATAAGTGTTTATAAATACTTTTTAAATTTTTCTCACACTTTAAAACTGTTTAAAAGTTATTTTGGTTTAAAAACACCTAAAATAAACCAATCTAAATGGACACCAAGTGATGAGTAATAGCGAGAAGTGCTTTTAACCATAAAATAAAATAAAGTGAGGTGATGAAAATTAGCGTGAATTATTGCTTCCTTCCCCAAACGACGTCTGATACTTAAAAAGCCCTTAGTCTTGACTAAATGAGCTTTAAAACACCCCCCCTCCCCCCCTCAAATGACATGACAAGTGGTCTCAATCTTATTTGTGTGCTTGCAGTGCTTATAAAAATGGTGACATAAGCAGCCAACGGTAAAAAAAACCCTTAGAATAACAAATAACTACGTAAATATTTTTCATGGTCGGTATGTGACTCATACAATTACTAATGATAAGCATAAACCTCAACTTCAAATTAGCTAGGTTCGACTCTTCTTAGACAAAAGAAATAATTGTTATTGAGAGATCTGATTTATCAACCTAACTCCAAATTAGCTAAGTTCAGCTCTTCTCAGACAAAAATATGATTGATATAAAAAGATCTGGTTGTATAATCCTTATGTCATGCCCCGAGCCTACACCCTGGGCTAGACTGGCACTCGAGAACAATTGCTGACACCAAGTGAACCCTTAGCCTGTCTTAATTTATAGTGGAAGACTTAAAGCATTAACAGAAGGATTCAAATGCACTTTAAAATACTGTCTCAAATAAACTTAAAACGTTTAAGGATAAACATTCAAATTAGCCAAAGTGGAAACTCAAGTCATATAGCAAAACATCTGAAATACAAGACTAAATGACTCATATCTAACTGTCTATGAAGCCTCTAAATACCAAAAGGGATGTCGGAACAAGACCCCTGATCATCCTAACAACTGACTAACAAAGCAATAAAACGGAATCTTCTGGAACCAAGGAGGCTCACCAACTGACTCTAAGTGCTCAACTGGATCAATGAGATGCTGGATGCTGATCCTGGTTACCTGTATCTGCATCATTAAAAGATGCAGGCCAAATGACATCAGTAGATTGAATGTACGAGCATGCGAAAGGAAAACTAAATCTGAAAAGAACACTTACCTTAGCTTTACTCAACTCATGAATACTCAACTCAAATGTGAAGTAAAAACAACAATAAAAGTGCAGTTTACAAAGCATTTAAAACAGTAGATGACAACTCAATGTATTTAAGAAATACAATAATAACTCAGTTTACATATAAAGTAATACAATACTTTGGGAGTTTCTCTAACCGACAACCATCACTATGAGCTAAAGTGATGATACAACATCTCGCCCACAATATCAGAACTGTCATATACCTTGCCGTGATATAGAATGCCTCAACTAAGTGGATCTACTAGTCTATGCTAAAAAACACTAAGGAATCATCTAAAAAGTATGACCCTTTTTCTACTCACGTTGGCCATATGGTTTATGGAGACATTGAGTTGTTATGAACTTGTCCGCACATCAGTGCTCAATACTACTCCCAAAATACTCACCTCATATGTTTTAAAAACAAAACTCTTTCTGTGGTTTGAGGTAATTACTCAAAAACTAGATCAAAGACTTTATTGGAAATCAATGTTTCCTCTATTGTTTAAATGTGAGAACATTTTAACTCTTGGGAATACTTAGTTCCTGTATAATCTTTTGAAGAAATGAAATTTACTCTTACTCTTTACTCAACTCAAAACTCAAGTCTTAAAACAAGTCAAAACATTTGTAAAAGACTTTTGGAAACTCTTATGAACTTCTCTTGATTTGACTCTTAACTTTTCTTGAATTGAATTATGGATTCAAGTTTCATGATCTCATGTTATTGATGATTTCATGTTGTTTAGACGTACCTTAGAGTGTAGGAAGCAAATAGGAAACATAGGTACATTTCAAGGGAACTAGTACAGAAAAAAATGGGAAAAAGTAAAAGTGGCGTCCTTGACGCTCTGAGTGGCGCGGGGCGCCAAACCTAAAACTTCAGAGTCTGGCTTGGGGCGCTCTTGCTAGCGCAGTGCCCTAGAGGCCAAACTTCAGAGAACTTTGTGGGGCGCTCTGAGTGGCGCGGCGCCCCACCCCTTTTCCTAGATTTTTTACGAATTCTCTTGGTCGTTTTTCAACTCTAAACCCTATAAACTCAATTGGGTCTTTGCCCAAACACTTAGATTCGACTACATACCCAAAATATGCAAGAATCTACTCAAAACTACATCTAATTTCATGAATCTAACTCAAGAACTTCTCAACGACTTCAATAATCAAGATTCAAACGAAACTTTCAACAATATTCATCAAGAACTCATAAACTCTTCTTTCAAGAACATAATTACATTGAATCATATCATGATTGAAGCATGGGTGAACTAACTCAATGCTATGTGATCTCACCTACCTCGTAGGGATCAACCCTTAATGAAATCCACAAGCAATTCTTCATGACTTGGCGATTTCCTCCTCCTTCTCTTTTCTCCTCTTCTTTCTCTTCTCTTAAAACCCTAACTTATTTTTCAATAGCGTAAACTGAATTCCATCAGTTGAGACCCCAACTTAATTACCAAAAACGACATTAAATAATTGGATAGTGAAAAGACCATAATACCCTTCTAAAATCCAGTTTTGACTTTCCTTATCTAGACAGTCCAACTTCAAATGGGCATATCTCCCTCAAACGAACTCGAAATTGATCAAACTTGATGGCGTTGGAAAGATAATTCAAAGATCTTTCCTACGGTATCTTGTAGAACACCTAACTCATCTTGAGCTAAGAGTTATGGTCGTTTGAAGTTGACCCAAAACTCATACTTAACTTAATTTTGCCAAACTTTCCAAATTTAATTATTTTTAAAAACTGTTTCTTTCTAATTCTAAGTCTTTCTAGTAGCGGGGTGTTACACCTCAACTCCATTAGATAAGTTTTGCTCTTCCTGAATAAAAAGATGGTTATAATGATGAAATTTGACTATATAAACCTCAACTCCAGAATAGCTAAGTTTGACTCTTCTCAGACAAAAAAAAAAAAAAAAAAAAAGGGTTATAATAATGAGATTTGATTATATATGCCTCAACTTCAGAATAGCTAAGTTCAGCTCTTCCCAAAAAAAAATATTGTTATAGAGAAATTTGATTCTATAACCCTCAATTTCCTATTAGCTAAGTCAGATCTTCTCTTAGACTAAACATAATACTTAATAGCATCCAAAAAGTGCAAATATAGTTTGCAAGAAGAAAAAACAGGGCAGATTTTAAAGATCCTAAGTTCTATTCTGCCTTTTTATATATTCATCCATATTTTTGGTTTATTTTTTATCCTTGTGCTTAGTGTAGTGATTGTTTTTCCCTTACAACACATTAGTTTCCAGAAGGGTAATGATGTCACTGATTGACACTTTTGGGAATACACCCTAATTTTCCAAGATTTCTGCATAACCATTGTTTCAAAATAGGAAATAGTTTTCGCCAGATATTCTTTATATTATAGTTATCCTCCTGGCGTCGAGCTATCTTTCCTCATAACATCCCCTACACTATTGTCATAGACTCATTGTAGTAGATTTAACTATCAAGTTTAGAATGGATTGGTATGGTTTTTCTATGCCTATGACACCAAAATATTGAACCTGAAATAATGAAATTAGGGCTTAGCATGTTTTTTGAATGTATTCCCATATAAGATAAATACTTTGGATCAATGAAATGTCTAATTACTATTTTTTACTTGATAAAAAAAAGAATTGAAGAAAACATGAAACCAAACCATATTATATAAGCAAATTTAGACAAACTCAAGAGGGACTTAAGTTGGGGTTCGGGAATTCAGACACGTAAAGAGTAGAATCATATATGCTCCAATGCGGAGGTGCGAGAAGTTATAAGTGAGAGTAAAGGTACAAAGATGATTAGACACTACATGCTCGCCTTATAGTTCTAGTCACCTTATATGCCCCCCCCCCCTCCCACAACCCCTCTCCATTCTTACCCTATCATTCTTTCGTTATCTTGTTCTTCAATTTTTTTTTATTATTACTATTGATTCCTTTACTTTAGATACCTTTACTATTTTTGTTGTCATTAATTTTTCCTTTGTTATTTTCATTACATCTTTTTACTCTTATATTTCTCAAACCTTTTTTGAACATCACTTTTCTTAAGCTAAAGATCTTTCAAAAACAGTCTTACCCTCCCAAGACCCACTTCCTTCTAAGTAATTTTAAATCTAACAACTTCCTTCTAAGTAATTTTTAATCTACCTTGTTCCCTTCTAACATCTTCACTTATTACGGAAAATTACATGATTGAACTTTAGGGAAAAAAGTTCAAATGCTTTATACAGTAAACTATGATGCTCTAAATAGTTACCAAAAAGCAGTGAATATCCACAACAATATAACCTCTTCTTCGGAAGCGGATAAACTTTAAAAAAATTGAATCTCAAATATATGAAGTTTTAAATTTTAAATTAATAATTTATACATATTTAAGAAATTTATCAATACAAATTCGAAATTTAAATCAAATTTACCAAATTCGATTAAACCCATAACCAACACACTTGGAGGCCAAAAGCATATGCCGCATCCATAATAATTAAATATTGTTATTAAATATACCTAATATAAATAAATGGATTGCTACTTGAATGTTGATTGCTATTTTCCCAAATTATTAATGCGAACCAATTATTTTATTCTATTTTTCTATTTCGCTCATTATTTTCATTATCTTTATTTAATTTTATATTCAAAAATAAATTTTTATATAAAACAAAAACCCCACCGAATAAAATTTTACTAAATATATTATTGTTATTATTTTTACAAAACAGTATTTTCTTTATTCCAATTATAGTCTATCCAAAAAAATATTACATTTTGATGATTAAAACATATCATAGATAATAAGTAATAGCTTATGATACGACTCTATAAAAAGAAAATTGATCCAAGAAAATAAAACACACTAAACTTAGTGATTATTATAAGTTAATTTTCTTTTCCCTTCTAATAAAACGTCCTAAATAACCTCCTATAAAAAACTAGGTAAAAATACCAAGTATATTTTTAGATCATAACTTATTTTTAAAAATCTTATAATTTATTTGAAATTAAAATAAAAGGTGTCATTTAAATAAAAATTGGGACATTAGTAGTATTTGTTACCCTAGAGTCGCAATTCGTTGCCGGATTGGCAGTCACAGTTCGTTCACTCGCCGGAGAGCAGTTGAAAATGGTGGTAAGATTAAGGTTATCGAGGTTTGGATGCAAAAACAAACCTTTTTATAGAGTAATGGCGGCCGATAGCAGATCTCCAAGAGACGGCAAACACTTGGAAGTACTTGGTTACTACAATCCTTTACCAGGTAACAAACACAATTTTCCCCTATTTTTATTGACTGATTATGCGCTTTATCATTAAAAATTGATTTTATTACTCATTTCACCTTACTTTGGATTAACCCCATGTGAAAAATTTCATCTTTTAGCTTTATTTGTACTGTTGTTGAGAGAAACCTCAGTTCTTGAATTCAAATATTTGTTGTTTTTGTTGAGGTACTGATGTATAAGTTTGCACAATTTTCTCTTTGTACAGGACAAGATGGTGGTAAACGGATGGGTCTTAATTTTGATAGGTTGAAGTAAGTAGATTTCCAAA
This sequence comes from Solanum bulbocastanum, assembly GCA_037074985.1. Lineage (NCBI taxonomy): Eukaryota > Viridiplantae > Streptophyta > Magnoliopsida > Solanales > Solanaceae > Solanum > Solanum bulbocastanum. Next base: position 4,816,972 of record CM073603.1, on the reverse strand, counting down.
CTGGTTGTTTTTGTTCTGATTGGTTCCCAATTTCATGTGTTCCTTTTGTAATTTGGAGATTCTTGAATTGCATTTTTCTCTTCACGATAAGTTAGACTTCAGTTCATGTATTGTGCTTTTGTTGTTGTTGTCTGACAAAGAATATTGTAACACTACTCAAAGGCAATAATTCAGTTGCTTCTGCAGGCTGTAGAAGCTCAACATTGGTATAGCTTTTCTATTTAGGCAAAGATTATTTCATCCGGAAAATCATTGAATTTCATGTATGGCTATGAATTGGAACGGTTAAGACTGGTTTATAGCTGTAGGAACAAGAATAACATTGTAGTTGCGTAAATCAGGTTTTGCTAATTTGTCATTTTAAATTTTCTGTCCATCTAGTTGGTAGTCTTTGAAAGTAATATAGTTGACGTAGGAATTGACTGAATATGCTGGCCAAACCAGATTGGTGTCAGATGCATATCAGAAATGCAATACCATTATCAGAGATAAAAAATGAACAAAATCTTCTCATGAGCTGCCTCTAAAGAATGAGCGAGTATGGAACAGGGAGCTGGCTTAATGCAGTACTTTAAAGTGTTTGGGGAAGTTTCTAGGGTGACTATTTTAGATATATGTAAGGAAGCTATTTAAAGTGTTTTGGGTAATTTCTAGGGTGATCATTGCAGATATGTATGAGGGATCAACCAAGCTATTTGAATTGAGTTATCAAGGGAATTGTATGGAACAGGTGCAACTGGAGCTAAGGAGGTTATGGACCAGTGTAAATTATGTTGGTGAGGCAAAGATAACAATGCAATTGAGTTTCATCAAAAATATTTAGTTTTAGAGACCAGAAACATTATGCCACTGTAACCCCCCCTCCCCGGGTGGTGGTGGTGGGTGGTTAGGTTGATTTTTAAGTGGGTTTATGTATTCCTTTGGTTTTTGTTTACTTAGTTGTATATGTCTTGTATCCCTTTAGATTCTTCATCTAAGAAGTTGTAATTATGAGTACATGAGTTATAAATTTCTTATGAGATACTTTTGTTTACATTTTGTTGAGAGTGTGACAAGTTGAATGCTGACTCACTTGATTGAGTTGCATCTTTGAAAAACAAAATTCATCTGGTTGAAATGGTGAACAATATGCTAAGTCTGTGGGAAGTCATTAACAATTTGCTGTTTTAGACTTTATTGAATTTCTAAAAAAGAGGGCTTGTCGTCTTTAAGTTGTAAGAAATAGGGATGTTCTCCTTTGACAATAATGACAATGATAAATGGTTCTCTGCTGCTCTATTACTGTGTACATGGACCATAAACATGATAAAATGGTTCATTTGTCAAGTGTGCTAGATGCAACACAGAATTTAATATGTATTTGTGGATTTGGTTTAGCGAATCAGGAGAGTGCGGCTGTGCTTTTGGAAGGTTAATTATCATGCGACACTTAAGACAGAATAAGAAAGACATTTGTTAGTTAGGATCTCTTTTTTAACCCCTTTATTTTACTCCAGGGACTCATGTTGGCTGGGTTAGTCAGGGAGTTAAATTGCAGTTGATATATGTCGAACCTTTCTTCCAATTTGTAGAAAAACACTAGCACTGTGTTGTTGCATAAACTTTCTTGTTTTTGCTACTGTTTCTCATGAGTCGTTCAAAGGATTAAGTTGATTAATGTTTTAGGACAGGCTTTAAGATAAAGCAATTTCATGTAAAAAGCTCAATATAATTCCAAATAAAGGTGCAGTCTTACAGCTATTTGCAAGGTGGACCTCTTGAAGGGACTGAAACTCCATTCTAGTGTATATCAGTTGACTTGACCTATTCATCAGTCAGGAAAAGGAAGGTGTCCAGTACTGTAGGGATGAATACTCAAAGTTCTTGATCACTGGTGCGTATTGATTCATACAAGACAGGAGCATAACTAATGATATGATAAATCCTGAAGCTGATATTACCTGTTTCCTGCTTATGAGATTGTGGCCACTCAACTTTTAGTCTGGCAAAGGTCCAAAAGGATAATAGTGATCAAATGGTTGTACTGTGATTTTGTTGTAGTTGTTGCAAGAACTAAAGCTTATAGGTTCTTATACTCTTAATCATCAGATAGTTGTCAGGATTATACAATCATGTATTATTCTTTACCTGATATTTGTGGTTCTGCAGGTATTGGTTATCCGTAGGTGCACAGCCTTCAGAACCAGTTCAACGCCTTCTTTTCCGAGCAGGTGTATTACCTCCTCCACCTATGTTGGCTATGGGACAAAAAGGTGGTCCACGGGACAGTCGATTAGTTGATCCTATGACTGGACACATCACGACACCTGAAAGTGCCAATCCAACAGTTGGTTCTGAAGTTGACGAAGACAAAGATTAGAATCTGACTAGTTGATTTTGTACAACTTCAATTCAAAGATCTGTTTTTTAGTATGTGACAGTTGCAGCGCTGATGTTTGTTGCTATTTGAAACTTGCAATCTTAGAATGTGTCATCTTCAAATATGCCCTGATCCTGTCTCAATTTTGTCTCGTCTTGCCAGAAGGGATATATCTTAACTATCTATGTTTAAATAAAATAGTACCCATTGGATGTGAATATTGATAGTTGTGCTTTACACATTCCCTTACGTTTCCGCTTTGACTCTACAGAAGTTCAGTAATGAAGAGCATTTATATTAATAAACTTCATCTAGTTTGGTACCTAGAGGTAGTCTATGGATGTATTCGAAGAAATCTGTACTTACTATTATAGAAATGTGAGAAAAGATGCTGCTCAACATGTATGCTTATTGTCAATGCCCAATTTCTGCAGGCGATTTCAGCAACTTCGTCTTGAGTAGTGCTCATATACGTGAATTTTATTCCTATAATCAGCTGAGACTGAGGCTGACTAGTAACATGCACAAATACCAACATTTTGTCAGAAAAATGTGTCATCTGATTTCCATATAACATCCTTGACAATAAGTTTTGTTTCTAGGTGCGTGCAAATAATATAGAACAGTTCTGCAATGTTATCTGCTTGCACAGGCTGTTCCCATCTAGTTAGTAGAATCAGTGTTTTCTCTGACTGCTCATGTGGTTTGGAATTTATAATAGGCTGATTGGAAAAGAAGAAAAGAGCAGGCTTTTCCTTCAGAAATTAATGGTTATGAGTAGTTAAACTCGTCTTGTACTTCTGTTATTGCAATTTGTGACAATCATATATGTTTAACTTGAGTTGTGTTTTATAAGCTTATAGGTATAAGGTAAGTGATGGCCAAAGGCCAATTCTTTTACTTTATTTGAGGTTCATGTCTGTGATATTACCAATATAAAGATGTATTCTTTTCTTTGTATCTAGAAATTTGGTTTATCTGAGTTTTATTGTTCACCACTAAATCAAAATTGCTTTACCATTTAAAGAGTTTGCAATGGTGGTGTCATTGAGTTGATTTTCCGTTTTCTTTTATTTCCTTTCACGAAGCTTAGTGATCTGGTACACTAAGCTCCTGCTATGCGTGGGTCTGGAAAAGGGGCTGGATGTCTGCGTTTCTTTTTCTTCTAGTTGCTGGTGAGAATGTTTTCTTAAAAGACAATTGAGTAAACATTAACAAAAACTACTACTCGGGCAATTTGTTTCTTTTGCCTAATATCACAAGCTGGTCCAGTTTTGTGTTTTTGTACTTTAGCAGCTGAAGTACTGTCTAGTGTCTCACTTTTTTAAAAAAAAAAAAAGTTAAGAGTTTTGAATGTCGAATATGAACAGTAAATTCTATTATTGCAAGCTCGACGAGTAGCAAACTTCTTAAAACCTATCTTGTCACATTCGAACATATATCTATATTATCTTAAAAACATGAACTCTTAACTTGAATATTAAATTACTATAATATTCCTAATTTAGGTTGTGATTTTTTCGATGACTTGTGACTTTTTCGATAAGTTGTGACTTTTTGTAAAAGGTTGTGATTTTTCGATTAGTTGTGACTTTTCCAAAGAGTTGTAACTTTTTCAATAAGTTGTGATTTTTCCAAAGAGTTGTGACTCTTTCAAAGAGTTGTGACTTTTCCAAAGTGTTGTGACTTCTCGGAAAGGTCATGATTTTTCAAATAAGACACAAAACACATTTGTTCATACTACCCTTTGTTGATTATAAATAGAGGAACTTCCTCTCATTTTTCAACCACATTTTTTTCTAATCTTCTACCATTCTTCTTCTTCTGGTACTTCAAAATTTTTGGTGTGATTTATTGTCGTTGAATGAGTTCTAAGTTTAGCAGAATATGAAGTACCACTATTCTGATGAAGTAAGTCGTTCTATCCTAAGAAGGTATATTTCATGACCTCGAGTACTTGAGGAAAACAATATAATTTTTATGATATAATAATTTTTTTTGCTTAATATATACATTAGTATGTAATGTTCCAATATATAAAGTTAACTTGATGTAGTCTAAATTCATTTGTTTTTGTTAACAATTTCTCCTGCGATGTAGATATATGCTTCTGAATATCTTTTTCCAAAATTTAGAGAATTGTCACGATTTGTTTTTGATGCTCAAGACAAAAGAGTGACTTTATTTATCAATGCTACTTATGTGATTTAGACTCTCAGGAAGTTTGCTTCAAAATAGTTATTTTTATATAAATATTGCCCATTTATTTTACTTATTTACTATTTCTTAATATTTTAATATTTTAGACGAAGAAAAGTTCATATGACTTGTAATAACGCCAGTTGAAGTTTATATTAGTTTAATTTTTATTATTTATTTAATAGCTAATTTTATGAGATAAATATTTTTATTAATGCAAATATATATTTATTAGTTCACCTGCTTGCATGCAATTGTAAAACACATTTTACATCACTAATCAACTTTGTTTCTTCCCTGTGAAGAATTATTTATACAACCTCTTATTGGTGCACCTGCTCATGTACAGTTCCCTGGCAATTTTAACACATACTTTACATATATATTTTACTTCTAACCTTAGTTTAGCTGCACTTTACATCTTAATGATACCCTCTTTTATGCATCAAATCCCTATCTAATCATGCAGATTTCAACCATTTGCCGCCCTCATCAAAGGTACTAATACACAATAACACCTAGAATTAACATTGTCGCTCTCATCTCCCAATGGTAGTCATCAAGCTCCAGCCCACATGACGACTGAAATTGAACTAGTAAAATGGAATGTACCAACAAACAAAATACAAAAATTGTCTATTAATTCGATGATGGGAGTCTTAGTGATTTGAAGGGGTTCAATAATGCCTTACAAGAATTCAAGGCATGAAGGGACTTTCAGAACAATAATATTAGTTAACGAAGAGGTAATAAAATTGACATTTTTACTTACCTTGTTATTTTATCGTTCATGTTTATTGTACTTATACCCCACCTCTTTGCACAATACTAGGTACAAAAATTCAAGCAACACTATTTAATAAACATATCGAAACATGGAAGGACTCCTTGAAAGCAAATAAGAGTTACTACATTGCTAAAGGACGCTTAGATCGTGTCAACTACAATTACTATTCCGTACATAAAGAAGTTGAATTGGCATTTACATATAACACAATCATAAAGGCGTCTGACATTGAGGTTTCAACACACAGATTCTCTGCTAGCTTTGTATCATTGGACCATGTCGATAAGTTACCTAATGGTGCTAATCTAGGTAACTATCCACCCTAATAGTTTGTTATTTAATTTCATGTTCCATTACATAATTCCTATCACTAATTTACATTACCTATTCCAAGATTTGATTTGCGTTTTAGTTTCAATGAAACCCCTCATTGAAAAAGAATATAACAAGAGACGGGAGATAGTTGTTACAAATGAGCAGTATGTTTTGAAGATGCCTAAACTACCATGAATATAGAGATATGGTGAAGTATTGACATTTCGCTTCTAACTGATAACCCAGCATGGAGCATACAACTGTTACTCTATGAGTAAATTTTGCAGAAAATGACGGTGCTTTTCTAGAAAAGATGAAAGATGATAAATCAATACTTGGCTTATGTGACATTAGAATCTCAATCTATAAAAGCATTGGACAAACTACATTATGTTTTTATAATAAACTGAGTATAGTTATTGTTTCAAATTTGAAACAAGCTCTTGTCACACTAGGCACTTTTGAAATATCTACTATTTCCATGGGTAGCGTCTTGATCAATCCACAGTTTCAAAAATCCACGGACCTGGTACATTACATTAATCACACATATGTTCTGCAATGTTATTTAAACCCGATTGTCACAACTAATGTACATACTATACTTTTGCATTGTAGACAGGCTACTCTTAAAGTTTCTATAACAAGACACAATTGTTCTATTATCATTGTTGGGTTCTTACATACTAAAATTCCTAAGTTCCCAAAACCTTTGCACCGAGCACATCTCACTCAAAATGGGTGATACAGTTAACTAATCTCATCGAAAATACAAGAGTGAAATGGTAAAGGCTGAAAATAAAGATTTTATGGTAACACCAAGAAAATGAGAAGAGCCATAGAAGTTCCGTTGGTATATATTATGGATGGATTGCTAGCTAATTCACAAGTACATACTATCATATACTTCTACTCTCCAAAAATAATAACCATTTTAATATCCAAAATATAATTACACATATGGTTTATTGGCAATGTGCATGATTGTTTGCACAAGTTCAAACCAACAATTGCAGACATACTCAATAAAGATGAGCCGTGGTATTCGTCTTGCAAAAAGTGCAGCAAAAAAGTGAAAGTTATAGAACATTATTGTATCTTGTAACAATTGCAACAATGAGAATATAGAATATGAAATGAGGTTAGACTTAGTAAAAACTTGATTCTACATTTACTAATTATAAAACAAATTAACTTTAACTTTTAAATGACTCCCCTTTTTAAACAGATACTACTTACAACTTCAAGTTTGTGGTGGAGAACAACATGCCCGAGTTATACTATTTGAAGCAGCTAAATATTAACTAGGCTGTAGCGTGCAAGACTACATAGAATCAACCTCAACAAAGATATGAACTGTATTTATACCTAAACACCTTAACGCCCAATGGACTCTGCCGTATAGGTACGTTGTCTAATTCATCCTAACTTTTACAGTTATCTTATTGTGATACTTCATAGCACAAAAGAGAATAAAAGAATTACCCGATTACATATACATAACAATTGATGATTATGTTAATTTTATACATTAGGTTAGTTTTGAAAGAAAATGCGCCCATTATGTATGCCGCTGAGAAAACTGGACCCCTCAAATGGCTTATGCAATGGGACATGATTGATTTGTAGAGGCTCTGAGAAGAATGTCATACATGCAGAAAAAACAACAGGTCAATATGCCACAAACCAGGTGTTTACTCCAACAATACAACTATCACCACCCCTCCCCTTGCGAAAATGAAGGATACCCTTTCAAATTTATTCGGAAAATTTCCAATACATCTATGTTTTTGCAATGACATAGTGCAATATTAAATACATATTGATGTGTTGAAAGCTTAAAATATACATAAAAAGATAAATTATCTCGTGTATAGGAATCTCAGGACTTAAAATACACGTGCAACACATGTGCAGTAAATCTAGTATATATATATATATATATATATGGAACTTTCAAATGTACATGCTTGAAGTTTTGCCTTAACAAGTCAAACTTCAAACATGATTGTCAAAAGGTTGACCTTGACAAGTCAAACTTCAAAGAAAAAAAAAAAAAAAGCACATCAATATGCCAAATTTAGTTACAATCTTTTACAACGTCAGTCTTGCATGCCTTGTCAAATGGAATGACTAAACTTACAAAAATTTATAAAATTAAGCTATGACATAAATTGTGGTCTCACAAACGAATATTTTTACACTTCCTCCTTTACCTAACCGTAAAGCCCTTCCTATTAAAGCAATTGTCAAGTGTTTTGACTAATTTATAAATAATCAATAATGTAAAACCGTACCAATATTGGATGATAACCAACAAATTGTACGAGAAGTTGATGGAATACTGACACTTGGTACTTCTATACTTGCTGCTTTAGAGTTCTGTGAGGCTTTGGTGCTGAAATCATAGAAACAAGAATTACTCAAACTTCTCCAAGAGACGAAACAAGTCAGATGTTGGAGAAGAAAGTATCTTTATATTATAGCAATTCAAATGTAAATAAGCTTGAAACGTGAGTGCGCGTTCAAGAAACCTAAGTGCTTCAACTGTGAAAATGCATTTCAATTGGAAGCATGCAACAAGAGATTGGTGCAAATATGTTCAACACATCAAATTCATATCACCTATTTTACCTCTCTACCTAAATACCAGAACTCAGCCCCTTTCCTATAACCCTACTGATACACTGTTTACTGCTAATCACCAAGCAAAAGTTAGTTTGAAACGTGAGTACCTTACTAAAAAGAAAATTTATTTCAAGTTATGCTGGCAGTAGTAAGCTCATACAAATAATAAGTGCCACAACAGCAACAACATTAGAAAGAAACATGCAACACGTAAGAGATGGATGAGCAATCATGTTCTGAACTTGATGATAACAGCCTCAAAGTCTTAGCATGTTTTCTGAATGCATATTCCCCATATAAGACAAATTTTCTGAGTGAATTAGGAGTCTCATTACTCATCTGTACTTGATTTAAAAAATGAAAAAAAAAAAAAAAATGAAATCAAAGTATGTTCTGTCATCATATTTAGACATACTGATGTGTGAAATGCCTAACGAACATCTTCTCTACTCTATAAACCCCCTCCCAGTTTATTTTTTAATAAAAGATTTTACCCTGTCAAAGCTTGAATGAGACCTTTACTTTATAAGCTGAAAGAGATTATTGCAGTTCGCCAGTTACGCTCCTCTTTCAGAAAATGGTGCAAAACCTCATATTTATTTATTGTTAGTAGACCACTAACCGTCACGTCGGGGCACTGTTTCTCCAGACAATACTATGTAATATGTGATAGTTATGCTGAATGAATGAGATATGAAGCAATATTGAATAAAAAACTACGACACACGAATTAGGCCCTGACTTCATTCCAGGGTAATTTCTATCAGGATTGTGATTCATTTGCGGAAACATCAAATTCAGTGACATGATGACTGATGAATAAATTCCAGGTTGAAACTACTAGAGTCTGTCAGTCATCTTCCACTATCTGTATAGTATCTAGTGTCAAACAGCATTTACTTGCATTATGATGCTATGGAGATAGAGATATACCATTTGGATTTCCTTGCTCATAGAAGCTCCGAAGAAGAGAAACTGCTTCAGAAGCCATTATTCCCCCAGTGCATTTGAAACCCTTTTTTGATGAGGCTAATTCACTGTTACTACCCATAAATTACCCATTTGTCACTCTATGCTTTTTCTTGAAAAGCTAAATTATGGAGAATAACATTCAGTATATTAAATCAGTTTGGGATCAAACCTAGTAGGGAGATTAGAACTGCTGGTATGCAGTGATAGTACAGATCCACAGCCTCCAAATTTATCATTTGCACATCCATAATATGCCTCCTTTATTCCTTGCAGAGGAAACATGTTATGTTAGAGAAATATGCTAGTGATATATAAAGCAAGACAAGCAGATAATGAAATGCTTCAACATACCAAGATATGACAAGGCTGCTGCGCACATTATACATGGCTCACAGGTGACATACAGAATGCACTTTGAGAATCTTTCAGAAACTTCAAGAGGTGAAAGTCCATTTTTCTGCCACTGTTGAACTAGAAAATCAATTGCTTCCATCTCTGCATGTCTTGTAGCCTGGATTTATAGGAATTCTTAGTCAGGTTTACATGATTAAGAAATAAGTGCAGCTCAATATCGAGCGTTAATAATTAGTGGAAGTCAATAGATTAAGCCAAACCAAGCAAATAATCATGCAACTATCATCTGCAAGTAATGGGTCTATTCCGATGCGGGAAAAGATCATTTCAAAAGGCATCTCAGCGCAACAGGACTGAGAGTGAGAACCACAAGGCAATCTATGTATAATGAATGAAGTAAAATCCAAAATCATATATATCAACTACAACATGATAAAGGGGGAAATAGTAAGAAGATTGTCATCTAGAAAAATATCTTTCAAGCATAAATAAATATAGGAGCACATACATTTCAAGAAAACCTCTTTTTTCATGTGATAATAGTAAATCTCCACTCTGAACCCCCCGGCACCACCCCGAACCCTCATCCTGCATGTTAACAGCAGTCTTTTCCACTTTTTCCTTGGTGACACAAACCAATTTCCATTTCTTGGAGAAGTATTTTGTGCAGAAGTTCATTCTTTCCTCTACCCTTCTTGTGCCAATTACATGATTGACAAATAATGACAACTACGCTTCTCTCACAAATTCAAGTTGGGGCCAGCTACACAAACCCGCACACACCATGTCACTTCACTTAAGCTAATCTGAGACCAATATTATACAAAATAAAAATACTGAAAAATTAATAGCTTTTCCTATATTTTCTTCTAGTGTATAAATCTCTCATATGACTAAGAGACTCCTAAAAGCATAGGGCCTAAAGTAATTGGTATCAACAGAATAGATCTTTTTCGTCCATTATACCCTAGTATTTGCTAATTTTACATGTATATGGATTCCAAGGAATTGTACGTCTTTCAAGACAACTTCCTTTCAAGTGATTGTAAGTCTACCCCATCCCTTTTAACACCTTCACTCATTATGGTTTCACACCTACACTAACGGACAATTACATGACTGAGCTGAAGGAAAAAAGTTCAAGTGGTTCAGAGAGTAAACAATGATGCTTTCAATAGTTACCACACAACAGGAAATAGGAGATATCACCACTGCAATACAACCTCTCCCGTACTGCACATCTTTTTCTCTGGTATGTTCATTACAACATGCATGTGGACATTGGGCATAAATGTTTATCAAATACATATGAATATGGGTGGGAAAGACAGATTATCTCAGCATACATATTGAGAACAGTTTAGCACCTAACAATCTGACATAATGGAAGATACCTAATACAGATCTTATTAAGGAAATTAAGAGTTGAACACATACATTTCTTGTTTCAGTTGTTCGATTTCTTCCTGAGGCAATGACTTCCCCATCCTCAACAAAGACGCAGCTGAAACATGGAAAAACATAATCAAATATGCTAACTGAACAAAAACAATTGAAGAAACTTCAACAGACAATTTTTTTAATTCCAGCCAATCCTGTGTTTTGGTACATCATTGCATAGGATTAGTTATCCAAAAAATCTTCACTATCTTAAACCAACACCACTACATCAGGGAGGAGGGAGGGAGGGAGGGGGGAGGGGTTATATCCTTTGCCCATCAAGTTCAAATAGAGACCAACAGGTCCTTCTCATTTCTTCTTTATTTAACTCAGCTAACTTTTCTCCTTTTTCTCTTCTTCTTCTTCTTCCTCCTTGGAACTCTAGGCAAGCCACCCCCCCACCAACCCTTCCCTATGCTCACACCAGCAACTCTCACCCTGACAATGCATCTTCTTCCAGACACCTTGGAATTGCTACATCTATTTTGTTTATTCCTACCACCACAGCTTTCCATAAGCTGCCTACCTCCTTTTCTAATCAGTAAAGAATATGTTTTTGTAAATGGAACAAAGCCAAATGTCAAGAAGGTGATCGGACTGTACAAAAGTGAGCTATTACCTACATTTAACAAACAAAAGAAGGAGAATATCTTGTTCAGTAGGTCCTATAGGCTATGTCTGTAGAATGCTAATGAAATCTATTATTCTGTCAATATCATGTACATCCTGAAATTTGCACCATAAAACCAACATATAAAAGCACTTGTATTTCAGCTCCTGGGCATTAGTTGCTTTACCCTCAACACCCAGAAGTTCTCTCTTTCCGAACTACCTAACACACAGGCAAGGACTGTTTTCCAGATTCCCTTCAGTACCTTGTTTCTTCCTCTGAGGCTCCAATATAGCAGTAGATCTTTCACAGAGACTGGCATGGTCCAATTCAGTTTAAACATGCCGAGAAAGAAATCCCAGAGTTATTTAGATACCCAGCAGAGTAGAAAGAAGTGGCTTCCATTCTCTTCATGTTTGTTACATAAATAGCACATGTTGCACATAGCTATACCCCCCTGATCCACCCCCATCCCTGCGGCAATTCTTTCCATGACCTCAACCCTGGGACTAGGGATCTCCCTCCTCCCATACCATTCACAATTTTCTTTTCGTCCTGCCACTTCATTTTCTTTTCTGGCACATTTTTCCTTTCCACAGTTTTTACCATTTTAAAATTTTAGAATTTGGATCACTTTTCTATAATATAGTTGTATTCTTTTTCAATTTTATCTTTTATGATATTATTATTATTATTATTCTAAAAATTTCCACGTTATCTTTTCAATACTTGGTCATCTTTTTCTGTTCTCACCAATTGTCTAGCTTATACAAAGGGAGAATGGAGTTCTAGTGAATTACGTAGATCAATTTTTTCACTCCCACATTACTCTAGCCAACAAAACTAATACAACTTACAAAGGAAAGGAAAACATAATAAAGTAGGTGCTCTACAGCTGTTCTTTTCATTTGATGTCCCTGCACTAAAAAGAGAATAGCCTTTCCAAGGAAAACACAGTTCTAGTCAACAAAGGTACTGGATTAAGCTCTAATGGACAATTAAAATTAAATGAATACATTGTTTCCACCATAGTAAAAATGTTCTATTTTTAATTCTTTTTGGGATTTGAAGCACAAAGAGGATAGAAGAAAACAGTAGAGGAAGTAACTAAATACAAATAAAATAATTAACATTATTTTGGGCTAAAGAAATTGTCAACCTTTAAAATGCTCATGTTATTCTATACATTGTAAAGAAGTTAGCTCTAAGCGAATAAATTTAAGTTATTTATGAAAATAAGCCAATAAGAGGCAAATAGATAATTGAAAAGCTAATCCGAGGGCACATGTGACTGTAACAAGACTTAATATTCTGCTCAACTCTACATCAAGGATTAGGGGAGGTTTTGTTGGAAGGAGGGTTTGACTTGACTTAGGAAAATGTTCCTCTACTAAACAAGTGGAAATATCTGATATGCATCCATAATGATCAACAAAGTAGACAACAAGGAGGCAGAGATGCCTATTGTTGGCATGGCCTCTAACAAAGATGAAATACGACCAAGCCACTGACATGTAGAAAAAACGTTCTTTAGATGATACAGTTCCCTAAGAGAAACTAATTATTCTAAGAATTTTATTTTCCAAAGTACCAAATAACTTCAGCAAGAATCTTACCCAACTGGAACTTCAAGATTGGCTAATGCATCATTTGCCTGAGAAAATAAAAAAGTATTAGGAATGTGGGAAGAATAACAATAAAAGAGCAAAAGGGTAAAGGAAACCTCTGAATAGGTTCTATATTGTGGTGGCAAAAGAAGAAAGAAAAAGCACACTGTCCCAGTATGTAATTGCACATATATGCAGTATAAAATAAGAGATTTGAACACCTAAGTCCTACCAGATCATTTTACCACTACTTTTTTTTGTCATAACACCAAGCAATAACCTTTTTTATTCAATTTATACCCATCTTTTTGGGAGGAGACTTGCGTAAAGATTTTGTGCTAGTGAAATAAACTGGAATAAAGTAGTTGAAAACATCTACAACTATGAAAGAACTTCATAAACTCACTTGATAATTATATAAATCTGACCTCTTAATTTGTGTATTACTGAATATGCAACCTAACTTCCTTTTTCCAACCAATACCACAAATAAGACATAAATAATGTAACATCATGCAAAATTGAGGTATATAAAGAATGTGATTCCTTTAATTTTGTATATCAATCCATATGGAAAAAAGCAAAGTACGTGTAAAATATAAAACAAATTGCTTGCTCTGAACAAAAAGTATATTTATCACAAGAAAAAAATATCATGATCAAGAAGCAGAGATTCATTAATTTGTAGCAGCAAGAGTTGGAAACTTCCATTCAAGAGACGTCAGAAGCCATCCCCATAACAATGTAATACAGATTGACTGGTGTAGATTCTAACATTGAAATATCCATGACTTGTTATAGGGAGAAAACTACACTCGAATATCTTTTTATTGTAAAATCACACTCTAATCTTATATAGGAAAATCTCTCTGCTGAAAAGCTAGGGAGACAATATAAGCCTAAAAATAATATCTCTAAACTCCATGGGACTAAAATTGGAAGCTTAATAACTAAAGAAGAACTAGATAGAGAAATCCTAAAAGATCAGGAAATGCAATAGATGACTCTGAAATCAACCTCTAAAGAAAGATAATGAAGGTAAAACAGGACGCCTTGATTAAAAATAACAAATAAATGACGGAAAAAAGATTCAATTTCACATTTGCACTCACATTACAGTACCAGGTTGCTTGAATTACATTGGGGTTATTGTGTAAAAAAATTAAATTCGGTCTATAGCAATGTGACCAATAAAGTTTTTCTTTTTGGTCCTCTGTAGAAAATTGGTATTTCATCATTCTTGTTAGGTTGGAACAAACTTGATTATCAGTTTCCTTTTTTCGATCAACTTGTAGTTGTTCATGTGATTGGAGCACCAAAATTAATATACGCACACATGAACTAAATCAGCAATATAAGAGGTTATGCCTGTTTTTTGATTAAGTACAAGAGGTTATACCTGTTCTAAAGCAAGCTTCATAAATTCAAATGTCTCTTTCGCATAGCTCGCCATCTGAAGCCAAATAAGCAAAAAGGATGCAACAAGGTAAAGTAATCACTAAAACAGACAATATATCCTTATAGAGATTTTCTGAAACAGATGGTGTACTACTATGAAAAGTTACAAGTACAATCACCACAACAATAAACTAGATCACAATGTCAAAATAGTAATGAACTTCAGTCATTCTGCAGAGTACATTATTCAATGATGATGGGTTTGCAGCAAGCAAACTATAAAAAAAGAAAAGGAATCAACTAGAGAAAAGAGGTGTGCTTGAGAAAGAATGGCAACGGAGACAAAAGCACTATGCAAAGAAGGAAACAGCGTGCCTACTACTGAAAATGGAACCTGTTGCAAGTATGAAAGCCGGCTGTTTGGTATACTACAACTAGCATCACTCAAGTATACATTTGTTGCACTTGCAAGCATTTATGTGGTGCATTTAGGGCATGTTTGTTTTGGTGCTAGTTATGCAGATAATGCACAAATTGTTTATAATGAAGGAATTCTTGTTGATGCACATATTCTTGTTCAATATTATATCCTTTGTAAAATAATATATAAGTTCTTACATAACTTAATGTGATCATTATTTAATAATGCCAATTATACACTGCATAAAATTGTGCAACAACTATTTTTTCACATGCGATGACCAATCAATTGCATAAGTTATGCATGGATTATTTTTCTAATACAATCTGAACAAACATGCAAATATTATTTTAGGGGGAACACATAAGGACCCCCTCAAACGAGTCTCTAAATTTCATTAGACACTAAGAAATAATATGATAGCCAAAAGCAAAGAAAACAATAGGTAATAATAAGTATAAGAAAGCAGGAGGAGGAAAAAAAGGAATTTTGGAGGTAAGAAGGGGCTCCAATACCTGGTGAGTTGTCTTTGGGAAAAAGGATTTTTTTTTTCCCTAATTTGGACTAATTGGTCAAGGTTGGATGGTTGTGCGATAAGTACACTGATTTGTGGTTGTTTCTTGTTTAAGAGTGCACTCCCATTTGGTGCGGACACAACATGTGTCAAGTGGACAGAAAAGATGGCAATAATTCCATTTCAGACTAGTCTAGAGGATATTAAGAACCCGATATAACTGGAGAAAATTTAAGAACATGTCTATATGAAATATCCCGGACTAAAACTAGAAAATTTTCACTGTCACACCCCTTTTTACTCCAATTTGCGAAGAAGGTTTAAAAGAATTTTTCCAATTAAGACTATTTGTTTAACAAATTCGTCACTTGAAATTGAGTTTAGGTATTCCAAGTCACCTTTTATTTGAATCCTTAATCAAAAGGAAGGTTTGACTTTTTCGTTATTGGTCTGCAAAAACAAAAGACCGCGTAAGGTATTTTGTTGACCAAGGAGAAGGTATTAGACAACCCCCGATTCATGTAGTTCTAGCACAATTGTTTTATTGACTTATAGTTGGCTTGATTTAGTTTTTGGATAAAATGCTTATTTGGTTATGTTGCCTATATGTTGCTTTAATTTGTTGAAATTTTCTTAGTCTTGACCCAGATGCTTAACAACATTCTTGAGATTTTTGGACGTGAGCAATGTGTGCATGTTGAGCTCCATCACTATCTAGTCTAGGATGTATCCCATTTATCGTCATAGTTTGGTGCCTTTGGAACTCTCTATATGAGTGAATTTAGTGTGAATATGCTCCTTTGAAAGATCCCTTATTTGTTGCCTTCCCCCTAATCCCTTTGTACCTTATAGCTTTGGAGAGAGTGCTCTCTCCTTGGTGTTCAAGTGTAGTATCTATTGCGGATGTCCAGAGACAAAGCTAGGATTTGAGGTTTGGGGGTTCTGAATTTTGAAATAACTATAGTGAATCAATTTTATTTGCTACAGTGAATCACGGTGAAATAGCTATAGTTAATCAAAACATAAGGAATAACAAGTTTCTGGCAGAAACATACAGTAAATCAATTTTATTTACTGAACCACAACTGAAGCAAATAAAATAGCTAGCAATGAGACAACTACCATCAGTAGCAACAAGAAATCAACATAACAAATCTTAACCAATGCCATTAAAAGATCTCCAAATCCTTTCAAATATGAGAAAGCACTATCCACTTCTCTCACAACAAATCACACTTATCTGTCTAAATTTTTTTATATCGAAGTTATTTTATCTCAAGTAACTTAAATACTAGACAACCTGGTACTTGTCAATCTCTGAACTTAGAGCTTAAAGTTATATTCTCAAATACCTCATGCTATAAAGTCAGCAGCTGAAGACTGGAGTTTGAAGATTCGTATCCGACAAATAGAAGAGAGTAGGCAGCGGGAGGTATTTGACAGAGCCATAGTGATGATCAGCAAAAAACAAAAAATTAACTGTTTTGAAAATCTGATTTGGGGGATAGCCTCTTTTGTTTATGTCTTTTAGAGAACTGCTAATTATTTTCTTTATTTGTTAATTTTATGTTTTGTTTTTAAAAGATAAAAAAAAATGCCAACTATGTGGTTTGAATTTCTAATTATGCAGTAGCTGCCCTAATTAAGGAATAGGAGTTTTTGTATCTTTGAATCACATTAAAAAAGTAATCTGCTTCTAGAAATACACCCAAAACTTATGTAACTAAGGAAAAAAACTAGGAATTTTTTTTTTTGGCAGAAGCTTTGTGTTATGAATCTTGGGTGAAATAGTTAATAAAAGTAGTAGTAAAACTGAAATAACCGAAGTAGGACGAAGGGTTAGGAATCTATCCTTGATTAATGAAGCTCAACTGCTAAGATGTGAGCAGTGGCTATAAATAACAGAATTGGCAGAAGAGATGCAGAAATCCAGTAACTAAACCTTTTCCTGTATTTTCTTCTTCTTTCTTGATTCTCCTCTAACTCTTCTTCGCTATCAATGGAGATCCAATTTTCCATTTTTATAATTTTCAATTCAGTCTAGTTGTAATCGCAATTTCCTTTTTCAGAAATCAGAAAATTGTCCCAGAACTCTGTTTAATTGCTATTTCTTTTCCTGTTATTTATGTGATGTTACTGTTTGAAGGTTCAAGTTGGTAACACTAAGTCAACTTGTACTCTCCACATCAAACATAACATAGAAGGTAAACAACCATTCTGAATATGACAAAATGTCTCAATGTGGCAATTAATCAAACATATGGTGGGCACTATTCATTGAGTGCAGCCAATACTGTTTCCCCATCCCAAATAAGTGGAATTATTGCTCATAAACCATCTACCAAGAAAATTCATGGAACGAATTCAGATTAACCAGTGAACAAAAAACTCAAAATTTCTGAATATAACAAAAATGGCACAGTGTGGCAACTTATCAAACACATGGTGGGCACTATTCATGGAGTGCAGCCAATAATGGTTCAACCGAGAAGAGAGAGAAGACTTACCTGGTTGTTGTTTAGGACGGCGAAGTTCGCCGGAGTTGGTACAAGCTGCTCTACGTTTAGTTGGCCGGAGTTGGTACAAACTGCTGTACGTTTTTAGTATGTGAAAAATCTTCCAATGTTATATTTTGAAACAGTGATTTTATTTAATACATTAAATACTTTTGGTTTTATAAAGTGAATGAATCTTGACAAACACCATCACATTCATTCTTCTTCTTCTTTTGTATACATATTTTGATATTCTAAAAGTCATGAATTTATTCATTAACTCTATTTTAATGTCGTTTGTATTCGCAAAAATTCTTAGGGGATTCTTTCATTCGGAAAACAACAATAACAAGATCATAAGCACAAAATAACAATTTTCGACATTAGTCAGGAGGTGAAATTAGAGATTTGAAGAATTGAACTAGTCATTTTTGACAAGTTTTTTGAAGCATGGGTCACTAATTTGGTCTGTTTCTCATCTACAATATAGGTGGTAAAATGAGGAAAAGTACATTTTAGATGTTGGTTTGGTATAGTGTTTGAGTTTAGTTTTATGGAGAACAAGTGTTGTTGATTTGGAGGATTGGAGAAGTCAAAAGCCATCAACATTACTACTGATTTCGACTTCTCCTTTTGAACTAATTCTCCATGTCAGCAGCACTTCTTGTGCAGAAGACTAAACTCGAACACTATTCTAAATTAGCATCCAAATTGTTCACTTCAACATCCAATGGAGTGTTGGCTTGTTGTTGCACTACTTTTGTTGTTCTTGTTTGCAGTTAATCTTGGTCCAATCAATGGTTTTGCTACTTCGCCTCATCCAGCCATATTAAAAATGACACTTGTAGAAAAAATACAGTACAATAAGATTTATGAATCTTCGTTCACATTAAAAATAGGTGATAATGTTGGAAGTTTACATGCATATTTGGTGTTGCTAGTTTCCTAACTTTTCCATACTCAGTACAAATCATTACCCCATTATGTCAGTTATATGTAGGTTCATAAATTTGTTATCTTAGACTACTTATATTGGATGAAAGATATCTCAAATCACATCTACACCATTGATATATCATTATCAACAACTAGTTAATGTCCACAAACTTTATAGTAAGTGTAGCTACTACTAAAGTTGAGCACTTCTCTCATTTTTCATTCCTTAAGTCTTTCTTTTGTATAAAAGTCAATTACACCGTCTTCTTTGGTTCCAACTCCCCATGAACTTGTGGAAAATCAGAGGCAATGAATCATTTCTCTTTGTGATTTTTTCTTCTTCTAAAAGTGGGGTCACTTGTTTTTATGCCAAATTCAAGTTGTTAGTATAACTAGAGAAAAAACTGTATAATTTTTTCCTAAATAGTCCTTTTTGGACTATCAAAAGTGTGGGTTCAAAGCCAGGATCGACATGTCTGGTAAAAAGGAAATAAATTTAAGGGTAATTTAGGCACATATATATATATATATATATATATATATATAGAGAGAGAGAGAGAGAGAGAGAGAGATGCATACATATACATATATGTATATATTGGTGTATAGATAAATCACCTTGAAAGTTGTCTAGGAAAATATGTAGGCAAGAAACAGTCAATGGTAAAGATATTAATGGAAATTCAAATATGGTTGAATAAGCTAAAGATTTCAAAAGTAACAGAATAATAATTTAGTTGCTTCAAGCAAAGAACAATAGGAAAAAAGAAATATCCAAGATTAGCTAATTTTCTTGTTATTTTGTGTTGGCTGATAGAGGATATTCTCCATATCAAGATTTGATCTCTTAAGATCTTAAAGATAATTACTGTAATCTAGAATATCTTTTTCTTTAGTAAAATATATGTTTTTATAGAATCCCAGATTTCATCGAATCTAGGTGATTCTGTTCCACAATCTCTCATGTATATAAAGTCTTGTATATGACATAGAAAGAAATGAATAAAATTATTCAACTATCTTATTCCACACGGTATCAGAGCTTTAGGCTTATTCTTGACCAATTTTATTCATCCTATCTTGAAAAATCTCATTTTGCAATCTTTATTTGCCCAAACCATGTCTGAAAATGGTACTGCCGCAAACATTCCAGTCTCTGAAAATGTTTCTGCAACCGTAGAGAATAACTCTACAGTTTCAACTGGAGATTTGCAACATTTAGCTTCAACAGGTAGTTGTTCATTGGCCTTCACAGGTATTTCTTGCTCTTTTGTTACTAATGTCTCAGACAAACTTTCTCCAATATGGGTGGTTGATTCCGGGGCAACTGATCACATGACTAGTTCCTCTCATCTCTTCATATCATATTCTCCTTCTCCTAGCTATAAAAAAATAACTATAGTTGATGGTTCAGTTATTACTGTGGCTGGACAAGGAGACATACCACTGGGGAAATCCTTGATACTTAAAGATGTCCTTCATGTCCCAAAGTTATATGTAATCAAAATGATGTTTCCATCTTTGTTCAAAGATTTAATTGTTGAGTCTTTTCATTGTGATGATTGTGAAATTGCAAAACAGAAACGGGTTTCCTATCCAATTAGTCATAAAAGAAGTCAAACTCCTTTTTCTCTTATTCATAGTGATATTTGGGGACCCTCTCCCATTCTTAATATTTCTGGTGCTAGATGGTTTGTGTCATTCATTGATGATTGTACAAGAGTAACGTGGATCTATTTGCTAAAGCAAAAATCAGATGTTAGTCGAATTCTTCCCACCTATTTTAATTTGATCAAAACCCAATATGATGTACCTATTAAAAGATTCCGATATGATAATGCCAAAGACTACTTCAATCAAACACTCTCTGTTTTCTTCCAAAAAGAGGGAATTATTCATGAATCTTCATGTGTCAATACTCCTCAACAAAATGATATAGCAGAGAGAAGAAATGGTCTGTTACTTGACATTACTAGATCACTATTGTTTCATAAAAGGGTGCCAAAACAATATTGGGGGGAAGCTGTCCTAACTGCTGCACATCTTAGTAACAGAATGTCATCAAGAATTCTGAACTTTAAAAGTCCGCTTGATACTCTTAGGAATTTCTTTCCGATTTTTGAAATTTCCTATAAATTGGTTCCTAGAATCTTTGGGAGTGTTGACTATGTTCATGTTCATTCTCAAAATAGAGGCAAATTAGACCCACGTGCTCTTAAGTGTGTTTTCATAGGATATTCTCCTACTCAAAAAGGTTACAAGTGTTATCAATCATCATCAAAGAAATTCTTTGTTTCAGCTGATGTTACATTTGATGAGAGTGAATCCTTTTTTGATCATTCTTACAATCAAGGGGAGTCGTTGAAGGGAGAGGGACCTCTAGACTTGTCACTATTTGATTTTTCTATTTCTGGTCATGCCAAATCCTTGCTCGAGTCATCATTTCTTCGGTCACCTGAATCTCTAAATCCAAATGAACTCATTGAGTCTCATAATGTAGATATAGATAATGGTATTTTAGAAAGTAATCTACCATTGCAGGTTTATTCCAAAAGAAAGAGGGCTATGAAGGTTGAAATGGAAGCGTTGGAAAAAAACAAAACTTAGGAAATTGTGGAATTACCAGAAGGGAAGAAGTTGGTCGGGTGCAGATGAGTGTTTACTGTGAAATATAAGTTAGATGGGTCCATAGAAAGATTTAAAGCACGTTTGGTAGCAAAGGGTTATACACAAACCTATGGAATTGATTATTTGGAGACTTTTGCCCCTGTGGCAAAAATGAATACAGTGAGAATCTTATTATCATTGGCTGTAACTTTTAATTGGAACCTACAACAATGTGATGTAAAAAATGCCTTTTTACATGGAGACTTAGATGAGGAGATCTATATAGAGGTGCCACCTGGTTTTGAAAGCAAGAAGGGAAGGGTGTGCAGACTGAAGAAGGCACTCTATGGATTAAAGCAATCACCTCGTGCATGGTTTGGAAGATTTGCAAAGGTTATGATCAAGCTAGGGTATCGACAAAGTCAAGGAGACCATACCTTGTTCATACGACACTCAGAAACAGGAAAGGTGACAGCATTATTAGTTTATGTTGATGACATCATAGTAATAGGTGATGATTCAGAGGAGCTACAAAATTTGAAGAGGTGTTTACTCAAGGAATTTGACATCAAAGAACTTGGAAAATTAAAGTATTTTTTGGGAATTGAAGTGGAACACTCAAAACAAGGAATCTTTATTTCCCAATAAAAATATGTGTTTGATTTGCTGAAGGAAACAGGAAAATTAGGGTGTAAACCAGTGGCTACACCAATTGAATATAATCATAGATTGTGCAATGCTCTAGAAGATTCTATGGTAGATAAAGGCTTGTATCAAAGGCTTGTAGGGAAATTGATTTACTTGTCCCATACAAGGCCGGACATTGCATTTGCTGTAAGTATTGTTAGCCAATTTATGCATGATCCTAGAGAAATGCATCTTCAAGCTGTCAACAGGATTCTACAATATCTTAAAGGAAGTCCAGGAAAAGGAATACTATTCAAAAGAGGAGGAGACATGGTTTTAGAGGCTTATATTGATGCAGACTATGCTGGTTCATTAGTAGATAGAAGGTCAAGTTCTGGATATTGCACTTTTTTAGGAGGAATCTGGTGACTTGGAGGAGTAAAAAACAAAATGTAGTAGCCAGATTAAGTGCAGAATCCGAGTTTAGATCTATGGCTATGGGAGTTTGTGAGTTGTTATGGTTAAAGATAATCCTTGATGATTTGAAGATAAGTTGGGAAGGACCTATGAGACTATATTGTGACAATAAATCAGCAATAAGTATAGCTCATAATCCTGTACAACATGATCGCACTAAGCATATTGAGGTAGATAGACATTTCATTAAGGAGAAATTAGATAGTGGACTAATTTGTACGCCATTTGTATCTACAAAAGATCAGGTGGCCGATGTTTTAACAAAAGGACTACCAAATAATGCGTTTCAAGATCTAATAAGCAATCTCCGCTTGAGGGGGAGTGTTGGCTGATAGAGGACAGTCTCCATATCAAGATTTGATCCCTTAAGATCTTAAAGATAATTACTGTAATCTAGAATATCTTTTTCTTTAGTAAAATATATGTTTTTATAGAATCCCAGATTTCATGGAATCTAGGTGATTCTGTTCCACAATCTCTCATGTATATAAAGCCTTGTATATGACATAGAAAGAAATGAATAAAATTATTCAACTATCTTATTCCACATTTTGTCTTTACTTTTCCTAGAGAAATCTTTTGGATTAACTTCAGGAGAAAATAACAAGATTTTGTGTTTAGAAAAGGAGAGAGATGCCCTTGTTAAGTTCAAAAGAGGCCTTATTGATGGTTTTGATCATTTATCTACATGGGGTGATGAAGAAGATAAACAAGAATGCTGCAAATGGAAGGGTATTGAATGTGACAGAAGAACTGGTCATGTAACTGTTCTTGATCTTCACAATGAATTTACTTGTTATGCTGGTGCCAGTGCTTGTTTTGCTCCAAGATTGACAGGTAAACTTAGCCCTTCTCTACTTGAGTTGGAGTATTTGAATTACTTGTACCTCAGCGTGAATGACTTTGAAAGCAGTGAGATACCAAGATTCATAGTCTCTCTTGAGAGACTAGGGTACTTGAGCCTCTCAGATTGTTCTTTTTCTGGTGTAATTCCAATACGGTTCAAGAATCTAACTTCTTAAACGACTCTTGATCTTGGAGAAAATAATCTTATAGTAAAGGACCTTGGATGGATTTCTCATCTGTCTTCTCTAGAGTTTTTGAGTCTGAGTGGTATGACTTCCAAGTAAGGAATTGGTTTCAAGAGATAAATAAGGTCCCTTCATTGAAAGAACTGGACATGAGTGGTTGTGGACTCTCTAAGTTGGTTCCATCTCAACCTGATTTAGCCAATTCTTCTTTCATCTTGTTGTAATGAGTTTTCTTCTTCATCCGAATATAGCTGGTTATTCAATTTTAGCACAAGCCTAACTAGCATTGACCTCCTTTATAATCAACTCATTGGTCAAATTGATGATCGCTTTGGGAGCTTGATGTATCTTGAACATCTAAATCTTACTGGTAATTTCAAGATTAAAGGCGGGGTTCCCAGTTCTTTTGGGAATTTGACATGTTTACGTTATCTGGACATCTCTGACACTAAAACATACCAATGGCTTCCTGAGTTGTTTCTCAGGTTCTCAGGCAGTAGGAAATCACTTGAGGTTTTAGGGTTGAATGAAAACTCAATGTTTGGTTCAATTGTTAATGTCACAACATTTTCATCCTTGAAGAAATTATACCTGCAGAAGAATGTGAGGAATGGCTTTTTCATGGAAAGACCGGGACAGGTTTCTACCCTTGAGTATCTGGATTTGTGTGATAACCAGATGAGAGGGCCATTACCAGATTTATCACTGTTTCCATCATTGAGAGACATCTTGGCTCTAATCAATTTCAAGGGAAGATACCACAAGGTATTGGAAAACTTTCACAGCTTAGAATCTTGGATGTCTCGTCCAAAAAACTGGATGGATTACCAGAAAGTAAGGGCAAACTATCGAACCTGGAAAGTTTTGATGGCTCATATAATGTCCTGAAGAATACAATCACTGAGTCCCATCTTTCAAGTCTCTCCAGTTTAGTGTATTTGGAGTTGTCATTCAACTCATTGTCTCTGAAGATAAGCTTTGATTGGCTTCCACCTTTTCAGCTACAAGTTATAAGCCTTCCATCTTGCAATTTGGGACCTTCTTTCCCAAAATGGCTTCAAAATCAAAATAACTACACTGTTCTAGATATCTCACTTGCAAGTATTTCAGACACACTTCCAAGTTGGTTCTCTGATTTTTCCCCCGATCTAAAGATTTTGAATCTCTCAAACAGCCAAATCAGTGGAAGAGTATCTGACTTAATAGTGAATACATATGGTTACAGGGTTATAGATTTAAGCTCTAACAACTTTTCAGGGCCTTTGCCACTAGTCTCTACCAATGTCCAATTATTTTATCTGCATAAAAATCAGTTTCTCGGATCCATCTCTTCCATTTGTCAAAGTCATACTGCCACCACTTCTCTTGACTTGTCACGCAACCGATTCTCAGGAGAACTTCCAGATTGTTGGATGAATATGTCTAATTTAGCTGTTCTTAATCTAGCCTATAA
The DNA here is from genome assembly GCA_037074985.1 of Solanum bulbocastanum. Taxonomy (NCBI): domain Eukaryota; kingdom Viridiplantae; phylum Streptophyta; class Magnoliopsida; order Solanales; family Solanaceae; genus Solanum; species Solanum bulbocastanum. Next base: position 4,791,742 of record CM073603.1, on the reverse strand, counting down.
CAATTTTTCTGGAAAAGTTCCACCTTCATTAGGCCCCTTGACAAGTCTGGAGGCTGTATACATACGCCAGAACAGTTTTAGCGGAATGTTGCCTTCTTTTTCACAATGGCAGCGGTTGCAAATCTTGGATTTTGGAGGGAATAAGTTGACAGGAAAAATCCCAGCATGGATAGGGACTGATCTACTCAATTTGCGGATTCTAAGCCTGCGGTTCAACAGATTCTGTGGGAACATACCATCAATTATCTGTCAGCTTCAATCTCTTCAGATACTGGACCTTTCAGCAAATGGATTATCAGGGGAGATTCCACATTGCTTCAACAATTTTACCTTATTGTATCAGGATGATAGTTCTGGTGAGCCAATGGGATTTAATATCCAAGGTCTCCATGGTAATCCTCTTACTTACTACTTGTACATTGGTGACTTATTTATTCAATGGAAAAACCAGGAGTCTGAGTACAAGAATCCTTTATTATATCTGATGACGATTGTCTTTCAAGTAATGAGTTGGTTGGCGGTATACCTAAAGAGATAGCTGAGATGAGAAGATTACAGTCTCTGAACCTTTCAAGAAATGATCTGAATGGAAGTGTCATTGAAGGAGTTGGTCAAATGAAGATGTTGGAGTCTCTTGACTTATCAAGAAACAAACTTTCTGGTGTGATCCCTCAAGGTCTTGCTAATTTTGACTTTTCTTAGTGTGTTGGACTTGTTGAACAACCACTTATCCGGGAGAATTCCATCAAGCACTCAACTGCAAAGTTTTGATAGATCATCCTACAATGATAATGCTCAGCTCTGTAGTCCTCCTCTTCAAGAGTGTCCCGGATATGCTCCTCCTAGATCCCATATCAATCATGGCAGCAACACCAATCCACAAGAACATGATGATGAGGAGGAGTTCCCATATCTGGAGTTTTATATATCAATGGTGATAGGTTTCTTTGTCACATTTTGGGGAATCTTGGGCTATTTAATTGTCAACCGTTCTTGGAGAAATGCCTACTTCACATTCTTAACGGACATGATGGGTTGGCTCGATATGATGTCAAGAGTCTGGTTTGCAAGACTCAAGAAAAAGCTGACGAGGGTCTGATAAATGTAAATTTTGTGTGTACTTCGTTTATTTTTAAGAAAAAGCTCGATAGTTGAGGTGTGTGCAAGTTGATCTGAACATCACTGTTATAAAAAAATAAAAAAAAATAAAAAAAAAGAAGATGAAAAGCTTCAGTCCTAGCCCTTGGAAATTTCTCAATTCACATTCACATTATTGATATATATCTGGATGGCGTACACTAATGTTGACCCTTCTCCAGTTTTGCTTTTCTTACTATTTATTTTGGTATGTAAAAGTCAAATATACTCCATCCTTTTTTTGACTCTAGGTACTTGTTTATGCTACTAGTCAAAGTAGTAGAAAATTAGATGTTCATATGGTATAATCTTTCTTTTATTTTCTTCTCAAAGTAGGGTCACTTGACTATGATATAAAACTTGAGTTGGTTGTATAATTAGAAAAAAATTCTTCATGATTTATTCTTAACGAGTCTTTGTTAATATTCAAAAACAACCTCTCTACCTTCATAAAAGTACCAGTAAAGCTGCATACCCACCACCCTCCCCAGACCCCACTTCTCGTAATATAATAGGTATGTTGTTGTTGTTGAGTCTTTGTCTAATATTTAGAAATAGCCTCTCTACCTTGACAATAGTACGGATAAGGTTGCGTACTCCCCAGACCCCACTTGTCGGAGTAGAGTAGGTATGTTGTTGTTGTTGAGTCTTTGTCTAATATTTTGGTTGGGTTTGAGAAGAATTTAAAATCATGGATTTCTGTTTCCTATTTATATAAAAACAAGTAGATGCTTGTAAGAACCATGTTATAGTTGAATAGGCTAAAAGTTTCAGAAATACAGAGAATTTAACAAGACCCTTTGTATAGAACCATGGGCAAAAGAAATAATCCAAGAGACTTCCTTATTACTTGGTCTTTACTGCTCCTAGGGACAGCTTTTGGATTAACTTCAAGAGAAGTTAACAAGACCCTTTGTATAGAAAAGGAGAGAGATGCCCTTCTTGAGTTTAAAAGAGGCCTTAACGACGATTTTGGTCGTTTATCTACATGGGGTGGTAAAAAAGAATGCTGCAAATGGAAGGGTATTGAATGTGACAAAAGAACAGGTCATGTTATTGTTCTTGATCTCCACAGTGAGGTTACTTGTCCAGGCCATGCTTGTTTTGCTCCAATATTGACAGGTAAACTTAGTCCTTCTCTACTTGAGTTGGAGTATTTGAATTTCTTGGACCTCAGTATAAATGGATTTGAAAATAGTGAGATACCGAGATTCATAGGCTCCCTTAAGAGACTAGAGTACCTGAACCTTTCATCATCTGATTTTTCTGGTGAAATTCCAGCACAGTTCCAGAATCTAACTTCTTTGAGGATTCTTGATCTCGGAAACAATTATCTTATAGTAAAGGACCTTGTGTGGCTTTCTCATCTCTCCTCTCTAGAGTTCTTGCGTCTTGGTGGTAACGACTTCCAAGCAAGCAACTGATTTCGAGAGATAACTAAGGTCCCTTCATTGAAAGAATTGGACTTGAGTGTTTGTGGACTCTCTAAATTCGTTCCGTCTCCAGCTGATCTAGCCAATTCATCTTTGATCTCTCTTTCTGTTCTTCATTTATGTTGTAATGACTTTTCTACTTCATCTGAATATAGCTGGTTATTCAATTTTAGCACAAGCCTAACTAGCATAGACCTCTCTCATAATCAGCTCATCCGTCAAATTGATGATCGCTTTGGGAGCTTGATGTATCTTGAACATCTTAATCTTGCTAATAACTTTGAAGTTAAAGGTGGGGTTCCAAGTTCTTTTGGGAATTTGACACGTTTACGTTATCTGGACATGTCTAACACTCAAACATACCAATGGCTTCCTGAGTTGTTTCTCAGGTTATCAAGCAGTAGGAAATCACTTGAGGTTTTGGGATTGAACGACAACTCGTTGTTTGGTTCAATTGTTAATGTCACAAGATTTTCATCCTTGAATAAATTATACCTGCAGAAGAAAGTGCTGAATGGTTTTTTCATGGAAAGAGTGGGACAAGTTTCGAGCCTAGAGTATCTAGACTTGTCTGATAACCAAATGAGAGGGCCATTACCAGACTTAGCATGGTTTCCATCATTAAGAGAGTTGCATCTTGGCACTAATCAATTTCAAGGGAGGATACCACAAGGTATTGGAAAACTTTCACAGCTTAGAATTTTGGACGTCTCGTCCAATAGATTAGACGGATTACCAGAAATCATGGGGCAACTATCAAACCTGGAAAGGTTTGATGCCTCTTATAATGTCCTGAAGGGTACAATCACAGAGTCCCACTTTTCAAACCTCTCCAGTTTAGTAGACTTAGACCTATCCTTCAACTTGTTGACTTTGAACGCGAGCTTCGATTGGGTTCCTCCTTTTCAACTACAATTTATAAGGCTTCCATCATGCAATATGGGACCTTCTTTTCCGAAATGGCTTCAAACTCAGAATAACTACACTCTTCTTGATATTTCTCTTGCGAATATATCAGACATGCTACCAAGTTGGTTCTCCGATCTTCCTCCCGAGCTCAAGATTCTGAATCTCTCTAACAACCACATCAGTGGCAGAGTTTATGAGTTCATAGTGAGTAAACAAGATTACATGATTATAGATTTAAGTTCTAACAACTTTTCAGGACCTTTGCCACTAGTTCCTGCCAATATACAAATCTTTTACCTACATAAAAATCACTTCTCTGGATCCATATCTTCCATTTGTAAAAATACAATAGGATCTGCCACTTCCCTTGATTTGTCACGCAACCAATTTTCAGGAGAAGTTCCTGATTGTTGGATGAATATGAGTAATCTAGCTGTTCTTAATCTAGCCTACAACAATTTCTCTGGAAAAGTTCCACTTTCATTAGTCTCCTTGACAAATTTGGAGGCGTTATACATACGCCAGAACAGCTTTAGAGGAATGTTGCCTTCTTTTTCACAATGTCAGCTTCTGCAAATCTTGGATATTGGAGGGAATAAGTTTACCGGAAGAATCCCAGCATGGATAGGGACTGACCTACTCAAGTTGCGCATTCTAAGCCTACGGTCCAACAAATTCGATGGCAGCATTCCATCACTTATCTGCCAGCTTCAATTTCTTCAGATACTGGACCTTTCCGAAAATGGATTATCTGGGAAAATTGCACAGTGCCTCAACAATTTTACCATATTGCGTCAAGAAAATGGCACTGGTGAGTCAATGGATTTTCAAGTCCGCTATGACTATATTCCAGGATCTTACTTGTACATAGGTGGTTTACTGATTCAATGGAAAAACCAGGAGTCCGAGTACAATAATCCTTTACTGTATCTGAAGATTATTGATCTTTCAAGTAATAAATTGGTTGGAGGTATCCCTAAAGAGATAGCTGAAATGAGGGGATTGAGATCATTGAACCTCTCGAGAAATGATCTTAATGGAACCGTCGTTGAAGGAATAGGTCAAATGAAGTTGTTGGAGTCTCTTGACTTGTCTAGAAACCAACTTTCTGGCATGATCCCTCAGGACCTTGCTAACTTGACTTTTCTTAGTGTGTTGGACTTGTCGAACAACCACTTATCAGGGAGAATTCCATCAAGCACTCAACTGCAGAGTTTCGATAGATCATCCTATAGAGGCAATGCTCAACTCTGCGGTCCTCCTCTTGAAGAGTGTCCCCGATATGCTCCCCCTATCGTTCATGGAAGCAACACCAATCCTCAAGAACATGACGAGGATCATGACGATGATGAGGAGGAGGAGTTTCCATCACTGGAGTTTTATATATCAATGGTGCTAGGTTTCTTTGTCACATTTTGGGGAATTTTGGGCTGTTTGATTGTCAACCGTTCGTGGAGGAATGCCTACTTCACATTCTTAACAGACATGAAGAGTTGGCTCCATATGACATCAAGAGTCTGCTTTGCAAGACTGAAGGGAAAGCTAAGGAACTGAATAATGTAAAGTTTCTATGTACTTTGTTTACTGTCAATAGTTAACTTGTTTTATTTCTTGATCTTTTTTCCTCCCCTGGAAATTCCTTATATTAGAAATCCAGTAATACTAAGGTTTAGAAGTGGCAAGCATCTCTATAATGGTCATTCGTTATAACAACATTTCATTATAACGATATGATTTTCTCCTGAATCAATTTTTCATGTTAAATTTTACTTCTCTATAACAACATGATCTACCTATAATCGGAATGTGATTCATTATAATAATACACTCTTTATAAAATTACCCCATTACAATAATCATATTAAAATATTGTATGGTAAAATTTTGTAGAAACATATGATGTATAAAATAAAATATTAAAACATTTGTGAAAATCATCAATAACGTCGTGCACATAGTAAATTTCAAGTACCAATATCTAAAAGAAAAAAAATTATATTTTAATGGAATCCATCAGTTATGGTCATAACTTCACAAGAAAAGACTACTTATGTTTGTCTTTTTTCTTTCATAATCTTTCTGCCTTTTTGGTTAAACTAGCTGACAAATACATTCCTTATATTTTAACTTAAATCCATTACACTATCTTTTCTACATACTTTTGTTTATAATAGAGATTTAATCGTCAAATATTAGTATACATATATAATAATATCTTACTATAATAGTCATGGAATCTTCAAACAAACTATAAGTTTAAATTAGGACCTACTCTACCACATTCCATTAGTGATATGGATTCGATTAACTTATTGTTTGCAATGAATTTTATGTATCTATCTATATCTATATCTATTTATATTATATTAAAAATAGTAATATCCTTAATAATGTTGTTTGAATTTTTCGCCCTTCGTTAAAAGACTTCACTTTAAACAAAATCTTCCTTTTACTATTTTCCTTCAACTATTATATCATTATTTTAATATATATATATATATATATATATATATATATATATATATATATATATATATATATATATTATACATATTCACATTAATAAATATAATATACTCATTCAATAGTTAGGAGTCTGGTAGGGAGTATTAGGCGAAATCATCCATGTATTATGTATGATATTATTTAGTACTATGTTTGGTAGGAATTTTAGGCCTATGTATAACTAATCCATGGATTAGTTATACACCCTACATGGTATTATAGGATATATTACTAATACTTTCCATTTTGTGGTATTAATAATACATAGGATTTAATACATATTAATACCGTGAGATTTAATCTATGTAAAGACAAAAATATCCCTCAAATCATTTTAATCATTTTGTTTTTTTATTTTATTTTATGTTTTATATTTGTACTAGTAAATTTATTTAAATAAATTAGCTTACAAATTTTATTATTTAGAGAGAGTAGTGTTTTTTCTATAGAAGTCTTCTTTGACTCCATCTCCATGTAGTTGTTAATGCTACTAGCCGTAGTGAGGAAAAAATCACATGTTATGTATAATATAACTTTTCTTTTGATTTTTTTTTTCTTCTCAAAGTGGGATCACTTGTTTTTTTATGTCCAACTCAAGTTGTTAGAATAACTAGAGAAAAGTCTGTATAATCTTGGATTGCTAGCATTAAATTTCCTTGTTGGTAATTTAAGCACATACATTTGTTAATCCATGTATATCTTACTAATAGATAAATGACCTTGCAAATTTTCTACGAAAAATATATACATGCAAGTGCCAGGCAATGGTGTGTATATATATATATATATATATATATATATATACTAGTTTCACGACACGTGTGTTGCACGTGTGGATCGTATCATAAGGTAAATGATGTGGTAAAATAGAATTAATATTAAGAAATTAAAGATTTCTAGTATATAATTATAATTTAAATAACATAGGATAAGTGTTTTTAAATGAATAATACATATTTTCATAGAGTTACTTGTTTTTGAGATCAAATGACCAGATATCAGTGAAATATTTCAAAATACATAGGAAGCTTAAATATGGGGAGAAAGTGATATTTCTTTAGTAGTATTATTGTTTACTTCACTCAATTTTATAAAGAAGTTTAGTAAACAAAATAAAAATAAAATATCAATATAAAAAAGGTATCCAATAGTCTTTCCTCTTGAGGTTATGACCATAAATGATGAACATCATCTAACTACAATTATTCTGTTAAATATTCATACTTGAAATTTAGTATGTGCATGACATTAATAATGATTACAATAAGTATTTCAATATTTTATCTTTATATGTAATATATATGTTACAAAATATTATTACTCAATTAATATTTGAGTAAGGCTATCATAGAGAGGTAAGTTTTTAAAAAAATGTACTTCTATAGTGAATGTAAAAACTCTTATAAGTAAAATGTTATTGAGGCAAAAAAAATATAACATCACTATTTTTTTTTCTCTATTTTTATATAGCTAGTAAGGAGTCTATCTTGTGACATAACATCTTCTCAGATTAAAATGAACACAAAATAATAGGAAATTCGTACTTAAAATCTCACACTCAATATAAATATAAAAAAAATGAAACAGTTCTTAGCCAATGAAGAAGGAAGAAGAAAATAGCAAATGATTGAAATTTGTTGCCACCAACACTTTACTTTCTCCATTCATTTTTACTTACATATCTATCAAAAATATAATTATTATCATAATATATTATCATATTATAAGTAAAAGTGAAAATCTATTTTTGAAAAAGTCGACTTAACATTAAAACTAAAACTAACAACTCAATGGAGTACATTGATGCCCGTTGCTTCAACAAAATTAAAAAGAAACTCTTTCGTTTGAGGGTAAAAGAATAAAGAATGGAAAAATAGAGAAGAAACATCTTACCCCAATCATATGCCTTTTTCGTATTTGTTTACAATTATTGTTTCTCCCACAATTAACTTGATCTATTACTTTTATTATAAAAAATAATCCGCAACGTGTGTATTAGTCACTATTTATTCATTGTGTGAATACTAATTATTAAATTTTCTCTCAAATGAAAGTGTTGGAATGTATGCATCCACGAAACTAGATGGGACCAGGTCCTCAACACAGTTACAATAACAAGAAGTAAAGTAAATGATGAAAATAAAGATTGAACACACAACTTTACGTGGAAACTTCCTTGCTCAAGGGAGTAAAACCATGACCTGCCTCACATGAATTTTCAAACTGCTTTCACTAGTCTTTCTCAAGCAAAAGTAAAACAGTTTACAAAACGAGATTAACCTACTAATCTCCACACTAAGCAATACCTCATATTACTTAGATGAGCCAGAGAAGATACAACACTGCACAATATACTAATCCTAACAGATTAATATAGACTTTAAGGTAAGACGCTAAGCTACTCACAACTTACGGTCTTACAATGATTCACACAAGTTTGAAACGTTTCTAACACAAACGAAACAATTCCTACAATGTAAGCACTATTACAAACAATCAAAGTAACAGCTGGTACAGGAAACACTTGAAGCTATCGATCAGGTCCTTGTTGTTTTGAAGCTTGAAAATATCTCTCTTTGAATGAATGAATATTTTTGTTGTTTGTTGGTTGAATATATTAGACACGGAGAATTATTTTCCAATGTACAAACAACCCCATCGCTTCTAATTGGTGAAGTACACTGCGACTTCACCAACTTTCTGACGCAGACAACTTTTTTCAGTTGTACCACATTTTACACTGGACAGGCATACTCTGCAGAGGACTAGGTCCCTGCACTTGTGAGGAGATCATCAAAATATCTAGAAGCGATAACACTTATCATTTTCCCCTTTTTTGATGATGAAAAACAACCTACACGAAGCCTCACATGAGTGTTGAAACATTCATTCAAATACACCACAAATTCCCTTATGTTCAGTGCATAATACTAACAGTTGTTCCCCTTAGTATATGCCCCCTTGGTACAATTCCCCCTTAGTTCAATGCCCCCTGTGGTACAGTTCCCCCTTAGTTCAATGCCTCTAATTTCAGTCAACTTTACAACAAACTTCCCCCTTTTGACATCATTGAAAAGGCGAAGCAGTAAACATATTCAAGTTAGATGCAAGACAATAAGAATTCAGGGCCTTAGGCCACATAGAGCATGTGTATGTAAGCATAAAAAGACCATTAAACCACACATGAACAGGGCAAAAAAAGGAAAATAGCATAATATCACAAAAACTGACCACTGTAGTCAGTCAAAAACACCATAAAGCCACAAGAGTTTTGAGTCAGAAGATTAGACAGAAAAGAGAAACTAGGAAAACATAACACATTTAGGACAGAGGAGGAGGGGGTATGAGGGTGCGCATAAGCATAGATATGCTCTCATTGGCATCTTCATGATAAGTTTCCTATTGAGAGCCTTAAATTCCTCACTGAGTGAGGTATTTGTCTTCAGGAACCTTTCATTTTTATCTCTAAACTCTTTCAGCACCTGCTCATTACCCTCACTAGTACTAGGTCCCCTTGAAACCAACTTCTGCAATTCAGACTTGAGTCTAGCAATCTCAACCTCTTTGTCATTCAGAATCTCAGTAAGATCAATCGTTTCCCATTTAAGAGTAGCCTGCTGCTCTAGAACATCTGCCACTTGAGATCTACCCTTGGCTTGTCCCTCAATGCACTCACATTCCAACAGGGTAGCAGTAGTGAACATCTGCTTGGTAGTACCAGGTACCCATATTCCCAAAGGCACGTCGAAATGTTTGAATACAAAATTCAGAAGATACCCATATGGAATCCCATGTTTTGCCAACCTCCAAGTCATTACTCTATTCATGTGCTCCAGCATGATAGAGGGAAGGTTAATTTCTTCAAGCTCATCAAGTTTTTCCATGAGAAAAAGATCAGCAGTGAATGCTACTGTTCTCTTTTCAGTCCTGGGCACCAACACTTTGTTGATGAATTCAAAAAGCAGCTGATATTCCCCTTTGAGAAACTTCTTAGGTAACCCTGCACGCTTGACATCTCCTCATTTTGTGGCATGCTTTGTGAAGTCACTGGATGGTTTACATCCCTCAATCATTCAAATTCCTAACACAGGCACCCCCAAAATGATTCCCAATATTTCTTCATCTAAACAGATATCCACATTCTTGACAGAAGTTGTGATTCTACCACCTTTCAAAAGTTCCATTTTGTAAAAGAATTCATGCACTTCAAGCTCATGCAAGTACGAAAATGGAGGTTTAAAGAGATGATGCCAACCTTGAATGGAGACAACATCAGATAGGTTTGACATGCCAAATTTGGTTAGAATGTCAGGGTCGAAGACTCTGCTATTCAGAACCTTTTGTTGCTCAATTTTCACTATCCGCTCCTCTCTTATCATTTCCTTTTCTTCGTTTTGATTTTGAACCATAGGACCTGGTCCCATTACGGGTTGTTCATCTACCTGCCTTTTCACTTTCCTTCTTTTTACGGGAGATTTCTGTTTTTTCACTTTCTCCCCTTTTACAAGAGATTTCTTTGCTCCCTTTTGAATTCCTTTTGATTTAACCCTTTCATCCTCAGCTTCCCTTTTTCGTTTCTCCATATACCTAGTGATATCATCAGATTCAGTCTCACTATTTTCGACATGCATAGGGGTTGATGTAGGTTCTTCAGGTAGTAACCCTTCATGTCTTCTTTTCCTTATTCTCTCAATGTGAATGACATTTGCTGCTATAGTACTTTCCATAACCTTTTGAGTAACACTTCGTGTTTCATACTTCTTCTTTTTCCCTTTTGAGTGAGTCTCAAACAACTTTCCCTTTCCCTTTCTTTTACTGTCTTCAGTATGTTCAGTAATTTTAGCCCCAATGTCTACCTCAGAAGCACCTTTAACTGTTTCCAAATCAGGAACAATTTGAGAAGAGTTTGCTCCTCTCACCCCTCTTTTACTTAATTTTAACGACACTTCTTCTTCTTCTTCCTTATCATTCTTGACATCAAATGATCTGGGTGTTTGGTCAAACACAGGTAAACTTCTGTAAGGGACCTGATCCGGTGACCTCAACTCATGCTCTAGTAGAGTAGGTTGTACATCTCCTCTTAGTGAGGCTAGGCTTTGGACAGCCACCAATTCCACTTTTGCGGCTTGAATGCACGATTTTGGACCCTTTCCCTCAGGCAAATCTCCTTCAAAAAGTCTCTCAGACATAGTCGAAAAGACAACCATAGAACCAACTTCTATTTCCTTAGAGAGGGGTTCAGTACTAGGTTTTGCCACCGATTGCGCCTCTGAGTTTTGTGATTTTTCACCAGGTAAAGCTAGGGTTGGGGAACATGCCAAGACATCCTCAAATGGAAGAACATGGGAGGCTATGACTTTAGTTGTAGGAGTGATAGATTAATCCATTTCACCAACTCCACAGACTGGAGTCGAGGGAGATTCTTCAGGAGTAGGCAATGAGAAGTTGAATGAACTATGGTTTTCAACTTCTTGGGAAATTGGGATCTTTGAAAAAAAATGAAAGTTAGGCATTTTTGAAAAAGAGGGAAAAACTTTAGAGAGAGGATCAGTGAATTTCAACAAGAAAGGTTTGAAGAGATTTTGTAATTGATTCACTAGAAGAAGTTATAAGTAAACTCAAAAAGGTATCGGGTCCCTAACAGTAGTGACCCTTGGTTTAAAAGAAAAAAGACGTTTGAAACTGACGCGATGAATGGGTGAAGGATACGTAGCAGTGATGTTGATAGACAGAAAGTGTAGCGTAAGTGACACTAACCTCATGAGGACCAGGTCCCCTTTTCATTTTGCAACCCTGTATGTATGATTAGATCTTCCCTTCAGCTAAAACACACCATGAGTGTATACCTGCATTAAGGTACCAGAAGTGAACTCTTAAATGACAAACATTAAACAAGTATAGATACTTGCTCTCCTTGACATAGTCAAAAGAGAAGATTTTTGTGCAAACTTGTCAATGAATCAGGTAATCTTGTACATCCCCTGTCTCATCCCATTTTTAATGCAACATTTTTTACTTAAGGGCTTTGTGAAGATATAAGCCAGTTGATCTTCAGTCTTGCAGAATTTCATCACCACATTTTGCTTCTCAATATTATCCCTCAGAAAATGATGCCTCACATCTATGTGTTTTTTCCTCTTGTGCTGCATAGGGTTTTTGGCCATATTCATTGCATTAGTGTTGTCACACATCAGAGGAATTATATCTGTGTGAACACCAAAATCCTCTAATTGCTGCTTGATCCACAAAAGTTGAGCACAACATGAAGCAACAACTACATATTCTGCCTTTGTTGTGGACAATGCAATCGAATTATGCTTCTTTGTCCCCCAAAATGTCAGTGATGATCCAAGAAAATGTGCCATACCTGATGTACTCTTTCGATCAACAAGAAAGTCTGCATAGTCAGCATTTGGAAAACCAATTAGATCAAGTGAGTCACCTGCTGGGTAAAAGAGGACCAGGTCCTGAGTTCCCTTCAGGTATCTCAGAATTCATTTAGCCGCCTTCAGATGTGACTCATTTGGTGCAGCTTGAAACCTTGCGCACATCCCCACATTGAAGACTATGTCTGGTGAGTGACCCAATGATCCCATGTACATGGTCTGATTGACTTCAACTCCATCTTCATCCAACTCAAGTTTCACACTTGTGCTCATAGGAGTATCAAGAACTTTTGCTTCGATCAAGTTAAATTTTTTGAGCAGTTCCTTTATGTATTTCTCTTGACATATGGATGTACCCTAAACGGACTATTTGATTTGCAAGCCTAGGAAGAAAGTAAGATCCCTTATCATGCTCATTTTAAATTCACTACTCATTACATCAGTAAATTCTTTGCACAATAAATCTGTAGTGGCTCCAAAAATAATATCATCTACATAAACCTGCACAATCAGCAACTCCTTACCTCTGGATTTTAAGAACAAGGTATTATCAATTTTACCTCTTTTGAACCCATTTGCAAGAAGAAATTTTGACAGGCGTTCATACCAAGCTCTGGGAGCTTGTTTCAACCCATACAAAGTCTTGCCCAAGTTTAGCATATGATTTGGCAATTCTACATCTTCAAAGCCTGGGGGTTGTTTGACATACACTTCTTCTTTTATATTCCCATTCAAGAAGGCACTCTTGACATCCATTTGAAATAGCTTGAATTCCATGTGGGAAGCAAATGCTATCAGGATTCTGATGGCTTCCATTCTGGCTACTAGGGCAAAAGTTTCATCATAATCAATCCCCTCTTCTTGGTTGTACCCCTGCACTACAAGCCTTGACTTGTTTCTAGTAATAGTTCCATGCTCATCAAGTTTGTTTCTGAAGACCCTTCTTGTTCCAATAACAGTTCTGTTAAGAGGTTTAGCGACCAGGTGGCACACTTTGCTCCTCTCAAACTGATGGAGTTCTTCTTGCATATATGTTGCCCAATTTGCATCTGGTAAAGCTTCTTTGATGTTTTTGGGTTCAATGGAGAACATAAACGTTGAATATGCAACTAGATTTCTTATTTTGGATCTAGTTTGAATTCCAGAGCCAAGTGGAGAGATGAGATTGTCCAATGGATATGAAGATTGGTGTTTCCATCCGGACAATCTGATCAACTCTTCTTCAATTTCAGCATCAGATTCAGCATCACCATCTTCATGATTTTGAGATGGAACCTCCTGGGTAGTATCAGAGGGACCAGGTACTCCTGTGAGATCTACACTAATTTCCTTTGCAACCTGTTTGTTTCCAGGATTTAGGATATCCTTGTCTTCTCTTTCCTTACTCAGCACCTCCATCTCATGGTCTCCCATGTGATCATCAATTTTCTCAGATTCATCAAATGTCATATGGATGCTCTCTTCAACACAAAGAGTTCTTTTGTTGAACACCCTATAAGTCTTGCTTTTAGAGAAGTAACCTACAAACATCCCTTCATCACTCCTTGCATCAAACTTCCCCAAGTCATCCTTTCTATTATTTAATACAAAACATTTTCACCCAAATGGCTTAAGGTGAGAAATTGAAGGCTTTTTGTTGTTCAGCAATTCATAAGGAGTCTTCTTCATCATGGACCTGATAAGGCACTTGTTTGTAATATAGCATGTTGTGTTGACAGCTTCTGCCCAGAAGTTCATAGCGAGCCCTGAGTTAATTAGCATAGTTCTTGCAATATCAACCAATGTCTTGTTCTTCCTTTCAACCACTCCATTTTGCTGAGGAGTTCTTGGTGCAGAGAAGTTGTGATTAATTCCATTTTCTGCACAAAAACTTTCAATATGAGAGTTTTCAAACTCTGTGCCATGATCAGACCTGATACTAGCAATTTTGGAGTTGACCTTCAGTTAAATAACTTTGACAAAGGTGATTAGAATTCCAGCAATCTCGTCCTTTTTCTTCAGAAACATATTGCAAGTGTACCTGGAGAAATCATCAACAACTACGAGAATATACTTCTTACCTCCTCTGCTTTGAATTCTGACAGGTCCATATAGATCCATGTGGAAAAGCTCCAAAGGTCTGGTTGTGCTTACTTCCTTCTTAGCCTTGAAGGATGATCGTGTTTGTTTTCCTCTTGTACAAGCATCACATACTTTATCATTTGAAAATTTCAGCTTTGGTAATCCGCGGACCAGGTCCCCTGCAACAATCTTGTTAAGTAAAGAGGAACTTACATGACCTAGTCGTCGATGCCATAGAATTGCATCGTCAGTTTGAGCACTCAGGCATGAAAGACTGTCCCCTAGAATAGATTTCAGATCAGCAATGTACATGATTTTTACTCTTTTTACGGACATCACAATTTTCTTGGTTGCACAGTTTGTAACAACACACCCATCATACATGAGCTTAACTTCATTTCCTTTGTCGTAAATTTGAGATACACTTAGGAGATTGAACTTCAGACCATCTACATAGTGCACATTTTCTATGGAGTGATCTATTGTTCCTCCTATCTTGTCAATACCAAGGATGAAACCTTTCTTACCACCGCCAAATGACACACCACCACCTTAGTCTGCTTTCAAAGAGAGAAAGTTTAAAGTATTTCCAGTCATATGCCTTGAACAACCACTTTCCATGTACCAGCATTAATTGCTTCCTCTCTTCTACACAAGAATCACTTATTAGACTTAGGAACCCACTTTAAGCGGAGTTCCCAAAAACTGTCAAAATGTTTAATTAGAAACCTTTCTGTCCATAGGGCTAAAGTATTCTTGCTAAAATGGTAACCAGGACCAGGTACCCTTTTATTTTTCTCAACAACTTTTCTTGACTTAAGAAATTTCTCCTGACTCTCTTTTACTCTCATCAGCTTCTTACACTTCTCTTTCAGATGACTATTTTTTCCACAGTGGGTACACATAAGGTTGTTGAGACTGACACATATTTACTATGTGGATTGTAATGAGGCTCTATATGTCTACAATCTAACCCCTTTCTGCTGTTGAACTGTTGGTTTGCTAAGTTAGTGAGAATCTTAGAAGAGTCAGTGCACTTGAGAGAGTGGTTCAGTTCCTCTTTAATCTTACTTAAGTCTTTCATTAGTTGAGAGTTTATTTCTAGGGACGCAGCTAACTTAGACTCAGAAACCTTAAGTTTCTCTTTTAGATCAACCTCAAAGTTACTGAGTTTTCGCTTCCCACCCTTAGAGGTACCAGGTCCCTCAGTGGGTTCCAGACTCTCAGTCTCAAGGATACCTATCCTAGCACTCAGTTCAGACACTTAAGAGTTAAGAGCTGAGTTTTCATCCTCACATAGACTCAACATTTCATTTGTCGTCAGGTTTTCAGAGGTTAGTTCATTAACAGAGTCAATCAATAGAGTAACAAGTTTTCTCAATCTATTGATAGAAAAAGTATATAGATCATTTTTGAGATCAAGAAGAGTTACCTCATTTAGATCTTCTTCATCGTCTGATTTTTCCATGAGAGAGAAGATGGAGTTGTAGATAGTCTCATCATCTTATACAGTCATCATTGAGACATCCTCTGGATTGTCTATCTCTTCTTCAGACTCACTTGATATGTTGCCCCACACTACCAGAGCTTTCTTCACCAGTTGATCAACATGAGCTTTCCTCTTGGCATAGTCTGGGACCTGGTCCCTTCTACGAGGTCTGAAATCCTGAGTTTCCTACTTTTGACTGGGGCAATCCCTTATAAAGTGACTAGGTTTGCCACATTTGTGACAGAGATCATTAGCATTTGCAGCTTTGCTAGTTGAAGCTTTCTTTTGAAAACTTTCATGTTTTTTGATGATCTTCTGAAACCTTCTTGTGATATAGGTCATTTCATCCTCCTCTTCAGTCATATCATTTTGAGAAGTTTTCAAAGCTATGGATTTTTCCTTCTTTCCTTCCTTCATGGTCATTCTCTGTTGCTTGTTGAGTTCATAGGTTTGAAGATTGCCAATCAGTTCATCTATGGCAAATGCCTTCAAATCTTTTGCTTTAGTTATAAAACTCACCTTGCTTTCCCAATACTTGGGAGTCACTTTGAGAATCTTTCGAAATTGTTTGCTCAGAGGAATAGGTTCACTAAGACATCTCAGCTCGTTGGTTATATCAGTGAATCTTGAGTTCATCTGTAAGATAGTTTCTCCTTCCTTCATACAAAAATTCTCGTACTGGGTCGTAAGCATATCAACTTTCGACTCTTTCACTTATGTAGTTCCTTCATAAGCAGTTTGAAGACACTCTCATATCTCTTTGGCCGTCTCACAGGATGAGATTCGATTGTACTTGTCTGATCCGATTCCACATACTAGAATCTTCTTTGCCTTATAATTCTTCTCTATCTTATTCCTATCTGCTTCATTGTACTCTTTTCTGGTTTTGATAACTGTTGTGGTGAGCTCTCCATTTTTCACTTCCTTCGTAGGAATGTATGGCCCGTCAAGAATCACATCCCACGACTCAGTGTCTTCAGCATTAATGTAATCATGCATATGATTCTTCCACCACCCATAGTAATGTCCATTAAAGCGGGGTGGTCTAGTAGACGACCGACCTTCTTCCATATTAGGTGGAGCTGTCATTCCTTCAAGATCTTTTCTTTTCTTGGTGTTAACCAACTGAAAAGTCAAGCTTTGATACCACTTATTGGAATGTATGCGTCCAAGAAACTAGATGGGACCCGGTCCTCAACACAATTACAATAACAAGAAGTAAAGTAAATGCTGAAAGTAAAGATTGAACACATAAGTTTACGTGGAAACCTCCTTGCTCAAGGGAGTAAAACCACGATCTGCCTCACATGAATTTTCAAATTTCATTCACTAGTCTTTCTCAAGCAAAAGTAAAACAGTTTACAAAATGAGATTAACCTATTAATCTCCACACTAAGCAATACCTCCTATTACTTAGATAAGCCAGAGCAGTTACAACACTGCCCACTATACTAATCCTAACATATTAATATAGATTTTAAGGTAACATGCTAAGTTACTCACAACTTATGCTCTTACAATGATTCACACAAGTTTGAAATGTTTCTAACACAAACGAAACGATTCTTACAATGTAAGCACTATTACAAGCAATCAAAGTAATAGCTGGTATAGGAAGCACTTGAAGCTATTGATCAGATCCCTGCTGTTTTGAAGCTTGAAAATATCTCTTTTTGAATGAATGAATATTTCTGTTGTTTGTTGGTCGAATATATTAGACAAGAAGAATTATTGTCCAATGTACAAATAACCTCGTCGCTTCTGATTGGTGAAGTACACTGCGACTTCACCAACTTTCTGACGCATACTCTGCAGAGGACTAGGTTACTGCACTTGTGAGAAGATCATCAAAATATCTAGAAGCGATAACACTTATCAGAAAGAATGAAATAAATCAATTAAGGAAACAAAACAAGAAAAGGAAATGAAGATCTCTACGCACTCTATATAGAAGTTTTCTGTGTGAAACAAAGTTAATAGTTCAGTTGCACATTTTTATGCTCTCTTCTTTTCTTCTTTAATTGAAAGCCTATACCTGAATATCAATGATAAGAACTTAGGCAAAACATATCAATGGATTGAGGGATGAGTCATTTATGAAAAATTTAAATGATCTCAAATTGTCACAGAAAAGAGATCCCCCAAGAATTTATAAGAAGTTATTGGTTGTGATTTATGATCAAAGAAACATGAAGGTTTAAATTGTTGTGAATATTTGTTGGAAATTAATCTTTTTTTAATAATTAAATTATCTAGGTTAATTAAAACGGTATTAATATTCTAAAATGATATAGATACCATTGAAGTATGTATGTGATGAAAATCGTAAGAGCAAAATACATGTGTGATTTGATGAATGATTTGCTACAATTTTATAACCACCTCTTTCTTATGTTTTACCTCAAATTTTTTTGAATTTCGAACATAATCAACTGTTGCAAAGAACATTTTAGATTTTTTAAGAAGAAGAAGAGAAGAAAAAACTTTTAAAAACAATCGTAGTTTAAAAGTGAAAAGAAACCCCTCTACTTAAAGCTAATAAATAGTAGTATGAATAAGTTTTAATGGTACCTTGTCAAAAAGTCACAACCCCTAGAAAAAGTCACTACTCACCATAAAAGTCACAACCCTTTGATAATGTCACAACTCATAATAAAAAGTACAACCCTTTGAAAAGTAACAACTCTTTCAAAACATCACAATCCTTTGAAAAGTCACAAGTCTTTCAAAACATCACAACCCTTAGGAAAAGTCATAACTCATCTAAAATGTCACAAGACTTTAATGTAAAAATGTGTCTACTTTTAATATAATACAATTAATTAAATAAAATAAATTGTGTTTTTCTAATTGAGGGTATTATAGTGATTCAACATTCAAAGTTTAGGAGTTCATGCTTTTAAGGTAGTATATATATATATATATATATATATATATATATATATATATATATATATATATATATATCCAAAGATGTTAGAAGTCATACAGAGAAAATTAGGTGATATTGTTGGAACTTGGAAGTTTACATGGATATTTGATGTGGCCCTTTTCTCATTTTGCTTTTCCTAGTCCTTTTTGGTATAGAAGTTTCCATGTAACTTGTTTATGCTACTAGCCAAAGTGGGACAAAAATCAGATGCAATGAATAACTTCACTTTTCATTCTTTTTTCTTATCAAAGTGGGGTCACTTGTCTAGGAAAGTACATGGATACATGCAAGAACTAGTCAATGGTAAATATACATGTATATATTAATTGCTCCTTGCTCATAGTTTCTAGCAAAAAACAATGGACAAATGGAAATATGCAAGATTAGCACAGTTCCTATTCACTTTGTCTCTACTGTTCCTAGAGACATCTTTTGGATTAACAAGTAACAAGACCCTGTGTTTAGATAAGGAGAGAGATGCTCTTCTTGAGTTCAAAAGAGGTCTTACTGATTTTTTTGATCATTTATCTACATGGGGTGATGAAGAAGATAAACAAGAATGCTGCAAATGGAAGGGTATTGAATGTGACAGAAGAACAGGTCATGTAACTGTTCTTGATCTACACAATGAGTTTACTTGTTCTACTGGTGCCAGTGCTTGTTTTGCTCCAAGATTGACAGGTAAACTTAGCCCTTCTCTGCTTGAGTTGGAGTATTTGAATTTTTTGGACCTCAGTGTGAATGAATTTGAAAGAAGTGAAATACCAAGATTCATAGGCTCACTTAAGAGACTAGAGTACTTGAACCTCTCAGCTTCTTTTTTTTCTGGTGTAGTTCCAATACAGTTACAGAATCTAACTTCTTTAAGGACTCTTGATCTTGGAGAAAATAATCTTATAGTAAAGGACCTTAGATGGCTTTCTCATCTGTCTTCTCTAGAGTTTTTGAGTCTGAGTTCTAGCAACTTCCAAGTAAACAATTGGTTTCAAGAGATAACTAAGGTCCCTTCATTGAAAGAATTGGACTTGAGTGGTTGTGGACTCTCTAAGTTGGTTCCATCTCAAGCTGATTTAGCCAATTCTTCTTTAATATCTCTTTCTGTTCTTCATTTATGTTGTAATGAGTTTTCTTCTTCATCTGAATATAGCTGGGTATTCAATTTTAGCACAAGCCTAACTAGCATTGACCTCCTTTATAATCAACTCATCGGTCAAATTGATGAACGCTTTGGGACCTTGATGTATCTTGAACATCTTAATCTTGCTAATAATTTTAAGATTAAAGGTGGGGTTCCCAGTTCTTTCGGGAATTTGACCCGTTTACGTCATCTGGACATGTCTAATACTCAGACAGACCAATGGCTTCCTGAGTTGTTTCTCAGGTTATCAGGCAGTAAGAAATCACTTGAGGTTTTGGGGTTGAACGACAACTCATTGTTTGGTTCAATTGTTAATATGACAAGATTTTCATCCTTGAAGAAATTATACCTGCAGAAGAATGTGCTGAATGGTTCTTTCATGGAAAGTGCGGGACAAGTTTCTACCCTCGAGTATCTCGATTTGTCTGATAACCAAATGAGAGGGGCATTACCAGATTTAGCATTGTTTCCATCATTGAGAGAGTTGCATCTTGGCTCTAATCAATTTCAAGGGAGGATACCACAAGGTATCGGACAACTTTCACAGCTTAGAATTTTGGATGTCTCGTCTAATAGACTGGAAGGATTACCAGAAAGTATGGGGAAACTATCTAATCTGGAAAGTTTTGATGCCTCTTACAATGTCCTGAAGGGTACAATTACTGAGTCCCACCTTTCAAACCTCTCCAGTTTAGTGGATTTGGACTTGTCATTCAACTCATTGGCTCTGAAGACGAGCTTTGATTGGCTTCCTCCTTTCCAGCTACAAGTTATAAGCCTGCCGTCTTGCAATTTGGGACCTTCTTTCCCAAAATGGCTTCAAAATCAACATAACTATACTGTTCTTGATATCTCTCTTGCAAGTATTTCAGACACGCTTCCAAGTTGGTTCTCTGGCTTTCCTCCCGATCTAAAGATTTTGAATCTCTCAAACAACCAAATCAGTGGAAGAGTGTCTGACTTAATAGAGAATACATATGGTTACAGGGTTATAGATTTAAGCTCTAACAACTTTTCCGGGCCTTTGCCACTAGTCCCTACCAATGTCCAAATATTTTACCTGCATAAAAATCAGTTTTTTGGATCCATCTCTTCAATTTGTCAAAGTAGAACTTCCCCAACTTCTCTTGACTTGTCACACAACCAATTCTCAGGAGAACTTCCAGATTGCTGGATGAACATGACAAGTCTAGCTGTTCTTAATCTAGCTTATAACAATTTCTCTGGAGAAATTCCACATTCATTGGGTTCCTTGACAAATTTGAAGGCATTATACATACGCCAAAACAGTTTTACTGGAACGTTGCCTTCTTTTTCACAATGTCAGGGGTTGCAAATCTTGGATCTTGGAGGGAATAAGTTGACAGGAAGTATCCCAGGATGGATAGGGACTGATCTACTCAATTTGCGCATTCTAAGCCTGCGGTTCAACAGATTGCATGGCAGCATACCATCCATAATCTGTCAGCTTCAATTTCTTCAGATACTGGACCTTTCAGCGAATGGATTATCGGGGAAAATTCCACACTGCTTCAACAATTTTACCTTATTGTATCAAGATAATAATTCTGGTGAGCCAATGGAATTTATAGTTCAAGGTTTCTATGGTAAATTTCCTCGTCGTTACTTGTATATTGGTGACCTATTGGTTCAATGGAAAAATCAGGAGTCTGAGTACAAGAATCCTTTATTATATCTAAAGACTATTGATCTTTCAAGTAATGAATTGGTTGGAGGTGTTCCTGAAGAAATAGTTGAGATGAGAGGATTGAAATCTTTGAACCTCTCAAGAAATGATCTGAATGGAACTGTTGTTGAAGGAATAGGTCAAATGAGGATGTTGGAGTCACTTGACATGTCAAGAAACCAGCTTTCTGGTGTGATCCCCCAGGGTCTTGCTAATTTGACTTTTCTTAGTGTGTTGGACTTATCGAACAACCACTTATCCGGGAGAATTCCATCAAGCACTCAACTGCAAAGTTTTGATAGATCATCCTACAGTGATAATGCTCAACTCTGTGGTCCTCCTCTTCAAGAGTGTCCCGGATATGCTCCTCCTAGCCCCCTTATCGATCATGGAAGCAACAACAATCCACAAGAACATGATGACGATGAAGAGGAGTTCCCATCTCTGGAGTTTTATATATCAATGGTGCTAGGCTTTTTTGTTGCATTTTGGGGAATTTTGGGCTGTTTAATTGTCAATAGTTCTTGGAGAAATGCCTACTTCACATTCTTAACGGACACGACAAGTTGGCTCGATATGATATCAAGAGTCTGGTTTGCAAGACTCAAGAAAAAGCTGAGGAGGGCCTGAAAAATGTCAAGTTTCTGTGTACTTGTATACTTTTTAAGAGTTAGCTTGTTTCCTTGTTCTTCTTCCTACCTGATAGTTGCTTTCCTCTTGTTATGGTTTCTATCTGAAACTCTTCTCTACAATTACTCAGTGAACATTTATATTCTCTCTGTCTTCTAATGTTTCATTTCCATATGAATAAAGACATAAAGAAGTTACATAATTTACACAGGGAGAAGGCTATGCAAAGTGTATAAACCAGAAGGGTATAGGAACTACAAACAGTACGTAGGATAGATACAACTTGCCTTTCATCATGTCATTATTGGCTACATCTCAAATGAGAGCAACTTTTCTTGCAAATTTGGATCAATATATTTAGAGAGCTTGAGTTTCTTTTTATCAAAATATATTTGAATGTGATTTTAATGTGTAAAGTGAATCGTAAATGCTAACACAACTGGATATTCAAGCTAAACGAAAATATATAATCGAACTATGCCAATCCAGCAACAAAAAGTCATTTAACAAGAAAAAGCCAGTTCCAATATCCCAAAGAGAACGGAAGAATAAGCTAGTATATATTGTAATTTATAAACAGCAGCAGCATATTATTAAGCTGACACAAGAAGTAGAAGTAATTCCAGCAAACCATTCACGTTAAGAACTTATAAAACCTTTCCTCAGATCCACAGAAATGAAACAGTATAGATGTAAATGCTAGTTGAATTTGCAAAGTAAGGCAAATTTGACAGAGACCTAAAATGAAGAGGGAAAACCGATAGAATGAGGAGCAAATGCAATGTTCTTTGACATTATTGCCTGTGAGGCAAACATAATAAAAAGAAATAGATAGAATATGACACAGTACATAATAACTATAGCCACTATGTTCTCTTATATCCGCAACAAAAGATTACACTCTCCCTTCGATATGAAGTCGAAAAGAAAACCCTCCCTGAACAGATGATTACACTCTCCCTCAAGACACTAACAATAGAATAAGCCAGTTGCAACATCAATCATCAACTTCTTCCCTGATTTCCCTTACAAGTTCTGCCTTGTACTCATCAAATGTATCTGGGAACTTTTCAACAGTCCCATTCTCAACTATCCAAATTTCACTTCTTTCTTCATCATCACAAACCCTTGATATGAGCCTTGAGTCGTGACTGACTAACACAACTCCACCAGTGAACTCATCAAGCGCATCTGCCAAAGCATCGATACTCTGCATATCCAAATGGTTTGTTGGCTCATCTAACAGCAAGATGTGAGGCTTTGACATGGAAATAGATGTAAATACAACTCTAGCTTTTTGCCCTCCAGACAGCTTTAAAATGGGGGTAAGATGGTTATGACTGGGAAGTCCAAATTTTCCTAGCTTTGCACGAACAGCTTCTTGCTTACTAGGTCCCTCTTGATCTGGGTGAAGACGAAGCAAGTACTGGACAGGTGTTTCATCCATTGTGAGAAGATCAACAAAATGTTGTGAGTACCGTCCAATCCTCAACTTTTGACTCCTGCGGGCTTCACCTTCTGTAGGAACTAAATCACCTGCCAAGAGGTTAAGCAAGGTCGATTTGCCTGCTCCATTGGGCCCAACGATAGCAACTCGAGTCCCCATATCAATTCCAACATCAACATCAGAGAGCCTGAAGTCTGGTCGATTAGGATAACTGAAGCTGACCTCAATTAGCTGAAGAAGTGGAGGTGTCAGTTCAGTAGGCTCAGGGAAGTGGAACTCCACGCTGTAGTCCCTCCACTTCTGAGGGGCTTCAGGTGGAGTTTCATCTTCATCAACCCTATCCTTTCCTTTTTTCTTTGATTCTTTGGAAGCTACAAATTTGGCTCGGTCTTTTACCTTCTCCTGTTGTGCTCGACTTCCAGATCTCTTGGCAGCTTTTAACTGCTTATCATAAATCTCAAACTTCTTGTTCATCTCTTTGCGACGCTGTTCATATCCACTTTCAAAATCATCAAAGTTACCACGATAGAAGTGTAGTTTCATGTCATGGAGATGAATAATCTCACCGCAAACAGTGTTCAGAAAGTCTCGATCATGTGAAACAACGACCAAAGTTTTCTTCCATCTGCACAAGTACTCCTCTAACCATAGAACAGCCCGAAGGTCAAGATGATTAGTAGGTTCATCCAATAGCAATAGAGTAGGCTGAACAAAAAGAGCCCGTGCTAGAGAAATTCTCATCCTCCAACCACCACTAAAAGATCGGGTAGCACGCCCCTGCATTTCCTTGGTGAAACCCAGCCCAGCAAGAATTTTTGATGCTTGGGCCTCAGCAGCATCTGATCCCATCAGCTGCAACCTTTCGTACAGTTCAGAAAGTTTTTCTACAATGTTGTCCCCATCAGCATCATCTTCATTCTCACCAACAGATGCAGCAGCATTCTGTAAAGATGCAGCCTCTTCTCGGAGCTTGATGAGCTCCTCGTTAGCTGAAACAACAGCTTCAAGTGCAGTCCTATCATCACCAACTATCTCTTGTTCAACCAAAAGTACATCAATGTTTTTTGGTACAGGAATCTTCCTCCAAGCAAGGAGTTTTAGTAGGGTGGACTTGCCCATTCCATTGGGACCAACTAAACCATATCTCTTCCCATGAGATATCTTAACTGATGTGTTCTTTAAAAGGTCTTTTCCACGAGCTGCTACGGAGAAATTCTCTATAGTTATATCCTTAACATTTGCATCAGCATCATCTTGACCTTCAAGAACAGATGCCTTGCTACCAATAACAACGGTAAAAGCATCATGATCATCCCTAAGGGCCTCCTTTTTTGCCACCTCAGCTGCCTGAACAGCAAGCATATCCTTCTTTTCTCGTTTCTTTAGCTCTTTATAACTTACGGAGGTATCAATTGGACCAGCTTCATTCCTTCTATGCCTTCTATTACCATCAATCTGTTCTTCCACTTCTTCGGGGCCAGGAAGATACTCCTCTTCCTCGTCATCAGAGGGAGGAAGATCAATACCATCAGTGTAAGCTGATGCTTTTGGAGCTGCTTTAGGCTTGGCCTTACTAGCACCAGTGGCTGAAGATCCTTTGTTGGGCTTCTCGGGTTTCTGGTCCATGCTGGCAAGCATGGCAGAGACAGAAAGCTTCTCCTTTTTCCCTTCCTTGGAATCTTTGCTGCTTCCCTTAGCCTTCGCACTTACACCAGCCTCATCTGTTTTTTTCTTCCCCATTGAATTTACAATCTGTTATAACCAAAGAGAACAATTAGAAAATTTGAATAAATAGATCGTCAGTACACCAGTCAGCTCAGCCAATTGAACAAGAAACTGCACATCTAAAATAGTAATGGAGAGGCTTCACACAAAACATTAGCACATTATAGCAAGAAATTAGAACAGCAGCATAAATAGAGAAGAAAGCAGCATATAAAATCAAATTGAAAGAAGTAAGAAGAGGACAGAAGGACAATAAGAAAATTTATGGCCGAGGTGCATTTGAATGAACCAGAAAAATATGAAAAGCTTTAATGACATTATACAGATTCAAACACTGGAATGTATGTTACAGGAAAAGTTAGAGCAACATGGTGACGAATCTAATCATTCTAAACTTAAAAGGGAACAGATGATACAGGAAAAGAGAGAGCGACACGGTGACATATCTAATCATTCCAAAGTCCAAATTTTACGGAACATTTGTTTCCTACTGATTTGCACAAACCAGTGAAGAAAACAAGAAGGTTCTGGTATGAAATTTCAATCATACCCCTGCTACACTCCCCTAGTAAATAAAATACTGTAAAACGAATGTTAAAAGCAATTATAAAATATTAAGTTCGTTTATTCTTTCTCAAAAATGAAAACCAAATATTAAGTTTGTTTTTACTCCAAATTGAATCTCAGCTGTTTTGTATCTAAAGAATCCTCAAAAACAATCTGCAGTTTTTATCCTGCAAAAGAAGCACCAAAGCTTCATCCAATATTCAACCAAACCACTACGTCCACAATCCCCAACTAGATAAGAACAGCTACATGAATCCTCTTTATCCATTCCACTTCAAAATAGCATCACAGTTAGCTGCTTTTATATAATAGTGTACTTTGTATCAATCCATTTGAAACACCAAGATTCAATTATTTCAAACACTCATTCCCGACTTTGTGGATCATTGAAAATTTATCACTTTGATTCAGTTGCATCCCTCTATAAATATCCTGAAAGTACTTTAATCCCAAGAACTGAAAACCCAGAAATTAGTATACTATGATTTTTTTATTAAAAAAAATCATCTTTTACACAAAAAAAAAACCAAGAAAAACTCCCTAAAGAAAAAAAAACAGAACCACTCTCTTAAAACCTAACACTCATAGTTCTGTATTCAGCAGCTAAAAATCCCAATAATATTACAAATATCTCATCATTAGTAACACTCAAAAACAGATTAAAGCAACGTTTCTTCATAGATTTGGACCAGCTAAACTGAATCGAAACCCAATTCGTAATTTATAATTATATCACTAAAAAACCAATTCACAGAGAGGAATCAAGATTCGTTTCTATTTTAAAAGAAAAAACGAGAAATAGGGATGCTTACAGTAACAGAGAAGAAGCGAATACAACTTCACCGGTAGAGGAAGATCGCCGCCGATGAGTTCGCCGGAGATATGAGTCAAGGTGGTAGACGATAAGAGAGAAAAACTGAGTTGCCTATAATTTAAGCTGGGTTTGGTCTTGGGCTGGGCTTTTATAGAATTAGAGAAATCCTAAACCCAAAAGGATTTGAATTACTAATATTTTAGGAAGGAGTTTCCATATTAGGGTTGTTCATGATTATGATTCCGAACGACAATTCGAGTCAAATTGATTTAAAATTTTGATATTTAGTATTATTTGATTAGGTTTGATTTTAAATTTGGAAAACCAATATCATTTTGTTTAGTTTTGATTTTACTAAAAAAATTGGAAAAATAACAAAATCGAATCGAGAATTTTTTTTTTTTATATATATATATATATATATATATATATATATATATATATATAGTCATGAGTTCGAAAGACTAAAAGGAATAGATAGTAACCAATGTAATATATGTAAATGGTATCCTAGTAAAATAAATAGGGTCAAATGTAAAAATTGTTATATGGAAGCTTGTATTAATTGTATAGAAAGTAAATTATAACATAAAGTAAATAGAAATGAAGAACAAGTCTATATAAAAGACTAGACTACTAATTTAAAACTAGTAACTCTAGAAACAAGAATAAATGGTTTAGAACAAAGAATAATTAGGCTAGAAAAAGGAAAAGAAAAAATAGACAAAAATAATACACAGTCACAAGGTACAATACATTTAGACCAAATATAAAGTGAACTAATGAATGAAGAAGAAAATAATACTAGTTTTATATGTAATGAAGATAAAAAATTTGGAATAATAAAAATACTAGTAAGAATAAAAATAAAAGATATAGAGATAGAAACTTTAGCTTTAATAGATACAGGTTGTACTAGTTGCCTACTTAATAAAAAGATATTGCCACATAATTTATTGTCAACTCTAAAAAATTTTAAGGAACCTATACAAGCAATACAAATGGATGAAACTTATAATCTTTATGATCAGTATATAGAAAAAACACAAATAAGTTTTATAAATACATATAGTGAATTCTATAAACCTACATATAATATGTATAAGATATTAGTAAGAGATCTTAATATTAAAACTTAGTCTTATGTTTACAATTCCTTATACAAAATAACAGAAGTTGTTTAATTTCTAGAGATGGAATAATGATGTTTAGGAATACAACATGTACTTCTGTACAAACTAGAAAAATTCCAACTAAGGAATTAAATAAAAATAATAAAATAAAACATACAATTCCATGTTGTGACGATTGTAAAGATAAGGGCAGCCGTTGTTCAAACAACCTATATGAAGAAACACAAGAAGAAAATTATTTAGACAATATATACCTAGAAGACATAGAAAAAGATTATACTTTAATAAATTTAGAAACAGAATTTTACAATTTTCAAAAAGGAATAAATACAAAAGGAAAAATAAAAAATCCTAAAGACTTAGAAAATATAGTAGCAATATTAGACGAAATAGAAATAATAGGGGGAAAACCCTTAATACATTGGGAAAGTAATAAAATTATGTGTAAATTAGATATAATAAACCCCGAGTATACTATAAAAACTGCAACAATAGAAGCTAATAATGAAGATACGGAAAAATTTAATAAACAAATAAAGGAGTTACAAAAACTAGAAGTAATAAGAAGATCTACATCTAGACATAGATTGACAGCCTTTATGGTTAGAAACCATAGTGAACAAGTGCGAGGAAAAGCTCGCATGATAATAAATTCTAAAAGATTAAATGATAATACTAGAACAGATGCATACAAATTACTCGATAAAAGTGAGCTAATTATTAGAATACAAGGTAAAAAGATTTTTAGTAAATTTGATTGTAAGTCAGAATACTGGCAGGTTAAAATGCACCCCGAAAGTATAGAATGGACAGCTTTACTTGTCCAGAAGGACATTTTGAATGGCTAGCTATGCCTTTTGGGCTAAAAACAGCTCCGCCTATATTCCGAAGAAAGATGGATGAAATGTTCGGAGACTATAAGAATTTTGTATTAGTATATGTAGATGATATTTTAGTATTTAGCAAAGGCATACAAGAACACTTAGGACACTTACAATATTTAGATTATTCGTAACATATGGAATAATAATAAGTAAAAAGAAAATGGAACTGTGTAAGACACATATAAATTTTTTAGGAGTAACTCTAGGAGAAGGAAAGGTAAAATTACAACCACATATAGCTAAAAAAGTGTTAGAAATGCCAGATAAATTAGATAATACTAAAGAACTACAAAAATTCTTAGGATTAGTAAATATTGCTAGAAACTTTATTTAAGACTTAGGAAAAATAGCAGGACCTTTGTATGCTAAGAGAGGTAGTAAATGTCAGAAACACTTTAACATAGAAGATATAAAATTAGTACAACAAATTAAAGATAAAGTTAAAAATATACCAGGCCTACAAATACCCTTAGAATCAGATTATTTAATAGTCCAAACTGATGGGAGTAAATTAGGATGGGGAGCTATTTTAAAATCCCTACCTAACAAATACAGTTCAGAAAATGAAGAAAAAATTTGTGCATACCGAAGTGGAAAATATAAAGAAAAAGGTAATATGAGTAGTATAAACGCCGAAGTATTAGTAGTAATATACGAACTTAATAGTTTTAAATTATATATATTAAATAAAAATGAAGTCTTAGTAAGAACAGACTGCGAAGTAATAGTTAAATTCCATGAAAAAATAAATAGTAAGGCTAGCAATAAAAGAAGATGGCTAAATTTTATGGATATAATATCTATATATAATAATATTATTTTTGAGTATGTTAAAGGAAAGGATAATGATCTAGCAGATAAATTAAGTAAATTACAATTAAAAACTAACTGATTTATATTTCAGTATGAGACCAAGCATGAGACCAACTGGCCAACAGCCAGCAGACAAAGGCAAGGGCATTGTCCAGGCAGATACTTATGCTCAGACTTTATTAGGAAGATAAAGTTTCAGACCATTAAATACAACAAACAATTTAATGGAGCGAATCTATTTCGGTAAGTACAATTTAATTTCATACCGTAAGTGTAATTTATCATTTAGAGTAAATTCAAACTGTAATATAGACAAGGTTCAACAATGTTTAGTAGATAACTTATGGATGACATATAACAAACAAGACACTAAGTATTTTGTAGCAGCATCTAATGCTTTATGTCAATATTTTTCAGATAAAAACAAATAATAAATTTAAATATTATGTAGTTATACATGGCAAGACTAAAGGTGTTTTTCAAACTTGGATAGAGGTAGTTGATTCTATAAATGGGGTTAAAAACCCACTTTTAAAGATTTTAATAATTTCATCGAAGCCTTAGACTATGCGAGAGGAATACTTGAGCCTAATTATTACATTTCACCAGCTCTCAGACAAAGCCCAAACCAAATACCCCAATACAATGTCCAAAAATATTCAGACAAAATAATATTCTGTGATCATTGTTCATCCATGACTGAGGGTTTCAAAAGACTCAATACAAAAAACAAAATCCTTATTCAAGAAAATATGAGACTTATGAAATAGCTCGAGACCTTTCAGAATAAATATGTTCCAAGAACTGACAGTACTCAGACGCAAGACTTGAGTTCTCCATCTCCTTTAAAAATGGATGAGACGGGTGTGCATTCCCCTCTGAATGTTAAGAACTCTACTATATCGGAGCATGATATAGCTAGTCCAGTTCAAACAGTAACCGGTAAAGACTTATTAAATCCGTTAATAGCTGTCACTGTGCCAAAAAGTGAAGAAGAGAAGACTTCTTCCTCACGAAGAAGATTACCTAAATATTTTTCAAAAAGACTCATTGAGAAAAAATGAAGCATTAAAAAAGAAAAAAAATGAAAAATTAGAAAAGATAATCAAACAAACTTTAGAAAAAAAATTTCAAGACAAAAGCCAAGATAAACATATTATCAAAGACATTCCCAATCCAAATAATGGTTCAGAAGACAATATTCATAGTTCAGAAGAAGAACAGATAAATAATATTCAAGACTCACAAAACCCTTAATGACTCAGGCATGAGTTTTGATACTATAGCATTACACAATTTAGACACTTAATCAATTTTTTTTTTTTATAAAAAAGACTGCAGCACAAAGAGAAATAATTCACAAGACAAGATTGCAAAAGGATAAACAAGACATGGCAAGTTACTGCAAGTCACAAGAATTCTCAAAGATAAAATTTCAAAGAAAAACATGGTCACAAGAAGACAAAACTACAAAAATACAAAAAAGGCATGGGTAAGAAAGTGGCAAATAGTCAAGAATTGATGTCAAGAAGGTAAAGACGGAGAAAGACATATTAAGTAGTATAAAAATTTTCAAATGTTAGGTGGGGATGCCCGCTACATGTCTTGTAATATAAATTAGTTAGTGGGGATACCCACTACGTGTCATGTAAAAATAAGTGTGTTGTCACTTTATCACTACCCTCCGAAAAAGGGAAAAACTGTTGACATAACACGTGTCTAATAATTGTGTCAGTCTGTAATATTAGTCCAAAAATATGAACTTAATGATGCATGTGACGATGGGGCCCAATGAGTACCCGACTTGTATTATTCAAGGAATCTTATCAAGTTGTCAGCCATTAATAATTAAAGCCACGTAGTGTG
The DNA here is from genome assembly GCA_037074985.1 of Solanum bulbocastanum. Taxonomy (NCBI): domain Eukaryota; kingdom Viridiplantae; phylum Streptophyta; class Magnoliopsida; order Solanales; family Solanaceae; genus Solanum; species Solanum bulbocastanum. The sequence continues at coordinate 4,760,186 of CM073603.1, read as the reverse complement.
TCTAGAACAGTCCGGTGTGGTTTTTCTAAGTCTATATAAGAAAGGAAAAAAACAAGGAGAAGGACAAACAAAAGGAGAAAAAAGATAGAGCAGAAAAAATAAAAGAGCGAATAGAGTGAGAAAAAACCAGTGAGCAACCAAAATTCCTAAGTCCCTACTACCTTTCTTCTATTGTATTCTCTTGTAAAAAAGTTTGTGAAATAATAATAAGTGTGTTTGTGTGTTTAAGTTTTTAAGTTTTCAAGAAGCTCTTCGGGGTTCCCAAAAGGGAAACCTCTCTCAGTTTATCATGTAAGTTTTTACGATGTTTACTCCCCAAAATTTCCCCAAAAAATATGTTTATTATTTTCATGTTATTTTAAGTTTTTATCTTAATGTAAATTATTGTACATGTGTTAAAAGATTATCCTTAGTATATGGGATACTTATTCCGGGATAAATAATTAGTACCGAGACAAGTTATCCCTCCCCATGGGGGTATAGTAATCCCGAGATAAAATAGGTAAATGACAAATATGTCCCTTTAAATCCTTTTTATACATCTTTTTTCACATTTATGTATATTTACATTTTTTTAATATCATGTATAATAATATTTACTACTCCTTATTTTTATGATAATTATACATATTTTTCTATTAAAAAATTATACTATATAAATATAATTTTTATTTATGAATTTATTTGACTAATTCTTATGTTTATTTTATTTTGATTTCTCATAAATTTTCTTCTCTTTAATAAACTTAAGAGGGAAGTTCTATTTTTAAGCTAAATAAGAAAAAAGTTATATTTTTAAATACACATGATACTTATCATGGGAATACATAAACAAAAGTATTTAAGTTAAATAAAATAAAAATTTTATTTTAAAAAATGAATAACTAAAGCTCACAAAGAAGAATTTTAAAAGTTTAAATAAAGTGAAGGGTAATTTTGTAAACAAACAATTTTTTCTTAAAATTTATCAATAAATATTATTTTGAATATAACAAACCAAACACTCAATGAGAAATAATCCCAGGAAAACTTATTTCATCATAACTAATCCCAACATAACTTATCCCATCATAACTCATATTCAAACCAAACGACCCCTAAGTGTCTATATCTATCGAGAAGTGTATGCGCTCAACAAATTTATTTACTTTCAAACTAAAAAAACCAGAAAAACAGAACCAAATCGACAACAACCAAGCTAATCAATTCCATATCACTGATGGAATGTGGTACAATAGCTTGTCATAGTTGTATGTAAGTGCCTACAAGTAGATTGACACAAGAAATCCTAGTTTAAACATATACAATCAAACATCCCTATAATCACATCGTTTGTCTTTGTCTGAACATTTCATGACTACTAGTGTAAGATGTTATAGATGTTTACTGATGGATATCATTAAAAGACAAAACATCAATAGTCTTACCTCGTGAAGTTATGACCATAACTAATGGATATCATTAAAATACAATTTTTTTTCTTTTAGATATTGGTACTTGAAATTTATTACGTGCATAACATTAATGATGATTACCATAAATATTTTAATAATTTATTTTATACCTAACCCGTTTCTTACAAAATCTTACTATACAATATTTTTAATTAGTATGATTGTAATAATGGGGTAATTTTATAAAGAGTAATTGGTTTATATAATAAGAATTCTATTTCAACTTAAACTTGAATTGTTATGTTCTATAAAATTGATCAAAACCAAAATATTAAATCATTCTCAAATTTGCTAGCCATGGCATGGAGTGATCTTATCATCGTCATAATTCTCTTATGTACGATATTCATCTCACCCACTATTCAATCCAACGATCCTTTTCGAAATCCGAAAATAATCAAAAATAGTATAATAAAAATTTTCATCTCACCAAGTATAGGATTGAACAATGGATTGAACAAAACTGATTGAAGAACAGACAGAGAATTCATTGTAAACATGGAAAATTGCGTAGACCTTTCGTTTACGCCAATGTCACAAGAAGTATATTTGGATCAGATTATTGATCAATGTAACAATGAGTTCTATATACAAATATATGGTTATGAATATAGTGGTAGATGGCCAATATTAGAATTCTATGAAGCCTTAAAGCAAGTTGAGATTTTCAAGAATAATGAAACAGCGCTAACACAACATATTTGTTATTTAGCTTTTTCACACCCGGGGCGCAAATTGAAGATGTAGATCCATAAGGCGTAAGTCCTAGAATTTGGGGCATAAGCCTCGAGCAAAAAACGTAAGTCCTTACGTACGCCCCGGGCGTTTTTAATTTTTAAACCTTTTTTGTTTTAAATCATATTTTTTATTATTAGTGTAATGATATTACTCAAATAGTAATTATAATACTTTTTTTTCTTCATTATTGATTATTAATACCTATCTCAAATAAAATCATAATATTTTTTCTATATATAATATGTTATTTATAAAAAAATATTTGTAAAATTATTGAAAGTTTCACTTTTGCATGAGGCTACACCCCGTACATCCGCGGGCGTAATGCCCGTGTTTCGGGGCTCGCCCCGTACGGCATAAAACGCCTCGCCTACGCCCCGTGTTTCGGGGCTCGCTCCATACGGCATAAAATGCCTCGCCTCACGCCCCCGCCTAGGATTATTAATGCGTAAGGGCATCTTGATCATAAGTCTTCATTGACAAAGATAAGGTATATGTTCACTTATTGTAGAATAGAGTTAAATCAACTATCAGGTAGGAAGAAGATCAAGAGAACAAGTAAACTCTTAAAAGTAAACAAAATATAGAGAAACTTTACATTTATCAGGCCCTCCTCAGCTTTATCTTGAGTCTTGCAAACCAGACTCTTGATGTCATATCGAGCCAACTCATCATGTTCGTTAAGGATGTGAAGTAGGCACTCCCTTCTGGTTTATACACTTAGCATAGCCTTCTCACTGTGTAAATTATGTAACTTCTGTATGTGTTCATTCATATGGAAATGAAACATTAGAAGACAGAGAATATAAATGTTCACTGAGTACTTGTAGAGAAGAGTTACAGATAGAAACCACAACAAGAGGAAAGCAACTATCAGGTAGGAAGAAGAACAAGAAAACAAGCTAACTCTTAAAAAGTAAACAAGTACACAGAAACTTGACATTTATCAGGCCCTCCTCAGCTTTTTCTCGAGTCTTGCAAACCAGATTCTTGATATCATACCGAGCCAACTTGTCGTGTCCGTTAAGAATGTGAAATAGGCATTCCTCCAAGAACTATTGACAATTAAACAGCCCGAAATTCCCCAAAATGTGACAAAGAAACCTAGCACCATTGATATATAAAACTCCAGAGATGGGAACTCCTCATCATCATCATCATGTTCTTGTGGATTGGTGTTACTGTCATGGTCGATATGGGGTCTAGGAGGAGCATATCCGGGACACTCTTGAAGAGGGGGACCACAGAGTTGAGCATTATCACTGTAGGATGATCTGTCAAAACTTTGCAGTTGAGTGCTTGATGGAATTCTCCCGGACAAGTGATTATTCGACAAGTCCAACACACTAAGAAAAGTCAAATTAGCAAGACCTTGAGGGATCACACCAGAAAGTTTGTTTCTTGATAAGTCAAGAGACTCCAACATCTTCATTTGACCAATTCCTTCAATGACACTTCCATTCAGATCATTTCTTGAAAGATTAAGAGATTGCAATCCTCTCATCTTAGCTATCTCTTTAGGTATACCACCAACCAATTCGTTACTTGAAAGATCAATATTCTTCAGATATAATAAAGGATTCTTGTACTCAGACTCCTGGTATTTCCATTGAATCAATAGGTCACCAATATACAAGTAACGACGAGAAAATCTACCATAGAAACCTTGGACTTCAAATATTAATGGCTCACCAGAACTGTCATCCTGATACAATAAGGTAAAATTGTTGAAGCAATGTGGAATTTCTTCTGATAATCCATTTTCTGAAAGGTCCAGTATCTGAAGAGACTGAAGCTGACAGATAATTGATGGTATGCTGCCTGAGAATCTGTTGAACCGCAGGCTTAGAACCTGCAAATTGAGTAGATCAGTCCCTATCCATGCTGGGATTCTTCCTGTCAACTTATTCCCTCCTAGATCCAAGATTTTCAACCACTGACATTGTGAAAAAGAAGGCAACATTCCACTAAAACCGTTCTGGCGTATGTATACAGCCTCCAAACTTGTCAAGGAGCCTAATGAAGGTGGAACTTTTCCAGAAAAATTGTTATAGGCTAGATTAAGAACAGCAAGATTAGACATATTCATCCAACAATCTGGAAGTTCTCCTGAGAATCGGTTGCGTGACAAGTCAAGAGAAGTGGTGTCAGTATGACTTTGACAAATGGAAGAGATAGATCCGAGAAACTGATTTTTATGCAGGTAAAATATTTGAACATTGGTAGGAACTAGTGGCAAAGGACCTGAGAAATTGTTAGAGCTTAAATCTATAACCATGTAATTGTCTGTATTCGCTATTAACTCAGACACTCTTCCACTGATTTGGTTGTTTGAGAGATTTAAAATCTTTAGATCGGGGGGCAAACCAGAGAACCAACTTGGAAGTGTGTCTGAAATACTTGCAAGTGAGATATCAAGAACAGTATAGTTCTTTTGATTTTGAAGCCATTTTGGGAAAGAAGGTCCCAAATTGCAAGACGGAAGGCTTATAACTTGTAGCTGAAAAGGAGGAAGCCAATCGAAGCTCATCTTCAGAGCCAATGAGTTGAATGACAAGTCCAAATCCACTAAACTGGAGAGGTTTGAAAGGTGGGACTCAGTAATTGTACCCTTCAGGACATTGTAAGAGGCATCAAAACTTTCCAGATTAGATAGTTTCCCCATACTTTCTGGTAATCCTTCCAGTCTATTGGACGAGACATCCAAAATTCTAAGCTGTGAAAGTTGTCCGATACCTTGTGGTATTCTCCCTTGAAATTGATTAGAGCCAAGATGCAACTCTCTCAATGATGGAAACAGTGCTAAATCTGGTAATGGCCCTCTCATTTGGTTATCAGACAAATCCAGATACTCAAGGGTAGAAACTTGTCCCGGTCTTTCCATGAAACAGCCATTCAGCACATTCTTCTGCAGGTATAATTTCTTCAAGGATGAAAATCTCGTGACATTAACAATTGAACCAAACAATGAGTTTTCGTTCAACCCCAAAACCTCAAGTGATTTCTTACTGCCTGATAACCTGAGAAACAACTCAGGAAGCCATTGGTCTGTCTGAGTATTAGACATGTCCAGATGACGTAAACGTGTCAAATTCCCAAAAGAACTGGGAACCCCACCTTTAATCTTAAAGTTATTAGCAAGATTAAGATGTTCAAGATACATCAAGGTCCCAAAGCGATCATCAATTTGACCCTTGAGTTGATTCAAAGAGAGGTCTATGCTAGTTATGCTTGTGCTAAAATTGAATAACCAGCTATATTCAGATGAAGTAGAAAAGTCATTACAACATAAATGAAGAACAGAAAGAGAGATCAAAGAAGAATTGGCTAAATCAGCTTGAGATGGAACCAACTTAGAGTGTCCACAACCACTCAAGTCCAGTTCTTTCAATGAAGGGACCTTATTTATCTCTTGAAACCAATTCCTTGCTTGGAAGTCACTACCACTCAGACTCAAAAACTCTAGAGAAGACAGATGTGAAAGCCATCTAAGGTCCTTTACTATAAGATTACAGCCTCCAAGATCAAGAGTCTTTAAAGAAGTTAGATTCTGGAACTGTATTGGAATTATACCAAAAAAAGAACAATCTGAGAGGTTCAAGTACTGTAGTCTCTTAAGTGAGCCTATGAATCTTGGTATTTCACTTCTTTCAAAGTCATTGACACTGAGGTCCAAGTAATTCAGATGCTGCAACTCAAGTAGAGAAGGGCTAAGTTTACCTGTCAATCTTGGGGAAAAACAAGCATTGTCTGAACAAAAAAACTCATTGTGTAGATCAAGAACAGTTACATGACCTGTTCTTCTGTCACATTCAATACCCTTCCATTTGCAGCATTCGTGTTTATCTTCTTCATCACCCCATGTAGATAAATGATCAAAAAAATCATTAAGACCTCTTTTGAACTCAAGAAGAGCATCTCTCTCCTTATCTAAACACAGGGTCTTGTTAACTTCTCTTGAAGTTGATCCAAAAGATGTCTGTAGGAACAATAAAGACAAAGTAACAAGGAACTGAGCTAATCTTGGATATTTCCTTTTCTCCATTTTTTTTGCTTGAAACTATGAGCAAGAAGCAACTAAATTTTCTCTATGTTACTTCCAAAATCTTTAACTTATTCCTCTTACATTGATATTCCATAAATATCTTTACCATTGACTGGTTCTTGCATGCATCTACTTTATCTATAGGTGAGATAGTCCTGTATTAATAAATGTATGTGTCCTACTAGAAAATTTTCTTCTAGACTATCCAAGATGATAAGTTCATTTCAAGTCCAATTAAAAGGCTAAAAAGGACTCTTTAGGAATAAATTAGATAAATTTTTCCCTAGTTATTCTAACAACTTCAGTTTGACATAAAAACAAGTGACCCCACTTTGGCTATTGCCTATTAGCATATACAAGTACATAGAGAACTAAGACAAGCAAAATGAGTGAAGGGCTCAACTTTAGTAGTTGCTATACTTAATGCAAAATGTGTGGTCTACACAGACATTAACTAGGTGTTGACTGTTGATAAAGATGTATCAGTGGTGTAAATGTGAATTGAGTTAAGTAGTCTGAGATAACTCATATAATAGGGTCAAGTTTTTGTACTCAATATGGAATAGTTAAGGAACTAACAACACCAAATATTCTTTCTTCCTTAAACTCCATGTCAAGTTAAACTACATCATATTGTTAGCATGATGGACAACTAAATGATTGTATATATTAATGTAATTATGTAGTGATATAAATTAGCATGATCATATACATTTGTTGTAGAATCAAAGGAATAAATATAGTGAGAGAGTAGCCGATTTGGAAGGATAGCAAGGCAGATTTAGAGGGATTGAATAGCAAATTTGTAGAGATAGAATAGTTGATTTTTAGGGATAGGAATGACGGATCTTTAGGGATGTGTAATCTTTATTTTCTCTATATTTGGGCTCCCGGTCCACGCTCTAGTCAGGCCGGCCTGGGCGTGAAGGGGGGTGTTAGAGTGGGTATAAGTCTCACATTGGTTGGGGAATGTACTGGTGGTCTCCTTATATGGGCTTGGGCAATCCTCCCCTCGTGAGCTAGCTTTTGGGGTTGAGTTAGGCCCAGGTGTCATATCTTTACATGGTTTTAGAGCCTTCTCTTGGCTGTCTTGTTTTATAGAGTCGTCTGTAGTTCCTTCTAATTTTTTTTTTTTTTGAAAATCTTGGTTTTTGGTTGACTGTTAATTGACAATCAGTCCTACCACCTGGGAATTTTGTTCTTGGTCATTCTAGTTGCTTTCTCGAGTCTTTGTAGTTTTCATATAACTATTCAAAAACATGAATTCACTTCACTTTGAATCCTTCAGTGTTCGTTTTACTGGAAAAAAATATTCTTCTTGGGAGTTTCAGTTGTTTGTCACTGGCAATGAACTATGGGGCCATATAGATGGAAGTAATCTTGCTCCTATTGATGCAACAAATCTAGGTGAATGGAATATTAAAGATGCTCGGGTGATGACATGGACATGGATTCCCTCTTATTGTTCTTAATCTCAGGCCGTACAAGATAGCTAAGGCCATGTGGGATTACTTACAAAAGGTTTACAACCAAGATAATAGTGCAAGACGCTTTCAGTTAGAGTATGAAATTGCTAATTACTCTTAAGGAGGTCTTTCTGTTAAGGATTATTTTTCTGGATTTCAAAACTTATGGGCTGAATTTACAGATATTTTCTATGCCAAAATACCTACTGAATCTCTATCAGTGATTCAGGCAGTTCATGAGCAAAGCAAGCGAGACCAATTTTTGATGAAATTACGTTCCGACTTTGAGAGTGTTCGCTCTAACTTGATGAATCGTGACCCATCTCCCTCTTTGGATGTGTGCTTTAGGGAGTTACTTCATGAAAAGCAATATCTTGTCACACAAAATGCTTTCAAGAAAGAAAATGATGCCATTGTTGCATTTGGTGCTCAAGGTAAAGGAAAGGGCAGGGATATGAGTCAAACTCAATGCTACAGTTGCAAGGAATATAGTCATATTGCTAGTAATTGTAGCAAGAAGTTCTGTAATTATTGTAAATAACAAGGACACATTATCAAAGAGTGTCTCACGCGCCATCAAAATTGTAGGATCAATGCTTTTCAAGCTGGGATAAATGGTTCCACTAATGATTACTCATCTTCAGGACAAATTCTTACTCCTAAAATGGTACAACAAATAATCGGGTCAGCCTTTTTAGAATTGTGATTACAAGGTAATGAAGTTACATCTAATTTTTGGATTGTTGATTCAGGTGATTCCAATCATATGACCAACTCAATGAGCATCCTAAAAAATGTTAGTAAGTATCAAGGTCCATCACAAATACAGATTGCCAATGGTAGTAATTTACCCATTACCAAGGTTGGGGACATTACTCAAACTTTCAAAAATGTTTTTGTTTCACCAAGGCTCTCAACTAGTCTTATTTCAGTTGGACAATTGGTAGATAACAATTGTGATGTGAATTTTTCTCATAATGGTTGTCTTGTGTAGGATCAGGGGCCGGGGACGATAGTTGCAAAGGGGCCTAAAGTTGGACGATTGTTTCCTATACACTTTTCCATTCCTCCCGTTCTATCTTTTGCTTGTACTTCTATGGCTAGTAAGACTGAGGTTTGGCATAAGCGTCTAGGACATCCAAATTCTGTTGTGTTGTCTCATTTATCAAATTCTAGTTTATTGGGAAATAAAAATCAATTTTCAGTTGCTTCCATTGATTGTTCTACTTGTAAATTAGGCAAAAGTAAAACTCTTCCTTTTGATGTCATTCATAGTGATGTTTGGGGAATTTCACCAATTATTTCTCATGCTCATTTCAAATACTTTGTGACATTCCTAGATGATTATAGTTGGTTTACATTGGTGTATTTTCTTTATTCCAATTATGAGGTATTTTCCATGTTCAAGACATTTTTGGCTTACATTGAGACTCAATTTTCTATATGCATCAAATTATTAAGATCTGATTTTGGTGGAGAATATATGTCTTATGAATTCAAAAAATTCTTTCTTGACAAATGAATTGTCTCACAACACTCTTGCCCATGTACACCACAACAAAATGGAGTTGCTGAACGAAAAAATCGTCATCTTGTAGATGTCACTCATACTTTATTGATTAAGTCCTCTGTACCATCTAAATATTGGGTGGAAGCTTTATCTACTGTTGTCTATTTAATTAATAGATTGCCATCTAAAGTGCTAAATCTTGAGTCTCCGAATTTTCGTCTTTATCACCAAAATCGTAACTATAGTGATTTTCATACATTTGGTTGTGTTTGTTTTATGCATTTGCCTCCTTCGCAGTGCAATAAACTTTCTATACAGTCTACTAAATGTGCTTTTATGGGTTATGGTACTTCACAAAAAGATTTTATTTGCTATGATCCATGTTCTCACAGATTTCGTATTTCTAGAAATGTTGTTTTCTTTGAGAATCGGTATTTCTTTCCTATGATTGTAAATTCTTCTGTTTCTCTTCTTCCTACTTTTGAGGATTTATCATCTTCTTTTAAGAGGTTCAAACCTGGATTTATGTATAACGATATTGACCAACTTTATCCTATCCCGACATTGATCCACCACCTGAAACTGTACCATAACTAGAATCTAAGAATTCTTTAAGATTTGGTCCTCTTGAGCCTACTCGGCGATCTACCAGAGTATCTCGTACTCCCAATTGGTATGGGTTTTCCTCTACTTTATCCAACATATCTGTTCCATCCTGTTACTCACAAGCTTCCAAGCATAAATGTTGGCAGAAAGCAATGGAGAAAGAACTTTTGGCTCTTAAAGAAAATGACACATGGGACATTGTTTCATATCCTTCAAATGTCCGCCCTATTGGATGTAAATGGGTTTATTCAATCAAACTTCATTCTGATGGAACTCTTGATCGGTACAAAGCTCGATTGGTTGTTCTTGGTAACAAACAAGAGTATAGGGTGAACTATGAGGAGACTTTTACACTCGAAGCTAAAATGACTATGATGTGAACTATTATTGCCTTTGCTGCTTCACAAAACTGGTCTCTTTATCAAATGGATATTAAAAATGCTTTTCTCCATGGTGATCTTAAAGAAGATATTTATATGAAAACTCCACCTCGTTTGTTCTCATCACCCACATCAGATGTATGCAAGTTGAAGCGGTCTTTGTATGGATTAAAACAAGCTCCAAGAGCTTAGTTTGATAAGTTTCGGTCTACTTTGCTACAATTTTCTTTTGAGCAGAGCAAATATGACTCATCTTTGTTTCTTCGAAAAATATCTACATGTTGTGTTCTTCTTTTGGTGTATGTAGATGATATTATAATCACATGAACTGATTATTCACTAATCACTAGCCTTCAACAACAACTTAAAGATTCTTTTCATATGAAGAATCTTGGTACTCTTACTTATTTTTTGGGTTTGGAAGTTCATAATGTTGCTTCAGGTATATTTCTAAACCAATACAAATATACTCAGGATCTGATTTCTTTGGCTGGTATTCAAGATTCCTCCCCTATAGATGCTTCATTGGAATTGAATGTGAAGTATTATCGTGAGGAATGCGATCTTCTTCCTGATCCAACTATATTTCGATAGTTAGTTGGGAGTCTAAATTACCTTACTATTACTCGGCCTGACATCTCTTTTGCAGTTCAACAAGTTAGTTAATTTATGTAAGCTCTCCGTCATCTCCACTTGGTGGCTATTCATCGCATCATTCAGTATCTTCTAGGAACATCTACTCATGGATTGTTCTTTCCAAGTGGTTCTCCTATTCGTCTTTATGCTTTTAGTGATTCTGATTGGGCGGGATGTCCTGATACTTGTCGTTTAGTCTCTGGTTGGTGCATATTTCTTGGAGAGTCATTGTTATCTTGGAAGAGTAAAAAGCAAGATCGTGTGTCAAAATCTTCAACAGAGGCTGAATATCAATCCATGCCTACTGCTTGCTCTGAGGTTGTATGGCTTCGTGGATTACTTGCTGAGATTGAATTTCCTCAATCTCATCCTACTCCTCTCCACGCTAATAATACAAATGTTATTCAGATTGCTACTAATACAGTTTTTCATGAAAGGACCAAATACATCAAAGTGGACTGTTATTATATATGAGAAGTTGTAGATAAATGAGTCATTACTCTTCCACATGTGTCCAGTGATCTTCAAATAGCTTATACGTTTACGAAATCCATGGCACGGCAACGCCATCAGTTTCTAGTAGGCAAATTAATGCTTTTTGATCCACCAACATCAATTTGAGGGGGATGTTAGCACGATGGACATCTACATGATTGTATATATTAATGTAATTACATAGTGATATAAATTATCATGATCATATACATTTGTTGTAGAATCATAGGAATAAATATTATGATAGAATAGCTGATTTGGAGAGATAACAAGGCAGATTTAGAGGGATTGAATAGTAGATTTGTAGAGATAGAATAGTTTATTTTTAGGGATAGGAATGAAAGATCTTTAGGGATGTGTAATCTTTATTTTCTCTATATAATGGAAAGAGTCTCTCACTTTGAGAGGCATTCAGTAGAAAATTGACACATAAATTGGGACAGAGGGAGTATATAAATTTACGGTATCCTTCCTTGAAATTGATTAGAGCCAAGACGCAACTCTCTTAATGATGGAAATAATGCTTAATCTGGTAATGCCCCTCTCGTTTAGTTATAAGACAAATCCAGATACTCTAGGGTAGAAACTTGAGTTTATTATAAGGGAGGTCAATGCCCCTCGCAAGATTAAGATGTTCAAGATATGTCAAGTTCCCAAAGCAATCATCAATTTGACCAATGAGTTTATTGAAAGGGAGGTCAATGCTAGTTAGGCTTATGCTAACATTGAATAACCAGCTTTATTCAGATGAAGTAGAAAAGTCATTACAATATAAATGAAGAACAAAAAGAGAGATCAAATATAAATTGGCAAGATCAGCTAGATCAGCTGGAGATAGAACAAATTTAGAGAGTTCATAAACACTCAAATCCAATTCCTTCAATGAAGGGACCATAGTTATCTCTCGAAACCAATTGCTTGCTTGGAATTCATTACCAACAAGATGCAAGAACTCTAGCAATGAGAGATGAGAAAGCTACACAAGGTTCTTTATTATATGATTACTGTTTCCAAGATAAAAAAAAAATCCTCAAAGAAGCTAGATTCGTGAACTGTGTGCTGTAACTTCACCAAAAAAATTAGAAGATGAAAGGTTCAAGTACTCCAGTCTCTTATGAATTTAAGCGTGTTCAAAACACGAGCTGTTATTGAAAGACTTGTATCACTGAATTAAGTGGAAACAATAGTATATAAAATTAAACATATTTAGTTTTCCTTTACAATGTTCAATCAAACAGGTGGTGACAACCTATGTTAGTACTGAAGGACATCCTCATAGTGTTAAAGTCAAAGGCGATATAATAAAATTGTTGTGCCTAAACACCTAATATGCTAAAAGGGAGCTTCTGAGGGAGCATGTTACTATCCGTACTTTGTATAGACAAGCAAAAATAGTCAGGTATATCTTGTCGAAATAAATTTTCAGCATCAAACTTCATTTTAGCATTTTCAACAAAATGAAATGCTATAGTCGGAAAGTTTTTAAGATCCTCAATGATAGTTCCACAGTAACAAATCTCATATGGTCTTGAGTATATATGCTCTTTTAATGTCGTACCAATTATAGATCTAATTTCCTCCTTCAATTTATTGAATGCTATACCAGGAAAATAAGTTGAAGTAGCCCCGCTATCAAAAAAAATTCCACGTTCGTAATCGATCCATTTAAATATGCTGGGATTGATGTCAAGAAACTTGTCCCTGACACTGATTTTTCTAAGGTTATATAGTATTTGCCTATAACCATAAACATGGGAGTGGAGGTTGCTATAATTATAGGCTCTTCTCCCAAAACTAATATGTTTAAATCAAAGTTTTTATCATTTATATTACCGATACAATAGGAAAATCCAATATAATTTAGTTATGAAACCAAAGAAATAGTTTGTTGTCCAAGTCCAATAACTCCACTAAAACGATCTGTACCTTTAGAGTATTCTGATGAACATCCAAACATAAGACACTTGATAGTCAATTAGTTCCCTTTCTTGACTTAAATGTCATGTTATTTGCAGTTTTGATGATCTGACAAATAGAGGACCTTGTAAGGGGACCTGATCCTTGTCATGCCTTTTGCACAATTGACAGCTGGAAAAAGTACACAAGGTTGGTGCACGGGCTCCAAGTATAGCAGAAACCTTAACCAATGGCATGGCCTTGAAGGTTGTGTCCATTCTCATAAGGAGATCCTCCCACAGACAAAACCTCAGTTTTTGCAACATAGATTTTAAGAGCAAAGAGGCAAAAACCACTCCTCTCAAGAAGTACTTACCAAAGAGCAACAGGGACCAGATAGATCAACTTGTGTCTTAGTTGTTTTAGGTTGTTACTTCAGTGCTTATTGTTGTAAATCTAATCCTAAACTATAAAGGAATTAGATATTTTGTTTGTCCAGTCAAAAAGTCTAAATCCATTGAGTCTAACTGGTTTAGTGGGCAGCATTGTTCGTTGCTTAGTCAAATCCTAAGTCATCTAGTGTTAGGTGGGTTAGTGGGAAACCGTGGTTGCTTAGTGAATTCTAAGTTATTCTGTGTCGGGTAGCTTAGTGGGCAATAGTGATATTGATTAATTGTTCTATTTGTAGTGGGAATCCTACATTAAGGGGAAGGGATTTAGGGGTAAATTCTTAGGTTGCAAGCTGTTGTAATCTGAATCGTTGCTCTATTTGGAAGAAATGGAGTTAGGTTTGAAAAACTCGTGAGGACAGGGCATGGTTTTCACCGTCCTTAGAGCAAGGGAGTTTCCACGTTAAGTGCTTGTGTTGTCCTTGTTGTATTTGCTTTACTTACTGATGTGGGTTGCATTATTGTTATTACCGTGTCAAGGGACCTGATCCATTGATGTTTAGTGGACACATATATTCTAATTAACATGTCACAACATCAGAAGCAAGATTTCCCTTAGTCACACCTGTTGCATATTTATAAGTATAATCACATCTTCTCGACACACCACATTGGCCTTTAAGCATTATAAGATCACACATAGGTGTGTCACAAAACACATCTTCCACATATGATGAAGATTCTGAATATTTGTATAGTGGACCTATTGAGCGTTTACCATCACATTGAACCCAAAAATATAAACTACCAGTGTCCATGGCAAGAATTTGTGGCACAGGAGGTGTGCCAATCTTTAATGGAACAAGAAACTCGGACGTATATAATGGATAAATCTGAAATTCATTGGTATCTTTTTCTAGATCATGGTCAATCATAAGTTGTGAAATGCGAGCCTCAGATCTTATATCCATTCTTCTCACACGATCTTCGAGTGTGAGTTTTGGGTCGTAGAATGGCGACTTCCTTGAGTCATGGTGAATTATTTTTATCATTAGACCATTACTTTTGGTCTGGTGATCATGTTTTGTTGTGGTTTGATGATGTTGTAGTAACAATAAGAATGCTACAAGAAACAATTTCATCACTTTGGAAGACGAGGATACACAACTTCCTGATGGCAGAAGATAGTGAGTTGTGGGACATTGTGCTAGATGGTCCCTTGATACCTACAACATAGGTTAAGGAACGTGAGATTACAAAAGTTGTTCCAAAGACCCGTCAACAATATAATGAAGCTGATTGAAAGAAGATCGAAAAAAGCTACAAGGACAAGAAGTTGTTGGTGTGTGGGATTGGTGCTGAAGAATATAATTGTATCTTCGCTTGTGAGTCCGCAAATGAGATTTGGGATTGTCTCTGGACAGCTCATAAAGGGACTGAGCAGGTCAAATAATCAAAGGTAGACTTTCTAACTACCTTATATGAAAACTTCACTATTAAAGAAGGAGAGATTATTCATGAAATGAGCACGAGATTTGCTTTGATCACGAATGAGTTATGTTCTCTAGGAGAACCTGTTCACACAATCAA
This sequence comes from Solanum bulbocastanum, assembly GCA_037074985.1. Taxonomy (NCBI): domain Eukaryota; kingdom Viridiplantae; phylum Streptophyta; class Magnoliopsida; order Solanales; family Solanaceae; genus Solanum; species Solanum bulbocastanum. The sequence goes on along the minus strand of CM073603.1, from coordinate 4,744,981 downwards.
ACATGCCAGGAAGATCCTTTGAGTTCTTCCAAAATCCTGGTTGAGCAAGGTTGATATTATCACTGAGGCCAAGGACCTGAAAGTGCTTGCAATGGATGCTCTTATTCGAAGTCTTCAAACTTATCAAAATGAATAGAAATCAAGAGGCATCAAAGAAGGAAGTGAAGAAGGATAAATCTCTATCCCTCAAGGCGGCATCAGGAAACACATCTAATAAACAAGAAGACATGGCCTACATTACTAGGAGATTCCAAAAAATAGTGAGAAAACATGGGGGGTTTCGAAAAGGTGGAATTTCAGGCAGGGCTGCAATTGCTAATGATCTATGTCAGAAGTGTGGCAAGCCTGGCCACTTTATCAGAGACTGTCCTATGACTAAGGCTGAAAATACAAGACCTGGAGGAGATAAGGACATGAGAAGGGACCTGTCTTTGACAAAAGGGGAAGGAGAGCGACTGCTGATTATGTTGTCAAAAAGGCCCTTGCCGTCTAGGGAGATTCCTCTAGTGAGTCAGATCAGTCAGAGCACTCTGAAGACGTATCAATGATAACTGTCAAGGATGATGAAAATGTATTCAACACCATGTTTGCTCTCATGGCAAATTCTGATGACAAAGATGCTGAGGAAGAGGTAACACTTTCTGATATTAAATAAGATCTACACACTAAATTTTGTTAAGAAATTGAGAAATCTAGTTGATGTATTGATTGACTCTATTACTGAGTTAACAACTAAAAAGGACTTCATGAATAATAGCCTAGATATATTTCTTAAAGAAAAGGTTGGGTTGGTTGAATATATATCTGTTGTGGAGAAACAACTGGTAGTTCTAGAAACTGAGAATCTAGAACTCAAAGAAAAGATGAAATTGGTGAATGAAAAATGTGGTAGAGGAAAGGGAGAAGCTAGTAGTTTGTAACTGGAGCTAGAAACAAGCCTGAGTAGTGCTGAGACTAAACTTGCACTAGCTTTGAAGAGAAGCAATCATCTGGAGAGGGACCTGGTCCGACTTAATGAAGAGCTTGAAAAATATATGAGATGGGTAAGCTCCTCTAAACTACTCTCTAGTATCACAAGCCAAGGTCAACACAGTGGGAAATGCTAGGTAGTTCAAGTATCTATCCTCTCTATAATCCTCACAGCATATATGTGTTTGTTTCTGACAATCTGTTGTGTCTTCATTGTGGTTGCAATGGCCATTTGAAGAAGGATTGTCCAGCTTTTAAAAGGTCCCAAGAATTTTTTTTTTGTCTTACTTTACACAGAAAAGTATAAAACACAAGGGACCTACTCTCACTCCAAAAGTGTCTAAAATGAGAAAGATTGTTTTGCCTCATTTGACAAAAGGTTCACTTATCACACCTCTATCTGCTTACTGGGGACTCAGACTCAAATGTGTTCCTAAGTCTAATAAGTGATCTTTATTACAAGAGAGTGGAGGAAGTGCAATCATTCTTAGTTTATGGACAGTGGATGTTCAAAGCATATGACTGGGAGGATTGATAATTTCCTGTTACTCAAGACACTTCAAGGCAGAGGTGTCTCAAATTGAAATGAAAAGAAAAGAGATATTCTTGGGGTTGGAAGAGTTGGAAAGTCGTTGGAACACTCTATTGAAAATGTGTACTATGCAAGTGGACTAAAATATAGTCTTCTCAGTGTATCACAAATATGTGACAAGGGAAATGAAGTAAAGTTTCTATCACAAAAGTGCGTAGTTCCTAATATGGTAACAAGGGAAGTAATTCTAACAGCAAGAAGGCAAAAGAACATGTACATTGGATACTGCTCAGATAGATAATCTTACATGTTTCAGTGCTCAAAGTGAGAATGTCAATCTATGGCATAGAAGGCTCAGACATGTCAGCTCCTCTACTGAACAAACTCTCTTCCAGGGACCTGGTCTGTGGGTTACCAAAGTTAAAATTTAGTGACAATAAGGTTTGCGATGCATGTGTCAAAGGCAAACAAACAAGATCCACCTTCAAGTCAAAGAAGCAGGTGAGTTCTTTATGTTCCCTCAAACTTATTCATATGGATCTATGCGGACTTATGAGGATTCAGATCAGGGGTGGAAAGAAGTAAATTTTGGTGATTATCGATGATTATTCAAGGTTCACTGGGACGATGTTCCTAATGTCCAAGGAGGAAACATACGATGTACTGATGACTTTCATCAAAGTGATTCAAGCAAAGTTAAACTGCAAGATTGCAGGGATCAGGTCCGATCATGGAACTGAATTTGAAAATGAAAAGCTTGACAATTTCTGTGCTGAAAATAGAATTCATCACGACTTCTCTGCTCCCGGAACACCTTAACAAAATGGTGTCGTGGAAAGGAAGAACAAAACTCTGGTTGACATAGCCAGAACTTTGCTTATTGACTCAAATCTTCCGAAAACCTTCTGGGCTGAAGTAGTTAACATTGCCTGCTATGTAATCAACTATTTCCTGATCAGGTCCTTGCTGAACAAGACACCTTATAAGCTGCTGTATAATAGAAAGCCCAAGCTGAACTATCTAAGGGCTTTTGGTTGCAAGTGCTTTGTACTTAACAATGGCAAGGATGATTTAGGAAAATTCGATCCTAGAAAAGAAGAAGGAGTATTTGTAGGATTCTCGTCCTCCAGCAAGGCTTATAGAGTTTACAACAAAATAACCTTGTGCATTGAGGAAAGAATTCATGTGATCTTTGGTGAAGCTTGTGCCTTGTCAGATATAAATCATAGAGACGAAAATGCTCAAGATCCAGGAGATGAAGTGAATAAATCTATAACTGAAAATGCTCAAGATCTAGGAGATGCTGATCAGGATTCATCAGAAAAAGTAAAAGAAGATGATGAGTCTGGAGAGGGACCTGGTACCTCTGTGAATGCAGACTCAAATAATGCTTCCCAACCTGAAGAAAATGTTCCTGAGGATGAAGAAGAACAAACAGATCAAACCTCAACCACTTAATGCTGAATATAGGTGGAAACACTAGTCATCTCATCCTCTTGAAAATCTTGTTTCTCTTTTGAATTTTGGGATGCAAATCAGATTCGAAGTAAGAAACTTGGTTGCATTTTCAGCCTTCACATATAGCATTGAGCCAAAGAACATCAAAGAGGCCTTGACAAATAGTGACTGGGACTAAGTGGGTGTTCAGAGTATGGCACATGGGCCCTAGACCTGCTGACAGAACTATTATTGGGACTAAGTGGGTGTTCAGAAACAAACTTGATAAAATAGTGCTATCACAAGGAACAAATCAAGGTTGGTGGTTCAAGGCTATAATCAAGAAGAAGGTATTGACTATGATGAAACATTTGCTTCAGTTGCCAGAATGGAGGCCATCAGAATTCTCATTGCTTTTGTAGCCTATATGGAATTCAAACTATTCCAGATGGATGTAAAAAGTGATTTCCTAAATAGTGACCTGAAGGAAGAAGTGTACGTCAAAAAACCACCTGGGTTCGAAGATATTGATCTCCCAAATCATGTGTTCAAGCTAGACAAGGACCTTTATGGATAGAAACAGGCTCCTAGGGCCTGTATGAACGGCTGTCCAGATTTTTGCTACAAAACGATTTCAAAAGGGGCAAGATTAACAATACCTTGTTCCTAAAGACTAGAGAGAGATAGTTGCTTATCATTCAAGTGTATGTGGAATACATCATGCTTGGAGCCACATCCGAGGTCCTATGTGAAGAATTTGCTACCTTGATGGGAAATGAATTTGAAATGAGCATGATGGGAGAGCTGACCTTTTTTCTGGGTCTGCAGATCAAGAAAACTCCAAATGGGACCTTAATTTGTCAAGAAAAATATATCAAAGAATTGCTGAAAAAGTTTCAAATGACTGATTCGAACCCCATTGACACCCCCATGAGGACCAACTCAAAACTAGAAGCTGATGATTCTGGTATGTGTGCAAGATTTCAATTTTGTCCTAGAGAGTCACACCTGAAGGCTGCCAAGAGGATTGTGAGATATCTGAAAGGGACAAGGGACCCGATCCTCTTCTATCCAGCTGGAGGTTCTTTTGAATTAGTAGGGTTCGCAGATGCAGACTTTGCAGGTTATCAGGTTGACAGGAAAAACAATTTCGAAATGGCTCATTTTCTAAGCTTCTCACTCATCTCATAGGGAACTAAGAAACAAATTTTGTGGCCCTCTCCACAGCTGAGGTAGAATATATAGTTGCTACATCTTGCTGTGCTCAATTACTTTGGATAAAACAGCAGCTGAAGAATTTTGGAATTCTTACTTACACTATCTCTCTCATATGTGACAATACCGGTGTTGTCAGTATGGGGAAGAATCCTGTTCAACATAAGAGAACCAAGCATATTGATGTTAGACATCACTTCCTAAGGGATAATGTTGAAAAAGGGACTATTTGCATGCAATATTGCAAAACTGAGGATCAAATCGTTAATATCTTCACCAAAGCCTTGAGCAAAGATCAGTTCGTGACTAATAGGCTGAAGTTGGGGATATTGAAAAAGGACTAAGCTGACCCTTCCTAGGCATCCAACCCTAAATGGCTATGATCTGCGGAGCAGGTATCCTTGTTAATTGTAATGCCTTGCATGTTAGACCAATCGTGTACCTCCTCTGCAGGTATACACTATTGGAAACTGGAGAAATGAGGAAGGCTCTCAACTATTCAGAAGCGAGATTTCTCTCTGCATTCAGATAGGGACCTGGTCCTTTCTAAAGGTTAGCATTCTCTTCATTGATTTTAAAACTATCATTGAGAACCGTTGAGACCTCCACGTGTCAGTCATCATACACTCTGACCGGTGTGTCCCATTGCTTTAAGTTCAAGCGTCGCATCTCTCAAGGACCTAACACACCCTTTCAAATCCTTTTATATCTCTTCCCACGAGCCCTTTTACTAAATCATTTCAAATTCATCCTGTGTCTTTTATGTACTAGGCACTCCAAAAAAAATAGACCCGGTCGACTTTTACTTGTCTCCTAAAGTCCCCTCTCAAATGAAATCGCACTATAAGAAAAGTGTGTATTACTTGGGGATTTTACTAGGGATTGTATACAAAAATTCGTAGGAAACTAAGTTTCCTGCGAATTTTCCTGCCAAAAAGAATCCGACGGTAAAACCTTCCCAGGTAATTATTTCATGCGAATTTCAAAATCCCCAAATAATTTACCTAGGGATTTATATTTTGCATGTAAATTACTTGCGGATTTTCTTGCAAAAATTACTTTAAAATTAAAAAAAAATTGGTAAAAATTAACAAAATAGGAATTTTCTTACCATTTTTTCCATAAGCAAAGCCGGATATTCTAATAATTTTAAAAAGAAATTTCTTGTAAGCAAATATTAGTTATTATCTCCTATTTATAATTAATTAAATCCCGTAAATATTACACCTCTTCTTGAATATTTGTATTTAATCCAATTTTCCACACGTACGCCTCTTCTTGATTACTTGTATTTGATACAATTTTCCACCTATATTAGATGCATAACTTAATCCCAACCCACTACCCAACCTATACTAATTGCTACATTCTAACAATAATCTAAGTCATAACATTATATATGGAAAATTCTTAGTGTATTCCATCGAGGTGGTACAACTACTACTAATGTCATTACACTAATTTTTAGTGTTTTTTTCCGATTTAATTAATTTTTAAAGCTAAATTTAATTAAATTAATTGAGTATTAAAATATAATTTTAATATTTATAAATTACACAAAAAAGAACTATAAAGTCATCTCCATTTCATATGGTAATGAAATATATGTTAAAATATTGGCTAAAGTTCATGTGATTTAAGCCTTAAAAAATGAAACATAGAAATTATTTATATATTTAAAATAAATCACTACCACACAACATATCATGAAAAATTTATATGTACACTTTCTATGAGATAATATCCATAGCTAAGCATATTAAACGTAGACAAAATTTAAATTATACATTCAAAGTTCTTATAAAAAAATAATTAAAAATATAAATATATTTATAACTTTAATGTGGAAGGAAGTTATAAACAATAATTGATAGTATATCTTGTTAGGTATGTGCGGCATTTACAATTTAAATTTAAATTTTAATAATTATATTTTAAAATACCTAATTATATATTGCAAAATAAATATCATTTAATAACTCACTATAGAGAAATTTTATCATTTTGAATGTCGGTAAAAAATAATATAACAATTGAATATACAAATAAAAATATTAATTTTTCATTTTATATAATTATATCAACGAGGGGGTAATTAAACTTCACATTATTAAGGTATATAATCAAATTTTTTCTACTTAAAATAGTGCTTAACTTATTCAATATACACAATTTACTATTAAATAGTATTAAATCAAAATTAATTATAATTATGATAGTTATTTTTCCATATAATTTCAATTCTTTGTATCTTTCAAATAAAAAAACAACTTAAAAAATGGTATCGTTGGGTTTTGGTGAGATTAAATATTAATTATGTGCTAGTTAAAAAAAATGTTGATCTTGACATTTGTGGTAATGTTTCAGCACCGTATTAAATTGATATTATTGTATAACAATTCATTTAATCTAAAAGTATACTAAATATTTAACAATAAAGTTTATTCTAGTGTCATTGCCATTTTTAATATTATTATAATTTTTAATTTTGGTAAATTTATTTTTGAGAAAATATTCTCGAGGACTCCAAATTTTAAAAAAAAATCCATTATATTAAAAAAAATCAAGTATGCACAGTTCCAAGCAAATGCCTCAAAATATCTCGAAGAAAAATTAACAAAAATAAAATCCCCAAGTAATTCGTATAACATGAATCACCGCGTAATACAACATATAAAAATTATCTGGATAAATTCCAAAGCAATTATCCCTAGCTAAATCTGCAAATAAGTTTATCTAGAAATTTTCTTGCAAAAAGATAAAAAAGATACAAGTTTTTCATTATTTGTGAATTTACCTATGAAAATGATACTTGCAAATTATTTGTCCTAAATAATTCCGTAGGTAATAATTTTGTAAAAATGGTTCCAAATTTACTTACCAATTTTTCTGGAAAAATATTTTTAGCAGGTAAAAAATCTAGAATTTAGGAATTTCATATTTCTGCATGAAAATTCGTGGGAAATTTCTGTGGAAATAATCCCCAAATAAAATTCGTAGGTAATTTACAGTTTTCTAGTAGTGTCGTCAACCTCTCTTTCGATGGAAGTCACTGAAACAAGTTGTCCTACTCCCTTGTCTCCCATCGACCTTAATAATCATATACCTCCTTGCCAACCTAGTCCCCATTTGTCGATGTTGCCGACTGTCTGTTTGAGGGCGATCTCCCTAGCATCGACATTCTGAATTGAATAGTCTTGCTGCTAGTGAGAGCATGGTTGTAGAGAGTCTGACACAGATGCGAGAAGGGCAGAGAAATGATGAAGGTAGTGGCTTCGGTGAAATCTCTCTTGAAAACACTGAACCAATCTTTGACAGAACGCCAGAAGTTGGATTTCCTCCTACTAGTGACTCTGAAGACACTGATGAGGACAACACTCCACTCAAATGGGCAGTACAGAAAAGAATGGTGCATGTCAGTGCAAAAGGAAAGGAAAAGGTTGTCGAAGAAACTCCTAAAAGGAAACCTTTCACCAGAGCAACCAATAAGAAATTTATGGGGGATGTCATGAAGTCGAACAAAGCAACTACTGAGGAAAGCAGAAGAAGGATAAAGGCGGGTAATCTGAAGATTGATATACCTGGAGAAGGACTACTGGTGATTCAACATGATCTTTTATCAAAGAATGATGTTGAATTAGAAGATGTTCCACTGGCAAAGATACAAAGGCGAAGGGAGGAACAAGAAAAGTAAAAAAGGAAGGGAAAGTCTGGAAAATCTAGCAACCTTTATGTACAAGAGGCTGCTGCTGTAAAAGAGGAGAAGGCCAAGGAAATACCTACGAAGAAGGCGAAGGCAAAATCAAAGGGAAAAGTGGAGGATGTGCCTGCTTCTCAGAACATACCAGAACAGGGACCTGGTACCAGGAGAAAGCGAAATGGAAAGGAGGACACCAAGTAGGATATTATTAACAATCTGCATGTACAGAAGGTCCTGAGTGGGAAAGTTCTTGACCCCACAATCCTCAAAAAACCTGGAATGAACTCATTTGCGGATCTGGTGGAGATTCAATCATGGACTCACTTGTTCATGAACAAATCTCCTATAATGCATAATGACCAAGTAATGGAGTTCTATTACAATGTGGAGTTCAATAAAGATGGAAGCATTCAGATCTTGGTGGGAGATAAAAGGTTACATCTAAATGAGGAACTGTTGGGAGAGATTCTAGAGGTACCTAGAGAAGGGATCAGTTCCATGGCTGGGAAAACCTACACTAAGCACTTTGGTAATGAGTGCTCTAAACTTCCAGACATGCACTATACATACATTTGGAAGAAACTAATGAAAGGGGAATACCAATTGTTGCTTGAGTTTGTGAATAACGTGGTTATCTCTCACTCTGAGAAGCGTACAGTTGCCAATTTAACGGATATATTCCTCATGGAATCACGCTGCAAGTTCGACCCACTGAATTTGCCAGCACTCATCCTAGAACATATATATGCACAAGACGATGATATAACGTAAGGGCAAGCATGGAATGGGATATGGATACTTTCTCACAAAATTGTTCAATCATCTAAAAGTCTCAGTGGGATCAGCTACTATTGGCACAGTTAAACAATCTATCTCTCTGAGTACCTTAGCCGAGTATGAATGCATCGAGGGTCAAACAGGACAACTGAGTAAAATGTATTAGTTAGTGGCTGAACGGGATCAACTCAAGCGCGAACTAGAGAAAATGACAACACTTGTAGGGAAGAAGGATGTTGAAATAGCACTATTATTGAAGGCACAACTCGCCAAAGCTCAGTCTGAGGGACCTGGTACTGAAGAGGTCAAAGAGTTACGTCTGAAAAATACAGCCCTTCCTACTCAAATTGTTGATCTTCAAGAGAGGTTGATCAAAGCTCATGACTCTAACAATGATCGACTTACTTTTGTCATCAAATCTCTCACTCATTAGCCTCCCTCTTCCTAATTCCCTCCATCTTTTGTCCTTACCTGTTTTCTTTGTATGGGCAATGTCTAGGGTTCTCTTTAGCAGCTTATTGTCAATGTATTGAATGCTTACTCTGTGCAATGAAAAGGACTTTTGTTTTGTTGTGATGTCTTCCTATCCAATTCTTTTTCTACAATGTGTTGCTAAAATCTATGGTCCTTCTATGCATGCTTACTTTTAATCTTGGTTTACTGTCTTTCTTTTTTATGATGCCAAAAAGGGGAATAGGTACTTTAGACAAGGGGAAGTGGAGAAGGAGGAAGACATAGCATTATGAGTTTGTCATCATCAAAAAAGGGGAAAATGTTATTTGCAGTTTTGATGATCTGACAAACAGTGGACCTTGTAAGGGGACTTGATCCTTGTCATTCCTTCCGTAAAATTGATAGCTGGAAAAAGTACAAAGGTTGGTGCACGGGCTCCAAGTGTAGCAGAAACCTCAGCCAATGGCATGGCCTTGAAGGTTGTGTCCATTCCCATAAGGAGATCCTCCCACAGACACAACCTTAGTTTTTGCAACATAGATTTTCAAGAGCAAAAAGGCAAAAACCACTCATCTCAAAAAGTACTTACCAAAGAGCAACAGGGACCAGATAGAGCAACTTGTGTCTTAGTTGTCTTAGGTTTTTTACTTCAGTGCTTATTATTGTAAATCTAATCCTAAACTATAAAAGAATTAGATCTTTTGTTTGTCCGGTCAAAATGCCTAAATCAATTGAGTCTAACTGGTTTAGTGGCAGCATTGTTTGTTGCTTAGTCAAATCCTAAGTCATCTAGTGTTAGATGGGTTAGTGGGCAACCGTGGTTGCTTAGTGATTTCTAAGTTATTCTGTGTCGGGTAGTTTAGTGGGCAATAGTGATATTGCTTAGTTACTCTATTTGTAGTGGGAATCCTACATTTAGGGGGAAAGGATTTAGAGGTAAATTCCTAGGTTGCAAGCTGTTGTAATCTGAATCGTTGCTCTATTTGGAAGAAATGGAGTTCGGTTTGAAAAGCCTATGAGGACAAGTCGTGGTTTTCACCGCCCTTAGAGCAAAGGGGTTTCCAAGTTAAGTGCTTGTGTTGTCCTTGTTGTTTCTGCTTTACTTACTGATATGGGTTGCGTTATTGTTATTACTGTGTCAAGGGACCTGATCCATTGACGTTTAGTGGACACATATATTCTAATTAACATGTCACAACATCAGAAGCAATATTTCCCTTAGTCACACCTGTTGCATATTTATAAGTATAATCACATCTCCTCGACACACCACATTGGCCTTTAAGCATTATAAGATCACACATAGGTGTGTCACAAAACACATCTTCCACATATGATGAAGATTCTGAATATTTGTATAGTGGACCTATTGAGCGTTTACCATCACATTGAACCCAAAAATATAAACTACCAGTGTCCATGGCAAGAATTTGTGCCACAGGAGGTGTGCCAATCTTTAATGGAACAAGAAACTCGGACGTATATAATGGATAAATCTGAAATTCATTGGTATCTTTTTCTAGATCATGGTCAATCATAAGCTGTGAAATGCTAGCCTCAGATCTCATATCCATTCTTCTCACACGATCTTCGAGTGTGAGTTTTGGGTCGTAGAATGGAAACTTCCTTGAGTCATGGTGAATTATTTTTATCATTAGACCATTACTTTTGGTCTGGTGATCATGTTTTATTGTGGTTTGATGATGTTGTAGTAACAATAAGAATGCTACAAGAAACAATTTCGTCACTTCGGAAAGTGGAACTTATTTTTCTTTTCTTTGAAAACTAGCTAGAGACAAGTATTAATAAAAACAAAATGGGATGCATTGAGTCATGTGGACAGTTTCATTTTATATGTGTAATATAATTCTTTCTGGTCTAATTGTGGATGGATGGTTTTGTGTGATTTAACTACTTTGGTACATGCAGAAAGTTTGATTCTTATCATCAGAACACACATTTTGACTTAAAAATACTCTTTGATATTAACTTTTTTGACTCATATTTGGGCTTTTTCTTTACCATCTCCCCTAAAGTAAAATGATTAAACATTTTTTTATTATATTGCTTAATCTATTTGGTCTAAATTTAAAACCTTTTCAAATAAATAATGGAAACCACATATATATGATTCATATTTTGACCCACATTTGAAATAAAAAAATTATTAAATTCATGATATTTTTCTATTGACCTATTTTAAATCAACTCCCAATTTGTTATAATCCAATTCATAACTAGGATCCAACTAAAATTCTTACTCGTCCGTCTGTATAAAAAAGACTTATTATTTTTTATTATTATAATTAATTTTCTAACAATTACTCAATTGTCTTGTTTATTCCTACTTCTTTTTTAGAAAAATTCTTATTCTTAATTAGGATATCACACACTCAATCTTGAAATGAACTTACATGTTCATATTCTTTTAATTTGTATTATTATCACGATGGCCGGATAGAATGGAGGTACGAGAAAAAGTTATTTTCATTCTTTTATTTTGAATTTTAGATACCACGTACATAGTTGCTTAATCAAATCTTCTATTGAACTAATTATTTGTATATAAATATCGTCAATATTTTCTTTTTTTTTCCTCCCTTGTTTTGTCATAAGTTGAAAAATATTTTAAAATAGTAGACAAAATTCAAGAAGAATAAAAAATGGAAGAGAAAGGAAGTTGGGGGGGGGGGGTGGGGTGGGGGGCTAGTGCAGAGGGCTAACTTTTTATATTTTTATATTTTTAATTTACTATGAATTCCAAAATCAAGTCAATCATATGAGCCATATATTAAATAATTTCAATTTATTTTTACGGAGAAAAGCTAAAATATCCTTAAATGAGATTTGGTATGATATTATCATCCAAAAAACATATAATGAGGGTGGACTTAATAGTAATCCCCATAATTATCTTATTAGTAGTAAACATATTCACGTTTTTCGTGCACACACATTCCTCTAATTTTAGTGTTCCCATGTAGTAAAATTGATTTAGTTTTTACCCAATTATTTTTTTTAAAAAAAATGAGTTAGTCATTGGTTATGATCCTTTTTAATAGTGTGTGGTAATGAGATTTAAGCACAGGACTTCTATCTATTCTATACCACATTATGTTAGGTAAATATCTTATTTACATGTTTAAACTATCATAGAGGATACTATTTTATTCACTCAATTAATTATTAAGAATAAAAAAGGCGACGTGACACAAACAAATATTTTAGCATACAAATATTTTTTCCACTTGATCACTTTTAATACATTTATAATACAATTTTAATACAATATTACAGAGAATAATTTATAAAACACATATAATACAAGTTTTATTGATGGATAATACATTTATCACACATTTTATCGCACATTTTAATACAATGCGTTAATTTTTTACCAAACAAGCATAATATATTTTAAAACAGTTATAATTCATATATGTTGCATACATAATTTAGTTTTAATACATATTGCAGATTCATCATAATATTGCTATAAATAATAATAAATAAAAAATATCATTAAAATCAATAATTATTTATTAAAAAATATCCATCCAACTATTTTTTCGTTAAAAAAAAAAAAGAGTATACTATGACAATTTGAGTCACCATCCAAGGTGTGAATTCATTTTCCAATATCTTTGACCTTGGAGTTGAATTAAGTTTTTATATTAATTACTTCCAATATTTCCAGTATTTCAAATTAATGGCATTTTGTTTTTTTCTTCGGTTGCCATTTTGTGTCTTCTTTTTTTTTCAGTTTACTCCACAGCCACAAAGGGTATAACTCTGAAATCTATCTGTATTATTGACTTTATAGTTGGCAAAGGAAGACTTTGGAAAATAATATATATAGCATTATTGATTACTTTTTTCAGTCCCAATTTATATGAGATTGTTTGATTCTGTAAAAGTTTAAGAAAGAAAAGAAAGATTTTTTAAAATTTGTGGTCCCAAAAATTCTTTGACCATTTGTGTTGCTATAAATCATTTGATTAAGGTTAAAATAAAAAATTTAAAGTTAAATTATTTTGAATTACGGAAAAGTGACCTCATTCGATAGTGCTTATTTTATTTCCACTTAGTCTTGGAGCAAATCATAAAGTTGTCTTCATGTGACCTACATATCATGGGTTCGAGCTGTGTAAATAGTTATTAATGCTATTATGGTAGATTGTCTATATGACATTCCATGAGTGCAGTGTGTCCCCGAATTCCGCTAACATGGGATGCCTTTGTGCAGCAAATTGCCCTTTGTATCTTTGATCCATTTGACTACAGCAAATGTTGAATACAATTATTGAACATTACTTAATAAATACATTTCACAATTGATGCAAAAATAGGTAGACTTTGACTTTGTTTCAAAAAATGTATATATCAGGTAATGAACACTCCCTTTAACTAGCATTCAAACCTTCGTTTACTTCTTGCATATGATATTTTCCCCACACACTAAAAAAATGGATACTAAACAACACTACAAATCAATTCATTTGCTTCTGATTTGTCTATCAATATTGATCCTGCATCAAAACTTAGCTTTTGGATCAATGTTAAGAGGGGATCATGCAAAAATTTTGTGTATAACAAAGGAGAGGGAAGCTCTTCTCGAGTTCAAACGAGGTCTCACAGACGAACATAACATGCTTTCTTCATGGAAAAATGAGGAATGTTGTTCTTGGAGTGGTGTGAAATGCAGTAACACAACAGGCCATATACTAGTCCTGAATCTTCGTGGTAACTTCGACATGTCTTTGACAGGTAATATTAGTTCATCATTGGTTAAGTTACAGTATTTGAAGTACTTGGACCTTAGTTTCAATGATTTTGGTGGACAAATACCAAAATTTATCGGTTACTTCAAAAGACTAGAGTACCTAAATCTCTCATTTAGTTACAATCCTTTCACTGGTCTTATTCCTCTTCAGTTCCAAAATCTAACAAACTTAAAGACTCTTGATCTTGGTCAAAATTCTTTAACAGTGAAAAGCCTTGAGTGGCTTTCTAATCTAGTGTATTTGGAGTACTTAGATCTTCATTTTTCCAATGTGCAAGTGAAAAACTGGTTACAAGAGATAATTAAGCTTCCTAATTTGAGGGAATTGCATTTATCAGCCTGTCAACTCCCTGTAATCATTCCTTCATCACTTGTATCAACCAATATTTCCTCGTCTCATCTTTCGATCCTTGACATCTCCTATAATAGATATTCGTTCCCTGCAATAAATAGTTGGTTATTTAACCTCACTAGTCTTACTAGCCTAGATCTTTCGGGTAACGACTTAGGCCAAATGTCTAGTGGCTTTGGGTACTTGAAGTCTTTGGAACATCTTAAGCTATTTGGAAGTGGTATTCAAAGTGGGATACCAAGGTCTTTTGGGAGTTTAAGTCGTTTACGCTCTATTGATGCAGATTCCAATAACTTGTTAAGTCAACCATTTTCTGAGTTGCTTGATAACTTAGCTGGGAGTAATCAATCGCTTGAATATCTGTCGTTTGAGGGAAATGCACTCACTGGTTCATTGATTAATCTTACTAGATTTTCATCCTTGAGGGAGTTGAGGCTACGAGAGAATTCGCTGAATGGCATTTTCCATGAAAGCTTTAGACAAATCTCCTGTCTTGAGTATCTTGATTTGTCTAATAACCAAATGACAGGGTCATTACCAGACTTGGAATTCTTTCCATCACTGAGAGAGTTGAACTTACGGTCCAATCACTTTTATGGAATGATTCCACAAGGTTTAGGGAAACTTTCCGATCTTGAAATCTTGGATGTGTCTTTCAATAGATTGCAAGGCTTACCGGATAGTTTGGGGCAACTTTCCAACCTGAAAATCTTGGATGTGTCTTTCAATAGACTGAAAGGCTTACCGGAAAGTTTAGGGAAACTTTTCGACCTTGAAAGTTTTGATGCTCCTTATAATTTGTTAGAAGGTACAGTCTCTGAATCCCATCTTTCCAACCTTTGCAAATTGAAAAGCTTAAACTTGTCTTCCAACTCCTTGACTTGGAATGTTAGCGTTGATTGGATTCCGTGTTTTCAACTACAAGTTATCAGTCTTTCATCTTGTAATCTTGGACCATACTTTCCAGAATGGCTTCAAACTCAAAATGACTACTCAATTCTGGATCTATCTCTTAATAGTATCTCAGACACAATGCCTAGTTGGTTCTCAAAGTTGCCTCCCATGTTAACATACTTGAATCTCTCTTACAACCAAATCAACGGAAAGATACAAGATTTATCAGCCAATAATATCGGTCCCATTATCATAGATTTTGGTTATAACAATTTTTCAGGACCCTTACCAACATTTCCTCAATTGGTTACTCAACTGCGTATTGACAACAATCAGATTTCCGGATCACTTAACTCCATATGTAAAATTCGTTCAGCTGTAACACTTGACTTGTCCGATAATCTCTTGTCCGGAGAGATTCCTGATTATTGGGCTCTCATGTCTGTTCCAATGGTCCTTAACTTAGCCAATAACCGTATATCTGGAAGCATTCCGTACTCTTTGTGTTCTTCAACATCCTTGAGCTCTCTATATGTGCGTAACAACAATTTAAGTGGACAGTTTCCTGCCTCTCTGAAGAATTGCCAAGGTTTGAAAGTCTTGGATTTGGGAAGAAACAGATTGAGTGGAAAAATCCCAGAATGGATAGGGACTAAGTTGGCTGGTTTGGGCATTCTGAGCCTTCGATTCAACAAGTTCTCTGGGAGCATTCCTCCAAGTATATGTCAGCTTCAATCTATTCAGATACTGGATCTTTCTGGCAACCGTTTATCAGGAAGAATTCCGAAATGCTTCAGCAATTTCTCCACAATGCAACTTTTGCAAGATGGTTCAAGTGTGAGCTATGACTTCGATCCATACACCCCTCGAGTAGGTACATTGTACCATGGCAATGCATTAGTCCAATGGAAAAACAAAGAGTCAGAGTATCGTAACATCTTGTGGCTTCTGAAAACCATCGATCTTTCTAGCAACAAACTAGTCTGCGACATCCCTAAAGATTTTAGCAGAATGAATGCATTGCTGTCATTGAACCTATCAAGAAACAATTTGACAGGAAATATCATTGAAGGAATTGGTTTAATGAAGATGTTAGAGTCTCTTGACTTGTCGAGGAACCATCTCTCGGGGAAGATCCCAGTAGGGCTCGCTAACCTGACATTTCTTAGCGTGTTGGATTTGTCAAACAACAACTTGTCAGGGAGAATACCATCAAGCACTCAATTGCAAGGCTTCGACTCCTCAACCTATGGTGGGAATGTTCAGCTATGCGGCCCTCCTCTTCCAGAGTGTCCTTCATTTGCTCCTCCAAATCTTCATGTTGGTCATGACAGTACTTTTCAAGAAAATGATGATGATGAGTTTCCATCAAAAGAGTTTTATATATCGATGGCATTAGGGTTCATTGTTGCATTCGGGGGGGTGTTAGGATCTTTGTTCCTCAACAATTCATGGAGGAATGCCTATTTTAAGTGGCTCCGTCTTTAGCTCAAGGCCTGATTTATGTTATATGTAAATATTCTATGAATGGCTTGTAATCAAGAGAACTTCTTGTATATCTGATATTATAACTTTTTTTAAATTCTGGTTATTCTACTTGACGACTAGCCTCTTTCTCTCCCGATGCAAGGACCAACACCGATTGAGAAATCAAAAAAAATAATATGATAATTCCACTACACGACTAGCCTCTTTTCCTCCTCACCACTATTTTTAGGCATAATCTATAGGTAGACATCTTAACTCGATTTCAACTAACAACGAAACATTTCAACTACGAAGATTAGACAAAAGCATTTATTAATCCATGTATACATAACCTATAGACAAATGACATATAAAATAGATGCATTGTTTCATGATTAGAATATAAATTTAGGCATCAGGCCCTCAGTTTTGCCTTCAACCTTGCAAAGCAGACTGCTGATGAAAGATGAAGCCAATTCTGACATCCATTTAACCACTTGAAGTAGGCATTCCTCCATGAATCATTGAAGTACAAAGAGCCCAAAATTCCCCAAAATGCGACAATGAAGCCCAACGCCATCGATATATAAAACTCCTTAGAAAGAAACTCATCATCATTTTCTTGACAAGTACTGTCAAAGACAACATGAGGATTTGGAGGAGCAAATGTAGGACATGCTGGAAGAGGAGGTCCACATAGCTGAATATTCCCACCATAGGTTGAAGGATCAAAGCCTTGCAATTGAGTGCTCGATGGTATTCTCCCTGACAAGTTGTTTTTCGACAAATTCAACACACTAAGAAATGTCAAGTTAGCCAGTCCTACTGGGATCTTCCCCGAGAGATGATTCCCGGACAAGTCAAGAACCTCCAACATCTTCATTAAACCAATTCCTTCAATGATATTTCCTGTCAAATTGTTTCTTGATATGTTCAATGACAGCAATGCATTCATTCTGCTAAAATCATTAGGGATGTCACCGACTAGTTCATTACTAGAAAGATCAATGGTTTTCAGAAGCCACAAGGTGTTACGGTATTCTGATTCCTTGTTTTTCCATTGAACAAATGCATTGCCTTTGTACACTAAAATTCCTCTAGCAACAAGCGGATTGAGGTCATAGCTCACACTTGAACCATCTTGCAAAAGTTGCATTGTGGTGAAATTGCTTAAGCATTTTGGTATTCTTCCTGATAAATGGTTGCCAGAAAGGTCCAGTATCTGAATAAATTGAAGCTGGCATATAGTTGGAGGAATGCTACCAGAAAATTCGTTGAATCGTAGGCTCAGAATGCCCAAACCAGCCAACTTAGTCCCTATCCATTCTGGGATTTTTCCACTCAATCTATTTCTTCCCAAATCCAAGACTTTCAAACCTTGGCAATTCTTCAAAGAGGCAGGAAACTGTCCACTTAAATTGTTGTTACGCATGTATATAGAGTTCAAAATTGTTGAAGAACACAAAGAGTACGGAATGCTTCCAGATATATGGTTATTGGCTACATTAAGGACCATCAGAGCAGACATGAGAGCCCAACAATCAGGAATCTCTCCGGACAAGAGATTATTGGACAAGTCAAGTGTTACAGGTGAACGAATTTTACATACGGAGTTAAGTGATCCAGAAAACTTATTGTTGTCAACACGCAATTCACTAACCAAATGAGGAAATGTTGGTAAGGGACCTGAAAAATTGTTATAACCAAGATCTATAACAATGGAACCGATATGATTGGCTGATAAATCTTGTATCTTTCCACTGATTTGGTTGTAAGAGAGATTCAAAAAGTATAACATGGGAGGCAACTTTGTAAACCAACTAGGCATTGTGTCTGAGATACTAGCAAGAGAGATATCAAGAAATGAGTAGTTATTTTGAGTTTGAAGCCATTTCGGAAAAAGAGGCCCAAGATTACAAGATGAAAGACTGATATCTTGGAGTTGAAAACATGGAATCCAATCAACACTAACATTCCAAGTCAAGGAGTTGGAAGACAATTTTAAACTCTTCAAGTTGCAAAGGTTGGAAAGATGGGATTCAGAGATTGTACCTTCTAATAAATTATTAGAAGCATCGAAACTTTCTAGGTCAAAAAGTTGCCCTAAACTTTCCGGTAAGCCTTTCAGTCTATTTGAAGACACATCCAAGATTTTCAGCTTGGAAAGTTTCCCCAAACTATCCGGTAAGCCTTGCAATCTATTGAAAGACACATCCAAGATTTTAAGCTCGGAAAGTTTCCCTAAACCTTGTGGTATCATTCCATAAAAGTGATTGGACTGTAAGTGCAACTCTCTCAATGATGGAAAAAATGCCAAGTCTGGTAATGACCCTGTCATTTGGTTATTAGACAAATCAAGATACTCAAGATTGGAGATTTGTCTAAAGCTTTCATGGAAAATGCCGTTCAGAGAATTTTCTCGTAGCCTCAATTCCCTCAAGGATGAAAATCTAGTAAGATTAATCAATGACCCAGTGAGTGCATTTCCCTCAAAGGACAAAAAATCAAGTGATCTATTACTCCCTGATAAGAGATCAAGCAATTCAGAAAACGATTGACTTAATAAGTGATTGTCACTAGCATCAAGAGAGCATAAACGACTTAAATTCCCTAAAGACCTTGGTATCCCTCCTTGAATACCACTACTAAATAGATTAAGATGTTTCAATGATTTCAAGTATCCAAAGCCACTATCAATTTTGCCTAAATCATTGCTCGAAAGATCTAGGCTAGTAAGACTAGTGAAGTTAAATAACCAACTATTTATTGCAGGGGACGAATATCTATTAGAGGAGATGTCAAGGATGGAAAGACGAGGCGAGGAAATATTAGCTAAGATAAGTGATGAAGGAATGATTCTGGGGAGTTGACAACCACTCAAATGCAATTCCCTCAAATTTGGGAGCTTACTTATCTCTTGCAACCAGTTTTTAGCTTGCACATTGGATAAACTTAGATCTAAGTACTCCAAATGCACTAGATGAGAAAGCCACTCAAGGCTATTGACCGTTAAATAATTGCCACGAAGATCAAGAGTCCTTAAGGAGGTAAGATTTTGGAACTGAGGAGGAATTAGACCAGTAAAAACTCTGTACCAAGATGTGAGATTTAAGTACTCTAATCTTTTGAAATATCCAATAAATTTTGGTATTTGCCCGTCGCCTCCAAAACTATTGGAACTAAGGTCTAAGTACTTCAAATACTGCAACTTAACCAATGAAGAAGTGATGTTGCCTATCAATATGAGATCCTTATCAGGACCATCAGGATTGGATTCAATTGTACCTATACGAAGATTAAGGACGAGTATATGGCCAGTTGTATTGCTGCATTCCACACCCCTCCAAGAACAACATTCATCATTTCCCCATGATGAAAGAAGATTATATTCATCTATGAGACCTCGTTTGAACTCGACAAGAGCTTCCCTCTCCTCTGTTATGCACAAAATTTTCGTATGATTCCCTCCTGACATTAATCCAAAAGCAAACCTTTGATGCATGATCAGTATTGATAGACAAATTAAAAGCAAATGAATTGGTTTGTAGTGTTCTTTGGTATCCATTTTTTTGTTGTTGTGAATGAGGATTTGAATGTGAGGAGGAAAAAAAGGAGTGATCACTACTTGTTGTATGCATTAATTTCAAACAAAGTCAAGTCAACTCATTTTGTAATATATGGAAGACTTGGTCTTTTTGGGAGGGCTGAATACAAAGACTTGTCCTCCTGTATTTTCATTTAGACGCTTAAACTAAGTCTATGACCTATTGAATACTCGACCTATTCTCACTCGAATTTCAGCTACAGCAGTTATCCTTGCAAGAATCTGTTTTCCTAGACAACTTTCAAAGTCATTTGTTTGTACGAAACCTTGTACTTTTGTGAAGGTAGAAATGTTGTTTCTAAGTATTAGACAAGACTCGTTAGGAATATATCATAAAGATTGTTTTTTTTTTCTTTCTAATTGTGCAACCAACTTAAGTTTAACATCATAGTCAAGTGACCCTACTTTGATAAAATAAAAAAAAGAATAATTCATAACATTTTAACATCTAGTTTTCTTCTACTTGGACTAGTAGCATAAACAAGTATCTGAAGTCAAAAAGAAGATGGACTATTTGACTTTTATACCAAAATAAATTACTAAGAAAAGAAAAATGGGAGATAAAGGTAGGCCATCCATATATATATATATCAATTAGGTGTTGATAAAGGTAATATCAATAATGTGAATGTTAACTGAGAAATTTCTAAGGGCCAGAGCTAAAGCTTTTCATCTTTTTTATTTTTTTTATTTTTTTAATCTTTATAATAGTGATGTTCGGATCAACTTGCACACACCTTAACTTTTCTAGCAGCACTAAAAAAAAAAAAAATACAAACTTTGTCTGCAACATCGTAAAGAGCAAATTTGGATCTTCCAAAATGAAGCTTAAGTTCCATATAACTTGGCTTGGTAACAACTATAGTGTGCGTAAGTAGCCACTTAAACTTGTATAAAATTAGATAAATAGACACATTCGTTCTACATAACACCTTACATGACAATTTTGTATCCTAGGCATCCTACGTGTATTATGTCACATAGGACACGTGTGTCTAATTATTCAATTTTATATAAATTTAAGCGTCTACTTGTGCACACCCAAAGTTGGAGGGTATAGTCACCCACCAACCAAGTTAAGGGTCATATATTACTTCGAATAAAGTAGTTTAAGAACAAATATGAATCATCCACAAAGTTCAAAGACAAAATCATTTAAACCCTAAGTATTTTATGTAAATCCAACTAAATATAATTAAGCTTCACCAACTATGAATAACCTTTGAGGATAAATACATGTCAAAGTACATCAATTTAAATCAATTAAACGTGTGAACTTTTTTTTTCTTTACTCCTAACTTCATTATATATAGTTTTTATTGTCTTTCAATGTTTTTAACTTGATTTATCCAAATCAAAATTAGAATGGTTGCTATGTCAAATTGTAGGAAATCTTTTAGTCAAATCAATCAAAAATTATTTGCTTTTAGGTAGGAGAGAAATAAAAATAATTTTCCTTTGATAATTGTATCTAGTTTACCTGTAAAAGCATAACAATTGTCACATACACCCCTGGACTATATGCCTCTACGCGCAATTGAGTCTACCCTAAGAAACTTGGAAACCGTATTTACTACTTTGTGCACCTTCTTTAACTAATAGTGTTGGTGTCGGCGCCTGAACCTATCAGTTGTTCCCTTTTTACACCTAAACTATCATCATCTACGTATCAAAATACAACTCAACTGTCAATTGTTTTCTTTCCCCTTAATCCAACTCACTTTGAAATAAGAACTTTTTTATCGTAAGTTATTGCTAAATCATGGTTAAATGAAATAAAGAAATCATAAATTTCAAATATTAAAATTAAACACGTTTAATTTCATAACAATGTTTCATAATCAAAAAAGAAAAAGGAACAAAATGAATTTACAATTATATTTCATAAAGATGAATACCAAACCATGAGTTATTTCTCATTTTCGAAGATGATCAAAACTTTAATTTTGTTTCACAATTGGTTTATCCATTCCTTAGGAAATTCATATCTACTCAGTCAAAATTGACTTCGAACTGGCCTTTAAAACCTCAAAATTTATTTTTTTAATCATAAGGGTAAAATCTCAATTTTACATCAACTTTGTGAATCAAAGCATAAAAATAATGGATATTCTTGAAAAATGAACGAAATAAAAGTATAATCATATAACTAACGTTAACTTCTATAAAAATAACTTTTTTTGAAAAAACTATAATTAAGTTAATGTTGTCCAAGTGGGAGAATGTTAGAATTATTTATGGGAAAATTGCATGAAATAACAAACTATTAATTCAAATTAAATGTTATAGTCATAGTTTCTTTTATGGAAAAATTACAAAAATCCCGCCTTTTAGTTTACTTATTACCATTATCCCCTATAAGTTTTACAAATCTTCAAAATCCCTCATTTTCGCGTATCAGATTAGTGTATCTCGTGCATCAGATTAGTGTATCTTGCGCATCAAATTAGTGTATCATGTATAAAATGTAATGTATCTTACTTAACGATTAATGTATCTTGCGCATTAGATTAATGTATCAGCGTTTATATTATTGTATCTGTTTGAGGAATTTCTGTAATTATAAACTTTTAAGGGATAGATTATAATTTTGCCATAAAAGTATGTGATTTCTGTAATTTGCCCTTCTTTTATTTGTAATTCGCACCAAACATTTCATGTTTTTTGTCATCCCATTTGTATACCGAAATATACAAATAGACCCATTCGGTATACATATGTGTTGTATAAAAATTAATTGCAGGACCCATTTATATACCGAATATACAAATAGACCCATTCGGTATACATATGTATTGTATAAAAATTAATTGCAGGACCCATTTGTATGCCAAAATATATAAATAGACCCATTCGGTATACATATGTTGTATATATGTAGTAATTTTTATTTATATGCAATTACTATGTTTTAGTTTGTATACAGAAATGTACAAATACATATTTTTATATATATGTATACCGAAATATACAGATTAATAGCCATAGCAAACATAAAGTTTGCAATGAAGTGAAATTATACAAACTATAGTTGTAACATATAAATATGATTTTTATGTTTGCTAAATCTAAAATTTACTCATTATTGATTAATTGTGGGCTTAACATTATCTTATTATTAGGTTTTAGTAAAACGGGCTAAATGTTAGCAATTGTACAAGACACGGATCATGTATTTGTATGGATTTCATATGGGCCTGTATTCATTTCATATCATAGGTGTTGGACTGACAATAGTGTAGGCCTATGTTAAAGTTTTTAAGCCTATAAATATGAGGGTAGGTCTCTTCTTCTAGCTTAACGTAAAACACATTTTCATAAGGTGTCAGCCGTCATAAGCTTAAGCTAAGGAAGACTCAGCCTAGCTCTTCTTTGATTGTCCATTGATATGTCGAATATTAAAGGTACACACGATCTTTTAATGAACCTGCTTTAGAGAAATTTGACATTATCACATAAAATTAAGTCCACATTATTGCATGACATTATCACTTAATGTTTTAGTCATAAAAAAGGATATTCACTTCATATAATACATAAATAATCTAGAGAACATTTGGAATGGATAATTACATTATACAGAAACAATAAGTTTTAGATCTACGATCTTCAAATTCATTTTGTTTCACCCAAGGAAAGTGTCGTTGAGACAAGACTTTAATAGAAGGAAAACAATATGTAACCAAGTAAAATATGCTAAGTAAAGAAAATAGATAAGTGCATATTAACTCATAAATAAGTTTCTAGATATATCAAATTCCAAAAGTGTTCTCAAACTCCAAATTCAAACAAGTAAAATCAGACCAAAATAGTTGTACGAAACATCCTCATGTGGTTCATCTGATTTTGATTAGATTTTCTTGAAGAAGGTAATTAGTAAAATTCTAACTCTTACTTCCTCAAACTTTTCTCCCCGATCTTTACCTTTCCATTATTTCATTGTTCTTCTTTTGATAGTCTATTAAAAGAGGCTAGAAGGGTTAAGAAAATGATTTTACACCCTATCGCTTTTCTCGTCTTCAGATACATACAAAATTTGGTAGTGAAATAATGCATCTATTTAACCAAGTGTCAACATAAGTTGTTCCTTTTTAGAAATAGTTTCTCTAGTGTGGTAATAAAAATTTACAACTAGAACAACTTTTCTAAAAGTATCAATTCATGTTGACACTTAATTAACTAGATGCACCGTTTCACTCTCAAACTAAATTTATCCTTATTTGAACACGAAATAAGTGATAGGGTTGTAAAATTGTTCTCTAACCCCCCCCCCCCCCCCGGCTCTTTTAATATACTGTGAAATAATAACAATAAATAAGGGAAAGGGAAAGATCAAGGAGAAAAGTTGGAGAAAGCATGAGTTAGCATTTTATGAATTACCTAGAAGTTCTAATAAAATATTATCTCATAGGAGGGCATTTCAGACAGCTATTTTGGTCTAGATCTACTTGTTTGATTAGGGATTTTGAGAACAAACTCCTTTTGGAATTTTATATATTTGGATGCCTATTGAGGATTTGTCTCCATGCACTTATTTTCATGATTTCTTTATTTAGCAATTTTTACTTGGTTTACGGGTTATTTTTCAATTTAAGTCTTGCAAGTCTCAAATACACCTTCCTTAGGTGAAACGGATGTAGTGGATAAAATGATTCTTTTTTATGTGATCTCTGGATGTAGTGGATAACATGAGTATACTAAGATATCGAACGATGGAGAGAGAGTAATAGCACATTTGTGTTTCCAAAGAAAATATTTTTCAAAATTGAACCAAACATAAAAAAATTGTAATATGTGATTGCATCTTTCACGTGTTTTATTTCTAACTATAGTTCCGACTTGCACTTTAGGTACTTTTTCTTTAATCCTATTTAACATCAAACCTTTAGATTCTAATAAGGTCTGTCTCGAATATTTCAGTCTATCGTTAACTCCATAACGCTTCTCGTCAATCAACACTATGTCATGTGTTATTAAGTTAGATTAATAGAGTCAGGGTCGAATTTAAGTTAAAAAAATGGGTCATCCAACAAAATTCGATATAACTACTTGTATAATTTGTAAAATATATCAAATAGCAATTGAATGAACCCATGATCACAATAATTGGATGGCTCACTGGTTTGAGTGTTTGTTTTTCACTGTCATTCCTTTCTTGCTGCCTTTTCTTGAAAAAAAAATTAAAAAATGCAGCATTGATTTTTACTTCTATTCTTATTTTTACAAATAAATAAATAAATAAATAATAATAATAATAATAATAATAATAATAATAATAATAATAATAATCTAAAAGTAGGTTCCATTGTAAGCATTTTATTTAACAAAAAACATGAAGTAGCGCTCAAAATTTCCAACTGAAAAAACCCATTTTTTCCTTCTTTTTCATTCTTTCAACTGAAATCACCATTCTTAGTAAGCAAACTAGCAAAATCAATTATAATATTTTAGATCTTATCTTACTTGCAATGATCAACGGCGGCTCAAACACACAAGTGGTTTGAGACAAAATCAAACCGAAGCCTTACATTTTTAAGAAAAAATAATATTCTTTTTAGGGTAAAGGGATATATATACCCCAAAACTATCGTAAATGATATGCAGATACCCTTCGTCATACTTTTGGGACATTGGTGTCTCTGTCATCCAAAAACTAGAGCATATATACCCTTTATACTAACAAATATACACGTCTCATAATCTTATTCGTTGATCCGACATTTAATATATCGAATCAACGGGTAAGATTGTGCCATGTGTCCCTATTTAGTCTTCCGTTAGAGTTAAGGGCATATATGCTTTAGGTTTTTTACGGCAGGAGCACCAATGTCCCAAAAATATGACAGAAAGTGTCTAAATATCATTTACAATAATTTTAGGATATATTTGTCCTTTTTCCCTTCTATTTATAAAGTCTACTTTTTAAATTTCTTGAGATGCAAAATTGTATATTTTATTATTGGATTCTTTTAATAATTATTTTTCAATCAATAATTCATATAACCAATGCATTTAATCTTTCTTGCGACGTAGTACTCTAGGTGTGTCAAATTTCTTCTTATAACTTTTTCTCTTAATAATTTTTTTTTCCAAATGATATTTAATATTTTTCTTATGAAAAAAGTTATATCTATTATTTATAAGATAATTGAGGTCTTTTAAATTTGGAAGCCTAAAGTAGTTGCCTTTTTTTTAAAGGGGCAAAGCCGTCCCTGACAATGGTGCACCCGTCTTCATGAAATCCTAGATTCGCCTCTAAATAGAGTTATTGCTTAGTTTTCCTTTCTAGTAGAGTTGCTACAGTAAGGGGGAAGGGATTAAAGAGTTTTAATTCCTAGGTTGCAAGAGTTTGTAATCTGAAACTTTGCTTCGTTTGAATGAAATGGAGTTTAGGTTGAAATCCTATGACTACATGTCGTGGTTTTGCACCACCCTTGAGCAAGGGGGTTTCCACGTAAAATCATTGTGCCTGATTTACTTTGAGCTATTTATTTTCAGCACTTTATTTTGTTTTGGGGACCTAGTCCTGTGATCACTAGTTGACGCATGCATTCCAACAGTACAATACCAACATAAACCTAGAATAACGGAATCAAAGTACTAAATAGGAAAGATGACTAACTACATGTATCGTCAGATAGCTAAATTATAAGAAACTAATAACAAAAAACTTAAACTGAAGGGTAAGATTTATTATTTGTTAATAGGTATGGATTTAACTCATTAATAGGTATCCAAATATATCAAATACCAAAAGGAGCATGATCTCAAAATCCAGAATCAAACATGTAAAATCAAACGAAAATATAGTTGTTTAAGACTGCCTCTTGCGGCGCATCTGATTTTGGTTAAATCTTCTTGAAGAAGCTAAGATCATTCATAAAATTCTAACTCTAGCTTCCTCGAGCTTTTCTTCCCAGTCCTCGCTTTTCCCGATCTTTGACAAAATCCTCTTTTTTCATATTTATATATGATGAAAAGAAGAACAATGAATAAGGGAAAAGCGAAGATCAGGAAAAAAAGTTCGAAGAAGTAAGAGTTACAATTCTATGAATTACCTTCTAAGAAGATCTAATGAAAATTAGATGTGTTGTAGGAGGGTGTTTCAGATAGTATTTTGGTCTTATTGTACTTTGGATTTTGGATTTGAGAACATACTCCTTTTGGTATTCGATGTATCGTGATACCTATTGATGAGTTAGATCCATGCACTAATTTTCTTCTATGCTTGATATCTGGGAAGGGCCGGACCACAAGTAATCCCCTACCCCCAATTTAAAAACAAAAACAAAAAACTAAGTGCATTAGTGTACAATATCTGCATCACATCCCTTGGTGTGCGCGTCTCTTATAAAGAGGGGCTAAATAATTGGATCAGACAAGCGCAAGTAGCTTGACCAACCCTTCCCGGGACCCTGCATGAACACCGGATGCTTTGTGCATGGGCATTAGATATTTAAAGTAGGCCGAAATGAAGATGGTTGATATCTAACAATAGTAAGAATGAGACATTGATGGTAACTAGGTACTTCATTCAAGGTATCAGATCCTAAGATGAAGCATAAATGCAGCCTCTTTGCTTTTATACAAGTGATTATTCATTACAGTATGCCCCTATTTATATCAAGTAATGCGGTGAATTGTTTCCTTTTTTCTTTTTTGAAGGTCCAACTTCGGAAGGAGTAACACCATCTGTTCAAACTACCCAAAATGAGCTTTTAGGGTGAAAGTAAGCTCAAATCTTTGTTTTGATTGTTTTGATGATGATCTCCCTACATCTTCCCTTTGATAATCCATTAACTTAAGCTCATTTTCCTACACTTGCTACTTAGACTTGTAAGAAAAATTTTGTGTCCTAGTTCTTTATTATGTGGTTTCTAGTTTTAAGTAGTAATGCACCAATCATATAATAATATGTATATAGATAAAGCAAAGAGGACTTAACTTTACTTTCTAACTAGATGATATAATAAAGATATATAGTTCACTAACTTGTCAATAGTAAAAAGATAAAAATCTTAGGTAGTGCTTTAGCCTTTATGAGTTACATCTGTCCTATCTTACTGCAGAGATACGGCGGAGGAAGTTCCACTTGATGACTCGAGAGATGAGGAATATTTTCCAGTGATCTATGGAACTGGTGGAGGAAATGAGCATACTAAGATATCGAACGATGGTGCTGGTTCGACTGATCAGAAGAAGAAGTCTTAGCAAGTGAAAGGAGATTTTCCGAAAATGTTTACTTCAAAGGAAGCACGAGAAGATTGTTGGAAAAATGATTCTAGTATATTAAAAAAGAAATGTTCATATTATTTTATATATTCATCGTATTAAATGGATGTTGATATCCAGTTAATTGTCTTATAAATCAGTATTAATGTTAGTCTAAATGTGGCAGTTGCACAACGTATATTTCCTCTTAATTGGCCTTCAATTCTTTTGCCTTTAATCTTCATTAAACAGGCCTTGTAGGTCTTAACTCTTTTGACCATTGGTTGATGACTATTCTTGGGTATATATATATGCCTCTTGTGTTCTTATAGAGAAAAGACAATGAGTGATCCTTCTTGTTCTTCTATTATTAAATTCTCTTAAATCTTTCGTAGTTTATGGGGGATACACCATTACCAGGTGAAATATCCTTAAAGATAGTGTCTTTCGACACGCCTCAAGCTATGGGAATTTCCTATAAGAGTTACTAGTGAAGTACAAGCTTTGATCAATTTGGTACAAGTGTTTGTGATGAAGGTATTCCATAAGATTTCGAACAGAGTTAAGTACTATGAGGTATGATCACCTTTTCTTTATAACACGTCATGGTGTAGGCAACTTTATCGACTTTTTCTTTCATATTTCTCCATGGGGTTGACAAAGAGGCTACTGTTTCTACTGCATTTAGATTGATGAGGTCTTCTTTATATTAAGATATCGATGTACTCTAAGGAGTGTTCAAACACAGAATTGTGATGTGTTGTTGACAATCCTTGGAAGTTACTAATACTTTTAGAATCTAATTGTAATTTTTCTCAACAATTTTTGCTAATGTGCATAAAAAATGAATCCACTTCGAAGCTGAACTCCGTATATGAAGAAATTCGCCCAGTCATTGAAATTCATGGGCCTGACAACCAGGATAGATTGCTGAGAAGTGGATCGAAGCAAACTACTCAAAATACAAAGCAGAATTTGATTTTTTACTTTTCTATGATCAAGAATGTGATGTGCTCTCTGCCTTTGAGAAACATTATAATAGTGAATTATCTTTATAACTAGACAACTTTTTTTTTTCTTTTAGCCTCGTGATTAATTCTATGTGGTTATAATATAACTAGTTTCTGGGTACGCGTCAAGTGTACCTGTTACTATAAAGTTATAGTATATGACAATCGTGTTCCACATAAATCTTTAGACATCTTATTATAATGTTTGACTTGTAAATGTTAAATATTTTTAGAATTTATGTTGCACTAAAATGTATAAATGATGGTTGATATAGGAAGATTTTTTACCAATTAGTGTTACACATATTAGTTAGAGTAAGAGTGTTTGTTTGAAAGTTAAAATAGTTATCTAATTTTATATGGATCATTGATAATGAACTTTATACTTTTAGATCTCTTTATTATTAATTAAAGAGGCAATACACTAATTCATGAGATCATGAACTAATTATAAATGTATGTTAGTCATTTAACATATTTGTCAAATATTTCATATTATCCCGGTAAAACACAAATGATCTGACATATAATAAAATATCTAATCTTTCATTGAGATAATTTTTAATTTCATTTGGAAATAAGAAATATAATATTGTACATGCTCCCCGCCAATAATTATATAAAGTCTAAATAAGTAACATCTATTTAGTTGTAATCTAGACACAAATTTCTTTATATAAGCAAAGAACATATTTAACTAAAAAGGAATAAGAAAATAATACATTATAAAAGAACATTTAAAACTTATACAAAAATCACTTACAAATGATCATCACTATAAGCACTTTACATAAAATAGTAGAAATAATTTATTATTTTGTTGTAATTCATACAACATGATAAAAAAATATTATTTCCTTTCAAACATTCCTTACAATTAATTAATCAATCAACCATAATGCCTCCGACCCAAATACAACAATAATGTTATTTCTCTTAATATTTCTACAAAGATTGATGCCAACTTTTCTTTTGCGGTCTATGACTATGACCAGAAAAGAAATCAAAAAAGAAGAAAGAAATGATATATCAAATATGAGAAAATGGATCTTAATTTATAAGAGAGAATTGACATTAACATACCCTTTCTAGGTGACTTTAAATAGGAAAAACTTAGGTGAGGAGAAATGAAAGGAAAAAAATAAAAGAGGTCCGTCAGTTTCTCTTATGACCTTTGATTTTCACCTTAATTCATTGAACAATTTAATTAGGAGTCTTTTTGTCTTCTTGATAATAATAATTACTTATAACAATTTAATATTAATTTATCATACAACATGAATAAATTGTAATTGAAAGAATTTGATAAATTTGATATTGGCTTAATGTGTAACTCTCCCTTGTAGTAATTAATATTTATTATTTATTATTTAATATTTAATTAACAATTTATTAGATGATTAATAGCATGTGTATTTGATATAGGGACAAAATGATAATCTAACTTTTGCCTAACATTCTTCCCACTTGAATGAATATGAATATGATGATTAAGATTTGTAGTAATAATGATGTTGCAAGGAACAATTCAGAGCATTTGTCTTTTCTTTCTTCTTAGAAATAGGATACATACAGTGAGCGAATTTAGAGGTAAAAAATAGGGCATCGGAATTCATGGTCTCTTCGTAAAATTAGATATTTTATATATATATTTTCTAACATTTGTATAATATTATATTTTGGCATCTAGACTATAAAAGGTCTAGTTGGTCCACATGATTAAATGTTGAGCTTTTGACCTTGAGGATTGCGATCAATTTCCACTTATTACATTTTTCTTGGTGCACCCATGTTTGGATCAATTCCCACTTAATACATTTTTCTTAGTGCATTCATATTCGAAAAATCCTAGATTCGCCTCTGGATATATAAGTCAGTCTCATCCAATAATTTTCTTTTAAGTTATTCTAAATAAGATGCTTCGATGCTTCTATAGTTGTACAAATGTTATGATAGATAATAAATTTCAAAAGAAAAATGAAATTTACAAACAAAAAAAATATATATTGTCATTTAGTTAGTTTAATAAAATACGGTAGCAATCTGACATTGTATTTATTTTGGTCTAGCTTTTAATCTAAAAATAATTAACGAGTATTTTTTTCTCTTTGTACTTATCTCAAGTCTTAAAAAAAATTCAAAAAAAAAAAAAACTAACTTTTAAAAATAACTAACTGTACATTTAACTTCCACCAATTAACAATTGACAAGTCATCAATTATTTGGTCTTTAAATTGACTAAACATAATCAGTTTCTGGATAACCAAAAAAACAAAAAAGACGAAATAAACAAATACAGAGAGACCGGAAAAAATTCAAAATTGATATATTCAAAGGTCCACTTTGCTTATTTCCTTCTTAGTTCATAAATATTATCTCTATTTCATCATTTATTGCCTTTTCATGTTAAATATTGTTGTATGTTGTACTTGTCATTTCGTATTTTAATTCATTGCCATGATATAATTATTTTTAGTCAAACGTCTATTATGCTTGAATTGTTAAAGAATTCGATTCATACTTGTAGTGATATTGGAACGTTAGAATGTATCCCTTACGTTGAAGATTCGAGTTCTGAGTATAGAAAAGAGAGAAAAAAACATTCGAAAAAGAGCAAGGCACGTTTACCCCAAGAGATCTCATTTAATTTCCTCCCAATATTTAAAAAGAAGTGATCGAGATAATTTAATAAAACCAAAAAATTAAAAATAAAATTGTAACTCAAAATTTGAAAATTTGGTCGTTAAAAGTTTAAATAACTCAAAATATGGAAGAAATATCACTCAAAAGGAATTGAATGGAACTGCTTTTTGAGAAATGAACATTTTTTTTTCTTGGATATGAAACTGATGAAAATCTTTTACTTTTGTTGAGTTTTTGGAGTTTTCCAGATTTCCGACAAAGGTTGCATAGACGATGATGCATTCAGGCGAAGACAAAAGCAATGTGGTACGACTAAGTTCATGTTATCTGATACAAATTCTATAAAATTTAAAAGTGTATGATATTTGATTTTTTTTTGAAGGTCCAACTGCCAGAAGGAGTAACGCCATTTATTCATATCACTCAAAATGTATTTTTAAGACGAAAGTGAGGTCATATCTTTACTTTGTATCATTTAACAATGACTCCTTTCTGGTTTATAACATTATTTTCTTTTGAGAATCCTCAACTTACAGACATAAGAAACTGAAAGAAGACGATATTGCTATTTGTCAATGCAAGTATGATACTAGTGATCCTGAAAGTGCGTGTGTAGAAAGATGTTTGAATGTACTAACCAACACTGAATGTACACGGGGATACTGTCAGTGTGGTGATACTTGCGAAAATCAGGTAAAATTAGTTGAAACATTTGATCTGTTGTTTCTCTTTATACTTTCACATTGATCTTATCGATTTATTAACATACAACAGATATTCCAAAAACGTGAATATGCAAAAACTAAGTTGTTCAGAACTAACGGACGTGGTTGGGGTCTTTTAGCTGATGAGAATATAAAGGTAATTATGTATATACAATAAGATATTTCTTTGTATTTTTTTTAAAACTATTTTTACATTATTAGGCAGGACAGTTCATCATTGAATACTGCGGAGAAGTGATATCACATGAAGCAGCAAAAAAACGATCTCATGTTTATGAAGCTCATGGTAAGTTATCGACATTAGAGATGGTTGTTGATAGTTCATCTGCAGATCAGTACAGATTTCATATGATTTGTGGCGCAGAGGTCAAGGACACGTACATAATTTCTCTAGATGCTAATTATGTCATTGACTCCACACGGAAGGGAAATTTTGCAAGATTCTTAAATCATTCATGGTAAGTGGTGAATCAACGGTTGTCAATCATCTTGGTGGTTAATTGGTGTCGATTGATAATACTGATACTGTATGTTGTTGAATTTCCCAGCCGACCAAATTGTGAAACGAGGAAATGGACTGTGTTAGGGGAAACAAGATTAGGAATATTTGCAATGAAGGATATATCTGTTGGAATGGAGATGACAATTAATTATTATTTTGAGTGGTACGCGGGTGCAACTGTTCCTTGTCTGTGTGGAGCTGCAAACTGCTGTATTTTTTTGGGTGCCAAGTCTCAACGATTCAAGGTAACTTAAGTTTCTTGTGATGCTTTTTTCTGTTTTCTAAAAACAGAATAGATGCTTCTCAATTCGATATGAGTCTGTCAATCTCATTTCTTATTCTTTAGTTCTGTTTTTATCTTCGCTCAGGAGTACAATCATGTCTGGAAAGACGGGAATGACAGGTAATGCTCAACTTTATTTGTTGTAGTTTGTACAAATCTTGAATTTGCACGGGCTTATTAATAGATCTTGCATGTTTTATTAGGTGTGTTATGTCTTTCTATGAATAGAGTTGCTCTTCCCCTATTCGTGTTCCCTCTTCTTTTGTCTGTCAACAAGAGCTCAGTCCCTGGTTCAATCGATAGACAAAATGAACAGATCTTTCCATAAGCAGTAGTCGAACTCTGTTTCATATATACTTAGTAGGTAGCCTTTCATTTCTTCTTTGCAAGAAACATATAGTGGTCAATGAAGTGAACGAGAGTCATGATGTCTCGATTTAGTTAATACTGTCAAAGCCTTGGTGGACAGAGTTTGTCAATACTTGTGTTACCTGGAGGTTGCAGGTACCTAGTGAAATAAGTTTAAATGTAGGCAAACAGACCAGACATCACCCTCATTACAAAGAAAATTTATCAAATACAAATGATATAATTGTCAACAGTAACAAGAGAAAATTTTCAAGAGTGCCTATAATCTTTCTTACTCCAGATATAAGGTGGAACCAAGTAATAGGTCACATAAGAATTATAATATTGGATCTGGTTCAACAACGAAGATGAAGTCTCAACGCATTCCCAAGTGGAAGAAGTCACGGTGCATACCCAAACGGAAGGTCAAATCTTCCAGTCGTAAACAAGTCATCAAAGGAAGCACGAGAAGAAGTTACTAAGTACGAGGTAGATTACCTTTTCTTTGCAACACTTCATGGTGTAGACAACTTTTTCTTTCATATTGTTCTTAATATTTTTACCAATGTCATGCAGGGGATAAAAACACGAAGTCACATTGAAGCTCAACTCTGTATATGAAGAAACTCGCCCTACCATTGAAGAGCATGGGCGGGACAACCAGGATACCGTGCCAACCAATGTAGCTGAGAAGTGGATCAAAACAAACTGCTCTAAATATAATGCACATTGTACTTCTAAATTTATAACTCGAAATAATGTACTCTTATAATAAAAACTCATCATACTATTACAACAATAATAACGCTAGTTGCTATGCGTTAATCTCAAGCAAGTTTTGATTGACTATGAATTTTCTATATCCATGTCGTGACTCCATTTAAGCCTTGTTATAACATGTGTACTTTCCTTGTTATACAACTGTTTTGAACAGAAATTTTTCGATATTTTGGCACTTTTGTGATATCATATCCTTGCCACACTGCTTATAATTTTGAAAAATTAAGTAACTTCTCATCTTTGTTACAAAAGTAGAAAGATTTTGAAGAATATGAACATAAGTAACTCTTGTTATCAAGAGCTTACGCAATTCGCCTTGACAAACGTTCATATATTTGAGAAATATTATGCTACTAATTGCCTTCAAATCGCATAAAAAAATAATAAAAGAGGAATAAAGAGAATACACAAAATTGTACTCACAATCTAGATTATAATTAAATCACTTCTATTTATTCATTTTGAGATCGTAATTTATTTTTCGATCATTTTTGTTTTTGATATATATATATGTATATATATATATATACATACATACATACATACATATATATATATATATATATATATATTTTATTTTATTTTTATTATTTTTTTTTTTTAAACAATTCCGCTAGGCAATGTGTGCCTAGGTCTAGTTTTATTAATAAAGAGAAAAGGATCTCAATGAGAAAAGTACAAGCAAGGGGGGCTAGGCCTTACTTTACTAATCTTAATGAGGTAACGAACCTCTACTAATTAACAAGTATGAAAAAAAATAGGAGCTAGAGAAAGCTAAATATTCTATGATCATCATAGAGTTTATAATACACTCTATGATGATACTACAAATGAGAATGCTTAAGTAATGCAAAAATACAAAATCTAAGAATAAAGTTGAGTTATCAACCTCAAACTTCATTTTATATATGTAAAAATTAAAAGAGATGGATGCCCGTGTAAAGTAACCTGAAGTATTTCCCTCCTCTCTTCTTCGTCAAATATGTCCAACAAAACTTGATAGTTCTTCACTTCTTTTTGGATTTACTAGATCGTGTTGTTGTTGAAACTGTCATATGATTTTGCTTTGCCAGTCGCATTGGTAGGTGCCTTGGAATAAATTCTTCAGTCACCTTACCATCCCAACTATGTTGCCTTTCATGTGTCTTCTATTTGTTTTTGTTGCTTCCACTTCTTTGTTGCCTAGGCAAGAGATCTCCATCCTTGGCTACCTTATCAAATAATATGTCTAGCATCTCATCATCATCATCATCAAACTCTTCACTGCCCAAGTCACTATCATAAGTTGTAGTTGGACTAAATCTTGAAACTCCAGCTTCTGGCTCATGGCTCTTTTCAATACCTAAGTGGTAATGGTTAAGATCTTTTTGGAGTTATCAATTGTCACTGTCATCAATGGATTTGCCTTACTTAAGGCACAAATATGGGTGCTTGAGGACTTAACTTACTCCTTGCAGGTGTAGAAATATGTTCTTCTTCCTCAACCAAATCTGCCCATCTAGAATTACTTGTTTCCTTCCCCAAACTCTTGTCATTCCTTTTGGAGATTGACTGTTGTCCAAATATTTTCTCTCCAAGTGACTCCAATGATGAAGAATTAGGAACATCGTGATTCGAGGTGTTGATTATTGCCATAGGTGGTTTGATCATTGGGTTTTCTTTATTCAATATTGAGGCATGTGACTCCTTGATTATTCTAGTAGTTTCTGGATTAGAAACTTGAAGAATTGGAGTGGACAATGCATGGAGCTCTTGATCGGAATTGATCATTAAGGCATCAAAGGTGTTAGAGCACACAACCTTCCTTGATAATTTATCTTCACAATTCATCGTTTGCTCCTTGTGTGTTGGGTTAGTGCTATCTAATTGTTGTAGTTTGGAGTTACCTATAGAAAATGCTTTGCTTGGTACTTTAGTCCAGCCTCCCTTATCATTGTCCTTCAAAGTGAAGTTATGATCATATGTACTACCAGATTCAGAAATTCGATCCAAATTCTCTTCACACTGCTACACCTTATTAGCCTGGCCAGAATCCTCAATCGTGGATAAACTAGAATCTTTCCCAGATAAAACACCAACAGTAGGTAGTTTAGGATTCGAAACTAGATCAGTCTCCAAATTAACCACAGGAACCACCGAATCACTAGTAACACCATCCTTTGCACCCAAAACCAAAGTCTGCGAGACCGTAGCAAAAGGGCAATTTACTGTAACTATAGTATTAAGAGTATCATCTTGAACACAAGTATCTACAACTCGATCTCTATTATTTTTAATGGCTTCCACTATTGTTATTTCATTATTATTTGCATCTGCAACTCGACTATTATCATCAATACTTTGATCTATGTTTGCTAGTCCCCTCTTCTCATTTAAAATTTGTCCCAAATCACCTTGAAATTTCTCACCATTGAATTGTTCATCTCCAACCACTCCATTAGCTTTGCGATTGTTATCTTGATTCTTTTTCAAAATCAATCGACAGCCGTTTTCATCGCGACCTTGATGCTTACAATGGTTACAATATAAAGGTAAATTATCATAAACAAATTCCTGAAAAACCTCTTGAATCTTATCGGTCTGCTCATCCAAATACTGGAGACGCATCCTCTTAGCCAGCTTGTCCATAAGATCGAATATCACCTTTACCCTAGCAGTGCTAGGCCTTGTCTTGTCTTGTGTTGCCTTGTTGATAGCTATTGGCCTTCCAACTGCTAATGCCATCGACAACAAGGATCTCTTGGCAAATAAATCTGGTGATAATCGAGGCAACGAAATCCACACTGTGGTCATTGAAGTTTCTTCTCTTGAATTGAAATCTAATGTCCAAGGAAATACCCTATAAATATGTTGTTGTCCATGGAAAGGCAAAAAGCTTACCGATTTTGATAGAGCAACCACATAATTTTCATATTGGTCTATCCTTACCAGAATATATCTATGAGCAAGTAAACCAACTAAATAGTTTCCTTTAATGCCCAAGTGTTTAGGTAAAACTGTTCGCAAATCCTTCACTTCTAGTGTATCGGATGAGAACTTAATAATTACAGCTTGATGTAATCCTTCTTCCTGTGCGAAAACCTGTCGTTCTCTCTTTGTGAATTGAATCGTAAGCTCTCTATGTGCATATTGAATCTGTTTCAATTGGATTTTTGTCAAATTTTGAGCAGCTTGATTTGAGGTTAATCGAGTAGCAAAGGATGTTTGTTGATTAGGATTAGCGTTTGTCTCTCCCACAACCAGAGGCAGGGGAGAGATATGCACAGAACTGAAGAGAACATAAATTTCCAACAACATTTTGTAAAAGTACTTGTATACTAATAATATTCATCATAATTATATTTTTAAAATTTATGTAATAACGTTCATATATCATATTTGTATTTTTTGAGAAGTTACACTTTTTTTAGAAGGCATGTGTCCAGTGTTATTAACCATTATACATTAATGTTAAGTCCAACAAGATTAGAAAGAGCATGTCCTATGGAAGACTCGGTATATGATATGTAATTTGATGGATGTTCTCCTATGTCCATGTAATCAATCAGATTTGTCATCATCATGGAGACTCTTATTGCTGCTTCAAATTACTGAATCATACCGATTATGTATTGACTATTATATCCATGTTGAATTCATTCATACCCTAGAATTCAATATACCTATCCCCAACTATCAAATTTGCCCAAATGATTTCAAGTTGATTATTTAAATTTGAATTCTATTGCATCTCTGCAAAACATAACAAATTACAACTTAAAAGAATATATATTTTCAACCATTAAATAAGAAGTATATAACCAAAAAAACACTATGTTATGTTAAATAAATCTCAGCTATCGGAAGACACACTTACCCCAACGTTCAGTTGATTTCTTTCTACTCTTTCTTGGTGGTGTCCGAGAAGTGCATAACTCGCTGGCCAAAGACAAGTTATAGAAAACCTTTTTTGAAGGTTTGGTTTGCATATATTTGTCTAGAAAAAAAATGTGGGCGCCCATTATAAAACATGATGCATAACAACAAATTTTAAATTGATAGTTCCAAAATATAACATAGTGATTACTAAAAGAAAGATTAAATTATGATATTGATAATTAATTCATGTTAAGGACAATTATCTGAGAAAATGAAATATCACCAACAACAAATAAAGCAAGAAGAAGAAGGGAGGCTTGAATTGAGTTTACATTTTCAAAATCATAACAGCCTGTTTATAATTGGGTGAAAAGCATTTATATCAGCGAGTTTGATTAAAGAATCTCAATAAACTTAGTTGTCTAAAATAAAATTTTAATAAGAGTATAGACACAGCTCAACAATAAATATATAATTTGGAAAAGTTAAAAAATGGTGTCATTTGTTGCAATACAATACCTTGATTTTAGTTCTCAAAAATATTACTACTATATTAACTTTAAATAGTTTAATTTAAAATTTAAAAATATCAGACAAAGTTCTATATATAATGATTTTACTAAAAACTTAAAAATTGGAAAGACGTTACTACAATACTAACGTCAAAACTATATACAAGGAATAATGAATATTTTTGAATATTTATTGTGGCCTAAAATAAGATCTCAAGTGTATATATTGTTGAACAATAATAATATATACTCTCACAAGCAGATTTGATCATACAAAGTTTTGAAGATTAAAGAGTCTCAATAAAATTAGTGGCCTAAAAAAAAAATTAATAAAACACCTCAAGTATATACATAGTTCAACAATAATAATATGTCTAGTGTTATGTCACAGTAGAAAGTTTCAATAAAATCAGTGGCCTAAAACAAAAATTTTTAGTAAAATATCTCAAGTATGTATTATCTCACAAGCGGATTTGATGATCAAAGAGCCTCAATAAAATTATTGGCCTAAAACAAAATTCTAATAAGAGACATCAAATATGCATAAATAGCTAGTATGTTTTTTTTTTTTCATTCAAAAATCTTGATAAACATCAATACACCAAAAATATTATTGCAACAAGTATTCTTGACACACATCAATACACCCTAAGAAAATTATTAATATAAAAAAAATATTTGGAAGGATTATGAAAACTTACTAGTTCAATAGGGAAAAGCTGGTGTTTGGTTGAGAAAAGAGAGGAAGAAAATTTGTAGTTGTGAGCGAAAAAGGCACGCAAAGAGTGAGAGAGGCGATAGTATATTATTTTATAACATTTTAAAAACATTGTTAAAAGTCTCCTACATATTTGATTCGTTCAGACCTTTTTAAACTTATTAAGAGATAATAAATAAGAAAAAAAATAGGTTTTAAATACTTATACTTATGATTTAATAAAGGAAAAACACCGTTTCAAATTTATTTTGAGTGGATCGTTGTCGCTAGCTCGTTTCCCAATCAGAAGGGTTACGAGTTAGTTTACTTTGTTGCGGGCAACAACTAGGAAAACGAGCTAGCGACAACGATTCTCTACCACCGGAATAGTTTGCTCCATTTTTTATTGACAGTTGCTTCCTTATCATTTGTCTTCATCTAGATAATTATGCAAGTCCATTCTCCATTTGACCACTGTTAGTCTAATTGTTTATTTATAATCATCATTTGGTGTTTTATCTTATCATGTGAGGTTAGTTCAATTCCAAGTGAAGATTTTCCTTAAGTGTTGCATGCATTTTTTGGTCAACCGCAAGTTAAACGGACATTTCGAAGGCCTAATACCTTCTCGAAATATAAATTGAACCCCAAACCCTCTTTGATTTTCAAATGATTTTTAGTCTGTTTAAATCTTTTGAAATCTCAAGTTTTCTTAATTTCTTTCAAAAATTAAGTGGCGACTCTCTTTGAAAATTGATTTTTCTTCAAAACTTAGAGTTGATTTTCAAAAACTAAAGTCATTTATATTTTCCAAAACATCAATATGTTTGAAAGCATATGTTGCGGTTGATTCAAGCAACAACAAGAAGAAATGTTCAACAACTTAAAGTAATCAAGAATCTCTTTTCAATAGAAGAAGTTTACGTCAATTTTAATGTAATTTTTCTCAACATTTTTGAGAATGCTATGCAGGGGATAAAAAAAAGAAGCCACTTGGAAGCTCAATTGCGAATGTTTGCGGTTGATCATGAATTTTTTCCATTTTGTTTCAAAGTTTAATTTTGAAAATCATATTTGGACTCTGTTTGAATTGGCTTAAAAGTTGGTCAAACTTACTTTCAAGTCATTTTTAACTTTTGGAGTGTTTGACAAAGTTAAAAATAACTTCAAATAAGTTTAAAATGACTAAAAAAGTTAAAAATAAAAGTAGGACTCTCC
This sequence comes from Solanum bulbocastanum, assembly GCA_037074985.1. Lineage (NCBI taxonomy): Eukaryota > Viridiplantae > Streptophyta > Magnoliopsida > Solanales > Solanaceae > Solanum > Solanum bulbocastanum. The sequence goes on along the minus strand of CM073603.1, from coordinate 4,704,011 downwards.
CTACTTTTTATTTTATTGTGTTAAAAGTCATTTAAATTTGACTTTTTTTTACTTAAAAGGTACATTTTTTCGCTAGTCCAAAGTCCAAACGATAGTCATAAAATTTTTAAAAATTATGTTTTTACTATTTTAATTTTTTTTAAAATTATTCACAAAAGTTTAAAAACAACTATACTTAATTTCGTGACGAAATAAAATTCTCATCATCTGGATAGTGTATAAAATAAAGTGGTAGGAGAATTTCAGGGATTTTCTCTATTTAAAGTAGGAGATTGCCGGGCATTTCCAAATATTACTTTTTACTTTGAAAACAAAAATTATGTTTTTTTTTTTTTTTTTCTATTTTTACAATGAAACACTATTAAACACCTATAATAGTGAGTGTGTTTTCCTTTCATTTTACTTTGATCATTTACTTCATGTGTTTTCCTTTCATTTTACTTTGATCATTTACTTCGTCAACTTCTAACGAACGGTAGATATTTCACTCACAAAATTAATGTTGATGCTAAAACTCAGAACTTTTTTCATGTACCAAAGTTGTTAAATCACATAAAAAAGATGCATCCAAGTACAATTATTATATACCTATAAAAAGAAACTCCATATGACCCAATACACCACATTTCCTTCTCTCTCTTTTTTTTAAACTTTGGTTTAGTTTTCGAAGGCAAGAAAAAAAGCTCAATAGTTCAGTTGTAATTTTCCAAAATGTTTCTTGTAGCATAATTATTACTACAACCTTATATAATCATAACCAAACATCAGACCCAAAAATAAAAATAGTCTAATCATTAATATAATTTACTATATTTCAGTAAAATCATTTTTCTATCTTTCAAAATCCACGATTAATCAAAGATTGTGTGAGAAGAATGAATCAAAGATGTCTCGTGACTCTTGAAGTACGTAAATGTCATGTCTCGATAAGGAGATATGGGGATTACTTAATTATTTATCTATCTTCAGATTCATTCTTCTCATCACAATATTTGAGCATGAGTTTTGGATGGTATAAAGGTGATTTGACTTATTCATAGTGAATTATTTTGATAATTAAATTATTTCTTTTTGTCTGATGATTGGTTATGGTTATATAAGGTTGTAATAATAACAATGCTCCAAGGAACAATATCAAAGTGAATAATTTTTGTGACCAAATAAATCCTATGAAAAATGACTAAACACATCTATATATCTATACAAAGCTGAATTTCGAATTGTTGATGTGGCACCCTTCAATGGCCAGCATTTGTAATTATCTATTTTCTCCTCTCTTTTTTTTTAATTATTTATAAATTTTTCCTTAAAAAATAAGTACATAAATGAGTATTGAATAATAGATGAAACTGCCATTTTAAATGAATTAAAATTGACAATTATGATTAATTATTATTAGGTTTGCCCGTTTCTATTCCTAACATTAATGTTACTTTCTCTTCTCATGTCTTTTGATATTCCAAGTATGGAAGAGTATCCATATAAATGTGAGCACAATTGGATATACATTTTTCATAATCATCCATTTTTCATTATATTTTTCAAAAAGACTTGAGGAGAAAATGGTGGTCTAAAACCCCCCCAACCTATATCCGAAATCCCAACTACACACTCTAACTTCACGGGTGTCCTATCACCCCCCTAAACTATTTAAAACTAAATTATCACCCCCCTAAACTATTATAAATTGAAATAATTACACACCTAAAAAGTCACAACTACATTAAATGTTGATAAGTGAAATGCACGCGCTTGACATGTGGAAATGCACGCGTTTGACAGGTGGAAATTTTATTAAAATAATTTAGTTTTAAATAGTTTAGGGGGGTGATAGGACACCCGTAAAGTTAGAGTGTGTAGTTGGGATTTCGGGTATAGGTTGGGGGGGTTTTAGATCATTTTCTCAAGACTTGAGTGAATATTAATGCTATAATTTCTTCTAATATTATTATTTTTGTTGCAGCTTTATCCTTCAATACTTTTATCACTCTCACAAATAAATCTCATGGTAAGCAAATATATATATTTTATGTGTTTCTGATTTAAAGTTTATATGAGATTTTGAATATACATTTTTCATAATCATCCATTTTTCACTACATTTTTAAAAAAGACTTGAATAAATATTAATGCTATAATTTCTTCTAATATTATTTTTTTGGTTGCAGATTTATCCTTCAATACTTTCGTCACTCTCACAAATAATTCTCATGGTAAGCAAATATATATTTTATGTGTTTCTCATTTAAAGTTTATATGAAATTCTCAAAATTTCAATAGTCACTTTTGTAATATAACCAGTAATCATTTATGTTATAATAGTTACTTCGCCCTCTTTATTTTTGATAAAACACTTTTTTATCGAGTTCATTTTTCTTTTTATGAGTGCTTGACAATAACCATTTTTCTTTAATATCTTTTTATTTATGTGTTGATCAAGTTTTTCTACATATCATTCCTTTTGTATTTTTGTTATTCATTATTTTCTCTTTTGGGAAAAGCAATGATAATGTGAATTTTCTCAAAAATACGAAATTGAACTTTAAAAATATTTTATAATCATTGTATGGTATTGTTCTAAATATTCACTCTTTTCTCATACTTTCATATTATTTGGTTTATAAAAGTGGTCAACTTTGCTTTTAGAAAGCTAATGAGGAGTCGTCTTTGAAATGGTAAGAGGTTTATTTCATCAAGTTCCTATAGTCAAACTTAAAGATTTTAAAAATATTTGACTTCTTTATTTTGTAGTTATAATCGAAAATTTACATTTTACAGTCAATTTTAATATTTTTTTGGACACCCCCTTTCCGAATTTTGTAGTTATGATTTTTTTTTCCCTTCTTATTTGTAATAAATTTTTTTTTATTTTTTTTTGTGTATACCCTTCAACTTTGTCATTTGGAGTGATATGCCCCTCGTTATGAAAATGACTCATATATACCCTTACCGTTATACAAATGATTCACATATACTCCTACCGTTACAAAATGAGCTCACATATACCATTCATTTAACGGAAATGAAAAAATTAGTTTTAAATTTATATTTTTGACTTTTAATTTTCTTAAAAATTATTTAGGGGTATATGTGATTTTTCTAGCAAAGTTCAAGGTATATTTTAATCTTTTTCAAACATAAATTATTTTTTGACTTCTTTATTATAATTATTTGAGTTTCTTATTCTTATTTTATTTTTTTCTTTCATTCCTTAGTGTAAAGAAAAAAATTTAAAACTATTTTTTTGTGGCTATATTATATTTTAAAATTATTTTTTTTGTCTATATTGTAATTTAATTTTTGTATTTGAAGAAAATAATTTGGTCATCTATAATAAGTTTTACAAGAATATTAGTGAAACATAAATAAATTTGACCATCAAAATAATAAATATAAATTAGTCATTGAAACAAAAAAAGGTCAAAAAAAAATATATGTTTGAGGAGGATTAAATATACTCATATGGGATTATATTTTTTTTAAAAAAAATAATAAAAAATTAAACTAAAATTAATTTTTTTTCATTTTCGTTAGAAGAAAAGGGTATATGTGAGTCATTTGTATATAAGTAGGGTATATATGACAAAGGGTATATCAGCTCTAAATGACAAAGTTGAGGGTAAATCAGATCCTTTTCCCTTAAGTTTATAAGATTCTCAAATTGTTGCAAATGAAAGACTTTGAGCAATTGAGAATTCCATCATATATTTGAAAAAAGTATAATTTTAATGGAAAGAGATGAAGTATTTTTCTTTGTTGTTGTTGTTGTTTGTTGTTGTTTGTTGTTTGTTATTTGTTGTTTGTTAATAATTTAATATATTTGTTAAATAGTCCAAAGATTTCATAGACGCATTCAGTACACCCCCCCCCCCCCCCCTTTTTTTTTTTTTTTTTTTTGCTTTCTATAAATCAACTAAGTAATAATATTTTAATATGTAATAAAAATATATAATTTGAGTTATACTAACTTTTTAATATCTTATTACTATTCTTCAATGGGGTATGTTTTAATAATGTAATTAAAACGAATTTATTATTGAAAATATTTTATTTTTTTTACGTTAAAGGTACATTTGAGCTTATGACTATATTAGGAAGGATTTACCAAAAGAACTATTTACGATTGGTGCTTCCCATAAAAAGAAAAAGACAGTGAAAGTATTTTAAAATAGTTCAATCATAATGAATGCATTCTTCTAAAATATTTGTTACTATAATTTCTAATCAATTTGATCGTATCTAGGGTTGTCATAGGAGCAATAAAAATCTTAAGGTGTTTCCACGATTCCATCTACAAATTGTTGTTATTAGTTTCGATCGACGATCTTTTAAATCTTATATTCACGCTTATGATTGTTAATACATTTACTTTCATTTTAGATTAAATGGATTAGAGTTAATTGTAAATTCAACTAATCCTTTTATGACCGCGGATATATTCACTAGCTAAGTTTAATTAGCCAAAGTAGTTACTTTTATTTTATTAAAATTGTGTAATATTTCCACTTAATTCATTATATTTCATAGGTTAGAAGAGCTACAGAGAGTCGAGCTAATTTAAGCGCAACAAAGTGAAATGTTCTTGTGATTGATATAATTTGACACAATTCGATTAATGGTGCAAATTTACATTCGTTAAGTCTGTAATTAAAGAACTATTTTAGATCTACTGTCATAATTCAGGAACCATTTATAACATTTTCTCTATATTTCACTCACAAAATTAATGTGTGATAAGAACTCAAAACTTTTCTCATGTACCTAAGTTGTTACATCACAAAAAAGGAAAAATGCATCTAATTAGACCAGAAAGTACAATTATTATATACCTATAAAAAAGAAACACTCCACATGACCAAATACAACCCCATTTCCTTTTACTTGTCTCTACTTTTCAAAAGGCAAGAAAAAAAAAAATCATGTTTCATGATTGTTAAAATACAGAAATTAAATGTTATGTAAGGTGATTCACTTATTCATAGTGAATATTTATATAATTAGATTATGTTTTTGCTCTGGTAATTGGGTGTGGTGAAGGTTATAGTAATAATAATGTCACAAGGAACAATAGTAATTTTCATATTTCTTACATCTACTCAGGCGAAGGGTTTTTTTTTCCCGATATAGACCATCGACTCAGGTAGAACAATAAGACATATAGAGTAATTTGCAAAATTTTCTTCAGTTTTGGACAAAGATAAATCCATAACTAGTTCCCACAATTTGGCCCTCTTCTTTATTCCAAAATTAAGAAAAATTGATAGTTTACATCCACTTACAAGGAGGCAACATGAAAGCCAAAAGAAGCATACTAAGAGACAAGAGACAAGATCTAAATACTACTAGTTCTAGAACAAACTTAATGGATTCACTCAGCGCGAATCTAGATAAGTCGGGCCAGCAAGCTTCAGGTACCGGTTGGTTAAACCGGCACATACACTTCAAGACATATTTGAGCTTAATAAGCCAAAGTAGTTGGTTCACAACCATCATGGACACAAGCTAAGACATCCTTATAGTCTCTTGAGATTGTAAACGAATCATACACTTTACCATCTTTGCTCTTCTTGTACTCAAACAGAATGTTAGATTGGTCAAATGCTGTGAGTTTGACAAATCCAAAGTCATAATCTTTGAACACACTCCATGTAGTGTTAATGGTGGTGAATCTATTCAAATGAGCTCCTCCTCCACCAACGACGACATGAATTGTTCCGTTCACTACGCCAGAGTAGTGTGATGTCTCTTTGTTCACACATTGATTCTGTCCATACAACAATTTGACAAAAAACAAAATGAATGGTTTTCAAATATATATAAGTGAAATAGAAATAAAATGTGTATATACCTGGTAAATAGGGCAAACTCTTTCATAGTTATGAACGTGCCCGAAGAATGCCATATCAACCTTATACTTTTGCCAGAGCTTTTGCAAGTGCTCCCTTCCCATGGGCTCTTCAAATGATCCTTCATTAGCATACCATTCATTGGATGAGTAACCAAGAACACGATGAGCAGCGAAAATCAACCAAGGTTGTTTATGTCTATTGGCTGACGCAAAGCATTGCTCGATAAACTTGTATTGTTCAGATCCCTCTCTCCAGTCATGTTCAGTGTCTGCTATACAGAAGTGGAACATTCCATAATCAGCTGCATACCTGTGAACAATATGCACAACGAAAGTTCAAATGAAGGCAGCAAGTCTTCTCAAGGACTCGATTTTTATAGCTTCTTTTTTAACCTTACACGATGCTCTTATAATAGTTCGCAGATATGAATATGTATGTTTGACATGAATCACACACCAGAACTTAGCTCTGTTTTCTGCAGGGACATAGGATAATGTTTCAGCTGGTACACCACATTCTCCACCCGAGTCTAGACCATTATATATTGATCCACTGTTCTCCCAAGTTCTTTCATGATTACCACTGCAGAACAAATTTTCTTCGCGAAATGAGATTTCAAATATTTAAAAGCAGACTATCCACAATCACAATGATGAACAGACCTTGCAATCATGAAAGGTACTCTCGATGTTATTGGCCCTACTTGCGCTGTAAATTGATCCCATTGTGAGATATATCCGTTTGCATAGGGGAGATCTCCAATAAGGAAAACCGCGTCAATGTTATCAAGCTCATCAATAAGGGTGTCAGTTGTCATAAGTGAACCTGGTTGATAATTAGCATATTCATTTGAACCATCGCGCTCTTGCTGAAACAACAAATTTTGGAAAACCACATTCGTCAATGTTTAGAAAGAAAGATATATGATTGATTTGATATATATCGTGTTAGAACAATTGATATTGTTTGTAGATTACCTTCCCCATATCTCCAAATATCACAATACGCTGCAATGACTCTTGCCCCGGAAAAGGTGGAGATTTAAACGAATATTGCTTGCTCCAAACAATTGAACCACTATTTAACATGTGGCCTAACTTGTATGTGTACCTGAAATTTCACAAAACAGGACCTCAAAAATGGTGTGTGACATGTCAACGATGAAGTATCTCGCTCCTACAGAAACGAGCCATAAAAAAAAAACTTACTCCATGTTTGGCCACAAATCTTTAAGGAAACTTGTATGTATGAATCCAGGATCGCGCCATCCCATAGTTCTTGCAGGGGTTCCTACAACCGCGCTCATAACATTACTCAACAAGTTTTACCTCTCCAACTCTATCTTCAACTTTAATCAGAATAAACAGAGGAAAAAATCAATCTGTTGTTTAATAAAAGCCCTCATACCACACATGCTGTTCCGATGAAATATTAGCGTCCCTGCTGGGGAACGCTTTTGCTCTTGTCCCTTCCAACCCCATTCGACGAATGGAACAGCCTCATCTATGTTGTAACCACTTGTCCAAGTAACAGTCATCTAGGAGAAAAAGATAGATAAGTTGACCTCATGATACGAACATGAATCTCCAATATGTAAAGCAAGAGAACAACTCACAATATCCCATGACTTGCCAAGAGCAAGACGCGGATAAAGAGGCGCTTTTGGATTGGCAAATGCAACAAAATTTGAGATGCTTATCAACTTTGGCTGTAACATACATGAATTTGTTAGTCTATATCCATCACACTAGAATAAAAAGAATTATAATGATCACTAGAATGAAGTAAAATACATATATATATCATACAAGCCATGTACTTAACCCTATATGTTGCTCAGACTTTTCGAAATGCAGAAGGGTTCGTGTCAAATTCTCCAAAAAAAAGTATGTTTTTGGAGAATCAAACACAAGTACAACAACATGTCCAGTGTAATTCCATAAGTGCAGTCTAGAGAGGATAAAGTGTATGCAGACCTTACTTTTACCTCGTAGAGATACACAGGTTATTTCTGATATACCCTCAGACTTGAAATAAACAACGAAATAATGTGAAATGAAACGTAGAACACAACATGTGGAGGAAATGAACAGAATTATACAATAATCGAACACTCAACTACCAACTAACTTACGTTTGACACACCGCCAGAGAAGAAGGCAAAGGAAAAATCCCCACGCTGATTAATTAGACGGAATTTCAATGAAGTCCTCCCAGTCTTTGTGTAATTGGCATTTTGGTAATTTGCATATTTGAACTGTAACAACAAACAAAATAAAATTGAAATCAAATATACTTAAATTATTCGAAAATTTTAATTTTAATTGTTGCCAAATTTAGAAAGTTGTCAATTTTGTCTTTTGGAATGAAATAAACAACAAATAGTTTAAGTACACGTTTTCAACGACGAAAAATGATTTGATGATATAAAAATTATTTTATAGTGGTGATTTTTATTACTTAAATTCAGCAAATATTGTCATATAAATTGAAAACGAACAAAAAAACACGTATGAAATGAATTTAGAGATCCCTTTAAGGGGGCAGTACAGAAAAATGGAGCTCCATATTTTTTTTTCGTCTTTGGTAATTGGGACACAAATGGATTCACTGCAATTAAAACATTTACTTAGTTGTTAATTAGATTAACAAAACGAAAATTAGGTGCAATTACATAATTATATTTCAAATTTTCACGGTCAAATATTAATTTTCAAATAAAGTACAATTTATTTTTTTGGTCTTTTTTATGTCAACAAAAAGAACATGCAGTTACTGTAACAAAGTTTCTTGGTCCTTTAAATTTTTGAATAAATCTTACCATTGAAAAATTGTTGAAAGATATCAAATATTTCCTCCATCCACTTTTATTTTTCTACTATATAAAAAAATTACTTTTTACTTCTCACTTTTAGCATATGAAGATTTTTTTTCCTTTATATTTTACCTTCAACATTAATTATTTATTTTTAAATCATTATCTAAGATCTAAAATTATATATCAATTAATTATTTAGTTTTTCTATGTTGGTCAAAATTCAAATGGATACTTTCAAGGCTAATAATTTTCAATGATAAAATAGAAAAAATAATGTTATTTATGCATTTATTTTGTGAAATGACAAATATTAAAAGTAATATTTTCTATATGTAATTTTCATATTTCTTTATTTGATTGCGTTTATGGATCTACTAAAGATATTATACTTATTTAGAGTGTTATACAATTCATATAATGCTACCTTTTGTTTTATATCATGTATAACGTAGTTGATGTTCTGTCAAAATATCTATTAAATTTTGTCCGTTTAAATATGTCATATGCAAATTTAAAATAATGTTGTCGAAAAAGAGAAAAAATCTTTTATGAGAAAAGAATCTGATATACCTCTCAACTTTGCATTTAGAGATGATATATCCCTTATTCTGAAAGGGGGTCATATATACCTATATTGATACACAAATGGCTCACATATATCCTTTTTCTCTAACGGAAGTGGGAAAAAAATTAAATTAATTTTTATTAATTTTTTATTTAAAAAAATATTCCATGTAGGGATATATTTTATCCTTCTCACACTTTTTTTTTACATTTTTAACTCAACGGTTAATTTGAATTTATTATTTTAATGGTTAAATTCATTTTTTTCACTTATTTTCATATAATCTTAACTAGGGGTGTTCGTGGTTCGATTTAGATCGGTTATTGATTAAAACCAAAACCAAATCAATCTAGTCGATTTTTTAAATTTCTAAAACCAAACCAAACGAAAAAAAAAATCATCGGTTTGGTTATTGTCGGTTGGGTCGATTTGGTTCAATTTTTTTGGTTTATTCGGTTTGAAAGTAATAATTTTTTTCAGGACGTACTTATCTCGATAGACACGAACACCTAGTACATGAGCAATCCACAAAAAAATTATTGCCGGTTTAATTAAGCAATACTAACTTATCGATTAGCAGGGTAGGTAAAGACTAAAATAGATTTTGATAGACTTGGACTTGGGATTGTTATAGTTGTACTAAAGTGTTGGGCTTGAGAAAATGGTAAAATTAAAAATTTATGTTAATTAAAATTTAGCAAAATATTTATATTATATTTATGAATAATATATAAATAATTATAAAATTTATATATCTAAATTTATCGGTTTGGTTTGGTTATTTTTGCGGTTGTTTTTTAGTAAAACCAAAACCAAACCAAATGGTATCGGTTTTCAAAATTTAAAACCAAACCAAATCAAATATCGATTTTTTAATACTACTTAATTACAATAGCAGAAAAAGTAGTTTTATTTTATTTTCTCTTTTTTTTTTTTCATTCACACTTCTTTCTTTTTATTTCTCTTATTTTACACTAAAGAATGAAAGAAAAATTGAAATAAGAAGAAGAAACTAAATTAATAATAATCAAAGAAGTCAAAAAATAATTTATGTGTGAAAAAGATCAAATACATAATTTTTTAAAAATATTAAAAATTAAAAAAATAATTTAAAATTAATTTTATCACTTATGAACGGTAAGGATACATGTGAGGCACTTTTATAATGGTGAGGGGTATATATGTGTCAATTTTGTAACGGTAGGGGCATATATGAGCCACTTTCTAACGAGTGGCATATCAGCTCTATGTGAGTTATATCATGACCTTTTTCTTTTTTTAAAAACAGACTAAAAAGAAGCCGGTCATTTTTTTAAAACCGAAAAAGTAAATAATTAAGTCACGTGAAAAATAAGTATGAATATGGGTTGGTGAAAAGTAATTGTCCATGTTTCAAAAGTAACGTGGGCTCCTTCAATTATTCCATGTTTCAAAATAATTATCCTATTTTTTAATTTATAAGTCTCATAAAATAACATTAATTAAGATGTTAAATGATAAATATGAAGGTATGTTTAACTATTGTATATTTTAAAACATAATTTTTTTTTTATTGAATACTTGTTTTTATTTATATGCTATAATTAAGAATAAGATATTTGTAGTTTCCAAACATAATGTATCGCTAGCATTCCACATATATGCTGATAAGAGTTTAAAGCTAAATTATATGAACAAAATTGGATTTGGCTTTCCTCCATTTCGTCAAGTACACTTCTAGATGAGAGACATGTGTCCTATTCAATTTTTAAAGATCAAGATTATATTATATTAATAAGTATTATAACCATAGTTAAGTTAACAAATTTTGGTAAACTATTCTCCAAATTTGGTAAAAACAAAATATTCCACATAAATTTAATATTCATTAATATCATTATTTTCATCTTATATTTTTTAAAAAACATATTAGACTATGCGATCTTTAAGATGAGAATCGAACAAAATAAATTTGTGGCAATAAACTTTATCCTTGAAATATTATGTTGAGAAACAAAAAAGAAGGTAAAAAATTATCAATATTGACAAAAATTATAAAATAAAAGAAAGGGAAATAATAATAATAATAATAATAATAATAATAAGACAAGATGTTATCAAGATTACAAATGTGAAATATCAAAATTCTAAAGTTTAGGAGAAAGTGTGGTTGCTGTTTTTGAAGAAGGAAAAGAAAGAAATATATATGTTTTTAAAAAATATTCTTTTATATTTATCCTTTTTTTTTTTTTGAATTTTGAAAACATATTTAAAGCCAAAATTTGGAGAATAAGGTGACATTAATGATATTAATAAATATCAAATTTGTGGGCAATATTTTGTCCTTATTAAATTTGGAGAATAGTTTTTCAAAAAATTGCTAACTTAACTATGGTTATAATACTTATTAATATACTATAATTTTGACCTTCAAAAATTAAATAAAATACATGTCTATCATCTAGAGGCGTATTTGACAAAATGAATGGAAAGCGTAATAGAGGAGAGCCAAATCCAACAAAATGCATCCACGTGATTATATTACACGTACATTTAATGCTCTCTTGATAAATCTATTTTTATATATATTTTTTTACTTGGTATATATATATATATATATATATTTGTATGAACGTAAATCATCTCATTCCTTTTCTTCATAGATCTAATATGATCAAGAGGTTCAATGGGATATTGTTCATAGTTAAAGTATTTTTCTTCATCGGCATTTTGATTTTTTTTATTCGAAGCAGTTATAAAATTTACAGAAATATTAGCGACATTCAAAATAATAAAGCTATACAGATAAAGAACATGAATTTAAAATTCATGTAATTTCTTTTTTAAAATAACAATAATAATAATAATGGTGTTTTAATAAAAGGGAATAAAGATTTACTTGAACTTTGCAGGAGAAAAAACTCCAACCCAATCATCATCTGTGGGATTTGCATTCCTTAGGTTTATTGTAACCCATTCAAAATCTTCACCCTATAATATCATCATCCAAAATTCACATATTATAATTCCAATTTTTTTATAAAAAAAGAAAAAGAAAAGAGTAAATATTCTTTGGAAAAATACTTATTCACAGTAGATATTTATGTTAAAAACTAATTAAAAGTATTATAATTAAGTAAAATAATAAAGTATGCATACACATCAATTAATCATAGTTACATAATAGTTATGTGTAGCGTGTCAAAGATTATTGAGTTGTTATAAAAGAAAATAGATTATTTTGTGCATCTAACAATTGAAAGAGTTTACGAAGCAAAGTTAAAATATGTAATAACAGATCTATAGGTTAATATATAGATGAATTTAAAATCGAACTCTTAATTGATTAGATATAAATGGCTCCATATGTGTGGGTAAACTTTACCTATCTCAACTATTTCACCTTTTATTTGTTTATTTTTATTCTTTGTTTAAGAAAATAGCATAACGTTATTTTATTTGTTTTAATTTTTTACTTTAAAAAATATTTTCTTCTGTCTCAATTTACATAATTAAATAATAATTGATTGAATAAAGAGTTAAAAAAAAAAAAGAGATATTTAAAACTTGTGATTCAAAACATTTTATACACATTACAAAATTATGTATAGAGTTTAAAATTTAATTATTTCTCTACAAAAAAGTATCACTTTTTTGGGACAATTAAAAAAAAATGTACTATAACATAAAATAATAGTAGAGTACAATAATCTTTGTCGAACATCTTATGTCATTATTTTTATTAAAAGAAACTTCTTGCATTCTGAAAATTTTATCTTACTAAGTTTTTAAAATACACGTAGTGTACATTTTTAGCAAAACATTTTGCTATTATATGACTGACACAATACATAAACATGATCATTAACTTGGTTTCAACGGATAATTATGTCCTCTAATTTTGAGTGTGCACAAATATACACTTAAACTTGTATAAAATTGAGCAAGTAGACACACATGTCCTACATGGCATAATACACATAGGACGCCACGTAGGACACAAAATTGCCATGTAGGATGACTGTGTCTATTTGTTTAATTTTATACAAGTTTAAGTGCCTACTTGTGCACACCCAAAATTAAAGGTCATAATTATCAGTTAACGTCAAGTTATAGTTCATGTTTATGTATTATACCTATATGATTATACTATACTTGAATAACTATTTATAATCCTTTAAAAAAAGATGATATAAAATTTTGAAGGTGTTAATTATTTATTTTTGGTGAGAAATAAAAGGTAGTTTCCAAAGACACGTGGACGATATTTGTCCTCAGATATATTTTGTTGGGGCAGATTTTTTCTTTGTATGTTTGACCAAGGTTTTAGATAGAGGACTAAAAGTGCTCTTTTTATTAAAAAAAAAAATGTTAAATTTAAAAAAGTGTAGTGTTTGGTTAAACTTTTGGGAAAAGGGGGAGTAATACAAGTTTTTCACAAGCGAAAAAAAGTAGTTTTTTTTTTAAAAAAACAAAATACACTTAGATGTTTTTGTAAAAAAAAAAAAAGCTTGATCAAATAATACTTACTTTTCAAAAGTGTTTTTAAATTGTTTGTCAAAATAAGCGGATTTTAAAAGTTGGGAAAAAGGTCTGAAATATATTCGAAATATATTTAAATTTTGATTGAAATTGTTGTAATAATACCGAACTTTAGAAAAGACCTTTTACCTCCCTGCATTATTTAATAGTATATTTTAAAGTTATATATGTGTTCACGTGGACATCATAAATATTATATTATTATAAATAGTAATGTGTCCACGTGGACACATATATATCTTTAAAATACATTATTAAATAGTGCAAGGGGTAAAAGGTCCTTCATAAAATTTGATATCGTAATAGAAATTTCTATTAAAGTTAAAATATTTTTCAGATCTTTTTCCCTTTAAAAATTTAGTCAAACAAACTATATATCCTGGAGTACTATTTTTCTTTTGGATAGGTTGGGTGAATTAAGTAGAGACAACTAATTTTCAGAAATTATTTTCAAAATCTATGATAAAACATTAGTTAAGCATATATCAAAATCTTGAACATTATTAATGAAATTTCGTGCTTAATTTGACACTACAATAAGAGAAACAAAGAAAATATTACCTTAGAGCCAAGAATTCTAGGTCCTTGAACATGAATGGAGGCAGATTTAGTTAGTGCAAGAACAGTCTTGTGCATTTGAATTGCAGATAATGGTTGTTCCATTTGTGGCATAGCACCATGTCTATGCTTTTGTTTCCCAAAAGTAATGTAATTTTGAGCTAAAACATGAACACTTTTATTCAAAGTGATCAACACAAAAACACTTAAAAGTAGCAAATACAATTGGTTCCTCATTTTTTTTTCTCTCTTACTTTTGTTTGAGGATTTGGAGTGTGGAATGTTTAGATTTTATAGACATATACAAGAAAGAAAGAGAATTTAGAGAGAGAATGGTTAAAGAGTTTTTTACTATCAATATATTTTAATAAATGATAGCAAGGTTCATAATTTGAAGTTTATTGGTTTGAAATTTTGGGTTTTTTAAGTTATTGTATTTTATATTACTTTTTTTGCCTTAATTTATGTGACACTTTTCAAGTTTTGAGATTCAAACAAGTCTTTCTTTGACAGCAAATTTTTTTCATATATATCCTTTAATTATTTTGTATTGTCAAATATTGTAACTTATAATACTTTTTAAGTAGTTTACAAATATATAATTTTTTAAAAATATTAAAAAAGTAATAATTAAGTCACGTGAAAAATAAGTATGAATATGGGTTGGAGAAAAGTAATTGTCCATGTTTTAATAGTAACGTGGGCTCCTTCAATTATTCCATGTTTCAAAATAATTATCCTATTTTTTAATTTATAAGTCTCATAAAATAACATTAATTAAGATGTTAAATGATAAATATGAAGGTATGTTTAACTATTGTATATTTTAAAATATAATTTTTTTTATTGAATACTTGTTTTTATTTATATGCTATAATTAAGAATTTAAGATATTTGTAGTTTCCAAACATAATGTATCGCTAGCATTCCATATATATGCTGATACGAATTTAAAGCTAAGTTTTATGAACAAAATTGGATTTGGCTTTCCTCCATTACACTTTCCCTCCATTTCATCAAGTACACTTCTAGATGAGAGACATGTGTCCTATTCAATTTTTAAAGGTTAAGATTATATTATATTAATAAGTATTATAACCATAGTTAAGTTAACAAATTTAGGTAAACTATTCTCCAAATTTGGTAAGAACAAAATATTCCACATAAATTTTAATATTCATTAATATCATTATTTTCATCTTATATTTTTAAAAAAAACATATTTGACTATGCGATCTTTAAGATGAGAATCGAACAAAATAAATTTGTGGCAATAAACTTTATCCTTGAAATATTATGTTGAGAAACAAAAAAGAAGGTAAAAAATTATCAATATTGACAAAAATTATAAAATAAAAGAAAAGGAAATAATAATAATAATAATAATAATAATAATAATAATAATAATAAGACAAGATGTTATCAAGATTACAAATGTGAAATATCAAAATTCTAAAGTTTAGGAGAAAGTGTGGCTGCTGTTTTTGAAGAAGGAAAAGAAAGAAATATATATGTTTTTAAAAAATATTCTTTTATATTTATCCTTTTTTTTTTTTTTTTTTTTTTTTTGAATTTTGAAAACATATTTAAAGCCAAAATTTGGAAAATAAGATGACATTAATGATATTAATAAATATCAAATTTGTGGACAATATTTTGTCGTTACCAAATTTGGAGAATGGTTTTCCAAAAAATTGTTAACTTAATTATGGTTACAATACTTATTAATATACAATAATTTTGACCTTTAAAAATTAAATAAGACACGTATCTATCATCTAGAAGCGTATTTGACAAAATGGATGGAAAGTGTAATAGAGGAGAGTCAAATCCAACAAAATGCATCCATGTGATTATATTACACGTACATTTAATGCTCTCTTGATAAATCTATTTTTATATATGTTTTTTTACTTGGTATTTTATATATATATATATATATATATATATATATATATATATATATATACTCGTAAATCATCTCATTCCTTTTCTTCACTCTCTAGCAACCATGTAGTGTCAACGAATACTCAAATGATTGTGTTTTATCCACACATTTCACCATATTACTTTTTAACATTGCAATTCAATCATTGGGATATTTCGGATGAGAAAGGACCTAAAAGGGGGGTGATATCAGTTCAGTTATTACAAGCAAAACTTAGCAACTTTTTGTTGAATTTTTTAATAAGGACAGGGAAATCCATTAAGATAAAATATTGCAATATAGAAGAATGACATATCTCTCCATAATTCTTGCTGAAACTACACAATCATTTTGATAATTTGGCATTAATTTGCTACTATCGATCATATTTAGTTGCTGTGTTACTCTGCAACATGTATTATGTTAAGTGGCAAATGGAGAACATGCTACTTGTAAGTTGTTATGTCATGTTTTTCTGATCTTAACAAGAGCATTTCAACATCAATTTCCTAGTGCTTTTGAGGTTTGCAACAATATGGGTGGAATTTATTCAACTTAAAGGTAGTTCACTTGTTTCTTATTGCACTGACCAGTTGAACCAACAGTCTATGCTACTGCAGAACTTTGAGGACAAGGTTCTCAGATTCAGGGCGGAGTATTATTGTGAACCGAACTAACTACATAAGGGTCTATGGGCTGGAAGGGGTGAATGAGACTGGCCCATTTAAGATTATTGGGCTGGTTAAATGTTGGAGACTTTTATTTGGGATCCAGGATCAACTATCAATTGGTTAAATATGTCTTGTAGTTAACACAAAAGGGTTATGCAGATTGAAGAAAAACGTTTGTTCCTCTCATCTATTTTTAGAGTCTAAGCTTCTCATTCCAATTCTTATCTCTATATTAGTTACTTGTTATTTCAGCATTTTCATTGTACTTCAATTGTTTGAGTATGACAATAACAATCCTAAAGTTGTAATCACATTCCAATTCTCTTATTATTATAGTGAGGGATTTGGGTTTATTACACATCTCATATGCAATTTCCTTGATAGAAATCATAGCACTCATAGTACATATAATTATTTTTTAAAAAAATAACATTTATAATGATAAAAAAAATTTAAAATGGGGCCCCCAAAAAATATGGGGCCCCAAGCGATGTCTTTAGTAGCCTAGTGGTTAAGACGGCCTAATTGTGTTAGAATGTACTATTAATTATGTGTTTTACTATAGTAATTGAACAATTATTTATTTATTTTACTCAATTAAATAAAATGTTACATTAAATAGATCAATTTGTCATATGTGTTCTCAACTCATATTAGATGATGTGGTGTATAGAATTTAAGTTTATATACAGATGATTAAATTGTCGATTCTTATAAGTTAAAAGTTAATCGTAGATGGAAATTTGGACAAACCACGAGAAAGATTGTAGCACGAGATTAAATGTAATTTATGTTGATTATGGGAATGATACAGTTCTAACTTCTCATGCTAGTGCATTTGGTATGTATTGAATGGGATCGAGAAGAGGTAGATGTATAAGATTGACTGATATAAACATATTCTTTAAACTGTTAAATGTACTTATATTCTCAATCTTTATATAACTATTATGATCTGTATATATTAATTTTCGTTTTGATTTATTAAAAGATGAACTTCTGAGATGGAACAATATGTCTGGTAGATTGAATGATGATAATATATATTGATGAAATAATTAGTTAGTTGATTGTATTCATGTCTCAATATAGAGATTGATGATACATTTTTTTATGAGAAGCTTATAAGTTTTTATATGCAAACACAGCTAGTAGATTTATGAATCTGGCGCATAAAATTAGTTAAGTATTGCGCTAAAGAAAATTAATCATTGAATTACATCGTCAGTAATTTGATTTATTAATTTGTATCAGTAATTTTAACATGAAAAATTACATAATTGTATAATGGGGAATTTCAAAATATAAACGTAGGAATTACGAATTTTTAGTGGAATAATTTGTAATTTATTATGGTACAAATAATTCAAATTAATTTTTGGAGTTATTTTCATAATATAATAATTCATTATGTGGTCCCTACCACACCTATATTAAACTAGAACTTAGTATCCTATTTCTAAGGGAAAAGGAGAGAAATAACGTTAGTTTTCTAGCTTTTTAATTATAAGAAAAACGTGATTTTCTTCTCCCTTTTGGACTGAGTAGAAATCTCTTTAAGTAGGGGTTCTTTCTAACCTAGAAAGACAATCAGTTTTCTGTAGAATACTGGCCCATCAAAGTATTGAGAGACTTCAATTGTTCATTTAGGATCACTGTAGAATACCGTAGACCTGGAGTCTGACTTCCTTCAAAATATATGTTCACGCTTCAAGAGGTATTCCTGAATTCAACATACTTTTTCTGTGATATGTATTTGTGGTTGTTATCTATAATTCATATAAGCAATATGATTTTGAAATGCTTCAGCAATGTGCTATTTTGCAACGGATTAAAGCTCCAAAAATAATATTATCGAAAAGAAAATCCAAGAAACAAAAAGCAAATGAAAATTGTTCCATTGTGGCTTCAAATTGAATTAAACACTTTTAGTTCGAAAGAATGAAAGTGATATCCATTTAACTTGGTTGAGAAACAATTAAATGTAACATGTGATAAACTGATATACTAACATCACAAGGTGAAATTGTGTATTAATTGAAGACAAACAATCTTGATGAACACAATTCTGATTTTTCTCTTTATAAATTCTCGATTTAAGAGATATCGCTAAATATTATTAGTTACAAATTAATACGAAACAATTATGCAAACTCTCCCAACTTTCCTCCCATTACTTTGGAAATAAGAAACTAACAATAAATAATCGCATACGGAACCAACTTGATACATAAAAGGAAACAATATGAAAGCCAAAAGATACATAATGAGAGAGAGACAAGATTTAAATACTACCTAGCTCTAGAACCAACTTGATGGTACTCCTTTAGCATTTTAGTGGATTTACTCAGCGCGAATCTAGATCAGTCGTTCTAGCAGGCTTCAGGTACCGGCTGGTTAAACGGGCACATCCACTTCATGACACATTGATTTTAACTAGCCAAAGTAGTTGGTTCACAACCATCATGGACACATGCTAAGACATCCTTATAGTCTCTTGAGATTGTGAATGAATCATACACTTTACCATCTTTGCTCTTCTTGTACTCAAACAGAAGAGAAGATTGGTCAAATGCTGTAAGTTTGACAAATCCATAGTCATAATCTTTGAACACACTCCATGTGGTGTTAATGGTGGTGAATCTATTCAAATTGCTTCCTCCTCCACCAACAACAACATGAATCGTTCCGTTCACAACACCAGAGTAGTGTGATGTCTCCTTGTTCACACATTGATTCTGTCCATACAACAATTTGACAAACAAGTAGTGAACTTAAACTTGTCAGTGCATAAAACTTAAACTTTTCAATTAGAAGTATAAAGTATATATACCTGGTAAATAGGGCAAACTCTTTCATAGTTATGGACGTGTCCGAAGAATGCCATATCAACCTTATACTTTTGCCAGAGCTTTTGCAAGTGCTCCCTTCCCATGGGCTCTTCAAATGATCCTTCCTTAGCATACCAGTCATTTGATGAGTAACCAAGAACACGATGAGCAGCGAAAATCAACCAAGGTTGTTTATGTCTATTGGCTGACGCAAAGCATTGCTCGATGAACTTGTACTGTTCAGATCCCTCTCTCCAATCATGCTCAGTGTCTCCTATACAGAAGTGGAACATGCCATAGTCAGCTGCATACCTGTCAACCAATATACACACTTCATGTTAAAGCCAACAAGTTCAAATGAAGGCAGCAACTCTTATAGTCGTCGCAGATATTATCAGCTCTAGCAATAAGAATATGTGTGTTTGACATGAATCACATACCAAAACTTAGCTCTGTTCTCTGCAGGGACATAGTATAATGTTTCAGCTGGTACACCACATTCTCCACCCGAATCTATACCGGTGTATAATGATCCACTGTTCTCCCATGTTCTTTCATGATTACCACTGCAAAACAAATTTTCCTCGCAAACAATTAGAACAAGCACTATGTGAAAATGCGATATCACAAAGGAATTCTTGAGTATGAACAGACCTTGCAATCATGAAAGGTACTCTCGATGTTATTGGTTCTACTTGCGCAGTAAATTGATCCCATTGTGAGATATATCCGTTTGCATAGGGGAGATCTCCAATAAGGAAAACCGCGTCAATGTTATCAAGGTCTTTAATAAGGGTGTCAGTTGTCATAAGTGAACCAGGCTGATAATTAGCATATTCATTTGAACCATCGCGCTCTTGCTGAAGCAACAGATATGGGAAAACCAAATTCGTCATTGTTTAGAAAGAAAGATATATGATAGATATGATATTGTTAGTAGATTACCTTCCCCATATCTCCAAATATCACAATACGTTGCAATGACTCTTGCCCCTGAAATGGAGCAGACTTAAACGAATATTGCTTGCTCCAAACAATTGAACCATTGTTTAACATGTGACCTAACTTGTATGTGTACCTGAAATTTCACAAAATACGAGCTCAAAATGGGGTGTGACATGTCAACAATGAAGTAACTCGCTTCTACAGAAAAACTTACACCATGTTTGGCCACAAATCTTTAAGGAAACTTGTATGTATGAATCCAGGATTGCGCCATCCCACACTTCTTGCAGGTGTTCCTATAAACGGCCTCATAACATTATTCAACAATTTTACCTCTCCTACTTTATCCTCATCTTTAATCAGAATAAACGTATAAGAAAAGCAGAGGAAAAAAATAATCAGCCGTTGTTTAATAGATGTCATCATACCACACATACTGTTCCGATGAAATGTCAGTGTCCCTGCTGGGGAACGCTTTTGCTCTTGGCCCTTCCAACCCCATTCGACGAATGGAACAGCCTCGTCTATATTGTAACCACTCGTCCAAGTAACCGTCATCTAGGAGAAAAAGAGCCATAAGTTAATCTCATGATACAAACACGAATCTCCAATATACATGCGATGACTAGCAGGAATTCTAACAAGGGGATTTAAAATCACGAATCAATTTAACATGTTCTCCAATTTAAGGAATCAATCAACTCGACACACTACTACATCAATATTGATACCGAACCCATGTAACATGGATAATAAAGCACAAAAAACATGTCTTTATGGTAAAAAGACAACTTACAATATCCCATGACTTGCCAAGAGCAAGACGCGGATAAAGAGGCGCTTTTGGATTGGCAAATGCAACGAAATTTGAGACGCCTATCAACTTAGGCTGTAACAAACATGAATTTTGTTAGTCCAATATCATTAGCATGAAGTAAAATACATATATATCAGCCCCATGTTGCTCGGACTTTTTGAAAATGCAGAGGGGTTCGAGTCGGATTCTCAAAAAATAGTACATTTTTGGAGAATCAAACACCTATACAACAACAACATGTTCTTCGTGTAATACGAAAAGTGCAGTTTAAGGAGGGTAGAGTGTCCCCAAATCTTACTCCCACCTCGTAGAGATACAAGTCTTTCCAAGTAGTTTGAGAAAGGTAAAACAGAAATGAGAGCAGTAACAACAACGAAATAATGTAAAATGAAGAGCAGTACACAACATATAGAGAAACGAACTGTAGTGACAACAATAATGTAATTACTGAAGCACAAAAAAAAAAACACAAAAATAATGATAATACAACTAACGAGAGAACACTCAACTACTAACTTACGTTTGACACACCGCCAGAGAAGAAGGCAAAGGAGAAATCCCCACGTTGATTAATTAAACGAAATTTCAATGAAGTCCTCCCAGTCGCTGTGTAATTGGCATTTTGGTAATTTGCATATTTGAACTGTAACACCAAACAACATAAATAATTAAAAAAATCAAATGTACATGTTTCAACACTACTTAAAAGGAAACCTTCTAATTAGAGGGAAAATTGAAAAATTTAAGTTTAATTATTGCCAAATTTGGGAAGTTGTCAATTTTGTCCAAATAGACAAGAAATAGTTTATAAGTACATGTTTCAACACTACTTAAATGCAACAAATATTGTCATATAAATTGAAACAGACATAAAAAATAAAAAAAAATAAAAAATAAAAAATAAAAAAAATCTATGAAATGAATTTAGAGATACCTTTAAGGGGGCAGTACACAAAAATGGAGCTCCAAATTGTTGTTCATCTATGGTAACTGGGGGACAAATAGATTCACTGCAATTAAAACATTTATTTACTTGTTAATTAGATTAACAAAAAGAAAATTAGGTGTAATTAGATAACATGAAATTGAATGTATTTAGGAGTGTGGGGGTGGGGTGGGTGGGGGGGAGGAGCAAATACACTCTAGTTATTCTCAAGGAAAAAAACATGATAGCTCGATATACTAAATTTCCATAATAGAATTTGGGGAAGGTTGGACCATAAAGATATAATGTACACAATTTTATTTGTATTTCTGTAATAGATTGTTTCAACAACTCAAACTTTAATATGTTAAAGTTTTCTTCTCTAATTATTCTCAAGAGGGAGGCAAAAAAAATGTTGTAATTACCAAATGACTTTTCAAATTCTTTCTATTACACATTAAACCTTATTTACATAATAATTACGTCTCATATTTAGCTATCCACATTACTAAAAATAGTTTTTTCTAAATTATTTGTCATTTTACAAAATAAAGATAAGATTAATTAATTTTTTTCATTTTACCTTTACAATTTATTCTCTTTGAAAGTGTAAGCAAGCTGGTCATGTTTCAAAAAGTTTCTTTAAGGAGTAAATTAGTAGAATTATTTTTTTTTATTTATGATATTTTTTAAAGAGATATGTAAATGAATAACTCATATAAGACGAAGAAAAATACAAATAAACAAACCATTATTATTACACTATATATATTGTCGTTAATTATAATTATTACACTATATATATTGTCTTTAATGTCTGATATTAAGGTACTTGGTTGTGTAATTTTATAACTTGAAGATTGTTTGATTACACCTTAGCTTAATTATGATTACCCAAAATGATTACTCTGTTCTAATGTATTTATAATAAATAAAATAATGAAGTCACGTGAAAAGTAAATATGAATATGGGTTGGTGGAAAAGTAATGTTCAGACATTAATGATTAACACAATATGCTTAGCATAATTCGTCCAACAAAAGAGTCAAAAGAACTATTTATTTTTTTTTAACAAAAGTGACCTAGTGAGCTCCTACTTCAATTATTCAATGTCTCAAAACACTTGTACTCCTTAGGAGGAGAGTCTAATTATTTATCTTAAAATATAATATTTTTTAAGTATTTATTTTATTTATGCAATATAATTAAGATGTTTTGTAATTTTAAAAAATAATTATTGTTAAAGGTAAAATAAGAAAAAATAATTAATTTTGTCTTACACTTTTACAATGATAATTATTTGAACTAAATGTTTTTAATAAAGTATTTTAAGAAAGATAAAATATTATTTTTTATTTTTTTTTATTTTTGGGTGTTTCCTCTTTTCAATTGGCTATAAATAATCTTTTTCTTGTCTTAATCTACAGTTTTTAAAATTTATTTGGAGCAACGTGCACTTTCATACTTTTTTAGTTTATCATCTAAATTATTGGTTCACTTTTCATATTTTATTTTATTTTTTAAAAAAATACTTACATCCATTGAGTATGTTTGAAAGTGGTAAAGTTGGTGGATCACCACTCATCGTAAGGTTAAAAAATTGAGTTGGGTCGGTCTTATTTTAGTTAGTTTGTATTTATTAAATTAAAAATAAAAAAGGGTTAAAATATAAAGTAAAAGTTTGTCACTCATTGAAATAGTGATGTAATTTTGGTGGATTATGTAACCATTTATAAAATTCGTTCACGTCCAAGTATATATAATTGTAACTTCTAAATATCATTTTTAAATTCTATTTGTTTAAAAAATAAATTAAAAAAATCCCTAAGTTTCATTCAAATATATAGTCAAACATCTATTAGTAAATGTATTTTAGAACTCAAAATAAAAAGTAAAAAGTAAAAAATAAAAAATTAATAAGAATTTGAATTAAACAGAATAGTTACTTGTGTAGTAAGACTGAGTATATCCAAATAATAATATAGCAAAAAGTTAGATGGTCACATAACATAGAATCAATTAACATAATAATAATAATAATAATATTAATAATAAAAATTTAAAATTCTTGATAAGTCATCAATCATATCGAGGCCCACCTATCTTTTTCCATCTTATTATAAAATAAAAATATTTGATAGGTATGACGTTGGGACCTTAAAAAATTGAGCAATTTTCATATATAATAAACATATAAGAAAAACTTACATAAATATACTATAAATAAAAACTATTTATCATTTATAGCAATAACATTTTTTTTACTTGATTATTTTTAATACATTTATAATACACTTTTAATTCATATTACAAAGAACAATTTATTATGTACATATAATACAAGTTTTATTGATGGATAATACATTTATCACATATTTTAATACACTTATAATACTATGTGTCAACTTCTTACCAAACAAGCATAATATATTTTTAAAAACAGTTATAATACATGTATATTGCATACTTAATTCACTTTTAATATATATTACAGATTTAACATAATATTGCTATAAATGATAATAAAAAAAAAATATCGGTAAAATCAGTAATTATTTATTAAAATACATCCATCCAAGTAATTTTTCCAACATAATAAAAATCATATTTGTATGTTATAGTTATAGTTTGCATAATTGCGCTCCATAGCAAATTTTATGTTTGTTATGGAGCTTTTGATTTGTATAATTCGCTATATACATCCAATTTTATACAAATTGTTCAGTTTTGTATAAATGAATTTATACATTGTAATTTGTATAATAAGATCTGTATTTGTATAATTATAAGTATATAGGATGAAAATATATGTATTTGTATTTGTGCATACACTTTTCTCTCGTTTTATACAAACACAAACACATTTTATACATTTTATACTGAAATGTATAAAATGGATAATTGTATACCGAATATAGCTAATTGTATACCGAATCAGATGGCAAAAAAATGGGATGTTTGCTGCGAATTACAAATAAAATAAACTATGGCCATAACATTTAATTTGAATTAATAATTTGCTATTTTATACAATTTTCCCTAAAAAAATTCTAACAATAATTCTTTACAAGTCGCCATCCTATTTTTTTTTTTTTTAAATTTCCCGTCAATATTAATAATCGCACCAAAATTTAATTAAATTTGAATATGCATTTGAGATTTAATTAAATTTGAATATGTGTTTGAGAGTTTTATACGAGAGAATGATAAAATATTACTACTATTTAATAATTGTTATTCCACATCAGGCAAGATATGAGTTCAATTTTTTTTCAATATAATGAGTTGTATACAATCTTTTTTTTTTTTTCACATTGCCTTGTATTTTTAAGTTCTATTTTGACATTTCAAAAATAAAAAAATAAAAAACTCAAATAATTCCTTCTATTAAAACAATAATAATAACAACAACAATAATTATAATATAATGGAGTTTTTAGAAGGGATAAAGATTTACTTGAACTTTGCAGGAGAAAAAACTCCAACCCAATCTTCATCTGTGGGATTTGCATTCCTCAGGTTTATTGTAACCCATTCAAAATCTTCACCCTATAATATCATCATCCAAAATTCACATATTATAATTCCAATAAAAAAAATAAGAGAAGAAGTTGTTTTGCGCATTCAACAATTGAAAGAGTTCACACAAAAAGGTTGAGTTGCATAATTATAAATCTGTAGATTAATAAATCATTGAATTTGAAATCAAATTTTCAAAAATATATTATGTATTTATTAATTTAATATAAATATTCAATACAAATAAATTTTACCTACTTATTTTATCTTGCTTGGTTGATAAGCAGAAAAGAAAATAAAGCAAACAAATTTTAGTTATTTTTTCTTGGAAGGACCATATTTTCTCTTATTATATAAGAGACGATTAGTGCTGAAGTAGGCACGTTTCTGTCGATGCTTCAGCGTCTTTCTGGAAAAATAAATTAAAAAAATTATTTCTTTTGTTCTATTTTAATTTAATTAATGTATAATTTTTTAAAATTATGGAATCCTTTTTAGCTAAGACTTTTAAAATCGACGTGCCTGCTTCAGCGTGTTTTGAAAAAATTCAAAAATTTAATCTTTTGTTTTATTGTAATTTAA
Source organism: Solanum bulbocastanum (assembly GCA_037074985.1). NCBI lineage: Eukaryota > Viridiplantae > Streptophyta > Magnoliopsida > Solanales > Solanaceae > Solanum > Solanum bulbocastanum. Next base: position 4,677,483 of record CM073603.1, on the reverse strand, counting down.
TTAGTGTATAATTTTTTCCAAAATTATAGAATCCTTTTTAGCTCTTACTTTTAGTTCTCCGTCAATGTGCCTGCTTCAGCATGTTTCTGGAAAAAAATTAAAAAATTATTTCTTTTGTTCTACTTTTATTTAATTAGTGTATAATTTTTTCAAAAAATATGGAATCCTTTTTAGCTGTGACTTTTAAAATCGATGTGCCTCCTTCAGCGTGTTTCAGAAATTTTAAAATTTATTTCTTTTGTTCTACTTTAATTAAATTAGTGTATACTTTTTTTGAAATTATGGAATCCTTTTAAGCTATGACTTTAAGTTTTAAATTCATATTCTTTAGTTATTGCTTTATTATTTTCAAAGTCGGTAATATTTATTTATATCTTGTAACTACTTTGAGTAAAAAATTAACGGTTGATGACAAAAAATTCTTTAATTATAGACATCTTAATGGACCTCTTCACAATAAATTTGTGCAAACAAAAAGTAATTAACCACTTATATATCTAAAAATCATATTATATTTAGGAAAAAAATACTTATATACACACATTTACTTACCTTAATATCCATTTATCCCTACCTTTTTAAAATTTCAAAAATCCCTTATTCCCCCCGATTCATAAAATCTTCTGGATACATAAATATTTCACTTCTACTTTCAACCTATACCCACGTCCCACTCCCCATTTCACTCCTCAATTTTATCCCTAAATTCTCTCCACTTCTTTAGCAGTTACAAATTTCAAATTCATTTTGATTTTCAGGTGTCTCTCTCAAGTTTATCAATTAATCTATTTTTGAATTTCAAATCTTTTCTATTTCCAATTAATGATTTCAAATTATTCAAGAGGTATATTTCTTTCCATCACTTCAATTTTTGATTTCTTTTATTATTATTTTTAATTTTTTCATCTTAAAAAATAAAAATAAAATTATCTCCGCCCCCTGCCCTCATTGAAATCTTATTGAACCTTTGCAATTTTAGTTAGTCATATTGTCGTTGAAAATTTTTCTTGAAAAATACTTATTTTCTTTTAATGTTTCTACTATTGAAAAACGTCCAAAAATAAAAGAAGTAAAAAGTTGGATCTGCCATAGCACGACCATCACTATCAAAGATATAGATTTTAAATGTATCTTGTTTATTTTGAGTCTTAAATTAGTCTTTGTTAGTGTTATCATTAATCTGATACATCACTGCTACAATAACCTTTGTTTTATGCAATGTATAATGTTCATATTTAAGTTATTGATACATAACTGATCTAATGTTGTTAAATCTTTGATTAGTGTTTATCATGTATGTTCAATATAAATGTACTTGATACATAAAATTATTTATCACACACACAAAAAAGAAACTATTTTGGAACAATTACGTGTATAATGTATTTTTGTTTATTTTAAAATATAGTATATCTCAAACAAAATAAGATACATAAATAATAATGTATCATACACTAATTTTTTAGTTATAATATGTAAATTCAAATTTATACTAAATGTATCTGATACATAACAATTACCAAACAATAATGTATCGATCTCAAACTTAAAATCTTATAGGCAATACTTTCTTATTTAATGTATCTAGTAGAAATACAACACTTATCAATTTAAATTGAAAGGATCTTCATGATCTCAAAGAAAATAAGATACATAAATAATAATGTATCATGCACTAAATTTTTAGTTATGATACGTAAATTCGAATTTATACTAAATGTAACTGATACATAACAATTACCAAATAATAATGTATCGATCTCAAACCTAAAATCTTATCGGCAACACTTTCTTATTTAATGTACCTAGTAGAAATACAACACTTATCAATTTAAATTGAAAGGATCTTCATGATGTATCTTCTCAAGATTTTCGATAATTTTAAATCAAAATTGGCAAAATCTTCAATGAACTATGAGAATAATTTTGAAACTCAAAATTTTCAACAATTTTGAATCAAAACGGAAAGGATCTTCAATGAACTGGAGAAGAATTTTGAATCTCAATTTTTCAACAATCTTGAATCAAAATCGAAAGGATATTCGATGAACTTGAAGATTCACAAAAGATATAGTTTGTCCAACAATAATTTCATCACTTTTGTATCCTTCATAACTCACCTCGCTTATCCAAAATTTCGACAAAAGTTTTTATGAAACAGAGAGAACGATGAACCAGAAAAAGAAATTTAATTTTTGAATTTTTAGGTTTGTTAAACTATAGGATTTTGAATTCTTGACAATAATTTGGAATGGAATAGCGTAATTTATGGGATCTTAATTTGACTTTCAGCTTTTTCACCCCTTAATTAGTGCAACAAATGGATACTATGAGATCTTAATTTGATTTTTCAGCTTTTTTTTCTCTTACTAAGTGCAACAGATTGCTACTTAATGTATCGACAATAATATATCCGGATCCTTAATTATGTATTCAAAATATCTAAAAAATATGGAATTTATGTAATTACAAAAATAATAGGGATAGAAGTTAATTTAGATTTTACACTATGATATTTATGTAAGTTATACTTAAATTTATTCAACTATCTAAATTTTACATATATCATATAAATTAAAATAAAAAAATACTAAGACATTGAATCCGGGTGGGCACCTGTATCTAGTAATTAATAAACTAAGGGAGAGAATAATTTTCTTTCATTCCTTTCTCGATCTTTTCACCTCTTATTTGTCATTTTTATTCCTCGTATATTATAAGAAAAAATAGCATAGAGTTATTTTAATTTGTTTTTGGACCATTAAAAATATAACATAAAATAATAGTAGATTACTATGTCCAATAATATTTGTTGAACATCTAATGTCATTATTGAAGAAAAAAAACTTGTGCAGTTTGAAAAATTTGTCTTTCTAAGTTTAAATTATACTACTATACTAGTAACATGTAGTGTACATTTTTAGCAAAACATTTACTATTATAGATTTAAAAGTAAATAATATACTACTATGATTAATTATAATTCTTTTAAAAAAAAAGATGTTAGAAAATTTTGAAGGTGTTAAATTTTTTAGTGATTAAAGGTAGATTCCAAGGACAAGTGGAGAAGATTTGTCATAAGATATGTTTGACAAAGAATTTAGAGTATTGAAAGTGCTTATTTTTTTTAAAAAGAAATGTTTATTTTTAAAAAGTGTACTGTGTTGGAAAAAAAGAGTAGTAAAGGAAGTTACTTTACACAAAAAAAAAAAAAAAAAAGGTACTTTTAAAAAGCTTGCAGTCAAATATTAATTACTGCTGAAAAGGGTTTTTCTAAAATTTATTTTTTAAACACAAATTTTTTGTTATATAAAAATATTTTTCTGAAAAACAATTTAAAAAAAATATTTTTTTAAATATGCTGATTTTAGAAGTTTAGTTAAATAAACTATATATCTATTATCCTAGTCAGCTTTCTACACTGTTTTTTGTACAACTATTTTTCTTTTGGATTGGTTGGGTGAATTAAGTGTAGACAATAAATTTTCAAAATTTATGATCAAATGCTAACTAAGTATACAGCAAACTTTGAACATCATCAAAGAAATTTCTGACTTAATTTGATAGTGCAACGAGATATTACCTCAGAGCCAAGAATCCGAGGTCCTACAGCATGAATGGAGGCAGATTTAGTTAGTGCAAGAACAGTCTTGTGGATTTGAATGGCAGATAATGGTTGTTCCATTTGTTGCATATCATCATGTCTATGTTTTTGTTTACCCAAACTAATGTATTTTTGAGCTGAAACATGAACACTTTTATTCAAAGTGATCAACACAAAAATACCTATAAGTAACAAATACAATTGGTTACTCATTATTTTTCTTTCTTTGTTTGAGGGTGAGGCAGGATTTGGTGTATGGAATGTAGAGACTTTATAGACATGCACAAGAAAGAAACGGAGGTAGAAAGAGAGTGGTTGAAGAATTTTTGTACTATTAATATATTTTTTTATGTATGTTGTAGGTCCAAATCAAGATTTGATGTTTATAGATTTGATATTCTAGTCTTTTAAGTTATTAGGTTTGAAATTAATAATTTATACATATTTAATAAATTTTGTAAGATCAGAATTGTTTCTTGGGTCCCAAATTAGGGTTGGCATCACGTCTCGAGGTCCCAAATCAGGGTTGTGGTCAGGGTAAGGTCTCGAGTCCCGAGTCCCACATCAGGTTTTATTGAATTTCATGTTAGAGTTGAATCTTGGATCCCAAATCAGGGTTGAGGTCGGGATCAAATCTTGGGTCCTAGGTCCCGGATTAGGGTAGGGCATCGAGTCTTGAGTCTTGGATCGGGATTGAATCTCGAGTTGGGGTCAAGTCTCGAGTCTGTCTTAGGTCTTAAATCGGGGTCAGGTTCAGGCTTCGACTCGAGCTCGGGGTTGGTTCTCGGGTCAAACTCGAGGCTTGGGCCATCAGATTCTAAGTTGGGGTCAAGTCTTCTGTCTCGATATTTGGATTATGGTCGGGTCTCTTGGATAAGGTCCTAGGTCTCGAGTACCAAGTTAGGTTTCGAGTCTCTAATTTTTTGAATGTTCTTTTCGCAAATTTGGTGTTTTTTTTTCTTTTTATGAATTACATTAGTATATCGATATTGTTCAAATTAAGCGTGTCACGATCCAAATTGATTTTTAGCTCAATTTAGCATAATGTAAATTTGAATGGGTCATGATCCAATCCTAATTTTAGTTCAATCCATATTAGCCTGCACAATTCCGGCTTAACCCGCTCATTTGACACTCCTATACCATGCCGATGCGTCTCTTCTCCTCATTAAAATATGAAGTACTTGAAAAAAATCGTAGCTATATAAAAATATGAATTTAGATATTATCTTAATGGCGGCTGTTGCTATAAGCAGCCCCACTTGTCCAGCGGACATTCAAGAATATTTTGTATATAAGTTAGTTTAATATTGACTATTGCATAATTGTACTTCATTGTTTTTATATTCAAGTAGATATATTATATTATATTATATTATATTATATAAAGTTGTCTTTTTTTTTTTGGTGAAAAATACAAAGAATGGACTAGTTTGTGACAATTCACATGTTTCTGGTAAGTGCCTGTCATGGTGTTATTTTCATATATTTTTAATTTGGCAAAGATAGTGTTTCATGTGCTGTATATATATATATACAGCACAAGATACACTATCTTAGCCAAATTAAAAAATAAGTATATATATTATTTTTCTTAATTATAATTCACTTATTTTGTAAACAAGGTACACAAAAAGTCAAAACGGTTTGTAAATTTTGAATTTGTTGATATAAAATACGGAAAAGGCTCAAAAATATCTCTAAACTATCTGAAATAGCTCACATTTACCTTTAAATTATATTCCGGCTCAAAACTGCCCTTCCCGTCAAAGTATTGGGTCACACTTACCCTTCTAGTTAACAGAAGTATGTTAAGTGCCACGTGGACGCCACATAAGCGTCAAACATTGCCCACTTCCACGTAGACAAATAAGATCCTTAATTTCTAATTCACCCATTTCCCCTCATTTCTCTTAAGATACATTTCAACCATTTTTCCTAATTTTCCCAACATTTCTCCATTTTCCATACCATATTTACTCTGGTTCTGTATCTAATGCTATTAATATTGGGTACTGCAACATGCAGCAGCCTCTCTAATCCTATGATGAGTGAATGCAAAAAGGCAGAAAATGTGATCGATAAAAATCAATTTTTGGTGTTTGATAGTCATAAATTAATTTTTCCTATCTAGCTAGACATTCAACTTTATATTAGTACATATTTTAAAACATCACTTAGACAGTTGTTAATTTCTCCTAAGGAAAATGGAGAAATGAGGGGTGAAATCGTTTCTAAGAAAAATGGAGAAATGAGGGGAAAATTAGGAGAAATGTATCTTAAGAGAAATGAGGGGAAATGGGTGAATTAGAAATTAGGGATCTTATTAGTTTACGTGGAAGTGAGAAATGTTTGGCGCTTATGTGGCATACTTCTGTTAATTAGAAGGGTAAGTATGACTCAATACTTTGACGGAAAGGGTAGTCTTGAGCCATAATATAGTTTAAGGTTAAATGTGAGCTATTTCGGATAGTTTAGAGGTATTTTTGAGCTTTTTCCGTATAAAATAAGCATAAGTGACCTTGATATATTCATCTAAAACAGACACCATATAATGATTTCTTATGGCTACTTACAAATAACGTTGAAGAATAACCTTTGTGTACATCCCCTTTTTCAGACCCTACTTTAGAAAATGAATCTATGATTTCAAGTCCACTCGTTGATTTCGAGAAAATTGAATCAATTGACTTTTCTTTTCAGCGATACTTTCAAATCAAATGTATATTCATCCATCTATCAGCCGTAAAAATCACAATGAACTTCTTGTTTTTTTTTTTAAACAATATGTGACAGTTTGGTCAAAGATACTCTTAAAGCCTTTTCATTTTCTTTATTGTCATACTTTTTTTTAAAAAAAAAATTGATTTGCTTTTCAACGTCTTTTAATTTGTTGGTGTCCTAATAGGCTTTATGGGCTCATAAGTATTTTTTTTTAAAAAATCTAATTTCAATATAATTTAATCAATTTTTTTTACTATTGTGACAATAAATTTGATTAAAAAAATTTTTGCCAACTTTTCACAAAAACATTTTGACGCAATAGTACAGCTATTTAATATTATTTTTGAAAAAAAAAAGAGTTAATGATGTTTTAGCAAAGAAATCTTTTTTGATATTTTAGCAAAGAACTTTGTTGCGAAGGAAGTGTACAAATAAATAAAGTGTGAAGAGTATTTCTGTAAACATATACTTTTTAATAATAATTATGCAAGATTTGTTATTTCAAAATACATCAAACCAAACAATGTATAAGGAATAATGCTTGCATAACTAATGCAAGCACTACTAATGCACCCTAGTGTGTTCAAATAAATATTTTTGACACATTAAAAGAATTATACCTTGTGAAATTCAAAAAAGAATATTCCTTCTCATATCTCAATAATTACAAGTTATATACAAGTACTTTGTATATCAAATTTTACAGAATATTATGAATTATCCATCAGTTTTTTAAGAAAATAAATAAATAATTGGAGTATACAAATGTGTTAGAGATTTACTTGTACTCTGCAGGAGAAAATACCCCAATCCAGTCATCTTCTGAGGGCTCTGCATTCTGAATGTTTATTGTAACCTCTTCAACATATTCACCCTATATATCATCATCACAAATTTTACATAAAATATCCTTCCAAAAAGCAAAAAAATATTAAATAAATAAAATAGCATGAATCTGAATTAATCTGACCAATATGTCTAGATTAAGCCGTTATTTATATTTCTATTCTGTTTTTAAAAGTTGTGCAAATATAAACCATGGGAAATTACCTTTTCAAATAAGGTTAATTTAGGGTCTAATGTTTGCTTGTATATTACTCAATTGTACAGATAAAATATTATACTATTGTCTAAGCATTTCCATAAAGAACTTACAAAATTTTAGATTTTGGTCTAACGTTTTCCCATGAAATTTTGAGTTTGTTCGAAAAAGATATATTTATTTACTTTAAAATATAGTATAGATTTTTTAGCAAAATGATTTATACGTAGATTAGAAAATCAATAAATTAAACTACTAAAAATATAAGTAATAGTAGTAATAATTAGTTACACTTTTATCGGTCTCAAAATCATAATCTATGAAATTAACATCCCCTATCAATGTTGTGTATGTGGAGCAAGTAGATCCAGAATGAGCGCAATCTTGATAACGTACGTGTTCAATTGAACTCATAGAACTCATGTCGCCCATGTAAAAAAGAAGATAATTAATAATAATTACCATAGATTCAAGAAGCATAGGTCCTTCAACTTGAATGGAAGCAGATTTAGTTAGTGCAAGAACAGTCTTGTGGATTTGAATTCCAGATAATGGTTGTTCCATTTGGCCAATGTGTTGTTGTTTTCCCAAATTAGTTGAAAAAACATTATTGATTAAATTCAACACAACACAAAACCCAAAGCATTTGTTTCCTCAAATTTCTCTCTTAGCTCTACTTTGTTTTGTTGTGGAATATAATCCTCATTCTTTGCATTTTATATTGGGGTTTATTCATTGCGGTTGTTTGATTGATTAGTGGGATGGGATACACACGGATATATCATGAGATTAGCTATCTTCACCTTATTCTTATTGGGTTTGTTTATTCCAAAAAAGGACATGGTAGAATTTGTATGCGAGGTATAAAGGATAAGAAACAAAGTTCTGATTTTAATCTGATAATTTACTAACAACTAAAAGATAACTCAAATAATGAATTAGATATAAAAATAAATAAGAGATTAAGATAGCATGTGTTGGCTTGGTTCCAACAATCAGGGCCGTCTTAACTCCTAGGCCACTGAAGTCATTGCTTGGGCCCCCAAATAATGGGGCCCTCAAATAATGGGGCCCCCAATTCTAAAAAAAATGACTTATAAATATTATTTTTTTAAAAAAAATTATATATACTATGAGTGTTATGATTTCTATTAAGGAAATTGCATATGAGATGAATATAAAACCTAAATTTTCGTAAAAAATAATTTGATGAAAAAATTGATAACGAAATCACAAAGTCCCTTGAAATTAGAGTTGATTACTATATAACTATTTTTTCACTTCAAAATAGTTTTGAACTAATTGAATCATATGAAAATATATTTGGTTTCTTATTTAGTTGTAAAATAGAGATTACTAGATGATGAAAATTTTTTTTTAAAAAAAACATTGTCTTAACCTTGAACTTTCTTTAACACACAATAGTTATTCTGATATTGATGGTTAAAATTTTTTTTTTGAATTAAAAGTGTTCAGAGAAATAATAAGTAGAAGACAATGGTCTAGTGAAAAAATCCAATCAAATAAAAAGACTTGATTCTTTTTTAAATACACATATTGCTTATAGAATAATATTAATAGTTCATGTAACCGTTCCCTTAGCTGAAAGAAGTTTTTGAAACTAAAATTAATTAAATCTTATTTAAGATCAACAATGTCTCAAGAGAGATTGGATGGATTAGCTATATTACCAATTGAAAGCAATTATTAAAACAAATCGATTATAAACAGTAACTAATGACTCTGCATCTAAAAAAGCTATAGAAGTAGATTTTAAATAAAAGTATATATGATGAAAAAATAAAATATTAGGACTCCTCTCTTGAGTTTCGCTTTAGGTGCCCAATCTCAATATCGACAATATATACATGTATTATTAACAGGAGAAGACCCATATAGTGGCCTAGTAGCACTACAATGAAATGCTGTAATAAAATTAGAACAATTAAGTATATCTAACTGGCTAAATATAAATAATTTTCTTAAAGACTATTTTTATTATTGTACTATTAGTGGAAATACATTTAATGAAGAATTAGGTAGAAAATTATTTAATAATTACCTGGAGCTTTAGGAAGAGAAATAGAAGAAAGATGGTATAAAAGAGAAGGAGTAGTGCAAAACCCCACTCTATTATGGCCTATAGGACAAAAATAAATCACATAATGGAAGTACTAACAGAAAAATGTACAAATATACAAATACAAAAACAATTAAAACAAAATGAAATGAACTTTTGCAAAAAAATGATATATACTACCCAAAGTTATGATAAAGAACCTAATAAAATAAGAAAATATAAAAGAAGACCAGTTTATAACCAAAAACCGTATAGACATAAAAAATATTTCTTAAGAAAATCTTCAGCTAGAAAACCCTATTTAAATAGAGATAGACATGTTAGGAAATATAGAAATGATAGAAATTATAAAAATAAATTAGAATGTTATACTTGTGGAAGTATAGAACACTTAGCAAATACATGCCCTAAAAAGAATAATATGAAAACTAGAAATTCTCAGTTAATAGAAGAATTTCAAGAAACCTTATTAATTGTAGATGAATACATGTCAGATACAGAAAGCATATACTCAGTAGTAAGTATAGAAACAGAAGAAATAAATACCCAACCAGATACATCTGACTCAGAAGATGATAATTTAATTAATGAAATAGGATCAGAAAGAAGTCAAGATTTCCTAGATAATATAATAATAAATACTATGATGAATATTTCTCAAGAATGTAGTCATGAGTTCGAAAGACTAAAAGGAATAGATAGTAACCAATATAATATATGTAAATGGTATCCTAGTAAAATAAATAGAGCCAAATGTAAATACTGTTATATGGAAGCTTGTATTAGTTGTATAGAAAATAAATTAAAAGAAAAAGTAAATAAAAATGAAGAACAAGTTCATATAAAAGACCAGGCTACTAATCTAAGACTAATAACTTTAGAAACAAGAATAAATGACTTAGAACAAAGAATAACTAGATTAGCAAAAGACAAAGAAAAAGTAGACATAGAGACTACACAAGGTACAATAAAAATAGAAAGTGAATTAATGAATATAGAAGAAAATAATACTAGTTTTATATGTAATGAAGATAAAAAGTTTGGAACAATAAAAATACTAGTGAGAATAACAATAAAAGATATAGAAATAGAGACTTTAGCTTTAGTAGATACAGGTTGTACAAGTTGCCTACTTAATAAAAAGATACTACCTCATAATTTAATATCAACTTTAAAATTTTTTAAAGAACCTATACAAGCAATACAAATGGATGGAACATATAATCTTTACGACCAGTACATAGAAAAAACACAAATAAGTTTTATAAATACATGTAGTGAATTCTATAAACCTACATATAATATGCATAAAATATTAGTCCGAGATCTTAATATTAAAACTAATTTAGTCTTAGGGTTACAATTTCTTATACAAAATAACAGAAGTTGTTTAATTTCCAGAGATGAAATAATGCTGTTTAGAAATACAACATATACACCTGTACAAACTAGAAAAATTCCAACCAAGGAATTAAATAAAGACAATAAAATAAATATAAAAAATACTACTCCATGTTGTGACGATTGTGGCAATAATGGCAGTTGTTGTCCAAATTACCTATATGAAGAAAAACAAGAAGAAAGTTATATAGAAGATACATACATAAAAGACATAGAAAAAGATTATACCTTACTAAATGTAGAAACAAAATTCTACAATTTCAAAAAGCAATAAATACTACAGGAACAATAAAACATCCTAAAGATCTAGAAAATATAGTAGCAATATTAGACGAAATGGAAATAATAGGAGAAAAACCTTTAATACATTCGGAAAGTAATAAAATTATGTGTAAATTAGACATAATAAATCCCGAGTATACAATAAAAACAACAACAATAGAAGCAAATAATGAAGACACTGAAGAATTTACTAAACAGATTAAAGAATTACTAAAACTAGAAGTAATAAGAAGATCTACATCTAGACATAGACCAGCAGCTTTTATGGTTAGAAATCATAGTGAACAAATATGAGGAAAAGCTCACATGGTAATAAATTATAAAAGATTAAATGATAATACTAGAACAAATGCATACAAATTACCAGATAAAAGTGAGTTAATTAATAGAATACAAGGTAAAAAGATATTTAGTAAATTTGACTATAAATCAGGATACTAGCAGGTAAAAATGCACTCGAAAAGCATAGAATGGACAACTTTCACTTGTCTAGAAGGACATTTTGAATGACTTGCTATGCCTTTTGGTCTAAAGACAGCTCCGCCTATCTTCCAAAGAAAGATGGATGAGATGTTCGGAGACTATAAAAATTTTGTGTTAGTATATGTAGATGATATTCTAGTATTTAGTAAAAATATACAAGAACATTTAGGACACCTGCAGACAGTGTTTATACTATTTGTAAAATACGGAATAATAATTAGTAAAAAGAAAATGGAATTATGTAAGACACATACAAATTTCTTAGGAGTAACTTTAGGAGAAGGAAAAGTAAAATTACAACTACATATAGCTAAAAAAGTATTAGAAATGCCAGATAAGTTAGATAATACAAAAGAATTACAAAAATTCTTAGGTTAGTAAATTATGCTAGAAACTTTATCCAAGACTTAGGAAAAATAGCAGGATCATTGTATGCTAAGACAGGTAGTAAAGGACAAAAACACTTTAACATAGAAGATATAAAATTAGTCCAACAAATAAAAGAAAAAGTTAAAAATATACCAAACTTACAAATACCTTTAGAATCGGATTACTTAATAGTCCAAACAGACGAAAGTAAATTAGGATGGGGTGCTATTTTAAAATCTAGACCTAATAAATACAGTCCAAAAAATGAAGAAAAAATATGTGCCTGCCAAAGTGGACAATATAAAGAAAATGGTAATATAAGTAGTATAGACGCAGAAGTATTAGTAGTAATATATGGACTAAATAGTTTTAAATTATACATTTTAAATAAACAAGAAGTACTAGTTAGAATAGACTGTGAATCAATAGTAAAATTCCACAAAAAAATAAACAGTAAAGCTAGTAGTAAAAGAAGATGGTTAAATTTTATAGATATAATATCTATATATAATAATATTATTTTTGAATATGTTAAAGGGAAAGATAATGATTTAGCAGATAAATTAAGTAGACTACAATTAAAAACTAATTAATTTTTATTTCAGTATGAGACTAAGCATGAGACCAACTGGCCAACAGCCAGTAGACAAAGGCAAGGGTATAGCCCAGCTAGATACTTATGCTCAGACATTATTAGGAAGACAAAATTTCAGACCACTAAATACAACAGACAACTTAATGGAGAAACATCAATTAGGTTTACAGACTATAATTATACAAGTCAAAGAAACTTAGATGATACTGAAACAGAAAGTACCATAGAAACAGAACAAGAAAAATTTATGAAGGGTATGAGGTAGAAAGAGCTCTAGAAGAAGCAAAAAGACAATACCAAGAAAATAGTCTTATAACTTTTAAGTGTAAAGGATGTAAAAAAGGTAAAATGGATATAATGGAAACAGTAGAACATTTTAGAATATGCCAAGACAGAGAAGATAATTTAGCATATAGAATAGAAGAACCTGAAGACATAAATGAAGATAAAATAGATACTTTATCCATAACTAGTTATACTGAACTAATGGAAGAAACAACTAGTTCACATAGTGCTAGTCCGTTTTAAAGAACTAGTGCAGCCCCAAGTATTAGCTATAATACAGGTAATCTACCTAGAAAATCATGGACAAGACCTGATCAAGAAATAAAAGATAATATTAAACCAATAGGAAAAATAATGCCTATAGAAGAACCTATTAGACTACAAGAAGGAGGAAATAAAGGAAAAATATTAAACATAGCAGCACTTGATCCACAAATGTGGAATACAGTAATAGACTTATGGAAAGGAATAGTGGTAGCAGACTTTATTAAAAATTATCAAGAAACTGACGCTGAAACTATGTATAGATACTTAGAAACATTTTTAGGAGAATCCTGTAAAGCATTATGGGAATCTTATAAACAAACTTATCCACATGAATTTCAAAGTTTAATAGAATTAGGACCATACCCATATAACTTTACAAATAAAATACATGTATTATTAACAGGAGAAGACCCAAATAGTGGCCTAGTAGCACTACAAAGAAATGCTGTAATAAAATTAGAACAATTAAGTATATCTAACTGGCTAAACATAAAGAATTTTCTTAAATACTATTTTTATTATTGTACTATTAGTGGAAATACATTTAATGAAGAATTAGGTAGAAAATTATTTAATAAATTACCAGGAGCTTTAGGAAGGATATATATATATATATATATATTGTTGTTTTCAAATGTTCACATAGCTCATAAGATAAGGAACTCAAATATGAAATTTTGAAATGGAGCTCAAATAATCAATTCACACTTGTCAAAACTTTAGGGGAAAGGTCTCAAAAATCTCATTCTTACACACGATTATTCAATGAAATAAGCAAAGAATCATTTGGGAATTACCAAAATGAGGGTTAGAAACTTACTCTCGTGAAGTATCTTTCAAAAGCCCGAAAAAATCTCCTTAATCTGAGTTTTAGAACTCCCAAATATGGATAATGTAACTTAGCGCCCGTTTGGTCATACAATATGGTATCATGATATGATATCATAATATGGAATTATGAGATGAAATTGAAGTTTTGTTTGGACGTGCAATATGCAATTTTTGTGTTGTATATTTTCTCATGAACATAAGAATCTCATAAGTTGTAAAACTATTAAAGTAGCCCAATTGTTTATTTGAATTTCTCATGAACATAAGAATCTCATAAGTTGTAAAACTATTAAAGTAGCCCAATTGTTTATTTGATTTTACCAAATAAATAAAAAATTATAAAATCGCATAATAAATAATTATAAAGTTATTTGTTCTCCATTTAAGCAACCGTTTCATCTAACTTTAATTCAATAAAAAAAATTGAATATAAATTGTAGTGTACTAGTCTTTAATATAATTCTCCTACATAGTACAGACAATTTCCTCACGTTGAACTTGCATTTCTTAATCATGTGACCGAGAAGATGAATCAACATTGTTACTTTGAGTTGTAACAAATACAAAACGGTAGAAGTAATAAATTAGATGTTGGAGTAAATGAAGAGAACAAATTTATTACTCAACAATCGATTGGTGTAAGTTAAAGTGACTATATGTTGGTGATAATAATAAATTTTAAAAATAATGATATGATTATAAATTTTATTTACATATGAAATAAATAGTTAGTAGATATAAATGTGAGATTGTTTTAACAAAATATAAATTTGTGGATTAATTTTTGTATTAAAAATATCTCAAATCATAATATGGAATTTCCATATCATAGTTTTTGGAGAATATGGAATCACATCTCATGATGTGAAATCACAATTCCAAACGCTAATTTCATCTTGTGATTTCATATCACATGACCAAAACGCCTACTTAAGTCCAAAATGGGGAATATATAAAGTTTGATCCCAGGTGTCTTCTTCTTTGCGAACGCGGACCGACCCAATTGCAAGTCTAATCTAACCTGGGCCCAACAATGCTTCATTGCAAACATGAAAGGCCAGATTTGTAACACAGAGCGGACCCTTGTAACTCGTTCAGAACCCTACCAGAATAAACCAATAATGCAATTTGTGCTAAAACACATTTCAGACCTATTGGAATTGTCAAAATACCAATCGAAATTGTCTTGACCATATGTTGACTGGTGTCAACTCAAAAATTAAGAAGAGCTTATTAAAATTCAACAAAATGGCCAAAATGCACTTGAAAGCCTTGGGATTGGGAACTGAACCAACCAACTCCCCCGCCCCCACTGGGCAAAAAATCACCCTCTAGACCTAGTGAAACCATCAAAACTCGGATATAGCCTTGCTAACTTCTCCAAAATTCATTGGATCACCTCATAAATCAATCCCCCGCACCTCCCCCTCCCCCCCCCCCACACCCCCAATCCAATCCACCCACTCCGCAAGTCAAACACCGAACCAAATCTATGGATAGGGAAATGGGGGAAAGAAGCGAAAATCACAAAACGACCCCGAGGATTTTTACAAGTATATAAATCAATGCACGTTTGCTTTTTTAAGAGGGATAGCTTAATTCCCGTTAAGGGTAAAACTATAGTGATTAGGTTCTCTTAGTATTTTGTTGGGTGATCAAATATTTGAAATCCATTTCTTTGTTAATTCTATCAAACATGAAGGTGTTTGTAAATGTACTTTCTGGAATCTTATCATATACTCTCTCCGTCTCATTTTATGTGGCAATATTTGATCGGGCACTGAATTTAAGAAATAAATGAAGACTTTGAAATGTTTACCAAATTGCCCCTTTCAAAAAACAGTCATAGTAAAAAGTAGACTTACTTTTCTCTCTCCTCATAAATATATTGGAGTACTATCTTTTAAGATTAAATGGGACTAACAAGAATTAAAGAGGATTTGTACCTTTAAATACTTATCATATATGAAAATGTGACATTCTTTTTGGGATTGACCAAAAAGAAAATTGTGCCACATAAAATGGGATGGAGGGAGTATACAAGTTAAATAGAAGGGAAAAGGGTCTGAAAAATACTTCAAGTTTGATCGAAATTATTATTACAATACCAAACTTTATAGAGGATCTTTTACCCCTACACTATTTAGTAGTGTATTTTAAAGGTAATATGTGCCCACGTGGACACGTTACTATTTATAATGAATATATATCTACGTAGGCACATATATACCTTTAAAATACACGATTAAATAGTGTAGAAGGTAAAAGATCCTTTCCAAAGTTCGATATTGTACCAACAATTTCGGTCAAAGTTCGAATATATTTCAGACATTTTTTCCTAAATAGAATATGAAAAATAAAATCAAACAAAGATTGAATGAAAACAAAGTTTGCATGTTTGTTACACCCTATCTAAAACAGTGGCTAGAACCAACATGCAAATTTCTTTATTTTTTAATCGACAACTACTAGTACATCCACTTAATATTAAGTACTTGAAAGTACACTCTTCATTGCTGCGTACACATGATTTTTTAATTAGCCAAAGTGGTTGGTTCACAACCATCATGGACACAAGCTAAAACATCCTTATAGTCTCTGGAGATTGTAAAAGAATCATACACTTTACCATCTTTGCTCTTCTTGTACTCAAACAGAAGGGAAGATTGGTTAAATGCTGTGAGTTTCACAAATCCCCAGTCAAAATCTTTGAACACACTCCATCTAGTGTTAAGAGTTGTGAATTGTGACAAATGACTTCCTCCTCCACCAACAACAACATGAATCGTTCCGTTCACTACTCCAGAGTAGTGTGATGTCTCCTTGCTCACACATTGGTTCTGTCCATACAACAATTTGACAAACAATAAACTGAATGATTCTCAATATATATATCAAAATGAAATAGAAATAAAATAAGTCTGTACCTGGTAAATGGGGCAAACTCTTTCATAGTTATGAACGTGCCCGAAGAATGCCATATCAACCTTATACTTTTGCCAGAGCTTTTGCAAGTGCTCCCTTCCCATGGGCTCTTCAAATGATCCTTCATTAGCATACCATTCATTGGATGAGTAACCAAGAACACGATGAGCAGCGAAAATCAACCAAGGTTGTTTATGTCTATTGGCTGACGCAAAGCATTGCTCGATAAACTTGTATTGTTCAGATCCCTCTCTCCAGTCATGTTCAGTGTCTGCTATACAGAAGTGGAACATCCCATAATCAGCTGCATACCAGAACTTAGCTCTATTTTCTGCAGGAACATAGTATAATGTTTCAGCTGGTACACCACATTCTCCACCCGAGTCTAGACCGTTATATATTGATCCACTGTTCTCCCAAGTTCTTTCATGATTACCACTAGAAAACAAATTGTGGAGAGTTAGAAGAAGACTAACTGTGTCTGTTTGCCACCAAAACGAAAAAGCAATATATGTGTAATACATTATCAAATAATCAAAAGCAAACTGTCTATCTACAATCAAAAAGGCATTTTTGAGTACTATGAACAGACCTTGCAATCATGAAAGGTACTCTCGATGTTACTGGCTCTACTTGCGCTGTAAATTGATCCCATTGTGAGATATATCCATTTGCATAGGGGAGATCTCCAATAAGGAAAACCGCGTCAATGTTATCAAGGTCCTTAATAAGGGTGTCAGTTGTCATAAGTGAACCAGGCTGATAATCAGCATATTCATTTGAACCATCGCGCTCTTGCTAGAAGAACAAAATTAAGAGAAATGACTCCAAATATCCCGATTTCAAGAACAGATAGTACTAGTAGATTATATATACCTTCCCCATGTCTCCAAATATCACGATTCTTTGCAATGACTCTTGTCCTGGAAATGGAGGAGATTTAAATGAATATTGCTTGCTCATAACAACTGAACCATCGCTTATTAAGTGACCCAACTTGTATGTGTACCTGAAAGTTCACAAATATGAGCTAAAAAACGGGTGGAAGTAACAAAAATATAGCATCAGAAAAACTTACTCCACATTTGGCCACAAATCCTTGAGGAAACTTGTATGTATGAATCCAGGATCACGCCATCCCACAGTTCTAGCAGGAGATCCTGCAAACGCGTCCATAACATTATTATTCAGTATGAATGCAAAACCAATAGACACCTCTGTTCCCTAGTTCTCTGTTTATAAACACGTGACATACCACACATGCTGTTCCGATGAAATGTGAGTGTGCCTGCTGGGGAGCGTTGTTGCACTTGTCCCTTCCATCCCCATTCGACGAATGGAACAGCTTCATCAATGTTGTAACCACTTGTCCAAGTAACAGTCATCTAGGAGAAGAAAGTCATAATTGTTAATTTGATATAATTGGTACTGAACCCCATAAAACATGACTATATGCATATAGCAAATGAAAAACTTACTATATCCCATGACTTCCCAAGAGCAAGACGTGGATAAAGAGGCGCTTTTGGATTGGCAAATGCAACGAAATTTGAGACGCCTATCAACTTAGGCTGTAAAATACATGAATCTGTTAGTCCATATTCATGTCTCATCAAAGTTACTTTACAAACAGAAATCATAATAATCATTGGCATGAAGTAAACTAACCTACAAAGCTCAAGTAATTTTAATTAGACAATTATGGTTTAAGTTTCATTGCTAATGTGTCCAATTATAGCTAGTCACTCTCAAGTAATTCAAGTTAAGGAAAAAATGAGTTTTAACTTCCAGACAGACAGAGATAGGTTGTTTTTGAAAGAACAACAACCAAATAATGTGATAACTGAAGCAAAGAAAACAATATATAGTAAGAAGACATCATATAATTTGCAGAATTTGAAAATATAATTACATTTTCCAAACCACCAGAGAAGAAGGCAAATGAGAAATCGCCACGCTGGTTAATTAACCGGAACTTGAGTGAAGTTTTCCCAGTCTTTGTGTACTTGACATTGCTATAATTTGCAAATTTGAACTGTAATAAGAACAAAGAAAATCAAACATTTTTTAAATAAAGTGTTACTATATAAATTGGGAGAGATCAAGTGCATAATACACATAATTAATAAGCAGAGTCGAACCCAGGATTTGAAGCTTTTTTGGGTGCACCACTATTTTTTACTTAAACTTAAAATAAAAACAGTGAAAAAGAGATTTGGTTAGATTCAAACCCTGCCTGGTCAGGGAGTATCTAGAGGGGGTGCCGTGGGTTCACGTGAATCAATGCTCCCCTCTCTAGATAATATATAGTAGTGTTATATTTTTTATAAAATATTTAAATATAAATGTGTGAACCCATTCAAAATATCATATAATAATACGATGATGATTGGGTGCACCCCTCTAAGTGAGAATAGAAATTTAAATCTTAACGCCTCTCTAAGTGGTTATTGGTTACACTTTTTTTGGCGTTTCAACTACTTATTCTTAAGTTTTTTTCCTTTAATCTTTCAAAAATTTCAAGTGTATTACATTGAAAATTCCTAAAAAAATTAGCATTGTAATTTTTTTTATATAATTAAATTAAATGTGTATATTAAAATTTAAAACTAGTAGCATTATATGTTTTGGACCTATAATTTTTGAACTTTAATGCTTCATATTAAAAGCCTGAAAGTCAAACCGATCAAATTTATATTTAAGATACAGTGTTTTGTAATTGTGCACCATCTTGCGGAAATCCCGGATACTCCTCTGTGCCTGGTCTCAAGGGTGGTTCTCCTTGCTTGTACCAAGGCACAAGGGCACTCATATGTTTCTCTTGGGTGCACTTCTAAAGATATATATATATATATATACATGATTTTTTTAAGTTAACGGGTGCACGTGCAACCCACTTGCAAGTGTGATTCCGCCTCTGTTAATAACTATATATGTTTGTATACATAATTTTAATTTGTTTATTATATACTCCCTCGATCACTAATTACTTGTCAACTTTTGAATTGATACACCTATTAAGAAAAGGTCACTAATTACTTGTCGACTTTTGAATTGACATACCTATTAAGAAAACAATGATTGACATAGTGAGTTCACTATTTTACCTTTATTAATTATGAAGTGGTGAATTAAAAATTTAAGATTTTCAAGAAGTTCTACGTTTTTCAAATTAAGTAATTGAGGGTATAATAGGTAAAAAAATTGTCCTTTCTTAATTTGTCAAAATGAATAAATAATTAGAGACAACTAAAAAAGAAAAAATGGACAAGTAATTAGGAACAGATGGAGTATTATTTTGGAAGTACAAGTTGTTAGACAAACCTTTAAGGGGGCGGTACAAATAAATGGAGCTCCAGATTGTTTTTCTTTACTGGTTTGTGGAGGACAAATGGATTCACTGCAATTAACCAAACAATTAAATATTACATTAATTAACCAAACAATTTAAAATAAAATCATTTAGAATATGGAGTCAAAGCAACAAATATCTCATTAATTTATGGTAACTATTTATGTGGTGGATGGAGATATTTGATTAGTAAAGAAAAAAAATATTGTTCCAAGAATATTTAGATATAATTTTAGCAAATAGTATGAAAATTAATATCAAATTCAGACTCAAGTCCCCTTGAGACACAACCCCGACTTCTAAAATAGACTAGTCTCAGGTCAGGATCAGAAGTTGGGTCTTGGATCCGAGTCAAGTGGTAAGATTGAAAGGAAGTTTTGCAAAATGTTTTCTTTGCTTTTAGTAGAAAAATCTTTTTTTTTTCTTAAATTGAAGAAAATAAATTCATTAAAACACATTTAAGTCAATTAAATATGAACCAAACATATCCGGTGTAAAAGATAAAGTTTGTTAAATTTTTGACGAAATCTTTTAAAAAATATTTAACCTACTTAAGCATAAAAAGTATTTTTTGTCATTTTCTCTATTTTTTTTTCTCTGTTTTTCATTTGAGTGGCATATATATTTAAAAAATTTAAAAGAGGTACAACTATTATAAACGTGAGTTGCGTGAAATTATGTCATTCCATTAGCCTTTCACTTTTGGTTATTATTATAGTTATAAAGTACAATTTATAGACTGATATATTTATGGTATACTTATAAATAAATAATGTATAGTCACTAAATTATAAAAACTGTAAAAGAGATTATTTACTTGAAGTTTGCAGGAGAAAAAACTCCAACCCAGTCATCTTGTGAGGGCTCTGCATTCCTTAGGTTTATTGTAACCCATTCAAAATCTTCACCCTATCATATATCAAAAACTTACATTAAAATATCATTCCAATGAAGAAAAGAAGAAACTCGTTCCGATTAATTGAATCAGTAAATTCTGAATATATAATATGGTTATTAACATAAAAGATTGTTACTTCATTCCTTTAATTAAGAAAACAATAATATAGTAAAGTTTCACACTATGATTTAAAAATATATATTTCATATATATATATGTTGGAAAACGACTAGCCGGCCATCAAATATTTATATTTCAAGGTCAAAATCCATCTTAAATTTATCCAGTTGTATACATAGGGATATAATAGAGAAGATTCCGAAGGCAAAAACAACACATTCAGTTGAACTCATAGAACATGTCTTAATTCTAACATAACATATATAAAAAGTCTTAAATCCAACATAACATAGAAAGAAAAAAAAAACTATGAGGCAAAAACAACATATATATTCAGTGGAACTAACAGAAACCTCTTAATTAAATCCAATAATATACATAGGAAGAGGAACAAGAAAAGAAGATTCTGAGGCAAAAACAACATAAAATTCCATTGAATTCACAGAACCCGTCCTAAATCCACCTATGCAGAAAAGAAGAATATGAATAATACTTTTTTACCTTAGAGCCAAGAAGAGTAGGTCCATCAACTTTAATGGATGCAGATTTAGATAGAGCAACAACAATATTATGGATTTGAATTCCAGATAATGGATGTTCCATTTGGCCTATGTGATCATGATGTTCATGCTCTCCCAAACTAATATATTTTTCTTGAGATGAAACATGAACACTATTAATTAAACTCAACAAAAGTAAAAACAAGTATAATTTGTTCCTCATTTTCTCTCTTTGCTTAACTACTTCTTTTCTTTTCTCGTGGAACACTTAAGTTTACAGACATATATAGAATGAAAGAGAGGGTGGAAGGGAGGGCGGGAGGCTATGTAGAAATCTCATAATTAAAATTGTTAAGTACATACTTCTTCCTTATATAGGGAGAGAATTGTAGAATCTTAAGTCAACTATATATACTTAGAGTCCTACTACAATAACAATAATAACAATAACAATAATAATAATAATAATAATAATAATAATAATAATAATAATAATAATAATAATAATAATAATAATAATAATAATAATCGTAATAGTAATAGTAATAGTAGTAGTAATAGTAATAGTAATAGTAATAGTAATAGTAATAATAATAATAATAATAATAATAATAATAATAATAATAATAATAATAATAATAATAATAATAATAATAATAAAAATAAAAATAAAAATAAAAATAAAAAAATAAAAATAAAAATAATAAAATAATAATAATAATAAAAATAAAAATAAAAAAAAATAATAATAATAAAAATAATAATAATAATAATAATAATAAAAATAAAAATAATAAAAATAATAATAATAAAATAATAATAATAATAATAAAAATAATAATAATAATAATAATAAAAATAATAAAAATAATAAAAATAAAAATAAAATAATAATAATAATAATAATAATAATAATAGCAATAATAAATAATAATCTAATCCTAGTTGTACTATAATTCTAATCGTAATCTGATTCTAGTCGTTGTTTTATTCGAAAAATATAAATAAAAGAAAAAATGACTAGGTTTCGAAAAATCGATTAAACTTATAGTTTAAGAGAAATCGAATTTCCAAAAGAAAGAGTCGCCACTTAATTTTTAGTAAAAAAAATTAAGAAAAACTTAAAGATTTTCAAAAGACCAAACAGATTAAATCAATTGAAAATAAAAAGGGTTCGAAGTTCGATGTACATTCCGAGAAGGTGTTAGGCCCTCGAAATGTCCGCTAACTTGCGGTTGATCGGCGATTTGACCAAAATGACTTTGACTAATTTTAAGAAAATCTCAACTAAGTAAAAGAAACTCATTTTATTTTTTATTTATTTATCTTTCATATATATTATTATTATCATTATTATTGGGAATAACTAAAGGGGATCTTTTAAAGGAAAAAATCTCAAGTGGTGACCGAAATAATAATGAAAATAAAATCAAGTATGGAATATAAAAATACTATTTTTGTTATTATTATAATAATAATAATAATAATAATAATAATAATAATAATTAGTATTATTATTATCTTAAGTGGGGGAATAGGATTAAGGAGGAATTTCCTAAAGAGAAATAAATTACGTGTTGACAAGACTAAAATTAAAATAAGGACTAAATAATAATAATAATAATAATAATAATAATAATAATAATAATAATAATATATATATATATCCCTTAATTTGAAAATAAAATAAAATGATTATTCTTGGGAACTTAATTAGATTAAACCATAAGATAATCAAAGTTAATCAATCAATACGATAACAATAACAATAGAGGGAAAGGGATATTTGGACTTGGGCCAAACCCAAACCCAACTAAATTGGCCTCTTGGCCCACCTGTCCTAAATCTATAATTAGCCCAAAAAGGGACTTTGGCCCAAATTTAGAACCTGCTGAAAATTCCCTTGGGCATTTGGCCCATTTTCGCCCTCCTTTTTCACACTTAAAATCTGTGTATATATCAAGCGTATATGGCTGTATACAACACGTATTTCGATCCATTTTCATGTCTATTGGGTTGTATACTGAATGTACACAGTCCATTTCACCCGCTGCAACCTGTATTTCTGATTTTAAACACATATTTGTTGCACTGGACGCGTATATCAGTGTATAGAGGTTGTATTTCAGCCTGCTTTCAATTTTCCGGAACATGTTTCAAATTCTAGCCCCTGTATCTCGACTTTCCCGACCTACTGATCCTTCAGGACCCTGTCCTTCAATTTATTTAACTCGAATAATGAAGTTGACTCGATCGAGAGAATATAATCGGGCCTCCGAGTCCCGTTTAGAATGCAAAAGGGGAATCAACAGAGTTCAAGGAACTCGCCCAAAACCACATGAAAGTAAAGGGAAATAAATTGATTAGTATCTATAATAAACTTACAAGTAAAGCTCGATCAATTAACAGAGAGAAACCAAAGAAATCAAGCAAATGATGGCATAGCAATGACACCACTTAATAATCAATTACAACCTCACTATATACTCATGTAAAATAAAATCATGCTACTAAATAAAAAGAACCAATTAATTAGAACCTTTTCCATGGTATAAAATGGGTTACGGGAAGATTAAACTAAACAAACTCCAACAATTTAAAAAGAAAAGGAGTATTAAGAAAAGGCAATAATTTAACAACAATGAAACAATTTAACTAAGTTCAAAAGCGACATCTTTCCAAAACAACATAAGCTATTGTTCTAAGTTGTGATGTAACATTCGCCGGAATGATATCATAAACTTAAGGCAAAAGGATATTCGAAGAAAGAACAGCAGAATCATAGCAACTTATCATTTTCTAAACATTTCAACACCCAAAAGCATTTGAATGTCGGGCGTCAACTAGAGATATTCTCTTCAAATATTTCTGTAAATATTCTCGAACCACTATCTCCGAACAGAGCACATAAACATAAGAAAAATATAAGAAAAATATTTTCGACAAGCCGCGGATTAATATATTTCCCAGCCTGGTACTTTTCAGTTTGCTTATAATGTAACACAGCTATGCACTTTTTCAATGTATCATCATTATAATTAGTTCTAGATATTTTTGCTATATTAAATAAACTAGGTTAAATATGAAACTTCAACAGATTCATCACAACTACGAATTAGTGTGTAAGCAAAACGAGATCATAAATCATTCTTAGAAATCAACAAGCACTCCGACATTTGAAGCAAACAACAAAAAAAAAAAAAAAAAAAAAGAACAAAACGCACGCAACGAGATTAACAACAATGGTCTAATACATTTGAGAGCCAAGATCAATAAGACTATCGAAGCTACATCTTTACAGAACAAGAGATCACCTTTTTTGGGGCAGTGAATCTGGGACTCGCTAGCTAAACAGAGCTTTCCACGACCACAGCGAGATTCCAAGAACTCAGGCGAGGTGAGAAAGGAGAAACGAGACTCAAAGAAAACTCCAATCCTTTTGAGGCTATTTGGGAATATTTATGTCCTAATATCGGCTCTCTATTTGCAAACTAAAACAAAATCCTTTTCAACCCACCCCCCTTGCCATGAACAAGAGGGAAATATATATAGGGGACTGCTAGGGTTTCAAAACAAGAGGGAAACGGATCAATTTTGGATAGCAAGGGCCAATTCAAAATTCAAACCCAACAATCTTTCACCAATTCGGACAAACACTTTTTCTGAGATTTTCGCCCTATTCCGAAAGAAGAAAGGGCGAGATGGATGGGGTCGATTGATTCCTTTGTCCTTGAGATGCTACGTGTCTTCATCTCGCGGTTGCAAGGACGAAAACGCGTCGCTTTATCTGCTGGAACGGTACCACGTTCTGGGTTTTGGTGCTTGCTGGAAGAAGAAGAAGGACGAAAGGTATAGGGGTGGGGTTGGGTTTTGTTTTGTATTGTTGTACGTATGGTTGTTGTGTGGTTATTAAAGGGAATGGGCTGCTGGTGGGTTTTTTTTTCTTTTTTGGTTAAAAGGTGGGCTGGGAATTGTGTTGTTGTTGCTGTAATTTGGAATGGGCTGGAATTAAATTAAGGCCCAAAGGTTGTTGCTGAAAATTGAACTTGGACTGCTGAAAAAGAAGTAAGCATGCCCAAAATGGGTCTTTTAAGGATTGAAATTAGGATTATAAAAATAGCCAAGTGTATTAAGAATGTTATGCAAAGAAATTGGCTGAAATTTAAATGAGATGAATTAATATAATCAACTAACAAACTTTCTAATTTCAATGAACAAAATAATAAATTTAACCAAACTAAATTACTCAAAATTAAGACAATATTCTAAACTACACTAATTTAATAAAAAAATATTTAAGTAAGTAGTAAAATCTTTTGAGATGATTTTCAAATATTCATAATACATACTAATTATATACGTAATTATGTAAAACCATATATATTATCTAAAAATTATAAGGATGATAAAATTAATTAAGAAATAACTTGAAAATATCTTGAACTTTATAGAAATCAATTATTTCAAATAGTTTGAAATTTAAGAAGCTCGATGGTTAATATATATTGTGAAGGTCCAAAATTGGGTGTCAACAGTCGTAATATAATCCTAATTGATATAAGTAGTCCAATCCTAGTGTCACTCTAACACGTCAGTCAGCTTCGTTGGATTTGTTCCTTTAACATGTTCCAATCATCAGTTTTTCCTTCATCTTCAACATGTCAACTTTTATATGTCATATGTGACATTATTTAGATTCAGAAAGTATTGAAATATTTATATACTAGAATGGCATGGCACGAGCCCAACATTTTATATTTTTAATGGTGGATCTTTACATTATCATTTGGAGGCGTTAAAAAAAGAAACAAAAGTAGCACATAAAAAATATAGACATGATATTACGAAAGCTCGATAAAGTTACAACACAATTATAAGCATTTAAAGATGTATTGATGTAGAAGTATGCCAAATAAATACATAAAAGTTTACTTTTAAGAATACCTTTGTCAGAACAAAATAACCTAAACAATGACTAATAAAATTGTTCATCCGATCGTAAGGATCTTAGATAGAGCTTGTAAATTATACTCCCTTGCAATTCATAGGCCAATGATCGAGTTGAGATCAATCATTGTTTTTACAATTTGACTCCTGAAGTTTTAGAGACTGAATCCCAACGTATTGAAGCATAGCTCCCTAGAAAATGAAACAATAAGAAGATTAAAAGGATGACAGGCAGCTCCATTAACACACTTCTAAAAGTTCCCTACATGAAATATGCACAAATAGTCCTCAAGCACCACTGTTTTTCAACAAAGGGCAATGATCACCAGTGGGAAGTGGGAAGTCATCTGGAATAAAATTCGAGGGAATAAGAAGATTAGACACCATCCAAACAAAAATGAATACAAAAAAAGTAAATATACCCATGTAAAACTACAATCTTGATATGAGGGGTAATCCAATTCAAGCTCAATAGTCGTAACTACTAAATTAACAATCCAAAGGAGGGCATAGTACTAACAATTGAATGTTTACTCAAATTTTCAGTAGTTTTAAGATATACAGAAAAAATATGAATTACTTTGATGGTAACCCTCTTCTTTTTCATTTTGTAATTGTTTGCTAACTTGTAGAATAGATGGAATCACACTTGGAAAAACAATGAATTCAATAATGAAGTTTTGAAGGTTCACTCTGGCATATCTCATATATATGACACTAAAATTTCAGGAGAAGGCCTACCAAAATTCTCAAATGGTAACCACCTAGTAAGGAGTAATCTTCACTACACACTGAAAAGTATTGGTTAAGATTGCCTTTACATTCTAGTTGAAGAAGAGGATTCAATAATTAGATTTCACGGATTCATCCTTTAGGTTCTTACTACTGAAAATATTATACTTTTTAAATCACATATGGGTCATGTATCGTGTTGAAGATAATCGACACAATTAAACCCATCAAGCTTATGGGCGCGCAGAATATAATATTGAGTTTAATATAAAGAAACATATATGGGGAAACATGTCGTGATTCAGGCTCTTTTGCTTGATTGAATCTAGAAATAAATTAATTTTACATTTCACAAAATTTGGGTAATTGTGATGACAATAAAGATAATATTGTTCAATCAAGTTGCATTGCTTTTCCTATGACTTTTAGGATTTCTAATCATGATGATGCGTATAATTAAAGAATCTGACTTAATATGATTAACTTAATTATGTAACAGACGAATAAAAATGTATAAAAGTTTTTGTAAAAAAATTTGAATCAACAATGTCTAACAAAGACACTTCATGATTTAATTTGAGTATCTAAATGAAATATCTAGATAAATTCATATGAAATACTAACTTTGTATTGAGCTTCATTTTTGTAAAAAGAAAAAATAAAGATGAGGAAGAAGAAGATGTGTATATAATGCTTCTTTTATTTTGGATAAAGGGTAATTTATGTATATATAGTTAAACGTTTGTCATTACCTGTCTTGATAAAATAAATATAATTTTTTACCTTTTTTTCAGTTGAAAGTTGAAAGTCTCTAGAAATGCTTTAATAATGATAATGGATCCTCTTGATATTATGGCAAATCTTTTATTTGAAATAATAATTCTGCTTACACATTATTGAATCAGCCGATAGGTGCAGGCAAGCATAATAAATTACATAGATAAGTTTTTAATATGTTTTATTTTTGGGAATCTCTTTATAGGATATTTGGCCAAGATATGACTTGTTTGCCCATAAATAAGTACTATAACGAAGTAGTTATTACTCATCAGACACGATGTCTCAAAAGGCATAGTGAATATATTGAAGAAAAATTTGAACGTTGCGCCACATGTTGCTCTTGAAGATATATATATATATATATATATATATATATATATATATATATATATATATTACCGTAAGTTGAGTTTACTTTGTACCTATTCCAAATCTTTTAAACATTATTACTCATAATTTAGCTAAAAAAATTATTTGGTTGGTTCATGATATTTCTTACAAAATTATGTTCTTAAATTGGATAATAAATGACGTTGTACATTCCTTTAGAGTTAAAAATTTATGATGTCCTTAATGAAATTATATAAAATCTATTTTATGAAGAAAAACACCAAATATTTTTCTACTCATTTACAAACATTCAAAATAGATAAAAGTAACTGTTTTTTTTTTACATAGTCTCATCCAGCTTTGGAAAAATCAAAATTAAAATGAAACGTGATCTGCCTGAGTACTAATTAATTAAAGGGTTTTTGACACCTTGACCACATGCATTATTTAAAAGGTAAATTATTAATTAACACGACATTATTTAATTTGCTAACATAAAGATTCATTTTCTTGATACAACCATTCAAAATGTTTACTTAATCAATTCTACCGTCTCAAATTATTTATGATGTCTTTTTTTACACGTTTCTTAAAATATTAACTAAAAAATTTATTCATATTTATGTTTTAAGAATATGAATAATCTATCTTCATAAAATATATTCTATTGAGGTGTTTGTAATCTTTAAAAACAATTGCTATTAACGATAGTATGAAAAAAAATTATCATAAATTTCTAAAGTAAACAAATAATTTAAAAAAATATATATAATTTGAGATGGAAAAAAATTAATTACTACTAAATGTCCTTAAAAACCTCTTCGTCTCCCCTTTTTTATACCTAAATCAAATATTTAATAGAAGTATAATTGAAAATCTCAATGAGTCTGTCGAGATGGTATGAACTATGAAGAGTGACCTGTATGTAGAGTAGTTCATGGCTATGGTTAAAAAATTAAATTGAATTGCAATTCGAATTAAATTGATTGAAAATATTGTTAGTTTAAGTGATTTAGTTTAAAATTTTTAAAACTGTTATTATTTGGTTTGATTTTGCTTTTACTAAAAAGGACCGCAAAATAATCAAACCGAACTAAGAAATTATATATGATAATTTTATAATTATTTATATATTATTCATAAATAAAATATAAATATTTTGTTAAATTGTAATTAACTTAAATCTTTAACTTCAGCATTTTCTCGAGCTTAACACTTAAATTTTAGGGGCGGACCCACGTGATCTCTAGGGGGTTCACCCGAATTTCCTGGGAAAAAAATTACACTGTATTTATAAGGTAAATTTTCTAAATTTATGTAGATATAATAATTTTGAATCCCCTCATGAACAAGAAATAAGTTGTAGTGCAGTGATAGATCTCTTTTTAGGTTGCCCTAACATCCAGGGTTCGAATCCCATAGTGGTCCTTTTATTTTATTTTACCTTCTCTTCATTTAGTTTCAGGACCAATCTTTCACGTTTTTTTTTTTTTTTTTTAAAAAGAAAGAGTAGATTTAAACCCAAAAAAATTCAAAAGTGTTAAAATGTCACGACCCAAAACGAGTCATGAGTTGCACCCACACTAACCTCCTAGGTGGGCGAACCAAGGAATCCAAACCCCAACATGTATTAATTGTTAAACTTACGAAATACAAACCATAATGCGGAAGCTCAATCTTATTAAGGTAAGAAACACAAATCCACTAAAGTCTATTATATGTCATTCTCAAAATTTGAAAGTCATCACATCAAGAACATCTAATCTCCACATACTAAGTCTAAGAGTATCAAATACACCAAATAAAATAATAAAGTAATTTGTATCCGAAAACTAAGGACATCAGGTCATGACTGAGAGAATCCAACACAAGCTCGAATGAATAGCTCACCCTTGAACATGATATGCTTGAGACTGGCTAGAGCTGAGGGCGAGTCAAAGTAGTTGGTACACTCGTTGCACTCCATAAAAGGAAAACAAAGAAAAACACAAGTAGGGCTCAGTACAGGGCAACATGTACTGAGTAGATATCATCGACCGACTCAAAATAGAAACTAATATGTAATGAATAATAGTATAAAATCAACTACGACACTTGGTAGGTGGCAAGCAACAAACAACATAAACCAGTCACGACAACACTAAAGTAAGTATATAATCAGTCAACAATATCGAGATCACACATGAGGACTCATGCCTCCAAACCAAATTATTTTGGGAATTGAGTTCTTTGAGTTGAGTGCATTACGTTATATATATATATATTTTCTTTTAATGTCATCGTGTCGGAACGTGACACTCGATCCAATAATATCATGTCGGCTCGTG
Organism: Solanum bulbocastanum; assembly: GCA_037074985.1. NCBI lineage: Eukaryota > Viridiplantae > Streptophyta > Magnoliopsida > Solanales > Solanaceae > Solanum > Solanum bulbocastanum. Next base: position 4,646,609 of record CM073603.1, on the reverse strand, counting down.
GCATTCGATCCAATAATATCATGCCTGCTCATGGCATCCGATCCAATAATATCATGCCGGCTCGTGGCATCTAATCCAATAATATCATGTCGGCTCGTGGCATCTGATCCAATATATCGTTAATTTATCATTTATTATCACCGTTTTTTCACTTCATTAACAATATTTCATCAAGCCTTCTTTATTCAAGGCATCACTTCGATAAAGAGGGTTCAAGATTATAAATTTCACGGTCTCAGAATTTCAGACCAATCACAAGCCACACAACCACACAATCAAGTACATAGAGAACTTCACATTATCACTCAATGCATATCAATCATTATTAAGAGTCTATCTATCAAATAGAATAAACCATAACCTACTTCCACCGAAGAACCGAAGTCAAGCAAGCTACTTCTCCAATACTTTTTCTTTCCTCAATGCCTCCGAACCTTTCCAATCTATCAAATATATATATATGCATAATTTGTAAGTTAATGAGACTATAAACACTCATATTATTCTATGTCTAGCCTAGACCCAAAAACTCACCTAATTCTATAATCAATTTCCTAAAGTTCAAACCTAAGGGTAAGTCTTAATTCCTTCGATTAGCATATCTTTAATGAAATTTAAATAATTCAATATTTAATTACCTATCTTAATATATCAAAATATAGTTTATAATATAATAACAAAATTGTAATGTTTAAAGGTTAAAGCCACTGGTTACAGAACCAGTGGCAGCGAACACTTCAACAATATACCATACACTTTTATATTCCAATTCTTAATATCCTTAATCACCATTGTTAAATTATTAACTTCCTCACTTTCATCCAAAATCCCAACTAATCAGTGAATCAAATTCATGCATATTACCACTACACTTTTCCGCTTCATAATTTCATTAATCCACTATCAACTATCCATACAATTAAATAATTACCACCTCCCTTTCCAATCAAGTTATAACACATATACTACAATTAGTTTTACTAGAAAAATTTTAGGAATAATTTCACCTCAAGTCGTGTTTTCCGATTTTCTTCCTTTCCTACCCTAATTATTATATATAACTATTATAAAAATAATGAAAGTGATCCACTATTAATTTTAATGTTATTTTCTTTAACTACTAACTAAATAAATTATTAAAACTATCCCATTAATTCTAATGTAGTACGAATAGTTCAAAATATTCATTTAGAATCTATCGGAAAGTATTTTATGAAATAAAAAGCTCTAGTACTCAAAACGACGACCATATGGAACAAAATCGACAGTTATTTTTTTTAATTTGGTTTAGTTTTAGAAATTTAAAAATCGACTAAATTGATTTGATTTTGATTTTAACCAATAAACTATCTAAACCAAACCATGAACACCCCTACATATGGATAATAGTTGCTTTGCTTTAATTTTATTGTTCTTTATTTTTTTTAGTCTGTTTAAATAAAATACATTTTTCATTTTTTTAAGTAATTTTTTAATTCTAACTTTTATGTGACATGTTTACGATCGGAAGATAAAATTAAAAGTTTGTACATTCTACATGTGAGTCTTAATTATATACTTTGTTAAACTCTATGTCAAATCAAAACAAGACTCAAAAAAGAAATTAAAAATGAGAGATTAATAATTACAAAAAAAATGCCAAGATAAAAGATAATAAATTGAAAATAATATATCTAAATTATATACTTTGTTAAACTATGTGTCAAATCAAAATAGCACAAACAAATTTAAAATAGAGAGAGTAGTAATTACGAGATATACAAATTCCAAGATAAAATATAATAAATTGAAAATAAATATGAATTAATTAATTTGTCACATTGTTTTCCAAGTTTAGCAATTACGGAATTAGTTATATCATAATTATAGTAGAGTACTCCCATTGTTCCTTTTTACTTGTCTAATTTTTCTTTTTTATTTGTTTTTTGTCATTTTTGACAAATCAAGAAAGGATAATTATTTTTTTTTACCAATAATACCCTTAATTTATTATCATTAAGTCAATGCCTTTGAAAGATGTAGTGAGTAAAATCTTATTAATTAATAGGGGTAAAATGGTAAACTCGCTATAACAATCAATATTTTATTAATAGGTGTGTCAAGTCAATATTTGACAAGTAAAAAGGGACAGAGGGAGTATTATTTTTATGTCATGAGATTATTAATTCTCGGAAAAGCACCAAAATGTCCTTTCCAAAGGCTCTTCTCCCTTTTCTCATTTGACTTGAAACCTTCACCGAAGATATGACTTTAGATAGAAAAGTGTGAAGGACATAAATTAAGATAGAAGAGTAATATTTATTTGTTCATATTAGTTAGTAAATAGAAGAGTAATTTGTATTTGTTTATATTAGTAGACATAAGTGTATTGACTTGTTGCCCATTCTAGTAGTTATGTTATTATTCTTATTTCTTGTTCTTCAACTTTTGTTATTATATGTTATTTTCTACAGTTTGATTATAAAATTATTTATTTGTGAAATTATATTAGGCATGTTATCATTTTTTGTTTTATTTAACATATGCAAAAGGGGAACTTTTGCAAATAGCCACTACAATAAACTTAATTATGCTCCATAGTTATAGTTTGCATAAAGCTGCCTCATTTGTATAATTCATGGATTTATATAATTCGCATGTCTGTATAATTCACGGGTACATTTGTAAGATTCAGTTATTTTTGTGAAAGCACAAAATAAAAAATTTATACAATTACAAACATCAGAAGTATAAACAGTTATACAAATTATATTACACAAATTCCGAATTATACAAAAGTTATACAAATTATATTATACAAATTCTGAATTATACAAACATGCGAATTATACAAAACTTAAAAGATGAGCCGCATAATTATAGCTAAAAGTAGGTTGTGAATTGTAATTAAGATAAACTATAGCTATATTAACTAATTAACTAGTATATATTTGCTTATACGCGTAATTTTCCCAATGCATAATTCTGTGGATGAACCTTTGTCTAATCAGAAGGTTCATCATTTATAGTCCAACTAGATAAACTAGCCCAATAGTAGTGGACTTCTAAATTTTGGATATTGACACTTATATACCATCCTTAATCGATATAAACATATTTTTGATTAATTGATATTGATTTGTTTCAAGTAAGAAATCTGACCTAGAAAATCATTTGTAATATGTGTACATCACGGTATATAGTATATAGCACACATATATTTTCTCATATCACATTGTCCCACTTGTATATCACGTAATATGTCGTGTATATCAGTGTATATAACACAGATTTTCATACATATATACATGATATTTATGAGATATACAATGTGATACACACTAATACATAGGGATATACACAGGATACAGAGTGGGATACACAAATAGAGCTTCCTTAGTCCTCAAATTTGCAATATAAAGCTTCACTTTATGTATATTATGTATATCTCATTCTTATAAGTTATAGTAAGTATATGATAGAGAAATTTGGGGAGAATATTAAAGAGATTTGTGAAATGTAATTGGATAATATCTTAAGAATAGAGAACAGGAAATTTTACACAAATCTCCCTTTCTTCTATCTTAAGAATAGAGAATATTATAGAGATTTGTGTAAAATTTTACACGATGTAATTGGATAATATCTAACAAGATTCGATTGAACTCCCTTTCTTCTATCGAGCTCTGTCGCTATGTGTTAAGGAAAATTCCTACATGATTTTGGCGTTAAAAATAAATGATATTAGTAGAAATGTCTTTATATAGAGCGAGTAAAAAACACATATGAGCAAATTTAAAAAGATTCTTGAATGTCATATTTAGAATTTGAACTTGTGACCTAAAATACTTTTTGAAATCCCATAGTCTCGAAATTAGAATATCTCTTTTCTAATGTCAAGGATATTCCATAAGTTTATACATATTTTAAAATTATGTGTATCCTCTTTACACAATATATTTTTTTCATATAAAAGAGATTCAATTAAACCCCTTAACAACACCTAGCTCCGCAAAATTATTTATAATTACCTTTAACGAAAACTTTATATATAATTGAAAAAACTTTATAAGCAGATAATATATATTTAAGAATTATTTGATTCGTGGACTAAATTAGAGACTGTAATTCTTAAATTAATTTGTCCCACTAAAAATAAGATAAATAATGCCAAGTTGATTAGTGAAACAAGATGAAATATTGAAGATAAATTTATATATTCAACCAAATAACCATATATCTCCCCTCATTGTCACAGAAAATTGTCAATAATATGCTATTTTGTTTTTATTGATTTTAAAATCTTGAATTATGATTAATCAACTATATATATTGTCTTAAGAATTAGCTAGAATGGTTGTAATTCAAGGATGACTTATGGCCTCAGATGACAAAAGGTTTTATTGGTGTCAAAATGTGTTCCACTAATTACACATCTCTAAACTTTGCATTCAAATTTCTATCTCAACAAAAGACAAATAAACCTTTACATTCAAAAAAATATGCACTTAAGATTACTTTTTGTAAATTTTCCATTCGATGTCAGATATTCAGTTGGAACCCGATTAAATTTGAATTTGCATTAAAAAGTTTTACATTGAAAGGTAAATCGGTCCTAACAAAGGTAATACCGTATTTAACAAGTCTGAAACTCAGCTTGAAACCTCAGATAGAGAACGAAAGTGTATTTATCACTCCACCACCTTATTGATTTTTAAGGTTGTTTAAATTTAATATAATAATAACATAGTTAATATAGTCCCACAAATAGAATCTGAGGGAGAGTGTATACAGACAGAGTTACAAATTTTACTTCTATCTTGAAAGATAAAAAAGTTATTTTCAATAGATCCTCGAAAAATTATATGTATCATTAAAAATTCTAAATTCAAAAGGTTTCAAACCTTTCTTGTTATTATAGCTATCCAAACTATAGGGATACAAATATTCCAACTCACAAAAGATAAGGTATAGTCCACCTATAGGTCATGGAAATTTGATGAAATATACTTTTGTGGTCAAGATTTAATCAAGATATACTTGTGGTGATTTTTTGGCCCTTCATTATTTTTGATGAAAATTCTCTCTTTATCAACTATCTTTCCGTATAAGGTCATAGATTTTGTACTTGTCTTTTCTTTTGTTAAAAGATTAGACAGTCATAGCTATTAATTAATGCTTTGGAAATTATCGACATATATCAATTTTAGTCCTCAAGTTAAAGAGATTATGACAAATGATATTTCATATTTATGAAAGTGGATGCAAATTGACATATGATCTTTTGTTGCAAGATAACAGGTCAAAAATTAATGATATTTTTTTTTTTATTAATTCCAATGTTGGTGTAAAGTTCCTTAAATAAACGCAATTCACTTTTCTCAAAGTAAATGTTTTTTGGGGGAAAATGAATTATTGATTTGAAATTAAGTTGATTCGAAAATAATTTTTTGTTTGAAATGCAATTAGATTTCTTATAAAGAAAATTCAAAAAAGAACCCCACAATTAAAAAAAAATAAAAAAATAAATTACAGAATTTGAAATTCTACTTTTGAATTTAAAAACAAATATTAATTTCATATCAAAAACCCAAATTAAAACCCAAAATCCAATGGTCAAACGTCTCCTTAGTTTAAATTTTCTTTAGCCCCACAATTAAAAAAAGGGAAAAGGGCCAAAACTATCTTGAACTATAAAAAAAAGGTTTAAAAATACCTTTCATCCATCTTTTGGTCTAAAAATATCCTTTCATTCACTTTTTTGGCTCATTTATACACTCTCATTCGCCTTTTTGGCTTACTTATATCCTTTCATTCACCTTTTTGACTAACTTATATATTTATGTCTAATAACCAAAGTTTATTTTTTAATATATATATATATATATATATATATATATATATATATATTATTTGTCATTTTCTTATTATAAATTAAAAATTTCATCTCTATTAATATTTTCCTCCACAATCTATTCAAATTAAAAAAAAAATATGCCTCTTCAAGACCCCCATTTTTTATTAAAAAAAATCTAGTAATTTTTGTATTTCCTCTAATTTATTTATTTTTAAAAAGTTTGTTTTAAATAATTAATATATTATAAAAATATTAATAGTTCCACAATATCTATCTTCCTTTTTTTTTAAAAAAAAATAAATAGAAAAAACTGTTAACTTAATTTTTTTTGCTAATATGTGATAACTACTTGTCAAAGAAAAAGTTTCAAAAACAATTTTACTTAAAAAATTAACTCATTAAAAAAAAAGAAAAAAGAAAAAAGCAGATGGATGGTCATAGCCATAGGGAAAATTTAAGTAGGAATATAGAGAAAAATGTGTGTAATGTATTTGTGGATAAAATAATATATTGTTATGATTGTGACATAATAAATTTGTTTATAAAATATTAATCATCTATATCATGTTTAGAATCTTGATTAAATTAATTAAATATTAATCATTGATTTTTTCTTATGTCACGACTCTTCAATCCAAGTAAAAGTTTGAGGAAATTGAGAGGAGTTGGAACAATAAATAAATAAATAATAAACTACTACAATAATTTTTTAATAAAAAAAATTGGGGTCTTGAAGAGGTACAGTAAAACCTCGATAAAGTAATATTCGATAAAGTAATAATCTCGCTAAATGAATATTTTTCTCCAGTTCCGACTTGGGCCAATTATATTAAAGTAATATTCTCACTAAATGCATTGGATAATAATTTAAAATAGAGTATTAAAGGCCCAGAAAAAATATAAAGTAATAATTACTAGAATACATCAAGAATTTATATATATTTAATCAGTCAATAATACTAGACCAATAACTATTTCTTTTTAAAATATGATTCTATAGTTGATTGTTTTTTCTTCCCACCAAAACCAAAATTAATTTCATCCTTAACTTTTTGAAGAGCGAACACAATTTTCGAAATATTTTGTTCGTGTTGTACCAAATAGTTTGACAATGTAGTCATTGCTTGAAATGTCTCCTTTGACGATACATGTGGGACAATGCTACTATCATCTTGTTCAGGATCATTCTCATCATCATTAGTCATTACAGATTGAATAATCTCTTCCTTTGTAGGTGATCCCATAATTGTATCATTCTCGTTAAGGTAGTTCAAAAGATATTCAACATTCATCACATTTCTGTAGGCTAAATTAGAGATGACATCATTTCATTCTTGGATACCTTCATCTAATTCACCTACTTGTGGTTCGGGAACATTGTTTTCTTCCGACCGGATCTTTCAATGCTGAAAACAATTTGCAATTGTTATTTCTTTCACATCAAAATTTCAAGCCAAGTTAGCAAAATTAATAGCATTCAAAATATTAATTTTTTCAGTATTTGGTGCTTCAACCTCAAGGCCTTGTAGGATGCTAAAATAAAGACGACGATAATGAGCCTTGAATGCTCGAATAATCCCAGCATCACATGGTTGAATCTTAGACGTTGTGTTAGGAGGTAAGAAAAACAAATTTACATTTTTTAGGCCTTCAACTATCTTTGGATGAGCTGAACAATTGTCTACTATTAACAAAACCTTCCTACCATTCATTCTCTTGTCAAACTGGTCAACATATTCTTGGAAAAGCAAGCCAGTCATCCAAGCTTTCTTGTTGGATCTATACACGCAATTAAGATTGTTCATGTTCACATTTTAAAAGCATCTAGGATTTGGAAACTTACCAATAATCCACAATGGTACTTTGTCAGATCCATCACCATTACAACAGAGAGCAAGAGTAATTCCCTCTTTGTCTTTTCTGCGACCTTGAAGCTGCTTGGTAGCAAATGAATGATCAACTTCCAATCGGTAAAATAGTCCAGTTCCATCCATATTATAAATATCCTTCAATTCAAACTGATCTAGTTTTGATCGCATGCTAGGCAATTTGTTTTCAATATTCTCCATGATAACTGAACCACTTTCACCAAAACGTCTGTAAGACTTGATTTCGTATCTTGACTTGAAACGTTTTAACCAATCAGAAGAGAAGCTGAATTCTCGATTAGTTTCACCATACATTTTCAGGAAAAGATCTTTTGCTTTTCCTTGGATAATTTCCCCTGACATGTTCACTTTCTCTTGCATTTGAAGAAACCACTCGTACAAAACTTTCTCTAAATTAGGGTATTTTGCCGGTTTATGCCTTTTCGCATCGCTATTTTTCATTTCATTTGACAAATACTCTGTCGACCTTTTAAGAGTGTGAGATATTGTTAATTGATTAATAGTCAAATCAAACTTTTGTTTCACCCATGATTGCAAATCTTTTTGGCTAATAGTTGGATTCTCTTTCTTATGCTCACATATTGCTTTTGTTATTTTATTGGTTAAAGATGATTTTTGTACGTCTTTCAAATGATGAGAAGACATTATACTTGGATTATGATTTTTAAACATCTAGCTTTTTCCTTTTATAGTTAACATAAAATCTCTTCATATTCTATATACATGAATACAATTAGAAACATTAAACTTCACTAAATTCGTTTAACTTTCCTAGATTTAAATAATAAATATGCAAAGACTACACTTTTTAGTTTCCTAGATTTAAACTTTTGAAATTCTTAATTCAAATATTTTTTTCTTTCTTATGGCACATACTGCAAAATACTCTCTAAAATAATAAATATTTATTTATCGATAAATAAATATTTTATGCATTTATCGATAAACTAATAATCTCGATAAATGAATATTTTTTTCCGATCACAAGTGTATGCATTTATAGAGGTTTTACAGTATATTGTTTTGGTTTGGATAAATAATGAGAAATAATCTAATTGAGGTGGGCTCTTTATATTATCCAATAGGAGAATGACACATAATAAATATTTTTTAAAATTAAAGAATAAAGAGAGAATTGTTAGTTTCAAGGGTATAAGTGAGCCAAAAAGGTGAATGAAAAGATATTTTTAGATCAAAAGATGGATGAAATGTATTTTTAAACCTTTTCCTATAGCCTAGAGTATTTTTGGCCCTTTTCGGTTAAAAAAAATTACAATATGACATTTGAAATTCTACTTTTGAATAATTTAGGATCTCAAATTATGATTTAAAATAGGAAAAAATGACAAATATACCCCCGAACTATCGTAAATGATATGCATAAACCCTCCGTCATACTTTTGGGACAGTGATACTCCCACCGTCCAAAATCTAGAACATATATACTCTTTATACTAACGGACATACATGTGTCATAATCTTATCCACCGACCGACATTTATTAAATATTGGATCAACGGATAAGCTTGTGCCACGTGTCCCTATTTAGTCTTCCGTTAGATTGAAGGGCATATATGCTCTAGTTTTTGGATGGCAGGGGCACCAATATCCCAAAAATATGACGGAGAGTATCTGCATACCATTTACGATAGTTTAGGGGGTATATTTGTCCCTTTTCCCTTTAAAATAAAGTTGAAATTTTGTTCAAATTTCATATCAAACTTAAAATTTGAACCCTAAATCCAATGATCAAACGTCTCCTTAGTTTAAATTTTCTAAATTTACTCTCTTTTTTCTTTTAAAAAATAATTATTTAAATTGAGATCTATCTTAAGTAGGGAAAAAATTAGGTTATGTGTGCCAAAAGATAATAAAACAAAAGGAATAAGAGTATATCAACACAAAATGGTCAAGTTTTTACGCGTTATTCACTCATCCGCTATTGAAAACACTAGTTTCTATCCAACCTGCATATGTTAAGAATGTTTTCATCATTCATCCTGATCAACCAAAACAAACTCTCTATGAGATTCATAATTACATTACTTATAATCTCATTATTTGTATAAGCGGATCAAAGATTTAATCTTTATAAGTTTTTGATTCTAGAATAATAACCTCAAGTGATAGAAATTGAATTTTGAATTTCATTATTGTTCATATTTAGAGAAATTCTTAGTACATATATCAAAGTTAAGTGTCAATGTTATTAAGTTATGTCGAACTCATATCGAATAGCCTACATCAATGAATGGTTGTTAGTAAAAATAAAGGTCCGTATCTAGAAGGCTTTAGGGTTGCTCGTATTGTACAAGAAAGACTTACTTATAAACTAAATTATATGGTTATTGACGCAAAATTAGCCGATATTTATTCTCTAGATATCGTCATTTTTTCTTCTTTTTTTATTTCGAATAAAGAAGTTCACGACCATTTGCCTTCTACTTCCAAACGACATTGCTTCATCAGGCTTTAGCTTATACTGAAGAAAATTTTGTGCTATTGGGAGTCTTGATCAGTCCAGTGTGACTAATCATCCTCTCAAATCAGCTACTAATCATCGCCATGATAAATTAGTATTGATTGGATTACTCTATTTTTTTTTATATATAAAAAAATTGGGGGTAGGAAAAGGGGAATTGGGCATGAGATTACAATGTGGGGAGTCGAACCTCACCAACAAGGTAAGATTCCAGGTAGCCAATCAATTGAGCTATTAAGATTCCCCTAATGAGGAGAGGTGTAGGATTTAAACTAGTGCACCTAATTAGTTTTTATTTATTGATTGAATTACTCTCTTTTCTCCTCAACCTTCAGAATTAACAGTCGTTTCTAATTGTTGTTATCCTTGAGAGGGAAGGTTTTTATGCGTTACTCATATGCATGCCATTGTTAACGTGACTTTTTATTTGACTTGTATGTGTTAAGAAATACTGCAGTGGTCATCCTGAGACATGATTAAACTTTCCATGGAATGAATAGTTGCATTACTTATAGCTTCATTGTTTTTAGATAAAATTGTCTTTTATATTAAGGCATAAATTGAAATCTCCACTCAAAATTTGAAATTTAATTGTTTTGAATAATGTGAATTTTAAATTATGATTAAATTTGAAGTTGAAATTTTGTTCAAATTTAAACAAACACTAGGTTCATATCAAAACTTTAAATTTGAACTCCAGATTCAGTGGTCAAACGCCATCTTACTTTGAAATGTCTTAATTTACTCTCTTTTTTTCTTAAAAAAATAATCTAAAATTGGTATCTATCTTAAGTAGAAAAAAAAAATTAGGTTATGAGATTGCTAAAAGATAACATAACAAAAAGAATAAGAGTACATCAACACAAAATGGATAGGTTTTTACGCGTTAGTCACTTGTCCGCTATTGAAAACACTAGTTCCTATCCACCCTACATATGTTAAGAATGTTTTCATCGATCATCTCGATTAGCCAGAATTAATTCTTTATGAGATTCATAGTTACATTGCTTATAATTTCATAATTTATATAAGCAAATCAAAAATTTAATTTTTATGAGTTCTGGATTCTAGAACAATAATTCAATTAATAGGAATTGAATTTTAAATTTCATTAGTGATCATATTTAGAGAAATTCTTAATACATATATCAAAGTTGGGGTCAATGCTATTAGGTTATATCGAACTCATATCAAATAGCCTACATCAATACATGCTTGTTAGTAAAAATAGAGGTTTGTATCGAGAAAGCTTTAGGGTTGCTCATACTTTACAAGAAAGACTTATTTATAAATTAAATTATATGATTATTGACATGAAGTTGGCCAACACCTATTTTTTAGATACCATAATCTTTTGTATTATGAAAGAAAGAAGTTCACCATCATGTGCCTTCTACTTCCAACATTGCTTCACTAGGATTTAACTCATACTGAAGAAAATTCTCTACTACTGACACTTGTAGGAGTCTTGGTCATGTTTCAATTCAGTGTGACTAATTATCCTCTCGGATCAACTACTAATCATTGTCTTGACAAGCTAGTATTGGTTGGATTAGTCTCTTTGCTCCTTAGGCTACAGAATTAGCAGTAATTACTAATTATTGTTATTCTTCTGAGGAAAGTTTCTTAGGTATTACTTATTTGCGTGTCATTTTAAACATGACTTCTTATTTATCTTGTATGCAATAAGCAATATCATCGGTATTCATCCTAAAACATGATCAAACTCTTCATGAGATGTATAATTGCATTGTTTATAGCTTTATTATTCATATAGATAAAATTATCTTTTATTTCAAGGTTATATCCATGTGCTTCATATTCACATGGAGTTTTCTTCTAGAAATATAATCATTTGTATCCTCTCACATCAATTTCACGAGTCTTCTATCGATTCTTGTTGAACGACGATAACATAGCAACTCCAACTAAAAATTCCCATTAAGCTTAGGATTAATCACGCTCGAATGAATGACTTTCACCATGTAAAAATGACACAACTCTAATGTGAGTTATATTCCTTCCCTACCTTATCAAGAAATAGAACTAGTTAATCCTTAGTCAAATGATCAATAAACTCAACGTCACTATTCTTGAACAAGTTGAATCAGTCCTTCTTTTCACATTATTATGAATATGAAAATATTAGTTAAAATTAAATTTAATTGTCAATGGTATTTGTTAGAAATATGATTGACTATCGACTTTCAGAAAATTGAAATTACATCTCATTTTCAATCAATAATTCTTATGTTTTTTAATGTTTCTTTGAGACCCCAAAATGAACAAATTCTTTTTCTTAGGGACATATACAAGATCTTTCATTACAAAAGAATAATGCTAACCTAGCATTATTATTTATGAATTTTTATTATATTAATAAAATGCATGTCCTACCTAGACAAAATTTGAAACTTGTTATTTTCTTTGCTTAATAGATGAAGATTCACCTTTATGAAAAAATAATTTGTTCGGGTCGACAATAAATTATATATTTAATAGCAGTGGACCTTATTGCTTCTCTTATAGTTCATTCCTCTTGTCGCCAAGCTTCTTTTTCCCTCTATCCACATAAACAAAAGGAAAGTAAAACAAATAAATTTAAAAAAATTCTATAAATATATAATAAATTTTAAAAAATTAAAACATATAAATTAAAATGTTAAATTTCAATAAATATCCTCGATGAGAAACAGACGAAAATGGGTAGAAAATTATTTATATAAAAAGTTCAGGGGTAATAGGCTTAGTATAGTATAGGTGTGTCTCTGAAATTTCGGGCATAGGTTGGAGGTACTTATGCATTTTCCCTAAATTAAAATAAATTTTTTCACTTCCGTTGGAGAAAAATGGTATATGAGCCATTTGTACAACATTAAGAGTACATAAGAGTCACTTTCATAATGAGGGACCTAACAACTCTAAATAACAAAATTAAGGATATACCAAACTTTTTCCTAAATTAAAATATACAATTCTCATTGAGATATTATGAAAATATCTTATGATAAAGAATCCTTAAAGGCTGTAAAAGGGGGAAACTCTGTACAGAGAGGTCTCTTCCATCAATAAACTGTATTTCAAATAAGGCAAGAAGAAGAAAAAATAAATAAATAAAATTGGGACCTCATTTTAGGATCTTTTCTATTTTTCTGCAATTTGTTTTTTGTCCCTACATAGATAAAATTTAATTTCATCCTAATTTAAGCTGATTATTAACTTTATATTTCTAAGGTCATATTTTATGATATTTCTAAAGCAAAACATGTTTAAACTTAATGGTTCTATTTGCTTTTTGAGATAAATAGGTCATGTAAATAAAAGGGAAAATATTTTTCTAAAAAAATTATATTTTATTATACTCTTTTCATAGATTTTTTCTTAAATTACCAATTTTAAACATATATTTACGTTTGAATAGTTAATTTCTCTTTGTTCCCAACTTATTTTTCTTGGTGCAGCAGAGTGTGTAAATATAATTAAAAAAAAATAAAATATATAGAAATTATTATGAACTTTTTTTATAAATAAAATATATGTAATAATAATAATAACGGAGTATTAAGATCCACAATAATCTTCAGTCAAGTCTTTGGCAAGTAGTCTCAATCCCATTAATGTATCATGGTTTCAATCTTAAATCATTTAAATGAATTAATGATGAAAATGACCTTTTCCGTGAAAATAAAAAATAATATTTTTTATTAGTAATATTTTATGTTAGTTACTTATATTTATTTTTTATTTTTTTAACGCGCTCTTCACCACTCATCCCAACTCTTTAATATTTATCTGGATTACTTATATATATTTTAAGGTAATTTTTTTATTAGTACCAAACACAAAAAAAATTAAAAAAACGATCTCTTGTGGACTCTATAGATAGAATATAATATAATAATCTTTTGGAATCTTTTATATATAAAAATGAATAATTTCTTAGGCGTAAAAATGAAATCTCTTATCGAAAGAAAATAAGATTTGTAAAAAAAAACTACAAAGTAAGTAAGTTAGCAATCAACATTTGCACAAAGGGGACCTAAAAAAGGGGGTAAATGCAATTTGTAGAAGTTAATTGAGGTGTGCTTATATTGGAGCTCAAATTAAATCAAAGTTATTTATTGTTTTTAATAATTATCAATGATGGTATTCATATTTTAACTTAATTTGGACTATTTCATTGATATTATAATTAGACTAATCTTACTCATCAAGACCTTACTATATGGATAAAATTTACTTAATTTTTTCTATGATTAAAGTTTGTTAATCTTAATTTCATCTTCAGAAATAAAATAAAATTTTAAATATTCAAAGTAACAAACTTCCTAATTTCGAAGCGATTGTTAGACTTTTTCAATCATTTAATTGTCTCGCAGTTGAAAAGGCACGAAATTTTTTATGAAATACTTGAAATTATACTCATAAGCTTATCAATAGATTGATAAGTCTAATGATGATCAAGTTTTCTACCTTTGTGCCATTGTTCATATGGCGTTCTTCAATATCTTTTTTTTTTTTTTTAAAACTACAATAAGTCATTTTTTATAATAAAATATTTTATTATGATGATTAAGTTTTTTTTTTTTTGAATAATCGATTTGTCATGTTATGTTTATATGACAATATTTTTCTATAGCAGTTCAAAAATATCTGAACGAATAACGTTGTTATCAAAAAGTTAGATTGCATTTTAATTACTTCAAAATTCAATGACTTTTTTTTGTGTTTCAGAATACGGTTAACCAACATGATAACAAATCAATTATGATAAATTAAATTGAATTTTGTAAGGGGAGTCATGTTATGTCTATATAACAACATTTTCCTAGAGCCGTCCAAAAATATCTGAAAAAACGATGTTATAAAAAAAAGTTTGATTGCATCTTTACTCCAAAAGCCAATGACTTTTTTTCATGTTTCAGAAAGGTCGAATTTCGCTAGGGTAGTCATGTTATGTCTATATAACAACATTTTTCTATAGTAGTTCAAAAATATCTGAACAAACGACATTGTTATAAGAAAAGTTTGATTGGATCTTTACTTCAAAAACCAATGATTTTTTTTCATATTGCAGAATACAATTAATCAACATGTTAACTAATAAATTACAATAAATTAAATCAAATTTTACTGTTCTTTTTTCTGCAATACCTCGACGTGGCATGACCGATGAAAAAAACTAGGGTTTGTGGAAGTTTTGAAGAACATAGAGGAGTAGTAGTGCAATATTGATTAGAAGCCATTGATCATGAAGAGGCATACGTTGGATTGCCATATGCCACACATATAAGACCACAATACACCAATAGGGTTGTAATCATTGCACTCATTTTTCATCCAAAAATATACCCTTTTTTTCCCTTTTTCTAGATACATGTAAAAATCCTCTAACCCCATATAAGACACTCCACGTCATCCATGAAAATCTCAATTAACCAATCACAACACGCCACGTCATTTGATAAGAAACACTTGTTAAATTTTTATTATTTTTTTTTTATAAATTTTCATAGAATTTTTTAGGTATGGTACTGGCAGTTTTTATGATAGAACAAAGGAAATCTATGAGAGCCCATGATAAGGATTAGATGGTATTTTTTTAAAAAAATTATTTTATTTTCTATTTTTTAAAATTTTATTTTATTACTTCTATTTGTTACAAAATTGCCCCATACTTGATAATGAAACAACAAGATAACCATTACTTTGAAACCTTTTTTTTTTGGTTCAATTTTGATGTATTCAAATTTCAAGATATTATTATATATTTATGAAAAAGAATGATATTTTGTTGAGTTTTCCAGAATTGGATTTTTTGAAATGTTTCATTGTACCTAGGATATCTAGACAGATACTATTTATTATCTCATCTTTTTTTTATTTCTCTAGTAAAACAAAATGAATATATGAGAGTAGTTTTCAATAATGTAGATTACAATTTTTAGGGTGTACAAATTTTTTAAATTTATATATGTAGTGCCATAGACTACAAGAAGAATAGGAATTGGTTAAAATGTTCATCGCTAATATATCGCTAATAGCTAGTTCGACAAGATTTTTAGATAATCTTATGGTTAATTCAATATTAAACAAAATTAATGATAGATAATTATTTTTAACGATAGATTTTATCACTTTTATTTTTGTAGCATGTAAGTTGTTCTTCATTTGTTATTATTTTGCTTTCTAGCTTGTTGAAAGAATTTATCGAAAACAGTTCTTCTCTCATTATAGAGATAAAAATAATCCTCACTAAACCCACTTGCAGGATTACACTGAGTTGTTATCTTTTCATCATGTGTACTCCTCATGTTTTAATTTGTTTATTTTACTTTCATTTTTAATTTATTTTTTAAAAAATGTTTCTTTCCTAATTTGGAAACTTCCTAATTTTAACTTTCTACACGACATATTTAAGACCACAAGATTAAAGAACATTTTGATATATTATATAAATATCTTTAGTTAAAGGCCATTAGATTCAAAAAAATTCACTTTCTTAAATTCCGTATCAAATCAAATTAAGACAAACAAACAAATTAAAATAACAATAATAATTCTTTTGAGAACCAAAACTTGGTTGAGCTTGTTTTAAACCCGGCATACACATATATGCATACATCTTAACCTCGACTTATAACTAAACACTTTAATTTTAAGGATGCATAACAGATCTTCACTGTATCAACTGAACGGTACTCCAAGTTACAGAATAATCATTAGTACACCACCAACATTTATGTATCACATCAGCATTGAGAATGGAGAATTTAGTCCTATACTTAAAACTAATCAAGAAGGTTAATACAAGATTTTAACAAATAATACATTGGTTTAAGAGGATATTTTAGTAAAATATATAATTGCACTTCTAAAAAAAAAAGTAAAAAAAAAAAATAAAAAAATTGTAAATCACAAAGCAATAAGTGGTCCATCTAATAGTTGTAGGCTTTGTTTGTTTTTTTCTTCTGTACTACTGATTTTCCATCACCCAAAAACACCCCCAATCTCTTCTAGTGAACTCTTTCAACAAATCTTAGCCTTTTATCTCCCCCGTGACCTCTTTTTCTTTCTATCATACTTCAATTATTTTTTATTTTTAAAAAATTTTTGCATATTTTTTGTTATATTTATATATATGCCAAATCCCAAAACCCTTGTGAATTCCTTTATTTAAATACCCCTTTTTCCATTCTTAGATATTTCTCTTAAACATTTTCTTGAATTCAGTGCTTTCATCTTCTTGCCCAACTAATTTCTCCCTTCTTCTTGTTTAAGGTTAGATTCTCTTGGGATTAGTTACTTCATTTGTTAAATTTGTCAAATTCTTTTATGTTTTTGGTAGGTTCTTGATACTGAAAAAAGTGCTTGACTTTTTTATTTGATAAATTTTCAAATATATAATAATGTTTGGTTTACAGTGAGAAATGAGTAATGTTCTTTTCCTTTTTTTTAGGGTTTTAGGGGTTTCTTTGTATTGCACTACATACTTTGTTTTTTTATAGTACCAAATGATGGGGTTTTCAAGAATTCATCATTGAATTTCAAGAATTGTTTCAATTCTTGAAATTTTGCTCTGTTTTTTTTTGCTCTGTTATTTTTTTTTTTTATATATAATTGAAAAATGTCATCATGTTTGGCTGGTGGTGGTAGAGCAGCTTATAAATTAGATTTAGAGATTATAAAATCTCCATCTACCTCATGGACTTCCCAATCATCTTCACCTTCTTCAACATTATCCGAATCGAGCAATTCCCCCATTGCAATCTCTACTAGAAAACCTCGAACACCTCGTAAAAGACCTAACCAAACCTACAATGAAGCTGCTGCTCTTTTATCAACAGTTTATCCCAAAATTTTCTCAACAAAACACCTCACTAAGCCTTGCAAATTCACTAAACCACATTACCCCTTTTCATATGAGTCCTCAGACTTGGTTGTTCCTTACCAAATTGTCGAAAACTCGGGGTTTTTACTCCATCCTCCATTGATTGAAAAACCCAATTGCGTAATTGAGCATAAGTCAGTCAGTTCATGTGAAAAACCATGTCAAAGTCCGGGGGAAATCGACTCTAAAGGGAGTAGTTCGTTAGATGTGTGTGAAGAATTTCAAGAAGATTTCGATGCTGAGTCTATCTTAGATGAGGAAATTGAAGAAGGTGTTATTGATAATATCATGGGAAAGTTAAGAGTTGAGAATGAGGTAAAGAATGAGTCGATATTTAGTTATAGTTATAGTCATAGCAAGCGCCACCAGAATAATTCTGGTGGCACTTGCTATGGTTTTCCAATAGGATTAGGATTCGAAAATGGGTACCAACATTATGATTTTGGTATAATGAGGGGTGGGGTGAGACCATTGAGAAATGTTGATGATGGTGATAATTGGTGGAGGTACACTTCTAGTGTGAACGTTATCGATATTACTCCGAAATTTAGTAAACCTCCGATCGAAAAAAAGAAAAAGAAAGTTGAGAGACTTGTGGAGTTGAGAGGTGGCGCGGAAACATCATCAGCTAAAGATAATTCAATTACAAAGAAGACGAATAAGGAGAATTCAAATCAATCGATTAAAGAAGAGGTATTCGATATTCCTAAACCAAAATCGGAGTTGTTACTAAAATTGAACTTCGATGATGTTTTGAACGCGTGGTCCGATAAGGAATCCCCGTTCTCCGATGACATTCAGGGTTCTGATGCTGCAGGAAATGATGTACAAGTAAGTTTTTTTTATCTTTATGGTTAAATTCTGTTTGAAAATTTATGAAGAATTTTATTTATTGGATTCTGTTATTTTTAGTTAAAAGTACTGCAACATAATTTTTGGACCACGACACGTGCATTTCATGCTTTTTATTTTCTTTAATTATTAAGAAATATTTTAAATTATTTTTCAAAAAATACTTTTCTGCTTTTTTATACACTTTTTATTTGACTCTTTTTTTCTTTTTGTTGAATTTCATGACATAATATTCAAGTTGGTAGTTGGCATCAAATGACTGTTACAATCTTGCCTCTTTCCAGCTAGAAAGTGGGACCTTTTTGACACACTAATGTACAAAATCGTAGTTTGATGTATACAATATTTCACAGTAATAGAGTTCGAAAAAGAATTGTACCTAAAAAACTGCTTTCACGGCTCAGATTTGTGAAGCCTATAAGTCATATAATTGTATTGTCGCACACTAATGTGTTTTTTAATAATATTTTTGAAAAGTTCAATTTGTTTTCTATTCCTTTTAGTATATACTTATTCGAAAGTTAATTTTGAATTAGTCGTAGTTTAATAATTTTTAGATATCAAATATATAGTATTTAATAAATAATTAGTTAAATACTACGTGTATGCATCCTTAACACACACAAGGATTGTTATAATTTTAAATATTACTTTTCTTTATAGTTTATTCAATAGTGTTGTTGTTGACGTAATAGACTAATAATGCATCCAAAAAAAGAGTGTTTTATTATCAAATCATTTATTATGACTTCAAATATGTCATTTTGTTAAGACGTATTTTATAAAATCATTTTCTACTTGTCCTATTATTACTTGTGTTCTGTTATTTTGTTATCGTTGTTTTTCTTTAATTTATGTTTTAATTTTCACTTTTTTAAAATAGTGTCTATAAAAAAATTATAGCCGAAGACCTTATTTGTGCAATTTTACTGAATATTTTATTATCATATATTTCATAATGTTAAGCGTCTTGTTGATACAATCAACATTTTTGTTTTAAACCTTATGTTGTTACATGTTTGTTTTCACCCATTAGAAGTTAGAACTAATTAAATTTTAATAAAATTTGAAGAATGTATAGGAGTATGATATATTTTTCCTTTTTATTTATTTTCTTTCAATTTTTTAAATATATATTTTTTAAAATAATGGTTCTTTTTTGGATGCAGGCCAGATTAGCACAAATAGACTTATTCTCAGAGAATGGAGGAATTAGAGAAGCTAGTGTGTTACGTTACAAAGAAAAACGACGTACTCGTTTATTTTCTAAAAAAATTAGATACCAAGTTAGAAAAGTCAACGCGGATCGACGACCCAGAATGAAGGTATTATTATTATGAAGAAAAATCAACTTATATACGTTGATAATGTAAGAGTTTTTTTTAGACGATCACCTCTTATTGTTAGTTGTTTTCCTTAATTTTTTAGGTGGTTTATTTCGTTTATTATCAACATTATAATTATTTTTTTGAGTAATCTGATAGTAAGTTTTAGTGAGTTTTTTTTTTAAATTTTATATATTGATACTTGAAGTGTTCAATTAATTATTTTGATTTTTTTTTTTGGCTTGAAATATAGAGAAAGGAATAAAAAAGTGTATTTTTTTAAAACAAGAAATCTTTTCACTACAATTTTTTTTATATTTATTAAAAAAAAGAATTGATTTCTTAATGTGAAACAAGGAGGAATGACAAAAATGAAAAAGTAAAACATGGAACATATGCCCAATTTTTTTATATTTATAAAAGTTCTAAATCTTATAAAGGTAAATGATTTTTTCTCTTATTATTAAATTTTTTTTGACAATGTTAAATTCTTATAACTCAATCGGCGTGTAGACAAATAAGATGGTGGGGAATCTAATAAATCAAATAAAGGAACTTTTAAACTTTAGGAAATGATACTTTTTATTTTTACACTATAATGATAAACTTTTATACTAGTTTTTCTTGTTGTGAATGATTGTTTTTTTTTACAATCACTTTTAAATTTTAGAAAAAAAAATAATTTCCAAATAACTAGGTAGAAATCTAGAAAGTTTCTAAAGAAAAAAAAGATGCAAATTTTATATTTAGGGATACATTTACAATTTCTTCTTAAATCCTCATTTATATGTCATATATTGTCAAAATAAATGAAATTTATAAAGGAGAAACAAAACTTTACTTAATTAACATATCTAACAAGTAAATTAGATTCTATAATCCATTTTCATATAATTAAAAGTCTCTTAATTTTGTACTTATACATGTTTTAATTTTTTTTTAATTATTGCAGGGTAGGTTTGTCAAAAGCCCAAATTCACCAGAGGATGAGCTAGGATGATTTTTCTAGAATTATTAGGATTTTTTTTCCTTTTCTTTTTTTTTGGGTATTTGCAATTTTTTTTTCTTTTATTTCATTGTACTTTTTTTTTTTTTTTTTTTTTTTAAAAAAAGAAAAGTTATTCTGCCTTGTTACATTTAGAATAAAGTACCAAAGAAGATAGACTAGTTGAGAACAAGGAATATGAAGCAGAATAGTTGAACTTCTTTTTCTCATTTTATGTTTTGTTTAATTTTTTTTTTATAATTCTCTAATTATATTCGCATCAAACTTATTATGTTGCACGGTTAGGAGGACAGTTAGTAGGAAAATATGTTGATATTGAACAATTATGTAGAATTCTCCTTCATTTCAAGAGCCAAAGCAAACACTATTAGTGGAGAGATGTTGATGTGAAGAGTCCCACATCGACCCTTTTCCTTAGTAAACATTTGTGTGTCCACAACAAAAAATGCCAAAAATCGGCCAATCTTTTAAACACCTCACAATAAAGAAGCCCTAACCCCTCGGTGCCAAGTCACCAAGATAGATAGTCAAGGAAGTAATAATCATCAATTACATAGAATCGATAAAGTAAAATTACTCGATGAAATATTTTATTCGATAAGTTGTATTAATTCAAGGTCTAAGTCAGAACCATAGACAAAATAATGCATTTTTTTAGATAGATATGTGTACATTTGGAAGATACAGACAGAGATGCACACAATTTTCTATATTTCTATGTATATAGAACTCTTCTTTGGACAAGAAAGTGATCCAAGTACATGCACTCATTATTCATTAATACCTTTTGATAGTACACACTTTTTCTGGCCCAACTACAACCCAAAAGACCAGTAACTGTGCCACCACAGTGGCCAAACAGTACAACATTCCAATACCTCTAAACAAGTATATATATAAAACATGACTGCCACAATGCACCTTTTTGCGCGATTCGAATCTCGGTGAATAATGAATTCTATCACTTTATCATTTTTCACTTTAAAGTACCAAGGATTTTGTCTACATGGCAAGGTTTTTACTTGATAGCCACTACTACATAACATAACCTCATATCACTGGTTGCGCTCTTACTACTTGACCGCAACTACTACATAGCTGCACAGAGAACTCTTCACAAGTTGAGTTCATTGAGCCGCTCTCGTACTTGGTCATGTCACCTTAGATGTACACATGAAAAATCCTTAAGAGAGCTTTTATCAACTACAAGAGAAAACCAAACTCTACAGCTCAAATAGCCAGCCAGCATTCTGTATCATCATAAAGTAACAAACGCGAACATCACTAGAAATGATAACAGATTAAACAACATAAGTAGAATGCTCTGAAGATGGTTTCAGATTCTGAATGTAGAAAGCATATCCTTCAATTTGAGCTTATTTGTCCAGCTTCAGTAAATTGCAACATATTAACAGGCTAGCGGCAAAACTAAACAAATTGTGCAGCTATACCACAATCTTCACCAAAATCAAAAGCAAATCAAACTGCTGCAATATCCACCCCACACCATTTTTCATACTTGCAGCACCACAGCCGCCATAAATCACAACCAGCAACACCAACAATACCTGTTATAGACCACTCTTCATTGAACAAAGTGGAGTGTGAAACTCTATGAATAACTGAAATCACACCTAAAAAGAAAATAGATAGTTCAAAGCATCAATTTAGTATCTAATACTGCCCCATTATACTATTGGTTACCAAACTGTTCTGATGCTTCATATTGTTATAAGGCAACACATTCATTACAATGTCGCTGATCATGAATCAGCACAGAAAAGAGAAGTAACAGAAAATGATAACATAAAAGAATAAATATAATAATACTAGTATAGCAAGAATTCTGTACAATGAAAAGAAATTAAGAACTAACTGGAAGTTGAACAAGCTCACTACGAACTCCCAGATAAAAGCATCGTAATGTGTCTTAGGCAGAGTAATCATCCCTATGAGATATCTTCTTGACACAATATGCAACCTATATTTATGAATTTAAAATGCTTACAGAAGTGACTTAAGCTTTCTAATCACCGAGCTGCAAGAGCCATATAAGAACATGGAACCTAACTGGAGTTTACCGTTGTCTGTGATGGGAAGAAACCTTCGAATCTTTATTTTATTCTCTGTTTTTGGTAAGATTGATCTGATAATAGCCTCCAGATTACAAAGTACCAGCAGATAAGGGTAGCTTAGATTGCATTCACACACACAAATTAGAAGCAACACATAATATCTTTTAACCTTTATTGTTTAGATGATCTACAGAGACAAAGTAAAGTAGTCTTATTCGTTCCAAAGTAACGTTAGCAATTTCACCCTTCTTTCTTTATATGCAGCTCACTTTATCTCTTTTTCTTCTTAGCCTTTGATAATGTTCCATAGGAAATTAAGGACTTGCACAAAGATGAAGGAACTTTGAAACAATTAAGTCTAGACATTGAAGCAACTATCCCATCTAACTAACCACTATTTGTTCAGTGGACCCTACTTCTAGAAACGGTTACTGCTTAAAAATAAATATGTAAGGCAGCCAAGGGTGTGATCTAGTGGTCAATGAAGTAACCATGAGATCTCAGGTTCAAATACCAACAGAGGCAAAAAATATACTAGGTGATTTTTTCTCATCTGCCTAAGCCTTGGTGAGCAGTGTTACCCGATAGTTGTGTTGCGAGAGGTAGCAGGTGCCCATTAAATAGTCAGAGATACGTGCAAGCTGGCCTCGACAGCACCATCATAAAAAATAAAAATAATTGAACAAGTGAGCAGGAACAGGAAGGTGTCAAATTCATCCTAGGAAGGGGAAAGATAATGGAAGAATGCATCAACTATTGCCTGACAGTAGTTCAAGTCTTTCTTCAATTATATAAGAAGATAAGATTGGTACTTTCTAATTAGTGGAGGTACATATTTTTTCCTTATCTTCAATGTTTCTTCTTTCACCTATATTTTAGAAAACAGTTCACTCAATCATCAACCTTATGCTTCAAGAAGTTAAAATATCTTGTCTCTGCTCAAACTGATATTGCACATTCTGAAGCTGAGGTATTGTAATTCATCTATCCAAAACACGCAAGTTGCTCATCTAAGACAAAATCATATTCAATCCACAACACTAAAAACCAAAGGGAAACTATATCACGAAATCATAATATGTCTTCCATTATAAACATACTGAGGTCAAGCAAAGTTAAATAAAAGTCAAATAAACCTATGCCAACGTTCTAAAAAATAAAGAAAGAAGTGAAAGAAACAGAAAAAGATAAACCAAGGGAAGCAGTTTTACCGTCAAGAATGGCTTTGAGGAAGCTGTAGACAATGGATTTGCAGAAGGTAACACCTGCCAGCAACAATGGCTCCCAAAACTGAGTTTTCACTTTGGCATTCAGGCTTAAAGACTGAGAGAGCCAACTTTATCAATTCCCCCACTATTTTTTGAAAATGAATTTGAGTATTTGACCAGCTCCACCCCATCCCCTTTGCCTAAGAACTCATCTTCGCTTCACTATTTATGCTTTGCCCAGCCTCAGCTCAGTCCTGCTCTACCCCATTGCCAAACTTAGCAAATACATGTTCTCTTTCAACGCACATGTAAGTTACTACCAAATAAAGAAGTACATCAGATATCAAAAAGGCCCAAGAATCAGTCCTTCACAAATTCAAAAAAGGTAACCACATTGAGCATATTAAGTTTAATGATACACATTCAGCATGCTAGTGTTTCTACAAAGGTACCTCTAACACCTTTCCTTCGTGGTAGGTCAAACATATCGGTAAAAACTCATGTATTATTATATCAATTCAAGCATAACACTCAATAGAGAAGCCATTGAATTATAAGAGATACAGCTAAAGCTAACCACCAAGAATGACATAAGCAGTGTGGTCAAACTTCAAAGGCATATTTAAGGCGTGTGTAAGTCCTGAAGCTCAAAAAGCTCAGTGAGGATGCTTCGCCTTGCTTATGTTGCTCCAGTGTAGGGAAGACACTAAGGGGGGCGCCTCATTTCTCGCAAATGACATTTGAATCAAGCAATACTAAACAATAACTATAGTTAACAAAGGGATGTACTAATTGTTAAGGAAACTATTATGAATGAATTGTTACTTTTTTCTTGCATTACAATTATTTCTCTTAACTGTGCCTTTTATTACTAAAGCCCACAATTTAACTGCGCTTTGCGCCAAAAGCCTCAATATACTTGGAGCGCTTTCTAAAGCTTTTTTGCCTTTGACAATACTAAATATAAGCAACATTCGCAAAGGCCACCCCCTCCTTTACATTTGAAAAAAGTTACACATATCAATCACATAAAGTAGCCTGCTAGTATTAATACAAGTGTACCTCTGTCTTTGCATATATCAAAACATCAATTGCAATATAACTCATAGAGAATCAAGGGCTAGAGACCAAGAATGATAGAAGCAACATTCCTTTTTATTTTCCCAAAACAGCAATGAACAAGATCATCATCCTCCTTCTATTCTTCTTCTTAATCAATGACATATTTCTTCTTCATAGTCTTCTTTTGCACCAATACTAGCAACATTAAATATTCAATACTTCCAACTAATGTGTTAGTCACCAGAAGAGACAAACCTAAGTTGATGCAATTCTCCCTTTTCAGAAAAGTACACAACCTACCCAAAGGGCACAGCGAACCAACAAAAACCTATTCATGTTACTCAAACGATTAAACAGGAGAGTGGGCAGGGAAGTTTATAATTGAACACAACAAATAAAACTTTTGGTACAGTTCCAGAAACTGATAAAGGTAGAGTCTATTTCAAATCACATCTCACCAAACCAACAAATGCTGCTTGTCAACCCAGACAAATTATTATGTGTCTCCCATGATCAGTATAGTATTAGCTAAGCCAATTGTACTTTGCATCTGGCTTTCAACTAAAACAAGATTGTAGATTCTCTGTGATAGAACTAGCTTCTACAATCATGTCGAATGAAAGATATATAGCAAAATTGAATAGAAAAGAGGCGAAAGATGCAATCACTTAAGTTGAACCATAAATAAGGAGTCCTCCTAACTGCAATAGAAAAACAAGCAGAACCTTTTTCAATTAAAAGAAATTCTGCAAGAGTCCAAGAAATTCTTAAAGCTTGCATAACTCATGTTTGTCTCCCTCGAGGACCATTATTTTAAAAATTAATTACATAAAAATACCAAGGGAAGAGGAAAAAATTTACGTTGCAATAATGCAGATCTTCTCACTTCCTCTCAACACTTGCCTGTCTTTCTCTTGTTCTATCATATGCATATCATGTAAAACTGTGTATCTCGCCAACTCAGAATGCTAATATGGAACTGTCATCTACAAGTATGATTCAAAAACAACTACTCCTCAAATTCAACCTGTGGGAATAGCCACAATCATCCTTACATATGAACAGAAATGGAAATTTAGACGAACAGCAACAGCTCAGGATATTCTAACAACCATCCTGTTCTTTTTCCCGGCAGACAAAAGGATAACTTTGTCATCCACAATGTCATCTGCCTCAATCTTCTTACTCTCGCTATCAACTTTGGCATTGTTCAAGTAAAGGCCCCCTTGCTTAAGCATTCGTCGTGCAGCTGATTTGCTTTCAAGCAAACCACTGGAAACATAAAGATCCAAAATCGGTATGTTTAACACCGAATCATAATTCATGGAGCAAGATGGAACATCAGCTGCAATACCTTCAATTGTTTTCCAATCCAATTTGGTATCAGCATTCCCAGGCTTCAATGCCTCTGTAGCTTTTAGAGCCTCTTCCAATCCCTCTTGTCCATGAACAAATCGTGTAACCTCCTCAGCCAGCCTACGCTGAGCAGTGTTAGGAACATATCCTGGTTTTCCCATATCCCTCTCCAGCTCTGCAATCTCTTCAATGCTCAAAAAAGTAAGAATCTTAAGAAACCTCACTACATCATCATCTGGGACTGTAAAAAAGTACTGATAGAACTTATACGGCGACAAAAGTGAAGCGGATAGCCAAATTGCACCATCTTCTGATTTTCCAAACTTGGTGCCATCACTCTTGAGAAGCAATGGAAAAGTAAGCCCAAAAACAACCGGAACACTGCCAACAACAGCTCCATTTTCGGAAGATTTTCCTATAAGCCTACGAATAAGATCAGTACCAGCCGTGATATTACCCCATTGATCACTACCACCAATTTGCACATTGACACCTTCCTTTTCATACAAATGCACAAAATCATAACCTTGTAAAAGCTGATACGTAAACTCAGCATAACTCATCCCTTGCTCTGCATTTTCCAACCTTTTCTTCACACTTTCCTTCGACATCATAGTCCCAACTCTAGCATACCTCCCCACATTCCTCAAAAAATCCAAAAATTTCACATCTTTCCACCAATCATAATTATTCAAAATTTGTACCTCTCCAGCATTTTCACAAACACCTGGTGAGCAAACCAAAATCTTCTTAACAATACCAGCAATCCCAGATATATTCTTCTCCAAAGTTACCAAATCAAGCTCGGGTCGCTCCAAACTCTTCCCAGACGGATCACCAATCCGACCCGTCGCACCTCCAATAAGCCCCACAGCATTATGCCCACAACGTAAAAACCAAGAAAGCACAATTATACCCAAAAGATTCCCAAGGTGTAAGCTTTCAGCAGTTGGGTCAAACCCACAATACACTTTCAACGGAACCAAACTCGGGTCGGAGCAAACGGAGCGAAGTGAGTCGCTAGTCACTGATTCCAATAACCCCCTTTCTTCAAGAATGTGTAAAACATTGGGTCGTGATTTACTGTTCGGATTGATAAAATTGTCTTCTTGGGATGTCGTCAATGGTGAGATAGAGCAAAAGGGTCGATGGGAAAAGGTGTGGTGGGAAGGTGTATTGGGGAGAAAAAGGTATGTGGGTAGTGGTAATTTTCTCAATAAAGTTGAAGTGAAAGGTCTAAGGGTAGTATTGAGAAGAAGAGATCGTACGCCGGAGTTAATGGCACCGGCACCGGCGGCGGCGGCCATTTTTATGTGTGTTGACTGTTGAGCTGAGTGTTGCTGTTTTATCTGCTTGGGATGAGTTTAACTGGAAACACACAGTTCTTGGAAGGCCATATTTCAAAATTTTCAAGTTAAGATTAAGATATTAATTAATATTTAAATTAAGGGAAATTTAGAGAAATCTCAATAGTTTAGGACAAATTTGTAATATTACAAATCTTATTAGATTTTAATCTGTTCAGATATGTCTAAATATATATATCTCAAAATACGTATGATTAAAATTAGATATAATATATCCAAGTTGACTAATTTTTAGGAACGTGCGTTGCACGTTTGTTTCTTACTATTTTATAAATTTTGTACATGATTGATGGTAGTTATTCATTTCACATTATTTTTAAAAATAAAAGAAATTGCTACCATAAAGTATCCTTGGAAAATGAAACATATAAGAAAATGCTACAACAACAACATATCCAATATAATTATATAAGTGATGTCTTATTTCCTCCGTTTCAATTTATGTGCCACTTTTCGAATTTCGAGATTCAAATAAGTTTATCTTTGAGCATAAATTTTTCATATATTTTTTAAATATTTGAATTATCAATTGTTGTGATTTATAGTACTTTCTACGCAGTTTACAAATATATAAATTTTATTTCAAAAAGTTTTAAGACGTTATGCCCAAATTTTCAGTCAAATTTAAACTATTTGACTCACGAAAAACGAAAAATGCTACATAAATTGAAACATAGAGAGTATAATTGATTTTTTAAAAAACATTGCTAAATTGGTTGAATTCGTAAGCTCATTCATAAACTCACTTGCAGAGTTTTACATGCTTCTCATAAGGCATATCATCAATATTTATATTCAGACACGATCAAATCTATTATGCATATTGATCCACCCACGAATCTTACCATTTAACAAATTAAAATGATAAACCCACAATAATCGTACATTTAATAGTTTATAGCATATGTTTTTCTAAATCAAGCATCTACTTCAATTCAACTTGATGGGTCTTGTTCAATACATATAAAAATGTACTAGCATAAGAAATCAGAACTACACTATTTTCATACTTAAGATAAATTATATTTAATTTCACGTTATTATCATAGATTCATAGTAATGGTTTGTCTAATTTCCATCTTAATTGTGAACATAAACTTTATACTAATAATTTAATTTTATGTGTATTGTTTAAATTCTATATCCTAAGGAATCGTTTGGTAGTGTGTAAAAATAGTATCGACTACAATGTATTAATAATGTTGAGATTAATAATGGTGAAATTAATTATGCTTGGACTATTTCCTATCCATGGTTTGATTTAGTGTATAACAGACATAACATAATGTATAATATAACTATACATAGTTATACACATAAGATAAAAATCTTACCAAACAAAGAATTGAATAATACCATAACTACTACTTGTATCAAATTCCCTAATACATCCTACTAAACGACCCCAAAATCATCTATTATCACAAGTCAAATAGACAAATATATGATATATTCAAATCCTTATTATAATTGAACAAACAATTTTTCTATAATATTCATCTTTAAGTTATTGGGTTGTAAGTTAAGTAATTTGTATATGTTTTGAATGAATTTCATAAGATAAATATAAATTTGACCAGAATTACTAGATTCCATTGAACCTGTAGCGAACACTCTAGCTTTAGTCACCACATATAGAAATCAAAGAGAACAATGTAGCCATAAGATAAGTCTTTAGAATACGTTCGGATTATAGACAATGAAAGTTTGTAGCTAGCGCTAGATCCTTACACACGACACTTTTAGATGTATCACACACGCTATGTCATGTGAGTAAAAAGTGACTAATAGACAACACTTTTCTAACATGTTCAAATTAGCAAAAGACAAACCAAAGTACATCAGAAATCACAAATCGAGCTTGTTGTCATCATCATTAGCCACCATTGGAACAGGGCCGTCCTTGTTGATTGCCTTCTTATACTTGTATCTCTTTGCAACGATGAGAAAAATGAAGAAGTTTAGCACGCTTAAAACGGACAGTAGGAAGAAGAAATAATGAAGCTTTCCGTAATTTGGATTGTCTGATAGCCATCCCATCTTCCCATTCCTCGTGCTAATATCCGTGACAATGGTTACTAACAACGAGCTCACATAACTCCCAAGCGCGGTGGTTGTCAAAGAGAGAGCAGCACACAAACTCCGCATTGAATCAGGAGCTTGATCATAGAAGAACTCCAACTGACCGATAAATGTGAAAACTTCAGCACAACCAATTATCATGTACTGAGGAATTTGCCAAAATACTGACATTGGGATGTCCTTGGAATCATAGAGGTTATGCCTTTTTACTATCCCGAGCCTAACTACCTCCACGAGTGCAGCAGATACCATAGCAAAGACAGATATAACGAGCCCCGTTCCCATTCGTTGGAGTTGTGTCAATCCATTCTTGTGACCTGTGAACTTTCGAACAAATGGTACAAGAACTCTATCATAGACAGGAACCCATAGAATAACCGCGATAGTGTCAAAAACAGATAGTGAAGCCTCGGGGATTTTTAATTTTCCTAAATGGGTATCCATAGACATGGCTTGCACCACAAAATAATTGCTCATTTGGCTATACACTGTGCTGAAGATAATCCCAGTAGCCCAAATAGGTAGCAACTTGACAACAGACTTGAACTCCTCAACTTGTGTCACTGTGCAAAGTTTCCAATTGTTTATTGAACCTCTGTTCTCATCCAACCCTGTTTTCACAGCAGCTCTATCGAAGAACCTGTAAAAGTAACAAACATATTCGAATGACAGAACCTCGTAAATGCTGCAAACATCAAGCTAGTTAAATTAGTTTCTTGTATTAGTCATTTTTGAATTAGCAAAAGTGGTGATTTTGGGTAACATAGTGTATCACATGCAGCCAAGTCGAGGCAAACTCTGAATACTAGATATGACATCAAAATAACAAGGGTCAACACCAGCTAGATAAACCTCATAGTCGAGAGAGAAACAGTACCCTGGTGACCACAGAAATTTCATAAAAAGGGCTTTCTAGAGATCCACAACGACCAATCGTCACATGAATTGCTAAGGATTCAATAAGTCCAATATTTGATTCTTTCAGATGTGTCAATTGGGAAAATACTGTGGTGACGATAGTGAAGGAAGGTCTTGCATAAAATAGCTCGACGGTAGGATGATAAAATGCTTAACACCTTTCATTCTTATTAATTACTTTTTCAATATGAAAATGAAAAATCAATGTCATTTCTGAACGTACCTCAAGTCGTTTGTATGAGCAAGTTTGCGACTCCCTTTGATGGCGGATTCAGCTTCTTCAGTCTCATATAACAGAGATTTTTCGGCAGGCAATGTAACATGACAATTTCTAAGAGAAGCCACAACAACCTGGCATATACGCGTCAAAGGGCTTCCTCCAGGCTTTTGGTATCTATAGAGCCGAGTTCCTGTAAAGAACGATACAACAGCAAAGGCCATAGCCGCAGCAGGAACACCAAATCCCCATCCCCAGCTAATATCCTGTTGTATCCAGACTATCAACGAAGAAGCAACGAGAGCCCCAATGTTGATGGAGAAGTAGAACCAATTAAAGAAGGAATTTTTGTAGTTCCTCTCGATAGGATCAGCATCATCAAACTGGTCTGCACCATAGGATGAGACACACGGCTTGATCCCTCCAGTTCCCAGTGCTACTAAGTAGAGTGCAACGAAGAATACTGCTGTTTGACTATCGGTCGAGTGACATTTATTCTTTTCATAACAAACTGGCCTAAGCCCCGGTACTGATGCTGATACTGTCAATAGTGTCATCCCCTTGAATGATAAGAAAGGTCAGTTAAACATCACTACAAAAGAAACTAAAATTAGCTATGAACTTCGTCGCTAAATCACTCGTAGACACCAGATAGTAAATTAATAAACTCACACAAACATAGATGATTGAGAATATGGCTATAGTCCAGTATCTTCCAAGATAAGAGTCGGCGAGAAATGCTCCAAGCAAAGGCATAACATAACAGGTCCCTGCCCAATTCGATTGATTTTTAGACGCCGTTGCAGTTTCCTGACTGAGTTGAGTCTTGAAATAATACACAAGATTGGTGCTCATTCCATAATATGCCAATCTTTCACAGCATTCATTCCCTGTCAAAATGACAACAATTAATATCAATAATAGTTATCATCGCAGAAAATTCTTTGCTCAATAATTTTATGCCAAACTATTTCGTGGTATAGTCACTCAACTTATAGCTAGCATCTCAGAAAGTCACTTTCTTTGTTGAACAAAAATAGAATCAAGAAGAAACACGACTTTCTGAAATAACAACCATTAGTTGAGTGAACATCTAAGATATCAACTCCTAGCGGTAAACCACGCAATAGTTTGGCATAAGATTGTAAATATTTGCTTGGATTTAACTACAAGGCCACTCTATTCAACATATTTGGCGGAAGTCGAACCAATGTGCACACATTTTGACAAATAAAAGATACAAACATAATATGTGAAGATTATGGTATAGAACTACGTTTGACCTGACCCAAAAACACGATAATATGAAATGATAATGACAATGAGTTAATATTATTACCAAGTATATAAGGGCAAGCCTTCCAAGTTCCTGTTTTCTTCTTATTTGCAGGCTTATTCCGATAATCGACAGTTCCATCCTTGGTAAAGACATCTTCCTCTTCTGCCATGGCCTAACAAAGATGAAACAAAACAATGTTCTTGATCAACCTGGTTTTCGTCGATCCAATAATTATCTAAACCTGGAAACTCAAAACTCAAAACTCAATTTAGAGGGAGCCAAAAGATTGAGCTATGGCTCCACCCTTTGTTGCCTTAGAGAAAATATTTCACAAGTCTAAAACAATATTATTCTTAAGGTTCATTCACATTAACCTTAATACATTATGCTCATGTCACGTCTAGGTATAGGGAAAAAAATAGCAAAATTTATCGTAATCGATTAGTTGACATGTTGGTTAATGAATTATGATGCATAGAAAAGTTAGATGTATATTGACCAATGAAAAGACTAGATACATCTTGGAAAATGTTATGTTAGTTTGTTGGAAAATTAGTGGTTCATGTTTTACTCCCTTCTCCTATGTTATCAATCAAACAATAGGAAAAAGTTACTAAGAAAATAATAAAAGCGGTCAACTCTCCTTGTAAATTCCACCATTTTAGTTTGTTTATGTCATTTTTAGTCTGTTTCAAGAAAAATATCACTTTCGATATATCTTTTTTTTGTATTTTTATACTTGTTCAATATTTACTTTGCACACTTCTTAAGGAGCGATAAATAAAATGACAATTTTACTATATTACCTTTGAATATAATAAGTTTTATGTTTTGGAAAATGACCATAATTTAATAACAAGGGCAAATTAGGAACTAAGTGATATATTATCTCTTGTTCTTTCAAATTGGACAAATAAAAGTGGACAGATGTAGATATTTTGGTACATCACTCATATCTTCACTTCGGTCTATTTTACTTGTTATTATTTTCTGAACGCTCTTTAAGAAAACATTAATTAAAAGAGTAATTTGACTAAGTTATATATCTTTATTTATTCTTTGATCTCAAGTTTAATTTATACTTTTCTCTTTTTCACTATACTAATTTCTCTCCACATTTATTGAATTGAGTTAAGGGTAAAAGTGAAAACTATAATACTTAGTTAATTATATTTTGATTTTCTAAATTGTCAACTATTTTGGACCATCTATTTTTAGTTTAGGACCATCTGATTCAAAAGTTTTCAGTACTTTTTTAAACTTCACGTTCAGTTACACTGAAACATAAAGAGTAAATGCTCAATATTAATCATCTAGTGTATTTTCATTATGACTCCTTAATCTCTGTAAGTATGTTTTACTAGTACTAGTACAAATGAAAAAAGAAAAAAAGTAAACTAAGCAAACAAATAAACCTCAAAAAGTGGAACAAATTTTCCAAGAGAACATAGGAGTACAATAAATACTACACCGATATTTGTTCTCATTGGGAAAAAATGGTACAATACATTTATTGAATTGATGAAAAAGACAAACAAAGAATTTAATTTTATAAAAAGAGTATGTGTTTGTTCGTTAACAATGAAAGTGTTGAACTTCAAATTCGAGTTGAAATCTCCTTCCACACACACCTAATTTATTCATATGGGAATTATCATCCTATATTAGAGTCACATCTCCTACTTTTCTATCTTTTCAATTCTTTTTACACCATATTGGGACAAGACATGATTGTGATTTAAGAAAAAAGTATCCTCAAAAAGACTAAAGAAATTAGGGCATGACCTATGTTATTAGGACTCTTAAAGAATATTACATCACCCTTCTTGATCCTTTAAAAATATATTATTTTTGAAGATCTGACATAAGTTAATCGATGTTTTTATAAAAGTCCAAACAACATAGAAAATAATTACTTGTAACAAAACACAGACTAATACGAATCGAC
Source organism: Solanum bulbocastanum (assembly GCA_037074985.1). Taxonomy (NCBI): domain Eukaryota; kingdom Viridiplantae; phylum Streptophyta; class Magnoliopsida; order Solanales; family Solanaceae; genus Solanum; species Solanum bulbocastanum. Next base: position 4,611,816 of record CM073603.1, on the reverse strand, counting down.
GAGAAAAAGCAAAATGATGGTGAAAAAGGAAACAAACCTGAAACCTTTGTTGTTGTAAAAGAAACTCTTAGTAGAAGAAAAGTTGTTCCTGGAATTAGAAATCCACAATTGAGAACTTAGTCAAAGAAACACAAAGTTATATTTATGCTTTGTAGTAAATGATCATTAAATTGTTTATTAGTTTTATATATATATATATACTTTGTAATAAATGATCCTTAATTTGATCCTTTGTCCTTTTTATTTTTATATTTTGACCCTTAAATGATATAAATGTTCCTTTAAATATATTTTGACCAACTTTTCCTTTTACCGATGAAAGTCGCTGAATTTCAGATATAGGGTGTGTATAGCGGAAAATATTTTTGATTTTTCATGTTCGATTAGTCATAATTTTAGAAAAATATGTTATTTAGAAAAATAAATTTTCACATTGATTGTTTCTTTCCACCCTCCAGCACACCTCATCTTCATACTGCGGCGCATTACTCATGGCATAGCCACATGAAGTAACCAATGACTAGTCGAACACAGTCACACACTCTATCGGAAAGTTATATTATGTATATAAAAAATACACCAAGTATATAGAACAACAATTATTTTTCATAAGTATATATTAAATTAATTTTGAACACCCTTAACGATAGAATAAGTCAAATTAAAACATATAAATCGAAACATAAAAGAATAAATGAACAATATTAATCCTCTAATATACTTTCATTATGACTCCTTAATCTCTATTATCATGTTTTACTAGTACTTGTATAAATGGAAAAGAGAAATAAGTAAACTAAACAAAGAAACCTTCTAAAATGGAAAAAAAATTCGAGAGTACAGATGAGCACAATAAATACTAATATTTGTTCCCATTGAAAAATAAAACTAATGGTTACAATACATTAATTGAATTGATGAAAAAGACAAACAAAAAGTTTAATTTACTTTTCATTTCTCCCTCTTTCATTGAATTATTGTTTTATTTTTGGAGAAGTAGGTGTTCGTTAACCATGAAAGTCATTGAACTTTAAACTCAAACGGAAATCTACTTTCACATATGGGAAATGCCATCCTATTAATATCATATCTCTTACTCTCTATTCATTTTTAATTGTCATGTTGCATTTTTCGAAAGTCAATTTAACTAATTTTCAAAGTTAAATCAGATTACATTATTTTGATATTTTAAACTAAAAACTTAGATATTTAAAAACTATACGAAAAGTATTATAAATTGTAATTTATATATATATATATATATATATATATATATATATATATATATATATATATATATATATATATCAATTTAATGAAAAAATATATCATAAATAATGTTAATCAAAATTCTTATCGTTTGAATCTAAAAAAAAGGAAAACATAACAACTAAAAAGGAACAGAAAAAATACTTTTCAACCCTTTTCTATATGTCTTTTTGTACTCTTTCTTTCTAACTTTTCAAAAAAACACTACTATACTAGCTAGGGACAAGACATGATCGTGATTTAAGAAAAAAATACTTTTGAAAAGATTAAAGAAATTGGGAAATGACTTACGTTACTTAGACTCTTAAAAAATATTGTATCACCCCTGTCGATCCTTCAAAAACACACTATTTCTGAAGAATCCAACATACACCAATCGGTATTTTTAAAAAGTCCGAACAATATAGAGAATAATTACCTATAACAAAACACAGATTAATACGAGCCAATCAGAAGAAGCAAAAAATTACAAAAAAGAAACAAACCTGAAAAAACCTTAGTTGTTGTAAGAGAAATTCTTAGTAGAAGAAAAAGTTGTTCCTGGAATTAGAAATCTACAATTTGGAATTCAGTGAGAAACACAAAGTTATGTTTATGCCTCGTTATAAATGATCCTTAATTTGTTCTATCTGCCCTTTTTATTTTATTTTTTAAATGTGGGAGTAAAGAGAAAATGTTAAAAAAAGGGTCCCTCAAATATATTTTGAGTATTTTTTGGAAAGTCGCTGAAAATACTTTTTCGATTTTATCATGTTCGGTTAGTCAAAAAAATTTAAAATATTTTTTTTTTATAGGAAAACAGATTTTCTTAAAATAAAAAAAAAATGACTTTTCTGTAGAAGTGGGAAAGCAATTTCATTTGATTGTGTCATTCCGACCCTCCAACACACCCCATTTTCATAGACTTCACCTCCACACAGGCCTCATCCTCACACCTACCTTCTATAGTATTTATCTAGATTATGTATAAATATTTTTAGAATAATATCTTTCTATTACGAATAAATAAATACAAAGAATAAGTAAGAAATTCATTTGTTTTTCTGCTATCTTATTTCTCAAAAAAAATAATCATATTTTTCTCCATATTGAAAACACCATCATGAGTGGAAATCTCCTTCCACGATTGGAACTCCGTGACAGATACACAGTTATAATTTCTTATTTCAGCCTTGTTTGAGTTGATCTTAAATTTGTTCTTGTCTTCCTTTTTTTTTTCTTTTTTTTTTTTAATGTGGGAGTACAAAAAGTGACAAAAATGGTCATTGTATATTTGAGTATAGGTTTAAAATAGTCTCTTAAATATATTTTGAACAATTTTTATTTTTATTATGATAATGAACATTCACTTAAAAACGAACAAAATGACTCTCCAGGCGGTTAACCCATTTTTTTTTTCATATTTATATTTAACAATTGTTGGGACGGATTCTTGTGGAAAATGAAAAAACCCCTTATCGGATTGGAAGCGATGACTTAAGCCTCTTTCCTCTTCTAATAGGGCGTTTAAATGCATGAACTCTTTAGTTTAATTAAGTTCCAATTTGGAAAATGAAAAGGCCCCATTTGATTCAATTCACGAATTAGCCCACTATGAGTCTACTACATTTTTTTTTCATAATAATTTTATATAATTAGATAATAGTAATAATAATAATAATAATATTAATAATAATAATAATAATAATAATAATAATAATAATAATAATAATAATAATAATAATAAAGTATATCATTCGTCTTTTTTTTTTTTTTTATATAAAAAATCAACACTTTTAATCTTCATCAAATATTCTACGAATTCTATCAATTATATTTACAAATTATGAGGATTTACACGACTAGTCCTTGTACAATAAATAAGTTTTGGTATGCGACTCATACTTGTTACTACAAGGGACAAGGCCCTACTTTGGTTAGAGTGTGAAGCGAAGCGCACGCTTCATTAAAGACCAAAATAAATGGAGACAATAAATATAAGCAAAAGTTCACATTAAAAGCTAAAAGGTTGTTATCACAAAATTCTTCATAGACCATAGGACAAACAAAATCAAATTTATAATGGTTCAACATCTATTTCTCATTGTTCAAAAGCTTTACTTGTGTAAGATCGTCAAAATCTTGTATTCCACCGTTATCATTATATTATTCATCATCATCTTCCTCAGCTGTGATTGTTGCATTCTATGACTGATGGAGGAATTGACTATTTAGTAGCTTCACCTTCTTCTATATCTTCATCTTTATCATTACCGATATTAGTCACATCTGATTGAAGTAAAGCCTGACGTTTTTGTTCCTTCTTTACATCAACATATTTCTTCATTTCTTCCCTTACAGCATTCGGGCATTGTTCACACTGTGTGACGTCCCTGCAAGTACCAATCAAGTGTTGTTTGTGACGAAAGATTCCACCATTAGTAACTTTTTTACAAAAGTTACACTCAACTGCGGCCTTATTGGTCTCACTTGCTCTTTTCCCATATTTCCAACCCGGGTCAGCAGTTTTTAATCGCTGTTAAGATCAAAGAAACATAATCAACAAGATAAACAAAGTAATTGAAGTAACATGTAGTAGTAAAAATGAAGAATACGATACTATGAAAGTACAAGGAATAAAATTAAGAATGAGATATTTGACCTTTAGCTTGGGTTTGCGCCGAGACTTCTTCTTGGTTGCGCTATTAGTTGGTTCAACCTTGAATGTAGACCCCTCACCGTCATTCAATATCTTTGTGTGCTCATTTCCTGCACTAGTTTCGGAGATCACTGGAGAAGATTCATCATCATCCATCATATCATAAAGTGGAAGATTATCCACGATATATCTGCAGTAAGAAAGCAAGATTGAAATAAATATCCAACACATGTATTGACTAACTCTGTCCACCAAGGCTTGAACACATGAAAAGAAATCACCTATCTTTTTGTCTCCACTGGGATATGAACCCGAGACATCAGTGCTATTCCTCACTTCATTGACCATTACATGTTTCTTACAAGGAGGAAACGAAAGGCTAGTTACTAGGTATGAAACATAATATGACTAAAATAAATTACCTGTTATCCCCTGACATGGTTGCACCCCTGAGCCAAGATAAAAAAGGGGACAAAAGAATAAGAAATGAGATTGACTGACTCATCGAATTTAGAAGCATCTATTATGTTTTAAAAAACACTTCAACAGTGAGGCTTATCAATATCAACGAGAAACAAAATCAATATCTTAGAGTACCTTTGAGCACAAAAAGGATTACAGCGGCACAATGGAAACCTCTCTTAGAATAAAATGGGGGAGCGGATCACCTCTTGGACAACTAAGTTCCTATCAAATTCTGGGAGAGTGCAACTTATAAAGACTGTTCTCTTCTCAATTCAGACATACTATGGGAAAGGCAGAACGGTGTGGAATATGGAGGCTAACAGTGCTCATGTATAATAAAGAACATTCTTAAAACAAAGGAGACTATGGAAGCTGCAGAATATGGAGAAGCTGAGTTGATCCAGATGCCTAGATTCTCGATACATAAAATGTACATCCAACTAAGAGGAGTATTCCCAAATGTAACTTGGAGAAGATTAGTTTGTAACAAGGGGTCGCCAAAATGGATTTTTATGCTACGACTGGCCATCCATGAGAAGCTACTCACCAAAGACAACTGCTGAAATGGGGGGTAGTACAAGACACGCAATGCTCTTTCTGTAATACAAGAAGGACTCTGTAGCACACCTGATGTTTGAATGCAACAAATCAGCCGGAGTTTGGAAAAGGCTACTAGTAGTATGGCAATGAGTAACTCAACAAACATTGAACTGGAAAGGAGAAGTGCTTTGGGCTAGCACACACCACAAGAGGAAAACACCAGATGCTGAAGTCTATAAAATGACCATGGCAAGTGTTGTCTATCACATTTGGCAAGAACAAAATGCAAGACTATCCAAACAGAAGCAACGAAGTGAAGATGAGATTGTGAAGACTATCATACAGGAGATACATCATAGAGGGAATAAGTACAGTAAATTGAGAGGAACATTAGCTAGATTGAATTTTTATCTTTCCTAATCGATAGTTGATGTAGAGGGGACGAAGTAGATGAGGGGTGAGGCTGTTGAAGCTCAGGCCTTTGTTTTTTTTTTTTAGTGCTGTAACGTTTACTTGGTGAATAAATAAATCAATTATTTGCCAAAAAATAAATAAATCCTGCTGATCAACCAAGCTTTATATGAGAAAAACAAAATCTACAACATGAACTTCCATTGTTGTGCTCTAAATTCCGACATAATAAGCCATAAGGTTTATCTTCTTTTTTTTTTACTGGTGTAATAAGCATTTATCCTGGATTACTTTATTTTTAGCCTGAAATGCAACATGTTGTTTATCCTCTAATAAAATTTAAGGTCCTTATATTGTGGTGTACTTAGGCCCTTGGATGAAAGAAGGAGCTACAAAGGGCTAGAAAATTCAATCTATCATACACCAGTCTAGATCTAACTACCACTATCTATAATTTATCTTTAAGCCTTGGCGAGACATTCTCATCACACAGTCATCTTAAAATTAAGAATGGGATATTTGACCTTGAGCTTGGGTTTGGGCTGAGACTTTTTCTTGGTTTTGCTATTAGTTTGTTCCAACTTGAACATAGACGCCTCACTGTCATTCAATACCTTATAAGTGTGCTCATTTCCTCTACTAGTTCCAGAGATCACTAGAGAAGATTCATCATCATCCGTCGTGTCATAAAGTGGAAGATTATCCACGATATATCTGCAGTAAGAAAGCCAGATTGAAATAAATATCCAAGAATTACAAGGAAATGAGTTGATGTTGTAGCATCCAAACTAAATTATCATAAGCAATTTGCTCCGATGAAACTCATAAAAAACTATCTGAAAATTTACAGAAATATCATTTTTGGCCTATCTATCAATTGACAGACAAAAGAAGTGGGATTAAGAATAGGGGAGGAGCAGCTCTTCTCATACTTCAGCTTATGGAAAGACATAACACATCAAATAAAACATGCAAGATCTCTTACTATGCCATTGCCTATCACATTTATATATTTCACTGAGGTTTTCATGGAATCACTAATATTTCTCTTTTACTTAGAGAATCAAGATGTAGAAGTAATGGAAAGAGATGAGCTCCTGAAACAAATCAAGTTAACAGAACAATGATTACCTGTTATCCTCTTCTTCCCAGACATGGCTGCACTCCTGAGCCAACTTCCAAGATAAAAAAGGGAACAAAAGAATAAGAAATGGGATTGACAGACTCATATCGAATTTAGAAACATCTATCATAAAACATCAATCTGTTTGTTATCTAATCCTGGAAAGAAGGAATAAGTGAAATGACGCTATAAGGGGCATTCTAGATATAACAATTCACAAGAAACTTAAGTTACCTTAAATCCTTGAGATTTGGCACCCAAAAAAAGAGAACAGTTTGCAGCTCCACAAAGACAACGAACAGGTGCACCACCATACCACTCAAAGTTATAGTTATATGAAAGCTCCATTCCAACAGATATATCTCTCTTTGCAAATATTCCTACCCTTGTTTCCCCTAACACTATCTATTTCCTTGTTTCACAATTTGGTTGGCTGGAAAAGTCAGGAACACACAGCATCAGTACTATCAATCAACATCAGTTAACGGATTTAATTCACTTTCATCGTTTCAATAACTGAAGTTTCAGCACTTACCATGAATGATTAATGAATCTTTCTAGACTTCCCTTCTTGGTAGCATCAATGAAATAATTCGCATTCACTGAAATAATGTATGCGTCCTTGACCTCTGCACATGTATTGATAACCATATCTATTGTCGATAACTTACTATGAGCTTCATAAGCTAGGCACCTTTTCTTTGCTGCTTCAGATGATAACACTTCTCCACAGTATTCCATGATGAACTGTCTAGCCTAACAATGTAAAGAGAGAGGAAGCATTGGTTGATAGAAGCTAATTAGTAATTAGTTACTTCTCAAAGGCTTCCGATATATTCTAGAGAAAATAGTAATTACGAATAAGTCAGCAGAATTACCTTTATATTCTCATCAGCTAAGAGACCCTAACCACGCCCTTCAGTCCTGAACAACTTATTTTTTGCATATTCACATTTCTGGAATCTCTATGGACAGCAAGCAAAACACTTCAAAACAATATACCAAATAATATCTAAATGACACATCGTCTCTTTCAAACATGGCATTGAGTATAATCTCCCATTAGTTATTGATACAGTCTCCTCTATGAACTGTGAAGTAGATGAAAAGATAAATTTAAGTGAAGAAAGATTTTCAACAGGGAAAGAACTAAATGACAAGCAACAATTGTTTCATTATTTTCATTTACAACTTAATAACTGAAGGGAACCTTGGAGAAACAGTAAAATTGTCTCCGTGTAGGTCATTGGTTCCAGCCATGAAAGCGGCCACCTCAACTAATTTTTTTATAACAGTGGTGTTTGGGCCAGCTTGCACCCACCTTAACTAATTTCATGAAGTAGCGGGTAAACTCTGTCCGCCAAGGCTTAGAGATAGAAGAAATTACCTAGTATTTTTACCTTTGCTAGATTTTCACCTTGAGATCTAATGGTTCTCAATCCACTCATCGCCACTAGGCCACACCCTCAATGTTCTATTAAGGATATTGCATATAACAATTTGAACAATTAACCCTATACTTATACGATAAATCTAGATGCATTATAACTATCACACAATCAAGGTAAAGATCGTATGCTCCACTCTTACCACACAAATACTTGACTTTTTTTGCTAACATAGAGACTTGACTTGATAGATTTTCTAGCATGAAATAACTGAAAAGGTTAGTTAACATGAAATATTAACTTGACATATTAAATAATGTGACGTTACACATTGTCCACGTTAGACGTGTATCATGATGTAGTGCTCATGTTAGACTTTGTCAGAACAATTTTGCAGTACGGAATTGGCCCAAGTGAGCAAGACTGATCCCATGAAAGGTGAAAGAAGAGAAGCAAACAATGGACACATAAAGAAATAGCAGTTTGTCATAGGCTTCCATTCTGATGATTCATCTCAAGAGGGTGGAAAATGAAAAAACAAACATGATGGGGATGCTAAGACAAAGGTTGATTTATAACAGACTTGTCAGAAAAGAAAAAATTATTTCGAGCAAAAGACTAGCTACTTCCATCCATTTAGAAGTTCCTTATGCTAGATTGATATGAAGATCGTGATGTCCTAGTGGCTAATAGGGAGGAAATTCTTAGAATAATAGTCAGAGTTCTACTTGGGTATGAGGAAGAGTCCCATGACGCGCATAGGAAAAGATAGCATTAGGAGACTGATAAAGAAGAAAAATGCAGAAGTAAAAGCATAGAAATTCGACAGGACAAGAAACTGGATAAAGCTCCGTCACATGAAATATATGAGGAACATCATGTGGAAGAGTTTGCACCTATGCACACTGTGCATGGAGGAGATAATTTGACCTTTTGAGGATAACTTGGTTGAATAGTTGAAGGACATAAAAGATATGAACATGGTAAAAGTGTATAAATATAGAGAAACGTCATGAAATGTTCAACTAATTAACCAAATCATCTAATTTACCTGATTCCTGCAATTTTCACCACTCTGACAGTATCCTAGTGTACACTCAGTGCTGGTCAGTACATTTAAGCATCTTTCTCCACAAGCAGTTTCAGGATCATTGACACCATATTTACATTCACAAACAGCGACGTCCTCTTCTTTAAGTTTCTTATGTCTGTAAGACATTACAACATTCCAATTAAAATTGACTAACTAAAACCAGGATTAGTGATAATCGAAAACTATTAAACTCCAAACTATAATATGGAGTTCAAATTTCTTGTTTTACTCATTTTCTAGCCAATGAAATTATATCTCATGACATCCTTGGCAGATCATGGAATAAGGTATACTAGTTAAACAAAGTTTAATCTCTTAAAAAAACAAACTAACTTTTTGGACCGTGAGTATAATCAATATGCTATCCAAGTGGTTCTAACAATTGTAAATGAAGACACAATAATTCTGAAGTCTAAACAACAAGTGTATAAAAATAGCTTAAGTTTAAGAATTATCAAAAGAAAGAATGCAATTAACTGATGGTAATAACAATTGTAAATGATGGCATAATAATTCAGAAGTCTAAGCAACGAGTGTATGAAAGTAAGCTTAAGTTTAAGGATTATCAAAAGAAATAATGCAGTTAACTGGTAAGAAGACCATCATAAAAAAAATGCAAGGATATGATTGGAGCTCACTTTCGCCCTAAAAGCTCATTTTGAGTAATTTGAACAAATGGTGTTGCTCCTTCTGACAGTTGGACCTTCAAAAATGAAAAAAGAATCAATTCATCTCATGACTTGATATAAATAGGCATATTGTAATGAAAAATCACTTATAATATTAAGCAAAGGGGCTGCATTTCTTATACAGTCTCCATAAACATTACTATACAGTGTGATCTTTAGAAATATACGACTAACAATAGGCAAATAATATATCATACAACTAATTGTTTTGGATAAACCATGTCACTGATATGAGCATCTATGTTTTAATGGAAGGGAAAATAAAGTAACGCGATAATAAGGAATGCACACCATAATATCAACCATCCAAACACTAGGATATTTAATAAGAGACCTTTTCAATAGTAAAGTTTATTAACAAACACAATAGCACTAAAATGGGTATGGAACAGTAGTACACTTATGACTACAACACTTTCCTACTGCAAGGAGTCAATATTGTCCAAAAAAAAGTGGAAAATGACTTATAGTTTTCATCTACATTTTTAATAAGCCAAAGTTTGTTGAGAGAACAAACCTGACTTTGTTGAGGAAGATCAACTATTAAGGTAACGCCCCGCAACTTCTAAGCAAAGATTTGAACCATCCTCCATATGTGTATAGGCCCGAACCCGATGATTTATAATTTATACATATATGTTAAGGTCCTTTACTAAGTGTAGTAAGTATATCAAATGTGTTGTAGGAGCGTAAGTTACCTCAAACACCAAACCAAGTTCAAAACATTTTTATCAACTAAGGTTTTACATTATTTCATACTAGGGTAAATTTCAAACGACCACATCTCTCAGCATAGAATGAATGAGGTGGTCCATTACCTATCAAATTAAAGGTTTATGAGTCTTCTTTCCAACGCTACCAAATTTGCATCATTTCAAGTGTGGAATAAAATGTTATGACCATTTTACCAGAGACTATACTATATCAGAGTTTTCAGAGTTAGTAATTACGAACCGCATTCACACATCGTAAACTGAAGTACGACCCGTACTTTCAACTCGTGAAACAAACTTTTGAAAGTCATTTATTTGTCTGATTTTCACGGACCCAATTACGGGTCATAAAACCATCACAAGCCCATAATTTAGGCCCGTAGAATTAATTTTGAGACTTAAAATTTTAGTCTGACAAACACGGATGGGATCTACGACTCGTAGATCAAACCACAGACCATAGATGACCTCGTGGAAGGTTTTTGATAACTTTTTAATTAGGGTTTCTTTTATCTTCTCCCACTTTTTCTAAGCCTAAGCAACTATGTTTTAATTTCTATTAGGGGAACATATTCCATAAAGTACTCAGATTTATTTTATTTCTACGCTCTCAACTCCCCAACTCAAAAAGAAACCGCAAGGAAGACAAAAACTAGGGTTTCAAGGCTTCCAAACAAGTTTTTCTTTCGAGCTTCATTCTCTCAGGTATATAAGACTTCAACTAGAATATCTCTTCAATTAGTGTTTAACATAGGAGAATAAGAGCTGATTGAAGAAGAAAAAGGAAAAGTGATTTCTATTGTAAATGAGACTAAATAAATACATCGCAACTTAACTAAGATGATGTAAAGTAAGGCAAAAAAATCTGCTAAAACTAAGTTATTGTTTGCTGAAATTGAGGAACTAATACTTAACAGTAACTAAACAAACTAGGAAACTAAAAATAGCTAAAATATAACAATTTATTCTGGTGTGCACTTCCTCTCATACCTAAATTATTTTGATTTTCAAGAATTCTTCAAGATTGTTAGAAGTAAAATTAGGAATTTTTATGAACTAATGATCTTCGTTATTAATTTATGTTTTTATTATTTCACTTTGGTTTTGAAACCTTATGATATTGATTCAGCATGATTTTTATGGTCATTCAAACTCTTATGGCTTTTAAGCATGAAAACAAACATGATATGAATTACAACCTAAATACATGTTATTTTAAGATGTAACTTTTGAGATTAGCCTCATACATGATTCAAAATGGTAAGTGGTTTTCATACCTATGAGCATTATATGAATATATGTTGTATTGTGAGGACTATTTAGTACCGAGAGGACGCGAGTTTAGAAAACCAAAATCCCATAACTATGCACCAACGTAGTATGTTTAACCGTTTTGTCAGTTGACTTTCTAGCCCTGATAGGCTAAGATTAGTGGATTCACATAGATATGATATGGTCTTATACTCAGGCAAGGTATAGGGAAACCCTTCCAACTAGGTTAGTTGTTGAACATCATGAGCTCACATGGTATATGTCGGTTATAAAAAATTCCCTAACTATGCATTTTTATGATATGTTTTTAAGTCTTTATGGCTCATTTCAAGTATGTTATTTTGTGTATATGATTATGCAAGGCTACTAAAAAAAACTCAATTATATGAATATGTGCTTTTGAAAAGATATTTTTATGATACTTATTCATAGATTCCAATAGTTTCTCTTCAATTCATTCGCTATGTATATGATTTTGAGAACGTTATTTCACTGTCCCCGTTATGCCATTTCTACTACTATGGTAGTGCCTTTTACTTACTCAGTACATTCCACGTACTGACGCATGTTTTTCTCTACTCTGCATCTTTTTATGATGTAGATTTTGGTGCTCGTACTCAGACTCATCAATAGTAAGGTTGCAACATTTGCAATTAGCACTTGGTGAGCCCTCCTCATTTGGAGACTCCATTAGTTTAGGTGACCAAACTCTCCTTCATGTTGTCTTTGGTTTTGAGGTAGTTGGTTGTCATGTCCCAGCAAACTTATGTTTTCCTAGTATAGGCTTATTTTTAACAGTAAAAATGTAGTTTCATGGATTTTCTAAACTCTATTATTCAGTTATATATTTCAGCTTCTGCTTAGTTTATTTATGTGATTCTTTGATATGTATGGCAAGGGTTAGCTTGGGATCACTTGTGGTTCCAGGTATCATGTTTCGGCTGGGGTATAGACTCGAGTAGTTACAAACTACAAGTTCCAACTAGTTTGTTACAGTGGCAAGAACAAAGTAGAGTAATCTAGACATGTGTTGACTCAATATCACCTATAAAAAAATGATGAACCCACTTTCCAAGATGCATATATTTTGTCCATGAATACAAATTCAACATAAGTACTCAATAGAAGACCATAATATCCTCAAGAATTATTTCTAAATTTCTTAAATTTATGTCTTAAAAAATTCCTAGTCCAGTCAATGCCTCAAATCATTGTTAAGTGTATGAATTAGAGCACATTTGTAATGAACAATTACGTCATACACAAACAATAAGGTTTAGATCTTGTTATTTTATAGATGATGTTAAGTTTTTGATGATTTAACAAACTTAGGGATCTAATAATGGACCACATCTAGGAAAGGGTCTTCTGGTATTGGGACTGATGACAGGGAAAATGAATGACTAAACTCAGCGTAAGGAATATTTGTGTGTCATCATCAAAAAAAGGGAAAATGTTGTATTCTAGGTGTTTTGATGATCCTCAAAAATACAAGGACTCGGTCCCTGGCAGAATGGTGTACAATTATAAAGATGTCTTGTCGGGTTAGTTGGTGAAAAGTGTAGCGTACTTCACCAATAGGAAGGGCAGATGAGGTTATTTGTTTCAGTGGTCAAAACTTTTGTTGGGGATTGATATATACAACAATAAACAAACAACATTATTCATTCAAAAAGAGATAGAGAGAGAGAGAGAGAGCTAGCAAGTCTTTTCAAGAACTCACAAAGAACACACTGAAATGGACCTAGTCCCCGATAGATTGCGTACAGGGAAAAGTCAAAAGACAGATGTCTAAAAGTTGTCACATCTAACATGGTTGGTGCACAACTTTTCAGAGTAGCAGGCTCTCTGCCAATGGTGTCGTCCTAAGGGGTTTGTGTCCATTTGATATAGTCTCTTCTCACAAGACACAAACTAAGATTTGGCAAACAAAGATTTAAATTTCTAAAAATTCATAAGCTTACAAAGAGAAGGTCATCTTCGAGGAAGAACGCTACTCATACTTAACAAAGGAGCTGATAAAGTGCTAAAGAGTCTTTGTTGTACTTTGAGCTTTGTGTCTTATGTGCTTACATTGTAAATCTACTCCTAAGTTATAAAGATAGTAGATCATTTGCTTGTCTAAGTCTTTAGTTTGAGTCGTATTAACTAGAGTTAGTTAGTAGAATCATTTATATTTTAGTCAAGCCTTTTTTACATTATTGTTTTTATGTTCTCTTAGGTAGAGTTTCTTAGGAATGTCAACTAGAGTTAGTTGATGTTTAGGTGCATCAGAGTTGGTGCTTGTTTAGCTCTCATCGTTGAGATCGGAATTGGTGGCTAGAGTTAGTCGTGTTGGGTTGTTAAAGTCTAGATCAACTAGAGTTAGTTGGTTTAGTGGGCAATAGAGTTATTGCTTTGTTTTCCTTTGGAGTAGAGTTGCTATACTAAGGGGGAAGGGATTAAAGAGTTTCAATTCCTAGGTTGCAAGAGTTTGTAATCTGAAATTTTGCTTCATTTAAATGAAATAGAGTTTGAGTTGAAATTTGTGAGTACAGGTCGTGGTTTTCACCGCCCTTGAGCAATGGGGTTTCCACATAAAATCATTGTGCTTGTTTTACCTTGATCTATTTATTTTTTACACTTTATTCTGTCTGGGACTTGGTCCTGTGATCACTGGTGGACAAATGCATTCTAACAATTGGTATCAGAGCTTGGGCTCTTTATGTGGTTAACACTAAGAGAGAGATTCCTGCAAAGAATAGCGACACCACTGAACTTGCAAAAAGATCAGTCTCCTATAATGCCACCTTTTTTTTATGGTCAGTTCTATAGATGATGGAATATTCGAATGAGTGACTATTTCATGGCTATAGACATTGAGGTATGGAATGTTATTTGTGAAGGTCCTTATGTGTCAACTATGGATGTAAAAGATGGAGAAGTCACAAGAGTCTTTCCCAAAACTCGACAACAATATAATGACTCCGATAGAAGAAAAGTTGAGAAAAATCACAAAGCAAGGAAGTTATTGATGTGTGGCAGTGGAGTAAATGAATGTGATATGATTTCATCTTGTAAATTAGCCAAGGAAATCTGGGATTGGTTGAGAACAATGCATAAGGGTACTGAGGAAATAAAGAAATCTAAGCTTCATCTCTTTACTACTCAGTTTGAAAGTTTCACCATAAAATAAGGTGAATCTATTCATGAAATGCATACTAGATTCTCCACCATTACAAATGAGCTTATGTTCCTGGAAGAACCTGTCCCTGCATACAAGCAAGTCTCTAAGATACTGGAAAATCATCCCAGATTTTAGACAAATGAATTTGTGATTGGCGATGAGATAAGGGACTCTGAAGTAGTGATGCTGGATGCACTATTTGAACATCTTCAAGTTCATGAGATGCACAGGAGGAAGGATGGTCTCAATCTCAAAGGCAAAGACAAAAGGTCAGATCCGATTAATGAGGTTGATTGGAAGAAAGATGCAAAAAGGGACAAATCACTTGCTCGCAAGGTGTCACAAAGTCAAACCCCTGAAATAAATGAGAACATGGGCTATTTCACTCGAAGATTTCAAAAAATTGTGAGAAAACGTAGAGGTATCATGAAGAAAGGAAATATTGACAGGTCTACAAACTCAAATGACTTGTGTTACAAGTGTGGTAAACCAGGTCACTTCATTAGAGACTGGTCTATGCACAAGGTTGACCACAAGGAATATGTCAAACCTGGAGAAGGCAAAGACAAAAGAAGGGATCAGGTCCTTGACAAGGCAAGTAGAAGAGAAACTACATATCATGCGGTGAAGAAGGATATGACTGCTTGGAAAAATGCCTTAAGTGATTCAGATGATTCTGAACACTCTGATGATGCTTTCATGGCAAAGTAAGATAATGAAGATGCTAATAAAGAGGTAACCTTATCATACTTCAATAAAAACTTGAATACATTTTTTACTAGTAAATTGAGAAAGCTAGTTGTTGTACTAATTGATTTGATCAGTGAGCTAACAATTGAGAATGATCTCGTAAACAATAGCCTAGATATCTCTCAAGATGGAAAAATTGCTCTAGTTACCCAAATGTCTGATATTGAAAAGCAAATGGTTGTTCTAGAAGCTGAGAATCTAGAAATTAAGGAAAAGATAAAAAGGGTGACTACTATAGTTTCTTAAGGAAAGAACAAGGCCAACAACTTGAAGCTGGAGATTGAAAATAAGTTGCACACTGTTGAAATGAAGAGGGAATTCTAGAAAGAAAATCTTGTTTTGGAGAGGGACCTAGTCTATGTAAAAGAGGAACTGAACAAATCACTCAAATGGACAACTTCTTCTAAAATGTTTACAAATTTAATCAGTCAGGGTAACAATAATAGAAAAGGGTTGGGTTGTGAGAAGATAGATCCCCCATACAATCCTCACAGCAAAATTGTTTATGTTGCTGATAATTTGCTATGTGTGCATTGTGGTCGAAATGGACATCTTAAGAAAGATTATCCTATTTGGAAAAGAAACATGAAGGAAGTTCTTCAAACTATTCCAAACAGAGGAACAAACAAAAGAAGGGATATAGCCTTGCTTGTGGTCCTAGGTTGTAGAAAAGCAGTCTGCCCCACTGAACAAAATATTTTCTTATCACTCCATTATATTCTTACTTGGAACTCTGTCTCAAATGGGTTTCCAATGCTAACAAGTAATATGCTATGCAAGTGAGAGGAGGTAACATCAGTCAGTGTTGTCTTATGAATAATAGATGCTTAAAGCACTGGTAGAACTAGCAACTTCATCTCTATCAAGGCACTTCAAGGTGGAGGTGTCTCTTTTGGCGTAGGCAGATTGGAAAGTCGGTGGAACACCCCATTGAAGATGTATACTATGACAATGAGTTGAAGTTCAATCTTCTATGTGTTTCACAAATTTGTGATAAAGGAAATGAAGAACATGTATATTATTGATCTGAATACTGCTCGTAGTGACAGTCTCACTTGCCTTAGTGCTTAAAGTGAGAATGATGATGTATGACACAAGAGACGTGCTCATGTGTTCTCTACTGCTCAAACTTGTGTTAAGACACATGGTCCGCGGTCTGCCTAAAATAAAATTTGTAGAGGATAACGTTTGTGATACTTATGTTAAAGAGAAATAGATTCGACCATCCTTCAAGCGGAATAAGCAAGATTTTAATCTTCCAAATAACTTTTGGGTTGAAGTGGTGAATACTACATGTTCTGTGACCAAAAGGATGATATTGGAAAGTTTTATCCCAATAATGATGAAAGAGTATTTGTGGGATATTCTTCCTTCAGCAAGGCTTATCCGATGTATAAAAATGTGTGCATTGAAAAAGATGTTCATGTGATTTTTGATGAGTATGGAAGAATTGAGAAGTAAGTTGCAAAACAAAGAAGATTTTGAGATGGAAGAGCTACTTCAGATTCAGAGAGATGGTCTAAGCAATGAGCTTGCTGAAGAATATCCTCTTCATGAATCCAGCAATCCCAAAGAAGTTGATGCAGATGATAAACCTGATGAGGGACCTGGATCGGTAGACAATGCTGAACAAAAATGATGCAGTTCAAAGTCATAATGTGAATTCTGAAAGTGAGAATGAAGAAGTTGATCAAGCTCAGTTTGAAAGAAGCAAAGTATGACACTTGGTTCCCCGACCAACCAATAGGTTTTCCAAGTTCCTCTTCAACAATGGTCTCAAAAGAGGTAAAATTGACAAAATCCACTTTTTGAAATCACAGAGGAAAAAAATTGCTAATTATTTAAGTATATATCGATGATATCATCTTTGAAGCAACCTTTGAGGTGTTGTGTGAAGAGTTTGTTGCACTCATGAGTAGTGAGTTTTAAAGTGAGCATGATGAGAGAATTAGATTTCTTCTTAGAGCTACAGATCAAGCAAACCTCTAAAAGTACCTTCGTTTGTCAAGAAATGTACATCAAGGAGCTGCTCAAAAGTCTTAACATACTTGAAGTCAAGACAATGTTAAAAAGGGGTAATGTCATCACGAAGTTTTGCAGAATGAAAGTTCAAGTGGCCGACATCTTCACCAAAACCCTACGCAAGGACCAATTTGACAAGAACATGTATACACTCATAGTGACTTAGCTAAAGAGAAGAAGATAGCACAGTGTGATCAGGGCAATTAATGTCTGAACAAAGATATGGACCTGGTTCCAGCTAAGAGAAGCCACTGAAGAAGTTTCACATTATAGATGCCAAAATAATTGATACTCTCATGGGGACGAACTCGAAGCTAGATAATGATGGATGTAGTGCAAATGTAAATGATATAAGTGTTAGGATTTATTCAAGATTCCAAGCTTGTCCAATGGAATCATATTTGAAAGCTGCTAAGATAATTCTAAGACATTTGAAGAAGACATGAAATTGGTTCTATTTTGTTCATCAAGAGACTTTTTTATTTGGAGGAATATAGTGATGTTGATTATGCTAGGTATCAAGTTGATAGAAAGAGTACCTTAGGAATGACTTATTTTCTAGGTTGGTCTCTCATTCATAGGGAACTAAAAGGCAAGATTCAGTTACTCTTTCAACATCTAAGGCAAAGTATGTAGCAGGTGCATCTTGATGTGCTCAACTCTTGTGGATAAAATAGCAGCTTAAAGCTCTTAAAAAACCTGGTCGAGATAATCAAACTAAAGTTGGGGGGTGCTGAAACCTGATTGAATGGATCCTGGCTGAAGCAATCAACCCTCTCATGACTATGCAAAGGGAGCAGGTATTATGTATGTTTTAGCAAATTCAGTCTTATACCTTTTGTAGGTATACACACATGGAAAAAATGTTGAACGAAAAGGGAGGTCAGGACAAATCCAGGCAATTAGATAGAGGGACTCAGTCCATTCTAGAAGTCTATGTAACACCCCTAAATGCTAACAAGAGTCACATGTCGATTGACCATTGCTTATTACTACAATATTTTTTACTCTTATGTTGGGAACTTGAAATTTGGTGATAATTACCAACTTGTTTAGCATAAGTTATATCGTAATTTATGGGATTGTATTGGGGTATTTGCGTAATAGTATAATTAGAATTATGCATACTTTTAAAATGAGGTGAAAGATATATATATATATATATATATATATATATATATATATATATATATAAGTGTATATATATATATAAGTGTATATGTATGCATTTTGGACAGCACAAAACTATTTGGGTAGCACCTTTGAAGGTCAGCTATACAAGTGATAAACATCACTTGTGTAACTATATATTTTCACACCTCTTTGAATTAATTTCGGTTCCTTCAAAGTCTAAGAGCCTTAGAACCTAAATTAACCTTTATTTCATCAAAATCAAAAGAGAAAAAACTTGGTCTTTTGGCTGCAATTCGAGACACACACTGCTTTGTTGGTAAGTGCTGAAATCTGTTTCTGAGCTGGGTAGTGTTTGGTAATTTGTGTATATCTCGTTCTCTAGAGCTTAGTTTACTGTGAATAAATATGATTTGGAAAGCTAATTCATATAGCTACAACTCTTAGGAATTAAAGAAGTTATTTAATCGTATTTTTAAGGTTGTCTATACTTGTGAACAAGTTGAAGACCTTGATACGTTGGTTGGTTTACGGTTTGAACTCGGGGAGTTGTGTTGGATTGTTGCTACGCTAAAGTATTGAGGTTTGTGTATAAACTTGTACTTACACTCTTTTAACTACTAGTATACCTGAAAGTTGATCTTGGTACCTTGGTTACCTCCTGTCAGTTTGTATGACGTTTGTGTAACTCGCCCACTTGTACGGATTGTTTGATCACTTGGCACTCTTGTTGGGACCTTGTCCTTCTTGTGGCTGTGACTTTGTCACTATTGGCAGGCCTCTTGATTCGAATCATTTGCCATTTTGACTCTGGATTTTTAGTTCGTCTTAAGAATGGAAGTTGTCCATTTTAAGTACGAACTAGAAAGTCATTTTTAATATGGTTCTTGGTTCTCTTGATTATTGGGCTGTGACCCATCTTGATACAGGGCTTCGGTCCTTCTTGATAAAGGGTGTTGGCCCTTCTTGATACTTGATTGTGTTTGGTGTGACGACATGATGTATATATTGGGCGAGCCTTGCTATTGAATCTCTTGGAAAATGGTGCTTTGAACATTCTTGACATTTAGATCTTTAACTATTGAACTTGATACTCTTTATATATTGTTACTTGATTTATTTATTATGTTTCGAATATGCTGCTCATTGACTTGAGAAAGGTAGCTTGGTAAATTTTAAGGACTCCGAACCTATAGTTTTTACACCACTAAGTTGTATGCTTAGCGATAGTTATTTCTATCGTAGGGGCTGATCGAGAGGAGGCATGAAGCTGGCCATTAGAGATGGAAATTTTGAGAACATTAAAAAAGATCACATTTGCATATAGGCATCTTTATTTTGTATAAACTTTAGGACTTATACATGACCTATGTGTTGTATATTTGCATGAAATTTTGAGGACTAATCGGATCCTGTCACATTGGTTTGTAATACAAGTATGGCTACTTGTTTGGTTCATTTGGGGTGTGTAAACCTAAGTCATGTAATATATTAATTTTACTACTTGTTTTGAATCGTTGTATGAAGCTTGAACCACCTGGTTGGATACTCAGAAATTGTTAATATTTGTTGTATATCATGTTACTAGCGTGAGGACAATACATGCGTAAAAATCTCGTAAGTTATTGGTTTATGTATATCGGAAGGGTCGTTACAAGTTTGGTATCAGAGCCTAGGTTTGCGGTTCTAGGAATTTTGCTGTGAATTACTTGTATACTTGTTCGCTTTCGGACAAAGTTCTATTCAGATCATTTGTTCCTTACCCGATTTATAATAAATTTTTATCGCATGTAGTGTGTACATGCATCATATACATGTCCATAATGCAATATGATCTTCCCTTTTGAAGAAATTAAGTTATGACCTCTTCTGCTGACCGACCTATGAAAGCTGCTCATGAAGGTTCGTGTGCCTCTATTTCCCGACCTCATGCATTAGAAGAGGTTGGAGAACCTTTCTTGGATCATTATGTCCCCCACACTAGTGGGTTTGAAGTGGGAAACCATCAGGGTGCAAGAGCTAGTTCATATCCTCACATGAGTCGTGGTAGTCAAGCCATGAATCCTCGTTTTCAACAAATGGTTGAATTTTTCCACCACATAGCTGAAGCGATGCATGATCCCAACGTGATTAACTTTGAGAAAATAAGGATAATGGGTGGAGTGGAGTTTGAAGGCACCGTTGATCCCACGGATGCTGAACAATGGCTGAAGCGCATGAAGAGGGTATTTGAGCAGTTAGACTATTCAGATGTTGCTAAATTTAAGTATGTTATTTCACTATTACAAAAGGATGCATATGATTGTTGGGTAAGTATTTCGAATGCCAAGGTAAAACCTTATATTCTTACTTGGGATGATTTTCTTAGGAAATTTTGTATGAAGTATGTCCCACCTGCTTATTGTAATGCAAAGAGAAAGGAGTTTTTGAATTTAAGGCAACGAGGCATGTCTATTGCTGAGTATCAACAAAAGTTTCTAAGGCTCTCTCGTTATGCTGGAGGTATAATTAAAAAGGAAAAAGACAAGTGTAGAAAATTTAAAGATGGTTTAAATGATTCCATTAGGAAGAATGTGGCCATCCTGTAACATGACAACTTTTGTAAGTTAGTGTCTGCTGCTATTACTTTGGAATGACTTGATAAATAAAAAGCTACTCGAAATGAAAACAAATTTTGAAAGCCTAGACCAGATTTTGGAGGTCCCTCAAAAAGGGGAAGGTTTGATGATTCTAAAACTGGTAGTGTTAACAGGCCACCTCAGCAAAAGCAAAACAAATCAGAATTTTCTACAGCTAGCACTCCAAATTTTAGCTAAGGCAGGTCTCGTGTTCCCTCTTGTCCACAATGTGGAAAAAATCATTATGGTACTTGCAGGAGAGCTTCTGGTGCATGTTTCAATTGTGGGAGATTTAATCATAAAGTGAAGGATTGTCATAATCCTAATAATGCTCCTTTCTTGAGAACTGAAGGCTCAGTTCATAAGCATTCTATTAATTCTCCTCAAACTAATGAAGGTGCAAGACCCAAAAATACATAAGCAGTAGGTGCAAGTAGAGCGAATAAAGCTAGTGGACCAAGGGCTACTGCATGCGCTTATGCTATAAGGCAGAGGGAAGATCAAGATGGAAAAGACGTGGTTGTTGGTAAATTTCACTTATTTGGCTTATCTGTGTTTACATTGTTTGATCCTGGTTCTACACATTCCTATCTTTGTTCATCACTTGATCTTCCTAAAAATGTGAAATCTGTGAGACTTAATTTTGATGTGCTGGTTGAAAGTCCTTTGGATTGTCAAGTTGTGTGTAATCGAGTTTATCAATATTGTCCCTTCATGATTCAAAATCTAGTATTTCCTGCTGATTTGATTTAAATGCCCTTTAAGGATTTTGATATTATTATCGGGATGGATTGGCTTTATAAATATCATGCAATGGTAGATTGTAGGTCTAAGCAAGTGACTTTTAAATATCCTACATTTTCACATATCATTGTACAAGGTGAAAGATCATTGACATATAGTATTATTTCTGCGGCCTTGGCAAGAAAGTTGATACGTCATGGTTGTAGGGCATACCTTGCTCACATAGTTGATACACAGTTGAAGAGTCCTGGTATCAAGGACATACCTACTGTACGTGATTTCCCAGAAGTCTTCCCAGAAAAGCTTTCGAGATTGCCCCCGAAAATAGAGGTTGAATTTCCTATTAAGCTTATTCCTGGATCTACTCCTATTTCTATCACTCCTTATAGAATGGCTCTGGCAGAATTAAGAGAATTGAAATCTCAACTGCAACAACTTCTTGAGAAAGGTTTTATTCGACCTAGTGTTTCTCCTTGGGGAGCCCCTGTTTTATTTGTAAAGAAGAAAGATGACACTCTTAGGCTTTGTATTGACTATAGACAATTGAACAAAATCACAATCAAGAATAGACATCCACTACCAAGGATCGATGATTTGTTTGACCAACTAAAAGGTGCTAACGTATTCTCAAAGATTGATGTAAGGTCTAGATATCACCAACTGCGCGTTAGAGAGAATGATATTCCTAAAAATGCTTTTAGAACTCGGTATGGTCATTATGAATTTTCGGTGATGCCATTCGGGTTGACAAATGCTCCAGCAGTTTTTATGGATCTAATGAATCGAGTATTCAAGCCCTATCTTGATCAGTTTGTGGTTGTTTTTATAGATGATATTTTAATATTTTCCAGAAGTAGGGAAGATCATGATAAACACCTTCGGATTATTTTGCAAATTTTGAAAGAGAGGGAACTTTATGCTAAACTTTCCAAGTGTGAATTTTGGCTTGATGAAGTGAAGTTTTTGGGACTTGTTGTATCGGCCGAAGGTGTGAAGGTGGATCCTAGTAAGATACAAGCAGTTATTGAGTGGAGACCTCCCAAAAGTCAAACCGAGGTAAGAAGTTTCATAGGCTTAGCAAGATACTACAGAAGATTTGTGAAAGGCTTTTCTATTATCGCCTCTCCATTGACTAAACTCTTGCAGAAGGAAGTAAAGTTTAATTGGAATGACAAATGCCAAGAAAGCTTTGAAACTCTCAAATCCTTGTTGACTCAAGCACCTATACTTACTTTACCAATTTAAGGGAAAGAGTATGTAGTATATAGCGATGCTTCTCACAAGAGTCTCGGATGCATTTTGATGCAAGAAGGGAAGGTTATTTCTTATGCTTCTCGGAAATTAAAACCGCATGAATTGAATTATCCTACCCATGATCTTGAACTTGTTGTGGTAGTTTTTGCTTTAAAAATATGGCGACATTATTTGTATGGAGAGAAATGTCATATATTCATTGATCACAAGAGTTTAAAGTACTTGGGTACTCAGAAAGAGCTAAACCTTCGACAACGTAGATGGCTTGAACTTATCAAGAATTATGACTGCACGATTGATTATCATCCAGGTAAAGCCAATGTAGTGGCAGATGCATTAAGTCGGAAATCCTTTGCAAGCATTTCTTTAAATCATTTGCCCTTCCTCCTTGAGTTAAGAGCCATGAATGTTCGTTTCGTACTTGATTCAAATGGTTTTGTTATTTATAATTTGCAAGTAAAGCCAATATTACTTGAACAGATGAAAGAAGCACAAAAGATAGATGAGAAACTTGTAAAATTGACCAGAGAAATTCAAAATGGGGAAACTTGATTTTACATTAACAGAGAATGGTGTCTTATTTTATCAAGATAGACTATGTGTCCCTAATGATGATAAATTGAGGAGAGAAATATTGAATGAAGCACATACCTCACCATATACAATGCATCCTGGGGGTACAAAGATGTACCAGACCATCAAAGAAAATTATTGGTGAAATGGTATGAAGAGAGACATTGCGGTGTTCATTTCTAAATGTTTGGTTTGTCAACAAGTAAAGGCAGAACATCAGGTTCCAGTTGGTTTACTACAGCCCTTGTCGATTTCGAAATGGAAATGGGAGACAATAACGATGAACTTTGTTTCTGGACTTCCTCGTACCCAAAGAAATCCTGATGCAATATGGGTGATTGTGAACAGGATAACCAAGAGTGCTCAATTCTTAGAAATCAGGATGGATTACTCACTTGAGCGTTTAGCCGAATTGTACATTAATGAAATCGTAAGACTACTTGGGATCCCTATGTCTATTGTATCTGATCGAGACCCAAGGTTTACATCTAGATTTTAGGGTAGCTTGCAGGAAGCTTTGGGTACTAAGCTGAAATTTAGCACTTCTTTCAATCCTCAGACAGACTGCCAATCGAAAAGGGTGATACAAGTTTTGGAGGATATGCTTCGAGCTTGCATTATGGAGTTTGAGGGTAGTTGGGACAAACACTTGGCGTTGATAGAATTTTCTTACAATAACAGTTACCAATCGAGTATTGGAATGCCTCCCTATGAAGCTTTGTATGGAAGGAAATGTCAGACCCCTCTTTGTTGAAGTGAAGTTGGTGATAGAAAACTCATTGGTCCTGAAATTATGCAACAAACAGCGGACAAGGTAAAAATTATGAAGGATCGTCTAAAGATTTCTTCGGATAAACAAAAGTCATATGCTGATCTTAAAAGGCATGACATTGAATATCAATCGGGAGATAAAGTATTTTTAAAGGTGTCTCCATGGAAAAAGATTATGAGATTTGGCAAAAAGGAAAAACTTAGTCCCTGATTTATTGGACCTTACGAGATACTTGAAAGGGTTGGACCGATTGCATCTAAATTGGCTTTGCCACCTGAGTTAGAAAAGATCCACAATGTCTTCCATGTTTCTATGCTTAGAAGATATCGTTCTGATCCATCTCATGTTCTTCCAGTTGAATCTATTGAGGTTAATCCTAACTTGACGTATAATGAAGAACCTATTTTAATTCAAGCTCGGGCAGTGAAGCAACTTAGAAACAAGGAAATCCACTTAGTAAAGGTACTTTGGAGGAACCATTCGGGAAAAGAAGCTACCTAGGAGAGAGAAGAAGACATGATGACCCAGTATCCGCACTTATTTCGAGACTAATGTAAGGTAAATTTCGAGACGAAATTTCTTTAAGGGGGAGAGAGTTGTAACACCCCTAAATGCTAACAAGAGGCGCATGTCGATTGACCGTTGCTTATTACTACAATATTTTTTACTCTTATGTTGGAAACTTGAAATTTGGTGATTATTGCTAACTTGTTTAGCATAAGTTATATCGAAATTTATGGGATTATATTGGGGTATTTGCGTAATAGTATAATTAGAATTATGCATACTTTTAAAATGAGGTGAAAGATATATATTTATAAGTGTATATGTATGCATGTATGCATTTTGGGCAGCACAAAACAATTTGCGCAGCACCTTTGAAGGTCAAATGTCCAAGTGATAAACATCACCTGTGTAACTATATATTTTCACACCTCTTTGAATTAATTTCGGTTCTTTCAAAGTCTAAGAACCTTAGAACCTAAATTAACCTTTTGTTCATCAAAATCACAAGAGAAAAAACTTGGTCTTTTGGCTGGAATTCGAGACACACACTACTTTGTTGGTAAGTGCTGAAATCTGTTTCTGAGCTGGGTAGCTTTTGGTAATTTGTGTATATCGCGTTCTCTAGAGCTTAGTTTACTATAAATAAATATGATTTGGAAAGCTAATTCATATATCTACAACTCTTATGTTTATGTGAAACTCTAATTTAGCTGTTATGGATTCGAAATATGAAACGCAACACAGGACAAGTTCTGTCCAGATTTCGGATTCAGAAATCCTGTATGGACCACTTTTAGTGTATCGTGGATATCTTTTTGTACAAAATGTATTGTTCAGTTATTCTTGTTGCGTTGCAACCTTAAGAGATGTATCTACATCTTTCATGAAGGTTATAAAGTCTAGTTTTGTCGTTTTCATGTTCAAATCTAAGTTACAACAGGGGGTACTAGACTGGCCAGAATCAGTGTTTTGGGAACATAGTTGTATTTGTGCAGGCTAAGCTTACTTGTGATGATAATCCTATTTTATTTCAAAATTATTGAGATATTAGGAATTAAAGAAGTTATTTAATCGTATTTTTAAGGTTGTATATACTTGTGAACAAGTTGAGGACCTTGATACGTTGGTTGGTCTACGGTTTGAACTCGGGGAGTTGTGTTGGATTGTTGCTACGCTAAAGTGTTGAGGTTTGTGTATAAACTTGTACTTACACTCTTTTAACTGCTGGTATACCTAAAAGTTGATCTTGGTACCTTGGTTACCTCTTGTCACTTTGCATTGTCGTGTTGGTATGACGCTTGTGTAACTCGCCCACTTGTACGGATTGTTTGATCACTTGGCACTCTTGTTGGGACCTTGTCCTTCTTGTGGCTGTGACTTTGTCACTATTGGCAGGCCTCTTGATTCGAATCATTTTCCATCTTGACTCTGGATTTTTAGTTCGTCTTAAGAATGGAAGTTGTCCATTTTAAGTACGAACTAGAAAGCCATTTTATGGTTCTTGGTTCTCTTGATTATTGGTTTGCGATCCTTCTTGATACAGGGCTTCGGTCCTTCTTGATAATGGGTGTCGACCCTTCTTGATACTTGCTTGTGTCTGGTGTGACGACATGATGTATATATTGGGCGAACCTTGCTATTGAATCTCTTGGAAAATAGTGCTTTGAACATTCTTGACATTTGGATCTTCAAATATCGAACTTGATACTCTTTATATATTGTTACTTGATTTATTTATTATGTTTCGAATATGCTGCTCATTGACTTGAGAAAGGTAGCTTGGTGAATTTTGAGGACTCCGAACCTATAGTTTTTACACCACTAAGTTGTATGCTTAGCGATAGTTGTTTCTATCGTAGGGGCTGATCGAGAGGAGGCATGAAGCTGGCCATTGGAGATGGAAATTTTGAGAACGTTAAAAAAGATCACATTTGCATATATGCATCTATTTTTTGGATAAACTTTAGGACTAATACATGACCTATGTGTAGTATATTTGCATGAAATTTTGAGGACTAATCGGATCATGTCACAATGGTTTGTAATATAAGTATGGCTACTTGTTTGGTTTATTTGGGGTGTGTAAACCCAAGTCATGTAATATATTAATTTTACTACTTGTTTTGAATGCTTGTATGAAGCTTGAACCACCTGGTTAGGTACTCGAAAATTGATAATATTTATTGTATATCATGTTACTAGCGTGAGGACAATACATGTTTAAAAACCTCGTAAGTTATTGGTTTATGCATTTTGGAAGGGTCGTTACAGGTTAGCACTCTTAACATTGCATTTTGAATTACACATGATAACTATTATGATCGCCACATGTCTGTCATTCAGAAATTTGATCGTTGTCCCATCATTTGAATACGAAAATAACATTTCCTTTCACATAATACACCATTTCACTTCCTTTTTACTTCATATCTCCCCAGAAAATTCAAATCCCCTTCCAAATATCAGAAATTTTCAAAACCCTCTTTTCTCCTCTCTAAAAAACATTTCAACTTTTTAAACCCTTTGTTCCTACTGGAGAATTTTCCTGATGAAGAAACTTTTGAGTGTGAAGAGGAACCAGGTACAACAAGTGAAAATAAGAAGCTGGAAAAGATGATGTTCAAAAAGGAAAGGGTTGATATTCTAAGACCTCAGAGTATTCTGAATGGGAGAGTGTCTGTTCTTAAAAAAAATGAAATGGTTCATAAGTTATTGATCTATTCATCTCAGAGGCCTTGAGTAAGTTTGAGTTTACCAATCTTTATGTTTCACCCTAGGGAAATGTCACCGAAACTTCCCAGACTAGAATAGAAAAATAATCTCTAAACTAAGAAAAAATGTTAAATAAAGAAAACAAGATAAGTTCATAGATCTAACTCTTCAATATGTATCTAGATATATCAAATGCAAAAACGAGTGTAATTTCGAAATCAAAAATTAAAAAAAAGTAAAATCATACCAAAATTGGCTTCTGAAACGCCCTCGTGCAACGCATCTGATTTTGATTTTTCTTTTGCTTTCTCAAACTTTTCTTTTCTATCTTCGCTTTTCCGTTATTCATTGCTATTCTTTTTAACGGTATGATTAAAAGTCTAGAAGGCGCAGTGGAGTTTGGGTAGGAATAACTTTTTCCGAGAGGTGAACTTCAAAAATCAGTTTTGCCCTAAAAATTTGGGAAATGAAGTCACTTAATCGAACTAGAAAATTATAAAGATAGTGAGGCTAAGGTTACGAAGTAAGGTCAACTAGTTAAGTTAAGCCCAATTTACGAAATTGCTTAGCCGTTAATTAATTGAAAAATGAAAGTAGTAGTGAGGCATTGGTATGGAGTTGCGTCTGTTGTAGATATAGAATTTAAATTTGGAAAATCCAAAATTCAAATTTGGAAAATCTGAAATTCAAATTTGCGTCTGTGATCATATGAACTGGAAATTCCTAGATTCTATTATATTTCGAATGGGATTTGGGGAAAAGAGGAGGAAATGGATTAATTTTTGCATCTCTTTGGTGAGATTTTCTATGTTGGTGAATAGTGACCCATGCGGGATTTTTGGGAGTCCAAGGGTTTAAGACAAGGGGATCACTTATCATCAATGTTGTTTATCTTATTTATGTGAGCATTAAGTTGGATGATGATAGAGTTATTTTATGAGGTTACTTAAATGTATTTAGTGTTGTGGTTCTTAGTGTCTCATTCGTTATTTACGGATGATACATTGATTTTTTATGGTGCAGCTGAGGCCTAGTTGGATTTATTAACATTGTTATTAAAGGCGCGCTTAAGCCCTGAAGTGAGGCTCAAAACGTGTTGAGTGCTTCGCCTCGCTTTATGTGCGCTTCAGTGTCATCATCAAGGTTCTAAGGCAAATGTTTCCCTGCCAATGAGCCTCTTATGAAGAAGTGACACTAAATAATTGATATTTTACTTCATCATAATTTTTTTTTCAATTTCTTTGGTCATATATTTGTCATTCATGTTTATAATTATTAGTCTTGGACTAAACATATATATTTGTTTTCTTTTCTCCCTTTGCGACTTTTTTTTACTAAATCCCACACTTTATTTGCGCTTTGCGCTTAAAGTCCCAACAAACCATAGAGCTTTTTGGCGCTTTTCACCTTTGATAACACTGATTATTAAGCCAAGTCTTCACTTCGTTTCAGCCGGTATTAGACCTCAAAATCAATTTGAGGAAGTTTGAGATTATTCTTTTCGAGAAGGTGAACAACATTAGATCACTCACTCAAAAATTTTGAATTGTAGGGTTTTTCATTTCTTCCCTTACACCATCCACGCATTTTTCACACCGTCAGACGTACTTGTAAGTAGGGGTGTTTGTGGTTCGGTTTGGATCGTTTATTGGTTAAAACCAAAACCAAACCAATCTAGTCAGTTTTTTAAATATCTAAAACCAAACCAAACCAAACCAAACGAAAAGATTAACCGTCGGTTTGGTTATTGACGGTTGGTTCAATTTTTCTGCTTTTTTAGTTTGAAAGTAATTAATTTTTGAGGACATACGTATCTTGATAGACACAAACACTGAATTTTGATGTAATCCACTGAAAAGCTATTGTCCGTTCAATTAAGAAATTAAACAATACTAAAATTATTATTATACGAACAAAATGATTTAATTAAGAGAAGATGTAACTATCTTATAAATGGTATGGTAGGTAAAAACTAAAATAATGAATTTTGATGAACTTGGACTTATGATTGTAATAGATGGACTAAAACTTAAGTGTTGGGCTTGAGAAAATGGTAAAATTAAAAACTTAAATTACTTAAAATTTAACAAAATATTTATATTTTATTTATGAATGATATATAAATAATTATAAAATTTATATATATAATTTATCTGTTTGGTTTGGTTATTTTTGCAGTTACTTTTTAGTAAAACCAAAATCAAACCAAATAATATCGGTTTTTCAAAATTTAAAACCAAATCAAACCAAATATCGATTTTTTAATCGGTTTGGTTCGGATCGTGGTTCAGTTTGGTTGTTTAACCATTACCATGAGCAACCCTACTTGTAAGTACCAACTAGATGTTTGTGACGAAAGATTTTGCCATTAGTAACTTTTTTACAAAAGTTACATTCAACTGTGTTCCTATTGGTCTCACTTGTTCTTTTCTCATAGTTCCAACCTGGGTCAGCATTTTTAATTGCTGTTGGATGGCTTTTGTAGTTGGACGCCCTGACCTGAATCTAAATTGGTTCTCAGAGATAGGCACACCCGTCCTCATCTTTACCTCGACCACCATTTCCCACACCTTCATAGTGTGGCTTAGTAACTTCATACCCCTATAGTTTTTGTAGTTTTGAATATCACCCTTGCTTTTTGTACAAGGGGATCAATGTAAATACCGGTATATTTTTGTACACAGTAAGAACACGAGGATCACCTCAAAATTGTGTATCAAACACTGCAAGAACAGTTGCCTTAACCCAACTTCGTCAGGTGCAAATTTTTAACTAGATTTGATAACACTTTTCGGGCATGTTGTATCTAAGGATGGATTACGGTGGATAATAAAAAGACAGTAGCAGTTCAAAAATGGCCAAGACCCACAAGATTTATACAGACCACAAGAGGCTAATTCTTCAATTTACAATGATGAATAAAATTACTCAATGACTACGTAGAATTTTACTATTAGGTCTCATTCAGGAAAGAAAATGATGTGGCAGATGCATTAAGAAGCAAATCCATAAGCTATTTGGCTCATATAGCTCCTGCAAAGAGACTTTTGGCCTAAGATATGCATAAACTTGAGGATATAAGTATCAAATTTAGTGTGAGAGACTCAAAGACATTGTTGTCTTATGTTCAGGCCAAGTTGCTAATGGTACAACACATCAGGTCACCTAATACAAGGATGGGAAATTGTGTGAATACCGAAACAAGGTTCCAGAGTCCATCATATCTGAATGAGGATGAATGTTTACTGCACGCATTTGGAAATCTTTTCAATACATGAGTAGATCTTAGTTCCTTATTTCATCCAGATACAGAGGGACAATCTGAGCATACTATTATATGACATGTTAAGAAGCTGCATTCTTGATTTTGGATGTTTATGTACCATTAGCAAAATTTTCCTACGACTATGACTTTCAGTCAAGCATTCAGATGTGTAACATCTCACAACTAGAAAGAACTAGAAGGAAGTTTAAAATTTGGAAATAGTTACTTTTGGAAAGAATGAGGAAATCTGGAAAAATTTTAAGTAAGTTAAAGTGAGTTTTTGATCAACTTCAAACTACCATAATTCCTAGCTCAGGATGAGTTAGGTGTGATTCCAGATATTTTTGGAAACCCTTGGGAATGATCTTTCCAACGCCGCCAAGTTTACGCAATTCTGAGTTCGTATGAGTAAGTTATGCCCTGTGGAAGTAAGGCTGTTGAATTAAGGAAAGTCCAATCCGAATTTAGAGGGGTATTTCAGTCTTTTCCTTGCCCTACTATTTTAATCCCTTTTTAGGAGTTTAATATGGGTCAAATCAGATTTTAGTCAGTTTTAGAATTTGGAATTTCACGCTAGGACTAAGGAGAAAGGAGAAGAGAAAAGAAGAAGGAGAAAAAGGGCAAATTCATCAAGATCGATTAAGAAAAGTTGGTGTTTCGCCAAGGATTTACTTCTATCAGGTATGTGAGGCTCTCATAACGTTGGGATCATTCTCCCACATGCCAAGCATATTAATTTAGTTTGGATTTAACCTAAAAGAGTTTGAATATTGATGATCTTGATATCTATTCTTGAATTCATATATTGTGCTTGAATTTGACTTAGTTGGGAAGTTTCTGAGTTCGTTACGTCGCATCATAGAGTTGTTTCGAGTTAGGTTCTTAGGTAGATTTGCTGGGTATCTGTATATAAAAGTAATTTGAGAAAAAGATCTGAGTTTGGGTGAATTGGGGTTGGAAAACAAAGAAGAAGATTTCGTTGGACAAAATTCGGCACTGGCTCTGCGTCGCGGAGCTGGTTCCCAAATTTGGGAATTTCTATTTTGCGTCGTGTCGCTGTCACGGAGCATTCTTCCTAAAACGTCATTTTCAAAACTAAATTTTAAAAGCTTCTCCGCGTCGCGGAGCATTCACGGAGTTTTCTGCCTCAAAAGACATTTTCGAAACCAAGACTTAATTATGCCTCCGTATCATGGACCCACCTTCAAATCTTTATTTTTGGTCTTTTCTCACGTTTAGCTATCTAAAATCATTCCTAAACAGCACGAGATCTTTCTAAACCCAAATTTTAATCTATGAATCCATAATTCAATTCAAGGATTAGTTAAGAGTCAAGTCAAGATCAGTTTATAGTCAAGTTAAGATAAGTTCTTAAAGTTTTACAAGAGTCTTTCACAAATGTTTTAACTTTATTTTAAGACTTAAGCTTTGAAGTTCAGTAAATATGTAAAGTTGAAGTTCTTTTTTTCAAAGAAGTATATGGGGAATATGTATTACCAAAGAGATCTAAAAATGTTTTCACATTTAAATAAGAACGGAAACTGAGATTTCCAGAAAGCCTTCGGGCTAGTTTTCAGAAAAGAGTAATAGCTTTCTAAATGAAGCAAGAAGGGAAACTGAGATTTCCAAGATAGCCTTTGAGCACAGTTTTTGAGCACTAATCTCAAGTCATAGAAGAAATATGTTTTTAAAACATAAAGAGCTGGTTTATTTTGGGAGTAGTATTGAGCACCGATATAGGGGAGAGTTCAGACAACTCACAGCCCTCATAAACCATGTAGCCACCATGGGTAGAAAAGGGTCATATTTTTTAGATGAACCCTTTTCACAATATACTAGTGGATCCACTTAGTAGTTTAGGTCATATACCTTTGGCAGGGTATAGGATGCACTAGCAGCGTGAGGTAGATCGTTGTATCATCACTATAGCTTTTATGTGATGATTGTCAGTTAGAGAAACTCCCACAGAAGATCTTGTATTAGTTATATACATCAGTTTATTGTATTTTTACATATATTTCAAAGTTATGTTGTCTCCTTGTATATACATAGAGTTGACATCATGTTTTTAAACAGCTTTTCTTTATATTGCACTTGTTTTAAACTGCTTTATATTGAAATGAGTTCAGTTAAGTATTCGTGAGTTGAGAAGAGCCAAGGTAACTGTTTCTTTCAGATTCCCTTTCAAGCCTATGTTGTTTCAGCATTCCAACTCGCATACTCGTACATTCAATGTATTGATGCCAATTGGTCTGCATTGTCTTATGATGCAGACATAGGTAACAAGGATCGACATTCCTGCGCACCGTTGATCCAGTGAGCAGTCCAGAGTCAGTCGGTGAGCCTCCTTGCATTCCAGAGGATTTATTTTCATTGTTTTCTAGTTAGTTCATTAAGATGTTGTGGGGTTTTTCCCAATATCCATATCAGTTTTTTAGAGGCTTCATAGACAGACAGATGTTAGTCCTTTGAGTCTTTTCATTATCATTTCTTATTGTTAAGACTTGGGTTGCCACTTTTGGCCAAGTTGAATGTTTAACCTTTAAACATTCTCAGTTATTTTATTATTTAGTTCAGTTAAGTGTTGATCATTATAATTATGAATATTGTCTTCCGCTGAGTTAAGTAAGTCAGGCCAAGGGTTCGCTTGGGGCCAACAATGGTCTTCAAGTGCCAATCCCGCCCAGGGTGTAGGCTCGAGGCGTGACAAGATGGCTCAATATGAAGCCTTATATGATAGGCAATGTCATTCTTTCATCAGACAATTTGAAGTTGGTGAGGCTAATGTATTGGGGCTAGACTTGGTACAGGAAGCTTTGGACAAGATCTAGCAAATCAGACAGAGGATGCTCACAGTTCAAATAAGATAAAAGTCTTATGCAGATAAGTGAAGAAAAGACTTAGGGGTTGTTTGGTACAAAGATTAATAATGCAGGGGTTAGTAATGCAAGTAATGCATGGATTAGCAATGGAGGGTTTATTTTATCTCAAGTGTTTGGTTCATTGTTTCCCACCAAATCTTGTGTTCGGATTAAAACTCTACAAAAAGCTTCTTTTATCTTTTATGTGAACTGTGAGCATCCTCAAGTTTAGCTCTTTGCTAACATCCTTTTATTTTAGAACTCCTAGGGTAGCGACGTCAATCATTTTTATTAGTGTCATGAGTAGTATTATTTTTCTCTAAAATACCAATAAGAATTGCTTGGAACACTAGCTCCTAAGCGCCAGTCATGATCTTAAATTGGGTCGTGACATGAGAATATAACGAAATAAATTTGTGTAAATGAGAATTCCACCAAGTGAAGGGTATATTAGCTCTACTGATAATTCAGAAGCAATAAAAAATCTGCAAAATAAATGGAGACTATAAATATAAGCAAAAGTTCACATTAAAAGCTTAAAGGTAGTTATCACAAAATCCTCCATAGACCATTGGACAAACAAAATCAAATTTATAATGGTTCAACATATATTTCTCATCTTCCTCAGCTTCATCAACTAGCTATAATTGTTGCATTCTATGACTGTTGAAGGAAGTGACTATTCAGTAGCTTCACCTTCTTCCATATCTTTATCTTTATCATCACTAGTATTAGTCACATCCGCTCGAAGTAAAGCCTGACGTTTTTGTTCCTTCTTTAAATCAACATACTTCTTCATTTCTTCCCTTACGACATCCGGGCATTGTTCACACCGTGAGACGTCCCTGTAAGTACCAATAAGGTGTTGTATGTGACAAAAGATTCCACCATTAGTAACTTTTTTACAAAATTTACACGTAGCTGCGGCCTTATTGGTCTCGCATGCTCTTTTCCCATATTTCCAACCAGGGTCAGCAGTTTTTAATCGCTGTTAAGATCAAAGAAACATAATCAACAAGATAAACAAAGTAATTGAAGTAATAAGTAGTAGTAAAAATGAAGAATAAGATACTATGCAAGTACTACTAAATGAAGAGAAGATGAGAAGGGGAGAATAACACACGACTACCTACTATCCTTACACACATCAACAAAATATTTTCAAAGAAAGATCACCGATCAATTTCAACTCCTTCGAAGTACCTGTTAAGAAACTTTGGCATATATTTGGACTTGAACCACTACTCTAAATACTCAAGGTAATACTCCTACCGTATCCATTTATAGACTTGTGACTAGTCTTAAACTTCACTTTTATATTTGGAGATGGACTTAGTATTATTGTGTTGCGAATGGCTACTGATGAAGATATTACTTGTTTAGTTGATATTGATTGGTTCTATTGTTGATTCTGAGAAGGGAAATTTTTGGATAACCCTAAAGTGGAGGAAATCTGTCCGATTTTCTATTAATTATCAATAAGCATTGCTTTGAACACTTGCTCCTAAGCGCCGGTCGTGGTCCTAAATTAGATCGTGACATGAGAATACAAGGAATAAAAGTAAGAACGAGATATTTGACCTTCAGCTTGGGTTTGCGTTGAGACTTCTTGGTTGTGCTATTAGTTGGTTCCAACTTGAACGTAGACCCCTCACCGTCATTCAATATCTTTGTGTGCTCATTTCCTCCACTAGTTCCAGAGATCACTGGAGTAGATTCATCATCTGTTGAGTCATAAACTGGAAGATCATCCATGATATATCTGCAGTAAGAAAGCCCAATTGAAATAAATATCCAAGAATTAGAAGGATATGCGTCTTAAGATTCATACAAATTACAAAAAACAAAGTTGAGCACTACCTGTCATCCCCATCTTCCCAGACATGGTTGTACTCCTGACCAAAGATAAAAAATAGAACAAAAGAATAAGATATGAGACTGACATATTCATATCAAATTTAGAAGCATATACCAACAGTTAGCTCTTTCCTCCTCTTTCTTTATTATGTTTACCAATATGAGCACATCTACCACACTCTTTCTAATAAATTTCATTTGAATTACTAAGTTCTACTATTTACGTTAGCTGGGATTATCGTTCCTCTTCAGACAATCTCAAATGAACTGTGAAATCTATGTCCAGTGTCATAATTCAAAACCCCTTAAGATTGTGTATCAATGTCTCAGGATTAGAACACAATGCTCTCATCCTGAAAGACAGTGACAATCGGTTTACATGCTAATTCAAAACACTTCAACAGTGAGGCTTATCAATATCAACGAGAAACAAAATCTATTGTCCCGTTGATCAACTATGTTTTAAATGAAAAAGAGAAGATGACATCTACTACAAAGACATCAATTGTTGTGCTCTAAATTCAAACATAATAAGCAATAAGCATTTGTCTTTTTCTTTTTATCGGAGCAATAAGATTTATCCTGAACGACTTTCCTATTCAGCTTCAAATGCAACACACTGAGTTTGACAGGGATACACCATACTACAACATGTGACTTGCGGATTGTAGTATGTGATTAGAAAATTCATCTATATGCATAAATCATTACCCTGTTTGTTGTCTAAAATCTGGGAAGAAGGAACATGTGATATGATGCTGCAAAGGGTATTCCAGATATAACAATTCATAAGGAACTTAAGTTACCCAGAATTGTCGACACTTGGCACCCAAAAATAAGGAACAGTTTGCAGTTCCACACAGACAGCGAACATTTTCCCCCCCGTAGTACCACTCAAAATTATATTCATATGTCAGCTCCATTCCAACAGATATATCTTGCTTCGCAAATATACCTACCCTTGTTTCCCCCGACACTATCCATTTACTTGTTTCACAATTTGGACTGCTGTGAAATTCAGGAAGACACAGTATCAGTGCTATCAATAATCACCAATTAACCATAACAATATGTCACTACCTGACCAAGATAATTATCTTATTTTGCTTTTCATCAATTTGACAACCAGAGTTCCAGCACTTACCATGAATGATTTATAAATCTTGCAAAACTTCCCTTTCGGGTAGAGTCAATGAAATCATTACCATCCACAGAAATTAGGTACAAGTCCTTAAGGTCTGCACAAATCATATGAAACTATAGTAGTGATCTGTTTATGTATTACCAACCATCTCTAATGTTGATAACTTACCATGAGATTCATATGCCTGAGATCTTTTCTTTACTTCTTCAAATGATATCACTTCTCCACAGCATTCAATGATGAACTGTCCAGCCTATAATGTGAAGAGAGAGGAACAATTAAGAATAGACCATAAATACAGTTACTGCACAAAGGCCGCTAAGATATTCCACAGAAAGCTCAAATTTGATAGGCTCAGTTCTGGAATTTTTTCTTCACGTGATGATCAAAAAAAGAAAACTCTTTTTATATATGCCAAACTATGCTATACAAACTAATGGTCAAAAAGAATTTAAATAGGGGGTTGCTTCAGCAGAATTACCTTTACATTCTCATCAGCTAAAATACCCCAATTATGCCCTTCAGTCGTGAACAACTTAGTTTTTGCATATTCACATTTCTGGAATCTCTGTGGACAGCAAGAAAAATACTTCAAAACAATCCAAATGACACTCACTGTCTTTTTTCTAATACGGCACTGAGTAGAATCTCCTATTAGTTATTGAAGCAATCATCACATATAAGGAACCACAAACTCCCCCTCACACTAGATGAAAGGATAAATTTAAGCGAAGAAAGATTCTCAATACGAAAAGAACTAAATAACAAGCAGCAATTATTTTTAATTTCATTTTTCTGTTTATAAAGGAATAACTAGGAGCAATTATGTCATACAACAACTGCTTGGAACAAAGCGAGTTCAATCAAATAGAGATTTCCAGTTCCTCAGCATATATGATAGATAAACCACTAATTCTGAAGCAGCATTTAATCACACCCCAATGAAATAGGAAACCTTCTGTACAAATATAGAGATCATAGTTGCATTTTCTCACAAAATATCAATCAAACCCAAATATCACACATTCTCAGAAAACCTTCTAGCCGCAACCAAATTTATTAAGCAAATGAATCACCATTTACAGTTATTGAGAGCACATGACCTCCATAGGGTATCACATATGCAACAATGACACACTTTGTTGCACGGCTATAGAATCAAATTTTATAAAGCTCACTGGTTGGTGGTTTGCAACATATGTTGGAGCTCCTTTATAGGAGTATAGTCTACACAAAATAAGGAAGATTTCCTAGTCCCAAAGATGCCTAATTATACTTATTATACAACCATTAAAGTACTATTTTTTATAACCGTGGCATTTGGGCCACTTGCGTGCACCTAGACTAATTCCATGGGGTACCTACTACCTCCCACTTGCACAAATATTGGATAACACGGTCAACCAAAGGCTCTTACATATCCAAACTATGCCCATAAAGACATAGCAAGAGTAGTATCAGTACAAACCACACGTACTGGTAGGCATCATCGGTCAACCCGACGCCCATCACATAATATAAGAATTCAATTACCAAGATCATGCAATTAAAACCACTCGCTCCTCCACCTTTACTCTCTCTCGAATACCTCAGAATTACACTAGCACCCTTACTACTACTTTTGTTTCAATCAACTCACCTTACTAGGTTCTTAGTCATGGCCGAACCATTCTAACCCATAGAAGAGTTCACAATTGCAACTACCAACATTTCCTTGAACCATCAACCCCACACAACATACCCTTGCCTTTTGTTCATCTTACCCAATCCTTGCCACCTAGCGCCTCTTATCAAGGCTTTCTAACCTCAAACCACGAATCCCTTGCAACATCCGGACAACCTTTCTCTCAATATTAACAACTCTTGAACCTTTGGCTCTTCCCGGCTCGTTCAACAATGAGATACATAACGAATTAAACATAGTAGAACAAATAGATATAGGTCATCACCTTCTTTTAACCCTTCAGGAGCAATTCAACATCAATTATCACTTAAGAACAACGTACAACTTCATAATTAATCGATATGCAATTATGTCAAGTCATTGGTCCTCTCATGGAACCCAAACCCAAACTGTTAGCATACCAAAATGTGGTACCCGATCCAATGTTTATGTCGGAACGTGGCAATCGATCCAAGTTAGTGTGTCGGATTGCAACATCTAATCCACTCAACAAGCCACAATCACAATCACAAGTATATTCTCGAAATCATACAATTAAGTCATGATTCATGGCGTTCATCATTCACATATCTCATTTACTACTAGTGTGATCAATAATTGCAACATTCGCATACATACACGTATTATAATTAAGCAAGAGCAAATATATATCACACAATCATGAAATCACAATCATCACCTACCCCTAGTTCATCGTCTAAGTCTTCTTCCTAGGATTTAATTTCTTATTCGGTGCACGAAAGCCTACGCATAAATCCTACCATTGATTTACAGTATATTACGCAGTGAGCACAAATTTATAACTACTAAATTAATAAACCTAGCGTACCTGGGCGCCAAGTAGCTGCACAGAGTTTTTGGCTTCGATTCTTGTTTTCGGACTTCGTGAGGATGATCTTGATCGGAAATCCTCAATCCACCGCTCTCATTACACTAGGAATCTCTTTCTCCTTCCTTCCCAAGGTTAGAGCAACTTTTTAGGGGTCTCTAGGGTGGTCTACGTCTAAATTAGGTATTTTAGGAAGAAGGAGAAAATAAGATTTCGCGTTATATACATTTCGTCTCGCCTATCCCGCTCTAGCGCTAGCTTCCCCGCCGTGGCACCGCCGCCTTAGCGGCATCTGGCCCGCCCTGGCGGGACAGTGGCCCAGTAATTTTCCAAAATTTGCTTTTCCTAAATAACGACGGTTCGGGTCGTTACAGAACTAGAGCACATTTGGAATGAACAATTACATCATACACAAACAATAAGGTTTAGATCTAAACTCTTCAAACCTTTTCCGTTTTACCCTAGGGAAATGTCACCGAGACTTCCAAGACTAGAATAGAAAAATAATCTTTAAACTAAGAAAAAATGTTAAATAAAGAAAACAAGATAAGTTCATAGATCTAACTCTTCAATATGTATCTAGATATATCAAATTCAAAAACGAGTGTATTTTCAAAATCCAAAATCAAAAAAGTAAAATCGTACCAAAATTGGCTTTCGAAACGCCCTCGTGTAGCGCATCTGATTTTGATTTTGCTTTTTCTTTCTCGAGCTTTTCTTCTCGATCTTCGCTTTTTTGTTATTCATTGTTATTCTTTTTTACCGTATGCTTAAAACGCTAGAAGGCGCAATGGAGTTTGGCTAGGAATAACTTTTTTCGAGAGGTGAACTTTGAAAATCAGTTTTGCCCTAAAAATTTGGGAAATCAAGTCACTTAGTCGAACTAGAAAACTATAAAAAAAGGGAGGCTAAGGTTATGAAGATACACTAGCATGAATTTCCCATAAGGTAACTTGGGTGTCCTCTTATCATTGGAAAGAAGAAACTCGCTTACTCATACATTATCAATTAGGTTACTAATAAAATTAAAGGTTGGCACACCAAATTGCAATCTTTTGGAGGAAAAGCTACCTTAATAAGACATATTATACCAACTCCCCCTACTCATCTTCTGAGTGCTACCAACCCTCCTAAAGGTACCCTTGAGCTCATTGAAAAAATCATTGCAAAGTTTTGTTAGTCTGCATTTGATTCTGGAGGAAAGCATCACTGGATTGCACAGGATAATTTGAGTTACCCCTTTGAAGAAGGTAGTGCTAATTTTAGGAAAATTTCAGATGTTTGTATGGACTTCAAGGCTACGTTATGGTGCAACCTAAGAACCTCTTCTTCTCTTTGGGGAGATTACATGAAGGCTAAGTACCTCGAGAATTAACACCCTATAAGACTCAATGGTCCTCAAGCAACTCTCAAACTTGGAAAGTCATCTGTGAAGTTAAGTCATTGGTGGAGCAACATATTTAATGGAAGGTTGGAAGAGGAGATGTTGATTTTTGGTTTGATAAATGGTCAGCTCTAGGACCCTTGCACTTGCTCTACCCCAACAATGAAGGGCATATCTCTATCAAGCTGAACATTGTTCTTACTAGTAATGGTGAATGGAACTGGAATTTGTTCCAAGTAGAGCTCCCGAATGATCTAAAGAACAATATCATCAACTTGGGGATTATTCTCAACGACCTCACAAATGACAAAAGCTATCTGAGAAAACACCAATTCTAGTCACTTCACTCTCCACTCTGGTTGGGATATGAAAACACCAATTCTAGCCACTTCACTCTCCACTCTGGTTGGGATATTATTAGAAAGAAAAGAAACCACAACAATGCCACCAACAAGATCTGGAATAATAGCATTACATTTATAATAGCTTTCCTTACATGGAGAGCTATTCATAGCAGGCTTCCTACTGATGAGAAAGTGGCTAAGTAGGGCATCAATATTATCCCGGGATGTCATTCTTGTGCTGTAACTACTGAGAACAACAACTTGGAATCAGTAAATCACCTATTCTGTTAGGGTGAACATGCTAAAAAAGTGTGGTGTGACATCGCAGGTCCACTGGGAGTGAGACTCATCCACAGGTCTCTTAAAATCCGCATCCTGAATTGGTGGAATACTATTACAAAGAACCCCATTGCTAATTTTGTTATTCATGCTCTCCCCCCAATAATTTATTGGGAGATATGGAGAGCAAGATGCTCTAATAAATTTGATGCTATTAAGCCTTCTGTATACAGATCTAAAGATAACATTCTTTTTACCATTGTAGAGTCTTGGAGAAATATACATTACATTTTGGATGCCAAAATTCACCACAGAACCACTACCATAGTTAAATGGATAAAACCTCCTAATATGTCTGTAAAACTCAACAGTGATGGTAGTTGCATTCAAGGCCGTTGTGGTGGAGGTGGTCTGATCAAAGTCATTGGGAAACCACATGTTTGCTTACTGCATCAATTAGGACCTGGTACGAGCAACATCGCGGAAATGGCAGCTCTTCTTTATGGCCTTAAATGGTGTGCTAATAGAGGCTTCTCTAATGTTTGGGTTGAAACAGACTCCATGTTGTTAACTAGATGTATTAAAAGAGAATGTAACCCACCGTGGAAGATCAATGGTATGGTTCAAGAAGCCAGGAAATTAATTGGCATGGTTACCATATTAGTCATTGCTTTAGGGAGGCTAATAAACCTGCTGAAAAAATCGCCAACTTGAGTCATGACATTTTTAGGAGTTCTCTTCAACTCTTTTTTGACCCTTCCTAAGCAAGTTAGAGGTCTCTCCAATATGGATAGATGGGATTGCCCAACCTTTAGTACTAAATCAATGTAACCTGCCAATATTATATATGAACCCCCCTAAATTGTACACCGTGTACAATTAGCTTTTGAGCTAATTTGGACACACCCCCTCCCTTTTCTGGTGGTACTTAGTAGAACAGTTCTACACTGTTATTACCCCATAATCATGTCAAAGTTTGGGATGCCAAACTCAAAGTTGTACTTTTGCCCATATCAATGATCAAAATTGGAAATTTAATAAAAAAAAACCTAGGAAAGGTAATAGCATGACAGGACTTTTTTGAGCTTATCATAAAAGTTCTAAAATACCACTACTTTCACTCTTTCTCAGCACATGATTCTAACACAAATTGATGCACTATCCATAAATCTGTTGTAAGTTTAGAAATCGATAAGACCACGGTAAAACTATACTAATAAAGAGAAACAATAGTAAAAGTATACTAATAAAGAGAAACATCAGAGTAAAGTTCAACTAATTAAGAGAATTATCTAATTTACCTGATTTCTGCAACTCTCACCACACCAACAATATCCCGGTGTACATTCAATATTTGTGAGTACATTCAAACATCTTCCTACACACGCACTATTAGGATCACTTGCATCATACTTGCATTCACATATAGCAATATCCTCTTCTCTCGGTTTCTTATGCCTGTAAGACATAAGAAAATTGCAATTAAAAATGACTACCTAATGTCAAGATCAATGATAATTGAAAACCATTCAACTCCAACTCAAAGTCAACTAAT
The DNA here is from genome assembly GCA_037074985.1 of Solanum bulbocastanum. Lineage (NCBI taxonomy): Eukaryota > Viridiplantae > Streptophyta > Magnoliopsida > Solanales > Solanaceae > Solanum > Solanum bulbocastanum. The sequence goes on along the minus strand of CM073603.1, from coordinate 4,568,764 downwards.
CAAGGTATGCATCATTTAGGACACAACTTTTCTCTATCTTCTTTTTGGTGATTTTTTAGGATTCAAGCTAAAATATTAGAAGCTTCAATTTTGGAAGTCAAAAAGCTATAAACTACATTATAAGAAGTAGGACACAAGAACTTTCTAAGGAATGAAACAATAACTTATTTCTCTTTCACAAAAAAGAAACTAATTTTTTGTGTCTCATCTTATAGAACAGAGAAAAAAAATGAAACATAAGCATTATTCAACATTAGTTTCAACTCACAAAAAGTTCTTCCTTTTAAGCTTGACCAGATAATCACAATCTGCAGTTCAAATTTCTTTTTTACTCATTTTCTTGTCATTGAATTCATAATCCCACGACATCCTTGGCACAACATGGAAAAAGATACAATGTTTATCAAAGTTTAATCTCTTTCTTTATTAGTGGTTTTTGAAAGCTTTATCTTAGAAGTGAAAACAATGGCAATAACCAATCTCTTTTTTTTAAAAAAAAGGTAATGTTAACATAATGCAATAACCAATCTCTTTTGCATAGTTATAGCATCCAAATCTTAGATAAGCAAACTAACTGTTTGGACCATAATCAATATGTCATCCAAGTGGTACTCACAACTGCAGACAGCGTAACAATAATTCAGAAGTATAAACAACTAGGGTATGAAATGAACTTCAAAGTTTAAGGACTATCCAAAGAAAGAATGCAATTAACTGTCAGGAAAATCATCATTAAAAGAAACAAAGAAAGGCTTTGAACTCACTTTTGCCATAAATAATCATTTTGAGTAATATGCATAAATGGTGTTACTCCTTCGGACAGTTGGGCCTTTAAAACAAAAGGTTAAGAATTCATCATTACTTGATGTAAATTGAATGGAATATTGTAATGCAAAATCACATATATAAGCATTTATTATATAGTCATAAACATTATTATACAGTCATCATTACTTAATGTTAAAAGAATGGCATATTGTAAATTGTAATGCAAATCATGTATCTAAGCAAAGGGTCTGCATTTATTAGACGGTCCTAAACATTATTATACAGTATTATTTTAGCAAATATATAATCAATTATCATACAAGATTACATACACTATGCCATCGATGTGTACATCCATGTTTTGATGGAAGGGCAGGTGAAGTAACTCGATAAGAAAAGGCACAATTGAATGCAGAAACCATAAAGTTGTCATTCCAAACCAGAAGGATATTAAATAAGCCCACTTATTCGATACGTAAATTTTATTAATAAAAACAACAGCACTAAGATGGTGCTAGAACAGTAGAACGTGTATGACTATAGCTTTTTCCAGCTTCAAGGAGTCAATATAGTCCAAAAGAGTGTCGAAATGATTTATATTTTCTTCTACATTTTTCAATAAGCCCACGTATGTTGAGAGGACAACCAGATTTTATTGAGAAAGATCAGTTATTGAGGAACTACAGCTTTGAACTAGTTAGTTATGAAGGGCAATAATAAAAGTAGTCTAGTCTAGATATGTGTTGACTGAATATCACTTGTTTAAATAATTTTATACCATTTATAGCACTAGAGTCTACTAAAAATGATGAAACTCATATATGTACTCAGCAGAAGACACTAATATCTTCACTTACTAGTCTTTTTACTAGTACAGCTATCAACCGATATTCTCAGGATCCAACAACAACATTACCCAGTGAGGCATTATCAGGATCAAATTATTGTACTAGTTCTCTGGGTATATTGTTATATCAGTTCTCCGGATATTGTCTTTTCATGATTTCAGAAGTCTACAAAGTCGCACAAAATCATATCCACATTGTTACATGTCATCATCACTACAAGTGACACATAAATGATCTAACACATTTAGAATGAAGAATACATCATACATGAACGATAAGCTTTAGATCTAAACTCTTCAATCTTTTCCAGTTTCGCTCAAGGAAACAGTTGCTGAGATTTGCATGACTTAAATAGGAAAATAATTTGTGAACCAAGTAAGAAATGGTAGGATCTAACTCATCAATAATACAATTTGATTCTTGCACTCTCTTTTCTCTAATAATATTTATCTATTTTCTTTTGTATCCATCTAAAAAGGGGCTTTCCTAGAATGAAAAATTCTCTATACAAGCATTCAAGTAAATAAGTTAACTTACCTTCATATCTCTTATGTGATGTAATGCCTTACTAAATTTTTTTTATACATTCTTTCACAAGGTAAATAATTTCATTAATGTTTGGGTCAAAAGGCATTTGAATACAAGAAGTAAACCAAAAGGAAAACCCTATAAAATATATGGTTTTCTACGAAAATCACCTAATCTTCTACACAACATGAGACTTCATGGTTGCACCAAGAGAAAATAATGGACAGGAGGCTTCTCCTCAACTTAATAAAATTCATCATCTCTACACCTTCAAAAGTTCTCTCCACCTTTTCATACTAAAAACTATTAATCTAAAAACTTATTAAAAAACTATTTTATGAAAAGCTTTTTATCAACTTAATATAATGAACTATTCAAATGCTTTATTTTGACTGCGTTGGTCATAGTATGCCATTTTTTCGTAGGATTGTCAATTATTCTCTTTTTATTTAGTTATCACCAAATTTAAAACTAACTTTTTTCTGTGTAGAAAATTCTTAAGTCCAAATTTAATCAAAGCCACTAATAACTAGGTCTACGAAAATAAGTTCTCCATACTTGAGAAGATCATTTGAGATTACTAGAATTAGCTTCTATCCGTTGAACTAGTAAGAGAAACATTTAAGGAAACAACATCTTGAACCCCATATGAGAAAGCTACAAATCTGTTTACTCTTTAAACAACACAGCCACATAATTACATCCAAGTTATTCAATGATCACTTTGCTAATCTGAAGTAGAAAAACATATTAAGATGTAAATCCGATTGCAAAAGCATTGGTCCAGGTCTAAAAATTGATGGGGGTATAAAACCTTTTCTTAACCAATGTTCACCCAATTGAGGAACAATGACCAAGAAAATTAACAAGAATGGCAGAAAGAAGAGAATGGGAGAGAAACGTTCAAAGAAGCTAGACAAATATCCAAATCATCATTTTTGTAGTAGAATTTGGTCAAATTACGATTAAATCAATTCTCCTAAAGAGGATCAGTAGCATGGAGTCATTAATCATGCTTGCATTTTCAAGATTCAAATTCAAGGTCAACTCTAATTGGTTATAAAAAATATATTATTCTTCAATTAGGTTCCTAATTTGACTTGCCTGAAGAATATTGGAACTCCACTCCAAGGTCACAACAAATATAGTTATTACGTTAAACCTTGAAGTTAAGTGCAGTGCAACTGGACGCTTTGTCTCGCTTAGGCGGAACTTCAGTACAGGCACCAAGGCAATAATTGCCACTAAATCTTGTAACTTATGATGCATGATCTCTACGTTGAAACGGTCACACTAAATAATAAAATTGTTGTTGTCAATACGATATATTAATTGTTAAGGAAACTTTGTCAAATAGGAAATAAAAACCTACAAATTTATTATAGGCACTACATTCGAACTAGAAGCTTAAACTCCATCTTTGCATCTCAATCACAAATTTAAAATGATTTTTTAATTTGACTTTTGCGATACTTCATATTTTTCACTTATTCTAGTTATTTTAATACTCTATACAAAAGAACCGGTGTTTGTCCCTATCATTATTCTCTCTTGCATCATATGTTATACGTAAATAAGTAAATAAAGTGTTATTTATCAAACATCTTAAACTTTTAGATGAGATGGTTACACAATTCAAAACATGGTATTAGCGCATATAGAGGTGGTTAACTCGAGCCTCACTACAACATAACCCATTATCAAAAAGCATGTGCATGGTTCATGCTTGCACATGATGAGGCGAGTTGAAAACATAATTAAGTAAATAGAATTTGTTCTCTTTCATAGCTTAAGTTTTTTCATAAGATAGTTAGACATGTCGACAATATATACATAAGATTCCCCTAAAAGTAGTATGTTTTTGCTCATTACGACTTTTAACTATCCTGGGGTCTCATTAACCCCCTGTACTATTTTAAAGAGGTATTATTGACACTGGACATAGAGAATGAGATGCACTCTAAAGAGAATGAGAGAAAACATAAAGAAAAACTTACCACATTTTTCCTTCTTTCCTTTTCCTTTTCCTTTTTTCTCCTCTCCTCTTCACTTGTCACACCTTCTACTTTGTTGGTGGTTCCCAAAACTTATTCACTTATGGTGTCCAAAACTAGAAAATTATACCTCATTATTGAACATAAACAATATGATTTGAGAGCTAGTAACAAAATGAACTTAAACATAACTTGACCCCCAATATTTACGTCATAAGGTGAGGATTGTCCAAAACTAGTCCATTTCTTTTACCCATAGGACCCTTAACAAATGCCAAAAGTTTGATATTATGTTTTCTTTTTCTTTTGATAGATTAATAATGATGGTACCCCAATTAGCTTAAGCATATCTTAACTACTAAAATTCATATTATGATATTAAAGAACATATTATATGCAAAGTGGAATTTTACGTAAAAATGGATGGTTGGTATGTATGGACAATTTGTAAAAATGCTTTTCCATAATCTAGAAGATTACTCAACATTTGAGAGCCACAACTACTAAACGTGTTACTTAGATTCTTAACAAAACTTATGACTTCCAATTCAATTTGATTCTCTGTTAATGAAAATAAGCACTTGAATTCTCGAGTTGGAAACATCAAGTTTACCCTAAAGAGCGAATGACTAAAATTACTTTAAGCATTAGCAAAAGCAAATTGTATGCACATACCTGAGTTGTCAAAGACTTATTTAAGGTGCGGTTAAGCTCTAAAGTTGAGCGAAAAACAGGTTGAGCGCCACATTTTGCTTAGTTGGTGCATCAATGCAGTCATCAAGCCACTAAGGTGTATACCTTACTACAAATGGGTGTGGTCCTTAATAGGCAACACTAGAAGATAAAATTCACTTAAATGTGAAAAACAATTAATTCCTTTGTACATATAGTTATTATTCTTCGACTTCAATTTTTTTTTGTTTGCTTCCTTATTAAAATAGTAATATATTTAAGCTTAAAGCTCCAATAGACCTCATTACTTTTTTGCACAATTGCCTTTGATAATGTCGCCTTACACACATGTTAGAGTTATGACTCTCTTCCACAATTGTCTCTATTTCCGCAAAGGTGGGAAGCAATACGAGTATGCTACCACTTTTGGTTTTAATTTCTCCAAAAAACCATATGTGCAACCTCAAAGTGTTAATCTAGTAATACAAATATCAAATAAAAGGTTTCATTCCATGAGAATGATACAGGCAAACATATTCAAGAAGTTAAAGTTAGAGGTATCTTTAGTCATTTTCTAACATGCACGAGCGGGAAACAAAAAGGATGTCGTTCTTCATTCTTTCTAAGTTTACATGCTCTTGTGTTAAATATTTCATGTGCTTCCAAGCTTCACATGATGTAAAGAAAGTACGACCACTGCATCTTTCTTTCTACTTCTAAGATATCCTTGAATGGATTTTCTTTTATCTCTCTCTTTCCCTCGTAATCTTATTGCCAGTTGGAGCAAGTATCTTAGAAATACAATAGTTCCTCAAAAACACACAGTAAGTCCATGCAACATCACATTTTTTGAATTTTACAACAGGCTTGAGAAATAGTAACAATTAACAAGAACTTAAGCATACCACATTGATGTCTTTGCCTGAATGCGACATCTATCCAACCTCTTGCGGAAATCTGAAAACTCCAAAAACTCAACAAAGTAAAAGGTTTTCATCAGTTTCATATCCAAGCACAAGATCACACACACAACCAAAAAAATAGTAGCCATTAATGGGTGTGAATTCCTATATATCAACTAAAAATAGTTCATTTTGTGCTTCCTGTTCTAGAAATGAAAAATGAGACCGACGAATTAATAAAAATTCGAAAAAGTATGAATTCCCTTCAACCAAGAATCTGAACCAACAAAAGAGCTTCAAAAAACAAAATAATTTAAAAGTAAAAATCTCTCATATACAGAATTACCAATGCTTGTAAACCATAAAAAAAATCTCTTTAAAACTAGGTATATGTCTAGAATTAACCCGTGAACAACAAAACTTTTTAGATCAAACTAGAATTAACCCTTGAAAAACAAAAAAAAAAATGAAAAAAAAACCCTAAACACATAAAAATCCTTTCTTATCTTTTTTTGCATAAATCAATTTTTTCAAAAGCAGTGAACAACAAAACTTTTAAGATCAAACTAGAATTAACCCTTGAACAAAAACAAATTAAAAAAAAAAAACCCTAAACCCATAAAAATCCTTTTCTTTTTGCATAAATCAAATTTCTCAAAAGCAGTGAACAAAAAAACTTTTTAGATCAAACTAGAATTAACCCTTGAACAAACAAAAAATTTTAAAAAAAAAAAACTAAACCCATAAAAATCCTTTTTTTTTTTTTTTGCATAAATCAAATTTTTCAAAAGCAGCTTCATTCAATTAATCCAACATCACAACTGGGAAGAGATAGAAACACCAAAAATCATGAAAAAAAATGTAAAATTGAGCATACCTTTGACTCAATGTTTTCTGAAAATAAGTTTCTCCGAAAAACTGAATCGACATTCATGTCTTTGTATATATACACAAACAAACTGAGATTATCACAATATGTATTTATTGTGAACAAAGAAAACAAATTTTCTCAAGGGGTTTAAGGCAGAAGACAAAAGATGGGTTTTGTTTGAAGTTTTAACGACGAAATTTTGAATACCTCTACGACGCCGTTCCATATTTATTTATTTGTTTATTTTTGTTAACTAGTACTCCAATTTTAACAATAGATATTCCCTCCTTTTTTTTCTAATTAATTTTTCTAAAATATTTATTCTACTCTTGCATTAGCAATTTTTGCCTTTGTATTTTACTTCTTTAAAATGATCATATTTTCATTTTATAATCTAGTATGTAGCAAATTTCCTATGAAAAATATCATTTTCGTGAAAATAAATAGTGAAAAATGTTAACGGAGTATATATAAGGCAATAGTGTTCTATAATGAAATAAATAAATAGAATTAAAAATATAGATATTAATAATGATGAAAACTATATGTAATAATTTAAGAGGGGGAAAGGACAAATATACGCCAACTATGACAAATTATACATTCTCCATTCCTTTTTATATGTCACATTTTTAGATTGCACTTGCATTAAGTATTAAGTAACTTTACCCTTCTACTCTTATTTAATGTTTTCTTAATTAACTTTTTAATAAATGATAAATATGCTAGATTCAAAAATTAAAATACATTTTGATGACTATTAAATTTTTTTAGTTTATTCTTGGAGCCAAATTTTTTCACCAATTGATCCAAAAATTTAAAAAAATTAAAATTTTCCCACCTCAATTTTTCTATATATTTTATGTAATTAATAAAATAAAAAATGCATTTGGATTGCTATTTAAAAAAATTAAGCTTCAACTTTCAAGATTGTTTTTGAATTTTCTTCATCTTTTATTTTTAATTTGTTTGTTGAGATTTCTTTTTCAAAATCAGATTTTATAGAATAGTGAATGGAGAGAGTAATTAATCAATGTATGAAGTACTCCAATGAATATTAATTACTTATTAGTTTTCCTAGGTTGGTCAAAGTATATATTTTCAAGACTAATTAATTACTCTATCAACGGTATAATAGGAAGAATATCGTAATTTAAGTATTGATTTTATGAAATGACAAGTATTATAATCAACTATTTAGAAAGGGATGACATATAAAAGGAACAGAGAGAGTATGTATATACTTTAAAGTTATACATACTCTTACTGTCAAACTTTTGGTATGTGTATACCCTTAAATCTAATGGTTGCACATGTGGCTGCATCTCAATAATTTAGCCATTTTTTATTAAATTTCTATCCAAAAATTAATAACTCATCCATCTTCTATAATTATCCACCATGACCCGAATTAACATTATGACCCAATTATAACTCAAATGTCCTCTAGGGATTTTGTGTTCGATTCTTTCAAGGAAAGACTGTTGATAGAGAGAAGAAAACGAAAAAATTAAGGCGACTCTTTCATAAAAAACAATGGACATCTCAGATGGGATAGAAAACAAAAAATTCATACAAAGTAAAATTTCGGTGACTCATGTTCATAGTAGCAATCATATTGATGTTAATAATCATAAAAAGGTCTAATAATCTATATATAATATAAAGCAGAAACATAGACAAGGTGATGTGGCACCTCTCTATGGCCTCCATTCATATTTATCTTTTTTCTCCCTTTTTTGAGATTTTTTTCTTGATTCTTTTCATTAAATATTTTATTTATTAAATAAAAAATTCAATCATATTTACTATTCTAATTATATCTAATGAGTTTCATATTCTCTACTTAAATAACATGTCTCTTTAACTTATTCTTATGGATTATCAAATCTATAAATAACAATCATCCATAGAGATGTTGAATATTTATTTTTTATTTTCTCATTAGTGTAGTTTTTTTTTCCTCTTTTTTATTTTAAAAAAATATAATTATTCTTCATCTTTTCCAATAGAAATCATAGAAAAGATAGTGACATGATATAGATGTTCTTTACTTTGATGAAGATCAAAGATATATTCTTCAAAGATTCATTATAAAGAGATGTTCACATTAGTTTAGTATAAGTTCATCAAAATGAAGAAGAAAGCTTAATTATGTTGAAAGATTCATCAAAAAAGGTGCTCATATTAGTATAAAGGTTGAATGTTTCCAACATTTTAAAGATTCATTAATGTATTATTTTGATTTCAATATTCTAAAATTTTGCCTTGAAAGGTATATTATCTATGGTACATTTCTCATAGCTATTACATATTGTTGTGCTTAAAAAATTATATATAATATAAGCTAGAATTTCGAAAAGTGAAGTTGCACCTCTCTTTGGCCAAATATTATATTTATCTTTTTTCCTCAATTTTTTGACAATTTTTCATATTTTTCTACTTACTTATTATTGTACAAAAAATAAATATATCAATTACTACTCTTCTATTTGTTGTTATACTTAAATGTCTCAAAAATTATTTACACTCATTATTATTCTTTATTACAAAAAATTAAAAGTCTCAATATTTACTACTTCAATATTTCAAGATATTTATCTCTTTTTTTATTATTTTTTTCTTTCCTCTTTCAATCTTGTTAAACACAATGGAGTAGTACAAAAAGAGAAGAAGTTGATTTGCTTGCTTTCCTAATAAAACTTAAACACCCAGCAAACATTGAATAGTTCATGAGTTTTTTTTTTTTTTTTGTCCTCATTATTTTATTTTTTTCCTTCTTTTATTTATTTTCAATTTTTTACCTCATAACTTATATCTTGAACTTCTACTTTAATTAATAATATTATCTCATTTTCTTTAAATTTTCATTCCTAACCCCCAACTATTTAATTTCAAAATTTAAGATACCTTATGATATTCCTTCAATTTTGTCTATATACAGACTCAAACACTTGCATGATCCATTATCAATGACGAATCATAATGTTGAGAAGGTGAAGTCGAAGAAGGATGTACCTTCGTCTTCTAAAGTGACTGTGAACCCCCCTACCCCCTCCAAAAAAAAAAAGGTAGAAAAGTTGGATCTATAATATCTTGTCTTACAGAATATCTTTTTTTCAAATTTTTGTTGTTCATCTTTTTTTTTTTATACAGAAAATGGGGGGAAAGTAGAACATGTTGATAAATACCCTTCTCTACCCTAGGTTCATATTTTTAATGTATGTAGTTGATTTTGATTCATAAATTTATGTATAATGCCTTCGTTTCAACTTTTTATTACATTACAATTTCATCATGTACGATGTATCGTGTTCAAATATTAGTTTTGATACATAATCCTAATTCATTAAAACACAAATTAATATATATCATGTTCATAGTTATGTATTTGATACATAACTATTACAAATTTCGTTATCTTTTACTACCAGATACATATACCCATATTTATTCAACTTGAAGGCTATATATAAACACTAATGTTTTGTAGCAATACCAATTTGTATCATATTCATAATTAAGTATATGACATATAACTTTGCTATGTATATAACATCGTTGTGTATCACATATTATTATGCATATGCAACACTGTTTTATAACTAATTAGTGTGTATCATGTTTATAGTTTTTTTTAATATGATACATAACCTTGTCAAATTGACTGTGGATCAGGTGTTATGTCAGTCCTCCGAGTAACATGTTAAGGCTAAGTTGCACCAATTGTTTAACACATGTATATCAAATTCATCAAATTTCAGACTTTATTGTATGTATTAGATACATATCAACTAACCACAGTGTTATGTAGCAATCACAAAAAATGCTATTGAGAACAATTACATGTATAATATATTTCTTATAAACTACAACATTTTTTCAAGTAGAATAAGATACATAAATAATGCATAATTCTATGGTCATGATACATAAATAGTAATGTATAGTCAATGTCGAAGGAGGAGAAAAACGACATAAAGACGACGATAACGGCGCAAAGGGAGAGGCTGAGAGCCCTTAGAGAAGCTCAAGAACTTCTTCAAACCTCTGACGATGATAGTCATAAGGCTAACAAAGATATTCATGATGTACCTTGATTTTAATTATACTATTAACTAAATGAAAAATATATTTACTTTTTAAATTTTATACCAAAATACTTTACTTAATATTTTCAATTAAATGACTCTTTAAGACTAGAATAAATTTTTCGACCGTTTGTGCCTTCTACTAGCTCTTTTAATATTTGTAAATAAAATAAAATTATGTGAACAAGCATTGTAGAATTTATTTTTCGATAAATTATAAAATGTAATAGTTTTTGATAGAAAATAGTAAACTAGTTGAGAGCATAATATATTTTTTCCTGATAAAGTAATGCAATAGCAATTTGATAAAAACTAGTAAATGCGGGAAAGAAATATTAATAATTTGCTAAATTGTTTCGTTAAAAATTATAAATTATTATTATTATTATTATTATTATTATTATTATTATTATTATTATTTGTTTCATCTTGTATGTGAAATAGATAATTTTATGATTGTGAAAATTTATTGTAATTATATTCTCAACAAAATGCGGGATATATTCATTATATTCTTTCAATTTTGACTCATTGGGCTATGAAGAAACTTTGGTCGTCAACGATTTTTAATAGTGCCTTTAATATTTGTAAAAATGAAATACTATGAATAGACATTTTATAAATTACTTTCGAGGAAATGCAATTATAATTTGATGAATAACAATGAATGTGGAGAGGAAGACTACTAATAATAGAGATTGACTTGGTTAGTTCAAAATCATGATTATACTAGTATGTTGTTCGTGATATTTTGACTATTATATGATTTTATTGTTGTTTTAGCTATTTTTTCATTGTTTCTTGATTTTTTTTTTTTTTTGGTTGTCTTCTTCTTTTTATATACCGAGATTTATTACACTTGAGTCGAAAGTCTTTTAAAAATAATCTATTTATTTTTATGAAGCAGGTAAGATTTGCATACACCTCACTTGTGGAATTTCACTGAATATACTGTTACTGTATTAAATAAATGATTCTATAATTGTAATTTAATTTTTATTTTGATTTTATATGTACCTACCATTAGATTTATAACATATTTAATTTCAAATTTGATATCAAGATAACCTACTTAATTCCTTCAATCAAACGACTCTTAAGCTTTGGAAGAAAAAAATTTATCATAGTTTTTTTTAATAGTTCCTTTAATATTTCTAAATGAAAAAACCGCACAACAATTATTCCATGAATTGCTTTTCTATAAATTATGAAATGTAATTTGATAAAAAATAATGATTATGAAAAGAAAGAGACAATAATCGACTAAGGTGTTTGGTCTAAAATCATGATTATAATTTGAATTCTCTATTTTACCTTTTATATGAGATTAATAATCCTTTAATTATAATATAAATTTTATTTTGATTTTTAATTGTACCCTAAATTAAATACAAAATGCAAAATACATTTTATTTTAAAATTTATATCAATTACGTACTTAATTTTTGACTAGACGATTTTTAAAGTTAAAAAGACTTCTTTTATCGTCAACTTTTTTGTAGTTTCTTTAATATTTATAAATAAAACGGTATCAATAGATATGCTAGATATTACATTTTAACAAAATATGATATATAATACGTAATTTGATAAATTACACCGAATTAATTAGAAGCACACTCACACTGTTGAATGTAGGTATCATAAACGCGAGATACGAGGATACGTTTAACCATCTATATTACGTCCTGGATAAATTTCTTTCGTGTCTGCAGATCGAGAAATCATCTTTTCGTTTTTGGAGAAAAACAGAGCAATCAAAGAATGAACCAACCCACATAATAACCTCTTTCACTCGTAATATTGCTTATCTATGTTAATTAGTATGATGACGACAACGACAATAACATATATATGATCTTATTATGAGGTCCGAAAATGGCGAAATAATATGTCGAAAATGGTGAAATGTATGTAGACTTTAATCCTATCTTTGTTTTGAACCCAAAATTAGAAAAAGGAAAAATGCCACGTGACAATCTCCACCTCTATAAAACCCTCAATTATCTTCTTTCTCCTTGCTTCTTTTCCCCCAACTGCAAAAACTAAACCTAAAACCCTAAAATACTCTTAGCAGAGGCGATCAATGGCTTCCATCGAACAAATCCAAAATGGTTCTCTTGTAACGCATGAATTTAAAAATTCTCAAGTGAAACCAGAAGAAGCAGACGCAGGTTCAGTGAAAATCGCACCAGAGGTTTCGATAGAGAAGCCAAAATGGCCTGGATGGCCTGGGAGTTGTGTGTTCAGATTGATTGTACCGGTGCTCAAAGTTGGAAGTATTATTGGGCGTAAAGGAGAACTTGTTAAGAAGATGTGTGAGGAAACTGGGGCTAAGATTCGTGTACTTGATGGCCCTCCTTCTTCTCCTGATCGCGTTGTAAGTTTATCCTTTCTTTTGGTTATGAATTCCAATGCGGATGATGCTGCTTTTACACAGATTTTATATGATTCATGTTGATTTTGCTGCCAAGGTTTGTATTTTGATGTGATGTTTTGTTTCATTACTGGTTAGAGGGGAGGAGGGTTCAGTTGAATCCTCTTTATAAAAAAGAAATGCGTATGATGCTCTTTTTGACACACATTTCATATGATTCATGTTGAATTTGCTGTCAAGGTTTAGATTTTGATGTGATGTTTTGTTTTGTTTTACCACTGGTTAGGGGTGGAGGAGGGTTCAATTGAATCCCCTTTGTCAAAAATATGCGTATGATGCTCTTTTCTTTATACACATTTCATATGGTTCATGTTGTTTTTGCTGTGAAGGTTTGGATTTTGATGTGATGTTTTTTTCACCACTGGTACGGTGTGGAGGAGGGTTCAATTGAATCCCCTTTGTTAAAAAATTTTACCGTGCAAAAACGATGAAAGAGTTTTTGTTTGCATAGCTGTCCGAATTTACGTGTCACATTTGGGATTTTGATAATCAACCAAATTTTTCTTTGATAGGAATTTGTTTATATGCCTTTTAAGTATTTAAAGTTGTTAATTATTGTATTTTTAGTACACTTTACTTAATGTTCACTTGTATAAATTTTATTTTAAAAAAAACTACAGCTTTTATGTCCATAATTCGCGGTCAAAGTTTATAAGTTTGAATTTTGAAATTTCAATTGTGCCACGTCAATTGGGATATGGAGAGTATATAAGCTTTTGAATTACCTTGATTAAGGGAAAGTTCTAGGGTATGTCGAAGGTGATTCAGAAATTGCTTTCGATATCACCTATTCAAATTCAAGTTGCATTTTTGTATATGTTTGAATCTCCTTATTAGAACTCCTTGGTCTGCCACTTTCGCTGATATAGTAGTACACTCGTTAAATGTACATCTTAAACTGGTAAATAGGAAGAGAGGAAGTATGACATCAGATTGGAAGTAGCAGTTTACTGTACATCTAGGGGTAAAGTATTGGGAACTTGTATAGTTCAGGGAAGGGTTGGATGAAGAGTAAATTTTGCAACCCTTAGATGAGAAGTAGGATTTTTACCACACAATTCCTAAGTTCATACTTCTTGGGTGTATTTCAACTTGTTTCCTTTTCTGACCTATAAATTGTTTTTATTATGGCTTAATAAGCATTAAGGGTTTAGGAAGTTTGAGTCTTGTGTGCCTTAGAGTCCCACTTATTACACAAAATACTCCCTCTATATAAATCTTCCTTGTCTTTGTGACATGACTCCTCTGCACGACCCGCCAATCCATGCCCCCACACCTGCCTTCACAAGGAAACAGAGAAAATGCTAAATGTAAGGAATTGTCTCCATTGATCTTTCAATGTTGAAATAATATGGTTTTAGTGATGAAGTTGCATAGGATGTAATGAAGAGGACTGAGTACTACATTGATGAGTTACCGGAAATACGTGGCTGAGATTTTTACAACAGCAAGCTAATGGCAGTTTGCGAAAGAAAAATCATCCTATAGAAAGTTTATAAATGAGAAGAAGTTTCTCCAAGGTGTGAGATCTCAGTTTCACCATTAGCTCCACTTTCAGAACTTCATAACAGCATCCATTTGAAGTTCAGTGAATGTGTTTGAAGATAGATGTCAAAACTAATTTGAGGGAAAATTTAAATGGAAAATTGAAATAATGAAAATGCAAAAGAGCAAAAAATTGGAAAAATGAGCTAAAAGTGTCTTATAAGTTTCCAATTAAAAAAAGGGACAAGTGGGCCCCTTTACTTTTTCTCTACTTTTTTATTTTTAATATTAATAAAAGGACTAAATTAATAACATCTTTCGTAGTTGTTTGGACAACTACGGAAGTTGTCTGGACAATTACTAAAATTGTTTGGACAACTATTGAAGTTGTCGGACGATTAAAGAAGTTGTCCCCACAACTACGATAGTTGGTGGAGTGTAAAAGTTAAAAGTTTGGGACTATTGAGAGAACATCTTTTAACCTAATTAATACTATTTATCACTTGTACCCAATTTTTAAAACTTGAAGGACTCCTACCTAATTGACTAACTAGTTTGTCCCTTTTAATAGACCTTCCCAAAATATTGAGGTGTGGAAAAAGAATTATTGACCTTTTGTGTTTTCTTTCTTTTACTTTAGGGGGCTAGTGGTGTGGAACAATAAGGGGTTGTTTGGTAGCCGGTTACATTTATACAAGTATTAGTAGTATAGGAATTATTGTGAGGGAATGTGTGTATTATTTAATGCAACGATAAGTTATTCCATCTTCTATCTTGCATAAAGTAATACATAGATTCCCTCATAACTTATACACATATTAGTTATGTGATTTCTAAATTGCAAACCAAACAGTGTAATAGGTGTGTTGAATTTTATACATAGTAGAATAATGATAGAAAATAAGTTTTTACTTGCGCAAAATTTAACACATGAATTACTTAGCTTCTAACTAGCTACCAAATGAATCCTAAGGGGTTGAAGATGTGTTTGAAGACATAGGTTGTAGATATGATAATTAGTGTCCATCCCCTGTAATACGACTAGTTGAAAGGGGAAAGGTGATTGCTAATTATTTTCTTTCAAAGTTTGCATTTTATTTGTCATCTCACTTTTAATATGCTTCATTTGCTACCTTTCTTTCCGGGTATCGTTTTTCAATATTTTCTGTTGTGAAGGCTTCCAACCTCCTTATTCTGTTCTGCTCTCTCTTTGAAGAAGTAGTCTTCATGATAGTCCTCATAAACAATGCCACAGGTTCTAATATCAGGGAAAGAAGAACCCGAGGCAGCATTATCCCCTGCTATGGTAGCTGTAATAAGAGTGTTCAAACGTGTCACTGGTCTATCTGAAGGTGAAGATGATGTCAACTTACCTGGAGTTGCTGGGGCTGCATTCTGCTCCATCAGACTACTTGTAGCATCAACACAAGCTGTGAACTTAATAGGAAAGCAAGGGTCTTTAATCAAGCCTATCCAGCAAAACACTGGTGCCTCCATTCGAGTTCTTTCCAATGGTACTTCTTTGCAGTCTTTATTCTATTACTGCTTGAGTTACTAGAATTACTGTTACATAAGTTACAGGGGTTCACTTTAATCTATATACTCAGATGAGATGTCAATCTATGCGACTTCGGATGAGAGAATTGTGGAAATTCAAGGTGAAGCTCTTAAGGTTCTCAAAGCTTTAGAATCAGTGATTGGGCACCTTAGAAAGTTCTTGGTGGATCAGAGCGTTCTTCCCTTGTTTGAAAAGAATGTAAGCTTATGCCTTTTTCCTTTATCAGTTTGTTATCATATCAAAGTTCTTTGATATGCTTATCCTTGTTATACTTGTTCTTTCCGCAGTACAATACACCTGCCGTTCAGGAGCGCGAAACTGAGCCTTGGTCTGAGAGGACGATGCTTAATACCTCACTACCAGGACTTGGTGATTATCCTCCTCGATCAGGACTTGGTGATTATCTTCCTCGATCAGGACTTGGTGATTATCCTCCTCGATCAGGACTTGGTGATTATCCTCCTCCAACAAAGAGGGACTCACTGTTTCCCGAACGTGAAAGCCAGCTGGACTCACATTATCATTCTACTGGACTTTCACTGTATGGGCAAGATCTTGGACTTTCTGGAACTCGCACTTCAGGTGTGGGTCGTGCTGGGAATTCTGTTATTACTCAGGTTTGTGTCTTTACCATCTTACTTTACATTACAGAGCTGTCTTGTATGTTTATGACCAAAAAGCAACTTCAGTAAGAGGATTTCTCTTCTCGTCTATTTTCACATGGTATGAGAGCCTTTACAATCTTGATAGACACTTAATTAATATGGTCGGGGGTTTAGACTGTCTGATCCAACAGTTTTCTTTCTTTCTGTGAGTTGTTCTTGTTTCTTACTTCTTTTTGGGTGACTGTTCCTGTGTGCTTGTGGCACCGGTTCTTTAGCAACCTTTCAAACAGAAAAGTTTTCAAAACCTTCTGTCTTCTTTTTCTTTGTGGTATTAGAGTAGGGATGTTACTTAGGCTCTTACATCAAGTTTCTGTTCCATAAAATCCTACTCTGGTCTTTTCTTAATGGCATCTTGTCCAATTATAAGTACGTCCGTTGACCATTGAATTTTCGTTCACTGTTTCAAGAGGTCTGTTTTTCTTCTTTTTGTCGGGGTATTAAAATCAGGCACTGAGTCCCTCCTCTGAGCATTGTATTTCCGGTCTTGTTATAGCAACTTTTTATTTCATTTCTGCTTCCAATTCAAGCTAAACTGATGAAGTCCTGGACATTTGCATCCCGTTACTTTTTATATGAGAAGATTTCTCTCTCTGTTTATACAGATAAGCACTTATCTTTTATATTGCGCAATTGCTTTGACTTTCCTGGGAAAAGAATCTTAACATTACCTTTCTTTGCAGTGATCTTTTAGTATTTCCTGTTCAAAGTAAAAAGAACCCAATTTAACTAATTATCTTTAGTTTGTGTGGAGTGTTGAAAGTGGTTCGAAATAGTAAAGTTTTTATTAGAGTCTGGTAGCGAGTCTTCTTATTAGAGGCTAGAGTTCCATTCATTGTTCTCTGCAACTTTGGGTTACTCTTGGAGTGCTACTTTCAAATCCCGGTGGAGGCAAAAATGCTAGGTGCAGTTTAAGATCTCTTGTCTGCAATTCCCTGATAGTTTCAGTTCAAGGCATTCTAATTATAATAGACCTGTATAAGATTAAAGGGACAAGTATGAAGTCAAGTGACATTGTTAAGTGAGAATACACACTGGTGGTGACTTTTATGGTTTTATTTGGAAGAGGTGAAGTGTTCAAGTGTACTAGATAGATTGGTAGAAATTCCATGTTTGCTCTTGAGAAACATTTGCTAACTGTGTACTGTACTATTTTTCTTTGCTAAACCATCCAATCATCACAAGCTGAGTATATGTAGCAGTATGTTATCTTAATTGTGTTTGTAAGTTGTGTGATTAGTAGCAAAAAGGGCCAAAAATACCCTTGAACTATTTGAAAAGGTTCAACTATACCCATCATCCACCTTTTGGGTTAAAAATACCCCTCAATTTACTTTTTTGGTTCCATTTTTACCCTTAAAACTAACACCCTTTTATTTTTTAATGATTTTTATTATTATTTATTAGGCGGCATCTTCTAATTGGATAAAACTAAATTTTAACCCATTAAGTTTTCCTTCATCCGCCCCGACCCATATCTATAGCCCTATGACCCAGACTCAAGTAAAAGACCCTTTAAAAAAAGCATATCTCTTTCTCACTAAAGCTATTTCAGAACCACCCATCAACTACAAGAAGAAGCATTTTCAGCTGCTGTGTGAAAGCTTGAAGTTGATTTTTGTGTATTTTTCTATACTTTTCTGTAATGATAATGTTTCAAGCTGACTTTATGATAACTCTTGTAAGAAATAACAACTCATTCTGGCTTTTGAAGATTGTGAAAAAAAGAAGAAGCTATTTCAGGACCAAGTTAAAGAATCAAGCAACTTAATTTGATGTATATGTTTCTTTCTTAAAAACCACATATCAGCAATCCAGCAATCCATGTCTCTGTCAACTTTTTAAAAATCTTGTGGTGGTCCGTGGTGCAGGGAGAAAGTAAACTATCATAATATTATGCCCAAATACAGTTGCTAGCTAATCTTTTTGTATCAATTGATTAATTATGTAGCAGGGCATGATATTAAGTGTAGTATATTGTTTTTCATGTAAAAAAATTTGGTACACAATTTTCATTCCTGCAAGAAGCTATTAGGATTAATGGAGAAAGAGAGGTTAATTA
The DNA here is from genome assembly GCA_037074985.1 of Solanum bulbocastanum. Lineage (NCBI taxonomy): Eukaryota > Viridiplantae > Streptophyta > Magnoliopsida > Solanales > Solanaceae > Solanum > Solanum bulbocastanum. Next base: position 4,549,886 of record CM073603.1, on the reverse strand, counting down.
ATATATCCTTTATTTTTAATGGGTTTTGGGTTATGGGCTATGGATATGGATCAGTGGGTAGAGGAAAATCTAATGGGTTGGAATTTAGTTTTATCCAATAGGAAGATGTCATGTAATAAACATTAGTAAAAATAATTAAAAAATAAAAGGGTGTTAGTTTTAAGGGTAAAAATGGACCAAAAAGATGAACTGAGGGGTATTTTTAACCCAATAGGTAGATGAGGGGTATATTTGAACCTTTTCAAATAGTTCAAGGGTATTTTTGGCCCTTTTTCGTTTATTTTTTGATCTAAAAAGCCTTGACCTGTAAAATTGTTAATTACACTTCCCCTGTTTCTTATGCTAGTTTTATGTTCTCTGCAATGTATGAAAAGTTACTCTGTTATGTCATAAACAATATACTTGTTTCTGGCGACCTCATCTTGGTTTCCGTTTCAGATATCCCAAACTGTTCAAATGCAAATACCACTAGCTTATGCAGAAGATATCATTGGCATAGGGGGAGCAAATATTGCTTACATACGCCGTACTAGTGGTGCCGTTCTTACGGTGCAAGAAAGTAGGGGTTTATCTGATGAAATCACGGTGGAAATAAAAGGGATGTCATCACAAGTTCAGACAGCCCAGCAACTTATCCAGGTAAATCTCAATTTATAAAAGACATCTAGTTGATATGTAAATACACCACATCTGATGCATCATCTTAAACCTGCGAACTATATGTGATTGAGGAGTTTCCATAGTATTCTTCTGAATTGCAAAACAACTGATAAGTGAATCGTCAATGTAGGAATTTATGAGCAGCCACAAAGAGTCACTTCCAAGCAGTTATGGCCAGTTAGATACAGGCTTGAGGCAATCGTCTTACTCTAACCTAGGTGGTGGCTCTTATCCATCATCTTCATACGGCAGACATCATTATGGTGGTGGCTATGGATCATTTGGTGCTGGAGGAGGATACAGTAGCTACAGGTCATGAACAGAATAGCTGGAGTCTTAGCACTCGTACTTCCCTTCCTGTTTGTTCCTGTGCATCTGATGCCAAAGCAAACACTGAATCAACTGCATGTGGTTCATGCTTTGTTAATCTGATATCACATACAACAATGTATTGATAGCTTTTTCAGTAGCCCACCATAGCTTGTAGTTCTTACATGCGTATCAATATGATACCATTGAATCTTCCGTTGATTTATTTATACTTTTAAGCTTCGTTTTGTAAATGTTGCAACTTGTGACTTGCACAAAAATGATCAGTTGCAATTACCTCTCCAGAGGGGTGGTAGTTTTTCAGATATTTATGAATGAACCTTGTCAAATTTTGTTGTTTATAGTGCTTCTTTTATGCTATAAGTTTGTCTGTCAAAGGTGAGAGCATTCTTATCCAACTTCAAACTGGGTATGTGCTATTCTTCTGCATTGAATTCTATTGGAAACTCACTATTGTTTTTGAGTTGGAAGTGAGTTTATTTTGTGGAAGATAAATGTGGAAAATTCTTGATCAATAGGGATTTCGAGAGTTTTGCTTTATTTAAAGTGGGGGTGGATCTCTTCGGCTTGAGACGAGTGGCTTTCGCTCCTCTCCAGTAAGTCAAGCGGGCTTTCACTTCTCTCTGGTATGTCAAATGGCTTTCACTCTCCGAGACAAGTGGCTTTCCGCTCCTCTCCAGTAAGTCAAGTGGACTTTCACTTCTCTCTGATAGGTCAAGTGGCGTTCACTCTTTACGGAGAGTTAGAACGCGCTAAGTTTTCCTAATAATGCTTACGCTGGCTGTGTAGGGAGTTTAATTGCTTTGACTTCATATTTTCTTAAATTTTTTACTATTTCCCTCTAAACTTTACATTAGTATTAGGAACTTTTATGGCTTAATCCCCAATTTGAAATGACTATGCAACTTTTTCAAAGGCATAACGGTGAATTTGCACAAAAAAAGTCTACTATTTATTTGCTCATTAAGAATTTTCTTTGTTCCTTCGGAAGTGATTCCTATAAAAAATGACATGATGCTCTTTATAAAATGTTTGTTAAGAAAAAAACAAATTATATTCTCGAGTGAAATATACAAAAGCTGTATACTAATTATGCATCAATATATATAAATTATTTTTTATAGATCGTTATTTTAGTTTTGTAGTTTTTTTTTCTTTTAAAAATTTGATTTTAATTTTATATCATTCTTACACATAAGAAATGTTCATATTTACATACAAATATATATTATCAGCCATAATTTTAGTTTTATAGTCTATTACAAATTTGTTTTTAATTTTATGTCATTTTTATACATAAAAAATCTTTATCTTTATAGATAAGAAATTTAAAATGATCACTACGCAAGATTATTCTTTTTATAAAAAACCAACAACAATATAAACAGATCACATCTTTACCTAGTAAAAAGACTATTTAATGATAAATATTTAAAAATATATATTGAGAGTATATTATGAAAGACCAATAAGGATCTCATGTTCGAGTCCCTCTGAATACGGCCGCGGGTATTGGAAAGAAATTAACTAGGGCAAATCACAAATTGATAGTAAATCAAAAAATAAAAAGATAATATTTTTCCGCCTCATTAAACCTCAGTATTTGATTCAGCCTTTCCTAGATTGCGTCAATCCTCAGACAGAAATATTTTCGGTACCCATCTTCTTCATTCCTTCAAATTAATGACAAGTAATTGAATTTGATTCTTGTTTTTTTTTTCCTATTTCCCTTCACCCATTTACTATCTGCACTCTTTTCACTCACTCTCTTGACTGATTATACTGAATGGTTCTTGGGGTGTTTCAAGATTGTTACTTTTTCACAAATTACATATGCAGGTATAGAAATATAGGTTCAGATTTGAAAAGGGTATTGAGATAATAATAAGTTTTCAGTAATCATATTGCATAATTTTCTGAGTTTGAGGTGGTCCGTAGTTTAGAGCTAGCAGTTGTTGATAATTATAGTGCTCAATTTCATACCTGTTTGGATTTCTTTAGTTTATTTTTTGATAAAAGATTGCTTTTTATGACAAAGATGTAGGGGAATCGAAAAACTGGGGAGGGGATTTTACAAGGTGAGGAATCGAGTAGCCAACCAACTGAGCATCTAAGATCCCGTGTGCATTTTCTTTTTTCGCTCCTAATGAGGCGAAGAACCTTAATTACGAGGTCTTTGTCAATATTTAAGTCACAATGTCAATATTCAATTAGTTTTTCATCCATTGCTTATAAGTCTTTTGATCTCAAGACTTGTATTGTGTCACTTCAATCATGTGCTAATGACAAGGACCTTACAGGAGGGAAACAAGTTCATTGCCACATGCTTAGATGTGGCCATTTGGATTTATCTCCAGTGCCTACCACTAGCCTTATTAACATGTACTCGAAATGCAATTCGATATCCAATGCGTTATCTGTATTCTATACTTCACAATTTGATCATAATGTGTTTGCTTATAATGCTATAATAGCAGGGTTAATTGCCAATGATTTGCCTAAAAGTGCTTTTGAATTCTATTGCAAAATGACGCTAGTGGGTGTCATGCCCGATAAGTTCACTTTCCCTTGTGTGCTTAAGGCTTGTAAAAATGAAGTAGACGTGAAAAAGATCCACGGGTTAGTTTTAAAACTTGGGCTAGAAGTTGATTTGTTCATTGGCAGTGCTTTGTTGCACAGTTATCTGATGTATAGGATGGTGGATTTTGCGTTAGATGTGTTTGAGGATTTGCCAGAGAGGGAAGATGTTGTGCTTTGGAATGCCATGATCAATGGATATGCTCAAACTGGAGAGTTTGGTAGTGCTTTGATGGTTTTTAGGCGGATGATTGAGGATGGGGTTATTCCCAACAAGTTTAGCATGACAGGTGTACTTTCAGCTCTGGCAAATTATGGGGAAGTTTATAATGGAAAGGTGATACATGGGTTTGTGATAAAAAAGGGTTTTGATTTGGGGGTTGCCATTTCTAATGCATTAATAGACATGTATGGTAAATGTAGCTGTGTTGCTGACGCTTTTGAGGTTTTCCAGACAATGGATGATAAGGATATATTTTCATGGAACTCAATTATTTGTGTGCATGAACAATGTGGTAATCACGAGGGAACTTTGGGGATTTTCAAAAATATGTTGTCTGCTAGAGTTCGTCCTGATTTGGTGACTGTCACCACTACACTTCCTACCTGTGCTCATTTAGCAGCATTGAGGCATGGTAAAGAGATTCATGGATACATGATTGTTAATGGTCTGAGGAAAGATACTGCTGACAAAGAATATGATGATACTTACATTGACAATGCAATTTTGGACATGTATGCCAAATGTGGAAGCATGCGTGAAGCTAAGCTGATCTTTGATATGATGAATTCCAAAGATGTGGCGTCGTGGAACATTATGATTAAGGGGTATGGCATGCATGGATTTGGCATCAAGGCATTAGAATTGTTTTCTGATATGTGTAAGGCAGAATTGAGGCCTGATGATGTCACATTTGTTGGGGTTTTGTCAGCTTGCAGCCATTCAGGGCTTGTGAAACAGGGGAGAGAATTTCTTGCCCATATGCTGCCGAAGTATGGTGTTGTGCCTTCTATTGAACATTACACCTCTGTGATTGACATGCTAGGTCGTGCTGGGCAGCTTGAAGCTGCTTATGAGTTGTTATTAACAATGCCCATTAAGACCAATTCTGTCGTATGGAGAGCGTTCTTGGCTGCCTGCCGTCTACATGGCAATGATGATCTTGCTAAGGTTGCTGCAAAACAGGTACTTGGTCTTGAACCAGATCATTGTGGAAGTTATGTCATATTATCAAATGTTTATGGACAGACTGGTCGCTATGAAGAGGTATTAGAGATAAGAGATGCAATGAAGCTACAAAATGTAAGGAAGACACCTGGTTGTAGCTGGATTGAACTTCATAATGGTGTCCATGTCTTTATTACTGCTGATAAATCACATCCTGAAGCCAACCTTATTTATGCTGGATTGAATTCTTTAACAGCTCGATTGTGTGAGCATGGTTATACACCAGAATCTGATGCCTTGGAAAGCAGTCCATGATAGTCCAGACTTATTCTCCATTGTTCTAGATGAAGATTCCTGAAGCACTGACTGAAAGAAGGTTCTTACAATATCTATTTGGGAAACCTAGTAAGTGTGTGAGTTCATTTTGCTTCTCATGGAAACCAATGTCTATGTATGCTGATGCTCTGAAAATAGCCCGAGTTATCTGTGTGCTTTTGCAGATAAACTTTCTATTGAACAATGAAAAGTATGTTTTCTTCACTTTTGGAGCATATTATTTTGCAGCATCTGCTATAACCAGGGGGATATTTAGTGCAACTAAGGACTATGCTTCTCCTTTTGATGTTGACGGTCATTGAATGTAAGTGTTCTCTATCATATGGGCATTTCCACTGCAGTTTTTTTGTAGGCTTATTTGGTATTAAGAACTTGCACACTGAATGTTGTTACTCTTTATCATAATCAATGTGTTTCTTCATTTCTTCTGAAGTATAATTTTTAGCGATCTACCTACTGTATATATAAATTCTGGTCATCAAACTTCTTTGTAAGTCTTGAAAATGGTGAAGGAAATGCTGAGGTATTCTGGGAAAACGCCGTTAACTTTTTTTTGCCGGCAAAAGCCGGGTATTTTAAGTTGAGAAGGATAGAAGGGAGGGCACATGATTCAACACTTTTTAAGTTGAGATGGATAGAAGGGAGGGCACATTATTCACTGAGTGTTGAATCATGCGTCACTGGCCCTTGGGGATTCTGGCTTTAAAAAAGATTGAAAATGTTGAAGGAAATGCTGAAGTATAGGTTCTGTGAAAATTGCCAGCATTCGGTTATAGCTTGTTTTATTTTCCATATTTTCAAATACTAAGTAGTGACGATATAAATCATTTGTTTCTCTGCATCCTACCAACTTTGATATTTTATTAACCTTACCTTGCTGAATGTGAAGCTACAGTAGGTTCCTAAGAAGGCCTGCATTAGGCAATCTATAAAGCAGTTGATATGTCTTTCCTTTAGGTTTAAATTTTGGGTCTTTTGCTTAAACCTGTAAAATAATCTCTTAGTCAAAGTTAAAATAGTGATGAACTGTTACTATGGAACAACAGGAACTTCATGGAGATCATTCCTAAACAGGCATCATGAATTATACAGAAGATCATGAAGGCATCTAGGTATTTCACAGAAGCAGGACATGAACTAACTGATATTTATTACATGAACCAGTTCCCAACAAGATGGTTCTATCAGAAGATTAGAGGAGAGTTTCCAAAGGTGGAATGGCAGGAACTGATATGCAATAACCTTGGAATTCCTAACTGTTCATGGAAGATGATTTGGAAAACCAGATCACCTATGAAAGCAGCTTTTTTGGTTGGCTAGCAGCTAGGGATGCTTGCCAAGCACAACACAAGTTACAAAGGAGAGGGTTTTCCTTGTGCAGTAGCTGATATTTCTGCAATTCAGAGGAGGAAACAGTTGAACATCTTTTCTTGCATTGCAGATTTCAAGACAATGTTGGGAACTTTTCTTTAACATAATGGGCATATCTTTGGTGTCACCAGAGAAAATTAGTAGCTTGTTGGAAGTGTGGCGATTTGTTTGAGGATGTCTGAGGTGGTGCCGATCTGTATACTGACCTCTCTCACTAAGGAAAGGGCAATTTGCGTAATTTATATAGTGCCTAAAATTTTTACCTGTCTTGAGGATGCCTTGGTATAATTAGCTATTATCTAGCTTTAATTAGCATCATAATAATGAGGTTTTAAGTACCATTTTTATGTGTGCACAAACAGGCTTAGACAGGAGGAAACGACCATCATTATTAAAATGTACTGCTTGTTGTGTCGTTACTAAAAAATAAAATTAAATTAACAACCCAAGCTTTTGTTGCTGAAACAATGACTTTGAATTCTTCTATCTTCCAGGTGCTCACAACTGTTTATGGAATACATATTAACATACTGTTCTGTAGTGCTGCTTCATCTATCCTTAAAAATATTTTGTGTTTAAGAAAGTAGTTTATATTGAAATTCATCTGATCCTGGAATGTGGATGTAGAATTCCAGTCATTCCGATTAAACTCCATTGAGGCTTTGCGTTGAATTATTTATTTATTTGTTTCTAACTCTAGCATTCTTTATTTTATGTCTTATCTAAGGAGCTCTGAGATTTTACTGCTTTGGCTAATGCAGGTGTGAGTCCAGAAGATTGCTCCTACACGATACAAACTGGTACTGGGGCCATGCTCTCATTTTTTTCTCCTAAAAGGTTACAGACTTGCAGCAGTGTTTTTCCCTTCCATTCGTGCTCAGGGACCAGTGCTCTAAGTTTAAATATTGCTTCAATTATCTGGCAGCGTTTGGCAGTAGATGCTTAAAATGATTTTGAAGTCTTATGGAACATAATATCGGCAAATATTGATGAAGCGCAAGGTACTCTCCCTCTTAATTTGTTTGTGCACTCTTGTCTACAAATTTGACCAATTGTTGGTGCTAAATCAGACTAAATTAAATTTATTTTGTCAGAAAAAGCATAAATGACCAGAAACTGCACTAAACTCGTGGAATTAGACGAGGTGCTCGCAAGCTGGCCCGAAAACTATGGTTATTAAAAAAAATATTTTCAAATTTCGTTTGGTTTGAATCTCAGGAAGCAAAAGTGAGAAATATTTAAGAACAGGCAAGAGTCCCCTACTAGAAGTGAAGAAAAGAAAGAAGGAAAAAGGTGTAAAAAATAAGAGGTAACATTTATATTTGGATGGTTGGGGCAGATGTTTAAGATTTTGATGGGGACTTGATAAGCAATGTAGCATAAATTTACCTAAGACTCGCATGCTTTGGTTGGTATTTTTTTTTCATAGGCAGATGTATTGTCCAGAAAAATAATATGCCTTTTGTTTTGCATTGTTGCAGGGCATCTAACAATTCTTCATAGCCGTAGAAAGAGTGTCGTATGATACTCTCTCATCAACTTGGCGATTATTTTCTTCTAAACAACCTGGTTTTGGCCTACTAATCTCAGAAAAAGAAAGCTCGCTTTCACCAAGTCACAGTCAAGACAACCTATAGTTCTCGGAGGAGCCTTCAGTTCGATGCTCATAAGTGGTTTTCTTTTGGCGCGTTCAGTTTGAGCATAGAAACATGTGGCTGTTTTGTTGTGATTTTGCCAGAAACAAATGGCAGAATATTTATTTAGTGATACAATAGATGAAGAGGAGAACAAAGACAAAAACATTTGTCTGTTGTATTGTTTCTGGTTTCTGAGTAAATTTGGCCATTTCAAGTTTACTTACTTATTGATGTTATAGTTATGTATTTCAATGACCGAACTGGATTGGTGTCTTTGTCATTTAATTTTAGTATCCAAATCTGTGGTAGGTATCCCGTGGAATTAATTCAATTCATATATTATAGAACTACATTAAATTAATATTTGATAAAAAACAGTTTGATAGGAAAATCACTTTATGAAAAAGTTTAAAGTTAAATGTTTAATTTACTAATTTGAGTTCTTGAATATTGTAATAGTATACACGAAATTTGGAACAAGCAAGTATTTCGCCACTTTTAATTGTCATGGTTTTCTTTTTTAGAGTCAAACTATAAGAACTTTGACTAGCATTTTATGATGCATTTTTTCGTTGTATTGATATGCAAAAAATTGCAACTTACAGTACTTTTTGTATATTTTTTAAATATCTAAATTTTTTGTTTAAAATATCAAATTAATATAATTTAATTTAACTTTGAAAATTAGTCAAAATTGACTTTTAAAAAATGCAACAAGACATTAAAAGTGGACGGAGGGAGTAACAGCTTAGTTAGATTTTCTGTACTTAAATTGCAGAACATTTATATATAATTTGTCCCAATTTTTTTGTTGATTCTATTTGAGAAACAAATTATTTAATTTTAGTCTTGGAAAAATAATTAAAAGTCACTAACATTTTACTTCAGCTTTATTTTGTTGATAATTCGCATTGCACAAATGCGTTTTATTCATTAGTGATCTTCAATGCATTTCCTTGTATTCCCTCTGGGGGCCTAGCTGAAAAGCTACATTGTAATTGGATTTGATGTAATTGCATGTAATTATACTATTTGGTGTGTTTATTTGGTCATGTAATTATTTGGTCAACACATAATTGAGTGTAACTGGACAATTACACTCTCCATTTCTCAGGAAGGGGCTGTGAATTGCGGGTAATAATATGACGTAATTACAAATTGCTTACTTTTTCATTTCTTCTTTTTATTTCTATTTTTATTTTTTTGTTTTAAAATTTATTTTTTCTTTCTATTGTTTTAACTTCTTTTTTATTTTATTATTCTAAAAGTTTCTATTTTTTAAAAATTTTTATTATTTATATTTAATTTCCTTCTCATTCTCAACCTTTACAACATGTGATTCTGTGCAATTTTTTGTGTTTTCTATTTTTTTTATGTCATGTTCATTTTTTTCATTAGCATAATTTTGTTAGTATCCTAATTTTTAAACTTAAGTAGAATTTATCGTTGAGAAAGGTTATAAACTTACGTTTTTTTAATTAAAAAAAATCATATTTATGTATGATATGTTTAAATTTGACATAAGGATATTATGTTAGATTTTTTGTTTTGTATTTAGAACATACATTATATTTTCAGTTTCATTTGCTTTTTAGTTAGACTTGATACATTATTTTTTTGTTAAATATTTTAATAATTTATGACATTTTATTTATAATATTAATCTTTTTGTCAAACATGCATTTCATAAAGCTCATAGAAATCTTGTACTTTTAGTTTTTATGATTAATTCAATTGAAGTATACTAAGTTGAAAAAATATAAATCAAATTATTTTTTTATAATATTAGTTAAGAAAATATGTTTATTAGTAATTAATATATTTTCGATAGAAAATATATATTTTACATATTTAATTAAGTATCATTTATAAATTTTTAACTTTTATTTTAATTTTTTAAAATTTAATATGATCTTATGATTCCAGTTGTGCACAAGATTTTGTAATCACTAAGCTGATAATTACTATTCTAGTGTACACCAAATTCAATTACCAGGTGACTTGCCAAACAAACCCATTAATTAGAATTAATGGAATTAAAATATATTATATATTTATTATTTTACAAGAACTTCACTTGATTGCATATCTTATTCCACCACTTTATTAATTTATCCTCACATAAATGCGTATACACTTAATATATATATATATAGATAGAGAGAGATATTATACCCTTATTATATACAATTATACACATTATATATAAAAATTAAAAGGTATATGGTATGGGGTAAAATAAAAAGTAAGGGAAAATTACACTAATTGGATCCATTAGGCAAAATATTTAATCAAATTGGACCCAACTCAATATATTTAGTCTTATTGAATCCAATGCCCAAACTATTTATCCAACTGCTTTCTTGTTCTATTCATTGAATTACCATCGAAGTATCTATGCATATACTTTGTTGTTATCTATATACTCTAATGATATTTAGCAGTAATTGAGCAATTTTTTCACTAAAACACTATTTGTTCTTCCTTGATACCATCATAGTATATATACTATGATATCAAGAAGTAACTGAGTAGTTTTTTTCACTAAAACACTGCTTCTTCCTCTTTGATATCATTAAAGAATATAAATATACTTTGATAGTATCAAACAATAAACATGCATTAATAGTTAAAAACAAGGGGGTATGAAAGTAAGAAGGTAATTGCTTGTAAATAGTTTCATTTTTTTTGTATACAAGTATTGATTTCCCAAAAAATAATATGGATAAATACTATAATGGTAATACAGTTTTACTCAAGTAATATTCTCTATGTGTACTTCGAGCATAGATACTTGCTAATTCTATGGATAAATATATGAGAAATTAGCATAAATAGCCACCTATTGAAATAATAATCAACAAATGTACGCACACACACATATAAAAGTATTGAGGAAAAGTGATTAGACATGACATGACATAACATAACTTTAACTTATCAGACATGACTTTCAATAAAAGGTTTTGGAGGTTATGAATTAAAGTAGAAAGTTAGTAGGTAGTGGAATATTGTCTTGCTTTTTGACGGGTTAATTTATGCCTAGTGGTGTCTGTATGAGCCTTATTCTTGTGTCTTGTTTTTTTTTCTATCATCAGTTGTTGTTTATTGTGTTTTGATTTTACACTATTTGTTGTTGTTACTATTTAATATTTTCTTCACTGTTACTATTTGATGTGTTATCCTCAAGCTCATTATACAACCTATTTATCTTTATAACGTAGTGATAAAATCTGAGTACACTTTCTCCTCTCACATGACACTGAAGAGTTTCTCAAAATATATTATTGTTATTATTATTATTGTTGTTGTTGTATATAATATACATAAATTATAAAATTTTAAATATAAAATAGTATATAGAATTATTTTTCTTATATTTGACTGACAAATATAACTATTTTTAGAAAGGGATAAAATCCTTTTCCACCTTCAACAATATCTATAAACTGATTATTCTTAACTGTAAACCACCCATTCACACCAAAACAATTTTTTTGGTGTTTTTGGAAGAGGAGAAAAGGGTGATAAAGAAGAATGCCAACTCTTAATTTGTTCACAAATTTACCAGTAGATGCAGTTATTGCTTCTGATATTCTCAAAGATGCTACTAAAGCTGTTGCAAAAATCATAGGCAAACCAGAGTCAGTTAAGTCATTTTGGACTCTTTTCTGTTTCATTTATATTTATATTGACTGCTACCTGTTTGATAATATTCCTCTGAGAAAAGTTTTTATCAATCATTTAGTGGTTATTGTAAGTATCTTTACTTTTGAATTTTTAGGTTGGAAATGAAATTGGTTTAATAGTAGTTACATAATTCCACTCATCAGGACTTTTTTTTTTAAAATAAAAAATAAAAAATTGGGGGTAGGGGAAGTAGAAAGGGGAGAGGGGATTACAAGGTGTGGAATTGGTGAAAGTTCAGGTAATTAACCATCTAAGTTACTAAGATTCTCCCTTAACACTGGTTTTTGAGTCATGTGGTACCTTTCTTTTGTTAGTATAGCCATATGCTATCCGGAATTCAGGACTAATGCCATTTTAGGGAGCTGCATAGGGGCCATTAAAGAGGGAAGTTCCCTATATTCTTTTCTCCATGTCAGGCTCGAACTTGAGACCTCAGGTTAAGAGTGAGATGGATTATCCCTCTCACCACACTTGATGGTCATGTGGAGGTTAAGTGGGAACATGTTCAGAGATGGGGTTAAAGAAAAAGAGAAGAACTTTTACATGGGTTTTAGTACTGGGGACATGACCTTAGATAAGAAGTTGTGGACACGACTTAGGCCGGAAGGTTAGTAGGAAGTTGTAGAATTTCCATGGAAGTTACTAGTAGTCATAATAATGGGGCCAATTCTCTAGGTCCGTACTAGTAGTCGTAATATTATCGTGTAGTTTCTTATCCAAAGATGTCTGGTACTATCTGTGGTTTCTTGCACTTGATTATTGTATTATTTTCTTGTAGTTATGGTTTCTTTTTTCCAGAATGCTTTGATAGCCTCTCTACCTCCCAAGGTAGGGGTTAGGTTTGCGTAGACTCTACCCTCCCCACACCCTACTTGTGGAACTACAGTGGGTATGTTGTTGTTGTTAAATATAAACAGAAAATTTTGAAGGAAATATTAACTTTAAGAAGAAGAAGATAATAGTGAAGGGGATATTTTTAAAAAGTAGGGAAGTGAGATGAGTAGAAAGACAAATTTAGTCCTTTGTTGCTCAAAATAATGAATGACCAGGTTAGCTATGAGAGACCAGGTTAGTTGTTAATTGAGACTATATTAGCACTAACAATATTTACACCACCAACAGGAAAAAATCATAATCCTCTAGCACATGGTAGTAGGGAGGATATAGACTCTTAAATTGGACACGAATTAATATTTGATGTGATTTAAACCTGAGACTGAGCTCTTCCACCTTAACCATTAGGATAAGTCTTCATTGGCTATAGCTTGTAAATTATTGTTTGTTGGTTTGGGGTCACAACAGAAATGAATTCTTCATTGGTTTTCTATTAAATTTATGTTGGTAGATTAGAAATGCAGAATCCAATAAATATTTTGATGCCAATTCTTGTGGCATGGAAAACTTTGGTGGTTGGGTCTACTCTATATAAGTGTTCTCTTAGCATTTCTTCATTCCAAAGCAGAAGTACAAGTAAATTTAGTACCCTTTTTCCCGTAAGTAGAATACTAACTTCCAGCAATTGTGGGGTGACTTAAATGATGGGTTATTTTCATATTGCTGATTGTAAGGATCAGAGTTTCAATATATGAATATATAGTCGGTTTAAGGAGAGCTTATACTATGCAAGTTTAGTTTGTTTAGAATGGAATGGTGTAGTAAGCATCTCTCTATCAAAGAGTTTTTGATATAAATTTTTTCCTGAAGATGGAAATGTCTACCATGGATTTTAAATACAGGTGCAACTAGCAATAATCTGATTATCTCTTAGTTTCACTCTGTGATAGAGTGAGTTTACTCTTGTGGAAGTATGTTGACGTAACTCTACTTGTTTTTCCCCAGTATGTGATGATCTTGTTGAATGGAGGAGTTCCTATTGCATTTGCTGGTACCGAAGCTCCTGCTGCATATGGAGAATTAATTTCCATTGGAGGTCTTGGACCTAGTGTGAATGGCAAACTCAGTTCAGCCATTGCAGAGATTCTTCAGACAAAACTGTCAGTAGACAGCGACAGATTCTATATTAAGTTCTATGATTCTCCGGTAAGTCTTTACGAGAACAAAGAAGGAAATGATGTTCTGCGTTTTCCGCTACGCACCCCCTCCCCCCCACCCCACCCTTTCCTTGGTCCGCTGCAAGAGAATTAGTTTATGTGCAATGCGCTTCCCATTGTCTTGGCCAACTAAAGGAATCATCTACTGCTTTCACTTTTGATGCCTGGATCAAACAGAACTAGTTCAATCAACCCTAGCGAAGTTTAGACCTTGTTTGTGTTTTTAAATGTTGGTGTGATATATCGAGCATATTGCAAGTTGTTTATTAGTAAGGATCACTCCGCAATGAGGGGATAAAAATAGATGAAATTTGTATATATATTGAATTAGTTGTAAAGTTTGTTCTGAAATTTGTGGAGAAGAACTACTTAAAGTATCCATATGGAAAACAACTTTCATGTTAATTATAGCGCTGAGGTTGAATTGATGTCTTTCCGTTGATTTTGTTTTTAATAACTGTGGTGTCCGGGCCAGTTTGCACGCACCTCGACTAACTCCCAAACTGCATTACTGTTTCCTCAACATATTCTTTTTCAGTTGAAATTTGGTTGTCCATCATGCATGTAGTCCTACTCATAACTGATTCTGATTGGTTAAAGTTAAACTACCCATATTGGGATGCATCGATGGAAATATCCTACAATCCTATTGGAATTGTCTCTACTTTGAAATAGAATCTAATCAACAAGTAGAAACAACAACAACGACAACAACTATGTCTCAATCCCACGCGAGTCACTAGAATCTGAATCCGTACATAATAAGTAAACATGTAACTTATAACCTACTTTTTGGTTGCACTTATCCATGCTCAATCAGCACAAACTTGAGTTATTGCTGCATTTATCTTGGTTCTTGTGCTTTAATCTCGCGTCGTCATTTTTTATTTGACCATGTTTACATCTGTGTAAAGGTTTTGTCAATGCTATATCTTAACTGAAAATCCTTTTCTTTGCATGCAGCGCCCATTTTTTGGGTTCAATGGCTCAACTTTTTGATGAACCTGCTTAAAAAATAACTGCTCTGGAGTCTGGAGAAGGAACTTCTTGGTACAGCAGCAGTTTAAGACTTTATCTGCTCTCAACTGTGACCGTTTCACGGAAAAAGTAAACCCTTCTAACATGTTCAATGGTGATACTTTTGTACAATGTCTGTACAATATTTTGTTTGATTGTGAGTTTCGTAGCGCTAAGAAATAGGAAACTGTAATGCATATTTCAGCATTAACATATGCCCAGCATAGGGCTAGTTTTCCAAATTTAGTGTTTCTGTTGTCTTATACTTTAAACTGAAATGATTCTTAAATAGATTTATATTATGTTTTTATACAAGTCAAAGAAGTACTACCCTGTGAGTTTCTATGTACTCTCCCTTGAACTGAGGGCTACTCTACAAGTTAAAGTACAAAACTTGCAATAATCACCAATGTGATATTGTTTCAGAATTACTTTTAACTCTTCTGAGTAGTCAGTCAATGCAAGTTTGGGAAGAAATAAATACATGATACTCTCTCCGTTTCATAAGAAGTGGTGTTTTTAGTTTGGGTACACTCCTTACGAATACTGCTCACTCCTCTAGAAAGTAAGTAGTGTTTTTACTAACTTACCCAATACCCAGTTACTCTAAATCAAATGCCTTGAATAAGAAATAGCTCTTTAAAAATTTCGTGGTTATGTAATTTAAATTAGGATAAATTTGGAAGAAAAAAATAAATATATTCTTGATTTTAAGAAACACCACTTATTTTGGAGTGAGGGGAATGCAGAACTACAGCTCCCTTGGGTGCTTGTAAGCCTGGACTCATGTCATTTCCAACATGGTTATTGCAGGTTTGGACTCATGTCATTTCCAACTACATTTACACACTTTGTATTTGAGAGCAACAAAATTGTAGAGTCTCTAAAGTTTCACAGGTCACGATTTTTAATGTAATAATATTACTATCTGTGACAAAATATATATATACATTGTCAAGTTACTTGATGTGTCCTACTTTGTCTAATAGTGTCATCGCAATGAATTATTTTGTTTCTTTTATAACAATCTTGTGTTATAAGTGCATACATTAGTTATTTCTTTTACACATTATTGAAATCAAACAAGTTTAAATGGAGTGACATGGATGGCTGATCAGAACTTGCTTGATATGGACGCATAAAAATTGGTGTTATTATTGTTTAGTAGGATAACTACATATTGTAAAAACATTGTTTCGAGTTATAAATTAAAGCAAAAAATGTAAATTCTAATGATACATTCAAAGATGATGTGAAACATTATTTATTGCCATCCTTGGTTTTATTTGCAACAACTCAGGAATCCAAGTTAAACATACGAAAAAAGTGTACTTGCACCTAATATTTACACCAAATCACTTTAACTTATCTGCACATGATGTTATACCAAAACCACAATACTTTACCATGTTTAAGTGAAAAATAACAATGACAATATATATGCTATCATATGATGTTATACCAAAACCACAATACTTTACCATGTTTAAGTGAAAAATAACAATGACGATATATATGCTATCATAAATTGTTCTACATTTTCTGCTTACTCATCAAACACCTTAAAATAACTTTAAAATAACTTTTCCATGAAAAACATTTTCCTCGGTCCCAAACACTTGTTAGTGATAAAATACTAAAATAGTGTGGCGCTAATACCAAGTCAGCACAAGGTTTTTTTCCCACAAGGACACTAACAATGGATAAAAACAACTTCCCTGGCTATGCAAACACCCAAAAATGGTGTAATGGTTAGTTGGTTACACATGAAATTCCCAGAAGGGTCAAGTGATAAACTGTTCTAATTTTTTTGTACTGTATATATGCATAGTAACCATGTCCTTGACTTACCCTAAAACAGAAATTTGTCCGAAATATTTCTGAAGATTAAACGGTATCAAATACCAGACTAAACGTCATTGATCTGACATATACTTCATTTAGCTCCTGCTTCAGAAAGTTTGGGTTCAGCATTGGTTGTTTGAGGTCCGGCTCCTCCTTCAGAAGGACCTGCGGCAGTGGTGTAGGTTGCTGGACGAGGGTACATCACATTCTTGACTACAGAAAAGTAGAGATCAAAATCTGCTTTGTATTTAGAGCAGTGCGCTTCGATCCACGTCTCAGCTACACTGGTGGGCACACTATCCTGGTTGTCCCGCCCATGCTCTTCAATGGTAGGGCGAATTTCTTCATATATGGAATTAAGCTTCGAAATTGCTTCATTTTTTAACCCCTGCATTACATGGCAAAATGTTTTAGAAAATTTACACAAAGCGGCATCATTTTTTATCCCTTGCATAAACATTGGCAGAAGTGTTCAGAAAAATTACAATTAGGTTCTCTTTCCACAAAATGAGTTTAGTATTTCAACGCTAGTTTAACCACCCATGTCTGACAAAGATTAATAATGTGGCATCGCACACGAGAATTAGGAGGTTTGCCTTTTTCTCTTCCTTTCCTTTTTTGGGGGGTCGGGTGGGGGGTGGGGGACATGGAAGATGCAGTCATGATGATAACAGCAACTACCTGGAAGTATTCTATCCAACCCGTCAACCCCCGTCAAGTTTTCTCGTCCCCTTTACTTCTCTTGCAAGTGCTAGAGAGTAGATAATGAGCCAAATCCATTGATAGATGCTTCAAGTTTTCTCGTCCCCTTTACTTCTCTTGCAAGTGCTAGAGAATAGATAATGAGCCAAATCCACTGATAGATGCTAAAAGCATTTCCAACTTCAAGGATTTTCAACACATCACCATTCCGCGTTAGAAAATTTTTAGATACTACTACGATGCCATTACTGTTATTAAACATGTGAAAACCTATTAGACAGAGTTGCAATGCTCCAACAGAGAAAAGGACTCAGGCTGAGAAAGGTGGGAAGTTTAGCTAATCAGTCAGATTAGCAAATATTATCAGAAATTGTGCAACTTCTTTGCTAGGAAAGGAATCGTATCCACATAAGGAAGGATCAACAAGGAACACCACATAATTCCAATTCTTGAGAACCTTCCGAATTTTTTTAACAGAGATGAGCACTTACTTACGTTTTCACTATGACGAGCATATACTATTTGAATACAGTAAATATGCTTCCGTACTTCATGAGAATACAAGGAAATAAATTTGTGTAAACGAGAATTCCACCAAGTGAAGGGTATGATATCAGCTCTACTGATAATTGAGAAGCACCAAAAAAATCAAAAAAACTTTCTGCTCAAAACTGTTTAATGAGGAAAGTACACATGTCATCCTAAAATCAAGGAGTTTGGTTCTGGTCCAGTTAAGTTTTCACGGTTGCTACAGATATGGTAATAAACAGCAGAATAAGATATGTGCTCCATGGTGAAGCAAAAAATAAAATAAAATCATAACCATAACAACATAAAGTGAACAAAAAGAAGATTGAGGTATATCAGTTACTACTCCTTAGAGAACTTACTTGTACATGGATATATTTATCTAAAGAAGAGCTCATCAAAGCTAAATGGAATAGAAACATTAGCCTCTTCGCCAACCCATGGAAAAATATGAAAGAAAAAGTTGATAAAGTTGCCTACAACCATGACGTCTTACAAAGAAAAGGTGATCATACCTCGTACATGGTAACTTCTTCTCGTGCTTCCATCGATGCGAACAATTTAGCAAAATCTCCATCATTCACTTGCTTACGGCTGGAAGATTTTACCTTCCGCTTGGGAAGGCGTTGGGCTTTCTTCTTCGGTGTTGAACCAGATCCAATATTAAAACTCTTATATGTGGTATTACTTGGTTCCAACTTGAGTGTAGACCCCTCACTTTCATTCAATATTTTAGTTTGCGCATTTCCTCCACTAGTTCCAGAGATCACTGGCAAAGAGTCATCCTCTGCTGAATCATAAAGTGGAACTTCCTCCACTGTATATCTGCAGTAAGAAAGCCAGATTAAGATAAATATCCAAGAATTAGAAGGAAATGAGTAAAAGCTGTAGAATCCAAACTATAATATTTTAGGCAATTTTCTCTGATGGAACTCACTACCTGAAAATTTCTTTCTTATCACTGTTGACAAATAAGTGAACTGCCTCGTGTTATACCATTTAGTGATAAAGTCAAGCTCAAGTCATCCAACAATGAACCAAAAGCTAACAAGCTTCACCTTTGCTATATTATTTGACTGGTCCCTTATTACTTAAACATGTAATATTTCAGAAAATAGTATATTCTCTCTTCACCGTGTTTCTTATTCTTTTAAATGATGGTGGTGTTTGGGTCAACTTACATGCATCTCAACTAATTACACCTCCCACCAACACAGGTACTGAGTAACTCTGTCCACCAAGGTATTGGATACCTAAACCCGACGACTTCATGGATCTCCCCCAATTCATTGACCACTAGAGTCACACCCTTGTGTGCTCTCTCAATACCATACATGTTTCTTACAAGTAGGAAACGAAAGGCTAGCTACTAGGTGGGAAACATAGAATGACTATAATAAATTGTAGAGCAGTGAGGAGTAAGCCCATCATATGATATCATTTGAGCTTTCCCTTTCCTAAGATCCTGGATGTGGTACTTACACATGAACTTGGCTACTGGTTTGATCAGTTCCAAAGTCAAGTAAGGAAAGGAAAGGTCTGTTAATTTTATCCAGACATATCATTTTCGGTCTATCTATCGATTGAACCAGAGGCTGGGCTCTTGTTGATAGACATAAGATGTGGGATTAAGAATAGGGAAAGAGCAGCTCTACTCATACTTTTGCTTATGGAAAGACATTAGACACCTAATAAAACATGCAAGATCTCTTACAAAGCCCTTGTCAGTCACATTTATGGATCTCACTGAGCTCCAAATGGTATCACTAATGTTTCTCGAGATAAATCCAAAACTTTGAAGATCTAGAACAATATGTTTAATGCAAGATTACTTCAAGTCTTCTCAAAATAAACATACAGATCAAGTCTCCTCATTGTGAATCCAAAAGTCCACTTTCTTTTCCGTAATTCACAATAAAACATTGATTTGTTTATTGAGTTAACAATAGCAACATGAGGAAGAGCACACATATCAATAACAAAAAAAAAAACACAAGAACAAGAAGAAGAGGAAGAATACATGAGGAGAAAAGTACCAATCTAACACGGCTGTAGCCTGTAGACATCTTTATTTAAGGTTTGAACTTTCATTACTTATAAGTCTACAGATCCACAGCCTATTTCATAAAGTTATTAACAGATCAAAGCAAATCAAGTTAACAGAACCAGAACCTTAAGATTTGTACAAACTAAAAAAAAAACAAAGTTGAGCATTACCTGACATCCCCATCTTCCCAGACATGGTTGTACTCCTGAGCAAAGATAAAACGAGAAAAAAAAGAATAAGAGATGAGTCTGACAAGACTTATTTCGAATTTAGAAGCATCTATTATGTTTTAGAGAACAGAAGAAAGCATATGCCAACAGGCAACTCTTTCTGCCCCTTTCTTTGATACGTTGCCAATATGAGCACCTTTACCACATTCTTTCTCATAAAATTTCATTTGAATTACTTAGTTCTACTATTTATGTTATAGCTGGAATTATAGTTCCTCCTCAGACAATCTCAAATCAACTGTGAAATCTATGTCCAGTGTGATAATTTAGAACCCTTAAGATTGGGTATTCAATGTCACAATGCCATCATCCTGAAAGATAGTGACAATTGGTTTACATGCTAATTTAAACCACTTCAGTAGTGAGGCTTATCAATATCAACAAGAAACAGAATCTGAGATCTCATTGATCAACCAAGCTTTAAATGAGAAAAGCAAAGAAGACATCTACTGCATGGACTTCCATTTTTGTGCTCAAGATTCAAACATAATAAGCTATAAGCATTTATCTTTTTCTTTTTATCAGTGCAATAAGCATTATCCTGGATTACTTTCTCTTTCAGCCTCAAAAGCAACATGCTATTTATTCTCTGATAAAATTTCACTGTATTGTGGTGTATTTAGGCCCGCCCTTGGATGAACGAAGAATATATATGCAAAGAAGTAACGGAAAATGACCGTGATACATCCAAGCTTCACACTTGAGAAGTACAAGATCTTAACAGAAAGAAGATGGCACTTCCACTGAATCAATAGACAAGAACAAGATATATTCTTTTAAGATGTCATAACTCTGCAACAATTTTAATACCCGACATTAAAGAACAGACTACGATCAGAAAAAAAGACTTCGGTTGGTAAGGATACACCATACTACAACATGTTATTTGAGGATTGTAGTATGTGACTAGCAGATTTAATCTATATGCATAAGTCATTAATCATTTTGTTGCCTAAATTCTTGGTAAGAAGGAATAGGTGAAATCAGGCAACAAAGGACATTCCAGATATAACAATTCATAAGAAACTTAAGTTACCTGGAATCCTTGAGACTTGGCACCCAGAAATATAGAACAGTTTGCAGCTCCACACAGACACTGAACAGTTGCACCCCCGTACCACTCAAAATTATAGTTGTACGCCAGCTCCATTCCAATAGATATATCCTGCTTTGCAAATATTCCTACCCTTGTTTCCCCTAACACTGTCCATTTCCTTGTTTCACAATTTGGTGAGCTGGGAAATTTAGGAACACAGTATAAGTACTCTCAAGCAACACCAATTAACCGTAATAATTTATCACTGACTGACCAAGATTTGTATCTTATTTCACTTTTCATCAATTTGACAATTGGCGTTTCAGCACTTACCATGAATGATTTATGAATCTTGCAAAACTTCCCTTCCGGGTGGCATCAATGAAATGATTAGCATCCAGAGAAATTATGTACGCGTCCTTGAGCCCTGCACAATCATACAAAATTGTAGTAGTGATCTGTAGATGCATTGACAACCATATCTAAAGTTGATAACTTACCATGAGCTTCATAAGACTGAGACCTTTTCTTTGCTTCTTCAGATGATATCACTTCTCCACAGTATTCAATGATGAACTGTCCAGCCTATTAATGTAAAGAGATAGGAACAATTGGTTGATTGCTGCTAAATAAGAATAAGCATTAATACAGTTACTGCACAAAGGCCTCTGTTATATTCCACAGAAAGCTCATATTTGATAGGCTCAGTTTTGGAATTTTTTCTTCACGTGACTGTCAAAAATAGAAAAATCTTTTTGTATATGCCAAAACTGAGTTATACAAATTATCGGTCACCTAAAAATAAAATAGGGGGGTTGCTTCAGCAGAATTACCTTTATATTCTCATCAGCTAAAAGACCCCAACCACGCCCTTCAGTCCTGAACAACTTAGTTTTTGCATATTCACATTTCTGGAATCTCTGTGGACAGCAAGCAAAACACTTCAAAATAATATACCAACAATTATCTAAGTGACACTCACCGTCACTTTCAAAAAGGCACTAAGTAGAATCTCCATTAGTTATTGAAACAGTCAACTACATATAAGGAACTACAAACCCTTCCTCGCAGTAGATGAAAGGATAAATTTAAGTGAAGAAAGATTCTCAATAGGAAAGAACTAAATAACAAACAACACTTATTTTTAATTTATTCTTTGTTTATAAAAGAATAACTAGGAGCGATTATGCCATACAGCAAGTGCTCGGAACAAAGCAAGTTCAATCAAACAGATCCCCAGTTTCTCAGTGTATCTGATAGATGAACCACTAATTCTGAAGCAGCATTTAATCATACCCCGATGAAATAGGAAACCTGATGTATAAATATAGAGATCAATAGTTGCATTTTATCACAAAAGATCACTCAAACCCAAATATCACACCTTCCCAGAAAACATTCTTTCAACCAAAACTTTGGAACAAATGAGTCACCATTTACAGTTACAGATAGCACATAACCTCTCTAGGGTATTATATATGCAACGACGACACACTTTGCTGCATGAGTATAGCATAATTTAATTTTTTTTTTGAAACTTGTAAGGATTGAAAATTTTATATAGCTCAGCTTCCTCATATCACATAAATCTCTAGAAAGAGCAACATATGGTGCTTTTAATAGTCAACAGATGTTTTTAATCTACACAACATACAATGGAGCTCCTTTATAGGAGTATAGTCTACACAAAATAAGGAATATTTCCTAGTCACAAGGATGCCTAATAGTACAACCATTAAGAATATTCCTTTTTTTATGTGCATGATGTAATGCCCATGTTAGATTTTGTCCGCTCATTACAAACATTGTAAGGTTCTGAGATTTTTCTACGTTGTAATTATCGACTCCAGCGCTCTCTTTATACCGGACAGTTTCTAATAAAATCACTTTCACTTGTCAAAATATGTATTGCTTTTGCCTTACATACAGACTCACCCAGATTTTCATTTTCATTAGTCTCTGGGCACGCGTATTGCGTGTGTACCCCACATCTATTATACAGTCTATTTATATTTTATGAATTTATCATTGACAACCTTAATACAAGATCAACTTGGACATTGTTTGTGATTTCAAATGACCAATTGCGACAACTTAAACATCAGGGCTACTAATATGCCAATGTCAACAATCTTCTCAATAAAATCAATTAATAAATAGGAAAATATAGTGCTAAAACTTTGGAATGTAAAGAAAGAGTAAACAACAGTTGCAGGTTGATCATTCTACATACAATTACTTAGGAAAAAAATATACAGTAGAAAGCTTGTTTGACGTAAATGTTCAACTATATTGTCCACATCTAATCAAAAACCAAGTAGACAACAGAAATTTTTGGGTTTTTCATTCAAGAATTCCCATTTTGGAAGGAGACCGACACATCCAATTAAAAAGCTTTCAGCATGAAATAGCTATTACACAACTTCCATTATGTGTTATAGCTCGAACCTCGAAGAAAGGAGAGAACTATAGAAGTCTTATACTTCTGTGAACAATGAAGTTGTTCTTCGTTTATTTTCCACCTGCACTCAACTTTTCTTTTGCTTTCTTCCTCCTTTTCATCTCAACTTGGAGTTAGTTGAAAGGTAAGTTCCTAATTTATAGCAGTTAAATAATAACTTTCCAAATGTAATTTGGAACTATCAAGATGAATTTGGTGTGATGCTTATTAAGAAAACCATTGAATGTGATCTTTCAAATTTTTTGCCTTTTGACAGTAATAACAACTGACATCATACATCATCCCTATCCTCCTCCCCTTAATTCGTTCCCCATTAGTAAGTATAGGTTTGGTAGATGAATGGGCTTGTAAGCTGATGGAATTAAAAGTAATCATTCATGGAATATAAAACAACAAACAATTAAGGCTGCTTAGTTGAGATAATTAAACCGACAAATTGATGGAATACAAGTTATTACTTAATTATTTAATGGGGGTAATTTTATTGTTAGGAGCGGATAAATTCGTCCTTCAATATTTAAAGGGTATTTTTGTAATCTAACTTTTAACTTAGGATGTTCCCCCTTTTAGTATAGTATGATGATATGATGATGATGATGCTATGATGATGATGATATGATGATGATTAAAATGGATCCAAATATTAAAGCAGAGAGGTCAATGACATGGAGTGGACAAACGATCCGAACTCCGAAATATTAAGGAATTAAGACTTCCAAAACCAAGAAGAAATGAATTAAGAAAAAGATCCGAGAACAATCACTTGTAAGAAAGAACATGTGAAGTTATGGATCAAAGAATATGAGGGTTGCTCCTTGCCCGCACAAAACAAAATCACTAGTAGGCCATGAGCACAAACAATTGTTGAATAAACCTGTATTTTAGATAGTATTACAGTACTGAATTGTCCCAAAGTGAGCAAGACTGATCCCAGGAAAGGTGAAAGAAGAGAAGCAATAAAGGGGCAGTCATAAAGCAACAGATGCAGGAAACAGTTTGTCTTAGGCCTCCAATCTGATGATTCATCTCAAGAGGGTGGATGAGGGGAATAAAACATGATGGAGAATACTAAGATAAAGGTTACTTGATAGCAGACTTGTCAAAAAAAAAGTTATTTAGAGAAGAAGATTAGCTTCTTCAAGCCATCTAGAAGTTCCCTTTGCCAAATTAATATGAAGTTCTTGCTGTCTTAGTGGCTGATAGGGAGGAAGTAGTTAAAATAATAGTCGAAGTTCTACTTGGGTATGAAGAGTCCCATGAGGCACAATAGAAAAGGGCAGCATTAGGAGACTGCTAAAGAAGAAATTATAGAAGTAAAGCATGGAAAGTTGACAAGACAAGAAATGGGATAAAGCTCCATCACATGAAATATACGAGGAGCATCAAGTGGAAGACTGCATAATAAGATGGTTTAAACCTAGTTTTAGAAATTGGTTATGGTAAGAATGGTCATAGAAATGTATTTTGACGGGTTCTTGGTTGAATAGTTTCAGGACTGCATAAAAACTTCTCACAGTTTGCATCTTTTTTCCTCTTTTTACTGTTTTTTATTCCTTTATCATTAATTTTTAGGATAGTTTCTAGTTCTTTTTTTATCTAAGCATCAACCAGAAAAGATAAATTGCTGGAGTTGGGACTCTATTCCTAGGTCGTCGATCGAAGGAAAGAACTTGAGTGCCCCTATATAACCAGTTCGCCTTTTAGCTTCTATAGTTCCAAAGAAGTGTTTTTATAAAATTTATATACCCATCCAAATAGATGTGTAAATATCATTCAAAAGAGCTAATGAAATGATATTAACAACAATGAATAGCTATAAATTAACACTAGGAAAGGTAATGCATAACATGACCTTTTTGAGCTTATCATGAAGGTTCTAAAATACCACTACTTTCACTTTCTTTCTCAACGTGTACTTGTAACACAAATTTGAGGCACTACCCATAAAATCTGTTGTAAGTTGGAAATCGATAAGATCTCTGTAAAAGTAAACTAATATGAGAAACATCATATAAATGTTCAACTCATTAAATGAATCATATTTACCTGATTTCTGCAAGTCGCACCACACTGACAGTACCCCGGGGTACATTCAGTGTTGGTTATTACGTTCAAGCATCTTTCTACACACGCACTTTCAGGATCACTTGCATCATATTTGCATTCACAGATAGCAATATCATCCTCTTTCAGTTTTTTATGCCTGTAAGACGTTAGAGCATTCCAATTAAAATTGACTAACTACAGCCAAGATGAGTGATAATTGAAAACCATTCAACTCCAAATCAAGGCAACTAATCTAGGTATATGCATCTTCAGGGCACAAGTTTTTTTATTTTTTTATTTTTTTTGGGATTCAAGTTAAGACATCAGGAAGCTTCAATCTTGAAAGCCAAAAAGCTATAAATCACATAATTAAGAAGCAGGACACAAAATATCTAAGGAATGAAACAAAAACTTATTTCTATCACAGAAAGAAACCAATTTTCTGTTTCTCATCTTTATAGAACAAGGAAAAAGATGAAACATAAGCATTATAAAACATTAGTTTCAACTCACTGAAAATTCTTCCTTTTAAGCTTGACTAGATATAATCCGGAGTTCAAATTTCTTCTTTTACTCATTTTCTTGCCATTGAATTCATACTCCAGGCCATCCTTGGCACAACATAGAACAAGGTACAATAGTTTATCAAAGCTTAATCTCTATTTTTTTTAATCAATGGTTTATGAAAAGTTGGGTCTTAGAAGTGAAAACCATAGCAATAACCAATATCTTTTGCATAGTTATAGTATCCAGATCTTAGATACCCGAACCAATTTTGTGGACCATGACTAAAATCAATATGCCATGCAAGTGGTACTCACAATTGCAAACAATGTCACAATAATTCAGAAGTCTAAGCAACAAGTGTATGAAAATGAACTTCAAAATTTAAAGATGATCAAAAGAAAGAGACAAAGTGTACGGTTAACTGGCAGGGAGATGATCATTAAAAGTAGCAAAGAAAGGATTTGAGCTCACTTTTGCCCTAAAAACTCATTTTGAGTAATATGAATAAATGGTGTTACTCCTTCTGGCAGTTGGACCTTCAAAAAAGAAGAAGGAAATAATTCACCACATTACTTGATGTAAATAGAAATATAGAATGGCATATTGTAATGGAAAATCACTTATATATAAGCAAAGGGGTTGCATTTATTATACAGGCTCCATAAACATTTTTATACAGTATTATCCTAGCAAATATAATGGGTAAGTTGTTGTTATTGTATCCTAGCAAATATAATGGGTAAGTTGCGGTTGTTGTATCCTAGCAAATATGCGACTGATAAATAGGCAAATCAAATATCATATATATGCATATATTATGAAACCTTGACTTTAAGACTTACTTTTTTTACTTCTTTACTTCTTTACTTTTATTTCTGTGTTTTGATGAATATTCGGTTTGGATTAGGGTTGGCTTACCTATTGGTGGGTTAGATGTCATCATGACCTTGGTTTTTTGGGTAATGATGAGTTCCAAAGTGAATATTGTCTTGTGTCAAGTTGCATGTTCTTTCAGGCTTCACATGATGTAAACAAAGTACGACCATTGTGTCTTTCTTTCTAATTCTATGATCTCCTTTAATGATTTTCCTTTATTTCTCTCTTTCCCTTACTCTCATTGTCGCTTGGAGCAGGTACCTTAGAAATACAAAACACACAGTAGGGCCTGTTTGTCCATGAAAATTACGAGTATTTGAAAAAAGTTATTTTTGTTTTAAAGTGAAAAATGATATTTTGTTTGTCCATGAATACAAATTGGAGTTGTTTTTTAATTTTAGTCAGTGATTTAGAGTGAAAACAATTTTCTGGTGTTTCTCAAATTCCGAAATTTTCCAAATTTTTATTCCAAACATGATTTCCAAATTGAACTCTGGAAAAAGTAAAAATACTCATGGCCAAACACCTACTAAGTCCATGCAACATCACACTTTTAAATTTACAACATGCTTGAGAAATAGTGAGTAACAGAACATGAACTTAGGCATACCACATTGCTTTTGTCTTCGTCTGAATGCAACATCTATGCAACCTATGTCAGAAATCTGGAAACTCAAAAAACTCAACATAGTAAAAGGTTTTCATCAGTATCATATCCAAGCACAAGATCACACACAACCCAAGCATGTTCAAAATAGTCATATTAAAAAGTAGATTCACTTTGAAATGTTTACCAAATTGCCCCTTCAAAATAGTCATATTAAAAAGTAAATTCACTTTGAAATGTTTACCAAATTGCCCCTTCAAAATAGTCATATTAAAAAGTAGATTCACTTTTCTTTCTCCTCATAAATGTATTGGAGTACTATCTTTAAGATTAAGTGGGACGAACAAGGGTAAAAGAGAAATTGTACCTTTAAATACTTACCATATAAGGAAATGCGACATTCTTTTTGGGACTGATCATAAAGAAAATGGTGCCACATAAAATGGGACGGAGGGAGTATTACATATGAATAAATTAATATTAGAGAAGTCTTGTTTCCTTCTACCAAGAATTCAGACCCACAAAAGAGCTTACAACAACAACATACCCCATGAACCCACAAAAGAGCTTGAAAAACAAAATAATTCAAAGGCGAAATTTCTCAAAAACAGAATTACCAATGCCCAACAACAACAACATACCCCGTGTAGGGACTACACTGTGGGGTCTGCAGAAGAATTATCAATGCCCGTAAACATTAATATTTTAGATAAGATAAATATTAACCATTTATCATTTTTTAAAAAAAAAAAACTTTGAGTGGAATTCCTCCAACACCCATAAATGTTTTTAAAAATTTGATAAAATCATAAATAACCATTCAACCAAAGAGATATACACACAAAAATCTTGATAGAAAAAAAAAACAGGTAGAACAATCTATGATATAAAAACGGGTTAATTCAATGTGCGTTTGCATAAAATGAGAAGAAAAAAAAACTAGTTCCCAGTACTATACACAAAGGTATCAAATGAGTGCTCCACATATTTATTGTTCATTAAAAATGGGGAGGGGATTCCAAGGTGGGCAATGAACCCCATCAACAAGATAAAAATTCAGGTAGTCAACATATTAAGCTACTAAGATTTCCCCAAGTACTCCAAATAAATGTTTAAGGTATGGGAGAAAAAAACAACCTAAATACATAAAAAAAGAAAAATTCTCAAAAGCAATTCCATTCAGGGTTGCTCAGATAGTAGGCACCCTCACCCAACCTTGAGTTTATGGGTTCGAGCATCAATGGAGCAAAAAGGGCGAGAGCTTGGATAACAACAACAACAACAAAAAATCCCTTTTTGAGTGAAATTTCTCCCAACACCAGCAAATGTTTTTACAAATTTCAATAACATCAGAATTGGCCATTCAACCAAAAAATAAAAACACGAAAATAATGAAAGAATCTATACAGAAAAGGGGTAAATTCAATGTGGGCAAACATAAAAACTAGTTCTAACTACTCTACACTGAGTTCACATATATGATTATTAAGGTATGAAGAAAAAAAAAAGGCAAAATTGAACTTACCTTTGGACAAATTGATAGGAATTAGGGTTCTACAAAATCTTAATAATCATTTTTGTGTTTATAATATATTCATATACACTAAAAACTATCATGTGTTTGTTGTGAAGGAATAAAGACTGTCTCAATTCTGAAAGCCCAGATTTTCAGACGGTTAGCAAAAGGTTTTTAGGTACAGCAAACAAATTTTGGGTTTTTGAAATTTTGAAGACGGCTGGTACGACGTCGTTGTGGTTTGAAATTATGTATATTATTTATTTTTAAAAATTAGATATTTTAGGTGATTAATTTAAAAGATAGACGAATGAAAATAGATGCGAAAAAATAAATTTAGATTAAAAATGTCTAATTTAGACATTTTATTATGAATTGAGGTGTTTAATTGAAATAAAGTACGATAAGTAATATTTTGAAACTTATATCTATGGATTCAAAATTTGCATAATATAATATTGAAATTCAAAAGCTTAATATTTTTTTTTTTTGTCTATTCAAATTACAATATTTGATCATTAATAACTTATAACTTTATGATTTAAATTATAAGGTAATAGTTTAAGTAGGTAAAGAAAATAATATACAGTTAAAAATTAAAATATAAATTACACGAAAAATGTCAAAATTTGATCATTAATAACCTATAACCTTATGATTTAAATTATAAAGTAATAGTTCAAGTAGGCAAAGAAAATAATATTTAGTTAAAAATTAAAATATTACAATATTTGATCATTAATAACTTATAACCTTATGATTTAAATTATAAGGTAATAGTTTAAGTAGGTAAAGAAAATAGTATATAGTTAAAAATTAAAATATAAACTACACGAAAAATGTCAAAATATCAAAATTTGATCATTAATAACTTATAACCTTATGATTTAAATTATAAGGTAATAGTTCAAGTAGGTAAAGAAAATAATATATAGTTAAAAATTAAAAATATAAATTACACGAAAAATGTCAGTTTAAATATATTATTATTATTAAGAGAGTAGTATTCAAAACTCCCCTAAAATTGATGTAACTTATTAATTTCATCAATGAACTACTGATAAACACCCTTTTACTTGGCTAACTAAACTTAAATACAATTTCAATCTCTCACATGACGTAGCAAGTTTCAAACTTTTATAAAAGCATGAGGCTCTTAATGAAAATTGAGAGAAGTGTTAAAAAACACTCTTAAACTTAATAAAAATTTAGATATATATTTTATTTAAGTTCAGTTAATTAAGTAAAATAGTACTTTTTAAGACTACAAATAATTTGAAAATGAAACTAATAATTAACATCAAATTTAATATGTTTTTAATATACTTCTTTGTTACTATTATTTTAATTAATTCTAAAAAAATTACAACAAAGAAGTTGAATCTCTCCTCCTCTCGAGCGCCACCAGACACTGCCACAACTTCAGTTTCACGTCTCTCTAAAGACCACCGCAACTCCGCCATAGCCAACAGTGTACAGAATCTCCGTTTCCTCCTTTCTCTTTCTCTCTCTTTAACTACCAGATCCAGATAACGAACGAAGGGCACTGCGAGGGTTGGGTTGCTTATTTAAGAGTTGCTGGAATAAGCCAATTATAATTCTGAGGTAAATTGGAGCAAATTCACCGGCCAGTTAGAGTGATTATCACTTAGGTGAAGAAGAAGTAGTGCCAAAACGAATTTGAATTCGGGTCGGACTGTTTGGAACTTGGCAATAATGAGTTTGGGCTTGTTCGGGACTCTACAAGGTTCGAATTCTTCTATCCAAAATGTCCCTTTTCTTTCCTTCAACATTTTTCTAGGTAACCATGCTAGTCGAAATATTGTTAATTTTTCGTCAAAAATATACCACTTTTTTGGTATCCAACTATCAAGTGTTCTATTTGTTGGGTTATGAAGGTGGATTAAGGCGTCATGTGGAAGCTTATAATTTGCAAATCATATGGTTAATAAATTAGACGACACATAAAACTATACTAAAAGAAATAATATTATTATATGATATGACCAATTGGTCTACATAATTAAAAACTAATAAAAAACATAAAAACTGTAGAGAGAAAATCTCCCCATAAGCAAGACTCTTAAACGACTACATTGTGCATGTTATTGTTCTTGTGTTAGAAGAAACAAACCTATATTTATAGAATCCTAAAACCTTTTCTTATTAGAAAAGGACTCTAGCTACTCCAAAACCTTCTCCTAAAAGGAAAGAATAAATCAAATATGAAAGAATATTATATTTTCCTTTCAGGAAAAGTAAAAACATTTATGGTAATGTTTTGTATTTTCTTTAAGGAAAAATAAATCTTAAATTATGGTAAGAAAATCAGGGCAAAACCCTAACACTACTAAGATATCACCCAATTTGTACTAAAATACATATGGATGTTGAGTTCGCCAAATTTTTGTTTCCAATCGACAATAGGGGCGTGTAGACCAATTTATCATCTACATATATAGTAGTGGTAGTTAAGGTATAAAGCGGATAAAAATATGATAATTTAGGTGTTTTAATACAAAGGACTGATAGTTGTTAATTTCTAATAAAAAACACATCTAAACTATCATTTATTGGTACCTAACTATCAAATGTTCTATTAATTTACTACCCAATTTGTACTCAAACACACATGGATGCCGAGTTGGCCAATTATTGTTTCAAATCGACAATAGGGGTGTGTAGACCAGCTCATCATTGAGGTGTGTTTTAATACAGAGGAGTGATAGTTGAGGTATGAACTGGGGAAAAGGTGATAGTTTAGATGTATTTTAATACATAGGAGAGGAGGCAACAAGAGCCAGAGGAGATGGTGGAGGTTAATACCATCATGTATATGGTGGTCAGTTTGGAAGGAAAGGAATGGTAGATGTTTTGAAAATAGATCCAATTCCATTCACAAGGTCAAATGGAATTGTATAGTATCCTTACTTTTTTGGTGTAAACAGCTGTGTATAGTAGATACAGACCAGATTGTAGATTTGACAGGAAGCTTGTAACTGACACTTTTTGGTGGTGACCAGCATGCCCTTAATGCTGAAGAATACAATCTTACCAGTTTCAAAAAAAAAATACATAGGACTGATAGTGCTATGAGACTGACAAAAATATGATAATTTAGGTGTTTTTTTATTTACCATCCATGTCCTAATTTATATGACTCACTTTTTGTTTTCCATTTTAGTAGGTCCTAGAAACATAATGACACATTCCTTATATTTTGCAACAATTTAACTTTAAAATGTCAATTCTATCCTTAATGAAATGATTTATAGCACAAAAGTATTTATGACTTATTTTAGACCGTAAGTTTCAAACAAATCTTTCGTTCTTAAATTTTGTGCTAAGTCAAATTACATCACATAAAATGGGACGGACCATTAAAAAACTATGAGATTTTTTTTTTTTTGCCTTTTTCTCTCCTAGAGTTCTACTTATATAATTCTAAACTCTATGACACTATTATGATATTTCTCTTTTATAAATTTGAACTATGTAACAATGTTATAAACCCTGGTTCATGTTGGCAGTTGTATCACTATTGGTGTATTGCATATTGTCTAGTCTAGTCTAGTTATATGGTTTGCGGGATTTTCTTTTTGAATAATGCTTAGGTCCAATACTTATAATTAGTAATGTTGCTCAACTCCTTGCTTATAATTAGTAATGTTGCTCAACTCCTTGCATCTACAGACCTCATTTGTGTTTGTTCCTAAACTGTTTGGGATAAATTTGATGAAACCTAGAGAACATTGAGAACTTGGAAGTATTGAGGAGCTAGTTGTCTTCTTATGAAGCCATTTCTTATGAGCTGTGCCTTAAAAACCGCATTGTGCAGCATTTTGATAACATGGATCCAAACATAGATGAATAGATATAGAGAACTCATGTAGGCGATTCCACTAATATGAGATTGAGACATAGTTGATTGATTGAAGGTTGTATATTACTCCCTCAATTTCAAGTGACAAGGCACTCTTGGTTGACACAACAACATACCACAGTGATCCCACAAGTGGGATTTGGGGAGGGTGGCGTGTACGCAAATCTTAACCTACCTTGACACATTTTACTACTAATATTATTATTTTAAACAAATACTACCAGTCTCAGGTATTTGAATTCATTTAACTATTAAACTAAACAGACTTCTATTATTTTCTGTCAAATTAGCTTTCAACTATTATCATAATATTTTCTTTTGCTGCTACATTTATAGTGCATCTGCTGAATATAACCATTAAATTCAACGCCTAATTAAATCACCCCCAAAATTTGGGTAGAGGGACAACTTTAAGGCAGTTGGATTTTCATTTTCAAGCAATCATATATCATATATCACACATATATATAAAAGAGAACCCTAGGTCCACCTACGTGGCGCCACCACAAACCAAGATTCCAGTTTAATTTATTTATTTCCAAAATTAGCCTTCCCTTTCATGAAAAGCTGGACTTTTATGAAAAGTTGTGACTTTTGTGAAAAGTTGCAACTTTTACGAAGAGTTGCGACTTCTATGAAGAGCTACAACTTTTATGAAGAGTTGCGACTTTTATGAAAAGTTGCGATTTTTATAAAAAGTTGTGACTTTTATGTAAGGTTGTGATTTTTCCAAAGAGTTGCGACCTTTCCGATAAGGCACAATAAGCATTTATTCACACTATCCTTTGTTGTCTATAAATAGAGGAATTTCCTCTCATTTTAAAACAACGAAAATTCTGAACTTCTTTTTCTTCTTTTGCACAATTAAATATTCGTGTACTTTACTAATGTTAAATGGCTCACTGACACCATTATTTCTGTATCAATACATTGGTGAATAGAATCGTTCTATCCTAAGACGATCTATTCCCTTAAATCTCGGGTACTAGAGGGGAATAATTTTCTTAAGGGGACAATGTGCATTTAGTGGACTCGATTTTTTCTTTTCTGTTTCATTCTATTATTACAGATTCTGGTATTTTTTTTATGGTCATTAATTTATGCTTTTGTTATTAATTGTTGTTTTTGAGTACATGTTTTAAACTTTGTTGTTTATATTTATGCTTTTGATCATTATGTTGAAGTAAAGATAAGTTAATCAAGAGTTTGATGTAATCAATACACTATTGGTGTCATGTAGATTAGAATTCTTAAACTTGTAAAATAAATGACTTCGATCTTTATAGAGTTTTTAGTGGCTAAAAGATCCATGGGATGTCCAAGAAGGGACTTTTGAGTGTTCAGAAGTTATGGCGGTTCCACACTACCTTGGAATTTTAGTTATTCAACTTTCTATTTTATCGATGCATACAATCGATTAGTGACATCCAAAAAATAAAGGAATGTAGAGGGATGGTAAGTATTGTACTCAACCTTAATCAAAAGTTTGGGGTTCAAATGTTGGATTGTAATCAATGAATTACCCCTCAAAGTAGGATGAATCCATATTAATCAAATATTAAAGAAATAATTATCTCCTCATAAACATTAGATTAAAAGTCGCAAAAATAAAGTTTTAACCATATTGGTCGAAACATAAACAACAAAATATGCCTTTTGGCTATCAAAGTAGTGTCATCGACTGCGAATGATTTTGAAGACATCATTTATCCAAATATTTGAGAGACATACGTTATTTCATTGAATTCCAAGAGATGTGTTTTTAGATTTTAATTAACTTATTAAGTACACAACTAATTATATAAGATGTATAATATTTGGATTTCGTATGAAGAGGCCTTGAATAGGAGAAAAGCTCTCGCAATTGATGAATAAAATGTTTGTACCACTTTTTGAAAATACAAATATAGAGAATGAAACAATTATATATCTTTTCTAAAGACTTTGGTGATGAATAACTATTGTAAAATGAAGAATTAATAACAAAATGCATAAACACTTAGAATAAAATCTTTTTGGTTTTAAGATTAAAAAAATATTCCATTTCATCTTTGGATAAAATATTCTTGACAACTTATCGTAGGGCTGTACCCACTCGAAAATACTTATATCAAATGTTCGGAAAAGATTATTGACGTAGTTCACCGCGCGAAGTGCGGGCAATTTACCTAGTGACATGTTGAAATTGAGTATGCTTGGGGTATACATGAATTCTATCTTAATAGATATTTTTTATGATGAAGTGGTCGCTTATTTTCTAGCTTATGAGATAATCCGTTTGTTTTGGAAGTTTGACACGTTTTAATGTGATGCATGTATTGGATAGATAGTCAGAGTTAATGTATGTTATTGTAAAAATGGGGTATTTGTGGGATCTGTAATTGAGTAATGAGCTACTCTGTGTAGCTCAACTTCCACATCTTGTAAATTTGTAATGAAAAGCTTGAGAAATGGAGAGAAGAAGAGGTGGTATGAAGAAGAGAAAATCTTCTTCATTAAGAAGGAAAAGTAAGATTAGTGTATAAGGTCAATGATTTTCTTACTGAATTTGTCAGTTACGTCATGAAGACTTTGTGGGAGAACTAGAGCAGTACCTGTGTTGGTGGGAGGTAGCAAGTATCCGGTGGAATATTCGAGGGGTATGCAAGTAGGCCTGGATATCGGCATTAGCAGGGAAAAAATGATGCTTGAAAAGACCTTTGTCTTTGTGCCACCGGAAAAAAACCTGTCTACATGACACTTTCTAGAAGCGAGTTCAAGTTCCATGTATGAAGATCCATGAAGGGCCTCCTAGTCCTATCTGAAGTTGGAGCCTTATAATTCTTTTTTTTCCTGATAAGTGAAGCACTATAAGTTTGTAACAACAATGAGATGATTAATGGTTTGGGAACTAATTGTCACCAGATATGCCTGGTAAATGTTGCCACAGATAATGTGTCAGGAGCATTGCTAGAACTAATGGTAGCAGATTTTCCGTACTGCTAGTTCAGCAGAGCCAATCACTCATCAAGATATAATGCCATGTTAGGCCTATAAGTTGACAACATGTCTGTCATATTGAGTCTTTCATGAACTAGGGTAAGAGCATTGCACTAAAAGTCTTACAAAAGGGCATTTAGTTTTTCAAATAAATAAAGCTAAAAAGGAAAACGATAGATACTCCAAGACCAAAAGGGGTTAGCTAAAATATTTCTGGGAGTTGATCTAGGACATGGACCTAACAAATGGAAAGGGCAGCAAGGCCTTCTGTCTCACCATTAAGGTTCTTGAAGAAATGAAAATCCAAAAGATTCTCCCCATATGAAGAACAAAATTGATGCTTGATTAATTCAAGAAAGCGCATGATAATGTTATCAAGAGATAAATATCTTCATTGCCATGAGTCTGACTTTTGAGAATTCTCTCTTTTTTTTGTTCTCATCTTATCATACAAAGAGAAGTTCCTTTGAAACGTGACATTATATTGACAATTTTGTTTTGCTGTTTTGCAGATATACTTTGCCAATAATCCTGGTTTTTGAAAAATGAGTTCTAGTTCTTGGCCTGTTTTATTTGACTCCTTGAGGAGCATAGTTGAAACTCTTGAGAAAGCTAATACTGCTGATGTTTCTGTGGCTAGAGCCATAAAACAATGTTCTGAGACTTCAAGGTCTGTTCTCTGTCCTTTTTTTTTTTTTTTTTTTGTCCATTCTCTATCCTTCTTTCCATCTTTTCTTTCATCCTTTAATCTGTACTTTTCAGATGACATCATCAGTCTCGTCACTAATCAAATTTGGAATAGAGGCATCACTTGCTTAGTCTTACTTATTTGGTTTCTGCTTGAATTCTTTCTTGTGCCTTTGTCTCTTACTTTTTTCGCTGTGCCTTACTTCCGAATTTATTTTAAGGTTTTTAGTCATTCACTTATTCATTAGAACAAATCCTGTTATTTTGAATACACCACATTTGAGCTTTTGATTGTTGATGTTTCTGATTCTTGTATTGCCATCAACTATTTTCAGATGTCTTTTGGCTGCAACTGAGAGAACAGGTTTGTTAGCTGAACACATGCAGCTGCTAAATTTCCTGCTCAGAATTGTTTCCAGTCTTCAACCAGAGGCAAGTAATTTGTTAAATTCAAGAGGCAAGAAGAACATATCTGGTTACAACAGTTTATGGGAAGCTGAAATAGTAGCTTTTACTATGATTGGCGAATTATACTCAAGATATGGATCTTCTTTACCAGTTGACACTTGGCAATCAACAATTGAGGTGGGTATTATACTTTAGACAGCTTCCTGTGCCTCCTAAAATTGACTTATAGGTTTTTATTTGGGAGTTTATGTTGTGAATTAGATCCTTAGAAACTATTTGGAAACGGTGGCATCTAAGGGGCTTGTTAAGGAAGATGGAGCCACTGCCCGGTATGTTCTTATCCTGTTGCTCTTTACCTTTCTTTCTTTCGGGGGGGGGGGGGGGGGGACAGGGTGCAGGGCTGGATTGTTTGTTTCTTGCTTAGTATTTGCTTATGTGTATATATAATTATATAATGTCTTGATCTTCTTATCGATAACATAGTGGAAGATCTTTTCTCCAGGTTTTATACCTCGCTTCTACATTGTCTGCACTTGGTTCTTACAGATTCCAAGGGACTGTTGTCTGGCCATGTAAGGACTGCACTCTGTTCTTTGATGTTGAAAATATTCTTGCTTTCCCTTTTTTCCTTTGATAGGTTAAGTCGATTTTTTAATAGGCTGCAACTTGCGAAGTTGTTATCCATGTACATTTCTTAGGTGGCAGGCCTTGTTGTGGCTTTGAGGAATTTTATTCATTATGGCCTTGCTAATAAATCACACAGTATGATTGCCATCACTGATAAGAAGCAGATTACTTCTGTGAGCATGAAGACAGATTTGACTGAATCAACAACATCACAAACGGGCCGATATATGCCTCCACACTTACGGAATAAAAATCTGCAAAATTTTCAGTTGAAGGATGAGAAATCACTAATGATGTCATCTGATTCAGAAAACAGTGATAGTGATGGATCAGGGAGGGGTACTTGCAATACACTCTATGGAAAGACTAGATTAGCTGCGATCATCTGTATCCAGGTATTTCTAAACTAACTTATTTCTTGCAATTTGTTTCATGTTCTTGCTTGATCTTTTGTGTACTGAACATCACATCAAAATCTAAAGATGTCTTATTCGTGATGATTCTGGAAGGTTCTACTCAAAAGCTTTATGGTTCTTCTTGTTGATAGTTGGGTTTTTGAATGGTTTGAATTCCAGTTAATTTGTGAAAGAGACTCTTTTCTTCCCATATCCTACTTCTGGAACTTTATGACTTTATTAGATTTGCTAACAACAGAATGAAAGAACACACACACATGCGTATATGTGTATGAATATATATATATATATATATATATATATATATATATATTAATGAAATTGAAAAATAATAAATGAGAATACATGTGCAACAATAAGAAAATGTACACACAGTTTCAATTACCATGCAGCAATGTTTTCAGTGCAAAAACAGAATACTTTTTGTGTAGACTAGTTGGCAAATTTGTGAGATGCCAGTGGATGACTTGGTTTGAGTCATACAAATAATCTTTTATATATTTCTGACAACAACTTGGTACGTATATAGTAATGAAATGTTTAACTTACCCAAAAACTTCTAAATCTACATGGAATTTGACAGTGCAAATTTTTCTAACTACTAAAATGTACAGATAGCTGGAAAATTGGAGAGTCCAGTGGATCAATTATTTTGAGTGACGTATACTTCCAACACCAACTTGATGTATTGTAATGAATTATTTGACATACCAAAAATAACAAGAAGAAAATGTACCAAGTAATTTGACAGTGGAAAGTGGAGACTCTATTCAGTTTCTAGCTATTGACTTATTCAATATTCTTAATGAGATAGTGATTGATCTTCGAGATTCTGAATGTGCTGCTCTTTGACTAAGATCAAGTGATCAACATTCTGTGGTACTTTGCGTCTGGAGTGTTGTTCTGTCACGGTGTCCTAAGAATCTTTGATTATCACTTCTATCCAAAGCTTACTTTGATTGTTAAAATGGAGGAGAAACAACTGTATAATGTACCTGAATTGATTATGGAAGTCCCATTTTGGATGGTGTTAGTATTTGGGATGGCTTATTGCATGAGTGGCAGACTGTTCCGTTGATTTTGTTCTCTATTAGTCATATAAAGATACATAGGAATTGAATGTCTTTTGGGTTTGTTCGGTTACATCTAATTGATAACTACAAAATGAATCAATAAAGGTTTCTTGGTTGTCCTTCTCCTTAATTTCATTGGTAGGTATGAGTGATTATAACGTAGCATTTTGGATTTCTTGATCTTCTTCACAGTCTTGCTACCTCTACGAGGTTGCTTTAATTCTGACTTTACTTCCTGTACCATGTGGTGTTTCAATTTGGAAATTTCTGGCAAATCATTTATGTTACAATTGCGATCTCTCCTCTAAGTAAAATTTTCAAATGCCACAGTAAAACTGCGTAGGTTACCACTATTAAAAGTTTGGAACACATTCTCTACACAACTTGTAAGATCTTCTTTGATGTACTCTGTTGTACATGTCAGCATACTCTTGAGGTATATAAAACTTTACCTTATGTATAACAAATGGTTTGGAACATATTCCAAAGTTATGCCTTTCTCTCATCCTCCTCGTTTCTTTTCTTGATGAACAAGTGTCAAATGTGCAAATGTGGGACACAGTTGACCTGATTAGCATCAGACTATTTTTGACAGTTCTGATTTGTACATATGCTTTTGTTTTGCAAGTTAGCTGATAGGATGGCTCAAAGTGCTTCATGGGTCACAATATCATCTATTTGTACGATTCTTTATTTCATGTACTTATTTGAGTAGTTAATCAATTTTTCTCCTTTGATAAGTAAAGAGCATGCCATCAATATCTTGTATTGTAATTGTATGCTTGTGCCATAATTTTCATACATGTGTTTTTATTCATTTAAGTTGGTGATAGATTAATTTGCTTCTTGTTTTAAGTCCGCCAGTAGCTATTTGATTGATGAATTACAAAGCCTTGTGTGGTGGGAGCAAGATGGCAACTAATTGTCCATAGTTGACATGGACATCTCAAGGAAAAACATGATTCTTTGTTCTTTTGGTTGTGTATAATGCTAATTTTATTGAATAATCAAATTTTCTTTGAAGGACCTTTGCCTAGCTGATCCAAAATCATTTACGGCTCAGTGGACAATGCTCTTACCATCTAGTGATGTCCTACAGCCAAGGTTAAGATTTTGTTTTTTCATTTGCTCAGTGAGTTGATATATCCTGATTCCTGCCCTTGCTTTCCCCCCTTTTTCTGTTGCTATTTGCAGGAGGTATGAGGCAACACTGATGAGTTGTTTGCTGTTTGATCCATTTCTTAAGGTACTTCTACTTTATTTTTTTTAGCAATCATTTATCCTTCTCACCAGCTCCATTCTATGGTAAGGTTAGAGGGGGTTCCTCCAAAAGGAAAAGTAGTATTTGCAACTAAAGGAGAAGTATAATTATTTTGCAGTTACATGTTAATTTAGTTTTTTCATAACCTATACAGTGAAGTATCATCTGAATTTTAGTACTGTGTTTCTGCTACAAACATTGGGCACTGTGTTTGTTCTAGGCACGGGTTGCAGCTGCCTCTGCCATCAGGGCTATGCTGGACGCTCCATCATCTGTTTTTCTTCAGGTTGCAGAATTCAAGGAATCAGCTAAATGTGGGTCATTTATGGCACTCTCCAGCTCCCTTGGACAGATTTTAATGCAGTTGCACTCGGGTACAGCATAAATTTTGCTTGGTTTGAGGTTTTAGCTTGATTTGATTTGCGCTTTTCTTGTTTTCTTTTAACTGCTTAGGTTGTGTTAGCAGACTTCTCTAAGGCTTCTTTCTATTACAAGGTTTCTTCCATGTCGTCTGAAGTGTTACAGAAATTATTCAGCAACCAAAGGCATTTTACATGAATTGAAAAACTTGTCCATTGGATTTAACAACTCTTAAGTAATCAAAAACAATAACAACATACCTGGTGTAATCCCAAAAGTGGGGTTTGGGGAGGGTAGAGTGTACGCAGACCTTACTCCCACCTTTGGAGGTAGAGAGGCTGTTTCAGAGACTCTCGACTCAAGGAAAAACACTTCGAAGCAGGCCTGAAAAAGAAATAGCAGAAGTGAATAAGCCACAACAAAATACTACAGAAAACATGTCAAAGCATTCTGAAAAAAAATGAACAGTAACTACAAAAATGTTATACTATAATTGTAGTATAGGAAACTACAAGTGTAATACTATGGATGGATTAGCGAGACAACACTCTATTACTTACTAACTTTCCACCCTAATCTGTGTCCTCTATAGCCCCTCTATAACCTCACATCTAAGGTCATGTTCTCTGTCAGTTGAAACTGCACCATGTCCTCTCTAATCACCTCTCCCGATACTTCTTCGGTCTACCTTTACCTCTTCTGAAACCGTCCATAGTCTACCGCTCACATCTCCGCACTGTGGCATATATGCATCTCCTCTTTGCATGCTTAAACCATCTCTGCGTTGCTTCTCGCATTTTGTCCTCCACTGAAGAGTAGGTCTAACCACCATTCTGTAGAACTTGCCTTAAGTTTTGGTGGCATATTCTTATCATACCAGACTCCAGATGTGAGCCGCCATCTCATCCACCCAACATCAATACTATGTGAGACATCATTGTCAATTTCCCATTTTTCTTATATAATAGACCCAAGATACTTGAAACTTCCTATGTTAGGGATGACCTATGCATCAAACGTTACTTCCATACTAGGCGTATGCGTTACATCACTAAACTTATGATAAGAGTATCTATTTTATGTATCACAAAACCCATCACAGAGATGACGATGAGAGGGTTCATATTTTTGTGTCCAAGAGGACATTGAAAAAGACTAGAAACTCTGTCGTCCCCGCTGGGATACACCTCACTTGGTCTAGGTCATTGGCCCTCTCTCTCGTCTTGGTTAGCCTACACAGCTTCTATAGCCTTTGTCCTCTAATTCTATATACATTCTTTCAAAGTTGCCTTTTTGCTGCATAACCGCTAACTTTGCCTCCTCTTTTGCTATTCTTATACCTTTCCCTATTTTTCCACTTTTCCTATTCGTCCATACTTTTTCACCAACTTTGCATATGCCACTTTCTTTGCCTCAAATTTCCCTTAGACTTCTCCATCCCACCACCAGTCTTCTTGATGCCCACCAAATCTACCTCTCGAAACCTCAAACACCTCTCTAGCCACTTCCTAATACAACTAGCAATCCTATCCCACATACTGTTTGCATCCCTGCTACTACTCCTAGCCCTTTAGCCACCAATTTCTCCTCCATCCCTTGGGCACTGGCCATAATCGAGCTACCCCATTTGATCCCTTTGTCAGTCAACCACAACCCTCTTCTTTCTCTTCCCCTTGATCTTCAAATCCGTTGCCAATAGCTTATGTTGGTTCATAAGATTCTACTTGACATAACCTTGCAGTCTTTACTAAGACCTTTATCATCTTTCCTAAGGAGTAGATAGTCTATCTGAGTCTTAGCCACTATACTACAGAAAGTTACCAAGTTCTTCTCTTTCTTTGGTAACTTAAATTGTCTACCACCAACCCAAAAGCTCTGGCAAAATCCAAAAGTGACACTCCTCCTTTGCTCTTGTTCCTAAGACCAAAATCTCCATGCACATCGTCATAACTCCTTGGAGTAGACTCTATGTGTCAATTCAAATCTCCTTCTATGAATAACTTCTTAGTAAGCGGTATGCCTCGCACCATCTGGTCCAAATCCTCCCATAAGTGCCTCTTGTCTTCCTCATCCAAGCTCGCTTGTGGTGCGTACGCTCTAATAATGTTCAAAGTGTACCTTCCAATGACTAAATCACCATCATCATATCGTTGACCCTCTTAATCTCTACCACTTGCTTCCTTAGATCTTACCCAACTAAAATGCCTACCCCATTCCTATTCCTTGAGCCTCCTGAGTACGACAACTTATACATGTCCTTATCCGTGCATTAGTTCCCCTACCCAGCAACAATATACCCAGTGAAATCTCACAAGTAGGGTTTGGGGAGGGTAGAATGTACACAGGCCTTATCATTAACTCATGGAGGTAGAAAAGTTGTTTTCGAAAGACCCTTGACTCAAGTGCAGCTAATCCAGAGAACGAGACAATTGAAGAAATATAACAAGTAACAACAAATAGTGCAATAATTGAAACACACTAAGCAACACTAGGATAGATTATTGTAAACAATAATAAACACGGAGAAATATCCAAAAACAAGAACTTAAATAATACAACTAGTACAATGACAATAACAAACACCAACCACCCTCAGCAAAACAACACTACACTACATACTAACCTTCTAAAACGTGTCCTCTATGCCCTCCCATCTAAGGTCATGTCCTCGGTAACCTGAAGTTGGGCCATATCTTGTCTTACTACCTCTCCCCAATACTTCTTTGACCTATCTTTGCCTTTCTTTGTGCCCTGTGTAACCAATCTCTCGCACCTCTTCACTAGTGCTTCTACGCATCGCCTCTTCACATGTCCAAATCATCTTAGTCTCGCTTCTCTCATCTTGTCCACCTTGGAGACCACTCCCATCTATTACTAATATCCTCATTTTTAATGTTATTCGCTCTTAGTATGATCACATATCCATCTCAGCATCCTCTTCTCCAGAACAGAACATGCGCCTTCTGGATATGAGAGTTTTTGACCATCCAACACTCCGCCTGATACAACAAAGTCAGTCTAACGACCACTCCATAGGCCACTCTTAGTTCC
This sequence comes from Solanum bulbocastanum, assembly GCA_037074985.1. NCBI lineage: Eukaryota > Viridiplantae > Streptophyta > Magnoliopsida > Solanales > Solanaceae > Solanum > Solanum bulbocastanum. The sequence continues at coordinate 4,505,903 of CM073603.1, read as the reverse complement.
CTTACCCGTTTGGTCTAATATCCAGGATGCAAACTATATTAGTTATCTTCTTCTTGAGAATCTTCACTAGTTTTATTAACTTTCTTGTTTAAGTCCCTATGTTCCAAGAACTTGACTCATCCTTTTGAGAAGGAATTTTTTTATTTTTTTTGAGAAGGAACCTGATCTCATCCTAGAAGCTCCCTTAACCCACTTATCACCCTTACCCTTGTCCATGTCCCCGACTGAGAACATGACCATAGTCTACCATTGGTCACCAGTACCACTAAAGCAAATATAAACTAATTAAGGGATTCACTTAAACAAGTAGGAATCATCACGAAAACACAAGCAATCAAAACCATTTCTAGGAAATTGTTCTAAAAATACACAAAAAACATCTCTTGCCAATTGAGATATTGAGTTTTCTTATTCTTTTTCTTAAAAAAGAAATAAGAAAACTCAATACCTCAATTGTCTGCCGTTATATAACCCAAAAATGCGCACACATGCATATAGGTAAACACACACAAACATATGTAAATTGTTGAAATATAGACTAATTAATTAATATAAGGTGTTCTCTTTCGAAAAGGTTAAGCTTTTAGACCACTATATATATGTGTGTGTGTGTAACCAAAAAATGCTTACAAATTTTCTATATAATTTTTTGGTAAAAGTGGAACCTCTTATCTCCCACAAACCCATGTATGTGGTAACTTTGTCCACCAAGACTTTGATAGATGTGTAAAGCTCACCTAACATTTTGTCTTTGCTGGGATTTGAGGTTTTGTCCTACTTCATTGACTACTATTTACAACAACAGAAGTTTTTTAAACATACAGTGAAGCTCTACAATAATTTTGTCCTATAAGTTTCTCAATTATTGTCATCCAAAAAGGAAGCGATCAATTTATGTAAGAAAAATAAATTTGGTTACATGAAATTCAAAATAAGGGAGGTTGAAGATATATATTACTAAATAAAGAGTGTACCCTCTCTAAAAGCTTAAGATATTAGAATAGGAATTCACACACTTGAATATGGTATATAAACATGTAGAGGTCCTCAGTTCAAGTTTTGCGAACACCCTTCACTTTGATTTTTTTCAACATACTTTTGACCCATTAAAAGAATTAGACTGTACACTAGGAGGCTTATTGCAAATATAATTAAGTAAATATAAGTGTTTTCTTTCTAACCGTTTAAGCTTTAAAATGAGGGTGGTCACCACACTTCAAGAATAGTATTTAAAACCAAAGGAGTGAGGGTCCATTTAGGGTGCGCAGGACGTTAAATCAAATAAGTGGACTATCATCCAAATTTCATGTTACTAAGGAGATTTCATGGGAGGTCTTTGTTTTTATCTCTGCTTTTCAAGATGCTTCTTGAAATCCTTTTTTAATTGAATTTAACTGATTTTGTCTTCAATGTCTGATGGTAGGGACTTTATACTTAATCAAACGTGAAACACACAGTGGATTGCTAGCGTCCTTGTTCAAAATTTTGATGCTTTTGATATCATCTACACCGTAAGAGTCTCTACTAATGTAAACATAGTCTTTAGTTTTTTCTGTCTTAGCATTCAGTTTATTAGCTCTTATCTTCACTACACTTTTTGGAAGATATTAATACTGATAAAACAGATCCTCTATGTCCTCTCGACTTGATAGAGTTTGATGATGACAAGTGTTATAAAAAGATGAAAGCTCAAAAGGTCATACTTTTGGTGCCAAGTTGATTTGACATGCAGGCTTGTAATTTCTACTGCTTTTATTTAGAGGTACATGTTTCTCTAGTACTTCTATTTTTGAACGACAAGAACTGTAAGGTTATAGGTAAGTGGAATGTTTATAAGACAGATCAACAAGTAGACATCATCCTTGAACTACCTCAGGTATTGAGCAATAAACTAATTACTGGACAATTGTCCCACATTGCCACTCATCTTCTCTTCAGGATCTTCCATTTGGCTATAGCTTCAATTATGAAAATCGATAGAAGTTGAAGGTAATACTGAAGAGATGAAAAGAGGATGAGGGGAAGATGAAGAAGAGAGAAGGCTTGTGCTAGCTGCTATGAACATAGCAATTACTGACAGATGCTATTGGTCGGGAATTTTTCGGAGAGAAAGAAAGGTGATGGGGGAGAGGTGACCATGTCATTCAAGCAAATGATCCGTGAAATAAATTAGGAGCAACTTTTGGTTTATCACTTCAATGAGCAGGAGGTGAAGGAGTCCAAACGTCAAAATCAACATACTCCATGCCTCAAAGTTTGATAGTTCTTAATCTGGATGAAACAATTAGCTCTTTTGGAGCAGTATCTGGATGAAGTGATTTGTGAAAAGGACCAATAGTAGATAAAGAAATATTTTTCTCTTTTTGGAGAATAATCAAAAGCTAAGAACTTGCATATTGTAGAGAAAGAAGAAGAGGGATAGCTACAAAAAGTATAAGCTGATGGATCCGGAGAATTCTATCCTAACTGACTCTGGAAGATGATTTAGAAAGCCAAAGCACCTATGAAAGCAACTTTTTATGGTTGGTTTGCAGCTAGGGATGCTTGCCAAACACAGCATAAGTTACGGAGGAGATGTTTTTCCTTGTGTAGTAGATGCTATTTCTGCAAGAAATAGTTGAACATCCTTTCTTGCACTGCAGATACTCAAGACAATGTTGGGAATTTTCTTTAGCGTAATGGGTATATCCTTGGAGTTACCAGAGAAAATTGTATCCCTTTGGAAGTGTGGCAATCACAGAAAGTTAAAAAGAGCTTAAAGCCAATATGGAGAACAATTCCCAATTGCACAATGTGGACCTTATGGCTAGAAAGAAACAAGGTATGCTTTGATGGGAAGAAGCTACAGATTTCTAGATTAAAAAGCATATGCATTAACAATGTGTATTTCTGTTGCTGGAGGTTTGAGAGAGGAGTGCATAAGAAGATTTAGTGCTGAGACAAAATTGGAGGGTGTATGTGTGGGCACCAGTAGGGATATAAGAAATAGAAGAAGTTAGTAGGAGGGTGGAGTTGGGGATGGCAATAGAGTTGGGGAGAAGGCGGTGTTTCTTGTGAGGAGGGGTTGGGGGTTGGAGAGAGAGGGGGTATGTGTGGGCAACAAGTAGGGATATAAGAATAGAAGAAGCTAGTAGGAGGGTGCACTAAGCTTACCAGATGGATGATGGAAGAATTAGAAAAGAGATGGACGAAGAAAAGTTGGAGAAGGGAAAAGTTGGTGAAAGTATCTTGTTTTCCCTCACCAAAATTGGAGTATCAAACCGGCACTCCTCAACCGAGAGGGAGTGGTTTCCTATGTATATGCATGGGGTCCTTCTATGGTATTTATGTTTTTAGCTAAAGGGTGATTTGAGATAGCAAATTTCATATAAGGAGATTGGTAGTTTTTTATAAGTACTATATGCAACAATATTTTATTGAGAAAATGACAATAATGGTCCCTTGTGTTTGAGGGTAGGTTCAAAATAGTCTCTTAAGTATGCACTTAACAGTATTGGTCCTTTAAATTTGTCAAAAGTTAACATTTTTAGGCTCTGTAAAATATTTACACCGAACTGTCTGTTAGATTTGACGAGAACAATGGAAAAAAAGATCTAATTTAACTATAAACTAGAAAATCCCATCAATCCTAAAATATGCAACACAAAATTACACTAGACAGTAAAATGATATTAAAACAAATCTCAAAAATTAGACCTCAAAAAGTTGCACAGTCCAAAAGTAAAATTAAAAATAGTAGAAACTACAAAAATCGGACCTCTAAATGTGAGTTTCCGGTAATTTCTTTCTTTCTTATAGTTCTTGTCAAATCTAACAGACAGAGTTGGGTAAAAATTTATGGAGTATAAAACTGGTTCAGGACTACATTTATGATACTATTCTTTATTCAATGTGCGATTGTGAACATTTGAAGTGTAGGAAATTCAAGTGGTTAGCTGCTTCTTTTTTCTTTTCCTTTTTATCTTTTGGATTGATATAAAACATATTCTCTATGAAGAGATCGTCATGAATCTGTATGTGTCTTAACAATCAAGGAAATTCTAATATGTGTAAACTTGAATTTGTCTCTGTGATCCTTTTGCAGGTATTCTAGAATGCCTCGTGAATTGTTGCCAACAGTTCTCTCTTCTATTCAAGTTAGGATTGAAGAAGGCTTTTTGTCCAGAAGTGACCAGAACATCCTATTGGTTAGTCCTAATGAGTTGTGAGCTGTAGATTTTTTTGGACCTGCTTATAGGAATTCTTAAAATCATTTACAGGGTGTCAACTTACAGGCACTTGATGGGGAAAAAATTAGATTCAGCTAGGCTTTCCCTAGTATGATATCCAAGGAACAATTAGGAATTCTTTGGTTCAATATTTGGAGCTTGAGCGATTTATTTTAGTCATTTCAACATGTTGCATCGTATAGTTCTGTTTGCAAAGTTCTATTTATGTGCTTCTTTTCCTTTTTTTCCCTTTAATTTTTTCTGGGTTCTTCTTTAGTACTACTTATTTACTTTTTTTATTTTTTTTAAATTGAGTTCCCGATTTTCATGTGTAATTTTATAATCTTTTAAAGTCCTGGTTGTTTAACTTTGTTTGATGCCCATTAACGCACACAAGTGATTTCAAAATGTACCTTTCTGATTTTGTTATTCAAATTCACCTTCAGATAGAATTACTCTACTGGATTCTTCTGATTTGCAATATCCTCAATCCTATGGTTGTGTACGGGTTATTGTAACTTTCATGATTTATTGGCACTTGAAAATTAATATTTGAGCCTTGGCACCTTAGTTGTCCATTGCACTTATTGGTTTTACACTCTTGTAGATTGTGTAATACTATTAGCTTGCATTCACTCATGTATATTTTACCCATGAACATATAGTGTATCTTATCTAAGTTCTACTGTTACCTTCTCAGACTTACTTCAAAGACTAACAGAGTTTGAGAACCTAGGTATTTATAGCCCCCCTCCTTGGATAATTAAGTTCCCATTAACCCAATTAAAGAAAATGGTGAAGCACTTTGAAAGCAAATTTCATTATAGTGGTAGTAAACTTTTTCTAGCCTTTGTGTGCTTTACTTTTCATTTGGATAGATCCCCAGATTCTTCCTTTTCTCAAATTTGTCGCAGTATGCTTTAGTAAAAGCTCAGTTGGACATATTCTGTTGATATTAACCCTCTGGTGCTCTTTAGATGCATTATCTGAATCCAGTGTAAGGTTGAGACAGACAGCTTCATGGAGTTATTTGAGCCTCTTGTTGTTTCATAGTCTAGAGTAACTTGGTACCAATATATTACAGAATAATAAACAACTATGTCTATGTAGCTGCTTTATTCAAATGCTTGGTTTTGTCTGCAGGCAACCACAATCAACTGCTTAAGTGCAGCCTTGTCAGTCTCACCGCTTTCAATTGAAGTCAAAGATATGCTTATGGCAGAAGTATCAGCAGGTAATCTGATTGTTCCCTTGGTTGAATAATCAGTAAAACAATCTGAATGAGTTCAGCTGGTAACTACTGTAGGTGTTTTATTACAGCCTATTAACTGATCAAAAGCCTTACATTGTAGGCTATCTAATTTGTTAAAGTATTGGAGATTCTGTTTTAAGTTAGATAGTGCAAGTGGTTACTTGACTTATTCGTTGGAAAAACCTGTACCTGGCTAAAATGTGTATGCTGACATAGAATATTTCTCAGGAAATCCTGTTCTTTTTAAATTTCAGTGAAATGGCTGGTTATCAATTCAACTATTGATAGTATGCTTCTGTATTTGTCCATTCAGGTTTCATCAATACTAAATCAAAGTCGGGCATTTTGTCTACGTTGTTTCGGTATTGTGAACCAGGAGTAAGCCCATCAGTAGGCTTTGAGGCGCTTCAGGTAATTGATCAGTCAAGCTATAATGAATCCAATAGTCTTTGGAAAAGATGGAGAAGCAGGAAAAGAAAGGAAATAAGTTTTTCATGGTTGAGCTTAAACATAAGTGTGTCAATGTTGAGAATGCTTCACAGATGATTTAGGTTATCTTGTCCTATATGAAATTCTACAAATTCTGTGCCCTTTCTTTTTCCCTCTTTTTGTTAATTTATTGTCCCGTCTATATTTTTACTTAATAAATACAACCCAGAACAGAGAAAAGATATCCTAAAAGATAATTATAAAAAAAAAGATCCTCTAAAGATGTTATATTATTTTTTTGTTTTGGTTGGCACTGTTTCCTTGATGCTTGAATGAGCTATCCCATTCCCATGGGAGCCATTTTGTTATTTCGAAAGGAATCCCCAAGGCATGTCATGCTTCTTTCATGTAAGCTCAGTTTTCTTTTGGCACACTTTTGTAAAAGAAATTTAGAAGCTAAAATTATTTTAATTTTGCTTTTGGACCGTCCATCATATGCTACTCTTTTTTCCGTCCAATCGCATTAACAGAACATGTTTCTGTTACACCTACTTTTTGATAGGCTACTGTTACAGCTGCTTACATTCACCTCATGCATAAAACATGTGTACTCTGTACAAACTTTTGTCAATTGCGCCAGAATCTGTGTGTCCTTTGTAATGACTTGCAGGCTAATGCTTTGGCATCCAGTTTGAGAGCTCTTGGGGTCCAATCAGTGAATGTTGCCTTTGGTTATCTATTGGTCTTTTTTATGAAATATTTTTACCATCATCTCTATGCAATTGCAACCTAACCAATCAGGATTCTTCCACAGTATCTTTCAGTTTCACCTTACTTGATGCTCAGTGAGAACATGAAAATCAATCCAAAGTTACCAGTTTCCAAAAAAATAAAATGAAACCAATTGATCTAGGAGTAGCTCAGGGAACCACTGTTTTGAAGATGCTGAACAAGTGAGGACTAGCAGTTAGCAAAGATGCCATTCTTGTACATCTAAATAATATATGCCTTGTAAAAAGGAAATAAAAGAACAATACCAAAGCAAAATACCATTTATGAAAGATAATCCTCTTCCCTGTTCTGTCTTTGACATATATAAGGGCATTCATTTGTTATTTGATGGTTACAACTAGCCTGTTTGGTGGTTTTGTTTTGGTTACCTTTTGTTCTTCTGGCATTGAAATGAAAGCAGCGTTCTTTACTGAGGATTTTGTCAAAATTTGAACACCATCGAAAACTTTAGACATGTTTCTATTTCGTACTTCTCCTAGGCTGTCAGAGCTGTGGCACACAACTATCCTAGCGTGATGATCCTGTGTTGGGAAAAGATTTCCCTTTCAGTTCATGGAGTCTTGACCTCCTCTTCTGAGACAAGGTCTTGGAGGGATAATGTTGGAAACTCAAATGAGCCAATTGGAGACAAAGTCAGAACCGCTTCAATCAAGGTGAGATGCCTGCTTATGTTTTGGTTTTCTTTCCCCTTGTTTTGTGCTTCTTCCATCTTGCGTACGTTACAGTAGGGGTCTGAAAGCACTGGCGGGGTTTATTTTCTTTGAATGTGAACTTCTTCTTCTCTTCTTGTTTTTTTTTTCTTTTTGGGTGAGGGTGGGGTGGGGTGGGAAATGGTGGGGGATGTTAAGTGGCATCCTGCTGTCAATTGGCAATTAAATCCTTTTGAAGCAATTGTTTTCTGCAATAGGATGTAAATGAAATCTCAAAAAACCACAGGAATTTAGGTAACTTATCCCAATCCTTTGTTTTCTTGAAATTTAATGTGATTCAAATAACCTTTGGGCTAGAGTCACAAATGACACGTCTTCTTTATGGGTTATCACTTCATTGCGCAATGCAATCATTAGGTAATATTCACTTTTGATTTTTTTTATTTTTAAAAGCAATATTTGTATTTGTACAGTTTAGAGAAAAGTAGGATGTATAATTGCTTGATAAGCCATTGGTGGCTTTTTAATATACTTGATTGCTTTATTCTAGGTTTTTTTTTTTTTTTTAACTTCTCTTTGATGATTAGTAAGGTGTTTTGTTGTGACAAAAGAAAAGGATGAATCCTAGATTCAAGGAGTATATGCCTAAGTAAGACGGCAAAGAATGTCCTATCTGAGTATTTTTGTAATAAGTAGTTCAGAGCTGAGAGTTCAACCAATTATCTATGCAAATAGGGATATAATGGGTGTTCCAAAAATTTATGTAGGGGAAAGAAGCAACCTCTGAATCTCGAAGAAAAGAATTTCAAATCCTTCAAGTGCTCTTATTATCCATTGTCTGCTCTCCAAAATTTCAAATTACTTCCAGTAATACCAACTGTTCTTGTTTCTGTTCTCTCCAAACTCTTCAAACTTTCCAGCAATACAATAAGTTGCTAACTTTATCGATGTTAAGTCACACATGGTTGATGAGGTCTGCAATGTAATAGAAGGTGATGACATAGTCACCTCCTTCGAACATGAAGCACCAAAACCCGTGTAAGTTACCGTTTGTTAATATGGCCCACCATGCACTCGATAAAAAAGCTTCGTTTGATAGGGGTTTTCTACACTTCAAACTTACACCTAGAAAACAGTCCTGGTAGTTCTTTTGGTGAAGCTCGATAGAGATCTACTGTGAAGATCTCTTGTTTGGCCCCTCCCAATTCATGTGCTCTTATACCTTCCCTTGACAGTTAGGATGATCAATGGAAAAAAACTGCTTATGCTCCAGCAATCCTATTTGCTAGGGTCCAATTGTTTTTTCTTGTTAACATGATGCTTGTTAGTTGCATATAGCCATATCTTAAATTCCAGGTCGCACATGCTCTTGGCTTTCTTTTGGGAAATTTCATGGTCTACTCCTTTATAGTATTTTCCTTTGGTTGCTGTTTGTCAAATTTAGGTTTCAACATAGTCTGACATATGCTTCTTCTTCCTGCTTTTCCGATTCTGTTACAAGAATATGATTATCATTCTCTTTCCATTCTGCTTGCCAGCAAATTATGTACTACTATACGTTTTCAGGAGTGAAGGGCAAAAGGTGAAAAAGCATAGCTGGGTAGGTAGGATAGTCAGAGAAGGAATCAATTTGCATGAAGTTTTGTGAAACCATTAGCATTTGAATGGATAAAATTGCATGCAGTCAATAAGAATCTAAGTGCTTGTGTAATTTTGATCATTGTTTCATAGATTTGTTAGTTGAAACTTGTCTTTTTGTTGTATTTTGTTTAGCGTTAGCAGCTACAAGTTCTACCAAATACAAGAAAGATTTTGTGATCGTTTAGATGGGGTCGGTTTCTTTATTTGGTATTTGTCATATGTTCTTTGGATGTTACTGTGACATGAATGTTTTGCAGGTGTTGGATGAATGTCTTCGTGCGATCTCTGGATTTAAGGGAACTGAAGATCTTTCGAGTGATATGTCACTTGATAGCCCCTTTACATCTGACTATGTCAAATCAAAAACAATCTCATCGGCTCCATCTTATGGGCCACATGATTGTGTAGCAAATAGTGATGGAGCTGAAAAGCTGTCAGGAAGTGAGCAGTGGTTGGAAGCAATAGTTCGGCATTTGCCTCTTATACTTCAGCATTCTTCTCCAATGGTTAGTTTGTAGATACCTTTTTTATTTTCTATAGATTTTATTAATTGTACCATATAATAAGAAGTTAGTGAAGTACAGAAAAGAAGAAAATAAATTGCACATTTAAAAGGTTTATTTAAATTGTGATTTCTGCAAAAATAGCCTCTGAAGTACGTGTACTGCTTACTCAAGTGCTTATAGAATAACCTAGAGTTATCAAACCCATATTTATCAATCCAAGAAGTCCTACTGCTGGTGATATGCTAAGAACAAGAGACTCTTTAGGCATGATCTGGTCTGATGAGAAGTTTGAACCAGATTTTTTGGAATAATATCAAATATCTACAATAAAGTAATTAGTTTACAACAAATATAACCATGTTTTATTTACATCAAAAATAGTCCAAAAGTCATTGGAAGTATACACTAACTATACATTATAGCTAGCCAAAAGTCATAGAAAGTATACACTAACCATACAATATAGGGTACCTATACATGAGCTATACACTGACTATATTATGATACACTCAAAAAACTAAATATAGCTTAACTATACATGAACCATACATTGACTATTCAATCTTGATATTTCTAGTCTTTTGATATATAATTTGCTCGAAATGGTTCACGTTTGTGGTACGTCAAAATTCAAATTTTGAAAAAGAAAAAACAACAAAGAAGAAGATGTAGAAAAAAAACAACGAAGAAGAAGGAGGAGGAGGAATGAAGAAGGAAAAGAAGCCATTAATGGGGAAATGGGAAGCAAGAAGGAGATTAGAAGCTATTAATGGCGAACTGGGAAGGAAGAAGTTTTGGCCAATTTTAGTGATTTTTGAAATTTGGCCAAAATTTTGGTAACGGAGATAGCTGAATGACCATTTCTTATAATTTTCCCTTTCAAATATTCAGATAATCTATGGGTGGATCCAGAAAATACCCTAAAAGGGGAATGATATGTGGAAAAATATTCATTACAGAAAAGGTTATCCTTTAGAAAGAAATGGTACGCCAACATGAAATGAATAAGATGTATATCCAGTTCTTTAAATGGTTTGAATGCACACCTGTGAGAAGGCATGTTAAGACATAGTGGAATAAATAAAGATGGCCCCTTTTACAGTTTAAACTTTAGATGAAACAGTCCACACAAAGCAAAATTAGTATTAGATTAGAAAGTGGTCTCGATCTTTAGCATCAATGTAATACATATACGAAATATTTCAAGTACTTGGCTCAAGAAATATATCAGCACGCATATGAGGATGCATACTGCAAATCTATAATAAGTAAATGTTTAGGTGTCTACTCTCTTAAACGTTTGGGGGTCGTTTGGTTCAAAAACAAGTTATGCTGGGATCAGTTGTGGTGGGATAAGTTATGTTGGGATTAGTTATGCTGGGATAAGTTATGTTGGATTAGTTTTTATTGCTTGTTTGGTTTGTTGTATTATAACTAATAAGCATTGGATACTTTCTAAGAATTAGTTATTTGTTTACAAAAATACCCTCTATCTTATTTAGCTTTTTATATCTAGTTTTATATAAAACTTTTAGTTACTCACTCTTAAAAATAAAATCAAATGAATCTCAATTATTGATAAGTTTATGATCCACAAGAATCAAAACTGGAGCAAGCTATTGAGGCTAGAAGCATCTATTCTTTACTGTCATAAGCAAAAAATTAGACAAATATAAATGAATCAAAAATGGAGCAAAAACTGCACAATAACAATAATCATAATTGAATTGAAATTTGATACCATTTCTCGTTGCAAAAATAACTTTTTACCCATTGCAAAAGAAACAATGTTCTAGAAATTCTTTTGATTGTCAAAAAGGACTCAAACAGTTGAATAATTTTATTAAACTAAAATTATAGATTTATTTGAAATTTATCAAAACAACATCTCATGAGCAGCAAAAATTTTTCAGCAACTTTACAAATGTCCAATAAAGATCTGAAAAGTGATAATAAAATAGATTTCAAGGATATTTTTGTCATTTTAATTGTTTTATCCTAGGATAAGTTATCTTGGTATTGTTATTCCACCAAAGAGGAAGGGATAACTTATCCTGGTACTATTTATTAATCCTGGGATAAGTTATCCCATACTTTGTAACCAAACAAAAAATAAAGAGGCACTAAAAAGTTATCCCATGACTATTTTCTCTTATCCATTACATCAAACGACCCCTTAAGGTTTTACTTGAGGTGCTTCACAAGCTTTATTTCGTTGACAGAGCAAGCAGGAATTCTAGCTTAGTTTCTCGGAGTGAATAATCAACAAAATACTGTCACATGCTTGGCCATGTAAAAGATTCTGCTCATACATGATGGCGTGTTTGGGATATAATTGAATACATAATGGTGTTCCCTCTCTAACAATATAAGCTTTAGTGAGATCACATAATTCAGCAATGTTTATTCTCCCAGAATATTTTAGAGCATGCATGCTTATTATCAATATCACTTCATGAGTAAGATCTTGTTTTGGTTTCTCTCATAAAAATTGCCAAGCTGCTGCTGCTGTGACTCATTTATTCCATTACTTTGTTTTTCTCCTTCAGGTGAGGGCTGCATCAGTTACTTGTTTTGCTGGAATTACTTCCACAGTTTTCTTTTCCCTACCAAAGGATAAACAAGACTTTATCATGAGCTCTTGTGTAAGTTTTTGCTACATAACTGATTAGTGCATTGGTGCTTTATCCTTCTCTCAAGTATAGAGAATGATAATAGTCATTTAAGTTGTACTTGTGAAATCTTCTCAGGTTAAAACTGCAAAAAGTGATGAGGTTCCGAATGTTAGATCAGCTGCTTGTCGTGCTATTGGTGTAATTGCTTGTTTTCCACACATTTTCCAAAGGTAATTTAAATTCATTTAGCCTTAATTTCTCTTTGGAGGCATTGTTTGGACTCTGTTGAATTCTGTGATTAATTCATTTAAAAGCTTAAGCTTGAAATGTTAGAGAGAACACACTTTTAGTTTACTTATCATAATTTATCTCAACATGCTCCCTTATGTGAACCTGATTCTTTTTCATGGGCAAACACATGAAAATATTTTTTTCTTAAGTGGATACCATGTTGAATTGTGTGAGAACCTCAGCTAAAAACCTAAAAGCTGAAACTGTTAGAGAGAATATTTTTAATTTACCTAATTATATTTGTCTCGCCTGACTCTTTTAGCCAGTTCGTTGTTAGTTGGTAAATATATGTTCCACTATGGCAGTGCAGAGATTTTCGACAAGTTCATTTCTCCTGCTGTGGATAACAGTCTTGATTCCTCAGTGTCGGTTGGTTTCGATACTCCTGTTTTTGCATATCTTTCCCAACTTATTAGCCTAGCAAAGAGGTACATGGAAGCTTAATGTGATAACTTTCAGGTTCGCATAACAGCCTCGTGGGCTTTAGCCAATATATGTGATGCACTTCGCCACCATGTTGATGTACATGGATTTGAGAAATTCTCTTCAGGTCCTGTGAGTTTCTGAATGATTTTAGATCTGTTTGGTGTGTAACAATACTTTCAGATGTCTTATTGTTCTTCTATATGAATGATTCAACAGTGAGCTCACAGTCGATTTCCTTGCTGATTGACTGTGCTTTACAACTTACAAACGATAATGACAAGGTAAGCTATTCTGTTAGCTATATTGGCTCCTTTGAGTTCTTTTTTTGACATTTTCCTGTCGTGTTAGCGATTGTTTTCTATAATTTACTTCCCATGTTATTGATATCAGGTCAAAGCAAATGCTGTGAGAGCATTGGGTAACCTTTCAAGAGTTGTTAGATTTTCAAGTCAATCATTTGCTTGTGACAGGCAAGCAGATTCAATGGTCGTATCTTCTGGGGGAAAGCCCACAAAAGGTTTGTCCATTAGCGAGAATCTGGGAGAAAGTCGAAGTTCATGTAACGCTTACTTGGAAAGTTCTAAATGGCTTGAGAAGATGGTGCAAGCATTTATTTCTTGTGTTACAACTGGAAACGTTAAGGTATTTTCTTCCTCATAATACTGTGATCAGGGAAAAAAGGAACGGTAGATATCAAACCTTAAATGTTACGCGTGTCGATCAAAAGCACACCTTAACTGCATACTTAAAAGGTTGTCCCTGCTATCAGGTGCAGTGGAATGTTTGCTATTCACTAAGCAACTTGTTTTCCAATCCAACGTTGAAGCTGGAAAACATGGTCTGGTAAGTACTTGCTAACCTTGTTCCAATCCTCTATTTAGCATGTCTTTGTTTTCTATTGATGTTGGATTCCCATGTATTTGTGCCTGGAGATGTTGGATGGCTTTGTTACATGATTCAGTATTTGACATCCTCGTCCTCATAGATCCATGTCAACTTAACAGAAGCATTGCTAGGTAAAGTGTTTCAAATTCTGGGAGTTACCTGGGTATATCCAACTGGAGGAGCCAAAGAGGATGAAGATGAGGACCAAGTTGATTATCTCATCTCTTGGTTTTCTTAATGAATCTCATCCAAAGGCTCCGATAGGGTTTTCAGTGGTATAAGTTGATGATAGTATAAATGAAAATAACGTGGTTGTTTATATGGGTTTGATCACATAAGTGGACATTAACAAATTGAAGTACCATTTAAAAAGTTTCTAAGAAAAGTAATAAGAGGATGCAGGTGCAGGGGCACGTCTGAGTATCAGAAAAGACTACTCTAATGAGAGGTGATAACCTCAACTCCCTAAAACATGAATACATTAAATGAGCAATAAATGTTTTTGGGAGCAAAATGAAAATCCAGTGTAAAACCTGTATTAACCTATATATTGACCTAGTGTGCTCCCCAAGTAGTCCAGCTGATAATAGGTGTGTCCTGATTTACAGCAATCCCCATGATTATATAATAATGGGCTAAATTTTAACCCGTTTAATTAGAGTCCATTTTAAAACAACCTCCAACTTTGCCCAGTTTTTATGTGTAATTCAACTTGCTTTGTAACCTACATAATCCACATTTGCAGCACAACACACTTCCTAATTTTTGCTGCACTCTAAATATTCTTTGTACTTGAGCCATACTTACAGGCAAAAAAAAAAAAAAGAAACGTAAGTACTCCCTCTGCCTAAACAGTTTTTTGACTATCATTTAACAATTTTTACTATAAAAAATTACTCCATTTTTTTTATGACAATGGAACCCGCAACCACTACACTTTGGGTATAGGGTAAACCCTGCTCCAGTGCAATAGCTTGCAAATTACACAGGAGAGGTAAACCACACTAGGCAATCCTCGGCAATCCTTGTGCGATGAGCTGAAAAAAAAAGTCACTCTATTTATACAACTGATGTCATTTCTATGCAAATAAATATTTTCTTAACAAGAAGTAAGAGATTGATATCCAATTCACATTTAGAATTAACAAGAAATTAATACAAATCTTAACCCACGAAATTCTCGTAACCCTTTGAAAAATCTGAGATTTTTATTGAAGCAGAAAATATAGACACCCTTGTTTATCCAAGGAAACAAATGAACAATCAAGAACTTGAAGATCACAAACAAATGAAAATGGGAAACCTTTTAATAAGAATTTTGACAATGTAAAATCAGAAGATATATGCATAGGCAGATCCACGATTTTCACTAAGGGGATTCAAAATATAAAGAGTTTAACATATGAAGAAGCCCAAAAGGATTTGATACCTACTATATACACAATTTTGACGTAAAAAATAATCTGACAATGATTTTTTGAAGAAGGATAAACCCCTTCTTCGAAATATAAACAAAGTGAACATACAAAAAAACCAAAAGGATTTGATACCGACTATATAGACGTAAAAAATAATTTGACAATGTAATTTTTCGAAGAAGAGGCTTTCGATGAACCCCCTTGCGATACATAGCTCCATCATGGATATATGATAATTTTTAATTTCTTATTAATACTACAGTACTCAATATTTTTTATCGTAATACAATCTTTTAGTTGATTTGGTATTTTCTTAAAAATAGGTCAAATAGTTGATCAAATACATAGTGTAAAGTGAAATAAGATGATATAATGAAATTGACTCCGTAAAAAATACTCTATATTGATTGCTTTATGAATCTTGATTATTGTTCAATTGGGTGGGTCATGACCCAACCCAGTTTTAATCCGTTTTAGCCCTCCTAATTTCAACCCAACCCATCCATTTAACACCCCTAAATAGAACTACATTATCTGCCTTGGTGTTATCTTTGTTGCCTTCTCTGTGCTAATTGGTAGTAACTTAAAAAATTATTTGAAGATGTGATGGTCTGAAGCAGATAGGTTATAGGAGTTGTCATCTTACTAACATATTCATACAATTTTAAAAGAAAATAGGAAGGCATTCGGAAGGCTAGTGACACTTTCTGTCAGGGGTGTCAAAAATGAGCCCAAAATATAGGTAAATTTTAAGGGTTGGGCTCAAGATAATTTGAATTGGATTCAATCTCAACTCATTCAGGCCTTAACCCATTTTAAGAGAATCCTCAATTGAGCCCAATTTAATCTTTAATTTCAACCCTTTTTAAGACTTTTTATTTGCATTTGGTGTAATGTATGTTCCTATATTGAAGGTATGAATTACTACCTATTTTATATCTTTTAGGATTTATCTATCAATTTGTAACATTTTTTTTTTTTTTAATTTTCTTGAGTTGAAATTCAAATTGTGGTTATAAGTTAAACAACAATATGTTAAAATTATTGAATTTAAGCAGGTCGAATTGGCTGGATCATGACCCAACCCGATTTTTAGCCCATTTGAGTCCAAAGTAAACTTGGGCGGGGCATGACCCAACCTGATTTCAATTTCAACCCATTTTAATATCTCAAATTTCAACCCAACCCGCCCATTTGACACCCTTACTTTCAGTTATTGACAAAGTCTTGGATGCATTATGTAAATGAGAATCGTTGGATTGTTCTGTGATGCTGATACGTAATTCTTTTTTTTATTTTTTTTTCACATTCCACCTACTGAATTCAGTTTCTTGAGTGTTGCATAATTCTTCTTTTCTACTCCATTTTGTATTGATTTTGATGGGTTTGAAATTCTATTTTTTGGTATTCCCTATTTGTTCATATATGCCTCAATCTATTTCTATATGTTTGTACATATTGACTGTTAGAATAGGAATAGGTTTATACAATCCTATTAAAATGGGAATAGATTTATACAATCCTATTAGAATAGGAATATGTTTATACAATCCTATTTAGAATAGGAATAAGAATAAAAATAGAAATAGGAATAGTAAATACTATCTTACTTGGTAAAGGATTGTATTCTAGTGTCTATAAATAGGGTCTCAATGTAATAATGTAGACACGACAACAATTCAATAATATTCTTTTTTAACATTTCTCACATGGTATCAGAGCCTCTATGATCTTAGTAAACAATCATAGAGCTTCCGCTGCCGACAGGCGGCTAGTGCCCATATATGTTGCCCGTCTGGCAACAATTATGTTAGCAAAAGTTGGGTCACCGTGTATCTTTCATATTGTGTAGCACCGTGCCATCATTCTAGTGACTACTTTCTTACATCTAATTTGTGTATCGTGCCATCATTATGGTGACTACTTTTTTTCATATTTAATTTGTGTACCACCGTTCCATCATTCCGGTGACTACTTTTTCATATTTATTTTGTGTAGCACCGTGCAATCTTTCCGGTGACTACTTTTTCATATCTGGTTTGTGTAGCACTGTGCCATCATTTCAGTGACTACTTTTTCATATATAATTTGTGTAGTACCGTGCCATCCCTCTGGTGACTACCTTTTTTTGCATATCTGATTTGCGTCGCATCGTGCATCTCTTCGAACTACTTTTCATATTTAATTTGTGTAGTACTGTGGATTTTTCTGAACTATTTTCTCATATATGAGTTGCATAGCATCATGTGTCTTTTCAGTGACTCCTCAAATTTGATTTGCATAGCTCCATTCGTCTTTCCGGTGACTCCTCAAATCTGATTTGCGTAGGGTTGTGCCATCAATCCAACCCTACCCGTATAATTTTTCTTTTTCAGTAGGGTCATGCCATCATTCCGACCCTACCCATATTATTTCTCTTTTTCAATTGGGTCGTTCCATCAATTTGAACTATCGTATATTATTTTTATTTTCTAGTTGGGTCGTGACATCATTCCAACCTTACCCATATAATTTTATTTCTTAGATTGTGACCACTTTTAGCCATCAAATCTAATACTCCGGCATATGAGCATGTTCTGACCAATTTTTCAGTGACTTTCTTGTTTAATATCGACTCATCTATTGATTCCAACATGATTCACATACTTTGTACTAGATTTTGAGCACTTTGTTTCTCAGGGGGAGTTTAGTAGCCTTCTATGTCGATTATGGGGTCGCTCTATGGTCTGAAACAGTCTTTGCAAGTTTGGTTTGAGAAGTTCAACACTATAATTTTATCACTCTGTGTTTTATTGGCATTATGCATCAAATTCAGTATTTCATGAGAAGATTAAGCACATTGAGATTGACTGACATTATGCATCAAATCAAGTATTTAATGAGAAGACAAGCACATTGAGATTGATTGTCAATTTTGTGAAGTCGAGTGATCAACTTGCAGATATCTCACCAAGCCCCTCATCGGTCCTCGTGTTAATTACATTTGTAACAAGCTAGGTACATGAATTGTATGCACTAGCTTGAGGGGGAGTGTTAGAATAGGAATAGGTTTATACAATCCTATTTAGAATAGGAATAAAAATACAAATAGAAATAGGAATAGTAAATAGTATCTTACTTGGTAAAGGATTGTATTCTAGTGTCTATAAATAGGGTCTCAATGTAATAATGTAGACACAACAACAATTCAATAATATTCTTTTCCTATATTTCTCACATTGACTATCAAGTTAATATTGCAGGGCGTCATCAGTTTTTAGCATTCTTTTGCTGCTCCTCCGTGATTCCTCCAATTTTAAGATTAGGATACAAGCAGCTGCAGCTTTGGCTGTTCCAGCAACCTTAAATGGTGAATTGTTTTTAACCTTTTCTTTTCATATCTCATCTCACAGTCGGCTTACAGAGAGGTTTATTTTCCTGTTCCTTTAGAACATGTTTGCATTCCTCTCAACTAGTTTGGGTCTTTGGGATTGAGGCATTGTAGTAGTAGTTGCTTACTGGTACTGAAAAAAGCTACTTAACAAGTAGGATCAACCTTTGTTATAGGGCAGAGCCAAAATAAACTTCTTATAGGACAAGTCATGCTAAGGGAAATGCAATAAATTATTAAAATAGAAGTTTGTGGTAATATAACATACTTTATGCAGTTATCCAAGCAAATGAGAGGCTCCTTTCTGTTGAAGTTAACTGTAGGTCATGTTTGTATTTCTTCAAGCTTATTCTCTTTTTGACTTCATGGTGTTGGGCCCGTCCGGTGCAGATTATGGCAGATCATTCTTTAGTGTCCTTCAAGGTGTGCAGCATGTTGTCGAGAGTCTCAGTTCTGATGAGATATCGTCACCATCAAATTTGAAATATAGGTTGGCGCTTGAAAAGCAGGTTGAGCTCTTAAACCATTATACTTTGACATGCTAGAAATAGAAGTATAGCCAATAAGGAGAAGATAAATATCTGTGTATGCTTTGAAATGTCTGAACAATTGCTATCTTTTCATATAAAACAGATCAAGTTTTGTAGGTGTTCTTACTGAAAACTGAAAAAGTTGTGTACCCTTTCTTGTCTCAACTACTTTCATATATATCCTTTATCAACGTTGCTATATGAAATTGTCGAGTAGTAGCCTGGGGGTGTAATTTCTTGACTTGGAATCTGTTTGAAGCATATGCTGAAGCTGCCAGTTAAAGGGTTATTTATTAAAATCCATGAGCTGAATAAGTTTCTTCTTAAACTTAAACTTGATATATATGTCATAATTATTGATTATAGGTGCTGGTAAAAGTATCTCACTCTGTATTCGGTAGATAACAATCCCATGGCATGAGTTCAATGTTTTGACAAATTCGATCCTCTTGATCAAATTTGATCACTCCCTCTTCATTTATTTTTCACCAACAGCTTTTTACTGAATTTTTCTTCTGCAGCTGACCTCAACTATGTTGCATTTGCTTGGCCTCACTTCCAAAACAGATGATCGCCATGTCCATGAGTTCCTAATGAAGGTAAGGCTTTTAGTATTAATTCAGTGCTTGAGAATATTCAACTCTTCTCTTTTAAAACCTCCTTATAAATTTTTTGTTAAAAAAAAGATTTTGTATTTTAAATAGATGTTGTGATAGACGATTTATGTGGTGATAGTGTACCACTTTGCTTCTTTCTGTGCATCTGTTGTTTCTTTGTACATGCCATCAACATTTTAAAGCAGTATAAAGATTTTAAAAGTCAAATTCTCTGCACCAACATCAAGAGCTGTAATTATGCTTTTCCAAAGCTCCTAACATGTTCGCTCTTTTGTGTGTTCACTTGGAATTGCCCCATGATGCTCCATTGCTCCTCCATTACTACGTTGTCTTTCTCCATCCCCATGTATCCCCAATTTCTAGCTACTTCTGCCACATTTTGAGTTTCTTTCTATGTTACTCGGACTCGGGTGTGGATATAGAGGTCAGACTCTTCATCACATAAAATTTAGGTTGCCAATAAATGCATACTACAACATACAAAATATATATTTCGATTAATTAAATTATTGAACTAAAACAAATAAAACTTCATTCTTGTAAACACCAATGCCTTTTCTTACCTAGATTAATAGAAAAGCATTCTCATACTTCATGAGCCCAAAAGTCTGTACATCTGGGTCACAGAATGTAGTCAAAGTACCCAAGGTAAGTTGACCAATTTCGTTGTGAATCCCACTCCCACACTTGTGTCGTGTCAACACGGGTGCGAAAAGAATTTTGAAGAGTTTGATTACATAGGTCTATTTTGATATGCCAAATTGCTATACTATTACTCCACCACCTCTAACCGTCTTCAGAGACCTCTGATGTAATGACAAGCATGCTATTCTAACTGTTCTTGATGAAGTTGCCCCCATTTTATCAAGCAATTGCAATTATAATTTTCTGGATTTCCCTTCTTAGTATTATCCAGATAAATTCGTCAGCATCATAAATTAGACTATTACTAGTATCATCTAGTAAGGGCCATTGACTGGAATAGAAAAGTTAGGAAGACTTACATTCGAGTAAGTTATTCTCTTTCTTTCGAACTACGAAAATGGGAATTGTTGAAATAGCTTTATGTCCATTGCTTCTCGGGTTATAGCGTAATCTAGTGATGCTATCAGCTACTGGACTTGCGCTATCTAGAGTGCAGCATTCAAGCTGCTTGACCTAGCAACACAACACTTGTATTGCTCTCTTCTTGCCTGCTTTCATTAGATAAAGTGTCTTCACTGATAGATATGAGGATTGCTTAAAAGTGTCTATATATCAAATTAAGGCCTTTGAAACAATTATATTTCATCGTCCCACTATTTGAATGGTGCATAATGAAGGATTTTGTGTGCTTATCTTAACCAAGTGAAAGGGTTGTCAATTGAATCTTCTTGCTACTTGAGTTTTCTTAAAATGTTAGAAACAGGTTGATTTTGAATTTGTTTAGCATCTGACCTCAGACACGATTGAGGATTGTATGGAATAAAATGTTTTGGTCCTTAATACTTAAATTTTCCTTGTCTGGGGGACAGAAAGAAAAATTGTGCATTCTCATTTGTGGATTTACTTTGGCTCTTCACTGTTGGTCAAATATAATTAGTAACACTGTAACAACCACTAGACGTCATCAGCTTAAAGTGAGCACTATGGTAACTGCTTGGTGAGAGTAATCCTTATTATGCAAGCAGATAAACATGCACATGTACGTATTTGGCCCTTTAACCATTCATAAATTTCTATTGCATTACGTTGCATGCAGCCTCTTTCAATATGTTTACACAAAATGTTATATTTCACTTTACGAAGGAATTTAAGTCTTTTTTTGGGGTCCCCCCCTGTCAGTGCACATTTTGGGGACTGACTAATCTGGATTTGTGCCGAGAATTCCCACTTTTTGGGGAGAAGTGCTCCCTACCCAGAGCTCGAACCCAAGACCTCTGGTTAAGGATGAATAAGTTTACTAAAGAATTAAGTACTCAAATTTTACATTGGAATCTTCCACTCAACCTCAGTAGTATCTATACAAGAGATGTCTTACAGACTCAGTATCTTTTCGGTAGATTTAGAAATTATTGTGGGGGAGGGAGGATGTCATTGCAGGAGCGGGGTTGAGAACACAAAGAGAAAAATAAATGAAGAATCTTAACAACAAGGTAATACCAAAATACATGAGTTGCTAATGTGGAGGTTTCTGTATACGTTCTCTTCCCAGGTTTCTAGTCCTTAAAATCTGTATTTGCTTTAACATCTCTTTTAAGGCTGTGTCTAATTCTCTGTTTATATTCCTGTAGAAATCATCCTTGTTCGAGGAGTGGTTTAAGTTGGTCTGCATGTCTCTTGAGAAATCACCTAACCAGTTTGAGGCCGAATATTACTCTTCTGTAAACCACAAGAAAGATGTAATATTCAGAGCGGTTAGGTCACTTATTGAGGTGTATGAAGTGCACGATCTTCACGCTGTTGTACAAAGGTTTCACAAACTGTCCAACATACTATAATGGGGTTTCCAGTTTTGTTCCTACTTTTTCTTGGTTGGTCTGGTTTGTATTTTCACCGGCTGCTGCTTCTTGAACTGGTTTGCTCTGTCCAGTCAAGGTTGTACCTTAGCTCTGTAATTTTGCCATTTGACCCTCTTGGTTGAATCACACCATTGACAACCTGTAGAATAGTCTGCCGAACAAAGCGGTGGTTGTCTCCCAAATGGTTGCTGTTAGCGGAAGGATGAGCACAAAAGCTTCCAATGATTACTTGTAGATTAGTCTGAGAACAAAGTGGTTATCTTCTTTGAATGTGCATTTCCATGGACGTTGTGAATGGTCGCAATTTGCTAAAAGACGAGCACAGAAACTCAGTATGATAACCTGTAAATTAGCCTGATAAACAACTTGATAGTGTTATCATTTGATGTGCGTCTCACCGGACTCTTAAATGGTCCTAGCAGCAGGATGAGCAGAATTTTTTCCCCAGTACCCTCTGGTTTTCGATTTGTTCAAAACTCTATTAAGCCTGGAGCAATATGTAAAGTCATCTGGAGACTGTCCTGGTATTTATTGTGCTTTCTGTATAACAATGTGAATTCCCATTCTCTGTGCAAGACATTTTGACAGATTCTGTTATTATAGGCAGGAGTACTTAATTGGCATATCGTTAAAACTTGAGCGACATACGTCGTTCAAATTTTAAATGTTTGGGTTAAATATTAAGCTTGATAGTCCCAACTCTAGACCCATATACTTTCAAAATGCCTTAATCTCATCATCAATTGTATTCTCAGATTTTTCAAAGCATTCACCAACCAACACAAATTTGAAACCTTCAGCAGTTATGACAATATCTGGATTTCATTTTCAGTATACAGAGTTAGGACCTCTAGTTTGTTTTGGTTCAGGATAAAAGTCAGGGGATTGAAGTGAGACATAGTTAATCTGAGAGAAATTTAAACAGATTATTTGGCATACGTTCTAAAAAACAGTAACACAAGACACATAAGCATGCTAATAAACGGTTAGATTCATTAGGAAAACTTAAATATTCAGGAAAATATATGTTCATATATAGTATCACTTAAACAAGACATGCCTAACTCAGTTAGAGAGTAATCTATTAAGTTTGGTTAGGTAAATATAATATCTTTAGTCTCGTGGTCATTGATTCAACATGTAACTTAGTTGGAAAGTTAAAACGAGTCATCAAATGAAGAGACTGAAAACAATGTCATAATATACAAGTTTATCTGATGGGGAAGAGGATCAATGTCAACATATAAACTCATATATTAACCGTAAAAAGTCATTGATAAGCACTAGGGGTGAACCCTAACAGTAGTTTTTTTAAAAAATCGAATATTTAACTTTTTGGAAAATAGAAAAATGGCCAAAACCCCATCAAAAAACTCTGAATGGACAAAAAAAGGCCTTGAACACAACAAGGCGGTGAGTATTTCT
Organism: Solanum bulbocastanum; assembly: GCA_037074985.1. Classification (NCBI taxonomy): domain Eukaryota; kingdom Viridiplantae; phylum Streptophyta; class Magnoliopsida; order Solanales; family Solanaceae; genus Solanum; species Solanum bulbocastanum. Next base: position 4,482,347 of record CM073603.1, on the reverse strand, counting down.
CACTAGGTTGTTGTTGACGAAGCAGCCAAATTCCAGGTCAATCGAAGTTCATCGTCAAAAACTAGACCTCTAGACCGACCAATTTAGCACATCCGATAAGTCATAGGCGCACATGTGCAAATCAAGCGAATTATATAAATTTTGAATTTATACAAATCAGGCAAATTATATAAATCAAGTGAATAGCAAGAATTGAGGAAACTGTAACCGCAAATTACAATTTTCTTAAACCGTAGCTATAGCTGATAACCGAACCGATACTATTGATAAACCAATATCTTAATGGTTCTATAACGCTTTGACCTGTTTACAAATCGATAACCAATAAGTCAAAGTAATAAACTTCAAAACCAAATTAAACCGATCGATACGCAGTCCTACGAATCATCAATTAGGCATGGTGCTAGTGTATATTTAGCATAATTATTGAATACCTAAAAAAGCTCAATACTAATTGTGGATATCTCTCTTTCCTAAGAAGTCAAGGGAAGTGGACAAGGAAATAACTAAATCAAGAGTAGTTATTGTGGCTGAAATTTCTAATGAGAGCTTGGGTGGGATGAACACTACTATGTGTTGATGTTTATTTTGAATAGCATTGCGCATTTGGGTCAATTTCAGTAAATCAATACACCATTGTTTGTCTATTATATTCTTGACCAATACCATTTTTTTTTTTGCTAAATTGATATTTTCTTTCGTTCATTTTTTATTTATTTTGTATTGACTTGATACGTTTTTAAAAATTAATAAATCTAATGACAATTTTATTGTATTATCTTTTGAATATAATGAATTAATTTTTCAAACTAAACAACTAAAAATGAATATTTATTTTTAGTATAATATAAACAAATAAAAATGGACAGAAAAGAGTAAATTCACTCTAAGATAGAATTTGTTTTCTTTCATATTTTTCAACTATTTCTCCCTTAGTGCGAGTATTCTGCTTTCTTTTCTTTGTTTAACGTACCCCATTTTCTTTAGGCCACACTAAAGTACTATGAGGAAAATTGCAATTTATTGTATTTTTTAAAAAACATTTATAATTAATATTAAAATATTAAACTAATTTAATTTATTTAATTTAAAAAATAATTAAATTGATTTTCGAAAATTGAAAAATGTCAAGTATTTAGACGGATGAAGTGATGAATTATTGTCATATTTAAATTACGTGATTATTAATTAAAAAAATGTGCAAATTAATTTAAAGTTTCTATTGGACTTAACCATATTAATTTATAATTAGCCTCCCTACATTTAATTTGTGATAGACAAAATTCTTAACCATATACAAGAAAAAATATTTAGATAAGAGACAATTACAAATAGTTCAAGGCACTAAAGTATGATAACACATATTTTTTTTAAATCTTTCATTTTATTAAATTCGGAAAGAGGTAGGGAATAAGAGAAAACTATAAAATTCGGAAAGAGGTAGGGAATAAGAGAAAACTATAAAATTCGAAAAGAGGTAGGGAATAAGAGAAAACACTATTAATTAAATAGAGATCGATGAGGAATCCATATGACTCATAGATGTGCATCTTATCGGTATATATCAAATCATTATGACAGTATATTAGGGCATATATATCAATCATTATTCTTTATAAGGTGTTAACTCAAGATTTTAAGAATCGTAAATATAATCCGAGTGTTACAAAATTGTTATCTATAATCTAAAATTTTGATTTGACAATTTCTCTTTTATTATTAAGGGAAAGTTTATAATTTCGATATACAATATACTTTTTTTGCACCCTGTCCATTTTATATAATAACATCATTTTCCAAGTTCAAGACTCTATTAGTCTATAGTTCCGTTTTTGTTTTTGTTTTATATGACTATTTGGTCAATAAAGATAGGCAAAGATGAAAGGGAAATTTATAGTGTCATGACCAGAGTCCAGAAATCTAAAAATATATCGATTTCATCATAAATTATGAAAATATTAATTATTCATTGTTTGACGGCTTCAAAATTCAAAGTCTTTAGATTTCTGGAATTATCACATGTTAATATAGTAATATTAATTGAGTTACAATTAAATATTTTTAAATATTTTAATACAATTACGGTCCTCCACTCAATAGATTCCGTAAATATATTGTTAATATACAGAGTTTAAATAATTTTTTTTTTTTTTTGGTAAAATAGTCAAACAAGTGTTGAACACGAGATGAGATTCTCCCGCCCCTTATCATTAATTTTTATCCCTAACTTCATATCTCTTCATCATTTGAAAATAAGAAACAACTTCGAAAACTTATTTCTACTGACAATTAAATGGACTTCTATATCCTCTTTCTATTTGTATGTGTGGGGGTACAATCGATACTTATGAATCCAAGGGCGACATCAAGTCAAAAGAGTATTAAAAAATATATCGTATATTTGTCCATCAAAATAATAATAGTAAAAGAGTATATATATATGCGTAATATTTTTTATACAAAATAATATATATTTAACTGCCTAATCTTTCCCATTTGCCTATCTGTTAAAGGCACTTTTCATCTCATTGATATTTTTTTTGACCATATTGATATTTTGAAGTAAAAACCAAATTTACATTATCTAGCTGACTGGCCCAGTTAAGATGTTTTTGTAATTATGCGATAGAATACGAAAAAGAAATTGTTTTTATAAAAAAAAAAAAATTAACGCCAAAAAGAAAAATAATTTTGCATTGCTTAGAACCTCATATTATGACATTTGATATCCAAAATTCATTGTTATTCACTGTTTTCTAAATATGTCAAATTATTAATAATTATAATTTATAATATTTTTGATATAATTTTTAAATATATAAATTTTATTTGAAGATTGAAGAAATTTATATCTAAACTTACATCGAAATTAAATAATTTTACACTCATACTCTAAATCGGCTCGTATAAAATAGGACGAAAAAGTATATATAGTTAAAGACATTCAAAATTATGTGTAGATTGTTGTTTCACAATAGAATTTAGGCATCTTTTGAACTTTGTTTTTTTTTTTTTTTTTTTTTTTGTGTTGATTAAATTTTTTATATGTTTTAATTTATTGTAAAAAAAATCCTTAAAATCGGCACAAAAAGAATAATATTTTTGACAAATTTGACCCACAAGACATCTATATATTTAACTTGTTCATACCTACTATAAATCACTACTCAAAAGTAAGAAAGAAATATCTTCAATTTAGTTCTCCATAAAAATTAAATGGCGACTCAAGAAAGTTCTCGTTTTCTTCTAATTATAAATTGTATAATTCTAGCTATAGGAAATTGTGGTGGCCCTTTGATCACCCGTCTTTATTTTCTCAAAGGAGGTGAAAGAATTTGGCTATCAAGTTGGTTAGAAACAGTTGGTTGGCCAATTGTTCTCATCCCTCTATCCTTCTCCTACTTCAACCGTCGTCGTGAATTCCAAGGCAAAATGTTATCACCTATTGATAACAACAATGATAACAATAACAATAATACAAAACTCATTTTGATGACTCCTAGGATCTTTGTAGCGAGTATCGGGATTGGAGTCCTAACTGGATTCGATAATTACCTCTACGCTTATGGCGTGGCTAAATTACCTGTCTCCACATCAGCTCTTCTCATAGCTTCTCAACTTGCTTTCACCGCGGGCTTTGCTTTCCTCCTTGTGAAGCAAAAGTTCACGTCCTACTCCATCAACTCAATTTTTCTACTGACACTTGGCGCGGTGGTATTGGCCCTCCACGCGAACGGTGACCGACCGAACGGGGAGTCTAAGAAGGAGTATGTTCTAGGGTTTATCATGACACTTGGAGCTGCAGCTTTGTATGGACTTATTTTGCCTTTGATTGAGTTGTTATACAAAAAGGCAAAACAAGGAGTCACTTACACACTTGTTATGGAGATTCAGGCTGTGTATTGCCTTTTTTCTACTGTGGTTTGCACAATTGGGATGATAATAAACAAGGACTTTCAGGTTTGTCTCTCCCTCCATCTTTAACACAATCCTTGTTTTCTTCGAATAATTATAGTGTTCGAGTCAGCTTGTTGTAACCTCTATCAACATAGATATTAAATTACTCTATCCATTATAATTGAACAGATGAAAATCCTTTTAACATAATTATTTATTGTTCCCTCGGTTATTTTTTAGTTGTGCACGATATACTTTGCACTTTCTTTAAGAAGATAAGAAACGAAGTACATATTTTACTATAATACCCCTGACTATTAACATTTTAAAAAATCATGATTTGAGGCAGAGATAGTTAATGATCGTCTTTCTCTTAAAATGTTAAAGTGGAGACATATTAGTAAAAGTAAAAAAATATTTAAATGTATTAGGAAAGTAAAAATAAATGAAGTACAATGTTATTAGCTATATCAAAATAAATCTGTTTTTTTCATCATTTTAGTTGGTTGTAATTGAGGTTTTTCTCTTTTTGAGGATTTTGCTTTTGAGTCACTGAAATTATCGTTGGCAATTAAAGATGAAGTATAATTAGTTGGCTTACTAATTATGACAGGATAATAATTAAACTCTGATTATAGATCACTAACCATGTACTTTCTTCGTATCCTTTTTTTAATCTGTCGTTAATTAAGGTTCTGACGTACTTTCTCGGTTTATTTTTATTTGTCCACTATACTAAAAATAGTTGTTCAATTATATTTGTCCATTTTGAAAAATCAGATGATAATTTACTCTTTTGAGTCTATTTTACGTTTGCTACTCAAAGGATAGTATAATAATATTACCCCTATTATTTATTATTTCTTAAGACGTGTGTCAACCTAATAATAGATAACTATTATTAGACGGGAGGAATAGTAATTAAGAAAAACATCTTATAGCACTAATCGAAAGAAATATTTAACTAAATTACGCTTGCCGGCCTCTAGCTTCCTTAAATTAGTAACTAAGACTATAATTTTATGTCATGTTTGAATATTTAGGGTGAAAAAAAGACAAATTGTTCTTTCTAGCTAATTTTTAAAATAACAGATATTTTGAATCACATTTTTTTGACTTTAGTGAGGAATAAAAAGGACAAGATAAAGTATCCAGTTTAGACTTGTTAACGGAGAGAAACTAAGTAAATAGTCCCTCTAATAATGAAACGGGGGGAGTATATTGTAAATGGAGAGAAAGTAAGTAAATAGTGTCGTTGTTCACTTTTGTTTATTCACTTTAAACTTTTCACGCTCCTCATAAAAAATATTGATCAGTATGAATATTTTATCATATTATCGATATTAATTGATATATAATCTTAAATCTTAAAAAATAATGTAGAGCACAAATAATTAAAGTTTTTTAATATATTAAAAATAATAAATAAAAATAAATTACATTTTTTAAAATAGTGAAATTCATAATGGTATAAAATTTAGATTTCAATAGATTGTACTTTTGGTTATGCTTGCACACACATAATTTCATATACTATTGTTTATTAGTACAAGATAACTTTGTAAACTATATCTCACCTAAAATTTAGTCGATATAAATAATTTTTGATGTGACATTAATATTAACTTTTAGTTAGTGTCTTGACATGCATATGTGTTCCCACTTAAAAGAAAGAAAATTTAATTCATATACATCATCATATCAAGTACCTATTTTCAATGCAATTTTGTCCATTTAATATAAAGTTAAGAATAAGACCAAGAAAATTGATGATATCTAAGTCAGTGGTGAAGTAGCAGAGTCCTCTAGCTCTTGAATAGAAATTCCACTATCAAACTTTGTTATCCATCTTTATCTTGAATAATTGACTTCTAACAAACTCTAAAAGTTAAGGCCCTGAATTCAACAAAATAGAGTCCCATCTGATGACAACTTTATTATTATATTTCATCCTCCATCAATATAGGAGTAGTGAGTGAGACTGTTCTTTTCTTAATTAGATGTCTTATGTTCGAATTTTGAGTGTAGAAAATTCTTTGATAAAGAACACTTCCCTATGAATAGGGTCATATGTTGCACGAATTTAAATTAATCGAATTTCAATACAGGTACTAAACACCTAATGAAAACCATTTCTTTTTTTAAAAAAATTGTTATTTCATCATGTCCTTCTCTCTCTCTCTGTTTTGTGTAGGGATAGTGTGCGCACTATTAAAAAATCACTATTTTCTATTAAAATTTCACTAAAAAATTGTTCTCTAATTATTCTCACTTTTTTTTGTTGAACCAATATAAAAAGGAAAAAAATGTAATTGTTTTCATGAAAAATTATGTTGAATTTTCTTGACTTAATTTTTATGTATTTCCTCTTTTATATTTTGACATCATTTTGTGAAAATTCTGACTTTAATCATTGAAACTTGCATTTTGTATAACTTGTTATTTATCTAATTTTTAAGCTTACTAGTTTCACTTATTATGAACAATTATAAGTTGCAGATGTAGATTATACTATATAAGTTCACGAGAAACTATACTTCTATTAACAAATTCAATATATACATATATCTATATATATAACTGTCAACTCAATTATTATTATAGAATTCATAAATATCATATTCTGAATATGCCTATGACAATTATATATTGTTATTTCTTAGATGACCTAATACTACAGTAATGATATTTTCATAAATAACTTATTAGCTTCCGTATGATGCTTAAACATGCAGGCAATGTCAAGGGAGGCAAAATCATTTGAACTTGGAGAAGCTAGATATTATGTTGTTATAATATGGTCAGCAATACTTTGGCAATGTTTTTTCTTAGGTGCCATTGGAGTTATCTATTATTCATCATCATTGGTGTCTGGCATTTTAATTACTGTTCTACTTCCTGTTACTGAAATATTAGGTATTGTTTTTTATGGTGAAAAATTTACACCAGAAAAAGGTGTTTCTCTTGTACTTTCTATATGGGGTTTTATTTCTTACCTATATGGTGATATTAAATCTAGCAAGAAGAAGAAAGAAAATCAATCTCAAGAACAAGAGATGATTGATAAAATTACTTGTACTCCATGATTAAGAATATTAATCATTTATATAATAATTATTGCAAAGACAATTAGTATATGTAATTTTGTGATTTTGTTTAAATTTCTTTTGTACTTGTTGAGGGATGACAAATAGATTGTTGAGAAGTCACTACCAACTTAATATTCAAAATGTTTCTATCAGACTGATCAATGGTGCTGAGCATGTGATATAGAGACAAGAGAATTGTTTTGACGTCCCCATAGATTAAATGAGCAAAGTATTTTTAAAACGAATTAAAGTGTTATGTCAACTTGCGTATAAGAAAGAATCTTAGAATACTCAAAAGACAATAGAGAATTGAAAGCAAAACTCTAAAATGAGGGTTTTAGAAATTTGGGGGCATTACTATGGAAATTGTAAGTATTTTAAAAAATGTAATTTTTAGTTTTAAAGTAAAAAATAAAATTTGGAAGTTGGACAGTTATGTTTGACTATAAATATAAATTGAAATTATTTTTTAAATTTTATGAGTAATATAAAGTGAAAACATTTTTTTACTGTTTTTTAAATTCTGATAAATTTAGAAATTTATGAGCAAACATGTTTTTCATATTAACTCATGAAACTTGTAAAAAAGATTCATGGCCAAACACCTAGAGTTATTTAGAAAATTCAATTCTATGAATAAGTGAGATATATGATTCTAAAATAGTACTACCTTAGTCGGATTTTTCTATCACCACGTGTAAATACAGGTGGACAGGTAAGTGTTCTCAAGTAAGAGTCCAAGTAAGAAAACAAGAAGTCCAAGAGAAAGTAAAATATATAAAAGAGCAACAAAGAGTGTTGCTATAGAGGCAGAGGCGGAGCTAATTTAGAGTCAAAATTAAAATTATTTTTTATATATATAACTATAATAGATGTCGAACTTCTTTTAACTTAATTCGTGTGTTAACTTTTTTAAATTTTGAACTCAATTCATGAAAATTCTAACTCTGCTAAAGGATAACTAGGAAAAATATTGAGTGTAACGAATTGTAAGAGATAAATTGGTGTTTAAATTGAAGTAATAAAATTCGTAAAAGTACTACTTTTTTTTTATTTGAAGATATTTGAATTCGATTTTATAATAAGACATTTCACGAAATAAAGTAATCTTGCACAATTAATTTTTGCAAGAATATTGAAATGACTTGAAAAAGTTATTTCCTTTATTTCAAAATACATGCTATAATTTTTCTTTTTAGAGTCAAATGATATGAATATGAATAAATATTTTAAGATGTATATTTTCATCATATTCATATGAGAAAAATTGTAACTTATAGTAATTTTGTGTACTTTTTAAATAGCTAAGTTTAATTTTAAAATATCAAATTAATCTAATTTAATATAGCTTTAAAAATTAGTCAAATTAACTTTTTAAAAAAATGACAAATATTTTGAAATGGAATAATTATTTTTAGCGCTAGTGCTTTCTTTTTCTCTTTTGTGGAGGATTTCTTTTTCTTGTCTCACGAATTATTGTTCATAAACAGTTATACTATACAAAATGAAGAATAAGTGACGAATAAAATTTTATAGCTAAATAATTGTAAGGATTCAGACAGTCGTTATTTAGGAAAATCAAAATTCGAAAAAATTCTGGGCCATTGTCCCGCCAGAGCGAACCTGTTGCCGCTAGGGTGGCGGAGCCAGGGCGGGATAGGCGAGGAAGAACGTAAATTACAAGAAATCCTATTTTCTTCATCTTCCTAAAATACCTAAATAAGTCGTAAAACACCCTAGAAACCTCAGAAAAGCTGTTTTAATCTTGGGAAGAAGGGAGAGAGAGATTTCTAGCATGCAGATGTCGATGGATTGCGAATTTTCGATCAAGATCACCGTCACGAATTCTGGAAACAAGAATCAAAGACCGAAACTCCGTGCAGTTGCTTGGCGCTCATGTAGGCTAGGTATATGAATTGAGTAGTTTAAATATGTGCTCACTGCGTAATATATGTGAATCGATGGTTAGGATTTATGCTAGGCCTTCGTGCACCGAATGATTATTGATTTAAACCTTAGAAAGAAGCCTTAGACGATAAATTAGGGTTGTGTATGGTCGAATTAGGGTTGCATGAGGTGTGTTGATGAATATTCTGTTGTGAAGGTGGTGATCCTATAATTTAGTGATGTTTATTGTTCTTGCTTCATTGTGATACGTGTAGGTATACGAATGTTGCGTTGTTGAACACACTTGTTGTGAATAAGGATATGTGAATGGCGAACGCCATGAGTCATGAATTGTTTTATATTATTATAAGGATATACTTGTGATTGTGATTGTGATATGTTGAATGGATCGGTTGCCACGTTCGGGCATAACTAACTTGGATTGATTGCCACGTTCCGGTAGGGAATGGTAAATTGATATCTATTGTAACGACCTGGACCGTTGTTATTTAGGAAAACCAAAATTCGAAAAAATTCTAGGCCATTATCCCACCAGAGAGGGCCTGTTGCTATTAGAGTGGCGGCGCCAGGGTGGGGTAAGTTGGCGCCAGGGCGGCATAGGCGAGGTAGAACGTAAATTACGAGAAATCATATTTTCTCCATCTTCCTGAAATACCTAAATAAATGGTAAATCACCCAAGAAACCTCAGAAAAGTTGTTCTAAGCTTGGGAAGAAGGGAGAGAGAGATTTCTAGCGTGAAGATGTCGATAGATTGAGAATTTTCGGTCAAGATCACCATTACGAATTCCAGAAACAAAAATCAAAGACCAAAACTCTGTGCAGTTGCTTGGCGCCTAGGTAGGCTAGGTTTATGAATTGAGTAGTTTAAATCTGTGCTCACTACGTAATATATGTGAATTGATGGTAGGATTTATGTGTAGGCCTTCGTGCACCGAATCATTATTGATTAAACCTTAGAAAGAAGTCTTAAACAATGAATTAGGGTTGTGTATGGTCGAATTAGGGTTACATGAGGTGTGTTGATGAATAATCCGTTGTGAGGGTGGTGATCCTATGATTTAGTGATATATGTTGTTCTTGTTTTACTGTGATACGTGTAGGTATACGAATGTTTCATTGTTGAACACACTTGTTATAAATAAGGATATGTGAATGACGAACGCCATGAGTTATGAATTGTTTTATATTATTATGAGGATATACTTGTGATTGTGATTATGATTGTGATATGTTGAATGGATCGGTTGCCACGTTCCGACATAACTAACTTGGATCAATTGTCACGTTTCGGCATAACTATAGGATCGGTTGTCACGTTCCTGCATAATTATGGGATAGGGTACCACATTCCGGTATGCTAACTGTTTGGGTTTGGGTTCCATGAGAGGACCAACGACTTGCTTAATTGTGTAGGTCGAGGAATGTGAAAATTGTTTGTTATTCCTCATGTTCATAATGTTGCATATGTTCCGTATATGTATGTGGTTATATTGTTGTATTGGTACATATATGTTGCACTTAGAGGTATAGGTTATGACAGCTTATATTGATGGTTCTTTGTGATGAGCGATCCTGTTGGGTATAGTGGAAGGGTAAAGTGTTCAAGGGGCAACTAATGGATAGCAAGGATTGTTCATGTGTCGTAATGGCGAGAAGTAGAGATAGTATATGTGTTGAAATATGCTTAGGTGGATTTCCCCCTTGGGGAAAAGAGATTTGGGTTCAGTGGTAAGGAAGTTGATGTAGTGAACTAGGTGACCATGGTTGAGCAGTGTGATGAGGAAGTAAGGGTACAAAGTGAGCGGTTAGTTGGAATGCTTGTGGGTATAATTTAGGGACATCCAATAAAATTAGAACGGTTAGGCTTTGATCAAGAACCTGGTGTAAATTAAAGGTATCTTAAGAGGGTAAAGGTGGAGAAGCGAGTGGTTTATTTTCTGATCTTACTAGTTGGTTTCTTATGTTATGTGGTGGGTGTCCGGTTGACCGATAATGCCTACCAGTACGTGTGTTTTGTACCGATACTACTCTTGCTATCTCTTTTGACATAGTCTGGATGTAGGTTGGTGATGTTTCATTAGGTGAAGACGAGGAAATTCTCCAGCAGTTTCTATTTTTCCTTCTGCATGGTGGAAACTGTGTCTTTTGTTTATCTTGTCTAGATTTACTCTTAGTAGCTCTTGTACCTATTTAGACTAGATCATTGGGAATTGTTAAATTACTTTACAAAGTTTTAACTAAAAGTGTGTCTAAGGATATTGTTTTAAAATCATATTATTATATTTATCTCTGTTTTCTTTTAACTTTCCACATGTTTAACTATTGGGATATGAGAGTTCTCCTACTTAGGTGTTAGAGTGGGTGCCCGCACAGCCCGGTGTTGGGGTTGTGACAATAATTTAAAAAAAATACCAATCTTATTTAGTTATAGATTAACAATTGATTATACGAAAATTGAATTAACTAAAAGCTTCATAGCAATGAATTAGCTATACATTTAACGACAAATTTCATAGCTAATTCCGTATTTTTTCGTTAGTTTGTCCACCTTTAAACATTTTAGTCCTTTTAATGTCGTCCCCTAATATTTTGTTCGTCACACTGTCCCCTCCTTTTTATAATTTTGGTATATTAAAAAATACTACAAAACCTACATAATTGAAGAGATTTTACCTTTTATATTACTTGACCCAAGCTTAAAATTAAAATGAGGATATATAAAAAATATATATATTTAAAAAATAAAAAATTGACAAAGGTTGATAGCTTTTTATAGGGTAAAATAGAAATTTGGCCACTAAAAAGTTGAAATCTGATTGAGTAATCTTTAGAATAATATAAGCATAGTTAAATGACTTTTCAGTTACAAACAAGAAAATATGATTTTATTAGTAATTTTACCTAGTTAAGTAATATATTGTATGCAAAAGTTTAGTTTTTTTAAAAAAACTCAATTGAGAACTTAAAAGAAAAGAGTTTTGAAGTTTGTGGTTCCACAATTAAGAACTCAAGAAAAAATTTCTCGAGTTCAAAACTTTATAACTGAAAACTGATCAAAAATTTTGTGGACTTAGTTTTACAACTAAGAACTCAAGAAAAGAGGTATAGATTAGAGTTTGTGATTCTACAATTATATTACTTTGAATTCGAAATTTCATTATACTATAATGATGTATCACATGTAAAAGTTCGTAACTCTATTATAATGTTCTAAAATTTCACATGAAGGGAGTTTTCGAACCCTAGTAATGCATTATTTTGGAGTTTAACTTATAAAAGTTTCAAACTCCAATACATTATATTAGATTTTTGCATGTTTTAGCTAGGAATAATTTTATCTAAATTTTATTTTCGCATTAATAAGTGATTAATTTTGAATTACATTTTAAATGGTGGCTAAATTTTAAATACCGTTCCCAAAAGTGGCTACGCCACCCATCTTGTACGCTGCCAGCTATGTTTCAGCCAGTATATCTTTACAGGCGTAGCCCAAATTTTGGTGGGACGATATCCATTTAGAAGAACTAATCTAAATATCAGTTTATTAAAAAAAAATTAACTTACGTAAATCTCACTAGTTTAGTATCTAATTACCTCTCTTCTTTTCATTTTTCATTATTACGGAATGTATCATAATTTTGAACTTCATATACAGAAGATCAAATTTGGTGTAATTTGTTCTAGATACACTGTATTCAAATGAATTCACATGTATCTGACCTTCTCACTCTCCTTTCTTCAATCTCGCTTGCCACTCTCCTTTCTCGCTTGCCTCTCTCCCAGTATCTAATATCTCAAATATATGTATCTAGTATATCAGGTACATATATCTAGTGTGATGCACATATATCTGGGATACATAGATTCTCTCACTCGCCTTTCTCACTATTTTAGTTATATGATAGCAAAAATACATATATTTAAGTGTATCTGACTTGAAATCTGATATGAAATTATTAATTAGTGAGATAATATGTAATTATTTCAAATAATAGAGATAATTAGTACTGAAATATTTGTCTAATTAAGTAGTTTTTCTAAAAAAACAATAGCGAGTCAGACCGATTATTACGTAAAAGATTCCTATTATTAATTTATATTTTATATTTTCATGTTTCAAACTTTGGTTTCCTAGTGCTTTTTTTAAATTTCATGTTTAGTTTTTGTTCTTCAAACTGTTTCTGCCTTTATTTTTATTTTTTCGTTACTTCATCTTTGCCATTTTTTTTTATTTTTTATTTTTGTAAAGAATTCAAATTCAATGTAACAATAACCCACTTATCAACTACATTAATAAAACTACCAAACGTTCAATTACAAATCCAAAAATAAGTAAATATAATTAATGGTAAAAGCCTCAAATGAACGAACGTATCAAAATATTGAAAGTAAAAACTAGGGATCGATAAATTGAAGAAAGGAGGTAGATGAGAATATACAGACACTTGAGAAGGGAGGTGAGGAAAAACAGACTATTTGCTTAACAATCCGCATAATTCCTTCTTCCTAAACCTTTGTCCTTTTTAATTAGTTGCTAATTGAAATTGAATCCCAAATTAATTTTTGCGAAAGCCTTTTGGTCCTATTACTTTTTCTTGGCCAAATTATACCAGGCATTCTATGTGTAATGGATTCTTTTGATTAAGTATATATATGATTTATATGATCATCTATCCCATTTTTCTTATGATCGAGCACAATATTAATATATATGTTTCAACCAGCTATGTATTTCTTATAAATATGACCATATGATTCTGGAAACAATTTCAAATCATGTGTTTTTAAAAGAGAGCGTAATAGAATCAGACTATTTTTGCTTAGAAAGGTAATAAAAATAGAAGGCGTAACAGGTATCAATTCTTCTGTGATCAATCTCAATCCTTTCACTTTGCTTATGCGACTAATATTATAATTATATGAATGAAGGGATTGGAACACAATTAATTACGTGCACTACGGCAAAAGAGTTAATGGAAACATTTGTAGTAATTATACTCATAAGTACTCATTTACACAAAATATTATCAAGATTGATGATCAACACACTTATATATTCCCACAAAGATTAATTAGTAACCATATGGTGGATCAGGTGGAACATAAATATTGACCTAAAATTTGTTAAAACAATACGATATTGATTACTAATTGGGAAATGACAACCTTTAATTACTAAAATTCAACTTATATATTCACTTAATATGTACTATGAAGTGCTTAATATCATATATAATATTGGTACAATATAATCTAGAAAACAATAATAATTTCTTCTTTGATAACTAAACTATACTATTATTTACCAAAGTGACTTTACAAAACATATGGATAAATAAACCACTTTTTTATGGATAAACCTTCTTATCTAACTAAATAAAATCCTTTCGTTATCAAGAAAAAAAGAACTTTACAAAACATGATAATCTCAAAATCAAGGAAAATAACACTCCAAGTTTGGTAACAAAAGGACTTTATTTTATTTTTAGTAGTGTAACTTGATCATCTCATGAGAATAAATGAATCACAGTCGAAAATTACTAAATGATTCCACAAAATAAATAAGACATAATTTGAAATCCTAAAAATCAAATAATTAAATAAAAATCTTGTTGCACCTTTACTTTCATGTCCATTGTGACTACTCGCCATATCAGGTTGATTCCATAAATGGTTACGATCACCATTCATTTTATTGCACTAAAATCGTTAAAATATTTTTAGAGCAAAAAAAATTAATTCTATTTAAGTATCACAAAAATCATTAAACTATTTTCTTGAACAAAAAAATAACACAACTTTATCTAAATACCATAAAAAGTCATCAAGAGGAAATAAAAGAGATCATTTATAAAATACTCAAAGAAAAGTTGAAGCACTTAATTATTACAAGTAATTATTTAGTGACATGTGATTCTTAAGTAAAGTTGAATGATTATTTTGTTAAAAATACAAAGTTAAATAAATTTTATGTTACAAAAAGTAATTCACAAGACAAGTAGGATAAAATAAAAGTTAAGTGATCATATGTGAAATTAACCCGAGTCATCGGTGGGTGGTAATGAAGGAGAGAAGGCCAAGAAGATGAGGAACACCAAGAGCACAGCTGGAAGAAAGAGAAGCAAAAGTGGCGGTGGTGGAAGAGGCGGAAGAACCAATGGCAATATCAAGAGAGATATCGTTAGAATCGCCATGAAAACTATAACACAAATACACCTATTCTTCACCATTAATTTTCTTCTGATTTTGATGATTTGACTAATAATTATACGTCTAATATTCTTCAATACATGAACTTCTTTTCGATGTACACTTCATCTCAATCCACATCTTCAACAAACCTTAAATCATGTATCGATGAAAGTGTAACATCACAGTTCAACTAGTGATATCATCCGTTAAGTGAGGTTGAAATAGAATGGTTAATCAAAAGGTTTTTTGGGATCTAATTTTCTTTCTATTTCAATATTTGCTTTCTTTAAATAGTCTAAAACGATATTTAAATAATATCGTTGTATTTCCACTTCCTTCTTGTTATCAGTACTATCTTGTTTTGCTCATGTGTGAAATTTGTTTGGCTAAAGTAGGACTTGAACCAAAGGGGGTTGGAGTGATGATGAATGAAGGTTGTTAGGTAGAGATGTAATCTTATAGTTTTGAGTTTATCTGAATTCAATATTTATAGTATTATAACTATGAATTTGCATGCGAAAATTTATTAGTAAAATGGTAATAGATACTCTTTCTGTCTCAATTTATCTAACTCACTTTTTTTAGTCAATTTAAAAAAGAATGAGACATTTTAATATTTAGTAGAATTAATTTTAAAATGTTTATTTTATCCTTAATCTTAATGAAATAATTTATAATCACACAAACATGACTTATTTTAGACAATACATATTTTTTAAAATTTTTTATATCAAGATAATCTAAATTATATAAATTGAGACGAAAAATATAATAAATTTGAACTAATATTTTAAAAATATAGCAATTTAAATATCAAAAATTATAAATATTTTAAATAATAAATTTAAATTTTGAATCCGCCTAAACGGCCATCAAGATAAGGTCACCTCAAATACAGGCACTTTTTGAATGTTCATGTGTTAGATTCATTGTACAATGATTTAAAAATGTTTTCTTACTGTTTTCAAGAATCATTTTATATTATTATAATTCACAACTTGGATTTGTTATATTGTGTGTTTTTTAGGATGTGGCAGCCCTAGTTGGGCATCTATGTTTATTTTGTTCTTTTCATCGATACATAATTCTTTTAATATTTACGTTTCGATTTTTTGTCTTACTTCTTTAATTCACTTTAAAAAAATGTTTATAACATATCTAAAAGTACGACTTTAAAATTGTGTGACACTATTTTTTTTTTTTCATTAGTTAGTTTCGTATGTTTTATAGATACACAAATATATTTTTGATGTTTGATGACGATGGGAGAAAACAATTTTCATAAAAGATATGTATCATATATTGATAATATAATATTAACTAAACAGATAATATATCCTTTGAACTTTTATAGTATTAAAAATTAATAATGTTGTTTACATATTGGTTGGGGCAAGTAGTGTGAAATTCAAAGTTGAAATAATGACAAAAATTGACTTTGATCCATAAATAATTAGACGACATGGACCGTGATATTTGTTTGTTACCTCAAGTGTTTAAATTAAATTAATTTAATTTATCATAATTAAGTGATTTAATAAAATAAAATATATTTTAATTAATTATAATTATATAAAAATAATTTTAGATTCAGACCCATGAAATACAATAGATGTAAATATTAAAAGACGCATGTTTCTAAGCATCTTTTAATATGACGAAATTTATTTAGGACATTATTCTCCCCTCTATAGTCTGTAAGTAGTGTACCAAACTAATAAGTGATGATTTCAAATTGTCATTGAGGGTCACATTAATGATATGTAATGGTGCTAATTTCGAAGAAATAGTAAGATATGAGTAAAAAAAAGATTGTGTTATTTTATTTTATTTTTGCATTTCTCTTCATAGTGCAATCGCGGGATCAATAAATAAATATCCTCCATTTTTTTAATCTTAGCAATGATCTTTATTTCAATCCAAACTATTGTTAATGGTAATTCTTATCATATTTTATACGCTTATCATTATGGTAGTGTTATCTCATTGAGTTCAAGATAGGTCTTTCGTGTAGGTGATAATAGTTGAGATAAATAACTTTACTAGTAATGCTAGATGATCAACAAGTCAATGATTTTTCATGTAAGAAACTAATATACCGCTTCATTGAGTCTACTTATTGACTCTCAATAAACTCCTACTAGACGTCTAGCAAGAACAACTTAAGCTCAATTTCTATCCTCAAGAAAGGTAACTGACAATTGCTTAAAGAAATCTAGTTCAAGTCTAGGCTGATTATTTAGATATAGACAAATTTACAAGAAGAAGTCCATTAACGTGAAATAATAAGATAAAGAAATATTATACACTGAAATACTGAGGATGGAAGAATGTGATTGACAAAATTTGAGAGATGTATAACAATATTCCAATCTTGATTTAGAGCATTTATAAAAATATTGAAATAATATTTTGAAGCTTGGATAAGTGGGTATAAACTTGTTTTTTTTATACCGGAGGTCTAAGGAGGTATTTTGACACACTTAGAATCAATATTTATGTTGTATATTCTTACTAGAATAGCCATGCTTTATTTACGTAAAAAAATAGGAGAAACTTAGCAAATATTCCATAAAAATAAAATAATTACAAACATACACCTCTTTATATTCATACCCCACTAAATAATTACACTACATATCTCCCTCAATCTAATTTCGCTTAACTAATACTAAATCAGTATCATTAAGGTTGATTTTCGCTTAATTGATACTAAATCAATATATATTTTAGGGCTTTTTTCATTATATAAAGGAATGTCATAAATGTTTTTAATATCATAAAATTCAAAATTTGAAAATCTAACCCCTCTCATGTTTTCTTTCTATCTATTTCACAACTTGGTACTTAAATATATGCCACTTGACCATTCAATTAGTATCAAAGGGTCTACGTTTATTCAATTAAACAAATGTCTTAACTAATGGTTATTATTTCATTAATAAGTGGATATTGCCAAAGATAATAATCTATCCAACTTAGGGGAAAAAATATTTTTTCTCTCCACGTGGTTCCTTTAAAAAGTAATTTTATATCCCTTGTACAATGAATCTAACCCCTAATTAAACTTTGGTATTAATTATGCCTACGTATTAGGATGTTGGCCTTGACTTGTGTCTTGAGAATGACCCCTCTTGTATGGGAACAAACCAACCTTAGAATCAGACAACTCTTTTGTACGAATTGTAATTTGAGGCCCAAGTCCCTTGGAAGGGGTTGATAGCCCTATTCTGCTCAGATTCTGTCCCACTGTGAGTTGTTTGGGAATGCAATCCCAGTCGGACAAAGCAAAATACATGAAAAGACCGATAGCTAATAAATATCGAACTTTTCTGAAAAACAAAAATTCATATCTTCCTTGGGCTTAGGACTTCTGTAAATTAAATATTATAATATAATAACATCAACTTGATGTAATTATTAAATGAGCTTATCTAGTGAAAAAAATTTACTTCAATAATTTTAATGTTTTTTTTTTACTCATTTTTCTTAATTTATTTGTCTTGCTCTTTTTTAGTTTCCTTTTAAAATATTGTTTGTTTTCTTTTTTTGGATATGACATGTTTAAAATTATCTGTTTTCTTTTTTGGATATGACATGTTTAAGATTATAAATTTATTAAGGGTATTTTGAAGCATTTCACTTATCTTTTGCTTAAAACTATAAGATTAAAAAATCTTGTCTTACTTTTTAACATTATGTTTCAAGTATAAACATTTTGTTCTTAAACTTTTTCCCCCTATGTTGTGGTTATAAAGTTTATCCAAGTATCTATCATCGGGGCAACAGTAGAGAAAAAATTGACGCAAAGCAAATAATATATCACAATATGTTATAAATGCGTTTTGTTTGTCTTAGATCAACAATTTTTATAAGAATGAGTAATTCAACATGATGAGTAGAAGCCGTAAAAATGGGCTTAGCCTATGGGGCCGGCCCAACCCAACTCATTCCTGGGTAGAGTTGGGATAAGATATTTTCAAGCCCATTTAAAATTAAGGCTTATAAGCATGATCCATTTAAGTCGTTGGGCCTTGAGGCTTGATCGGGGCCGGTCTAGGGTCGGCCCATGAGCCAAAACTATTTATTTAAGGGTAGCTTATAGAAATCTCATTAATGTATGAGCTAATTACTTAGAGGCAAGTTATGTTGTCATATTATGAATCTTACCACATTTTGGTGCATCCAGCTATATGTAACTCAGGATACATGGACTCAAAATTAAGTTTAATTTGTTCTTTATACACTCTATGCAAGTGAACTCACATATATCTAGGATATATAACAGATCTCACCCCGCGCCCTCATAATTCGTAAAACAAGGAATGATAACGTGAGAGTCCATTTACTTTCTTTATCCAGCATTTGAAGACTCAACAAAAAAAAGAGATATATTTTTAGGCATTAGTGACCATAAATATTTTACTAATATGAGTACACAGTTGATCTCTACACAAACTCATAAGGTTATAAATCATGTGGCAATTTAATTGGAGGATAAGATTGTTTGGTGTACAAATATAATATCACGTTAAAGCAAATATATCATACTACGTAAGAATATTTTTGAAAAATCTTCTTGATTTATTCTTTGATTCGAATAAATCTTTCTGTTGTACATTGTTACTTAATTTTAGGCTTTCGTGTGGTAGTTTATGTTGTTGTCTTGGGGTAAGTCATAGGGTGGAGAGGAGGTAATAGACTTGAAATATAAATATTGAATTATTATTTTCTAATTGTACTAAAAAAAAGTCAATTTCTTATTTTTAAAATACTTGGATAAAATATTTTTATCAATCAAATATGGAAAGACAGTAAAATGATTTTAAAAAAAATTGTATCCTCCATACCAAGCACAACAACAACAATATCATGTATAGTAAAATTTCACGAGTGAAATCTGAGGATGGAAAAATGTACGCAGACCTTATTACTACTTCGAAGAGGTAAAAACTCTGTTTCTAAAAGTTCATTGGCTCGAGTACATCAAATCTAAGTATAAAGAAGATGAAAACAATGTAGAAACATAGCAGCTATATGGTAAACAACAAATAATGTGACTATCGAATAATAAGAAAAGGAACAAGAAATTCCCCCGACTTCTTACCAAACATATAATAATGTCAAATTGTTAGTCTTAATGATTCTTGCAAAACACTAGCAAAAAGAAAACTATATATATTTTTAAATCTTTTGTACAATGAATCCAACCTTAAACTTTGTTATCATGCATGCATTTATAATTGCCCTGGATTAGAAAATGACCCCATCAATTGATCATGTCCCAAACATCCCCATCCATAGTGATTCTCTAGTAAAAAGTTCAAAATATTTGTATTAAAGTAAATAGTTTAATGCAGTAGTTCAAAATTTAAGTGAAAAAAATATCTTACTTAATTATAATTAAATAATAATTTATTTTTTTTTACATAAATACACAACTTAAGATATCATAATCTCTAAAATTTCCTACCATTTAAAAGAATTACAAAATCCCTTCTCGGATACAGTTCTATCATCTCTCAGATACATCCCCTCTCGGATATATCCATATCCCCTCTCAGATGCATCCCTCCCCTCTCGGATACATTCGTGAGCTATGTAACCACAGGCTTCTTGATGTATCAAAGATCCCATAATTTTAAGGAATTTTTACAATTTGGAAAAGAATTAATATGAATATTATGTAATTAGCTCTTAACAGTTAACATTATGAGATTTATGTAATTTTGTTATAATAATTGTCTATGACAAATATGTATTATGTTTTTATTGATTTGAGGTAAATGATTGAACACAAATAAACTTTGTATTGTGACCCTTCTCTTTATAAGCGATTTTCTTCTTGTACTTCATGTAATTTTGAAATGTGAGATTGAGGTATTTCGCATTGACACAATTTGTTGGAAAACTAATTATGTGGATAGGAAGGCTTAATAGTAAGGGTTATTATATTATTTTTGGTAGTGGCAAATGTAAGGTTACTAAAAATTTAATAATTATGGCAGTGATAAGTGACCTAATTATTTTGGCTTGGTGAATTTGGCAAAAAATGATACTTTAATCAGAGTTATAGCATAGAAGACTAAGTCATATGAGTGAGATGAGACTTGATAGTTTGATTAACAAGAACTTTCTTTCTAGAGTAGAATAGAAAAAACTAAAGATGTGTAATTTATTGCTTGGCTGGAAAACATATTAAAAAAATTGCTTTCTAGAGTCATTCGCTTTCAAGAAAGTTTGATTTTCTAGAATTAGTACATTCTAGTTTATATGATCTTTCTTTAAAGTAAGATTTAATGGTGATGAACTTTACTTTGTGAATTTTATTGATAATCATTCTCAAGAATTATAAGGTCTCGGATGATGAACAAATCAAAAGAGCCGTAACTCCCCTTACGCGTGCTAAGGTTGATACTTATAATTCTTGAGTGATGATCAACAATAGTTCAAGGATTGTTTTGAAAATTTTATGCAGGATCAATAGTGATGAAAATTGAGGAACTGGATCAAAATCAACTAAGTTCTTAATCCTCTAAGAATAAATCTTCTTAGTTGATTTTGAGCCAATTCCTCAATTTTTGTCACTGTTGATTTTGCATAGAATTTTTAAAAAGATAAAATCAATTTGTTAATGAAGATCATGATCATATTCAAAATGATCGATATGATATTGTTGACAATTCAATACAAGATGATGTGATTGACCAGTAACCAACTTCTATATTGATGCTCTAGGGAGTTCTCATATATAAGATCTACCCGAAAGCGAAGATCTTAATCTTGTTATTCTTCAAATAATTAGTAATTATTTACTATTTTTGATTGGCGAAAAAAATCTAAATTTTTTGAAGAGGAATTAGTATTTATTTACTATTTTTGATTGGCGAAAAAAATCTAAATTTTTTGAAGAGGCCATGGATAGTAAAAGAAAAAAGTGATTTGATGCTATGAAGGATAATTTTTTTGCATGATAATCATATCTTTAATTTGATCAAGCTATTTAAAGATAGAAAAACTTTTAAAAACATATGATTTCATGGTGAAACATGAAGACAACGACCCAATTTTATGGTACAAAATTAAATTAGTTTTAAAAAAGAAAATCAATTAATCATAGAGAAGTATTGATTTTAATAGGATATTCTTTCTAATTATGAAAATGTTATATGCTCATGTCGTTTCATACTTAGCTACAACTCTAAATTTAGAGGTTGAAAAAAAAAATGTTGAAACTATTTTCCTCCGTGGTCAATTAGATAAAAACAATTAAATGAACCGGTCGAAAAGTTTCGAAATCTAGGAATAAAATAAATTTCTTTAAATTACAAAATTTATTTATGTAAATTGTCTATTATTTTGCCTCTTCAATTAACACGAAAAAGGATGAAGATTTAATTTTATTTGACAAGTTCTTTGATGAAACATTAGGTGATTTTATGATCCTATTTATGAAGTATTTGAACCATCAAGTAGACAAGAACCTTTTGTAAATTTTGTCCATTTTCTTATAGCTTATTTTATTTTGTCTTATATTAATTTGTTCAGTGGGATACAAAGTATAAAGGAAAAAAATATTTACTTTACTACTAGTGTTAAAAATATAAGAAAATGAATAACTACCTTTAAAATTTTAAAATAATTTATTTTTCTCTTAAGTTTAGTATGTGTTCATACTATGACTCATTACGTTGGCCTTTACCCATTTTACCCTTCTAATGAATCATTATACAGTAAAATCTCTATAAATTAATACTCGGTAAATTAATAATCTCTCTAAAGTAATATTTTCTTCCGGTTCCGACTTGGGCCAATGGAAAAAATCATCAATTTCGATAAAATAATAAGATAATATATTTCCAGAAGACCCCTATATAAATATATGATCCCATTAATGCCATAAATTAATAATTCTTTAAAAGTACAAATATATCTACGATAATTAGTGAAATATGATTTATTGTGTTATGTTTTTTTCTTAAAATTTAAATCTAGTTGAAGCTCATATCTAACTTTTCTTATTGCATCCAAGAGCTCTAGTATTGTCTTTTCGAACTGCACCATAAAATTGTGAAGAGTTCTAGATGCGATAAGTGCTTCTTTACGCATAACTATTCCAAAGGTATAGTATCATCTTTAACTTCATCATCAACATTGCTTTTTCGATGGTATCCACAATTTCTTCTAAGCTCTGGACCTCTGAACATGTATCACTTTCACCCGGATAATCCAACAGGTTATTGATATCCATTTTATTGTGGTAATCGAGATCATTAATCATAACCTCAAGTTCATGAATGACGTTTTCACAAGTGGGTTCATTCAAATTCTCTGAGATTGCATCACCCCAACAAATTTTATAGTGTCGAAAACAATTTGCTATTGTCTCTCGCTGAACATTTGTTGTCCAAGCAAGGCTTGCAAAATTGATAACATTAAAACTTTAATCTTTGTTGGATCAGTTTGTCCCACTTCATAGCCTTCTAATATCCTACGATAAAATCTATTAATATAATACATCTTGAAAGTTCTTATTATCCCAGCATCACAAGGTTGAATTATGGATGTCATGTTGAGTGGCAAGAAAAATTATTCAACATTTTGTAGTCCTTCAATATTTCTATTATGAGTTGGACAATTATCTACCATAAGCAAAACTCGTCTATCATACATTTTGTGGTCAAACCAATGAATATATTCATAAAAAAAGCACTTGTCATTCATGCTCTTTTGTTTGCACGATAGTGACTATTTAATAAATATGATACATCAACAATGATTTTGATGTATTCGTTGTACTTTATATATAATATTTTTTTTATGTGAAATTAATAAATATGATACATAAATTAGTAAGATACAATGATTTTGATATAATCAAAATTAACCTTCATTAAATCTCAAACTATTCTTTAAATATTTTGCTATTAAATGTTGAAGATGAATGTTAGTATGCTCCTTAAATTTTACTTTCTTCCTTTCTTTTTATTTGTACATTACATTTAGAATATGTTTTAAATTTTACTTGTCATTTTAACATATTAAGATTTTTTTTCTTTCATACTTTATCCTTTATATTGATTTTTTTATAATTCAAATTATTGACCTTTAATCTTATATAGGTTCACTACTAATTGCAATTTTAAGTAGAGGTGTTAAATAGGGAAAATGGAAAGGAACCATGATATTTAGAGATATGTAGACACACTAAAAGGGGAAGAGGGAAAAAAATATAATTTTTGGTGAAAGAAAGATGTCACATTATTTTTATTATATATATATATTTGACAATTATAAAAATTCAAAAATAAAGGATTAATTTTTATATTTTTTTCATGTCATTTCTAAGGATTATTGCAAATTATGACAACAATTACTTAACAATACAATAACGCAATAACTATGACTCAATCACAAATAAATTGAGATTTGTAATATGAAGTCTCACCAATAGCATGATTCTCAATTAAAATTTACTTTTAGGCCTACATCATACAAATAAAAACTAGTTTTCTATATTTTCTACGTACTAATATAAAACTCTTGAAATTTTTATACCAAATGAAATTGAAAAAAAGAAGATTTTACGATCCATTTAGAAGGGTGAATTGGGTAGAGTAATGGCTAAAAAAATGAGATAAACCATAATAAAAAGTGGAATGACGAGAAATAAAATTGGTGGTGGTGGAAAAGGTGGCAAAACCAATGGCAATACCAAGAGACATAGTGTAACGACAACCATGAAAATATTCTTCAACATTAATCTTTTTTTTCCTCTCACATCAAATAACTTGACTCATTTCATCTTCAATCTAACTTGTAATAATATTTTTTCCATTTCATATATGTGTATATAACATTTATGATATGAAGGCTTTTTGAAGTGAAGTTAATTAAGAAATTTTTAAATACGGGGAAGAGTAGAAGGGTCAATATTATAGGAGTTGTTTAATTTGGAAGATGAAAAGATGATGTCAAATACAATGCATGATTATCAAAAGTAGTTTAGAGTTAGATTCATTGTACCAAGATATTTAAAAATGATTTTTCTATTTTGTTAGTGTGCCCTTATATTTATTAAATTCACACTCGAATTACTTCCTCATCATAATTTTATGTGGCATGATTTAGTTAGACATGAAATTTAAAATTCTTTTTAAAAACTATATTGTGATTTTGAACGTGGCATAACTTTTATATAAAGCCAAAAAAAACGTGTCATTCAATATAAATTTAAGTGAAATTGTATTCAAGTATAAAAAAATTAATCATTTCTTTTAAACACACTAGAAATAAACAAGGTTATGCATACAAGTGATTTAATAGTCTATCAAATTTTCAAGTATCAACTTCAAAATTTATGATCAAACATGAGATGTTCTGTCTGCCAAACTACTAAAATTTACTTATTTTAAAAAGTATTTTTCAAAAATGCACTTTCATACAATAATTAGTGTTTGACAAACTTTTAAAAAATATTTCTAAGTATATTTTCTCAAAAGTGTTATTCAAAAAAAGAAATTTTGGGGGAAACTGTTTTTTTAACTTCGGAAAAACAATGGGTCATTTGCACTTTTGCTCTTATTTTATGTTGGTCTTTAGTTTTTGCCTCTCATAAAAAATAACTTTTTTTGGCTAGACATAAATTTATATTTTTATGTCATAATATTTTACAAATTATGGCTGGACATGCCTCCAATTTTTACAAAACTTATGTCTCATTTAAAGGCATATTAAAAACCAACTTATTTCAACGGTAAAAATTAATGATCAATTCATTTAAAAAGCAAAATATACAATTTTATAAAAATAGCTTCTGCTACTCCCAAAAACAATTATTTTCTCTAAAAAACTTTATCAAACACCTTTTATTTATAAAAACTACTAAGCACTTTTTTTTAAAAAAAAATGAACAAACTTTTGACCTCTCAAAATCTAGCCAAACAAACTAAAAATTAAAATGACTCTCTGACTTATATTTGATGGTGAAAGTTCATCTGATTAAAATTAAACTCTTATCAAGTACCCAAGAAAAAAATGTATACACCAATGGGTACAAGAAAAACTTAATTGATAACAATCATAATAAAATGAAAAAGAGAAAAACAAGCACATGTGTTATTAAACATAAAATATTTAACCTACATTTATAGCACAACACACATATGTTCTTAAAAATAAAATATTTAACAAACATTTATAACAAAACACACATATGTTCTTAAACACAAAATAATTAACCAACATTTATAACAAGGTTTAACTACTCCAAGTTTGTAAGTGAATTCCAACAATCAGCTCGCAATTGTTCACTTTTCATCTATTAGAAGCTTCAACCTTTGATTCAATTAAAATCATGTTAAAAATGACGTACATATATATTTTTTCAAAAGGAGAAATTCACTTATGAGCAGAAGTCATTTTCCTTATAATTATCTTCACATTTAACTACATATTTCTTGCTTCAATAAACAAATAAAAATTATTACGCCACTAAAATAATGAAAAAGTAAACGGATTTGTCGATCCAAAATATCGAGGGAAAATCGACCATGTACCTTGGTTTTATTTTTTAGAAATTTCTTTTTTGCGCAAAAATTATAATTCTTTTAAAGAAAATCGATGCAATTCCTCGGTTTCTTATTATATTTTAACAAAAATCGACAGAAAAGAATGGTTTTTGAAATGCAAAATTGCAGTTAAAGAATATTAGTAAAAACGATGGAAATATTTCATCAAAGAACATGGTCAAGTTGTAGAATTGTTCAAAGTAAAAAGAAATATACATGAGTTTGACTCCAAGTAGCTCTATATTTTATCGTATATTTCAAAAATAAAAAATGACCCTAGGCAAAACGAAGATGCACAATCCATTGGTTTGACGTCGATTTTCCTTAAAAAAAATCAATTCTGTCCATCAATTCCCTCAATTTTAACCCATTTTTAGAAGTGTTATTAATCTTTAAACACTAAAAATTATTTTTCCAAAATATATTTTTCATAAAAATGACTTCAAATATATCAAACATACTTTGGATTATTTTTTATTTTTCATTTAAAATTGCAAAGAAACTCACCGTAGCCTTTTGAACTTCATCAATAGCTTGGTTTGTTTCCTTCCCCATTTGATCAAAATTATGGGACAAAATTTTCCTTACTTTCTTTAGGGTTCGAAGAGGAACTTTTCTTCTAGTCCTGTTTTGATAAACCTGAAAAACCATTTAGTTCATAATAATAGTAATTGCCTAATATGTATTATATTGAGTGAAAATGTGCAATATATAAATACTCAAAAATATCTTGAACATATATATGTAAATACTTGTGTTTGACAAGTAAAATATTTTGCAACAAGTATACTTGATGTTTAATTATTAAATGAAATCGACTTGTCCTAATTACGAGGTGAAGAATAATTAGATTCTGACTTTTGTTGGTTGATTAAGTATAATTACCCTCTAGGCCATTTTTTCTGTATTGTGATATTTTAGACGGTTAGAGCTTTTCTATAGCGACCGCAAGTCATAGATGATTTGTTGGTACTGACAGGTTGGTCACCTAGTCGTTCATTTGGTGTTTATGTGAGTTTTTGTGTTTCAAAGGTTTTGAAACTTGAATGGTTGATTTCGATCAAAACTTCATGTAAATGACCTCCCAATATTATTCGAATGGTTATGTTAACTCTGAAATGTTGGGTTTGATCTAGAAAAACCTTTGATTCAGGTCCCGAAGCTTCCAGGCTCATTCCGAGCTACCTTGTGGATTTTACCTAAAATAGAGTCTTGAGTGTGGGACCCCTTTTTATCGAGACGGCCTCCATTGGAAGTTTCAACATTTCTGTTGTGTCCAGAATATCAAATTTAGTGGGATAACAAAGTTCATTTGTATGCACATATTTTCGAACCAAACCTGAGCGAAGTCTGACAAGAGTTTTACTAAATTCGTTGGTGCATTGTGCTGGTGTAACCACATAAGCGGACCTAGCACTGCTTAAGCAGCTAGGGAGCCGCTTTAGTGGAGCTGGACAACAAGGACTCTTGCCACTTTAACGGCCCTAGCACCGCTTTAGGAAAGACCTCTAGCAAGAGCCTAGCCGCTCTAATGGTGGCAAATACGCTATTTTAGCGGTCATTGCGACTGGTTATATCTATTTTTCAGCCTTATTTTCCTAAAGTAATTTGTGATTTTGATGTTGGGAGTGTTGTGGGTCAATTGTTAGGCTCGTTATTGCGCGTTTGACCAGCAAGTCTCCCTTTCTTTCCTCTGTTCTTAGATTAAATGATGAATTGTTGAGCTTAATGGTGAATGAGCTATTTGGCTCGAATCTAAGGTTGGATTGTGTCCCTTTTTGGGGTACAAGCACCTTGAGCTGAATGAGACTTATTGACGAAGTCAATTTCGAGATTTGTTATGTGAATCCCATAATATCATTTTGAATTCATTTTTAGTCATGTCTTTAGTTATCACGAACTAGGTGTCAAAACATTCATATTGATGTTGTGATCGCTTATTTGCTAACATGCAGCGATTGAAGGCCGTTTGGAAGGGTAAGGATCCTTTTAGTTGACTTTGGAGCATGCACGATTAGCTTCGAGATAGGCTACGACTTATCGACCTTAGATTGAGCTTGCGTTAGTGTTTACATGTTTTTAGCTAGTTTTGATAGGGCTCTTAGCTTATTTCATGTTTAGTTGATAGAAATCCTGCCTTAGCCTACCTTTATGGTAAATATGCAGTCTACCATACTTGTGATGTTCTATCATGCTATATTGTGACTTTATGCCCTTTTGGGAGGGCTCTTAGCTTGTTTCATGTTTAGTTGATAGAAATCCTGCCTTAGCCTACCTTTCGGGTAATTTTGCAAGTCTACCATATTTGTAATGTTATATCATGCTATGTTGCGACTTTATGCCCTTTTGCATCATTATTCGTGACCCTACCTAGTGTGACGTCCCGCCACTTAGCTAGCCAAATTTTACGTCCGAATAGGGGCAAATGATTCTAGAGTTGTGGAGAGGCTTGCTGAGACCTATAGAATCCTTTAGAGTTTTCAAGAAGGCTTTGGAGATCTCTAGATTGTATAGAGTATTCTAGAGATAGGACTAAATTGTAAATATCTTTAGGGACTTGTAAGTAAATATTATTTACACTTAGGCCCTTAGTTGATAGTATAAATAGAGGTACCATTCATTTGTCAAGGCACCAAGCAAGCAAGTTGTAAACAACCTTCCACAAAGCAACACAAAGCCTTTTTTCAAAAAGCTCTCTTGTTCCTTTCTAAGTCTTTCTTTGTGTTCTCTTAGTGATCTTAGCTTCAAAGGCTTACTTGAGCTTACAAGATCTTGAAAGAGTAGTGAGTAAGTTGTCAAGTGCCGCACGAATCTTTAGCCAACACTCTAAGTCTGTGACAAGTGGTATCAAAGCAAAGGTTTGATACTAAGAGAATGACAACCAAAGGGGACGTGAACGCCGCTGTCACGCCCCGTTTTTCTCAAAACGAATTTTATGCACGACCTAACAACTCTTTTGGGTTTCGGGTGATTGAAGAGTCGCCACCTAATGAGTTAAGGTGCGTTAGGGCACCTATCTAATCTAACTAAACATAACTAAGGTCAACGAACCAGAGATCGGGTAAGGGTTCAAGTTACCTCGAGAGGAAGGTGTTAGGCATCCCTCGAGGTCCACAAATGTGGGTCCGACCATATCTCATGCAATATGTGGGGGGTTACAAGTAGCAATTAAGGTCACTTCGTTATTTAATATCTAATTTAAAACATGCGAACTAAGTGATAATAATAAATAAACAATTAAGATTACTATTTAGTTAATTATTATTTAATTAAACATGCTTACTAGGTGATAATATAACAAATAGATATTAAATAATTAAAAGAGATAAGCGAGGAGATAGAAATTGCACAAATAAATAGGATAATCCGATTTTATATATATATATATATATATATATTTTTATTTAAACTACCCCAAACAATATAATATAAAACACATAACGGGATAAAGGGAAAGGGAGACTCCGAGGGACTTTACGGATCATCACTCGATTTTTATTTATTTTTTAATAGGCTTCCGTGTAGGAACAGACAAAACCAAAGTTTGTCGTTTAAGCCTGAGTCGATGTCATCCTATCTGTAGGGCCTAAACTACCCATACCCCACCACCGCATGCTTTTCATCCTAAAAGGTGCCTAGCGCCCCCGATTAACGCCCAAGAGGCATTGGCCTACTATTGGTAAGGTTTTAGACATAATCAAATCCTAATAGGTCCACCTAGACCCCAAGCAAAACACGTTGGACAAACACTTAGCACGTAAAGTCTCAAATTGGCCTCTTAAGTTTTATTTAACATGCTTTCAAACACACATAAATGTAAAAGGATTTCATGCTAAGTGTGTGCACATATTAATATATTAATCATGGAAGAGGAGAAAAGCATTATAAACTCATGAAACACTCATTATATGATTTTAAGGAGGGCCGCAAAGCATTAGCATAAACACAATCCGTTAATTTAAAACAAAAATCAGATTATTGCTGGTTAATATGCTGGAGGAGACATTAACTTATTTTAATATAGCCAAACAGCTCAATTAAATGCAAAAATTACGTAATTCAAACTGGAGCTTAATCGGGACAGAAAATTAACAGTGCAGAATCAATCTTTTGGATGGCCAAACAATTATTTATAATACAAATACTAAAATATTTTGAACGGGATTTAAAACTTAAAAGTTGCAGATTTTAAGAGACAAGCAGACAATAATTACTGATTTGTTTTACGTGGCAGATCAACAAATTAATACAGATAGAAGATTACGGTTATTAGCTGATATTAAGGGTGGCAGAAAATATGCATAACAGATTATTTCGATTATTTTGCATGCTGGAAATTATTAGATGTAAGTAGCCAGAAAATCGTATTGCAGAAAATGTTTAACAGTGAGCAGAAAGAATGCAATACAATTAATTTAGTTATTTAATATGCTGCAAGTATGATTTTAACCAAAATTCTTTTTTTTTTTTTTTAGTTAAGATCTATAGATATGATATTTATATAAGCGCGTATAAATTATTATCAAAACTATAGATATGCTCAAAGATGTAATAGTATTCAGAAACCTATAAGCATGATTTTCTAAACCCTAAATAATATGCAAGTTAAGGAATATCATATCATGATTTCTAAATAGAAAATGTTGATTAATATGATTTCTATGGGCATGGTCTCTAATTGATAATCCACAATATTAGGACATAGAGAGATAACAAATTATGGCATACTATATGATAAGTCGATTAATCGGATAAAGTTATAAACAAAGGTTGATTTTAAAAGACTTATTTACGATAATACGATATTTTTTTTTGCACGCTTCAAGTAATATGCACAAGTAGATTCATAGCAATCACACATAAATAAAATGAAATAATAATAAAAAAAAAACAGTTAGCACGTAATTCCCTTCCCCCCCCTTAGACGATACCCCAAATCATATCATATATATAGAGAGTTGGAGTTATTACAAGATTATTACAACATCAAATAAAATAATACAAATATAAACACGAATGAAAACTAAATCTCGTTCAAAAGACCCATCCTTGGCGACTCTTCAAACTTGGAATCAAGTCCAAACCTGTTAAAGTGATATACGGACAGATATTGATGGCATACCGAACAAAATAATATAAATAAAAGATAGCAATAAAGAGCAGATTCAACAATGCACATAAATACACACTCAGCAGCACCAACATTTAGACAAATAAAGCATAACCACAAATGGTATCACACGGAGTGGCAAGAGAGTGAGGACTGACCCGAATGCTTCCTTTTATTTATCAAAATCTATTTTTGGATTTATGCATAACAGTAAGCAAGTAACAGTGTAAAAAATAAAATGCATATAGGAAATACACTAACCAGTTAAGCAGTTAAAGAAATCAGCAATGAAGACAACGCGAGATTCCAAATATTGGCACGAACACAGCAAAACAACAACAGCGGAAACAGCGAAGAACTTTGAAGTAACGAAAGAACTGAATTCTTTTTAGAGTAGGGAGCAAATATTTTTTAAAGTCTAAGCCAAAGTATGAATATTTTTTACTAAGCCAAGGTGAAATGAATAAACAAATAGGGGATGACTCCTATTTATAGTTGCTAATGCTGGTAGAATAAGGAAAAGAATAAAAAAGGGAATCAATCAACATATTTTCCTTGATTCAAAAGAGCCAAATCAGAATTAATTTATTATGTACGAAATTGCTTACCATAATTATGAAGGGAGGAATAATAGCAGATTATAAGGAAAAATCAGCCATCCAGCAGTAAAATAAATTTTAATGACAAAGGGGATCAATTTACCGCACTAACTTCTCCTAAATCGGAGGGAGTAGATAAGCCTAATTTTTACTAGCTATAAGAGTAAGGAAACTGTCAACTTTAATTGAGGAAACGAGAGCTAATTAGCAGGCAATAAAAGGTAATAAATAATACAAATGGGACGATAATTACAACTCAGAAATATCACTACTTTGTTGTAACCAAACATGATTAAAATAAACAAATCCGTCTAACTAATTAAATTGATTAAGGTAGGAGAATCAATTAACACAAGTCAGAAATTAATAAAAATGCGGAAAATCCATCAAAAGCACATAACTTAAGGAAAGCAATAAAATAAGTCCAAACAAATTACCTCGTTGGAATTGCTTACTATGCTTGAAACAAAGCAAAACAATGAAGTCATATCCGAAATCAACTACACCTTTCAAACCTGACTTTCGGCAATTAGACAAACATATAGCCTAGCATATCCTAATTGAAGCTAAAGAAAGAGGAAGAACATATCAATTAATGGCTATCAACATCCATATGAAATCAACAGCCCAAGAAGTAATTTTGCAAACTAACCCATTTACAAGATACATTACTAAATCATTTGAGTAATCAACAACGATAATACTTTAACAAAGCTAGGATATACATGCTTCCAGAGTTCAGAAAATCAACAAGAAGTAATCCACGAGATTAGAAAATAGTCAGTAATTCATCGTTAAAAGGAATTCCTCTAAAATGAGCATGCATAAGGATAGACTAAATTGGGCGTCTTTTTTCTAAAACAGAAGCGATAATCAAAGCTGTTAAGAGAGAAAACTAACCCCGACCGGATCCGAACTTGTCATTAAATGCACTTGTTGTTCTTGTCGAACTCGTTTCTGTTCACCGGAGCTAATGTTGTTGTTTTTCGAATGCTGACCGGAGGAGAGGGAAGGCCGAGGAGATGCCACCGGTGGCTGTCGTTGTTCTTCCTGCCGGCTGCTTGTTGTTGGAGGTCCTGCGAAGAGAAGAGAAGAAAGGGGCGAGGAAGAACGCGGAAGAAAACGGTGCCGCCTGGCGCTCATCATCGAAGTTGCTGGTCGCCGTGGCTGCCAGATCTTTGCCGACTGCTGCATGTTGTTATCGCTGTTGCTCTTATCGCTGGTGGCTCGCCTGGATCTGCTGTTGGTTCTCGCCGGAATTACCAGTTTGCGAAAAACCAAAACGGCAGATAGAGGAAGATAGAGGAGCGCCTGTTGCTGTCGGTGGCTGCTGCTTGTTGTCCGCCTTATTGAAACTGCTGGTCGGCTGCAGCTGCTAGCTGGCGTGGCGACCCTTGCCAGAAAGTGGAGGGGACGAAAGGGATCTGGGAGGAGAGGAGGCGGAGAGGGAGAAGAGAAAATGGTTAGGGTTAGGGTCTTCTTCCATCTTTAAAAGAAAGGTATGGTAGATTGATCTGAGCCATCGATTAAAAGAGAGATGAAAGGGTGGGATTAATTCGGGATGGGATGGACGGATGAGATTAAAAACAACTTTTAAAATCAGATTGAAGTTAAACCTGAAAAGGCTAGAATTGAAATAAGAAATGGCTATAATTGAAATACAATTGAAATTGAATAGGCTATAATTAGAACAAAATCGATTTTAAAATTTAAATGACTTTGAGGAAATTTAATGAAATGCTATCCAATTAACACTCTTACAAAGTATTACGGTTAAAATTACTTACATTTTAAAACATCTAAATTATTTCGAGTTTAACTATTACTAAAATAATAATTTGATAAGTATCATGCATACTAAAATATATAAATTTTTTAGACAAAATCGACTAAATTTTAAGCTTAAAATATTATTTTAAAAATACGTGTTTAATCTAATAGCATTTCTGAAACAGTTAAAGGTCGATCAAAATTGGGTGTCAACAGCTGCCCCTTAGTTGCTTGGGAATGAAGAATGAATTGTCAGGCAACCAACGTTGACTTAGTAGCCAATTTTATCCGACCGACGAGAGATGTCGGTGGGGTCAGTTGAAATAATAAAAAATTGGAAAAGGGTACAACCGAGGCTTTGGTATTAAGTCGTCTACATATCTCTAGTTATACGAGAATCAGGTCGTGTGTAGTTCTGGATTCAGAAGCAAACGAAACTCCTAAAATTTGCAAAGGCGATACGATTCGAACAGGAAAGATATTGGCTTGAGTGGATAAGATTAGAGTAGTGAGAAAGGCCTGACAGAGAGATTTCCGGCTTAAGAGCCAAGAATCCGATGAAGAGGAGATAACATGAGTAGCCAAAGATTGATATGAGAAAATTATAGTGATTAGCAAAGAATTCGATAGGGCCTCGTTGTGATAGACAAGTGAATATGATAATCGTAGCTGAGATGGCGATTGATCACGCCTGCAATTTCTAGTACGACTAGATAAAATATTAGCTTATAAATACAATAAGTGTGAACCAATATGATAAAATATAAGTGCTAGAAAATAATAATGACAAGATGAGATAGTAAGACGTATCTTTTTTGAGAGACATAGTGCAACCCTTGATAGACTTTGGCTTACCTTCTTGCAGAATTGCAACTCATCTCTAAATGTTCTATTGTAAGGCGGACGAGCCTAAATGCCATATTGTAAGATGAACGCCTGCTGTCGTATTGTAAGGCAGACGAGCCTAAATGTCGTATTATAAGGCGGACGGGCCTAATGTCGTAGTGTAAGGCGGACGAGTTTGATATGTCGTATTGTAAGGCGGACGAGCCTATAATATTCGATAAGGTGTCGTTATGATAGACAGCAGGCAATCATAGTTGAGAAGGCAATTGATCTTATCTGCAAAATGTTAGTCTCTGCAAATCTATAGCTTGTAATAGGAGGATTAGAGATAGGGAAGGGGACGTGCACAATCAACACGTGGGAGCAATTCCGCGAAGAATTCAAGAAAGCCTTCTTCCCTAACAATGTCATATATGAGGTTAAGCGTAAGTTCAGGGAACTGAAACAAACAGGAAGCATTCGGGCGTACGTAAAAGAGTTCACGAATCTAACGCTTCAGATTCCCAACCTTACGGACGATGACATGTTGTTCCACTTCATGGATGGATTGCAGAACTGGGCCAAGACGGAGTTGGAGCGGCGATAAGTCAAGACCATAGAATAGGCCATCACGCAAGCCGAGTCCTTAAACAACTTTAAGCATGACTGGCATGACAAGGCTAAGGGCAGAGATACAAGAAGTAGTCATGCCAAAAGTGGGGGAGATCGTGGCCGAAGTAAGGAGCAGCAGGCACCCTCTAAACAGCACGACTCCCACAAATCGGATAACCTACGGTTCGTGTGCCAGAGCTTCACGGAGAAGAAAGCGCAGACTACCAAGGGAGATGGGTGCTACATATGCGGAGGACCACACGGCTATGCCAGGTACCCAGAGATGAAGAACCTTGGAGCTATCCTATGTGAGCGGAATGAGAAGGACGCGCAAGAGCAAGAGCAAGAGCAGGACGCGGGCACGACGCAGGTGGGCATGGTTGGACTCTACGAGGCCATAGCCAGGCAGACCGAGAAGCTGGGAGCCTTCAGCGCGCAATATGTAGACATCACCCTTAATGGACGGCCAGCTTGTGCCATGGCAGACTCCGGGGTAAAGCAAACATAATGACCAAGACGGCGGTAGAGAGGTTAGGGCTGAACTACATTCCAAGCAACACCCGCCTCAAGACGGTTAATGCCTCACCGACTCCCGTGTGCGGAGTTGCTCAAGGAGTAAGCATCACGCTGGGCCAGTGGCAAGGTAAGACCAACTTTACCGTCGCTCTTTTAGATATCTTTGATATCATTTTTGGGCAGGAGTTCTTCCAGCGCTGCCACACGATGATCGAACCCTACCTTCAACTACTCATGGTCATGAAGCGAGAAGGGTCGTGCATGGTACCTCTAGTCAAGGTACCAAAGAAGGAAGGACACACCCACCTGTCGGCCATGTAGATAGTAAAGGGCTTGAAGAAATGAGAGCCGATGTTCCTAGCCACCATTGCAAGTTCGAGAGAAGACAATGGTGCTAAGGAGTCCTTGCCACAGATCATAGAAAAGGTCCTTGAAGAAAATAAGGACGTGATGCCGGACGAGCTGCTAAAGACTCTACCTCCAAGGCGCGAGGTAGATCACAAAATAGAGTTGAAGTTTGGAGCCAAGCCACCCGTACATGCACCTTACCGCATGGCTCTACCCAAACTAGAGGAGCTGAGGAAGCAGTTGAAGAAGCTTCTCGAGGCCGGTCACATCCGTCCATCCAAGGCACCTTGTGGCGCGCCGGTGCTATTCTAGAAGAAGAAAGACAGAACATTGCGTTTATGCATCGACTACCGGGCGTTAAATAAGGTAACTATTAAGAATAAGTATCCTATCCCACTTATTGCAGATTTATTTGATAGACTTGGGCAAGCCAAGTACTTTACTAAGGTGGACCTCCGAAAAGGCAACTACCAAGTGCGTATTGCAGAGGGGGATGAATCGAAGACGGCGTGCATAACCAGGTACGGAGCCTATGAGTGGTTGGTGATGCCTTTCGGCTTGACCAACGCACCAGCAACTTTTTGCACGCTGATGAATAAGATCTTTCATCCTTACTTAAATCAATTCGTAGTAGTATACTTGGACGACATAGTCGTCTATAGTAACACCTTGGCGGAGCATGTGGAGCACCTAAGAAGGGTCTTCCAAGTCTTACAGGAGAACCAATTATATATCAAGCGGGAAAAGTGCGAGTTTACCCAACACGAGGTGCACTTTTTAAGCCATATCTTCAGTCAGGGCAAACTACGGATGGACAAGGCGAAAATACGGGCAATCCAGGAGTGGGAGGCTCCTATCAAAGTGATCGAGCTACGGTCGTTTCTTGGACTTGCGAACTATTACCGCAGGTTCATAAGTGGCTACTCCGCTAACCGAGTTATTGAAGAAGAACAAGCCGTGGGTTTGGAGCGAGGAGTGCCAGCAACCCTTCGAAGGTCTCAAGACCGTGGTAATAGAAGAGCCGGTCTTGAAGCTGCCCGACATTTCAAAAACCTTCGAAGTGCATACGGATGCGTCGAACTTCGCCATTGAAGGAGTCTTAATGCAGGACGGACACCCAATTGCCTTTGAAAGCCGCAAGTTGAACGAGATCGAACGACACTATACGGTAGGAAATGACTGCCATAGTACATTGCCTGCGCACATGGAGACACTATCTTCTAGGCTCCAAGTTCGTAGTCAAGACAGATAACGTGGCCACTAGATACTTTCAGTCACAAAAGAAGATTACTCTGAAGCACGCTAGGTGGCAGGACTTTGTAGCAGAATTTGACTACGACTTGGAGTACAAGCCAAGAAGAGGCAATGTTGTGGCCGATGCGCTAAGTCGGAAGGCCAAACTTGCTGCCATTATAGCGGCCTATTGTGACATTCAAGATGCAATCAGAGATGGCATTCAACATGATCTCGAGGCCAAGAAGCTGATGGAGTTGGCCACCCAAGGCAAGACAAGACGTTTTTGGGTAGAAGGTGGCCTTTTGCTCACATTCGATCGAAGGGTCTATGTGCCCAAGTTCTGGACTATCAGGCGGCGAATCATCAGAGAAAGCCACGACACACCGTGGGCCGGGAATCCAGGGCAGCGACGAATGAGGGCGCTGATCAAGGCCATTTATTAATAGCCACGTATGCAGGACGACATCGAGCGCTATGTGCAGACTTGTCTTGTATGCTAACAAGACAAGGTGGAACAAAGGTAATCGGGAGGACTACTGGAGCCACTACCAGTAGAGAAACTCCCATGGGAGAGTGTGACCATAGACTTCATCACTTCCTTACCCAAGTCTAATGGGTGTGGAACCATTATGGTCGTGGTGGATAGATTCTCAAAGTATACTACCTTCATACCCGCCACAATCGGTTGCACCGCAAAGGAGGCCGCTCGATTGTTCTTCAAGAACGTGGTGAAGTATTGGGGGCTGCCAAGACATATCATTAGTGATCGAGACACCCGCTTTATAAGGAACTTTTGGAGGGAGCTGTTTGAGATACTTAGCACCGAACTTCACTTCTCCACAAGTTTCCACCCACAAATCGATGGCCAGACAGAACACGTCAACACCCTGTTGGAGTGCTATCTGAGGCACTATATTAGTGCTCACCAAAAGGATTGGGCAAAACTCCTAGATATGGCACAATTTTCATACAATTTACAAATGAGCGAGTCCACCGGGCGACAGGCCAACAACCCCAAACACCGCATTCACTACCGACCTCTTTCTAAGGAAAGAGATTAGGAGCCTACCATCTTGCCAAGGGATGGGAGGAACAGCTTGATACTCCCAAGTCCTACTTGGACAAAGCAGCTAAAATGATGAAGAAGTTTGCCAACCGCAAACGGCGCCCCACAGACTACAAAGAAGGCGACATGGTCTTGGTGAAGTTCAATCCAAGACAGTTCAAGGAACTAAGGAGTGTTCATCAAAACTTAGTGCGAAAATATGAGGGTCCGTTCAAGATCGTTGCGAAGGTGGGTAAGATCTCATACAAGGTAGAGTTACCTCCACACTTCAAAATCCATCCGGTGTGTCATGCAAGCATCCTCAAGCTATACCATAAGGACAAGGAAGAACCTAGCCAGAACCAATCACGACGGGCACCCATTACTGTCACTGCCTCGCACGACCGGGAGATTGAAGCAATAATAGACTATCAAGCCAAACGGAAGCGAGGTCAACAAGCCAGCGCCATGTTCCTAGTGCATTGGAAGGGGCAAACTCCGAAAGAGGCCACATGGGAGAGATATGAAGACTTGTGGCAATTTAAAGACCAAATCCGGGAGTTTTTACAGCAATGCGCTGCGGTCGTCACATCATCAGGTGGGGGAGCGTGTGACGTCCCGCCACTTAGCTAGCCAAATTTTGCGTCCAAATAAGGGCGGATGATTCTAGAGTTGTGCAGAGGCTGGCGCAGAACTCTAGATGCCTTTAGAGTTTTCAAGAAGGCTTTGGAGATCTCTAGATTATGTAGAGAATTCTAGAGACAGGACTAAATTGTAAATATCTTTAGGGACTTGTAAGTAAATATTATTTACACTTAGGCCCTTAGATGGCAGTATAAATAGAGGTACCATTCATTTGCCATAGCACCAAGCAAGCAAGTTGTAAACAACCTTCCACAAAGCAATACAAAACCTTCATTCAAAAAGCTCTTTTGTTCCTTTCTAAGTCTTTCTTTGAGTTCTCTTAGTGATCTTAGCTTCAAAGGCTTACTTGAGCTTACAAGATCTTGAAAGAATAGTGAGTAAGTTGTCAAGTGCCACACGGATCTTTAGCCAACATTCTAAGTCTATGACACTAGGCTTAGGCTATTGATTACCTTAGAGTTGCCTTTTAGAGTTGTTTTGCCTTAAAAATCCTTTGACTAATTTGTTACAGACAGTTTTATCTCCATATAGACTGATAAAGTAGACTTGAGCCTGATAACATAGATCTTTAGCTCGATAATAATTCCTCTCTTATTATACTTTTATTTATAACTGTCATATGATATGGCCCAGCGTGTTTCAACTAAGATTTTGGGCCTTATTGGTTACGTTGGATCGGAACATGAGTTTCGATATGGAGTGGGTCCCTTGTGATTTTGATGGAGGTTTCATTCTACAGTTACTCCTGCATTATGATGAACGTGTGATTATTGAGTCCTAGGAAGTGTACTAGCCGCAGTGCAAGGATCGGGTGCATTTCTACTAGCCGCAGTGCGAGGATCGGGTGCATTTCTACCAACCGTATTTTGAGTTTGTATATGTTTCTAAGTCGGGTGTGAGTCCTGATGTCTTGGTACTATTGGGTTCTTTAAGGTGCCTTTGCCGAGGTTCGAGTCTGGGGTCGACCGTTTAAGTTTCATAGCTAGGGATATCATTAGCTCTTTTGTGTACTCATCGGGCTTATAGAGGTCCATTTAGATTGTTTACCTTTTAATTGCGCACGAGTGTACCATCTGAGCTTATAGGAATCCAGTTAGGTTATAGATAACTACTTTACCTTATCTCTCTACTCCTACTAGATTATCGAGGTGTATAGTTAGACTTTCCAATATTGTTCTGTTTATATGACCTCTAGCTACCATTTATTTCCTCGCTTTTCACTATGTATTTGCTTTCTAAGCTCAGTCGGCCTATGATTCCTACTAGATTTTTGGTATTCATGCTACACTCTACATCTGTTTTTTTATCCCGGCGCCAGCCGACATCATTGACTTCTATGCAATAGTGGGGACTTCTAGAGATAGAGGGTGAGCTGAAGACATACTAGTTTGGCTCATCTCCATATGTATATAGTTTTTGTCTAGTCTTTTGTATTCAAGACAAGTCTATACTTCTTTAGTTTATTCTGTAGTTTGTACTTATTTTAGCAGCTTTGTACCTTCGTCCACTAGGTCGTGCAATTGAATTTCGTTGTTATTTCTCTATTCTGTTGCTTACTTTTTCGATGTTTTAAGTTTATAGCCTAATATGCTCGTTACTTGTCGTTCTGGGATATGTGTTGACTTACCTATTGGTGGGTTTGGTAAATGTCATCATGACTCAATTTTTCAGACCGTGAAAACAAATTAAAGTTGGAAATTAATATGAAAATCTCCTCCTAAATGAATAGTCTAACTAATTTTGAAAAAATTAATAGAACATAATAAATTATTACATCAAAAAGAAAAATAATTGTTTGAATAACCATACCTTTTTCATTGAAGTAAAACTAGTATGCCCTTGTGCTTGAAATGAATTAATTGGTGTAGCCTATTATAAACATTTGATGGTAAAGTTACAAAATAATCATTTTAAGGAACAAAATAAAATGGAGAAAAATATTTCATAAGTCTTATCATATTATCTTAAATTCACTACAATGGAAACAATTATTTCATCCAAATCTATGTTCACTTTGCATAAATAATGCTTTAAGGAATCATTAATTTAAATAAGAGAAGAAACAGTAGAAAATTAGAGAGTTTTCTCCAATGCTACTTAAAAACATAGCTAAAATATTCAAGTTAGTGCTCTATAATAATAATTAAAAGCTTGGACTATTATGAACCTCTTTTAAAATAAAAGAAAATACTAAATTTAAAGTAAAACAACAAAAAGAATGACTTCATATGTTGGGAGACTACATAGTAGATATATTTAAAAAGTGAAAGCAAGGTAGGATGTATAGCTATTTCATACAAGATTATTATAATTAGTTCTTTTTTTTAATGGTCTATTAGCTCTTAGCACCTTTCATAGAAAATGTTGAGCCTCCAATGTTGATTGCACATTTATAGAGGTTGATTCTCAGAATAGAAGCTTTAGAGAATTTTGAAAACACTCAAACAGAATATGTATAGATTCAACATCACTATTATAGAACAACAATAAGTCATCAACAATACCCTAGATGTGTTAGCTTCAATTTGAAGCACTTTAGATGGAAGTTAAAGTTTGAGTCCAGAGTCATTTGCTTCGTTAATCTAGACAGGTATTCTATTGCCAGTACAATTGAAAGATGAAAATGGCGTCCTCTTGTCTTAACCCTCTTCAATCTTAAAAAGCTTTGCTTGGTGCACCATTGAGCATTATTAAAATGAAACAATCGATACACCTACGATAATCCAGTTGATAAATTTGTCAAGAAATTTAGACTTGTTAGGATCTTCTTTAGAAAATCTTATTTCACTGAATCATAAGCCTTCACCATGTCCACTTTAAACATGCATCAGAAAGACCCTTCTTCTTTTTTCACATCCTTTCACCAATTCATGAACAAGGATAATTTTTCAAGTTATGACTCTATTAGGCACAAAGGCTCCTTGGCTGAGATTGTAAGAATTATTATTAATTATTAGCAGTATTAATTATTTCTTACTTATGGCCCAAGTTTACTTATAACCCAAGTAATACCATAAATAATATTTAATAAGGAATAGATCTCGTTTGTACATTGGTTACTTGATGGACATACCAGATTAAGTCATAACCTTGATAAATATATCCTCCCTCCACCCATTAGGGTTATCACATATTCTCTACAATAATTTCATCGCTGACGATTGTGGAAATATAAAGTTAGGGCAAGGAGGTAGAAACCAATTTATGACTAACGCTTCTGCTTCTCTCTGTGATTATGTCTTCCTATCAGGTATGTGCCCCTAACGATCTCTATATAAGATTATCGTATTCAAGATCCCGATATTATGTATTAAGTATTTAATGTTACATGTGGTATTAGAGCCTGGATTATTTGAACGGATAATCTTCGTATATCTTGCATCCTTATAGATAATATTTACATGATATGTATATGTGAAATTATATTTATGGTTCATAATTTGTGGTTCATAAATCGTACGATATGTGAAATCGTTCATAATTATTTATTATTTTATTTTTAAATTTGAATGTTTCGTAGAAACTTTCATCGTTAATTGGTTAATTTAATGAAGTAAAAAAATTTTAAAAAAAGGGTTATGTGCAACTATAAGCAATTCCTAAATATACTTTAAACCAAAAAGAATTGTTTGATGGACATGTGTTATCATATGATGTCAAAACTCCTAAATATATTATTCAAATAGGAGTTTATGGTTGATTTCGGTACTTTTCTGAGAATTGTTTAAATCTTTTATCCCATAATGATCTGCTCGCTATCAATGAACTTAATCCTTTTGGTTTTGCACTAAGTTATTGATTTTATTATTAGAATAATATATATATTGTTTGGGTTTATGTGGTAATGAACCAATTGTGCAATAAATTAAAGTAGTCATTAGATTAAGCAATAAATAATGTGTATACTTTGTGCAAAATACTTTGTTAGTCATCAAAGTGGTCAAACTAGAGAAA
The DNA here is from genome assembly GCA_037074985.1 of Solanum bulbocastanum. Taxonomy (NCBI): domain Eukaryota; kingdom Viridiplantae; phylum Streptophyta; class Magnoliopsida; order Solanales; family Solanaceae; genus Solanum; species Solanum bulbocastanum. Next base: position 4,439,030 of record CM073603.1, on the reverse strand, counting down.
TTAGCATTTACACATATAATATTTATGATCACTTGATGCATGCATTATGTTTCTATAGTTTGTTAGTCACCAAAGTGACCAAACTAAAATGTTTAAAATTATTCACATGCCCAAAATTTTATGGGATTATGTATGCATTGGTATTCATATAGCTTATTAGTCACCAAAGTGGTCAAACTAGTATGGTTAAGAAAAATATGCATTCATAAAACGGGCTAACCCATCGGTGGCCCCCTAAACTTGGCACAATCTTTCACTTAGACACCTCAAGTAAGCTTTGTTCATTTTAGACACTTTAAGTAGGAGTTCGTTGTGTCATTTTGGCACTTTTCGCTGACGTGTCATAGAGAGTGTAATACACTCATTATCAACACGTGAAAGACTTATTTAACCATTTTTATTTTATTTGTTTTCATCTTCTTCCTCATTTTTCAGCAATCTATCTCCTAAAACTTAAACTCCTTTATTGGATAAATAAATTTGATAATGCTACAGACAAAAAAATGAATTTGAACCCATTCGACTTATAATATTATGATATAGTAAAAATTAAAAGAAGACAGTGTGAAGACCCCTGCTATCATAAAGAAGAAGAAAAATGCAAAGTCATGAATTCATGAATAATCTCAAATTAGAGTTGAGTAGTGGTATGTGTGGGTTTGTTATTCTATTCGAGAAGAGGATGTTGGTGAGGCAGGGGTTAGGGTGGGTAGAGGTGGAGAAGACGCTGGGTGGGGTGGGGGAAGAGTAGAGAAAACGTAGGGGTTGGGGTTGGTGGGGTGGAGAAGATGATCTGGGTGGGGTTGGGTTTTTTTATTTTTAAAATTTTTTGGGCAAAAATTCCACATGTCATTCACTCATTGGTCACTTCTTTTTTTTTTTTTAAACTAAAAATCATTATTTGAGAATTATTTTTTATATATATGCCATGTGTCTTTATTTAATTCATCATTTTGACACGTCAACGGCGAGTGTATTACAAACACTTTATATATTTGACTGATAATTAAAAAAGTGTCAAAATGACACAATGAAACATGACATGAGGTGTCTAAAATGAACAAAGCTTAGTTAAGGTTTCTAAGTTAAAAAGAGTGTCAAGTTTAGGGGGTCACCGATGGGTTAGCCCTTCATAAAATTGTCATTTATCTATGAAGGTTAATTAAATGCCTATATATTGAAAAATAAATAGATAAATTGACTTCCACTATTGCTAGAACTTAAGAATTTACCCAAAGTTGAATCAATCATTCTACAAATAGTGAAAATTATGAAGTAAATTAATCTTTTTAGTCAAACATATATTGTATATCCGAAGATGTCATATGCGTTTGATTAAAAATATTCAATTACCTATTAAAGATAAAATCGACATTTAAATTAGGATAATGTGTCGTAGTATCTACCCAAAGGAGAATTACGATATATTTTTATCGCTTTACTGAATTCACATTATTTTCTGATTTGTGAGCATGTATATCTATTTTGCAGTTATTCCTCTTCATTTGCATGCTTCGTCTGTTATTGTGTTCAATGGATTGAACTTCTCTGAATGACATGAATAAGTACAGTTCCACTTAGGTGTAATGAATCTTGACTTGGCTCTGCTGAGTGACAAACCTACTGCCATTACTGATAAGAGCAATAAGGATGAAAAGTCTTTTCATAAATCATGGGAGCGCTCTAACATATTGAGTCTTATGTTCATGTGAATGACAGTTGCTAACAATATTAAGAGTACTATTCCACAAACAGAAAGTGTCAGGGAATACCTGAAGTTTGTGGAAGAATGTTTTCATTCTGCTAATAAGTCTTTCGCTGGTACACTAATGGCTAAACTCACGACCATGAAGATCGATGGGTCGCATAGTATGCAAAATCATATCATCAAGATGACTAACATTGCAGAAAGACTTCGAACCTTGGGAATGAAAGTGGATGACACCTTCTTGGTTTAGTTTATTCTGAACTCTATTGCCTCTTGAGTATGGACCATTCCAAATTAACTATAACACTATTAAGGATAAGTAGGATGTTAGTGAATTGTCCAGTATGCTTACTCAAGATGAATCAAGACTTAAGAAACAAGGAGGTCATTTCATTAACCTCATGGGTTAAAGAGCTGATAAAGGACTTAAAGTGAAGGTCAACAAATTTAAGAAAAAGAAATCACCTACTAAAGTTCCACAGAATGCTCATAAGGAACTCAAGGCTGATGTGTGTTGTTTCTGTAAAAAGGAAGGACACTATCAGAAAGATTGCCTGAAACGTAAAGCTTGATTTGAAAAGAAAGGTATATTTAGTGCTTTTGTATGTTTCGAATCAAATTTAGTAGAAGTTCCTAATAATAATACTTGGTGGCTTGATTCTGGTGCAACTACTCATGTATCCACTATGTTACAGGAATTCACTACGATCCAAACTACAAATTCAAGTAAGGATTTCGTGTTCATGAAAAATCGCATGAAAGCTCAAATTGAAGGCATAAGAACTTATCGATTGATCTTGGAGACTGGACAACACATTGATCTATTACAGACTCTTTATGTTCCTTCAGTTTCTAGAAATTTGATTTCCCTTTCAAGACTTGATGTTTCTGGATTTGATTTTAAGTTTGGACATGGATGTTTCAATTAATATAAGAATACTGTTATTTTATGGTTTTGGTGTTCTTATTGATGGTTTATATAGATTAAAACTCGATAATAATTTTTTTGAATCCCTACTTACTATTCATCAAAATGTTGAAATTCAACGTAGTTCACTAAATGAAAGTTCTGCTTATTTGTGGCATAAACGTTTGGGTCATGTATCTAAAGAACGATTAAAAAGATTAGTAAAGAATGAAATTCTTTCGAATTTTAATTTCGCTGATCTTGATATATGTTTGTATTGGATTAAAGGAAAGCAAACCAAACATACCAAGAAAGGTGCCACAAGAAGCACTCAGCTTCTTGAAATTATACACATTTATATTTGCGAACCCTTTGATATTCTATTTTTTGGTGGAGAAAAATATTTTATCACTTTTATCGATGATTTTTCACGTTATGAATTTATCTATTTGTTGAAAGAAAAATCACAAGCAGCGGACACTCTCAAAGTGTACGTTAATGAGGTTGCAAGACAATTAGCTAGGAAAGTGAAAATCATTAGGTCAGATAGAGGTGGTGAATATTATGAAAAGTATGACGAATCAGGACAATGTCCAGGTCCATTTGCAAAATTCCTTGATAAACATGGCATATGTGCACAATATACTATGCCAGGAACACCTTAACAAAATGGTATTGCAGAAACGCGTAATTGAACACTTATGGATATGGTTAGGAGTATGATTAGTAATTCCTCATTACCCAAATTATTGTAGATGTATGCTTTTAAAACCGCTGTATATTTATTAAACAGGATTCTTAGTAGGGTAGTTCCAAAGACCCCTTTTGAACTGTGGACGGGATTGAAGCCTAGTTTAAGTCACCTACATGTTTGGGGTTGTCAAGCGGAAGCTAGAGTTTATAATCCACATGAAAGGAAATTAGATTCTCAAACGGTAAGTGATTACTTTATTGTCTATCCAGAGAAATCTAAAGGGTATAGGTTTTACTGTGCAAATCATAGTTCGAGAATTGTTGAAACCGATAATGCTAAATTCTTTGAGATGGTAAAGTTAATGGGAGTGTTGAATGACAAAGTGTGAAAATCAAGGAGGTAAGGGTAAATATTCCATTGCCCATGAATGTACCTACTTCCACACCAATGATAAATGTTGTTCCTCTTGTTGAAGAACACTTTAACAATGTTGAACAATATTTGGATGAAACACTTCAAGAAGGAACTAACTCACAAGTATCTGACGCAAATAAACCACAAACAGTGCCATTAAGAAAATCTCAAAGAGAGAGAAAATCGGTCATTTCAGATGATTATGTGATTTATTTGCAAGAGTCGAATTTTGACATTGGAATTAATAAAGATCCGGTTTCATTTCACAGGCCATAGAAAGCACTGAGTCTGATAAATGGATTGATGCCATGAATGAAGAGTTAAAATCCATGGAATACAACAAACCCTGGGATCTTGTTCAATTACCAGAAAATTCTAAAAGAATCGAGTGTAGATGGGTCTTCAAGACCAAACACAATTCTAATTGTAATATTGAATGATATAAAGTCAGACTTGTTGCCAAGGGATACACTAAAAAATGAGGCATTGATTATAAAGAGACCTTTTCACCTGTCTCAAAGAAAGACTCATTAAGAATTGTTTTGGCTTTGGTAGCTCATTATGATTTAGAGTTACATCAAATGGAGTGAAAACTGTCTTTCTTAATGGAGACCTCGAGGAGGATGTTTATATGGACCAACCAGAGGGTTTCGAAATTAAAGAAAAAGATCAAATGGTGTATAAGCTAAAGAAGTCAATATATGGATTCAAACAAGCCTCACAACAATGGTATATAAAGTTTAATAATACCATAACATCTTTTGGATTTAGGGAAATTACCGTTGATCGCTGCATATACCAAAATATTAGTGGAGTAAGTTTATATTTTTAGTCATGTATGCTGATGATATTTTACTTGCTGATAATGATTTAGGCATATTGCGTGAGACGAAAGACTTTCTCTCTATGAACTTTGAAATGAAAGATATGGGTGATGCATCCTATGTGATAGGGATAAAAATATTCCATGATAGATCACAAGGATTATTGGGACTGTCACAAAATGGCTATATTGAAAGTGTAGCGACCCCTTTCCATTTACCGTATGCACATAAATTACAAGATATATATTTATCATTTTCATTTTTTTTTTCCCTCATGCAAGTAAGTGATGGTAATAAATACTATTCACTTTCGAGTACCCAAACTAGTTGGGTTCATACTTTATACGATCATTACAACGAGTAGCACATGTAACATATTACAAGCTTGGGTGTACACACCCCAAATAAACCAAACATATAGCCATGCTTATATTACAACCCATGGACATGATATGGTTAGGCTTCAACATCGAATGCAAATATACATCACATAGATCGGTTATAAGTACCAACATTTATACAAATATATATGCCTATATGCAAATGTGATCTTCTTTAAGATTCTCAAAATTTCCATCGTCCATGGCCATCTTCATCATTCCTCTCGATCAGCCCCTACGATAGAAACAACTATCGCTAAGCATGAAGCTTAGTGGTGTAAAAACTATAGGGTCGAAATCCTCAATATTCATCAAGCCACATTTTCCAAGTCAATGAGCATCATACTTGAAATATAATAAATAAATCAAGTAACAATAGATAACAAGTATCAAATTCGATATTCAAAGATACAATGTCAAGAAGCTCATAGCACCCTTTTCCAAGAATTTCAATAGCAAGGCTCTCCCAATATATATACTTCATGTCGTCACACCCGGCACAAGCATGTATCAAGAAGGGTCGCTGCCCTGTATCAAGAAGGACCGAAGCCCTGTATCAAGAAGGACCGAAGCCCTGTATCAAGAAGACCAAGAACCATATTAAAAATGGCTTTCTAGTTCGTACTTAAAATGGATAACTTCCATTCCTAAGACGAACTACAAATCCAGAGTCAAGATGGCAAATGATCTGAATCAAGAGGCCTGCCAATAGTGACAAAGCCGCAGCTACAAGAAGGACATAGTCCCAACAAGAGTGCCAAGTGATCAAACAATCCGTACAAGTGGGCGAGTTACACAAGCATCATACCAATATGACAATGCAAAGTAACAAGAGGTAGCTGAGGTATCAAGATCAAATTTCATATATATACCAGCCATTACAAGAGTTCAAGTACAAGTTTATACACAAACCTCAATACTTTAGTGTAGCAATAGTCTAACAAACTTTGCAAGCAAACCGGAGGCCAACCAACGTATCAAGTTCCTCAACTTGTTCACAAGTCTATACAACCTTAAAAATGCAATTAAATAACTTCTTTAATTCCTAATATCTCAATAATATCGAAATAAAACAGGATTACCACACAGACACAATTCTGTTCTCAAAACAGTGGTTCTGGACAGTTTAGTACCCCATGTTGCAACTTAAATTTGAATAGGAAACCAGCAAAAATAGATTTTGTAACCTTCATTAAAGTTGTAGATACATATCTTAAGATTCCAACGCAACAAGAATCACTGAAAAATACATTTTGTACAAAAAGATATCATCAATACACTAACAGTGGTTCCTACCGGAATTCTAAACCCGAAATCTGGACAACACTTGTCCTGTGTTGCGTCCCATTTTTCACATCTATAACAGCTAAATTAGACTTTCACATAAACATAAGAGTTGTAGATATATGAACCAGCTTTCCAAATCATATTTATGCACCCAAAACGGAGTTCTAGATACTGAGATATTCTAAACGTAACACAACCTACTCAGCTACAACAACAGAGAAATCTGGACAGAACTTGTCCTGTTGCGTCCCAGTTTTCACATCCATAACAGCTAAATCAGACTTTCAAATAAACATAAGAGTTGTAGATATATGAATCAGCTTTCCAAAACATATTTATTCACCCAAAACGGATTTCCAGATCACAAAATATACACAATTTACCAACCACTGCCTAGTTCAGGAACAGATTTTCAGCACTTACCAACAAGGTAGTTTGTCTCTTGAATTTCCGCCAAAAGACCAAGGTTTTTCTTGTGATTTTGATGAAGAAAGGGTTAATTAAAGTTCTAAAGTTTTTGTGGCTTTGAATGGACCGAAATTCACAAGAGAAATGTCAATATATAGCCACACAAGTTATGCTTATCACTTGGGACACTTGGCTGGCCAAGGTGCTGCCAACCATGCTTCATATATATCCCATTTGTGCTGCCCAAAAATGCATATTTACATTTTTTTATATGTATGTGCCTCAACACCATTTAATTACTTATAATTAGGATAGAATATTTTCTAGATACCCCAATACAAACCCTTAACTTACGATAACAATTTATGCTAAGCAAGTTAGCAATTTTCACAACTTTAAAGTTTCCCAAAATGAGAGTAAACCAAATTGAAATAGTTTAACAAAGGTAAATCAATATACATGTTCTTATTAACATTTAAGGGTGTTACAGAAAGAGTTCTAGAGATATTTAACATGAACAATTGTTCAACAAGAATAGTTCCTATTCAAAAAGGGGATAAATTTAATCTCATGCAATGCCCAAAGAATGATGTAGAACGAAAGGAAATGGAAACAATTCTTTACTCTTCTATTGTTGGAAGTTTGATGTATGTTCAAACTTGCACAAGATCAGATATTAATTTTGTGGTCGGAATGCTAGAAAGATATCAAAGTAACCCTAGAATTGATCACTGTAAAGCTGCAAAGAAAGTCTTAAGGTACCGTAAAGGAACGAAGAATTACATGCTCATGTATAGGATATCCAATCACTTAGAAGTTACTGGATACTTGGATTCAGATTTTGCTGAATGAGTTGACACTAGAAAGTCCACATTTGGATACTTGTTCCTATTAACTGAAGGAGCAATATCGTGGAAAAGTGCTAAGTAATCTGTCATTGCTACATCCACAATGGAAGCAGAATTTTTGGCATCTTATGAAGCCACAATTCATGTATTATGGCTGCGGAACTTTATTTCAGGACTTGGGGTTGTCGACACCATTACCAAGCTGGTGAAAATTTATTGTGATAATACTACAGCAATATTCTTCTCCAAGAACGATAAGTACTCCAAATGTGCCAAACATATGGAATTAAAGTACTTTACTGTCAAAGAAGAAGTTCAGAAACAAAGAGTGTTGCTTAAGAATATTAGAACTGATCTCATGATTGCAGATCTGTTAACAAAAGGCTTACAACCAAAGACATTTAAAGAACATGTTCAAAGAATGGGTCTTGGTTGTACTTATGATTGATACATTTATGATGTTTTTACACTCTGAGATCAAATTATGTGTTTCTGATATACATTAATGAATTTCTTGTTTCTCATAATGGTGTATACATTATTGTTTTGAGCTATTACAAGATAAGTCTCTATGAGACATTATTGTGGACCATAATGTTTTATGTTTTTATAGCTTATGAACCTAGTATGATGAGTTGCTAATGTGGTAGTATATGGAAGGAAGTATGTAGGTTAAAATTTATGTGCAACCGCCATAACTTGCATTAGTAGTTTGTTATATTGTGGTATGTATGATGGACATTATAGAAGAGATTTATTATATGTGCCACTAATGTTTCTGAAATATTAATGTTATATGGTCATTGGACCAAGTGGGAGAATATAAGAATTATTATTAATTATTTCTTACTTATGGCCCAAGTTTACTTGTAACCCAAGTAATACCATAAACAATAGTTAATAAGGAATAGATTTCGTCCGTACATTGGTTACTTGATGGATGTACTAGATTAAGTCATAATCTCTATAAATTGGTCCTCCCTCCACCCATTAGGGTTATCACATATTCTCTACAATAATTTCATCGCTGACGGTTGTGGTAATATAAAGTTAGGGCAAGGAGGTAGAAACCTATTTACGACTAACGCTTCCGCTTCTCTCTGTGATTATGTCTTCCTCATCAGGTATGTGCCCCTAACGATCTCTATGTAAGATTATCGTATTCAAGATCCTGATATTATGTATGAAGTATTTAATCTTATAGAGATCTACTAAATGGTCCATCACCTTTTGAAGTCTCTTGGTGAGTACGTTGAAAATCAGCTTGTAAAGAAGAGCGAAACATGATATAGTTCTAAAATCTATGACATAAGAGGGATTTGGTACCTTGGGAGTAAAGGTAAAAAATGTTTAACCCATGACATGAGTCATAGAGATTGTTTCAATGAAATGGATGATAGCAACACCTATTTCCCTTCCAATAACAAGCGATGCCTTTTTGAAAAACAATGCATTAAACCCATCTATCCTAAGAGAATTTGTATCATTCTATCCTTTGGAGCATTTACTACGTTTTCTTCAACAACTTGCTCCAACTGTGGGCTTCTAGTCAGATAAGGTCTTTGTGCTTTAACACTTGAATGTATAATTTGTAACTCAACATTGCACTCAATAACTTCCTTAAAAAACTCCACAATCGGTTGTTATCCCTCTCATAGTGGAGTAGAGTCTCATAATGTAGGAGCCCCTCTTGTTCTATTTTTAGGCTTTAGCACATCACTAAAGTCCCCCGATAATCAACAAGGGCTTTGATTTACTAGAATCAAACATTTTTAGACCATCCTAGGAGTCCTCTTATGCTCTACATTATGTTGTCCACAAATGGCAGTAAAGTCAAAACTAGTATTTTGCTCAAGTACAATGATTGAGCAATGTGTAAATTGGAAATTAGTCCCCAACACAACTACATCAATCTCCTGAGCATTGTAAACTACCAATATCTCCCTTACTAGCATGATCATACTTGTGGTACCACCTTCAACCGGCAACATTTTTCTTATAATTCTTGCAACCTTATTCTTTACTTCTTTATGTTCTACAATAGCTAAATCCCCCCCCCCCCCCCCCCCCCCGCACTAATAATTTTGATGAACTTTTTTTTACTTATACAACTTATTCTCAATCCCTTTATATTTCAAGGTACCTTTTTCATCTATGGAATTTTGAAGGGTCGTGCTCCTTAACCACAATTTCCCTACTCCTTTGGCCTATGGCTTCAAAAGTTGTTAGGATCATAATTTTTAGGGCATTCTCATCAAGTGGGTCATAACTATTGTTAGTATCCTCTATTGATACTTTTACTACTCTTTTATTTTACTGCTGGCTTGTCTTTTATCTACTTATGTCCTTAAGGTGAGATATGTCGTCTTTGAGTCTCTATCACCTCTCATTATTTTATCCAATTACTTTGACACATCATTGGATTTCTTAATTGAGATCTCTTTCATTCTTAAGTCATCTCCGATCAAGGGAGTATTTGTATTTACACTAACTTGTGTTCAGAGGGAGGCCTAAAACATCTTTAGCATAAAATGAGTTTTGTTTCTCCAAAGAAGGAAAGGAAATTCAATGAAAAGAAGAGGGAGTTTCACAAGGAAAAAGTTAATTGCAACTGAAATATACCACATGACTATAAATCTATATTGAAACCACAAATATGAGGAATTTTTTATGATAAAGTTTTATTAGAGATGTATATTATTAACAAAAAGTAAAACTGATCATCCTATAGGAAACATTGAAAATGACTGAAATTTTTTCTATGAGAGAGTAGATATCTTTAAAAATTGAAAGAGAGATGGAAAATATAGTTATCTCATACATCATGATTGTAATTAGTTTATTTTTTAGGTCTATTAGCTCTTAACACCTTTCATAGAAGGTGATTAAGTCTATAGATGCTTAGGTGTACTTGTTTGTTTGTTGATATGATACTATTTCAGAATTTATTACGAAAAATAAATGACTCAATAATCTTACATTTGTGCTTGCAACATTTATTAGTGGTTGACTTAAGTAACAATTGGCGTCTCTGCTGTTGTTTCCCAATTCTTTTCTCCTGAATGTTGGAAAGACTACATCAACGAATGAAAATAATTAAAAAGAAAGACGAAAAGTCATTTGTAGAAAATTTAATAAAACAAAAAAATATCCCTAAATTATAAATCTAAAACATCTTCAACTAAACAGGAAAAAGGGCATTAAATGAAATAAAAAAAGAGGCAGTTTCACCAGGAAAAAGTGAATTACAGCTAAAATATGCCATAAGACTATAAGTTTAGATTGAAACCATAAGGATAAGATTTTTTTTTTCATGATAGAGGTTTATTTAGCAACATATAGAATTAACAAAAAGTAAAATTGATCATGATTCCTATATGAAACATTAAAAACGATTGAAAGCTTTGCTACGGTTGCTCCAAAAAGTCTGCTAAGTAATGGAATTGAGGACAAGAGATAACCGAATAAATTACCATGATGTATTGCAAAAAATAAAAATCACTTCGCAAAAACTTGAAATCAATAATTGGAAAAGGTTCTTAGATTCTCGTTTTGTATAATAGATATATCACAAGACTTATACGGAGAAATCAATGAAGACAAATATTGCAAGTGAGTGAGGAAATGACGATAATTTAAGGAAGCAAATTTGGGTTTCAGAGATTTTTAAGAAAGAAATTTATTGCATTTAACAAAAATTGAAATGTCATATTAAGTAAAATTGACCAATCTTAAATTTCTTTCTCCGCGTCAAGATATCTATTGAATTACTATAATCTTTGCATTGACATGACATAATGGGTGACGTAGCCATGTATTTTGTCGAGGTGTTCCATATTTTAATAAGTAAATACCCCTTTTGTCCTAACTTATGTGAGATATTTAGAGTATGTGTGCAAGGACCCTGAAGGTTGTTTTTGGATTATTTTTTGGAAAATTATCATTTTACCCCTCTTGATAGTTATCTCGAATCATGTTTTATCAGTTTTTGAACTTAGATTTGATATCGGATCGTAAAGTTAAGATTTTTGGATGTTTTTAAGTTTTGGTAGCTTTTAAGTTGAAATGGTTGACTTTAGTCAACATTTGGAGTTTCAAGTCTAGGAATGAAATTATCTCAATTTTATCAGCTCCAAAACGTGATTTTTGGGTTAGTAGGACTATTGGCTCAAGTCCTGTGATGTTTAGCTAAGTTTTGAAAGAGTTTTTGTGTTTTGAAAGTTGAAAGCATACGATAGTTAACCAAAGTGAACATTTGGTGATAGCAAATTCATAATAGAATTCTGATAGTTCTATTAGCTTTGGAATGTAGTTTTTGGTATAGATGTAATGTTGGTTTGGGTCCCATGGCTTTTCGTTTGATTTTAAGCTATTAGACGGGATGTAGAAAAGTTAAGGCTAAAGTTTGATTTTAGTTAACATTTGGGTTAGAAAGGTCATTTTCGAGTTTTGATGATTTCACTAGGTCTAAATGGTGATATTTGGTCTAGTTTAAGGTTTGATTTAGTTCCTGAAGCTTTTGGATGAGTTACATGTCCTTATTTGAAAATTTGGAAATTCTTAAGTTAAACTTTGACTTTGGTCAACATTGGGTTAAGATGACCTATTTTGGGTGTTTTAAATCCAAAATATTATTCCAAGCTAGTAGCATATTTGGTTTGTGTTCGAAAATTTTTGAATGAGCTTTGAGTAAGTTTCTAAAGCTTTTTGAGTGCTTTGACACTATTTCAACAAATTGTGCTAACTAAAAAATTTGCTATTATTTTTAAAGACAATTATTTCAGAACTTTAGAAAGTTTGATCATGAATTGTAGAACTTATCATTAAGGTTTCGTGTTATTTCGCTATGTTGTGATTGAACTTTTATTGGGAAATATGAAATAGTTGTTTATCAAGCAAGAATAATATTTGACTGAGCAAACAAGCACAAAATTGAGTTTCGATTGAACGAGTAGTCCGTATCATTATTTAAGACATTTAGAAAAAAAATATTGGGGCATTTCGCTTTTGTATGAGGAAGTTACAAGTGGACAATTTAAACCCTTCACCTTATCTTCATTACTCCCAACACGCAATCAACGAAGGAAGCATACGAATTCAACCAGAATACAATGTTTAGGAAGCCAGTTGCCTTAAATCAATCAACAATCACTCTAAAAGTTGAGTCTCCCCCTTCCGATTCACTTCCAAATCCACACAATATATAAACAAGCAAGTATTCACAATCACTTTCCAGAATCAACAACACCCATAACAATTCCCTTAAAAGGTGAGTCAAGCAATACAATACCGCATTCCAAAAATTAAGGTTTGAATCTGAAATTTAATACTCGACAACATTACTCAAGACTTTAGGAACTCATTAGGGAAAATCATTTCGAAAAATAACTTAAAATCAGTTTACAAACTCACTTTTACTTCAAAACACAAGTTCATGAAGCACCCCAAATAACCAACCCGAAATCTTGATTTGAACTCATAAATTCAATAATAATAATGGGTAATCAAGATTTAGAGCTAAGAATCGTTACCCACCAATTTTATCTTGAAAATCCAACTTGAAATCGCCTTTACCGAGTTCTCTAAGCTCCAAAAATGAAAATGGGGAAGAAACACCAAAATTTAGGTTTAAACACTAACATGGATCCTATGCGAACACGAGTTTTAATGAGCTGGACCTCTGCGAACACAACAGGTCTCCCATGAATGTGAGGTCCTCACCCCTCCCATCCACAAACAGTGCCACAAGCTCTGCGAACGCAGAGTGTTTCACCAAAACACATAAAACCATCCAACCCAAAAATCATCGAAAGGATCCTTGGAATTTGTTCAGAACCCGGCACACATAAATCACATATGTAAATAATTACACTCAATGTTCTGGACTCAATGGAACCGCTAAAACACGAATCTGAGGTCTCCTTGAACCGTCATCCGTAAAAACCACATGAAACTAACTCACACCTAAAAAGGCTTAAAAAAAGCTCGAGGCCTCTCAAAAATCAACCAAGACTTCAACCTAGGCCTAAGATCATCCCCTGAATCCAACAAAACTCTTGGAATCCCGATCTGAGCATCTGAACCCCGAATGTTGACCAAAGTCAACCCAAAGACTAAAATGTCATAATTTCACCACTTAGGACCTCAAACCCTCAAAAATTCAAAAACTGAAACCGACAACTCTCACGGGTCAGATTTCACATTTCGAGACTGATGGAATCAACATAATTCCATTCAAACCACTTAACAACTTAGCTTTTCAAACTCAAAACTTTTCAAATTCTCAACTTTTAACTCAAAGTTCAAAACCAACTTTTCAAACTCAACCATAGAAAACTCGGGATCACTATTGGGAGGGTAAAACACTAATTTCTATGAAAAAACAAAAAATGACCGACCGAGTCATTACATCATACAATCAGGAACCAAATTATACAAATCCTGAGTTTATACAATGAGGAAATCGAATAACAAAATTTTACGAAGCTATAGCCACTAATTAAAACTAATCAGAATTATTGTTACATTACATAAATACTCTAGATGTTTGTCATTTCACATACTTTTCCCTCAATAAAACAAACTTATAGTAGGTTTCTACTTTATCAAATGCCATAGTAAATTTGATTTTTCCTACCATACATAAAATGACTCCATATTTTTTAATGTTAAAATTTATAATGCTAAAAAAAGAGGAGTTGATTTCATATCTTTGACATTACCATTAATAAAGAATATACCAAAATAGTAAATGGGCAAGAAAGCAATCCCAACCCCTTATATATATCAGTCCACATGTCAACCATCAGAAGGTGCATTGATAATTACTTGAGCAACTACTAATGGAACGGAGCCAAAGTCCTAACATTTAAGACATTAAAATCAATATTTTTACTATAGATAAATTTTACTTAAATTAAGGTAAATAAATAAAATAATTAAAAATATTAAAAAAGAGGTTCACATTTTTTAAATAACTTTTTAATCATTTTATATGAAATTTTTATCATTTAAATAGAAATAATATATTCTTTAACATCAATTGTTACAATAATCAATTCATAAATCTCATGATCTTTCGTGTCATCATACTAGTAATTCTCTTCTTTTTTTTACCATCTCCCACTTTCCTCTTATGGATACCACGGTCACACAAATAGTTATTAGACTGACAAGAGCTATTGGGCCAAGAGAAAGCAATAGGTTCAAGCTAATTTGGGATCCAGGTCGAATAGTGGACGTTTCCATTAAATAGGACAGTGGTCAGTAATTTAGGGATTATGCATAATGAAGAAAATGTTTGTCCTCTCCTCTTCTTCTAAAATGTAAGCTTCTCATCCGCATTCTTATCTCTATGTTAGTTATTTGGTATTTTCACATTTCTATTATAATTAAGTAGTTTCTTCTTCTTGTTGACTTTACTCCATATAGGTCGGATACCTCTCTATTTATTTACAAAGCAAATGGTGTCTTTAGCATTTATATTGTAAAGAGAATTGTACAAACGTGAAATAAGAAAACTATGGTATATTATTTCACGTTACACATCCTCATATAAAAAAGGGTCAAAGGCTATACAATTAGCTTGCCAAGAGATTAGTTTTGACTTTTGACTATGATAACAATTTCAGTCCATATAAGTGAAATGAAACCATTTTGCGCATATTAAATTAAATGGATTACTCATATTTTCTTTTCTTTTCTTAAATGGGTTAATATGGTCTTCAACCAATTTACTCATGCAAATATGGCCAAAATGAGTTAACATGAGAATCCATATCCAGCCCATATAAGTGAAATGAAACAATTTTTTTTTTTTGTTTTTGAAAAATAAAAGAATTTAGGGGTCGATTGGTGGAAGGTGGGGAGGGGGGGTGCGGGGTGCCCAAGGGGAGGGGGTAAATTTTTATTTTTTTTTGAAAAACAGATTTCTTTTTGTTTTTGGAAAACAAAGAAAATTTAGGGGTAGATTGGTGGAAGGTGGGGGGTGGGGAGTGCCCAGGGGAGAGGGTAAATTTTTTTTTTTTTTTTTTTTTGAAAAAACAGAATTTCTTTTGTTTTTTTTGGTAATTAGGGGTAGGTTGGTGGGAAGGTTTTGGGGGGGGGGGGGCTTTGGAGGAGGGGGGGCGCTTTGATCAAATCCATATTTACCCATATTTTATTTGGGTGGATTGTAATTCAAACCATTTTTGCTCGATTCATATTCAATCCATTTAAATCTAATCAAATCCAACCATTTGCCACCCCTAGTGGCTAGTTTTGACATATTTAATTCTAACTTTAGGCAGCTGCATTCTATCCAAAAAGATTAGATTCTTTAGCTCTTCGCAAAATTTGATAAAAAATATGGTATAAAGTGACATTATCAAGTGTTGTGGCTAACTTACCTAAGAAATTAACTATTTTGTTGTTTTGTTATCTTCTCTAAAGCAATGGAGAAGCAATATTATGCCAATCAAGTCAGTAGTATCCTCATATTAAAATGATCACACAACACATAAATATATGCCTTTTTAACTTTGTTTCAGATGACATTTACGCTCTCTCATTTTGGGCGTACACAAGTAGACACTTAATTTTGTATAAAATTAAACAAGTAGGCACACACGTCCTAAGTCCTACATGGCATGATACACGTAAGACACCACTCAAGATACAAAATTGTCATGTAGGACGCCATGTAAGGCAAATATGTCTATTTATTCAGTTTTATACAAGATTAAGTGTTTACTTATGCACACTCAAAGTTGGAGAACATAGATGTCTGAACCCAAGTTAAATGATATTTTATGTATTATCCCTAATAAAATCGGCAAGGGTCTTGTTAGTAATAAAACTACTGGCAAGATCATCAAGGCACTCACTCTTCTAATCATCAACTGTCGGACTAAGGATGGTAATGGGGTGAAGCGGATGTGAGGCGGGGCGGTTTTAAGGCTATGTGGGATGGGACGGTTTTAAGGTTGTGCTGGACGGGTGGGTGGGATGCGGGACAGATTGAAGTGGGTTTCTTAAAAATTAATGCGGGACAGGACGAGTTGCGGATCTATGATGTTTTATGCATGTTCAAAGTTTTAACTTTTTACCTGTTATAAGAGTTATAGAGCATTATTTATTAAGATAATTTCTTTAAAGTTACTAAAATATTCAAGATAGTAAATGAAAATGGTTCAATAAAAACTAATACGGTTTCTTATATGCTTCCCAATTGACTTTTAAAAAATAAAATTCTATGTTATTATCTATTAAATTAATACAACTTAATGAGAAAATGATTTTTTTTTTATTATAAATTTTATTTTTTTGTATCAAACTTAATTAAAAAGACAAATATTCAAAAATTTATGCAGTGCAGACGTATGTTGGGTGGGACGGATTTTATTACAATGATAAGTCGTTCAAAAATTGTTTTAATTTATCGTCAGAATTTTAGATTTTCTTGTTAAAATTCCTGGCTCTTAAGCTACTATCTCAATAGGGGTGGAGGTAAAACTTTACATACGGGCTCAACAAAACTTAATAGTTTTCAATTAAATAATTTATTTGTACTAAAAAAAATTATCTAATATATACAAATAATTTTATTAAACCTCGAGTAAGCTACAAAACTAAAAATTCAAAATTCTTGTATGGTTTATCAATAGTAAATCACATTAAAATAAATTATTTTTAAAAAAAATAAAAATTAAAGGTTCTACAACAACCTAGTAGTACCTTTTTCACGTTCACACACGACACAACAACACGTCAAGTTGGTCAAAAAGAATTCAACTACTAAAAAACAAACCTAGGAATTATAAGATTTACTTGTAACTTAGCCCCAGAGTTTATTTTAAAAAAAAAAACACTATAAAAAACTTCTCCCCCAAAACCTCTAAAGAAGATAAAGATCCATTTCTCATTTTTTGAAAAAAAAAAAAAAAAAAAAAAAAGGAGAAGAGAAAATGTGTTTTTTGAAATGTGTTTGTAATGAAGAAAAAAAAGAGGTAGGAAGAAAAATAGCATTGGGGGTTTGTCCACATTGTGAAGGAAAGGTTGAAGCAATAGATGTTGAAGGAAGTTTGAAGTTTTGTTTTCTCCCAATTTGTTATAAGATGAAGAGGAAATATATATGTACTATGTGTTCTAGGCATTTGGTTTTATTGTATTCTTGATTATTATGGTGAAAACTAAAAGTTTGTCTCATTTTCAGAAAGATTCATTTTTTTTTATATATTTATGAATAATTTAACTTCAGATTTTTAATTTTTGTAGTCATAGTAGTATCGAGTTCATTTGAATTCGGTATTTTTATGGAGAGCATAAATTTATATGTAAAAACATACTAAAATTACAATGAGTAATTCATATTTTTAATTTTTGTAGCCATAATAGTTTATTTAAGAGAAAATGGTCTAAAACCCTCCCAACCTATATCTGAAATTTCAACGACACACTCCAACTTTACGGGTGTCCTATTACCCACCTGAACTTTATATTTCTCTATTTTATACACACCTAAGTGCTGACCTGTCATGGGAGGTGTTCTCACCTCCTCTAGGCACGTTAGAAGGTTAATTTTGACGAAAAATTCCTCCTTCTCCAACAATCATCTTCCCCACCTTTAAATAAACCATTATTTCTTCTTCCCCACCATTAACCATTGTTCCTTTTATAAAAAATTTCACAATTTCCTCTCAATATTAAGTAAAGTTTAGTTGTTAATGTTCATTTCTACTTCAAATTTTGAATTTAGGGTTTGTAATCTACTCTAATTTCTTATTTAGGTCTCTAATTTGAATTTTGAATTTTCTCGAAATTCAAGATTGGCTTGTATAAGAAAATTGGGAACTTTTTTGAAAATAATTCAAAACAAAGATTAAGAAACTAAAATTTTTGAGGTTTTAGAAATTAAACTTGGAATTTCCACTTTAATGGCAGAAAATTTGTAATCAAAGAAAAGGAAAAAGAAAAGAAGAATGGGTTAAAAAATAGAATAAAAAAGTAGAATAATAATATTTTAATAAAAAAAATACAATATATTTACGTGACATCGCGCGTGCAACCCACCACTTACCACAAATCTAGGTGTGACCTTTTAAGTGTGTAGAAAATAGAGAAATATGAAGCTCAGAAAGGTAATAGAACACCCGTGAAGTTGGAGTGTGTAGTTGGAATTTCGGGTATAGATTGGGGGAGTTTTAGATCATTTTTTCTTTATTTAAATTAAGTATTTTAATGAAGAGCATAAATCTATATGTAAAAATATACTAAAATTGCAATGAGTAATTCAATTTTTTAATTTTTGTAGCCATAATAATATCAAGTTCATTTGAATTCAATATTTTAATGAAGTGCATAAGTAATTAAATAGGTTTAATGCTAAAAATCTAAAAAATTAAATATTAAATTTGTCTATACTCTTTCACCATTTCATTTATTGCAAACTAAAAACGAAAAAAAAGAACAAGAATCTTTTGATAAATTTTACACCAATCAAATACCATGACCGTCACATACAGCTTGACGGACTAAGTAATAATTGTTTGGTTTGTTCTACATTAAGCTATTCTAGTCTTTTTTCACAATTAAATTTTGTTTCATCTCTTTATCAGATTATGATATTTATTTTTATTTTTATTTGATCACTTTTAATAAATTCTTTCATGTTAATCCGACAAAAATAGCTTTATTGTGATACAAGAAGTTAGACTACATTTTCAAAACCTATTGCTGTTTTTAGGTGCTAATGATGTTTTAGGGAGATGGTTCAATATACCATCAAATTTTGAGAAAAGACTTATTTATATCATTCGTTAATAGTTTGGTTTATTTATATCATTTTCGTTTGAGATTTATCCATGTCATTATTTGTTAACTAAATGTCATAACCGAGCCTCAACTTTTAACGGATGACATAAATAAACCTTTTCTCAAAATTTGGTGACACATTTAAACATTTTTCCTTTTAGATAACGATTTAACTAATGACGTGATCGAATTATAATGACCACATGTTAAAAATGATTTTGCAAAACTGAAACTATTTTCAGTTAACAAATAATGGCATGGATAAGTTTTTTCTCAAATAAAAACAATATAGATGAGTCAAATTTTTAATAGATGATACAGATGAGCTTTTTCTCAAAGTTTAATGACATGTTTAATCATTTTCCTTTCGTTTATTATATCATTTCTGCATCTTATTGTATGTGGGTTTTTCCATTTTTTACTTTCTTTTTAAACAGTTGTCTTGTCATTGCCATTAATGTTGATTACAAGAGAGGAAGGAGGACTTTACATTGCCTTCCTAACGAGATTTGCATAATATAAGAGCACAAAAGGCGGCATAAACAATGCCAAACACATAGAAGCACCTTAAGGAGGCTAAAAAAAAAGAAGAAAAAATGTACAAGGACCTCCTTAAACTATGATCGAAATTTCAGAAACACATTTTAACTAAATTAAGGTCCTATTACTCCACTGAACCTATTTTTTTTATAAATTTGTACACCATTTTGGCTTACATGACATCCAAATATCTTTCACGCGCCTAAATTGCGTGGAGTCACGGAGTGTGCCACGTAAGACAAAAGGTGTACAAAATTATAAAAAAAAATAAGTTCAGAAGGGGGTAATAGGACCTTAGTTTAGTTAAGATGTATCTGTGAGATTTCGATCATAGTCTAGGGGTATGCCTTATAAAAAAAAATGATACTCGATTTCTTTTTTCGACTCTGAAGGAAGGAAATTGACATTTTTTAAAGACATGACATTAAGCATTAATAACATTATGAATGGCCATGATTGCCTTTACACAATCAGAAAGGTAAAAAAAACAAATTAAGTGCCTGCCTTGACAACGGTTATTTATGAGTAAAGTGGATGGAGAGACATTTTTTTTTTCAGTGAAACAGTTTCAAAAAGTTAATTTTGGAGATGAATTTGAGATTTTCTTCATAGAAAAAATAGTATTTGTATTATTGATGAAAATGATATGACAATTTTTATGTGATGTGTATCCACATGAGCGAATTAAGAGACACTCATATTCAAAAGAATTAACTACTATAAAACAGAACCTAGTAAATATTAACTTTACTTGCTGTAACTTAGCCCTTAAGCTTATTCTTCAAAAGAAATACTATAAAAGAAACCTCTTCTCCCCAAAACCTCTTAAAAAGAGAAACATCTATTTCTCATTTTTTTTAAAGAGCCATTAGAAAATGTGTTTTTTGAAATTTGTTTGCAATGAAGAAGAAAAAGAGGTACGAAGAAAAATAGCATTAGGGGTTTGTCCACATTGTGAAGGAAAGTTGAAGCAATAGATGTTGAAGGAAGTTTGAAGTTTTGTTTTCTCCCAATTTGTTATAGAATGAAGAGGAAGTATCTATGTATTGTGTGTTCAAGGCATTTGGTCTTATTGTATTCTTGATTATCATGGTCAAAATCAAATGTTTGTCCCATTTTCAGAAAGATTCATGCCTTTTTAAATGAGGAACTTTCGCATATAGTCACTCAAAGATAGCTTAATTACGCTCAATAGCTATAGTTTGCTAATTACAATTCGTAGCTACATGTTATAGGAAGGAGAGTGACGAGCAAGACTAGGAGAGGGAGGAGAGAGGCGAGCGAGAGAGGGCAGAAAGTGGGAGAGAGGTGAATTGTATATGTATATCGGTTAGATAATTGTATATTATACATATGTATTTGTATATTTTGGTGAGAGAGATTGGGAGAGGGAAGAGAGAAGCGAGCGAGAGAGGACAATAATTTGTATAATTCGCATATCGTTTGTATAATTTGTAAGTACGTTTGTATAATTCACATATTTTTGTACAATTGAGTAATATAAAGTCTGAAATTATACAAATATAATAAAACTCGAAATAACGAATTGATACAAACATAAATGTATGAACTTTAAACAATTAAACAAAATATATTATACAAATTACATTATATAAATTATATTATACAAAATCCAAAAACTACACGTTTATACAATTATACACAAAAAGATTGAATGTATATGATGACAAAACTGAAAAACCAAAGGAAATCATTGTCATATACAAATACAAACAATCGTATACAAATACAAATTAAACAAATAATTGTTAGCTGCGAATTATATAAATGTGGTGAATTATACATATACAAACGTGGCTAATTATACAAACTCGAAATCAGCCCACCTAATTAATGTATAATGTTAGTCGCTTGTGATAATTATAGCAAACTATAGCTATGATGAGTAATTAAGTAGTATAAATTTACTTAACCGCGTGCGTAATTTTTTCTTAAATTAATTAAACAAACGAAGTTTTACTTAGATAGGGTTTTGAGTGATTTTTTTTTCCTTTACTGATTGGAAAGGATCTTGAACTAGGAAATAAACCCTACAAGCTAAAAAAGGTTATCCTTGACAATTGCAATAATCGGGTTCATTCTGATAATACTTTTGGGATAATACTAAAAGTACTTCAAATGCCAAGAAGGATGTGCTCTAAGGTATTCGAATCATGCTATTGTCTTGAGATTTGAAGCTAAGCAAGTTATGATATAAAAGTTTGACAAAATTATCGTAAATTATTTTTATAAAATCTTCTGAACAATTGATTAGATGTCTCAAAATTTTTATCCCAATCTATAAAGATTTAGAAGTCCCACGACCTATTAAATCAAAGACAATATGAATCTAATTTTCAACATATTAAGTCATTTTATTGTACAACTTTATAATAGAGAGATATTCACAGTTTTGTGAAACTACAAACACCTGAGATGAGCCCTATAGGGAGGTGGTCGAGAGAAATCTCATCTTCTCCAATTTAAATATTTTTCAACCTAAACCCAGAGAGACCAGAGAGAAAAATCCCAAACTCTCCATATATCATAGAGTTCTTAGGTCCAAAGCTTAATGAAAGTTGCCCTACATTGTGAGCCTATCGTTCTGATATAGTTTGCCACATCAATTTTGTGCTTATTCTTTAGATAGCAACCTGTAGAATGTTCTTATACATGTCTAGACTAGATTCATGAGAGTTGTTAATAATTTTGTAAGTCGAATAGATTTTTTTTTATTTTATTTTACTTTGTTAATCCAGTTATATCTCCTAAAAGTTTTTTCTTATTTAAATAGGTATGAGCAGAGACAAATTCAGGATTTAAAGACTTTGGCTGCACCAATATAACCTTAACTCAAATATGAGCTCTAAGCTAAACTTAAAATAAAAATAATAAAAAAAGGCTTGAGATTTGAACCTTGGTCTCAAGGGTGATATTCCTAGCTTGTACCACTAGCACAAGAGCGCTTCTATGCATGGGTGCACTGTTAACTATATATCTTAATTTCTACCAATTTTTCAAAATAAATATACATATATACATATGATTTTTTCGAAAGTTAGCGGGTGCACGTGCATCCCTTCATATATAGTGTGGGTGTGAGTGATAAAGATTTGCCTATCGAGTTAAAATAGAATAGGTATCCACACTATTTTCATAATTTGGACCGTGACAGGTTCCTTCCGCTTCTATAGATTTTTAGGTGTTTTTGCAAGCTCACCGGTGCGGTGTACAGAATTTTCGCTTTGGCGAAAGAACCTAACAGAATAGTGTTCGGATTCCCCAAACAAATTTCATAGTTCATAACTCGATTTTGGGACTTTGAGAGTTTGATTTATGCAATTTCAAAGAGGATTTTTATGATTCAATTTGGAGGTAAGAATATAACATAATATTTATTACTTTCTTGCTAATCCATCAGTAGTTTCATAATTTAATTCGTGTTTTGAGTTAGAAAAACGTAATTTTAATTCCTAAGTGAATAAGATGTAATTTCTTTATTTGAGAATTCATTAATCATCGAATTTAGCTAATTTTTGGCGCATCAAAATGACAAATCTAATTTTGAAAACTAATTTTCAGGTGGAAATTAAATCCTCACATAAAATTTAGTATAATTAATCAACTAACCTATTAAAATTTCCTAGTCAGCTTGGGATTCATAACACAATATGCTTATTAAATTAAGTAAATTAAAAATACTAGACCAATTGACACTAACAGTGGATTCCAAAAACCACATGTCAAAGACTATGCCTCCATGTTAAAGAACGGTTGAAAATTAAACAAGGTACATTATATTTTAATCAATTTCTAGACCTAAATTGAAAGTTTTATATAATGTAATTGGAATTGATTTAATTGTGGTTACTAATAAGGATTGTGGTGGAGGGGTAAGTATTCATTCATCCTTAATCAAAATATATCGAATTTGAATTTTTTTAGGTATAAAACTACCTTTATTAGGGAGTACTTTATTCTCAATATAGGACTTCTCGGTGCAAAACTGAACATCGGATGAAAAAAAAATTGCTGTTCAACTATTATTGTTGGGCGTTTTTCCTTCTTAAATATGAAAATTTGGATCAAACCAAAACCAATAAATATATTTTTGGAGCATTTGATATGACTTTTGTTTTTTTCAATTTGATATTTTTGGTTTGTCTATTTGGCTTTACTTTAATCTACACACTTGCCACGTAGAAGCCTACATTTCTCCAGATCTCTCTTTTTCACTCAACAACCCACGCCACTCCCCAACCCCTCACACACGTGTACATAAACATATTCCAAGTGTTCCATGTAATAAATAAATAAATAAAATAAGATATGTATTGGTAATAAAATGTTCTTTCTATTTATGCTATTAAATAAATACTCCATGTTATGTGAGATATTGAAATAAGGAATTATTTCTGTCGTGATGATATTTAACTTTTATTAATTTTAAGTAAAAAATATATTAAAATTTATGATGTAAGATAAATAAAATATATTGACGTGGCTATAAATTATTTCTTTAAAACTAAAAATGAAAAAAAAAAAAAAAAAAAAAAAAAACTCTGACTTGAAGCTCAGCTTTCTGATGGATCAGATAAGTTAAAGACTAGAATATTGAGATATTTTGAATTTGATTCCTAAAAAAATAAAAACAGAACTCGTTATCATATTCTCTAAAATTTTCTATTATGTAAAAAAATTACAAAAATTTCTACTCTTTTCTATTATCAGATACATTATTTTATGCAATTTATCAATCCAATATATTACTTTATGTAATGTATCAAGTTGTACACGATGTATCGAACAGATGTATCTGAAATTGAGACTTTATGTATTTATGTATCAGGATGTTGAAGAATGTATCCAAAACTCGAACGCGATGTCTTAAAATGTTTTGGGATGTATTTCAATTCCTCCAAATTTAAGAAATTTTATAATTAAAAAAAATAAGAATAAAATGTTGTTAACTTTTTACATTAAAAAATATGTCAAAATTCGTCTCACTCTAATACAAATACAGAATGAAAACTTAAAAAAAGAAAAAAGAAAAACTAAAACAAAGTATGTATAGTGAAAGGAGACAAATCATTTTATAATTTATCCTTTATTTTATATATATATCACACATCATAGATTTATGCTTCTATATATAGACACATATAACCTCAAACCTCAAAAACCTCACAACCTCTTTCTCTCTCTTCTCTACTAGAAAGGAAAAATCTCTCTCTTTTCTCCTATAAAATTCCCAAGGAAAAGAATCCTATTTCCCTTCATATAACTTGAAATTTTGAGAAAAAATTGTAGTGAGAATATAAAAGTTGAATTAAATAAACAAAAGATGTTTTGTTTTTCTTGTGTTTGTGATGAAGATGAGAAAGAGCTAGGAAGAAAAGTAGCACCAGGGGCATGTCCTTCTTGTGGTGGAAAAGTTCAAGCTATTGATGTTGAAGGGCGTTTTCGTCTTTGTTTTCTTCCTATTTGTTTTAGGTTCAAAAGGAAGTATCTATGTACTCTATGTTCCAAGCATTTAGTTTTGTATTCTTGATCATGTTGTTCCGACTCTTCAAAAATATTGTCACATTCTGTATCAAATAATTTTATATTCGATATGTGTTAATCAACATTTTTGATTTAACATTTTTTTGAAGAGATCGACCAGGTTAGGTAGAATTGGTTTTTTAATTTGTTGAAAGAGGGGTTGTTTGAGACTCAATTCATTTTGCTCAACAATGTATGAAATGTAACTTTGTGGTCAATTTAGTGAAATTATAAAATGAGCCAAAAAATATTTTAAGGTTGGAATATTTTTTTTTACTCTTGTCTTGAATTTGAGTTTTAGGAATTGAGAAATTCGATCATTAATTTCCCATCAATTAAGTTGAATTAGAGATCTCGTTGGTGAAGTAAATCATCACACCTACTATTTCTAGTCGACTGCTTTATGACGGACTTTCCTCCTTCCTTGGCTCTGGCCCAGTAAGTAATAATTGAAAAATGATTTTCGTTTCCTTTCCTTACAATCTACTGTTCAACCAATTGAGAGAATTATAGCGGTGAATATTAAATACTTTAATTTATAATTTGTAGAATTTTTTAAATTGGAATTAGGTTTTTTTCTTTAAAGGAAAAATCTTTGTTTGCTGTTTTTTTCACCTACTCGATGGACGGTGACTTAGGTGGACGTATTCGTTTTCTCTTCTTTCTTTCTTAAAAAATGCACTTACTTAACATAGTTGAAAAGAGTATAAAAAGTATAACTCGATGTACTAATTTTTTGCGTTTGAGAGAAGAATTTGATCACGAGGGTTTAGTAAGTATAAGTCGTGGTGGATTCAAGATTTTTATTTCTAATTATACATAGTTTTATCTTATAATTTTATCTTGTATTTTTTGTAATAATTTTATCTTATATTTTTGTAAGTAATTGTTTTCACTATTCAAATTCATGTTTCTGTAAGAGATTATTTTCGCTATTCAAATTTGTGATTTTGCAAGTTACATGATAAGACCTTTTTATCAACTATATTAAGGCTCTTTGGTAAAAAGGATTATAGCAATAAAAAGAAAGCATTGAAATTTAGTGAAAATTTTGAATTTTAAAAAACCAAATAAGTCATAAAAATATGGAGAATTATGATAATTTACCTTCTTAGTGAGTTTATTTGAATAACATAGGATTTGGTGATTTTTTTTATTTTTTATTTTAAAAAAGAGATAGAAGAGATAAAAAAAATAAAAAAAAAATACTAGCACACATGAGTGGGGGCAATGTCCTTATCAATTTAAGTGAGGCTATTTTGTAGGCCAAAGTAGTTATATCTCAATTTGCCCTCCACAAGATATGTGTGAATGGTATGATATGATGTGAGTGTGGGGCAAATACATTCTTCAAATATATTATATAATATATAGTATAATAAATATACCTTTAGCCTTTAGGCTTTTGCCAAATTAAGGAAGCTTCCTTAATATCATGTGATGTTTCCAAATGATCTTGAAGTTGAACTCTTTTGATCTGATCAAGCTCTTGCCCTAACAAGATTTGGTGGGATCTTCATGTTCTTTGTATAGACTATAGTTGATGGATAAGAAATTTTAAGTTAATATAGTATTGTAATAATTGAGTTCTTACTCAAAAAGAGATGGTTTTTATATTTATAATCAAGACAAAAGAAATAACAAATGTGGATTGACTTGAAATAATAACTTAAGTTAATATTATGAATTTGAGTTCTAATGATGATAGTTGATAGCATTGAACATTATGTTGATGTGGCAGCAAGTGTAGTACACCGCATACTGTGTGAGTGATATCACATATTTTAGGATGCTAATAAATTCACATTTAAATTTGAATAGTAAATATGTGTAATAGGAACGAAGTACTCTTCAATTATGTAATAGCTAACGGAGATCTCGAGCTCTTCTATAACGGCTGACAGAAATATCAAACTCTTCTGGAATGACTGTATCCTTGAGCTTATCACAACCTTGTTTAGTCACAATTTGATGTCCAATTTCATCTTTTTAAATTAGGTGGACTTTGTTAATAAACGCCATCCTTATCTGTCTTGATTCCATATTTTCTATGCGTAGAATTATTTTTACCAAACATTTTTTGAAAATAACATATAATGTTAGTCATATTAAGTCACTTTTGACTATTTTTCTTCTCAATTGTTATCAGACGGAATTAGTTCATTTGATGGGGTTTTCAAAAATTCAGTAACTCTGACGTGAATAATGTATTTGTATTGAAATATTTAAAAAATAAATATGAAAAATGATTTGCGACTTTACTAATAAAATGTGTTGTTTGGTCCTATAGTAAAAAATAATTTCTTTGAACTTGACTATCGGCTTAGTCAAGGATTTATATCCCTTGGTCATCATGTAGATTTTTATTTTATCTCTTTTTTAATTCTTTTTAAATTTGAAATACATGAAAACTCAAAAACATTAAATTTTCAATAGTTTTCGATCTCTGACACTTCTTTTTGGAATATAAAATTGAGTGAACCAAACGAGAGAACAATGATCTAAAGTGAGTTTGAAGTAAACTTTATTCTTTTTTTTGTTTTTGTCTTTTTGCACTTTTCCCCCCTTAATTCTTTGTATATGTATCTTAGGTCTATCTAGATCTCACTAGAAAGATACAAGTATTTGTTTACTTTATACTAATGTTTTTGGATGTTTGAGATATTAGTATCACTTTTTTGGTTGATAACGATCCCATATATATCTACTAAAAACGGATATATTTCACAAATTATGAGAAACATCGATTTTTACTTTCAAGCAGCCAAGTGAACAAGAAAATTTATTTATCGCAAAATAGTGGTTTTTTTGGTTGTGACTCAATAAAAAAGTTGTGTTAGTATGTGAAAAATATTTTAAATTTTCTCATTGGAGTAGGAGCCATTTTCATTGGGCAATAGAACTGGTAGTGTTATGCAATTTTCTCTGACAATGAACTACAATATTATAGACTGAAGTCATATTATTAGGCTTATCTCGGTGCATTTCAGAATCACTACAGCTATGTTAAAATAAAATCTAACTCTATGTTAATTATTAATATAGAAACTTATAGTGCACAAGATGCATTTTATTTTTTCATTTCTGTAAGGAGCACTTTTTATGCTGCCTATAAAATATTCTGAAGAACAAGAAACGCCTTAAAATATTGTGTGATCTGATATTTGCTCTCAAGTATAGAGGTCTGTTTTAAATTCTCAGACAAGAAGAGTATATAGGTTTGTTTACTTCTATATGCTTTCAAGTATAGATGTATTTTTTAATTCTCAGACAAAACGAGTATAGAAGTCTGTTATTCTTTCTCTGTTTTTGGTTTGACTTGCAAACATTATTCGTGAAGTGCAGCTTGACAGCAATAAGGAATAAGTCTCCCCTATCACCAACCTGTACCTTCTTTCAATGCACATTATTGTCTTGTGACTGCTATGTAGATGTCGACCATCTCAAAGGAAGAGTTTGTGCATATATTTGATATATTCATGTCAGAGCATTGAATTGTTTAGATAAAGTTTAAAATACCGTGGAGTCAAACTGTATAAATATGCATGATGGGAGGCCCGGAAGGGGCAGTAGCTCAGAAAGAAGTGAGATATTACTTATCCCTCCCTATTGCTTATGCATGTCCTATATGACATTTTGTTTTTGTTTTTATTACAGCTTTGAAACTTGCTTCGAATGTACTGCTAATGAAATGTGGCTTTTATTCCATGGAATAGTAACACAATAGATAAGAATTTCCCATTCAATGTCATTTGGAAATGATGATGAAGCATGGAGGTAACTTAACGGTTGAACAGTTTGTCAGGCTTCGTTGTGAAGACATATTGCGAGTTCATAACTTTATCCTCTCCTCGGGGTCCAGTTTCAAAATGTACAGAGGTTGTTGATGTACTTAAGCTAAAACCGTGACAAATTTATTTATCATATCAAGCTTGAAACAACAAGATGCCTAAGTTCGTTTGTGAAATGCAAGATGAATATTCACTTTGTATCATTTGAGTTGAATAACTTGTATTATATGTGTTAGCCCATATGTTTGGGCTTTTGTTATTGGACCTATTTTCTATGTTTTATAAATCCTATTAGGTTAAGTTAATGAATTCTATTATATTGTAATATAGTTCTTGTCTCTTGTTCTTCAATTAAAGTAATTCTGTTAACATGGTATCAAGAGCAAAATCGATCCATGCTCCTTGATTTGTTGGTTGAAGATTTGGTAGCGGTCACCTGTTGCTCAGGTTTTTCGATTGGTGCTGCTGCTTCCGCTGAATTTTTTTTTTGACTTGCTAGGGTTTTCGTTCGACCCAAGGTAGTTTAATTTTTTGTTTTGGAATTGTTCGTGTCTTGCTGTGTTTGCTTCTCTTTTGACAATATGACTGGAAAATATGATTCTCTCCAGTCCATTAATGCTCAATTAGGTGGTAAAAATTATGCATATTGGAGTTATGTCATGAAGAATTTTCTTGGTGGGAAGAATATGTGGGGTGGGGTTAAAGTTAAACCTAAAGATGATACAGCTGCGGATTTTGCATTGATGGTAGACTCATGGGAAACTTCTAACTCCAAGGTTATCACCTGGATCAACAATTCTGTAACTCAGTCAATTGGTATGCAATTGGCTAAGTATGACACAACAAAGGAAGTTTGGGACCATTTGGAGAGGCTATATACTCAGTCTAATTTTGCTAAGCAGTACCAGTTGGAGTATGATATTCATGCTTTTCAACAGAATGCTATGAGCATTCAAGATTTCTATGCTGCAATGTCAGATTTGTGGGATCAATTGGCTCTTACTGAATCTGCAGAGTTAAAAGTTTTTGAGCCATACATCGCTAGGAGGGAAGAACAACGTTTGGTTCAATTTTTGATGGCATTACGTTCTGATTTTGAAGGACTACGTGGAACAATCCTTCATCGATCTCCTTTGCCCACAGTTGATTTCGTTGTTCATGAACTGATTGCAGAAGAGACCCGTATCAAGTCTCAAGTGGATAAAGGGTATAAAACAACCAATACTCCTGAAACACTTTATCACAGCCGAATGTTGTGTTTTAACAAGGGCTCTAAAGTTACTGTAAATGCCAAAGAAATCAGATCTGTGTTTCATAAGATACACCCAGGTATAACGAGTAAAGTAATCTATAAACGAAACATAATAGGTCGAGCCACCCTTAGTGGATTTTGGATTCTGGTGCGTCTCATCATATGTCATCTTATTTGTCATCATTTGGTTCTTTGTCCCATATTTCACCAATCTCTGTTATGTCCGCTAGTGCTGCATCTATGACAGTCGAGAGTGTTGGTTCTGTTACTACCCCTAACATTGTTCTCTCTGATGTTTATTACGTTCCTAAACTTGCTTTGAATCTTGCTTCGGTCAGTCAATTGTGTAAAGCTGGTAATTGGGTGTTCTTTTCTGATTCTGTTTGTGTTGTACAAGACCAACACACTCAGAAGGTGATTGGCATAGGCCGTAGATTGGGGAAACTCTATGTCTTGGAGATTCTCAAAGTGTCTTCTGTTGCTGTTGCTGCCTCTAGTATTGATTTGTCGTCTTTTCGTTTGAGTCCCTTATCTTCTCAGTTTTATCTTTGGCATTCCCGTTTGGGATATGTGTCAGTGTCACGTTTACGTTTCTTAGCCTCTATTGGTGCTTTGGGTCATTTGAACACTTCTGACATTTCTGATTGTAGTGGTTGTAAATTGGCAAAATTATCAGCTTTCCTGTTTAATAAAAATGTGTCTTATTTTGTTACTCCTTTTGCTATTATTCATTCTGATGTGTGGGGTCCATCGCCAATATCCACTAAGGGTGGCTCGACCTATTATGTTTCGTTTATAGATGACTTTACTCGTTATACCTGGGTGTATCTTATGAAATGCAGATCTGATTTCTTTGACATTTACAGTAACTTTAGAGCCCTTGTTAAAACATAACATTCGGCTGTGATAAAGTGTTTCAGGTGTGACTTAGGGGGCGAATATACCTCTAATGATTTCACTCAGTTACTCACATCTGATGGCACCATACACCAGTCATCTTGTATCGACACTCCTGAGCAGAACGGTGTTGCAGAAAGGAAACACCGCTATATTGTTGAGACAGCACGCTCTTTACTCTTATCTACAGAGGTTCCTAGTAGTTTTTAGGGAGAAGCAGTCCTAATTGCTGTATATGTGATTAATCGTATTCCTACTGCATTGACTTCAGGGATGTCTCCGTTTGAGAAATTGTATAGTCACCTATCGGATTATTCTGCATTACGAGTTTTTGGATGTACTTGCTATGTTCTTCGTCCTCATGTTGAACGAAATAAGCTGGGGCCAAAATCAGCTATATGTGTGTTTTTGAGGTATGGTATTGGACAAAAAGGATATCGTTGCTGTGATCCGATAAGTCAGAAATTATATGTTTCACGGCATGTCACATTTTTGGAACATATTCCTTTTTATTCGATTCCAGCTAAATCCCATGATGTAACGAAATCAGATCTTCAGCATATTGATCCTTTTGGCGTTGACATGGAGGTTTCAGTTTCGGATTCATCCATGCCACCTGATGATAGTGCTTCAGCCCCACCTGTGCCTGAGTTTGCTCCGTTGACTGTTGAGACTGGAGACCCACCACCTCCGAGGAGGTCTACTCGTCCTTCTAAGTCCACCAAACTACCAGATTTTGCATACTCTACATACTCAGCCTCATTTGCTTCCTTTATTGCCAACATACATAATTTGTCTAAACCTGAGTTGTATCGAGAGGCTGTGATTAATCCTCTTTGGCAGAATGCTATGGCTGAGGAACTCACTGCTCTTTATCAAATACATACATGGGACTTGGTTACCCTCCCACCTGGTAAACATACGATTGGATGTCGATGGGTGTATAAGATTAAAATAAAGTCTGATGGGTCTGTTGAGCGATACAAGGCCAGACTTGTAGCAAAAGGGTACTCACAAAAATATGGTATAGACTATGAGGAGACTTTTGCCCCGGTGGCAAAGATGACGACTGTTCGTACTATAATTGTTGTTGCATCCGTTCGACAGTGGAAGATATTTCAAATAGACGTCAAAAATGCATTTCTGAATGGTGATCTCCATGAGGAAGTTTATATGACTCCTCCCCCAGGTATTGACCACCAGCCGGGTGAAGTTTGTCGGCTTCAAAAAGCTTTATATGGTCTCAAGCAAGCCCCTCGTGCTTGGTTTGAGAAATTCTCCACTGTGATTACTTCTCTTGGATTTACCCCGAGTAATTATGATTTGGCATTGTTTGTTAGATGTACTAGTGCAGGAAAAATTCTTTTGTCCTTATATGTAGATGATATGGTTATTACTGGTGATGATTATGGTGGTATTGAGTCATTGAAGTGTGATTTGGCTCATCGATTTGCCATGAAGGACTTGGGCTTGCTGCATTATTTTTTGGGTATTGAGGTGGCTCAGTCTAAGAAAGGGTATCTTCTTTCTCAGACTAAATATATATCAGACTTGTTTAAACGGGCACGCCTTTCTGACAGCAGGACTGTAGATACTCCCCTTGAAACCAATGCACGGTACTTTCCTATTGATGGTGTTCCATTATCAGATCCGAGTCTTTATCGGACTGTTGTAGATAGTTTGGTTTATCTTACTGTTACTTGCTCGGATATAGCTCATGCAGTTCATGTTGTTAGCCAGTTTGTTACTGCGCCTACTTCTGTTCACTGGGGAGCTGTACTTCGTATTCTGAGATATCTTCGTGGCACTCAATTTCAGAATCTCTTGTTTTCCTCGACGTCATCTCTCGAATTGCGAGCCTATAGTGATGCTGATTGGGATGGCAATCGCAATGATCGTAAATCCACCACTGATTTTTGTGTGTTTCTTGGAGACACTTTAATCTCATGGAAGAGCAAAAAACAAGATGTTATCTCTAGATATTCCACGGAGGCTGAGTATCGTGCTATGACTGTGACTACATGTGAGATCGTTTGGTTACGTTGGCTTTTTGCAGATATGGGAGTTCACATTTCTTTGCTAACTCCTCTGTATTGTGATAACAAAAGTACGATGCAAATTGCAAAGAATGTTGTTTTTCTTGAGCGGACGAAGCACATTGAGATTGATTATCACTTCACCCGTCATCATTTACAGCTCGGGACCATATAGCCTCCGTTTGTTCCGTCGTCCTTGCAGATTGTTGATCTTTTTACGAAAGCGCAGTCGGCGTCTCGATTTCGATTTTTGTGTGACAAACTCTCAATGCTTATTGCTGTTGCATTGTGAGTTTGAGGGGGGATGTTAGCTCATATGTTTGAGCTTTTGTTATTGGGCCTATTTTCTATGTTTTATAAATCCTATTAGGTTAAGTTAATGAATTCTATTATATTGTAATATAGTTCTTGCCTCTTGTTCTTCAATTAAAGTAGTTTTGTTAACGATATGAAGACCAAATAACTATCGGAAGAACCAATGAAGTTACTACTATGATACCATGTTATGTTAAGAAATTTCAGCAGAAGCTTGTGATATTTTTGCTTCAACTGTAAGTTCTTATTTACCAATTTTTTGTTGCTTCAGTAAGTAGTAAACTATATACCAGTGGAATCAATTCTCCGATAGACAGAAGCTTATATACTTGCCCATAATTTTTTTTAGTTTTATTCTAAAATGAAGCTTATAGTTGTCTGAAAAACTGTATAATGGAGATAATAACAGAAAATTAGAGAAACTAAGCCGAAGTGATTATTGGAAACAATGCAAAATATAAATGTTGGGCCTGTGCTCAGTTGGGCATGTGCTGAGCACAAGCCATACCTATCTAGTATAAGAAAAATGACATACCTCCAAAAAGTAAGGAAACATTTTTCAAATCACTTTTTAAACCTAGCTTACAAGTCTTACACCTCAACTTTTCATCTTAACTCAAGTTTAAAATAGTGATGTCCAATTCTTATACGGATTCTGACTCCTAATTCTTGATTCGAAACTCTCATCCTAACCTTCATGCAAGACTCAAATTCCAAGTTTTGAATAGGATCGGATCGAGATGGGATCTCGATTTTGATGTGGGGTCTTGGGTCACGATTCAAGATCAAATTCTGAATCGATATCAGGGTCAAATCTTGAATCAAGTATCG
Organism: Solanum bulbocastanum; assembly: GCA_037074985.1. NCBI lineage: Eukaryota > Viridiplantae > Streptophyta > Magnoliopsida > Solanales > Solanaceae > Solanum > Solanum bulbocastanum. The sequence goes on along the minus strand of CM073603.1, from coordinate 4,404,564 downwards.
AGGGGTGTTCGAGTTGGGTGTCAAAGTCGTATTTTGGCTCGAGAGTCGAGGTTGAGGTCGAGGTCAGATATCGGGTTCGGGTCCGAATAGGTCGCCAAGGTAGGGTGTCATATTCCAATTTGGAAGTTGGGGTCACGTCTCGATTTGACGTCTGTTTTTAAATCCAGTGTCGTTGTCGAATCCTAATTTAAAAGTTGGGTCCCAATTTGGATGTTAGGGTCAGGTCTTAAATCAGTGGTCGGGATCCTTATCAGGGCTAGGTCCCAATTTGAAAGTCGGGGTCGAAATCGAGTTCCTATTCAAAATCAGATCCTGGATCAAGAATCGGGTTTGGGTGTCCAAGTATGGTCTCAACCCGAAATTCGAGTCCTAAATCAAGTGTCGGAATCGAATCTCGAATTTGTCATCGAGATCGGATTTCAGCATCAGGTTCGAATTTAAAGTTGAGTCTTGGATCGGGAGTCAAGATGGATCTTGGGTCGGGTCTCAAAATCACCTCTCCTCACAAAAATATGATGGAAACAGATTAATTCTCATTAAAATACTGCAACACTTATTACTTTTTTTTGTGTGAAAACTTTGTAAAATATTTTAGTTATAACCACTAAACATTTTTCACTAAAAAAGATTCAATGTGAAAATAATGATTCATTTTATTCATATATTTGACACGATAGTTCTTAACTCATTTCTTTAAGTTAGCCTATACAACTTGTAAATGATTGACTGAGAGTATATTCGTCGATTTATTTGGACCTTTACTCTTTGTTACTTTTTTTTTTAGCTTTTTTGAAAATACTAATAAAATATAAAAAAGTTTGGCCAAACAAACTACTTCAATTAATTTCCATGTCTAATTCATGGGAAATAAAAGTAATCTAATAGATTAAATTCTTCTTTAAAAAACATCCCTTAGCTTTCACTTTCAAATAATTTTCAAAGGTTTCCTTTTTCAGAAAAAGACAATATTACCACGTTGGATATTTAATTAGTAAAGCTTAGTCAAATACAACGTGAACTATATTAAGAAAGTTATTGCTTATCAAATCAGAAAAATAATCATCAAGGAAAATAAGGGGGAAATATTTTAATTATGAAAACGACACAATAAAGAAAATAGAGAACAAGATAAATAAAAAGTAGGTAAAGCGTTATTTAGCATTTAGGTCGATCACCAAACCTAATTGGATCAAATTCCACATTGGCATCTTCAATTATTGGGTTATCAATTTGATTTTTAGTTTAATGATTTTTATTATATAAAAATTATTATTTTATTCTTTATTATATAACAGTGATTTTAATATTTTGTCAATCCTATTTTTTAAATTTTAATATTACTTTCTGTTTTAGGCAACACAAACTAGCGTCACTTCCTCTCTATTGTAACATCTTTTCTCTTCTCGACATAAACTCGTATTATCTTTTCTCTTCTTAATTTTATGACAAAGATAGACATTTTCCCAATTTATTTCATGAGTCTTTAGAAGGAATTCAAGCAATTAAGTAATCAATGTAGAAATTTGTGTTGGACTTCTATTCTTGCTACAATTTTTATTTTTTTATGAATATCGTATATATCTAATCATATGAGCATTTTCTTTGGGTTACATCAAAAATTCAATCGTTAAGGACTAAAAATCTTGCAAGAGGGCTTAGACAAGGAGACCCCATCTTTCCATACTTATTTGCTTATATCTATGGAATACCTAAGTAGATGCCTTGCTGAAGCCAGAGAAGTTGAAAGGTTCAAGTTTCAGATTGAATATAACATATTTATGTTTTGCAGATGACTTGGGGATCAAAAATCTGTAAAGATCCATATATAACAGTGCTTCCAAGAGTTTTATCAAGCATCAGGACTACAGGCAAACATGAATAAAAGCTCCATATATTTTGGTGGTGTCCCTGAGCATGTAAATCTGAATATACTCCTGCAGAGTGGCATTGGATGTAGTGAATTTCCTTTCAAGTATCTTGGTGTTCCTCCATCCACCAAGAAATTGACTATTATACAGTGGTCACCACTAGTGAATAAAATTACTGCTAGAATATCCTTCTGAACTGCTAAGAAACTTTCATATGTAGGAAGAATGCAATTGGTTCAATCTGTACTATTTGGTATTCAATCTGTTAACAGAACTAGCCCAAACATATGGGCTAATATCATATGGGCTAACACTCCCCCTCAAACTCATAATGCAACAACAATAAACATTGAGAGTTTGTCACACAAAAGCACCTTCGTAAAAAGATCAGCAATCTGCAAGGACGACGGAACAAACAGAAGCGATATGGTCCCGAGCTGTAAATGATGACGGGTGAAGTGATAATCAATCTCAATGTGTTTCGTCCGCTCAAGAAAAACAACATTCTTTGCAATTTGCATCGCACTTTTGTTATCACAATACAGAGGAGTTAGCAAAAAAATGTGAACTCCCATATCTGTAAGAAGCCAACGTAATCAAACGATCTCACATGTAGTCACAGCCATAGCATGATACTCAGCCTCCGTGGAAGATCTAGAGATAACATCTTGTTTTTTGTTCTTTCATGAGATTAAAGAATCTCCAAGAAACACACAAAAACCAATGGTGGATTTATGATCATTGCGATCGGTATCCCAATCAGCATCACTATAGGCTCGCAACTCGAGAGATGACGTCGAGGGAAACAAGAAATTCTGAAACTGAGTGCCACGAAGATATCTCAGAATACGAAGTACAGCTCCCCAATGAACAGAAGTAGGAGCAGTAACAAACTGGCTAACAACATGAACTGCATGAGCTATATTCGGGCAAGTAACAGTAAGACAAACCAACCTACAACAGTCCGATAAAGACTCGGATTTGATAACGAAACACCATCACTATGAGAGTACCGTGCATTGGTTTCAAGGGAAGTATCTAGAGTCCTGCTGTCAGAAAGGCGCGCTCGTTTAAACAAGTCTGATATATATTTAGTCTGAGAAAGAAGATACCCTTTCTTAGACTGAGCCACCTCAATACGCAAAAAATAACGCAGCAAGCCCAAGTCCTTCATGGCAAACCAATGAGCCAAATCACGCTTCAATGACTCAAAACCACCATAATCATCACCAGTAATAACCATATCATCTATATATAAGGACAAAAGAATTTTTCCTGCACTCGTACATGTAACAAACAATGCCGAATCATGATTACTCGGGGCAAATCCAAGAGAAGTAATCACAGTGGAGAATTTCTCAAACCAAGCACGAGGGGCTTTCTTGAGACCATATAAAGCTTTTCGAAGCCGACAAACTTCACCCGGCTGGTGGTCAATACCTGGGGGAGGAGTCATATAAACTTCCTCATGGAGATTACCATTCAGAAATGCATTCTTGACGTCCATTTGAAATATCTTCCACTGTCGAACGGATGCAACAACAATTATAGTATGAACAGTCGTCATCTTTCCTACCGGGGCAAAAGTCTTCTCATTGTCCATACCATATTTTTGTGAGTACCCTTTTGCCACAAGTCTGGCCTTGTATTGCTCAACAAACCCATCAGACTTTGTTTTTATCTTATACACCCATCGACATTCAATCGTATGTTTACCAGGTAGGAGGGTAACCAAATCCCATGTATGTGTCTGATAAAGAGTAATGAGTTCCTCAGCCATAGCATTCTGCCAAAGAGGATCAATCACAGCCTCTCGATACGACTCAGGTTTAGACAAATTATGTATGTTGGCAATAAAGGAAGCAAATGAGGCTGAGGCTGAGTATGTAGAGTATGCGAAATCTAGTAGTTTGGTGGACTTAGAAGGATGAATAGACCTCCTCGGAAATGGTGGGTATCCAGTCTCAACAGTCAAAGGAGCAAACTCAGGCATAGGTGGGGTTGAAGCACTATCATCAGGTGACATGGATGAATCCGAAACTGGAACATCCATGTCAACGACAAAATGATCAATATGCTGAAGATCTAATTTCATTACATTATGAGATTTAGTTGGAATCGAATAAAAATGAATATGTTCCAAAAAGGTGACATGCCGTGAAACCTATAATTTCTGACGTATAGGATCATAGCAACGATATCTTTTTTGTCCAACACCATACCCCAAAAACACACATATAGCTGATTTTGGCCCCAACTTATTTCATTCAACATGAGGACGAAGAACATAGCAAGTACATCCAAAAACTCGTAATGCAGAATAATCCGGTAGGTGACCATACAATCTCTCCAACGGAGACATCCCTGAAGTCAATGCAGTAGGAATACGATTAATCACATATACAGTAGTTAGTACTGTTTATCCCCAAAAAATACTAGGAACCTCTGCAGATAAGAGTAAAGAGCGTGTTGTTTCAACAAAATGGCAGTGTTTCCTTTCTGCAACACCGTTCTGCTCAGGAGTGTCGGTACAAGATGACTGGTGTATGGTGCCATCAGATGCAAGTAACTGAGTGAAATCATTAGAGGTATATTCGCCTCCTAAGTCACACCTGAAGCACTTTATCGCAGTTGAATGTTGTGTTTTAACAAGGGCTCTAAAGTTACTGTAAATGCCAAAAAAAATCAGATCTGCGTTTCATAAGATACACCCAGGTATAACGAGTAAAGTCATCTATAAAGGAAACATAATAGGTCGAGCCACCCTTAGTGGATATTGGCAATGGACCCCACACATCAGAATGAATAATATCAAAAGGAGCAACAGAATAAGACACACTTTTATTAAACGGTAAAGCTGAAAATTTTGCCAGTTTACAACCACTACAATCAGAAATATCAGAAGTGTTCAAATAACCCAAAGCACCAGTAGAGGCTAAGAAACATAAACGTGACACTGACACATGTCCCAAACGGGAATGCCAAAGATAAAACTGAGAAGACAAGGGACTCAAACTAAAAGATGACAAATCAATACTAGAGGCAGTAACAGCAACAGAAGACACTTTGAGAATCTCCAAGATATAGAGTTTCCCCAATCTACGGCCTATCCCAATCACCTTCTGAGTGTGTTGGTCCTGTACAACACAAACAGAATTAAAAAAAACACCCAATTACCAGCTTTACATAATTGACTGATCGAAGAAATATTCAAAGCAAGTTTAAGAATGTAATAAACATCAGAGAGAACAATGTTAGGGGTAGTAACAGAACCAACACCCTCGGCTGTCATAGATGCAGCACTAGCGGACATAATTGAGATTGGTGAAATAGGGGACAAAGAACTAAACGATGACAAATAAGGTGACATATAATGAGACGCACCAAATTCCAAAATCCACAGGGAGGGCGGAATACCTGAGGGACTAGATATTGACATGGCAGTAGGATCAGAAGCCATAAACTGTCTGAACTGTTCGAAAACCTGGGGATCCAATGTAGAAGGTGACATAGTGCTAACAGACTCAGTATCTACAGATGGTGCAGTAGCAGTAGCAAACTGTGGAGGACGAGCATTAAAGGAGCGTGACCCATACTTCTGCTGCTGTCCAGATTGAGGTTGTTTTGCCTTGTTAAGTAAAAATGGACATTGAGCCTTCCAATAATTTTTCTATTTGCAGAATGCACACTCATCAAATGCAACTTTAGGATATTGACGAGAACGTGGTGGTCTAGACTGATCAGTTGAAATAGCAAACACAGCAGGAGTATTAGTTGTTTTAGACCCTTTATCCACTTGAGACTTGATACGGGTCTCTTTTGCAATTAGTTCATGAACAACGGAATCAACTGTGGGGAGAGAAGATCGATGAAGGATTGTTCCACATAGTCCTTCAAAATCAGAACGTAATGCCATCAAAAATTGAACCAAACGCTGTTCTTTCCTCCTAGCGATGAATGGCTCAAAAAACTTTTAACTCTGCAGATTCAGTAAGAGCCAATTGATCCCACAAATCTGACATTGTAGCATAGAAATCTTGAATGCTCATAGAATTTTGTTGAAGAGCACGAATATCATACTCCAACTGGTACTGCTTAGCAAAATTAGACTTAGTATACAGTCTCTCCAAATGGTCCCAAACTTCATTTGTTGTGTCATACTTAGCCAATAGCATACCAATTGACTGAGTTACAAAATTGTTGATCTAGGTGATAACTTGGAGTTAGTAGTTTCCCATGAGTCTACCAACAATGCAAAATCCGCAGCCGTATCATCTTTAGGTTTAACTTTAACCCCAGTGACATAACCCCACATATTCTTCCCACGAAGAAAATTCTTCATGACATAACTCCAATATGCATAATTTTTACCATCTAATTGAGCATTAATGGACTAGAGAGAATCATGTTTTCCAGTCATATTATCAAAATAGAAGAAAACACATCAAGACACGAACAATTCCAAAATAAAAATTAAACTACCTTGGGTCGAACCGATCTAAACAAAGAGCAGCACCACCACCAATTGAGAACTTAGTGGAAGCAGCAACAACACCAATCGATAACCGCAACAGATAACCGCTACCAGGTCTTCAACCAACAAATCAAGGAGCATGGATCGATTTAGCTCTTGATACCATGTTGACAAAACTACTTTAATTGAAGAACAAGAGGCAATAGTTGTATTACAATATAATAGAATTAGTCTAAATACAAAAAGAATAGGAAGGCTATATATAAGTATCCATTAACTAAACCTAACCTAATAGGAAATATAAAGCTAACATAGAAAATAGCCCCAATAACAAAGCCCAAACATATAGGCTAACACAATCCTACGGGTCTCAGCTCTTCATCGTCCTTGCAAAAGTCCTTAAGCTTATTGAGTCATATTATAGAAGTTTCACTTGGTCAGGATCTAATACTATTAATAAAAGAGCATTGATAGCATGGGAAAAAGGTTGTCTGCCTAAATCAGTTATAGAGGCATGAACCTCATTAACATCAGAATGTGGAACCAAGCTGTTATTGCCAAAATCTATTGGGATCTTGCTTACAGCTTTGACAAGCTGTGGATTAGATGGATCTACTCATTTTACATAAAGACTCAACATTTCTTCACTACACCTATTTCAAAGCAGGCTTCATGGATGGTCAAGAAGATACTTAATGCTAGACTGATTTTAGAGCAAACACAGAAGCAAAATGATCAGGTAACATTGGCAGACTTTACCTGAGTCTACTTAGAAACAAACCTAGAGTACCCTGAAAATGTCTAATATTTTCCAACCTGCAAGACTAAAGACCTTGTTACAATGTGGCTCCAGTTACAAAGCAAGCTACCAACTAGTGATCGATTGGCTTCATGGGGGATGGATATATATAAATCAACAATGCAAGTTGTGTCAAAATGGGCTTGAGACTAGAGATCACCTGTTTGTCTGTTGTGAGTTTACAAGAGCTATTTGGAGGAAGTTGATGGTATGGATGAAATCGCCAGTCTATATGCTTGGGACACACACTTGAAATGGATCATAGAGAAAGCCAGAGGCAACACTCTGACTGTCCAACTTTTCAAACTAATGTATGCAGAATGTAGTCATGCAGTGTGGATAGAAAGGAACCACAAAAATTTTAAAGACAAAAGTAGAAATCTTGAACACATTGCTAAAGAGGTAGTTTATATGTGTTGTATGAGGGCTCATAAGGCCATTAGTTCTAGGTTGCAACAACTTAGCTTTATATGAAGTTGTATCTCCTTTGAGTTTTGTTTTTTTTAATTAACAAACTGTGATGTAGTTTGTTATGTTCTGGTTTTTTTTTTATTAACAAACTGTGATGTAGTTTGTTATGTTCTGTAAATGTCAGTTCGTGATTAATGAACATACAATTAATTACCAAAAAAAAATCGATTAACCAAAGATTGATAGTAAAATATAGCCAGGCTAGGACGCTAGGTTGTATAATGGTATTAATTTTCTCTAACTCTGATCGATTTAGAGACGATTTTTTTTCATTGAGAATTCCTCTCCTTTTTTTGTTGTGAATTTTTTTAAGGACAAATATAAAATTTGTGGGTCCTTATCTATTCCATATCACGAGCCCCTAAAGAACCAGAACAACTCAATGATCAAGAATTGCAAGTATTCCTTTATTTTAGTAGACTCTTGACCACTAATGTCCAATCGAGAAAGTTCACGGATAAAATTAAGAACTCTAATTACCTTGTTAGGATTAAAGTTGTCCTCTTTGGTGGCATTAACATATAGGATTAAAGATTTTCTCTTTTGTCGAGTGTCTATAAAAAATAGTTTTTTTAGCTATCTTCTCAGGACATAGATAAAAATGCGCATATAATTATCCTTTTCAAACTTCACTAATGAAATTACGCAAGCTATATTATTGTTGTTATTGGCTCATTTATGTTATCCGTTAAAAAATTGGCTCATCTATGTCACTTTCGTTTGAGATAAGATTCATTCATGATATAGATGAGCCAAACTTTTAATGAATGACATAACTAAGTCTTTTCACAACGTTCCATGACATATTTGAGATTTTTTCCTTTTAAAAAATGATTTAATTAATGCTATGGTTGTATCATAATTGACCACGTGTAAAAAATGATTTTGCAAAATCAAAATTGTTTTCAGTTAACAAATAATGACATGGATGAGCCTTTTTTCAAACACAAAAGATATAGATGAACCGAACTTTTAACAGATGACATAGATAAATCTTTTCTCAAAGAGATCGATCACCTATTTGAGCATTTTAATTCCTTTGTGACATTGACTCATTATTCTCCTAAAATCGTGTCCCTCAAGGGAGTACGAGATTGAAAGGTGTCAATATCTTTGTTTTCTTTCCTCATCAATCAACATGAGAAAAACTACACTTTTTGAGCAAATTAGAAAAGATTAAACCTCAATAATGTAGAGCAAATGGAGCCCATTAAGATGTTTATTGGTTGTTGAAAAATTAAAAAGAGTCTGGCATTACCCCCCCTAAAACTTTGGACGTTGTATTTAATTTCCACAATATAATTATTATCAAAGTAAGTTAAAAGATTTTTATTCAACGGATAAGAGTAATTTTCCGACCAGGTTACAATAAGTGAGTTAAAATCATAATCTTAAAAAAAAAAGTTTATTTTTTCATTTTTAAAAATAAGTTATTTGACTTGTTTTTGTATATAATTTGAAATTTTAAGAGAAAAGAAATAATTCCTTAATTTATGATTATGAATTTTCATTTTTTTAATGCTTAAAAACTGATTGAGAATGATATTCATGTTTATCACCACACGTTTAAATATTATTTTTAGTGTAATTTCGTAGTCAAAATTCATAGGAGACGAAAATCCATTTTGTATAATTTTTTATAATAGTGTAAAAAGTGAGTATAAACACATTTTCTACATTTTATATAAGTTTTTAACGCGTTCTAACTAGTGACGTAAATAGTGATGGAAGTGATTAGAAGAGAGAAAGAGAAAAAAGCAAGGAGGAAACAAAATATTAAAACTCAATTAATGGGAAGTCAATTTGCCTTTTGAAGTTTGAACTACGCGCAACAATCAAATTTGTCTCTAAACTATGTGGTATATTCAAATATTATTTTTAATTGTGCAATATATGGCATTATTGGATGCTAAGTTTTCACCATATAGAAATAAGACGCATTTTTTTTCATTTCAACATAGTTCAGAAATAATTTTGATCCCACCTAATAATGACAAAAGCATATTTAAACTAATAACAAAACGTAAATTTCAAATAATATGTTTTAAAAAATAAACATAATGAAATTAGAAACTTCAAATATTTTAAAGCAAATGGAGCCCGCAACATATTTTAGGGTGTGCAAATAAAACAAAAAGAGTGATAATTTCAAATGTGAAAAGATTTGTATAATTCCTAATTTTGGAGTTTACCAATTTGTTGAATTTTATCCATTGTAAATAAAATAGTGAATTTAGCAACTAGAACATTGTATATTTAACTATATTCCAAGCTTTTAGAGCAAGAAAATACATACATACAATAGAATGAATGAAAAGTTGGTACAATTTCCTTGAATTAGAAAAATATTGAAGATTTATATTTCTTGTTGTAGTATTAGATTGACCCACATAGCAATTAGGTATTTAATAAGTTAATAACAATGAATATCCAATAGGATAATATTAATAAGATTTTATTCTCTGTTATTCAGCCACCCTGTTTTATTTTTTATTCAGTATAAAAAAAAAAAAAAGTACAGAGACCTCAATAATTTGATCGCTAACTACATCTTATTCCAAAAGTTTTCAAAATTACAATAATTTCAGATTTTCAGAACTCGCGAATACATTTCTGTTTCGCCCGATACATAGCAAATGATACATGAGTTATGTATCAGATACATAACTATAAACCAGATTCATACTGATTTAGGTTTGAAATAATTGGGGTTATGTATCAACAATACATTACACACAAATAAAGTTGTAATGTAACTAATACAGATGGAGTGATATATTCTGATGTTAAGAGAGAGAAGGCTATATGTGATTTTTGTAATTAATTTAAATTGTAGGGATTTTTAGAGTTTATGTTATCTGAAGTCATGTAATTACGTAATTGTAATGATATATTTTTATAATTAATAATAATGTAACTTAAAAAAATTATTGTATTCATAATAAAATAATTTATAGTTACATAAACATCTATAACTTAGAAGTCTTAGACCACAAATTTCAAAAGAACTATATTATTTCTTAAATTTCATGTCCAATTAAAAATTACATTATAATCAGGACGAATTGTCAGATTTTTTAATGAAAAAAGAACCCTTTTTTTAAGTGAGATTCTGGAAGAAATCAATTGTAATTAGAATTCCTGGAAATAAATAATTTTAAATAATCAAGAAAAGTGGCTGGTCAATTCTCCCTAATTATAACTTTAATGATAGTACTTGCAAGTTGTAAAATATGTATGACTTCTTTATGTTTTCCTGAAATTGCGCAGAAGGGCATTAAAAGAAATAGTAGAAGAAGACTATCATGAGTCTTTGACAACGTGTAACACATATATCTCAAGTGATTTTTATACATTTTAAAGATTAATAAATTATACATATTCCCACTTGCTTGATACTATTCTTTTGTTATCTATTTTATTAAGTAAAGTATAAATAGATTTTTGAAAAAAAAAAGAAGATGACTTTGATGGGTAATTATCCAAAATTCTTTTGATTGATTTTGTGATAGCACATAGAGATCGTCTGTACAGACACATGGAGATTATTTGTATCGGTATATGTACCTCGCGAGTCCCTCATGAGTCATAAACTCTCGATGTATTTTCAATAAGTATCGTGTATATATGATTGAGAGAGTACTTGATATTTGAGTCATATCATTTCATGCATGGTGTTGAATTGCATCTCAATACATCCTTCATTCTTATTTGATTCGTGTTTCATTGATGTTTTATGTAATATTTGATTATCCCTATTTGGTGAAACTTAATTGATATGTATAATGTAGACTTGTAAAAATTAATGAATGATTTCTTATATACTTCTATCACTACGTTTCTTTATTGACTATCACTGAAACATACTAAATACACGTGATTTCGTACTCATACTACACTTATTGCACTTTTTTATAGTGTAGACTGAATTTCAAATATGAGCACATCTTGTGGAGCTTTCTTGGTTTGAGCTTCAGTTATCTTAAAGTTGCAGTTAGCTGCTTGGCTATTCCGTGACCCATACCTTCTCTATGTCTTTATTTATTCTGTTGTTTTAGTATTCCGAAAGGATATTTCTTATGGCTAGACTAGTTACTTTAGTTTCAGACTTACATCACATTTTAAAAGCTCTTGTACTTACGACACCAAATCTTAGGTGGTATTTTAGCTTTCCACATTTCATACTTGTGAAATTTTGGATACTCTGTTTGTCGCTTATCTTTCTACTATTATTGTTTAATTAAATTGGTACAATGATTGAGTTAGCTTACTTATCGGTTTGGAACATAAGTGCCATCACGACTTGTGAATATGGACCGCGACAATATATTAACTTAGTGTATTATTAGTATTTTTTTGGTATATTTTTTCAATCTAATCATAACTAATGCAAAATGTACACTCTATTTGATAGTACGATATGTATAACTAATACATGAACATTCATGGTATTAATAATGCAAGCACTTTTTTATGTATGCATTAACATGGTTAAAAACACGATTGTCCTTCAAAATCTTTTCCTTATCTGTTCCATTGTATTTGTGAAGAGTATTTATATAAACAAATAATTTTTTTCCAGAAATTATGCAACGACTGTTATTTTTAATACACCAAATCAAAATTGCATAAGAAATAATTTCAGCATAACTAATGCAAGTCAGTAATACACCATAAACAACACCATTCTTATACACTGTCATAAATGATAATATTGAAGAAAAATAATTCATGGAACAAAAAATTATATGCCCTTCCTCTGTATAAATTGAATGTGAATGAGGAACATAGTAGATTGTCAAATATTCAAAAAGTGCTACAATATGTTTGTTACTTTGCGTCTTTTCTGTTCTAATCAATTTAACCTAATTGTCTTTCTCAATTATCAATTGGGGTTCGATCCTTTTCGAATCCTGCTAATATAATGTTTTATATATTGAATGGCCTTTTGATTAATGCTCCCTTTTAATCATCACCATAATATTATGCTATAGAGAAATTATTGCAGCCATTTTTCTTATTAATTGATAACTGGTTCCTAATTTAAAGCACTTTTGTTTGGCGTACGACCTACGAGCTTCATCTACATTTGTTGAATTATTCTAGAACTACCTTTATCTTGTAATATGCTAACCTTATCTACTATTAATATTGTGTTAGCTAGGGTGTGATTGGTGCAAAGAAAATATTTTTATGGAAAATACTTTTTGAGAAATAAGTGAACTTTTTAAATTTATTTTCTTACGTTTGGTAGGTAAGGTGTAAAATGGTGGGGAAGTGGGCTATGGGGTGTTTTTTATTTAGGAAAAAAATAAATTTATACAAAGCGGCTAGCGGCCTTTTATTAATAATAAAAAAAAATCCTCAACGTGAATAAGTACAAGCAAGGAAGGCTAGGCTTTACCTTACCAATCCTGATGAGGTAAAAAATTAAACCTCTACTAATTAAAAACATGAAGAAAATAATAACTAGAGAAAACTAAGTATTCTATGATACCACAGACTTATTACATACTCTATGATGATATGTCAAATGAGGATATTTAAATAATGCAAAAATATAAACGTCAAGAAGAAGGTTGAGTTATTAACCTCAAACATTTATTATATGTATAAACTAAAAAAAATAGTTTGTCCGTCTAGAGTAACCTTAAGTACTTTCCTCTTGTCTTCTTCTTCAAATATTTTCAATAACACTTGAAAGTTCATCAATTCTTCTTGAATTTATTGGATCTTGTCGAAGTTGTTGAGACTATCATATGATTCTACTTTGTCAGTCACATAGGTAGGTGTCTTGGAACAAATTCATCAGTCACCTTACCAATTCAACTATGTTGCCTTTTATGCATGTGTTTTTTTTTTTGGATTACTTCCACTTCTTTATTGCCTAGGTGAAAGATCTCCATCCCTAGCCACTTTATCAAACCATATATCTAACATATTTTCTTTTTTATCCTCCTCAAAGATTTCCTTTTCCAAATCAGTACATTTGCTAATTCTGATGCTAAGGCTCCGGACTTATTCTTTTTTCCAATCACTTTTTTATGCACAAATATTGAAGCTTCTAGGCTTAATTTGCTATTCAAAGAAGGAGGCGGTACTTGTTCTTCTTCATCAGCAAATCAGCTCACACAGAATTTGTCCTTAGAGATAATCAAATTATTTGTCCAATTAACATAAGAGATCTAGTGATGACATACCTTTCTCCATACAATGCTTTAGTTGAATTTTTTTCAGTAACGGACAATGGATCAAACACATTTTAAGTTGGTTAACACACTCTTTTTCAGACTTGAAAAATTACTTCGACTTGTCGAGGAACCAATATGACTACCAACTGCTTTTTGTGTGCAATTCGGTTCATTTCCAGATACATTCTCTTCACTATTGGAATTTTTCAGCTTGCAATTCAACAGGTTTTGAAACTGCGACAATTTTCATATCAAGCCTCGCACCAGCAGGGCTTTCGTTTCCAACACCATTGCTATTTAATTGCTTCCCAAAATCAACTTGTGACACTATGAACAAAGCTTTTGCAATTGTTTCACTCTTGTGCAGTTTAACTACACAATACGATCAACTATATCAGCAAAAACCACACCTTGTTGATTATTCCAACCACCTAAGACATCATTTTGATGCTGCAATATCTCTTCGGTGGGAACAAGAACTTGATTCTCTGATGTCGCTATAACAGAGACATTTAGTTCTGAAGTTGTAATTCCAATAGGTTTGAAAATCGGTAAGGAAGGTTTCTCTTTTCCAACACCTAAAACCACTATTTGATTTCCACTTGTTGCCCCCACAACAATAACTAAATAATTATCCTTGTTCGAATTAATATTTCCGGTCAATTGTTGTCCAATATTTTGATCACTTACAAAATTTCTAATATCTTTTTGCCTAGCTCTCTTATCATTCAATAATCATGTGCATCTCCTTTTATTGTTCCATATTGCTAGCCATGGAAACAGGCAGCATAAGTGCAACATCTCGCTCAACTTCATCATCTAATCGGTCACCTTGAGACACCGTTTTCCCTCCTCAACAAACGGTATTTATTTTCTTAATGCCTTTGATGTTTACAATGAGCATAATAAAATGGAAAATTATCATAGACAATTTTTGGATAATGTTCAATAAGTTTATCCGATTCTTTCTCCAAAAATTGTAGTCTTGCACGATTTAGATGCTTATCTAATAAGTCTAGGATAATCTTAATCCTAGCATTACTTGGCCTGATTCGATCTTGTGTTGCTTTATTCACCGTAATAGGATTTCTTGTCTCTTACGTAATTGATGATAAGGACCTCCTCGCAAATAAATATGTAGGTAGGTTGGCAATGAAATTCATACCCGGGCTTTAGGTGTTTCCTCTTTAGGATTGAATGATGACATCCATAGAAATATTTTGAACAAATACTCTTTACCATCAAACTTAAAATATTCATAAGAATTTAATAGAACTTGTACAAAGTCCTCATATAAATCAAACTTAATCAAAAGGTAACGAAAATCAAGTTGTTCAATATTACAATTTTGTTTAACATCAAATTATTTTGGTAAAAGCTTTTGCAACTCGGATAACATTGTTTTTTCATAAGCAAATTTAATAATCACGGCTTGATGTAAACCTTCTTTCCTAGCAAATTGCTCCCTTTCTTTCATAGTAAATCTCACATGAGGTTCTCTATGAATAAACACAATCGGTTTTAGTACAGATTTTAGATAGTTTGTTGTGGTTTAGAGATTGTGCATAGGGTGTTTTTGTGTTAGGGTTGACGTTTGTCTCTCTCAAATTCAGAGGTTGGAAGAGGGCAAAGAAGCCATAGCTGCTATATATTCAAGTCGTCATAGAGAGGGGGGGGAGGGGGGGGGGGGGGAAGAAAAGAGTGGGGCCTAGGACTTATGGGGTGTAAGGGTAAAGATGATCTGTGTTGAAGGTTGGAAAAGACACAATCATAAGCAAAAGATTTTCAACGTGAATCAGGGGAAAATTGATGTTCCCTACTAAAAAACTGCCAAAAAGCGACGGCCAAAAGTGACGGATTACGTCTCTTTTTTGGTCAAAATTGACGGAAAAGTGACGCAGCCACTTCCGTCGCTTTTTAGCTCGACGCTTTGACTTTTTTTTTGAATTTTTTTTTAAAAAAAGTGACGGACTCCGTCGATCTATTTTAATTTTCATTTTTTTTAAATTTCCAAAAGGTGATGCCATCCGTCACTTTTGTGGAAATTTTATTTTTGAAAATCCCAGAAAAGTAACGGACAAAAGGACGTTGTCCGTCGCTTTTCTGGAAATTATTTTTTTGGAAAATATAGAAAAGCGACAGACAAATCCACGCTATCTGTCGTTTTTTCTACAATTTTTTTGACAGTAGAAACTGGCAGTTTCTATTGCCCACCTGCAAATTCAATTCAATTCAATTATACACTATTCAGCCCAAACAATCACACACAATTATAAACAATCTACACAAAACATAAAACAACAAACTTAAAATAACATTCAAAAGTATCTAAATCACAATTTAAAGGCTTATAAAGTCTTTCAAAATTTCATAAATGTCCAGATATCTAAATTAGGGAGTGGGATCTACATAATTATCCTCATCATCACTGTTGTCGTCGGTGTCCTCGGGAGTCGAGTAGTAGGTCGACGAGCGAGGTTCATCACTTGTTCTTTGATTTGCTGAACGGTCTCGCTCATGCTTCGTTGTTCAGCTACTCTTCTCTGCTCCGACTCTGCCAGTGCTGCTGTAAGTTGTGCTATTTGAGCTGACATAGTAGCAATCTTAACATCGTCAAGTGTCTCGGCTTGACATGTGTTTTACTCGAAAATATAAATAAAAAGAAAAAGGACTAAGTTTTGAAAAATCGATTAAACTTATGTTTTAAGAGAAATCGAATTTTCGAAAGAACAGAGTCGCCACTTAATTTTTTAGAAAAAAACCAAGAAAAAACGTAAGGTTTTCAAAAAACTAAAACAGATAAAATCAATTGAAAACAAAAGGGTTCGAGTTCAAATGTACATTCTGAGAAGGTGTTAGGCTCTCGGAAAGTCCGCTAACTTGCGGTTGACCGGCGATTTGACTAAAAATGACTTCAACTAATTTTGAAAAGACTATTAACTAAGTAAAAAGAAATTCACTTTTATTTATTTACTATTATTTTTCTAATTAATTATCTTGAGGGGAAATAAACTAAAGGGGATCTTTCTAAAGGAAAATAATTTAAGTGACAAGACGAATAATAAAACTAAAGCTAAGTGTAAAATATGAATATCTTAATTTGAGTAAAAAAAGTGAAATGACTATCTTTGGGAATTTAATTAAATTAAACCATAAAATAAGCAAAAGTTAGTCAAACAATACAATATAAATAATAATAGAGGGAAAATAAACAATTAGACTTAGGCTTTTTGCCCAAACCCAATTGAATTGGCCTTTTGGCTCAGCTGTCCTAAGTCTATAACTTTGCCAACATACATGGGTTTCAGCCCATTTGTACTTTGGACCTGCTGTAACTTTCCTTGGGCCTTTGGCCCATTTTTGCCTTCCTTTTTCACACTTGAAATCTGCGTATATATCAAGCATATATGGCTGTATACAATACATGTTTTGACACATTTTCGTTTATATTAGGTTGTATATTAAATGTATGCAACCTAATTCAGCTCCTTAATCACCTATATTAATTTTTGGACCTGTATATTAAAATTATTCATGTATACTAGTGTACACTACTGTATACAACAAGTATACAGCCCTTTCCTTGGGCTTTTCGAAATCTGAAAAATTTGATTTTTTGCCCTGGGCTGCCTGTGACCTGTTCGTCGTCTATTTTTGGACTCGACAAAGGGAAGTATCGGGCCTGTGAAGCCCAATCCATGAAATACAAAGGAGGAGCCTTTGAAGGTTCAAAAATAGGCGATTCACATACAAAAAAGAAAAAAAAATGGAAATTAGTGCCAAACTATATCTAAACTAGCAGCAGCCATAAAGAAACATCTATCGGTCAAGGAGGGAATAAGCTTTTGGAATTGGTGTCATTAAGATTTAAAAATATAACATGAAACTAAGAAAAGGCAAAACACATCCATATATTAACAAAGTGAACTTGAACATTTGGATATGAACCCATCCATAAGCCAAATCCACAAAATGTTACTGTTATGCAGGCATTTAGACATGAATAAAAGAGATATTTATCATTTCAGAACTTCAAATGAAGGAAGAAGCAAGCATATGCATACAAGCAACTATAGTAAACTTTCGCATAGTTTTCACATACCAAGTCATACATTTAAAGACAAATGAGAACAAATTAGCACTCAACCTTTAAGGCTATAAACTTTCTGGAATGAGATTCAACCAAATATGAAACTTGACAGAAAGAGATATTCCAAATCAAAGTTTTAAGACAATCAACTAAAGCATCCAAAATGGCAAATGTTAAGACATCCAACGAACTAGAAATATTGACGTTTTGATTCATTCAATCGACTTGTGGTGAAAGAAAGAAGGACAAGACGTTGAAGATTAAACAAAGTTACAAATTTACGGTAGTCACAAAAGGACACAAGTCGAGTAGAGCGGCTTGACGATTAAAGAGCAGCTAGGAGTATAGGGAAACAATAGAGGAAACAAATAGCATACCTAACATATTCAAAGTATATAGATATAAAAAACATGGTTAACATGAATCAAAAGCAAACCTTACTAATTTCGAATTCGAGCTTGATGTTCGAAGACTCACAAGAAAGCAAGTACTGAATACACACAACAGGCTACATTGAAAACAAAATACAGAAGAAAGCGATGATACCTTTCTCGGGGCAGCGGAACTAAGCCGACAAGCTAAGGGACAGTGACTTCACCACAAACGGAGCTTCACCTAATTCCGACAAGCTCCAACGAATTCGAATGAGAAAATCACTAAGCTTCAGAGCTCTTAATGGATGTTTTCTGTAGCTACTTCTGGAGATTTTCTATCTCTAAGTCTATTTCCCATTTTTATGTAAATTCCCTCTGTTTTTAGATGGTAAATTAGCGTCTCTTCTTATTTCCTAACCCCTCAAACGGTGAATGAACAGGGCTATTTATAGGGGAGATGGAATCGAAATTAAGGGGGGAAATGAGCATAATTTCAAATTTGAAATTCGAATTTGCTCCTAAAGGATAAGGTTCCAACAACTGAAAATAGTACTATTCTCAACGGATTGAGAATGGTATCCGTCCAATTTCGAGCAAAGGACAAAGGAGCAACTTGATTTATCGCGAGAAAGAAGAATAGTAAAGGTCGGTTTATTTGGGCTGTTGTACGTATTTGCTGTTGTATGTAATTGGTATTGTATGTTGTATGTTGGTGGGTTGGGAATGATTTCTTTTTAGCGTTTGGTGTTGCTGGTTGGAAGAAGAGGCCTGGGCTGAAGTGGGGTCTTCTGGAAATTTTTGGAAGGCCCAAAATTGGTTCCAAAAAGAATTGGTAAGGAAGAGGTTAGAAAATTGCCACATGATTTGCAATTATGGCAATGAAAATCAAGAAGTTAGTCGAATTGAGTATATTTTGAGAATTCAACTAAAATTTAAGCAAGCTGAATTAATATAATTAATTAATGAGCTTCTTAATTTTGACGAAATAAAATAATTAACTTAATTATAAACTAACTAATTTTAATAACTCAAAATTATAACTATAATTTACTAAACTAATTTAATAAAATACTTACTAAAAAATTAAAATCTTTTTGAGACAATTTTCGAACATTCATAAAATATACCAATTAGACACATAATTATATAAAATATCTTATTTATTATTTTAAAATTTATAAAAAATGACAAAATTACTTAAAATGACTTAAAAATACTTTGAATTTTATAAAGTCAATTATTTCAAATTGTTTGGAATTTAGGAAGCTCGATGATTATATTATATTGTGGAGGTCCATAATTGGGTGTCAACAACTGTCCCTCGTTTGACTTGAATTGGTGAAAGAACTTCGAGGCAAATGAAATTGACAAATCCAATTTTGACCAACCATATCTTCATCTTTCAGAAAGGAGCTTTTTGTATGGACTTTAGAATTTATGGCGGAACCCTGGAAATGAGTTTCCTACATATCTCAGGTTATATTAGAATTCAGGCCACTTGTAGTTCGATACGCTTGACTTTACGCATGATTTTTAAAGAATTCAAAAGTCATCCCGATATCGAATTATGGAGGGGTCGGAATGCTCGAGAATAAGATTTAAGAGAGAATGTTAGAATATAGCCGAGTTTTCAACATTGATTCCTCCTACATATCCTTAAACATTAGGAATCAGGTTGTTTTTAGTTCGACTTGATCGGTTGAAAAGAAAATATATTATGCTAGATCACCTTTGGTTCTGGAAAAGTGACAAGTAAGTCGAGCATGAAAAAGAGGCTTGCAACTTCTTAGCCATGAATGTGGTGCACTTCACACCCATAATTAAGAACTTATAGGGACATAATTTCCAAAGCTCTTGGTGCCTTATCACTCAGATTGGAAAGCTTTCAGTGAACCTAAAAATTTCTGGATGCGAAACTGGAACTGATAAACCTAAAGAGAAACCCACATGCCTTCTGATAGGGGTGTGGTTTGATTGTGGTGGAAGTCGTTCCTCTGCTCGCGTCCTAAGAGTTTGGCACTCCTCTTTGGACTATGTTCCAATTCGCTGTTAAGAAAAAGTTCCACGTTGTGCTGCATCCCTTTTGATGTCGTCCGCACCTGTGGTTTGTTTTGAGAATTCATCCTCTCGGATGCTCTCGAGAAAGACTAAGATAAAACTCATTAGCATAAAAATGCAATTCAAATGGGGAGATAGTGTCTTTTATCATGTTGACACTTAATTTCTCTCTTTGAACATTTGACGTCAACTTCATCGGGCTTGACGTAAAGCAAATAAAGCTTGTGTCTCATATATGCAATATAATCTTCAATGTACTCTTTCTTTGATGTCAAAGTAATAAAATAGGTTGATGTAATATGTTGATAGTTCTCTTGATTATTGTTTTTCTTTTGCAAATGAAAATGATGCAATCGATGTTGATTTTTTCGCGATGCATGGTTTCCTTCTTTGCGGTATATGAACTTTCTCTCGCAATGCATGATTTCCTTCTCTTGCTATGCATGATTCCTTCCCGCAATGCATGAATCTTCTCTTGCAATGTATGATTTCTTGCGTGATGCATGACTTCTTTCGCGATGCATGACATTTTTTCCTGCAATATATGAATCTTCTCTTGCAATGTATGAATCTCATCTCAAAATGCATGATTCCTTTCGCGATGTATGACTTCTTTTGCAATGCATGACATTTTTTTCGCGATGCATGGCTTCCTTCGCGATACATGACATTTTTTCCGCAATGCATGATTTCTTTCGCAATGTATGAATCTTCTCTCGCATTACATGACATTTTTTCGTGATGCATGACCTCTTTCGAAATGCATAAATCCTCTCTTGCAATGCATGTCTCATTTTCCCGTAATGTGTTATTCTTTTCTTGCAATGCATGAATTTTTTCTTTCCACGATGCATGAATCTTTTTCCCGCGATGCATGAATCTTATCTTTTCGCGATGCATGAATCTTCTATTTACGGGATGCATGACTTTTTCCCGCAATGCATGAATTTTCTATTTCCGCAATGAATGAATTTTTTCCCGCGATGCATGAATTTTCTATTTACGCGATGCATGACCTTTTTTTTTAGGATGCATGAATCTTTTATTTCCGCGATGCATGAGTCTTCTATTTACGCGATGCATGAATCTCTTGATGACACCTCCCTGATACCAAACAAAGATAATGCTTCGCCGAGCAACATAGGTCATCTTCTAGGTATCTTTTGGATAGAGATATCATCTCAATCGACAATATAAATAAAAAAAAATGACCCTCAGAGTAGTGGTATCATCTCATTTGACATCACAATATAAATGATTCTCTGGGTAGTGGTATCGTCTCATTCGACAATACTATATAAATAACCCTCAGGGTAAGAATATTATCATATTTGATAATATAATGCAGATAAATGTCTTTCAGGTATTTTTGGTAGCTGGAAAATAATAATATTTCTCTTTTCATGGTTTTTGTTTGTTCCATCTCTGATCATAGTTGCAATGTTCATTATGACCCTCGCTTTGCTTAGAATTTAAATGAAATAATGCTACACATATTCCCGACTCTTTGGTACAAGAACCATAAAACTTTTTAAGCGTCCACAGAAAAACTATTAGTTTAAACTAAACTGATCTGTGTCGATCTCTTCAGTCGCCTGCTCCTTGTCTTGCTATCTCTGGTTGATTTCCGATCTCCCATTTCTTGATAGATAGGATAAAATATTTTTATGCAAAAACTAATTTAAACACGAAAGAAAAGTTTTAAGAACAGTATATTTCAAAAAATAGTATTTGGGAAAGGTCACTACCAAGTATCATGTCACGTTAAGCTTAATGAACACATTTGGAGTCAATGTCTCGAGATCTATCTGATTACTCGCCGGGAAGTATTCAAAGTTGTTCCGAACCTGCCGATAAACCCTGTCGAAATTTTGAGGCCATCCTCAAAATTTCTGTCCCAGTCAACTGTCTTGGCTTATCTTTAGCCGTTGGTGGTCAAATCACTGAATTTTTGAGATCCTCTCAAAAATTCTGTCCCAATTACAAATTTTAGAGTAACTTCAATCTCAACTTTGTTGGAGAGATCTTTACTTGAGAATTTTTGAGTTCCAGTTTCTATTGTAAAGAAAAATAGAAATTTTACGAGAAGTATGATCGAGCCGTTGTGGCGCCTACGTATCTCGTTTAGACAAGAATGAGGTCAAACGTAGTTCCCCCTCTCGAGGATTGACAAAAATAAGAACATTACAAGAAAACCGATCGAGACCGACATAGGCCGCCTAATATCTTATTCTTGAGAATTCAGGTCGAATATAGTTCAAATATAAGAAAATATTAAAAGGGAATAAAGGGGTGACCGAGGTCGACATAGGCCGCCTACGTATCTCATTCTTGAGAATCCAGGTCAGACATTGTTCATTACAACGGGATAAAGTTCTAAATAAAGTGATTACAAGCAAATAGAGTGGTTACAAGAAAGACAGAAATACAAACTGAAGCTTTACACATAATAGCTCTTGACGACATCCGAGTTGATCGGTTTTGGCCATTCTATTCCATCCATCTTTGACAAGATCAAGGCACCTCCAAATAACACTTTACGACCCATATAGGGTCCTTGCCAATTTGGTGAAAATTTCATTTTATATTCATCCTGGTGAGGGAATATACGTTTGAGAACCAACTAACCAACCTCAAACATTCTAGTTTTTACTTTCTTGTGAAAAGCATGAATCATTCTCTGTCGATTTAGTTGACCATGACAAACAATAATCATTCTTTTCTTATCAATCAAAGTTAACTGGTCAATCCTCTTGCAAATCCAATCAGCATCATTCAACTCAGCTTCCTGGATAATTCTCAATAAAGGTATTTCCACTTCTGGAGGTATAACCGCTTCTGTTCCATATACTAACAAGTATGGAGTGGCTTCGAGTTCTGACAGTTGTTCTGTAACCCAACAAAGCATATGACAGCATCTCATGCCAACCTCTACGATTATCAATCATTTTCCCCAAAATCTTCTTTATGTTTTTGTTGGCGGCTTTTACAGCTCCATTCATTTGGGGACGATAAGCGGTCGAATTTCGGTGAGTGATTTTGAATTGTTCACAGATCTCTCTCATCAAGTGACTGTTAAGATTCACTCCATTATCATTAATGATGGATTCTGGTACTCCAAACCTACATATCAAATTGTTGTGAACGAAATCAGTTAAAACCTTCTTAGTCACCAACTTATACGAAGTTGCTTCCACCCATTTGGTGAAGTAGTCAATGGCAACCAAAATGAATCTATGTCTGTTAGAGGCGGCTGGCTTTATTAGACCAAACACATCCGTGCCTCAAGCTACAAACGGCCAAGGCGAACTCATAGAATTGAGTTCGTGAGGCGGCACTCGAATCAAATCGCCATGCACTTGACATTTATGACATTTCTGCATAAACTTGCAACAATCGTGCTCCATAGTCATCCAAAAATAACCGGCTCGGAGGATCTTTCTTGCCAAAGTGAGTCCATTCATGTGAGTACCATAAACTCCCGCATGTATCTGTTCCAGAAGCTTTGCAGCTTCACTAGCATCGACACATCTGAGGAAACCTAAATCTGGAGTCCTCCTATAAAGGATTTTCCCGCTTGCAAAGAAATTGAGGGCCATACAGCATATCGACTTCTTCTGGTTGAGTGTTGCATTCTCGGGATACGTCCCGATCTCTAAATACTTCTTGATGTCAAAATACCAAGGCAAACCATCTGGATCTGCTTCGACATGTGAACAATGTACAGGCTGCTCTTTTACCTCTATATCCAAGGGATCAATATAACTCGTATTTTGATGTTTAATCATTGAGGCAATGGTGGCTAAAGCATCGGCCAACTCATTCTGTGTCCTGAGAGTGTGTCTGAACTCAATTTTGCATAACCTTTTACACAACTTCTGTATATACTGTACGTACGGTGTGATCTTTGGGTTCTTCACGGCCCATTCTCCTAGAAATAAGGTATGTGGTATAAGAAGACAAATAATGTCTCAACTTCTGAGCAATTTAAGTCAAAGCACAACATGTTCTCTCTAAAAAAGTGTAACGAGCTTCATATGAAATGAATTGCTTGCTTAAGTAATAAATGGCTCGTTCCTTTTTTCCAGTTTCGTCATGTTGACCAAGAATACATCTAAATGCATTATCTGATACAAATAGATATAGCAACAAAGGACTTCCTTCTCAAGCAGGGACCAACACTGGTGGATTAGACAAATAATTCTTGATGGCATCAAAAGCATTTTGACATTCTTCTCTCCACTTAGTCATGGCATCTTTTTTCAACAATTTGAATATTGACTCACACACCGCAGTGGATTGAACTATAAATCGGCTGATGTAGTTCAACCTTCCCAGAAAACTCATCACCTCTTTCTTGGTCTTTGAAGAAGGTAACTCTTGAATCGCTTTGATTTTGAAAGGATCAAGCTCAATGCCCCTCCTACTGACTATAAATCTCAATAGCTTGCCGGCTAGCACTCCGAAAGTACATTTGGCAGGATTTAATTTCAAATTATATTGACGCAGGTGATCGAAGAATTTTCTCAAGTGAGCCAAGTGATCTGAACTCTTACTGAATTTGATTATGACATCATCTACATACACCTCGATCTCTTTATGAATCATGTCATAGAAGATAGTCGTCATAACCCTCATATAGGTAGCACCCGCGTTCTTGAGACCAAAAGGCATCACCCGATAATGATATACACCCAGGGTGTAATGAAAATTGTTTTTTCTACATCTTCTTCATTCATGAGGATCTGGTGATAGCCGACATAGCAATCCACAAATGACTACATCTCATGCTTAGCACAGTTATCAATGAGAATGTAATGTTAGGTAATGGAAAGTTATCTTTCAGACTAGCTTTGTTGAGATCTCTGTAGTAAACACAAATTTTGGTTTTCTCATCTTTTTTGGCAACCGAAACGACATTGGCTAACCAAGTTGGATATTACGTCACTTCCACTACTTGAGACTCGATCTGTTTGGTGATTTCTTCTTTGATATTTTAGACTCAACTCAGGCTTGAACTTTTGAGTCTTTTGTTTTACTAGACTGAAATTTGGATTAATCGACAATTTGTGGGATACCATATTTGTGCTCAGCCCCTGCATATCTTTGTAAGACCAGAAAAATACATCAATGTATTCTCTAAGCAATCGGACCAGGTCCCTTCTTTGAGCTTCAGTTAGATGGACACTGATTCTTACTTCTTTGACATACTTCTCATCTCCGAGATCCACAGTCTCAGTTTCTTCAAGATTTGGCTTATGTTGATTCTCAAATTGACGAAACTCTTCGGCAACATGTTTGAGTATCTCATTTTCATCTTCATACACCTCGTATTCATCATTAGCTGCCTTATTTTGCTCATTCGGCTCGTGACATGACATGACATTGGCAGGTTTTAAATTAATATTATTGAAATCATAAACAAACAAAATCAGGAAAGTAAAATATAAACAGATAAGTAGACAAATTTTTGATAAAGAGGCTTTCATTTAAATTGAAAATCAAGCGCAAACTATGACTATGGCCGAGGCCATTTTGCCTTTTTAAACATCACAAGGGAATTTAAGAACTTCAAACAAGAAAAACTGCATAAAGGGTGGAGCTCGGGCCTCTTTCGGACTACCACCGATTTTAAAAACAAACACAAACATATGTCATTTCTACATAGTTGTACTAGAAATCAGAAGCGGTGTGGAGATCCAATTTTGTAATTGCTCCTCATATTCTGCATTACGGATGCCCGGTGTCCCAGCCTCTTCCTCGATGACCGCATCAATCTACTCAAAAAGGCGCCAGATTCCTTTCCCAAGACCATCATCATTGACATATTTTCGCACTGGGAACGACTGTTAAAGATGAGGGATTAGCCTGGCCAATGCTTGATCAATATTCTTATTTTTCAGCTCCGCTTTGTCATCTGTAGGGACATACCCCAAATCAAACTTTGCTCCTCTGGCGGGAATTTGGATAGGCTCGATAATTCCTTAAAAGTGCTTCCCTAATTCGAAACCTGGCTCGAAACCACTCTCGAGCATAACAGTAGCAATCATCTTTTATAGAGAAGGCATAGGAGGTTGTGGAGTCCAGTCAGCACCGGTGGCATTTACCAGCTCCACCGTGTAGAAATCACAACCTCGAGAGACATTATCATGTTGACACCCAATTCAGACCCTCCCCGAAACCAATTAATTCGCGAGCTTCTTAATTTTCAAACGACTTAGAATAATTGTCTTTTATAAAATTCAAATACTTTTTGAAGTCATTTTAAGTGACATTAGTCAATTCTCATAATTTATAAATAAGTGGTTATATTTCGTATAGTTTTATAGATATAACCGGTATGTTTCATGAATATTTGAAAATCATCTCAAAAAGATTTTATTCTAAATATTATATTAAAACTAGTTTAGTTTAGATTGTGGTTAATTTTAAAAATCAATTAGTTTATAGTTGAATTAATTATTTTATTTTGTTAAGATGAGAAGCTCATAAATTAATTATACTAATTCATCTTATTTATGTTTAGCCGAATTTGCAAATGAGTTCGATTTGGTTAAATTCGTAATCTCAATTGACCAATTATAATTCAAACTTGGCCAAATTAGTAATTCACTTGGCAATATAAAGAAAAAAAAAAGGGTAAGCCGAATTTTGGGCCTATTTGGAAATTTTCCAGCAGCCCAAATCAACTCTAACAGCCCATTCTTTTTGAAATTTCCAGCAACCCCATACACACAGCAACTCCAATTCTAAGCCCACTATCTCGACCCAACCTCCTCCAACCAGGCCCAACTCCAATTCAAAAGAAACCTAGTAGTTTCCAAACAGCAGCAACACATGCAGAAACTTTTCAGGCGTTAAAATACACGCCTAACCTCAACGAGAACCAAATGGCGTCCTCTTGCAACGTTGACATCAAAGAAACGACAACAATCTCTCAACACTAACGTTCATAAAAGAGGAGTTCACGGCATCAATTAGACGAAAAGTAGTAACGGCGTCAATAGGCAGAAGGCAGTACCCTGCAACTCTTGTCTTCTTCTTCTACATCCCTTTCAGTCGGTACAAATCGCAGTAGCAGAGGAGCCGGCATGCGTTTCTCCCCTTTCCTCTTTCGGAATGGGGCAAATTTTCAGAAAAAACATGTCTCCCCCGAAACAGTGAAAGATTTTTTGGATTTTGAAATTCAGAATCAAACTTTGTCCTGATCGGATTTTTTCTTTTTCTTTTCCCCAAAACATGAACCCTAAATTTTTTTTATATAAAACCCCCTTTTCCTCAGTGTAAAGGGGAGGAGGAGAAAATATTGGAGATTTTTAGTTAGAATTCGAGCGGAACACAAAGTTATTAGAAAACACTTGTGCACAAACATTTGGAGAAAAAGGTTAGGAAAAAAATTGGAGAAGTTATAAAAGTTCAAAGGTTCCAGGAAGATTTTTATTCGGTTTCGTCTAGCTTCTCTTGGTGTTTTGCTTGAACCTCGAATTCGTGTGGTGGAAGAGCTCGTCCCTGCTCGTTGTTGTCTCAATTACTGCCCTTAAGAAGGTAACACTTCTTTTTTTGCGGCATTCTTCTCGCTTCTGCTTTTATCTCGATGTGATATTTATAGATGTTGGAAAAACTTGGTTACATGGCTGTCTGTTATTAGTTATCATTGGTTTGTTAAATGTTTCAATGCGATATATTTGTTCTTATATGATTCTATTATTTGGTCGAGTAAGAAATTGCAAATTCGTATCTAGTATTGGTGTTGTTGCTACTTTTTGAGTTATGTCTGTTATTTCTTTCTCGGGTCTACTGCATAATGTCATGGGGTCTGTTATGTTTCATTTATACAGTAGGGTATTTTGTTTGACTTGATTGCTGCCTAATGTTGTTACTCATCTAATATTAAGTCCTCAAATCAACTAATATGGTTAATATATATGGTATGGTCGCATACTCGTTCTAATCTTTTAGTTTTTATCAATTTTTAAATATATTTGTTGTCTTACTGCCTAATGTGGCTTGTTCGAATCGAGTTTCACCTTCTTGCTATTAAAACTTTGGTCTAAAATGCGTATATTTGCAAGTTGAGTCAGTATGAAATCTGAATTTCCCAGTTGTGATTTTGTTGGGATTTAGGCTTTAAGACCATTGGAAGCATGATTCCTAGTAGTCATTCTCTCTCGTGCATAGCCTGTTAATACCTGCAACTTGTGTGAGCTAATCGGCATGATTTTCGTCATGATTTAGTATTACCGTTTGATGGTAACATCCTCTAAGGATTTTGTTTTAGTATTTTTGCCTATTGATGTTTACAATTGGTCTATTTTTGGCTATTAGGTTCTTGGCTAATTTAAATATGTTTGGTTTTAACTAGTCCCTTTAAGAATTATTTTTTTTTTTGAAGTATGTAAAGTATGTCAACCAAATTCTTGCTTTATTTATTGTTTAAACCTCTCTAGTCCTCAATTTCCTCTGCTATGTTATTCCATATTGTGTTCTTTTTTTTTCTTTTTTTTAGTTTACGTCTTGTTAGTTTTTTTTAGGTTTGGATAAGTATGCAATTTGCCCCCATGTTTCCAAACTGCTTATTGTTGTTTTCCTTATATGATAGCTACGGTCTCTTCTAATGATATACTGTTTCTTATTTGTCTTCTTTGCAAAATTTGAATTTAATTCTTAAACTTAAAATAACTTGCATACTCTACAAATGCTAATCTCTTTATTTTACGTAATGTTTTGCATGTGAAACTCCATCCAAGTCCCTTTGGACTACCCTCTTAGCATATCATTCAGTTGAATTTCTTTGAGTCGATCCTTGATTATCGTTGTGAAGTTAGAAGCTGAAATACAGGGCAAGTAGGAGTAAATAATACAAGAAAAGAGCTAATATACTTGTTGTATACAGTGATATACAGTTCAAAAGCGTAAAAATATAGGTTGCAAGGATGAAATAGGTTGTATACATTTTGTATACGGCTCAATATACATTCAAATAGACCAAGACACGACCCATATACAATAATATACAATTGATGTATACAACAGGTTCAACAAAGAAGAAGATGGCTGATTTGGCCCAGATTTCCCTAGGGTCCATATTTGTTGCTAGACTTAGGACAGGTTGGCCAAAAGGCCAATTTAATTGGATTTGGGCCAAAGCCAAGTCTGATTATCTCCCCTCCACCCTCTTATTATTTATATTGTATTATTTGATTAACACTTTGATTATCTTATTATTTAATTTAATTAAATTCCCAAGAATGGTCATTTCATCTTATTTTCAAATTAAGGTGTATATATATTTTATTACTTAGTCCTTATTTTAATATCAGGCTTGTCAAAACTTAATTTATTTTCCTTTAGAAAAATCCTCATTAGTCCTATTTCCCTTAAGATAATAATATTAATAATAATGATAAGAAATGTAAATGGATAAATAAAATATAAATTTCTTTTTACTCAACTAATATTCTCTTGATATTAGTCAAAGCTACTTTTTAGTCAAATCGCCGGTCAATCGTAAGTTAGAGGACATTTCGAGGGCCTAACCCCTTTTCGGAATGTAAATTGAACCTCGAACCCTTTTTGGATTTCAAATGATTTTTCTGTTTTCAAATCATTTGAATCTTATAAGTTTTCTTAATTTCTTTCAAAAATTAAGTGGCGACTCTGTTATTTTGGAAATTTGATTTCTTTTAAGCCATAAGTTTAATTGATTTTTCGAAACTTAGTCATGTTTCTTTCATTTATATTTTCGAGTAAAACTCATCAACAATTGGTGCATACCCGTTGGAATGGCTCCCTTCACCATAAATGACCAATTCCTGGTCCTTCCAAACGAATTTCATTATTTGGTGAAGGGTAGATGACACAGCCCCAGCCATATGGATAAACAGTCTTCCCAGAAGCAAATTGTAACTGGTGTTGATATCCAACACTTGAAACTCCACATAAAATTCCGCAGGACCTACCTGGATATCCAAGTTAACCACACCGAATGTGTCTCTTTGCACTCCATCAAAAGCCCTCACATTGACTTGGTTCTGATGAAGCTTTTCCAGGTTGAATTTGAGCTGCCTCAGAGTCGAAAGTAGGCAAATATTAAGATCGAATTCGTCATTGACCAAGACGCGATTAATTATCTTAATTATCTTATTCTAACACATAGTGGTGGCGTGCAGAGATTTTTTGTGCATCCTGCCTTCAAAGGGTAACTCTTATCGTCACAAAAGCTGATTCGATGTCCTCGAATAACCTGGTTTATCATGGCTGCTAGATTATCGATGTTGGTTCCCACGGGCATATAAGTGTCATCTAGAGCTTTCATCAAAGCTTGTCCATGCAATTGTGAACTCATCAACAAGGCCCACACAGAAATCTGAGCCAGCGTCTTCTTCAAATGCTTCACAATTGAATAATATTTTGGTTGCATCTTTCTCCAGAACTCTTCTGCTTCAGCTTCAGCTTCACTAATTGGCCTTTTAGACTACTCTTTCTTCTGCACCTCCTGGGATAGCTCTTCTGGTGTGTAGCATCTGCCGGATCTGATCATACCCTAGGTAACAACCGTTTCAACCACAAACTTTGGTCGAACAGAAGTTTCTCGTGGCACCAAGGGAACAACCTTCTCGAATGTCAGAATCACGAACTCTTTCTTCTCTCTAATGCTCAATGAAGCCACAATCCCTTCCAGGTTATCAGGAGTGATTGGAACTATCGCCTTTGTTACGCACCAATCTTCATCCATCTTTATCATATTGATAGTGACGCCTCAATGATTTGACAAAGGATTACTATTGACATTAGGCGCTACTGTCTAGAGAGAGACCACTTTCTGGTTAATCAGGTCTTGGATCTTGTGTTTTAGGTTGATACAGTCCTCAGTATCATGTCTGACACTGTTGGAGTGATACGCGCATCTCTAATCAGGTTTGTAAAACTTTGAGCTAGCGTCGACCGGCTTGGGCCCCACTGGATAAATATATCCTGCCACAGTTAATTGCTCGAACAGCTTTGTTTGGCTTTCAATGAGCGGAGTGAAAATTCTGACAGACTTCTTCTCGAATCTAGGGGGGGAGGGATCATACTTGCCTTATTGAGAAGGAAGCATTTGATGATAATTTGGAACGTTTAAACGAGGGGCTTGATATCTAGGATATGGGTTAGTTTGGTAATTTGGCTATGTAGCTTGGTAGTTTTGGGGGGTATTTTGGTAAAGTAGAGCTGGGGTTTGGTACGTTAGGGGAGGAGTTTGGTAATTTGCATGAACGTTAGCACAGTTGGGGGCGACATTTCGATAGTGATGAGGTGGAGTTTGGTAGACTGGAGGGGGAGTTTTATAGATAGGAGGGGAAATTTGATAGCTAGGTTGGGGAGTAATTTGATAACTGGGAGTATGGGTATTTTGATAACTGGGGGGAGGGATATTTTAGTAATTGACCTGTGTATGACATGCTGAGTACGAACTCTGTAAAGGTCTAGAACGACCTTGGAACGATAAAGATTTCCTGGGGGCCTTCTTCCCTTTATAAGAGATAGAAAACACATCTTCTCTTTTCTTTTTCAACAAACCCGAAAATTCGGGCGAGGCGGCAATACGGGCAATCTTCTCGATTCTTAATCCATCTTCGATAGTCTCAACTACTTTGACTATCACAGCAAACTTTGCTCCAACGAGCAACATTGTTGACACCCAATTTTAACCCTCCTCAATATAAATTAATCATCAAGCTTCTTCGATTTCTAACGATTTAAAATAATGAGTTTTATAAAAAAATAATAATAAATAAAATTAAAAAAAGATAATATATATATATATATATATATATATATATATATATATATATATATATATATACATATAAAATGTAATAAATAAATATAGTTTGCAAGTTATTTTAAATAGTTTCATCACTTTTTATAAGTTTTAGATAATATATATGTGTTACATAATTATGTATACAATCAATATATTTTATAAATTACTTCAAAAGGTCTCACATTTTAATTTAGATAATTTAGTAATTACGGTTAACTATTTAGTTTATAATTAAGTAAATTATTCTATTTCGTTAAAATTAAGAAGCTCGTTAATTAATTAATATTAATCCATCTAAATTAAACTCAATTTTTATCTAACCCTTTTTTTATTTTGGGCCAATTTCCAATGGCCCAATTCCAATTCAAGAAAACCAAGCCCATTCGTAGCATTTCTAACAATACAATACAATGGCAATGCAAACATTCTCAGCCCACCAAAATAACCCATTCCAGAAACAATACAATACATACAACAACAGTACTACAACGGCCCAACTCCTTTTTTCTCTTCTTCACAAAGAAGGCCAACAACTCCAACAACAACCTACACTAAACGGCCCCACCGCCCCAACTTCATCTTCTTCATCTACTCTACGCCGCAAACCAGCAACACCAAACCCGACCCCACCCCTGCGTTTTTCCCTTCTTTCCCACGTGACCAGCAGGCCTGCAACAATCGCCCCTCGATCCTTTCGTCCGGATTTTGAGGGATTTCGTTTGAATTTTGGAACAAGCAACAACTTTCCCTCCTCTTGGGGAAGAAAGAATTCAAAAGGAGATTGAATCCGAAGTGACAGCTTTCATCCTGATCTTTGAAAAGTAGTATGATTTTTGAATTTTAAAATCAATCCGTTTTCTCCTAAAATGTCAAAAAAAAAAAAATATCCGAACCCTAGAATTTTCCTATAAATACACTCTTTCTCTCCATTGTAAAGTGGGGATTTTGGGAGACTTGAGAGTGCCTCTAAAAGATTTAGAAATTCTCAGTTCAATAGTTTAAAGTTTTGGGTTGTTCGAGTTGAAGAGGTGGAATCGTCTCTATCAAACTCGTTGTCCGATTTGCTACCCAAAAACCAATCTATTTCGGACTCTCATCTCCTATTTTTGCATCTCCTCGTTGGGTCAAAGACCCAATTTCACTCCTTATCGAGTCATCCAATTTGAAGCAGTGTCCAGGTTGAAGGCAAAACAGGGGCTGGAAATTGAATTTTCAGATTTCGGAAAGCTGAAAATGGACTGATATTCCTATTGTATACAGTTGGAAAGTATAATATGCAGGTCAAAAATGTAAAAATACAGGGCTGAGACGAAGTACAGGTGTTCAAAAGCAGAAAATGCGTGAAAAAGGCTGATATGTGCGCCGATATACGCTGATATACAACCTGTATATACCCAAAACGGGATTGGGCAAAAGTCCAAAAATTTCCAGCAAATTTGGCCCAAAATGAGGCCCAAATTCAAATTTTTCCCTTACTCTTTAATTATTTTGTGATTATTTATTATTGTCGTCTAACTCTAACTTTTTAATTGTTAATTGATTTAATTAAATCCCCAAAGGATGAACTATTTATTTTGTGTCGGTTCACTTTGATAAAATTCATTTTTTTATCAACTATTGCATCTTTATTTTTTTATTTAAATGTTTTCTATTCAAAACTTTCATTTACTTTTAATTAATTTGAAATGATATCTTTGTTTATAAGCTAAATTGGTGTACATTATTTTTAAAACAATTCAAACGAATGCTAACTAAACTAGTTTTGTTAAATTCTAATCACTTGCAATTTAATTCGATCGTTTCATTTTTAGGTCCCTTTCCCTAAAAAATAAAATGGAATAAAATGTGTCATTTATTTATTTTCTTAAAGTTAATCCAATATTGTGATTTATTAAATTTTTATGTTAAATCATCTTCTAAAGAATTGTTCAAAAATAATTTAGTCAAATCGCAGGTCAACCGCATGTTAGCGGGCACTTCGAATGCCTAAACCCTTCTCGAAGTGTAAATTGAACCCCGAACCCTCTTTGGTATTTTCAAACAATTTTTTCTGTTTAAATCTTTGAAAATTATAAGTTTTCTTGATTTCTTTAAAAAATTAAGTGACGACTCTTTTCTAAGTATTTTTCTTAAATTGTTTTATACTTAGAAAATTTCAAAAAGTGATTTTTCTACAGATAAAAAAATTACGGCACAACAAACATAATTCTGTTATAATACTCAGGCTCTTGAACCCGCACAAACACTTCAACAATTTCTTTCTTAGACATAGGAGGCTGAACCCTAGCTGTCTCCTTTCTCCATCCATACGCAAATTCTCTGTAACTTTCATTTGACTTCTGCTTCATTTTCTCTAAGGAATAAAAATTAGAAACGATCTCCACATTGTAGGCGAATCGTTTGATGAAGTCTTTAGCCAAAACATTCCAGCTAAGCCACTGTCTTGTCTCATAAGAGATGAACCATTCTAGAGTCTCTCCACTCTTACTTCGGCTAAAAAGCTGCATTAGTAGAGCTTCATCTCTTCCAACTCCTACGAGCTGGTCACAGTAGGCCCTCAAATGCGACAGAGGATTCCCTGTTCCTTCAAAAATGTCGAACTTTGGCACCTTGAACCCTTTCAGAAGGTCCAAGTTCGGATGAATGCATAAGTCTTCATAATTCAAACCGACGACTTCGGGAATACATTGTAGCTCTTTCATAGCTTTTTGGATCTCTTCCTTCACGTTCAGTTTGGCGGCCTCTTCCTTTGACCTCCACTCCCTCTTTCACTCCTCGTAATGATCGAGCTCAAAACCATTGACGTCATGCTCATTGGGGATCGGGATTTGAAAAGTAATTCTTTAAGGTAGGGGCGGAGCAATGGAGGGACTTTGAGCATTTTAGATGGCTTGGTAGTTTTGAGGGAAAGTCTGGGGGGTTGGTATGTTGATTTTGATGATGGAAGAAAGTGTACGGGTTGTTAGCGTTTTGGTTTTGAGGAGCGGGCCAATTTGGAGGTTAACATTTTGGGGAGGAAGGGGCACTTGGAGGTTGGTATTTTGAGGAGAGGGTGGTGTCTGGTAAGAGGCGGAGGCATAATGGGGATTTTGGGTTGTTAGGTCGATAACTGAGGGGTTATGAGCAGGACTGGAAGGTGGGTTATGAGCTTGTTCCGCACTTGAAGGAAGAAAGTGAAGTGGAGGCCCTTCATCTCCTGAAGCATTGAAAGTAAAAGCTGAATTAGGCAAATCTTGTCTTCTCTGCATTTCGACCCGCAACTCATCGATCTGTTGCATCAACTGCACAATTAACTCATTCTGATTGGCGACGATGGGTTGAGCTACAACAACATCTGTTAAGCCGATATCCTCAATATTATCGGTCATTGTTGATTTGCCCTTTCGAGAACTTTGACTAGGGAAGGAATCTATAGGCCCTTTTGATCTTGTAAAGTAGGGATTCTCAGTCAGCTTGTCAACACAGACCAGTTCTAACTCTCTGTAGAGGAAACAACTCAAAGACAAATTTGTTAGTTTTGATTCATGACAAATAATGTAAAATATCACATAGAAGGCATATAAGCATATAAGCGTTGCTTTGTTTGAGAACATGTTAACCCACGAATAATGGGGACTGATTTTTGAACAAGCAGGTATTTGCTCTTTTATTTTTTTTGGGTGAAAGTAAGATTTAAAAAATGAAGTTCAAATTTTGCTATGAAACTAAAGACTCGAAGAATATTTGGATGCATTTTTGATAGTGACTTGATACTTATGATTAAAGGGTTCTAGAAAATAATTCATAGAGGAGTGAGCTAGAATATCTTCAAATAAAACAACATATTCACACAAGCAGTTATAACACATAAACAAATATTGCGCGTCTAAACAAATATGTGACCCATTGTGCCAAGGGCAGGCCTAGCGATTCGAATGATGTATACGTCATTTGAAATATTGTATTGCATCGAAACCCAAATTTATATAAATTTTATGAATAAAATTGAAAGGGGATACATAATAGGGAAAAGGGATACAAATGATCAATCCCACGCAGGGGAACAATCCTAAACTATACTTCCATAGGCGGTCCTTCTTTTGATTTCTTGTCATCTCCGAATGTCCACACTTTTGGATGAAATGGTAACCTGATGCTTCTTCGACTCGAACAAACTATTAAACTCTCAACCCCAAGAGACAACGTTTTGCCAAATAATGTATACATCCTTCAAATTTAAACACATAAGCATGATTGTCTTTTATTGATCAAAATGGGTCAAATAGACGCAAGATGGGCTTTTAATGGGTCTAACACGCCTTGGGTGTTGGGTCAACTTAGTTCAAAATGCGCTAAAATGTCGAGATTTGGTTTCGCTCTACGCTAGTTGACTAAGAGTGGCTTTGAAAGACCAGGAACCCAAGTGGACAACTTAGGCTGGAATTTTCGACAACTTTGGACGCATGACGAACCAAAAAATTGTCAATCATTTCGAAAAAGGGTTGAGTATTAAAAAGTCCGATTGCGGTTTCCCAAAACCGTCCTTTAATATACTATGCATACAAACGAATATGTCATGAAATGCAAAGACAGTTATATAAAAATTTAAACACGTTTAGCACAAATAAATAATTCAACAATTAATAATAATTAGTCAAATAAGTCAAATACTATGGTTAGAACTTAATTAACTCCCCAGCGGAGTCGGCATTTCTATTTTACTCAAAAATATAAATAAAAGAAAAAATGACTTAGTTTCGAAAAATCGATTAAACTTATGTTTTAAGAGAAATTAACTTTTTGAAAGAATAGAGTTGCCACTTAAATTTTTAGCAAAGATCAAGTAAAAACTCAAGATTTTCAAAAAACTCAAACAGAAAAAATCAATTGAAAACAAAAGGGTTCGAGTTCAAATGTACATTTCGAGAAGGTGTTAAGCCCTCAAAATGTCCGCTAACTTGCGGTTGACCAGTGATTTGACTAAAAATTACTTCAACTAATTTTGAAAAGACTATTAACTAAGTAAAAAGAAATTCACTTTTATTTATTTGCTATTATTTTTCTAATTAATTATCTTGAGGGGAAATAAACTAAAGGGGATTTTTCAAAAGAAAAATAATTTAAGTGACAAGGCGAATAATAAAACTAAAGCTAAGTGTAAAATAAGAATATCTTAATTTGAGTAAAAAAGTGAAATGACTATCTTTGGGAATTTAATTAAATTAAACCATAAAATAAGCAAAGTTAGTCAAACAATACAATATAAATAAAAATAGAGGGAAAATAAATAATTAGACTTAGGCTTTTCGCCCAAACCCAATTGAATTGGCCTTTTGGCTCACCTGTTCTAAGTCTATAACTTTGCCAACAAACATGAGTTTCAGCCCATTAGTACTTTGGACCTGCTGTGAATTTCCTTGGGCCTTTGGCCCATTTTCGCCTTCCTTTTTCACACTTGAAATCTGCGTATATATTAAGCATATATAGCTATATACAATACGTATTTTGACTCATTTTCTTTTATATTGGGCTGTATATTGAATGTATGCAACATAATTCAGCTCCTCGATCACCTATATTAATTTTTGGACCTGTATATTAAAATTATCCATGTATACCAATGTATACTACTGTATACAACAAGTATACAGCCCTTTCCTTGGGCTTTTCGAAATCTGAAAAACTTGATTTTTTGCCTTGGGCTGCCTGTGACCTGTTCGTAGTTTATTTTCAGACTCGATAAAGGGAAGTATTAGGCCTGTGAAGCCCAATCCATGAAATGCAAAGGGCGGAGCCTTTGAAGACTCAAAAATAGGCGATTCACATACAAAAAAGAAAAAAAATGGAATTTAGTACCAAACTATATTTAACTAGCAGCAGCCATAAAGAAACAACTATCGGTCAAAGAGGGAATAAGCTTTCGGAGTTGGTGTCATTAAGATTTAAAAATATAACATGAAACTAACATGAAACTAAGCAAAGGCAAAACACATCCATATATTAACAAAGTGAACTTGAGCATTTGGATATGAACCCATCCATAAGTCAAATCCACAAAATGCTACTGTTATGCAGGCATTTAGACATGAATAAAAGAGATATTTATCATTTCAGAACTTCAAATGAAGGAAGAAGCAAGCATATGAATACAAGCAACTATAGTAAACTTCCGCATAGTTTTCACATACCGAATCATACATTTAAAGCCAAATGAGAACGAATTAGCACTCAACCTTTAAGGCTATAAACTTTTCGAAATGAGATTCAACCAAATATGAAACTTGACAGAAAGCGATATTCCAAATCAAAGTGTTAAGACAATCAACTAAAGCATCCAAAATGGCAAATGTTGAGACATCCAATGAACTAGAAATATTGACGTTTTGATTCATTCAATCAACTTGTGGTGAAAGAAAGAAGGACAAGACGTCGAAGATTAAACGAAGTTACAGATTTATAGTGGTCACAATAGGACACAAGTCGAGTAGAGCGGCTTGACGATTAAACTAAAGGAGCAGCTAGGAGTATAGGGAAACGGTAGAGGAAACAAACAGTATACCCAACATATTCAAAGTATATAGATATAAACAACATGGCCAACATGAATCAAAAGCAAACCTTACTAATTCCGAATTCGAGCTTGTTGTCCGAAGACTCACAAGAAAGAAAGTATCGAATACACACAACACGCTACATTGAAAACGAAATATAGAAAAAAGCGATGATACCTTTCTCGAGGCAGCGGAATTGAGCCGACAAGTTGGGGGACAGTGACTTCACCACAAACAAAGCTTCACCGAATTTCGACAAGCTCCGACGAATTCAAATAAGAAAATCACTAAGCTTCCGAGCTCTTAATGGATGTTTTCTATAGCTTCTTCTGGAGATTTTCTATCTCTAAGTCTATTTCACTTTTTTATGTAAATTGCCTCTGTTTTTAGATGGTAAATTAGCGTCTCCTCTTATTTCCCAACCTCTCAAACAGTGAATGAATAGGGCTATTTATAGGGGAGATGGAATCAAAATTAAGGGGGAAACGAGCATAATTTCAAATTTGAAATTCAAAATTTGCTCCTAAAGGATAAGGTACCAACAACTGGAAATAGTACCGTTCTCAACGGATTGAGAATGGTATCCGTCCGATTTCTAGCAAAGGACAAAGGAGCAACTCGATTTGAACACTTGGATCGATTCTAGAGTATTCTGGTATGAGATGAACACTCACGAGGAGAGAGGGTAAAAATGCAGCTGCTCACGCATTGCTGGAGGCGTTTATGGGTCTGCTATCGCGAGAAAGAAGAACAGTAAGGGACGGTTTGTTTGGGCTGCTGTACGTATTTGTTGTTGTATGTAATGGGTATTGTATGTTGTATGTTGGTGGGCTGGGAATGATTTCTTTTTAGCGCTTGGTGTTGCTGGTTGGAAAAAGGGGCCTGGGTTGAAGTAGGGTCTTCTGGAAATTTTTGGAAGGCCCAAAATTGGTTCCAAAAAGAATTGGTAAGGAATAGGTTAGAAAATTGCCACATAATTTGCAATTATGGCAATGAGAATCAAGAAGTTAGTCGAATTGAGTTTATTTTGAGAATTCAACTAAAATTTAAGCAAACTGAATTAATGCAATTAATTAGTGATCTTCTTAATTTTGATGAAATAAAATAATTAACTTAATTATAAACTAACTAATTTTAATAACTCAAAATTATAACTATAATTTACTAAACTAATTTAATAAAATACTTACTAAAAAATTAAAATCTTTTTGAGACAGTTTTCGAACATTCATAAAATATACCAATTAGAC
Source organism: Solanum bulbocastanum (assembly GCA_037074985.1). Classification (NCBI taxonomy): domain Eukaryota; kingdom Viridiplantae; phylum Streptophyta; class Magnoliopsida; order Solanales; family Solanaceae; genus Solanum; species Solanum bulbocastanum. The sequence continues at coordinate 4,364,653 of CM073603.1, read as the reverse complement.
ACATAATTATATAAAATATCTTATTTATTATTTTAAAATTTATAAAAAATGACAAAATTACTTAAATGACTTAGAAATATTTTGAATTTTATAAAGTCAATTATTTCAAATCGTTTGAATTTAGGAAGCTCGATGATTAACTTATATTGTGGAGGTCCAAAATTGGGTGTCAACAATGTGACGATCCAATACTTTCTAAGCCTGACTGGAGTCGTTTTACATCTTTTCGAGAGTCTAGACCATAGCATCTACCCTTGTGTATCCCCCTCTACCATTTTTTCTTTTCAAATCTGGGTGGACAGTTTAGGTGTCATTTCGACCGAATTATCTAGATTCTCAGCGACATAGTGATGAAACTCATTATGTATATTAAATATAAAAATTAACATCAATATATATACATATCATAAATGTATTCCCTATTAATATATGTTATTCATATTAAATAATTTACAAAAAGTTCGTTCTGCCTTTTCCTCCACTCACACATCCGAATTCAACTCGTTTTCTTTCTTCCTGATATGAGTGTTCTTGAAAACCTCCGGTTCAATGGGAGCGCGTTCCAATTCTTTTTCCTATAAATAAAAACTGAAATTTATTACTATATATATGAATCAACTAATTATTTATTTAAAAGTTTGAATTAGAACTTATCATCTCTCTTGTAATTGTTCCAACGGTCTTTGCACCTCCGGTGTGCAACGAGCCCCCCTTAAGACGCCGCTAGCCTTTTTGGCTTGTTCTGATATTGCCTTAAAATTGTCTGTGTTCCAATACAGACCCAAAAAAAATTGTATGTGTTCCAATACAGACCCAATTCATCAAAAACATGAGGCAACATCCAATTCGGACGTTCAACACTATCCAAAACTTTCTTTAGCTAGCTAGACAGTCTGGCGGATGCCATCCTCTTAAATATGGTCGTAATAACCAAATTGTACCTCGGCTCCAAAGTACACATAGTCTGGAAAAAATTGAATAACGTTAATTAGATCGATAGTAAAAAAAAAAAAGTAAAGTCTACTAAACTTAACTAAAAAATATATACCTTAAATTCATTAAACATCACCTGGCGTATTCTGTTTGGAATCTCGCTCCAAGAGTGATAAGCCTATGTGTAAAGTCTTCTAACACAGTCTTATAAAGCTCGGGCAGCACTCTTTGCAGGATGCCACCTGTAAAACACATAATAAATATGTTAGTTCATGAATAATATATTAAAGTATAAGAAATAAATAAAATAAACTAACAAATAAATGACAAAACAAACTCACGATGATCCATCCAGCTCAATCATGACTCTACCAAGTCTGTTCTTCTGGCCAGGAGCTAGAGCAGGCATCTCATCATATAGTGTAGCACTAAGTCTAGCTGTAGATGAGGGTGAAACATCAGAATGCACAAAACTCTGAGTCAATGAAAGTGTACTGGTCATAGCATCTGACTGCTCGCTACTAGAATCTTCAATCCTCATGGCAGATAACGGAGGAGATGTACCTGTGGGAGATAGAGTACCTACTGATAAGGGTCGTGCTCAACAAATATCCCATAAAGATAGGTCCTCATAGCGTCGACGTGCAGGCAATGCCTGTGAAGTAGAAGAAACACCAACTGATCGATGGTAATTAGGATAATCCTGCCGAGGATCCGTCGTACCAAACGGAACAATAAATTAATGAGTATCATGGCTGATGCGCTCTGGTGCAGAAGAAATAGATCCTGCAATATCCTCAGGATCTATGGATCTCCTAGACTTCTTCTTTTTAGCATGTTTAGTCTGGCTAACTCCAAGATACTCGCGATGTCTATCACTGTCACCACGTGATGACGTATGTATGAAAATTTACATGTATAATATATATAAAAATCATAATTTAAATAAAATTAGCAAAATACACTAACTTACATATATATACTAGCTAGCTTTCATTCTACATTATTCCTCCTCGCTTGTTTCAATTCCATCATTCTCCCATTCTTCCTCCTCAGTTGTTTCATTTTCATTATCGTCCCATTTTTCATCATCAAATGATTCATTTTCCTTATTCTCGGATATTTATTCCTTAACATTCAGTATCTCATCATCAGATACTTCTTCTAATATGTGTTGAGGATGTTGTAGTGTGGTTTTCAATTCAACATCAACTTGTTGTTGAACAATTGCAACATCATTTTGATACGCCACATCTAAGACATTGTCAATTTCAATTCTTCTAATAGGCTTACTTTTTATAACAACCCACCAATTAGCTTTGTCTCTACGCAATGGATATGGAGCGTAATACACTTATTTAGCATTTTGTGCAATGATAAAAGGATCATATCTTCTGTATTTCCTGTTGTGCTTAACATCAATAATATTATGTTGATGGTCCACCTTTATGCCTCTATGTGATGAGTCAAACCACTCACATAGAAACAATACAATCTTCTTCTTAGGCCAACTTGAATACCTCACTTCAATAATTTCATGAATGACATCATAATATTCAATAGTTTGGCCAGTACCATCAACATCACCTTGTATGTAGACACCGCTATTATTTGTTTTCTTATTCCTTGAAACTTCTTCAGTCTGAAACTTAAAACCATTGACACAATATGTATTCATTGTCATTACTTGAGATTCAGGTCCAAGTGCTACTTCTTTCACTAATTGCAAATGTTGGACACTTGAGTATTCATCGTAAACCCATATGATTGTTATTTCAAGTAATATAATTTAGTATAACATGAATTTATTATTAAATACTTAGTGATTGCACACTTACATAGTTCCTCAGCCATTTGGAAAATTTTGTATAAATGGCTTCATTACCCTATGTGTTTATGAACGAGCTGATCATTTTACATTTTCAAGTATTTCGTTAGTTAATGAACACTTATTAGTATGTAATTTGATAACATATTTTTAACACTTACTTGACATATGGTTGAATCTTTGAACAATTAAGCAAAATATATGTCACAGCTGATTGCATTTTCATATTAGTGAAGTCTCGTTTTCCACGCTGTTTAGATCCTCGACTATTTTGATTAAAAATTGATATCGGTGGAAATAAAGAATCAATATCGCCTTTATCATTGCGATTGGGTCTGTTTCTCCTAAATGACACATCATCACCAAAGTAATAAGAATAAAAATCACCAGTTTATCTCCCAATATGACCTTGAACAACTGATCCTTCGACCCTTCCCCTTTGCTTAATCGTTTGTTTGGAACTGCCAATTTTTCTGCATGTATATATGTATATATATGTTAATAAAATACCTGGTGAATATATATAACTTAGTGAATATTTCAAATGGATACATCCATCTTGTTTGAATTGGGCCTCCGAAGCGGGCCTTTTGTACAATGTGAATTGGAAGATGCTCCATCACATCAAAGAAAACACATAGAAATATCTTCACCAACTTAGTAATAGCAACAAGAATATTTTCCTCCATCTTGTCCAAACTACCCTCTAAGAATTTTTCAGAATACAAATCTTTTAAAAAAAAAACTTATCTCTGTGACTGGTTTCCATATCCTTTAGGATAAATGGCTAAAAGTGATAGAAATTAAAGTTTACATGAACACATGACAATCATGATTTTTCGTATCTATCAATTTTCCTTCATTCATATCTGCCCGCTTTTCTAAATTCGAAGCATAGCCCTTCGACATCTTCAAATTTTTAACCCACTCAATAATTTCATGTTTCTCATCCAATGTGAATGAAAAGCTGGCTTTGGGCTTAACAATTTTACCATTCTGTAATTCTGTAATTCCTGTAGTCATAACTCTTTTCTCCTACAATATTCCTTTATGTCCATTCTAACTTTTGGATTGTCTTTTGTCTTACCCTTAACATCCATCACTGTGTTAAACAAATTGTCAAAATAATTTTTTTCAATGTGCATCACATCAAGATTATGTCGTGGCAGGTTGTCCTTCCAATACGGCAACTCCCAAAATATGCTTTGTTTGGTCCAATTATGTTCAACACCATATCCAGGAAGTATAGAAAATAAAGTTTATGTAACTTTAGGTAATTGAGAAACTCTCTCCCAAATTTGATGCCCTGTGAGTAATAGAGATGGGGGGTCACTTTCAAACTTATTTTTTTCTAAATGCATTTTTTATTTTTATAAACTCATAATCCACTGGCAAGAATTGGCGATGACAACCAAATCATGTATTTTTTTGTGTCATACTTTAAAGTGAATGCCTTACTATTTTTCATGCAATACGGACATGCTAGCTTTCCAACTGCCATCCAACCAGACAACATCCCGTATGCAGGAACATCATTAATAGTCCATATTAAAGAAGCATGCATAACAAAATTCTGCTTAGTTGATATATCATAAGTCAAAACGTCTTTAAACTACAATTGTTTGAGCTCATCTATCAATGGTTGTAGATAGACATCAATCAAACTTTTTGAATTACGGAGACTTGGAATAACACAACTTAGAAAAATGTAGGGACTGGTCATGCACATTTCAGGAGGAAGATTATACGGAGTAAGAAATACCGCCCATCATGAATAAGGCGAATCAGCATTAGAGAATGGTGTAAAGCCATCTGCATATAACCCCAATCTAACATTTCTTGGTTCACTAGCAAAATCAGAATATACATTATCAAAATGCTTCCATGCTTCACCATCAGATAGATGAGACAAGACACCCGGCGTCCTTCTATATTCACGATGTCATCTTATATGTGGGGCAGACCTCATCGATGCATACAATCTCTTTAACCTAGGAATGAGAGGTAAATAATGCATTGCCTTAACTGGGACCATCTTTTCAGCCAGAGTCCTCTCATAACAAGCATGTCCACAAAACTTACAATTTTCTAATTCACTATCAGTCTTGTAAAACAACATGCAGCCATTAACACAACAACGAATTCTATCATACGTCAATTCTAACTTCGAAATCAAACGCTTTGCCTGATAAAAGTTATTCGATATGTTAAACACCGGATTAACTAGTTCACCCAAAAGATCAACCATTGAGTCCATAGCCGCATTAAGAACATTCCAATCTGATTTAATATTCATTAATCTAACCGCAACTGACAAGGCAGAATATGGACTCCCTTTACATAGTGGACGACTAGACTATTCTAGTTGATCATAGAAGCATCTTGTTTCTTTATTAGGAGCTTCATCAAAACATTTTCCAGGTTCCATCCCACCTTAAACCCCAAAAACATCATTGATCATTTCATGAACCCTATCATGTTCAACCCTATTCTGCTCAACCCCAATTTGACCATGTGGTGCAAGCATATTATATTCATCCACAACCATCGAATTATAAAACATACCATCCAATCTATCTCTTTCTCCATGATCAATCCATACGAAATATCTAGGCTTAAATCCATTACGGTACAAATGAATAATAATTGTATCTGATTTAAAAAATTTTAAGCACTTACATGCGCTACAAGGATACCTAACCAATCCATTATTCTTGAAAATGTCAAGTGTCATTGTATGTTCAATAAAATCTCTAACACCATCAATAAACTCAGGTTTCAAACCAACACCAGTTTCATAATGCAAATTATACATCCACAAACGATGATACATCTACAAAAATATAGATATTCAATTATATTATAAATTAAATTTAATAATAATTTTACTACATTAATTCATTGTTAATATAAATTAAGTCCAAGTTATTATAAATTAAGTCCAAAGTATTAATTATGTTAATTCTAATTAAGTCAAAGCTATTATAAATTAAGTCCAAAGTATTAATTAAGTTTAATTATTAAGTTCTAATTAATTAAAAATTCAAGTTCAAGACCAACTTCAAGTTCAATTTCTAAATTCAAGTTCATATTATAAAAGTTATTAGTTATATATAAAGTGCAAATACAATAATTAGTTATATATTCAAATTTTAACTAAGTTCAATTAGTTCAACATCTACAAATTAAAGTTACAGCTTAATTAATTAATGAATACTAATTAATTAAGTTCAAATTAAGTTCAAGTTCTAGTTAAGTTCAAAATTAAGTTTATATTAATTCCTAATTAAGTTTTTAAGTTATTATAAATTAATTAAGTTTAATAAAGTTCTAATTAGTTTATATTAAGTTCAAATTAATTAAGGTTAATAAGATTTTCAAGTACTACAAAATTCTAATTAAGTTCAAATAAAATCCAAGTTCTAATAAGAATAAAAATTAAGTTCTAATAAATTAAAGTCAACAACATCTCAAGTTCATATTCCTAATTAAATTCAATTTATAGTCAATTCAAGTTATAATTAATTATAAGTTATAATTAAGTTGTAATTCAAATTCCTAAAATTCCAAATTCAAACTAGCTAGATAGTGGCCCAAATTCAAACTATTAGTCCTAAAATGTCAAATATAATTCAGACAAGTCCTAAATTTCAAATTCAAACTAGTCTTAAAATCACAAATTCAAAGTACTCCTAGAATTCAAAAATCAAACTAGTGCTAAAATCCCAAATTCAAACTATTAGTAGTCCTAAAATCTCAAATATAATTCAAACAAGTCTTAAATTCCAAATTCAAACTAGTCTTAAAATCACAATTTCAAACTAGTCCTAAAATCCTAAAATCTAACTAGTGCTAAAATCCTAAATTCAAACTAGCTAGCTATTCCTAATCCCAAATTCAAACTATTAGTCCTAAATCTCAATAATAATTCAAACTCTAGTTAGTCCTAAAATCCGAAAATCAAACAAACTCAAATAATACCCAAATTCAAACAACTCCTTAAATTATACCTAATTCAAACTAATCCTACAATTCCAAAATAAAACTAATTAACTCAAGAAATACTCAAATTCAAACAAATCCTAAGATACCCTAATTCAAACTAACCCTAACATTAAAATTTTCAATTCACTCACTAACTACTAATCCCTAATTCAAACTAACAATCAATAAACACAAATTCAATAAACTAATTACAATTAAAAAGCTAACAAAATCAAAATATAGCTCAATTTGAAAAAAAAATTGATGAATTAATAAACCCTAACCTTAAAGGAGAAGGAGGGATTGAAGAGAGAGGAGAAACAGGTGGCGGCATCTAGTCCGGCAACAACGGAGAAGCAGGTGGCGGCTGGCTCGCGGTGGGTCCGGCTACAGCAGCGACGCAGGTGAGGAGTGGAGAGAATTTTCAAAAATGGGGAAATGGAAAAATGGGGGAAAATCGTGACTTTGTTTTAGATATTTAATGAAAAGCGATGGATAGCGTCTCTATGTCCGTCGCTTTTTTTTCAAAATAGTTGACCAACATTTTGACCAAAAAGCGACAGACTAAGAAACATTGTCCATCGCCTTTTAAAATATTTGACCAAGTATTTTGACCAATAAGCGACGGACATAACAATGTTGTCCGTTGCTATAGTTAAAAAAAAATTAATATCTTAAAATAAATTAAAAGTGACGGACAGCGTGCATAATATTTTAATTTATATATAATTATTTTTAATAAAAGCGATGGGCGGCATCGCTATTTATATTAAATAAATAATACTAATAATAATAATAATTATTATTATTATATATATATATATATATATATATAGGCGCAAAAATCCACTAAAAAATGTGACGGACTAAGAGATGTTGTCCATCGCTTTTTGTCAAATAATTTAAAAAATAATTATTTTTATTAAAAAGCAACACACAGCGTGGCAAAAGCCGTCGATTTTTTGAGCGACGCCGTCCGTCATTTTTTAGCAATTTTTTAGTAGTGGTTATATAACATGATTTTTCAACTCATTTCCCACTGAACTAGCCCCAGAAAAATGCATATTGAAAAACAGTTAAAATAGATTGCTATTGAAACTATGGAATTCTTTTAAATTTTTCGTGTGAAAACAATACTTTATATGTTTTCTTTTCTCACTAATTTAAACAAAATATCTATGAGAATAACCACTGAATATTTGTCCATGCAAAATTTCAATGGGAAAATAGTGATTTTTTAGTAGCGATGGAATGTGACTAGTAGAGCTTGTTATCCCTACTTTCATTATTAAGAGGCTTATTTTTCTCTTTTTTAAAGAGCTTATTTTCCTATGAAAAAATATTTTTCAAAGTATGAACCATTCAAATATGAAAATTTTAAAAAATATTTTCCTTCGTACCATACGCACCCAAAAATTTATTCAGGTGGCTATATATATATATATACACACACAAATACACACGTATTTTCCCTATATATAATCGTGTGTTACATCTAAAGACTAGATACCAAACACGAAATTAATTACTTAACGACGAATGAAAGATAAAATTACCGGATTAGTTGTTAATGACTGGCTAGTGATGTTGATATTACACCTTCCACTTTCCCCAAGTTTGAATTGTCTTTTAATTAAACTGATAAAATTTCAAACTCCATGAATTTTTCCTTTAAACTGAAATTGTGTAGTTCAATTACAAACTCTAGCAAAGGTTGCCGATATTTTGATTGTATTTTAGCTAGAAATATGTTTATCCATGATATATTTTAATTTGGGAAAATTACATGGTTAAGCAAACTTATACTACTTAATTAGTCATTATAGACATAGTTTGCTATAATTATCACTCGCAACTAACATTAATCATTAAGTACGTGGGTTGACTTCAAATTTGTATAATTAGCCACGTTTGTATAATTCGCCACATTTGTATAATTCGCAACTAACAATCTTCGTTTGATTTGGATTTGATTACAATGGTTTGTATTTGTATATGACGATGATTTCCTTTGGTTTTTCAGTTTTATCATCATATACATTCAATCTTTCTTTTTTTTTAATAACATTTTAAAGTTTGTATGAACGTGAAGTTTTCGGATTTTGTATAATATAATTTATATAATATAATTTGTATAATATAATTTGTATAACTGTTCAAAGTTCATATGTTTATGTTTATATCAATTCGTTATGTCGAGTTTTATCATATTTGTAGAACTCGAGACTTTGTATTACTCAATTATAAAAAAATACGTGAGTTATACAAACATACCCGTGAATTATACAAATTATTTCCCTCTCTCGCTCGCCTCTCTCCTCCCTCTCCCAATCTTGCTCACCAGATATACAAATACATATGTATACCAGTTACATATATACACTTATCTAACCGATGTACATATACAATTCACCTCTCTCACACTCTCTGTCCTCTCTCACTCGCCTCTAGCCTCCCTCTCCCAATCTCACTCGTCACTCTCCTCCCTTTAACATGTAGCTACACATCGTAATTAACAAACAATAGCTATGAAGTGTAATTAAGCTATTTTTAAGTGGCTATATGCGAAAGTTTTCCTTTTAATTTCATATAGAAGAAAAAGTTTTAAATATGAAAAGTTAGAAAAATGAAAGGCCAAGCTGGAATTTACACGTAAATATGTCTATAATTGGGCCCTTCGGCTAGTTGGGCTGTAAAACAATTAGCCTGACTGGGCTGTGGTGAAAGAGAAAAAAAAGGAAACTAAGCAAATACCCATAAAAGTAAAATAATTACAAATATATACCTCTTTATATTCATACCTACTAAATAATTACACTATATACTATCCAACTAATTTCTCTTAACTGATACTAAATTCATATCATATATTGTACTGGTATCATTAAGGCTGATAACTTAAGAGTATATATACTCTTATAGAGTATCATTGACTAATGAGTAATTTATGAACAAGAAACCTTAATGATATCATATACGAAATATATATATATATATACACACTCTTATAGTCTCATTGACTAATGAGTAATTCTAAACAAGAAACCTTAATGATACCACAACAATATACATATACTCATATAATATCATTGACTAATGAGTTATTTTTGAACAAGAAATCTTAATGATACCAATATAGTATATAGATACCAATTTAATATCAGTGAAGCGAAATTATCAGCCTTAATGATACCAATACAATATATGATACTAATTTAGTATCAATTAAGTAAAATTATCAATCTCAATCAATAAGGGGGGGGGGGGGGGGGGGGTATGAGTTGTAATTATGAGGGACATAGGCCTTCTACCTCTACGTGACATTGTTTTGTTAGGCTTTCACCCATTGTGGAAAAATTTCCACTACTGCCTCTCGTAGGAGTTTGGGTCGTGTCTCAATCCCAGGCTAATCATCCTCTCAAACTAGCTATTGGTCAATTCCTTGGTAAGCTATTGTCTCACCAACTAGCTAATCAGAGGCGAGTCTTTCCTCATGGATTCCTCCTTTTGCTCCTCAGACTACATGATATTAATAGTTGTTTTCAGCTACAAAATAAAATATTAAGTGTTAATAACTCGATGTAGTGTGGGATGAGTGCGATCATACGAGTGTATATTTGTCTGAAAATTCTCTTTATTTATTTTAAAAATTTACATGATATATCAAACATGTGTTATCTATTTACTATTCATAACTATACTTAAAAAATTACATTTTATAACTACATTTCATTGTCTCTAGCATCTCTCAATCTTGCTTGTTGTCGCCTCTCTTCGTCCCTCGCTTTCCACTCTCCAACTCTCGTTCCTTCTCTCCTCTTTCTCCCTCTCTCAGTCACCACTCTCCAACTCTCTCGTTCCCTCTCTCCTCTCTCTCACCTCCTCCCCCATCTCTCTCTCTCTCTATGTGTGTATTTTTGTCTCGCTTTGTATTTTTCTATTTTTGATTCTCTATCTTTCTTTGTTGTATTTTTGTACTAGAACAAATGAATACAAATTAAATGATGTAAGAACGAATGAATACAAGCGATGCAAGAGCAAATAAATATAAGTAATACTAGAGTGAATAAATACAAGTAATGCCAGAACTAATGAATACAATCCACTATATCTTTTGGTGTTAATTTTTATTTTTGTGCACACACAAACTATATTCATTAATACAAATTGTATTCGTTGATGTATATATACAAGATGTATTCATTGGTATGCCTAAATGCACGTACGAATATAACAAATACATTGGCCTAACGCCTAAAAAAATATTTTTTTATTTTATTTATTTATTTGTGGCTAACATCTCAAATTATTGCTATGAATAATAAAGATCTAAACTATAACTATAACTTGCTAATAAATCCAAGTTATGATCACTTTTAAAATTCCCCTATTTATTTACCTATGTGATTATGGAGCTTAATTACTCCTTCCACATAATTACCTAACATAATAAAATTTTCAAAAACATCGGAACTTTAAGGGATTAGGGGCTCAAATCTTGTATTGAAACAGTAGAAGAAATGATAATTATGCTTTTTTTTTTTTTTTTTTAAATCGGTGTATGGCGGTTTTTTTGGTGGTAGAAGGATAATATCAATCGTATGTTATTTGTATGTTTAATGTATTAATGAATATACAATGACATACGGCATATGAAATACATATAACATAGTTGTATATTTTGAGTTTGTCATGGGTATATATAAAGTAAAAATTACACAAATCTCATAGTAGATATTCTTTTCCAAATTATACAAATCTCTTAAAATTTAAGAATTTCGGATACATCACTCAACGTCTTGATATATTACCTTTGTTGATACAAGACATGCTTGTCCCGATATATCGCTCAGCGTCCCGATACACTGCCTTTGTTGATACAATACACACCTGTCTTAGTCCCTTTTTACTCGTCAACATGGAAACTATTCTGCTTTTTCTTTTAGTATATATTAATGAAATTGTAATCATTGGTAATGATATTCAATTCATCATATACATCCACTACAAAAAAAAAAGAGTCAATTACCAAGAGTTAAAATTACAAATAGCGGAGGTTTAGAACCCCCAGAATTTGTTGTTACAGGGGTTTCAAAAACTCCCACGGTTAGGTCTATGGCTATTAAGTAGTGGGAGTTTGAAAGCAACCCCCGCAACAGACAAATAGCAGGGGCTTTAACCTCCGTAATCTTTTTTTTGCCAAATAATTTTATTTCATTTTGAATTAATTTTTCGTACTTCATTTTGTTGGAGTTATAACCTCCGCAACATTTGATGAAATTTTAATATTTAATTTCGCATTGTAGTTTATATAAAACTAAGCTACAACTACTCTTCAAGTTAATTTTATAGTAATTAAACCAATACATTCATAATTAAATTAATATAATATTTCATGGAATAAAAGGTATAAAGAATTAACTAAATCATGAAGAAGTTAACATAAAGTAATATCAAGGTCATCAAATTTATCGTATTCTTTCTTTAAACCAAAAGAACATAAAAAACATAAAAATTTGATGCGTTGTACAGTTCTGAAAATCACAATCCTATGCCATCAAGCTTCTCTTCTGAGTACGTGAATCCATAGTCCTCCATGTATGCATCTGTAAGAATCTATTTAAAATCAACAAGACCATGAAAACTTGATAAATGGTGAACTTGTGCATTTTCTTTGAATTAGCATGTCATGGACTGTACTAGTCGATGTGAACGTAAAACAGTTCGATAAACAACTTACTTGTTGGAGTTCTTTGAAACTCTTCAGGAGAAATCCTTGAACTACTCTCAGCAAAAACTTGATATTTTTGGATTGCTTCTTTGAGTTGATGAACCTGGGTAAATAATGTTTTACACCTTAATGAGGAGTTTGTGCTTCTTTTCAAACTCACAGAAAGAACTTCTTTTCCCTAAAAGAGTTCGGAACAGTTTGGACATGGAACGTTTTTCCTTTTTTCAAAACATTGTTTGGTTATACATGTGTAATTGGACTGATTTTTGGTTAGTTTTTGAAGATGAGTTTTCAAAACTGGTCTAAACGCTACTTCAACTTTTAAGTGAAATGCATGTCCAAACACAACTTCAACTTACAAATGTCATTTTTCAGCTTCAATTTCAAAAATTCTTTGTTTTCTAAGTCTCAACCAAATGTATATCCAAACGCCTATTTAAAAATCCTCCGTCTAATAATCAGTTTTCACTATCAACTTCAAAGTGATAAGACATTAAGATTAAGGTCAGAAAGTAGTCGAAATCACAAGCTGATCAATACGAAGGAAAGTTGGTGTAATGTTTATATACCTGGGGAGTAACTGATCTTCGACCAATATAAACCTCGTGAAATGAACAGCGGAATTCCTGGACACGAATCTATCACATTAAAAAAGGTGAAAAAAGGATGTTCAGTCATCAATAATTTTGGGCAAGTTCAAGAACTTAAGAAAAAAGAGGACCTAAGGATTAACTTAAAAAAATTTAACCTGTAGATCTGAAGAGAACACAATTCTCAGCCGGTCTTCACGAACCACTCGTCCTGCCTCATATACAGTTTGTTCTGTTACTTTTGGATAGTTCAGAACAGCTCTGGTGCAAGGGGGTGTGATGTAGATAGCCTACCTGAGACAGTGTCACCATCACCTTTCCTACAATCCATTCTAAAGTTCACCAGTTTAATGTTATATTCCTGCATACAAAAGTAATCAGGCAACTTGTAGGAAAGCAGAGAACGAAATTGTGGATGCATTTGATACCTCATCAATCTTAATATCAGGCGAAAACCAGAGAAGGTCCATCTTTTCCACAGTTAATGTTTTCAGGAGCATTGCATAATCAGTCGCAACAGTAGGCTAACAATAGAGCTTGTAGAAATGGTATACACCACTTGCCATTGAAGCTGCATTATCCCAAATGAAAGCCTGTAACTACATGAGAAAAGAACAAAGTAGTCTCAAAAAATAAGGAAATTTGTTACAGCAACATTTATCATACTACTTATATCTGTCAGAAAGACAGAAAACAACGAGATTCTTATGTTCGATCACAAATGAACAAGTACATTAATCCTGTTTGAGAGTCAAAATTCACGTATATCATTTGGTGAAATTTCAGACTCATCTATGGTACTTTGAGAGATGACTAACTCAATTTTTTCCTAAACACAAAACACATCAAAAATCAAATATGATTACTCAATAGCAAAATAATTCATACATGCCATACTTGTTTCTCATTGATTATCAATTATCAACTGTATTCGTCAATAAAAATAGCAAATCAAAAGTAACTAGATAAAGTAGCAAAATGGGCAGGACCTCAGAATGATCACAGTTGCATTTTCAAAAGCTATTTTTTAACATATTACTTTTGCTCTTTAGGAAAACATATCAGTTTCTACTCATTCCATCTCCTCCTCTTTCCTCAAAAGTATAACTGCTTCTGTAACCTTTTTAATCTTGTTGGTATCAGAATACATAACAGCATCATATTTGACTGCGACTGTTAATACAAAATAGATGTGTAAATTTAAGATTACTAACATAAAAACTTACTCATATCTTTTTTGCCGCCTCATTAACATATGATCCATCCTCATTTCTATGAGTAGCGAGATAAAGTTGACCTCGTCCAGACATTTGTCCAGTTTCAGTCATCTATACTAAACAATTGAAGTTGCAGTAACTTAATTAACTAGAAATAGTTATTAGTTTAAAGCAATCCAAAATAAAGTATGATCTTTCAGACTTTTACCATTTCTGCTCTTCCCCTGGAGTTGGATTTGGAACCACCAATGTGTGAAATGATTTGTTTCTTCCAACTTTCACTATTTCTTGTACACATTTCCTTACAAAAAGATACTTAGAAGTTACCGTAGTTGGCGTGTTCCATTTCTGCTCTTCCCCTGGAGGGAAAATTGTTTTCTCAAATTTCTGATTACCATAGTTGGTGTGTTCCATTATTGATCAGCAGATTCAACATCACATATTGTAGCCTTATGATCTATAACGATGAAGGCATTGCAAACAATGTTGTGATCAGAATTGTAGTATGCACTAGTTGATGAACATTGATTCTGCTTATAAGGTTTCTTGTAGTTTTGTTCAAGGCCATATTGAAACTTATTGCTAGTGACTGTAAATTTTATCTGAGGGGCAGGAGGATGGCACCGATGAAACAAAATTACTTGTTATTGTGACTTAAGAGTTTAGAAATTTTTCATGTTTCTCTCTGAGGATTTAACCTTGTAGCTACTATCCATGTGTTACTTTCAACAGTTTGAAATTAACAATTGCTCTACCAATTGTGTCTTTTAGCTTTTGCTTGACTTGTGATTACTACCTGCGTTGTCAACATGCTTTGAACTGATTCAATAGGCGAATAAAATTACTATCTTAATACATCAGAAGTTATATAACTAAATTAGGTTTGCTTATGTTTTCACTTTTCTCCAGTGAGATAATTCTTTAACCTTTTAGGATATCAACTATTGTTAAGAATTGAATTTATTCATCAATTTGAAATTCCAAAAAAGGCATAAACTAAACTAGAATCAAGCGATCAAGCATAACTCGAAAATACATGAGATCACACTGCTACAGAAGTAAAATTAGGGTAGCTCACTTTATGACAAAACTTTCATGAATTCTAAACATCGAACACCAAAAATTTGGACGATTTGAAAAGCAAATTCAAACAATGAGGACGAAAAATACCTCAGATTCAGCGATTTACAGCACCAGCGAAAATCGAAATCAGCAATTTCTCCTTAGAACCCAACTTGAAAAAAACCAGCTTCTTCAACCATTGATAATTCTTATCTACTAAACCAAAGTTGCAAAACTCAGCAATCAACCAACGATTTTCTGGTAAGAACTAATACATGTTGAAGAAATCCGAAATTGAAAGAAATTTGAGAGCGAGAGAAGAGTGAGCGATCTGTGAGAATGAGAAGAGACTAAGTTTTTCTCCCGAATCTAAAACGGTTCTGCGATTTTTTTGGGGAAAAAATGAAATTATGGGTGTGTTTGGTATCATTCCAATTTTCTCGTACGTGGTTGGGTTAAAATTTTGAAAAATATTTTTCAAATTAATTCATTTTTCTCAAATTTAAGGAAAATGACTTTCCTCCAAAAATTAAGGAAATCATTTTTCAAAACTCTATTTCAACTTCAAATTATAATTTTTTTTTTTTTTGTTGAAAAAATCAATTTGTTTTGTCGTTACCCTCAAACCACCCCAAAAAAATAATTTAAAGCTTGTTTTTAAAAAATATTTTTAACTTCAATTTTTTATTTTGTTACCCCACATTCACTTCTACCACCACCACCATCCCCAAAAAAAAATTAAAATTTATTTTTAAAAGATATTTTCAGTTTAAATTTTTTATTTTTTTACCACCCCTGCCCCACGCCCTCCAAAAAAAATTTAAGTTTGTTTTTAAAAAATATTTTCTAACTCAAATTTTTATTTTTTCACCCCTATCCTCAACTCCCGACCAGCCGCCCACCCCCCCTCCCCCCAAAAAATTGAGTTTGATTTTAAAAAATATTTTCAACTTTAAATTTTATTTTTTCACCTCTACCCTCGACCCCCCTCCGACCAGCTCCCTACCACCCCGACCCCCACCCCCACCCCCTCAAAAAAAATTTAAGTTTGTTTTTAAAAAATATTTTCAACTTCAAAATTTTATTTTTTTCTCTGCTACCCTTGACCCCTCCCCTCCCCCCTCCCCCCCGGCCAGCCCCCCACCCCACCAAAAAAGAATTTAAATTTATTTTTAAAAAATATTTTCAATTTCAAAAATTCGTTTCTACTCTCTAGTAAATATAAAAGATGTTTTCTCAAAAAAATATTTTCTACTCACCAACCAAACATGAGAAAATAAATCAAAAATCTACTTGTTTTCCAGGAAAACATTTTCCTTCATACCAAACACACCCTAAAGCTAAAAGAGTTTTATGATTCATTGTCTAAACAAAAAGGAAATAAAGGTAAACTAAGTTATTTTTTTTAAGGAATAGATGGTGTTATGACCCTCACAATCTATTGAAGAAATAAGACGGGTTGAGATAACCCCACAATTAATATAATTTTACGGAGGTTATTGCAACACCGTAATTAAACCTCCGTAAAATTAGCTTTTTTTTTGTAGTGATTGTAAGAGTGATGTATTCAAGAATATTGAATACGAGAGAGAGTGAGGAAAATATGAATTTTTGTAATTTTTTCAAATGGTAGGTAATCATATATATATATATAAAAGAGAACCCTAAGCCCGCCTACATGGCACCACTACAAATCAGGATTCCCTTTTAATTTATTTTATTCCCACACACACACACACACATATATATATATAAAAGAGAACCCTAAGCCCGCCTACGTGGCGCCACCACAAACCAGGATTCCCTTTTAATTTATTTTATTCCCAAAACTAGCTTTCCCCTTCTCGTGAAAAGTTGTGACTTTATGAAAAATTGTGACTTTTATGAAGAGTTGCCACTTTTATAAAAAGTTGAGTCTCTTAATGAAAGGTTGTGACCTTTCCGAAGGGTTGTAACTTTTCCAAAGAATTGTAACCTTTCCGAAAAGTTGTGACTTTTATGAAGAGTTGTCACTTTTATGAAAAATTGTGACTTTTATGAAAGGTTGTAACATTTTCGAAGGGTTGTAACATTTCCGATAAGGCACATAATCATTTGTTCACACTACCCTTCGTTTCTATAAATAGAGGATTTTCCTCTCATTTTAAAATAACGAAAATTTTGAACTTCTTCTTCTTCTGGACAATTAAATATTTGTGTATTTTGCTCATGTTAAATGGCTTATTGACACCATTGTTTTTGTATAAATACACTGGTGAATAGAATAGTTCTATCTGGATCTATCTTGAGCGGATCTATTCCTTTAAACATCGGGTATTAGAGGAGAATAATTTCCTTAAGGGAACACTGTGCATTCAATGGGCTCGATTTTTTCCATTTTGTTTCATTCTATTTTTGAAGATCTTGATATGCTTTTTACATTCATTAATTTATGTTTATATTATTAATTATTGTTTTTGAGTACATGCTTTAAACTTTGTTGCTTATGTTTATGCGAAGTTATTGTTACAAGTATTTGTTAGTACAAATTAAATAACAAACGTTATTTGGGTATTCAAGCAAGTTTTCAATACTTAAATTGTTGAAGGTAAAATAAAAAAAAAGCCCTTACAAATCTATAATTTCTTCATCAACAACGTCATTTCTTCACATTCAAGGATGGGATTTTGTGTTCTTTAAAAAATCCTCTGAGAGTTAATAACTTTGCATGCCCATATCTTTGGTTTTTATGTTGTTGTTATCTATTTTTATTAAACTTTATTAGTAGATATTATGAGTACTTTAAGGATTGTAAGTTGATTGAAGTGTTAGTCAATTTTTTGTGGTATGTTATTCCAAAACATAGGAACTTTTCTGGTTAGAATAATTTGTTATCATCATTGGATATCTCATAGATTACTCCCTTTAATGTATGTTTTTTCTCGCTGTTTTCTTGTTTCCTTAAAATTATATTGATTATTTTTCGTTTGGTATGTATATTACATCACTTGGACAAGAAATTTCATCCTTTTGATGTTTTTCTTTTTTTTCCTTCTCATGCGGTTCTTCTAAATATTTTTTGTGTGAGTTATGACTATTTTCGACAAACTTCATTTGAAGAATATGAAACAAAACCTACTCTAAATAAAAGTAATATCTTAAACTACAAAAGATATGTCTAGAAACATAGATTTGTTGTCATTTATGTCCCAAGTCATTGCTGAGCGTTTGCGTTATCTAGGTTAGACTCATTTTTAATTTTTTACTGTTCGAGAATATCTCTTTAACATGAGTCTAGAAACCAAAATTTTTAACATATTTCTGAACAAGTCGTAACGTTGCATTGATGAAACATCTAGAAGGACCTTCAGAGTCGCAGTTTATTGAAGAGTGAATTTCTAAAAGGGTCAACAATATTATTTTGTTGTTGTTTCAAATTTATTTTTCTCCATCTATAAATTTTGTTAGAGTAACAAAGTAACAATAACGAAAAGTGGTGAACGTTTGACCTCAAACAAGTAAATTGTCTCTAAAAAAATTTATTTATGTTGTTGTGGTGTACACTTTTTAACGGTCTTAAATTATTTATAAATAATATTGATTATTGAAAACTTTCACATAAATTTTTTGCCACAGGGAGTTATTCTAACTATAGAATTATTAGATTCTATATTTTTCATGTTCAAAAAAATAAAAGTGATGTTTAATAGCTACATTCAAACATCACTCAATTTTAACAAGACAATTATACCATCAAACATATATTATGATAAAATATGTAAAAGATAAAAATAATTAGATATCAAGATATTTTTAATCATTATTTATATATTTACAATTCTTGAGATATGTCATAATGTCAAATCATTTATTTCTATTGAAATGTTCTAAAAACCTACTATAATTTACTTTTTTTTTTCCTTATATCAGTCGATTATTGAAAACGTTGTTCAAAAACTTAGAAAGATTATTTATGCCCGCACAAAGCGCGGATAAATTACCTAATTTTAGAGAATATGGTAAAATAAATTGTGTATTTTGATAATTTTTTCTATAAATTTTAGTATTTTACTATGACATATATACAACAACATAAATGTATGATTTATGTATACCATGTGTATATTTTATCGTAATTGTATATAGTTTGTTAGAAAGTTGTCGATATTTTCCGAAAACTGGTTCTTCCATAGTTCGTTTAATAAAATGGATAATTAGAACTTAGAAGCCTAATTTTGTAATATATTGGAAAAAAATCGTTTTATGTTAGTTATTTCTTTTTCATTTTGCTGTAATATTTTAATACTTGATACCAATTATTGATAAAATTTAACTTAATTTGAAAATTCCCTTTTATGCCGAACATTGGTGTAGTTTTTGCCACTGAAAAAGGAAAATGTTAGTAAAATTAGAAATTGATTGCACAATAATTTCTAAAAATCTCCATGTGTAAACTAATAATTACAATCAAAACGAGATAAGATGACAACATTAATAATTTCACCACAAAAGTGGAAAATATACTTTTAAGATTTGAAAAAAGTATTTTTGTTCAAATTAAGGCAAAAAAGTCATTAACAATATTAGAAAATTCCATTAAAAAATAATTAAAATTCCAAATTAAACCTCAATGATGAGCATCATAATATATATTAGAATTTTATTATTAATAATAAAATGAATTTCTTATATTTATTTATTTTCTTATAGATCGCTATTAGCTCATGTACTCAATCAATAATTCTCTTCTTCTTCTTTTTTCGTCTCAAAATAATTTCTTTCTATAGGAAATTTGTTATATAGATTTTCTAATAAAGGAAAAATATCTTGATTTTTAAAGAACAAAAAACAAAGGTTGATATATACGGGTACAATAAGCATTTGAGGAGAAAGATTATTTTTCAAAGAAAAGTTAATAGTGTAAGTGATTTTCACTTTAAATAATTTCACCATAAAAGTGGAAAAGATGCCTTTAAAGATTTGCAAAAAGTTCTGTTGTGCAAATTAAGGTAAAAACGTCATTAGCAATACTAGAAAATGTTAAAGTGTGTGGCAATCTTATCTAAAAACTTATGTTGTTAGAGAGAATACATTTTTATTAGTTAACTATGTTCTCAATACACCTCCTCACGTGGAGACTTGATTTCTTTGCATGGACCAAACACGTGAAAATTCTTTTGATATAAGTGATAGTGAAATTCAATCAGAAGACCTCTGTCTGCTCTGATATCATGTTGAAGTGAGTGTCCGTCTCATCTAAAAGTGTAAGCTAAGATAACTTTCCAAAATAAACCACAATAATGATCAATTATATCATGATAACTTCATGTATTTTTTGAACGAAAAATTCAAAAAGTGGCTCAAGAAAGTTGGACAGTAGATTGACCCAATACAGAAGGATGTCATTGTCAAAGGAAACTAACATTGCTTTGAGCATTTTTGTTAGGACTCTATGAGTTTAGAAAGTAATTTGGTTGTGTTCTTATTTTTACGTAGTATCTAAACCAAAATGAAAGTGTTGACAACTAGATAGGAAAAAATGGTTATTAATAGTTTGGGAACTTACTCTTTTTTTTTTTCGTAGAAATGGTCCATCACATAGTTAGTACATCTTACATAAAGACGTGACATTTTTGTGAAAGGGGTATCATCATGATGTAATACTTTAGAAGGACTAAAGATTCTAATAGTGGATCGATTTAATCAACGGTGATAAAAATTGCATATAGAGTAACAAATTTAAGGTCATGTTTGCTCTTGTACTATCTAAAATTGAGCAACTTTGCCCTTTTTTAAACTTGTGATCGAATTTTAGTGTTTTAGGAAAAAATGCATTTGCTTCCAAGTAAAGTTCTAACTTGGATATTTTTTTCCTCAAAGATTTTGGACACATGGAATTCGGAGTCCACATATTTCGGTTGGAGCTTCAATAATGAGAAGAATTAATATTAGTAGATGATTTGCTAATAGCAAGCGTATATAGATGGTACCTTATTCCACTAAGAATGTGATCATGATGCCCTCCCCCGCTCCTAGACTTTTAGGGGTAAGGCATATAAAAACGCATTTAAATTATGGTGCAATTGTTGATTACGTATCTAAATTATACGAGCGTCTTATTACTTATCTGGACTTATTTTATTTATATCATTTACCACCTTATACTATGCTAGTAGGTATATTACCCCATCCCACCCCTAACTTATTTTTTTCGTATTATTTATCTTCCTTAGTCTAACAAAGAAAACAAGTTAAAGCATGTGCATACACACAATCATACTAGGTAAACAAAGAGGAGTTTTAATGTGTCTTATTTAATTTAATCCTTTCAAACCCAAAATAACAAGACCTCATTGTACATTCTACAAATAATAATGTGATCAACCACCAATTAAGGGGTTGAGATGATGAAGTCTAATCTATTTGTATGAGAATTAAATGCAATAAAATATTAAAACCCTTCATTTTTATAAACATGTTTCAGTATAACAAATAAAAGATTTAGCGGTATTAATATAATCATTGTTATATTTTATTTAGCGGTAATAATAAATATAAATATTTATATCAACACTCTATATAAATGCTGCTAAAGACTTTAGCTACTCTAGATACAATGTCGTTAACTTCGTCAATAATCTGTCACTAGATTGCTCGTAGCTAACAAAACCTTTTGATTACAAATTCATCGATAAAAAAAATTAGCAATCAATTTTGCTGTTTAGCTATAGAATTTGTCCGTCTAATAACATCTTCTTTTCTACTAGTGACTTTAGCTCACTCTCACACCAAAAGTCCAAAAACACATCTATATAAAGTACAACATATATTATTGCGCACACACATAGAAAAAGAGTAAAAAAATAAAGAGATCTAGAGAGAGAATGCGTATGATATATGTGTGTGAAGAAGAAGAAAAAGAAGTAGGAAGAAAGAAAGCATCAGGGGCATGTCCATACTGTGGAGGGACAGTGGAGGCTGTGGATATTGAAGGCAAAGGCAAGCTTTTTTGTTTGCCAATTTGTTTGAGGTTTAAAATAAAGTATATTTGTTCTTTATGTTCTAGGCGCCTTGTTTTGTACCCTTAAATCATTTCTACCTATCTTGGTCGAATCAGTATTCAGGCTTCTAGCTTTGCACGACTTTAGTCTTCTATTGTTTTTTTTTTCTTCCGTGCATTGCAAAATAAATGTATTTTTCATACCTTTAGAAAAAGGTATTTTTCATTACTAGAAAAATAGGAATAGCGATGGTCAAATTTTGTAACTAATTAGTAAAATTAGTCGCTAATTTTATTTAAGCAACGGATTATTGAAAAAGTATGTTAGCTACGAGCAATTTAATGATAGCGATTAAACTTGTTAGCTACTCCCCCGTTCCTTTTTACTTGTCATGTATATTAAAAATACTTGTTCCAAAATAGAGTGAATTAATTATCTTTTTCCAACTTTGCCCCTTAACATTAATTATTCTTTAATTAAGAAACACATATATAGATAAAGATTAAAAAAATATTGATCACGTACAAATTTTAAAAAAGGATAGTTGGCATGTATAAATTTTAAAAAAGGCAATAGATAATGTTAGTCCCAAATTAAAGGGCAATAATTCCTATAATTGTATCTCTCTTTCTTCATATTTTTTTCCTCAACAGACCTTAGATATTTTTCCCAACAACCACTTATTAAGAGAAATGAGCTTAGCATAACACAAAATAGAAACCTAATCTTAATAGGAGAATATCCATTACTGAATAATCATAGAAATAGAAGAAATGTGTTCAAACCAAGTGACAGAACTCTCTATAAGTTGGACTACATAAAATATTCTAGCTTATTTTCACATTATATATCCTGTATATCATTTTATAATTGTAAACATAGCCAAGTTTTGGGACTAAAAATACTATGTAATTGTTCTTGTCAATAATACTAAAAATGGTTTTTTTCTGACAATTATTCACTCGCATAGTATTATGTGTACTGAAAATTTGTAAATAAGAGCTCAATATGCAACACGAAAATTCTTCTCTTCAACGAGTAAGTAGGAACTAAAGTTAATGCAAATTGCTATCCTATCTATCATGACAAGAAATCAAAATCATGTTCCATTGAACTAGGACATAAAAGATTCAAAGTTTGAAATAAATGGACATCAATAAATTTAATTTCTTTGTTGAAGGAAATTAAATGTCTAAATGTACCATATTGTGCTTTGTTCTTTTGTTCTTTAAACATATAGGCCAAAAGAAAAGGAAGACCCCCACATAGCAACGTGTGGCTAATGACAAACATATCCTATGCCAATTAGTTTTGAATTCAAGTTATATGCATCGCTAGTGTGAAAAGAAATTACATTATGAAATTATCAAAGTATATAGACATGGAAAATTTCCTTTAAAATAAGATAGATTAACATATAGCATATAAAAATTGGTTTAAAAATCCCTCAATCTTTACCTGAAATTTTAACTACACACTCTACTTTCATGGGTGTCCTATTACTCCTTGAACATTTTAAAAGTGAAATACATACCCTTTAAAAAGTCATACCTAAATTTATGTTAAGTAGTGAGATACACTTGCCTACCACATCATATAATTTTTTTTTCTTGGTTAAAAAAATTATTATTCTTTGTCTTTATTTTTATATTTTTCTTTTATATTTTCCTTTCTCTTTTTCTTTTTTGTTTTTAATCCTCTTTTTGACTTTTCTTTGACACCAACTTTTTCACTATTGATATGAAACTTAGATGCACATTACCTTCTTCTTTCTTTCTTCTTCTTTATATTCTTTCTTCATTTTTTATTTTATTTTATTTTCATAATTTTAGTGAATTTTCATTCAAGTAATAATGATAATATCTTTGAATCGGATTTGAGTCTGTCAACCGAAGAATTAGATGACAACATTGATAAGTTCGTGTGGTCAATTAGTTTTCGAAAAGTGGGTGATCTATTGGAGTTGGATATGATGGAAAATTCAAAGTGTATTCGTGATTTGAAGTATAAAAAATTATTTTTTCTATTTTTAATCTCATTGTCATGGTCACTGTCTACGAAAAGTATTTTTTAGTGTTTTAGAAATTAATCTATTCGTCTCACTTTTAAATATTTCTTAATTTAATATTACTCAAAATTCAATAACAACACGCGCTATGATAGATCTGGATAAAAAAAAAGAGATGAAAATAGCAACATGGCAACAATAAACTTAGTATGTGAAAATGAAAAATTGAAGTTTATAATTAAAAGAAGGAGAGTCGATTTCTTCTGAAAAAAAAGAGAGGAAAAAGATATGATTACTGACAGCTGAATAATGAAATAAGTTTATGGCATTTTTTGAAGAAGTGTAGAAGAGAAAAGGAAAGAAGA
Organism: Solanum bulbocastanum; assembly: GCA_037074985.1. Lineage (NCBI taxonomy): Eukaryota > Viridiplantae > Streptophyta > Magnoliopsida > Solanales > Solanaceae > Solanum > Solanum bulbocastanum. The sequence continues at coordinate 4,339,955 of CM073603.1, read as the reverse complement.
CAAAAAAAAAAATTAAAAAGAAAAGATAAATATAAGTAAAAGATGACATAATTTAAAAATAAATAAATTAGAAACTTAATATGAAAAGGGAAAATTACTTGCAAAGTTAAAGTTTTAATAGAAAAAAAGTGTCTCTCATTCTCTTTGAGAAAGTGAATATACTTTCTTTGTCACCTCAGCATATAAGGTGACATTAATTCCATTTTAAAATAGTTCAAGGGGGGTAATAGGATCCTCATGAAGTATAGGTGTATTTTGAGAATCTGGCAATAGATGGGGGGGCTTTTGGCCATTTTCTCTTTTGGTTATATAGTTAAAGTACTACGTCGTTTGCGGAAGTAACTATCTTGTTATTTCATTAAAATAAGTTGTTTACTCACTTTCTGAGGTACGACTCATCCGCATATCCTACTTACATGAAATACTTTATGTATCGAATTGTCTGTATTTCAAGTACTTCAACATAAATTATTTCTTACAAATTAGAATTAATTTTACAATTTGAAGTCACACAACACTAGTTTGAGAGAAGTATTTCAACAGAAATAATAGTTTCTGTTCATATATATAAAACTTTTAGTTTAGCTTCTTCTTTTTTCCAAGTGAAATTTATATTCAAACATTGTTGGACTTTAAACTACATTTTTTTTCTAACTTCAACTTAAGTACTCTTTTGATTCAAACTTCAACTAAGTATTATCAAAATTCCAAATGGTTAACACTAGTTGAGGATTCAGAAATCAAAGACTTTGAGCAATTTATACAAGCATTACTCTTAATGATATGATTTTCAACCACACAAATATCAAAGAATTGTTTTGGATCGCAAGTTTCAAATTTAGTTTCAAAAAATATTGTGTCAAATCAACAATGTCACATAAAATAAGATGGAGGGCGTATGGACTTTTGACTCAATCCAAACAGACTAAATGAAAATATCATACATAAAATCAAAGGGTGATTTTCCCTTTATTTTACTAATAAATAAAATCTTCTTTAATACATATGGGCCATAGAGGCATAAGGCATCATACGAGACCTATGTGCCCAATTAATTCAATTAACCAAGATCTGTGAAAATAATGAGATTATGTTTTAACTTTGAAAAGTAACACTATTTTGTTTTTAAAATGTAGTGAAATACACTATTTTTATGTAATAATATATGCATTTGTGCATATCAAATATCTTTATAATTAAATACACATGTTGTATTTAAACGTATAATAATAATGAAATACTTTATATACATATGTATACAATATCTCTGCCTACCATATGAGCACGTATCTGCTATGAGATCCCAAACTCTCACTATATCTATAAAAAAAAAATGAAAAATAACTCTATTTCAAATAATTAAAGGGCTATGCTACATACTTTTTTTCTTTATTTTATGTAAGAGAACCACGAGGTTACATACATGTCACTAGGCATTTGGCCTATGAAATTTTTTCATTCCTTTCGAAGTTGAATTAAATATATTTGGTAATAAAATTTCAAAATTTGATTAGAAGTTAAATTTCAGAACTACAAGAATTTTTGAAAAATAACATAAAGGTGTTTTTATATTTTGCACTCTAAATAACTTACAAAAAGGCAAAAACAATTCAAATTTATTTTCTTGACCGAACACAAAAAAAAAAATTATTTTAAAAATAAAAATTACTTTTTTCAAAGTTTAGAATAAAACATGATTAAACATCTACTAAATAACTTTTTAAAGTCAGCGAATTCTTCAATCAAGTCTACAAATAGAGAGGACAGTTGGAGCAAGGAAAAACAAGATTATTTATTGAAAATTTTCATAAATAGGGCAAATAATGGTGTTTTGAAGAAAAACAAGCTAAAGCCAACAAAAGTTAATAGGAACCACCTACCCATTTCTCATGAAAATCCCATTAAATCGATGAGACTCAATATAAATCTCAGTAATCAAGTAATAGAAATTGGACATTAAACTTAATTCAACTCGCATGATAATTCATAAATTTAAAACTCTTCATTATGAGACGTAACAAAAAAGAAAGCATATTATCATAGACATAATTAGATAAAATTTGTGTCAAATAACTTTAAAGTACTAAAATTCTAAATCTATAAATTTCAGATCACGACATCGTGCGGTTCGGTACCTCTGACCACAACAAAAAGACACTGATAAATTGGACACTAAGTTTAACTTAACTCACACAATGATTATAAATTCAAAATTGTCCATCATGAGACTTACAAAAAAGAAAAAGCATACTAGGCGGAATTAGTCAAAACTTATGTCTAATAACTTTAATCGATTAAACTTTTAAACTCATAAATTTTAGATCATGACACCGCCTCGGAGTTTCTGACCACAACAAAAGGGCATTGATAAATTTTGACAGCTCAAACAGTATAGCACTCTGGCTAGAGTGATGACCAATTACCAATTAATGAAAACGGACATTAAACTTAACTCAATTCACACAATGATTCATAAATTTCAAATTGTCCATTATGAGACCTAACAAAAAGAAACATACTATCATAAGCGCAATCAACTAAAACTTATGTCTTATTACTTTAACGGACTAAACTTATAAATTCATAAATTAATTTCAGATCATGACACCGCCTCAAAAATTCTAACCGCAACAAAAAGTCTTTCATGAATTTTGACAGCTCGAACAATAAGGTACACACAAAAAAGTGACTTACCAAATACCAATTAATGAAAATTGAACAATAAGCTTAATCAACTCTCATGATGATTCATAAAATTAAAATTGTCCTTTATGAGTCTTAACAAAAAAAAGAAGCATATCATAATAGGCAGAATTAGCCAAAACATGTGTATAATAACTTTAATAGACTAAACTTTTAAACTTACAAAATTTTAGATTATGACAGCGCCTTGGAACCTCTGACCACAACAAAAACTCTGATGAATTTTGACAACTCAAACATTATTGTAGCGGGCAAGAGAGGTGACCTACCAATTAATGTCGACCAAAAAACGTACTTATTCACGGGAATTTATTTGGAAATTGTAATATTATTGCAACACGTATTCCTACAATTAACAGACAAAAAAATAATAAATACTAGAAACAACATATAGGACATCAAATGCCAAACTCTGACAATTTTACCAATTTTCCAAGAAAAAAAAAAGCCATTTTGTTTTTTTGGTCCCAGAGCTAGAGAAGAGGTCGTGAGGTTTTATGGTACAAAAAAACTGCAAGGGTAAAAATAAGAAAATTTTAATTAATTCTCTCTTAGTTTTATCAATTGGAAAATAATTTAGTCCACTATTTTAATAACGTAGACAACTTATTTAGGCTCGACAAAACGATAATATCTTCTATTTTTCTCCTCTGCTCGAAAAAATTTCAAAAATCATACATTGACCGATAGACGGTTATTATTTTTAAAGTATATAGAAATTTACTTTCACTTCAGTTTTAGGTTATTATTTTTAAATTATACTCTCCGATTCTATTTATTTGTCACTTAAAATATTCTGCACACCTTCTAAGAAAATATTAAAAATAAAAGTTAAAGACTGATCTTTTCTTATTTATTATCTTTTTGCCTCTCTTAATCCTTTTAATATATTTTTTTAGAAAATTTATTAGTCATAACAATAAAGATTGGAAAAAATAATATTTTTTTATTTTAAAACTAATGAGTATTTTAAAATAATTATTTTTTTAATAAACATAACAATTAAATAGGGTCACATAAAAATAATGAACTTGACAGTATAATCCACAAAAGTAATTAAACCCTAAAAATGTTTGTACAGGCTACAGAGTAGTAAAAAACCTTTACAGTAGAACCATCAAAAACTAACTTTATATAGTAATGATATAGCATTTTTAAGAAATGAAAAACAGAAATTATTGAATTAACTTTTTTAAAAAAAATTGTACCACAATTACAGAGGTGGATCTATATGGAGTTAAGAAGTTCATCCGAACTCCAAATAAACCTCCTTTATCAAAATATTATCATATATATAAAATGAATTTTAGTTTTAGTATATATATTAAATATATTGAACCTTTTAGCACAAACCAATAATGTAGTTTCAACAGTAAAAAAGGTTCAAATATTTTATTTTTACCACAAATCAATAATATAGTTTCAATATAGTAAAAAGGGTTCAAATAATCCTAAAGTACACAAATTTGATTCTCTTTGGACACTTTTGCTAGGTTTATTTTAGCTTCAAGCCATGAGGGTGTGGTACACTAAGCCAATCAGAGTAGTTCAATTCATTAAGATCCTGCTATACACTATTTGAAAAAGAGTTTCAGACATATCGAATTTATTTGTATTAAGTGTTTTAAAATATATTATGTTTGTTTGGATAGAAATTGATACAATGTAATATAAATGTATAAAAATATGTGATAAATATATTATTCATCAACAAAACTTATATTATACGTATTTTATAAATTGTTCTCTGCAAATTAATATATGTTAAAATTATATTATAAGTGTTCAACTTAAAAAAATGTCATTGTTATAAATGATATATGTTTTCTAAAAATATTATATTTATGTAAATTCCCATTTAATTTTATATGTAACCGTAATTTAGATCTCTAATTTTACGATGACATAGCGAGAATTCTTATATTTATGCCAATTCCTTTGCCGCGTCTCATGAAATGAATTGAGTAAAAAGAAACGCAAACATAAATATTGATCTGAGAGGGACTAAAGTGTCATTTGGTTGCTGGTTAGAAAAGTGTATATAAGTTCTCGTTCATATTTGATATACACCCGCTCATTTGTCAGCACTATTAGCAGTGGCAGAGGCAGGAATTCTATCAAGGGGTTAAAAAAAAAATTAAACACGCAAATATTATCCATAAATAAACTATTCGGGTCATATATGAACGGATTGATTAACAAACGGGTTGACAAAAAAAAAATTTAGTTCAAATAATTTCTTACAATTACAACTTATCTTAAGAAACAAATTTAAAGTACATATCTATAAAATGATAATAAAGTAGCACAACTCATTCAAAAATTCTACAAGTTTTTCAATTCCTTTAGAATTCTCTTCAGCTCCTGAAAGTGCAAATGGAGAGCAATCACAAATTTAACATTTGAAAGACCAACAAAAAACACAAATCAAAGCGAAAATACTATTTCTTCACAAAAATTCTTTTTGGCATAAAATGACTTCATTACATCACAAAACTACACAACCTTGAAAGGAGGTTAAGAAACCAAACATGCGGATAAACCTATCAAAACATAGTTTTACATTTGAAAATACAACTACTGAACTACATACATTGTTACAATTGTATTCTACGAGGTTTCATATCTTGAAATGTCTTAATAATAACATCATTAAAAATCTTATCAAATACATCTTTTTCTAAATAAGGCACCAAACAACCACTAAAAAAACAATCACTCACTTGACTCCACAAGTCATTCTTGATAAACTTCATTGCCGAAAAAGCTCTTTCAACGGAGGCAGTGGCAACTGATAAAAGTAGAGCAAGTTTCACTGACCTAAATACAAAAGGATAATTTGAATGTTTCTTTGTCTTAACTAATCTTTTGGAAAGATCACAAAGCCCATTTAGATCGGAGAACCTTTCATCAACATCACGAACAACAACAATGTAACTTGCAAGTTGATTCTCAAGAATACTCATATTGGATTCATCAAATTCATCTGGATATAATTCAGTCATTTTCATTACTTTTCTTATGTCAAAACTTGAAAATGAGTTAATTGGATTCAAGCAAGCAATTCCATGGAGTCAGTAGTCACCTCATCAAAACGACCATTAAGTTCTTGAAGTTGCCAATTAATGATATTGCAAAACACTTCAACACGATAATGATGTAAGATTGTATAGTTAGCAAGTTTTCGCTGTGATCTTAAAGAGCTAACATATGGCTCCTCAAAGTTAGGCATCAAAACATCATGTTTGATACAAAATGTAGATATATTGGCAATAAGAGAATCCCATTCATCATCTCTTAAGACTTGCAACCTTCTCTTTGCTACTTCAACAAGTAGCATGGCATTTGCAATATCTTGCTCTTTTTTTTAAGCATTTATTAAGCTCATTTGTGATTTCTAAGACATCTCTCATCAAATGCAACATAAACGCAATCTCAAATGTTTGACAAGCTTCAAGATGTCCCATTGCCTTGGCTCTTTCATCCATATTTCTTGCATCAAGAGCAAGTGATTCAAGAACCTCAAGAATAGAGTCAAACATAATAATAAAATTGTTAAAGGATTTATAATGAGATCCCCAACGAGTATCACAAGCTTTTGAAAGACCAAGTTGTTGATTCAAGACCCTATCGGTTGTAAGTTCACCCATATCTAATGCCACTTGAATTATTGATTTTTGAGAATCTCGTAAAATTATCCATACGCTTAAAAGAAGATCTCAATACATTAAAAATATTTGAGATCAATACTACAAGTTTTCCCACTTCAACACACTTTTTAGAGACCCCAACAAGAGTTAGTTGAAGTTGATGAGCAAAGCAATGGATTGAATGAGCCGATTTACTTTCTTGTCTTATCAACATTTTATGGCCATTGATCTCACCTTGCATATTACTTGCCCCATCGTAACATTGTCCACGCACACTTGATGGACTCAAAGAATGTTGAGCAAGTAAATTAAAAATTGCCTCCTTTAAAGATGAAGCACTGGTATCTTCAACATGAACAATGTCAATAAGTAGATCTATTACAAATTCCATTCAATCAATATAACGAAATACGATAGCCATTTGCTCCTTGCGTGACACATCAAAGGATTCATCAACTAGTAAACCAAAGTAGTCACCATTTAATACCTCAAGAATAGCTTTAACGGTCTCTATCTTACATGCACTCACAATATCTTTTTTAATCATTGGAGAAGTCATTTGATCATTTACAGGAGCATGTTTCAAAACATAATCACGAATTTTATCACCTTTTTTTGCATACCATGAGAGAATTTCAAGAAAGTTACCCCTACTAAGTGATGATTTAGATTCATCACGACCTCGAAATGCAAATTCCCGACTTATGAGAAGTATTACTACATCAACCGACACACTCACTACTAAAAAATTGTCAAAAAAAGACGACAAAAAGCGACAAACTGCGTCGCTTTTTAGGCCGACACTTTTCAAAAAGCGATGAACTGCGTCGCTTTTAAAAGCGACGAACGGTGTCGCCAAAAAGAGTCCGTCGCTTTTTGCCTTTTTTTTTTTGAATTTTTTTCATAAAAGCGATGGACTCCGTCTCTTTATTTTAATTTTCATTTTTTTTAATTTCTAAAATGCGAAGCTGTCCGTAGCTTTTTTGGAAATTTTATTTTTGAAAATCCCAGAAAAGCGATGGATAGAACCATGTTGTCCGTCGCTTTTTTGGGATTTTAAAAAAAATAAAATCCAAAAAAGCGACGGAAAAAACCACGTTGTCCATCGCATTCTGGGATTTTAAAAAAAATAAAATCCAGAAAAGCGACGGACAAAACCACGCTGTCTGTCGCTTTTTTGGGATTTTTTAAAAAATAAAATCCAGAAAAGCTACGGAAGAAACCACGCTGTCCGCCACTTTTCCTGCAATATTTTTGCCACCCCAAACTGGCAGTTTCTGCTGCACACCTGCAAATACAATTCAATTCAATTCAATTCTACATTATTCAGCGCAATCAAACACACACAATTATAAACAATGTAAACAAAACATAAAATAACATTCAAAAGTATCTAAATCATAAATTAAAGAATTATAAAGTCTTTCAAAATTCGTTTAAAAAAGTTCATAAATGTCCAGTGATCTAAACTAGGGAATGAGATCTACATAATCATCCTCATCACTCTCATCGTCGGTGTCATCGGAAGCCGAAATAGTAGGACGACGAGCGAGGCTCATCACTTGTTCTTTGATTTGCTAAACGGTCTTATTCATGCTTTCTTGTTCAGCTACTCTTCTCCGCTCCGACTCTGTTAGTGCCGCTGTAAGTTTAGTTATTTGATCCGACATAGCAGCAATTTGAACACCGTCAAATGCCTCGACTTGACATGACGATCCAATACCTTCTAAGCCTGACTGGAGTCGTCTAACATCATTTCGAGAGCCTAGACCATAACATCTACCCTTGTATGTCTTTCTTTCCAAATCTGGGTGGATAGTTCAGATGTCAATTGGACTGAATTATCTAAATTCTCAGCGACGTACTGATGAAAGTCATTCTGCATATTAAATATAAAAATTGGCATCAATATATATAAATATCATATTCACTATTAATATATATTATTCATATTAAATAATTTACAAAAGTTCCTTCGGCCCTTTCCTCCACCCACACATCCGGATCTGACTCATTTTCTTTCTTCCTGACATGAGTCTTCTTGAAAACCTCTAGTTCAATGAGAGTGTGTCCCAATTCTTTTTCCTATAAATAAAAACTGAAATTTATAACGATATATATGAATCAACTAATTATTTATTTAAAAGTTTGAATAAGAATTTACCATCTCTCGTGCAATTGTTCCAATCGTCTTTGCACCTCCGGTGTGCAACGAGCCACCTTTAAGACTGCCTCTAGGCTTTTTGGATTGATCTAATATTGCCTTAAACTTGTATGTGTTCCAATACATGCCCAATTCATTAAAAACATTAGGCAACATCCAACTGGTACATACACCACTATCCCGAACTTTCTTTAGCCTGCTAGACAGTCTGGTGGATGCCTTCCTCTCAAATGTGGTCCCAATGGCCAAATTGTACCTCGATTCCCAAGTACACATAGTCTGAAAAAAATTAAATAGCATTAATTAGATCGATAGTAAAAAAAATTACAGTATACTAAACTTAACTAAAAAATATATACCTTAAAGTTATTAAACATCGCCTAACGTATACTGTTTGAAATCTCGCTCCAAGAGTGATAAGCCTGTGTATAGAGTCTTCTAACACAGTCTTTTAAAGCCCGGGCAGCATCCTTTACAGGATGTCACCTTCAAAACACATAATAAATATATTAGTTCATGAATAATATATTAAAGTATAAGAAATAAATAAAATAAACTAACAAATAGATAACAAAACAAACTTACGATGATCCATCCGGCTCAATCATGACTCTACCAAGTCTGTCCTTCTAGCCAGAAGCTAGAGCAAACATCGTATCATGTGGTGTAGCACTAGGTGTAGCTGTAGACGAGGGTGATACGTCAGGATGCACAAAATACTGAGTCAATGGAGGCATACCGGCCATAGCATCTGGCTGTTCGTTACTAGAATCTCCAAGCCTCATGACAGATAATTGAGAAGATGTACCTGTGGGAGATGGAGTACCTGCCGATAAGGGTATTGCTCGACGAATAGCCTGTAAAGGTAGGTCCTCGTAGCGTCGTGAAGGCAATGGCTGTGAAGTAGACGAAGCACCGACTGGTCGACGGTAATTAGGATAATATTGTCGAGGATCCGTCGTACCAAACGAAACAACAAATAAAAGAGTATCATGGCTGATACGCTCTGGCACAGAAGAAATAGATCCTGCAATATCCTCAGAATCTATCGGTCTCTTAGACTTCTTTTTCTTAGCCTGTTTAGTCTGACTAACTCCAAAATTCTCGCGATGTCTATCATCGTCACCGCCTGATGACATCTATATGCAAATTTACATGTATAATATATATATAAATCATAAATTAAATAAAATTAGCAAAATACACTTACATATATATTAGCTAGCTTTCATTCTACACTATTCCTCCTTGCTTGTTTCAATTCCATCATTCTCCCATTCTTCCTCCTCAGTTGATTTATTTTCATTATCGTCCCATTCTTTGTCATCAAATAATTCATTTTCCTCATTCTCGAATATTTCTTCCTCAACATTCAATATCTCATCATCAGATACTTCTTCTAATATGTGTTGATGATGTTGTAGTGTGGTTTCCAATTCAACATCAACTTCTTGTTGAACAATTGCAACATCATTTTGATATGCCACATCTAAGACATTGTCAATTTCAATTCTTCCCACAGACTTACTTTTTATAACAACCTATTAATCAGCTTTGTCTCTACGCAATTGATATGAAGCGTAATACACTTGTTTAGCATTTTGTGCAATAATAAAAGGATCATAACTTCTATATTTCGTAGTGTGCTTAACTTCAATTATATTATGTTGATGGTCCATCTTTGTGCCTATATGTGATGAGTCAAACCACTCACACCAAAACAATACAATCTTCTTCTAAGGCCAACCTGAATACCTCACTTCAATAATCTCTTGAATGACACCATAATATTCAATTGTTTGACCAGTACCATCAACATCGCCTTGTATGTAGATACCGCTATTATTTGTTTTCTTGTTCCTAGAAACTTCTTTAGTTTGAAACTTAAAACCATTGACACAATACTTATTCATTGTCAGTACTTGAGATTCAGGTCCAAGTGCTACTTCTTTTACTAATTGTGAATGTTGGACACTTGAGTATTCATCGTAAACCTACGTGATTGTTATTTCAAGTAATATAATTTAGTATAACATGAATATATTATTAAATGCTTAGTGATTGCACACTTACATAGTTCCTCAACCATTTGAAAAATTCTATATAGATGGCTTCATTAACCCATGTGTTTACGAATAAGCTGATCATTTTACATTCAAGTATTTCGTTAGTTAATGATCACTTATTAGTATGTAATTTAATATCATATTTTTAACACTGACTTGACATATGATTGAATCTCTGGACAATTAAGCAAAATATTTGTCACAGCTGATTGCATTTCCATATCAGTGAAGCCTCGCTTTCCACGCTTTTTAGATCCTCGACCATTTTGATTAAAAATTGATATCGATGGAAATAAAGGATCAATATCGCCTTCATTATTGCGATTGGGCCTGTTTCTCCTATATAACACATCATGACCTAAGTAATAAGAATAAAAATCACCAGTTTATCTCTCAATATGACCTTGAACAAATAATCCTTCAATCCTTCCCCTTTGCTTAATCGTTTGCTTCGAACTACCAATTTTTTTTCATGTATATATGTATATATATATATATATGTTAATATATAAAAGACTTGGCGAATATATATAACTTAGTGAATATTTAAAATGGACGTTTTATTCTAAAAATATAAATAAAAGAAAAAATGACTAGGTTTCAAAAAATCGATTAAACTTATAGTTTAAGAGAAATCGAATTTCCAAAAGAAAGAGTCGCCACTTAATTTTTAGTAAAAAATTAAGAAAAACTTAAAGATTTTCAAAAGACCAAACAGATTAAATCAATTGAAAATAAAAAGGGTTCGAAGTTCGATGTACATTCCGAGAAGGTGTTAGGCCCTCGAAATGTCCGCTAACTTGCGGTTGACCGGCGATTTGACCAAAATGACTTTGACTAATTTTGAGAAAATCTCAACTAAGTAAAAGAAGCTCATTTGTTTTAAAAACTCATTTATTCACTATTATCATTATTATTATTATTATTACTATTATTATTATCATTTTGCTTATTTTAAAGGGGAAATGAGCTAAAGGGAGTAAACTAAGTGACAAGACGACTAACAACTATTAAAGCTAAGTGTAACTTAATTTTAGTATAAAATAATATAATAATATATATATATATATATATGTATATAAATAAATAACATGGAATGGCTATCCTTTGGGAATCTAATTAAATTAAAACCATAAAAACATAAAAAGGTTAGAGAGTTAATACAAACAAATAAATAATAACAATAACAAGATAATGCCCAAATTTGGGCCAAATCTATTGGACCTTTGGTCCACACCTGTCCTAAATTTCATAAATGGGCCTGCTGAAAGTTCAGAGGGATTCCAGCCCATTTTCGCCTCCAAATACCTGTGTATACAAAAAAGTGTATATCGATGTATATAGGCCACATTTGACCCGTTTTCATGTATACCGGACTGCATACTAAGTGTATACAGCCCTCTTCAACTCTGGCAACCTGTATTTCGATTTTCTGGCCTTATTTGTATTTTCTGGCCGTATTCCAGCGTATACAGTGTGTATATCACTGTATACCAGCTGCATTTTAGCTAGTTTTCGGCTTTTCGAAGCATAGAAAATTAACCTCCGAGATTATTTTACCGCTTTCAACCTGTACACCATTTTTTGTTAACCCGATTGACTCAACTAAGGGTTTGAGCCTTTATGGCTCCCTCTCGACATGCGGGAAAGAAAAATAGGAGTTCACAGGGAACTCGGATTGGCGTCACATGTAACAAAAATGATAGCAAGGATTAGTATCCAAAATGAGAGAATAATATATCTACGGCACATCATAACAACACCTAAATTAATATGTAGCCAAATACTCAATTGGACTAGTTAGTGGATGCCTAATAGAGGAATGCAAATCCCAAAGATGGTAATAGCCCAATTCACACTAGCAATAAAAATGGCTACTGTTTTTCAACAAATTCAACATAAAACTAAATCCTAAATGAGATAAATAAATTGTCCATTCACTCGATGCACTTGTTTCGAGCAGGAACTGAGACAGGCGCGCTGAGTAGAAATGATCTTTCAACACCAAGATGTGATTCCTAGAATGTCAATGAGCAGCAAGAATGTTGTGTTCGAAAGAAAGGAACTGGAGACTAAATATTTCTATGATGTTTGTAGATTTTTCAAGTCTATTATTTTATTTTTTCTCAGAACCTACGTATCTGTATGTATTTTTCTTTAAATGGACTCAAATTCCTCAAACCCCAAAAAAAATCCCCCTTTTACAATGAATAGGACCAGAGTATATATAGGGGACTATCACGGTTCTAAATTTTGGGGGGAAAGGATGAAAACGGATCAGAGAGGGGACCATTTCAAAATTCAAAATTCAAATCCTTTCACCATTAAGGGGAAACACATTTTCCTGCAAGCTCAACCCATTCCGGAAGAGGAAAGGGTGAGATGGACGCCTGGGATCGATTTATTCGTCCTTGGGCGCGACGCGTCTCGATCTCGTGCCACAAGGACGAAAACGCGTGCCTGCTGGCTGGAATCGTACTACTGGACAGCTGGGTTGCTGGGATGGGTTTCAATTTCTCTGGATTTTTGGTTCTTCACGTCTGCTGCTGGAAGAAGAACGTGATGTACAGGGGTCTGCTGGTACTGTTTGCTGGAAATAAAATAAAATGGGTTGGGTATTTGTTGAATTGGAAATTGAAGAGATGGGTTGATGGGTCTTAATGTATTGTTGAGGAAAATTTGATAATGAATATGGGCTGGAACAATTGGCCCATGGTTGCTGGAAATTTAAAAGAGAGCCCAAATTTTAGCTTTTAAATGAGTTAAAGACAAAGTAATGAATGGCTAGAGTTGTAATTAAACAATAGCTCAAATAAATTTCAATTGTAACAAAATCGAACTCAATCGATGAATTTGGCCAAAATTGAAACGAGATGAATTGATACAAGTTAATTAATGAGCTTCTTAAATTTAACGGAGTAAAATAGTTAACTTAAATATAAACTAAATAATTTGAAACATAAGCTATTGTATGATTAACTAATTAACCAAATATTGGACGAAATCTTTTGAGATGGTTTTCGAATAATCCTAAAATATACTAATTATATACATAATTATGTAAAACATATATATTATCTAAAAATTATAAAAAGTGAAAAACTATTTAAAAATAACTAAAATCATTTTGAATTTTATAAAGTCAATTATTCGAAATCGTTTGGAATTTAAGAAACTCGATGATTATTTTATATTGTGGATGTCCAAAATTGGGTGTCAACAATGGATACCTCTCAAATGGATACATCCATCTTCTTTGAACTAGACCTCCGAGGCGAGCCTCTTATACAAGGTGAATTGAAAGATGCTCCATCACATCAAAGAAACCACATGGAAATATCTTCTCCAACTTAGTAGTAGTAACTAGAATATTTTCCTCCATCCTGTCTAAACTACTCTCCAACAACTTTTTAGAACACAAATCTTTAAAAAAAAAGACTTATCTCTGTGATTGGTTTCCAAATCCTTTCGGGTAGATGGCTAAAAGCGATAGGAATTAAAGTTTTCATGAATACATGACAATCATGACTTTTCATACCTATCAATTTTCCTTCATTCATATCTTCCCGTTTTCCTGAATTCAAAGCATAACCCTCCGGCATCCTCAAATTTTTAACCCACTCAATAATTTCACGTTTCTCATCCAATGTGAATGAAAAGTTGGCTTTAGGCTTAACTATTTTACCATTCTGTAATTCCTGCAGCCATAACTCTTTTCTCCTACAATATTCTTTTATGTCTATTCTAGCTTTTGGATTGTCTTTTGTCTTACCTTTAACATCCATCGCTATGTTAAACAAATTGTCAAAGTAATTTTTTTCAATGTGCATCACATCTAGATTATGTCGTAGCAGATTGTCCCTCCAATACGGCAACTCTCAAAATATGCTTTGTTTGGTCCAATTATGTTCAGCACCATATCCAGGAAGTCTAGAAAGTGAAGCTTTTGTAACTTTAGATAATTGAGAAACTCTCTCCCGAATTTGATGCCCTGTGAGTAATGGAGGTGGGGGGTCACTTTCAAACTTATTTTTTCTTAATGCGTTTTTCATCTTTCTAAACTCATGGTCCATTGGCAAGAACTGGCGATGACAATCAAATCATGTATTTTTTTTGTTATGCTTTAAAGTGAATGCCTTACTATTTTTCATGCAATACGGACATGCTAGCTTTCCAACTGTCATCCAACCAGAAAACATCCCGTATGCAGGAAAATCATTAATAGTCTACATTAAAAAAGCACGCATAACGAAATTTTGCTTAGTTGATATATCATAAGTCAAAACGTCTTCAAACCACAATTATTTGAGCTCATCTATCAATGGTTGTAGATAGACATCAATCAAACTTTTTGGATTACGGGGATCTGGAATAACACAACTTAGAAAGATGTAGGGACTGGTCATGCACATTTCAGGAGGATCATTATACGAAGTAAGAAATACCGACCAACATGAATAAGGCGATGCATTATTAGAGAATGGTGTGAAGCCATCTGAACATAACCCCAATCTAACATTTCTTGGTTCACTAGCAAAATCAAGATATACATTATCAAAATGCTTCCATGCTTCACCATCAGATGGATGAGACAAGACACCCAGTGACCTTCTTTATGCACGATGTCATCTCATATATGGGGCAGACCTCATCGATGCATACAACCTCTTTAACCTAGGAATGAGAGGTAAATAATGCATTGCCTTAACTGGGACTTCTTTTCAGCCAGTGTCCTCTTATAACGAGCATGTCCACAAAACTTACAATTTTCTAATTCACTATCAGCCTTGTAAAACAACATGCAGCCATTAACACAACAATGAATTCTATCATACGTCAATCCTAACTTAGACACCAAACGTTTTGCCTGATAGAAGTTCTTTGGTATGTTAACCTCCGGATTAACTAGTTCACCTAAAAGATCAACCATTGAGTCCATAGCAACATTAGGAACATTCCAATCTGATTTAATATTCATTAATCTAACCACAACTGACAAGGCAGAATGCAGACTCCCTTCACATAGTGGACGACTCTTCTAATTGATCATAAAAGCGTCTTGCTTCTTCATTAGGAGCTTCATCAAAATATTCGTCTGGTTCCATCCCACCTTGAACCCCGAAAGCATCATAAATCATTTCATGAACCCTATCATGTTCAATCCTATCGCGTTCAACCCTAACTTGTTCAACCCTAATTTGGCCATGTGGTGCAACCATATTATATACATCCACAGGCATCGAATTATAAAACATACCATCCAATCCGTCACTTTCTCCATGATCAATCCATACAAAATATCTAGGCTTACATTCATTATGGTACAAATGAACCATAACTGTATCTAGTTTAAAAAATTTTAAGCACTTACATGCACTACAAGGACACCTAACCAATCCATTATTCTTGAAAATGTCAACTGTCATTGTATGTTCGATAAAATTTCTAACATCGTCAATAAACTCAAGTTTCAAACCAGCACCAGTTTCATAATGCATATTATACATCTACAAACGATGATCTACAAAAATATAGATATTCAATTATATTATAAATATTTATTTATTTTAACTTATTTAAACAACTTAACAACTTTAAGTTAGTTTTGACTTAATACAACAACTAAATCCACCAACTAAACCACATTATCTATTTTAACTTATTTAAACAACATAACAACTTTAACTAGTTTAGTTTTGACTTAATACAACAACTAAATCCACCAACTAAACCACATTATTTATTTTAACTTATTTAAACAACATAACAACTTTAACTAATTTAGTTCATCGAATTATAAAACATACCATCCAATCCGTCACTTTCTCCATGATCAATCCATACAAAATATCTAGGCTTACATTCATTATGGTACAAATGAACCATAACTGTATCTGGTTTAAAAAATTTTAAGCACTTACATGCACTACAAAGACACCTAACCAATCCATTATTCTTGAAAATGTCAACTGTCATTGTATGTTCGATAAAATTTCTAACATCGTCAATAAACTCAAGTTTCAAACCAGCACCAGTTTCATAATGCATATTATACATCTACAAACGATGATCTACAAAAATATAGATATTCAATTATATTATAAATATTTATTTATTTTAACTTATTTAAACAACTTAACAACTTTAAGTTAGTTTTGACTTAATACAACAACTAAATCCACCAACTAAACCACATTATCTATTTTAACTTATTTAAACAACATAACAACTTTAACTAGTTTAGTTTTGACTTAATACAACAACTAAATCCACCAACTAAACCACATTATTTATTTTAACTTATTTAAACAACATAACAACTTTAACTAATTTAGTTTTGACTTTATACAACAACTAAATCCACCAACTAAACCACATTATTTATTTTAACTTATTTAAACAACATAACAACTTTAACTAGTTTAGTATTGACTTAATTCCAACGACTAAATCCACCAACTAAACCACATTATTTATTTTAACTTATTTAAACAACATAGCAACTTTAACTAGTTTAGTATTGACTTAATTCCAACGACTAAATCCACCAACTAAATCACATTATTTATTTTAACTTATTTAAACAACTTAACAACTTTAACTAGTTTAGTTTTGACTTAATACAACAACTAAATCCACCAACTAAACCACATTATTTATTTTAACTTATTTAAACAACTTAACAACTTTTTAACTTGAACTAGTTTAGTTTTGACTTAATTCCAATACTAAATTCATCAACAAAACCAATTATTTATTTTAACTTATTTAAATAACTTAAAAACTTTTTAACTTGAACTAGTTTAGTGTTGGCACTTATGCTTAACAAATATATTATTCCTAAATTTAAAGTTAAGTGTCAACACTAGATGAACACAAATCGATCTTGCAAGAAAATCAAATTTGTCATCAATAGGATCAACTAATGTTGGTACTTATGCTTAACAAACACATTATTCCTAAATTAAAGCTAAGTGTCAACACTAGATGGACACAAATCGATCTAGCAATAAAATCAATTTTGTCATCAATAGGATCAACTAGTGGTGGTACTTGTGCTTAACAAACACATTATTCATAAATTAAGCTAAGTGTCAACACTAGATGAACACAAATCGATCTTGCAAGAAAATCAATTTTGTCATCAATAGGATCAACTAGTGTTGGTACTTATGCTTAACAAACACATTATTCCTAAATTAAAGCTAAGTGTCAACACTAGATGGACACAAATAGATCTTGCAAGAAAATTAATTTTGTCATCAATAGGATCAACTAGTGTTGGTACTTATGCTTAACAAACACATTATTTCTAAATTAAAGCTAAGTGTCAACACTAGATGGACACAAATCGATCTTTCAAGAAAATTATTTTTGTCATCAATAGGATCAACACATTATTCCTAAATTAAAGCTTAATATCAACACTAAATGGACACAAATCGATCTTGCAAGAAAATCAATTTGGTCATCAATAGGATCAACTAGTGTTAGTACTTATGCTTAACAAACACATTATTCCTAATTAAATTATAGCTTAATATCAACAATAGATGGACACAAATTGATCTTGCAAGAAAATTAATTTTGTCATCAATAGGATCAACTAGTGTTGGTACTTATGCTTTACAAATATATTATTCGTAAAATTAAAGCTAAGTATTAATATTAGATGGACACAAACACATTATTGAAAACAATTGTACTAGAACTTAAGAAATTTAGAAGCACCAACCTTATCTCCAACTTTGATGAAAGAAGCAATATAGTCTTGTATCAACTTTTTTAGATGTTGAGCTTCCTCAGTTGCCTAGCACGAAAAGTTCTTAAATTAGTTAAATATAAACTTCAAATCCAAGAATATTAGTTTTATATATATATATATATATATATATATATATATATATATATATATATATATATTCAAGCTAATTAGTTCCAATTTCAAGTTCTAATTTCAAGTTCATATTCCTAATTAAGTTCAATTTATAGTAAATTCAAGTTATAATTAATTATGGGTTCTAATTAAGTTGTAATTCAAATCTCTAAAATTCCAAATTCGAACTAGCTAGCTAGTGTCCCAAATTCAAACTATTAATTAGCCTAAAATATCAAATATAATTCAAACTATTAGTCCTAAATTTCAAATTCAAACTAGTCTTAAAATCATAAATTGGAAGTACTCCTAGAATTCAAAAACCAAACTATAGTGCTATAATCCCAAATTCAAACTATTAGTAGTCCAAAAATCTCAATGATAATTCAAACTAGTCCTAAATTCAAAATTCAAAATTCAAACTAGTCTTAAAATCACAAATTCAAACTAGTCCTAAAATCCCAAAATCTAACTAGTGCTAAAATCCTAAATTCAAACTAGTTAGCTATTCCTAATCCCAAATTCAAACTATTAGTCCTAAAATCTCAATAATAGTTCAAACTAACTCAAATAATACCCAAATTCAAACAACTCCCCAAATATAATTCAAACTATTAGTCCTAAATTCCAAATTCAAACTTGTCTTAAAATCACAAATTGGAAGTACTCCTAGAATTCAAAAATCAAACTATAGTGCTAAAATCCCAAATTCAAACTATTAGTAGTTCTAAAATCTCAATAATAATTCAAACTAGTCCTAAATTCAAAATTCAAACTAGTCTTAAAATCACAAATTCAAACTAGTCCTAAAATCCCAAAATCTAACTAGCGCCAAAATCCTAAATTCAAACTAGCTCGCTACTCCTAATCCCAAATTCAAACTATTAGTCCTAAAATCTCAATAATAATTCAAACTAACTCAAATAATACCCAAATTCAAACAACTCCTTAAATACCCTAATTCAATCTAATTTTACAATTCCAAAATCAAACTAATTAACTCAAGAAATACCAAATTTCAAACAAATCCTAAGACACCCTAATTCAAACTAACCCTAACATTAAAATTTTCAATTCACAATCAACAAACACAAACTAACAATCAAATAATCCCTAATTCAAACTAATAATCAAAAACTCTAAATCATTCACTTACTAATTAACTAACAATCAATAAAAACCTAATTCAGTACACTAATTAGGTTGGGGATGGGTGGGGATGGGGCGCCGATAAGAGGAGTGAGAATTGTCACTTAGACCTAGGGTTTTAATTTTAATAAATTTAATTTATTTAGGTTGATTTAATTAACTAAAATTACATATATATATATATATATATATATATATATATATATATATATATATATATATATATATATATATATATATATATATAAAATTTAACTACACATCAACAGAAGTTTAATTTAATAAATTTAATTTATCCGTCAAGTTAATTTTATAATTTAATTTATCGATCAAGTTAATTTTATAAATTAAAATTACATACATACATACATATATATATATATATATATATATATATATATATATATATATATATATATATATATATATAATTTAACTACACATTAACAGAAGTTTAATTTAATAAATTTAATTTGTCAATCAAGTTAATTTTATAAATTTAAATTATATACTTTCTAATTATATAAATTTAATTTTATTGATCAACAAAAGTTTATCAATATCAAATTTAATAGATAAATACATATCAATATCATATGTATTTCTTTAATTGATAATGTATTTCATGTCTGAACCACTAGTATATAAGACTTGATTTGTTAAACTATTCGAGGAGTATATAATTAATCAACATATTTCATACTCCGATGAAGTATCCTTTACATGTCATCATAATTTGGAGGTGATCACTACACTTGACATCCATTCAAGATCGAACGTATATAATAATACTATCTCGCATTTCATACTCGAATGCATTATATGTTAGCTCTTCACTTCTACATCACGAGATGAGATATTAAGTTTATGATTAGACAACGTACTGATAAAATTTGTACATTACTCTAGAAATATAAGTATATATAATTTTCTCCTAATTCATATCAACGTAGTTTCATGCTCTAAATATGGATTATAGATATTTTTTTATTTATTCCATGAATTCTAACTTTTTATTTATAAAAGTATACAAAATTGTTACACTTTTTGAACAATTACTTGTATGTATAAATGAAATTTTAGTATTATGCACAATAGCAAAATTATGATTAATAGGAATATTTTAAACAAACTAACCTCCGGATGTCGTTTTTATTAAAAGTAATTAGATTTAATAAAAAATACCAACCTCATGTGGTCGGTATCACATTAAATTTTAAGATAAATAAAAAGCAATCATGTTAATTAAATAATATTGACATGGGGAGGTTGGTATTTTACATTAAATTATTTTTTAACTTACATAAAACCATCATTCGAAGGACGATTTATTTAAAGTTAATTGAAAATATTAATTTATTACATACTATTTAATTTTACCGACATTCGAAAGTTGGTATTATAATTTTTTTTGTTTTTTATTTTACACAAAACTGTCCTCAAGAAGACGATTTATATAAAAATAAATCAAAATATTTCTCAAAGCAACGGACAGAGTCTCTATGTCCGTCGCTTTTTTTGAAAAAAGTTTGACCAACATTTTGACCAAAAAGCGACGGACAAAGAGACGTTGTCTGTTACTTTTTAAAAATATTTGACCAGATATTTTGACCAAGATGCGACAAACATAAAGATGTTGTCCATCGCTAATTTAAAAAATAATTAAACAGTTAAAATTAATAAAAAGCGACGGACGGCGTGACTTTTTTTAAAATTAATAAATAATTATTTTTAATAAAAAGCGACGGACTGTGTCTCTATCGATATAAAATAATTAATTATTTATTATATATATTGTTGGTGCAAAATTCCGCAAAAAAAGCGACGGACTCGGCGATGTAGTCCTTCGCTTTTTAAAAAAATAAAAAAAATATTTTCATTAAAAAGCGACGAACTTGGCAATGCAGTCCGTCGCTTTTAAAAAAATTAAAAAAATATATTTTCATTAAAAAGTGACGGACGGCATCGCTTAGCCCGTCGCTTTTGGGAGTGACGCCGTCCGTCGTTTTTTAGCAGTTTTTTAGTAGTGACTTAAGCGCATATAATATCCATGCTTGAGTTGATTAGATTGCCTCTCAAATGCAAATTGAATAGACCGCCGTTGTTGTAGTAAATCTTGACATTTCTTTTTTGACTGATTATGTATGCTATTCGGTAGACCGATCAATATGTTTGTCAAGACCACCCTTTTTGTTCCAACTCTTAAATCCTATAGTTGAAAATGTCTCCCCTCCTCCTTGATTAGTGTTATGATCTTTAAAAAGATAGCAATACAAACAATAGACTGCATCTTTACTAACACTATACTCCAACCAATTATGATATATATCATCAAACCATTCATGATTAAAACGATGCATTGACCCAAAAATATCTATTTGAGGATACTCTTGCACCGCCAAACGAGGTTGACAAGGACCATTCAAAAGGTATGCTCTTCTAATAAAATCACGGTGGTTTGGATGATAGTTCAATATTGATGTTCTTTCACTAGAATCAAACTTTAAAGAACTCAAATCAAATT
Source organism: Solanum bulbocastanum (assembly GCA_037074985.1). NCBI lineage: Eukaryota > Viridiplantae > Streptophyta > Magnoliopsida > Solanales > Solanaceae > Solanum > Solanum bulbocastanum. Next base: position 4,317,823 of record CM073603.1, on the reverse strand, counting down.
CTTCAATACGCAATAAGGACCAAAACAAAATTATATACAATGAACAAAAGTTTGAATCTCATAAGTAAAAGTTAATATCCACTGAACAAATGTTGAATATCCATAATAAACATATAAAATCAACAAATAAGCCCAAACAAATAAAATTATAACTTTCATAATCAGTGAATAGAATTGAAATTTTCATATGAAAAATAAAAAATTGTTAAGAGAAGTGAATATCCGAGTTCAATCGGCTACATAAAATAGCACATCAACAAATACCAGAATCAAAGCATATAATTCTGAAAAAAAAATTAAAAAAAAAAAACAAAAAAGAAAACTTACAGAGGTTGCCATCACAAATGGAGCCTGAAAGAGAGAATGAAATTAATCCACGGAGGACCACCACTCCTCCACCAGCGGCAAGAAGCAGCAGTAGCAGCAATAAGTAGCAACAATCCAGCAACAGGCAAGCCAGCGAGCAACAATAAAACATGAAGTTGAACGAGAAAGAATAGGAAAAATATAATATTGCAATCCCTAGAAAAGAGGGATATTTTTATTTGTTGACTTTTCCATTAGAGATTTAAAATATAATTTTTTTAATTAGTTATGACTTTAAAAACGGGCTCGTTTGGTCTATTAATATTTAATAAAAAAAACACTCAAAACTAAAGCTTGAAGCTTGCAAAATAGCTAAAAATTACAACAAAAAAATATATTGTTGCCTGGAATTGATCCCGCAATCCAAAGCTCACTTAAGTGAAATCTTGAACCCCCTCAATCGTTGGGCTACTCCTTTGATATATATTCACATGGTTCAATTTTAAATATATACATGTATAAAAAAAAATCAATCTTATATATATAGTGTAATTTTTTTATCGAGGGAGTTCGGATGACCCCCCTAGAAGCACTGTACATCCGTTCCTGACTATTAGTAGTGGCGGAGCCATAATTTTTAATAAGAAAGTTCAAAGTCTAAAAAAATAAATACATGAAATAGTCGAAGGAGGTTCAATATCTACTATATATATCTAAAAAATTATTTTAATTATATAAAAATAATATAATTTTCGATCGAAGAAATTCGAATCAACCCTTAAGATGTAGTGGTTCTACCACTGACTATTAGTATACTTACTCTTTTTTTTCAAACCTACTTCATTCAAACCCACTTCATATAAGTTCACTCATATCTGATCGACCAGCTCATTTGTCAGCTTTATATCAAACCTCTTTACTAGAAGTCTTGTCTCCGTCATTGATGAACACCCCTAGCGTTTAATAAAATTACATCATATAAGTTAAAACAAATAAAGTAGAACAGAAATATTTTAACGGTCAGAAAAATTTCTGTGATACCAACATCTATATATAAGTTAAATATGATATTTAACTTTACATTGATCAAACATTTGCATCATCCAACTTTCATAAGTAAGCACTTAAATTTGTATAAAATTAGACAAGTAAACACATATATCCTCTAAAGCATTCCCATAAAACATAAACGCAACATTAATATGTCACGTAAGACGTATGTGTCTATTTATACACACTCAAAATTGAATGATATAATTATCAGCTAAGATCAATTTTAAAAGCATGTCTATGTATTATATATTTACTACCAGTAAAATTCCTTTACTCACTTGATACCACATCTATATAAGTGCACATGCGAATCACATCAATATAATTTTATTTTTAAGAGAAACACAAATAAAACTACTTCGTTCCCCCAACAAACATAGTGAGAAAAATGTGTTTGATAATATATATTTGTGATTCAGAAGAGAAAGAGCTTGGAAGACAAGCAGCATCAGGAGCTTGTCCTTCTTGTGGTGGCAAAGTTCAAGCTGTTGATGTTGAGAGTCGTTCAAAATTCTGTTTTCTTCCTCTTTGCTTCATTATTAAGAGGAAATATCAATGTACTCTTTGTTCTAGGCGTTTAGTCTTGTATTCTTCTTGAACAAAAATTGAAGGTGTGTGTCTGTTATTGTAGATGATGTTCGAGCAAGTACAAAGTCGTATAATCAATTTCAACTTATTTGGTATTGAGGCGTGTCTGTTATTGTTGATGATGTTCGAGCTAGCTTTTGTGTACTTGGACGACTTATTTGTCCGGTACAATTGTTCTCCTTCTCTCATATTCCTCCCATTAATTCCACTTTTTAATTATGTTCTTTTATGATGCCAATGATTGGCCGAGACGGGCTAGTGAGGATTCATAGAACGGACATCAATTTGCATTGGGATTGAGACAAAGTTACTTTTGATGATGTTTGAATTAGTTTGCAGGTACAATGTATCTATTTGCATTCCACCAATATCAATGTTTGGAAAAATTTCTGTATTCGTGCTAAGATTTGAACTCTGATCTCTTATGGCTTCAACCGATCTCATTGATTGCGAGGCGGCAACATGAATATTTTGTTTTATTGTATTTTTCTCTTTGAGATTATTATGATTTTGTAAATATAGAGGGTTTTTTTTTTGAGGGGTTCTTTGCAACCCTTCAATTGTAATTTGTTTAGTCAATGCAATATTCTTGAATTTTTTTATTGATGACATTGTAATTTCTAAAAATCCCCTTGATTTATCATGATTGAGAAATTTATTGTACTCCAATTTACTCACTAATCCACATGTTCAATCGCCAAAAAGAAGAAGTTCTAAAAGTATCATTTGTATTTATTTCCTTATTATAATTAGTATCTTATATTTAGCTTATATACAGTATACACTAATAATTAAAAATATATTTCACTATCATTAAAAAATTAATTTCTTATAGGAATAATTATTTTATTTTTCCAGTTACTAATTCGAGTTATTACAAGCATATCTACAACCTATTGTGGAATGGTTGAGATTCATTTGTCTTTAATTAGAGATTTCAAATTCAAATCTTTGAAATAAAAAAAAAAAAGAATGTTCAAAAATGAATTTGGAAATACGTGAATTCAATTTTAATTGGACTCCAATATAAATTTCAAACCTCGGTTAGAAGAGGTATACTCAATCATCATTGCACTACATGATACTTTGAATGTACATGATTCACACATCTATATTTAACTATTTTTTAAAAAAAAACATAACACTACTACGTATTATCTCGAAACAAAAAAATAAATTCACTTGAATCTAAAGAACCCTAGATATGCCGTTGTACAAAAATAAACCTCGTAATACGTAAATCTAAATTTAATCGAATTTTAATTTTGATATCAAATCGGATAAATAAAAAACTTATAATATTTAGTTAGGCATTGTTGGCTCAAATTGAAGTTAAGACAAATCATGTGTTCGTATCCATATTATTTTTAGTGTATATCTATCATCAAGATATGGTCTCTTCCTTGTCCTTTTCACTCTTTGCTGTCATCACACCTCATTAAAAAATGCAACCCCACTTATACAAAAGCACCTTAAAATGCCCCTTCAAATTCAAAAAGACAACATTTTGAAAAGGTACTTATCTAATTAATCTAATAAAATCGTTTATTTCAAAGTTGGTGCCTTTTATTATAGTAAATAAAATAAATAAAAAAGGTAGAATACATTAACATCCTCTTACAATTGTCAGTATTTTTTTTTTACTAAAGTTAAAGTTATTTCAAAAACAATCTTTTAAATATATTTTCATCATGAAAGTAATGTTTATATATACTCTATTTTTTCGGGACATATATGTGAGATTATACATTGATATGCTTTAATAATTGTTCTTGTTATCGTTGTTATGTTTCTATTTTGCATTTGAAGACACATGATAAAGTGTTATTATTAGTTATTGTAGACTCAAAATTTTAATTTTTTTTTACGTGTTTTCTCAAGGGAATATTATGTAAATAAGTTAATTTCACTCAAAGTATGATATTTGCTTTAACTATGTGCATTAGACTGAATAATCTGTAAATTCAGGTCGATTTAAATTGATGTTGATTTATGTAATAAAAAAAGATGGCATATGTAACATGATTAAATTATATATGTAATGAACATTTGAGAATTCCCATAAAAAAAATTTCAAATTTTAAGTTAAAAATATTTAAAATAGAACTGTTTTATTATATGTTCAGATATTTAATTAAAACAAAATGTAAGTAAAGTATCTAAATAAAATTTAGGGAAAAAAGTCTGAAATATATTCGAACTTTGGCCAAAATTGTTGTTACGATACCGAACTTTAAAAAGGACCTTTTACCCACTGCACTATTTAATAGTGTATTTTGAAGATATATATGTGCCCACGTGGATATCATAAATATTTCATAATAATTATAAATAATAATGTGTCCACGTGGACACATATATACCTTTAAAATACACCATAAAATTGTGCAAGAAGGTAAAAGGTCCTTCATAAAGTTTGATATTATAACAACAATTTCAATCAAAATTGAAGTATTTTTCAGATTCTTTTCCCTAAAATATATGAAGAGATTTTAAGTGATTGTCCCAAGTATTAGGAGAGTGACATTATATAAGTGCTATCTTGGGTTGGTTCGTATAAGCACAATGTTCACTTTTCACCAATTTTTCTCCATTTTCCTTGGACTTACTACTACTACGTATTATATGTGGTCTCCCAATTACATCCACATTAGTAGATACATAGTCACTGTCATTTTTATAGTTAGAAAAATAGTGAGGTTTTTAAAAATAATAAATTTAATTATTACACATGGATACTGCTACTGACTCCCTACATATAGTATGCATATCCTTATCTAGTTGGAATAGTTTCTTTTACAAGTTCAAGAGGGTTTAATAAAGGGCAAACAACATAAATTTCAATTAGTTAAGGATTTAATTATATGTTTATTATGAATTTTTGAAATTATTATTTGTATCAGATTTTGATCTTCAGATATATTGTATTCAAGTGATCATATGTATTTTGGCGTACATTGACCCTCTTGTTTTCCTCTTTCTATGTATGTATTTGTAATTCAGAATGTATCTCATATCCCAGATATATGTATCTAGTGTAATTCGTATGCATGTATCTGAGAAATCTCTCACTCGCCTCCATCTTATTTTGCTTGCCTCTCTCCTCTCTTACTAGTCTCTCTCTCACTCTCTTTCGTCATCTCTCTATATTTGTATTTTAGAGTATATCTAGTGGCAAAAATATATATATTTAAGTGTATTTTACTTAAAATGTAATATAAAAATTATTAATTAGTAAGACAACATATAATTATTTTAAATTAAAGAGAAAATCAGTAAAGAAATGTCTGTATAATTAGATAATTTTTTTCTTTAATTAATCTAAACGTATGTCGTACTATTGGATTCCTCAACCTTTTCAGTCGGGATCTGCATAATGAAATAATTAAAAGTAATTTTTTTTTCCACTTTTATTTGTTCGCTGCCTTTTTAAAAATAATTATTTTTACTTGTTATATTTAATCAATAAAATTAATGATGTCGATTCAAAATACTTGAAGTACCTACTACTACTTTATTCAATTGCAAGGATTATACACGATATGGTATGAAATTATAGTGTGAATATTCTTTCTTTGACTAAAACGAAACTTTTTTATTTCAATTTGTATGATATATTCTTTTATTTAATTTGTCTCCAAAAAAAAATATTTATGTAATTAAACGTAATGTAACTTTTATTTTTTTTAAAAATAATTTATAGTCATATAAATATTTAAAATTTATTTTAAATGATAAATATCAAAAATTTTCTTTCTTTAATTTTAAATTTTATACCAAATCAAATAAATAAAACGAATGAAGTAATATTTACAACTCCCCAAAAAAACATTAAAAAACATGAACTAAAATTTACAAGTAGTTGTGTTTTGTATATTGCAATACAAAAGTATAAACGTCTCTTTCATTTAATTTGCATGAATAGATAGGTTTTGATCCTGTCTCTAGAGCAAATCTTTGATAACTTTATCAAACGTTAATAATGATTGAATCATTACGTGGCTTATTATTATAAAAAAAAAAGAAAAAAGAGAAGATAATAATAAAAAAAAGGAAACTTCCCAAAAATGGTTGCATTTAATAATTTCAAATTGGATGAATATTATTATGGACAAAAAATCATAAGTTTCCCATACATATTTCAGTGTTAGGTATTGAAGAAGTCTTGAGGGATAAAAGTTATATGGAATGAAATTATTTTTAAATATTAAAAGTTAATAGAATATAAAATAGAGATAACGAAATTAGTCCATAAAAACATGATCTATTTAACCGGCTTAAATTTAGGAGATTTTATAACTATAGAAACTTGCAATTAAAATAAAATAAAAAATTTAAAATGAAATTATTTCTAAATATATATAAAAAAAATATTACTTTTTTTAATTGAACTGATAGAATATCGAATAGGGGTAACAACATTTGTCCATAAAAAAGTATGATCCGCCTAATATTTAACTCAAATCCTTTTGGCTCGTCCAATTCAGTCCATCTAAAATGTAGATTGATATGTAAATCAAATTAACTCATGAGAAATTTTATCAAAATATTTTTTATTTTCTTATATAATATGTTGTATATACTCATAATGTAGAGTAAAAAAATTAATTAAATACTTAAACAAATTATGAAGCGACAAATAAATAATTTAAATTTAGAGGAAGAATTAGACAAAGAATTGTAACGCGTCTCTTAACCATGTCTGTCAAAAACAAAAGAGGATCTCTTTTTAACTTTCCATATACACGTATAAATCATATCCATAATTTCCTCAACATTTTATCCATCAATAACATTTTTAAAAAGTCTAAATAACATAATTATATGCACTTGATATGTAATACAAATCAAATAATTTAATCGTAATAGTTAAAAATAAAGCCAATCTACCAATGATTAAGTTATAAATATATATGCATAAGATACATGTCTTACACTCATTAATTTAATATAAATACTAACTATGATCGATGACTTTTTTACCATGAAAACTTGTAACTGCACTAGTTAACTTTTTAGCATCATAAATTTTCTTTTACTCTAAACAAAGAAAAAAAATAACATACAATTCTAACCCTACTAAAATATACTACATTTAGCTACGAACTTCGTCATTGGTCTGTCGTTATTTTACTTGTAGTTAACAAAATTATGTCTCTAATTCACTGTTTAGTAAAATAAGTGATGAATTTTACTATTTAGCTACAAAATTTGTCCATTGCTAAATCCTATTTTTTTGGTAGTGTAATAAGAACTACAGTAAATCATAGCCAATTAATATTATTATATACATTAAAAGAAAAACTTTAAAATAGGTGAAAATATTAGATCTACATACATATACAAACACGATAAAGGAAACTTCTTCGAACCAGAAAATTTTGTCTTGCTCTCTTGTTTTATTGTTAGTATGTTATACTCATACAGATTGTTAATATATATATATATATATATATATATATATATATATATATATATATATATATATATATATATATATATATCTATTTATTATTTTTGCCCTCTTGTTTTATTTATGTGGCATCTGTTAATTAAAATATAGAAATTTAATATTTATTTTTGGACAAAATACAGTAATAGCTGTATAAAGCATCGTTTATAAATTATAATTTTTGACATTTTTGGACGTTTAAAGAGTAATTAATAAAATTTCCAGTCAAATTTACAGAGTTACCCTGAAACATTTCACATGTTATGTAATTGAAAGAGAGGAAGTACTTAATTGATTATTATTGGTGATCTGGAGCTGATACGTGAGTCATTTGTATAACGGTAAGGGTATATATGAGTAACTTTCATAACGAGGGATATATAAGCTCTAAATGACAAAGTTGAGGAGTCTATCATACCCTTTCCCCTTAATTATTTTAATTTTGAAAAAAATATCTAATTACAAGATATTTCTACCATAAACATTAATCCACTTTATAGTTTGAAGTAATTATATATTGTCTCTGTCACGACCCAAACCATCGTGATTGATACTCACACTAACCCTCCGGTGAGAGAACCATTAATACTAATTAGCTAACCAAGAACTACATAACTTAATCAAAGCTAAGGCATTTAAAGATACGAAAGCAGGTTTAAATGCTAAAGGAAAAATAGGGAGTTCCCATAAACTCCAACAAAAGTCTAATAAAATAAATGCGGAATAAATACCTAGAACCTGAAAGTTAATGTACCAAAACCCCAACAAGAACCAAAGTCTAAACAAGAAGGGGTACAACCCCAAACTAACACAAGAAATCTAAATCACTAGTCTAAGTTCGAAAAGGTGGACATAAATAGAAAGAGAACTCATGGCAGCCCGGAAGAAGTGACTCACCCTTGAATTCGATTGATCATTGATCTTCTAAGAGAGGTCTATCAATAGCTGCTTGAAGATGCTCTGTACTCAACAAAGAAAGAACAAGTGCAGTATCAGTACACAACCACAATATACTAGTAGGATCATGTGCCTATCTCGATAGGCGAAACATATATAAGTCATTACAACAATAATAAACATGCATACACCGAACATATACAATATCAATTATCACTTACGAACAACGTACAATTTCACAATTCTCAAGATATATAGTTATGTCAAGTTAATGGTCATTTCATGGAACCAACACCCAAACTGTTAGTGTACCGGTACGTGGTACCCGTTCCAAGTTAGTGTGTCGGATCGTGACACCCGTTCAAATGTTTATGCCGGTATGTGGCAACCGATCCCAGTTAGTGTGTCGGAACGTAACACCCGATCTATTCAACAAGCCACAATCACAATCACAATGTGCATTCTCATAATCATAATCATACAATAAGTTACGATTCATGCAATACAATTATTCAATCATCCTCATTTACGATTAGTGTGATCAATAATGCAACATTCGCATATATACAATGTATCATAATGAAGTAATTACAAATACATATCACACCTACATGAAATCACAACCATCAAGTACCTTGAACAAAGCTTGAATCCCCTAAGAAACTTGATTCTTCCCTTTCCGAATTCTTTCCATTTGTTCTTGATCTACAAACAACCAATATAATACGGGGATCAATAAATGATATTTAATTACCCGAATTAAAGTCAACACTATCAACCCTAGATCAAACTCATGATCAAAATAACCAAAATTAAGGCTTTTCCCACCATCCAAACAGTTCCAAAACCCTTCCCCAATAATAATCAACCAAGAAACTAAGTTTTACGGATCAAAAAATGAATTCGGGGAGTGAAAACCTTACCTTTAGTCTCAAGAATGGTGAAAAACTGTCAAGAAAGAGCCTGGGGTCGTCTCTTAGCTTTCAAAGTTGAAACTTGCAAAATAAAACGATTTTAGGGTTTATTTCCGACTTAATTAGCAATTGGCCTGCCACAGCAGTCCTCACCCCGCCACAAGGGCCCCGTCCTGGTGAGAATAATTCTGCCAGAGCGGGTTGCACAGAACCAGTGAGTCGATTTAAAAGTTTCAAACCACCATTTCACAACACACATTCATCCTACGACACTCAAAAAAATCGTTCATGCTAAGATCAGTTTTGAGAGTTCTACCCACCCGAATTCAATTTCGTAAAATCGTACGGGTTTCTTAACGTCTTAGATATCTCCTCATACAATCAAATTCATAATTAGATCTCCAAATTGTTACCAGATTTCCCTAGACCTCACTGACTCCAATTTCGTCTAAATCTGGGCTAGGCTGGAAAATTTCAAAATACTACAAAAAAATTTTCCGGCCCAAAATTTTTTCCCGTTGGCTTTTCTATAACGACGGGAACAAGTCATTACAGTCTCACTAATTAATAATTTTGTACCAAATTTCAAGCCATATGCATGTATATCAAGGATACTAGACACATGTATCTTTGGTACCAAATACATTATGAAATACATATACATAGGGAGATAGGCGAGTGAGATAACAGAGAGGTGGGGGAGAGAGGAGAGAGACGAGCGAGATAGGAGAGATGTGATTTGTTGGATACTAATTGTCTTTACTTTCTTACCATAAATAGGTTTTTCTTTTATGAAAATGTTTAGGATTGACTAGTCCTTTTCTTGTAGGAAAAAGTTTGGGACTTTATAAATAGATGTTCATTCCTTCTAATTTAATCAGTATTCGCAATGTAGTCATAGGGGCTTTGGGAGTTTTAGTTGGGGGGAGAATTTGTGGGACATAAGTGATATGGTATCACTTGTGTGAACCTCTTTGTATCCGAGTGAATTGGTTGAAGTTATTTCTCTCTAGATTTTGTACTCTCGTACTTATATAGTGGGTTGCTCATCTCCTTTGTGGACGTAGGTCGATTGACCGAACCACGTTAAATCTTTGTGTCTTTCAGTATATTTCTCATTTGTCTTCTTACTCGTGGTCTTTTGAGATTTGCTTTACTAGCTTCCGCATAAAACCTAATTATTTCGATCCTAACAAGTGAGAGAGTCAGTTTTCCATATACATATGAATCATGCTTCGAACGATCTATCTAATTACACCTAATTTGACCGGCATATATCTGAAATACATGTATCTGAGTGCATCAGATACATGTATCTGGCGAATAAATGTGGTATGGAAGGTAACTTCAAAAACTAAAGAAAATGCACATACGTAGACTCTAAACTAGTGAGAATTGTATTGTTTCTTCTTTAATTTTCATTTTCATGTAGGAGCTCAACTAACTAAGATTCACGTGATGTAAGGTCTATTCAAGAAAATATTGTCTAGTACCCAAAAAAAATTCAGACACAAAATTTGAACTCAGTATCTTTGATTAAAGAAGGAATTCTTTTTTTATAAGGATCAATTAGACATCACCCTATATCTCATCTTATGCTATATCCTTTCCTTTTTAATCCGTTTCAAAAGGAATATCACTTTATTATAATTTGCATTTTTGAATTGACACACCTATTAAGAAAACAATGATTGACATAATGAGTTTACCATTTCACCCATATTAATTATGAAGTGGATGAATTAAAAACTTAAGATTTCAAGAAGTTTACCTTTTCCAAAGTATTAATTGAGGATATAATAGGTAAAAATAATTTGTCCTTTCTTGATTTGTCAAAATGAATAAGTAATTAGGGACAACTAAAAAAAAAAAGTGGACAAATAATTAGGAACAACGGAATAAGGAAGTTTAGCTACTAACATTGTTGAATAATTTTTTTTTTTCTCTCTACATTGGTAACCAACATGACGGAATGATGATTTTTATTAAAAGAATTCAAAATATAAAGCATTAAACGAAGAAATTAAAAGAATTCAAAATATTAAATTATAAATATTTTTAATTATATATAAATAATATAATATTCTGACAAATAAAATTCTCATAAACCATTGGATCTTAGTAGTTGTACCCTACTAATAACAAAGAAAATTTTGGCAGTCCCTTTTCAAATTTCAGGATGTTAACCTCTCCATCACTCTGAGGACCTGTCTGAGGTGGTCAATAAATGTGTGGGAGGAGACATGATATGCATGTGTACTGATAGGCCTAAAGATTAGGTGTAGTGATTAGCTGAGTGGTAATTGATAGAATTATATAGATATTAGTAATGTACAAATTAATTATAAGTGAATTTATATAGTATTATTTTATTTATATATATTAATTATGCATGAATTGATTATATATGAATAAGTTATTTAATATTCTATGATTATATTCCTATATAAAATAATACATAAATTTTCTCATAATTTATACATGTACTAGTTATGAAATTTTCAAAATTATCAATCAAATGACGTATTAATTTTATGCAGAAATGACTTATTTTCTTATCTACTTGCCAAATATTATATGAGGTATATAGAAATTCATGCATATATAATTTATTTCTTATCTAGCTGCCAAATGACCCCTTAATTATTTATATGCTTTAAATTACCTATAATTCTATGGTTGATAGAAGTTTGCTGGGCAGGATCTTTGATTAAGGGTGAAGCAATCTTAACACTACACCATAATTCATGCTTGTTTGGAGAGAAGTACTTGCCCAGATCAGTTGACGAAAAAACGGATTATTATCCTTTGCTTTTGGAAGATCCAATAACATAATTTCATTGTATTACACTATTCGAAAATAATCAGGGTAACACATTAAAAAATTGTTAAATTGAAGGGTTATCTCATTGATTGTCTTTATTCACGCTTCAAAAGGCATTCGATTCATGCTTAATATGTCTCAAAATTGTTAGTGATCTAGATTGTGGAAGCCAGTTTTGAATTGCTTCAACATTTATGGTACTCCCTCCATTTTAATTAGTGTGTCTTACTTCTTTTCGTAGCTGTTTTCATTTCAAAAAGGATTTTTTTTTTGGCAACATCTTAATTCTAATTTTTCATATAATATATTTAAGACCACAATATTAAAAAATATCTTAATATATATGTTTTTCCGGGTGGGGTATATATATATATATATATATATATATATATATATATATATATATATTACTTTCTTATATTTCAGTCAAGTTGAAATGAGATAATTAAATAAATTAAAACGGAAAAAATACTAATAATACAATGCTTTTGTCCACAACAAAAAAGATGATTTTGGTGGAGTAGCATGTGGTAGTTGAAGCTTTTCCAGAGCTTTTATGTTGTAAGGTTTCCTTATCTCAGTTCAATTACATATTTATGTGATATATATATATATATATATATATATATAAATATATATATCTACTACTATATAAATATATATCTACTACTATATAAATATATATATCTACTACTATATAAATATATATATATATATATATATATATATATATATATATTTCATTTTATATCTAGGCTCCAATGACAAGTTCTTCTCACTGCACAAATCACATGACATGTATAAATTATAAATTTTTGAAAAAACCATAGTCAAATAAGAATTATTCAATTAAATAAATTCACATAGAGAATACTGTTGATCACATGTTTGATAGGATTTTTGAAAAGATTTTAGGACCTTTTTAACCGTTGGTTGTTACTAGCATTTATTTGTTGTGGCCCAAATTTTCATTGACAAAAGCAAGCTTAAAAGTACACAACTTATATTTATCATTATAAAAGGTAACAAATAAACGTGTGTGAATATATATAACGAGGTTCCATGGATTTGTTCGCTAAAGGTCACTCTCAAAACTTAATTTGATATGTAAATATGAGTTTTGAAAATTGTGGTGTTCGGATAGACATGAATCTTGAAAATTGTGGTATTTGATTAGATCTTTTTTCGATCAATAATTCAAATTATTCATTAGAGTATCATTCTTCGATGAAAAATTTCTTCAGTTTAGCCATTATTTACTTCTAGCTTTTAGTCATAGTTATTTTAAATTAATTTCTTCATTATTATAAAATTTTAACAACTTCACCAACTATCATAACTATAGACAAGTATATTATAAATTAGTTTGAGTCAATTGTTAATAAATGTGTCTCTAGTCAACTAAATCATTGTCAATAATCAATTACTTGGTATATAAGGGCTAGAGTATTATTTGGTTAAAATAAGTAATTAAATTATAATGAGGAATCTAACACTATTAAACTAATAATTTACTATAGAGAAAACTTCAAATGGCTATCATTTGGGCATAATTAGAGATGTATAGCTACAATTTGAGTATTTACGTTTCATAACCATTGTTTGAGATGCTAAGCAAAGAAAAAAAAAGATTCTCTTGTGCAACTCTCCTCATTCTCGCTTGTTGATCTCCTAGTCTCTCTCTTTCCCCTTTTTTTTCTCTTCCTTTCTTGTTCGCATTTCTCCTCTCTCTGCCCTCTCACATTCCCCTCTCTGTGACACCTCACTAATTGAAAGAGCTGGAATTAGAAAGTCATTTTTGGAAGGAATGAAAAAAATCTGAAAATTGGTTAAGTTATGTTAAGTATGAGTTTTGGGTCAATTTCAAACAACCATAACTTTTAGATCAGGATGATTTAGGTGTGTTACAAGATACCGTAGGAAAGATCTTTGAATTCTCTTTCCAACCCACTGAATTTGCTCATTTTCAAGTTCGTATGAGGGAGATATGCCCATTGGAAGTCGGGCTGTCTAGATAAGGAAAATCAAAATTGAATTTTAAAGGGTATTATGGTATTTTCCATACCCAATTGATTTAATTCATTTTTAGTGAATTAATTAGGTCAAAATTGAATTGAATCAGTTTGCACAATTGAAAATTCATGCTAGGATTTTAGAGAGAAGAACTTAAGAGAGAAGAGAAAAGGAAAGTCAAGGTTCGTCGTCTTCATGAGGAATTGATTGTGGATTTCATCATTTGATCCTATGAGGTACGTGAGACTTTCATAACGTTGGGTTCGTTCACCTACGTGCCAAACATGCTTAATTTAGTGTGAAGTCATCCTAAAAAGATTGGAAGTTTGAATGTTCTTGATGTGTGTTCTTGAATTGCTTTTGTTTTTGAATTTAGGTTGAGATTAAGGAGTTTCTTGAGGTTATAGTGTTGTTTCCTTGAGTTGTTTGAGTTAGATTCTTGTGTACATATACAGGGTATCTGAATCTAAAGAGAATTTGAGAAAAAGAATCGAGTTTAGGCGAATTGGGGTTAGAAAACAAAGAAGGAAAAAATCAGGTGAATCTGGGTACCAGGTCCACGTCGCGGACCTGTTCCTCGGGAATGGGAATTTTCTCTCCGCTTCGCGGAGCGGTCACGGACCCTTTTGCTCAAAATTTGTTTCGCGATCAAATATTTAAATGCATCTCCGCGTCGCGGACTTGCTTCCAAATTGATCGTTTCTTAGGTTTAACTATCTAAAAACACTCTTAAATAAGGTCTTTCCTATCACAAATCACAATCCTTGAATCTATAAATTTAAATTCAAGAAAAGTTAAGAGCCAAGTCTAGAGAGTTCTTAAGAGTCCTTTCAAAAAGTTTTTTGCAAATGCTTTAAACTTGTTTTAAGACTTGAGTTTTGAGTTAAGTAAGAGTAACAAATAAAGTTCATTTCTTCAAAAAGAGTATATGGGAGCTAAGAATTCCCAAAGAGTAAATGTTTCACATTTAAACAAGAGAGAAAACACTGATTTTTCAAGAGAGCCTTTGAGCTAATTTTTGAGTAATTATCTTAAATCACAGAAAGAGTTTTTGTTTTTAACATATGAGCTGAGTATTTTGGGAGTAGTATTGAGCACCAATGTAGGGACTAGTTCATAATAACTCAATGTCTCCATAAACCATGTTGCCAACGTGGGTAGAAAGGGTCATACTTTTTAGATGATTCCTTAATGCTTTTTAGTATAGACTAGTGGATCCACTTAGTTGAGGCGTTCTATATCCCGGAAAGTTATATGACAGTTCTGGCAGCGTGTGCGAGATGTTGTATCAACACATAGTTCATAGTGATGGTTGTTAGTTAGAGAAACTCCCACATAATTATATTACTTTACTACATATGTCTATAAAGTTGTTACTTACTGTTTTTAAATGCTTTATATAAATTGCATTTTTACTGTTTTTTATTTCTGCATTGAGTTGGTATCCATGAGTTGAGTAAGTTGAGGTAAGTGTTTCTTTGAGATTTCATTTCAAGCTTATGTCATGTTCAGTTTTCCTCTCGCATGCTCATACATTTAACGTACTGATGTTATTTGGCCTGCATCATTTTATGATGCAAATACAGGTAAACAGGATCAACATTCAGCGCTTCATAGATCCAGTCGAGTACTCAGAGTCAGTTGAGGAGACTCCTTGCTTTCTGGAAGATCCCTTTGATTATGTTTTGTTTTATTTCTTTTGTCTATTTCAGTTGTTAGGATGATTGGGGGTCTTGTCCCGACATCCCTCTTAGTATCTAGAGGCTTAATAGACAGTTAGATATGAGTTATTTAGTCTTGATATTTCAATTGTTTGATTTTAAAGACATGAGTTGCCTTTTGGCTAAGTTGAATGTTATTTTTCTATACATTCTCAGTTTATTTAATATTGTATTTAATTACATTTTCTTTTGAGTAAGTCTTTCGCTAAGAGTCTAGCTAGGCCAAGGGTTCGCTTGAGGCTAGCTATGGTTCTCGAGTGCTAGTTTCGCCCAGGGTGTAGGCTCGGAGCATGACACTTTCTCTCTCCCTCCCTCTTTATTCTGTATTTTTTTCGTCCTCTCTCTGTATCTTATATTTACAACATTCTCTCTCTATTTTTTAAAATATATTTTTAAGGTATCAGACGACTGTATTTATTATATTCATACATGCATTTAGTTGTATATCCTCTTTCTCTTTCTCCGATATTTCCACCTCTCTCTCTATATTTGTATAGTTTTGAGGTGTCGGGAATTGTATTTGTTGTATTGATGTGTGCATTTAGATTGTCTTATGTGTTTTCACCTCTCTTTGTATTTGTATATTTTTTGAGGTATCAGACAATTATAATTGTTGTATTCATACGTACAATTAGATTGTATCGATGATGTATCGATGAATACTAGTTGTATCGAGGAATACAATCTGCATGTATACAAATATACAAACACAAAAAAATACAAGAGACTATATTCATTTGCTCTATAATTGCACTTGTATTCATTTGCTCTTATATCGCTTGAAGTCATGCACACACTTAGGTTATATCGATGAATTTTACGGTCTCTGTGTATACAGAGATAACAAAAAAAAAAAAATACAAAGAGTTGTATTCATTCACTTTTGTATCACTTGTATTCATTCATTCTTATATAGTCACTTGTAATCATTCGCTCTTGTATCACTTGTATTCATATGTATCTTACATTTTAATTTTGAGAAAATATCATGTGGAGACCAGGGCTGAAGACAAATGGAAGTAAGAGTGTTCATTTGAATTCCTTTTTGATGGAAGATTATATTTGTATTATCCAAAGTTGAAAGTATTTTTATGCATATAATAGTTGTATTTACTGCTTTATATATTGAATCTCTTTAGTAAAATTTATGGCTTCACCACTGATGAAGGCCATGCTATGCTCTTATATATTCTCTTGATTTTATCTAACGCTCTTCTGTGACACTATAGGAAAAAGACATATTTGACAACACAATCCAAAGAAATAAAATAATTTTGAATCTACTTTGTCTATAAACAAAGAAGCTATAATAATACAACTGACGAATTGACTCAAACTTGGACGAGTTGCAAAAATGAGAAATTTTCATAACTAGCTGTGTTCATTTCAATGTCATTAGCAAAAACATAAATATATTAGCAAGTAACCAAATAAAGCCTTTACCTTCTCTAGCATAACTCACCCAAAAAAATTTGGCTGTCAATTGGGCCAGCACAAGCTCATTGCGGTCCATTAAGTGTAAGTCCTATTGATCTTTGTTCCGGATTGGGCTACCCTAAATGGGCCTTGAGGATTTTTTTTTCTTTTTCTCAATGGGCCTTGACGGTAAACTCTTTGAAAACTCCTATCTTATCTATCACCAACTATTTATCAAAGAGAAAATTACGCGGATAAGCAAAGTTACATATACTAGTTAATTAGCTAACATAGCTACGGTTTGAACTAATTACAGCTCGAAGCTTAATTTTAGTTGTAATTACATCACCTATACATATACAAATACAAATTACACACATATATATACAATTACATGGCAGATATACAGATACAGTTCATCTTTCTCCACTCTCTACCCTCTCTCGCCTCTTTCCTCCCTCTCCCAATCTCGCTCTCCTCTCTCCTTCCTCTAACATGTAGCTATGAATCGTAATTAGCAAACTATAACTATGGAGCATAATTAAATTATTTTTGAGTGGCTATATGTGAAAAATCCACTTATCAAAATATATATCAACTATCAATTATTCACTTTTTCTATATGATATATGACCATCGTTTTGATAGAAAAGGTGAACAATTAATAGTTCAGGTGTGTATAGTTGGTGATTGTTCAGGTAAAAAACTTACACACTTAATAGTCTAAATTTGAAACTCAAAAACTCGAAATACTAAAAATGTTTTTTTAGATCACCAACTATAATAGTTCAGGTGTGTATAGTTGGTGATCTTTGATGCTATGTTAAATTACATTCAATTTTTTTATTTGAATATTTTTCTTGACGAGGAAACTTGTGGATTATAGCTTAGCCAAATTAGTTTATTAGGAAAATCAATTGAATTTGTTTGAAAAATGACGTGCTCTGTTTTAGTCAATTTAAAAAATAACGCATTTAATTTTATATTGAGTGATAATTTAACTTTAGATTTACCATTTAATTTATTAACTGAGACAAAAGGAGCAATATAATAATATCCTTTGCAGAAAAAGAGAGAGAGATATTATAAGTGAGAGTTAGAACATAAAAGTTGTGACATTTGAAAAATAAATAATTGAAAATAATATTTGACAATTAGAGTTGTGTTATGATATGAACTCAAATTTAGAGTAGATTTTGATATTTTTTTTTTTAGTAATTTGAAGTAAAAATTATGAAAACAATTTTTAGAGTTTTTAAATTTCAAAAAATTCTAAAATTAAACATAAAGTTGTACTACGAAAAATTATAAACAATTTCTTATTTAAATAGTTTTCCGAAATAATATTTCAAATAAAAATGAAAAATATCCATGACCAAACGAACCTTATTAATATCGTCATTGAGCTCGTCTTCATTTCCCTTTGTTAAGAAAATATTTGATATTCTAATTTCTAACTAATGGTTAAGACTTAAAGATGTTTTATATGTCTGTATCAGTGTTTTAAAAAATATATTTTTGGGGCGAGTTTTGGGGTGGGGCATATAAAAAACGTTTTGGGGCACAATTTGAAGACATAGATCCATTAGGTGTAAGTCCTAGAATTTTGTTTGTCAGCTCCGAGCATAAAAACGCAAGTTCTGGGCGTAAAAACATACGTTCAAGCGTTTTTAATTTTTTTAAATCTTTTTTGCTTTAAATCACATTTTTTTTATTATTGGTGTAATGATATTTCTCAAATAGTAATTATAATACTTTTTTTCTCCATTATTGATTATTAATACCTATCTCAAATAAAATCATAGTATTTTTTCTATATATTATAGGTTATTTAAAAAAAAATTATTTGTAAAATCACTGCAAGTTCCACTTTTGCTTATTTTCTAAGTAAGAAAATTATAAAATTGAATATACATGAGGCTATGCTCCGTAGATCCATGAGACTTACGCTCCGTGTCTCGGAGCTTACGCCTTACCCCATATGGCATAAAACGTCTCGCCTTACGCCTCTGCATTTTAAAACACTGATCTGTATCTAAGTAAAAATTTGAAAAAAATTAAATAATATAAAAATAGAGAAGAGCCGGATCTGTGTATGACCAACTTCCTTAATTACCACACTACGAGATATACGGCAAGATCCAAAATATTGTCATTAACTTGTCACATGCCTTGATTTGATTAGGAAGTTAAATGTCATTTTAGATTATTATCACATCAATTTATACCTGAAAAGAGTACTTGTTGGGCTAATCTTTTAAAATCAGTTTATCTTAAAAAATATATGTTTTAAAAAAAAATCTTAGCGTAAAACAGTTTCAACTACTTTTCAAAATTTTTTTATTTTTCGTCAAAGGCTTAATCAAATATCATTTTTTAAAATAAATATTTTTAACGTCTTAAAAACTTAGCCAACCAGCCTATAAGATCCTGTCTTATAATTTTTTCACCATAAAATTTTCTTATTAAATAAGGAAACTTCCTCAATGCTACACTCAACTTATCATATATATGGATATATAACAAGATCCAAAATTTCCGGAAATTCTATCTATTTCTTTTTAGGTTGTTCAATTAATTATTATTATTTTAAGTATAGTTTATTTATTCAATTTGGTTGTAAATCTCAGATTCTAAGTCCTTATTAATTAATTCCTGTCGAGGAAGAGTGGAAGCCCAGCATGTACCAAAGCTGGACATCTAGTGCATGGACACAATTTAATATGGGGTTCCAACGTTGGAAGAGAGAATTGAAATGAGTTCTGCTCTGTAATAATTTAAGGAAATGAATATTGTACTTAATTACCCACCTCTAACAATTAACTCAAGAGAGGATGATTGTCAAGACATATAACGAGACCGTCTATTGTTTTTTCATTAGTTTTAGTACTTGTTTTTATAACGTTCCTGAGAAAAGGCGTGATGACAACAAGTTATAGAGAAAGACTAATAAACTTCTGAGCTGATAAGCTTTTGAAAAAAAATGCACGTAACACAGTTTAAGCGAGTGATTAAAAAGTGAAGCGCTATTTACCTAAGACAAAACACAATCGACATGATATGTGCTCTTTTAAGCTAGATGATAACATAGGTAAGGACAAATTCATGAGATCCATTAGACGCATCATAGGGTAAAAAAAGTCATGTATATGTGTCAAAAAAAACTAAAATAAGTACAAATATATAATAGATTCCAAATCAAAGTAAATGATATGTGTTGTGATATATATAATTTCTCAACTCAAAACTTGGACCATAACGTTCAAATTTTAAATCCGCCTATGCATGTGTTTGCTTTCACGAATATACTCATGCAACAATCCTGCTGGCTATAGCCAGTCCATAATTTGAAGCCAATTTAGTATTACTTTCGTGCATAGAGTTGATCAATAAACAAACATTTATGTTAAAAAATAAAGCAACTTGGATTCTTCAACATCTCTATAAAAACAAACCTTAATTGATATGTTTACACTTGCCTTAACAATCTATTTGTTATCTCTATTCTAATATTTCAATCTTCTTTTTTTTTGAAAAAAAATTTAAATAGAAAGTGCTCTAGCAACATAGTGAAATATTAAATGGCCATTTCAATAGGAAAATTAGTATTTGTGTGCATTTTCTTGATTTTGTGTGTTGAAATGCCAAGAAGTTTAGCAAATGAGTATGTTGTGGGTGACAAAAGAGGTTGGAGTCCGGGGGTTAATTATCATCCATGGGCTTATGGCAAAAGCTTTCGTGTTGGAGATGTTCTACGTAAGTACGATTTCAATTTACATGACACTTTTATTTTTTATTAGTCTTAAAGAAGAAAATGAATATCTATTTTTTACTTCTACGGTGCACTTCACATGTAAGATAATATTTATTTTTTAGGCTTTGGAAAATTATTTTGATGAAAAACCCTTTTTTCTCTGATTAATCTTATTCGTCATTTCGAGATGTTCTAGTGATTGGATGAAGACATTTGTTTCACGGTCTTAATACTCTTTAAAAGTTAGAAAATATTTTAAATTAATTACATCCCAAGAAAAATACATAAGTGGTGAAAGTTATTTGTTTCCTTTTAATAATTTTTTTTGGATAATGCATAAGTACCTCCCTAAACTATGACTGAAATCTCAGAAACACACCTAAACTTAACGAAGGTTCTATTACTCCTCCTAAACAAATTTAAAATGGAATAAATACACCACAAATGCTGACATGGCATAGAAAGTATGCACACTCTCTTGAAGGCAAGTGATGAGTGTACAAATTGGACACATGTCATTTTTTTATTGATAACTTTATAATTGGTTAATAAACATATTTATTAACAATAAAATTTATATATATTTAATTATTTTTATTTCTTTCTTTGAAAAATATTTATTTTAATTTCTTTTCACTTTAATATTTTTTTCTAATTAATTTATTATCTTTTCAATTTTAATTATTTTTAAAAAATTAAGTGTATATTTTTGTCAAAAAAATAATTTAAGAGTGTCCTTTAATTTTAACGTTTTAATTTTTTTTATGTTTTATTTGATTTTCTTCACTTATTTTAATATCCGTTCAAAATTAACTTATTTTAAATATAAGACATTTGAAATCAAATCAAAACGAAAGACAAAGAAACTAAAATCAATAGAAAAATAAAAGAGAAAAACAATGAATGTAGGTAAAAAAAAAGTTTCGATACAAGGTAAAAAAAAAATGTATTAATTAATTTAAATAAAAGACTAAAAAAAATAAGAGTATTTTTTAAAAAAACTGAAAATTTATTTTTTTTAAAAAAAATTAAGAAAAAAATTATAATTCTTTTAAACAAATATTATTTTTTTAAAAAATAATAATATTTACACGTGGCGGGCGAGTGTGTACAAATACAACCAACTTGAGTGGTTGAAGGTGTCACATCAGCAAAAAGGTGCACAAAAATACGAAAAAAATGAGCTCAGGGGGTAATAGGATATTGGTTAAGCTTAGATGTGTCTCTTGGATTTCGATTATAGTCTAGGGGGTATTTATGCATTATCTCATTTTTTTTCTTAAAAAGAAATATTGGTATTTGTTTGATAGAAAATAACTTATTTTCTTTTCGTCGTACTGAACATACCTTTATGATAGTATGATTTTGTAACCTCAAAATGTCACGTAGCTTTAAAGTCTTTCTTTTTTAAAATTTATTATGCGGAAGCAACATCGTCATTTAGGGTAGTAGTTACTTAAACTCGTCAAGCAATATTGTATTGTTTGCCAGATAGCAATCTATTTCTCATTTTACTTTAGTGAGATGATTTATAGTTATATAATTGATTTTCATCACACTTTTTAAATATCTTTTTATTTTTTAAACTTCATACCCAATCAAAATTGCCACTTAAATTAAAGCAAAGAGAATAAATTTACTCAAATTGTCATGAAATTTTATTCACAAAGAAAAGAGTTAGGGGTGGAGCTTTAAAGCTTCGGTTGGAAGTTTACCAAACTCAGTAATTTTGATTTAAATTTTATATTTGTCTTGAAATATTTATTAAACTTGTACAAATTATAAATAAAATAATTTCATACTCATAAATTTCAAATCTTGACTGTGTGTCGACAGATTTCTTCTATGCCCCTAAAGTGATAGATGTGGCCTCAGTGGATATTTCAAGCTATGCACTCTGTGATAGTAATATCAAAACTTTCTACAAGGATAATAGTGGTCAAACATCAATTACTCTAGACAAATCTGGGCCATATTATTTCATCTCTACAAGCAAACAAGGGTGTTTTGAAGGTCTCAAGCTAGAGTTGCATGTTATATGAAAATTATGTGAGGAATTTAATTTGTTATTTTTTTTAAGTTATCAATTCTTTTATGTACTTGTAATAAAGTTTTTGCTAATAATATGAATGTTCTACTTATTAGTTATGGCTTTTTCTTTTGTGAACTCTAGATATGTCGGGATTGAGGTAATTAAAATAAAGTCATGCAGAAGCTAATAATTATCAATATATAATGATGGTGAACTAAAAACAAAGAGAAGTATACTAAAATATGCATTATAATTAATTTGTCAAAGGGTCTAATGAACCTTTATACTTGTCTGAATTTGTATTATATATCCTTTTACTTAACTCATTACCAACTAATCCCTTAAACTCAATAGAACACAATATATCAAACCCCTATACCATTGACCAAACTGATATGACATTATGTCACGCCCCGAGCCTACACCCTGGGCGGGACTGCCATTCAAAGACCATTGCTGGCCCCAAGCGAACCCTTGGCCTGACTTACTTAACTCAGTGGAAAACAATATTCATACTTAAAATGATCAATAACACTTAACTGAACTGAATAATAAAATAACTGAGAATGTTTAAAGGTTAAACATTCAACTTAAAAGTGGCAACCTAAGTCTTAACAATAAAGACTAATAATGAAAAGACTCAAAGGACTAACATCTGACTGTCTATGAAACATCTAAAACAATTGAGATGGATCTTGGGACAAACCCCACAACATCCTAATGAACTAACTAGAAAGAAATGAAAATAGATCCTTCAGAATGCAAGGGGCTCACCGACTGACTCTGAACTGCTCACTGGATCAACAGTGCACTGGAATACCGATCCTAGTTACCTGTGTCTGCATTATAAGACGATGCAGGCCAACTAGCATCAGTACATTGAATATACGAGTATGAGAGTTGGAATGCTAAAATAGCATAGGCTTGAAAGGGAATCTGAAAGAAACACTTACCTTGACTCTTCTCAACTCATGAATACTTAATTGAACTCATTTCAATATAAAGCAATTTAAAACAAGTGCAATATAAAGAAAAGTTGTTTAAAAACATGATGTCAACTCTGTGTATATACAAGGATACAACATAACTCTGAAATATATGTAAAAATACAATAAATTGATGTATATAAAAATACAATAACTTTTGTGGGAGTTTCTCTAACCGAGAACAATCACATAATATCTATAGTGATGATACAACGATCTACCTCATGTTGCCAGAGCATCCTATACCCGGCCAAATGTATAGGACCTGAACTACTAAGTGGATTTACTAGTCTATTGTGAAAAGGGTTCATCTAAAAAGTATGACCCTTTTCTACCCATGGTGGCTACATGGTTTTATGGCGACGTGAGTTATATAAACTCATGATTGCCCCCAATTTGGTGCTCAATACTACTCCCAAAATATACTAGATTTTATGTTTAAAAAACTTACTTTTTCTGTGATTTGAGATTAGTGCTCAAAAACTTAGCTCAAAGGCTATCTTGGAAATCTCAGTTTCCCTTCTTGCTTCATTTAGAAAGTTATAACTCTTTTCTGAAAACTAGTCTGAAGGCTCTTTGGAAATCTTAGTTTTCATTCTTATTTAAATGTGAAAATATTTTTAAATCTCTTTGGGAATACATAGTCCCCATATACTTCTTTGAAGAAAAGAACTTCAACTTTATATCTTTACTGAACTCAAAACTTAAGTCTTAAAACAAAGTTAAAACATTTGTGAAAGACTTTTGAAAACTTTAAGAACTTATCTTAACTTGACTCTTGACTTCTCCTGACTTTGACCTTAACTGCTCTTGACTTGACTCTTAATTGATCCTTGAATTGAATTATGGATTCAAGGATTAAGATTTGGATTTGGAAGGATCTCTTATTCTTTAGGAATGATTTTAGATAGTTAAACATTAGAAAAGATAAAAAAGACCAAGATTAGAAGGTGGGTCCGCGAGTTGGAGGCATAATTTAATTTTGGTTTTGAAAATGTCTTTTGAGGCATAAGACTCTATGACAGCTCCGCGACGCGGAGGCATAATTTAATTTTTGGTTCCGAAATGTCTTTTGAGGCAGAACACCTCGTGTCAGCTCTACGACGCGAAGCTGAAATGTTCAAATTTGGGCACTAGGCATGCGACACGCGACCATCCTTTGATTTCGTCCGACGAAATTTCTTCTTTGTTTTTCAACCCCAATTCACCGAAACTCGATCCTTTTTCTCAAATTACTTTTAGATACAAATACCCAGAAAAAGTACCTAAGAACCTAACTCAAAACGACCCTATGATGCGACGTAACGAACTCATAAACTTTACAACTCAGTCAAATTCAAGAATGATATATGAATTCAAGAATGGATATCAAGATCATCAATATTTAAATGCTTTTAGGACGAATTCAAACTGAAATAAACATTCTTGGCACGTGGGAGAACGATCGCAACGTTATGAGAGCCTCACATACTTGGTAGAAGTAAACACTTGGCGAAAACACCAACTTTCTTGATCGATCTTGATGAATCTGCCCTTTTCTCCTTCTTCTTTCTCTTTAGCTCTAGCGTGAAATCCCAAATTCTAAAACTGACTAAAATCTGATTTGACCCATATTAAACTCCTAAAAATGGATTAAAATAATAGGGCAATGAAAAGACTAAAATACCCCTTAAAATTCTGGATTGGACATTTTCTTAATCCAACAGCCCAACTTTCAAAGGGCATAACTCACTCATACAAACTCGGAATCGAGCAAACTTGGCGGCGCTGGAAATATCATTCCAAGGGTTTTCCAACCATATCTGGAATCACACCTAACTCATTCTGAGATAGGAATTATGGCCGTTTGAAGTTGACCAAAAACTCACTATAACTTAAAAATTTTCCAGATTTTCTCATTCTTTCCTAAAGTAAGTATTTCCAGTTTTTTAAATTTCCTTCTAGTTCTTTCTAGTTGCTAGATGTTACACATTAAGATTATTGAGCTGGTGAAAGTGTGTGACTACACGCGGGTAAAGACAAGCGAATAACATATTTAAATTAAAAAAATATGAAAATTATATCTATATCTAAATTTGGGCAAAACTTTGCGTGGGTCATATTGGCCCCCACAATATGTTAGAATATATGACAATATATTCTGACAGATTGTATATATTTAGTTTATCTATATATATATATAGGCATATATTTAGTTTATATATATAGATAGGTAGTTTCCTTACTTATATCTTGTAATATGTGTATATATACTACGGATGAAGAATGAAATAAATCAAGGGATTAATCTCTTTCATGGTATCAGCTGTCTAGGGTACAATCCGACATTCTTTCTTTGTCGTCGTGATTCCCTGCCGCCGCCCCCCCTCCCCCCACCTCTTCCTCTTCCGTTATTCTCCATCACTTTGTCTCACTCCAAATCTTCCTTTCATCCTGCTCTTGCTGTCTCCAACATCAAGAATCATATTCCTATCACTCTTGAGATGGAAAACGTCCAATATTCCACCTGGGCGAAACTTTTTAAGATTCATTCAAGATCCCATTAGGTAATTGATCATATTATTCCTCCGGCAGTGGGAACGGAGAAACGGCCTCAACAAGAGGAGGACAAAGAATTGTGGTCCACCCTTGACGCCACTATTCTCCAATGGCTCTACGCTACTATTTCTTATGATCTTTTGCATAACATTCTTGAGCCTGACACCACGGCGATTGAGGCATGGAATCGCTTGCGTGACATATTCCAGGATAACAAACACTCTCGTGCTGTCACCCTTGAGTGCGACTTCACTCATGTCGACTTGGTGGATTTTTCGAATGTCTCTACCTATCGTCAACATCTCAAATCTCTGGCAGATCAACTCAAGAATGTTGGCTCCCCGGTGGCTAACGATCGTCTAGTTCTTCAATTAGTCTCTGGCCTTACCGAGCCCTACCAAGGTGTGGCCACTCTTATTCGCCAACGTGACCCTTTGCAGCAATTTTATCAAGCTCGTTCGATGCTCACTCTTGAAGAAGCTGGCCGTGCTAAGAAAGCAGCCCAATGTTCCTCCGCTGCATTAGTTGCTCGCTCGTCCGAGGGTCCTCCTGATGTTCCTGAAAATTCCTCTTCCAATCGCTCTACTAATGGTGGAAAGAGGAACCACAACCGCAACAACAATGGCGGCAGGTCTCCGGGCAACACTGGGAAGCGTGGAGGTAGCAAAGGTGCTGCCAGCAGTGGCGGACCTGCAGGCCTTGGTGGCCAACTGAGAGGCGGCAACAGTTGTGGCAGCACTGGGCAGCATCCAGCGACGCAGCACCATCCGCTATATTCTCCTTGGACCGGCAGGCAGCAGTGGCCATGGATGGCCTCTTGGGGTCCTTGGGCTACACCTCCATGTCCATATCCATCAACCGCTTGGTCCCGACCAAATTATGGGCAGCAGCAGCTGCCACGAGCAGGTGTCCTTAGCCCCCGCCCCCAGCAGGCATACACGACAGCCCCTATCCTTACGGACATTGAGGTCGCGATGCATACTCTTGGGATCACTCCTTCGGATGCAAATTGGTACATGGACACCGGTGCCACTTCCCACATGACATCCACACAAGGTAACCTCACGTCCTATTTTAATAAGAGCATTAATCGTTGTATAATGGTTGGTAATGGTCACTCAATTCCAATTCACAATTATGGTCACACAACATTGTCTTCCCCGTGTCCTCCCTTACACTTAAAAAATGTCTTCCATGCCTCTCATCTAGTTAAAAATTTGGTGTCCGTCCGCACATTTACCACTGATAACTCTGTCTCTGTTAATTTTGATCCCTTTGGGTTTTCTGTAAAGGATTTTCAGACGAGGAGGCTAGTAATGAGGCGTAACAGTCGGGGAGAGCTTTATCCAATCACTAATCCTGTCACTTCACCATCTACTTTTGCTGCTTTGGCACCGTCTCTTTGGCATGATCATTTGGGTCACCCGGGCGCACCTGTGTTGAATTCCCTTAGGAAGAATAAATTGATTGATTGTAATCAAAGTAGAGATGTTCGTATCTGTCATTCGTGTCCTCTTGGGAAACATGTTAAGTTGCCATTTTATGCTTTGAATTCTCGCACTCTTATGCCTTTTGATATTATACAGAGTGATCTTTGGATATCACCTGTTTTGAGTTCTTCCGGTCATAGATATTATGTCTTGTTTATGGATGATTATTCGAAATTCTTGTGGACATACCCTTTGTCGCAAAAATCACAAACCTTTTCCATATTTTTAGCTTTCAAGACATTTATTCGAACTCACTTTGAGCGGGATATAAAGAATATCCAATGTGATAATGGCAAGGAATTTGATATTAGCTCTTTTTGGGACTTCTGTAAAACCAATGGTCTGTCGTTTCGTTTATCTTGTCCTCACACACACCTCAAAACAGGAAAGCCGAACGACAAATCCATTCAATTAATAACATTGTTCGTACCTTATTGGCTCATGCTTCCCTTCCGCCTTACTTTTGGCATCATGCGTTACAAATGACACCTTACCTTCTCAACATCCTTCCTCATAAACTGTTAAACTATCAATCTCCTCTTAGCATTCTTTATCGAAAGAACCCATCTTATTCTCATCTTTGTGTCTTCGGGTGTTTATGTTATCCTCTCATTCCCTCCACACTGATAACAAAACTCCAACCTCGGTCAACCCCGTGTGTTTTTTTGGGATATCCATCACATCATCGTAGGTATAAATGCTTTGATTTGTCCTCTCGCAAAATCATCATTAGCCGTCACGTAATATTTGATGAGATGCAATTTTCTTTTGCCAAGGTACATACTCCTCAAAATCACACGTACCAATTTTTAAATGATGGACCCTTTCCATATGTAGTTCATCATCTCACTAACTTCACGAACCCACCGGCTCCACCCCTTCCTGCCGCACAGCTGCCCAGCTAGCGGGTCTGCCTCCTCGCCTAGATAGCTCACTTCATCGCTGCCTACTGGGCAGCAGCAATCCGCTTCCTCTTCCCCTCTTTCTCTTGGCTCTCCTCATCTACCAACTCCCGTCCCACACTCTAGTTGTTAGGGTTTTGCCCTGATTTTCTTACCATAATTTAAGATTTATTTTTTCTTAAAGAAAAGACAAAACATTACCATAAATGTTTTTATTTTTCCTGAAAGGAAAATATAATATTCTTTCATATTTGGTTTATTCTTTCCTTTTAGGAGAAGGTTTTGGAGTAGCTAGAGTTCTTTTCTAATAAGAAAAGGTTTTAGGACTCTATAAATATAGGTTTGTTTCTTCTAACACAAAAACAATAACATCCACAATGTAGTCGTTTAAGAGTCTTGTTTATGGGGAGATTTATTCTCTCTAAAGTTTCAATGTTTTTTTTTATATTAGTTTTGATATAATAATATTTTGATTTTTAGTATAAGTTTTTTTTGTTATCTAATTTATCAATCATATGATTTGCAAATTGTAAGCTTCCGCATGACGCCCGAATCTCCACCTTCATAACCCAACACTAGTCTACCTTCCGGTCCTATTACTAAAAGTCAGCATGGGATCTATAAGCCTAAGAGGTCTTTCAACCTTCATACATCCGTCTCAAAATCCCCTCTACCTCGTAACCCTGTGTCTGCTATTCGTGACCCGAATTGAAAATTGGCTATGGATGATGAATATAATGCTCTTATTAAAAATAAGACGTGGGAGTTGGTGCCCCGTCCTCCAAATGTGAATGTTATTCGGTGTATGTGGATTTTTGCTCATAAAGAAAATTCTAATGGTTCGTTTGAGCGACATAAGGCTTGTCTTGTAGGTGATGGTAAAACCCAACAGGTTGGCGTGGATTGTGGTGAGACGTTTAGTCCGGTTGTCAAACCGGCGACTATTCGTACAGTTCTTAGTCTAGCTCTCTCCAAGGCATGGCCGATTCACCAACTTGACGTCAAGAATGCGTTCTTACATGGCGAGCTCAAGAAGACTGTGTACATATATCAACCTTTGGGTTATCGGGATCCTGATCGGCCTAATCATGTATGTTTACTGCAGAAATCTCTTTATGGACTGAAACAGACTCCACGGGCTTGGTATAAGAGATTTGTTGATTATGTCCATACCCTTGGGTTTTCTCACAGTAAGACAGATCATTCCTTGTTTTTTTATCGTCGAGGTTCTTCTATGACTTATCTTTTACTATATGTCGACGATATTATTTTAACTGCTTCCTCCGATGAGCTTCGCTAGTCTATGATATCACTTCTTAGCTCCGAATTTACTATGAAGGATTTGGGCCTGTTGAGCTATTTCTTGGGCATTGCGGTCACTCGTCATAAAGCTGGTTTATTTTTATCTCAAAAGAAGTATGCAGTTGAGATTATTGAACGCGCCGGCATGTCATCATGTAAGTCATCTCCTACTCCGGTTGATACAAAGCCGAAGCTTGGAGCTACTATGAGCACGCCATTTGCGGACCCATCACTTTATCGGAGTCTTGCCGGGGCACTCCAATACCTCATGTTCACAAGACCCGATATTACGTATGCGGTGAAACAGGTGTGCTTATTCATGCATGACCCACGGGAGGAGCACATGCACACCCTCAAACGCATCATGCGTTACCTACAAGGTACTTTGGATTATGGTCTTCACCTGTATCTCTCTTCCACAACAACCCTTGTCTCTTATACAGATGCTGATTGGGGTGGGTGCCCCAATACACGGCGTTCGACGTCTGCTTATTGTGTCTTTATGGGTGATAAGTTGATCTCATGGTCTGCCAAACGTTAGGCAATTTTGTCCCATTCGAGTGCAAAGGCAGAATATCGAGGGGTTGCTAATGTGGTTTCTGAGTCTTGTTGGTTACGTAACTTGCTTTTGGAACTTCATTGTCCTATTCCACGAGCTACTTTGGTTTACTGTGATAATGTTAGTACCATCTATCTGGCTGGTAATCCTGTTCAGCATCAACGCACTAAGCACATTAAGATGGATATACATTTTGTACGGGAAAACGTGGCTCGTGGCCAGGTTCGAGTTCTCCATGTCCCCTCTCGTTATCAGATTGCAGATATCTTCACCAAAGGCCTTTCGTTGGTGTTATTCGAAGATTTTCGGGACAGTCTTAGCATTCGGCGACCTCCCGCTTCGACTGCAGGGGTGTGTTAGAATATATGACAATATATTCTGACAGATTGTATACATTTAGTTTATATATATAGTTAGGCATATATTTAGTTTATATATATAGATAGGTAGTTTCCTTACCTATATCTTGTAATATGTGTATATATACTACGGATGAAGAATGAAATAAATCAAGGGATTAATCTCTTTCACAATATAACCCTTGCAAAATGGGCCTTTTTTTGTATTGAAAATACAATTTACATGATATGTGCTCTTTTAAGCTAGATGATAACATAGGTCAAAGAACAAATTCATGAGATTCATTAGATGCATCATAGGGTTAAAAAAATGTGTATGTGTCAAAAAAGTTAAATAAGTATTAGTATATAATAGATTTTAAATCAGGCACAAAATGTACAAATTTTAAATCCGCCTATATATGTGTTTGCTTTCAAGCTATGATTTTCTCTCAGAGATGTTGGTTTTCAGTAGTTGAGAGCACGAATGGACAACAGGGTCTAGATTAAATTTAATGACTAATATTTTATTGGTTAACACAAGTTCTAACCATGACTTAGATAAGAAATACATTATAGCTATTTTGCTTTTTTAAATCATAATTTGAAATCTCAAATTCTTTGAAAAATAGAATTTTAAACTTCAAGTCGTGATTCCTATTTTCTTAAATATAAAACATGACCTATATATTTATACTTCGAAAAAGCACCATCATTTTAAATTTTATAAGAAATATTTATGTTCGACGTGTAGAAATTGTCTATACAATATGGAAGGATGATATTAAAAAAGAGCTGATTAGCACTATTGTTGATTTTCTGAATGAGTAATTTTTTTGTAAAATTATATGTATTTGGGAGTTTATAATAGCATGTAACCACAAACATTTATTTACAAAATGAAAATATGTGATTTATTAATGCGACAACTTAGGATATTTCAATACCTTATTTATGAACCACGGTTTTCTCATTTGGTAAAATTGTACTAGAGTTGAGAAACTAATTTTGATTGTTCTCATAAATTTTGAAGTTTTGATATTTATTACAAAATTACAATTTATGAAATCCAAATCACATGTCCAATTAAAATTTCAAAGTTACATCAAACCTAATTTAAGATCATGTCCAAACAAGCCCTTAATTATTTGCTACCTCTCCTTTCTTTTACCCTTTCTTCAGCTACTAAAGCCTGCGGAAGTAGAAAAATGAAGGTAGTAAGCTCTGTTTGGTATCTATTAAGTTATTTTTGTTAAACTATCCGTTAAGTTTTTCCGTGATATAAATAATATTTATATTGAAAATTTTGATAGCTCAGTTGGTTGACTATCTAAACTCCCACTTTGTTAGTGAGGGTTTGATTCCCTATCTTATAATTCCTTCTCCATTTCTCCTTTCTCTACCCCCAATTTAAATATTAATAAATTATATTTAGTCTATTTGGTCAACTTCTCTTTTTAATGACCGTGGTGTTCGAGTCTGCTTTCGTGCACCTTGACTAATTTCATAGGATACCTACCACCTGTCGTCAACAATAGTTATCAGGTAACTCTTTCCACTAAAGTTAAGACAGATGAGAAGAATCACTAGAGTTTTTTTATCTCCGCTGATGGGTCAACTTTTCAAAATTAGCTTATTTTAAAAAGTATTTTTGTGAGAAATTTTTGTTTTTGACTAATCAAAGCTAAAAAAAATGCTTCCGAGCAATATAAGTACTTGGCCAAACATTTTTTAAAAATGATTCTAATATTATCTACAATGTGTTTTTCAAAAAACTACGTTATTTAGCTTCTAAATAATAGTTCTTGTTATTTCCTTGAAACACTTTTTTTTTTTTCTAAAAATTTAGTCAAAATACCATACATTTTAAAAAGAGAAAATGGTCAAAAGCCCCCCAACATATAGCCAGATTCCCAACTACGCACTCATACTTTACGGGGGTTCTATTACCCCCTGTACATTTTTTTTACATATTATCTCACCCTTATTTACTAACATGTCATAAGTAAGAAATTCTTTTGTTCTCCAAAAAATATTTTCTAGAAAAATATTTTCCTTCATATCAAAACACATCCATATTGCAATTCTTTTCAAAACATATTGAGATAAAATAAAAAATTATGATATATATTGAATATGTGATACATTACCTCTTTTTTCCAGTGAGTTTTGGAAATCATGAGAATAAGAATACTTGTTTGAAGTATGGTTCCTAACGACATTCCAATCCACATGCCCTGCAATTTTTATAGTTTACAAACCAAAAGAAAATAGAAGAATCATGAGATTGGAGAAATCATATACAATATAATTTCCAACATTGTTTTGTTCTTTTCTTTATTTTAATTTATATAACGCATTTTTCTTTTAATCTCTATTTTTTAAAAATAAAACTTCTCTTCAAT
Source organism: Solanum bulbocastanum (assembly GCA_037074985.1). Taxonomy (NCBI): domain Eukaryota; kingdom Viridiplantae; phylum Streptophyta; class Magnoliopsida; order Solanales; family Solanaceae; genus Solanum; species Solanum bulbocastanum. The sequence continues at coordinate 4,284,333 of CM073603.1, read as the reverse complement.
CCATAAGGAATAAGGTTCTGACATTTTCTCTATGTTCCAAAATGAATGAATTTATCAAAATTCAAGAATGTCTTGATTATTTATTTCCCAAATTACTTTTTTCTTTAATGAGTTTTTCAACTCTAGTCTTAAATCTAGTTTTAAGAAGAAAACAAAAGGATAATATGGATAAATTATACTTTAATTGATATCATTAACTAATTTTCTTAATAAGTGTGCACACCTCAAAAATTCATTTAATTTAAAATGGAGAGAGTATTATCTTTCAATAATCAGAAACAATTTAATTTTCAAATTTCTCTTTGCGCACCCTTAGTGAAATACTTTCTCCGTCAACTTTCACTAGTTCATTATACCAAATATAGATACCCACTTTTACTATTTTAATTTGAAAAAAATAAGAAATAATCTATCATTTAGTTTCTTATTTACCTTTATTATTAACTATAGTCATTTTCTAACGGAAGAAATGAGTAATTCATATACTCAAATACAAATTTGAAAAAACTTCCTTCTTCCTTTTTAAACTCTATATATTTAATAAAATATTGTAACGTAAATTAAAATAAAAAGAAAACTATAAAAAAATAAAAATAAAAGGAGAGGAGGAGATTACAATTACCTTTAACACCCCTGTTGAGGAAAAAGCATAAAATAAGGCCCAAAGGAATACCAAATACATAGTAGCATACTATGTTAATGTAAGCTACATATGTTTGTCATCCTGCTCCAATAGTCACACCTAGAATCATTTATCTTGTATTAAAATTTGATCGATCTATTTGCTAGTTAAATATACAAAAGTTATTTCTCTAAATGTACTTTTAAATGGCGATCCTAAAGCGGATATTTGTATCATTTGGTTACATGATTTATTCTTCAATCAATTGATCTTTAATTTTGATCATTTTAATAAGCTGGTCATTAATTGTTGTCTTTCAAATGTGCTGATCTTTAACTTTTTTTTTTTTTTACCTCTTAAAGTCAAATTAATGCCTAACGTGGATTACATTCTTTAAGGGCGCGAAACATAATTTATAGGATAATATGATGCAAAATTGTAAGTTTATAGGATAATATGATGCAAAACTTCCTTATTTGAATGAATAAAATTATTGCGCGTTTTATAAAATAATAGTAAAAAATCAAAGGAAAGAATTGAGAAAGACAAATACTTTTCTTTTTTTTTTTTTCAAAAAAGACAAATTTAGTAATTAATTTTGATTCTCTAAAAGAAAACACTATGAGTATTTTGAGACTAAGAAAATATACCTGCAAGGGTCGGTTGAAGACCGTTAAGCATAATTATAGTTTTTAAAAGTAGGGTAAGTTCAGACACGACCAACTCCTAGTTCATTTGACACCCTAACACTGCACCAAAAAGAACAAATACATTTTTTAGGTTTATTACTCTATTCAGAGTCGCGTTAATATATCTTAGATAGTTATTTAATTAATAATTATTATCTCTTCTGATCATTCTCCTTGATTCCATTATTCTTGAACTAAGAAAGTGACTTTAAGAGATAATAACGATTAGTTGAATGACAATATGAGAAATCAACTGATTCAGAATGATAATCTGTTTGGCCAAATTTATGTGACACATTTCACTTTGGAAGACTCAAATTGACTAACCTTTGAAGTTAAATTGGATTAGATTAAATCAATACACTAGGAGAAACAAAATAAATTTTCATCGCGAATCAATAAGTAATTTATGCTACAAAATATGATTTTCCCATCCTACCAAACTAGCTCACTGGAAAAATGCTTGTTGGAAAATAGATTCCCGCTGAAATATTGAGAAATTTCCTTATTTTTAGTGTGAAAATATTACTATTTTTTATTTTTTCACTGATTCAATAAAAATATCTATGAAAATAGGCACTAAATATTTTTCAATGAAAAAATAATAAATTTTTAGTAGTAATATTCTAAAATTAAAATTTATATATTTAAAAAACAATACAAAAATACTACTTAAATTATAATTCTTCTCATATCAACTTGATCAAAAAATACATTTTATGATATTGATCAAATTTTACATAATTTGAATATTAAAAAACGAAAAATGTCACTCAAACCAACCTTATTGCAGCATTAAAACCAATGCACAACATGAACATCCACCCAACTAGGCTGGTGCTGCAAAACATCAAATCAAAAACTAAGCATAGTAAAAAGAGTTTTCTTTAATGGACTTGAGAATAATTTTTAGTGTTTTCATATAAACACATTTTAATCTAAGATTTATAAATGAAAGTGAAAATACATGTCACCAATAATACATAAATATGCCATTTAACTTGATTTTTGCTCACATTTATGTCTTCCAACTTTGCGTGTGCACAAAGAGACACTTAAACTTGTATAAAGTTGAACAAATAAACACACGTATCATATGTGGCATCCTACTTGACAATGTGAGTTTTACGTGGTATCCTAAGTGTATTATGTCACATAAGACTCATTGTCTACTTGTTCAACTTTATAAAAGTTTAAGTGTCTACAATTGTGCACACCCAAAGTTGAAGGGCATAAATGTGAAATGAGGTCAAGTTAAAGGGCACAATTATGTATTATTCATATATATCACACTTCTCGGGTGCAATTCTTTCATGAATCCTGCTAATGCGTCATGCTTTGTAGAATAAACCATAAATTTTCTTTTTTAATTTTTCTTTACAAAAGCAAATTTCTCACTATATCTACCATAGCCATTAATATTAGGCATTGTAGCGTCTAAGCTTTGCGTTTAAACATGTGATATAAAGTTATAAATTCAAACCAGCGTAAACTCACCATATGGAGACTGCGTCAACAACAATTTCTGCGTCCTTTATGTATCCAGCAGCGAGAATCAAAGCCATGAAGTACCAATACTCTAAGCTACACAATTTACAAATTTAAAAGAATTATTAGTTACTAATTTGTGCCAAGTAATTGCATGTCAATTTCTGATATAATAATTAAAGAGGAAATTAAAGATAATGACAATTCTCTTTTAATTTGATCTCATTTCACATTTATGTTCTTCAACTTTGGGTGTGCCCAAATAGACACTTTAAATTTGTATGAAGTTGAACAATTAGTAGATACATGAGTCCTACATGACATAATACACGTAGGACACCACATATGACTCAATTGCCATGTAAGATGTGTGTGTATATTTATTCAACTCTATACAAGTTTATGATCTACTTGTGCACACCCAAAGTTGGAGGGCATAAATGTGAACTAAAGCCAAAACAAAGGGCATATTGACGTATTATGCCTTTTTTCGAAATTAATTTAATTTTTTTAAATCTAAATTAGATTAGCTTAAATTATATTTTAAAATTTATATAGTTGACTCTCGAAAAATATGGAATGTGACAAATATTTTGGGACGAGGTGAGTACACATAAAAAAAGGAATAATACATTAATATACCCTTAAACTTGGCTTCAGCTGTCATTAATGCCATGTGCACAAGTAGACACTTAGACTTGTATAAAAATGAATAAATAGGCATACATATCCTACGTGCCATAATACACGTAGGACGCCACGTAGGACACAAAATTGACATATAAGATGTCATGTAGCACTAATGTGCACACCAAATGTTAAAGATCATAATTGGCAGTTGAAATCAAGTTAAGAGTCATGTTTATGTATTATACCTCAAAAAAAAAATACGTAAAGACATAATATATAGACATGCTTTTTAAGAGAATTACGATATCATTACACCAGATGCAAGTGACAACCTAACAAATCCCCAAAGATTTTCAAATGCCTTGGAAGTAAATCCAGACCAAGCTTCACCACTAGTCCCACACAAAATGTAAACAAATTGAGCAAGGGCCATGAATCACCATGAGTCATTTCACCCAAATTAATTATAAAGTAGATGAATTAAAAATTTAAGATTTTCAAGAAGTTTACCTTTTTCAAAGTAATTAATTGAGGATATAATAGGTAAAAATAATTTGTCATTTCTTGATTTGTCAAAATGAACAAGTAATTAGGGACAACTAAAAAAAAAGTGGACAAATAATTATTAACAAAGGAAATAGTAGTTAAGGGAGTTTAGCCACTAACATTGTTGAATAATTTTTTTTCTCTCTACATTGGTAACCAACATGACGGAACGATGATTTTCATTAAAAGAATTTCAAAATATGAAGCATGAAATGAAGAAATCAAAAGAATTCAAAATATCAAATTATAATAATTTTAATCATATATAAATAATATAATTTTTTAACAAATAAAATTCAGATAAATCATTGGACCCTTACTAGTTGTACCCTATTAATAACAAAGAAAATTTTGGCAGTCCCTTTTCAAATTTCAGGATGTTAACTTCTCCATCACTCTGAGGACCTGTCTGAGGTGGTCAATAAATTCGTTATATATATATTAGTTATTTAATATTCTAATGATTCTATTCCTATACAACATAATACATAAATTTTCTCATAACTTATACATGTATTAGTTTTACAAGTTTCAAAATTATCAATCAACTGTCGTAATAATTTTATACATAAATAACTTATTTTCCTATCTACTTGCCAAATGTCATATGAGGTATATAAAAATTCATGCATATATAATTTATTTCTTATCTAGCTGTCAAATGACCCCTTAATTATTTATATGCCTTAAATTACCTATAATTCTATGGTTGATAGAAGTTTGATGGGCATGATCTTTGATTAAAGGTCAAGCAATCTCAACACTACACCACAATTTATGCTGGCTTGGAGAGAACTTGCCCATATTAGTTAACGAAAAAACGGATTATTAGCCTTTGCTTTTGGAAGACCCAATTACATAATTTCATTGTATTACACGATTCAAAAAATAATCGGGGTAACACATTAAAAAATTATTAAATTGAAGGGTTATCTCATTGATTGTCTTTATTCACGCTTCAAAAGGTATTTCAATTTATGCTTAATATATCTCAAAATTGTTAGTGATCTAGATTGTGGATGCGAGTTTTGAATTGCTTCAACATTTATGGTACTCCCTCCATTTTAATTAGTTTGTCTTACTTCTTTTCGTAGCTATTTTCATTTCAAAAAGGATGTTGTTGTTTTTTTGGCAACATCTTAATTCTAATTTTCCATATAACATATTTAAGATCATAAATATATATATATATATATATATATATATAATCTAATTTAAATATTTCATTTTATATTTAGGCTCCAATAACAAGTTCTTCTCATTGCACAAATATTTATAAATTTTAAAAAAACTATAGTCAAATAAGAATTATTCGATTAAATAAATTCACATAGAGAATACTATTGATCACATGTTTGATAGGATTTTTGAAAAGATTTTAGGACCTTTTTAACAGTTGGTTGTTACTAGCATTTATTTGTTGTGGCCCAAATTTTCATTGACAAAAGCAAGCTTAAAAGTACACAACTTATATTTATCATTGACAAATAAACGTGTACGAATATATATAACGAGGTTCCATGGATTTGTTCGCTAAAAGGTCACTCTCAAAACTTAATTTGATATGTAAATACGAGTTTTGATAATTGTAGGATTCGAATAGACACGAATCCTAAAAATTGTGGTATTTGATTAGATCTTTTTTCGATCAATAATTCAGATTATTCGTTAGAGTATCATTCTTCAATGATGAAAAATTTATTCAGTTTAGCCATTGTTTACTTCTAACTTTCAGTCATTGTTATTTTAAATTAATTTCTTCATTATTATAAAATTTTAACAACTTCACCAACAATCATCAACTATAGACAAGTATATTATAAAGGAAAAATTGTATATAATAGCAAATTATTAATCCAAATTAAATGTCATAATCACAATTTGATTTAATGGTACCCCGTAGCAAATTGTTGCTATTTCTCCTGTCTCCCTGGTGAATCTCGCTCGCCACTCTTGGCAGTCTCTCCCTCGCCTCTCTCGCTTTTATACAAACGCAGATGTATAAAATGCGTTTGTGTTTGTATAAAACGAGAGAAAATTGTATATATACATATATTTTCATTCCCCTCTCTCCACTCTCCCAGATCTTGCTCGCCACTCTTCCAGATCTCACTCGCCTCTCTCACTTTATACAAACACAGATGTATACATTGCGTTTGTGTTTGTATAAAGCTACATCTGTGTTTGTATAAAGCGAGAGAAAATTGTATATACAAATACATATATTTTGTCTTATACACTTATGATTATATAAATACAGATCTTCCACTGCCCAGTTTTCTTTTGTCTTTCTCTCTTTTCTCGCTTTATACAAACACAGATTATACAATTGATTCTTTTGTATATGTATACCGAAATAGATTATACAATTGTTTCTTTTGTATATATGTATAGCGAAATATACATATTAATAGTCATAGCAAACGTAAAGTTTGATATGGAGCGCAATTATGCAAATTATAACTATAGCATACAAATATGACTTTTGTGTTTGCCATATGTGAAAGTTGCTCTATTATAAATTAGTTTGTGTCAATTGTCAATAAATGTGTTTCTACTCAACTAAATCATTGTCAATAATCAATTACTTGGTATATATGGGCTAGAGTATTATTTAGTTAAAAAGTAATGATTAATTAAATTATAATAAGGAATCTAACACTATTTAAACTAATAATTCATTATAGCAAAACCTTTAAAAATGGCTATCATTTGGACATAATTAGAGATGTATAGTTACAGTTTGAGTATTTATAATTTATAACCATTGAGCAAAAAATAAAAAAACTCTCTTGTCCAACTCTCCTCATACTCGCTCGCTGATCTCCTAGTCTCTCTCTTTCCCTCTTTTTCTCTCTCTCCCTCTCTTGCTCTTATCTCTCCTCTCTCTTTCTCTCTCTCCCTTTTTATTCTGTATTTTTTCCTCTTCTCTTTGTATCTTATAATTTCAATACTGTCTCTCTTTTTTTAAAATATATTTTTGAGGTATTAGATGACTATATTTATTGTATTCATACATGCATGTAGTTTTACACACACTCTCTCTCTCTCTCCAGTATTTCCACCCCTCTCTTTATATTTGTATAGTTTTGAGGTGTTTGGGAGTTTGTATTTGTCATATTGATGTGTGCATTTAGGTTGTTTTTATGTATTTCCGCCTCTCTTTGTATTTGTATATTTTGAGATATCATGCAATTACATTTATTGTATTCATACATGAAATTAGATTGTATCGATGAATAAATGATGGATCGACAAAGTTGTATTGATGAATACTAGTTGTATCGAGGAATACAATTTGCATGTATACAAATATACAAACACAAACAATACAAGAGAATATATTCATTTTGCTCTATAATTGCACTTGTATTCATTTGCTCTTATATCACTCGAAATCTTGAATGCATGCACACGTTTAGGTTGTATAGACGAATTTTACATTCTCTGTGTATACAAAGATACAAAATTTTTTACAAAGGATTGTATTCATTCACTCTAATTTCACTTGTATTTATTCGCTTGTGTATCACTTGTATTCATTCGCTTTTGTATCACTTGTATTTATACACTCTTGTATAGTCACTTGTAATCATTCACTCTTATATCACTTGTATTCATATCTTACATTTTAATTTTGAGAAAATACCACGTGGAGACCAAGGGCAGAGACAAGTGAACGTAAGAGTGTTCATTTGAATCTTTTTTGATGAAATATTATATTATTCAAAGTAAAAAAAATATTTTTATTTATATATAATAGTTGTTGAATCTCCTTGACCTCTTCTTATAGTTACATTTTCGTATATTTAATCTTTTTAGTAAAAATTATGACTTCGCCACTGACAAAGACCATGCTATGCTCTTAAATTTCTCTTGATTTTATCTAACGCTCCTTTGTGACACTACAGGAGAAAGACATTATTTGACAAGACAACCTAAAGAAATAAGACAATTTCATATCTGTTTTGTCTACGAACAAGGAAGCTCTAAATAATGCAATTGACAAATTGACCCCAAACTTTGACAAGTTCCGAAAATGAGAAATTTTCATAAATAGCCGTGTTAAACAACATATTGCAATGTTATTAGCAAAAATATAAATATATTAGCTAGTAACCAAATAATTCCTTTACCTTCTGTAGCAAAACTCTCATCAAAAATCTTGGGCGTCAATTGGGCCAGCCCGAGCTCACCATGGCCCATTAAGTGTGAGTCCTATTCATCTTTGTTTCGGACTGGGCCACCCTTAATGGGCCTTGAAGATAAACTCCGTGAAAAACTTTATCTTAACTATCACCAATTATTTATCAACACATATTAACTTAATTGTGCATCTTTTCTTTATGAAATATCACCACCGTTTTGATAGAAATGTGAATAATTAATAGTTAATATATGTTTTGACAAATAGCTAGTGATTGTTCAGCTTAAAAACTCACTTAATAGTTTAAATTTGAAACTCAAAAAAATCGGATACTATAAATGTATTTTTTATTAACTATTTTTTCTTTAAGGTGATCTATGATGCTATGTTTTTAAATTACATTCTATTTTTTTATTTGAATGTTTTTCTTGTCGACAGACGAGGGAACTTGTGGATTATAGCTTAGCCAAATTAGTTTATTAGGAAAATCAATTGAATTTGTTTGTTAACATATGTAAATATAATTGTTTACCAAAGGATAAATGGATAAAATTAAAAACATCTATAATAGTAAAAGGATTTAATAATGAAGGAAGTTTAATACATTATAAAGCAAAAGACATAAAAATACAAATATGGGATAAGATACTTAAGATAGAAGAAATATATAATTATGATTTACCTACTAAAGATATAATTTTAGGAATACCGTTCTTAGAAAAATATTATCCACATGTAATAACTAAAACACACTGGTGGTTAACAACACCATGTAATCATAAAGTAGGAGCAAAAAGAGTAGTAAATAAAATAAGGAAAGATACAGAATGGATTAAAGGAAGTGAAAAAATTACACAAAAATTAGAAAATATGCCAAATAATACTAATAATATAGAATATATAATATTCACAATAGATAAACTGAGCCCAATAAAAAATAAATTAGAACAATTATATAGTGAAGATCCATTAAAAGGATGGAATAAACATAAAACAACTGTAAAAATAGAATTAACAGATGAAAATAGTATAATAACTCAGAAACCCCTAAAATATAATTTTGATGACTTAAAAGAATTTAAGATGCATATAACAGAATTACTAGAAAAAAAATATATACAAGAAAGTAATAGTAAACATACTAGTCCAGCATTTATTGTTAATAAACATAGTGAACAAAAAAGAGGAAAAAGTAGGATGGTTATAGATTACAGAAATTTAAATGCAAAAACTAAAACTTATAATTATCCAATTCCAAATAAAATATTAAAAATCAGACAAATTCAAGGATATAATTATTTTAGTAAATTTGATTGTAAATCAGGATTTTACCACTTAAAATTAGACGAAGAATCTAAAAAAGTAACAGCGTTTACAGTACCACGGGGATTTTATGAATGGAATGTATTACCATTTGGATATAAAAATGCACCAGGTAGATTTCAACATTTTATGGATACATATTTTATAAAATTACATAATTGCATAGTATACATAGATGACATACTATTATACTCAAGAACATATGAAGAACATATAAAATTACTAGAACAATTCATCAACATAGTAGAAGAATCAGGAATAAATTTAAGTAAAAATAAAGCTGAAATTATGAAAAATCAAATAGAATTCCTAGGAATACAAATAGATAAAAATGGAATTAAAATGCAACAGCATATAGTACAAAAAATTATAAATTCAGAAGAAATGTTAGATACAAAAAAGAAATTACAATCATTTTTAGGCTTAGTAAACCAAGTAAGAGAATATATACATAGATTAGCTGAATATTTAAAACCTTTACAAAGAAAATTGAAAAAAGATATTGAATATAATTTTAATGAAGAAGATAAAAAACATATTAAAAAAATAAAAGAACAATGTAAAAAATTACCAAAACTATGTTTTCCAGATGAAGATAAAAAATTCAACTACATAGTAGAATCCGATGCAAGCAAGAATAATTATGGAGGAGTGTTAAAATATAAATATGAAAATAATAAATTAGAACATCATTGTAGATATTACTCAGGAACATTTACGGAAACAGAAGTAAAATGGGAAATTAATAGAAAAGAATTATTTGCCTTATATAAATGTTTATTAGCGTTTGAACCATATATTGTATATAATAAATTTATTGTTAGAACAGATAATACACAAGTTAAATGGTGGCTAACACGAAAGGTACAAGACTCAGTTACTACAAAAGAAATTAGAAGACTAGTACTTAATATTTTAAATTTTACTTTTACTATTGAAGTAATTAAGACTGACAAGAATGTTATTGCAGACTACTTATCAAGACAAAGCAGTACAGACAGATTTTGAAGAAACACTTACAAACACAATACTTATGGAAAAGTTACTAGAACAAATTACAATGCTTAATAGCAGAGTATCCCTCATGGAGGAAAGATATGTGGAGTCGGACCACGGTAAAAAATCAGAGCTAGTAGTGCAGTCGGAGCACTCTAAAAAACCAGACATAGAAGGTGACGATGGGAAACACCTAAAAACCCAACTTACTAACAAACTATCTATTGATGCAGGTATAGCAGATAATAAAGAATCATTTACAACTATTACCAAAAGAAAAAATTACAACTTGAATAAGGTATTTGATAAACCTTATGCCCCACCAAACATACCAAAGAACGAATTATTCGTACCACCTCAGATACATACTTATGCAACTTTAATTAGCCAGACAAAAAAGACATACAACCATATAACCCGTACATACATAGAAAACCTTGATAAAATACAAACTTTCTTAAACACCCAACCTATTGAATCACCAGAAAAATTAAAAAACCACCAAGGATACATTACTAACAAATTACAAAATTACAATAAATTAATTGCTTTACCAGGAACAAAACCTAATTTAATGGCAACATGTTATTCATATGGACTTATATCAACAGCTTACACGACTACGGGAGATGAGCTCATACATATACCAGAGTTATACCAGGCGCTTATGAATTACAAACGAGTTACAAAGGGACAGTTATTCTACATAAGATTTTATTCGGCACCAGCAGAAATATTATTTGACGAGATAAAACCTGTCATTACAGTTATAAAAATAGGTATGACAAAAGATTATATTATCCCAGAAGAAATTACAAAGCAACCAATTATACAGAAGACTGATATACCAGACTTTTACGCAAATAAAAGAATTATCAGACTTAGCACTATATTAGCGGAGTTATCCAATGCTTATGACGAAACAAACTACATATGGAAGTATCATTCAAGGAACCATTTATTAATTTATTCTACAGCTAAAGAATTACGACATATGGATAAATTAGAAGTTAAACAATGGGCATTATCACTACTTAAACCAGAGCATGAGCCAATGACAAAATCTATCAGAAAAGGATTTATTTCAGAAGACAGCTTAGAGCAGTATTGCAAAACTATTGGAACAAAATATACGGAACACGAATGTAGTAGATGCAGCGGAGTAAGCAACTACATACCAGCAGTCAACATAGAATAAACAGGTGGAAGGCATAAACCTAAAGAAGAGAACACGTGGACGGACAAGAATTAAAGAGAAAAAATTATTGGCAAAGGAATCTACTTTCATGAAAGAGATAAAGAAAAAGACAAAAAACGTAGACATCAACATGTGACAAAAGAAGATAAGAAGATAAAAAGATAAAGCGAAAGCGACTTAAAGCAGAAAAGATGTAAAGTTATGTCGGGGACTTACATGTAAATAATTAGGGACTTATCCTGTAAATTATTTTTCTTAGTTTGCATTCTTAGTCCTTAGGAGTTTTGTATATATAGGCTAGCATTTAGAAAGAAAGGATCATCGGGAAATCCGACAATCCTCTCAATACTCTCTCAATATTTTCCAGTTTTGTAAAAATTTATTATTCAATAAAAACTTAAACTTTCAATCCCCACATATGGAGCAAAACTTAGCAGGAGATGCAAATCTACAACAGGTATGATCATATTCATGCCATTTTTACATATTGATATTTGTAATTAGAAGAATTATGATATTTATGATAACAATAATTATGATATTGATAAATATGCTTAGCTAAATTAGTTAATTCCTGTCAACCATATTATATTATGTGATATGCTTATGCTTGTTATTATGATTTAAAATTATTCAATATTTTATTATCTAGTTTACTAGCATAGAGAAAAGTAGGAGAAAACTTCCAGAACTATGCCATCCAAAAATGGGAAACCGGTGAAGGCAAGAAGGCCGTGTTAAGGGGAGTACCTAATTGTTGAGGCGCTGTTTAGGAAGATAATATCTGAAAAAGGTATCATGCTAGTAGTGACAAGATAATGGAAGATGAATACTTTAGGTTATAATAAGCTATCATAAGAGTACCATATGGTAGACATGGAAGGCAGGAATGATAAATAATTTGATAAAAGCACAGATAATAAATAATATGAACATAACAAACCCAATAACCGTAATAGTTGATAACAGTTATTTTGATGATAATCATAAAATACTTATTTTTAAGGTATTAGAAAAAATAATAGAACCTAATTTAAGAAGATTAATATGGGAAAAAATATTAAAATACGAAGAAGATGAGATAAATCACTTATTAAAACTAGAATGGTATAATGATATAAGACATATAATACAGAGTACAGATTATTTAGACCTTATATACTTATCAGATTACAATAGTGATTAACATATAATGATAAATGAAGAATATTTTCAACTATGGAAAGAAATATCAACTGAAATAGATTCATGGGAACAAATTATAAAAACATATTTAGAAATATATTTTAAAACACATGACCTACAATACTTAAAATGGCTAATAGAAGGAGCCCAAATTATTCTACATAAGAAGGAAAAAGAAGATGAATATTACAAAAAAACATTCAATTAATAAAAAGACTATAGCAAAAATAAAACATAGCCCAAATTCCGACCTACCCTCCACATTGGTATCAGAGCTATTGATTAAAAAAGATAATTACAATATTAAAAATTCAATCTCTAAAATATTACTAAGTTAATAATCAAATAATTAAAACAATACAAGATGAGAAGACCTCATAAAAATACTTTAATCTACAAGCAGATAAAAAATGAATTAAAATCTTTATATATGACATACAAAAGATTAAACAAATAAATAATCAAAACTACAGAAGAAATTCATGAACTAGATAAATTAATCACAAAAATATCCATATTAGAATATAAATATATTATTCACTTAAAACAAAGATTAGAACATAAATAAACATGAATAAGAAAGAATTTGCAATAAATGAAAAAACATATGAAAATTATGACGGACTAAAGATAAAAATAGTATTCTCAAATCTAGGTAGAAAATATAAGAAGATAGGAAATCAATTATATTTAATGCTAGAAAAAGAAGAAGTAAAATTAGAAGATAGTTTGACAGCTATGGTGAGAATAACAAAAGAAAATGAAGAAATAGATAGACAAAAAGAAATAGAAAATATACAACAAATAACTGATACAAAAAATGATAGAATAAAAGAATTGGAAAAAGAACTACAAACACTAAAAGAATTATATGAAAAACAAAGCAAACAAAAAGAAGAAGAAAAATTATTGATAGAAATACAACAATATAAAGAAAAACTTACAAAAAATCAAGAAAATATTGAAACAAAAAAAAATGAGAATAAAATGGAATTACATATAGAAACTATAGAAGAAGAAAATATGGAAGTAGAACAAAACTCAGACATATGTGAATCAGAAATAAGTGAAACGTATACAGAAATAATGGCTAACATAGATAATGGTAAAAAATTAATAGAAAATATAGAAGTAGAGATAAATTATGATGAAAAAATAAAAGAAGAACCTAGTAGTAGCAGTAGTCCAAAAACATATCCAAAATATAAAAAAACACAACTAATTACCCGAGATTATACAAGCTTAGATAGAGAAAAGGCTTTATGGAATAAAAGACTAAATATACAAAAATGGAGTCCTAAACAAATAAATGAACACCCTGAATACTTAGATTTAGACTGTGTATTAGATATAAATCAAACTATATAATTATGGATAGGACATATATCAAAACAAATTATAGACAATAAAATTAATATAACAGAAGTACCAGGATACATAGAAAGAACATTAATAGGAGAAGTAAAACTATGGTCTTTAAACTTAGAAGAAGAAAGTAAAAAGACATTAAGATCAAATAAAGATACACAAGCTAAAGAAACAATATCACCATTAGACATACTTTATAAATATGAAACAGCTATAAGAAATGAATTTAGTAGCATGACAACAGAAGAAGAAGAACGTCAAAAAGACAAAATAATAAATAGAAACTTAATGAATAAATTAAGAATATGTAATATGTGTTACTTAGATGAATATACTTGTGCATACAAAGAATATTATTATAAAGGAGTATATAATAATCAAGAAAGTCCAGGAATAAGACACTTATATTTTACAAAATTACCAGAACCATTTAGTTCAAAAATAATTAAAGCATGTGAAGAAGCAGAATTACAAGATACATTAGGAGCTAGAATAAAATTTGTTAAACAATGGTATGCAAACATATGTGAAAAATATAGAGAAGAAATAAAAATGGAAAAAACAATAAGAAAAAATTTAGCATGTTGTAAAGATAAGATAGCACCACAATTTGGTTGTAATGACCAATATTATAAAAAATATAAAAAGAAAAGATTTTAAAAATATAAAAAATCAAAGCATAAATATAGAAATCCTAGAAAAAGATACTATACAAAAACTAAACGACCATATAGAAAAAAGAAAAGTATAAGTGAATGCAAATGTTATAATTGTGGAAACTTAGGACATTTAGCAAAAGACTGTAAAGTACTAAAAAATACGAAGAAAAAACAAATATCAGAAATAATTATAGAAGAAGAAGTTTGTTTACAACTAGAATACATAGATTATGAATTAGAAAGTGAAGATAGTATTTATGAAATATCTGATAATGAAGAAGAATATCAAACAGATAATGAAATAGAACAGTGTGATGACTGAAGAAAATATAAAAATTATACAAGAAGAATATACAACAGATGATTATTCAGAACAAAAAATAATATTTGATAATTATATATTTGAAAAAGTAAAAGGAAAAGAAATTGACTTAAGTGTAGAGAAAATATTTAATATACCACTAATAAAGAACCCTTTTAAAAGAAATAAAGAAGAATTTTATATAATTAGTCAGAAAGAACATATTATTGATTGTAAATATGCCCAAGGAAAAGCTGAAGTACCAATTATAAATAAAAGAGAATTAATGACATGCTCTTTTTTAGGCAATCTAAAAAATAACGTATTTTATATTTGGTGATAATTTAACTTTAGGCTTATCATTTAATTCATTAACTGAGACAATACAAAATCGAATTGAAAATCGAATCAAATTGTAAATTGAGTCAAATTGAAAAAAACTCAACTAATGATTTGATTTGACTTAGTATGGTATTGGAAAAAAAATCGAACTATATTTGTGTTGGCTTGGTTTTAACTAAAACAAGTCAATCTGAGATCAAACCAACCCAATATTATATATATAATTTTTTAAAATTTATTCTATACATAAAAGTATTTACTTTGATATAATTTGTAAATATTTCTTATACTTTTTTCATAAGTTTTATCTTTTAACATATTATTTCAAGTTTTTGAGACTTAAAATTTTAAATGGTACAATAAAAGTTATAGTCTATATATATATTAGTAATTCTAATAAAGCTCAAATCAAAATCAAATAAATACTAATGCTGAAAAAAATTAATTCAACACTAAGAATGACAATAGCGTTAAATATTTGTTCTTTAGTATTACAGTGGTTTAGACATTTAAAATACATAACCTAATTTTAATTTTTCTTTAATGTTTAATCATGTAACTAATACTTATTAAAGCATAATTTAATACTTTTAAATTATGATAATTTTTATTATAACAATTTTGTATCTAAATAATTTTGCAAGATAATATTTCAAATAAAAATAAAAAATATTCATGACCAAAAGAATAAATTGTCTTTGACCTCGTCTTCATTTCCATTTGTTATGAAAAATATAATATTCTATTTTTTTAAGATGTTCTGCATATCTGTATCTAAGTAAAAATTCGAAGAAATAAAAATAATATAAAAATGGAGAAGAGCTGAATTCGTATATAGGCCGCTTCCTTAGTTACCACACTACGAGATATACGGCAAGATCCTAATATTGTCATTAACTTGTCACATGCCTTGATTAACAAATTAAATGTCTTTTTAGGTTCTTATCACATCAATTTATACATGAAAATAACACTTGTTGAACTAATCTTTCAAAATCAGTTTTTTTTAAAAAAAATATTTTCTTAAAAAAAAAGAAGAAGAATTTCTCTTTTTAGCGAAAAACAGTTTCAATTACTCTACAAAATCATTTATTTTTCGTCAAAGGCTTAATCAATTTTATTTTTTTTTTTTAAAAGTATTTTTAACGTCTTAAAAACTTAGCCAAACAGCCTATAAGATCCTGTCTTATATTTTTTTCACCTTAAAATTTAATAAGGAAACTTCTTTAATGCTACACTCAACTTATCATATATCTATCCATATATAATAAACGAGGAAAAAGTGACATATGTCAGCACCATAAACTTTCTAGAATTTATAAATTATTAAAATCAATTAAAAATTTGAAAATTTTACAGTTTTTTAATTCTTGGATAATGGTGTAAAACTTTCAAACAGTTACTTTTTACGGTTTTTACTTTTAATGGATAATAAATCACAAATTTTGTGGACAACAATATATTTTAAAAAACGGTGGATAAATCAAGACTCATTTGAAAAAGTCAAGAAACGCTTCAAAGGCTCACTCCAATAGATGTATTGAACGTATATGCCACTTTTTTTTTCTTGGAATTTGCTGTATACTGGGTGAAATTTGTTGCATACTCAAAAAGGTTTTATCACTGGATTAATATGTAAATTTTTTAAATTATGTAGAATGTTTCTCTAAAAATAGTTATTTATCGTAGATTTATAATTCAAATAAGTGAGTATCCATATATTTTTAAATGCATACTCCTTCCGGCAAAATATGCCTACTTAGGATGAACTCATCAATGAGAAGCAATGGAGGTTGAAAGATGGAGTTATACAACGATGGAACGTATCAGATCGCAAATATTCACGCATTTTATTCTTTATTGAATCAATACTTTAGTTTTGATGAAATGCTAAGAATTACTCTGCAGTAATATTTTCAAGTTCATTTTTTATTTTGCTTATTGATTTATTATTAACATATTTTGTTCGAAAGTTTTAGTTATATAATTGCTATCGATGCAAAAATACTAATAGTTGATGTAGTGAATAAATACAATAAAACAAACTAAGAAACAATAAAGTTATTTGATGACTATATAATTGGTTTCTTTAAATTCATAGCTATTTTATGTTTGGAAATGCAACATTGAATGTACCAAAAACATTTCAGGGCGAAAATAAGTACAAAATATTTGATTCCCGTCATAATCGCTGGTATAGTATCTCATCTATACTTCTTTCTTTTACATTTTTGTTTGGCTTCTTCGCTGCTTTTGTTTCTAAAAATCTACGATTAGTTTTATTTTGGTTTATTTTCAATAGAATTAAACTATTCCACCACTTAGAAATGTATGTTTTTGTTAATATAAGCTTAACATTTGGATTTTTTAAATAAGCTTTGTTCATTCTCATTGGTTTCTATCTCTATTTTTTTATTAGACGAAATAGGTTTTATTAGTAATATTTTTCTGTATTTGATAGATGTTTCATGTGATTTAAAGATTGATTAGATCGAGATCACATCACCTTTTCTTGACAAGACTTTTTGCTATTTAATTTTTTTTAAAATTTGAATCGATGATTTATCTTTTAAACATCTTACCTTATTCCTTTGTACTTCGCAGGTTATTGTACAGTGCAAACTTTCGGTTCGTAAAAACACATAGCTGATGTTGCCTAAATTGCTTTGTCAAAGAGTGCAAATTCTTGAAATGTAATTAACAGATAGTTGATGAAACAAATTAACAATTCAAACACAAACACTACAAGAAAAAGCTTTATTTAAGACCAACATTTAGGGACGAGTTAATAATCCTGTCTCTAAAAGTATATGTATTGGGACGAGATTTTATTTCGGTCCTTAATTATGTATGTTTTTATGAAGGTACTAATTCTAGTCTCTAAAGAAGTTAATAACTGGTTCCAAATTATAATTTAAGGGTCAAATTAAAAAAAAGTTCTATTTTCACCAAAACTTAAAGCCAAAACAAAGTGTAATTAAAATTGCAAAAAAAAAAAAAAAAGACAAATAACACTTTGTTTCTCAAAACATTGTCGCGAATCAGAAAACCCTAGCAACATCTGCCTTGAAGCGATCTCAGCATAGCTCGTAGCTCTCAGCGTTTCATCTGTGTTTTCTCAAAACCGAGAAAGCACAGGTCTGCCTAGCAGCGATCTCAACTCAATATCTATTTTGCATTTTACTCGAATCTCAGGTATGCACACCTTCGCGATTTGATTTTTTCCATCTCTAAATTTGATTTGTTGTTTGTTTTGTGCGAGTATAACTCTCCTTGTTTGATTTACACTTTTTCTTTTAGACTAGAAGGTCAATTTTTCAAGTATATTAAATTTTGTGGTGTGATAAGATCCAAAATATGAAGGGGATCAATCCTAAGAGAATAGAGTGTTTCTAATTGTTCTTGAATAGTGGAACTCGCAGCTAAATGAACTAAAATAGTGTTTGAGAGACGATAGAGAGAGTTGTATTAAACTTGAGAAATTCATTATGAATTTCAAGTGAAGTATTGTTCAGATTTTTAGACTAGCAATGAAAGAAAGTAGTTGTAGTTGTTCAACTGATCCATGTGTGTAGTCAAGTGCCACAAGTTCCTAATAGATTTCTATCTAACTTTAGAAAATTAGGAATTGCAATTTCACTATCATAAAGTTATCTAATATAAATGGATCATATAGTGTACTTGTGTATGTCTAAAGAATCAATTATATTTTACAATCTAATTAACTCGAACTGATGCAAATTACCTCCTATGGTGTTGCACATAAAAAATAGAAACAATGATAGTGCGAGATCTTTCAAGAAGATAAGTTCTAATAGTAGCAACATATATTCTTCAATTCTTGTCAAACTGAATCTATGTTTTCTATCTACTATAATCTTAGGTATGCCTCCTCTTTAGCGAGTTGATTTTTATTTTCTTCTCTGATTTGGTGTGTTGTTTGTTTTCTTTGAGTTACTCGTCTTGTTCAGGTTACTCTTCTTCTCTTAGATTAGCTACTCGTGTATTTTAAAATAGATTTAAGTTTTTAGTGTGATACGATCCCAAAAATGAAGGGGAACAATCGTAGGAGAAATTTGTATTCCTAAATAGAAAGAGAACAGTAAACTCTTCTTGGACAGAGGCACTCGCAACTCAATGAGCCTAATGTTCTGATAGAAGATAGAGTGAGTTGTATTAAACTTCAGAAATCCATCTTGAATAACAAGTGAACTATTGTTCAACTTTTAAGGCTAATAGAGAAATCGGGAAAAGTGGTTGAAGTTGTTAAATCTGATCCACATGCGTAGTAATGTGCCACTAATTCCTACCAGATTTATATCTAACTAGAATAAATTAGCAATTTCAATCACACCATTGAACAGTTATCTAATATAAATAGATCATATCAATGTATTGTGTATGTCTAAAGAATCAATTATATTTTACAATCTAATTAACTCGAATTGATGCAAATTACCTCCTACGGTGTTGCACATAAAAGGTAGAAACAATGATAGTTCTATTTTTGTTTAAAACTTGGGAAACTCGAGATCTTTCAAGAAGATAAGTTTTAATAGTAGCACCATATATTCTTCCATTCTTGTCAAAACGAATCGATGTTTTCTGTCTACTATAATCTTAGGTATGCCTCCTTTTTCGCGAGTTGATTTTTATTTTCTTCTCTAATTCGGTGAGTTGTTTGTTTTCTTCGAGTTACTCTTCTTGTTCTAGTTATTCTTCTAGTTCAGTTTACTCTTCTTCTCTTATATAAGTTGCTCGTGTATTTTAAAATAGATTTAAATTGGTAGTGTGATAAGATCCCAAAAATGAAGGGGATCAATCGTAGGAGAACATAGTGTCCTAAATAGTAAGAGAACAGTGAACTTTTCTTGAACAGAGGCACTGGCAGCTCAATGATCTAAAATAATGTTCTAATAGAAGATAGAGCGAGTTGTATTAAACTTGGGAAATCCATCTTGAATAACTAGTGAACTACTATTCAACTAGGCTAATAGAGAAGGCGGAAAAAGTGGTTGAAGTTGTTAAAACTGATCCACGTGAGTAGTAACATGCCACTAATTCCTAACAAATTTATATCTAACTAGAATAAATTAGGAATTTCAATCACACCATTGAATGGTTATCTAATATAAAATATCATATCACTGTATTGTGTGTATCTAAAATTGCAGTGAAGATTTTCAACCCTCGTGTTTTTCAATATATTTTGTAACATGGCATCTTAATCTAAAGAGTTGATCATATATTTACAATCAAATTAACTCGAACTAATGAAAGATGTAAAAAGCAATTGAACTGATACAAATTACCTCCCATGGTACTTCACATAGAAAGTAGAAACAATGATTGCTCCATTTGGGTTTTTAACTTGGGAAACTCAAGATTTTTCAATAAGATAACATTCTAATATATAGTTGCACCATATATTCCTCCTATCTTGTCTAACTGAATCTCCACAAATTAACCAAAACAACTTTAAATAACAAATTTTAAGTAGCTTTTAGAAGGAAAATGAACAACTATGTCAACTTTTCAAGATGGAGTTATATATTAAATCAGTCATATTTGATCAGGCAGAGCTCTCATATTTGCTTCTTGATTGTTGTGGCAGCAGAAGGATTGTTTGCTGAGTCTACAGGCAATCAGGTTTTGTTGGATCCTTAAACCTTTTGAGTATTCTTGTATAATACACTTATTCACTTTAACATGTTATTTCTTATTCCCTTACATATCAACTTGAGAATTATACATTCATTAAGTGTGATCAATAATCTTTTGTGTCATTTGGCTGAAGGATATATTGCCTGACTATCACTATATGTTAAATCTTTAGTTTTAATACTTGTACCCTTGAGTTGTGTAGAAAATGTCTATATGTTTCATTTGAAATAAGATGATTGTTGTAGCATGTAGGAGTAATTTTTATGTCAAAATGTGAACTTTTCTATTTACTGGCGCTAAATCTTGAGAATACTATGACGAACACTTGAGGCAGAAGATGTACTTGTGACACTTCTCTCTGAATAACGTGAATGGAATAATCTTGTTGTTTTTCATATATTATTATGTCATTTATAATTGTACGTTAGTATTCATTCTGGGGAGACTTATCAAAACAAGAACTTGAATACTAAGGGGTCGTTTGGTATGAGGGATTAGGGATTACATGCATTTGGTTAGAGGTATTAGTTAGTCTCGAAATTATTTATCCCACTATTTATAGTGCTATGATGGGATAAGTTATCACATTATATGGTGGGATAACTAATTCCATGGGATAACTTTGTCTATCCCATCCCCTACCAAACAGCCCCTAAGAGATTTTGGATAAAGAAACATATATAAGCCAAAAGTACTGGATGCTCAAGAATTTATCTTTAAAAAAAAAAAGATTCTGGAAGTACAAATCATCACGGTGGTGATTTGTAGGCTATTTAGACCGTGTGCATCAAATCAATATCCTTCTTTAAAAGTTCAAAAAATTTAGACTCTCCATTCTCCTTCTAGTAGTTCGTCAAAGCAATCTCATTTTCTTTTAATCAAAGACAATATTCAGCTTTGTTTTTACCCTATAGCTGTTAATTAGCCTAGGAATGAGCATACTGCAAAGGATATCTATCATGTGCTTGAACAATGTAAAAGTTCATCCTGCAGTTCTCTAAGAAATACCGCAGAGCTGTAGGTTCTGTTTAACATTTTCTTTTCCTTTGATTAAGTGATTAGTTTAGCATTTTTGTAAACTAACTAAATTTTTTTGAATTTCTCGTAAATCATAATTAGATCATCCTATTTGACTTTTTTAACCTATAGTCATTTATCAATGCACTTGACTCTTTTAACTTGTAGTCACATCTTTTTCCTTCTTCTCATCAATTTATTATCTTCTATCAATTTGCTGATGAGTTGTTGTCTGAGTACCTTCTGGCTTTCTACAGGTGCTGTAAGGAAGGGACGAGAACAAGAACTTACAGACTTAATCATGTCTTCTAGTCAAGGAACGGGGAGCGATACACAAGAACTCCATAGTTCTTAAGCTACATTATATGAAAGTTTAGACTCCATTTCCTCCATTTACCAATAAACTTAACAAATACATCTAAGAAGTTGGAACAAGTAAGTTTTTTCAAAACTATTGAGATTTTAATTGCATAGATAGCAAAGATTATTCAGCTTTTGTCTTTCAGATTCATAGTAAAATAATTTTAAAATCATTCCACAAATTAAATAATCACTACATACGAAAAAATCATCACAACAATTAAAAAATATATAAAAAATATATTTGTAAATATGCATCTATGACAGTGATATTTTGGACAAAGAAAAAATAATAATTTTCTGCTTTAGATTTTTCTTAAAAGCAGAAATTTTTAGCTTCTTTCCGACCCAAATAAAAATATTTATGAGCTAGTTTGATATTTTTATAAAGGTACGAAACAGTACCTCTGCAACTCAATGAATTAGGGTTTTGCAAAGCTTTCCTTTATCGTTTTTGTCTTTATTTCCATATTTGATCGAATCCATTAGAATTGGATGGGCCCGTTTTGATTTTAATAAAATGACATTTTCGTCACAGTGGCAGTGCCGCAGTGCAGTGACAGATGCTAGAAGAGGGAGAGACAAGTTGAAGTTGTATCGGAAAAGTGATTAAATATGATGTGACACATCTTGATCTTAATTATTATGACATGATTTTAGATGATAAATTACAATTATAAATAAAATATAAAGAAATATGATTTTATTGATAAATAATGGTGTAATTTTTAAATTTAAATTATTTGGACTTGATTTCTATAATATATCTGAGGACTGTTAGTGGCCTCGAACTTGGATGATTTGGACTTGATCTTCATAATATGAGAGTCGTTAGTGACGTATATCTCAAATTAAGATGATTTGGACTTGATCTTCATAATTCGAACGTCGTTAGTGACATAATTCTCGAAACATAATTCTCGAATTAAGATGATTTGATTTTGATCTCTATTTCATGAATTTGGAATATTTTAGATGTCAGTTAAAGAAAATATAGTATTATTTATATAGGCATGAAATATGGTTTATAATTGAGCAGCCTTCAAGAATCCTAATTAAAATTGAACACATTTTGTGAAGTTCCAACTCAAACTAAAAATATTTTGTAGAGTCCACAAAATTTCAATATCTACAACTACCTCAATTAATTTGTATTTAATATTAACTTTTTAAAAATAATTTATAGATAAATAATTAATGCTAAAGATAAAAATAGAAAAAATAATTATTTTTCTAACTACGTTAAAAATGAATAATTTATCAACACGTGAAAAATTAGTGTTTTATTGAGGGGCTAATAAGAGATCTTTTTGTTCAGTCACTTTCCTATTTATGACCACTTGTTTTTTTATTTTTTTAGTATAATACATAAACATAACTCTTAACTTAGATTTAAATGATAATTATGACTTTTAATTTTTGGTGTGCACAAATAAACATTTAAATTTGTATAAAATTGAACAAATAGACACATTCGTCCTACATGACAATTTTGTGTCATATGTGTGTCTACTTATTCAATTTTATATAAGTTTTAGTGTCTACTTATGCATATTCAAAGTTAAAGGACATAATTATCAACAGAAGTCAAGTTAAAGATCATGTTTATATATTATTTTATTTTATTTTTGTCTTTTTATCTCTTTTGTTTCATGTCTTTTGTTTTTATTTTGGATTGGATCTACAATCTACTTGAATTGTGCTTTTTCTATTTCTAGCTCTCATCAGAAAATTAGTATACTGATGGAATATTTTTTTTTTAGTTCAGCCAGTGTTACTTCTAGCTCCCATTCATTATTTTTAAAAAAATAATTTTCTTGAACTTCAACCACTTTACCCCAACTACCATCAATTATAAACAGGTATATTATAAAATTGATACGTGTCAGTTGTCAATAAGGGATCGTTTGGTTACTGATTAGAGTTTATGTATGTATTAGTTATGCAGGATTTAATTATGTAAGTATTATTTTTGCAGGATTTAGTTATGCATGTATTAGTTATACAAGATTTAATTATGCAGGTATTAGTTATGCAGGATTTAGTTATGTGGATAATAGTTATGTGAGTATTAGTTATATAAGTATTGCTTAGTTATGTAAAGATTACATCACAACAATTATTAACTATTAAATATTGATTTTAATATAAATTAATATATATTATTTACAAATAAAATAAGTAAGCAAATAGTGAGAGAAGACCTAAAATAGTCTCTCATCTTTGGGTTAAGACTTAAAGTCATTCTTAAGTTTTATTGGTGCACTTTTGGTCCTCCCCTAAACTTTTGCCTATTTTTTAACATTAATTTTGTTCACAAGTTTTTTATTCTCCCTTAAAAAAAAAAATTTTTAAAAATTTCTCTATACTTAACTAGGAATTCTGTTTTTTTTTTCTCTTTGTTTTTTTAATATTCAAAGCTTATAAGAATAAAATACTTAATATATTTCAAGTACATTATACTATCCTATTTTATATAATGTAAATTTCTATCAATATGATGCATGTGTTGTTCGTACATTTTTAGTATACCAAATTTATAAATTATATATAAATTTACGTTCTAAATAAAAAATTAATACATGATAATTAAATATGTAGATATATTTAGTAATATATAATGCCAATATATAATAAGCATATGCGCTATCAAAATTATACATTCCTATTTATAATATTAATACATATTTATATTTTGATTTTAAATGAAAATAAATAAATAGTTGTTTGTATACAAAAAAAAAAAATAAGAAACAAAAATAGTTGGGATAAAAAAAAAATCTTTTTAATACATGTATAACTAATACCCACATAACTTATTCCACCTTCTATCCTGCATAACTTATACATAAATTTCCTCATAAGTTATGTAGGTATTAACTGTGTAGGATTATAAAAAATGCAATCAAACACCGTATAAAATTAATATATGAATAACTTTTTTATAATATGTATAAGAACTTATCAACCAAACATAGTATGAATCATGTTGACTTTACAACATAATAAAAAACTTTTACCAAACATAGTAAAACTAATATAATATTTTATACATGAATAACATGCCGTCTTATATCGTAACGAAACGGCCGCTAAATGTATTATTGGTTACATGTTCTGATGTTCAACAGGATTTTATTCAAAAATTTTGGGACCATAGAGTAATTGGCGTTTAGTGTACATACCACACATTCTATTCTCCACATAACACATGTGCGATTACCTGAATATATTATCCTTGTTTGCCTTTTAGCCACCTATTATATATAAATAAAAATGCACTAAATGGATCTTATCTAGAGGCATGTATGCTATATATTAGTGACATGATTTTTGAAGAAATCATATATAGCAAAAAACTTCAAATCAAATTATGGAATCTAACTCTCTTACAAAGATTAACATTCCTTCCAAGGATATCACAAGATCCTTCCCCACTTCAAATCATGATAATGATGTTGATCACCCCAAAGATTACAAATTATCTTTGTTTGATCAATTTGCTCTCCAATGCATGTCCCTTAGGTAGATTTGCATCTGATGGTCAATCAATCATTTGTCAAGATGAAGGTGTTTTGTATATAAAGGCAAATGTTGATTCTCAATTTTGTGATTTCCTCAAGGATACACAAAAAGATATCGACCTAGCTTTGAGTTTGCTTCTGGTACATGGCTAGCTTTATCTATGAGCACTGAACACGCGGTTATTGATGGTTTCACAGCATTGAAATTTATTTATGAGTGGCTAAAGTAAGTAAAATGGGCATTAATATTCATTCCGATACGATCAATTGCTTCACCTTTGATGATTTTGGTACTATTTTCCCACCAACAAGTGATATCCTAGAGATGATCTTTATCATGATTTTGCTCAAATGGTCGCGAGGAGGTTTGTCATAAATCAATCCGCAATATCAAAACCTAGGGAAAATGTTGGAGTGGTTTATTTCAAACCATCACGAGTTGAGTTGGTGATTGCTTTTCTATGGACGACTCTAATCAATATTTCTCAACGTAAAAATAATGGACATTTGAGACCTTGTTTATTGAGTGTTCCTGTGAATTTATGTGGTAAGATTGATTTTCCAAAATACAAAAACTCCTTTGGGAATTTCGCTCTTGAAGTCCCAGTTAAAATCATATCGGGAGATACAGGAATGGAGTTACAAGACATTTTACTATTGATCAAGGACGTAATACAAAAAACCAACGTATCATTTGTGAAATCAAGTGATGACATTTATTCCCTAGCATCCAAGTTTCATGAAGAAATACAAGAATGGGAAGAAAATGAACAAGTGGATGTGTGCATGGCATCAAGTTTGTGTACGTTCCCTATTAATGAAGCTGATTTTGGTTGGGGGAAACCTTGCTTGACAAGTTTAGGATTGAGACGTAGTGATATGTTTTGGTTGTATGATACACAGTGTGGGACTGAAATAGTTGTTCAAGCAGATTTGAAGAAAGAATACATGGATATGTTTGAATGTAACAAAGATGTATTGTCTTTCACTTGTGAGTAGGCATTTTGAAGTTTTATTGCTATTATTAAGACTAGAATAAAGCTTTATTGCTATATATATGTATTATTTGGACATCATAATATTGATGTTCAATAATGTTCTACCTTTATTGCTTGGTGTATTCGTTAAAACACTCATTTTAGTGTAATAAGAATTATTAAATCAATTGTTTGTGTGCTACTTTTTACATTTTGCGTATGTATTAAATGAAACATAATTTATTATGAAATTCAAGAGGAGGAGCGGGGAGTTAATTGAAATATTTTCGTGAACCGACGGTCAATTGTTATTTTAGATATTTAAGATAATTAATGTTCTCTTTATTTCTCTCGTCTCAAATTATCTATCGTGATTTTTAAAATGAGTTGTCTCAAATATGTCACGCCCCGAATCTACACTCCGGACGTGGCTGGCACTCGAGAACCATTGATGGCCCCAAGCGAACCCTTAGCCTGGCTTACTTACTCAGCTTAAGACTTAAACATAAGAAATGCAACTCATGCAATAACTTAAGAGATAATAACTTAGTCAAACTGACAACTCAAGTCTTAAACGTGTACAACTGAAATGAATAAGAGTAAAGAACTATAACTATTTGTCTATGAAGCCTCTAAAACAAAGAGGGATGTTGGGACAAGATGCCCAATCATCCTAACAACTGAAAACTAGAAAGCAATGTAAAAAGGAGCCCTCCGGAAAGCAATGAGGCTTACCAATAGACTCTGAGTGCTCAACCTGATCAACGAGGCACTGGATGTTGATCTTGGTTACCTGTATCTGCATCATAAGACGATGCAAGCCAACTGACATCAGTACACTGAATGTACTAAGTATGCGAGTTGGAATGCTAAACATAACTTAAGCTTGAAAAGAATCTGAAAGGAACACTTACCTTGGCTTGACTCAACTCATGAATAACTTAACTCAATATAAAGCAACAATACACATGCAATTTATAAAAAGCTTTTAAAACAATAGAGAGCAACTCCAAATGTTAAAGAAATGCAATAACAACTCAACTAACTCATTTGATAAAGTAATATAGTTTCTGTGGGAGTTTATCTAACCGACAACCACCACTATGAGCCTAAGTGGTGATACAACGTCTTACCCATGCTGCCAGAACTGTCCTATATTTTTTCGTCATATAGAACACCTTAACTAAGTGGATCCAATAGTCTATGCTAAAAATCACTTAAGGAATCATCTAAAAAGTATGATTCTTTACTACATATGATGGCTACATGGTTTATGAAGACTTGAGTTATTATGAACTCACGTCCCCATATCGGTGCTCAAACTACTCCCAAAATGTATTTAGCTCATGTGTTTGTAAAAACAAAACTCTTTCTTTGATTTGAGGTAATTACTCAAGACTTAGCTTAAAAGCTCTCTTGGAAATCAGTGTTTCCCTGTCTTGTTCAAATGTGAAAACATTTTAAACTCTTGAGAATACTTAGTTCCCGTATAATATTTGAAGAAATGAACTCAACTCTTTACTCTTTGCTTAACATAAAACTTAAGTCTTAAAACAAAGCTAAAACATTTGTAAAAGACTTTTGAAAAACTTTATGAACTTCTCTTGACTTGATTCTTGACTTCTAAACTTGACTTTTAACTTTCCTTGAATTGAATTATGGATTCAACATTCAAGATCTCATGTTTATGGATGATTTCATGATGTTTAGACATACCTTAGAGTGTTGGAATCAACTAGGAAGTGTTAGTACACTTTAGAAGGACTTTGACGGGCAAAACGACGAAAAACGGGTGAAAAACGATGACTCGGGTGCATCTAGGGCGCGCCGCACCAACCCAAATTACTGGGGCTCCAAAATGGCGCACTGCTGGTGGGCCACCCCAACCTTTCTGGCGCTATGGGGGCGCGTCACACCAGCCTCTCCTAAGGCAAAAATATGACGAACTTTGATCTCGTTTTCTGACTTAAATCGATTAATTCCAATTTTGTTTTGTCAAATTCACTTTAGAATTAGATACCCAAGGCATATACACAAATATAACTCAAACAACTCAAGGAATCAACACTTTAATAGGAATAGACTCCAAAATCTCAACCCAAATTCAAGAACGAAAACAATTCAAAAACATTCAACCTCCAATCTTTTAAGAATGAATTCACGAATCAAACATGTTTGGCACGCGGGTGAACAAACCCAACGTTATGAAAGTCTCACATACCTCGTAGGGATCACCCCTTGACGAAATCCACAGTGAAATCCTTACGAACGATGATCTTGGCTCTTTTCTCTTTTCTTCTCCTCTTGAGTTCTTTCTCCAAAAACCCGAACTTTATTTTTCAAAAGCGTAAACTGAATCCTATCAGTTTAGACCTTAAAATAATTACCAAAAATGAATTAATTAAGTTGGGTATGGAAAAGACCAAGCTACCATTCCAAAATTCGGATTGGACTTTTCTTATTCGAACAGCCCAACTTCCAATGATCATAACCCACCCATACAAACTTGGAATCGCACAAACTTGGCGGCGTTGGAAAGATTATTCCAGGATCTTTCCTACAATATATGGAGACACACCTAACTCATCCTGAGCTAGGAGTTATGGTTATTTGAAGTTGATAAAAAACTCAACTTAACATACCTAACAAATTTTCCAGATTTTATATTCTTTCCAAAAATGACTATTTACAATTTTTAACTTCTTCCTAGTTCTTTCAATTAGCGAGATACAAAATTATTGTTATTTTAAAATTTTAAGACAATTAACCATTTTTTTCTATTTATCCTTAGAGTAATTATTATTCTTGACGATTACAATCTACAAACATGAAACACCCCAATCGTGTAAATATTTAATAAATATATATTATTTCTTAAGACATATATAAAAAATAAAATAATCAACAATCCCTCCTAACTAATGTTTTCTCATGGGACGTATAAAAGAAAATGACATAGTTTGGTACGAAGGAAAATGTAATTCATGGAAAATGTTTCCTAGAAAATATTTTTTGGAAAACAAGTGAATTTCTAACTTATTTTTTCATGTTTGGTTGGTGAGTAGAAAACATTTTCTGAAAAATATTTTTCAGAAAATATCTTTTATTTTTGGCTTAAGACTAAAAAATGCACTTTAGAAAAATAGTTTTTGATCCAAAAATCAACTCCAATAATTGATCTATAGGACCCGACCCCGACACTGAAACTAAGACAAGACCCCAAAAATCAACCCTGATAATTGATCTAGAACCCGATCCCGACGCTCAAATTAGGACAAGACCCCGAAAATCAACAATCCCTCCTAACTAATGTTTTCTCATGGGGCGTATAAAAGAAAATGACATATAATTGTGTAAAAGAATACTGACAAATAATTTGAAATTGAGAGAGTAATTGTTTATTAAATCAGTCGACCATGATATGACAAGAGATTAATTAAGAAAATCTTTTCGTGTGCATCAAAAGCGTGATTAGTATGCATAATTTGTTATGCACAATCACGACAAAAATAATCTATAAAAACATTTAATATGCATAATTACGCAATTTAGTATGAATAATCACGACATGAATAATTTATAAGAAATTAAATATGCATAATCACAAAATGTAGTATGAATAATTTATAAGAAATTATACATATTTAATATAACTGTATCAATTTTGTATCATTGATTGTTAACCGTTATATTTGAACCATTGACTGTTATTATTTGTATTTGTTAACTGCCATTGTTATTTCTAGCTCCCATTCACTATTTTTATAAATTAATTTTCTTGAACTTCAACCACTTTGCCCCAACTATCATCAATTATAGACAGGTATATTATATTATAAAAGTTGATATGTTATTTTCTACTCAATTAAATCATTTGTCAATAATCGACTACATGTTGTGATAAAATTTTGGGACCATAGAGTAATTGGCTTTTGCTGTACATACCACACATTCTATTCTCCACATAATTCACATGTGCGATTACCTGAATATATCGTTGTTGTTGGCCTTTTGGCCACCTATTATTGTTATAAAAATAAAAAATTGATAAGAAATGCACTAAATGGATCTAATCTAGAGGCATGAATGCTATATATTAGTGATATGATTTAGGAATTACACAACTTTTTTGATTTTTCATATGTATTAGTTCATGGATTTGACGTCTTGGGGCAGGGGAGGAGGCACACTAATTGGACACCATTCGTCGGAAAATTACATTGTATATTTAAGTAAAATCATACTTTAAATGGTTAAATAAAACATTTTGAACACTCTTGACACAATAAAGTTTCTCAGCCCAGCGGTTTCTTTAGGTTAGCTAAAGCTGATGCATTAAGGAGTAGCATGTGCATGGGTTTAACTCCCAGTTGTTGCATTTTTTTTACATTTTCGAAAAGTCCTAATTAATTTCTAATTTGTGAACCATCAAGTCTTTGAACGCAAGTTGCGCCCGAAGTCATTAGGCCAAGGGCACGTCTGCCTGGGCGTCACACATCGCGTCGCCCCCCGCATGCCGCAAGGCGTTGCGCAGGGCCGAAGTAGGCCTCCTGCGAGCCCCGAGCACGCGGATGGTCTTAATGCAAGTCCACGTCGACGGGCGTCGCAACAAGTGGTGGTTATAAACTCAACTCTCTCTTGTTGTCGTGGCTACAACCCCATCATGCGTCCAGACTCCCAGACCCTAATTGCGACGACTAAGGCGCTCCAACTGCGACTCCAGGTCAGGCGGGATTACCTACTGAGTTTAAGCATATCAATAAGTGGAGAAAAAGAAACTTACAAAGATTCCCATAATAACGACGAGCAAACGGGGAACAACCCAACCTTAGAATCGAGCGGCTCCGTCGTTCAAATTGTAGTCTAGAGAAGCGTCCTCAGCGGCAGACTGGGCCCAAGTCTCATGGAAGGGGGCATCAGAGAGGGTGAGAGCCCTGTTGTGCCAGGACCCTGTCGCATCACGAGGCGCTGTCTACGAGTCGGGTTGTTCGGGAATGCAGTCCAAATCGAGCAGTGAATTCCGTCCAAGGCTAAATACGGGTGAGAGACAATAAATCAGTTATTTTTTTAATAATTCAAAACTAATATTATCTATTAAAAATCTTATTCTTTATTTTTCATATCTCGTTGTTAAGTCACCAAAGAATGATGAAATCTTGAAGTATAACTGAATTTCCTCTTTCTCTTTTTTTTTTTTTCCATTCACTTTCTATTAAATAAACATGAACATTCAAGCAAAATTTTATGTAGTTTGATTTTAAAAAATTTAGTATATTGTTTAATTAAAAAAATAATAATTGTTAGTGTTACATAGTTTGATTTACAAAGTTTTAGTGCACCCTTCGTCAAATTAATTTTTTTACCTATGCAATTCCTGGACACTCTTCGTGAAATTTCTGGCTCTGTCACTGCCTTAGGGTACCCTGAAATCTTTTCTGAAAGAATTTTATGAGGACATCCATAATGAGTTGGGGGAGCATTACGTACAGTCCCACCATTTTAAGGCATACTTTCAGATTTATGAGCCAACTTTTAGGAATCTTGGGGTTTTGTTGGTTTTTCGTGTGTATCATAGATTTGGCGCCTTCGGGCACCCCAAATTTTTTTTTTCTAGAAAAAACTTTATGAGGATCTCCACAATGAGTTGGGGGAGCATAACATATAGTCCCACCATTTTTTTTATTTTCGTATTTGTCAACCAACTTTTAGGAACTACGCAACTTTCTTGGTTTTTCGTGTGTATAAGGACCTCTGTAATGAGTTAGGGGGGGCATTACGTATCGTCCCACCATTTTTTATTTTCGCATTTACGAGTCAACTTTTAGGAATTACGCGACTTTCTTGATTTTTCACGTGTATTAGCTCATGGATTTGGCACTTTGGGGGACCGAAATTTTTTCTTCAAAAACTTTATGAGAACCTCTGTAATGAGTTGAGGAAGCATTATGTATAGTCCCACTACTTTTTAAGGCATATTTTTCACATTTACAAGCCAACTTTTTGAATTTACATGACTTTCTTGATTTTTCATGTGTATTAGCCTATGAATTTGGCGTCATGGAGGACCCTGAAATTTTTTCTTAAAAGAACTTATGAAAACCTCTGTAATGAGTTGAGGGAACATTATGTATAGTCCTACTACTTTTTAAGGCATATTTTTACATTTACAAGCTAATTTTTAGAAATTATGCGACTTTTTGATTTTTTTCGTGTGTATTTGCCCATCGATTAATGCCTTGGGGAACCCAAAATTTTTTCAGTAAAAACTTTTTGAGGGCCTCTGTAATAAATTGGGACTGCATTACATATAGTTCAACCATTTTTAGGACGAAGGGAGTACTAAGAAATTAAGTAAAGTCTAGGAAGGCAGTTCAATAGTAAAACGAATAAATTTTTTACTCTACTGTTTTAAAATCTATGTAAACTTCTTAGGAGTAACTTTAGGAGAAGGAAAAGTAAAACTACAACCACATATAGCTAAAAAAGTATTAGAAATGCCAGATAAGTTAGATAATACAAAAGAATTACAAAAATTTTTAGGATTGGTAAATTATGCCGGAAACTTTATCCAAGACTTAGAAAAAATAGCAGGACCATTATATGCTAAGACAGGTAGCAAGGGTCAGAAACACTTCACCATAGAAGATATTAAATTAATTTAACAAATTAAAGACAAAGTTAATAATATACCATACTTACAAATACCCCTAGAATCCAATTATTTAATAGTCCAAACAGATGGAAGTAAACTAGGATACGATGCTATTTTAAAATCTAGACCTAATAAATATAGTCCTAAAAACGAAGAAAAAATTTGTGCATACCAGAGTGGACGGTATAAAGAAAAAGGAAATATGAGTAGTATAGACGCAGAAGTATTAGTTGTAATATATGGACTTAATAGTTTTAAATTATATATTTTAAACAAAAATGAAGTCTTAGTTAGAACAGACTGTGAAGCAATAGTTAAATTCCACGAAAAAATAAATAGTAAAGCTAGCAGTAAAAGAAGATGGTTAAACTTTATGGATATAATATCTATATTGACACAAAGCATTCGAAACAACAATGAAATACTTAGTGTCTTGTTTATTGTATGGTATCCATAAATTATCTACTAAACATCGTTGAGACCTGTCTAAAGTACAGTATGGAATTACTCTAAATGATGGATTACACTTAGGGTATGAAATTAAATTATACTTACCGAAATGGATTCTCTCTATCATGTTGTCTGTTGTATTTTGTGGTCTAAAATTTTGTTTTTCTAATAATGTCTAGGCGTAAGAATCTGGCTGGGATATGCCCTTGCCTTTGTCTACTGGCTGTTATCAACACATGCAGCGAATTCTACAAACCAACATATAATATGTATAAAATATTAGTACGAGATCTAAATATTAAAACTGACTTAGGAAAAATAGCAGGACCATTATATGCTAAGACAGAAAATAGCAAGGGTCAGAAACACTTCAACATAGAAGATATTAAATTAGTTCAACAAATTAAAGACAAAGTTCAGAATATACTGGACTTACAAATACCCCTAGAATCCGATTATTTAATAGTCCAAACAGATGGAAGTAAACTAGGATGGGGTTATCTTAAAATCCAAACCTAATAAATATAGTCCTAAAAATGAAGAAAAATTTTGTGCATACCAGAGTGGACAATATAAAGAAAAAGAAAATATGAGTAGTATAGACGCAGAAGTATTAACTGTAATATATGGACTTAATAGTTTTAAATTATATCTTCTAAACAAAAATGAAATCTTAGTTAGAACAGACTGTGAAGCAATAGTGTATATATATACTTTTTTTAAAAAAACGTCTTAAGCTAATAATTAAAGCTATATACCTTTTTTGAGAAATCTCATAAGCTAAACGGCTAATCAAAAATAGATATTTATGCATTAGTAATGTTATCATCGATTGGATTTTTGCCCTCTTTTTTTAATGGGCTTATATCTTGTTAGTACAAAAAGTGTGTCCAACACATTTTATATTCTCTATACTACCAATTTATATTGTCGTATTCATCTTTAAATCTACGATAGATTTCATTATTCACAAATATTCAAAACAGCCTCTTTTTTCTTACTCATCATTACAAGCAGCAATATTTATCCCACACACTTGAACTAACCAGCAATATTTATCCTACACACTTGAACCTCTTCAATTTTGATGTAACTCTTCAAAATTACAAATCATATTAACATTTGATTCAAAATTTCAGTCATATTAACTTTTGCTTTTCGGTTGGTAACTTTTTATTGTATTATTCCCCTATTAGTTATTGATTCATACGAGAGTGGCAATATGTGTATTTTCTCTTAATCTTGTAATAATATACCCATTTTAATCTTACCATAGATGATTGATTATTTTATTTGTATTAATCTCATATGTATGAATTGTTTGTTTTGGGAGTTGTCCTGGTTGCATTCCTTAATTGTTTGTTTTGTGAGTTATCCTTTTTGCATTCCTTTTACTGCTTCGGCCGATGTATTTTATGTTAGAATATGCACGACGGAAACATTATTCAGGATCACAAATATACGGTAGACAATAAAATTCACGTCTAGAAAATAATAATCAAGAACAAAAGAGTATTGCAATCGTATTTATTGTTTCAAAGTGCGAGTGTTACAATCTCTATTATTCCTCTGATTCTCAGATATAATTCAAGGGCTCCTGAGCTCGATCTTGAATTTTGAATTTGCTCCTAAACTTGATCTTAGATTCAAGGACTTCGAGCTTATTCTTGTAGGGTTTTCACGTGACAACTTATAAGCAATCATAAAGGGGTGTCTTCTTTCTTATATCTGAGATATGATTCTATCGATTAATTATTATTTCACGAATGTAATTTATCATTATTCAATCCATTAGGAATATTTTGACTCATCATAGAGTATCACCTTTTATATTATTAAAATAATAAAACAAACTCACATAATAATAACTATATCAAGATTAAAAGTATAAACACATGTAATGGACTATCACCTTTTATATGATTAAAATAATAAAACAAACTGTACAAATCATAGTAACTATATCAAGATTAAGAGTATAAACACATATAATGGACTAGAGATATTATTTATTAAATTCAAAACCTAAATGAATACCGCAATTTGATCGTTCAATACATACAAAATGTATGTAACACAAGAAATTGAAATTTTTCCATTCCATAATTAAGATCGAATTATATTCAAAAAAGGGTCTAAAATATTCTTAAATTATTGGAATTGATACAAAAATAACTCTCGTTTATCTTTAGCCTCCAAATATCCTTGAAATTAACCTTTAGGGACCTGTAATGCCATTTTCGCGACGAATTAGTTTATATAATTAATAATTTCATTTATTAGGTGGTGTTATCTAATTGATTGAAAAACTACCGACCCATCCTTTCTAAACCCTTTACCCATCATTCTAAACCCATTTCTTAAAGGAAAAGATAAACATTTCCCTCCCATTTGTCAAGAAGGTGTCGACAAATGAACCCTAAAAATAATTCTAACATTGGAAGAATAAGAAGAAATAGAAATATGACCATGTTTATTTTACTATAAACACAAATCAAAGCTCTGTCTCAACAAGGAAAATCTTACATAAATAAACAAAAAAGAAGGAACTAGTAAAAGGCGAAAGATATCTCGTAAAATTATTCGAGCCATGCAAAAGCTAGATATTCTCACACAAGTGAAGAGTCCCTTTTCTGGACAGTTCTTGAAAAAACTAAAACATCTTCAAGTTCTTCAACACCTTCTTTCTTCTTAATAATATTATTAGTGTTTGGATAATTTTCACCATCACTAATAATAGCTTCTCTAATAATTTCTCTAGTTTTGGCCATAGGATCTTCTTTCTTTTCCATTTGCTCTTTCCTCTCTTTTGTTGCTTCCATTGATTTTTTTTTTTTCCTTTTTTTCACTATGATAAACTTTCTTATGTTGCTATCAAATAAATATTATGAAAACTTTCTGCTGATTTATATTATACATTATTATTTTTTTAAAAAAAAAAAAAGTAGATGGAGATCTAATATCTATGTATATGTGTACCAAGATACAGGTATACACGTATCTTAGAAAGAACAGCACATCATGAAAGTTTATTTGATAGCAACATAAAAAATTATGGAAAAGGGCAAAACAGTCGTAATATACAAAAATCGAAAAATAACCATGAGGATTATTACATCCTTTATTATATGAATCAAGTATACATATACTCACAAACACCAAGTATCATAAAGGGTATATTCTAATAATTATGTAAATCTGTAAATTATAGCTATGAAGCATAATTAAATTTATTATAATAATTATTTGTGAAAGTTTTCCTTAATTTTTCAATCAATTAGATAACACCACGTAATAAATGAAATTATTAATTAGATAAACTAATTCGTCACGAAAATGGCATTATAGGTCCCTAAAGGTCAATCCCAAGGTATTTGAAGGCTAAAAGGTAAATGAGAGGTATTTTTGTATCAATTCCAATAATTTAATGATATTTTAGACTCTTCTCCGAATATAATTCGATCTTAATTATGGAAATGAAAAAATTTCAACTCTTGTGTTAGTACATTTTGTATGTATTGAACGGATCAAATTGAGGTATTCATTTAGGTTCTGAATTTAATAAATAATATCTCGAGTCCATTACATGTGCTTATACTCTTAATCTTGATATATGTTTAAATTTTTATTTTTCTGATTTTTTATATATCTTTCCTTACAAAAATAGCTCACATATAATCATATGTCACAAAAGTGACTCATGTATATCTTTATCTAACATAAATGAAAAGATTAGCTTTGAATTTATTTTTTTATTTTTAATATAAAAAATTCATGTAGGGATATAATTGATCCTTTTCACACATGATTTTTTTTTTACTCCTTAGATTATCATTATTTGAGTTTCTTATTCTTATTTTATTTTATTTTTTATTCTTTAGTTTAAAATATGAGAAATAAAATAAAAGAGAAAAAAGTAAGAAAAAAATGCAAAAATATTTTTGTCGGCTATATTGAAATTTATTTTTTGTATATGTTAAAAAAAGGTTTGGGCATAGATGATAAATTTTACGAGAAAGTGAGTGAAAAAATAAAAATTGACAATCAAAATAATAAATTCAAATTGACGTTTCTATAAAGAAGCAAAAAGAAAATATGTGTGAGAAGAATCAAATATATGTCGATATAAATGTTTTCTTTTAATAAATTACAAATTATTAATTTTTTCATTTCTATTAGAAAAAAGGGTATATGTAAGTCATTTGTGTTATAATAGGATATATATAACTCATTTTTTTAACAAGTATATAAGCTCTAAATGGTAAAATTGAGGTATATCAGACTCTTTTCCTTTCTTATAATCCACCAAAATTATGGCATTTTAAATATTTCAAATTTTAAAGTTCTTCATTTTATTATTAAATATTATGTCAAGTTAAAATATACCAAATAATTAAGACGAAAGTGAACACTTAGAAAGAGTAACTTATTCAATAGACCTTTTTTTAGTTGAATGATTATTTTGGGACAAATGGAACTGATTTTTTTGACTAAATTCATAACTCCTATCGTAATTACCTTAAGAGGAAAAAACTTAAATTTAGTTCAATAGAAAATTCATCGAACTTCATACTATTAAAAAGAAACATATTTTATAGAAATAGAACATTCACTATGATTCATCGAAAAGAACAAAAATGTCCTTTAATGAATAAATGTAAATACAACTTTCATATTTAATTTTTTGTAGAAATTAAACTAAGAACATGTGCAATGACATAAAGTCTTCTGTCCAACTGTTTTACAAATTCCTCCACGCTCACATGAATCAATGCAAAATTTCCAACATTTGCCATCATTTTCTGGATTATCATCTTTCCCTGCTATACATGGACTTATATCTGGGTGATCCAAACAACACTTTCCAGCTGCATCGACTATATTATTGCAACCTACAAACATAGACGTATTCAGAATTTCGAGATGATAGATGTGCAATTATGAAAAAATGGATCTAAGATACAAATTTGATCAATTTGACATTTAAATTTGTATCATGAAAAACAATTAAAATTTTAAAATAATAGATCCAATATTAAAATGCTAAAATATGTGAGAATTGAAAATGATTTGAGATAACATAAAAAAAAATTAATTAATGTAGGTTAAAAATACCTATGGAAAGTATAAGGAGCGTAAAAAGAAGAAGTGAAACGCTCTTGATGGCCATGCTTATATTAGTAGATAGAAGAAATATTTGAGAGTTAATGTGTATATTTGTTGTGATAAGTGAGATGGTGATGGTGTTATTTATATTGTGAGAAATAGTTAAGGATCTTTGACTTACTAGCTTAAAAAGGAATAATGTTTATTATCTTTCCAGCATAATAAAAAGGGTAAGGAACTATAAAAAAAAATGATTATCTCATAATGAAATTTCCATATTGGTCCTAGCAATTGGAGATTGTGATGATAATTGACAATTCATTATGAAAGTATACACAAAATTATGTTGACTTATATATTTCGTTGACTAAACAATAAGGTATACCATATTATATATATATATATATATATATATATATTCCAACCTCAACCAGTATAATACATTACTTCCTCCATTTCAAATTAATTGAATTGTTGAGATGTTTCATATCTTTTAAGAAAAGAAGATTAAGACATAAATTAGATATACCTTTCCATTTTTACCTTATTAATTATTGTCAAATTTATGATTAAAATAACTAAACATTAATTAATAACTAATTTCAATATTAATTAATGAAGGGTAAAATTGGAAGAACATTTTAAAAGTAGTCTAGAAAATTAAACAATTAAGTTAATTTGAAAAATGAAAAACGTCTCAACAATTCAATTTATTTGAAACGGAGGGAGTACTATATATGAGTTTAAAACGTCGGTAATAGAACTAAAAAATATAAACTGTAATTAATAAATAATACTTCATTTAAACCTATCAAATTCAATGTATGTCATTATTCTAAAATATTTCTTTTCAGCTTAAGTCATATGCAGTCTCTTAAAGTTGTCCGCGTATTTTATTTGAACTCCTCAACCTATTTTTGTGCCTATTGAAAATTTTATTTGTTCAAAAGTCATTCCTATAGGACACAAAATACTAACATGTCAAAAAACATGTGCTACACTCTCTTTAGGCGAGTAAAGCTATTAAAAATAATATTTTTTACTACAAGCATGGCTATGGAAATAGGTCTCGAAGAAGAAGACGCGGCGTGGGTGGTTAATTCAAAACAATAGATTCTTATTTTCATAAAATTCATTTTGGATTATTAAATAAAAGTTTTTAAAAAAGTTGGATCTAATGCCATGTGTCATCATTTTATTGGTATGTTTGTTATTTATAGGTATTTGAAATACCCGCATATTTATTTTTCAACTTATTGTGATTTTGTGTCAAAAAGGTATAAATTTGTTAAGATTTATGTGTTTATCATAATTATTTTGATAAATATTTATGGTGCAACATTACTTATGTTATAATCCCGTCATTAATTTATATTTAGATAACAATAAATTTTTTTAGTAAAATCGGATGGCTAAAGATTGTTTTTTATTGTTGTTATGGAGGAAAAAGATAATAACTAAGCAGAATGGATCTCTAGTTCTTGATTGTTAACCTTGAGTTTTATTGTTGAGGCGGTATTTATGGTAATTGTAAGATAGAGTGTTATTAAGTTGCTCATCTATATCTATTTTTGGGACTTATGAGAATAAAGAAAAATAAATGTGTACAAATAATAGGGTCCAGTATCGGGCCAGAGCAGGTAAACCATCATTTTGCCAATTTTCTTGTGCTATAATCCACAGATTTTTGGTGATTCGAAATTTCGGCGTGTTTTTTGCAGAAATTTTTCATGAATGTCCGTTAAGACCTTAGTAATGGAGTCAGTTGGTCCCGACGGGCAAACTGACCCATTTTCAAGTTCAAACAAGCTCCAGAGAAGATAAACCCCTATTTTATTTATTTTCGTGTGCTATAGTCCATGAATTTTTGGTAATCCGGAATTCCAACGTGTTTTTTGCCGAAAATTTTCAGTAATATCCATTAAGACCTTAGTAATGGAATCAGTTGGTCCCGACAGGCAAAAAGACTCATTTTCAAATTCAAACAAGCTCAGAGCAGGTAAACCTTCATTTTATCGATTTTTGTGTGCTATAGTTAATGAATTTTTGGTGATCCAGAATTCTAGCGTGTTTTTTTCTGAAATTTTTCATGAACGTCCGTT
Source organism: Solanum bulbocastanum (assembly GCA_037074985.1). Classification (NCBI taxonomy): domain Eukaryota; kingdom Viridiplantae; phylum Streptophyta; class Magnoliopsida; order Solanales; family Solanaceae; genus Solanum; species Solanum bulbocastanum. Next base: position 4,242,987 of record CM073603.1, on the reverse strand, counting down.
TAGACCTTAGTAATGGAACCATTTGGTCCCGATAGGAAAACGGGCCCATTTTCATGTTCAAACGAGCCCCAGAGTAGGTAAACCCCCATTTTGTCGATTTTCGTGTGCTATAATCCATTAATTTTTGGTGATCCAAAATTTCGGCGTGTTTTTTGCCGAAATTTTTCATGGACATCCGTTAAGACCTTAGTAATGGATCTAGTTGATCCCAACGGGCAAACGGGTCCATTTCAAGTTCAAACGAGCCTAGAGCAAGTAAACCCCATTTTGCTGATTTTCGTGTGCTATAGACCATGGATTTTTGATGATCTTGAATTCTGGCGTGTTTCTTGCCAAAATTTTTCATAGACGTCTGTGAAGACCTTAGTAAAGGAGCATGTTGGTCCCAACCGGCAAATAGACCCATTTTCAAGTTCAAACGAGCCCAGAACAAGTAAAACCTCAGTTTATTGATTTTCGTGTGCTATAGTCCATGAATTTTTAATGATTAAGAATTTTGGTGTGTTTTTAGCTGAAATTTTTCATGGAGATCCGTTAAGATCTTAGTAATAGAGTCAGTTAATCCCGACAGAAAAACGAACCCATCCTCTAGTTCAAACGAGCCCCAGAGTAGGTAAACCTCTATTTTGCTGATTTTCGTGTGCTATAGACTATAGTCCATGGATTTTTGGTGATCCAGAATTTCAACGTATTTTTTGTCAAAATTTTTCATCGACATTCGTTATGACCATAGTAATGGAGTCAGTTGGTCCCAATGAGCAAATGTTCCCATTTTCAAGTTCAAACAAGCCCCAGAGAAGGTAAACCCCCATTTTGCAGATTTTTGTGTGCTATAGTTCATGGATATTTCGTAATTCGAAATTCCGGCGTGTTTTTTATCAAAATTTTCATGGATGTCCGTTAAGACCTTAGTAATGGAGTCAGTTGGTCCCGACGGGTAAACAAGCCCATTTTCATGTTCAAACAAGCCCTAAAGCAGGTAAATCCTTATTTTACCGATTTTTGTGTGCTATAGTCCATGAATTTTTTGTGTTCCGAAATTCCAATGTGTTTTTTGCCAAAATTTTTCATGGACACATTAGAAATGGAGCCAGTTGGTCCCGACGGGCAAACATGCCCATTTTCATGTTCAAACGAACCCAAAGCAGGAAAACCCCTAATTTGCCGATTTTCGTGTGCCATAGTCCATGGAATTTTGGTGATTTGGAATTCCGGCGTTTTTTCAGAAATTTTTCATAAACGTCCATTAAGACCTTAGTAATGGAGCTAATTGGTCCCAACGGACAAACGGGCCCATTTTTAAGTTCAAACGACACCCAGAGCAGGTAAATCTATTTTACCAAATTTCGTGTGTTATATTCGATGGATTTTTGGTGGTCAAGAATTCCAGCGTGTTTTTTACCGAAATTTTTCATGGACGTCCGTTAAGACCTTAGTGGACTCAGTTGGTCCTGACGGGAAAACGGGTCCATTTTCAAGTTCTAATGAGCCCAACAGCAGGTAAAACCCCATTTTGCCGATTTTCTTGTACTATAGTCCATGGATTTTTAGTGATCCAAAATTTCGGCGTGTTTTTTTCGGACATCCGTTAAGACCTTAGTAATGGAGCTAGTTGGTCCAGATGGGCAAACAGTACCATTTTGAAGTTCAAACTAGCCCCAGAGCAGGTAAATCCCCATTTTGCCTATTTTCATATACTAGTCCATAGATTTTTGTGATTCGGAATTTCGGCGTATTTTTTGCCGAAATTTTTCATGGACATCCGTTATGACCTTAGTGATGCAGCCAATTGGTCCCGACAAGCAAACGAGCCTATTTTCAAGTTCAAACGAGCCCTATAGCACGTAAACCCTCATTTTGTCGATTTTCATTTGCTATAGTTCATGGATTTTTTGTGATATGGAATTTTGGTTTGTTTTTTGCGGAAATTTTTCATGGACTTCCGTTAAAACCTTAATAGTGGATCGAGTTGATCTTGACGGGTAAACGGACCCATTTTTAAGTTCAAACGAGCCATAGAGCAAGTAAACCCTCATTTTGCCGATCTTTGTGTGCTATAGTCCATGAATTTTTGGTGATCCAAAATTCATGCCTGTTTTTTACCAAAATTTTTCATGAACGTCTATTAAGACCTTAGTAATAGAGCTAGTTGGTCCCAACGAGCAAACGGACCCATTTTCAAGTTCAAACGAGCCCTAGAGCAGGTAGACCTCATTTTGCCGATTTTCGAGAGCTATAGTCCCTAGATTTTGGTGATCTGGAATTTTGGCGTATTTTTTGCCGAAATTATTCATGGACGTTCGTTAAGACCTTACTAGTTGAGTCAATTGGTCCCGATGGACAAACGGGCCCATTTTTCAGTTCAAACGATCCCTAGAGCAGGTAAACCCCTATTTTGCTGATTTTCGTGTGCTATAGTCCATAGATATTTGATGATTCGAAATTTCAGCGTGTTTTTTGATGAAATTTTTCATAGACGTCCTTTGATACCTTAGTAATGGAACCAATTGGTCCTGACGGGCAAACGAGCCCATTTTCAAGTTAAAATGAGCCCTATAGCAGGTAAACCCCTATTTTGTTGATTTTTGTGTGATATATTTATGAATTTTTGGTGATTCAGAATTTCGACATGTTTTTTGCTGAAATTTTTAATGGGCGTCCATTAAGACCTTAGTTATGGAGTCAGTTAGTCCCAACGGGTGAACGAGCCCATTTTCAAGTTCAAACGAGCCCTAGAGCAGGTAAACCCCCATTTTGCCGATTTTCGTGTACTATAGTCCATGAATTTTTGGTGATCCAGAATTTTGGAGTGTTTTTTACCAAAATTTTTTATGGACGTCCTTTAAGACCTTAGTAATAAAGCTAGTTGGTTCCGACGGGCAAACAAACTCATTTTCAACTTCAAACGAACCCCAGAGCAGGTAAACCCTTATTTTGTTGTCTTTTGTGTGATATAGTCCATGAATTTTTGGTGCTCTGAAATTCTGGCGTGTTCTTTGCCAAAAAATTTCATGGACGTCCGTTAAGACCTTAGTAATAGAGCAAGTTGGTCCCGACAAGCAAACGGGCCCATTTTCAAGTTCAAACATGCCCCAGAGCAGGAAAACCCATATTTTATCAATTTTCGTGTGCTATAGTCCATGAATTTTTTGGTGATCCTAAATTTCGACGTCTTTTTTGCTGAAATTTTTCATGGACATCTGTTAAGACCTTAGTAATGGAGCTAGTTGGTCCCGAAGGGCAAACAGGCCCATTTGCAAGTTCAAATTACCCACAGAGCAAGTAAACCCCCATTTTGCCGATTTTCGTATGCTATAATCCATGATTTCTTTTTTGATTGGGAATTTCAGCATTTTTTTTGCCAAAATTTTTCATGGACGTCCGTTAAAACCTTAGTAATGGAGGTAGTTGGTCCTGACGGGCAAACAGACTCATTTTCAAGTTAAAACATGCCATAGAGCAGGTAAACCTCCATTTTGTCGATTTTCATGTGCTATAATCCATAAATTATTAGTGATCCGGAATTTTGGAAAAAAATTTCATGGACATCCGTTAAGAACTTAGTAATGGAGTCAGTTGGTCCCGACGGGCAAACGGGCCTATTTTCAAGTTCAAATGAGCCCTTGAGCAGGTAAACCCTCATTTTGCCGATTTTCTTGTTCTGTAGTCCATGAATATTTGGTGATCCAGAATTCCGGTGTGGTTTTTGTCAAAAAATTTCATAGACGACAGTTAAGACCTTAGTAATGGAGCCAGTTGGTCCCAATGGGCAAACTGTCTCAATTTCAAGTTCAAACAAGCCCCAAAGCAGGTAAACCTTCATTTTGCTGGTTTTCGTGTACGATACTTGTGTGTTGTCTAATATAGATATGTAAGCATATTTACAGCTTCATGATATCACTTTTGCAATGCATGTTAGGAAACCATAGAAAAGGATATTTTTCTCATATAACTATTGGGTACATGATTATTCCCACATATCTTTAACATATTTTATAATATACCATAAAAATTAAAATTAAAATGAATACTTAGAAAGGATGATTTTTTAGTAGACCAATTTTTTCTCTCTTTTTTTTAGTTGAATGATTATTTTGGAACAAATGGAACTGATTTTATTGACTAAATTCGTAACTCCTATCGTAATTACCTTAAGAGGAATAAATTTAAATTTATTTCAAAAGAAAATTCTTCAAACTTCATACTATTAAAAAAAACATATTTTATAGAAAGAAAACATTCACTATGATTCATCGAAAAGGATGAAAATGTCCTTTAATGAATAAATGTAAATATAACATTCATATTTAATTTTTTGTAGAAATTAAACTAAGAACATGTGCAATGACAAAAAGTCTTTTGTCCAACTGTTTTACAAATTCCTCCACGCTCACATGAATCAATGCAAAATTTCCAACATTTGCCATCGTTTTCTGGATTATCATCTTACCCTGCTATGCATGGACTTATATCTGGGTGATCCAAACAACACTTTCCAGCTGCATCAACTATATTAATACAACCTACAAACAAAGACGTATTCAGAATTTCGAGATGATAGATGCACAATTATAAAAAGATGGATCTAAGATACAAATTTGATCGATTTGACATTTAGATTTTTATCAAGGAAAATAATTGAAATATTAAAATAATAGGTCCAAAATTAAAATGCTAAAATATGTGAGAATTGTAAATGATTTGAGATAACATAAAAAAAATTAATTAATGTAGATTAAAAATACCTATGAAAAGTATAAGGAGCGTAAAAAGAAGAAGTGAAACACTCTTGATGGCCATGCTTATTATATTAGTAGAAGAAATATTTGATAGTTAATGTGTATATTTGTTGTGATAAGTGAGATGGTGATGGTGTTATTTATATTGTGAGAAATAGTTAAGGATCTTTAACTTTAATATTAAAAATATCTAGACTTATTTAAATTGTTTTCATCCATTACTAGCTTAAAAAGGAATAATGTTTATTATCTTTCCATCATAATAAGAAAGGCAAGGACGTTGATAATTATTTAATGAAATATAAAAAAAATGATTATCTCATAATGAAATTTCGATATTGGTCCTAGCAATTGGAGATTGTGATGATAATGACAATTCATAACGAAAGTATACACAAAATTATGTTGACTTTCGTTGACTAAACAATAAGGTATATATATATATATATATATATATATATATATATATATATATATATATATATATATATATATATATGAGTTTAAAACATCGGTAATAGAACTGAAAAATATGAACTATAATTTATAAATAATACTTCATTTAAGCCTATCAAATTCAATGCATGTCATTATTCTAAAATATTTCTTTTCGGCTTAAGTCATATGCATCCCGTTAAAGTTATACACATATTTTATTTGAGCACCTCAATCTTATTTTGTGCCTATTGATCACTTTATTTGTTCAAAAGTCATTCCTATAAGACATAAAATACTGACATGTCAAAAAATGTGTGCTACACTCTCTTTAGGCGCGTAAAGCTATTGAAAATAATATTTTCTACTACAAGAATTGTTATGGAAATAGGTCTCAAAGAAGAAGACACAGAGTGGGAGGTTAATTCAAGGTTTTATTTTCTTAAAATTCATTTTGAATTATATAAATAGATTTTTTTAAAAAGTTGGATTCAATGTCACGTGTCATTATTTTATTGGTATGTTTGTTATGTAGAGGCGTTTGAAATACCCACATTTTTTTCAACTGATTGTGATTTTGTGTCAAATAGGTATAAATTTGTTAAGATTTAAGCGTTTAATAGGTACAAGACTAAATTGAAGTGTCTAGGTGTAATATTCGGACAACTTTAAGGGGCCACCTATGATTAAGCCCCTCATTACTACTTCTCAAGATGAACTCAAGCTAACGTTTTGAATGACTCTGTCTACATGATAACATCATTGAGTGTGTATATTGATTTTTGTTCAAATTCATACATTAAAGTTCGAATACATTTCTTGTAAAATAATGACACGATATTACATGAATTATAATTATTTTCATATTTATTAAACTTTCTCAAATTTGTATTTATTTGAATCGGCGGATCATAATTATTTTTATAAATATTTAGGGTGCAACATTACTTATGTTATAATCCCGTCATTAATTTTTATTAATATAACATTAAAAAATTTAGTAAAATCGAATGGCTAAAGATTGTTGTTTATTGTTGTTGTGGAGGAAAAAGACAATGACTAGGGAGAATGATTCTCTAGTTCTTGATTGTTAACCTTGAGTTTTCTTGTTGAGGCGGTATTTATGGTAATTGTAAGATAGGGTATTATCAAGTTGCTGGGCTATATCTATTTTTGGGACTTATGAGAATCAAGAAAAATAAATGTGTACTCATAATAGGGTCCAGTCGGGCCATTGAGATAGAGGTGATAGCTGTGTGTTGTCTAATATAGGTATGTAAGCATATTTACTGCTTCATGGTATCATTTTTGTAATGCATGTTAGGAAAACCATAGGAAAGGATATGTAATGACATTATGTTGATAATCTCATGCAATGAACTTATTTACTTTACTTGTGGATTTCAAGTGTCATTGTTCATTGTAATGGTGTTTGTGCATGACTGTTTGTGATTGTTGGTCGGCTTGGGTACCACGCTAATACGGAAATACTAACAATTGACTTGGATGTCATGCTTGATATAAACACTAACTCTTATTGGCTCGAGTATCGCACTGGTACATTAATAGTTTGAGTGTGGGTCCCTTGAGAGGATCAGGTGTGTATTTGTGGTTCCATGAGTGAATCGAATTTACCTTTTATTATGTGATATATGTGTATTGGATCCTTGAGTGGTCTGGATTACTTGGAAGATGATTTGGACTCAGGCATGGCTGGTATGTGATCATATGGGACATGTTTCATGTGAACGTTAGCTTAGCATCAGGACGAAACTCCAGGTTATGTATTTCTTAGTGATATTATTGTATGGTTTTTTTTTTTTTTTTTGCAAGGTCATGATTACTAGGTCAGGTAGATGACCGAATGTATATCTAAATGTTGGGGCTGGCTATAGTTGTTCAGTGTCTAGAGCATGTCTGATGTTTGGGATTTGAGTCAAGAAGGACGAGTTGGTCTAAGGTGTCAGTTTTAGGTACTGATCTGAAAATGCCAGGGCGTTAGCATGAGAGCTTAAGGGAGGATTGGTAGGTTGGTTAACAGAGTTAATAGTGGTCTTGTAATTAAAAAAATCTTTATGTGATAGAGGGGCTAGGTTAAGATCTGGTGGGTAAGCTTGGAAAGTTTTGGAATGGAAAGAGGGTCAAATGTTAAAGTGTGGAGTTGGCAGCGGAATGAGAAAGGAAGTTAGAATCAATTATACTAGTTATGGGGGTTATACCAGGAATGGTAAAAGCAAGTGGATAAAGACTGGGTGGTGGAATTTTCATATTGTATGTCTATTTTAATTATGTCGTAGGTTCAGATTGATCGATGATGCCTACAAGTACGTGTCAAGTACGTGTATTTGTAGTGATACTAATCTTCGTTATGCCACTTGTCGTAGTTTGGGTGCAGGTTCAGTGATGTTTCATAGGTGAAGACGATGACGATCTCCAACAGCTTTCTTATTTTCATGTATAAATTATACATTTTTAGTATGTCAGTACCTATTTAGACTAGTTCTTTAGGGAGGGTTCGGTCTTTTGTAAAATGTTTTATATAATATCTATGACTTGTGAGAATGTATGGTACGACTCTTGAGATGATAGGGTGAAGTTTGGTGGAGATTTCAATTTTTGAAAGCTAGAAATTTGAAAAGTTTCACCAAAGCCAACATTTTGAGTGAACAAAGTTGAGTCTGAGTACTGATAATTCTATTTAGTATTGACAGTGATTGTAATTTCTTGAATGATTGGTGTGATTCCTGGGACATTTGGGGGTGTTCTGAATCATTAGATGAAATTCTAAATTTCTTAGAGCTTAGAGTTGACAACGATCAACACTCTATCAAGACAATCAATCTCAGATGGGTGACTTGATTATTCAGACATATCTTAAACATATTTTATAATTGATTTATACTATTAATTTGTGTTTGGGTGATCTCAGATGAATTTCGGATGTTCGTTATGAAGGCGAAATTTTATAGTACCGCCAAGATAATATGAGCTTCCACTTGAGCTTTGATTGAACTATTATATCATATCGCAATTTTGAAATGATATCAAAAAGAATTGTCACATTCTAAATTCATATGAGAAAATAATGATCATTTTAGTACACACAATTGTAACAGATTTTTGTTGAGAGGATTATTCTTTACAAACATGTTCTTCACAAATGCGGTGGATTTCAACGAAAAAGAAAAGTCACTTAGACAATGTTTAAATAAATCAATCCCAAATTTTTTATATTTCTAATATTTTGTGAATGGAAGCTCCGAATGAACTAATTATCAATGTATTTTTCTCATATAACTATTGGGTACATGATTATTCCCACATATCTTTAACATATTTTATAATATACCATAAAAATTAAAATAAAAGTGAATACTTAGAAAGGATGATTTATTCAATAGACCATATTTTTCTTTTTTTTAGTCAAATGATTATTTTGGAACAAATGGAACTGATTCTATTGACTAAATTCCTAACTCCTATCGTAATTACCTTAAGAGGACTAAATTTAAATTTATTTCAAAAAAAAAATTCATCGAACTTCATACTATTAAAAAAAACATATTTTATAGAATCAAAACATTCACTATGATTCAATGAAATTGACAAAAATACCCTTTAATGAATAAATGTAAATATAACATTCATATTTAATTTTTGTAGAAATTAAACTAAGAGCATGACATAAAGTCTTTTGTCTAACTGTTTTACAAATTCCTCCACGCTCACATGAATCAATGCAAAATTTCCAACATTTGCCATCATCTTCTGGATTATCATCTTTCCCTGCTATACATGGATTCATATCCGGGTGATCCAAATAACACTTCCCAACTGCATCGACTATATTATTGCAACCTACAAACAGAGACGTATTCAGAATTTCGAGATGATAGATACATAATTATGAAAAGATGGATCTAAGATACAAATTTGATCAATTTGACATTTAGATTTTTATCATGAAAAACAATTGAAATTATAAAATAATAGGTCCAAAATTAAAATACCAAACTATGTGAGAATTGAAAATGATTTGAGATAACATAAGAAAAAAAAAATTAATGTAGGTTAAAATACCTATGAAAAGTATAAGGAGCGTAAGAAGTGTTAGCCCATATGTTTGGGCTTTTGTTATTGGGTTTAATTCCTATTAGGTTAGGTTTAGTTAATAGATTCCTATTAGGTTAGGTTTAGTTAATGGATGTTTATATATAGTCTTCCTATTCTTTTTCTATTAAAACGAATTCTATTATATTGTAATATAACTCTTGTCTCTTGTTCTTTAATTAAAAGTAGTTCTGTTAACATGGTATCAGAGCCTCTACGATCTTGGTAAACAATCAAAGAGCTTCCGCTGCCGGCGAGTGGCACCCATATATGCTACCCGTTTGGCCAATGATTATGTTTGCAAAATTTGGGTCAGCTAAATCGATCCATGCTCCTTGATTCGTTAGTTGAAGATATGGTAGTGGTCATCTGCTAGGTTTCGGTTTTTGATTTGTTCGGTTTGATTTTTGATTTGTTCGGTTCGGTTTTTGATTTGTTCGGTTTGGTTTTTGATTTGTTCGGTTCGATTTTTGATTTGTTCGATTCGGTTTTTTATTTGTTCGGTTAGATTTTTTATTTTTTCGAACTAGGGTTCGATTTTTGATTTGTTCGAACTAGGATTCGATTTTTGATTTGTTCGAACTAGGGTTCATTTTTTTGATTTGTTTCGGTTTTTTGATTTGTTTGAACTAGGGGTTTGATTTAAGGTAGTTTAATTTTTGTTTTGAAATTGTTTGTGTCTTGCTCTGTTTGCTTGACGAAATTTGGGTTGTATTGTATTGTTTAATGATGGGTATTGAGTAAAGTTTGGATCTTTATTGTTAAAATGGTTGCTTTATTTGTTCCCTTTTGCCCTCCGGCTGAGTTGGACGAAGATGGAAAAGAGATTAATCCTCATATTCCTCAGTATATGTCTTCAGCTCCTTGGTACCTTAATGCAGAAAGACCAAGTTTGAAACATCAAAGGAACTAGAAATCAGACCCAAATTACACCAAATCGTGGTATGACAGAGGTGCGAAGACATATTAGGCTGACAAGTATAGGAAGGGTACATGTGAAAACTATGGAGCAATGTCCCATGACACTAGATCATGTATAGAAAGGCCACGCAAACTGGGAGAAAAATGGATAGGAAAACACATTGCCCCTGATGAGAAGATAGAGTAGTTTGAGCTTGACTACGTTGGTAAAAGGGATCGTTGAAATGGTTATGATGCTGCTTCTTATGCCCATGTCATTGAACGATATGAAGCAAGGGATGAAGCAAGAAGGAAATACGCTGCACATGATGCTCAGATGAAGTGTGTTGCAGATTGCTGATCTTTGTACGAATGCGCAGTCAGTGTCTTGATTTCGATTTTTGTGTAACAAACTCTCAATGCTTATTGCCGTTGCATTGTGAGTTTGAGGGGGGATGTTAGTCCATATGTTACTATGTTTAGGTTTAATTAATAGATTTCTATTATGTTAGGTTTAGTTAATGGATTCCTATTAGGTTAGGTTTAGTTAATGAATTCCTATTAGGTTTGGTTTAGTTAATGGATGTTTCTCATGCAGTTCATGTTGTTAGCCAGTTTGTTACTGCTCCTACTTCTGTTCACTGGGGAGCTGTACTTCGTATTCTGAGATATCTTCGTGGCACTCAGTTTCAAAATCTCTTGTTTCCCTCGACGTCATCTCTCGAGTTGCGAGCCTATAGTGATGCTGATTGGGATGGCGATCGCAATGATCGTAAATCCACCACTGGTTTTTGTGTGTTTCTGGGAGACTCTTTAATCTCATGGAAGAGCAAGAAACAAGATGTTGTCTCTAGATCTTCCACGGAGGCTGAGTATCGTGTTATGGCTGTGACTACATGTGAGATTGTTTAGTTACGTTGGCTTCTTGCAGATATGGGGGTTCACATTTCTTTGCCAACTCCTCTGTATTGTGATAACAAAAGTGCGATACAAATTGCAAAGAATTCTGTTTTTCATGAGCGGACGAAGCACAGTGAGATTGATTGTCACTTCACCCGTCATCATTTACAACTCAGGACCATATCGCTTCTGTTTGTTTCGTCGTCCTTGCAAATTGCTGATCTTTTTACGAAGACGCAATCAGCATCTCGGTTTCGATTTTTGTGTGACAAACTCTCAATGCTTATTGTTGTTGCATTGTGAGTTTGAGGGAGGATGTTAGCCATATGTTTGGGTTTTTGTTATTGGGTTTAATTCCTATTAGGTTAGGTTTAGTTGATGGATTCCTATTAGGTTAGGTTTAGTTAATGGATGCCTATATATAGCCTTCCTATTCTTTTTCTATTAAGACGAATTCTATTATATTGTAATAAAACTCTTGTCTCTTGTTCTTTAATTAAAAGTAGTTCTGTTAACAAGAAGAAGAAGTGAAACACTCTTGATGGCAGTGCTTATATTAGTAGAAATATTTGAGAGTTAATGTGTATATTTGTGGTGATAAGTGAGATGGTGTGATGGTGTTATTTATATTGTGAGAAATAGTTAAGTATCTTTGACTTTAATATTAAAAAAATCTATACTTAATTAAATTGTTTCCATCCATTACTAGCTTAAAAAGGAATAATGTTTATTATCTTTCCATCATAAGAAAAAAGGTAAGGAACTTGAGTTAAAAAAAAATTGATTATCTCATAATGAAATTTCCATATTGGTCCTAGGAATTGGATATTGCAATGATAATGATAATTGATTATGAAAGTATACACAAAATTATGTTGACTTATATATGTCATTGACTAAACAATAACGTATACCATGTTATATATATATATATATATATTCCAATCTCAACCAGTATAATACACTACTATCGTACTATATATGAGTTTAAAACATCGGTAGTAGAACTAAAAAATATGAAACTATAATTACTTCATTTAAGCCTATCAAATTCAATGTATGTCATTATTCTAAAATATTTCTTTTCGGCTTAAGTCATATGCAGCCCCTTAAAGTTGTCCGTATATTTTATTTGAACACCCCAACCTATTTTTGTGCCTATTGAACACTTTATTTGTTCAAGTCATTCCTATAAGACACAAAATACTGACATGTCAAAAAGCGTGTGCTACACTCTTTTTAGGCGCGTAAAGCTATTGAAAATAATATTTTCTACTACAAGAATGGCTATGGAAATAGGTCTCGAAGAAGAAGACGCGGCGTGGGAGTTTAATTCAAGATTTTTATTTTATTAAAATTCATTTTGGATTATTTAAATAGATTTTTTTAAAAAGTTGGATCCAATGCCATGTGTCATCATTTTATTGGTATGTTTGTTATGTACAGGCGTTTGAAATACCCGCATTTTTTTCAACTGATTGTGATTTTGTGTCAAATAGGTATAAATTTGTTAAGATTTAAGTGTTTAATAGGGACAAGACTAAATTGAAGTGTCTAGGTGTAATATTCGGACAACTTTAAGGGCTCACATATGATTACGCCCCTCATTACTGCTTCTCAAGATGAACTCAAGCTAACGTGTTGAATGACTCTATCTACATGATAACATCATTGAGTGTGTATATTGATTTTTGTTCAAATTCATACATTAAAGTTTGAATACATTTCTTGTAAAATAATGAGACGATGTTATATGAATTATAATTATTTTCATATTTATCAAACTTTCTCATGTATTTATTTGGATTGGCGGATCATAATTATTTTGATAAATATCTATGGTGCAACATTATTTATGTTGTAATTCCATCATTAATTTTTATTTGGATAACAGTAAAAAAATTTAGTAAAATATAGTACATTATTTTCTTAAGTAACAATAAGGGTATTTTTGAATCAAACTAATGAAAGCACAGACATTCTTAGACCAAACTATCAACTGAGAGCATTTTTTGTTTATTTTACGTTGTTTTAGTGCATTTTTTAACGTTTTTCCAATTTATAAATTAACATCTACAAGGTGATCATATGTCTGCTTGTTATCAATTCGTAATATGACATATGTGAGATTATCAGCTCAATTAATAATATTAAAAGCAGAGTTTTCAGAATATTCAATTAAGAGAATTCTTTTAGATAATGTCAGTGAGTTTACATGACCTTTTAATGATTATTGTATAGTAATTGGATAACAGCTTAGCATTCTATGGCTCGTGTTCATGTGATATGAAATCACGTTGTATGAAATCAAGATTTGAAATCACGATATGAAATGATGATTTCAAACTTGGCGTGAAAAGATTGGTTTGGAACAACAAGATTTGAAGTTGTGTTTCAAAATAGGCTATTTTGGGAGGACTTGTGAGGTTGTGTCTTGTGCAAGCAGCTATTTACACGCCGTTGTCAGAGTCAAATATAAGATTCAAACACTTTCTCATATACAAACGAACAAATTGAAACGGAGGAAGAGTATCAATGTTCAAAACCCAATGGCAGAATCCATAATATAAATTGAACAAAGCACACTTCCATTTTAATATTGAACAGTGAGAAAACCAGAGGGAACTGGTATACTTAATCCAAAGAATAATTTTTAACCTCAGACAGAAATGAGTCTAGTTCAATATTACAAACAGTTCAAAACCCAATGGCAGAATCCATAATATAAATTGAACAAAGCACACTTCCATTTTAATATTGAACAGTGAGAAAACCAGAGGGAACTGGTATACTTAATCCAAAGAATAATTTTTAACCTCAGACAGAAATGAGTCTAGTTCAATATTACAAACAGTTCAAAACACCAAATACAAAGTTCTAAAGAAACAAAACTGTTGCTTAGTGAGAGATGTTTTAGTTCATCCTCCTGATGAGCTCATTGATGAAATTCTCGCGATTTCCAGCATCACCGCCTTCAACATAGTGGTTTCTCTTCTTTTTTAGTCCACCAAGAGGTGCCTTGAGTTGGAAAGGCCATAGGAAGTTGTTAGCCTCCTTGAAGTGTGGTCCCACAGTGATGATCTCGTGGACAAGATCTTCGATGCAAATAATTCCATGTTTGCCCAACACCTACAACACGGGAGCATTCAGATGAAAAAACTGTAGAGATTAGGGCATCCTTTCGTTTGAAGCTTGGGGGATTCTTGAATTTACAACAACCAAGTTCTTCTCGGAATCAATTCTACGTATTATGATTTATATTATATATTATAGCCAAAGAAATATCCAGACAAATTATGTTGAAGAGAGGTTTGATAGGACACTATGAAATGAATCTCATATATAGACTTTGCACCAACCTGCTCAACAACAGCATTGTCGGTCAAAGCAATTCTCTGCTTGTCTACCTTTCCATAACCTCGTTTGTAGATCAACTCTTTAATACTCTTCAAGTTGGGATAGCTGGGAAAATTAAAGAGATCCATCAATCAATGACAATAGAAGAACTCCGAAATCAAAATCAATCTCAGAAGGACACAACGCATTAGAAAACAAATAGAAATATACCCGTATGTAACATATGGCTCAACCCTATGCAGCATGTTCACGGTGGCCTTGTTAACTTTCAAGAAGACACCGTTAAAGATCTGTCATATAACAAAGAGTCATCTCATTAGACAGACAAAAATGAGCTGGGTAAATACTAAAAAAGAACTATAAGAGAGACTTGCATAAAGAAAAACCAAATAAATTTCCATGTACAAAAGTTTAAAAGCAATTCAATAGGAAGTTATCACATCTTCAGAAAAGATCTAAGGAAACAGTAACGGGCTATCTAAAACAAGAGCAGAACTGTAAGGAGAGGACAGAAATTGGTATGTCCTTTTGCAACACAACTTAGACTTGGTAACAACTCACTAGCAGAAATCATGAAGTAACTACAAAAAGTAAAAGATGTACAAAGTAAATGGCAGTCCAATCATGTACTATCACAGGGTAAAAGATAAAAGTATGTGCAACGTTACATGATAAGAAAGTGTAATGAATGAGACGACTAAATAATGTAAAGCCTAGATGTTAGAAAATGAAATGAATGACTCAACTCCTCCGTCCAAGTTGAATGTCAAAGGTTATCTTGGCATGGATGTAATAGATGAAATTGGAAGCTGAAATGCTACTCTAAATCTTTCGAACTGAAAACAACATGTAACTGACCATATTAATGGTGCAGTCCACATCCAAGTTGAGCAGATTGAATCACTTAGAGTTACAGAGTGGCATGGAAACTAGAGAAAGGAAAATATAATCCAATAATACATAAAGTAGATCAGCATTTTTTTGTGCCAGGTAAAAACTTGAATCAGCATCTCATTACGGATTTTTATACATATTAAACAGGAAACATCAATAACTCACCTGTCGCAGTCTGAGAAGCTGCAGAATCTTTTTTGTCTGAGGAGGCATTGCGTTAATCCTGAAAATTCAAAATGACCGTAAATAAAAAAGAATCAATTCGTCAAATCCCTGATTTAAACAATCCACCAACATCTTACCCACGGATTCTGATGATGAAGAGCAACTTAGCCTCTGGATCAACATAGAATCCTCCCTTCAATCGTGCCTCGCGCTTCAAACGGATCAACTCCTTCTCCTAAATGCATAAACACGAACTCTTAAATACCTCAATAAGCATCATTTACTGAGACACTGAGTTAATGAATTACCTGCTCTGAGTACTCCTTAGCATACTGTTTAGCTCTGTTATAGATAAGTTTGCGATTCTCAACACATTTTTTCTTGGCGACTGCAAGCTCTTGCTTCTTTACAAGGGCCCACTCCTCATTCCTTTTCTGCTTCTTCAATACCGACTCTGGAACTACTACACCTCCCTCACCCATATCTCTACTCTAGAACACAAAAATACAAGTTTAGAAACACAGTATTAACATCAAGCGTACTACTTTATTTCAGCTGAAATAAATTCAGTTAAAGCAACTACTTTACATCACAAAAACAGCATGGTTAGAAAAAAGACCAGATTTTAATCACTTTCGAAATGTCAAAAAGGAATGTTATATCAAAAACCAACATATAAATAAACAAACAAACAGAAATTAACACAAAACCTGAACGAAAAAAAAAAAGAGAACCCCCCAACCCTCCCCGAAATTTCAAGGATCAAACAGTTCGTTATATTAAACTGGAAAAAAAACTCAAAAACTGAAGCTTTTGACACAAACCCATTTCAACAAATCAAAAACTCAGGCTATTATCTAAAACCCCAAATCAACGATTCGATCAAATGCTTAAACTTTATACACAAGCCCATTCCAAACAGCCTAAGCCTTGCATCTTTTTCTTTAGCTCAAAAAAGATGATTTTTTTTTCAAATGCTCAAAAATTTGATAAACACATAGCAAAAACATAAAGGCAATTGTAAAAATTTGATTACCCTTGGATTCCTGCGGCGGCGTCTGTTCTCTGCAGTGTTCTTCCTTCCCTGCACTAGCTGAGTTTACGTTCATTTCATTTATGTAGTAGGGTTTTTGGGAAGATGTTGTTCGTTTGGGCCTGTTGCATGGCCCAATTAATGAGGCCCAAATTTAGTCACAACATCCAAAATTATCCATCTATGTCGTTTTACTTTGTTTGATGTATTTTTTAAAAAAAAAAAAAAAAAAAACCTAAATACACATTTATTTTGTCATAATTTTCTACTATTTGAAAAAAATTATAAAAATCTCTACTCTCTCCTTTCCTCGGATACATCATTTTATGTGATGTATCGATCGGATACATCACTTTACACGATGTATCAGGATGTACACGATGTATCAAAACTTTGAGTGATGTATTCGAAATTGAGACGTAATCTATCGGGACGTTGAATGATATATTCGAAATCAGGACGCAATGTATCGGGACATTTTGGGATATATTCGAATTCCACCAAGTTTAAGGGATTCTTATAATTTGGAAAAGAGTAGGGATGGGATGTAATTAGTTCTTAACAGTGTGATATTTGTGTAAAATTCCCTTTTTTTGTGTGTTTCAAAAATAATGACTTTTTTTTAGTAACTCTTTAATTTTAATTTTACATGACATGTCAAAGATATTTTGGTACATTGCACATACATTTAATTTCGTGCCATTGTATTAAAAAAAATTATTTTCTTAAATTCTATGTCAGGTCAAAATAGGTCAAACAAATTAAAACGAAAAGAGTATAACATACACATAGTGATAAAATTGAATAGTTTGACCTTTAAATGAGTTAATTTTTAATTTTTGTCCCTTAATTGAGCAGGTCTAGTGAGGCATACGTTATTTAAAAATTAAATTCGTGTATTATAAAGGGCAAAAAGAAAATAAAGATCAACGCAAGATAGGGGTAAATGTGCAAGTGATATCTATTATAAGGGTGATTTCATGAGTGTTTGGGATGAAGTAAAATGTAAAAATACGTAAGAAATCATAGAATAATATTTCTTTTAATGTAAATTATAAATAATCGTAAGAGATTACTTCCAATAAGACTTGTCTATATTCTAATTGTCCCTTTAAAAATTATGTTGCAACAGTTATATCATATATATGCATAGCAAATTTAGTCGATTCACTTTTTTGTATTCTTAGTAATATACAATTGTAAATATGGTTGAATCACACTTCAGTATGCAACTTGTGAATTGTATATCCTATAGGTATATGCATACATGACAACCAATTTCATAAATTTGCTAGGATATTTTTATTTAGATATTCAAATTAAAATATGTTTTAATTGAGAACCTTAGTTTCTGATAAAATATTTTGATTAGACACTTTTCGTTTAAATTTTAGAAAAAATTATGTGTATTCTCATTCGTCTATTACGTAGTTAAATTAATCATATAAATATTATTTCATTTTCTTTAATTATATACATTCACATCAATAAAACGTAAGATTTCATGTGTTTTCCACTTGATATTGATGCTTATACTTAAAGGAGATGATTGCTTATACTTAAAGGAGATTAACATATTTTATGTGATAATTTAAAACAATTTATTAAAAGTTGATGTGTTCAGTTGGAACAAGACTTAATTCCAGTATCTAGGTAAATATCACGACAAATTTAAAAAACTGATTGTGTATTATGCCATAAATAAATAATTACATTAGTGAAGGGAGATGATGGGAAGAGGAATGTTATCCAAAAAAAAAATACACCGTAGTCAATTTAGCCAAAAGTGATTTCATTGGTTCAATATACAAATCAAACAACTATAAGCATATTATAAATTTGGTTCATATTTTTTTACAAATTCCTATATATCATGAAATAATTAGAAGAGAGAAAAAAAAACATATAGAATATCTATTTTTTTTCCATAATAAAAGTTAACTAGCTAAATCTTCTGCAAGCTTAGCTCTTAAATCTTTTCGAAGTATTTTCCCTGATGGAGCTTTTGGAATTTCTTCTATGAAAAATACTCTATTTATTCGCTTGTAAAATATAACCTGTATGAAACATAATTTTCTTAGTCACGTATAATTAAATTGTTTCTAAATATAAAAAACGTCTTTTTTTTTAAAACAAAGAAAAAAAAAATGATATTTACCTGTTGGGATACATATTGTTTAATCTCTTCCTCAGAAATATTACTACCATTTGCTTTCACTACAAATGCAATAGGAACTTCTCCAGCAACTTCATCTTTCATCCTATAATTAAATGGACAGGTCATTAATTCGAATTTTAAAAAAAATATTTTCATAAACTAATTTTATCGTAACGACTTACGGGACAACTGCAGCATCAATAATGTTTGGATTAGAAATAAGCATAGCTTCTAATTCAGCAGGAGCCACTTGATATCCTTTGTATTTTATTAATTCTTTTAATCTATCGACTATGAACACTTGATCATCTTCATCTATGTATCCAATGTCACCTGTATGTAACCATCCTTCTTTGTCTATTGTTTCCTCAGTTGCTTTTGGATTATTCAAATATCCTATTCATATTAAAAAATTCGAAGTTTTTTTAGGTTAGTATAAACTTATATGCGGAAATAAAAAAGAGTGTGTGCAAAAACGTATTGTTAGTATATAAAAGTTTGATTGATACAGTAAAGGAAAAACTACATGATTAGACATACTTCATTATCATATATATACTATTATTACCTATACTTTCACAACATTATGTATTTTATCACTAATTAAGAGTTTTCTACGTATCTTATACTTACATACATGTATTTTTGCTACCAGGTACACAAAAATAGGGAGAGAGGCGAGTGGGATTGGAGAGGGAGGCGAGCGAGATTAATTCGTATGTATTCCCGATACATGCGAATCACACTAGATACACACTAGATATATGTAACCGGAGTGATTTGCATGTATATGGATACTAGATACTTGGGAGAGCGGCGAGCGAGATGGGAAAGAAGTGAGGGAGGTGAGAGAGATATGTTATGTATATCAGATACATACAAATTCACTTTGATACAATGTATCTAGAACAAATTACACTTAAATTTGACTTCATGTATTTGGAGGCATCGAAATCTGATAAAATATATAAAATTGTAAACTAAAGTGTATCTAAGTAATTAGTTCCTAAACTAATGGGATTTATGTAAGTCTCTGCATTAAATGGAGTTGGAAAAGAAACATTTCTTATTTGAGCCAATAAACATGGGCTAAACATTTGTTGAATCTCATATATTGTATTTTAATGGGCCAGAAAACTTCTTAGTCTCATTATACTTGGATCAAAACACAACAATGACTCCGCATATAAAGTGTAATAATTGGGCCGCCTCACTATAATCTCTATCGTTATACACTTTAGTATTAAAATTAACACGAACGCGTATGTTACCTTTCATGATCTGATCACCTCTAATGCATATTTCTCCGGCATGATTCCGGGGAAGCGGTGTTCCGGTGTTGGTATCGATGATCTTCATCTCGGCGTTACGAACAACTGTCCCACAGGAACCTGATTTGACATCAAACTGTTGTTTTGCAAATGCTAAACACATTGATAATACTGGGCCTGCTTCAGTCATGCCATATCCCTGTTCAATTTAATGTGTATATCACAATAAGTCATAACATTATTTTAAAGACTTTAGCCCAAATTGCAAATGATTTGGTCTTTTTCTAGCTTTATTTATGTCTTTTGCCATAAATGCCATTTTGTTTGTTAAAAATTGGCATTTGATGTAATAAAATACACAGACATAGTACTACTATCATGTCATCTAAATGAAAATTATAATGATCCACAAAAATGAGATTTATAACTTGGAAAATAAAAGGGTAAAAATCAAACTATCTCTAAATATAAAAATGTATCATTTTTTTTTTTGAGATAGATTAAAGATAAAAGAATGTACATGGGGAATAATAAATAGATCGCCTCCTATCATTGTTTTCTCCTCGCAAATCAGATCGATTTAGTTGTAAAGCTTAACTTATATACAATGTTTATATAAAATATATATACTCACTCTTTATTTGTCTTACTTTTCTTTTTTGTCCCTTTTAAAAAAAATGGAATGTCTCTTTCCCCTTTTGACAACTCTTTAATTCTAATTTCCACGTGACATGTTTTAGACTAGAAAATTAAAAGATATTTTGGTATATTCTGCATATCTTAAGTTTAAATCACAGGATTTAAAAATTGTTTTTTACTTTCTTAAACTCTATGTCAAATTAAAATCAAACAAACAAATAGAAATGGGACAAATATACATACCACAAGTGTGCTTCAACTTATTATAGCATATAATTTACCTTAATTTTTTGATTATTAATTATTTGTTTGTGTTCTTACACCATAAACAAATATTATGTTCTCTTAAAACTTTTTTATGATGATGGTGTTCGAGCCATGGCTCTCGCGCATACACCTCAACTATTTCACGTCAAGTACCTAATAACTCAAGTATAGAAAAATCTGTCTATCAAAACTTAGACAAATGAAACGAAAGAACTTAGTTCTTTTAGTCCATCTCAATCACTAGGCCGGCTATATACATATAGTTGAGTGCAAATAATCTTCTATAACACTAGAAATTAAAACTTATAAAATATTTTTTAAAAAAAAAATTATACAAAAAAATAAAATAAAAAATTGTAGGATTTTACCTGTCCTAGTATGGCATTAGGCAATTTAGCTCTAACAGTATCTTCAAGCTCTTTTCCCATTGGTGCTGCCCCTGACATTATCATCCTTATAGATGACAAATCATATTTATCTACCAATGGACTTTTTGCAATAGCCAATACTATAGGTGGCACAAATGGTGCAATTGTTACTTTATATTTTTCCACTAACTCCATTAATCCTTTTATCTCAAATTTTTGCATTATCAAAATAG
Source organism: Solanum bulbocastanum (assembly GCA_037074985.1). Taxonomy (NCBI): domain Eukaryota; kingdom Viridiplantae; phylum Streptophyta; class Magnoliopsida; order Solanales; family Solanaceae; genus Solanum; species Solanum bulbocastanum. Next base: position 4,221,518 of record CM073603.1, on the reverse strand, counting down.
TTGCACCAACTCTCAATCCACAAAGCAAAATTGAATTGAGAGAATAAATATGAAACAATGGCAAAACACACATGATCACATCTTCACTATGGAAATAAAGATTAGGGTTTTCACCATCAACTTGTTGTGCCACACTTGTAACAAGTCCTTTATGTGTTAGCATCACTCCTTTTGGTAACCCCGTCGTACCGGACGAATAAGGTAAAGCCACCACATCATCAGAAAGAATTTTTACACTATCAGATAAAATGATGTTGTCATTATTGGAATTATTTTCGTCTGATGGATGAGTAGTAGTCAATAATAACTCCGCAAAACTAAGGCATCCATCGGGCAACGGCAAGGAATCGTCCACGCACACGATTTTAACTCTATTTTCCTCAGCGTAACTCTTAATTTTATCGACATAGCAAGATTGTGTGACGATGAGCTTCGCGTTCGATGCTTTCGCTTGCTTCGTGATTTCGGACGGAGTGTAGAACGGGTTCGCGGTCGTGCTGATCGCTCCTCGGAACGACGCTCCGAGGAACGAGAACACGAATTCGGGCGAATTCGGAAGTAAGAGCATGATGACATCTCTTTGTTCGATACCGAGTTTGTGGAGCCCGAGGGCGATTCTTTTGGCAGTAAGATCAACATCGGCATAAGTGTATGTCGCACCCGTGGCACTATTGATTAAACAAGTGCGTGAACTAAATTGAGAAATGTTTTCAAAGCAATATTTGTGAAGAGGTAAATGATTTGGGATGTAAATATTAGGAAGTTTTGATCTAAAAATGTATTGATTATCATGATCATGATGATTAATTTCTAATTTGTTGATCATTTTTTCCATAATCTTTTGTTTTTTGCTTTGGAGAGAGAGAAAAGAGAAGGTGGCATATAGGTATAACTTAGATGAATAATCTTTATATTTAACTTTGGTTTGTTTGGGGAATTGGTAAATTATAGACAAAGGCAAGAGGATTAGGTGATGGTAGAGGGGTCTAGTAAATTAATGGATTGCTATTGGTTAAAAATGGTTTAGAAAAGCATATAAAAGTGGCTAAGCTACCTTGGCCAGCTCATTATTTTTATGCATTTAAGTTATATATATTATAACGTCGCCAATAATATATCCGGTGTAATCTCACAAAATGAATTTAGGGAGAATAAAATGTATACAAACTTTATCCTTATGTTTGTTGGGTAGAGACTAGAGAGATTGCTTTCGATTGACCCTCAACTTAAAAGAAAATTATTCATAAAAGGATTACAAAAAAAATTGACAATATAATATCACAATACGAATTACAAAATAAAGCAACGTATAGTAAAATATTATAAAAGAATAGAAAACTACGTAATTACTAATACTATAAAGATGTGTTTACGCAATGAGTGAATTTTATATGATATAGCAAGTTAATTATTATATTATCAATTGATGTTTATTAACATATTTAGCAATAAATACCTAATAAACAATATGATTGTGTATATATTTTTTTGCACCATCAATGTATAGAACTTAAACTCAATACTTATTATACACAATTTATAGTAATAATAGAGGGTACAAATTAAATTGTTTTTTAAAATCAGAATGTTAGTGAAAATAATAATTTCTCGCATATCAAATTTTAAAAACAAAGTAAACGTATGATCCTCGACTTTAGATAGAGTGTTTAGCGTACTATATAGTGCATCCATATTTGTCGAAAGAATTTAATATGGTATATTCTTATGATTGCGATTGGATTATTGCAATCAATTGTATCTAAATATCCAAACAATATTGCAAATTCAACTCTTTATGTGTTATATATAAACACAAAGATTACAATTTTGTTGTAAATCAAAATTGATTTCGAAAAATATGTACTATAATAAGTCTATACGTGAATAGAAACTGTTTCTTCATTAAAGTTAATAGTTATACTAACCAAGGGTTATATTTGGAAACAAATCAAGATTGAATCCATTAACTTGTTTGACCATATTGAGATTTATGATTTGCTCTTCGTAATTCAATTTTGGACGATTCAGATATTGATATTATTAGTGTAATTTAACCTTTAATAGTAAGCAAGTTTAGATAGAAGTTCATGTGGAGATATTACGTTAGCAAAAGTGTACGTACATGTTCACCTAACATAATGACTAGAAAAAAACATAACTTATATTAATTAATACACTAACATATATTGTAATATAATAATAATAATAATAATAATAATAATAATAATAATAATAATAATAATAATGTGTTTTTATATGAAAGAAAATTAAATCTAGCTAGGTCAAAACTTTGAAAAAGTCTATACACAATGTAACAAATGGTACAGCTTACCTACTTTCATACTAAAAATAGTTATATATATTTGTTTGCGTGTTGTTTTCTTTGTTGACTTACATATATTTAGAGTTGTGAGCACCAAAAGTTTCAAAATAATAATATTCATTTTGTTTTATATTAGTTGTTACATTTTTATTTTACGCGACTTTTTAAAGAAAATCATAAACAAGAAATGTATTTACTAATTTACTCTCAACTCTTAACAATATAATTAATAATTTTTACTTTAAAAGTAATTAATTTTAAGGAAATTGGAAAAAAGGTTATTAATTTTATTTTGATTTTGTAAACTGACAAATATTTTTTTATTAATGTTTGATAACTAGTAGTATGAGATTGAGGGAGTATTGGATATTCTTTTCTTTTTTTGGTTTTGGTTTGGACAAAGAAAAGTAATTCACTTTGGCACCACAATTTAGTATCCAATTAATTGCATTCTTTTTTCTCTGTCAAATGTTATCTTAAAACAATAATTTAGTCATTTAATCTTGAGCTACTAATTAAGGTAGCTGTCTATTTCCTTTCATGCACCTCCAATATAGATGTAGTGTTTTATGTACTCTAAATTCTAAAATATTCGATTAAATGAAATTTATACCATATCATGAAAAATTATAACAGTAACATATCCAAGTGTGATTCAAAAATATGTACACAAATCTTATTCCTCTATTTATAAGATAGAAAAAGGGTTCTCGATAGGCCATCAGCTCAAAAACATTAGAGGCCATAAATTTAATGTGAAGCTAGTTGAGGCGTTCACCAAACATCACTATATGTCATTATGGACGTTAACTACAAAGTTCATTTCTATCATAACTAACCATACGTCATTATCAACCAAAAATACAACCATAAAGTTGAATATGAAGTTTACTTGATTTTATATTACTCACCTAATTTTTCTCCAGCAAATTAAAGAGTAAATAGTGCATGTTACACAAAAATCTACATCATAAGAAGTTGGAAGCAAGATTAAGCTCAACAAAATGTTGCGAAAAACGCAAAGCATCAGAAATATTTCATTCTCCAAAAAATACATGGTATCAATAGTTTCAAGGTAATAGAAAGTCAGTAAACCTTGAAAAGGCTTATGCAACAATGCTAGTGTAACAACATATTCTTTCAAATTTATCATCATTATATGAATCTTAACAAATAAAAAAAATGATGTAAGATGTAAAGGGCAACACTTGAGGCCTTTTGAAAGAACTTTAACAAAATCAAGCTACCAAAGTAAAATTGGTTGAATTAGAGAGAGTGCAGTTTTTATGGCTTCAAAGCAAGGGCAAGACCCAACTTGGGTACTGAATTATTTGCCTTCGTGTCATACTCGGCTGAGAAAGTAATAAGTGACTTTGGCCTCCATTCCCGCTGGCAAAGCATTGCAACTTTCCCATTGTCAGAAAATCTAGTCTTCAATGATGTTAATGGGTCGACTTTGTGAGCACTCCCGATGCTGAAGCTGTTCTCGTAGGGAGATAATCTGTGTACCATCTCTGCACCGACTTCAGTTCCATTTGCTGGATCTACCGAGTGTACATATGAAGCCCTCACAGCTTGTCCCCTGTCCGTTCTACATGGATAGCAACAGAAGTGCAGATTAGATACTTGAGATGTGTGAATAAAATTTTCCATGTATTATGGAGAAAGGACAAGCTAAATCTTCAATGAACTTTGCTTTTGACAGAATGAATAAAGCTAATGTACATCATCAATTATGAAAATAATACTTGAAGTGTTTCAGCCATCGTATGCATTCTCGGTCATATACTTAATCTTGACCAACATTTTATGAGCTCAAGAAACAAATGAGAAATGGAATTAAGTTTCAATCACAATCCCTCATTGCAAAGCACCATATAGAGAGCTATATCCCGGATATGCAGATTTCAAGAGTCCGGAGCCAAAAGGGCAAGGCACATCGCCCCACACCTTCCCTTCTTTCCCAAAGACCCCCCACCCCCCCCCCCCACAAAACCCAAATCAAATACTTATAATATTTCCTTTCCTTTGGTGCTCACTGCTCTACCTTTCATCCAGAAAACTGAGTAAACTAGGAAAATGGCATGACCACAACAGATTTATACACCTAATGAGTAAATATATTTAAAATAATTTATATTAGTAAAAGAAACAAGATAAATAAATTAAATAGAGTATGTGATATCCAAAGTAAATTTTCTGATATTAAACTCAAGTATCATCAATTTCTTTGTCTCTTCAAATCAAGCAACGTAGTATTTTTATAAATGTAGGAAAAAGAGTTGGGAGGAGAAAAATATAGACAGAGAAAGAGAAGGGAAACACGGGGAGAAAAGAAGAGAGAAAGGGCAATTTGATTATATAAAATGTTCACATAAACAGCCAATAAAGGATTTTTTTTTAAAAAAAAAGTTGTTCTTAATATGGAAAACTATTATATCAAAATGTATTTTTTGGAAAATACAATTACTGATTTTGTTCTAAATACTTTAACCAAAATGGAATAAAGAAAATGTTTTCATTGTTGTTTTGACTTTTCTTTTGTTTTTTCTTCAACCATCCCTAGTTATTTCCTAACTAGGGTAAAATTTGTGGTTTCCTTTGGGGCCCACCAATAAGGCGTAAGGCGCATGGGCCCCTGCGCCTTACAAGGCGTGTGGGGTCATGCACCTTGCCTTTGACGTTTACTTGATGGCCATTAAGGGACAAAGGGCAAGGCGTGTAAGGCCATGCACATTTGGTTTTTTTCTGAATTTGTTTGCCCTTACGGCATTTTTGCAACAGAATCTTCCCTTTTAGCTCCGGACTCCAGATTTCAACATGTGATTTTACATGTTTTTAACAAAAAGTCCGCTACTCAGGAAGTACACAATCTTTTAAAGGTACTTGTTTCAACAGGAAAACACCTTTCAGAAAGTTTTTGTAATTCATGTCATGGTTGCTTCCTCAACTAGTTTGGGATTGAAGCAAGTTATGGTAATTCATGTCATAGTGGCTTCCCCAAAAGTTTCAAAATGTCAACATGTGTGTGTCGGATTCTCCAACTGTAGTGTATTTTGGAGAATCCGAGCATCAAAAGTGAAGAGTCCACACACAACTTAGGTCAAAAGCAGAAAGCGCTAAGAATATATTTGGCCTTTTGTGTGCAAACAACTACACCAGTTCCAAACAAGTTGGGTCGGCTATATGAACCCTCAATGACCATATTTCACTATTTCAATTCATATATGTATGTGTATACATCGGCATAATGCAAAGAAAAATTACTATAGACACAAACCATAACTACTTGAACAAAGAATTGAAATATCTATAATTAAGCAAAATATATGAAATAAAATCATGATAATCTAACTTAAAACCCATTAAAATTTTCTTGATTTAGATGAAAAGTAGTTATTTTTTTTTTTTATAATGTAAAGTATCAAAATAAGTTGTTTTATGTTTTTTGAAGCTAGTATCTTGTACCGAAGTTTTAATTTCTTAATACTAATCACTAACAATTTCTTCATATCACTTCTAAACTTTCAACCTATCTATTTACCAACTATATCTATGCCCTTTTAAAGATAGAGCATAAAGCATAAAGAGACTATAGCTCAGATCTGGGATTCCAACTAATGAAATTCGAAAGATAACCTAGTTTCCTTTTGACTGCCTATTTTCACCCCTTGATGACTTTGCTTTGAACATATGCTGCAAAAAAAATAGACATTACTGGCATGTTCTTTCTAGAGATTATATTTGCGTCCATTAACTTTGGCAGAATTTTTCTCAAATAATTCTAGTTGAATTTTGCAGAGCTTCAGCAACAACATCACTTCTTTAACTTTTAAACAACAACATACCCAATGTCACAAGTGAGGTCAGGGGATGAAGGGGTGTATGCGGACCTTACCCCTAAGGTCAAACTTTGTGGGGTAGAGAGATTGGTTTCTGATATACTTCTTTAACTTTCAAATTGATAAAAATTTGGTTGGAAAATTTATGTAGTTGAAACCAAACAGCAAGTTAATGTTTTCCTAAAACTAGTACTACATGCATTCCCTCACACAAGATTTCTCTCCATTCTTTTCCTTCCCTTAAGAATGTCCAGAAAACTACTTTTTTTAATATCAAAAAATGTAAAGATTTATTCATAGTAAGATTAGTAGATTACAGATGTAAAACTTACTTTTATTTCTGATAATGGCGGTGCACCAAGACTTCAGCCGTTAAAGCTAAAGTCAAAACATCTTGGAAATAAATGATGAAACAAAGAGAGCGGGGCAGACAGAAATTGACAACTACACTTCAATAGTCAGAATAACATTTTGACATAATAAAAAAAAGCATACAACTGCATGTTGCATAGTTGGATTGGCCATCCCACCTTTACTTAGCTAACAGGAAAACATTTGAAGAACTCAGAAGCACCAAGAGTATATGAAGCAAAAAACAACATATGAATACTTACAACATAAGTGCAGCAGAAAAATCCGGTTTGTTAAAACTAATCCCAGCATTGCACTTGGTAAAAGAAGATGAAGCAGTATTAAATCCTATTTCACCACCAAGGGCTAAATCCTTGCTGCCAATAGCAGCCGAGAGCTCCAAGAGAGGGGAGGGATTTAAGCCAATACTGGAATTGATGGCAGCATGCTGATGAAGGTACTGAACATCGAGCTGAAAATACAAAATAAATGATTCAGAGATTGACATTGAATTCACAAACCAAATAACATGCAGATTGTTCCTACTTAAAAACAGCTTGAAATCATAGGACATTGGAAAAAACATGTCACACTGTTTTTCCTTAATGAGGTAAGGTAGTTCTATCGATATCTAGATATTGTTTAGACACTATTTTATGGCAGGTAGAACTTGCTCCTCTAATTGACACGATCAGTTCAATTACTTTCTTTCCACTCCACTTAACTGCTGAAAAAGAGATTGTAATAGAAATAAACAGAGATTTTTATACTGTTCACAACTTCACATTAGCATCATCTGCATATTGAAAATAATAGAACCAGTAATCTAGATGACCCACAAATTGTCTTCACTAAGCGCATGCCCATCGGGATAAAAAGTAAAGCCTCGGCTCCCATTTTCAAAGACTAACTTAACAAATATACCCGTCCTTCACAAGTGTATCTTTCATAAGATTTTAAATTTTGAGTTGTGTGTGAATAAAGGAGTCTGGAATTAGCACATTATCCCCCAAAAACTAGTCAGAATTGAAGTAAAAATAAATTAATGAAAAAGTGCAACATACATTAAATGTTTCAAGTCCATGTGTCCAACTCTAAGGTTCAACATTTGCACCACATAATGTAATTAACATTACCTGAGATGATGACGCCCAAGGAAAAGAGGATGCTATGGAATAGAGTGAAAATGTAATTGGTGATAATATATGATATCGACCTATATGAATTACTTGTATCCACAGAAACCTTTTTAAGAATAATACTTAGTAGGTAGCACATTAATTATAGTTCACTTAGCAGCCAGTGACGCTCTCACCAAGTTTCAGTTAGTTCACCGTGAACAACTAATCACTCACAAATCATTATCAGCCTGTACCAGAACCATCAATGAAACAAAGACATAACTAGAAATAATCAATTTAAAAATGAGCTATCTTTTATCCTCTAATTTGTCTCTTCGCCCATAATATCTGTGGTAGCATGACACACTAATTTAATTCTTTGGCTCATACATGTGTTGATGTGTATCAGACAGACCAGAGATTCTTTTGACCAGTACTTGAGAAAGCACAACTATTAACCTTGCCAGACTTGTGATCAGGTATGTTGAAGCCTAAGGACACTTTTGTGGATCGGAAAACGTCAACCAGTGTAACTTTTGTTGAGACCTGCATATAAGATAACATAAAAACATCACGTAAGAAATTTGTTGCACTTACTAATAAGAGACCCAAGAGTTTAAATATATCTCAGAATCACAAATTAGATTATCAAGAGGACATGCAATTGCTAGTCTAAGTGACAGGGAATCTGCTCTTACATTGGAATAGGTATCAACTTTGATATCAACAACTGTACTTCCGAGCTTATATTGAGTACTTATATCACCAATAAAAATTTGATCTTTCTTCACACCAGTAGCTGTTATTCCCTAATATAAGAAAATGACAGAAGTTAGGATCTGATTCAGATATAACTATAAATTAATAAAATACAGAAAAAGTTGCACATTAAATAGCAATGATAAACGTCAGAAACACCAGATTTTACAGCACACCAGCACCATCTGTTGGGATTTCGGAAAGGTTCTATAGTCACAATAAATGAAAGCATACCAAGTATGATTGCCAATGAATTCACCAACGTCACTTTCAAACAAATTGCAAACTTATGCAAGATATGAAACATTTCTAGATCAATTTCAAGGGATATACTTAATGGAACACCATAATCAAGCGGAATCAAAAGATTTTAGCAAATGTAAACTGTTATTTTAGACAATGTAAGCTGAGATCAGGTGAGGTCCTAATACCTCTTTTCCTTGCAAACTATATAACAGTGTAAAGTCGTCAATCATGGCTAAAGTAGAGGACAATTTCCATTTCTCCCAAAACCAAAGGAAGATGCAAGTACATTTTCTAAAGAATCAAGAACACAAATGTTCTTATGAACATCTTTCTACCATTTATATTTCATTCTCAAAGGATTTCCTTGAGTTGTAAACCAAACTTTACGTAAGCTCTCGCCACTGAATAATGTTACGGAAATCCTTCTCAATAGATAAATTAAAAAAAGAATGATCATCCTATAAAACTAGTACTCAGACACAGTACAAGAACATCAGTAAGAACACCTTTATTTGTACCCTCACAAGGGAAAATACTGGATTATTAATTTTCACAACCAAATTAAGTTCTTACAAGCCGTGCATGTACTTCGGGAACAAAAATAATAATATATATAGACGTGGATGTGACCAGGTTTTAATATGAATTGACTTTAATTATCAAATTGCAAATACAGCAATTACAACTGTGTCAACCACATGTGGAATAAAGGATGTCTTACCTGAAAATTAGGCTATTAGGAATAAAGTTAGTATCCCTTAACAATGTTGTAAAAGTACAGAATTTTCAAAACCTCGTATAAATTTGACAGAAAACTTGTGTGTCAGCGTGTGGGTGTGTATATGTGCACATAGTTAGATTCTTTTCTTTCTATTTTGCTTTATTTTATTTCATCCTATTCTTCTTTCTCAGAAAAAGGGCCTTCATGTTCAAATGGGGTGTAATTTGTTAACCCAGTACTGCTAGAATGGCAGCACTAGGTGATTTTATCACATCGGCTCAAGCCTTGATGGGCAGAATAACCTATACTTGTATGGTAACAGGTACTCAGTGGAAAAGTCGAGGTGTGCAAATTGGCCGAAACACCTTTTTCATAAAAAAAATGATTTTGTAACTTAAAGTACATATTTATCCAATATCAATATAATAAATAAACTACAACAATGTGTGCAGGTGGAAAAGTTTGGCAGCCTTCTGAAGCCCAAATAAAAGACTCAACAGCTTAAATAATCTAAATGAGAAACAGTAAATGAGAGAATAAGCTAGTACCACCCCACTGGAGCTCGGAATAGAGAAGGTGAACTTCTGATCATAATTGTAGTCTTTGGTCAGTAGATCTGCATGAATGTGAGCATTTCACAGACCATTAGATATTCTCCTATGGCAAAAAAATACAAGCTCTCCTCCAGAGAAGATTATCTTAAGAGATGGATAAAAGTTGTCAAAATTGTTAAATGACTAGATCTTTAGATGAGTCTTAATATGATGCTCACCAAATAGAAATCTATTCAAGGAATTTTGATGGTAATCAAGCAGTCAAAATTCAAAACTATATACTTCACCTAGTTAAGTTGTTATAACAATCTAAGTGGAAGAAATCAGTATGAAACAAATAGGCTATTGCAGGCTATATAATCAAGCTAGTTAAAGTTTGAGCTCCGCTCGCCCTGCTGCAATCTATGCACAGCTTTGCAGTAACCTGAAGCAAGCTCATTCAGCCTGTCTTACTCTTATTCAAGGCTTGGTATAACCTATTTCAACAACTTTGGGAGGCAAGTTTGAGCAAACCTAGCTTGAAAGGCCTATAAACCGGCATACTTTAAATATATATATTTGGCATATTTTTTAGTGATGGTGAAAGTGCAATATGTACACTGGGTTGAGCATAAAGTCTTCCCTTTCCCCTTTTAATGAATGCTTGAGCACAAAATCTTCTCAAAAGCACATATTACATGAAAATTTTCTGTCCAACTCATTACGAACAACTGTTAAAAGTTCATGAGATATTCTATGTTACATAACAAACTTACTATATACTCTTGATTTTTACAAGGTAAATAAATTGTGTTGATGCTTGGGCCAGACTCACCCATATACAAATAGTATACCAGACAATAGAAAACCTACAGAAGAAAAAACTTACTGTACTCTTGATAAATAGTGTTAATACATGTGTTGTAACTTATACACTACAATCACATATTTAATAGGGGAGGAAACATGTAACTGCTTCCAAGAGGAGATTGTGTAGAGTTGGTAAGACCAAAGCGCCAAAACATTGATGTGAATTGGCTCAACAATGGTACTGGCATACACTTGGAAACTCTCCAGTAAATGTGAAGTTCCAAACAGAAAATAGACAGTATCTCCTTTATATAACTGTGGCATCCGGACTAGCTAGTGCCCACCTTGACTGATTCCACGAGGTACCTACTATCGCCCACATCAGCTCATATGCAGAAAGAACTAGAATTTAGCAAACCATGCCACGTAAACTCTAACCACCAAGGCTTGGGCAGATGGAAAGAAATCACCTAGTATTATTGCTTCCACTGGGAATTGAATACGAGACCCTAAATAGACAATATCATGGGGCTAAAATCTAGAGAACCCTCCTGCATGGTAGGGTACTTAGTTTGTGCTGGCTGACTTTTGACAGGTTCAATTACCTAAACGGTTAGAAAGGAGAAATTGCTTGGTTCTTCCAATTGGTTTTGCAGATCAAGTTTAATAAATGTATTAGTACATGAATGCTTTCCTATACTTCACTTTACCTTCCTATTAAGTATCAGAAGCATCAGTACTCATTAAATTGATGGTGAATCATTACCTCTTGCCCGCCTGCCGATTTCGGAAAATGGTGCCGGGCTCTGCTCCATCTTCTTCAAATGAAATCACCCTGATCAATACTGATGAACAATTAGCATACGATTAGTTATGCCCACATGATCGAAAGAAACACAGTTAATTAAGTGAAGCATCCAATTAGTTATGGAAGAAATACAGTTTTTCTCCCATTATGCATACACCATAACCAAAATCAAGCAACATCAAGTTTTGCATTTGCAGTAGACAAATTTGGACCATTAACAAATTAAGTGAAATTATTTCTCTGTTTTCTAATCTCAATAATACTGCCTTCCTTCAACTAGTTGTATGCCCTTGCTCGTTCACAAGCAGAACAATCCTAAGAGAATATCTACAAAAATAAACCATATACAAGCTCGTTCTCGATGAAAACAGAATCACAAGGTATCCAAAAGAACACTAAATGAAATTATTGTGTTCCAATTTTAACAACACTTAACATATTTAAACTTGCAAGCAACTTCGGGCCTGACATGAAAAATTGAGTTATAATATCATAAAATTGAAATTTCATTTCTTTTCTTTTCTCTAAATTGATAGAAAGAATTGAAATTTCTTTAAGTACCTCATAGTTTTCAAATTCACAAACACTTCTCCATGGTCAGCAATGTCTATCTTGGTATCAATTTCCCCATGAATATTATGAGCCTAATATATATTTTTTTGACTATCTAAGCATAATATTAAACAAACAGACATATTAATCCCAATCTCCATATATTTTTCTTCCTTTCCAGGACAAGTACATTGAAATTATTACTAGTGAAACTTCAAACAAGATTGTCTATTGTAAACCCCATTTTGTTGATATTACTATAAGTGGCTTTTCAATTATTCGACTACCTAAAATCTAAATGCATCAAAACAGTAATATCTATTGGAAGTCAATGCAATCCAAGGAAAACCATAACTGAAACCCAACCCCACAAATTCTATAGGCCTAATACATTTCTTTGACTATATAAGCTACTATTACACAAACAGCAATCTAATTAAACCCCCAATTCAAACTCCATACATTTTTCTTCCTTTCCAGAACAAGTACATAGACATTACTAGTAAAACTTCAAACAAGATTATCTCCTATAAACCCCATTTTCGTTATATCACTAAATAAGTGGCTTTTCAATCATTTCACAACCAAAAAGCATCAAAACAGTAAGACCCCTATTAGAAGTCAATGCAATCAACTATCAATCAACCAAACAAAACCTAAAACTAACACCAACCCACCTCAACCCACACAGAAAACAATCAAATACAACTGACAGATTTTGTATAGAACCATTTGGATTAATTTTTTTTCAATTTTCAAGATTAACAGTAAGTATCAAATAAAAACTTAAATCTTAACCAAAAAAAAAAAAAAAAAAACACCCAAAAACAGAGAAACAGAGAGAGAGAAATGGGTTTTCGCTAACCTTTTTGATTCTCGACAGAGACCCAGAAATCGCCGTCGAGATTTGGGGTGCGCAGAAGAAAATGACTGAACCTTAGCTTAAACCTCTTAACTCTGTCTATTCAATACCTGAGGGGTAAATTTGTCATTTACCATTTCCTCATATTTGGACCTTGGGCTTGGGTCTAATATGATGAATGAGCCCATATTGTGTTTTTAGAAAGACACCAAATTATAATATTATATTATAATATACAATAATTTATTGGAAACACAACATAATTAGATTGGCGTATTCAGGATTTTGAGATTATGGGGCACTATTATGAAAAAATGGATCTAAGATATAAATTTAATTGATTTGATATCTAGGTTCTTATCACTAAAAATCATTAAAATTATAAAATTATAGGTCCAAAATTAATAGAAAGAAAAATAAAACAAGATACATATAAGATTCAAATTTCTAACATCACTTAAAGAGGTGAACTCAATCATTATTTCAGTATATGATACTTCGGTATGAGTTCACACATCTATATTTAAATATTCTTTTAAAAATACAACACTACTAAACATAATTACGGGAGGGGGCATGGTTTCACGTGAACCCTGTGACCCCCTCCTGCATACACCCTGATTAGACAAACTTCACTCTCATATATACTAACTCTCAAAATATTACGTATTTTACCACTAATTATGAGTTTTTTTTTTTACTATATATTGAGAAAGATACACGTATTTTGTTACCATAAACACTAAAACAGGTAGAGAGGCAAGCGAGATAGGGAGGGAGGCAAATGAGATTTTGTTATATATCTCAGATATATGTGAATCGCGCTAATATATATATATTTGGTGTGATTTGCATATATCTAGTATACCAAATACATAAGAGAGTGGCAAGCAAGAGGAGAGAGAGACAAGAAAGACGAGCAAGATTTGTTATGTACCCTAGATACATGCGAATCCATTTGAATACAATATATCTAGAACAAATTTCACTGATGTATCCTAAAATAAATGTATTCGAACGTATCTAGACGCACCAACAGTAATATACGTAACATGTGATGCAGAAAAAGAATCTCGAACTCTTTCTAGAAGTCAATTCAATCAACTTCTATTGTTGCATGTAACACCTAATAATGAATCAGATTCCTGAGAAAGTCAGCATCCAACAATGTGATGCAGAAAAGGACCAAGAATTTGATCAACTTGGATCAAAACCAGTTTTACATGGCTGAACCAAGACCATCATTATATTGTATTCCAAGCCATTGAATCCACAATTCTTTGACACCATATTCTTTCGTTAACCACAACTTATAAGTGCATAACCCATTGATTTGATTTTTTGAAAAACCCAAATCAACCCAACTTATGTACACCTTTAGTTGTGAATGAAGGAAGTTTTTAGAGAAAAAACAACTAACGTTTAAAAAATAAAAATAAAAAGCTCTTGAGCAACCACCAAACGCTTAAATAACTTGGCCCAATAAGAGATTAAAAAATAAAGTGTGGCTTACTGCATAAATGTCACTCCAGTTTTCATCAACCCAATCAAATGACTCATTCATGTGCCAAAGACAAAACATACAAAATGAGAAATCAACTACTCCATCTGCTGTCAAAATTGGTGAACAAAACTACATTTATGGGTAAATAAATACCAGTAATAATTACTAAATCAACGACGAAACAAAAGGCATTCTGCTGATATCCAATCATCTGTTTGCTCAGACGTCAACCTCTTAATAATCACGTCAGACGTCTATGGTATAAAAATGCCCAGCAGCTGCTCGTGATCATCGATTAGCACCTAAGGGAAGATGGAGCTTCTGTTAACCTCAAGGTGCCAATTAAAAGAGGTAAGCAAGGATCATGGATGCACAACCTGTTCTGGTTAATCATCCAAGTAATAATAAGATCCAGCTGACTTCTGCTCCCTATCCTTGGTTGATTCCAGTTTGTTGATCCTTGGACGGAAATTAGTTGGGTCCCTTCGAAATGTAATGTTCAGATGCTGCACACAATTTGCATAGCACACACATCAATAAGAGCACGAATCCAATCAACATATCAGATCAGAATATAAAAGCTAGTGCAGTAGTCTAAACAACATTTGTTTTGATTGAGAAAATATGTGCTACATGACGAGATGAATCTTGGAGTAATGAATATGTTGGTAAGAGAACTTTTTAAGTAATGACGCAAGATATATGCAGAAGGCTTACTGATAAAAATAAGTTCATTCCAGTCAACAGTGATTGAGGTGCATTTGCAACACAATCTATGGAAGGCGTCCCCTCATATACAATGACTCTATCTGCCAGGTAAGTTGCCATTATAAAGTCATGCTCTACAACAAATGCAGTCTTCTTTGCGTGAAGAATGAATCTCTTGATGACTTTAGAAGCTACAATACGTTGCTCAGAATCAAGATAGGCACTTGGCTCATCGATCAGATATATATCAGCGGGCTGCACAGAGTTAAGTGAGTAAGTTAGGTTACAATTTATAAATACACCACTAGAGTAAGAGCCCGTTTGGATTGGCTTAAAAAGTAGTTTTTAAGTCGAAAATAAAAAGTCAAACTGAAATCCCTTTTAAGTCAAAAAATAAAAAGTAGGAGGAGACCTACTTTTGGTTTCTGACTTATTTCAAGTCATTTTTGACTTATTTTAAGTCATTTTTTACCTTGTCAAACACTTCGTAACTTATTTTAAGTCATTTTTGACTTATTTTAAGTTATTTTTTAATATTTGTCAAACACTTCCAAAAGTCAAAAACTGACTTAAAAGTAGGTTTGACCGACTTTTAAGCCAATCCAAACGGACTCTAAGAAAGATGAGTGCAATAGTCTTCATATGATGCCATTGCAGACAAACTTTGCTCTTCATCTACACTTCACTATAAATAGTACCCCTATCTAAATGGCTTTAGAGTTACGTGATAAAACATATTTTTTGCAACATGTTTATAACTGTGCAGTAAGAAACACAGATTTTCAATGATATTATAGCACATGGTTAGACTTATTTATAAATAACAAAATGGAGGCAGAGAAGCAGCAAGATGCAATACGGATATTAACTACCCAACGCAACCCACGATGCAAATAGAAATTTCTAGCTGGTTTTGTCGATTAACTTGGCAAAACCCTCAACATGACACCCTACACTAGGGAAGAAATAAAAACAACCTAAAAAAAATGTTAGAACATCAAACAAACAGATGGAGAGACCATTTGCATTGTTGGATCAGATACCTTTACATTGCAACAAAAGCTAACTTGAGGAAATTTCATTAATAGAGTACCAAGAAGGTACTGCAAAATACAGAAAAACACATTGACAAGGCTGTTACAGCTCCACCTCTAATATATCCAAAAAATCCAAATTAGGAACTGATAGCTAACATTTGCAAGGCCATTCCGCAAAAGTAGGATACAATAAAGTAAAATAAAGAGAAAGGAAAAAAAAAAGAAATACCAACGGAAAAAGAGGCCCAGTATCTGTCATAGAGAGCCAAAAAAGAAAAGAGAAGGCAGACTACTGCAATTTTCTACTTTTGGTGTACAGAACATTGTATACAAAATGTTGAACAGTTGGTAGATCTATTAGGATTACTATAACTACTTTCTTGTTTTAGCTTGTTGCCACCTTTTTTGAGGTCTCCCCGCATACCTTAATGCTGAGGAATACAACATTACCAGTTTTTCAAAAAAAAAAAAAAAGACTGTTTGGTTGGACCAAGACATCTACCGGATCAATGTACAAAACAACCAAAGCAGCAGTTCTACAGAATGGGAGAAAATTACCTTTCCAAGGCACAGGGCTAAGGCAACTCTTTGCAACTCACCACCAGAAAGATTCACAACTTCTTGGTCCATCAATTGCTCAATTTGGAGAGGCTTCATCACATCTGAACAGAACTGGGGGTGTTGATAAGAATCACGTATTTTTTGATGTAGCAAATGCCTCACGGTGGATTGAAATTTTGGACTAATTTTCTGGGGCTTGTATGAAACATTGAACTCTGGTATGTCAATATCAGATCCTTCCACCACGTCAGGCTTTAATAGACCAGCCTGCAGTATACAGAAACACAAGTGGAAGAGTCATTGTAACACAGAAGACTGGAAACAGCAGCAATTTCAGACATGACGTATTTGTGAAACAAACATACCAGCATGCGAATGAAGGTAGTCTTCCCAGTCCCATTCTCACCAAGCATCACAACAATCTGTGAATCAGTAAATTCACCCTCGGCAACCTTAAGCTTGAAATTACCCTGAGTCTTTGTCATGGTTGGATATCTGTAACGTGCATATGATTCAATTTCCTCAGCAGCCTCTTGTGGGGTCTCAGCAACCTATGGAAAAATGTTATCGTTCAGATAATATTTTTGCCATGACATGTGGGTAATACAAAAATCTGAGTCCTACCTTAAAAGTAAGAGACTCGTCACGGAAACGTAGATTTTCTGTAGGCACAAACCCAGCCAAAAATATATTAATTCCTTCCCTGACTGAGAAGGGTAGGGTCACAACTCCATATGCACCAGGCTTCCCATATAAGCAGCAAATGAAATCCGACAAATAATCAAGCACACTAAGATCATGCTCCACAACGATGACATAGCTGAAACATTGAAGATCATTTCAGTATGTGGACTGATAAATAAAATTCTTGATTGTTGAAAAGTCAGAAGAGAATGGACTAGAACCTATTTGGTCGAAGCAAGGATCTGACAACTTGGGCAGCTTTAAGCCTTTGCTTCACATCAAGATAACTTGAAGGCTCATCAAACATGTATATCTCTGCATTTTGTATTGCAACAACAGCAATAGCAAACCTCTGAAGCTCTCCACCAGATAGATCACCTACATTACGATCCAAAACCTGATTCAGCTCTAGATCAACACAGAGTTTTTCCTTCACGTCTCTCTCATCTTTTTGGTCAAGCACTTGTCCAACGTTTCCTTGAACTGCCTTTGGAATATGGTCGACATACTGAGGCTTGATAATTGCCTGTTTGAAGAAAGGCTCAAATTACAAATGAGTAAAATACATGGTCAAGAGCAAAGGTGATTAGACGCAACAAAAAACGAGGTAAAGAAAAAAATACATCTTTTTTTAAAAAAATAAGGTAACTAGTAAGAAAAAAAAAATATCTTGATGTAGAATGGGGTGATGAATTTTAAAATTTAAGTTGCTCAACAATTCTTTGAATGATGCATTCAATCATTATCTTGGAGCAGTTGAGCATCCTTAATTACTCAGAACGGCAATGGCCTACTGAATATTTTATTCAGATGTAGCGGGTGGTCTTGCTGCTCCTAGTAGAAAACAGGATATGCCAGAATTCTACACAAGTTACGGACACTGCTGTACTACAATCGAAACAATGGAAAATCATAAAAGGTATAGTTATGACATAAGAGTTAGGTGAATAACTAGTAATGATTTGACCAATCACAATGGTACAGAAAAAGAAAAACCTTTTCTGGAGAGTTACAATGCCCTCCCAAGTCAGACAACTAAATCCATTGTTTTTTTTGAAACTGATAACTAAATCTATTGTGCTGTAAATGTTTTGTTTATTTAAACATTACGCTGGTACCCCCCCCCCCCGATTAAAAGGAGCAAGAGGCATTATGTATATCCAAAGGCGAGTGATACACACAAAGAAACCAACTCAAAAGACGGGGCATTTAGAAGAGCTGAAACACTTAAGTCACCTTTAAGTTATCTTCCAGAATGCGAGTGAAGTAGTTCTGCAATTCGGATCCTCGAAAGTGAGTCAAGATTTCTTGCCAATCAGGAGGGTTCTGCCACAGAAAGATTAAAGAAAGCATAAGCAAGTTGTATGGACATGAATTGACTAGTGATGGCAAAAGGGTAGTACGGTGAAGCGCCCCAAGTTTGGTTTCAATTTTCCAGCCAAAACTTTTAGGGCAGTTGACTTTCCAATTCCATTTGTGCCGACCAGACCAAGAACCTGTCCTGGCCGAGGGACAGGTAACCTGCAACAATGTTTCAAGAAATAACTTTATAAACAGATATTTGATTAGCAAAAGACTTCTCAAGAAGAGCTGCATCTTAAACAGACCTGTGCAATTTGAAAGTGTTGGGACCATAACGATGGGTTGTATCCTTGTCTAGATCTTTTGGCAGATTGATGATCTGAATTGCTTCAAATGGGCATTTCTGTATTAACAAATAAAATATCAGTCAGCCAGCATAATGATCAATCTGCAGCAATGTATCCCCACATTTGCGATATATACAAACCTTTACACAAATACCACATCCAATACACAGCTCTTCTGAGATGAAAGCAATCTTCGAGCCTACAGTGACCTCTATACATAACTTACCTGCAAAACAAAAGCTTAATTGACTGAAGAAGACATATCTTAACGTTACCATATAATGACAATACGCAAACATATTTCCCTGATATACGAAGCAATACTACAATCAGTTATACATACTCCATAAATTGATTATTTGATTTGTCAGTCAATCAACTACATCTCGATCCCAAGGATTGAAACACAACTACATCTCAGTCCTAAATAGGGGTCGACTACATGAGACTTCCGCAACCCCACTCCACTTGGACCCATTTCATTCAAATTCTAGATAACTTTCCGTAATCAGAAGTTCTCTTATCTTACACGCATCCCTAAATGATGTACGCGTATTTAATTCAACTAAAAAGAACCTAGTGTATATGTAAGAACAAGGACTAAACCTTGATCCCTATAAGCTGTGGTATTATCTAAACGGACACATGCTTCCTCTGTTCTATTCTTCAACAAAACACATTGATTCAGAAAGCCTCGCCCCCTATTAATACTTCAATTATCAAGAAAGAATGAATTAAATGAAGAAATAAAGAACAGTTTACCACCCAACATAATAGTCTATTTTTTCTCAGTTACAACAATAATGAATAGATGGTGAACAGTAGGTTCACTTGGAATTTCGCCCATATAGCCATGGTTGATCTTGTGCATACCTATAAAGACCCGATACACCAAAATTCTTACTCCTGTTTTTCCTGAGACCTAATATTTCTGCTACTGCACATCAGGAAATACAACCCCTTGGTTAAAAAAGCCATTTGTTCCTCGTCCTCACAAACAACAAGAAGATTCCATCCGTAGCTACCTTGCCGTGATGGAAACTCTACCTTGCCAAGTCTTTGCAGCCACATTCTACTTTCCCCACAATGACTCCAGCACAACCTCAAAGTAACAGAGGAAGCTTTTCAGCGCCCTTGTTTCTTTTTACCTTTTTTTCTAGGTTTATTGGTATTTAGGGGCAATTGTAATGCATGCCTATCCACAGAAAACTACATGGTAGCACATCTACTTTCTATTCATTTATAGATATAATAATAGCTATAGGCAAAATTCAAGAATAAAGGTTAAATAAAATACCAAAAGACCTCAGAATTCACTGAACGTGTTAAGAGAACTGTCTGCTCCACTAGGCTGAATTCATTATACACATAAAGCTAAAATCTATAGTCCAGACAACAATATATACTTAAAAATCAGAAATACTAGTTAAAATGTTATCAACTTCCAACACAAAACCTCTTTTTAAGCCCAATAGCTCATATCAATCATATACTCCTTAATCATATATGCAAAGAGTAGTAAATATATCCCCTTCTTTACTCAATCATTCAAAGCTCAAAACATTAAATGGGTAAACACGTTGTCGAAAATACCAATAGACATAATACATGATACAGACAAGAGGGGTTGCTCAGATAGTATATGTCCATTATATGTCTAACTTGTGGCCGTTAAAAGGGGGTAAAATTAGAAAGGTACATATTTATAAAAAGGATCCGACCCTCACCTAATAGCTTACATGTTGCCAATATGGCTCGTATGTGTTGTTTATAATAATTGTATCACTTAATTTTTTTTGTATAGAATAGCTGCTACATCTGGCTAAAATCTCTAACCTTAAGATTGTGCATTCGACTCACCAAGGAAGTAAAGCTTGGAAGTTCCTAGGGAGGGGGTTAAAAAAGGCATACATGATGCAACTTTAACCTATAAATTCACATAGAAAAACACAGTCTTGTTATACAAGTAGCCAAAAATCCACAAACAAAACAAAAAAAAAGACAACTTTTAGCACAAAAAAGACTGAAAATTTTCACAGCAAACCAAAAACAGAGATTTGGCATAAGGAAATCGAAGATTATACCAGTTTTAACAACTGGGCAGCTCTTCTTGCATTCTTGGCGGCACTTCTTCGGCTTGCACTTGTCGGCGCTAACGATGGCGATACGCGTCAATCTATCCGACATGATGTCTCTATTTCACCGATCTGAATCCCAAATCCCTAAATTTCACCCAAAAAATGAAAAAATATTGAAATTGAAAGGGAAAATTGCAGATTTGTTAGAGAGAGAGGAAAAATTATACCCTAAGAGAGAGAAAGGAGAGGAGTGTGGGTTGCACGGCTGTAATGGACACTTCAGCCCTAACAACGCTGGGGATAGCCGCCGATATCAATACTTTATATTTTTCTTAATTTTTATTTATAATATATATTAGGGAAAAACATTTAAAGTAGTAACTGGTCGTTTTGAATACAAGTTATGCTGAGATAAGTTATGCTGGGATTAGTTATCTTGGCATTATTTTTTATTGATTGTTTGGTTTGTTGTACTAAAAATAATAACCATTACATACTTTCTAAAGTAAGTGGTTTGATTACAAAAATACCTTCTTATTCAACTTTTTATATATTTTTTTGGTAGATTTTTAGTTAAAACCAAATTTAACTACTCAATCCATCCAACATAGAAAATCCACCAGTTACCCATTTTAAAACTAATTCCATACTCACTTTCAGCTTTGAAAAACAAATGAACACAAAAACAGAGTTTCCATATCCAAATTCTTAAACCAGGAAGCATTGGAAGAAAGCAAACACTAGAACTATGTTTTTTCATTTTTCTTGTCAACTGCAACAGTATTTTTGGGAACTAACTTTTGTTTCTTATTGGTTTTGGCTACACAAATCCAACATATGCTGCAAACGTGCAACCTGCAATACCAATCTTCACATTCATATTCGCAGTATTGATAGGGTTTTTTTTTTTTTGTTTTGACACAAATGTAGCAAAATATTATATGAAAACTATTCCAGAAACATGAAGTGCACAAAAATTACCAAAATCGACATGTCAATACTTAAAAGAGTCTAAGCAAACAAAACCAAAGACTATTAAATAGGGAACAAAATCCCAGCAAATATCAAGTTTTCAAGGGAATATTGATTTGGCAATCATAATCATGGGCTCAACGCAACCTCCTGGCTTCCCTCTCAGACTCCAATAGTGTGAGAATATCACCCTAAAACATAACATTCTAGAATTTTTTTTTTAATTTCTTCCATTAAGTAGAAAAGATGAGTGTATCCAATTTATTATGCAATAGATCAGAGAATTATTAATGATGACAAAGAAAGAAAAGAGAAACAAATTCTAAAAAACTAAAAAAAAAATTTACCTTGTTAGAAACTTGAAAGTTGAAGGTTATTGGTAAAGAAGTTCTTCAATCACCCATCTATGGCTTCAATGGAAAATGAAAAGTTGAGTGTACCCAAATCAAAGAGTGATTCTTACTGCAATGAAGAAGAGAAGAAACTTGGAAGCTAAGACCATAGCGGTGCTTGTGAAAGCTTATCAATTAAAGGGTTTGAAGGGTAGTTTTGTCATTTAATAAATTTATCCCATCACAAATTGTGATGGGATTACTAATACCACCCTTTTTAAGGGATAACTTATCCTGGTACTATTTATTAATCCCAGTATAAGTTATCCCAAAGTTTCCAACCAAACACTAAATAAAGTGCCACTAAATATTTATCACAGGACTATTTGTACCAATCCTTCACACCAAACAATCCCTAAGTACTTAATTTTAAAAAAATAAGTAACTTGCTATTATTTTTTATCCGTATATACGTGATATGAAACTATATAATTTTTCTATGTTTTGTAATTATTAAGACCTATTGTTATAATAAAGAATAATGAGAAAGTAGAATATGTAGTTAAGATAATTTTTTGACAATTTCAAATATATTAAATTTTATGTTCGGATACTTTTAACTAGTTTCCTACTTTTAATGGATTGTTTTACACTAATTCGACTTATTATTTCTTCCTCCATGTTAAATTCTTCGAGATGGACCGACACATAATGTGACTTCAAAAATTATATTTACCAAATGAAAAAAATTAGAATTGGTTCTTGGCAATATCAAAGACTATACATGACTTCTTTCATATCTTTTCTTCCTCATCGTGTCATTATTGTATATTAACTGAGTAAATCGTTTATGATATTTTTTTTAGACGTGTCGAAGTTTGTTATGTGTAGAATTTTCTTTGTCATTTCTTACAATCCAAATTCACCCCTCTTCTTTGGAGACGATGTCATTATTCTTCTATGAACCTACAATTTATTATCACCATATGATCTTTTCTATCTCGTTTTACACCCCATTTAAACTATGACATACCAAGCTAAATCGTAACCACAATTATTTCATCGATAACATTTATATGTATCCATAACAACTATCTCGTTTCACATCTATTTATCCTCACAACTTGATATTTCTTACAAAAATATTATACATATCAAATGGCATCCTCTAATCCATGTCACTACAAGCTTAACACTATTGGAGCTTTTGATCGCATCTCAAAAAAGGTGGTGCCGCAGGAAGTGGTTGTCTTCAAGAACAAAATTATAACCTCGGTTGCTCAAGTACTGCATTTGAATGTGAGTTTGCGGTTTTCATGTTGAGTCTTCGCCTAACATGAGACTTGACTCTTTGTCCACGATAAATCAAGATAGATTTGCAGGTATTAACTCAAACACACACATGAACATCCAACTTTACTCATATATTATCTCATATTGCAAGTCTTTGATAACATCTCTGCATAGTACATAGAGTAGAAATCTATCGAGAAGTCAATCATTTAGTTGATATGCTAATTTAGTAAACACGTTCCTCATTTTGCAGAATACCACTGGTGGTAATGCTACGTTATATCGAGCCCACCAAATATGTACCTCATGTTTTCGATAAAAATCATTCTGGCACAATTTTGACAAGTAAAATCTCATCTTATAACTATACTTTTTCAATTCATGTAAATAAATAAAACATATATTCTTTTTATAAAAAAAATTACTGACAATTTCTTTATTATTTTTAATGCTTAATGCAATAAAATTAGTGTAAAAAGGTGCGTGAGAAAATTACCTTTACATTGGTGTGGAATAAAAATAATATCACAATTTGGTATTTATAACTATAAAAAAGAATTTATTGCTTTGATCAATAGTGCTGATGATTTAAATTGTATTCAAGAAAAACTCATTTCTTCAAGATATTTTCATACAACTACTCATAGTTTGAGGTCACCAAATAGTAGTAAAATGAATATTGAATTTAAGCTACCTAAAGCTTTTATTTGTAAAGGAAAGAATTGTGTTCCTCAAAGCTTTGTTTTAGTTAAAGATATTACTAATATTATTTCAAGTACCTATAATTTTTTCATTATCCCAATGAGTAAGCGGAAAATTAGAAAAATCCTTGTTACCACCACTACTAAGATAGTACTGTACATGAGCATTTGATGTACTGTTGTATAAATCTATCTATCTGTGTAACCATCTAGATCCCAGACCTACTCCCCAAGATTATTCCTTCAAGATATTTTCATAAAACTACTCATAGTTTGAGGTCAGCAAATGGTAGTAATCATTATTACTACCATTTGCTGACCTCAAACTATGAGTAGTTTTATGAAAATACCTTGAAGGAATAAGTCCTTCTTGAATACAATTTAAATTAGCAGCACTATCGATCAAAGCAATAAATGATCTATAAGAAGAGCAATTTTTGTATAAAATTTTTGAGAAGTAAAAGCTTTTAAGCTTTGTAAAAAATCTCCTTTGATATTACCAAAATTTAGATTTGTAAGAAAATCAAGGTTATTACTTTCTCCCTCATACGAGGAAGAGGCTGCTGAGTTACTACTCAAATTATTTCGAGTTTCAATACTATCAAGTCTGACTTCTATGATGACATTCTTTTCTTTTAGGTGTCGAATATCTTCCTTGAGATTATCAATCTCTTGTTTTAAATCATTGATAATAGTAGGAGAGCTTATAAGTTTTCCATATTCAACGGATTGTTCAGCATACTGTAAGACTCCTTTATAAATATAAGCAATTTTAGCCATGATTATGAAAGTTTCACCTATTCGGGTCCACCCTTAAGGTAATCCAATGGATCTTTTCGGGTCCGCGCTCAACACAGGGTAATCCAACGGATCTCTTGACAGCATTTCATAAACATGTCTTAATTATTTAAATTAGACCTTAGTTCTCACTGTTCAAAATCATCTTTTAATAGACACAATGCCGCAAAATCATAATAATCTAGTATGAAATAGCTCAACACACACAATTTAGCCTATCATTTAAGCTATATCTAAGAAGAAATAATTAAAAAGAAAAAGTACCTGTAAACGAACTCCAAAATCCACCTTATTCAAACCAAATTTCAAACTTTTATTTAAACTTTGAAAATATTACAAAAGAATTTAGAGAGAGAGAGAGAGAGAGAGAGAAAAAGAAGGGATTTTAAAACCTGCCTTCTTACTAAAATTTATCTCTTCTTATTTAGAGGAAAACTGAAACATAAGGAATAAAAAGATGGTCCACAATCTTTACAATGGCCAATTACAAAGAGATAAGGCCGACAAACAAATGTGGCCTTCACACCTACTACATGTGGCCGATATAACTTTCGGCCTTATATCATTTTTTTCAAAGATGTTTTCTTTATAAAAGTCTCTTGTCATATACCCTTTTATCATTTATGTGGTCGGGTCGATTCTCATTCTTTTTCTTTACCTTTGCAGGTGGTCTTGTTGGAGGATTCCTCCACCTGCTCTTGGAATTTTTTGAAGAGAGCATCAATATCAATTTCTTCTGTGCTATGATCACTTTGTGTTTCTCCTTTTATAAACGTGTCATCATCTGGATTAGTATGATTTGCGGATACCATGGAGATATCATCTTCAATTTCTATGTCAAGATTTCTTATTAGGTCTTTCTTGACTTCTTCCATGTATAAAGCTATGATTTCTGATCTGGATATGATTCCTTTCTTTATATGAAGTTTTCGGACAATTTGTTTAAAAGGACTAGTGATTTCTTCTCGAGGCGTAGATATGTCCTGGGCATGATACTTATTAATGATTTTATTTATTAGATCCAAGATTTCTTGGCCATGCATCTTCCCTTCAAGATCCTTACTTATTAATTTACTCCAAAACTTTGTATAAAAAGTTCTTTGTAAACAAGGAAATCCTTCAGAAGTAGTATTAACTTCTACATTCCATTTCATAATCCATGGAATAGAGAATTCTATAAAAAAGAACATTACTGACATCCCTTCAAAGAATATATTATCTTGCTCCATGTTTATAAGCTTTGGGGATATGTCTAACCATTCCAAGTATAATTTCTTATATTGTTCTGATAAAATTTTTATAGAGGGACCATATAACATTCACCATTTGCAGAACCAATTAGGAATGGACTGTGACCATGAATGCTTTCTATTAGCATTCTCATATTGCAAAGCTTTATTAAAGCTATCAACATAATCCCAGTAATTGTATTTCACCGCAATTTTTTGCTCAGGAGGATATAATTCTTTTCTTTTAACGGACTCATTCCCCATTCTTCTGGTGAAATAATTCTTTTTATGATGATTTTCGAGAAGTTATAAACTTTCTTCGTATTAGCAGGATAGAAATGCTGGAATTCTTCCGACCCTGTTGCTGAGAGTATCATCTCATAATGCATCTTGTATTTATATGCAATAGTAGTATAATATACTGAATTTAAATACTTATTCATCAATTGTCATGGATCATGTTTTCACTTCAAATCATTATTTTCTAAAAGAAGTATAACTTCTCTTTTCTCATTTAAGTCAAATACCTCTGTACTTTCTTCATCCACTAGTATTGTAGAATAGGTTGGAGGAGTATCATCCTTCTTTTGCTTAGATTTCATAAAATTCATGAATTCTGCATACATAGGATGATTTATATTTAAACCTTCTGCACTAGTTGATGAACTTGATGCTGCAACTAACTGCTTGTTTCCGAGTTGAGCAAGGATATAACCTTCTCGTCCACCTATTCGGCATTCTCTTCCCCTCCTTGAAGGGGGCCATGATGGCTTCATTCCTGAAACCATAAAAATTTATATTAATTTAGATATTCTCTAGTGAGAAAATCAAGAAAACTATTATCTTCTCCTTTCTTATGATGAATTTCAAAATCAAAAGGTGCTAATAAAGCTTGCCATCTAGCAAACATCCGTTTAGAAACATCATGTTTACAATCTTTGTTAAATATAAACTTAGCTGCTTGACAATCAATTTTTATCACAAACTTTCGATTATAAAAATCTCCTTGAAATTTCAACACACTTTTCACAATAACTAAGATTTCTTTGCTGCCGTGGCATAATTTTTCTGAGATGGATTCCATTTTTCAGAATAAAATTGAACAATATAATGTCGTTTATTATCAGGACAATATTGTGTAAGAACACCACAAAAACCTAAATCTGAAGCATCTGTCTCGACTGTTGTTTCCCAATTTGGATTTGCCAAAGTGAGGCATGAAAGGTTTTTAACCTTTACCTTAATTCGTTTAATAACTTCAGTATGATCAGCTGACCATGCTTTTGGATTATTCTTGAGCCTGTCATATAATATAGCTTAATCAAGAGCTAAGTATTTTATAAAAGGTGCTACATAGTTAAGACTTCCAAGGAATCTTTGCAACTGAGTCGTATTAGTAATTTCATCAGGAAATTTAGAAGCAAACTCAATACTTTCATTGATAGGACTAATCTTTCCTTTTTCAATATTATGACCTAAAAATCTAACATTAGTTTGAAATAAAACCATTTTTGGTGCAGATATAACCAAACTATTTTGTATAATAATTTTTTTAAATAACTCAAGATGTTTAAAATGAGTTTCTATATTTTTTGAAAATACTAGAATATCATCTATGTAAACTATTATAAAATTACTATAAGGTATAAAAATATCATTCATAATTTTTTGAAATTCAGATGGAGCGTTTTTCAAACCAAAAAGCATAATGTTCCATTCAAATTAACCCATAGGGACGTTAAAAGTTGTTTTAAACCCGTCAGATTCATTTATTTGAATATGCTAGTAACCTGATTTTAGATCAAATTTGGAAAATATGATAGCATCATAGACTCTATCTAATAATTTTTTTTTTATTAGGAATGGGGTATCTGATCCATCTAAGAGCTTTATTCAGTGGTTTATAATTGATAACCAATCTGGGGCACCTCTTTCTTGTTAAGCATATTTATTAACATAGGAAGCTGTACAGGACCATTGAGATTTAGAATGCCTTATAAGGCCTTTCTGAAGCAAGGATTCGATCTCCTTTTTGCATAATTTTAAATATTCATAATTCATTTGGCAAGACCTTGCTTTAGTAGGAATATTATCCTCAATAAAATCATCTTCATATGGAAGACTAATAACATGCTTTTTCCTATTCCAAAAAGCATTTGGATGATCTCCGCAAATATCAAGAGAGAACTGATTTTGTAAAATAACAATTTTATCCTGTAATTTAGGATTCTACAAAATATTATTAATTTCTATACTATTAATTTCACCTTTAAGAAAAATCATCTGATTGTTTTTCAAAATCTTTTTTGAGGTTAATTCATTTATCATTCTTGTAAAGGATTTAGTAATAAATTCTAATATAAAAGGTTTATTATTCCAAGTATCTATAATTTTTCCATTATCCCAATGAGTAAGCGGGAAAATATCATTTATAAAAGGTACACCCAAAATAATTTGGTTAGTAATATCTTTAACTAAAACAAAGTTTTGAGGAGCACAATTCTTTCCTTTACAAATAAAAGTTTTAGATGGTTTAAATTCAAAAGTTTTAATAAAACAGAACAAATTCATTTTCAAAAAGAATTTTATAAAGATCTTGAGTCAAAACAAAATGTTTTAATTACTTTTGTCCCTTGGTTTATGGGAAAACATGTTTATAATTATATTTCTATGTTAGAAAAAGAGAAAATTACCTTTACATTGCTGTGGAATAAAAATAATATTACACTTTGGTATAAACAATATTTATTACTAATCTCAAAATTAAAAATCATATGAAACTAAATATGTAATTTATCAAATATTGTGACATAAACAATTTGCGGATTGCTAATTTCGTGATAGAAATTGAAATCGTATTTGTTTCAGGTTAACTAACATAAATATGAATGAGTTATTTTTCTTTTATTTATTTTAGTCTTTTTCAAAATTAAAATCATCAATTCATGCGTCAAATATGCATGTAAATTCAATCGTATGAATGCCACACATGCTCAATCAACAAGCAGAACTGTTACAGGAGTGAGTTATTTTTTCTTCTTTTATTTACTTTAGTCATTCTTAAAATTAAAATCATCTATTTACACTGTAAAAATACGTGCGTGTAAATTACACATTTTGTCCAATTCAATCATATCAATGCCATATACATAAGTTCGATTGACCATATAAAATATTGAAAATCCAAATTTTTGAAATATTTAAATATTCAATTGACAAATTGAAAAAATACAAAAATCTAATTAATTATCCGAACCAAATATAAGATCTCCGAGCTTATTCCAACCCCGTTTTTCTTACTTTGTTCCAATGCTTCATGTTCTTGTACTCTTGTAAGCGACCACACAAGTTATATTTGCGACGCAAAGACTCGTTTTTTATCAGTTGCCCTAAAAGCCTTTCCTTAATATATGCTAGAACCAGGAACAAAAACCAGGCAGCTGCAAAACCCTAGTACCTCTTCTCCCTCACCAGCAGCTGCTCTGTTACTAGCCTTCAAGCCTAGGCAGGTAGTTCTAGCAGAGTCATCAAAATCCAATCTTGTTATGTCTAAGAAGCAGCAGAATCAAGAAAATAAGTCTGGTTTACAACAATCTATACTCCATTATCTTCAACTCAATGGTTTCTCCAAAACCCTCAAATACTTTCTTAAAGAAACTCAAACTGAGGTTTGCTTTTCTTTTATATCCCCTTTTTTATTTTATTAAAATGTGACTTTTATCCAAGATTTTTAGAACCTGTTATGTTATATGTTTGTTACTGTTGTTTGGAGCTGATGGGTGGAATTATTTAAGCTTTTTTTTTTGCCTCTGCCTAGGAAGTTCCACCCTTTTTACTCCATTGAAGACTCGAACCTGTAACCTTAAGGTTTGAGGTGGAGGTGGAGGGGGCTTACCATTCCAGCTACCCCTCTTGTCTTTAATGTTTCGTATATTCCTAACTTTGCAATAAGATTTATGTATACAAAAGATGCAGAGAAGTATTACAGGTCACATGATTTTTATAGTTAGAAGAAACACTTGTCAAATAGTAGCAATGTGGTAGAAATATGGAGCAAGGGAGTATAATTCTTGGGTAATTGAGTAGGAATAAAAAATATAACTCTGGTTTGATGGAGCTTGTGGGATGCTGTATAAACTGCACTTCTGAGCTATGTTTATACTAAATATCTCATCTTTAATGACTTGCATTCTGTTGATCTAAGTAGGATGGCTGGTTTTCCTTATCTAACCGAAATAAGGGCGAGTGTTTGGTTTCATTGGGAAGAAGTTGAGTGTATGGTGAAAAGTCTTGGTAGAATCTGAATATGTTTTATTGACTCATAGGAATAAGTGACGGAAGATATGAAATAGGGGCGAGGGGATTAATAAGTTAAACTAGGAGGTGCCAAAACAATGATTTCCTCTTAAACTAGAGAGCATTTGTTCTTTCTTATCTGTTATCCCATGTAGAAAAAAGTCTTCAACAAGAGCTTGTTGTTTTGGCTTGTTAATTGTGTTCTCATTCATATGTTGTATGATAGTGTTACATGGTCAACGTCGAAAATTGCTTTTGTTTTATGAAGAAGAAAAAAGAAAGTAATTGAAGGTTTCTGTACTTGTGTTAGTATTACTATGTCAAAGAAACCTTCACTTATTGAATTAATAACTTCTTTTATCACGTCTGGCATTCTGTTCCACTGATTGAAAACTGTGCTAGGTCTCACTGATCCTTTAGTGTTTACAGGTTTTGTTGGAAATTTCATATGTACTTTCTGGTTGATTCCTTCATTTCGATCGAAAGTTTGATCTGTGGATGTCTCTGTAGAATCTGCAACTAACCTCTATACTAGGATGTTGGTACAGTCATTCATGTCTTTCTGCTTGTTGAATTTTTGATGCAGAGTGACAGTTGGAAGTCTTGTTCCCTTAGTTTGGAGGATTTGTACAGCAAGTATCTAAACAACAGGTATGTAATCACTTACCTCTCCTATGTGTGGTTTGCAAGCTATTGCATAGGAGCGGGGGTTTTACCCTGTGCGCACCCAAAGGGTAGCGGCTGCGGGTTTCCCTTGTCATAAAAAAAAAAAAAATCTTATCCTGATGACAAGTGGAATTTGAACTTGAGACATCACGGTTCTCAACCCACTTCAATGACCACTAGAGTGCACAGTTGGTTGCCAGAAGGAATAGTTGATTTTAAACATTCACAAGTACGCAACTATAATGATACTCAAGCAAGAATTTATCTTTTTAAGTTAGTTGATCGAGAGTAATATTTTTTTTTTGGGGGGGGGGGTGCGGGGGGAGGGAGGGGGTTGGGAGTAAATTGTGTCCAACACAATGAATATGACATCTCTTGTATGTGGGATGCTGTTTGGTGGGTTACTTTGGCCAAACATCCCCTGCTTCCTTCTTACTTGTCTGCAGTTGTTTATAGTAACTTTTCCAATTCCTTTTCTCATGCTACTTGACCTTCCTCAAATATGCAGCACTGATAATGATACAATATCAAAGGGCAACAAAGAGCCAGGTAATTTATCGTATATCTTCATTCATCTTAAACTTTGTTTCTTTCACGAGGCTTGTATTTGTGATGTTACGGGTGTTATTCTAACTTGATTTTATCTTTCACAATTTGGTGTGCAGCGCTGTGTCAAGACGGCATGAAGGGAAAAAACATAAGTAGCAATGATGCTGATTCTCAGGAAAAAGTTAGCAAGAAAAAGAAGAAAAAGAGAAGTGAAGACAATGATATTGCTGTTCCAGATGCGTCTCATCCTGAAAGTGTTGATAAATCCATGAAAAATGGTGCTACTGCTCAAGAGATTTTAGCAGATGATGAGGTTAGCAATCAAATTTACATGTAAAAATTCGAGCAACTAGATAGTTATCATGAGAAAAACTGAAGCATAAGAAGAGTGCTGATGATACTCTTTTTCCATTATAGGCAGACGTACCCTTGAAGGAGCAGAAGGAGAAGAAAAAGAAGAAAACTGAGCAGAAACCAGAAAGTGTAGACCCTATCGACAATGATAATAATGATCTTACTGTGGAAACAGCTAAAAAGGATAAAAAGAAGAAGTCCAAGGAAAAGAGTGGAGCTACTGATTCTAAGGATTCCAAGAAGAGAAAAAGATTAGTTTCTGATGAAAATGCGAATCAGGGAGTTGATGGGGTTGAAACCGAAGAATCAAAGCGCAGAAAGACCGAAGACTTGGAAGAATTGAAGGCTCTTTGCACAGACAATGGAATTGATCAAAACGGTGAAGTTGTTGA
The DNA here is from genome assembly GCA_037074985.1 of Solanum bulbocastanum. NCBI lineage: Eukaryota > Viridiplantae > Streptophyta > Magnoliopsida > Solanales > Solanaceae > Solanum > Solanum bulbocastanum. Next base: position 4,188,787 of record CM073603.1, on the reverse strand, counting down.
AGCAAACTCTAATGGTAATAACCAGGATGAGTTGAACAACTCTGCTAAGCAGAAATCATCAAGGAAAGACTTTAATGGATCAGCAGAGGTATGCCTGCGTCCTTTTTCTATTACCTTTTTTGGCCTTGGATTGTTAATGTGTACCAATGTTTAACAAGTGAGGTTCGTAATTTGCATTTTAATGTCGGTAGTACAACTCTTGAAATGGTGATTACCTGACAGTTTCTCAAAAAACAATTCTTAAATTGTGTGTTATGTACTAAAGGAAAAATGATCTAAAAGAATTCCTAATTGCAGAATAATCTCAATTCCTTCAAAATGACTTTCCGTCATGTTTGTGTCAAGTTTTAATAAATAATCTTGAAGCATGCTTGAGTTAATTTCAATTGTTTGATCTTTGAGATTTCAGAAAGTAAACTCGGGCATTTGCAGAGGATTTATATGTCCTTGTGTGGAGGATTAAGTGGGCATTATTTTTATTTTTGATTTATGGACTTTATGCTACAGAACAGATTATGGATAATGAGACATCATAATATGATTTGATACGGAGGGATTTATTAATACAAAAGAAAAGAAAAAAGTCTGGACAGTGAGGATTGTAGTTCAACCAGATTGTGAGAAATAACGGAACAGCCTGAAGAAGGATGAGGCTAGGTATCCTTTTGATAGATGGATAATGAGGGATAACAATCTCCTCATAGTTTGGGCGGGAAGAAACTTAAGTTTTTGTTCATGTAACATATGAGCTCTCCTTTAGTTTCTCTCATTTCCTCTCTCTTTCTAAATTGACTTTAACTCATAATTCTCCTCATCATATTCTTTTCCTTTGTTTTAACACAAAAGATAAGTCTTGTTAAATACTCCATTCATTTCAATTTATGTGTCTTAGTTATTATTTGGAGAGTCAAAGGATGTTTTCTTCACCATAATTTTTTCAAATATTTTGAATTGTTAACTATTGTGACTTATAGTATTTTCATGTAGTTTCTCAGTATGTTCAAAAAAAATGGATGATCTATGTTTGAATTCACACCGAACTTCAGTTAGTTTGACCCTCCGACGAATCAAGGCACATAAATTGAAACAAAGAGTATCTATTTTGACCATTCAGACAATATAGTTTAATTGGAATATTAGGCCAGACATATTTAGTTGCCTCTTTTCAAGTTAGATAGTGAGAAAGTATGCAATCTTGACGAAGAGAACCATACTACTGTAAGTTTAAGACTCACAACAGCCAAAAGTACAGTGGAAAAAAACATAGGTCATGTTTACCTAGTTAAGGCCCAGCATTGCAGTCTCTCTACTGCATAGGTAGCTTTCCATCTTTGCCGAAACAATTAGCTTTTTTGGAATTTTTCATATTTGAGGCAAAACTGATGGGATTCTTTATCTTTAATTATAGAAAGGGGTGGAGGGAAGCTTTCCTGTAATCCTAACAGAATATTTCTTTTGTTCTTTCATATTAAAATTGATGATTGCAGCTTGTATCGTACACCGTTCTTTTGCTTGGTTTCATGTCCTGTCGTTCCTGCGTAATTTTGTGTGGCTATGTTACATTGGCTAACAGATGATCTATATGGTGGTTGTTGTTGGGAAGAATTATGAATGTGCTTGCTGTATTATTACTGATGTTCTGAAAATGCATTTTGATTGTTATTGCAGCCAAAAACCATAAATGCCTTTCAAAGAGTGAAAATTGATCAGGTGGAGTTTAAAGATGATAGACTTAAAGATAATTCTTATTGGGCAAAGGTATGATCAGATTCTCGTCTTCCAGCTTTTATGCTCATTAAGTGCTCATTAAGTATATGTTGGATATTCATCATTTACCATTCAACTAACTTTTCCACTTCTTCATGTACGACTGTTGCAGGATGGTGCAGACATTGGCTATGGTGCAAAGGCACAGGAGGTTTTGGGCCAGGTGAAAGGAAGGTATATTTTTCCAAATCCTGTCCAGAAGTTTAATGAACTTGAATTTACTTTTGACTAAGATGAATTAATTTATAAAAGAGGTTACCTAGTTAACAGCTCTTCTCACGTGAGTTAAAATATAAATTTCTGAACTCAGATGTCAAGGGGAAGTAGGGAAAAATACTAGATTGCTTACATTTGTTAATGCTGCTATGCTTAGGAAAATTACAAATCATCTTACAAGTATACTAATCAAGATTCAATAGCACTAACTTTCATTTTGCACCAAGGTATTTACTATAGTCCCCTTCTTCCATCCCCTCTTCTCATCTTTCTGTTAAGTATTACTCCTTCCATCCCAATTGAAGTGTCTTTCTTTCTTTTTGTTTTTTCCCAAAAAAAGTGTTTCTTTCTTTATTTTGTAAGTTTCCAATTTCAACATCCTACCTGGCAAGTTTAGGCTTACTTCTTTAGTTTAAGAGCACAAGATTCAAGTCATCCTTCATATTTTAAACTTTGTGGCCAGTCAAAGTAACACACTTAAATTGGGATGAAAGGATTACTAGTTCTTTTCCTGGTAGTTAAATGAAATGTTACAGTGTTTCTCTTTTTTTTCGGTGGGTGGGTGGGTGGGTGGAGGTTATTGAAACTATTAAGTGCTATGCTCTCTAGCGAGAACCCTGAGCGTGTTGATGGTCTGCATAGGTTCTACTCTTGTCTCAATGGCAAAGCTTAATTATCCATGCTATTTTCCAGGGATTTCCGACATGAGAAAACCAAGAAGAAGCGAGGCAGTTACAGAGGAGGGATAATTGACTTGCAATCGCACTCCATCAAGTTCAACTACTCAGATGAGGAGTAGCCTGTTTCAAGCATATTTTCAGGGAGAGCCTCTTCATCCTTTTACAAAGAAAATAGAATTATTTTTCGCCGTTGTGGGGTTTTTTATTATTTAAGCAGAACGATAAAGATTTCATGAAACTTTGAAGTTGGCCCTATGCAAGAAAGTCCTTTGCATTTTCTTGTTAATTTCTTCAAGTTGTTTTTGAGCCAGAAATTGTGTCAATTCATGAATTGTATTTAATGTTAATCAACCTAGTGTCTTAGTCTCTCAAATCTTCATTATTGAGTCAATTGATCAAAGCTGAAAGGCCAAGTTATAGTATGTGTGCCTTTTGAAGTCCAAATAGTTTATTGTGAACAATTAATGAGCTCCATGGGCCATTAATCATTATCTTGTGGCAAAGGTGACATGTGATGTGTATGTATGAATTAATTATATATCCCTTTTTTACAATTTGAACACCTTAACTAGGATGGATACCTATTGAATGCTTTTATCCGTTTGAATTTGAACCATTTGAACACTTTTTTGATAATTAATTAAAAATGTTATATGTGTAATACACTTGTGGTGACGTGACAAATTAACGAATTAACAACATACATGTGGAAATTTGAGGAAGAAAAAAAGAAAAAAAATATTTTGAAACCTTGAACCTTCAATTCGTTCACTATGTTTCGTCTGTGCTAAGCTAAAGGATTTTACTCGTTCACGACTTCAATCATGTATTAATGGAGTATAGAGAAATTTATAGTCAACTAATAATTGAGCAGGTTCAAAGCTTCAAAAAGGTCAAGGGGTGAAAAAATGTGCAACTCCTTTATTTAAACTATCGTCGTCCACTCACCGTCATCATCGTCGTTCCTCTTAATTCAACTAGTAATTTTTTCCAGATCTGATTTTAAAAAGATATGATACATTTGGGTTTAGATATTTATTTTTCAGGAAGAACAAAGGGAGGGAGGGAGGAATAGAGTAGTGATAGTGTGGGTATCCATTTTTTCCGGTGAATAAGATAATGACTGCCAAATTTTTAAGAAAATGGAGGAAGAAATGTAATGGTGTTCTCCAGATGAAATCGACAATGGTAAGGGAGAGGGAGAAGTGGCTGAAGAAAAGAGAGAAGAGAAGGGTAGATGATGGTGGGGGTGAGGCGGCGGCAATGACGGGATGGTGGTGGTGTTGGAAGAGTACGGCTGTGGAAAAAAGAAGAAGAAAGAGACAAAAGAAAGAAGAAGAAAGAGATTAAAAATAAAATAAAAGGAGCTATAATATCTCTCCACGAGCTCACTATATGAGTATTACACATTCTTTGCCATGTCAACGAAACGTGTCTAATAAATGTTTATTTTGAATAATAAAAGTGTTCAATAGATACAAACCTTAATGAAGATATTCAAGTGAAATACACAAACAACTTTAAGGGGCTCCGTATGATTTAAGCCTTTCTATGATAATAATGTCTAAAATTTTGAACTTTTTTGGATTCTAAAACTTGCTGATCTATGCTAGCTAACTTAGAAGTATTAAATAAGTCGATATACTTCTTAGAAGAATATGTTTAGAAATAGCCTCAGGGGTCGTTCGGTAGGGTGTATTAGGAGAAATAATTCATATATTATATATGGTATTATTTAGTCCTATGTTTAATAGAATTTTTGGGCCTAAGTTTAGTTATGCAACCTACATGATATTATAGGAGGTATTACTAATACCTTCTATGCGATGGTATTAGTAATACATTGGATTTAAGACCATGGAATTATTTATGTAAAGACAAAAATACCCCTCAAATTATTTTATTTATTTTCTTGATTTTATGTTTTATATTTGTACTAGTAAATTTATTTAATTAAATTAGCTTACAAACTTTATTATTTAGAGAGAGTTGTTTGTTAATAAATAAATACAATACATATCAATACAATATTTAAAATGTGAGTTGATATTTATTAATTGAAAATTCAAATATATCACCACATGTTTGTGATCTTAATTGAATATTTTCTTTGTTGGTTTATATGTGGTTTCTAATTGTTCGTATTTTGAACAATTTATAAATTGCATACATATTAAAACTACACCTTGCAATTTTTATATGTAAATATAGATGATTTATTCGATTATACTATTTTTATCGTCTTTTCGATTTTAAAGTAGATGGTCTATCTATTTTAAATTGAAATTTAACGTTTTTAAGTGATTAATTTATTAAGATAACAATTATTTACCCTCAAATAATTCAAGTGAGAAAATAGCAAACATGACAACAAAATTGTTCTTCTCTTAGCTAGTTAGAAGGCCATAAAAATATAATATTGTCCAGTAATTATCTACCTTGACCGATTACATAAAATAAAAAATCTCATAATAATGCAAGAGTATAATTGGAAAGAAGCTTTTTGTAGAATTTTAATCCAAACACAGGATGAGATTAGAAGCAATGAACCAAACACTTGATAAAAAATATTGCGTGCACTACTAATGAGAAAATGGCCAAAACCCTCCCCAATTTATAGCCGGATTTCCAACTACACACTCATACTTCACGGGGTCCTATTACCCACCTGAATTATTTTAAAATAAAATAAGTAGCTCCTTAAAACATCATACCCAGATATGTGTCTTGTGGTGAAACACACGATCTTGACACGTGTTTTCACTTATAGATCGTTTTTTAAAAGACATTTTTTTGCTCTTTCTTCTTCATTCATTTTTTAGCCCTAATTATTGTTTGAGAACTTTAATTTGGAGAAAATATTGGGGGTGTCTTTTGTCTTCTCCGGAGGAATATGTCGCCGCCGTCGGCATAGTCTGAGAATTTCGCTGCCACCACCATCTCCATCTATGTCTTTGTTATTTATCCGCCTTCACCATTAGCTCCTCCACCTACTCAAAGAGCTCCCGTCATTTCTTTCAAAGAATAAAGCTCGAAAAAGAGAACATTCACACCACCACCAAGACCACTATGAGTCTAATTAATGTTTAGGGTATTTTCATAATTTTATATCTATGTGATGGAGTTTTTATAATCAAGAGAAGGTAATTGCTTGTCGAGAATCTAGAAAACAAACTAAATAACACATGAGGGATTTAGATCTACATGTAAAAAATATTTTTTTCTTTTTTAGGATACAGTTGCATTTGAACCCAGATTAATTTTTCAAATTTGATTCAAATTATTTTTTGGTGATTGGAGATGGTGGATTTGATTGTTTTTTTCAAAATTTTACATGAGAGTTGTTACAAATTTACAATAATGAATCCAGTGAAGATGGCGGTAATGGCACAACGATTTTGGGATGACAAGGGTGAAGAGATTTGACATATGCTACCATGGAGAAGAAAGAAGTTAAATTTTTAAAAAATAATAATTAAAAATACAAATATTTATGAAATAACATATATAAAACAAAATTTTAATATTGTTTTGGCTGCTCACTCTCTCAAAGAGAGTGAAATACGCTCACTTTGCCATGTAAGCATTTAGGGAGGCAATAATTTCAATTTTATAAAATTCAGGGTAGTAATAGGACCTCCGTAAAGTATGAGTGTGTAGTTGAAAATCCGGCTATAGATTGGGAGGACTTTTGACCATTTTCTCCACTACTAATTCTTGCACTACTAATCCCTGCATTATTTATTTTTCTACCAAACGACCCCTTAGGATATAAAATGTAGGATTATTTCATCCCATGTTTGGTTGGAGGTATTTAGGTAGTCCTTGGATTATTTATTACACCATTTTTGTCATAGTGACAGGATAAATTACCCCCTATACACGATAGAATAACTTATTCTACGACAATTTGTTTCCAATTAAACGACCCTTCAAAGTGAAGGGGGGCCTTGAAACAACAATGAAGTTGTTTATGTGTGATTTATAAGTCACGAGTTGAGTCATGAAAGCCACTAGGATAGGTTGCTTACACCATACCACTTGAGGTACGGCCCTTCACCGGACCCCGCTAATGTGGGTTGTAGCTAGGGCTGCCCTTAAGAACATGTTGAAAATTGGCAGGCAAGTATAAAATATTTCTCAAATGAGTTTCCTAGGAAAATCTTGAGTTTTTTTCATATATAAAAAAAAGCCATATAATAGTGTTATTTAAATTATTTAGTTGACCTTTACTTAGTACAAAAAATGACCCTTTTTTCCCCACACAAGAAAAAAGACCATTGATTGGTTAACATCATTTGAATAGGTATTTTTGTCTTGTGAGTAGTGAGTGTGAATGGTATCATTATCCATTATCTAAATCAGCTTTTCCTCGTTGTTTTAAAAGTAAATATTTCAATTGCTTTCAAAAAATTAAGCAAGAATCAGGCCATTGGAAATTTATTAGCTTTTGTACCAATTTTTTTAGTACAAAGTTTTTTTTCCACTCGGTGTCCGAAATTCACATTAGAGCTCTGACTAAATTCGAATCACGCACTGCAGGACCCATTTGGGGGTGGCGCTCTTAACAAGTTTTTCTTCATCCCCAGAGCTCGAACCTGAGACTTTTGGCTAAGGATGGAGCAATTCCACCATTGCACCACAACTCATATTTGGGATAAAAGCTATTACATAGGGTTTTGGATATGTTTGTTTAGAGGACAACTTGGCAGAGCCAAAATTTTTACTTGAGGGGTTAAAATATGAAAAAGTGAACCCACGAAGAAGCTGAAAGGGTTCAACGTATATTATATATACATGAATAATAATTTTTAATTATATATATAAATAGTATAATTTTTCGTCCAAATCCTTTAACCCTACCTAACTCCATTCCGTCGACAAAAAAAGAAATAAAATGCAATGGACGGTGGAAGTCACTCATCTTATGTTTCTTGGAAACGTATCAATATTTTTCTCCATGAAAATCCAAAACACCTATAGTTGAAACACATGAGAAAGGGACTAAATTAATAAAATGTGCATGTGTGCCCTAGATTTATTTAAACCAAGAGAATTTCTTAACTTCTTTTTTAAAAAAGAAATAGGATGATAGAGGCGTTTAGACAAACTCGTTTTCTACACGCTAACTTCGCCCCTATTGATTACTATTATATTAGTACTTGTTAATTTCTCTGTTCATTTTTATCTGTCCACTAAACTAAAAGTAATTGTTCGATAATATTTGTTCAGTTTAAAAAATTAAGAGATAATATATCTTTTTATGTCTATTTTACCCTTGCTATTAAATATTATTCAATATCTAATACATTTCTCAAAACATTAAATTTAATATATTCAAAAAATAATATAATAATATTACCTCATTATTTCTTAAGATATATGTCAAATCAACAGTGCGAAACTATTGTTGGACAGAGGAAGTCAAGGAGTAGGTTTTAATTTCACCTGTCACAAGCATAGGTACTGACATAAATGATTTTAGGTTTTTCAATTTATGAGTGCGGGACCATAGTTCTTTTTCTTGTTAGATTTTAAATAAATTGTAGTAACATATTAAGTGATAATATAAAATTTAAATCAAAAGTTACTATGTTCCATCATATTGTAACTATACCAACGACTTTCATACAGGAATATGAGATAACTCTTTCCACTAAAATTTAGGAAAATAGAAAGATCAAGAGAGTTTCAAAACTTGTTAACAAAGAAATGAGTTGGATTTTCAATTATTTTTCCATATTAAAAAGATATTATTCTTTGTTTTGATTATCAAAAAAAGTCTTAACCTACCAAAGCATGGTGTACTGAATAAAATACATGATATTACATGCATGAAAGTCGCCATATATAAGTGCAACAAGAAAATTTCTATACGAAAGCATAATTTAGTATTGAGCCTGTTGCCCTAACTGATTTAGATTTGTGTTTCATTTTCACAGGACGAAAAACGTTTTCACTATAATTTTTTTGTTTTAGGACATAAATTTGATCGAAATCTTTGATTAGAGCTGGAGAGCTAAATCACATTCATTTCACCGCATCCCTTGGTGGTGATCAAAGTCTAATAACCTTTGGATCCTCCAAACATAAGTTTAATTTATATGATTTTATATATGAATTATTGTACCTAGCAAATGCATAGAACCTTCTACTTTTAAATATTATTTGAATTTTGAGAGACAGAGTTACCTGATACCTGTTGTTGATAGAAAATAACAAATATCTAGTAAAATTAGTCAAGATACCAGCAAACTAGTCTGTACATTATGATTATTAAATGGAAGAAAGTTGAATTGCAATGGAAGTTTGATTATGTGTTTGGGAAGACTAGATTAATGATGGGAAATCCCAACCTTATTATAATTAATATTATTGCTTTTCATGTACTTCTGAATTAATGATCTTTTTCAAGAAATTATAACCCTAAGTCTTGAATTAAAGAAATGAACCCCCTTTTTTCCTCTAAAAATTATGAAGACTACTTCCATCGACCAAACAATGGATTGATAAATGACTTAGTAAAGAGATAAAAATAACTTCCATCGACCAAAAAGAATGTTGGTTAGCCACTATATGATTTTAAAAAAAACAATAATATTAAAATAATCTCCTTCAACCAAATAAATGAAGTCGATTAGCGATCATGAGTTGATAAACAACTAAAAAAACAAAGCCGATTATCAATAATAATGTGAGTAATAGACAATAGGGAAAAAAACAAAAAAAAAAAGAATCAATAATTCTTCTATTTAACCTAACCACACACATATATATACAAACGAAATGATCATTTCAAATTTCATATATTATTTTCAAATCTCTTACGTACAAAATTGAGTATATCTTATAACATAAAATTAAAAGTAAAGTTATAAAGTACTACAAGATTGACAGACAAACACATAAGAATGCTCATCATAGGACTGAAATTAACTAGAAAAGTGCACAAAACCCTTAATCCAAGATCAATACATCTTATAAACTAAGATTAAAAACCAAACCTTGAAGTTTAATTTATTAATTTGCATAATCAATTTAATTAACCCTTTTATGGAAAAAAATAAAAATAAAATATGCATGTTCTTCAAATTAAGTCTTGATGGGGTCATCTCCAGAAATTTCTTAGAAATTTCCTAAAGAAAAAGATGACCAAGACTTCTCAACTAAACCAAATCATAAAAGGAAAAAAAGGGTTAGTTATCTTGAATAATCTTTTGCCGTTTCTCACTTTGTGAACTAAGTGATTCCTTTTGGTCACATTATTAAGAGTAAGAGAATCAAAGAAAAGAAATTAGTGTGGTAAGTAACTTTTAAAATTTACACTTTTTTGAATTTGTATGTTATTGCGATAATTTAACTTATTATAGCAAATTATCCACCGTTTATCAAAGGATATCTGTTAATTTGAAGATCTTTCTTTTTTATTTTTTTTATCAAAAGTGATTTTTAAAAGAAGTGCCTTTGAATTTGAAAAGTAAAAAAAATGTGTTAGGTTTTCAAAGTGTTTTTCTCAATATAAAGAAGTAATTGTTTTTGGTCAAGTTTCTAAAAATATTTTTGAAGAAAAATTACTATTTTAATTTTTGGAAAATAACTTATCTTACTATTCAAAAATATTTAAAAGTTAGGTCAAACATCTCTAACACTTTAAATTAAATATTATTGACGGTTTAAATGTTTAATCAAATAAGCTACTTTTAGTATCAAATGAAATTATCTGCAATTACTTTTTAACGGCTCGTTTGACCATAAATATCTTTAGAAAAAAAATTGAAAAGTAGTGTTTAGCCATATAATTTGTCATTACTTAACAAATATATTCGACAAACATCTCAAGTTCTCAAGTACTAGAAAAAACAAGAATTTGGCCAAATAATAATATTTGGAAATTTTAAAAAAAATTAAAAATTATCCCAAATTTTTATATTTTATAAAAATACCCATCAATTATTTTTTTGAACTAAATTATTTTCCTAATTTGTTGTACAAAATTTATACTGTTATATATATGTTTTATACATTTTCTATCCGAGCTTGCTATCCGAAGTCACTTCCAATTCAAATAGTAACAATAGTTTCTCGTATACAAATCAATGATATGTTCCTTTTATTTTCTTCCTTTTTTTTTTTTTTTGAAACTCACATCAATTATGTTCATAGTAGTGGCTTTTTTAGGAAAAAGTTCATCAGTAAATGACAATACAAATTTGTGTATTTTTAATAATTTTTAGAACTTATAGATATAAATCATATTTTTTTAAAAACTTAAATATTTCTTCCAAAATCTATGGTGAAACTTCACCTAAAAATAACTTATCAAAAATATTTTAAAATTTGTGACAAAAAAACTAGCTTAAGTTTATGTAAATTATGATTATATTGTTGAACCTAGACGCATAGAACTTTAATTTAAGTCTACTCTTCTTATTTTCAGCTTTTACAACAAGACATTTTTTTTCTTTAAACTAAAGTATAGTCCTCTGTTTTCCTTTATTCTTTTTTTCTAAGTTTTACGCGCATTCGATTTTAAAATTCTTCAATATATCTTGAGATTCTTGATTAAATATATTATTCTTGACCTTATTGTATATATTTTTTTTTATTCTTTGTCTCTTACTGTGGATACATAGGATTCAAGAAAATGCTTGTGCCAACGATTCTGGTGGACTTTAACTTCATCTTTAGGTTATTCACAAATCACTCAAGGCAAGTATAATTCACTTTATATGAATATAGTTGTAAATTATTCTTTTCATACACTGTTTTTTTTTTTAATTTTATTTTACACCAAAGAGTTTCATTTTTGGATAGTGGTGATAGATATTATATAACTTTTTAAACTTTACATAAATACAAAATGCTTCATATATCAGACTGTAACAATGTGATATAACGTTATTAGGGAAAAAGTGAGGGAGAAAAGGGGAAAAGGACAAACATTTTATGGTACGACAATGTAATAAGTGTTACTTACCTTACCTTGTTGACTTTAGTGGAAGACTTGACCTAAAATAGAAAACACAAATAAATTAAGTATTAGAAATTTTTATTTTTGATTTATTTTATCTTTTTAACTTTAAAATAAATAATTTTATGTTATATATACACTTTAAAAATATTAAAATTTATTTTAATTTAAAAATATTTAAAATTAATCGATTCAACCAGACTCTTTTAGCTTACTTTAGCCTATAGTGCAAATTAACTCCACTTTTCTCATGCCTACGTATGATCAAAAATCAAAGTCTACAATTAGTAGAGTGCATGTGGACAATATTGAGAACATAACTCTCGATACACTCATATTCAATATATGAAAAAGTAAACAGAAAAAAGAATCTATTATTCATTCAATGGGAATATTATTGAACGGAAATAGAAACAATTTCTCTACATTTAAAAACTTCTGTTTTTTTAAAAAAAAAAAAAGAAGCAGAAGTAAAAAAAAAAAAAAAAAAAAAAATCAATTTTGAGTTTATAATTTGTGGTCCAAGTAGAGACAATAAGAATAATATCCACCGTCCACAAATTAAGATAATTAAACAATGTTCCTAATTAATCCTAGGTAAACGTATACAATTCTTAAAGTGCATGCACGTCTGATTTAGCCCATAGAATAAAATTTCCGCATTATATAAATTATATTATAGTAAAATAATTATAATTAATTAAGTCTCTACTGCCTGTAGAATGAAGAAAGGTACTGTTCTTATCGTGAATTGCAGGTTGGAGAGCCATATGTAATAATAATATATACTTTTTCTATCTGACGTTGTTTAACTGGACATAAAAAAAAATCATTTTTTTTTAAATTAATAATTCAAAACTATAATCAAAAAGTACAAATTAAGACGTTGAATGTATTTATGAAAGTGCATGAGCAATCTCATGATAAAATTGTTCAATGTCGTGACTTGTGATAAATAATTGAGGCAATCCATTGATCTTAAATCAACACATAATTTTTTTTCAATACAATTTAGTCCTCTAATTCCTCTCTCTATTTTTACGTGGTAAGAATTAAATTTACATTTATTTTATTTCCTCATATCCTGTATTCCTACTTATGAAATTTTATCAAATATATTATTATTATTATTATTATTATTATTATTATTATTATTATTATTATTATTATTATTATTTTAACTCAATGTTAAACTATAATCAACGAACGTCTATGGATTTTCGACTCTAGATCTCAATCATAAGGAAATCCGTTGAACGTGTAGGTTGTGCACGACAGCACTGATACAAGGAATTAGAATATTATCTGTTTAATATCAATTAAAATAATGTGGATATATATTAACCTACCTTTAATGTAATATCTAGGTCAATTTTATGGAGCATTTTTTCTAAATAAAAGAAAAACAAAATCAAATATATCTTTAATTTTATAATTTAGAATAGATATAATTTTCGTTAAAAAGTTGTTGTATATGTACTCCCTTCATCTATAAATAATAGTATTTATTCAAACCCTTTTTGTTAACAAATTTATATTTATTATAAATAATAAATAATTTAAAACTGGTTTTAAATTCAAAAACTACATAGAATCTTAATAGCTCAATTGATTGACTACATGAACTTCCACCTTTTGATGAGTGTTCAATTTACTATGTTGTAATTCCTTCCCCATCTCCCCTTCTCCTATCCCCGATTTATTTTAAAAATAAATAAATTATATGATTTTGAAAAATTACCTCACACATTTGCTTACGCCTGATCTGGACCCTGTTTAAATGAAAAAAAAATAAAAAATTATTCATCTCTTAATCATTAACATGAATTTGTACATTAAATACATCATACACACCTTTTATAAATCTTTTACTGATTGTGATATTGGATCTATATATTTTTGGATCGAATTTGAATAAAAGAGTGATTACAATATTATTCTTAATTAGATTAGGTAAAAAAAAATGTGTGAGATAGTTTTTTTAAACTACGTGAAATTTTTAAAATTTCATTTTGTTGATGAAAAGGATAATTTGCACCATCTTATACGACGAATATAATTAGAGTAGATATAATTCTCGTTAAAAAGTTGATGTATATAATGCTCTCATCATCTAATAAATAAGTAGTATATATTCACCATTTTCGTGAATAGATCTATATTTATTATTATGAAAATAATCTAAAACTGATTTTTAATTAAAAAATTACATGATTTTATAAGGATATAAGTGTCAAAAGTACACCTAAAGTTCTATTTTTTATTTAGAGTTTCATACCAAACTATTGGACATGTGAATTTCATACCTAAATTATTATTTATTAGTTTGAGAAACACGCATCTCTCTTTTATTAAACTCTCTTTATGATGTGTGTACTACACTCCCTCGTTTATTTTTAAAAAATTGTCACATCATACTCCACGTAGACAAACATTCCACCTTAACAAAAATTAAATAAATAATTAGTATTAGTTAAGACTAAAAATTAAAAGACTATTATCCCAAAGTAAGTAATATTTTTTTAAAAAATAAAATGTAAAATATTTTTCTTACCCCACTCCACCACCCACTTCCTCTTACCGTACCCCTCTCCCCCTCAAATAATAATTTAGATATTATTATATATTTTTAAAAATAATTCCACCCACCTAACTCTCCATTCTAATTTTTTTTCTCGTTTTGTGTTAGACATATACATTTATTTTTAGGTGGTAGAGTGGGTTAAAAATAAATTTATTTTTTTATTTTTTTTAGGATAATAATACTTTAATCTTTAATTAATGCTAATAATTCATTTTTTTAGATTTTACCAAGGTAAAATATTTTATCTATGTAGAATGTCATGTGGCAAGGTTTTGTCAAATAAAAGAGAGAGAGTGTATATAACACACCACTTAGATGTGTTTCTCAAACTAAAAAGTAATAATTTAGATATGAAATTCACACTCGCAATAATTTAAGTATGAAATTCAAAAAAGAAGATAATTTAGATATTTTTTTTTATGCTTATCTCTTTTAAAAAATAACATCACCGATTTACTTACCCCTCTTAGACCGGATTTAAATGAAAAAACTCTATCCATCTCTTACTTTATACTCATCATAAAATGGATTTGGTCATTGAGTAGATCCTATACACGTATTATATTATATTATATTATGTGAAAATTACATAAAAAATATTATAAATTACACTAATTAGCAATTAAAGTTTAAAAAGAAATATATAAAAAAAAATGGTTGACTCTCAAATTCAATCGTGGCACTTAAATTGAGATAAAAAAAGCAACATATATCATGTAAAAATTACATGTAAACTGTATTATTAATAATAATAATTAACAATTTAAAATGTTTAAAAATATATTAAAAAACTATTTAACTTCAAATTCCATATATATAAAATAAATTAAAATAAAAAAAGTAACATATATTGATCTTGTGCTGACACGATCTTGTATCTAATATACAAAGAAACTAAGGGTATCTCCAACCTAGATATCACTATTTTTCGTATAATCAACTCCAATCCACTGCACCAAAATTTATACCAAAAAAGAATATTTTTCTCTTTCTTTATTATTATATTATTATTTCTTATTTCATTTATATTTTCTTATTTCATAAAACAAATTATTTCTAAAACAATCACCATATATAATTCATGGTGAATGTCAATTACTACTTTGTTGAATGTTTATTATTTTCGGTTATTTTTAAGTACATTGTATTATTTGTTTAAAAATTTATATGTTTGCATTTTTAATTTTTGTGAAAGTTAATTATAGTTATATCCAATTATAATTTATAGTAGAATTAACATAAATTTAATTTAAAAAAAAAAAGTCATATATAGAAAAAATAATTTATAAAAAAAATAAATTTTATATCTAAAATTTATATTATAAAAATATTACATAAAAAATAATTAAATATACAAGAGATTTAATTAAAACATACAATTTATATAATGCTTAATTAAAAGTTTGTATAATGAAATAATATTAAAATATCACAAAAAATGCATTGGTGTGATGAATAGTGTTATACTAAATTTGATGTAATACTATTCACACACCAAATTTGATGTAAATATTAATATTAATTAGAGCTCAAAACATCAAATTTTACATCAAATTTAAAATTTAATGTAAAATTTGATATTGGGTCGGAAATGGTCCAACATGAAGTCATAAAGTCAAAGACAAGTACAAATTGGAAAGTGACTTTACCTTTTCAATAAAAACATATTAGTATATTTTAAGCATTACGGCTGGTATGAACATCAACAATTGATACCCCTAACTATATTATATAACACAAATTACTAATATTAAAGGACATGTTTGACTTGAAGTACTACGGATTCAGTCTGAAATTGGCTTTTATATTAATATTGAGAACGTAAATATCTTGATCTTTCTTAAGAAATTTAAATTTATTGTAATATAAATTTTTTATCGATTTAATAATATAATTTTTAATTTATTTCTTTTAAATTTAATACGTTTAAAATGAATGTTGCTTTTTTTTTTTTTTATAACTTTTGAATTTCAACTTTTCATATTTAAGACCACGAAATTTAAAAATATTTTAATACATTCAACGTATCTTTAATTTAAATACGTTAAAAATTTAATTTTTCTTAGTATTCTTAAATGTCATATTAAATCAAAATTAGAAAAAATAAATTAAAACACAAAGAGTAAATCAATCAAGTTTCCTAAAATTATGTAGGTGTTTGGTCTTTGATTAAAATATTTTTTTACTTTATTAAATTAGAGTTACAAATAAAATTATGTTGTTTAATATTTTTTACAAAAAAATATTTAAAATAATAATTATACTTTAATGTATTTAAATAAAATTTGAAAAGTTATAAGACAATTTCAAAATTTAAAATTTCATGATCAATTATTAATTTTCATGAATAATTGTGACCAAACTGGTCCTACATGTTCATGATTTGAAATTTAAAATGATTTAAAATAAAAATACGTTAAATTCAAATCACAAAATCCATTTTTCCGGATCTAGGGCGACTATACAAAGCCTTTCATTTTCCACACTTTGTTTATTCCTTGCCGCCCACGTCAAAGAATATTTTGAAAAAAGATATTTGTTCAATCGTAAAATATATAAAATTTAAAAAAACTTAAAGTATAATAGTGTAGTTCTCGAACTAAGATGATATTGACCTAGTTGAGCTTTATTTAATTTTCATGAAATGATTTTATGGATCGTATTTGATATTTAAGGAGAGCTTGACCAGATCTTCATCTTTTTGTGAATATTATATGAATTTATTAAATTTTAGAAAAGATATATATTATTCTTTTGTATAGAGTTTAGGATAGAGTACCGTCTCTAACTGAAATTGAACTTACCTTTTAGATCCAACAAATATTTGATATTTTTAATATTTTTCTATTAAATTATGGGTAGGAGAAGGGGAGGGAATTATAATGTAAAGAATCAAATAACTACCAATAAGATGAGAGTTTAGGAAGTCAACCAACTAATCTATTACAATTTCCCGATATCTACAATATTTAAGAGATGTATTATTACGTAAAATGGAATCAACTTGGATTAATAATGATATAATAATTGAGAATTGAGATTCTTTTATTCTTAATTAGAGATTTTGAATTCTAGTCATAATTATAAAAAAAATCTATTGAAATCCATTTTTCAATCTTCTGAGAAACTCTCGTCATTTTCTTTAATGCCACAAATTCATAATATTAATAATTGAATATGAAAAAATATTTATTATTTTATTTTTTAATGATTAAAATTCATATTTTTAAATTCAAAAATAAAAAATATTTACCGTTCGAATAACGTCACTTTCTTCTTTGCTTGGTTTTAGTGCAATATTTAGTCAGCCCAAAGCTTTGTAAAAATTTGACGTGTTGGCATTCATACCCATGACAGACGCTAAACGTGTAAAACTGCTACTTATGACTCATCACTCATCATAATATTCACACCTTGCAGTAGCTGGAAAAAGAAAAGTAAACACAAAATGTTAAAAAAAATAAAAATATTATTTTCAATAAATTTTGATTAAAAAAATACTATATATATCAAACATATGAAAAATATTATAACTGATCAAGGGAAGGGCTTGTGGTAAAACACTATAATAGATATAATAAGGCATTTAAAAAGGAAGTAGTGACAGAAATCACTGGACAATAACATACACAAGTTTATGACTACTAACTAGTATGACATGATTCACATAATTTAAGCTTGTATAAATTTTAAAATAAGACTCTTAAATAATATGCATTATTAATTTGAGTTCATGTATAAATAATATTTCATATGTTTAAAAAAAATGACTTATTTTTTGTTTTAGTCTGTTTAAAAAAAATGATCTTTTTTTTTTAGTAACATTTTAATTTCAATTTTTCATGTGGCATGTTTAATGTCACAAGATTAAATGACAATTTTATACATTTGACATAACTTTAATTTAGTATCACAAGATTTAAAAATCTTCTTTATTTTCTTAAACTCCATGTCAAGTTAAACTAGACAACTCTTTCTAAAACCGATGGAGTAATAAATTTCAAAATCTAAATCCTTTCTTTCTTATTTCATTCGCTTGAAAAGTTGAAATAAGGGACAAAATCAAGTAGGATTGAACAAAGTTCAATCAAATTTTCTTTGGTGATTTTTTTTCCTATTGGTACATGATTAAAATTTGTATAATTTACTTAAATTCATTGTACTAAGATCTAATTACATTGTTTTTCTACTCTTTTTCAAATTATAAAAATTTCTTAAAATTTATGAATTCCAATTAATACATTAGCAGACATCCGAATACATAGGTGAGAAATGTATCCAAAAGGCGAAGAATGTATCAGAAAGGGGATAGGACATCCGAATACATCAGTAGACATCTGAATATATAGGGAGGGATGTATCAGAGAGGGGGATAGAGATGTATCGGAGAAAGGAGAGTGATGTATCCAAGAGCGAATTTTTGATTTTTTTAATATGTAGGGCATTTTAGAGACTATAATAAAATAAGATATGTATTTAGGTATTTTAATTTCCATAAATTTCAACATTTTATATACTTACTTTTTTATATTTTAAAATCTCTTATAAAATTTTAAAGTAATAAAGTAAATAAATAAAAATATTTTCAATTATCTTAACAACTTAATCCTTATAATGGGACATACAAATTTATCATATATTGGCTGGATTGTCTCTTACTTTGGAATATATATTATCATGAGTTGTTTAATAGCTGTAAAAAACACATGTTCATTTTGTAATACTTAGATTTAAAAAAAAAATAATTTTCTCTAACCATACTTATAAAACACTGAGAAAAAGTAAAAGGAGGGAGAATATAAATTTACTACTATTATAAAAGGGCCTGCATCTAGTGATTTCAGAAAATAAACATTTGGCATTCTTAGAAATTCTTTTCCTTCTAATGAAGCATCACTAAAGTGGAACAAAACAATATTATTAAAAAAATACAGCATAAAGTAAGATATATATATTAATTGTGTTAACAAAAGATATAAAAGAGTCATTGATGATTATTGTGGAAGTGAACAATTAATTTTCAAAAGTTTCATTCTTCATCTCCTTTTTGTGGAAAAAATGACAATGTTAGATTTGGTCAAATATTTAAAGTAATTTTTTTTGAAATTTATATGATTGACTTGAAGAGTTGAAGCACATATTCATATATTTGTTTCAATCTATAATTTTGCAGCTTTATAATTTAGCAATTTTTGAAAGTTGAAGAAGAACAAGAGGATGAAGCAATTCTAAGAAGTGCCTTTTGCTTTTGTGGTACGTACTTCAAATGTTTCATTTTATTGTTTTAATAATTTGAGTGTTAAGTTCATATATCAAACTATTTTTACTAGATATCTGTTATTTTCATCGTATCATTGATATCAAACAAGGGTGAGGGTAGTTATGTTTTCTATATTTTTCACAAGGTCGAATAAATTGGCAGCATACTTATTATCGTCTTTTTTAGACTACGCTTATATGCAATTATATTGAATAATATTTATCATCTTTCATCGTCATTAATATCGAACAAGGGTAAAATAAGCAAGATTTTTTATATTCTTCACAACGTCGAGTAAATTGGTATGATACATAGCATCGTCCTCAGATTTTAGTTATAGAATTATACTGAATATATTATTTTTATTTAGTTAAATATCAAATAACTTTATTTGTTAAGATATGAACGCAGTTTGATTTTATTTTTTCTTGGGTTAATAGTTGTATGTATATGAATATTTTAAATTAGAAAAACAAAAATGAAACATAAATTTCATAGAATTTTCAAAATTACATTAATAGCATATATACGTTCATGGTGAAGAATGCTATGTATATTTGGTTTTATTCTCCACCATAATATAACATAATGTTACCCCATCAGTTTATTTAAAAGATAATTGAAAATAATTTAATCTAATAAGAACATTGATTGGTAATTACGCTAATGATATACAAAAATATTATCTATATATAAAAGTATTGTCGATAGAAATAAAATAATTTGTGTTTGAATTTTTTTTAATCGTGCATGTTAATTTCGTGTAGGTTTTAGTAGTTACTTATAAATAAATGGTTTTATTATTGTATTAATATTAAATTTAAAGTTTTGTTTATCTCAAGAGTGAAGATACTTGATAAATACGCCTCTAGTTGCATTTGGCAAGAATATTCTCAAAATAATTAGAATAATGTGAAATTAGTTATGAAGTTTACCAATCATTCTTAATTAATTATCGTTAAATAATTCATAGCTAATTGAATTTTCAAGAATTCGTTATTAATTTATAACTAATATAAGATTGACTGTTGACTAGTGGATGTTTATTTTAATTAAATTTTTATACAATTCATTGTTAATTTATAACTAAATAAGATTAACTTGTTGACTAGTGGATGTTTATTTGAAAGTTTCTAGTAATATATAGGGTTATGGGTCTGAAAAATACCTCAACTTTGGTCGAATTTGCTATTGCGATACTAAACTTTCATGATAACCTATTAGCTCTCTAAACTATTTAATACCGTATTTTAAACATATATATTTGCCCACGTGGACATAAAAAATAATGCAAAATTATAAATACTAATGTGTCCATGTTGACACATATATACTTTTAAAATACACTATTAAATAGTTTAGGGGGTAAAAAATATGGTATTAAATAGTCTAGGAAGGTAATAGGTCCTAATGAAAGTTTAGTATCGCAACAGCAAATTCGACCAAAATTGAGGTATTTTTTAGACTATTATCCCTAATATATAATCACAGACATTTATTTATAAAGCCAATATAAACAATTGGGATTTATTAATGTGATGCCTTATTATTGGTATTCATACTCTACTCATAAGGTATGATTTACTCATTGGTAAAATTAAATAAAAATAGAAAACTTTTGATATTTTCCCCAAATTATTATAAGACTTTTATATTTATAAGAAAAATACACAAATTTAAGAAATTTAAATTTCATATTCAAATAAAATTTAAATAATAAATCTCTGAGTTGAAGTTATGTTCAAACATGACATAAGAAAAAACAACAATAACTATTCAATATAATTCTACCAATGAAATTTGACAACAGTCAAATATATGCCATTTTTTTTTTTAGATAGAACAAAAATATTATTTTTGATAAATCTCGACTTAAATGAAATAGAAAAAGACTCAAAACATCTCAACAACTACAAAATGCCACCTAATCATCACACAAAATAAAAAAATAATACTTTTGAAGAAACAATTAGATACGCCTCTTTTTAGGTTGTCATTTTCAGTTAATTAACTTAATTAATTTATCTACACAACTATACTAAAATATAAGTATATATAATTCCCCTTCTAGACACGTAGTTAACCCCAAAAAGGGGAAATTAACATTTAATTAAAACTTATATATTAAAGTCATATTCATGTGGGGGACAAAATAGAAATCCTTTATATTTTTGGGTTTTCTGCATGTGACCCATCTGTCACTTTGGACAAATTAAATTTATATATAGTCGTTAGGTCAGTCTATTTTCATATCGCAATTTAATTTTTTAAAAATGAACATAAATTAAATAATAATATTTTAAATTAATTGAATCAGTAAATATCGATTAAAAAATAAGGAAAGAAAGTCATATTAGTCACGGCATTTTCGTTTTATTTAACTTTAATAAAAGTGTCTTTATGTTTTTATACTATAGTTTTTTTTTTTTTTTTTTTTAATTATGTGTTTTTAATAAAGTTATGGATGAGTAGTTGGTTCCTTAAAGATTGGGATACCACGTAGTCTTCAACGTGCCTCCAATTTAGGATTTCCTTCCACGTACACAAAAAGCAAATGACGCGTTTTTTTTTTTCTAAAAAGAAAAATAAATTTTATTCTGATGAGAAAATTTTAATAGCTTAGTTGGTTGAGCTGAATTTTCATTTTGTTAGTAAGGATTTGATTTTCTACGTTGTAATTCCCTTCCCTTATCCCATACAACAAACGAAATTATATTTTAAGCTAATAGGGGGTGGAATTATAAGGTGATAAAATCCTCATTAAAGTGAAATTGTTAAATTTTAAGCTATATTTTTTAAAAATCAATATTTAATAGTGAAAATTAGTTCAATTTGGATTCTTAATTTTAAAAATAGCTTATAAAATATTTTTTCAACTCTATTTTCATAAAAAAATTCAAATAGAATATTTTTTCTTCTTACACAAAAAAATATAATTAAAATACAACTTTTGCCTTAATTTTAATTTTTTTTAAAATTTTCGAATAAAATAAAAAATATTTGATTTCTGTGGCCCGCGTTAGTAATTCAGTACAAGTAAAGTTCCTCGTGTTCTTCTTTTAAGACTCCAAACAGATATTCATGGCCCACCTTCACATAATTATTTATTTCTTTATTTATTATTATTATTATTGTTTTCCTTAGCTTAAAAAATTAATCCACTTTTTGGGGATTATTTATTACTTATAACTCACGCAATTTATTTTACCAATGAATGGAATTTACTTACCTAGTACGTATGATTACGTGAAATGAAAATAAAAATAACTATAGTATTCGTCTTTAATTATAAGTTTTGAATTTTATATAAATTGAGTTTAATTAACTAAATTAGTTAGAATTGTTTTACGCCAATTAAATCAGTTAAACTTCAAAATGGATATTTATCGTGTAATTTTTTTTTCCTTCAAAGTAATAATTGCAGTGGCGTCGCATTTAAATTTGCAACTATAGAAATTAATTAATGGGACAAAGAAATAATAGGGCAGGAGGGTTAGCGTAGGTTAACTATTTGATGGTTTAATTAATTGATTCTTCTCCTAAAAAAAGATGCATCTATTACGTCAAAAGTTAAATTCTTTAAAAGAATTTATTTTTGCGGTTAGCAATAATATTTAGTAAAATTTCACTAAGTGAAGTCTAAATATGGTAGAGTATACATAAATTTTGTCACAATTTTATGGAGGTGGAGAGGTTGCTCCGAAAAACCCTCAACTCAATTACATCAAACCCAAGTAAAAGAAGAAGAAAACAATAAAGAAAACATATATCCAATATTTTTTCGACTTACATCTACCTCTCTGTGTACTCTCCCGCAATCAATCTCTCGCACCACCTCTTCACATATTTACAAATAAAATACTTTACGAATTATTTCTCAATAAATACTTTCTGCATCATATTAATTCATTATTTCAACAATAAACTTGAAATACATATTAAAAAAAAGAATTTCAAGTTTTCATTCACAATAATTTAACTATATTTTCATATTTAAATAAACACAGTTTTAACTTTTCAACATCTTATTTTCAACTTAACTTCAAATATTCATTTTTCTTTTATTTATCAATGAAAATTATCAAACACCTACTAAAATCAACAAGAATTATAGTACAATGAATATAATTCCTTAACCCTCAAATAATAATTTCAAAATTCTACAACTTGACTTCAAAATCTATAGATAATTAAAGCTAGAAAATCTCTAGAACTTGAATACGAAACACGACAAGAATTACAGTACAATGAATATAATTCCTTAACCCTCAAATAATAATTTCAAAATTCTACAACTTGACTTCAAAATCTATAGCTAATTAAAGCTAGAAAATCTCTAGAACTTAAATACGAAACACGAATCTTGTAAGGGAGCGCTTCCTTTGCTAATAGCAAATCTGAATTAATTGAGATTTTAATTTCTTTTAAAAAGAAAATTATAAAATCTTACTCTATTTTTCGAAAATTAACTATTATGCTTTCTTATGTAGTACCATAATATTTACACTGTCAAAATCATACAAAAAAGTATATAATAATAATAAAAAAAATAGACGAAGTTTCGCAACACTTTCCTTAGCAAATGTATCGCAATTTCGCTTTTCCTCTGTAGCATCTGCAACTATTTTCTCTCGAATCTCCCAAATTCTGTCGGTTTCTCCAATATCGGGTAAATTCTCCAGAACTTACTTTTTTTTTTTCTTCAAAAAATTTGGTTCAGTATAAAAAAATATCAAAAATTGAGGCTCAGTAAATGTTTATTTACAGTAAATACAATAAAGTATAGTATTATTATTATTATTATATATGTTTGTTTATCGGCACATAGTTCGAGTTGAAAATGGTGATTTTGGTTGAATATTGATAGTTTTTATGTTTTTTATTGGTATTGTAAATATGATAATATTTGGTCGGTGTTGAAGGCGATAAACCCTAGTGAAAATTTGAATTTTTTTTATGAAATTGGGGTTTAATTTTTTTTTTTTAGATTTATATGTTTTGGGTTTGTTTTATGTTGTTTGAAATATTACAGAGAAAATCTGAGAAAAAAAATTGTTGTCAAATCTGGTGTCATCTCTCCTGCGACAGTAGAGGAATTTTGGAAGTGGAAACGATGAGTGAAGAGAATGTGAAAGGGTCGCCATATAGGCGGCATCAGAATGAGGATTTGGAAGCTGGAAGTAGTAGCAAGTCTATTGTTGATGATTGTGGAAGTCCTTTTGATATTCCAAGGACTAAGAGTGCACCTATTGATCGGTTGAAAAGGTGGAGGGTAAGTGTTTTTGATTTCGTATAATTATTGTTATTGTTTTTGTGTGTATGTTTTAAGTTTGGATATTTAATTGGATCATTCTTCATTTGTGAATTGTTTTTGGTATTGTGTGTTTTTTTTGGAGTGAAATCTTATTTAGGTATTCATTTTATTTTGCCGTTATGATTTCTTTCCTATGAATGTTTTGTACTGCTTTACTTATTAATCGACATGTTTTTTTCATCGTTGTATTACTTTTTTGGTGAATACTTTGATTTGTTGGACTTGAGCCAATTCGGGAACAACCTCTCTACCCCTATGTGGTAGGGGTAAGGATTGCGTACACTCTACTTGCCTAGGCTCACTTGTGGGATTACACTAGGTAAGTTGTTATGTTCATTGGGCTTATTTTTACTTGTTTTATTTTTGCTGTAATGTTTTGTGATTTTTTGGATGCTCATGTGGGTGTTTATCCATTGATTTTTCTTTTTCCCCTTTTATGTGGACTTGTGTGTTTGTGTGATGGGTTTAAGGATCCATGCTTTTGGCCTGTTCTTCGTTTACTGTTATTAGTTTTCGTATATTGTTTCTTTTATTAGGAGGATTGGGTGTTGGTTTTCTATTGGTCGAGTCGTGAGGGAGTTGTCGTGTTTAGTAGGGGCTTAAATGATTTATGGAGAGCATAGTTTGCATAGGTCAAGATTTATGGGAAATGGATTATAGTTTTTCATTTGGGTTAAATGTCTGTGAATTTTGAAATTTGATACTGGCTCGTCATAAAAGGATAGGTGTCTCCAACTTCCATTTGTTCTATATTCACGTTTTTTCGTTCATATTTTTTTTTAAATATGGCCTACTTGAATCACCCTGTTGACAATAGTTAAGGAATTGACTGGATGGAGAAGTTTGAGATGAGATTGAACTTATTATATGTGTCACTGTTAGAGAGATTGATTTTCTGTCTTCCATCCTCATTTTTATGTTTGAGATTTTTCTGAATATAACATTTTTATTAGCTTATCATGAACGATTTAGTTTACATCTGACATAATGCACTGGAAAATTGGTCTTCGGATTCCAATCCTGTGAGTTAACTGATAAACATAAAAAAGGAATTCTAGCAATGAATTCCTTATATGCCAAACCAAGAAGTTTGGTTTGCAACCGTTGCCAAAACCCAAATGGTTATGGTAAGGTCTTCATGACGGTTACACTGAATCCAAAATTTTATTACGAAGGGGATATAATGTGGAGTATTGACGGATAACAGAGGTAGCTCAAGTGGAAAGCACCTCCACCTCCAACCTTAAGGTTGTGGTTTCGAGTCACAAAGGGAGCAAATAACAATATCAATAAATAGATACAATGTGGAGTATTGAGCTTTTCTGTTACCCAATGCTATGTGGCTATCCGTGTCCACTTTCTACATGATAGTTATGTTATTTCAAGGGTGATATATTCTTTATTGTAAAATGGATGGACACGACCATAGTGGTTGGCCCGTAATAAAGCCTATCCCAAAATGACAATTATGCCCTCAGGAAGAGTATTAATTTTTTTTTAATAAAGTGGCAGAGAGCAGTTTGGTTCCTGGTTATGTGAGTCTTCTTTTATTATATTGTTTGTTGATGTGTTGGAGAAGTCTAGTGTGTTAGTATTCTTGTTTCTTTGCTAGTTTGACAGTTGCTGCATGCGTGCCTTTTCCGTTTATAAGTTTAACTTTTTTGATTAAAAAAAAACGTTTGCAAACTGTGATTCTATCTCTGGTTTAGGACGGGTATAAACTTTTTGCTGACCTGAGTTGTCTTTTCGCAGCAAGCTGCACTTGTCCTTAATGCTTCTCGTCGATTTCGATATACCTTGGACTTAAAAAAGGAAGAAGAAAGAAAGCAATTGATTGCTAAGATAAGAACCCATGCACAAGTCATTCGGGTAAATATTACTCTCGAATATTTCACATTACCCTACAGCATTAAATGGAAGTAAATATTCTTTGTTCCTTCTTTCTTTGCATTGAATCAGGCGGCTGTTCTTTTTCAAGAAGCAGGGAAAGCAGTCAATGGTAAACATTTCCTGATGCTACTTTAAGTCATCGAGTGAAAACTATGCTGTGACAGCTCTGACTGTTTAGCCTAAAAAAATCGTGTCCATATCTAAATACTGGAATACTGAAGTAGGTGAGAGAAAGTGGGTACTAACTAAAAATAACTCGTGGTTATTTGTTTGTTACATCACTTGAACCAATATATTGGAAGTTTATGTTCTCCCTTTCCCTGTTTGGAATGCTAATTAGCTTTTTCTGGTGGAGGGAATTAATTTGTAATATATAGTCTTTTAAGTTGGTGTGGTACCGGCTGAAGGTGGCAACAGATGTCCGTCAGATACCTTTCGAATTTGCTCTATGGTTAAATAAAATAGTTCAAGAAGACGAAGCACAGTTCTTGTTTATTTATTTGGTGCAAATCACAAATACAGAAGCAGATTTAATTACTGACGGGTAGTTGTTGCAAAGAATTTATCACAGAATGTAGGACAATAGTCCAATGAAGTTGGACCTTTTTTCCGTAGTTACTTTTTAACTGCAACAGTTTCATCTTTGCTGATAATTTATGCTGGAGGTATCAGTGAGTTTGTTTTGTGTTTAAAGGGGAGTGTTAACCATTAGGCTCTTCCATTTTAGTTTTGAATTATGTTGCTCAGACTCTCCAAAAATGTTTTCGTGCCCGTGTCGATTCTCCACAAATGCACTACTTTTGTAGGATCCGCCACACCCCATGGGCATTTTTGAAGAGTCCGAGCAACATAGTTTGAAAGGTTTTCTATAGGTGAACCTTTGAGCCTAGATGTTCTAGTTGTATTCTCAAATGATAGAATTTTTTGTTTGTCACATGTTTCGGTGTAGTACTATTTTGTCTTACATTTTTTATGTTTTAGGGGATAGATCTCTTAAAATGTTGCCTCCAACTACTCCCTCTCTTGGCGAGTTTGATATCAGCCAGGAGGAGCTGACCTTTATGTCTAGAGAGCATGATGTTACTGCTCTGCAGCAATGTGGAGGGGCAAGTTCACCTATAAAACCCTTTAATTTTTTTCTTTTAGTCATACGAGTGCTTGGTGAAGTAAAAGTCTATGTTTGCTATTTCTATTCTGCAATGGTGTAACCTCAGGTTAAAGGGGTGTCAGAGAAGTTGAAAACAAATTTAGATAAAGGAATTGATGGAGATGAAGTAGATCTGCTGAAGCGAAAGAATGCATATGGATCCAACACATATCCTCGGAAGAAAGGAAGGAGTTTCTGGGTATGTGTTACAGTTATTACATCTTTTAATGCCGTGATTTACTGTTGAGAATAAATGTCACATTATTTATCATCAAACATATTTACCCTTTTCGTGTGTTCTCCGCTGTAGAGGTTTGTTTGGGAAGCTTGCTGTGATACAACCCTGATAATTTTGATGGTAGCCGCAGCTGCATCATTGGCGCTGGGCATAAAGACTGAGGTTTGCTGAACACATGCTAACTTCTGGTCACCATTTTAGCATATAAAATTCTGCATTGGAAAACTATTTATTGAAATTTCAGTAGAAAGAGTTTCTGTTCTGTCTTTCTTTATTGATATTGAGTGGAAATATATATTTAGAAGACACACAATTGTTGCCGGGGGTGAGAATGGCGTAGTCTTAATAGATCTTGAAAAACACATTTGTGTTAATAGAATCTCCTGTGTTCATACCTATCAGTAAAAGCTCTCAAGTTTTTTGTCTTTTATGGGACTTTCACATATGCCAAGTACTCCCTCTACTCATTTTTAATTGTCCACTATTCCCAAAATAGATTTTCACTTTTACTTGTCCACTTTCTACATATAAAAAAGGACAATTATTTTTTTCCATGTCTTACCCTTAGCATTAATTACTTATTCTCCAAATCATTTTTCAAGACTTAATACTAAACATCAATCACTAGCGGAAGTGTGGTAAAATTGCCATGTCAATTATTGTTTTCTTAATGGATGTGCCTAGTTCAAACGTGACAAGTATAAGTGACGGAGGGAGCATATAACTATACGTAGAGAATAATGCACCAATATCCATCAATTTGTGGCCGTGAACATCTTTATTCTTTTTTCCCAACATTCTTTTGGGACTATTACGTCTTGACTTTTCCAGTATATTTCATCTTCAAACAAGTATTTAATATCTGCTTGCAAGTCTCTCCTCGTGCTCTAATTTATGCTTTCTCTGTTAGGGTATAAAAGAAGGATGGTATGATGGAGGAAGCATTGCCTTGGCAGTGATTATTGTCATAGTTGTGACAGGTACAATGATTTCTGTAGCGATTTTATTTCAATAGAGCTCTTGATGTTGAAATTGTGTTTAATTTGGCTAGTATGAAGCAATGTGTAATGTCACTCAATTCTCAACACTGGACAAGTTATCAAAAACATGGGTTCGTAATTTATAGCCTGTTTGGCCACTTATACTGGGAAGTGCTTTTCAAAAAGTACTTTTGTAGAGTAGCAGTTTGTGCTTTGACTAATCAATTTTCAAAAGCACTTTTGCCAAAATATTAGAGCAGTAACATGTGCTTCCAAAAGTGCTTTTGGAGAAGAGCTACGTCATTTAGCTTCTGAAAAACAACTTCTTCTGCTGCTACTCAAAAACATTTATTTTGTTTCTAAAAGCTTTGACCAAACATATCAAATTCTCTAAAATAAGCACTTTTAACTTCCTAGAAGCCAAACAGGCTATTCGATTGCTCCAGTTGATAGTCTTCGAATTTCATGTCAAACGTTAGAACTACAAGGTTAGTTGAAATTTGATTCAAAATGGGGAAGACTCGGGCTGATTAGGTTAGTTGGTATTTAATATAAAAGGGGAAAGATTGAGAGGTTGATTGATAATTGTACTGATAATCGTAATTTGGCATACTCAATCGTACCTGGAGGCTTTTTACATAGTAGAGTCCAATTAGGAGTCATTTGGTATGTCAGATGGGATATGGTGAGATCACTACTTTGCACACTATACTAGAAATGATGTATAAGAGAGACGAGAGTTACATGGTACCTTTAGACTCGAGCTCTGGATGAATATCCTGCACTGGGGTAAACATTTCATGCATGATTTAATATCTCTCTCCAAGTTTCGGAAGCTTGATTTCTTCTCTTAGCAACCAATGCTTTTACAAATATTAACAGTTCCAGTATCTTTTTTTTTCAATTAGGTTTACTATGTCCAATTTGCAATCAATTTATAGGGTAAAAGACAACTCTATGCTCAGTGCTGATGCCAAATTACTTAAAACATTGTCATGGAATCTTGTAATAAGGATGCAGATGTTGTCAAATCTGTGATTTCTGCCTAGTTAGATGAATAAATCGTACAAGAAGGAAGGAAAATGAATTCGGAGCAAATCTTGCACACTCTTGATTAGTAGTTTCAGTTACAACTCTATATTAACTGATTAAAAAGATATCCAGTTCTAATATGCATTTACTTGTCTATATTTATTTATACAAGCCATTGCACAGAAACTATTTTAGCATCTGGATTATATCTAACAAATGAATAAAGCCTTAAAGTTCATTTGTGCTCTCCTGCTGGTAACTCACAAGTCCCCGGTATGCATTTGCAGCTGTTAGTGACTATAAGCAATCACTTCAATTCCAAAATCTTAATGAAGAGAAGCAGAACATACAAATTGAGGTTTGTCTTCTACTGTTTCCTGGTATTTATGGCAATCTCTGTTTTTCGTCCTTCCCTTCCATACCTTTTTATTTTTGTTTTAACATTCTGAGGGACTCTAATCTTAACAGGTCGTTAGAGGTGGGCGAAGAATTCCTGTTTCAATATTTGATGTAGTTGTTGGTGATGTTGTACCTCTGAAAATAGGTGACCAGGTCAGTTTCCCTTTCTTCTTCCTTTATTTTATGTTGTAAGTATGACATCTTTTCTATGAACCTCTTTTATCTACATTGATTGCAGGTACCTGCAGATGGAATATTAATCTCGGGTCAATCTCTTGCACTTGATGAATCAAGCATGACAGGAGAGAGCAAGATTGTGAGTGTTTCTATTAATCTCTTAGGTTACACGGCTGCAATTTCCTTGTTAACTAGTATTACTTTTGTTATCCAGGTTCACAAGGATTCTAAATCTCCTTTCCTAATGTCTGGATGCAAAGTAGCTGATGGATATGGAATGATGCTGGTATGCTCTTTTTCTGCATGATGTCTCTCTGTTTGAAGGGCCTACTTTGGTCGTTTCCTGTTAAACTTTAATTTCAGATATTCAAATGGCTTTAGAGATCCCTGATTTGCTGTAAAAGACATGGTTAAATAAGCAAAACATTGGAATTAGGGTCTGAAGTGAGATGAATGGTTCAAGGAGTTCATATAGTTTACCCGAACTTTTTTTGAGACCGAGGCATGCTTGATTTATTGATTGATTTGCAAATGATCTTATACACGTCATGTTCATTTCCAGGTGGTAGGTGTTGGAATAAACACAGAATGGGGATTGCTGATGGCAAGCATTACAGAGGATAATGGAGAGGAAACACCATTGCAGGTTATTTGAGTGTGAGATGTTATGATTCTGCTGAAAGATTTACATTCATGAATTCAATTTGTTTGCGTATTTCATTTTAGGTCCGTCTGAATGGGGTGGCAACCTTCATTGGCATAGTTGGGCTCACTGTAGCTTTACTTGTTCTGATTGTCCTAATGATCAGGTAGTGGCAGAATTTAATTGATGCTGTTTATCCTTCACTTTACCTCTACTGCTCCAGGAGTCTTAGTTTAAGAATGTATGTACAGATTCTTTACTGGTCATACTTATAACCCAGACGGATCTCCTCAATTCACAGCTGGGAAAACAAAAGTTGGCAAGGCTGTAGATGGAGCTATAAAAATCTTCACTATTGCTGTATGTGTATTTTTTATAATGACCTTTATGTTCTCTAATTGTCTGTCGTCTCACCAGTGACCTGTGGAAATGTAGGTTACAATTGTGGTTGTGGCAGTGCCTGAAGGACTTCCTTTGGCAGTTACTCTAACGTAAGTTTGGTCTTTCAGTTCTTGCCTATCTTTTAGATTCCTTGGTTGTTAAAGACAAATTTGAGTATGGTTGTGAAGGTCATGTGTATTGCTGGAGATCTCCAAGTGATTGATTAGTTTGGTCCTTCTGTTCTTCATCAACTTGCGTTACTATTGGACTTTGTATCAATATTATTCTCTGTTACACAACTGGTATTTTGAATTTGTCTCTGACTTGTCTTGCAGGCTTGCCTATTCTATGAGGAAAATGATGGCAGATAAGGCTTTGGTAGGAGCAGTCATCTTTCTCTGATTTCTTTTCTCAAGATTTCTGTGTTCTAAACAATATTTAACTGCAGGTGAGAAGGCTTTCTGCTTGTGAGACTATGGGCTCTGCAACTACAATTTGCAGTGATAAAACTGGAACCTTGACTTTGAATCAGGTTGAATATTTTAAAATCGTCTTGTATTTTGCTTTTCCCGCTTCCTCTTTTCATTCCCCTTGGTTTTGGATGGGTTTAGTGCTGATGTTGTGGATGAAGAGCCAATTTATACTGTATACAACTTTGCTTTACGATTCTGCCTAGCTTCAAATCTGACCCCCCCCACCCCCCACACCTTTTTTTTAGATGACTGTGGTTGAGGCCTACATCTCTGGTAAAAAGATTGATCCACCTGATGATAGATCTGAAGTGCCCTCAACTGTGTTGTCTCTGCTTCATGAAGGGGTGGGATTGAATACAACTGGCAGCATTTTTGTACCACAGGCAAGTCAATAAAAAATTGTTTGCTTTGTCTAGTTGGAGCCTTTATGTGATTTCTATCCTTTTTATTAGAAGTTGATATAATTTGGGTAATAAGATGTTTTAGTGGCAATGCTCTAATTTATATGACATTGTTTTTTGATTATTCTTTCATTCCTTTTTAGTTTTTGGCGTAACAGTTGCTGCTGCCAGCTGATGGTCTCAGTTAGTAGAAATGCTTTTTGAATGGATGTTTATTTGTTCGTACTTTGAAAAACTGACACTTTTGGTAAAGTAAAATCAAGTTACACCAACACCTGTCTTGTGCTTCTTGATTATGATGAATAGAGAAGAGTTCTTGGTTGCACTTGTTCCTTGACAATACGATGTTGACACATACTATATATGTTTGAGGAATTATTGATGTTTGCAGTGATCTATTAACACTGAATGGTTGTTAATCTGCTATTCCATCAGTATTGCAGAAAATGTTTTCTTTGCTCATATTGATAGCTTTTCCACATTTTATAAGGTAGTTGATATTTTTGACCTGTATGTTGGCGTTGTCCTTGTGGTCCGGCTAGAAGTGGTGTTGGCAAGTTTTGACATGAACCTGTTGCCTTGAAATATAGTGTTTCAATTAGTGGAAGCTTACTTGCAAAGTTGACAGGGATTCACACTAGGTTTTTTTAGATAGTAAGAGGAAAATGAACTGCTTTATGAATGGAAATTATCAATGGTTGAATAAAATGGTGGCTTATCGAATAGTTCAATAAAGTGGAGGCTTAGGTACTGTTTTCTTCAGATAGAATCCTTTTGGTGGGGTGAGATACTGCGTGATATGTTTGTCCAACATGGTTCCATAGGACCTGTGCTGGTGATGCTTGTGTATAACTATTGTACTTATCAAAGAAAAGAACAGATTGTTTTGAGAGCGATTTCTCTAATTAAACAAGTGCTGAAGCACCTCGGAGTCCTTTGGTTCCTTTGGTGTAAGTTCGTGTTAATCAGTTAAGTGGTGGTCTTGCCGGTTTTACTTTTTTACTTTGTGAGGATTACATTCTGCATTAGATAGAGGACATACTGCAATCGAAAATCATGTGCTTCCTCATTTTCTGATAGGGTGGTGCTGCTGTTGAGATTTCTGGATCGCCGACAGAGAAAGCTATCCTCCAATGGGGTCTCAATGTAATTACGCTATGCTTTATGCTTATAGTAATTGATCCCTGAATTCTCTGAAATAAACTGGTATTTTCTTCTATAGCTAGGGATGAATTTTGATGCAGTACGATCAGAGGCATCTATAATCCATGCTTTCCCATTCAATTCAGAGAAAAAAAGAGGTGGCGTTGCTGTTAAGCTGGTAATGCAATACTCAATTCTGAAGCTTCTTTTCTTATCATATAACAGGGCTTATTTTTAGCTATGTTGCTCCGACTCCCAAAAAATGTTGCCAAACCCGTGTCCAATCTTCCAAAGAATACACCACTTTTGGAGGATTCGACACACACCGGAAGGCATTTTTGGAAGTCCGAGCAACATTGATTTTTAGTGTGATTATACCTTTTAGTTGAGGACTTCACAGGTAAAGCAAACTAAGAGAAAAGTGACATACGATTCCCATTTTATCCTCGCTTCTGAATAGTAGCCATGTGCTGTTTCTTTTCTTCCAATTTT
The DNA here is from genome assembly GCA_037074985.1 of Solanum bulbocastanum. Taxonomy (NCBI): domain Eukaryota; kingdom Viridiplantae; phylum Streptophyta; class Magnoliopsida; order Solanales; family Solanaceae; genus Solanum; species Solanum bulbocastanum. The sequence continues at coordinate 4,154,599 of CM073603.1, read as the reverse complement.
CTTTCTCCAACCAGCTCGTGAAGAGCAATCTTCGCGTCATCTTGAAGAGTCAGGCTTATAATGTAAAAGTTGTTTATGCTTCGAGCTTTAATCATTCTGGAACTTGACTTGCTGGATCTTTTTCCTACTTGATGGCTAGCTAAAGACCAAAAGTTGCTTAGGTGATGTTCAGAAGTCTATTATTTGGCATCCAGATGACTTGAACAAAAACATTTGCTTCTATGTCCATCTCTCCTTGTCAAAAAAAAATTCCCACCTTTTCTATGGATACTATAAGATTTTCTCATGATAGGGAAAATATCTGAAGCTATCTGGAAGGTCGGATGTTGTCAATTAGATCTTAGAGATTTCTTATCATGGAAAAACCACCTTATAAAATAGGATTTGTATCTGGATGATGCTTCAGGTGATACCAATGCTGTGTTTCTTGATTCGACATGTGGTGACCCTTCATGTTTGGTTTGCTGTTTTGCAGGATTCTGAGGTTCACTTGCACTGGAAAGGAGCTGCTGAAATTGTTCTCTCTTGTTGTACAAGTTTCATTGATGAGAATGGGTCGGTAGTTCCTCTGAGCGATGATAAGGTTTGTGGAAATGTTTGTCGTATCAAGCAGTTGATCTGTTTAAAAACTAAAAACTAATCAATCACTAGCATTTTATCCTATTTTAAAAGGGTGATGTTCTCTTTCTCATTTTGAGGAATATCGGTCAATTATTACTCGGGGAAAATAGTCATATGAACCACTGCATCTGAAATGGGCACTTTAAGAGATAAAAGAATGCCAAAGTTGAATGGTCTCTTCCATGAAATTTTACTATCTGCTGTAACTTTCTTCAATATAGATGTGAGTGATTTCTGCATGTTATTTTTTGCAGGAGATTGCATAATTTTACCGATTCAAAATGATTTGGCATTATTTTATAATTTTTTGGCTTTAATTCTGAGTATAAGTTCATTTACGGTCCACAGATGTCAGTTTTCAAGGAAGCAATTGGCAACATGGCTGCTTCGAGTTTGAGATGTGTTGCTATTGCATACCGGCCATATGAGGTGGAAAAAGTACCTACCGAGGAAGAAATAGATCACTGGGAAATACCTGAGGGTGACCTAATATTGCTTGCAATTGTTGGCATTAAGGTACTCGTAAATTCTTCCGCCCCCTTATTTATGTGTTGACATATTTCTCTTCTATGCTCCAAGGGAAACTTTTCTGCAGCACACAGATGGAAATGTTACGGATCTCGCAAGTTACTGAATTATTTTGGTTGTCTGTTTAAAGGGTGTAAATTTTTGAGCCAAGTCAAAACCAAGCTGAGATTTTTATGGGCCATCATGAACTGATCCTTGTCCGAACTGTTTTTTGTGTTTGGCTGACTGAAAATTGAGGCTTGAGCTTATACAATGGGGATGATTTATGAACTTGAGATTGTGTGCGGAAGGCTGACCTAGGGTGGCAAACAGATATAGCAACTTTGGAAGTTGACTATCAAGACTGCAACAGAAATCCTAATTTTCAGTTTGGCTTTATCTTACCTGGAAAAACTTTTTAGCCATAAATAGTATGTCTATGAATGCAAATCCCAAAGGTCGCGGTTGGAGATGATAGATCAAAGTTTTGTTGACATTGATTTCATGAGATCTTCCAAATTAATCTATGTTTTCCAGCTGCAATGCACAATAGTATGAGAGTCAATGGTGGTTACTCTTTGGGGAGTGAAACTATAGCTATGCTATGGAGCAACAGTGGTGGTGCAAAAGGGGGTGTAAACGATCTATGCAGAAAAGCTAAAGAAATCAGGTGCAAAACCACAAATATGGGGAAGTTGAGTGGTGAGCAAGTCGCGGTGACTTGGAGGAAGTAGCAGTGGTGGCTAGGAAGTTTGAGAATGGAGGGAGAGATAGGAGGAGGGGTGGTTAGTTCCACCGGACAAGCACTAGTGTTTCCTCTTTAAATATTTGTAATGCACAACATCAGATAAGTGAATAAAAGCAAGCTTGCCTTCTGATGAGTCTTTTGACCTAGCTCAACCTTAAAAGAAATAAGCCTAACAAAGTGGCAGCTTTATCTTTTAGCGTGGATAATTCGAGGAACTGGGTGCTCAGTTTTTCTACTTACTGTGTCATAGCCTTTTCTGCAGTTACAATTCATTTGACTTCCTGCTCTATCTACATTTCCTATCCATTTTTAAGAATATATAATGCCGAAGTATCATTTACTTTGTTCTTATCACATGTAATTAACTCTTTATATTTGTATTATAGGATCCATGCCGACCAGGCGTAAGAGATGCAGTTCAGTTATGTATTGATGCTGGCGTGAAGGTAATTAGAATAATGCATTTGCATTTAGTTCTTTGAAATATAAAATTGTAATGGATGTAATCCAGCCTTAGTTTTTTGATTTGTCATGTATTCTGTTATTAGCTCAATGATGCTCGCATATCTGTTTTTACTGTAAAAATGGTTCTTCTATTCTAGTTTCTTTTGGTTTCTGTAGAAATTGTGTTGTATTTCCAAACATGGCATTTCACGGGTTTTGAGTGTTACATTGATGTGCTGGTGCTGTTAATTTTATAGGAGAATCGTGAAGAATGCCTTTGTGTTTTTTTTTATAATGGGAATTTGCCTATTTGTGTATTTCTTATTAAGATAAAGTATCAAGTATCTTTTGTTGCTTCTATGTATATCTGCATTTTATTTTCTATTCTATTCACTGTCCTGCTTGTGTTTGTCAATGGCATTTTGTTAAAGCACGTCAGATTGTCAGTTTTCAATACAGTTAATCCAATGGAAGATACTTAAGAGTTAAGTATAATGCAGTACTGGGTTACTGGTGCCATAAAGAAACAATGTGGAAAGTTGCAAACTCCATGACTGAGTGGTAGTTCTTGGTAGGGAGTCTGTGATACTTGTATTTTGTAATGCATAAACATTGGTTCTTTTTGGTTTCATCGTAGTTGTGGTTTTGAACGGATAGTGTGATGCCTTGACAATAAAGAATTGAACTAGTGTTTCCTGTTATTGGTATACTTTCTTAGAGATCTTTTCAGATTCATGGGACTGAAACAAATTAGGCACCTCAGCTGCTTGTTAATTTGTGATTTTGTTGTAAAGTTCTTGTCTTGTGTCACCAGCCTGACTGTTCTAGGAGTGTATTTTGGAATGTTTTTCCTTGACAAGCTATGTTCCTCTTGCATGCATAGTGATTTCTGAAATGGTTGACGAATCCCCGAAAAGCTTCGAGTGTGGCCATACTTGTATATGCCTCTAATAAAAATGGTTCATTTGCTCATAGTGTAACCTATCCCTTTTCGTATTTGAACTTAGTGAGTCCCAGCATGGGGAGCTGTGCTATTTGCTTGTAGTGTAGGATGTCCACCACTAAATAATATTTAGCTGCCATACCTTCCACAATATGTGATGGCATATAACTGTTTTCCGTCAAATTCACAGGTAAGGATGGTTACTGGTGACAACTTACAAACAGCAAGGGCAATAGCTTTGGAATGTGGGATACTTAGATCTGATGCTGATGCAACTGAACCAAATCTGATTGAAGGAAAGAGGTTTAGAGCTATGTCTGAGGAGGAAAGAAAGGACGTGGCAGATAAAATATCGGTATGGAATGAAACTAGATCGTTTTTAGTCATTCAACAAAGTTCTTCCTCACTTTAAATTCAACACCATGTCTAGGTTATGGGAAGATCGTCGCCCAATGATAAACTCTTGCTTGTTCAAGCACTAAGGAGCAATGGCCATGTTGTTGCTGTAACTGGAGATGGTACTAATGATGCTCCTGCATTACACGAGGTGCTCTTCTTGGCTGGTTGAGAAAATACTTATGTGATTATAGGAAACATGAGGTCTACTAGGTGTATTTGTTCTTTCTGAATCATTTTATTCTGTTCGCTGTTCCTTCGGCCCGAGGATTTTCCTTCTGTTCCTATGCGGTAACTTGCCGGACCTGTGATATTTGAAGTCTCTGCTCTAGTTACTTATGGTGATAAACACTCATAGGGCCTTGGGATGAATGTCTAAAATGCATTGATCGTGGCTGGATACATCAGTTGCCACTTATCTGCAGTTCTGTTTTTTAATTGGTTGATCAAATTTTCTTGTCTGCTCTCTGTAATTCTTTCATGGGGTAGCAGTTTTACCTTCAAAACGAACCACCATATTTGCTAATAAGATTTCCTTCATTGCTGTCTTGTAGGCTGATATTGGTCTTGCTATGGGAATTGCTGGAACAGAAGTTGCCAAAGAAAGTTCAGATATCATTATACTGGATGACAATTTTGCTTCTGTTGTGAAGGTCAGTTTATCAAGGAAGTTATCAGGCTTTTTACTAGAGTAAAACTGTAAAAGATTAACTTGACTCGCATGTTTGACTAAACTGCTTTGAAGGTATATCCAAGAGTCGTTTTATATAGTTTGAACCTAAAACAAGATGCTGCTAAGGATAAGTTTATTCATCTCTTACTTTATGACAGAAGCGCTTAGTCATCTCTTACTTTATGAGAATTTTCCGTAAAGATTTTAGTGCTATCGAGTTTCCGATTTCAGAATGCATGTTTTCTCTATGAAAATTTAAGTTACCTTCAGCAGTTCTGAAGTCAATCTATTTTAGCTGATATATTCTGCAAACCCATTTGTATCTTTTCTAGTTGCTTTGATTGAAGTTCTAAGATTTTCAAACCAGTTCACGGTATAATTATTTCTATTGTTCTTTCCTCTCCAAATGCAGGTTGTCCGATGGGGCAGATCTGTGTATGCTAACATCCAGAAATTCATCCAGTTTCAGCTCACTGTTAACGTTGCTGCTCTTATAATTAATGTTGTTGCTGCAGTTACTGCTGGTGATGTCCCATTGAATGCTGTTCAGGTTTTGTTTCTCTGCCCTTGTATCATCGATCAGTGTGATTAGCAAATGCACTCCTAGTGTTCTACATTACATTCTGATGTTGATCATTGACGTTTTCCCATTCACCTGTGCAGCTACTTTGGGTAAATCTTATTATGGACACCTTGGGGGCGCTTGCACTGGCCACAGAACCACCAACTGATCACCTTATGCGCCGAAAGCCTGTTGGTCGAAGGTTAGTTTGTAGATTAATCTTCTGAAAAAAGTAGCTTGCTTCAACATTTTAATTGCAAGGAATATTGGGTTTGTGACGTCAAGTTACTTTAGCTTGACTCTATTACTTTATCTGCCTATTTGTAGTATTACAGATGGGCTAGGTTTTTAAAGATAACTAATCTGTCATGGGGCTCTGCACCCTTTATGCACGATAGTTTGTTAGAATTTCTTCTTTTGCATAAAGTGTTGGAAGTAGATTTGTATTGAAGCTGTGAGATATCTAGAGCTTCAAGTACCCAATGACGTGTGAGTGATATGGCCTAGTGGCCTACCAGGTTACTTCATTAAAAAATGAAGTGGACTCAAGCCTTGGAGACTAAGATAACTAATCTGTCATGAGGCTCTGCACTTGGTTTCCTATTAGGAGGCCTTTATGCACGATGGTTTGTTGGAATTTCTTCTTTTGCATAAAGTGTTTGAAGTAGATTTGTGTTGAAGCTCTGAGATATCTAGAGCTTCAAGTACCCAATGACGTGTGAGTGATGTGACCTAGTGGCCTACCAGGTTACTTCATTAAAAAATGAAGTGGACTCTAGCCTTAGAGACTAGGGTTCAAACCGAACAAAGACAAAAAATGCTAGGTGGTTGCAGTGTTACCTGGTACCTCTGCTGGTGGGAGGTAAGAGATAGCAGTTATCCGGTGGAATAGTTGGGGTGCGCACAATCCGGCCTGCCCATCAGTGTTATAATATAGTCGTTATACCCTTCTCCATATTTTGTTATCGCACCATGCCTATTTAGATTTTGGATGCTGCCCATATATTAAATAGCATGACCTATTAAACATTTGGCCCTATGATGTTCTGAAATGAGTGAAAACCTCCCTAAAGGAAAACCATTCTTCCTTGCTCAAAAAAAAAAAAGGAAAGGAAAACCATTCTTCTGTGCATTCTTGGTGCAGTGGGTTTAAACAATCTCACTACATTCTTAACATTCATGTGATAATAGTGTAAGCTGGATTCTATACATTTCCGACTGTTTCCACTTGTGTTACTAAATTGTAGAGACTCCTATAATTATCAAATACCTTCAGCCATTCATTTTAATGCTTTGGTACTTTTTTTGGATAACCGTGGTGGTTTGGCAAGCTTGCGCACACCTCGACTAGTTCCACAGGATACAACCAGGAACAATTACTTTGTCCACTAAGGCTAGGAGAGCAGGAGGGAAGAAATCACCTAGTGCTTTTGTCTCCGCTGGATTTTAACTTGAGACCTCATGATTCTCCTCCTACTTTAATTTTGACCATTAGGACACTTCATGCTTTGGTACTTTTGTACATCCATCTTGTATTAAACACATCTAGTGGTGAAACTATTTTGCAACTCCAGGCAATGATTTTCCAATTGGATCAACTCATTTTCAGCTTCTTTCTGTATTACTAGCTGATGTTCCTAACTTCCTATAGTTATAATGTTTCTTGGGCGCATCATCAATTGATTGTTTGTTTAATTCTATCTCAGGGAACCTCTAGTCACCAATATCATGTGGAGAAACCTATTAATACAGGTAAAATAAATTTAACAGCTATGTTCCAAGATGAGAAACATTCGTTCTATATTAGTTTTGAGGTTAATACTCCTGGTTGAACATCTGCAGGCTCTGTATCAAGTTACAGTTCTCCTGGTCCTCAATTTCCGAGGTAAACAAATTCTGCATTTGGAGAATGAGACGAGTGCGCGGGCTATTGAACTGAAGAACACCTTGATTTTCAACGCTTTTGTCTTCTGCCAGGTAAGAACATAACTGATAAAAACTATCCTATGATTGGCTTTTGCACTCTCCATATTGTATTTTTCCTTCCATGAGAAAGATTATCTATTGTGGGTACTTGGTGCAAACTCAAGCATGTCTGCTGTCCCAGGATATTTGTCCTACTTATGCTTTTGGATTGTGGTTGTCCAATTTCTTAATTCTAATATGTTTGAAATACCACTAAAACTTTTGCCTCCCCACTTCTCCACCTTGTTATAATTTTCCCCTTCATTCACCAATAAAAACATCAAAACATGTTCCATCTGTTTACTCGACAGATTTTGAACAATTCATATTTTTTGACTCTTCCCTTATTGAATCAAAAGTGGGCAACCAAATTTGGACGGACGGAGTATTTGATCTCTTCCCTTTTTAGGATGTTGGTTGTGTTTCCTGAGATGACTTGAAAATTAAATATGAGATATAACAATCTTCTTGGGCTTCCTTCAATTTCTCCTGCAGTCCTCCTTTTTCCTCTTCTTTTAGTTTGTTCGGGAGGTCGGTGTATGAGGTAAAAAGTCTGTAGCTAGTTTGTTTGGGGGTATGGGCGTATGTGATAAGTCTGAAACTGAATTCTTCATATTGCTCTTAACAAGTGAGCAACATAAATTCAGATATTTGCCTTCCTATCGAGATTTAATCCCTGCTTAATGACTTAAAACCACAGGTTTTCAATGAATTCAATGCTCGGAAGCCAGATGAGATGAATGTGTTCAAAGGAGTGCTCAAAAACCGTCTATTTGTTTCAATTGTCGGCATCACAGTTGTGCTTCAGGTATATACATCATCCCTAGCCTTCTCTTTGGCACTGAACATCGACCTTTTTATAATAACAATATCTTTTTATTGCTTAGGTTATCATAATATTCTTCCTTGGAAAATTCACTTCAACTGTGAGACTGAGTTGGCAATTATGGCTAGTTTCAATTGTCATAGGAGTAATAAGGTCAGTCTGGTTTTATGCACTGCATTATAATTGATCTTTAATCTTTTCCGGTACTAAGTGAAGTTAGTTTTTGCTCAACAGCTGGCCCCTTGCTGTTCTTGGCAAGTTGATACCTGTCCCCGAGAAGCCATTTAGTGAATATTTTTCCAAGAAACTACTAAAACGAAGAAATCGACAGGAGTGTTCATAGACATCTACACACACAAAACGTAACTAACCAAAAGTATGTCGTGCTTTGTAAGAGTGGCGTTTCTTTTGCTGCTGTACAGGAATATACTGCTAATATTTCATTTTGTTGATGTAGTAGATCAGTATAATTATATTTCTTTAATATGCCTTTTTAAGTTTGGGGATGCAGTCAACCTTTTGCAGCAGATATTAGTTTTCCCGCGACTGTATTCTACTGTGATGTTCTGGTCTAGAAATCCCTTTTGTGCTGTTCATATAAGATGGAACTTCTTATCATAACCACTTTGCATTACTTCAAAATTTTTCCTTGTGCCATACCATTTGTATGTGCAGTTGATTATAACATTATTTTGCTTCTGCAATGAGAAGATGGACGATATTTTTCGCCATCGTTTACAGTGGCTATACACATAATTTTTATCTAATGTTGGCTTGCCAAAATAGTATTACAGGTAGAAATGATTCTTTCACCTGCATTGACAAATGAATGAGGGGAGTGAATTCTCATATTCACTAAGATTAAAGAGTGTTCTCTTTTCCTTAACCAAAGTTTGGTACACAATATGGTTACTTTTATTTGCAAGTTTTTGGCTTGGCATTATTTGCAAACGTATGTTTCTTTTCATGCCCAATGACTCCAATCAGAGGAGGGTTAGACGGTGACTCAAACAGGGGTTGTGCTGCTATGATGTAATGTGCAGTCGTTGGAGTTTGAATCGGGAATAGTGTCGTGGCTTATTTCTTTATTCTTTCATGTCGAGCTTTCAAAAGCCACTTGGGAGGGAGAATGAACAATTGAGCAAATCCTCAAAGCTTGTTATTTAATATACTTTTTAAAACTTCTCATGTTACAATGGAAGTGTATGAGGAATTAAACAACTATAACATTTCTCCATTAAAGTACTGTGCTGTTAAAATAAGATAGAAAATTTTCTGGAAATTTCACAATATACATCAGTCAATCAGAAAGATTTTCATATAGAAGGCTGTGAAAATGATGCATAGCCTTCTCAACTTGTGGCGCGTAGCGGCCAGAGCAGTATGCAGGTGATTCAAGGCCTCGTTGAACAGCTTCACATAACTTTATATCCTCCATCTGTTAATCGTAATCAGCAATGTTATAATGAGTGCGCGCGTATGAAAGCATATGATGAATCTTGCATATTTTTACTGTACCTGCACTGTCTCACTATCCTCGAGACTCTCTGAGATAAAACTCTCATCACCCTGTGAACAAAGAAGATGAAATTGCTCCAAGTAATACCTTTATCTTAGAGTAAGAAAACATACTGTACTACATTTTACCTTGACAGATGAATCAAGAAAGTAGTCAAATATCACTAGACATTTCCGAGGCCCTTGAGGCAGTACGAGATTCGTGTCCATCCAAGGACCGTACCTATATTCCCCTCACAAAGCTCCAGAGTTTAGTTTCACAAGAATTGCAGGTCATGATGCTTATGTATATGTTAATGAAGCACCAACCTATTGATCATGAAGTTGGGATACACGAATGCATATAAAGCTTTTGATCCAAGGCGATCAAAGTCTTGGTCCTTTTCTGCACTACCAGTTTCACATCGTTGGATGCTGACTTTCTCAAATATCTGATTAATTATTAGGAGTTACATGCAACAATAGAGTAACGTTAACCATATAGAATGACAAAGCTGATGTTGGACATACAGTGGTGGAGTACGAGTCAAGTGTCAGACCCGAAGCAAGACCTTTATGAGCATATGGTACATGATAACCACCATCCAAGTAGTTGTCACAGAAAACCTGCAAGAGAACAGACTGGTTCGAAACTTTGAATTGATTTAAGTTCGAAAATTTTGCTTGATTCTGGGATCAAGCGCATATCATCATTCTAAACAATCGATCAGATAGTAAGAACGGAGACATCAAATACCTTTCTCGACCAGAGTTCACTCTAAAATGCATAGCTAACAGGAGGAGAAATCATATGTGAGAACTAACCTTCCAGTTACACTCAATGGTGTATTCACGTCTGCATAAAAAACTCAACGAAGAATCCACTCCACCATCAGCCAAGATTTGTGATGAACTACCCAACCATTCATTTCCAACAAAGTCAAAATCGGATTCTTGTTCAGGCAAAACTCCATTTTCAAAATTGAGAAGTATGAATGGTCCCCATACAGCTACTCTCATTGGGACTAGTCCCATCTCCTATCCTTCATATAGAAAATTATAGAAGACCAAATCACCCTGACATTATACATAACGACCATGAACTGAGAATATAACATATATTTATTACATACATTCACTTTGAAGTTCTTGATTCCTGTTATTCTAGTTGCCTTTAGAAGTACTCCATCCAATCCATATGTCCACCCCTACGAAAGGAAGAATCATTTAATGAAGTATATTGGATAGTACTTCCTCCTCTATGTCTAAAATTATAGTATTGCATGCTATAATAAACAAATAAGTTACAAGAGAACGATATCCTCTGGGATGCGTGTACGAGGCCTACTATCTAAGTACATAAAGAAATCGAGGAGAAAAATAATAGATTGACTAGATCGAAGCAAATTTACTTCTGAATTAACTATTGAAGTAATTGATTATTATTTCCCTAGTCTGACTTCTTGATGGTCCCAATACCCATTCATCACAAACCAAAGGAGGAAGAAACTAAAATGAAACTAAGGAGAATTTGAGTCTTCAACATGTTGTTGCTACTGTTCTTTTCTACTTTGTTTTAGCATGGCTTCTTCATTACTGTATTTTCTTTCAATACTTGATGTTGATATGCTTTACTTGAGTTGAGGGTGTATCGGAAACAATCCTTCTACCTTCATAAGGTATAAACGGGTACGACTGCATACACACGTAACACACCACCCTCTCCACACTCCACTTATGGGATTATACTTGGTATCTTGTTGTTGTAACCTTGATATCTACTTCACTCAGCTCATACATTTAACGACATCGAATTTAAAATAATAGATCTTAAATTTTCTTTTAAATTTAAGACAACCATACAAACTCATATACTCTAATAATTAGCATATCTTTTGTAATAGGATTGACTGTAGTACCGTGTTTCATTTGCAAGCTTAACACATGAAAGACCTCATTAATAAAGAATAATGCAAAGTCAAAACTCTAATTTTTACTTGCTGTATTAAATGGTAAATATCTCTGCTGGTCATACCAATAACCAAAATGTGTGCAAGCAAAACGATATTGGCCGTAAATCTAAACTCATTTTACCCCACTAGTCTCTTCTTCTAGTAAATGTCATTACACGATGACTAGTGGAGTAAAACGAGTTTAGATTTACAGCCAATATCTGCTAGTTCACTCACATTTTCTGAGGCGAGGAAAACGGAAATCAGCTAAAAGGATCAAGAAAGCTCTAAAACCGAGTAATAAAAAGCTCACATGGTATGGACAAACAAAGCAAGAGCTTTTCCCACTTCCTGAGGCAAGAAGAGAGGCATGATGCCGGCAAACATTGTGAAAAGCATGTATTTTTCCACCATCATCTCGACATACAACATACTCGACATTGCCCAATCTGTATTTCATCTATTAGTTACTTGAACAAAACAGATAAGGCATATAAGTTCACCTCAAGAATAACACGAACGAGAGTTAGTACCTTCCAGTGAAATATTGCCTAGGCTCTTTGATCTGTTCAGTGTACCCTGCAATTGCAGAAAATTCACAATTCAGAGAGCAGAATAACTCAATACTCTCTTCTTACTTGTCCTGTTGTCAATACAATTACCACAATTTCGTTCCCCGTGATCAGGTATCTTACCATCGCCTCTAAGATATAGCATACTAAGCAGATTGCACTCACATAGTTGTTAGCCCATATGTTTGGGCTTTTGTTATTAGGCCTATTTCCTATTAGATTAGGTTTAGTTAATGGATTCCTATTATGTTAGGTTTAGTTAATGGATTTCTATTAGAATATGTTTAGTTAATGAATGCTTATATATTTCCTATTCTTTTATATTGAGACGAATTCTATTATATTGTAATCTTGTTTTTCAATTAAAGTAGTTCTGTTAATATGGTATCAAAGCCTCTACGATCTTGGTAAACAATCAAAGAGCTTCTGCTGCCGGTGGGTGACACCCATATATGATGCCCGTCTGGCCAATGATTATGTTTACAAAAGTTGGGTCATCGTAAATCGATCCATGCTCCTTGATATGTTTGGTTTGGTTTTTTGACTTGTTCGGTTTGGTTTTTTGATTTGTTCGGTTCAAGTTTTGATTTGTTTGGTTTGGGTTTTGATTTGTTCGGTTCGATTTTTGATTTGTTCGGTTCGGGTTTTGATTTGTTCGGTTCGATTTTTGATTTGTTCGGTTCGATTTTTGATTTGTTCGGTTCGGTTTTTTTTTTATTTGTTTGGTTCGTTTTTTGATTTGTTCGAACTAGGGTTCGTTTTTTGATTTGTTGCTTCCGCTGAGTTCTTGATTGCTGCTGCTGTTTGTTTAGATCGGTTGGATTTAAGAAGTCCATCAGATGGTGGATGGGGTGTTGCAATGACACGTGGGACTGTTCTACAAGAATCACAAGAAGATCGGCGTTTCGGTTTCAATTTTTGTGTGACAAACTCTCAATGCTTATTGCCGCTGCATTGTGAGTTTGAGGGGGGATGTTAGCCCATATGTTTGGGCTTTTGTTATTAGGCCTATTTTCTATTAGGTTAGGTTTAGTTAATGGATTTCTATTAAGTTAATTTTAGTTAATGGATGCTTATATATTTTCTATTTTTTTGTATTGAGACAAATTCTATTATATTGTAATCTTGTTCTTCAATTAAAATAGTTCTGTTAACAATAGTCACATTGAATTGAACTTTGCAAGCTACACATTGAAAATATACCTTAAAAGAGCTCTCATAACAGTATAGACAAAATACTTCAACAACGTTGGGCTAAATTTTTCTCTATTCCCATCACGGAAATACACCAACACATGAAAAAGTACACACACACACACACAGAGAAAGAACACACACACCAACCACTGATACAGTTGCAAATGAAGAAGGATTCCTTTCCCTTCCATGTATAATAGTACTCTCTCCGTTTCAATTTGTTTGTCTAATTTAAGAAAATAAACAAGACTTTTGAATTTTGTGGACTTAAACTAGATAGGTAGAATGTATCAAAAATGTCTTTTAATCCTATAATCTCGAACATGCCACGCGAAAAATTGTAATTAAAGAGTTGCTAAGAATAAATTATGATCTTAAACCTGCCAAATTGTAACCTAAGAGTTGCTAAGAGTAAATACTATCCAAAGTATCTATCTTCAAACAAAAATTAAGACGAAGCAAGTATAAAATACTATCCAAAGTATCAATCTTTAAACAGAAATTCAAAGAAAGTAAGAATAAATACTATATAAAGTATCAATCTTTAAACAAAATTTCAAGGATGATAAAGAAGCATATATACTCCCTGTGTCCAACAATAGTTGGACACTATTGACTCGACACAAGAACTAAAAAGCGGTAAATGATAAGGATAACTTAAACAAATCACCCATATTAAATACAAGTCATCTAAATATGGGTAAAATAGACCTAACATGTTAAATTATTCATGATTTTATAAAATGGTTGGACATCTTAGAATAGTATAGCGGACAAGTAAAAATTGGACAGGCAGATGTCAATAAGATAAGAAAAGATGTCATACCAACAGCTTGCCAACCTTTGAAGAAGACTTGATTGAGTTCATGAGTGTAAAAACAAGAGTCAGTATACCAAGAACTAGGTGGGGTGATGGCTTCTTCAATTGGGATTTTGGGATCAAATTCTAAAACCAATTTTTTATTATAATCACATGAAATTTTAAATGAAAGATGATGTTTTCTGGGTTTTACAGAACAAGTGAAATATTGAATAGAAGATAATTTGTGTTTGTTGAACTGATGAAAAGAAGCGAATTTCTGTAGCACTACCATGTTTTTGGATATGTTTTAGACTCAAATTATTTCTGTATTTTGCAGGCCAAACAATAATAACATGATCTTGAGTTTAGCTACTGATTGAGACTTGAATATGAGAAAATAATATTACTAAAATAGGGGAAAAGGGGTCTAATAATATTACTGATTAAGACTTAAATATGAGAAAATAATATTACTAAAATAGGGGAAAAGGAATATATATTCCTCAACTTTATCAGAGCTAATATAAATCCTTGTTGACTAATATATACTCTTATTGATTATACAAATGACTTACATTTATTATTTTCGTAAGTGAAAAAAATTGAAAAAACTAATTTTTATTACTAAAAAAAACAATTTATGTAGGGATATATTTTATCCTTCTCACATGTTTTTTTTTTACTTTTTTAATTTAACGGCTAATTTGAATTTATTAATTTAATAGTTAAATTTACTTTTTCACTTATTTTCTTATAAACATTATTATAGATATTCTAATTTATTTTTAGAGATATAAAAATTAAATTACAATATATCTGCAGGAAAATAGTTTTGATTTTCTTAATATTAGTTTGCCTAAAAAACAAAGGGGAAAATTGGATACATCAATAGCCCAATTAGTTTAAATGAAACTTAATCTACCAATCCCCTTTTAAGATCTTGTTATAGTGGTGACAACAAGTAATTTTCTCCTCTTATTTTAGTTTATTATTAAATGAAACTTTATGTTTTCTTCTTTTCTTTTATTTATTTTTTTGATGCTAGATTATACTATTATTCTTTTTCTTTTTCATTTCCACAATATTATTAGTATTTTTAAAAATGTTATTTTTCCACCTCATTGAAAAAGGTCGTGGTCGTGGATGTGATCATGATTATGATCAGGAACAAAATTCTCTTTCCGGGTATAAATTAGAAAGGAAGAATGAGAAGAACAATATACACATGATTGTCATACTCCCAAACACATGAATCTTGATGATGTGACTAATTTCTAAATAGTGTCTTATCAATGCAATATTTGCACAAAGAAGTAGATCAATTAGAAAGACTTTCATATAGAAGGTTGTGAAAATGATGCACAGCCTTCTCAACTTGTGGCACATAGCGGCCAGAGCAGTATGCAGGTGATTCAAGGCCTCTTTGAACAACTTCACATAACTTCATATCCTCAATCTGTAAAGTGTAATGAGCGTTACGCGTCTGAATACATACAGATTACATATATGCGATAAATGTGTCAATGACAAAACTTGAAATTGTACCTGCACTGTCTCACTATCCTCGAGACTCTGGGCGATGAAACTCTCATCACCCTATGGACAAAGGAGATGAAATTGATTGAAGTAATACATTTATCTTTTGAGTAAGAGAACATAACATTTACGTACCTTGTGAGATGAATCAAGAAAGTAGTCAAATATCACTAGACATTTCCGAGGTCCTTGAGGCAGTATAAGATTCGTGTCCATCCAAGGACCATACCTACTTATCATGAAGTTGGGATACACAAATGCATATAACGCTGGTTTTGATCCAAGCCGATCAAATTCTTAGTCCTTTTCTGCATCACATCGTTAGATGCTGACTTTCTCAAGTATCTGATTCGTTATTAGGAGTAAAAATGTTAATTAGAAAACAAGCATAAAATCCTGATAAAGAAATAAGAATGACGAAGATGGCTTTGGGCATACAGTGGTGGAGTAGGAGTCAAGTTTCAGAACCGAAGCATAACTTTTATGAACGTATGGTACATGATAACCACCATCCAAGTAGTTGTCACAGTAGACCTGCAATAGAACAGATTGGTCTGAAACTTTGAAATGACTCAACTTCGAAAATTTAGCTTGATTCTAGGATCAAGAGCATATCATCATTCTAAGTAATCGATCAGATAAGGATAAGTAAAATGATTTTCTCGAGCAGAGTTTACACTAAAATGAATAGCTAACAAGATGACAAAGCATAAAAGTGAAAGTATGTTTCTAAAGCCAAAGATTAGAAAAAAAACCAATTTATAACCATAATGTGAGAACTAACCTTCCAGTTACACTCAACGGTGTATTCACGTCTGCATAAAAAACTCAATGAAGAATCCACTCCACCATCAGTCAATATTTGGGATGAATTACCTAGCCATTCATTTCCAACCAAGTCAATATCAGCTTCTTCTTCGAGCAAAACTCTATTTTCGAAGTTGAGAAGTATGAATGGTCCCCATACAGCTACTCTCAGTGGGACTAGTCCCATCTCCTATCCTTCATATAGAAAACTATAGAAGATCAAACCACCCCAACATTTTACATATTGAACGAAGAATGTGGTTATATAACATATATTTATAATACATTCACTCTGAAGTTCTTGATTCCTGTTATTCGAGTTGCCTTTTGAAGTGCTCCATCCAATCCATACGTCCACCCCTGCAATATGAAGAACCATTAAATGAAATATATTGGATGGTTCTTCCTCCTCTATATAAAGAGAATGATATCTTCGTGAACGAGGCTAATGTCTAAGTACATAAAGGATAGGCTAAAAGGATAAAGAAAGCTCTATCTGAGCAATGAAAAATTCACATGGTATGGACAAACAAAGCAAGATTTTTCCCATTTGCTGAAGTAAGAGGAGAGGCACGATGGCGACAAACATTGTGAAAAGCATGTATTTTTCCACCATCATCTCGACATACAACATACTCGACATTATGCAATCTGTATTTCAACAATTAGCTACTTGAACATAAAATAGATAGGCATGTAAGTACAAATCAAGAATAACACGAACGAGAGTTACTACCTTCCAGTGAAATATTGCCTAGGCTCTTTGATCTGTTCAGTGTACCCTGAAATTGCAGAAAATTCACATTCAAAGAGCAGAATAACTCAATACTCTCTTTTTACTTGTCCTACTGTCAATACAATTATCACAATTTTGTTCCACGTGATCAGGTTTTTCAACCAACGCCTCTCGAATATAACATGTTAAGCAGATTGCACTGACATTGCATTTGAATTTTGCAAGCTACACTTTGGAAATACTTCATATTAAGCATGTTGTGCATTGAAAGAGCTCTCATAACAGTATTTTTTCTCTATTCACTTACACATGAAAACACACACAGAAAGAAACATATGTAAGAGTTACATTCCAAGACTACAATACTAATAGCTATGCCAACTACTGATACAGTTGCAAATGGAGAAGCAAAGCTTTAAACATCCAAGATTTATGTAAGAAAAGTCAAAAAGGAAGGAAAAGTAAAAGGTAGGCAGCAACAATGTTTGAAAAATTATTACCAGCCAGCATTCTTTTACGCGTAAAAATTGAAACACGAAAACGTGTAAATTTTTTTTACACGTTTTCATTCTCCTATAAATGGAGGGTCTCTTGCCATTATTTGTATTATCCCACAAAGAAATATAATCCAAAAGAGTAAGAACACAAAGAGAGTTATATACCAAGATAAATATTGTAGTCTTGAGTGTCCTCTTTAGTGAGTTGTTCCTTTTACAAAAGAGAAGTGTTCTCTTCTTGTATTTGAGAGCAGTGTACTCCCATATTAGCATAGTAAAATCCTTCTACCCCGTGGTCTTTCCCCTCTATCTGTTTGAGGGGTTTTCACGTAAAATTATCGTGTCCAATTATTTTTATTATTTATTATGATATCAAACTTTAGTTATGGTGCTTTCTCCTCCCAACAGTGGTATCAGAGCCCTCGATTATTTTGTCTGTTTTATGCAAAAATACTATTCACGTGAATAGTAAATTTCGGTGACGGTAAAGTTTGTCACGATTGTTCGGAAAAATATTCAAAAACGATCTAGAAGGGTGTGAAGCAAATAACAATGTCGAGTACAACAAAGTTTGACGTTGAGAAATTCAATGGGACTAATTTCTCATTGTGGAAAATGAAAATAAGAGCGATATTGAGAAAAGACAATTGCTTAGCTGCAATTGAAGGCAGGCCCACAGACTTTACTGATGACAGTAAGTGGAACGACATAGACAGCAACGCAGTTGCTGATCTACACTTGGCACTAGCTGATCAAGTGTTGTCTAGTGTGGTTGAAAAACGGATGGCGAAGGACATATGGGATACTCTTACGGGATTGTACGAGGCCAAGTCTTTGCATAATAAAATCTTCTTAAAAAGAAGATTGTATACTCTTCAAATGGCAGAGTCCATGTCAGTTACTGAACACATCAATACTTTGAATACTCTATTTTCGCAACTTACAACAATGGGCTGCAAAATAGAGGGGACTGAACGTGCGGAGCTTCTACTTCAAAGTCTGCCTGACTCATATGATCAACTCATCATCAACCTGACGAACAATACAGACAGTCTAGTTTTCGATGAAATTGCAGCCACTGTTTTAGAAGAAGAAAATCAGCGCAAAAATAAGAAAGATAGACAAGCAAGTTCGTAGCAAGCTGAAGCTTTGACGATGGTGAGAGGAAGACCAACGGAACGTGGCCCAAGTGGGAGTCACAATCATGGTATATCTCAATCAAGAAGTAAGAAGAATATCAAGAGTTACAACTGTGGCAAGAAAGAGCACTTTAAGAAAGATTGTTGGTTCAAGAAGAAGAGTGAACACCCTGAGTCATCAAATGCTCAAGGGAATGTTGCAAGTACCTCAGATGATGGCGATATTTTATGTAGTGAAGCAATATCAAATAATGAAGGCAGAAAACGTTTCACTGATGTCTGGATTATGGACACAGGAGCAACATGGCATATGACTTTCCGGAGAGAATGGTTCCATCAATATAAACCTATCTCAGGAGGATCTGTGTTCATGGGAGACGATCATGCTTTGAATGTTATTGGTATTGGGTCCATCAAAATAAAAATGTATGATAGCACGATACGCACCATTCAAGAGGTACGACATATAAAAGACTTGAGGAAGAATCTATTATCTTTGGGACAATTAGATGATAATGGATGTTCATATAAGACTCATGGTGGAGTCATGAAAATATCAAAAGGAGCGCTTGTAGTGATGAAAGCGGAAAAACTTGCTGCAAATCTATATGTGCTTAAAGGTGAAACACACCAAGAAGGAGAAGCATCAACTGCATTGGCAAATTCATTTGAAGAATCAACGATGATGTGGCATCGTAAACTTGGTCATATGTCGGAACGAGGTTTGAAGATTCTTGTTGAGCAAAAGATTCTTCCAGGGCTCAAAAAGGTTTCACTACCTTTTTGTGAGCATTGTGTTACCAGTAAGCAACATAGACTGAAGTTTAGCAGTTCCTCTGCTAAAAGCAAGGAAATATTAGATCTAGTCCACTCTGATGTCTGGCAAGCACCGGTGGAGTCTCTAGGAGGAGCAAAATACTTCATGTCATTTATCGACAATTACTCCAGGAGAAGTTGGGTGTATCCAATCAAGAGAAAGGCAGATGTTTTTCCAGTTTTCAAAGAGTTCAAAGTGTGGGTGGAACTTGAATCTGAGAAAAGGATCAAGTGTTTGAGGACAGATAATGGAGGAGAATACACTGGTGAAGAATTTGATAACTTCTGTAAACAAGAAGGTATTAAAAGGCAGTTCACGGTGGCATATACTCCACAACAAAATAGAGTAGCAGAGCGGATGAACAGAACCTTGTTGGAACGGACAAGAGCTATGTTGGCAACTGCAAGGTTGTAAAAACCATTCTGGGCAGAACAGTCAAAACCGTCTGTTATGTGATCAATCGGTCACCATCAATCACAATTGATCTGAAAACGTCAATGGAGATGTGGACAGGAAAACCAGTTGATTATTCTCGCTTACATATATTCGAAAGTCCTACTTATGTTATGTACAACACCCAAGAAAAATCGAAGTTGGATCCGAAATCCAGGGAATGCATTTTCTTAGGGTATGCTGATGGAGTCAAGGGGTATCTCTTGTGGGATCCCATTGCCCCCAAGGTGGTAATCAGCAGGGATGTTGTATTTGTTGAAAATAAGATACAAGAAGGTAGCACTTCGAAAGAAAAATCAGAGACTACTATAGTTGAAGTTGAAGAAATAGAAGAAGTTCTAATTTCTTCTGAAGCAGCACCAGAGCACGAAGAGCAAGAGCAAGCTGAGATTGAAACCCCATAAGTTTGACGGTCAACTAGGGAGAGAAGGGAACCAGCTTGGCACTCAGATTATTCTATGGAGAGCAATGTTGCATACTGTTTATTAACAGAAGATGGAGAGCCTTCAACTTTTCACGAGGCTATGAAAGACCAAGAATCATCTCTGTGGATGACAGCAATGCAAGAAGAAATTGAAGCTCTTCATAAAAATAAAACATGGGATCTTGTTCAATTACTACAAGGAATGAAGGCCATTGGAAACAAATGGTCTATAAGATCAAACGCAATGGTAATGATCAAGTGGAGAAGTATCGTGCAAGATTGGTGGTGAAAGGATTCGCTCAGAAAGAAGGTATAAACTTCAATGAGATATTTTCTCCGGTGGTTCGACTCACAACAATTCTAGTGGTCCTGGCGATGTGTGCAACATTTGACTTGTACTTGGAGCAGTTAGATGTCAAAACTGCATTTCTTCACGGAGAGCTTAAAGAAGAAATTTATATGCTCCAACCAGAAGGTTTTGAAAAACAAGGAAAAGAGAACTTGGTTTGCAGGTTGAACAAATCTCTATACGGTCTCAAACAGGCGCCGAGGTGTTGGTATAAGAAATTTGATTCCTTCATTATAAGCCTTGGATACAACAGACATAGTTCAGATCCTTGTGTTTATTACAAGAGATTTGGTGATAACGATTTTGTTATTTTGCTGTTGTATGTTGATGACATGTTGGTAGCAGGCCCCAACAAAGATCGTCTCACAAATTTAAAGGCACAGTTGGCTAGGGAGTTTGAAATGAAGGACTTGGGACCAGCAAACAAGATTCTAGGGATGCAAATTCACCGAGACAGAAAAAATAGGAAGATTTGGCTTTCTCAAAAGAATTACTTGAAGAAAATCTTGCGACGCTTCAAGATGCAAGACTGTAAGTCAATTTCTACCCCACTTCCTATTAATTTCAAGTTATCCTCAAGTATGAGTCCTAGCAATGAAGCAGAGAGGATAGAGATGTCTCGAGTACCGTATGCATCAGCAGTGGGAAGTTTAATGTTCGCCATGGTATGTACAAGACCTGACATTGCACAAGCAGTGGGAGTGGTTAGTCGATACATGGCTAATCCTGGTACAGAACATTGGAATACTGTTAAGAGGATCTTGAGATATATCAAGGGTACCTCAGATATTGCAATGTGTTATAGAAGATCAGACTTTACTGTTAAAGGTTATGTTGATTCAGATTATGCAGGTGATCTTGATAAAAGCTAGTCCACCACAGTTTATGTGTTTACTCTTGCTGGAGGAGCTGTAAGCTGGGTTTTAAAACTGCAATCTATTGTGGCTACATCTACGACGGAAGCAGAATATGTAGCAGCTACACAAGCTAGCAAAGAGGCAATATGGATGCAGATGTTACTGGAGGAGCTCGGGCACAAACAAGAGAAGGTTGCTCTGTTTTGTGATAGTCAAAGCGCTTTGCATCTTGCAAAAAATCCGGCATTTCATTCAAGGAAAAAGCACATATGAGTTTAGTATCACTTTGTTCGTGAGAAGGTGGAAAAAGACAGTGTGGATGTTCAGAAAATTCACACTAATGACAACCTAGCAGATATGCTTACGAAGCCAATCAACAGTAACAAGTTTATATGGTGTCGATCTTCTATTGGCCTAGCAAAAACATAACGTTGAAGTAATTGGGTAGAAAGGATGGTGTGAAGACTTAATTGATTCTCAATTAAATCTTCAAGTGGGAGAAATGTAAGAAAAGTCAAAAAGGAAGGAAAAGTAAAAGGTAGGCAGCAGCAATGTTTGAAAAATTATTACCAGCCAACCTCCTTTTACGCATAAAAATTGAAACACGAAAACGTGTAAAAAATTTTTACACGTTTTCATTCTCCTATAAATGGAGGGTCTCTTGCCATCATTTGTATTATCCCACAGAGAAATATAGTCCAAAAGAGTAAGAACTCAAAGAGAGTTATATACCAAGAGAAATATTGTAGTCTTGAATGTCCTCTTTAGTGAGTTGTTCCTTTTACAAAAGAGAAGTGTTCTCTCCTTGTATTTGAGAGCAGTGTACTCCCATATTATCATAGTAAAATCCTTCTACCCCGTGGTTTTTCCCCTCTATCTGTTTGAGGGGTTTCCACGTAAAATTATCGTGTCCAATTATTTTTATTATTTATTATCATATTAAACTTTAGTTGTGGTGCTTTCTCCTCCCAACAATTTAGCCATATAGATATTAAAGACGAAAGATTTAATATAAAAAAGGAAAAACTTGACAAGATTGAGGCGCAATAACTGGTGTAACTTTTTGATGAAGAGTGTACAACTGAGAAAACAACGTAGCTCCGCCCTTGCTTACCACTCTCTACCTCAATGCTATTTAATTTGACAAAAGACCCTTTGTTCAAGAGCAGCAAATCCAAATACAAAGAAGAAGAAACATAGCAACTAACAAGAACAACAAAATAGTGCATATTCGAAATACAATCAACAATAGCCAAAACTACAATAACACGGCAATGCGCGCTGCAGTCTACTAATAAATCCAACAATTACAGTTCAAAAACTGAAGCATACTATAGAGAAAAAAAATCAAAGATTCAGGAAAATCAAGAGAATACTATCCAAAGTATTAATTCAAAAATGATGTTATACCAACAGATTGCCAGCCTTTGAAGAAGACTTGATTGAGTTCATGAGTGTAAAAACAAGAGTCAGTGTACCAAGAACTTGGTGGGGTGATAGCTTCTTCAATAGGGATTTTGGGATCAAATTCTAAAACCAATTTTTGAGTATAATTACATGAGATTTGAAATGAATGATAATGCTTTCGGGGTTTAGTGAAAATGTGAATCTTTGATGGAGTTATTTTTATGGATGGATGGAAGGAACTGAAGTTCTGCAGCATTGCCATGGTACAATACACAAATGAATTAAAAATGTTGTCACTACCTTATCTTTTTTTATGGTTTGGGAAAAAGATAACTAATTTAGGAAGATGAGTTTATTTTCTAGTTCAGCAGTTTCTTTGTCTCGTGACATATTTTGGATTTTGAGAATTAAACAAGTTTATCATTGACAGTAAATTTTTGAATTATCAATTATTGTAACTTATAAGTAATACTTCTTACGTAGTTTGCAAATATATAAAATTCATTTTTTAAAAAAATTGAAGATTTCATGAGCAAATTCTCGGTCAAACTAAAAATGTTTGACTTTCAAAAAATGAAATGTGTCCCATAAATTGGAACGAGTGATTGATTAAGATAAAATCATGAAATTAGTTATATTGGGATTGTAGTGTTCTGTATTGAGTACGAGATAATTATTTTAAAATAACTACTCCCTCTATCTCAATTTATATGACTTACTTTGCTTTTTAGTCAGTCCCAAAAAGAATGACACATTTTTATATTAAGTAACACTTTAACTTTAAAATGTCCATTTTACCCCTAATTAAATTATTTATAGACACAAATTTCTATCATTTATTTTAGATTACAAATTTTAAAAATCTTCATTTCTTTCTTAAACTCGTGCTGAGTCAAACTATCTCACATATAATGAAACGGAGGGAGTACTTGTTTTAGTTACTCACTTCCTATTTCTTTTTCAATGATATCTAACGATTAAGAAAATTCATGTGAAACTCAAGCCCCTGACTATTTTCTTGTTTACGTTCCTCTCGTAATTTATTTTTAAAATTAGATGTCCATGTAAATTCTCATTATACTATATGAATGGATTGAATGATGCTTTTATATTTTAATAAAAAATATTATTTTGAAAACATTTCTAATCATTTTGAGTTAGAAAAATGTGAAAGCGTTTTTAATTTCAAAAGAAGGGTGATGTCCGAGGTGTGAATAGGAGAGAAGGGATGCCATAATTAGCGTTTTAATAAAATGATAGTTTGAATTTCTTTTTAAAAAAAATCCCCTTTTTACACTGAAAAATAATAAAATGAGAATAATAAATGATATTGATTTATTTGCAAAATCATCTGGGTGTTGAACTATTTTTTTTTTTTTTCAGGACATCCCTTACAATATGATCACCAGTAAAGTTGAGTTGACAGATTTATTTGCAAAATAACAAATAATATATTGTATTATTTAATTTATTCTTTATAAGAAATCTTCAAATCATATCATATATTTATATAAAAGAGAACCCTAGGCCCACCTATGTGGCGCCACCACAAACTAGAATTTCCTTTTAAATTTATTTATTTCTAAAAATAGCCTTCTCCTTTCATGAAAAGATGTAATTTTTATGAAAAGTTATGACTTTGATGGAGAGTTGCGACTTTTATGAAGAGATTGTAACTTTTATGAAAGACTGTGACCTTTCCGAAGGGTTTAAATTTTTCTAAGAGTTGTGACTTTTCTGATAAGGCACAATAAGTATTTGTTCACACTACTCTTTGTTGTCTATGAATATAGGCATTCCCTCTCAATTTAAAACAACGAAAATTCTGAACTTTTTCTTCTTCTTCTGCACAATTAAATATCCATGTACTTTGCTCCTGTAGAGTGGCTCACTGACACCATTATTTTTGTATCAATACACTTATGAATAGAATCGTTTCATCCTGAGAGGATCTATTCCTTTAAATCTCGTGTACTAGAGGGAGATGATTTTCTTAAGGGGACATTTTGCATTCAGTGGACTCAATTTTTTCTTTTTTGTTTCATTCTATTATTTTAGATCCTGGTATATTTTTTTTGCATTCATTAATTTATGTTTATTATATTAATAGTTGTTTTTGAGTACATGTTTTAAACTTTGTTGTTTATGTTTCTGCAAAGTTATTGTTATAAGTATTTGTTAGTACATATAAAAATTATTTATTTATTAGAAAATTTAATTTCTCATGTTGATATTCATCTAATTTCCCAAAAATATCAAATAGTAACACTTCCAGGAGGCAAAAGGATAAATTAAGATGTTATAATTATCATTTTCCTTTACATTATTAATGTTTGTTACTACGTAGTCTTGTATGTAGTATTTTAGTTTTAATGACTGATAGATTTTAAGTATTATTTTATAAATGCTGTGATATTAAATATCCGGGCGAAGTGCATATAATTTTACTATTATATAATTAGGAAACATAATGTACTAATAATTAGCAACTATCATTATATAATAGAGAGTATATAATATGAAACATTTTGACAAATTAATGCAACATAAAGTAAGAAATTTATGCTTATTGTTCTAGTCAAATGTATGTGACAAGTAACTTTAACTTTGTAGCAAGTAATTTTATAATATTTAATTTTCAATAAAAAATATTAAGTCAAAACTTGCCTTGCTTGACTTATTAAAGTTTAAATTTAAAATTTTGCATTTTCTACCTATATAATGAATTAACAAAGGATTGACTTACCGATTAGTGTGAGATCCATATTTACCATTACGATTCTGAATTTTGGATCATAACATTATGGAAAATGATGACTATAAGATTATTATGGCAAAGTTGAATGTAGTAAATACCAATGCTCGATCATAGTGTTTCAGTGTTAAGAGAAATGCTTTGCTATTATAATATGTCTGATGGTATTGAGTGGAAGGGTAATAAAAGATTACATAACTCAATGGCTTGTAATACCATATAATAATTATGATTTTTCTTATAAAAATATACAAAATATTGTTGTTTCCTTTTTATTTATTTATTTTCTTTCTACAGTGGATAAACAAAGGGAATAATGTTGATTTAGGTTTTGGATCCTTTCGTTGAAAAAGCAATTTGTTGAGGAATCTTGTATGTCAGCCTTTAGAGAAGACAACTGTTAATTGATGGCTTCACATTTAATTTCTACATAAAACGCAAAGGGAAATAGGAAACCCCAAAAATATGTGTCTTTTTGTACGTACAACAAAACAAATCGACAGATGGCAGAGTAGTGCATTCAATCACATTTTAAAAGCGGAGCTAGAATTAGAACTTATAAATTTTAAATTTATTATTAAATTAATAGTCGTTATAATAGTGACAATAAATATATACATTAACTTTATCGATATTAATTAATTTTGTCATTAAATCTAATGTTGTTGTAGGCTTTATGAACATTTATATTAATTATAGATAAAAGTCATTTTTAATATAGTGAGTCGTTATATTTATATACATTTAATGATTTTTCTAATAATAAAATATAGGAACAAAATAAAAGTTATTGATTTGTCTAAACTTGTAACTAATACTCACCCTACGCCCTTGAATTTACATATTTGTAATGATTGGATAAGTTTGACTAAGAAGTCAAATAGGCATGCTAAAGCAACCTAGTGAAGAAAGCATTCCGCCTAAGTGAAAAAAGGTTAAAACCCCAAAGGGTATAACGTGGACAATCTATCTTAATTAGGTATGCTTAGTTAACTAAAATAGCAATATTTGATTTAATCATGCAAAAATTCCTAAAAAGCTATTGGATTCGTCTAAACTTCCACTTTGCTCTTGATAGATAATATCTTATAGTATAGTGATTGGCATTAGTGATTAATATAACTTGTTGTTGGTGGTTGAGCTTTTGGTCTCACTTGGTCAACTCCGATCCCATCTTATGTGAAAATCTTGGTGTTGCATATTTACCTATCAATTCCTTCTTTTATTCTTACATCTAACCTAGGAAAGTCAGTAAGGAAAGGTGGGACAAAGAAAGCTCTATTTCGGGTAGCTGGGTGCATCAACCTCTTTCTTTCACAGGAGAGGGGACAATACGGAAATTCCCTCTACCCCTATCGTATACTCCAGTTTGGTAGTTTCCACCGCCTGTCCAGGGTTGAGCCCTGGGATTTGACGGTGGACTTAAAAAGCCACCTACAGACGCTTTACGCCCAATCATTCCGGATAACGCTTGCATCCTCTGTATAAACATGTTGAGATTGACTTCTGTTTTTCTCCAAGATATATGCGGGACAAAACACACACAAGTATATGCAGTTGCACAAATAATAAAGTGATAAGATTTAGAATGTAGTGCCCATAAGGTTAGCTATTAACTTCAAATTAAAATGAACTTATGATTCAAGCGATTTCTGATATTGTAAATATTTTTTTTTATAATTGTGATAAATCAATCATAAGCAAGTAATTTGTGAACTCAAGTACAATAAACGAATAATTAAGAAATTGAAACAATGAGATGGGAATATTCCAGGGTCATGGAATTTATGTTAATCCTGTTGAGTCTTTCCGATTAAACTAATTACTCGATATATCTAGTTTGTTGGTTGACAAGGTCTTGTGAACCAAGTCGATTTTGTACGGATCTATCTATGTGTTAAAAGTAGTAACCGAGGCTGATTTAGATGGGATTATTGGACCGAATAAAATATTAGAGAGTTTTATTTAGGATCCAAGCTTAATTATGGTTAAATAGGGCGAAAACTACATAATTAGACATATACTTCACTACTAGTACCATATATATTATTATTATCTATATTTGCAAAATATTACGTATCTTTCCACTAATTAAGAGTTTCCTATGTATCTTACACTTAGATAAATGTATTTTTGCTACCAGATATATAGAAATAGGGAGAGAGGTGTGCGAGATTCGTATGTATCCAAATACATACAAATCACACTAGATACACTAAATACATGTATTTGTATGTATCTAGAGTAGTGAAATTCGCATGTATCTGGTAGGCTAGATATATAGGAGAGTGGCCAGCGAGATGGGAAAGAGGCGAGGGCGGCGCGCGAGATTTGATATGTATCATAGATACATGCGAATCCATTTGGATAAAATGTATCTAAAACAAATTACACCTATGTTTGACCTAATTTATTTGAGATACATGTATCTGGACATATTTGAGGCGCCAAAATCTGATAAAATACGTAATATTACAAAATAGAGCGTGTCTAAGCAATTAGCTCCTAAACTAGTGGAATTTATGTAAGTTCCCCTTAACCAAGGATTAGATAGAAGAGTTATGCTATTGTGAAGAAACTGTATATATGTTCCTCTCATCTTCTTTCTAGAGTCTAAATTTCTCATCTCTATTCTTATCTCTATCCTTAGTTAGATGTCATTATAATTCAAGAGTTTAGGTGGTGTTATTATAATTTGACTATCAATAATTATATTAATGTTTGAATATTTGTGTTGAGAAGTCGGATTTGTTTCACAAGGTTAAACTTGCAATTTTCTATCGAACAATTGTGTATCTATTCAAGTTATAATCTAATTCTCCTATTTCTAGCAGAGTAAACTTAACAAAAAAAATGCATTTGTATCTCATGTATAGCAACAAAGTGTGACATTTAACTATGTCTAAGCCTAATCACAAATGCCCTCCCCCCTAAGTCAATCTATAATACGAAATTGGATAGTTACTTGAGAATTTAATTAACTCAAAACTTATGTATCCTATAAAGGAGAAAACAAAATTGAAATGAATAAAGTGTGCAAGCAATATTGTTTATATTAAATGATGATGTCAATGATGTTCATACAATTTTTCTTTTTATATAGAGCGGTCTATGCTGATCCAATATAGATGAAAAGACACAATGCTAATATAGAGTGCATAAATTGCATTTTTTATAGCTGTCTTAAGTTTGTCATTTTCTCTTTTAATTGAAGTGATGATATATAGGTGTTTTCTTTTCCTTATTCTCTACACCATCCTCTTACCTAACTGTCTTCGGTATACTTTTGTCTTTTCCTTCCTCTTGTCTCTACACACCCCTCCTCACACACAATATAACATTATCGAGGTAGATTCAGAAGTTGAACTTTATGAATACTATTTTGAAATGTGATTAAAACAATTAATATGTGAGTTAGTGTGATGTTTGAGATTTGTTGTAAAACTCTTAGTATATATTTGGAATGTGAGTGGAAGTCACTAGGCTCGGTTGAAGTCATATTTTATATTGTAAAGTTTTCAAAAGTTAAATTTATGAGTGTTTTGAGATGTGATTAAATTGATTAATTATTTTGAGTTAGTGTGTTTGATATTTGTTATAAAACTCTTAGCATATATTTGGAATATGAGTGGAAGTTACTAAGCTCGGCTGAAGTCATATTTTATATTGTAAATTTAAATTCTGGTTTCAAAATAAGTATCCCTTCGCATATTATTAAAAGATTACTAAGACTTATTTGACTAAATTATGATTCCCTCTTTAACCTAGTAATTAACTTAAATGTTCATGGAAAGACTTCTAAGCAAATTATATAGCATATATCATTTTATTTGTAAGAGTAGATTTGAGAAAGAAAAAAAAAAGGTAAGAATTAACACATTCGTTTGGTTTTCTAAAATGACACTTGTATTTGGACCAAATTTTGTTCGGCTAAGACTATATTTAATACGAACTTATGAGAGTATCATGTTTTCTTTATTTTATTTTATATGATAATATTTGACTGAACACAGTTTAAGAATAAAAAAAAGACAAACTTTTGCTATATACTGAAAGTATCTTTGAAGCTTCTAATATATCACGACATTTCTTGACCGTAAGATCCTCTCACTAAGAATAAAAAGATTAAATTATTTTAAAAAATACTAGGACAGCCTAAAAAAGTAAAAGAAAAGGCCATATAAAATGGGACCTAGAAAGTATTTTATATGTATATATACATGTATTTATATATGATATAATCTTACTAGAGAAAGAGAAAGAGGACATATACTATAGAAAATAAAAAAAAAATGGCAAGAGATGTAAGGCAAGTGGTGGCTGGTTTACTAACAGGTTCAATGCTTATAATGCTTTGCAATATGGTTAAAAGAGATCATTTTGATCCTATTTATGTGGTAAGAATATCAGACATTTATTAGCTTATTTTAATTATTAACAATCTCTTCTTCAATTTGTTGTTCTTCCCTTTTTTATGGGTCTTGAAGTTATATATCTTTAGAAATTCTCTAGTTATAATCATGTTGTACTAGATGATAATAAGAAACCATGTTCTCAATACTCCAATTTTGATCTTTTTTTTTTTGGAGGTCATGAATTCAACTTGAATATTTTGAAAATGAGTATTTGTTAAGGAGGTGGGGAAGATATGCACTTCTCAAATGTGCGATAGTAGATAGGATTTCTTCATCTTTAATAGAGATAATAAAAAATGTAACTATTATTCCATTTTGCGATGGTGATGATACTGATGAGGAGGAGGTGGTGGTTTCCATAAGTTTCGTAAACTAGGCTTAAGTGAAGTAACTAGAGATCGTATGAACTATTGATTTTTTTTAATCATTATGTGCTGCAGTAGATAGGATTTCTTCAGATTTAATATAGATTACAGAAAATGAATTTTTTTTGATAGAAAATATTCTCTTTTAATGAATCTAACCTGACGTGAAATCAAATTAATCAAAAGAAGATAACCGCACCGCGTGGAAAGAAAAAAAAAAGTTTTGAGTAGGTGACCTTTGCTTTTTTACAGTTAAACCGTTAAAAATTGTGCACCAATTTTAGTTGGCAAACTAGAGTTCATGATGCTAGTTATAACAGATACATTATATGCATTACTAGTATAATTTAATTCAATAGTAACGAGTTATTTTTATTTGTTACAACAGATAACATATTTATTTTCAAAAAATACAAAGCCTATATATATTATTGGTGAACAAAATTTGAACTTGATATAAGTTGGAAGATTTTTAGTATTCTTTTTATTATCTTCATATGTACACATGAAAAGTCCAATAAAATGAAGATTTTAAAATGGAATTTTCTCTTCATATTTTATTATAAATAGTTTTACTTTAACGTACTATGCTTGTTTTTACTTTTTTTTAGAGTAAATATAACGCTAACTTTCTAAAAAGAAATACATGGTTCTTTTTCCCTCATTTTTCATCATGACTTTTTTCTAAGTCATGAAAATTTTCCTTTCTTATTTCCTTTTATAACGCCAAAGTTTCTGAAGTATTCTTGGAATTAAATGAAAAAAATAATAATTGGAAACTTTTTTTCAAAAGGTCAATATTAATAAAGAATAAGAAAAAAGTATATGAACTAAGTGATTGTCTTCTAATTAGTCACACTAATTAATTATTCAGTTGAGCACCACTTAGCATTAATTAAATTTATGGATTATTAATTATTAATAGTTATATTTATTTATCTTTTGTTCTTTACGGTGATTTGATAGTGTAATTTATTTTAATTTAACTATGTGTTAAACTTTATAGTTGTTTATTATTTTTTTATAGGAAAATCTTTCAGTGCAATATGATTTGGTAAAAGTTTCAAAGCAAAGTCTTGTTAAACTCTCAGACAGTGGAGGGATTTGGAGGGAAAACTTTTCCCTTAAACCTTGTTGGAGGAAGCCATTATCAACAAGTAAGTTTACCTTAATTATTTTTCTAAAAAATCACTATTTTAATCATTGAGATTTTTTATGAAAATTTTTTCAGTGACTATGTATAAACATTTTGATTGAATTAGTGAGAAAAGAAAAAAATTACAGTGTTTTTATACGAATTTTTTTAGAAAGTTTCCACGTATTTTATTGAGATTCGTTTTCCACTATGCGCATTCTCAATGAACTGGTTTAGTGGAAAATAACTTACTAAGTAGGAAAATAATGTTCTATAATACAATTTTTTTTTCAATTGATTTGCAGCGAGAAAAGTCTATGTTTCTAGTATTGCTAGCATCAAAAAAAGAAAAACATATCTACTGAATTTCATTAGTTGTGAACTGAAAAGGTAGAATGTATGTAAATTTTATTCCTACCACATGAAGGTAGAGAAAGTATTTCTGAAAAATTTTGAAAAGACAAAATAGGGGGAAGAATAATTAAACTCATAAATTAAAGTTTTGGAATTTTAACCATCTGTCAATATTGTTTGAATGATAGTAAATTAGTTCCCTTTCAATTTTAAACATTTTGTTAATTAATTTTCAGCAAATGAAGAACAAGCAAAAGGCTACATCTTTTTTAATCTAACAGACAACCCTGAAGATCATATTACACAGGTATTATTTTTTTTCTTCTTTTAAGTTTCAGTTATTTGTACTGATAATTCAAAAGAATTGATATACATTATCAAAAATCTTAAGGACAAAAATTTATTCAATTTCCATATTTATAAAGTATTTATTCACCTATAAAGTTGTACCACTTCACTATAACTAATGGTTTGACGACTTACAAAATAAGATAAATTATTTGTTATAATACGTTAAAATATCATTTTTAGACACCAAATTGAAAAACTCAATCACAAAAAAAAAAAAAAAAAAAAAAGCTATTTAAAAGAAACAAAAAGACAAAATAGGAAAGGGGGTGGGTGTTACAGGAAGCTGCCACAAGTCAACTAGCTGGCATCATTGCTCTCTTTTTAATTTATTTAAATTTTTATCATTTCTCTTCTTTAGTTTTGGTTAGTAAAAAAAAAAAAACATATTTTATATTAATTCATATTTGATTTATGAAATTTTGCACCACTTGACTAAACATTTTTGTAGAAAAATAATAACATAATTTCTCTATTTTATTTCTAAGTTTAAGAGTATATTATAGTCCGTATTTGTGTAAAAAAGCAAATCGATGACATAACTATTCTATTTCAAATAATTTAAGGATAATTTTAGGTGTTTTCTCTTTCTTTTTTTTCCTAAGATGGAAAGTAAATTTATTATTATCGATAAGAATCACACAGAATTTAATTGTTAAATATTTATCGATGTTTATATTAAATTAGTAAATTTCTATATGACTTAGTTATTATGCATCTCAGATTGCTAGTGCAGTGGTTGTGGCCAAATATGTTGGAGCAACTCTAGTCCTTCCTGAAATAAGAGGAACCCAAACAGGGCAGAAGAGGTAAATTAGTTATTTACATTCTTCTTCTTCTTTTTTTGAAAAATAATTCTATTTATTTAGCAATTCAATAACATGAGAGAAAAAAAAAAGAAAAAATAAAACCTTAGTTATAAGGTATACTATCTACGATTTTACAAATCAACAAATTTATTTTTGTAATTAAATGATTTTATAAAGAATAAAAGTAGGTGATTGATAAAGATGGTGTGTTTGGTACGAAAGGAAAATATTTTCATGAAAAATAAGTAAAAAATAAATTACTTATATTCTTCGATATTTGATAAGTAAGCTAAAAATATTTTTTCAAAAGTTTTTAAATATAATCTAGGAAAATATAATGTTGGTGGACATGTAGTCAAGGTGCGTATGGGTGTGGGGGCTAGGGAGGTTGTGGTGGAATGTGTTTGGAGGTTGGGGACGAGACAATCAATAGTGGAATATCACTTATTGAATTTAGTTTTCATCTCCACCTAAAAAGTCATTTTTCCTATTTTTAAGAAATTTATTTTTTCAAAGTGAATGTTTTTATAAAATTTGATCAACTAGACATGAAAAAATTTAAAATATTTTATAGGTTCCTCCCTACCAAGCACACCCTACTTAAAGAATCTCACTCAAAGTCTAATCTTGGTTGAAAAGGAATGAAGGTATTTTCTCCCCTTTGATTCACAAGTCATAAATTAAAGATTTTAAAGTGGTTCGCTTGCACCATGTTATGTATGAATGATCTTTTCTATTTCATAGGGGAGCTTGGTCCTTTATTTATAGTTCTTGCATTAATCGGTCTGAAATTAGGTGTAGCTATATCACAAGCTCATGTTTCTATAATCTTAATCTGTATTTACTTGAATGATACTATAAATCTTCTTTAAAGTAGTTTTTTTTTTTTTTTTTTTTTTTACTAATTGAACAAAAGCGAGTCTGTATGGATATATTTAGTCGTGGAGCATTTCGAGTATTATTGCATCCTCATGTCATTTTTCTATTATTTGTGGTCTAAATTTGTCACAAAACAAAAACACTTGTAGGCAATTTGGTGATATTTATGACATAGAGAGATTCATGACAAGTTTAGATGGAACAATTCAAGTAGTCAAAGTTTCACCAATGGAAGCATCAAAAGTGAACTTCACAAACATAAAGGTGCCTTTCATGGTGACCAAAGACTTAATTGAATCCAAAATTCAGCCAATATTCAAAGCCAAAGGAAACTTAATGCTTACAACAAACTTGTCACCTTCAACTATATCAAAAGCCAAAGAGATCATAAAAAAAGACAATATAAAGATGGACCCTTATGCATGCTTAGCAATATTTGGGAGTCTTGAATTGCAACAAGAGTTAAATCAATTGGTTAGCTCAATGATTGGGACATTAAGAAGTTTGAGCTATAAAACAAATGGACAATTTGTTGCTGTGGACTTAAAGGTTGAGGCTTTGGGAAATTTGTGCAAAGGGAATGTGATTAAAACTAAGGATTGTTTTAATGCCAAAGACATTGGTGAGTTCTTGAAGAAGATTGGTTATCAAAGGCACACTACTATTTACTTGACTCAAAGTGGATGGCATAGCAGTCTTGATGATTTCAGAAAGATCTTCCCCAACACATTCACCAAGGTAATTAATATTTATGTCTATGTAACAATATTTTCTTGGCTTTATTTTATATGACGATGTTTGGCTGAGATCAAAGTTTAAGAAAGAAAAACTGACTTTTGGCATATACAAAAAGTACCTTGAGAACTTGTTGTCTAGATCTATGGTGTCATGACATCTCTATGTCTATAAGGGCCTGTCACTAAGGGTAAACATTTATGTCTATGTATTAGTATTTTCTTGGCTTTATTTTATTTGACAATGTTTGACTGAGATCGGAGTTTAAGAAAGAAAAACTAACTTTTGGCATATACCAAAAGTACCTTGAGAACTTGTTGTCTAGATCTATGGTGTCATGACATCTCTATGTCTATAAGGGCATGTCACTAAGGGTAAGACAAACATGTTAAAGTTGAAGAGTTTTTAAAATACAAAAATGTGTCATTCTTTCTCAATCAAACTAAAAGTATCATATAAAATGGAGCAGAGGGAGTAACTAATAAAGCTAAGAGGTTGAACAATTATGTGGACAATAGTTTAATAATCCAAACGGACTTTTGACACATATCAAAAGTATCTTGAGAACTTGTGGTCTAACGAAGAATTGTGTCATTCTTTTTTAAACCTAGACTAAGATGTCATATAAAATGTAATAGAGAGAGTAACTAATTGAGTGAGACTTGCTCAAGTGGTTGAGCACCTAAACCACCACATGATAGATTGAGGGTTCGAGTCACGCTGGAGAGTAAGTAGAAATTCTATTTATCCTTCTATTTCTTGATTATTGAACAACACTCCTCTTGTTATGCAATTGCAACAGGATGCAATAATTCCAGCATATGAGAAGGCTAAGTACCAAATCACAAAAAGTTCTGATTTTGAGAAAGTTATTGACTTCCAAATATGCACACAAGCTGATGTATTTGTACCAACAATCTCCAATCTATTCTACACAAATGTTGTAGCAAAGAGAATTGCCTCTGGAAAGACAGAGGTACTTGATCCAACACAAAAGGATTCTACTTCATCTTCTATTATCAACTATGTCTCTCCATACATATCCAAGAAATCACACTGGGCTTATTCATGCTTTTGTTGATCATCATCAATCATATATAAGTGTAAGCAAATTATGTCTAGTTTTATTTTTTAAGTCAACATTTGAGAGAGTTGTAGAATAGCCTATAGTTCAAAACTAGTAGTAATAAATAAGGTTCATATAGTAGCTATTACAAGTATGTTTAGCAATTGTATACAGTCTTGTAGTTTTGATTTTTGAACATCTTGTTTGTAAGTACCTATTAAATTGTTTGAAATATGCCAAATGTATGTTGAGTGCTTTTTTTGACATGACACATATCATGACATTTAATTTGGCGTCAACTGACAACTATGACCTTTAACTTTGGGTGTGCACAGGTAGACACTAAAACTTGTATAAAATTGTACAAATGGATTTAATCATCCTACATGGGTAATTTTGTGTCCAACGTGACTTCCTACGTGTATTATGTCATGTAGGACACATGTGTCTACTTATTTAATTTTATACAAGTTTAAGTTCCTACTTGTGCACACACAAAGTTGGAGGACATAGTTGTCCGCTGAATCCAAGTTAAGGGTCATGTTTATGTATTATGTCTTTTAGAAAGAAGGCAAGAAACTTGATTTGTATATCCCTCATTGTATTCTATGTATATCATCATGTATATCTGCTGGATTCAAACGTGATATGCATGAGTTGATTTATCCTTCAAAATATTTTGAATATGTATAACTGTATAAGTTACCCTTCATATATGTATATCTATTTGTTTTATTTAAAAAATATTAATTAGATTGTTTTTAGAGTGGCTACTTAATTTTAAAGTAATATTAAGAAAACTATTGTGTTCAAAAGATTAAAACAGAAAATCAAATGAAAACTAAAAAGGGGTTTGGGGTTCCTATTAGTTCTAGGAAGGATTTTCAAGCGTCTACAATACCCGCTAATGCAGTTGTCCGGCAATTAATTATTTGGCTAAATTTGTTTGACTTAATTTGAATTGAACAATTTTATAATTAGGACTATTTTAAGGGAGAAAAAAAAAAAGAAAAATATTGAAATATTATCTAAGTGAAATATTTTGTAAACTTATTTATTTATTAAGTCAAGTAAAAAGATGAATAATTTAGTTAAGTAATTTATTCAAAATGGATGTCTTTCAGGGATTTGAATTTTTAAAACCTTAAGATTAAGTAGCAGATATTGACAAGTAAATAAACACAATAAAGCAAAGAGGGAAAGAGACTTGGGCCAAATTCGATTTTCCTATCCACCTGAGCCAGTATTTGGGCCCATTTTTATTTTGGACCTTTGCCCCTTTGAGTCACATGCACATGTCCTAAACTAACATAAAAGAAATATATTCTTTGGGCCTTAGGCCCCATTTTTTCACCTGTCCTAAATTCTAGCAAGATAATGGATAAGTGGGCTTAGGCTTAAAAGTAACAAAATACAATTTTGAAATTAAGAGTTGGCCTTTGGCCCAATCTTTTCAATTCTCCGTTTTTCCGCATATTCTTTCAACTCCGGGACTTGTTTGTCGATTTTCATGGGCTGATAGACTCGATGAAGGCGGAATTTAAGCCTTTATGGCTCTCCGAAATGCAAAGGAAAGGGTGAGTTCATAGTGAACTCGGACAAATTTCACATACAAAGACAAATAAAATCATATTAGCACTATAAAATAAAGTGAACAACATTAAGGTGACTAATAACTCAGTATGACTAAATCATAATAAAATATTAAGGATTAATCTAATGACTTTGACCGATTACTTGTTACTAGCTACAGTGAGAAGAATGAATAAAAGTTATTTTGATACACATTCACAAATACTACTAACTTCTTAATAAACCAAACTATACCACATGTATTATTCAAACAAAGAAATCAAAATTAGAATATAAACCAGACATTGTAGGCACACGTGAAATGCAAATTATGAACAAATTCTAGTTTGACCTCAGTCCCTTCTCCATTTTCATGCATATACTGTCAAATTGACATTGATTAAATGAACTTTTGAGAATACGAGTAGCAAACAAATATTAAGCACTTAAGACCGAATTCTTGAGTACACATAGAAAGTGTTATCAAATAAGATTAATACTATATTCTAAACCAATAAGACTGAGCAACAAATGACTTAGCAAGTTTAACACTACAGTGATCAAAACAAACATAACTTAATTACCAAAAGTTGTAGCGATTCTATAAGGAAAATCAAATAATTGGGGCAGGGGGGGCGGAAATGATATGTATCAACTAGATGGGATAATGTGACAAGTTAAAAACAAATAATGCGTACCAAGTAACTCCAAAATATTATCTAAAAGACATATCATATAAAACTAAGAATAATAATAATAAAATTAAATTAAATTAAATGAGTAGATGAGATGGTACCAACTTAAACCCTTTAATATACCACTTAAGAATTTTATTTTATTTTTTTAAGCAAGAACAACTAAACCATAACTAACCAATGGCCCTCTGATTTTGAACAGAACACTCAGACCAATTTTAAGTAAAAAAAAATGAATAAATACCAAACACACAAACAGATGCATTTTTATTTAGTTGGAAATGGTATCATTGGATTCAATGCAACACAGATAGTCAATGAAAATCTGAATCATTAGCAGAAATCTTATATTTAACACTCAACTGCAAATTTTGCATCAAAAATAATAAGTAAAACGGAAGCATGGAAGCGGCTTTAACATGTCACTCAAGCAGTAAGGCAACAAAGGGATCCAATAAACAGCGGAAGCCAATCCATCAGAATGAAAACGCAATTACACTAACAATGACAAACTAGAAAGAGAACATCTCATGCATGAAGACATATTAGGCATACTAATTACAACAAGACGATCATATGATTCGAAACAATATGAAAACCAGGCATTAAAAGCTATAAATCGAATTTATACATTTAATTAAGATAGTGAAATTAATAACACAATGATCAGTTAGAACTTCAAACCAAACAAACTTTTGAACTAAAGTATGAAAGTCGAAATAAAGAATAACACAAGGATGAAGCCAAAGAGATCAACAGAGCAGCAACTGGATACAAATAAGCAGTAGAGCAGCCTTCCACCACAAAAAGCTCAAATACAAACAGTGAGCAAGGAATCCGAGCAGAATCTCGGACTCACAAACGTTAGAAAACGACAACAAACGGAAAAGAATAACACTCAGACCGACACTAACTATCTTCTCCCTTTTCTCAAGCATATTACGTATATATTTTGTAACTATTTTTTCTTAAGCCTTTCTCTGGGTATTCCTTTCAAAATTGCCAACCTCCCCTTTAAACAGTGAACAATAAGCAACATATATAGAAGGGAAATTAGGGTTCGAAAAAGGGGGGAAACAGATGAAAAATCGAGCAAACCAGGGCCCAATTCGAAATTCAAACTCTCAATTTCTTTCACCATTTCGGAGAGACACCTTTTTCTTGCGATTTCAAACCATTCCGAAAGAGGAAAGGGGAGAAAATGTGTGCCTGCTATGATATTAATGCGGATAGGGACGTTGGACCGCTGGAGTTTGTCGTCGTCGATGTCTGTGTGTTGTCATTTGCTGCTGTTAGCGTTGGAAAGCTATGAATTTTCTGGGTTTCTTTTGAAATTAGAATGGGCCGGGTTAAGTGTTTATATGCTGGGTCATATTGGAATTGTTGTATATTGTATTGTCTGGGAATTAATTTGTTGTTGGGAAGATTGGAATGGGCTAGATAATTTAGTATTTGGAATTGGGTGGGCCGCTAATTGAATCTGACCCAAAGTTGCCTTTTGAGCCAAGGTGAGGAAGGGCTAGATTTGTAATAAGAAAATAGCCATATGATTTGCAACTTTAGCCATCTTAAGTTAAGAAGTTAACCAAATTGAGTTAATTAGCAAATTTGGGTAAAATTTCAAATAAGATGAATTAATATTAATTAATTAACAAACTTCTTAATCTTAACGAAATAAAATAATTAACTTAATCATACATTAATTAATTTAAGAAATACAAACTATTGATTAACTAAATTAATTAACAAAACATTTAATTTAAAAAAAAACAAAATCTTTTTTTGAAACGATTTTCAAACATTTAAAATATGCTGACCATATACAAAGTTATATATAAAATATATTTATTATTTAAAAATTCGTAAAGCGACACAATCACATAAAAATAACTTGAAAATATTTTGAATTTTATAAAAATTAATTCTTTTAAAATCGTTTGGAATTTAAGAAGCTCGATGATTAATATATATTGTGGAGGTCCAAAATTGGGTGTCAACACTATTTATAAAAATTGTATATATGATCGTATATTAGTTATTTAACAGAATTTCAGCATGATATGAGCTAATTTTTCCTTCACATATGTATCTCAGAATGTATATCTCTTATAAGACTTGTATAACTAATTGTGTATTTGTTATTTACCATAATTTAAGCATGATATTTATTGAAGACCAAAAAGAAAAAAGGTTTTCCATAATATAAATGATGAAAGCATAAGAGTCAATACAGAAATGATACAAATTCAAAAAGAGAGAAAAATAAATAATTATTGAGAATTTGATACCATACAAATACCAAAATTTTGGCCAGTCTAAATTTGATCGTTTGATATTTGAGGCGAATTTAAGATTTCATCTTTATAGATTAGGTTATGAATAGTTATGAAGCATTACTTATAAGTTTGAGTCCAAAAATAGTAGTAATTATTTCTAGCACGGAGAGTACTATTTTATTTTAATGAATTTGCTTAATATCGATTCAAATTAAATAAAGGTCAACAATTTTCGAAAGCGAAATGTCCAATTACGTACTACTACTTTGATATCTTATTCTCCACACGTCTTCTATTTCACATCGTCTTCTATAAGACAATTGCAACCAAAAACAAAAATAGGTTGTTGAAAAAAAATTGAAAAAAAGTTATTTATATTTTGAAAAGGGAAATATTTTGATTTTTTTAATATTATATTGATAGTTGAATGATCACCAAGAAAATATACATATTTATTTGTATTTACTAAGAGGATATATTAGAGCTTTACAAACTTTCTTAATCCAAAATAAATAAACTCTTATTACAATTCCATAACAAGTTGAGTTGATACAATTATTGGATATTATAATGTCAAACAAAAAAATAACGTACACGTTTGTTTGATCCCCAAAGCCAAATGTGTCCATAATAGAGTTAATGGTTAAAAAAAATACATTAAAATATTTTTATTGTTTTACTTCATATCTGAACCGTAAGAACTAAGGTGTGCGAGTTTCTTTTCTGAATTACTATCAACTATTTATTAAAATACAAATCAACTACTCCCTCCGTTTCATTTTGCTTAGACCCCTATAACCCAAAAAGATATTTCATTTGTTTTCTCATATTATATTTAGTATTAAATAGCTATAAATAAAGTAGTATTAGTAGTAGTAATCAACTTCAGAGTCCAAAGCATCATTAATAAGCTTATTTAATAAAATACACATCTAATTATTATAAATTAAATATATGGATCGTTTGGCTGGGTCAAATTTTTATGTAGACCAATAAATAAAGACCATGTGTTCACTTAAAACTAAATCAAATGTCATATAATTGTAACCGTTAAAAGACAGAAATTTCGAGTCTAAAAATAACGTTAGGGGCAAATTTGATTCACTAGGCGGAAGAAAGATATTTTAAAGCTATTTTTAATGTGTTAAAAGACATTTTTACCCTTTTCTGTAATGTTTATTAGCTACAACTTACAAGATAATACGCTTCTTTTATGTCTTGAAAGGAAAATAGTTAAATTGGATGAAATATATTAACCTTCACAACCAAATAAAATCAACGGATTTTTTTTTCTTCAGATTTTTTTTTTCTCTCTCTAAATTAGGTATATTATTATGACTACATTTTTCAACTAAAATGAAAAATTACTGTCAAAATTGAATTGTACATTCATAATTATCCTAAGAACACATAATCTTAGATCGAGTTAATTCTTTAGTTCACTCATAAAAAAAATGATATCGACTTCACCTTGAAAACTTGGCATGTTATTGTAGAAATATGTTAATCTAAGTAACACATGGAAAAATAAATTCTAGAATTATCTTTTAAAAAATAATTAAATAAACACCACGTCTAAAGGGAGAATTAATATATGACTTTCTTAAGTCAGATACGATCTTTCCTAATTTATTTTTTTGTCCTTTTATTTTTATTTTTCTTCTTTTATAAAGGAGTGAACGTGGAAAATAAAATATAAAATATATGAAAGGAAACTTCACAGCACCTTCTCGAGAATTATATAGTTTACTTGCTAGGATTGGTTAATTGAGTAGAATTATTTTTGTATAAAGTACATAAATTCTATACACGTGGACTAATTACGTCATATATCGAAAGTTTCTCAAATTATAAAAATATGAATTTTTCATTGCTTTCAGATGTATTCTTTAATTGTCTGATACATTATAAATTATATATTATTTAATGGGAGGAATGTGTCCAAAATGGGATAGATTTTTTTTAAAATAATATAAAAATTGTAGAGATTATTATATTTTAAGCTGTGTATTTATTTTATATATTTTTTCCTTATTTCATATGCCGATATTACTTTGCTTCTCATTGACCATATGGCTTCTTTATCCTTTCACTTTGGTCAATTAAATTAATCTTTTAACACAAGTTAATTTGAAGAACCACTTATAATTAGCATATATAATTTTTTGCTTCAGCTTATCTTATTACTTGTATGTGTGACACAATTGTTATTTCGGACTTGGGATTGGACGAAACGATACACTTTTGATTCAACAAAATTCAATAGTTTAGATTATGTGTTTGTAAATTGTAATATTAAGATATTCATGCAATATAATATAAATAATTTATCGAACATTCAATGAATTGCTTTTTCTAAAACTCATAGAAATTTAGAATCTTAGCTTTATTTTCTCAAAAATTACATGATTTTACATTCAATCGATCAGTCAAATGCGTAACTTTAAAAAAAATGTATAGAAAGGAATTGAAATCAGAGTTCACACTGCAGTTTTAAACATGGCATTGCCGTGTTGTGCACGATTAACTAAAGAACATTTTACTTATTTTATTAATGTTATACATTTTTTTTTTTTAATTGTTGTTCTACATAATTTAACAAATAATATTATATCCATCTTCAGAAATTTCAAAACAATGACTAATCAAATTAATTGTTGGTAGGGTTATAGTAATTACTAAAATTGTTGGATTTTGGCCTAGTGGACCTTAAGAACACCCCTTATGGGTGGACTCTATTTCCTATACATATATAGTAAAAAAATTAAAATAAATATAAAATTTGTGCTATAAATAGTAAATTTAATAATAGAAATTAAAGTCTTTCTCACCACAAATTAGTAAAAAAATTGTTCTATAAAATATGATTTTTTTTCTCATTGAATTAACATATTGGAAAAATGCATGAGTCATGACAAGAAACATATTTTCATTGAAACAATAAAAAAATTTCTCCTTTTTCGTATGAAAACATTTTAATTTTTTTCTTTTCTCACCAATTCAATTAAAATATACATGATTATTTTTTAGGTAGTGTCTAGTACCCTTTCTTTCTTACCAAAAGCCTTTAAATTTATGCTGACATATTCATTTCCATTTTCCCTTTTTGCCACACCATCAAATACTCTTCCACATTTTATTTTATTTTTTCTTAAAGTCTAACCAACAAAACAATCAATTTAACCAATAATAATTGAACCCTTCCTCCTCATTACTTTATTTCATCTAGAAGATTAATAAATTCAAAAAAATTCCACAAACTTTATACTATTTATATCTTGTCTTCTTTGATTAATCCTTCTTACTTGTAACTCAAAAAACTCCAAGAAAGTCCTCACCATTATTTCTTCAATTTCAAAGTTTTCTTTCTTTCT
This sequence comes from Solanum bulbocastanum, assembly GCA_037074985.1. Lineage (NCBI taxonomy): Eukaryota > Viridiplantae > Streptophyta > Magnoliopsida > Solanales > Solanaceae > Solanum > Solanum bulbocastanum. The sequence goes on along the minus strand of CM073603.1, from coordinate 4,111,094 downwards.
TCAACAACTATCAATTATGTCTTCTTTGTTGACTTCTCAAGGTGTTGTATTTGCCACAGCCATGGCTGTCTCTGCTGGCACTATGATCCTTTTAGCCACTTTTCATCTTCAAAAAACTCAAGAATTCTCCTTCAATTCAATTTCCAATATCCCTCCTCGATCCTGCATATCTACAAGTATGACACGCTTTTCTTTTTAGTTTGTTTCATTTAATCTATGTTAAGTCCTTGTCATGTCAAGCTATGTACAACTTTAGCACAAGGTCATGTGTCTTGTCAATAATGAGGATTGGGGGTGATTGATGATAGATTTTTTTTCATTTTTATACCACATGAAATACTTTCATGATCGTACATAAGTCATGTTTAAAATCACAAATTTTAAAAATTATTTTGATATATAGAAAAAGCAATTTTTAATTAATTTTTGTCTGATCAAATATTGTCATGTGAAATGACAGGAGAGAAATAATTGTTATAAGCGATTAAAATATATTGATAATATAAAAAAAAAAATTATATCGTAATTTCATATGTTAATTGGGTTTTTTTAATTTATTTTTATTTAGATGGGAAGAAGAAGGAGAAGAAGAAAAAGAAGGTGAAGTTTGCCGAAGATGTGGTGGAGCCAAGTGGAAATAGTGAAGAATATAGAAAGCTTCGTCATTTTAATATTAATAATAATACTAATAATAATTCTCGTCATGGAAATAAAGACGAAGTCTTTTCTTCTTTCTCAAATTCGAATTCAAATAAATTAAACAAGAGGGAGAAAGTGGAAGAAATGCCGGCCAATCGGGCCGCCCTCTACAATGCTATGCTCAAGGGTCGGGTCATCAACCGGGTCACTTATTCCTATTAATGATCCATTTGGATTCGCAATTATCAAAATTAATTTATGTATAAATTACTTAAGTCATATTTTTTGTAACCATCTATTTCAAGATGTAAATTCCTAATCTTTAATTGAAGGTGAAGAGATCATATGCATTTTATGACTGAAATGCTCCGATTACGGTGAAAGGTAAATAATTTTTTTTTTAGGATTTAAGGAAAAAAGGAGGAGGCGGTGGTCCATGTGCTCATCATGTGGGAGAGTAGTTTTAATTAGGATTTTTTTTTCCTTTTAATTTAAGGATTTTGTGCAACTTTTTTTTATGTGTATTTTGGGGAAAATTTGCAAAAGAAAGAAATATTTTACATGTATTTAATATGTATAGAAGGTGATTTTTGAATACATGAAGGATGTGAATTATGACCAAGATTGAGTCAATTCAAGTGGGTTGACCCATTTTTCATTGTATATTGAAGCTGCTTCAAATTAAAAAAAAAAGATTTATTAAATATAGAATTAGTCAAAAATGGTTGAATTTTTATTAGAATTAAAAGAATGTGTTCAGAGTACCCACTAAAAATATTGTATGACCAAATAAAATTTAAATCCCGATAAGTGTGAATTCAATTTTGGTATTTTCTTTTTCAGTAAAAAAAGTTGTAATGAAATTAAAATTTGTTATATAGTGTGATATATCATTTTGTTTGTATTGTTGTATATCATTTTGTTTGTATTGTTGTTTAGGATGGACATAATTATAATAAAAACTTTTGTATTTTAGTATGCTTAACAACTTTCTAGCACACCTTTTAATCTTAGGTGTTTTTGGGGTTGGTGCGCTATTCGGATCCATCAAAAATTACAACACAAAATCAAATACTATACAACATTTTAAATTTTGAACAATATTCTTTTACAATTTTGATACTTTTTTAACAAATAAATTTAATTTATTTTGCTATTTTCTTTATTAGACTATCAAGAATATTTTGTGTTAATATTATTATATATTTCTTCCATTCTATTTTACTTAATCTTTGCATAAAAAATAAATGGTTATTTTAGCAGATCGAAAAGAATTTCTTTTTCATATTGTTCTTATTATTAAATAGCTACATGAAATAGTAATATCCAAGCTTAGAATTTTAAATATTATTAATAAGATTAAACTTGATAAATACACTTCTAACTAAAATTTTATTAAATATTTGTTAAATCAACATAGGCCAAATAATATAAAAGAAAAAGAGTACAAGGTAAATTCAACATTTAAGATTGACACGCAATCAAATGGTTAAAAAGATTATTATTTTATACTATTACATCAAATTAAATAATTTGAACCTTTATCTATTGTGTTAAATGTAAAGAGCCGCCTCTTTTCAAAAGCGTCTTCGAAAGCCTAAGGGCTAAGAGTAATTAATCCTTTCATAGCATGATTTGTCTTTAAATTATGTCTAGTGAAACATAAGTTTTTTTTATGCTAGAAGCATGATTTGCAGAATATTATAAAATAAAAATAAAAATTTATATTTCATGAAAAAGTTATTTGCATCAAAAGACAAAAATTAAAGACCAGCACAAAATAGAGACAAAAGTTCAAACAATATTTTTATTGGAGTCCGACTAATTCAGAGTGCAAACAACATCTTTATTGGAGCTCGACTAATCCAGATTCGTGGCGCAAGGAGTTCCATTCGGGGGATCAGAAATGCTTTCCCTATTACTGATTTCTTTTTCATACTTAAGATTCGAACACAAGACTTCTAGTTAAAAGGAGAAACTGCCTCATCCACTGCACCACGTCTTTTAATAGTAATTAATTACAACATTATTTTTTATTATGCGTGTTTGAATTAAATTAGCCTCTTTTCAGAGTTTGTAAAGGCTACGGCCCTTCATTTGGCTCTTACTACTAATAAAATGTTAGTTAAAGAAAGAAGACTTCACCACACAGTCACATGTATACACGTTGGTTGGTATGCAAGTCTTCCTTGTTTAATGACCACAGAGCTCATGTCACATTTGTTATGTCAAGTAAAGAAATGCCAATTATTGAGATTTCACATTGTTTAGTCAAAGAATGCAAAGCATGGAGTAGGTCTTGTCTTTTTTCTTTGTTCCTTCTTTTGAGGAAAGAGAAAGAGAATCCAGGACAAACAACATTAAATTATAAGGAGTTAGTCTGATTATAGTTGGGAGTTAGGACAAGGGTCCTGCCTTTATTTGGTCCTTTTTTCTTTTTTCTATTGGTGCTGAATTTAAATATGGGGACAAAGGTCGGGATAAGAAGTTGTACATGTTAGCCAAGGTAAAAAAAGGAAAGGTTCGTGATCTAATCAAGTGAAGTGAATCAAAGATGAGAATGACATAGCTTTGACATACTATATGTGTCACCTCTAATATGTAGTGTTTGATCTAGAGTACAGACAAGATACTAGACAATACATGAGGCATGGAGTGACGCAAGGGAATTTTTAATGTCATTCTTAGGACTATGAAGATGCCCGAAGATTAGAGATGGAGTTGGATGATTTTGTTGTACAAAAACAAAATTGATATTTAGAATTGCAGTAATTATAAGATATAAGTTGTGAAGCCACACTATGTAAGTTTGAGAGAGAGTGATAGATATGAGGATGAGAAAGGGTTATATGTTTATTTCTGAGAACCAGTTCGAATTCATGCAAATGTGGTTGAATATAGAAGTCATTCACCCTGAGGTTAATGGGGTAATATATGGAAAGGGAAAGAGACTTGCATATGACGTTCATAAAGTTAAGAAAAAACACACGATAAAGTCTCAAAAGAGGTTCTTTGGAGATGTTTGTAGGCTAGAGGTGTTCTTGTAACTTACATTAGAATGATTAAGTGTCACGATCCTGACCCGCCATGAATGATACCCACGCAACTATTTGGTGGGAGAATCAACTACCAACTCAAACCAAACCCATCAAACCACTTTAAAAAACAAAGTCACGATCTAAATTACTAGGAAAATGGTTTGAAAAAAAACTAAAAGGTTGAGTTCCCATAAACTCAGTCAATTAACAAAATCAATGTGAAATTAAACTCCCTAGAACCTGAAGGTCATGGCACCAAACTTTAAATAGGCAAGAATGGGGATGAACCCTGAAAACTAGAAAACATCAACCTAAAAATCTAAAATTTTTGCGTCTGAAAAGATGGACAAAGAAGTGGAGAAGAATTCATGGCAGTCCAAAAGAGTAGCTCACTCTTGGATTAGATGGTCAAACGTCCTTTAAGCAAGAATTCATATCAGTCGCTTGAATATGTCTTGTACTCAATAAGAAAAAAACAAGTACAATATTAGTACACAAACACCGTGTACTGATAGGATCATACGTCCAGTTTCAAAATATGAATGTGAACAAGTAACTACAGAACAGTAATATAGACCAAACCATATACCAACAGTCATAACATTAAACAAATTTTCAATCACAACCTTGATTTAACCGATACATACATAAAACATGTCTAACATGATCACAAAATGCACATACATGATCCTCTCATGGAGCCCATACACAAACTGTTAGTGTACTGGTGTGGTACCCGAGCCAACTATAAATGATTCACATCAAGCGTAGTATCCGAGCAAACCATTAGTATTCTATACTAGTGTGATACCTAAGCCAACCATCAAACAGCATGCACTATCACATTCACAATGTACAACTAACTTGAAATTACAAGTAAATAAACAGGTCTATCGCATGAGATTATCACATCAAGTCATTGCACATTAGCCTTCTAGTTTCCCCTACATATGTCGCACAAATAATACTATAAGGCAGTTAACATGCTCACATTACATACTTTAGAAAATAAATAAACCATCACCTAGCTACCTCAAATCTTGCCTTGAAAACTTTAAAGAGTCCGAGCTTTCTGCTTTTGCAATTCATTGTCTTGTTCTTAGTCTAAAACAATACTAAAATAACTAATGGTCTAAAAATATTCGGATTATACTCAAATCCTAACCCAGGCCAATTCACGATCATTCTACCCAAATAAGAGTTTTCTCCACTATTACTTCGAGTCGAAACCCTCCCCCAAGAGAACCCTAGATTATAAGGCTTAAGAATCAATATACGAGATAAGGAAGTAATGAACTTACCTTTATCGAAGAATTTGGTGAAAAATGGGTGAAAACTGCCATAAATCGCCCCTCTAAATTTCAAGAACAAAGTTGTAGAAAATAAGAAGTTTTGGGGCTTCTATGTATAAAACCCATTATAACAGCCCAACCCGTTATACCGGCATTGCCATATCGACTTTCCCCGCTATAACGCCTGCACAATTGCTATAACACTTGCGCAAACGTCCTGCTATAGCGGTGAAATGCCCGCTTAAGTGGTTTGCACAAAATAAAAGACTTGTAAACCTCCCTAAAAGCCCTCATTTCGCAACATACCTTCTATCAATGACATTTTATACTAACCTTTCACGTCAAGTTCTATTCTGACAGGTTTACTCACCTGAATTCGATCCCGAAAGGTCCTATAGATTCCTTAATGTCTTAGCTACTAGAAAATTCAACCCAATCTTACACATTATCCCTAATCCATTCCTGGATTTCCCTAGACCTACCTTGCTCAGATTCCGTCTAAGATTGTGCTGGACTAAAATTTTCAAGTTACTATCCAAAAATCTTTCTAACCTGATTTCTTTCACTATTGGTCTACCCATAATGATCAGAGCGGATAGTTACATTAAGGACATATATTATAATGCTAAGATTGGGTTCAAGAATGTGGGTGGTGGCGTGTAACACTTTTCCATCATAATGGAATTGCACTAGTGATCCACTCTTAGCAACGTTAACACAAGGTTAGAAGTTTGGAGAAATATCCTGGAATCAAAAGATATCAAATTGAGCACGATCAAGACAGAATACTTAAAGTGTACGATCAGTGATATATCTGATGAAGTGTGTCTATTTTTTTACTAGTTTTTAGTAGTGTGTAATGGAGAATTATCATAGTGTGACATGATATCTTACCAAGTAAAAAAAGGTAAGTTAAAGGTAAGTTTAATGGAATAACTATAAGATCGGTAATATGAAATGACAGTGAATTTTGGGATGCTAATTAAAGTCCAATATATTCATAAGATGAGTGTTGCAGGAATGTAATTGCTAATATAAATGTATAGTCAAACAAGATTAGATAAGATTAAAAATAACCATATTCATAAAAAATGCAAGAAGGTGATCTCTTAAGATGGTTTTGGACATGTATTACGTCATTAAAAAATTTCTATAAAGCAAAAAAAGATTCATATAGAATAATATTTTTTAAAAAAAAAAAACTTGTTTGATTTTAAAATTTTTGGTACATTTATTCATAAAATATATAACTATTAATATTACGTAGTTTGATCTTTTTTAAAAAAATTATTCGTCAAAAAAAAAAAAGAATTAATTATATAGTTCTTAAACACCCTTTGTGATATTTTCACTTCTTATTTTTATCTCATAAAATTAGAAAGGCTATATTTTTTATAGGCACTCGTCTCAAATAAAATTAGGTATATTTATATATAAACTCAAAAGCTTTTTCAAGAAACAGAAGCACGAAAAGAAATAGTTTTAAAAAAAAAAGCTTTTTCAAAACAACACTTGTCTACAAACTACTGGAAGAGAAAATTATGGGCAACTGCCTACTGATCAGATATATAGCTAAGTGGATAACCTGAATTACTTTACAACCAGAATCTATATAATAATAATAAATAATATAATCTTCTCAGCATTATCTGATTGGTTAATATAATCTATTTAATATTTATTTTCAATTATTTAGGTGAATTCCAATCCTTTTACCAAAAATAATAGTATTACACATATTTTATATTGTGGACATGCTTGTATGTACGTTATAGAATTATTTCTTGTTTGTTTTTGGTCGGTAATAATTGCAAGATAATGTTAGATAGCTACATGAATAGTTCAATGTGTTTATTGACACCTGATCATATAGTAGTTCGATTAGAATTCCTCTGTTCTTACAGTAGGTTCGACATACGAAAAAATGTTTTTTCTAAAAAAAATATTAAAAAAATGAGTGAGTTTCTTACTTCGTTTCTTGTATTTGATAAACAAGTAAAAAAATATCATTTTAAAAATACTTGTAAACAATTTTGATAAATACTAGGAGACGTAGGGATATGAGTAGGGGTGTGGGGTACCGTGGGGATTGGAATGAGCGTGAAGATGAAGATCAGTGCGTTGGAGAATGCAAATGATACAATTAATATGAAATGTGCCACGTATTAACCTTGTTTTTTTACTTTTTCTGTCCCTAATTACTTGTCAATTTTTCATTTTTTTTAATTATCTTTAATTACTTGTTCATTTTGACAAATCAAAAAATGATAAAAAAAAAAACTTATTGTTATACCCTCAATTAATTAATTTGAAAAAGGTAGATCTTTTTGAAACTCTTAAATTTTTAATTTATCTACTTCATAATTAATAGGAGTAAAATGATAAACTCACTATGTCAATCATTGGTTCCTCAATAAGTGTGCAAATTTAAAAGTGGACAAGTAATTGAATACTAGAGAGTACTTTTTCTTCTCTAACTTTTATAAATTAAAAAAAAGTAGATAAATTTTAACTAATTGGACACAGGAAAATAAATATTTTCCTTTGTACATAACAACACTTCTAATCATGTTTCGGATTTGAATCACCCTAGGGATGACTAACCTCTTGATGGAACAAGCTTTACATCCTTTTAGTGTGTTTCTTTCGTTATGAATTTAAATTAATCAAATCAATAAATATAGATAACGAAAAGCCTAAAATAATTAGAGAGAGAGAGAAATATTTTAACGTATTTGGCATAACTTGAATCTAAAATCACATGATTGAAGAGTTTTCTTTTTTTTTTTTAAATTCGTATGAAGTTAAACTAGATTATTATTTTTTTAAACGAAGGCAGTATAGTATATGTTATGGGCAGACAAAAAACAATAAAAGACATCATCAAGACAGGCCATAGGATATTGGATGGTTGGGGAAGAATTGACGGTGGATAATGTATTTTTGTCATCATCGTTTTCTATAAATAAAAGATTCAAATTTATCTCTATGCTATTCAAAATTGTTTAATTTTATCATCGTTACATTATTTTTGGTTAAGTTAGAAAAAAGATGACATAAAGTGATTGGCTAAAAGGTGATTGATAGAAAGCAAATTACTTTTACAAGGAAATTAAATGGAATATGTAATGAATATTCAAAATGAATTTTGGTTCGGTACGTACACCTATATTCACTTTTTTAAACCTATTCACGGTTATCAAGCAGCAAAATAATGAACTCTGTGAATTAATGAAAATATCTTTCTTTAAAGGAATTTTATTTTTTTCTAATAAGAAGAATAATTTTATTTCATTGTGAGTACAAATCTGTTGATTTTTTGATCTTTTCTCTTGAGATTTTTTTCGTGATTTAAGAGTCGTTAGTAATGTATTTGTCGAACTAAAATGATTTGAACTTGATCTTCATGAAATGATTTGTGTTTATGGATTTTCTTGAAGTATTTGATTATCAAATAGAGTCTAATATATTTTAAATCTCCTTATGAATATTCTAAGAATTTACGAGATATTCGAGATGTTTTCAAAAAATGATTTACATTTAAAGAATATTTTTTTCTGCTAGTATTAACGGACGGAAATCCTTTAATATATCAATTGTTCAAGAATTATTAATGAATGAATTTTCCAAGAAAATGTCTTAATTAGCTAGCAGAAAAAACCCATAGATTTATTAGCTTAACCTTAATATTTTGTTTAATTAATAATCTTGTCGGAAACAATTTTTTTTAATTATAGAAACAAAAGAGAAACTAACAAACAAGAAGCATAGAGAATGTCTACATTTAATAAAATATGTGCAAAATAAAAAGTGAAGTTGCATAATACATTTTCGTATTAGCAGGATTCGAAGAAAGCCGCACTCCGAGGGATATGATATAGATTATCTATCACGATACAAACATATGTGACTACTTTCACAATTTAGATTTGTAATTTTATAGATATCTTTTTTTATAATAAAATACGTCTGAAATGACAAATAAAATATAAATTGATGAAGAATATCGACATATTAATCAAGAAAAATGCTGAAACACGTCAAGCCAACGAAACTAGTATATATAGTAGGTCTAAAACCCCCTTAACCTATACTCGAAATTTCAATTACACACTCCAACTTTACGGATGTCTTATTACCCACCTGAACATTATATTTCTCTATTTTATACACACCTAAACATATTAAAAGTATAATATATACCCCCTTAAAAGCTCACACCTAGATTTATATCAAAAAGTAAATGACACGTGCTTGCCATGTCATTTACCTTTTCAAAAATTAAAAAAATATTATTGTTTCCTCTACTCTTATTTTCCTTTTATAATATCCTTCTTCTCTTTCTCTTCTCTTTCCTTTCTTGCTCCATTTTTTCTCTACTTTGACCAAATTCTTTTTCAAACTAACAAAGCAAGCTTAAATTTAAAAGTCATTGAGTGAAATTTTCTTCATAAACCTTCTTAACATCTGAAAATTCATCATTGGGTTGAATGAAAAATTAGGGATGAACACAAAAAGAGTGATAGTGTTCAATAATTGGAGACTTCAAAATTTGATTTTTCAAAGTGGGTTTTGGATTTCGGTTGAAATTATTAAAAGCTTAGCAACTTTAAAAATAAACACGGTGATTCACGATGGAGGTAGATGCCGATTGACAACGTGAGCGGCGACTTGGTGGTGGAGTTGAGGCAGCCGGTGTTGCTCCGGTAAAGAGAAAACAAAAAGAGAAAAAAAGGTAAAAACAAAAAATAAAACAAAAACAAGGAAACTTAAATCTATAAAGACAAAAATAAGATTTGAAGCTTGAAATTTATAAATCGAGTTGTGAATAATTGTGAGACAAATTATGAAAATGTATTAGAAGATGGGTGAGGAGATGGGGCTGTCATAGTGGTTCAACAATGGTGATGGAGATGTATAGGTAGGGAGGGTGTTGAGTGATGAGAGAGAGAGGACGAAAAATGATAAAGGAAAAAGAAATGAAAAAAGTAAAGAAAATAAAATTAAAGGTAAAAGTTGAAAAATGTATTTAACAAAAAGTTAAAATATTTTTGAAATATTTTTTTGATCAGTTCTTTATCTCTCAAATGCCTTTAAAAATAACTTCTTTATCTTATTAGCAATTTATAGGTAGGGAGGGTGTTGAGTGATGAGAGAGAGAGGACGAAAAATGATAAAGGAAAAAGAAATGAAAAAAGTAAAGAAAATAAAATTAAAGGTAAAAGTTGAAAAATGTATTTAACAAAAAGTTAAAATATTTTTGAAATATTTTTTTGATCAGTTCTTTATCTCTCAAATGCCTTTAAAAATAACTTCTTTATCTTATTAGCAATTTATAGTTACTATAATTAAGCTATCTACTATTTAAAATAACTAATAGTAACTAATTGAGTACGGTAAAAAAAAAAATTTGTTTTTGATGAGGTGTATAATTAGGACTTAATTACCTCCACCTTATATTATAAAGATTTCACTAACGAATATTCGGATCCGGCTCCCTTCCATTACCTCTTTCCTCCATTTCGTCAAGTGCACGTCTAGATTAGACACATGTGTAATATTTAAAGTTTAAAGATCAAGATTATATTATATTAACAAATATCATAATCGTAGTTAAATCAACTAATCTTAGAAAACTACTCTCCAAATTCGATAAGAATTACAATATATTTCATACAAAATTTGCTATTTATTAATATCTTTAATTTCATCTTATATTTTTAATTTACAATTTATTATTTAAATATAAAAATATAATATGAAATTAATGATTATAACTCAAAAGTCACTCAACTATTGATATTTCACTTAAAAAGTCACCCAATCAATTTAAATATTTTTTTTCATTAAATTTTGTTTAAATCTAATTTTATTTTAAACTATATTTATAAGAAATAAGAAGATATCTATTTTATTTATCGTACTAATCCACTCCAATTATTTAATTATATTTTTATTTTGAAAAACGTATTGTAGCAATAGACAAAAAAATCATTTTTCGTTCTAGCAATTGTTTAGTAGAATTAAATAAGCTGAAAAATGATCCAAAAAAAAGGAGAACATTGGAATTGATCAGAAGTAATCAAAAGAACGCAGAATAGCAGACTTTTATCATTTAAAAATAATTGGTTTAAAATTAAAAATTTACAATTTAATATTTAAATACAAAAATATAATATGAAATTAATGATATTAATAAATATCAAATTTTGTATAGCATATATTGTAATCCTTACCAAATTTGGAGAGTAGTTTTCTAAAATTAGTTGACTTAACTATGATTATGATATTTGTTCATATGATATAATCTTAACCTTTAAACTTAAAGGCAGAACCCATCGGTAGCCCCCTAAATTTGGCACCAATTTTCACTTAGACACCTCAAGTAGGCTTTGTTCATTTTAAACACCTCAAGTAGGGGTCTGTTGTGTCATTTTGACACTTTTTCTATTTTCAAAATCACATATTAAGTGCGTACATCCAGACGCAAGAAGAAGAAGAAAGAGGTGAGGGCATGGGGTTTGGGATTTGGAATAAAGAAAAAAAGAAAGTAAAATTGAGTTTTTAAAAAATAAAATAAAATTTCCACGTATCACATATCAATTCGTTTATTTTTCCACATAAGAGCATCTGGATGTACACACTTAATATGTAAAATAAAAAAAAGTGTCAAAATGACACAACGAACCCCTATTTGAAGTGTTTAAAATGAATAAAGCCTACTTGAGGTGTCTAAGTGAAAATTGGTGCCAAATTTAGGGGGCTACCTATGGGTTTCCCCAACTTTAAATATGGCTCATGTTTCTAATCTAGACGTGCACTTGACGAAATAGAGGGATCGGATCCCAAATATTCAAACAGGAAAATAACATGATATGTTACGATGCTTCGGAGATCTTTCCTCAAAATAATAATTAATTTAAGCTGTCTAAATATTTGAATAAAAATAAAAATAATAATAATAATTAAAAAAAAAATACAGTGCTCTTATTGGGTATAAATAGAGGAGTACATAGGTCGGTTTGGTTTTGGTTTTTCATTAAAAAAAAAACCTAAATCAATTATTTCGGTTTATTAAATTTAAAAACCAAATCAGACCACGCAAAGTCAGTTTTTTCGATTTCGATTTTAGTCGGTTCTTTTGTGTTTTTTTTGGTTTTTTCATTTTTTTACAACTATACGGTGTTTGAAATCAAGTATATTTTCACTTACCTGTGTGATAAGCTAAACTTAAAAAATGTTAAATGAATAGAAATTTTCGTAAAGACGGTAATTCACATTAGTACAAAATATTTTTTTTGAAATATCAACGTTCATTATGTTAAATTAATAAGATTAAAAGATACACTCAAACTGAATACAAAACGAAATATTTACAAAATAAATTGTTAACTTCAAATTCGAAAAACTATAACAAGATAATTGTAACTTTGGATCTTAATACAAAATAAAATATGGGAAACTTACATAAATATATTATATTAAGAAAATATTTACCAGTTATAGCAATAATATTATTTTTTTTCACTTGATCACTTTTAATACATTTATAATACAATTTTAATACATATTATATAGAACAATTTATAAAACATATATAATACAAGTTTTATTGATGAATAATATATTTATCACACATTTTAATACACTTATAATACAATGTGTCAATTTCTTATTTAATACACTTATAATACAGTGTGTCAATTTCTTACCAAACAAACATAATATATTTAAAACAGTTATAATACATATATATTACATACATAATTCACTTTTAATACATATTGCAGATTTATCATGGTATTGTTATATATTGCTAGAAACAGTAATAAATAAAAAAATGTCGCTAAAATCAATAATTAATTATTAAAAGGTACCTATTCAAGTATTTTTTCCAATATGGACAAATTTTACAAGCCCAAATTTGAAATAAAATATATAAACATTGAAAATTATAAGCTAACTAAAAATATATTAACAAAGTAGATTATAAATAATATTTTTTATCTATAAATAAAATAAAATTATATATACAATATTTACAAAATTTTACAAGCCCAAATTTGAAATAAAATATATAAACATTGAAAACTATAAACTAACTAAAATATATTAACAAAGTAGATTATAAATAATATTTTTTATTTATAAATAAAATAAAATTATATATCTATATTATATCAGTTTGATTTGGGTTCGATTTGACTTCTTTTCTTTTAATACCAAATCAATTCAAGATTGGTCAATTTTCTTTTTTCAACTGCCAAACCAATCAAACCAAACCACAAATTGTTTTTTTCGATTTGATTTGATTCGTCGATTCGATTTGACTTGTACACCCCTAGGAATAAGGGACTTCCTAATTAAATGGTCAATGATGGAGAAATCTGGTATTTTCAGTTACCAACTTTATATTAAAGTTGCAATAATATAACTTAGCTTACCTCATTCTTGATTAGAGCTTCTCTATTTATTAAAGCTAGCTAATCAAGTTGTGACACTTTTTTTTTTCTAGCATGTATAATGTACTTAATTCTTTGTTTCTTGTCAGTATATGTTTGATTATGCACTTCAACTTTAGAAGAAGTAAAAAAGTATTTGATATTAATTATTATGTTTAGTAAAAGTTTAAAAAGGAATTGTCAAGTTGTTTAGTGGTGGAGAGGAATTACACTTATGCTTTTAAGGTTGGCAAGAATATTTTGAAATATATACATGAGAATTGAGTTATTGGAGAAGGTTGATCTAGGCCTTTGGGATAACTACTGACATCTTTAACCAATAATGACGTTACACTTTTTTTTGGTTCATTAATCCAGTGACATATTTTGATGTGATTTGATTTGTGGTCAAATGTTCATGTATCTACTTGTATATCACTTTTGGCATTTACCAGAATTTTACTAATTTAAAAGTTAATTACTTAAATTATTTTAGTTTGCAATATTACAAATCTTATAAGATTTTGGTGCGTCTAGATATATATCTCGAGATATAAATAGTCAAAATTAGGTATAATTTATTATAAATATACATTATTTCCAAGTGGATTCACATTCTGGGATACATAGACAAATCTAGCTAGCCTCCCTCGCCTCTCTCCCATCTTGTTGGTCACTCTCATTCTCATATGTATCTAGTATATCCCAAATACATGCGAATCACACCAAATACATATGGATACATGTATCTGGTGTGATTCCTATGTATCTGCGATACATGTCTATCTCTATCCGCATCTTGCTTGCCTCCCTTCTTATTTTGGTGTATATGGTAGCAAAAACACATATATCTAGATATATCTTCCTCAATATATAGTGAGAAACTCTTAATTAGTGGTAAAATACTTAATTATTTGAAAGTATGGATAAAATTAATATATATGGTATGATGTATGTCTAATAAGGTATAATTTTTTCTTAATTATAAACATATCAAGGGCGTTTTGAATCAGTCAAATACTCTACCCTATACTATAGTGTTGATTTGACCATCACTTTCTAGAATTTATCTTTAAGTCTTAGTGAGACACTCTTATCGTACAATACCTTGGAGGTGAGCTTTCATTTCACCCGCATCTTTTCCATACGATGTGTGATATCATCACCCAATCTCTAGGTCTTCTTGGATTATGGATCAAAATACTTGAACTTTCCTCTCTTAGATATGACCAGTGATATCTTCTGTCGAACCTTTGCCTCATACATTACATAGATTTGCACTTTAGGTACTCTATTATAGTCATGCTTAATCTAAAACCCTTTAGGCTCTACAATCTATATCTAAATATCCAGCCTATCGTTAATTTTACAAGACATCTCGTCAATCAATGCTATGTCATTTTTGAATAGCATACACTACAACACCTTCCCTAGTATATGACATCTCGATTCGTCCATCACTAAAGAAAATAGAAATGAGTTAAGGATTGATAATGTCTAGTGCAATCTATATCCAAATAACCAGCCTATCGTTAATTTTAAAGACGTCTCGTCAATCAATACTATGTCATTTTCGAATAGCATACACCACAACACCTTCCCTAGTATATGACATCTCAATTTGTCCATCATTAAAGAAAATAGAAATGAGTTAAGGATTGATAATGTCTGGTGCAACTCCAGTATGATGGTAAAGTGTACAATTCTGAGTTACCACCCACCATTCTAATCTGAATTTGTCTCTATCATACATGGCTTTAATTTTTCTAATTTAGCCATTGACACACCTCTAGACTCCAAACATCTCTAAAGGACCTTTCTAGAAACTTTACCATATATGTTTTTTCTATGTCTATGAACACCATGCATAACAATATAAGTCTCTTTTCATGTCCTTATACTGCTTCAACAATCTTCTTACAAAATGAATAACTTTCGTAGTTGATCATCCCAATATGAATCCAAATTAATTATCAAAAATAGATAAATTAAATTTCTTATCGTCCTGATCTTGACACCCTCCTCAAACTCTTATAAATATTACAAGAATCAAAATTAAAATTTATTAATTACCGAGGGACTAAAAATACTATCGACCTTATTAGAATTATATTATAGCTATTGGCTTTCTATACATTAGAAAAATTAAAAACTCCGGCAGTTTTTGTCTTTCCTTAAACTTGATTCCTTGTTTCGTGATGACGCCATGCAATCTTATAATATTTCTGAAAATGACATTGTATGGTATTTATAATTTTTAAAAGTTACAATTAAAATTAAAATGACGTAAATTTGATATTTAATCAGAATTACATATATCTAAAAATAGAAAAGATAAAGATTGTGTATACATCATCTTGCACTATTAATGCTTGTAATTTGGTCAATAGAGGCCAACAAAAGATTAATTTTTTAATTAACAATTTGTATCTTTTTAATCTTTCACCAATATTATGAACTTTATTAAAATCATATTATAAATCTCAACCACTTTTCAATTGCGTCATTCTCGAGATCATCATCCATTTTGCGGCATTTGGTTCTTATCACGTTATATTCTAATTGAAACTCAATAACAAATAGTTTTTCAATCGAGTTAAAATATGAAACCAATTTATACTTAGTTGACCTTTCGAATGGGATTTCAATTCTCCTTTAGAATCCACAAACTTCAAATGTTATCGATTATGCGTTAGTTTGGTGATTTTTTTCTATGATTCAGTTGAATGTCCCTCGATTTATGCTGACACTATTAGCTGATGGTCTTAAGTTGAACCACAATAAACAACATTGTCATCTCTGTAGATTTTTACTTAGCTTACCTCATTCTTGATTAGAACTTTTCGAATTAAGCACTTAATTAACTAAAGCTAGCTAATCAAATTATGACACCGTTAATTTCCTGTCACAAAATGTATGTGCATGACTTCAACTTTATCAAAAAGTATGCAATAATAATAATTTTATATAGTAAAAGTAATATATATATTTTTGCCAAGTTGTGTAGGAGTAATTGGGTGGTAGAGAGGCGTTTCACTTTTGCTTTAAGGTTGGCAATATTTTTAATTATACATGAAAAATGAGTCATTGAAGAAGGATGACTTCGGCCTTTTGGGATAAGTATTAATATTAACATCTTTAATTACTAATTAGGTTACACTTGTGGTTAACAAATCCAATGATATATATACCAATAAGGAAGATTGTGGTGGAGTGGTAAGTGTTCTTTCATTCTTTATCAGAGGTCTTGAGTTTGAGTCTCTTCGGATACGAAGTCGCCTTTGTTAGGGAGATATGTTGATGTGATTTGTGTCGAATGTTTATGCATTTACTTGTATGTCATGTGTGTTTAAGTTTTAGACTCCATCAAATATAGAGTAACAATACAAGTTTAACATATAAATGACTAATAAATAATTAATTACAACAACAATAACATACTCTGTAATCTCATAAGTAAAGTCTGAGGAGGGTACAATATACACATATATCACAAAGATTAAAATTAAAATTTATAAATAACTAAGATACAAAAAATGTTATTGACCTTATTATTGTTATGATTATGATTTATTAGTATTATTACAATTGGCTTTCTACACATAGAAAATTTTAAAATTTCGGCGGTTTTTGTTTTACTTAAACTTGATTTCATGCTTGGTGATGACAACATACAATTTTATAATCTTTCTTAAAATAACATTATATATTGTTTATATTTTTCAAATGTTACAATTAAAAATGAAAATGACATAATGTATGATGATCTAATCGTTTTTCCCTAGATCTTAAAATTGAAAAGTAAATATATATTAAGTGTTTCTAGATTGCCAACAAGATCTTTGGTTGTATACTTGTATTATGTATGCATCATCTTGCACTAATTATGCATGTAATTTGTTCATTAGAGGCTAATGAAAAGTTAAGTTCTTAATTAACAATTGTATCTAATTTTACTTTTTCACCAATTAATGCAAATAACTTTTTATGAGAGAAATCATACTATAAGGCTGCTTTATTCCCCCCACCCCCCAGTAGAGTAATAATTTATTTGTAGGGTAAACATATTACTATTGTTTTTTATTATTAATGATGATGAATATATACATCTAATATACATATATTATACATAACTATATTTAATAGAAAAAATATTTTTTCATATGAAAAGAAAAAGGCAAATTTTCAACTCAAAAATATTTTTTATAAAATATATTAAGAAAAATTAAGGTCTTCGATTCTATTTGGCTTTAGTATTTACTAATATGGTTGAACCGTCACTGTATTATGATCTAAGGTTGTAATTATTTTTGGCGGGTTGCAAAATATGTAAATTTCCAATAAAGCCCAAAATTGCAAATGGACTTCAATTGTGGACCGTCCAATTGGGCTATAGTTTTCGGCCCACCAAATCTATAGGTGAAATCAATTGTATAGTAACCCGTTTTCAATTTCCATCGGCTTGTGAACTTTCCCGACACTTCAATTCTCTCCGGCGAACTAATCGACGATCTCTGTCTTTTTCCGGCGAAGTCAGGTAGGTAAGCTAATGTCAATCTCTCGATTCTCCATACTTTCTCATTTTTGTCTCGTATATGCTAAAACCCTAAACCCCTCTTCTTACACTTTTTGATAATGGCTTGAATGTTTTGATTATGTGCTAATTGATTCCAGTAAGTTATCAGGAAATGATGACAGAATAGTAAATAAGATCATAAAAATATGAATATTGTTTATGTGAATGTGAATTGTATGTAAAATGGGAATTGGAATAATGGATAGAACTTTTACGGCTGCAATTTGTAGAGGTTGTGGAGTATGTATGCCTGTCATTCAGAAACTTGAAGTGCTTTACATCTAATAAACTGGAAGTGGATTGAAAAAAAAGAAGGGGATGAAAACAACTTGAAGATAATGTTTTTTAAAGGCTCGTAATCGCGCTTAACGCCTTGATGCTCAGTTAAAGCTAGGTTGTGCACTTGGCCTTGATGAGCTGTCACCTTACGAGGTGATTTATTCATGTACTAAATTCTGCATGACTTGTACAATCTTTGGTAGCATTGTTTTTCTATGAATAAAATTCACCATATCAAATACGATGTTTGGTTAGCAATTTAGAATCACGCATAACTAGTGTATGTATAATGAGGGGATCTGTGTTAGTTTATGTAGGATAGAAGATGGAACAACTAATAGATGAATAACTAAACCCTGCATAACTCTAATCAGCAACCAAGTGACACCTAAAGTTGCCAAGGCATGCAGCATGTCACTCATTGGCTCTGTCCTTAACAGGGTAGTAGTAGTAGTAAACAATAAAATAGTTGGTAAACTGATAGATTAAATGCTAAAAAAAGTTTAAAATGAAATTTATTGTAATTAGGAATGAGAAATTAAAATTTACTATAATAAACTAGCTTGGGAAACGGAAAACTACATTTTTTCCTCTAAATCAGAAATTTCAAATTCTTTTAGATTTGATTGGTATGATTTTACTTTATACATTTAGCACAATTCTTTTGTCATTCCAGTTATTTTTTCTTGCATTACATTTATGTGTGTATATGCATGATAAGTAGTTAGATATTTCTTCATTAATGGCTGTCTTCGTTTATTTCTACGCTTTAATTCTGCTTTGTGCTTAAAGCCAGCAACTTTAACGTTTTCCTGTGATCTTCAGTCTTCGTTTTTTACTATTTTGCTTGAAATTTTGGTTAAATTATATGCTTTACCTTTGTACCCCAATTTTACTTTTCATTCCTTGTTTAAGAGATAATTATTCATTTAAGAACTGATATATGAAGAGTTTCCGAGGATTTTAGTCTTAGTACTTATACAAAGCCACTATGTTTCTATGGCCTTCCAAAAGTAATCAAAATTTACTAAAGGTGGCCATGGTTCCTGAGCTTCACCTGTTATAAAATTGGTCTCAAGTAAATTTGGTGCAGATTTGGACATTGTAAGTTAGGCCAAAAGCAAGCTAAACTTTGCTCTAAGCGAGCTATACAACTTATTAATTTGGTACTCAACTAGATACCTATCAAATAGAGAAGTTGTTATTCAACTAATAAATAATGTTGCCGAGGAATCATTATATGTTGAATTGATATGCTTGCATAGCTGGAAAATTGTTGTACAACTTTTTTCTCCCCCCTTTCTCACCTTCTCTTTGTCTCAATCCCCACCCCCACCCCCCAACCCTAAATCTCTCTCTCACACAGACACGTACTCATTTAGGCACAAATATGTGTCCCCCCTTCATGCATAGTCATGTTCCTTTTTTTCCTTTCATCATTTCACAAACTCTGATATATAGAAAGCTAAAGAATTACTTTGGTGAATGCTTGTACTAGTTTCTAGTCTCTTTTTTTAAAAAAAAACTGGTAACTTTAGTCTATATATCCACAGGTATACTACAACAAAAGTGTAGTTCCCCTTCAAAAGTATTACAACTTACAGAGTAAAACAGTCTTAATCTAAACTGCTGCCTATAAACAATCTAGCAAATTAAAGTGTCTTCTGTCCTAGTTAATATATCTTGTTTACACCAAAAATAGCTCCTAGTCTCATATAAATTTCTCATTGTTTCCTTGTTTGCATCATTAACAGCCATGAAGGTTAGGGCATCAGTGAAGAAGATGTGTGAGTTCTGTCGCACAATCAAGCGGCGCGGGCGGGTATATGTGCTATGTACATCTAATCCCAAGCACAAACAAAGACAAGGCTATTCAACCTTTGCCTCTGAAGGCCTCATATCAACTACGTATGCATTCTTGGGCTTCTTTATCTCTTTTAATATAAAAATAATGCAGTTATGTAAAAGTGTACAATTTCTAATACTTGAATCTCTTTTTCTCTCAAATGAACTAATATAGAGATATGCCTAGTATAGGTAGGGGCACGAGCTTTGGTGGGCATGGTTATGTGGTACTTATGGAGGTAAAAGGTTCCGGTAGAATTAGTCAAGGCATGCTCAAGCTGAACTAAATACCACCATCATTTTGAAAAGAAGATAGGGATGGTAGATGGAGTTTTCTCGTCCATCTTAAGTAGGGATGTCAAAGCTGTAGCTGAGGGGGGATTGAATGGGGAGGCATTTCATTTATCTTTTAAAAAATAGAGTTGGTCGGTTAGGTAGCCTTTCATATTGTCAAATTGAACTGCAGCAAGGCAGGCTTCTGGTAGAAAGGTTCACGGAAGGTAACTGCACAAAATAGCTCACCATATCCCTGAAGAAAAATATAATTATCGGACCGATTGATGAGAATTTGAAATATGAAGTCCTTGCTTCTGAATAGTCTCCTGTACGCTATTTATCATCTATGTACCTTGTGTGTTGATTTGTCAAATGTATTATGTTTACTTCTTAAAGTGGGGCATTGCCATGGTCTTTGAAGAAAATAAGTCATAATTTTGGGATGGACTTAAACAGAACCAGGCCAAGTAATAAAGTCGAGATGAGAGAGTTGCTGTTAATAAATTGGACATGCCAATGGTGTACGCCATATTAATAAACAAAAGCTGTAAATGACTGCCAGTAATTGTTCGAAGAAAAAGAGAACCCCTGAAAAGCTGTAACATTGCTGCCATTAGTTATTTCTTCCACTGCAAGAATTGAACTTTTAATTTTTTGTTGCTGGCTTGCTTTGATGTATGACGAGGGTTTATTGGAAACAACCTCTCTACCTTCCAAAGTAGGGGTAAGGTTTGCGTACGCACTACCCTCTCCAGACCCCACTGGGATTACATTGGACATGTTGTCTTGCTTTGATGTGTAATTTTTGGATGTGAGTAATGGTATATGGAGTCCATGTTAAGAGATTGTTATAAGTAAAAACTTATACCAGACTATTAAGACTTTTTGCTGGTACCTCTTCAGGCCTGTGATGACGAGGGTCAAGCAGAATACTTCAGTTACCGAAGGTATTCACTCTCTCGTTCCTGGTAAGATCGAGGCAACTGTGACACCTTGGTGGAAAAGGGGGATAGCTTCCATTCTCTTCAAGGAAGGACAGTAAGCAGTAGAAGTTTTGTTGCAAAGAGTGTTACACTATAGGCACTCATAAACATTATTGCTTTCTTGAACTTTGGTCGGCTTTGCTTGCTGCTGTTATTTCTCTTGCCCCTTCATACCCTTGAACACATTGTCATGTGTGCTATAGTAACAATTGCAATGAGCTACAAGTATGTTAGTACCTTCTTTTCTTTGAGTTAATTACCGACGCAAATGTCCCGTTCCTTGCTTTCTACTATTGACCATGGGGTTGCTGATTCATCCATTGGAGAAGAGAAACAAGTATGATTTACATTTCTTTACTTTTTCTAAGGAATATTCTGTTTTTCCTTGAGTTGAGGGTCTATCGAAATAACCTCTCTGCCTCTGAGGTACGGGTAAGATTTGCATATACTCTACCCTTTTCAGACCCCACTATCTAGTACTAAATTGGATACAGCGTTGTTTCGTTTAAAGAATATAAAGTTTTCTTCCATGGCTTGGCCCTAGTTGTGGACTTGCTTTAAAATGGGATATTGAGTGAACTTTTAATAATTGTGTCAAACATTATTGGAGTCTTTGTTAGGTGTATTATTGGATATCAATTATTTTGATGACTAGATTTCATCTCTGTTTTGTGTTAACTCAACCCACATTTTGTCACTTCCATTTAAAAGTTGATGGTGGAAGTATCATTTTATTATCTTCCATTAGTTTTTTCATATTTTCCATGGTGGATATCAGTAGTTAAAAAGTGAGAAAAATATAATAGTTCAACCATGGTTAAATGAATTGTGTATTTAAATGATACATGACTTGCATTTTTTGATTTAGTATAAATAATTAGTATCCCCATTGAGATGATTTAACTTAAATGACATATTTTTATATTTCGTAATAATTTAACTTAAATTTTTCTTCTTTTTTTTTTTAACAAAATATTCTCATTTTATCCTTATTGAGATGATTTATAGTTTCATAAATATTTATGACATTTTTTATCACAAATTTTCAAAAATCTTCCTATCATTTTTAAATTTGTGTTCAGTCAAACGTCTTCTCATAAATTGAGATAAAAAATACTACAATATATATGAAATTTTTTACACTACAAATATGCATAACTTAAATTCTATTTTAAATGCTATAAAACTCTACGCTTAACAATACCGCGAACATCTTTAACTTTTTTCGGTCGCTACTCCGCCATTTTACCTTATTTAGAAAAATATATACTACATGATATTAAATTGTAGTATCTTCTTATTTGAAGTTGAGAACAATTACTTAACTAAACAAACATATACTAGTTAATTATTTAGCATAATTATAGCTTGAAGAAATTACTTTTTGCCACTAACATATAACTATATTGCCCATAATTTATACAATTCGATTCCTAATTGTATAAATTCAGAATTCGTATATGCTTACCCTAACTCGTATATAATTATCTTGTTGATACATTTAATTTATATAAATTTTGAAAAAAAACTCTATATGTATAAATACAAAATTTATATATATTTATCTTGTTTGTATTTTGGCAAACAAATTATACAAAGAGATATACCCACTACAAACAAAACTATAGTTATGGAGCGTAATTAGGCAAACTATAGCTAATGAAGCTTATTAAATGTAATCTCTTTGCTATTTATAAAATTTCCCTTCATTAAATATATTTTCAAACACAAACTCACATAAATTGCAGCTTAAGTATAATATGACTAGCAATATAAAAACCTCAAATAAGAAGATACCAAATTAATATCATTTATATGTACACAAATTAATTGAAGTTTTCATTCTTATAGAGATTCAATTATTATAAGATCAAAATTTTAATGACTAAACCTCCAATAAGAAGATACAAATTAATATCATGTATATGTACACAAATTAATTGAAGATTTCATTCCTCTAGAGATTCAATTATTATAAGATTAGAATTTCAATGACTAAATTTCTAATTTTATAATTAGTAAAGAGATTAAATTTAATAAAGAATAGTGAATTATTTCTTCTTCTATAACTCTAATAAACAAGTAAATACCTTAGCAATTACATATTATAAGTCCAAACATCAGGCAAGGTATTGTTTGACTAGTTGACAGGGCTACAAAGGAGGATTCCGGTTAATTTGAGAAATGAGTTATAACTTATACGTTAGAGGGGTCAGGGCATTGGGTTTAAAACGGGGAATAAGTTGTTTTTGAAAATTCAGGTTAATTTGAGTCAATTTGGGGATTTTCGTCAATGAAGGGATACAAATGATGAAATTAGTAACGACAGAGTTAAAAATAACTTCATTTTAATGTAGGAGTATAGTGAACTAATAAACTAAAGTTGAGGGGTATTTTTGACCCATTTTCCTTAAAAATTATATGAAATATACATTTTTTTAAAGTTAAAGATATTAACAAATCATTTATTTATTCTGAATTTTGTAAGTCCAAAATTTATGGAAACAAGTGGACACAAATCAATGTTCAATATTATTAGCCTCAATTATCTCTATTGACCGAAAAAGGTCAATATTAATTTTGAAATTACTTCAATAAAAAGTGTTAATTCTTTTCCTCCTTTAAAAAAAAATAGAAAAAACTTCAACCAAAAATTATACTCACAATATTTTATTTTTTTAGAAATAAAAATGCATTTACTATAGTATTCATATAAAATATATGAAATATATTTTTTAAAAGTTAAAGATATTAGAAAGGAGCACATTTACTAATTCATTTATTTATTCTATTGCTAATATACCAAAAAACAAATTGATACTATTCACAAAAATTAATTAACACCAAATTCAGTTAAGCATCACATTCATGTGACCCATCAAATTCTTCAATTTTGATTCTATAAATTGTATTAGTTGTAACAAGATTAGTTTACCACTAAGCACTCACGATGACAACGGCAACAACAATATAATTAAGTATAGTTTATAAGTGAATTTATCAATATAGAGTATATGAAGATTTTCCCTCAATCCGATCAAGTGCAGTAAATCAAATTATTTTTTAAAAAAAATACAATAATAAAGAAAACATACAAATTAATAAGGAAAACACTACAACTTTTAGGGTGTGTTTGATATAGAGGAAAATATTTTTCCAATTTTTTCGTGTTTGGTGGGGTAAAATATTTTGGAAAATGTTATTCAAATCAACTTATTTTCCTCAAATTTAAGGAAAATGACTTTCCTTCAAAAATTAAGGAAAACATTTTTCAAAACTCTCCTCCAACTTCAAATTACAATTTTTTTTGTTGAAAAGATAAATTTAAAGCTTATTTTTTTAAAAAAATATTTTCTAACTTCATTTTTTTTATTTTTTTATCCCACCCTCAGCTCCTACCCCCACCCCTCACCAGCCCCCTACCACCATCACCCCCAAAGAAAAAATTAAATTTGTTTTTAAGAAATATTTTCAATATCAAATTTTTATTTTCATCCCACCCTCACCCCAGCCCCAACCCTACTAAGTAATACAATATATGTAATATAATAGACAATGTAATAAATATCAAAATAAAAGCTAATGTTACGAATCTAATAAGACTTAAGAACGAATCAAAATTTAATTATTTACCAATTCTTTTTATCCTAATTCGTGTCCTCCGAACCCTTCTAGATGTTAGCCACATAGCACACATGTTACATGATTATTTAAGAGATAATCTCAAAAACATACCTAAACTATCCCCTTTTTTTTTAGTTTATACCTAAAACTATTGAGAGTGAGTTTCATACCTAAACTATCACTTTTTAGTTTGAGAAACACACTTCAGTGGTGTGTGTAATACACTCTCTCTTTTATTTGAAAAAACCTTGACACATGACATTCCACATGGATAAAATATTCCACCTTGATAAAAATTAAATAATAAACTATTAATATTAATTAAAAATTAAAGATTGAAGTATTATTATCTATAAAAAGAATATTGTTACATTTTATTTTATAAAAGAAATATTATTTTTTTGGCTAATAATTTTTTAATTTTTAATTTTAACTAATACTAATAATTTATTTAATTTTTGTCAAGATTGAATGGTCTGTCCATGTGGAGTGTGATGTGACAATTTTTAAAAATAAAAGAGAGAGTGTATTACACACACCATGATGAGAGTGGTATAAAAGAGTGAAGTGTGTTTCTCAAACTAAAAAATAATAGTTTATATATGAAACTCACACTTTCAATAGATTCGATATGAAACTAAAAATAAAAATAAAATAAAATAAAATAAAATAAAAAAAATAAAATAAAATATATATATATATATATATATATATAATTTAGGTGTATTTTTAAATCTTATCTCATTATTTAACTTCAAAAGACACCTAAATGTTACCCACGTCACTTGCTAGTCCACTATTGAAACCAAACCAAACCCACGGATAAAGAAGAGAGAGAAAGTGAGGAGAGAGAGAAACTCCAGGTATTAGACACATCCTTTTGGAATTCAGTTTCAATTCCATTTATTTATTTATTATATATTTATTACACACTATTAACAAGTGTGTTGTATTTTGTATCTATATGGTTTCTCTGAGGTCAGAGGTAAAAAAGTTGTCTTTTTTTATTTTCTTCTATTTCTTGTTCTGATTCTTGAAAACTGAAAAGGGTTTTTGTTTCTTTTCTTTTGGACAGTAAAAAAGATTGGATTTTTATGCTTGGGGTTTTTTGATCTGGTTCATTTTGGAGCTTTGAAGAGGAATTGGATAGTAATTCTTGTATGTTTAGATATATGATGCTGTCTAGTTCTTTCAGTGCTTGGATCAGTCATTTTCTAGCTTGCATGGGGTATGTATTCAGATTCTTACAAATCAGTTTTCTGTTTCTTGATTGTTGTTGGTTTAGTGAAAGTTTGTTCTGTTTTGTATTCAATTTTGGTGAATTTTAGGCTGTTAGAAAGTGATTATATGTGTGCGATGTGGCTTTTTAGTGGTTTGTTGAACACATTATTTACTGTCATCGACTTTTTTTCTGAAAATTGTGATTCATTTGCCTATTTGGAAAGGGGTTTTTCTCCTGCAAGAGGGAGGGAGTAGAAAGTTTAGAACTTTTCTGTTCTTTAGATGGAGAAGGGGTGGAGGGTGGGGGTCGGGAATCAGATGTCTAGGAAAGTGAATAAGAAATTTCTTTCCATCTGTCATAGTGGACACAGTTACATGGTATTTGTTGCCAGTGTGAAGTGGCAAGTATCTCGTGGAATTAGTTGAGGTGTGCACAATCTGATCAGGACACCATGGTTATCAAAAAAGAAAGGAAAAAGAAAAAGAAACATAAGTTTCTTGTTATTACTTTATCGAGTGTTTGGTGTTTGATCTGCCAAATTATGGTTTGAAGAGTAGCTGATGAAGTGAACTTCCTTTTGCAAAAGGCTAATTCTATCATGATTATTTGTAATCTGTCAATTTAAATATTTGGGTATGTGATTTGTGTTAATAATGATGCTTTCAAGACATAATTTCTGAAAATTTTGAAGAGAAATAAAATTGAAATGATTAGATAAATCAGATTAGGTTGAGGATATAACCAACGTTTATCATTTTCAAGAACTAAAGGACTGTTTCAAACTTCTAATGAGCACCATCAGCTGTGGGACTTCAAATGCAATTAATAGTTGGTAGAATATTCTAGGTGTGCTCTATGCACCTCACCTTGGAGTAATGTAATAATTAGCATAGAAGTAATCTATCTTGGAATATAAGATTACCAAAATGGATATTGTCAAATGCATGGTATGCTGGATACGATACCTTTCATGTTTCATTTTTCCGGAATCATCTTTTCTTCTCCTATTGCTTTCAGTAAGCTTAGTTTTATTGGGAGCTATTGCTCAGTGCTGGTTTGGAATGGGTTGTTATCTTGCAAAACAGTTTTAAGTGTATTTTTACTAGCAAATAGTGGCTACCCGAAAGATTGGTATTTACATTCTGTATGCTTCCGGAAAGGGGGAGAGAAAATGAAGAAGGGGGTTGGAGGTGAACTTGCTAATCTACTTCCACTGCAGGTAGTATATTAACCTTCCAACTTTGGTTGTCTTGAATAGATTAAAAAGTACAAGTTATACTTCCTCCAGCCCTTCCAATTTTGGGAGGCTTGAAAAAAGTTAAATTATTTCTACTATATATTGCTTCATTTTGCTTTGTATCTTGATAGTTTGTTGTCATTTTTTCTTTCACTTCCCTCTTAAGCCGAAGGTCTATTGGAAACTGCCTCTCTCCCCCACAAAGGTAGATGTAAGGTCTGTATCCCACTTGTGGGAGTGTCTGGGTATGTTGTTGCAGAAAAAACTTAAAATTGAAGGGACGCATACTCTTCCAGTTTTACTCCATATTCCTTGTTCTCCTAAGAAAACATAAGGAAAAATCCCATCTCCCTTCCTCCTTTTATTCACCTCCTACAAGTCATTGTCTTAGAGTTCGTTGCTTGGTGTGTCATATGGGTAATCGGTGATGCATGTGATCAAACCTTGAACTGACAAAGTTAAAGAGGGCCTTTGATATATGATTTGGAAGGGGTGGGGTGAGGGGGATGTGAAGGAGGTTTACAAGTCTCTTTGGAGTAGCTTGTAAATATTGCTGAAAATCTGAGAGATATGTTTTATCTTTGAATATTATGTCAAATATGGTGGCTATTTGTGATATGATTTTGGATAACATCTATGAGACTACGACTGTAAGTGAAGTTGTCATCTGGATATCTTTTGTTTCATGTGTATGTTCACTCATTGTTCCCAGTTACCTTACTGTCTCGTATTTAGTGCATCCCAATTTTCTGATCTCTTCATTTGATTTTGAGCTAATCTGTATCAAAGACCATTCTGGTTGTCCTTTCCCAACTTTGTGCTAACTGAAGGGCCTTATAATTTATGAAAGGGAGGATAAGGAAGTCATAAATATGGAGATTAGGCTTGTTTGGTCCATCTCAATTTGTTGAAAAGCCATGTGCCAAAAGAATGCTTGGTAGAAATTCATTCTTGGAGATCAAGAATGAAGAGTGTGGAGGAGAACTTTTGGCAATTTGTCCTTTTCTCTAATTTTGTGATAGAAACCGGAAACTCATATCGTTAAAAATAGAGAGGCCATTCTCTCATCTCAACACATAAATTAGAATGTAGAAGCAAGAGCATAGAGCAAGTCAGACATAAAGAAATAGAGTCTTTAAGAATAAATAGGGTGCAAGCTGTATTATAGTGAGCTATGTAATCAAAAGATGATTGTTTCTCTTAATTGTGTAGTGGTTTCCCGAGTTATAACAAGTGAAAATTCTGTTTCTATAGTCATATTATTTTTCCACTCTAATAGAACTTTCCATGTTGAAATTTTGATGGTCTTGG
The DNA here is from genome assembly GCA_037074985.1 of Solanum bulbocastanum. Lineage (NCBI taxonomy): Eukaryota > Viridiplantae > Streptophyta > Magnoliopsida > Solanales > Solanaceae > Solanum > Solanum bulbocastanum. Next base: position 4,082,331 of record CM073603.1, on the reverse strand, counting down.
TCTCTTTTTATTATTATTCTGGTTGATTACCCTTTCTTGGTGCTCCATTTTTCCTATTATTTGTCGTGAATATTATTTCTGTGGGCTATTTTCTCCAGAACTGGTATTAGAGCCTAGGTTCAGCTCATTCTAAGACAAATATTGTTCACAATCAATTGTACAATACTCTGAAAAATGTTTTGAGTAATGCACAAGGTAAAATAATTCAACAGAGAGAACATTTTCTATTAGAGATTACACAAGGCAATAGTAGGCAATACGACAATGTCCGAACCCATAAAACCTGAGGACTGGATGACATGGATTAAAAAAACAGCTAGTGCAATCAGAACTACCATTGGATTTTTTTACTTTTTTCGTGGGGAGTAATATCATGGCACATAAAATTGCAGAAATGTGTCAGTCTCTACAATTGAAGTGGATTATATTGTTACTACTAAGTACTAAAGCTGGCAAGGAAATGATGTGGCTCAAACAGTTTCTTCACGAAATTTGGCTTGTGTAAGAATGAGTATGTGGTCTATTAGACAGTCAAAGTGCAATAGACATGAGCAAGAACTCAATAGAGCGTGTAAGGACTAAACATATTGATGTGAGATATCATTGGATTGAAAAAAAGGTAGAGACTAGAGAACAAATTCTTACAAATCGTGAAGATTTTCATTGGTGAGAATCCTTTAAATATGTTGACCATAGTACCAAGAGACAAGTTTAAGTTGTGCAAAGACCCTGTTGGCTATGTTGCTCGGATGGACTTTGGTGTAGGTTTTTGATACCATGTAGATCTAGAGGTCAGACTCCTCCACTAAAATTTAGGATTTGGTGATACGGACCCGAGTGCGGATACATGTGCTCAGATACGTCCATAAATGTTGTATTAAAACATAAATATGCATTTATTGAATTAAATTTATTGAACTAAAAAATACGATTTTTTATAAACACCTAATATTTTGATCATAAGATATCTTGTGTAAATCAAAATATTCTCAAACTTTTTGGTCATAGATGTAGTCAAAGCACCCTAGGTAAGTTGACCAAATCCGGTGCGATGCCAAACCCACACCCAAACTATGTCGAATTGACACTGGTGCAACAAGGATTCGAAGGGCTTGTGCAGCATAGCCTCTAGGTGCATCTAGATATTCGATGTTACCTTCATTAGGCTTAGGTGAATTGATCTGGAGGGGGGAATTTATGGGGTGCATCCCCAACTTATTAAAAAGCCATGTGCCAAAACAACACTAGGTAAAAATTCATCTTAGAGGTCAAGAATAAAGTATTTGGGGGGGCGAGAATTTTTGAGCAATTGTTCAGACAAGTAACCTCTTGCATGAAAAGTTTTAGACAAGTGACTAGACACTTGTCATGAATAAAATCATATTCATGTTGCTCATTTGCAATCAGAAACTAACAAGCCTCCCACAACTAATTCAATTCTCTTTCAGGTAGAATCTGAATCTTAACTGCTCTTTCTGTTATTCTTTTTTTTTTTTTTTAAGTAGCTACTTTGTTGTTTGAATTTTGTTGTTCCTCCTTTGTCATAGAGGAATTGTTGGCAAATATAATGGAAAAGGAAAATAAATATGTATGTTGAAAGGAAAAAAATATTTAAAGGCATACGCGGCTTCTTGAACACGTCCGCATTTTTCACTTTGACACCTTAACGAAAACTAGCACCTATTGAACATCTAAATTACCCAAAAACTGTACCTATTAAACACAAAAGGTGACATGACAAAATAAGTGTTCCTCACTTTCCTTGTGTGCATAAATGCATCACAAATAATGATTTGTTTGAAAAAACTGACATCTTTTACGCATGACTACAACCAAATAATCTTACCTCCCTTCTTGTTTAACACTTTGCCGCCACTCAGCGCCACAAGTTTACCATTTTCATTCATCTGATTTGGCATTCAGGGAAAACAATTTTTCTGGCACTTGAATCTGAAGAAAGAAGATTCTTGGGACATCTTGGTTAAAAATGTACGCCAACATCCATCAATCCATTTCCAAGCAAACACCACCATTCAACAATCATTCTGTTAAACTATTTCAGAGAATTAGATAGAATTAATTTTAAATGACACAATCTGGATCCCCTCTCTTTCTCTTCTTTATGATATTTGAATAAGTTCATTGGCACTGTTTATCTTCCACAAACATCTCAACCGTTCTGTTAAGCTATATACCGTGCTTCATTGTTTATTTTCACTTTTTAATTAACTAAATCTGAACATATTATTATAAGAAGGAAAGAAAACGGTGAGCTTTGCCGGAGGGGGTGGGGTGACAACTAGAGACGAGGGGAAGAAGATGAAAGTGGAAAGGGTAGGGTGAGTGGATGTGAGGTGCAGAGAATGAGTTTCCCTTTTTCTTTTTTTGTTGATTAATTTTTTGGATTATAAGGGGTTCAGAACTATTTTTCTTATTTTTCAATTGATATTTCATTTTTATAATTATTTTGGGCCCATTCCCACATGTCATTCTTTTATTCAAGTCTTTCTTTTACAAAGTTCGGATGTGAGGTATACACTATATTTCTTGGGATGGTTGGTCATTCGTGTTTAATAGTACAAATTTTAAGGTTGGAGTGTCTTATAAGAGAACAATGCTCCATTAAGGTGTCAAAGTGAAAAATGCGGACAAGTGTCGAGGGCCGGTTATGACTTTAGCCAAAATATTACTACACTATTTAACTATGAGCACATATACAAATGGCTTGAACCATTCTAGGCATTGTCCTTATAAATTATTTCAGCTATGTGATAATTTTCCTAGGAATAAAAGTCCTTCTCTATAGGGGAGAAGGAACAACAAAATTTAAACAACAAACTAGCTAGTTAGAAAATGAGAATAAGAGGAACAACAGTTAAGATTAAGTTGTAGAGATCAGAGAATGAATACCGGAAGAGAATTGAATTAGTTGTAGGAGGCTTGTTATTCTTATGATCGTCGTTTGTAGGATAAGAAAAAAACGTTTTCGTCATGACAATGTCTAGACAGTTGTCCAAAACTTTTTATGTAAGAGGTCACTTGGTTAATGACGCCCCTTTTTTTTAATGGAGGTTGATGAAGCCACTTGTCAAAAAGGAATTCAAATATTAGTGCGTCGGACAGTTCCTAGCATGACTCAAAGCCATTTGTTTATCTACTCATACGTAAAAGCTGTAGTAATTAAAAAAAAAATTCTTTCTACTTAAAATTCCCTAAAACCCTTATATTTGCCAACAAATCTTGCTTCTATCTATTTCTGTTTTCGGAGTCTTCGGCTTCTATTGTTGTAAATAGAGGGGCAATTTTCTCATTCCAGCTCTAGAAATATAGAGCATTGAAGCAAGAGTAGAGTGGGGGACAATTCACAGGAAGAAGAAAAGCGTTTGTGAGGAAAATTAGAGTGCGAGCAGTATTATAGTAAGGTGAATAAATCAAAAGAGGGTTGTTTCTTTTGAGTGTGTAGTGGTCTTTTGAGTATTTTACTATTTTGATATTATTTTTGGCATTTCAGGCCATGGTTTTTTCCCTTGTTGAAAGGGGTTCGCGTTAAATTGTGTTCTTGTTTCTCTTTTTGTTCTCGCTAATTTATTTGTTTTGGTGCTATTTTTATTCATGTTATGTATCTTGAATATTATTTCTATGAGCTATTTTTGTCAAAAAGGTCGTCATTGATGTCACAATGAGCAGAATCGTTATTGATCAGTAGTATCAAGAACACATCTTATATTTGTTGTCTAAGGGTTTCAAAAAATGTCTCTGAGGATATGGCCCACTGCTTTGGCTCTTAAGATTTTGGGATTTTTCTTTTTGATGACCGTGCCGCGTCGGCTTTCATGCACCTCCACGGAATACTTGCCACCTCCCACCAGCAACATGTACTAGGTAACCCTGTCCACCAAGGCTAGGATAGATGGAAAGAATCACCTAGTATTTTTTGTCTTCACTGAGAGTTTTGAACCTCAGACCTCAAGGTTCTCAACCAGTTCATTGGCTCAAATTCTTCCAAATGGTTTCAGAATTAAACTTAGGCAGGGTAGTTTTCGCTAGCGTCTTCTCCCCACCTGTTCTACCAACCTGTGCCTCTCTATGTTCATTTTGTCGAGCCATTTGTAGGCACACTCCTTAGTCTATTGTGCCTTCTCTCTCTACTCCAAATAAAGAAAAAGTAAAAAAAAAAAAAAGTGAGGAAACAAATAAACAAAAGAAGGAAGAGAAAGGAGGTAGAATAGAGAAGTCTTCAAATCCTAGAACCGGATTATACGTGTGGAACTGTTTTAGAGAACCTGTCCCACATCGATTGAGTTGTGGTTTTAAAAGGTTTTTACATGGTAAATTACAAATAATAACCACAACAACAACAACAATATACCCAGTGTATTCCCTACCAAGTGCGGTCTCGGGAGGGTAGAGTGAACGCATAGCTTACCCCTACCTAAGAGGTAGAGAGGTTTACGATAGACCCTCGCCTACAAGGTAAGTTCCCAGTTTCAAAAAAGAAAAAAACTATGAGGTGTTGAGCTACTCCCTTCTCCACTTGTAGTATTAGATAATGAGTTGGATACTTAGATTCTCTCTCTTATAATTAGAATGTCGATTGTTGTCAATATGGAGTTACCAATGGACAACATAGAAAACGTATTCTGTGGAAATTCTGCTCTTCTCATTTCCTATCCTTACTTTGGGGCTAAGAAAGGAGCTGGTGAGTTGTATAGGGGACATGCAAAGAGACTGCGGGTACAAACACTTATATCCTGTTCTGTCATTTTGTGAAGTTATCAATCCAGCATTAAGTGCTCTAGTGCACTAGAATTTCTATTGTCACTAGTTCTAATAATACTGAATCTACCAGATGGTTATTTTGCACCTCTCCTCCTACCCAAGGAAAGGACAAATATCCTACTGTGAGATAATTTGCCATGCTCTTTTGCACTTTCACTTTACTGGTAACTGTATGGAATTTAATTCAGGCTGACATTTCATCTTGAGTACAGTGTTCCCCTACCCATTGCCTTTTCTTGTTTTGCAGCTTGCATGTATATATTGTTAATCTGAGACTCCGTGTGCTGTTTAATGATTCAAGAGCTCTGTTTTTTCGAATAAGTTATTGCTTCTTATTGTGGCGTCAAAACAGTTTTCATCTTGTTACCATCTGTTGTATCTGCAAATAAACCTGAATTTGAACAGAGCAGAGGTTGCTTTGGTTGCTGTGCAAAATCGCAACCAGTTATTGCTGTGGATGAACCATCTAAAGGACTACGAATACAAGGAAAGTTGGTGAGAAAACCGAGTATGTCGGATGATTTTTGGAGCACCAGTACATGCGATCTGGAGATTAGTACTGTTCAATCTCATAGAAGCATGTCTTCCATCAGTATATCAAATCAGAGTCTCAGTCAACAGAGTGGCACTGGCAATGCTAGCAACAACAATGAATTCGTAAATCACGGTAAGTTTATTGCACTGATGACTTGGCTTTTTTATATATTAGAAAACTAGTCACTTCTGTGGCCTGACATTCGAGTCAGTTTTCCACCTTCATTCGTGACTTTCATTCAAAAACATAAGCCATACCTAGTTGTGAAGTAAGTCATGCATGAATAGGGGCTATCTAACTTCCGTTTGCTATCTTGACTGTCTGCTGATTTCAGGCTATCTTCTTTGGAACCAGACCAGGCTTCAGTGGCTAGCAAGTAAAAATCCAGAGAACCGAAGAGTCGTTGAAGAACCGATGTTAAAGTAAGAACCTTGCTTATGTTCATGTTTCTGATGAAGCATTTCGATACCACAGTTACAAATCTCATGGAATCAAATTTTAGGACTTCCCTTTAAGTGGTATTATGCTACTAGACGACTCAGAGATAAGTTTCACTTTTTCTTTATTACTGTGATGTCCGGTCAGCTTGCGCTCACCCTAGAGTAATTCACGGGGTACCCGCTATCGGAGGTGGAGCCAAATTTTTTAGTTATGGGTTCTAAACCACAATCTTATTTGCTTATTGGATTCTATAATGATTATTATACATTTGAAGTGATTTTTTAAAAATACAGATACATGTTTGAGCCAAAGTTACTGGGCTCTGTCAAAACCATAACTATAAGGTACACTCGTGCCTGCTAGCTCCGACATCCAACATAGGTATAGGGTAACTTTGTCCACCGAGTCTTGGATAGATAAGAAGAAAACACCTAGTGCTTAATAAGCTTTGTTTAAACATGGTTTTTCATCATTGAATATGACTGCCACGCCTTTCCAGCCACGTCAATAAGTTTAAAAATTTTCTGAGTTTGTTTTGCTCTTGCATTATTTAAAGTTTGTCTACATTTCTTGACTAATTGTGCTTGTTCTGTCTCACTATAGTTGGAATGTTTCGTATGATAGCTTATTTGGGACTAACAAACGATTCCCTCAGCCAATTCCTCTCTCGGTGAGTCACTTCTCACTTCTCGGAACTTTTATTCACTTCTTTTTCTCTTCCATTTTGAAGCGAAGGCTTGAGTTAATTTTTTTCCAAATTGGCTGTTCTTTATAGGACATGGTCAACTTTCTTGCTGATATTTGGGAGCACGAGGGTTTGTACGATTAACCATGCTGATCGGGATTGTGTATTGATCTTCTTCGCTTTATCTGATTTTTTCTGGTTGTTTTAACCTCTGATAAAATTGTGCATAGTTTCCAGAATACAGGGAGTGATTGAGGATGCAAGAATGTTTAGAAAACAAAGATTTTAACTGATAGAAAATGAGAGGGCTAATAGTAAAGGAAACATCTATTTAGGCTTTGAATATATTCTTTGTAAATGGGAAGCTAATTTACTCTGCATACACTGATTATATGGTGTTGGTTTTATTAATTTTTGTCAAATTTGATTTGCATATATTTTGAATCTTCTTGATGAAGTCTGCTTCGATGTTTAACTAGATACGCGTACGCTCTACCTTTTCTAGATCCCACTTAGTAGAATTTCATTGGGTATAGGGCTTGGGAGTAAAACTATGATTAGGGAAACGACAGCTCCACACAGGCCTAGGGTGTTCACGGTTTGGATGAAAATAGGACCAAATTTTACAAATATGTTTTTAACTTTGTTGTATTTTGAAGAGAATTGTCTGTATTTTTCCAAATATTAGTATATGAATAATATTTCTTTAAAAACAGTCGATTCTTCATGTCTTAAAACCGTTCGTTGTTTATTTTCTGTTGGTTTTTCTTTCAAAAAGCCCATTATTTTTTTTAGCAAATTGTCTTAATTATTATCTTAACCAAATAAGTTTCAGGTAAAGAGTTTACTTTTCACCTGTTTTTACTGATGGTTTGATCCGACTCTTTCAATTCAACTCTATTGAAGGAGAAAAAAAACTGAGACTACGACTTGCTTAGTGCAAGGTTGTTTATCGTGATTGGTTGGACACTTTCTTTGTCTACGATTTTAGCTTGATCACTTTATTAAGCTTTTCCAACGATTTTATTGAATGAGTACGAAATATTGTTATTCAAAGCATTGCTACTCCCTTTGTCCATTTTTACCTGTTCATGTTTGATTTGACACATTACTTAAGAAATAATAAATAAACGGATACTTTTATTATATCACTTTTATTAATTTATATGTCGTCTAAATATTGAGGAATAAATAATACGTAGTATTAAATAATAAGGATAAACTAGACACAAAATGATAAATTATCTCTTCATTTTTTTAAAAACTAAATAAGTGAACTTGAATTATTTTTAGTATACTGAACGAATAAAAATGGAGAGGGAGTAATTTTCTAAATGACTAGGTTGAACTCACTCCGGTGTTCACGGTTTGGATAAAGACCGATTCAAACCAAAAAATCGAACCAATCCGATTAAATGAACCGATTTTATGTAGGGTTTGGTTTGGTTTGGTTTTAGATTTTTAAAAAATCGATAGTATTTGGTTTGGTTATGATTTTGTTCAAAAAAAATCAAAGAAATAACCGAACCAAACCAAAAAATAATACACATAAATTCTATTATTATACATACATAATATACTATTTTATAAACAATTTTCAAAATCTTATATATGTATTATCAAAATTTATTTATAATGTACTTGTGAAAGTAAAAATGTCCAGGGTAAGAACATATATCTTATTGGTTTCATGTATATGAGTGTCTATGACAATTCATTGTGGTACTAAAAATGTCAATGTCTCTTCCTTCTAGGACAAAACTAGTGAATTTTGAAGCTTTATTCATAGTAAATTCAATTATCGAAAGTTTTGTAATGTCAGTCATTCTAACTATCTTTTCGTTTTGAATGGATTATTATCACTTTTTTCACGTTTTGAATAAATTATTTCTTTTAATTTTATGTATATGGTTAATAACCGAATAACCTAACCAAACCGAACCGAAATCGATAACAACCAAACCGATAAATATATACTATATTAGGTTTGGTTTGGTTTTGATAATTTTAAAACCGATTAAGTCAGTTTGATTTTGATTTTGACCAATAACCGACCCAAACCAACCCATAAACACCTCTAGGTTGAAGTACCAAAATCCAAAATGTCTTTGGTTTTTATCTCTCCAATTGCATAGAAACTTGTCATTATTTGATTGTCCTCAAATCAAAATTATTTCATATGATTTGATTTGTATTCTCCAACAAAGATTTCCTTTAAAATGTGTACATCCTTTTACTCTCATAAAATTTTAATTTTTCTCTCTCACCTTGTTCCAAATTATATTATACCATGATAAATAAATTAATAAATGAGAAAATCTTATCTTGATTCCCTTTTTGCTGTAATAATTTGTAAAATCATATCTTTAGAGGAAAATCTCCATTGATCTTTTCAATGGACAAAATCAAGAGTCTAGTAGATAAAATGCCAAAGAAAATAATCTCATACAGATAATACCCGTATAATTAGGAGATTTGGTCTTGATTAATAGCTAATAAAATATTACAATTAACAAAATATAATATATAGTTTTCCACACAGTCCAATGTGTTAGAAAATAACAAAAACCGACCACAATTGTTTAAAGAAAAAAGGAAGATCTTTCATGACTTATTATTACAATTTATAAGTAGACGTTCTTATATCAGTCATTCGCTACAATAATATTTCATTATAACAGAGATGAATTTTGTTTGAAGCTGATTTTATGTTATTTGTTTTTTATAATGTTATTTTGTAATAATAGTTAAGAAAAATTCAGACAAATAACGTCATTATAAATAGATTTTACTATATTTAATTATATAAATTAAGAGGAAAAAAAAAAAGGGAAATAGATGAAGATTGCAATGTATCTGGTCTTCTAAATGTCCTCTTTCAACAAATCCATTTGACTACATACTATTATATGCCTGATTTTCCTCAAAATTAATTGTTTTATTCTATGTAGATTCTATTTATTCCAGCAGCTTCATTATTTTTTTCTTTATAAAAATTAATATTTAATTAGGCCTTAATGATGAATATCACGATTCACGATTGATTATATATTAAATATTATATTCCCAGTATAGTTTTTCTTGCCTCTATGACTGCTCCTTCTGCATATCTTTGCTTGAGAATTGAAATGTATATATTTATATATATTTTATTTGAAGTTTGATATCTGTATTGGAGTTTGACTAAATTAGATTTGTATCAGGTAGGGCCTCATTCTTGGGGTAGTGCTTCTTACCAAGGATTTTTTCATACCTAGGGATCGAATCTGAGACTTCTAGTTAAGTGAGGAGCAGTTTCATCTATTGCACTACATTTTTTTAGGGTAATGTATGCTCTCTAGTTCATATTAAGTGTATTGTTCTTTGTTAGGTTTATTTATAGTTAAAAATAATCAAATTTTTCAAAGTTCAAGAAAATTATTAAGACTTTTTTTCTTCATATTTACCCTTCTTTTTATTAAGGTTCGTAACTATTTTACATTTTCTAAAAGGATAGTTGAGAATAATCATAAATATAATAGAGGAAAGTAGTCTTTAATTTATATTCTTATACTATATTTTTCTTAAGAGGTGTGACAAAACCTCAACAATTCACTTAATATGGACTAAAGAAAATATATTACATTCATAAAAATAATCCCTCAAAATTACTTCTTTCGTTATTTTTAATTGTTCATTATTCTAAATTAAAATTTTTTTTACTAGCTTGTCACTGTTATTATATCAAGAAAAAGTAATCATTTTTTTATATATTTTATCCTTAACATTAATGGTTATATGAATCAGCTTCAAGGACCTAATACTAAACAATAATATGGGTATAATGGCTAAATATTCATATCAGTCAGTGTTTCTTAAGTGCATACAAAGTTTAAAGTAGATAAGTAAAAGTGAACGGAGAGAGTATATATTTATGTTACTTCCTCCATTCACTTTTACTTGTCACGCTTGGACCTGACACACTCATTAAGAAAACAACTATTTGCATGATTGTTTTGCTACACTACCATTATTAATTGATATTTAGTATTAGATCTTGAAAAAATGATTTGAGAAATAAATGATTAATGCTATGGATAAAACACAGACAAAAATAATTATTTTTTCTTAATATGTTAAAAATGAGAAATAAAAAAAATCTATTTTTAAAATAATAGACAAATAAAAAAATAAAAATAAATAAATAAATATATATATATATATATATATATATATATATATATATATATCGATGGTTTTCAATAGATTATCTATACTTGTTAAATATACTTTTAACACAAAGTAGCACTATACTATGAATTGAATATATAATACTTGTAACTATAAATTAATACTTTCCTCATTCAATGTGAATGGCAAAGAAAGAAAGAAGAAAAAACATCTATTTATTATACAACCAATTTCAATCAATCAAAGATATTCCTTGATATTATTTCTAACAAGTTGGTACATATAATGAAAACATCCCCTTGAACCCAGACCATATTGTATTTAATTTGCTGAGAATAAAAAAATATAATTATCAAATCACAAGTAAGAAAAAAGAAGAGTATAGCCATGAAATTAAATATTATTCCTCCCTTGAATTTTATACGAAGGTGTTCATGAAATCTAAAACAATAATTTTGAAAATTATAATTTTAAATATGTCATGACATTTATGTGACGTTTATAAATTATGATTTCATTAAGATTACGTAAAGAAATGAATATTTGACCTAACTCAACCCAAGAAACTAGCTCATGAAAGGAGGATTGTCTAACTACTGTTTACAAGTAGCTAGACCACTCATCTCATTAATTAACCACAGATGTAACACTTTTTCATCCTTCAACATCTTACCTCACACTCGGGAACGGACATCTGAAGCGTGAATAATTTAATTTGGGGCCCAACATTATCCTGCTCTTTTACTATGTAAAGAAATTTATATAGATGTTAGTCTAACTCAACCTCAAAATGTAGCTCATGAGCGAAGGATTATCCAAGTTTAATTAAGGATACCATTCATCACATTAACCAGTGATTTGAAACTTTTTCATTTTTCAACAAATTAAAATATGAATTTTAAAGTTAAATTATTAAATATAAGATTATTTTAACAAACTTAGTACTGAAATCATAGAAAACCAGAGGTCTCAACGGGTTTGACCTTGAGAATGAAAATATCCTCATAGAAAGTATTTCCTTCTTTAAGGTACAAATTTAAATTATTCAAATCAGCCTTCAAATGAATACCAAATACCAAGTAAACCCTAGCTAACCAACGACCACAATAGATTTGTCCTTGAAAATAAATAAACTATACTTTTGTTGTAATAATTTTTGTGCGAAATAAATTCAAATTAATCAAATCGACCTGAAATTATATCAAACTAAAAATATATGAAAACCTACAATAAATTTGATGAAAGTTAACTGTATATAATATTAGAGCCCATGCTCTGGACCAAGAAAAAGATAATTGTGCATTAGGCATAGAAAGCCCTACATGTCATGTAATATTCCATGTATAGTCATTCTCAACCAGTGTGATTCCTTCTTTAATTTCTTATTCCCTATCACACCTCGACCTAAATATAAACGCGGATCTAGAGCGAGTTCAATAAAATTCAATTATTATATATATACTTTCAGCTTAAATTGTCTATACATCAATTAATTAGTAATACTAGAAAAGCGTTTACAATATATGTGATATTATATATCATATTCATTTTTGAGTTTATTGTTTCTAAATTTTAGACTTACGTCTGTCTAAGTATTAAATAAAAACACAGTTTGATACATAAAATAGTATTTTGTATCCACACATCCATAGTCCAAAAAACGATTATACTTCAAGGTGCCTATCGTAATACAAAATTAATAGCTGATTCTACAACTCGAACACGTAGACAAATAAAATTTTGATGTAGTTAAGTCTTTTATTCTCATCTAACATTTATATATATATATATATATATATATATTAATCTGTAGTATCATTTTATATAATTTTATGGATGAATCACGAAACATAAAAGACACAGAATGGCTAAAAGCTGCAACACATATGTCTATTTGTCAACATCTATAAATTCTTTGCAATTATTTCCACGTGCATGTAAAATCTTTAGTTTATATTTCAAAAAAGAGATTTATAATAATTTGGTAGAAAAAGATCACAAAATTTTAAAATAGGAATAAGACTTTTTATTTTATTCATGGCTTAATTTTATAAAACTTGTGTGTGAGTTAAATATGCACTATATTTTTTGGACCGGTTGATATTCGTGTTTAATAGGTATAAATTTATTAAAGTTGAATTGTCTAATGAGAACAATGCTTTGTGGTGCAGTGGTGGAACTATTTCACCCTTAATCAAAGTCTCGGATTCAAATCCAGGGTAGTATGTAGAAAATTTTGTTGGGAGCGTCACCCCTAAATGGACCTGCGCAATTCGAATTTTGTCAAACTCCGACTTCGAACACCGAACGAAAAAAAACTCTAACAAGCTCTCCCACCCATTGTCATCCCACTCCAATAGCGGAGCTACATAGAACAAAGAGTGATCAGTTGAATATCTTCAGTAAAAATATTAATATTTTATGTGAAAGAAAAATTTATTTCTATATATAGTATACATATTAAAGACTAGCGCTATTAGCTGGACAAAAAAACATACACCATTAAGTGAATTCATCAACAAAAGTTAAACTTGATGATGATAATATATACACACATATAAGTACACATACTCAGTACGTCTATTCCAATGCATGAACACAATATATAGAGTTTGAAATAAAGTTTACGTGAAGTACTAGTTTTATTATATAGCTAATACATTAAAGTCGTATGAGCATCGAAGAATGTGAGGCAATAAATATATTTTATATTTTTTAAAATAATATATATGGAGTTAAAAAATTAAAAAAATATGTATATATCATCATTTGAAGTTATTATTTTTAAAATTTAAAATCTATAACATTGAAATTCTAACTTCGTCTTTAATTGCTGCTGACAAAGTCTTTTTGATCAATTTTGAATTTACAAATAAATTAGGTAAGCGATTTTTAGATATGGATATCTTCAATTGTTTTCCAGTACATGTATATAGACACAAATTTGAAAATAGAATTCAAAGTCTTTTTCTAAATCCAACAGAGCCTGACATTTTTTTTTTTTTTGTATAAATCTGAATTAATCTAATTAAAGAAAATTCTTTGGAAATGTACTTCATTTTTTATTTGTCATTTCTCTATCGTGTTGGATTTTTGCTTGTTTTGTCTTCCAAGTAACAAATAACTATGTTATGAATTTATCAGTATGAGTTGTGGTTTAGTGGTAGGACTACTAATTTTTTAATTAGAATCTCGAATTCATGCTTTTAAGTATGAATTTTTTTTTTTGTTGAGGGCGCTATCTTTTTTTTTTTTTTTTTAACCATGCAAGATTTATTAAAATACAATTAACTCAGATGAAGCTATCCTAAAGAAAGAGTTGATTAGAAAATTAAAGGGGTAACCTAGTAAAAAATACATTGAAAATTATAAGATCTTATGTTTATATTTTGAAAAAATTAATAATATTTATATAAATAAACAAAAAAACTTGCCCAAATACAAAGTAAATATATATGGACCCCACTGATTGATCAGAAAAAAGGAATTAAAGAGGAACAAAAAAATGATGGACATTGACAAAGTCTTATAATTTAAATTTTGGGTCTTTTGTCTTTGCTTTTGAGACATGCAGTGAATTTACCCAAATTAATTGCTTTGTCAAACACCAGATAATAGCAAATTCATTTCATTTGCATTAATGTCCACAACGACTTTGAAAATATTTTCAAAAGTGAATTTAATATCATCAAATCGATATACGAATTTGTACGTAATGATACACTACAAATAATAAGAGATGGACTAATATATTAAAATTATGTTTTTTAGGAAAGTCAAATATTTTATACAAATAATAGTGGCGGAGCCAGAACTATTACTAGGGGTCAAAATTAATACATAATTTTAACCATATATAAATAATATAATTTTTTATCAAAAAAGTTTCGAATTAACCTCTGATCCGATAATTGAATTTATATAATGAATTTTTATGAAATAAGCTTAGATTCACCAACAAGATAATTGACTTCGTCAAATATAATGCAAATAATGAAATGACGGACTCTTCACGTATTCTTATAAAGTCATGTCCAAAGTCTAAACAAAATGAAATTGTGATATTATTAATTCGTGATGTCTCCCAACTCACATGTAGTGTTACATTTGGGATATATTTAGATAAATGCAACCTAGTCACATTTTTAAGTCTCATCAAGAAATTATGGAATAACAAACAAAAACTACGTACAATTAGCAAATTAAAGGTGATGAGTCATAAATTAGAGTTAAAAGTGAAAACACAAATGTTTGAAATTAATTTTAGGGTAATGCTAAAGAGCAACTTTCACTTAAGCAAACAAAAAAAATCATATTTCTATGTTATAGCTATAATTTGCATAATTGCGCTCCATAGCAAATTTTATGTTTGCTATAGAGCTTTTGATTTGTATAATTTGCTACAAACATTCAATTTTATACAAATTATTTTGTTTTGTATAAATTCATTTATACATTGTAATTTGTATAATAAGATTTGTATTTGTATAATTATAAGTGTATAGGACGAAAATATATGTATTTGTATTTGTATATACACTTTTCTCTCACTTTATATAAATACAAACAAATTTTATACATTTTATACCGTAATGTATAAAATGGCTAATATACCGAAAAAGTTTAATTATATACCGAATCAGATGGCAAAAAAGGGGATGTTTGCTGCGAATTACAATTAAAATAAACTATAGCTATAACATTTAATTTGAATTAATAGTTTGTTATTTCATACAATTTTCCCAATGCTTAATGGCCAAAAAATTAAAAAATCGATAATCCTTTTTATTTTAAAATAAACTGATCTTTTTTTCATTTTTTAATTAAAAGGTATTAAAGTTAAAAGAGTAAAAATATTTAAAAAGGTAAATAAAATAATGTGAAATACTCCCTCCGTCCCATTTTACTTTGCACTTGCATTAAGAAATGATGTACTTTACCCTTCTACCCTTTTTAAATTTTTTTGGAACTCAAGTTTTCAATCAATGAATATAAATTAATTTATTCTAATTAATTAATTTAACCAATGAACATGAATCATTTACTTAACTTTTCTAAGTTGGTCAAATGTATGTTTTCAATTCTAATAACTCACAAGGGTAAAAAAGGAACAATATGCTTATTTATGCATTGATTTTATAAAATGACAAGTATTATAGACCAACTATTTATAGAAAGTGATAACATATAAAATGGGACGGATGGAGTATATTATTTTACCATTCTGACAAAATTACTAGATTGAAGTGCCAATATTCTTAATGTCTTTGGCTTTAATTTCTCTAATTGCATATAGGAACTTGTAATTATTTGATTGTCCTCAAATCAAAATTAATATTTCATTTTATTTGATTTGTATTCTCCAACAAAGATTTCCTTTAAAAAATGTACTTCATTTTATTTTCATAAAATTTTATCTTTTTTCCACTCTCACCTTGTTCCAAAATATATTATACCACAATGAATAAAAAAAAATATAAAAATCTTCTATTGATTCCCTTTTGGTCTAATTAATTATGTGTAAAATCATATCTTTAGAGCAAAATCTGCATTGATCTTATCAATGGATAAAATGCCAAAGAAGATAATTTCATACAGATAATACCGCATAATAAGGAGATTTATTTGGATTTGATTAATTGATAGTACTAATTTAATATTTCAATTAACAAATATAATATTTTGTTTCCCACAGTCCAATGTGTTAAGAAAATTATAATAGTTGTTTAAGAAACACACTGATCTTTCCTTACTTAAAATTATAATCCTGGTTAGACATTTCTATGTCAGTTATCTTCTGTAATAACGTTTCATTATAATATTTAGATTTTCGTTGAAATAGAGTTTTAAGTTTTTTATTTTAACATATGTTTGTATAACATTATTTTGCTACATCAATTACAAATTATTGTCACTATAGAAAAAAATTGATTTGTTAAGGGTCAAATATTCTGATTAAGTTTTGAGTATAGTCAAAAAGTTGGTTAAGTATGATTTGAATCCAGTTGGACCAAGAAACAATCTTTACAATCTCGATAATAGAGATGACAACGTGGTTTTAAATGATTTTTAAAAGATATTATAAAATTTTAATTTATTTTTGTTTATTTAATGAATATCATGATGTGCCAAATCTCTTTAATTATGATCTAATTTCGTAATGTATAAGTTCAGAGATCTTTTTGTTTTGTTCGGAATAATTTTTGTATGAATAAGTTATGTCACTTATGACATTACTTTGTGGTTTCTGAAACAGAACTTATGACTCTATTGGTATAAGTTCTATTGGAACTAAATTATGTCTCGTAAGACCTAATTTGTGGGTTCTAAACTGAATTTGTGTCAACTTATGTTATGTTTTGATACGAAAATATAAACTTATATTTTGTGACTCTATTTTCTATTTTATTTTTATGTCATAAATATTTTCGGTCATTTTTTTAATAAAAGGCCCCAAATTTGAGGGACAAAGATTACTAAGAGGGAATTTCATAAGATACAGTAGTATACATTGGAATTTCGTAATGCAACGACACTTTTAATAATTATAGATCATGTTTCGCCTCTCTTCTTCTCTCTCACCTCTCTTCTTCTCTATGGCTTGCCTCTCTCATATTTTAATCAAAATACAGTACATTTCACTCGCTAAAAGGTTTAAGACGAAAATGATGTATCCAGTTTATCTGATATCAATATATATTGATACATTCATCAAATAATTAAGTCAGTGTATTTGTGATGTATCCAATGTATTTGTGCATAGATACATGTATATGATATTTGTGATGTATCCAATGTATTTGTGTATAGATACATGTATATGATATCAAATATGTACTGATGTATTTGTATGCATGATACTTCAAAAAGAAAGAAAATAGTTATTCAAATGCATGTATATGTGCATAGATGCATGCTTCAATTTCCTCTCTACTAATAAATTCAATTAGTTTCATCTTGTTCTTATATTCATAATAATACTTTCTCCCAATTCTCCCATCCCCCCCCCCCCCAACCCTAAATTTGATCGGTTAATCGATTGGTTCTAAGATGGAAAGAGAGGGAGAGACAAAAGAAATTGAAAGTATCAAGATCGAGAGAGAGAGAGAGAGAGAGAGAGAGAGAGAGAGGGCGAGAAAGGGAAAGAGAGCAGGGAGATGAAGAAGAGATGCGAGCGAGAAAGAAGATGTGAAAGTATAATATGATTGTGTAACTTTTTAAAGTTAACATGTGATTGATTAGTTATACAACATATATTTGCTTAGTATGTAATTTTTCCAATTAAGAACCACCCCAAAATTAGAGGCATTGGTGCAAATGACTCATTTGCCTATTGACACTTTAATTTGACAGCATATTTGGTTTGATCATGCAAAAGAAGTACTATTGACAACTAGTGAGTAAGATGGCTTCAAAATGTTTATCTACTTAATTAATCACTTTTGATTTTAACAAGCACAAGTTGATTTTTTCTAACACAAGTTGAATTACATAGCCCTATTCCTCACAAAAAAAAAAAAAAAAAGGACAACTTTGTTGTTGGTTGTTCTTACAAGTGGACATTATTGGAGTTTTGGGAATATTCCATCTAGTAAGAATTATAATATTTCAAACGACCAAAAGTGGGAAACAAAAAGAGTATACCCATGATTTTATATATATATATATATAATATTTCCTCCATTTAATTTTATGTGAAGGTGTTCATGGAATAGAAAATAATATTTTAAAATCTATGATCTCAATTATGCCACATGATATTTTTATGATATTTATAATATAAAATATCATAATTAAGATTAAAATATGAAATTTATAATTAAATTATTTCTTATGCTGATTAAATATGAAATTCTAACTTAATGCCACAGTAAATTTAACCTCGAGAATGAAAAAAAAAAGGCTTGATAAAATACACTGTAATTTCCTTTTTAGTAGACTTTATGCAAGTTCATGCAATATAAATTTAAATTAGTCGAATCAGTCCCTAAATGGGTATCAAAATACGAGATAATTAAAAAACAAAAAATATATTAAAGCCCATATCAAGGACCTAGAGAAGGATAACTGTGAGGATGGCATGGAGAGCCCTACATGGCATCCCTTTGCCAAGTAGCAATTACATAATTCGATGTACACTCCCCCACCACCCTTAGGGTTCGTTCGGTATCAAGGATTAGGATAAGTTTATTACTTATTTAATTAGGATAAGATTATTTATCTAGAATTAGTTATTTTGATATTAATGCTATTTTTATTTTGCATTGAGGTGGGATAACAATTTTAAAATTACTAATTTAGGGTTAATTTGTTCTTCAATCAAACGAGTTTTAGGGTATTTTTTCCCCCTTAATATAATATAGAGTTGGGGGTCAAAACACATCTAAAGTGTCTCAGATTTTTGAGTTTCATAACTAAACTATCGAGTGTGTAAGTATCCTACATAAATTATCACCAAATATTTATCGGAATGCCTCTAAACTATCAATGATGTTCACTTTTCAAATGCCAAGTGGCAATTACACAATTCCCAACCATCCTTAGGAGCATGGGCGGAGCTACTGTATACGATGGGGGTTCGGACGAACCCACTGACTTTTCCGTAGATTCTATATTTGTATTAAAATATAAAGTGCAATGTATATATATATTTGCTGCGAATCCATAAACAAAGTGAAGCAATTGGCGCAGTGGTCGCTGCGCACCCAACAAAGTTCTTCACCTCCACAGAACGTGGGTTTGAAACCCCGTAGGCACTATTTTTTGGGATTAATTTCGTTTAGTATTGCACTGTTTTGGGGGATTAATTTCTAAACCTTTGTTTGTATTAAAAAAAATTAAAAAATAGAAAATGATAAGGAAATAGTATTTGTGTAGTAAAATTTTTAAAAAAAACATAAAATGGGTATAGGATTAATTAAAAATATGCGTGGATTTATATTTAAAAAAATTAAAAAACAAAAAATTGGTAAATGATAAAAAAAAAAAAAAGGAAAATAGTATTTGTGTTGTACTCTAAAACAATATCTAACTATTGATTTCTATTCACATTCATAAAGTTTAGCTTAATTTTTTTCTTCAAAAGTTAGGGGTTCTTGGGAAGTTAAGCTTGATATAACCTTTGGCTACTGAAATCGTGGAAAGAGATTTTTCCTCAATGAAGTTCACTAAAAATGACTTGTGAAGCAGAATTGGTGATGACTTTTTAAATGACTGTTTAGTTTGTTATATAGAAGATGAATTATTTGAAAGTGTACATAATGATGTGATCATTAATCGTTTTCAAAATATGACACCTCATCGAGTGTAGTTGTAATGATAGTGCTTATATTCATTAATATAATGTTTAAGTAATTCGTCGTTTTTAGTGAATTAAATACTTGTATTTGTTCGTTAATTTGATGATTGTTACTTTAGATTAAGAGTGTAGTTCTTTTTAAAAATTTAGAACCCACTGACCTGAAATCCTAGCTCCGCCTCTGCTTAGGAGTTGTTCTGTATGACTGTATCGGGGATAAAGGATGAGTTTACCACATATTTGGTTGGGATAAGATAACTTATCGATGAATTAGTTATTTTGAGATTGTAATGTTATTTTTGTTTCATATTAAAGTGGGATAACAATTCTTGAATGACTAATTTGGGGATCACTTGATCTCCAATCAAACGAGCTATAGGATATATTTTTCCCCGTAATATAATATGGAATTAGGGGTCAAAACATACCTAATGTGTCTCGGATTTTTGAGTTTTCATATCTAAACTATCAAGTGCGTGAGTTCCCTACAGAAACTATCACCAAATATCTATTGAAATGCATCCCAATAACTATCAATTGATGTTCACTTTTCCTACTTAAAATATCAACATTGTTCATATAGAAAAAGTAAACAACTGATAATTAGGGTATGTTTAAATTAATGTTTAATAATAATTAAGGTAAAAAACTTACCATACCTGATAATTCAGATATAACACACAAAAAACTATGATATATACCTTAAATATGTTTTTGACCAGAAGGCTCCACAATATAAATATATAATATATGAATGCACCTCCTAATCCTGTTTCATTCCTTTTTCTCATATTTTCAATCCAAACATAGAAGCGGAAATAATTAAAAGGAATTCGGTAGATTCGTACATTTAGCCCAAATTATGTATTTATATAATTTAAAGAAAAATATTATAAATTTAATTTATATAATGGATCATATTTATTTAAATTTCCGTAAAACTATACATTAGAAACACGAATTTGCATTGAACATCCTTGGAATGCCGTTAATATGGGATATTCGACGAAAAAATCATTTGAAAACGTTTCAAACAAGTCAATTTCCAATGGAGATGAAATTAATATTTTTTATTAATGTCATTACCAAATTATAGCAAGATGTCTCATTTCGAAAAATGTAATGTAGCTAGACAGTCTATCCTAATGTTAGTAGCAAATGATTGATTCTACTACTAAGAAGTAAAGAGGAAAAATAAATAAAATAAAATATGATGTATATTCTCTTTCATTCTCATCTAGTATATATATATATATATATATATATATATATATATATATATATATATATATATATATATATATATATATATATATATATGTTTATTGACAACCCCACAAAAGTGAGAACAAAATAAAGTCTTTATTAGTTGAATAAAAGTTGTGATACATTTACTCTTTCATTCTCATCTAGCAATTATTTAATCTCTTTTATATATATCTTGCCAATAATGTAACTAAATATATTAGTTTTTATCATTTTTTTAAAGTATAAAGATGAAACATATAAGTGTTAGAGTGAATAAAAGCTGCAACATTATGTCTATTTGTCTCCATCTTTTAATTCTTCCAATTATTTTCACGTGCGTATAGAATCTATAGTTTGTATCATTTTGATATATATTACTCAGTTGATATCAAAATAAAATATTTTATTTTTGATATAAAAAAATCAAGTAAATAAAACGGGAAAATATTTAAGAATTTTAGTGAAAATTATATATACTTCTATGTACATAAAAATTTAAATGCATCTTGAATTATGTGATAAAATATCGAATACTGAATAGAAAATTAAGGCAAATTAGGATGAATATCCCTTGTCTGAACCTAGAAAGATACAATGAACCAAATTACATTCATGATAACACGTATAGTCGCATTTTTTCTGGATAAATTCTAATAAAAGGTAAGCATATGTTGTGACAAATTAATTTATTTGGAATACAAATCTACTCATTCATTCATTTGTACAAATTAAACTATATATATAATTAAAGTATATATATGCACCGTTAAGTTGATTCATCTATAAAAGTTAAAAGTTGATGATATATATAAGTATATATTTTTCAGTGTATTCATACTTCAAAGTGCATGTACATAGACAAGATAATATTGAAAATAAAGTTTGCTACTCTTTTTAGATAGTTGTATGTATATATTGCTGACAAATTAAAGTGTTCTGTTATCTAAATTTATTGTAATCTGAAAAAAGCATGAATACATAGTTAAACTTTAATATATCTTTATAAAAATAAAAATAATGGAATAGGAAAGGGGAAATAAGTATAGTGGCGAAGCTAAAATTTTAACTAAATTTGTTTAATTAAGACATTAGTAATATATCTCTAAAACTTGTTTTTGATCTATATAAGATATTATTTTCTTTTTCTAACTATATGCATAATATAATATTTCGATAAAGGGTGTTTGCGTGACTATCATGAGGTCAATTTAGTTACGCTCCTGGAAAAATAAAGAAGGAGATTACGAGGCAGAGAATTAAACTCTCACCAACACAATAAAAATTTAGGTAGTCAATCAACTGAGCTATCACCACATCAAAAATAATCTTTTGTGACAATTAATTAACGGCAATAGCTTAATTGCCGCTAAATATATTTTTAGAGGCGATTAATTAACATTATTTGTAAATGTCCCTGAAGTCTATAGCAACATTGAATTATGTTTCTAGTGCATGTACGTAGACACAATATAATTCAAAGTTTGACGTGGAATATTACTCCTTTTGTACAATAATTCATTTCACTCAACTAATAATATAACATATATGAGATATTGTAACTTCACCAACCCCCCCCCCCCCCCCCCCCAAAACCAAACAAGCATATTCAAAAGTTGGAGCTACAATAAAATAATAATGGATAGTTGATATATAGGGTAAATTAAAAATCAAAATGTGTCTCTATTATATATCACGTAAAAAAATTGAAAGGTTGATGCATGTTTTATTTATCTTAAAAACGATATCGTTAAATTTATACATGTAATTTAGAAACACTTGATAACTCTTAAGAACTTTAATCAGTACAAATTCAATGGCGGAGTCAAAATTTTTAAAAAGAGGATTGTAATATTCTAACTATGTATAATTAATATAATTTTTCATCGACTGACGCCACCCCTGAGTACAATTCAATTAGTATGAGAGTATTGTACGTGTATGGTGTACCCCTTACGTTTAACTAGCTAGCTCAACATTTAGCTAAGATGATAAATATTGTTCAAGACAATATAAGAAAACAAACCGTTCATATCCTCAATTACGTACGTTCGTGAAACATTATGTTATGACTAATATATAGTTCCTGCTGATAAAAAGTTCTTTGAATTTCTAAATTTACAATATAAAAATTAGGTAAGCAGTGGTTCTCTTCAAAAGTATCTCAGTCATTGTATATAGACAAAATTGACAACACATTTTTTGGTACAAATCTCGAGCCAAAAAAAAAAAAATCTTTGGTATTTTGATTTGTCATTTCTCTATCGTGCCAGATTTTTGCTTGTTTTGTCTTATAAGTAACAATGACTATGGTATAGAGGTGAAAAAATCTATATTTGTTATTAAAAAAAATATATTCGTTCAAATAGTTTAAATGTATGAATTGAGTTATGACTTGTTGAAATTAACTCGATTGATTGAACTCAAAATTATTCTTTGGTTGGATTAAAATGAGTTATATCGTCGAATTCGACTTAATTGAATCCCATCATACACGATCAAATTTGAAAATGATAATTATGTAAACATTTGATAGCCTCGATTATAAGAATATTTTTTTCAAATATTTTACTTAATTAACACTCTACTAATCAAAATTGTAAAAGTATGTAGTAGCACCTTTAATCCCCTCTGCTATAAATCTTCATAAATTTAACGAAATATTAAACTTAGTTAAATCATTCAATATTAATATACATTATTTAGTGTTATTATTTTATCATTACTCCATATCTGAAAGTAATATAATTTTTAAAATATGACATATCATATATATAAATTATACCATGCATGTTACTTGCAATTAAATGAATCTTTCAACCCCCACCCCTAATGTTTAAATATTAATACAAATCATGTCTTGTTGAGACAATTCGACATGAAACCTTACGTTTTGCCTAATGACAAACAAAATAATATAATAATATCTCCTTGCCATATTGCCGACACATATTTTTTTATTTTTTTTCGTGAACAATGCAAGATTTATTAAACTACAATTAATTCACATGAAGATATACAAAGGAATGAGTTAACTAGAAAAATTAAAAAATGTAACTTAGAGGTAAATAAAGTGAGATGAGAATTATAATTTTCAGGATCATTGATGAGATAATATCTCATATGGTCACTCAACTTTGAGTTGTTCACTTAGAAAGTCACTAAATTTTGTTTTATATAATTCAAAAGTCACTCAACTATTGATATTTTACTTAGAAAGTCTCTCAACTATTGGTATTTTACTTAGAAAGTCACTCAACTATTGATATTTTATTTTAAAAATCACCAATCAATTTAAATATTTTTTTTCATTAAATTTTGTTGAAATCTAATTTTATTTTAAACTATTTTTTAAGAAATAAGAATACATCTATTTTAATTATCTTACTAATCCACTTCAATTATTTAATTATATATTTTTTCAAAAACGTACTGTAGCAATAGACAAAAAAAAAAACATTTTCCGTTCTAGCAATTGTTTAGTGGAATTAAATAAACTGAAAAATGATCAAAAAAAAAAAAAAAAAAAAGAAGAAGAACATTGGAATTGATCAGAACTCAGAAGTATTTAAGAAGTAATCAATTGAACGCCCAATAGCAATCTGTCAACATTTTAAAAAATTGGTTTAAAACTAAAAACTATATTTCAACAAAATTTAATAAAATAATTAAATGAGCATTTTATTATTTTTTTTTAAAAAAAATTGTTTATTTAGTTGAGTGACTTTCTAAGTAAATTATCGATAGTTAAGTGACTTTCTAAGTGAAATATCAATAATTGAGTGACTTTTGAGTTATAAAATAAATTAAGTTGAATGACTTTCTAAGTAAACTATTCAAAGTTGAGTGACTTTTTCAGTGAACTATTGAAAGTTGAGTGACCATATGAGATATTAGCTCATCGATTGATATGATGAACCAGCATAGATAGTTTTGAAGTGAAAAATTAATTATTACTGTCTTATCTTTTATTTAGTTACTGATCTTGAAATAAGTTATATCAGGTTTAGAAATTAGTATTTGGATAAGTACTTATTACTATCAGATGATGAAATAATATTATTGAGTTAAGTTATTTTGGGATAAAAATGAAAATGACAAAAATAACGTTGAAATTTCTCAACTTTCCTTCTACTAAACAAAAATAACCCTTAGATTATTGCTATAAGATGATGGAATAAGTCATTTTCTTTCTACTTAACAAAATGGAAAGTATTTTATAAACAAACAAGTGCTAATAAGCTATACAATGCTTGTTTATTTTTAATATAATAAATCAAATAATTAATTTTTAAATACTTATTCATAGTATAACGACTAGCTTCAATATAACTAATCTCAACGTAATTTATTTTCAAATCAAATCATGACCCCTTGATATTCATATTTTAATGAAAGTAAAAACACTTGCTAGATGATCTCTGTTTTTCTTCTAATAAATTAGATGAATATAGTTATTCAATATTTATATCGATAAAAAGGTTAATTATATTGTTAAATTAATCGAGGTAGGGTGCTTTCAAGCTGGTACAAATGGTAATTAAAAAATACATTGAGAAAATGGAAATAACAAAAAAAATGATTTTTTTAAAATTTTTTTTACATATATAAATAAATAGAAGACTTTGCCCAAATAAAAGGCAAATTGGGATCCATTGATATGGAAATAGGATTAAAGAATCAAGAAATTCGGATGACATACGTAACGTTGGTTTATCGGTGTTTTAGGGGAAATCATTTGGGCAATTTTGTCGAAGTCTTAACTTTTTTAAAACAAAATAGGATGTATCTGAAGTTTTTTTTAGACTTATGGTTTTAGACATATTTAGGTCTTTTTGTCTTAATTGCTTTGAGAGAATGCATTGGATTTATCCAATCAATTGGCAAATTCATTTCATTTGCACTAATACCCTTCCACCTTTTTCTAATTTGTCAAGCTAAATAAAAAGGGTCTGATATATCTTTTAATTTTGTCATTTAGAGTTGATGTATCCCTTATTATGCAAGTGACTCATATATACCGCTACTGCAATACAAATGACTCACATATACCTTTTCCTTTAACGGAAGTAAAAAAAATAATTTTAATTTTATTTATTTATTTGAAAAAAAAAATATAATTCATATGAGGTATATTTGATCCTCCTCGCACGTATTTTTTTTTTACTTTTTTTTAACAACTAATTTAAATTTATTATTTTGATGGTCAAATTTATTTATGGTTCACTAATTTTCTTGTAAAATTTATTATAGATGTCACTTTTTTAATACAAAAACTAAATTACAATATAGCTACA
This sequence comes from Solanum bulbocastanum, assembly GCA_037074985.1. Classification (NCBI taxonomy): domain Eukaryota; kingdom Viridiplantae; phylum Streptophyta; class Magnoliopsida; order Solanales; family Solanaceae; genus Solanum; species Solanum bulbocastanum. The sequence goes on along the minus strand of CM073603.1, from coordinate 4,055,881 downwards.
AAAAAAATAGTTTTAAAGTTTTTCTTTACACTAAAGAATGAAAAAAAAAAAGAACAAGAAACTCGAATAATGATAATCAAATAAGTCAAAAATAATTTTTGTATGAAAAATATTAAAATATGCCTTGAACTTTGCTAGAAGGATCATATATATATATATATACACACACACCCCCTTACATGAATTTTTTTTTAAAATTTAAAACTATTTTTTTCACTTCCATTAGATGAAAGGTATATGTGAGCTCCTTTTGTAACGGTAAGGGTATATGTGAGTCATTTATATAACACTAAGAGTATATATGAACCACTTTCTTAATGAGGGGGATACCAGCTCTAAATGACAAAATTAAAAGGTATATTAGACGTTTTTCCTTTTTTTTATTGACAAGGAAATTACACTTGTTGTTTTTCAACTGCGTATAAATAAATTCTTATTCTAATAAAATTTATATGTAATAATCTGTAAATTACATATAAATTGTATTAGATAAGTTTTGAGGGGTTAACTTACTAAGAAAGCATGTAGAAAATTTCAATGTTAAGACTTGAGATCCATGTTTAAGAGTAAGATCGTCTGTTCACCCAACTTTATTCTAACTTCTATACTTTTTCATGATTTTGAAAGCTAAGTATCATTGTGTTTACTATTTTGTTTTGTGTTCAATTCTAAAACCTAGTACAATGACATATTTGTTGATACTTTTAAAGCAATATATATTTGAATTAAGGGCATTTTTACGAAATTTTTATTAGTTTAGGAGCTAATTACTTAGATTTATGTTGGTTTGCAATATTACGAGTTTTACCAAATTTTAAACTTCAGGTACATGTATCTATCACATTTAGATATGTCTAAATACATATATCTCTAATACATGAGGTCAAAATTTGGTGTAATTTGCTCAAGATACACTATATATTTTGTGTATCTAGTATTAGGGATGGCAATGGGGCGGGATTATGGCTATGCAGGGTGGAACATGTTTAAGGTTGTGTGGGGTGGGTGGGATGCGGGCCGGGTTGAAGTGGGTTTTCTTAAAACTAATGCAGGGCATGGCGAGTAGCGGGTATATGTGATTTTATATGGATTTAAACTTAATTTTAACTTTTTACATGTTATAGGAGTGATAGAGCATTATTAATTAAAATAATTTCTTTAATGCTACTAAACTATTCGAGATAGTAAATGAAAATGATTCAATAAAAAATAATTCAATTTCTTACATGTTTCCCAATTGATCTCTAAAAAATAAAATTTTAAGTCACTATCCTATTAAATTAATACAACTTAATGAAAAAATGATTTTATTTATAAATTTTATTTTTAGTATCAAACTTAACTAGAAAAAGAAAATATTAAAAAAAATCATGTGGGACGGGTTCATGCGGAACAAATCTATGTGGGGCGAGGCGGGTAGATTAAAAAATTTGCGGGTTGAGCTCGACCCGCCCTACCTCCACCCCACACTCATTCCTATCTAGCATAATTCACTTGTATCTGAAATATCAAGTACATTTCAAATATATTCTGAAATACATATACATAAAAAGAGAGGAGAGAGGTGAGCGAGATAGGAAAAAGATAAGCAAGAGAGTCAGATATATATGAATCTATTTGGATACAATATATCTGAAATAAATTATACATAATTTTAATTTTATTTATTCGAAATAAATATATTTGAATGCACCAAATATATATATTCGAAATTCAAATTCTAATAAGATTCGTAATATTGAAATGCATGCGAAGAAAAATAATTTATTCTTAACATAGTAGATAAATAAAAGTAAATGGGAAGGTTAAAATGTCATCAAAAGTCAAAGAAAAATTGGAAAATCAAAAGACATAAAAGTAAATTATACACAAAGGTTGACTGTTGTTGCTGAAATTGTCACTTGTGTTGGAGGAAAAAAACAACAGAATTTCTAACAAATTGCCAAAAAAAAAAGAGTTCATTTAACAGGGACATATACATAGAACCAATATTACTTAACTCTGACATTTCATTATTTAATTCATGCACTATACTTTCCTTTTTAACTTTTGCTAGAGTCAGTGCACTGTATTTGTTATTATTTTAAATCATAGTTTTCATAAGTCATAGCCATAGCAATCATGTTGAAGTGGATGATAATAAGTAAAAAATAATTATAAATACTTCTTTTTATAATAATAAAAATAAATTCAAAATTTCATATAATAACTCTCTCAAAAACAAAAATCAAACCTAAAAAAATAAAGAGATAGAAACTGCACCAAAGATAATTCTCTCTAAATCCTTTATTGATTTACAATTATCTTTAAATTTTACAACCAAAATTGTGAAATATATGATTTTTGTAAAGTTAAAAAGACCAAAATCTCAGATGAATATATTTAGGAGAAACTACGTACATAATTAGTACTTCATTATTATATATATATATATATATTATTATCATCTATATTTTCAAAATATTATATAACTTATCACAAATTAAGAGTTTTTTGTCATATATTGAGGAATATACACTAAAATACATAAATTTTTGCTACCAGATGCACAAAAATAGGGAGAGAGGTGACCAAGATATGGAGGTGAGTGAATGAGACTTGTTATGTATCTTAGATACATACGAATCACACTACATACATGTATATGGAATATCATATACATAGAAAGGTGGCGAGCGAGATGAAGAGAGGCAAGAAAGAAGAGTGAGATTTGTTATTTATCTATATATATATATATATATATGAATCCATTTAGATATATTGCATCTAAAATAAATTATATTTAATTTTTAACCTCATATATTTCGAAATACATTGTATCTAGACATATCTAAAAGCACCAGAAAAATTGGCAATATTAAAGCAAAAGATCCAAAAATATTGAATTTGTTTATTTTGTGCCTCATGCAACAATTGGCTAAATAGTTGGTGGATCTAAACCTTTACACTATTAAAGTCATATAATTTGAAACCACATACTCCTCACACTTGTTATCAACTTTGTGAGACGCAAAATAAAATATATCACACAGAAATGAAAATTTCAGTAGGATCCTTTTTTTCAAAAAAAATATAAAAATAATCTAGTCTTGATAATTAAAGATTTTTTAATGTAATCTTGATAATTAAAAGTTGATTAGAAATTAAAGTCAAGTTGTAGTAGTTTTCCCTTTTTTGAATTACAAGTACACATTCAGGTTCAGTGCACTGCAAAAATACAATCTGTTTTTCTCCAACTTCAACACTCTGAAAAATGCCATGGTGTACTTCTTGTAGAGAACACTTTTTCCTTCTGGGACTTTTTTCTGAAAATCTCAATTTAATCGGATTCGAATGTGAATATCGAATATCAAATAGTAAAAGCAAAAAAAAGGATATGTATATACTTTTTTGTTTATTGACTTTTGATTTAGTATAGAGTTTTAAAAAATATTTTAAACTTATTATTTTAAATTAAAAATAGGTAAATATATCATATGAAAAATAAAACTAAAAGTTTATCGAAAAGGAAAACAATATCCTTTTTAAAAGGATTCTTAGAAAATCAAACAAATTTAAGTGAAGAAAATATAGTATTCTCCTTAAATGAAGTAGAACGTACAACCTAGCGTTAGTGTTTTTCTTTAATTTTTGATAAGTTGCACTAAATTTTCATATAATATGATTCAGATGTAGACACATTTCTTTTATTTTAATAAATTAATGTAAGATAATATATATATACTATCACAATTAAGATTAAGCCACAGTTATATTGATCTAAAATTATAATCTTGAGTTAGGGTAGATACACATATCGTTAATCTCCATTAATTCAACCACAATAGCAATCAACAATTAAGATTGAGACCAACTTCCGCAGTCAATTTAATGAAAGTTATAAATAGAACTCAAGTAATTATTTTGTTTACATATCAACGAGTAATGATTAATGATTAACGAGTAAGAGTTAACAGTTAATGATTAACGAGTAAGAGTTAACAGTTAATGATTAACGATTAGTTGGTTAACAATTAACGGTCAGTGATTACTGTCAGTTGAGAGATAATTCAACAGCCACCACATTGTGTAAGCTATGTGCCTAGCAATAATAGTAGTAAATATATAGTAAAAATCTGGAAAATGATGGATGTAATAACTTTATCAAAATAATTAAAATTAAGAAAAATAATAAATTTATCTAAGATTCTATTTTTCCAAATCAAACCTAGGGACATTTTCAAGAATTAATATTTCATTTCTTGAGTTCTATTTTATAATTTCACGTTCTAAAAAAAACCTAAATTTATCACAGAAAAGCAAAGGAAAAAAATTTATTCACAATGAATGAAAGTTTTTTCAAAATTCATTCTCCAAAAAAAAAAAAATCAAAATATAGGACTATCTTAATATTACTTTTTGATAATTTAGATATCAAAATTTAACATTTAACGGTCATCATAAAAATAATTCAATAACAATAGTAAATCTATAGTCAAAATCACGAAATATGATGGAAGTACTATCTTTATTAGAGCGATCAAAATTTAGAAAAGTTATAAATTTCATCTCAAATTGCAAAATAAATCTAGGTACATCCTCAAAAATTAGTATTTATTATTTGAGTTCTATTTAAAAGTTAATATTTTAAATGCAAAATAAATTTATTACAGAAAAATAAGGGGGGAAGTCATCCATGAAGGATAATCAGTTATTCAAAAATTATGATAAAATAACAAAAGTTCTCTCAAAATTTATTTTCTATAAAGATTATAAACTATTCTAAGAATTGAATATTTGTTAATCTGCATATTAAGGTTTAAAGCTTAATGATCGTTAGGAAAATAATCCAATACTGATAGTAAATCTATAATAAAAATCACAAAAATAAGAAAAGTAATAATTTATCAAAGCGATAATAATTTAGAAAAATTATTAAATTTTGTCTCAAATTCCAATCTTTAAATTAAAATCTCAAGTACATTCTCAAGAATTAATTTTTCATTTCTTGAGTTCTATTTATAATTTTTCATGTTCTAAATGAAACAAAATTTAACAAAAAAATTATCCACGAAAGCTAATTATTTATTCAAAATCTGGTAAAACTATAAAAGTTCTCTCAAAATATATTGTCCCTAAACAACATAAATAAATAAGATTCTTCAATGAATTTTTAAAATTGTATTCATATTAAAATTTTAACGCTAGTAGTCGTAAATAATTTAATTGTAAAATAAATTATATAAAGTCAAAATCGCAAAAATGACAGTATTAATATCTTTATTAGAGCGATTAAAATTTAGAAAAACAATAGATTAAGTATCAAATTCCATTTTTTTTCAAATTGAATCAATAATAAATTCTCAAGAACTAGTGTTTTATCCTTGAGTTCTGCCTATAATTTTCATGTTCTAAATGAAAAATAAAGAAAAAAAATACCCACAAGGAATAATTAATCATTCAAAATTTAATAAACTTATAAAATTTATTCCAAAATCATCTCCAAAAAATAAAATATTCAAGCAATTATATATGTATTAATCTTATTCAAATTAATAAATTTTTCTTCATATTAAAATGATCAATGATCACCAAAAATGTAATAACAATTACAGTAACTCTATAAAAAAAAATCATGAAAATCATGGAGAAAATATCTTTATCAAAACATTTAAAATTTAGAAAAATGAAAAATATTTTTTAAAATTATATTTTTTCCAAATCAAATCCAGAGTATATTCTTAAGAATTAACATTTCCTTTCACAAATTCTAAATTTTAAAAGTTCTTCCAAAATTAATTTTTAAAAAAAATAGAAGACTATCCTAAAAATTATATTTGTATTAATATTATTCGGAGTAATTAATTTTTCTTCATATTAAAATGGTTAACAATCACCAAAAACGTAGTAAAAATTACCGTAATTCTATAATTAAAATCGTGAAAATCACAAAGATAATATCTTTATAAAAAAAATGGAGATAATTTCTTTATCAAAACAATTAAAATTTAGAAAATGATAAATATCATTTCAAATTCTATTTTTTTTTTCAAATTAAGAGCCCGTTTGGATTGACTTAAAAAAGTAGTTTTTAAGTCAAAAATAAAAAGGAAACTTAAATGAATTTAAGTCGTAAAAATAAAAAGTAAGTAGGGGGAGACCTACTTTTGGTTTTTGACTTATTTTAAGTCATTTTTTACCTTGTCAAATACTTCCTAACTTATTTTAAGTTATTTTTGACTTATTTTAAGTTATTTTTTTATATTTGTCAAATACTTCAGAAGTTAAAAACTGACTTAAAAGTAGGTTTAACTAACTTCTAAGCCAATCCAAACACCCTCTAAATCTAGTGTATATCCTTAAGAACTAACATTTCATTTTCTGAACTCTAAATTTTAAAGTCTTCCAAAATTAATTCTCCAAAAAAAGTAAAATATTCTAAAAATTATATTTGTATTAATCTTACTCAAGTTAATTAATCTTTCTTCATATTGATATGGTCAACAATCACCAAAAATGTAATAACAATTACAGTAATTTTATAATAAAAATCGCTAAAATCACGGAGATAATATTTTTATTAAAACAATTAAAAATCCAGAAAAATGATAATTATTATTTCAAATTCTATTTTTTTCCAAATCAAATTTAGGGTATATGCTGAAGAATTAACATTTCATTTCCCAAACTTTAAATTTTAAATGTTTTTTCAAAATTAATTCTCCAAAATCTAAAAATTATATTTGTATTAATCTTACTCAGCGTAATTAATTTTTCTTCATACTAAAATGGTTAACATTCACAAAAAACATAGTAAGAATTACAGTAATTCTATAAAAAAAAAAAAAATCGTGAAAATCACGGAGATAATATCTTTATAAAAAAAATGGAGATAATTTCTGTATCAAAACAATTAAAATTTAAAAAAATGATAAATATTATTTCAAATTCTATCTTTTTTCCAAATCAAATCTAAGGTATTTTCTTAAGAACTAACATTTCATTTTCTGAACTGTAAATTTTTAAAGTTCTACCAAAATTAATTCTCCAAAAAAATAAAAAAATTCTAAAATTATATTTTTATTAATCTTACTCAAATTAATTAATCTTTCTTCATATTAAAATAGTCAACGATCACCACAAATGTAATAACAATTACAGTAATTCTATAATAAAAATGGCAAAAATCACGGAGACCATATCTTTATTAAAATAATAAAAATTCAGAAAAATGATAAATATTGTTTCAAATTCTATTTTTTTCCAAATTGAATCTAGGGTATATGCTTAAGAACTAACATTTCATTTCCCAAACTTTGAAATTTAAATGTTTTTCCAAAATTAATTCTCCAAAAAAAATATATTCTAAAAAAATTATATTTGTATTAATCTCACTTAGAGTAATTAATTTTTCTTCATATTAAAATGGTCAACAATCACCAAAAACGTAAAAATAATTACAGTAATTCTATAATCAAAATCGCAAAAATAATGGAGATAATATCTTTATCAAAACAATTAAAATTTAGAAAAATGATAAATATTATATCAAATTCTATTTTTTTTTTTTTTCAAATCAACTCTAGGATATATCCTTAAGAACTGACATTTCATTTTGTGAACTCTAAATTTTAAAAGTTCTTCCAAAATTAATTCTTCAAAAAAAAAATCACTATTCTAAAAATATAATTGTATTAATCTTACTCAGAGTAATTAATATTTCTTCATTTTAAAAATGGTCAACGATCACCAAAAACGTAAAAATATTACAGTAATTAAATAATCAGAATTGTGAAAATCACGGAGAAACAAAACAATTAAAATTTAGAAAAATGATAAATATTATTTAAAATTCTACTTTTTTCCAAATCAAATCTTGGATATATCCTTAAGAACTAACATTTCATTTCCGAAGTCTAAGTTTTTTTTTAAAAAAAAATAATTCTCCAAAAAAAAAAAACAGATTCTAAAAAATAAATTTGTAATAATATTACTTGGATTAATTAATATTTCTTCATATTAAAATGGTTAACGACAACCAAAAACGTAAAAACAATAACAATAATTCTATAATAAAATCCCAAATATCATGGAGATAATATCTTTATCAAAACAATTAAAATTCATAAAAATGATGAATATTATTTCAAATTCTATTTTTCCAAATCAAATCTAGGGTATATCCTTAAGAACCAACATTTCATTTACTGAACTCTAAATTTTAAAAATTCTTCCAAAAATAATCCTCCAAAAAAATAAAATCTCTTCTAAAAAATTATATTTGTATTAGTTTTACTCTAAGTAATTATTTTTTCTTCATTTTAAAATGGTCAACGATCACCAAAAACGTGAAAACAATTACAGTAATATTATAATAAAAATCGGGAAAATCACGGAAAAAATATCTTTTGTCAAAACAATTAAAATTTAGAAAAATAATAAATATTAGTATTTCAAATTCCATATTTTTCCTAATCAAATCTAGGGTACATCCTAACATTTCATTTCTCGAACTCTATAAATAACAACAATTTTCATCTTCGAAATATAAAATCTAGGTTTTCTCAGTGTCGTTTTCCCTTTTCATTTCGAAAACATTCTTTCTATCTCTGCTATACAAAATTAAGATCTATCTACACTTTACCATTTCCAAATCGTACTAACCCCACATTCTCATAAAAAATCTACATACATTCTCTCTTATATACACTCTACCTTTTATAGATCGCACGACCCATATTGTTGTCAAGTATGAAAAGTAAAGGAAACCAAGGGGGAGAAAGAAAAAAAATGAACCGGACAACACGCGGTTTAACCGGTATGATGTAAGCAGCAGAAAAAAACCGGTTTTTGGGAATGATTCAATGAATTGGGCAAAAATTGGAGAAAAAGGTAATGATTTATGTTTTTCTATGGATTGACACCTCAACAAACACATTTTTTATCAATAAAATAATATTTTTCACTAATTGATTTTTTTTAATTATAGTTTTGTGTGTATGCGTATATATATATTCAGTGCACCATAACTATTGGCAAAGTAACCAAAGAACTATACTTGTTCTTTTTTTTCTTCTCTACTTTCCTTCTTTTTTTTCCCTACTTAGATAGGGTTTTTGTTGAAATCTTGAACTTTTTCATGTGTAATGCAAATCTTGGTTGAAGATAAAATTTGGGGTTTGTTGTTCTTGGTGCAAAGTTTTTGTTTTTTTAATTTCCTTTGGGGGGATTGTGTTGAAGTGAAGCAACAACCATGCCTACTCTTGTTAATTACAGTGGTGAGTTTTCTTGGTTTGTTTTCATGTATTGGATTATGGGTTTTTGAGTTTTAAGGAATTTGGCATTTGGGTGATTTAGTTTTCATAGAATAGATTCATTTTTAGTGCTCCATGAATCTATTAGGGTTCTTGATTGTTGATATGAATATGAAGGGTGTAGGAGTAACTAGAAGAAAAAAATTGTTGCTTGGAAATTTTAGTAGCTCATTTAGTTGATTGGTTGGTTATCTGAACTTTCACCTTGTAAATCCTTGCCTCATTTCCCCCAATTTGAAAAAGATTAAAAAGTTGTTGCTTTGGCTTTGAAGATGTTAGTCTTACTCGTATGTAAACTTTTTTTCTTGTTTTAGCAAGTTTTTGTGTGTGTACTGTTTAGATTGATGTTAAAGATTGGTACTTTCTGATAAAAGGTGTGAATAAGAATCATTTTTCTGGTTTTTGTAGCTAAGAATTTGTTTGTTGTTCGACGTTTGATCTGATTTGGTAGATCTTTGTTCTAAGTTTTTTATGTAATGAGTTTTCTGACTTGAAATGAAGTTAAAGATAAGATTTTTGTAAGAAATGGGCATGAAATTATAATCTTGGGAATTTTAGTATCTTGATTTGGTGGAAAAGATAGCTGATGAAGTTCTTGATGTTTGATCTTCAGGTGATAATGAGTTTTATAGTGGAGGATCACTTTGTTCAGCTGATTTGGGTCTTATGTTGGCTCTTGGTCATGCTGATATTTACTGTCCTGTTAGTAAGAGGGCACGTATTAGTGGCCCGTTTGTCGTTGAAGAGAGGACTAAGAATCCATCCATTGAAGTACTTCCCAACGAATGCCTATTTGAGATCTTCAGAAGATTGGAAGGAAGCCGTGAAAGGAGTGCAGCAGCTTGCGTTTCTAAGCGTTGGCTTATGCTCTTGAGTAATATGAGGAGCTCTGATATTCGCCATACCAATCTTTCAGCTGCTAATGGGGCTTCAGATGATACGAAAATCGCCTCAGCTGATGAAGATGTTGAAGTGGAGTGTGACGGATATCTTACTAGGTGTTTAGAAGGGAAGAAAGCTACAGACATTAGGCTCTCAGCTATGGCAGTTGGAACTTCTAGCCGTGGGGGTCTTGGAAAGCTCTCAGTTCGGGGGAGCAACCCCGTTCGGGGTATTACTAATGTTGGTCTATCAGCAATCGCCCACGGTTGTCCGTCTCTTAGGGTTCTTTCATTGTGGGATGTTCAGGATGTCGGAGATGAAGGTCTTATGGAGATTGCAAGAGGATGTCATTCATTAGAAAAGCTAGACTTAACTAAATGTCCCTCAATTTCCAACAAAGGTCTGGTTGCAATAGCAGAGAATTGTCCAAGTTTGACTTCTTTGACGATCGAATCTTGTAAAAATATTGGAAATGAGGGCCTGCAAGCTATTGGAAGATGTTGTACCAAATTAGAGACTCTTACTATTAAAGACTGCCCTCTTGTAGGTGATCAAGCAGTTGTTAGCCTTCTGTCGTCGGGCAATACAAGGTTGAAGAAAGTGAAACTTCATTCTCTAAACATTACGGATTTCTCCCTCGCTGTCATTGGTCACTATGGCAAGGCGATTACCGATCTTAATCTGTGTAAACTTGGTCACGTAAGTCCGAGGGGGTTTTGGGTTATGGGTGCTGCTCAGGGTTTGCAATCTCTGTCTTCTTTGACTGTCACTTCGTGCATTGGATTGACGAATCCGAGTCTTGAAGCAGTGGGAAAGGGCTGCACAAATATTAAAAGCATGTGCCTTCGCGAGTGTAAATGTGTTACTGATAGTGGACTTGTTGCGTTTTCTCAAGCTGCTGGATCTCTCGAGCATCTCTTGTTGGAAGAGTGCGACAAGATCACCCAAACAGGAATCCTAAATGCTGTTTCAATCTGCAGCAAGTTGAAGTCGCTTTCCCTGGTGAAGTGTTCGGGAGTCAGGGATTTGCCTCCACAAGCGTCCTTGTTGTCTCCCTGTGATTCTCTCAGATCGTTGTCCATCCGAAGCTGTGCAGGATTCGGTAGCAGAAGCTTAGCTATGGTGGGGAAGCTATGTCCCCAGCTTCATCATTTGGATCTCAGTGGGCTTACTAGAATAACAGATGCTGGGCTTCTCCCACTTTTGGAGAGCTCCAAGGCAGGACTCATCAAGGTTAATCTTACTCACTGCCTGAACGTGACCGATGAAGTGGTGCTCTCATTAGCTAGGCTACATGGTGGGACTTTGGAATTGCTGAATCTTGATGGATGCAGGAGGGTTACCGATGCAAGCTTGGTGGCAATTGCTGATAATTGTGTATTACTTAACGATCTTGATGTTTCAAAGTGTTCAATAACTGATTCAGGTGTAGCTGCTTTATCCCATGGAGTGCAATTGAATTTGCAGGTTCTTTCACTATCAGGTTGCTCCATGGTAACAAACAAGAGCTTCTCGTCTCTTAGAACATTGGGTGAGAGCTTAATTGGTTTAAATCTCCAGCACTGCAATGCCATCAGTAGCAGCAGAGTCGAGGCTCTTGTTGAGGACTTGTGGAGGTGTGATATCCTCTCCTAAAAGCCAACTGGAGCACAAGGCTATGCATCATCCAAAGGTGTTTGTACTATGATTCGTAGCTATTTGGTTCATTAATCTTGGTGGGATAGAAGTAAACATGATTGTGGTTTTTGGCTAACTAATGGCCTTGTGATGCTCCAGTGGCTTGGTTGTTTTCCAGGAGGCTATGACAAACGACTTTTTCCATCCATTTTTTGCAGGCTTCATCTACTTAAAAGCTTGTTCCATATCGTTCGGTCTCTCTGGTGTCACACAGAGGCCTGCCTCTTACACAACCATGGTGTCCTGAGAATACAGTTACCTAAGTCCTGGTGCTAAAGTTTTCACTAGTGTTGCTCCTTGTCCCGACCTTTGGGGATGAACTAATAATGCTTCTCTTAAACTTATATGGATATCATGCATTTGCCTTGATAGTACTACACTGCAGAATCAGACAGTCTTTTCTTAGTTCTAGTATATGTTAGTTTTCGTATTAAGAAGTCCCTCGATGTTATAGTTGTTATAAGTGTTTTACTTTTCGTCTTGGTCGTCTGTAGTTGAATCGAACGATTTCTGTAGCATGGTGTCTGTTAATCTGGAGCTTGGTCATGGCAACTAGTCCATCTAGGTTGTTTTTCTAGTGTCCAAGTTCTAGTTTTTGATAGGATTGTCAAAAGTCCTTGATTGTACAGGTTCCTTGTCTTTCAGATTTGTACTTTGCAACTACTTTGTTATGTGTAATAAACTCTGTTTAGTTTGTCCAAAATTGTGCTTAATGTTTTTCTTTCTCAAAGTTTGATTACTGATCCCTACTTGTGTGCTCGTGTTCTCAAAAATCGATTAATTCATCGATTACTTTTGCCTTGTTGGTTGATCAAACGACTACGTTTCAATTCTAAAAGCTTGCTTCAAGAATGCCAACAACGGGACTTTTGTGTACATTTTATTCTCTTCAAATTTTATTTGTGAGATTATACTGTGTTATTGTTTGTTGGAATATTTGAAGGTCCACCATGTACCAATATTTTAGGGATTTGTTCGAACTATTTTTCTTTGTGTACATTGCACCTTGCTTCACTTTTTTAGGAAGTAGAAAATAAAAACTATAGGATACACATTAGATGTCTTTTCAGACAAAAATTTCAAATTCAAAGTACTGTGGTTTGAATATTGTTGGGTGAAGGTTTTAATTTCTTACATGAGAGGTAAATTCGTATAAGTGCGATATTGTTAGTAGCTTTTTATCTAATTAAAAAAAAAAAATCAACAGTTCTAAATTTTTCATTCTTCAAATGTTACTTGAATTAATCATTTCTTTCAAACGTCACATAACAAATACGAGCTGATTAGATACGATGATGCAAAAAAGTTTGGTAGTATATCCAAATTTGAAGTGCATTATTCATGGTAACAAGTTGTTTAACAATACTTCTTTTTCTTATACATCACCTTTGACATCTCAATGTATATAAAATGCAAAATTCAATGTACTAGATTTGTAGGTCCACCATGGACCAATATTTTAGCAATTTGTTGTAATTATTTTCTCTGTGTACTTTGCACCTTGCTTCACCTTTTCTGGAAGTTAAATTTTTTAAAATTATGGGTGATTGGGTGAAAGGGATTGAAAGCTTGCTTCAATAATGCCAAAAAAAGGATTTGATCATATATGAGATAATTATATGGTTATATTTTTGTTTGAGTCGATAGTCTATTGAAATAGTTTTTTATTCTCATAAATAAGACTTTTGCTATATTCTATTCTTTTCAAATTTTATTTGTGAGATTAGTGAGTGTGTTATTGTTGTTGAAAGAACTATAACAGTGTGCTGGAGATTATTTCAAAGTAGGTAAAAGGGGCAAATATATCCCTAAACTTTACAATTTAGACGAAATATATCCCTCGTGTTAAAAATGATTCATATTTATCCTTTTTATCCAAAGAAGGATATTTTTTTTCAGATAACCGTTAACTATTATCCGTTAATCGTTAATCGTTAATCGTTAACAGTTAACTGTTAATCATTAACGGTTAATCGTTAATAGTTAACAGTTAATTGTTAACAGTTAATCATGAATCGTTTAACTGCTAACGGTTAACTGTGAGCTTTTAATCGTTAACTGTTAACTCTTAATCGTTAATGTTAGTGGTTAATATGCAGACAACTTAATTACTTCGAGTAAGATTATCAAAAAGGTAATTGTCAAAATAGACCTATATATTTTTTTAGAGAATGATTTTTTTGGGAGAACTTTTATGATTTTATCAGATTTTAAATAAATAATTATCCCTCATAGATAATTTTTTCCTAATTTTTGTAGTTAATAATTTTCATTTAAAACATGAATAATATAAATAGAACTCAAAAATGAAACATTGATTTTTGAGATGTATTCTAGATTTTATTTGTAAAAATAAAATTTGAAATATTCTTTTTTTTAAAAAAAAATTAACTTTTAATCATTCTTATGAAGATATTATTTCTATAATAATTTCCATGATTTTGACTACAGATTCACTCCTACTACTATATTTTTGGTGATCATTAACCTTTGGATTATTTTTTCGATGACATTTAATCGTTAAATTTTAATATGCTGAAACAATAATTTCGATGTCTATAAATGTTTCTACTTCAAATTCAAAACGATTTTTTTTTTTTTTAATTTAGTATGTTAATGAATAGGTAAATATACATTATTTGTAGATGATAAGAGTATATATACACTATTTATTAGACGGAAGGATATATATGTATCACTTTTTTTAAAAAAGAAATATATCATCTTTAAATCATTAAATTTGCGAGGTATATTTGCCTGCCCTTCAAAAGTAAAGATGTGTAAGTACTTTTTCCCTTTTTCTTTGACATCACTTTGACATCTTATAATGTATAATGGAAGATTCAATGACCAATACTTTAGCTATTTGTTCCAACTATTTTTTTGAAGGTAAAATCTTCAAAATGTGGGATATATACGTTACAATAAAAATAATTTTTAGCGGTGATAAATACAAATATTTTAGTGGTGATAAATACAAACATTAATAAAGAGTGCTTAAATTTTTATCTGTATTAATTAAGTGTCATTGGAACTAATGTCTTTAGTATCTTTGTATATAAAAAATGCAAAGATTCAATGGACTGAATTTGTAGGTCCACCATGGACCAAAAATTTAGCAATTTGTTTAAACTATTTTTCTTTGTGTACTTTGTACGTTGCTTCACTTTTTTTTTGGAAGTAAAAATTATAACATATGGTATAGATTTTACTATTAGATGTCCTTTTTGGACAAATTTTTCAAAGTGCTTTAATTTGTGATTGAAATTTTGTCAGGAGAAAATGTTGGAAATGGACTTAAATTATTTACTACATTTTATTTATGTTTTAATTAGTTTGAATTGTATGGTAATTCATAATTATGAACTCAATTATAATGTGATAATTTGTATTCAATTGTACACTTCATATTTTTAGTGAGTATGCTTAAACTCCGTTAAAATTGTATTATTTACAAATTAGATTCTCATTCTATTATTTTTTTCACTTAACAATATCAAGAGACTAACAAATAAATGTGTATGATATATGTCGTATTAATGCCACCATTTTGAGAAATAGAATAAAAAAGAAGATCTAATTCACTTCTATAGTTTGTTATACCTGAAATTGAAATAAGTACATTGTTCACTCCCACCTATATTTATTTTGTATCCCATTATTATGTTCAATGTAGAGATATATTATTTTAAAATCTAACATAAATGTGTTAATTAAAAACCACAATAATACTATCTACAAAATGACCTCAAAAGTGAAATTATTCTTCAAAGTTTATGGAACCATCTCAAACAAACTAATATTCTTTGATCCTTAGTGCCAATGTTAGTCGTATCAATTTTAATGCCAGCAATTCAATTTGACTCTTATGATTTTGTATCAAATTTTAGGAAGATTTAGCTTTAGGATACTAGAAATTGTGTGTACCTTATATATATATATGAGTATCAACTCCTTTTAAAATCACATAAAATATTATAAAGACTATAAATAAATAAAATTAAAGAAAAAAGTATAGGCTCTAAAAATGATGTCTCTATAATTAAATATTAGACGAGTAATCTTCACATGTATTGTAATTGTTATAGAACCCTATTGGATTCTTTTAAATTAACTGTGTGAAGAATTTTAGAAAAATATTTTATCCTTAAATTTTAATATATTTTTTCAACAATTATAAACTCTTCAGTTTTCATCGACTGCATTGTCTTGTGTACCATATGTGCATGACATTTCAAGAAGTCAAGTACCAATGAGTCGAGATTGTTCAAGATAAGGAAGTTGTATGATTAGAAAAAATAAGATTAGTTGCATAAAACAAAATTTTAATAAGAAATCTTTAATATTTATAAATACACACAAACAAAATAATAGTTTACCGTTATTATTATCATTTTTACATACTTCTTGTTTTTAATGTAGTATTCTTAAATGACATAAAATATTTAATTAACATCATATTGTAATATAAAACTAAGAATTTTTCTAGTTAATAAGATGTTAGTCACGTGCTTATAATACATTGCTTTGGATGTTACTATAAAAACTTCATTTATTAATATGAAGATTTGAGTTAATTAATTCAATGTTCTAAAGTATTCTTGGTAAAAAATAAATCTTTTTTTTTTACACAAATCTTAAACCCTTTTTTATTTAACAATCTTAAATATTATTCTAAATGAAAATAAAATCATTAAATTAAATTGTATGAAATAACAAACTATTAATACAAATTAAATGTTATAGCCATAATTTATTTTAATTGTAATTCGTAGCAAACATCCACTTTTTTTGCCATCTGATTCAGTATATAATTAGCCATTTTCGGTATACAATTAGCCATTTTATACATTTCGGTATAAAATGTATAAAATGCGTTTGTGTTTGTATAAATCGAGAGAAAAGTGTATATACAAATACAAATACAAATACATATATTTTCGTCTTATACACTTATAATTATACAAATACAGATCTTATTATACAAATTACAATGTATAAATAAATTTATACAAAACTGAACAATTTGTATAAAATTGGATGTATCTAACGAATTATACAAATCAAAAGTTTCATAGCAAACATAAAATTTGCTATGGAGCGCAATTATGCAAACTATAGCTATAATATACAAATATAATTTTTATGGTTGCTATACGTAAAAGTTGCTCTTAAATTTATTAGTAAAAGTTTTAGGCCTCAATATTTTGATTGTCTAAAGGAAACGCGTTACTGACTTCACCCCAAGCCACCTATGAACTATGAGCACACTACTCATCAAAGGATATAATTTATTCCTGGCGTTAAGCAACCACTAGGGTCGTTGATAGTATTAGAAATTTAGAATAGACAAATATTATGATTCAAAATCATATAAATACTAAAAGCTATATAACAACAAATATAAGGAAACAACATGATTTAAACTTGAGCTACATGTAAGTTCGGAGAGCAAAATAAAATAACATAGTCTATATCTATCAATCGTAGGATCACTTTATGAATAAGTAAATTATATGTGATACTTAATTTGTTGTAAGAGGACTCAAATAAGTCATAAGTAAGCTTCCACCTTCCAGGTTACCTACACATTTTGGAGAAAATATATGTGTGGTATCGATTATAAATAGGGGTGTTCATGATTTGGGTAAAAATCAATACAAATTGAAAAATTGAATCAAACTAATTTTATTTTATTTGATTTGATTTTACATTTTTTTTACATCGATGATATATGATTTAATTTTGATTTTGTGAAAGAAACCCAAAAATTTAACCAAATAGAAGAGTAAGATATGATGCATTTTTTATATGTACAGAAATATGGATAACTTATGCATTATTCAGTAAGTTTTTAATGAATTCTAATAGATTATGAGTATTCAAAAAGAATATGAGGAGCAATTAGGTCAGAAGGTGAACTAATAGTTTTTTAAGGTACATAAATAGATATTAATCTGAAGTTATTTTGATTATGAGAATTTTCAATAACAAAATTTAGATTAGTAAACATTTAAGTCATTGTCGGTAAACCTTCAAATTGGCCTTCTAAGGAATGAACAACACACTCATGAGTCTCCTAATATATTTTGTTTTCTTTTAAATCTACTATTTTGAAGGATTAAAAAATAAATAAATGAGATTTATTAAAAACAAACTTACTTGAGATGGAATAGAATTAACCCAAAAAAATGCATCGACATCTCGATCTATACTATTATTTAAATATAGTTTATTTCACTATCATATATACTATTATTACTTATGCTTTTAAAATATTACCTATCTTACCACTAATTTAGAATTTTCTGTAGTAATTCAAGAAATACTTATTCTCTCATAAATAATTACAGCCCATACCCCCTTCATTAAGGCAGATAATTTTTGTTTAACTAATATAAATCAGTATCATATACTGTATTGGTATCATTAAGGCTGATAATTTTGCTTAACTGATACTAAATCAATATATATATACACACACACTGTATTGGTATCATTAGTGTTTCTTGTTCAAAAATTATTCATTAGGCAATAAATAATTTCAGCATATACAATAAAAAAATTATCATTGTTTGTATAGAATATGTATTCCTATAACATATGTATAAAAAACTGTATCATTACTAGATATTTTATGTATAATAAATATATAATCAATATATAATAAGTGTATAATGTATATACGCTAATGATACACAGATTATACAATTCTCACACACTATATATTTAGGGAAAATTACATGGATCAACAAACATATACTAGTTAATTAGTTAGTATAACTACAGTTTAATTAAATTACCATTCACCACTAATTTACATTCATAATTGTGTGGCCAACGTCTAGAATTTATATAATTCATATTTCTAATTGTATAAATTCAGAATTTGTATAATCCGATTTCTAATTGTATAAATTCAGAATTTTTCTAATTATATAGATCCAAAATTTATATATACTTACCCTGTCTTGTATATAATTATCATGTTAATACATTTGATTTGTGTAAGTTCTAAAAATTCCTAAATATATAAATACATAGTTTGTATATACTTACCTTGTTTGTATATTGACAAATGAATTATACAATAGTAATATCTATAGCAAATGAAACTATAGCTATGAAACGTAATGGGTCAAATTATAGCTAAAGAGACTTATTAAATTTAATCTCTTTGATATTTATGAAATCTCATTGTATATTTATACACAAGTGAGAACAAATAGAGACCTTCAAAAAAATTATCCAATCAAATATGTACCAAAAGATCACAGATCTGACGAATTCATGGTGTTTATAGGTGAACTAGATGAAAACTTAACATAAATATTGTATATTACGAAGATATTTATCATTTATAGCAATAATATATATTTTTTTCACTTAGACACTTATAATATATTTATGAAAGAGTTTAATCCCTTTGATTTCTTTCATTTCCATCATCCGTTTATATACACAATATATAGTATAAGCAACCTATAATTAAGGAAACTAACTATCTATATATAGGAATTAAATATATACAATCTGTTAGAATATATGAAAATATATTCTAACATAGTCAGAATATATTTCCATATATTCTAACACACCCCCTTAGTCGAAGCGGGAGGTCGCCGAATGCTAAGACTGTCCCGAAAATCCTCAAATAACACCAACGGAAGGCCTTTGGTGAAGATGTCCGCAATCTGATAACGAGAGGGGACATGTAGCACTCGAACTTGGCCACGAGCCACGTTTTCCCATACAAAATGTATATCCATCTCAATGTGCTTCGTGCGTTGATGCTGAACAGGATTACCAGCCAGATATATGGCACTAACATTATCACAATAAACCAAAGTAGCCCGTGGAATAGGATAATGAAGTTCCAAAAGTAAATTGCGCAACCAACATGACTCAAAGACCACATTAGCAACCCCTCGGTATTCTGCCTCTGCACTCGAACGGGACAAAGTAGTCTGACGTTTGGCAGATCATAAGATCAAGTTATCACCCATAAAGACACAATAACCCGACGTCGAACGCCGTGTATCGGGGAACCCACCCCAGTCAGCATCAGTATACGAGACAAAATTGGTTATGGAAGAGGGATACAGGTGAAGACCATAATCCAAAGTACCTTGTAGGTAGCGCACAATGCGTTTGAGAGCGTGCATGTGCTCATCCCGTGGGTCATGCATGAACAAGCACACCTGTTGCACAACATAAGTAATATCGGGTCTCGTGAACGTGAGGTATTGTAGTGCCCCTGCAAGACTGCGATAAAGTGATGGGTCCGCAAATGGTATGCTCGTAGTAGCCCTTAGCTTTGGCTTTGTATCAACCGGAGTAGGAGAGGGTTTACATGATGACATGCCAGCGCGGTTAATGATCTCAACCGCATACTTCTTTTGAGATAAAAATAAATCGGCTGTATAACGAGTGACAGCAATGCCCAAGAAATAGCTCAACAGGCCCAAATCTTTCATAGCAAATTCGGAGCTAAGAAGCAATATGATAGACTGAAGGAGCTCATCGGAGGAAGAAGTTAAGATAATATCGTCGACATATAATAATAGATAAGCCATAGAAGTACCTTGACGATAAAAAAACAAGGAATGATCAGTCTTACTGTGAGAAAACCCAAGTGTAAGGACTGTCGCGCCCCGTTTTTCTCAAAACGGGTTTTGGTGCACGACCTAACAACTCTTTTGGGTTTTCGGGCAAATGATGAGTCGCCACCTAACGAGTTAAGGTACGTTAGGGCACCTATCTAACCTAACTAATCTAACTACAGGTCAACGAACCAGAGATTGGGTAAGGGTTCAAGTTACCTTGAGGGGAAGGTGTTAGGCATCCCTCGAGGTCCACAAAGGTGGGTCCCGACCGTATCTCATGCAATATGTGGGGGTTACAAATAGCAATTAAGATCACTTCATTATTTAATGTTTAATTAAGCATGCGAACTAGGTGATAACGATAAATAAATGTTTAAAATTATTTTAGTTAATTAATTACCTATGCATGCAAGATTAGGTGAAAATAAAATAAGTATTAAACAAATAATAAAGAGATAAGCAAGAAGACAGAAAATTACACAAATAGATATATGAATAAATTCATTTTTTATTAAAACTACCCCAAATAATATAATAAAACATATAAAGGGGTAAAATGGAAGAGAGACTCTAAAGGACTTTTGGATCAACACTCGACTTTATTTATTTTCTCTATAGGCTTTCGTGTAGGGACAGACAGAACCAAAGTTTGTCGTTTAAGCTTGAGTCGGTGTCATCATATCCGTAGGGCCTAAACTACCCCTGCCCCACCACCGCATGCTTTTCGTCCTAAAGAGGTGTCTAGCGTCCCCGCTTAATGTCCAAGAGGCATTGGACTACTGTTGGATTGATTTTAGACAAATAAAATCCTAATAGGCTTGCCTAAACACCAAGTTAAAACACGTAGAACAACACTTAGCACATAAAGTCTCATATTAGCGTCTAAAATTAATTATTAGCAAACAAACACATAATTAATGAAAATCACATGCTAGGTGTGTGTACATATAAACAGGCAATATGGTAATATAGTCACTATTTATTTATTTATTTAGAAGGCAAATAAATAAATACGGAGCAGTAGACAATTTATTAATTGACTTTAAATGGCAAAATAGTATGCAGATTTTTAAACTAATTATCCAATTTAATTAGGGCAGATTAGTAGAATAAGAACGTATAAGCAGAAATATCTAAAGGAGTAGCAGATTTAATTAAGACGAACAAATAATGAATGCAGAAAATAATGCTTTTAGAACAGTAGCATATGGTATTATTGCAGAAAATAATTTAAAGCAATTCAGATGCAGAAAGTAATTGATTTATTTTAAGGGTGGCAGAGTAGTAATCATGGACGCAGGAAATAAATTTTAGCAGAAGCAAATTAGATAACAAAACCATTAATTTATTTAAGTAGTAAACTAGTTCATTATAATGCCAAAGCTATTTATTTGAGCAGAAACAATCGGGGAAATCTAAAGGACATTAAACATGCTGGGACTAGTTAATTGATTTATCTTGACTAGCAGAAAATAATTATATTACAGAACTTATTTTTATAGGGAGAAGAAATAGGCGGAAAATTTATCTTAGTTATTTTACTATGCTGGAAATTATGAGCAGAAAAATGCAATACCATTAATTTAGTTATTTAATATTCTGAAAGTATGATTTTAACCAAAATATATATTTTTTTAATTAAGACCTATAGACATGATATCTATGTATGCGCGTATAAGTTATTATCAAAACTATAGACATGCTTAAAGATGTAATAGTATTCAGAAACCTATAGGCATGATTTTCTAAACCCCAAATAATATGCAAGATAAGGAATATCAAATCATGATTTCTAAATAGAAAATGCTGATTAATATGATTTATATGGGCATGGTATCTAATTAATAATCCACAATAATAGCACGTAAGGAGATAACAAATCATGGCATACTATATGCTAAGTTGATTAATCGAATAAAACTATAAACAAAAGGTTGAATTTAAAAGACTTATTTACGATAATACGATATTTTTTTGCACGCTTCAAGTAATATGCACAAGTAGATTCATAGCAATCACATGTAAATAAATTGAAATAAATTAAAAAAAACAGTTAGCACGTAATTCCCTTCCCCCCCCTTAGACGATACCCTAAATCATATCATATATAGAGAGAGAGTTGGAGTTATTACAAGATTATTACAACATCAAATAAAATAAAACAAATATAAACACGAATGACTTGGAATCTCGTTCAAAAGACCCATCCTTGGCGTCTCTTCAGACTTGGAATCAAATCCAAACCTGTTAAAGCGATATACGACAGATATTGATGACATACCGAATAATACAAATAAAAGATAGCAATAACGAGCAGATTCAACAATGCACATAAATACATATTCAGCAACACAAGCATTTAGACAAATAAAGCATAACCACAAATGGTATCACACGGAGCGGCAAGAGAGTGAGAACTGACCCGGACGCTTCCTTTTATTTATCAAAATCCAATTTTTTGGATCTATGCGTAATAGTAAGCAAGTAACAATGTAAAAATAAAATGCATATAGGAAATACACTAACCAGTTAAGCAGTTAAAGAAATCAGCAATAAAGACAACGCGAGATTCCAAATATTGACACAAACACAGCAAAACACCAATAGCGGAAACAGCTAAGAACTTTGAAGTAACGAAAGAACTGAATTCTTTTTAGAGTAGGGAGCAAATATTTTTTACAGTCTAAGCTAAAGTCTGAATATTTTTTTTAGTAAGTCAAGGTGGAATGCCCAAGCAAAGAAGGGAGAGGTCCTACTTATAGTCACTAAGAAACGGGCAAATAAGGAAAAAGAAATAAGGGAAATCAATTAAAATTTAATTAAAGGATAGGAATTATTTTAGGGATCCAAATAAAAAGTTTTCCTTATTTTTAAAAGAGCCAAATTAGATTTAATTATGAGCAACGGAATCTGCAAAAATTAAATAAGGTAAAGCAATCAATCATATATTATTCTTTTTACCAAACAAAATCAAGTAAGAAGGTCCGCCAACTTTAATTAAGGTAAAGGAATCAGACAGCTAAAGCAAACGAGTAAACAAAAGGATCAATCAAATCAGTGCCATTCTTTGCCAAATATAAGAAAGCTGTACGAACCGCTATTTGATTAAGGCAAAGAGCACAATTTTACCCACAGGGAATCAATCACATATTGAGCATATAATGACATCAAGTTTTACCATATTTATCATATTAAAATCTGTCTAAAAGTAAACACGGTAAGAAAATTAACTAGTAGTCAAAAGTAAATAAAATAAACATATGAGGATTTTTCTACGGAAAGAGACTATTACCTTGTAAGTTTGACGAGTTAAATATTGGCCAATCAATATGACAAACTGATACGCCGATATAGCAAATTCTATGGGAAGGAAACTAATACCATAATAATAATATAAACAAAAAAACAACACCTAATTCAATAACATCACTCCATTAATCATGCTAAATTTATTGAGGTACAGCTATATTCAATGAAAATTAACAGTTTACAATCCTAAATTGCGGTTTCTGGATAGAATTTAGTCAATCTAAGCATGCACATAATAAACCTAAAATGAATCAATGTTCGGGAAATTAGGAAATCACGATGAATCTTGTAAAACAAAACAAAGTAAACAGGTCCCTTTTCAATATGCAAACTGAGTACTTATTAGGATCGAAAATTTTAAATGAAAAACTAACCGGACGGATCTATCGAGATCCGTTTTCAAACCAGCTGAACATAGATGTGCTTGTTACGGTGTTCACTTGTTGGAGTTGCTGACAGGAACGAGAATAGAAAGAAATTCGATGAGCAGGGGTCTCGTTGTCTCGCTATCGCTGCTGCTCGAGGAGTCGTTGCTGCAGACCACTAGCCGGAGTTGTTGCTGCTCTTCTTGCCGACAGCTTGCTGCTGGTGATCCTGCAAAGAGATGAGAGAAAAAGAGAAGAGGAAAGGAGAGAGGGAGGAGGGAGTAAGCTGCAGGAGTCCTTGCCTAGATCTACTGGTTGTTTCGCCGATCTGCTCGCCTGAAAAGAAAAGAGAAGAGAGGAGAAAAAATAGAGGGAGGCGGGAGGAACAAAAGGAGAACTTCACTGGCGATGGTGAAGCTCTCGCCGGCTCTCGCTGATGGAGGGGCTACGACGTTGCTCAGAGCTGTTGGTTGTTGGACGCTGGTGTTCGCCGGTTGCTGCTGTCGGCGGGTTCTACTAGTTTCGCCAGTGGTCGGAACAGGTGGTCCTCGCCTTGTCCCTGGCTGTTGTTGATTCCGGTCAGAGGGGCAAGGCGGAGCAGGAGGAAGAGAGAAGGGAGAAGAAGAGATAGATGCCTGCCAGGTGCTGTTCTCTCCCAACTGTTAGTTGCGGCTGCTGCGTCTCGCCGGAGCGAAAGAGAATAGACGAGGGCGGCGGTCTAGGAGGGGAAAAAATGAAAATGCTCTTAGGGTTTGGTATCTTCCTTGGATAAAGAAGGAAAGTTGGGGACTTGATCTCAGTCGTTGAGATCAAGTGAGATGGAGGGTTGGGATTATTTCAAAATTGGATGGACGGATGAGATGAGAAATTTAAATCTTGGACATAATACAATAAAGCTAGGTTTGAAATCAACAAGTGGCTATGATTGCAATAAGAATTTGAATTTAAGTGGCTAAAATTGGAATAAATTAAACAAAAGGAGGATAGAATTGAAATAAATTCAAACAGGAGGCTGAAATTTAAATAAATTAGAGGAAAATTAAGGAAATGCTATTTAATTAAATATATTTAATATTTAAAAAATAATTATGTAAAGTAGAGTTTCAAGTTTAACTATTGGCAAATATAATTTATCACAATAAATTTTTTATAATAAATACAACAATTTTGAAAATCATGCATACTAAACATACTAATTTTAAACAAATTAATTAAAATTTAAATTTTGAAATATGTTTAAAAATACGTATTTAATCAGATAGCATTCCCGAAATGGTTAAAGGTCGATCAAAATTAGGTGTCAACATGGACATAATCAACAAATCTCTTATACCAAGCCCGCGGAGCCTGTTTCAGCCCATAAAGAGATTTCTTCGGTAAACACACATGATTAGGCTTATCAGTATCCCGATAACCCAAAGGTTGATACATGTAAACAGTCTCCTTGAATGCGCCATGTAAGAAAGTATTTTTGACGTCAAGTTGGTGAATTAGCTATGCCTTGGAGAGAGCCAAACTAAGAACCGTACGAATAGTTTCCGATTTGACAACTGGACTAAATGTCTCACCACAATTCACGCCAACCTGTTGGGTTTTACCATCACCTACAAAGCGAACTTTATGTCGCTCAAATGAACCATCAAATTTTTCTTTATGAGCAAAAATCCACATACACCGAATAACATTGACATTTGAAGGACGTGGTACCAACTCCCACGTCTTATTTGTAATAAGAGCATTATATTCATCATCCATAGCCATTTTCCAATTCGGGTCATGAAGAGCAGACACAGGGTTACGGGGTAGAAGAGAGTTTGAAACGGATGCGAGAAGGCTGAAAGACCTCTTAGGCTTATAGATCCCATGCTGACTCCTAGAAACAGGACTGGTGGGTAGACTAGAGGGAGAGACGGGAGTTGGTCAACGAGGAAAGCTAAGTGGGAGAGCGGAAAAAGACGCTGGGTGCGGCCCAACAAGCAGCGACGAAGTGATCTGCCCAGGTGAGGAGGCAGACCAGTTAGCTGGGCACGGCGGGATGGGCAGTGGTGCGACAGGAAGGGGTGGAGTCGGTGGGTTTGTGGTGTTAGTGAAATGGCGAACCATATATGGAGAGGGTCCATCGTCTAGAAATTGGTACGAGTGATGTGGAGTATGTAACTTGGCAAAAGAAAATTGTGTCTCATCAAATATTACGTGACGGCTAATGATGATTTTTCGAGATAACAAATCAAAGCATTTATATCTATAATGATGTGATGGATATCCCAAAAAAACACACGGGGATGACCGGGGTTGAAGTTTGGTTATGAGAGTGGAGGGAATGAGAGGATAACATAAGCACCCAAATACACGAAGATGGGAATAAGATGGATCCTTCTGATAAATAATGCTAAGAGGAGATTGATAGTTTAACTGTTTATGAGGAAGGATGTTGAGAAGGTAAGTTGTCATTTGTAAAGCATGATGCCAAAAGTAAGGAGGGAGGGAATCATGGGCCAATAAGGTACGAACAATGTTATTAATCGTACGAATTTGTCTTTCGGCTTTCCCGTTTTGAGGGGATGTGTGAGGACATGATAAACAAAATGACAGACCATTGGCTTTATAAAAGTCCCAAAAGAGGCCATTATCAAATTCCTTGCCATTATCACATTGTATATTCTTTATGTCCCGCTCAAAATAAGTTCGAATAAATGTCTTGAAATTTAAAAATGTGGAAAAGGTTTGTGATTTTTTCGATAAAGGAAATGTTGACAAGAATTTGAAATAATCATCCATAAGCAAGACATAATATCGATGACCGGAGGAACTCAACACTGGTGATGTCCAAAGATCACTATGTATAATATTAAATGGCATAAAAGTGCTAGAATTTGAAGCATAAAATGGCAACTTAACATGTTTTCCAAGAGGACATGAATGACACATACGAACATCTCTACTTTGATTACAATCAATCAATTTATTTTTCCTAAGGGAATTCAACACAAGTACGCCCGGGTGACCAAAACGATCATGCCAAAGAGAAAGTGTCAAAGCAACAAAAGTAGACGGTGAAGTGACTGGATTTGTGATTGGATAAAGCTCTCCCCGACTGTTACACCTCATTACTAGCCTCCTTGTCTGAAAATCCTTCACAGAAAACCCAAAGGGATCAAAATTAACAGAGACAGAGTTATTGGTGGTAAATTTGCGGAAAGACGCCAAATTTTTAACTAGGTGAGGGGCATGGAAGACATTGTTTAAGTGCAAGGGAGGACACGGGGAAGACAAAGTCATGTGACCATAGCCGTGCATTGGAATTGAGTGACCATTACCAATAATTATACCACATTTATTGCTCTTATTAAAATAAGACGTGAGGTTACCTTGGATGGATGTCATGTGAGAAGTGGCACAGGTGTCCATGTACTAATTTGCATCCTGAGGAGTGATCCCAAGAGTATGCATCGCGGCTTCAATGTCCATAGGCGTAGGGACTGCTGTGTGGGCCTGCTGAGGTCGGGGGCCAAGAACACCTTCTCGTGGTGGTTGCTGCTGTCCATAATTGGGTCTGGACCAAGAGTTTGAAAGATATGGACACGGTGGTATAGCCCAAGGACCCCAATAGGTCATCCACGACCACTGCTGCCCGACAGCCCATGGAGAATATGGCGGAGGGTGCTGCCCCGCTGATTGCTGCTCAGTGCCGTGAATGTTGCCACCTCCCAGCTGACCACCACGGCCTGCAGAGCCTCCGCTGCTGGCAGCTTCTTTGCCGCCTCCCCGACCAGCATTGTTGCCCCGAGAACTGCCGCCATAATTGCTGCGGTTGTGGTTCCTCTTCCCACCATTAGTATTGCGGATGGAAGAGGAATTATTAGGAACATCAGGAGGACCCTCGGATGAGCGAGCAAGTAAGACAACGGAGGAGCTTTGGGCTGCTTTCTTAGCACGGCCAACCTCTTCAAGAGTGAGCATTGAACGGGCTTGATAAAATTGCGGCAAAAGGTTGCATTGGCGAATAAGCACCTTGGTAGGGCTCGGTAAGGCCAGAGACCAATTGAAGAACCTGACGATCGTTAGCAACCGGGGAGCCGACAATCTTGAGTTGATTCGCCAGAGATTTGAGATGTTGACAATAGGCAGAGACATTCGGAAAATCTGCCATGTCTATATGAGTGAAGTCGTACTCAAGGGTGACAACACGAGAGTGTGTGTTATCTGGAATATATCACGCAAGCGATTCCAAGCCTCCATCGCCGTGGTGTCGGGTTCAAGAATTGTATGCAAAAGATCATGAGAAATAGTAGCATAGAGCCATTGGTGAACGGAGGCGTCAAGGGTGGACCACAGTTCTTTGTCCTCTTCTTGTTGAGGTCGTTTCTCCGTGCCCGCTGTCGGAGGAATAATATGATCAATTACCGGATGGAATCTTGCATGAATCTTAAAGAGTTCCGCCCATGTGGAATATTGTACGTTCTCCATCCCAAGAGTGATGGGAACATAGTTCTTGATGTTGGAGACAGCAAGAGCAGGATGAAAGGAAGATTTGGAGTTAGACATAGTGATTGAGAAGAGAGGAAGAGGAAGAGGAGAAGGGCGGCGGTAGCGGAAATCCAAGAAGAAAGAAGAAGGTCGGATTGTGCTCTAGACAGCTGATACCATGAAAGAGTTTAATCCCCTTGATTTCTTTCATTCCCATCATCCGTTTATATACACAATACAATAGTATAAGCAACCTATAATTAAGGAAACTAACTATCTATATATAGGAATTAAATATATACAATCTGTTACAATCTGTCAGAATATATTTTCATATATTCTAAGAATTTATATATAATTTTAATACATATTATAAAAATAATAATTTATAGAGCACATATAATACAAATTTTATTTATAAATAATATATTTATCACATATTTTAATACAATTGTAATACATTGTGTCATTCTTGTCAAACAAACATAATATATTTATAATATATCTATATTGCATGTATGATTTACTGCAGATTTGATATTACTCCCTCCGTACACTTTAAATTATCATAATAAGACCATGCACAACGTAATAAGAGGTTCAATTTGAATAATATAACCATATTATCAAATATCAATCATTATGAAAACAGTTGTTAATTATTAAGGGTAGAATTGAAAAAAAATGACTAATTGTTTCTTGATTGTTTTAATTGACAATTAGTTTGGGACAACTATTTTTAGTATATTTGACAATTAAAAAAAACGAAAAACAAAAACTATGTATGACTATAAATAGTACTACAAATAAAAATTATCACTAAAATCAATAATTATTTACTTAAAAAAATACTCAAAATGCTAAGTTTGCCATCACATTTTTTCACTTTATTTACATTTTGATAGACAAAAAATGAATACATGATGAAATGTTAATTGAGGTAATCAGGTACGTCATTGTTGCTAAAATTAAAAATTGAACTCGATACTTTCTTCGCCGTTGCTTTCCATTAAATGCTTTCTTCTTTGTCAACTACTCTATTTATCCTAATTTATATCACAACTTTTTCAATTTTATAGAGTTATATAAAGAGACTTTTTTAGCACAAATTTAATTATACACCTTTTACATAATTTAAATTATTAATTCGTAATTTATAATACTTTTATATATTTTTAATTATATAAATTATTCTTAAAAATATTAAATGTTGCATGTCTGAATTCACGATCATATAAATTGGAGCAGATGGAGTAAATACTAATACTTCTGTCTCAATCTATTTAATTTGGTACACTTTTTTTTAGTTTATTTAAAAAAAAATTATTTTTTTATAATTCAAAATAATTTTTAACCACGTAAATATCTAAAATTTGTTTTTTTATTGAGAGGGAAGGAGTACTTTTCATTTAAAAGAATTATTTACATCATTGCTCACAAAAGCAACAAAAAGAAACCATGTTCTAGTCTCCATAGGTAGAAGAAGAGCCCATGGTTTTCATTCACATAGTAAAACAACTAGTGGCTTACAAAATTTTGATTTTTTTTTCAACTTGTTCAAACTTTAATTCAATTCTTGTTTGTACCACAAGAAATGGCTTTTCATCAACATGAAAGGCTAAGCCCTTAATTACTATAGCTAGTAGTATATATACACATACACATAAATGTTAACTTCCATAAGCAACAAATTAAGTTGAGTTCCCTTATATATATTTTTATTGTATATTTTGATCATCAATTATGAGTAGCTTTAGTGAAGAACAAGAAGCTTTGGTAGTCAAGTCATGGGGATCTATGAAGAAGGATGCTGGTGAATGGGGTCTTAAATTCTTTCTCAAGTAGGCACATTATAACTATTTATTTCGTTCTGTTTTAATTTATTTGTCCTGTTTTCTTTTTTAATTTGTTTTAAAATAAATGTCAATTTTCCACGTGATCCGCTTAGGATCATACGATTAAAAGATATTTTCAGTTGCAGATGTATGTTATGGATTATGGGTGCTTAAGCACCCATTACTTTTTGCAATAAACATTAATATTTGTTTGTAATATCTAATAATTTATTCAAATGTATTAACTAAGCACCCACTTTATATAGCGATTCTCAAACTAAATTGAGCACCCATAAAATAAAATTTCTGGATCTGCCACTGAATATTTTGATCTGTTCAATCTACGCATCGTTAACTAAAAGACTATAAGATTAAAATAATTTCTGAAAACTCCCTACAATTCAAATACAGACAAATAAATTAAAACAAAAAATATATATTATCACTTACTATTTTGGATATTGGTTGAATAATATGATTAGATGAATTTATTGATGATTTTCAGGATATTTGAAATAGCACCATCGGCAAAAAAGATGTTCTCATTCCTCAAAGATTCAAATGTGCCACTGGATCAAAATCCAAAGCTCAAGATCCATGCTAAATCTGTCTTTGTCATGGTAACTACAATGCCATTACAACTATTTTACTCTGTTCCTTCGTCTCAATTAAAGTATCTTATTTTTTTGTTTTATTCCAAAAATATTAAATGAGTGCATTTTGCTATGTTTAATAAGCTTACAATTCAAATAGCTTACGTGACAAGTTTAAAATCATAAAATGTGACTCATCTTTTTCTGCATCCCATATGACATGCTTTTAGATCTCAAGATTGAAGTACATTTTGACGCGTTATTATATATTTTTAATTTAAGATTATATTAAAATTATTACAACTTAATGATATATACCTTTGATCTATAGTGACAATATTTTTTTTTTCTTCATAATTAATTTGTTTTTGTGGCAGACTTGTGAAGCAGCAGTTCAACTTAGAAAAGCTGGACAGGTTGTGGTGAGGGGTTCCACTCTCAAAAAAATGGGTGCTACACACTTCAAGTATGGTGTGGTTGATGAGCATTTTGAGGTATATATAATAGTAACAATAATAATATTATAAACCTTCTTAGTATATTTGAATATACTTTTGGGCATATCAAATTTATTATTTTTATAATAAGGGTTCTAGATCCTACTTATAACATTATTCTGCGTATATATGTTATTATTGTATCCTCTTGACTAGCATTGGAAATGATATGTGTAAGAAATAGTGTTAGAGAAATGAATTTTGGATTTGACTCAATCCGAAAAGCTAGCATAAGAGATGATGATTGTCCAAGTCATATAAAGAGACGACTCTAATCCTCGATAGACTCCTCAACCCCCCACCCTTCACATCCTGGACATTTGGAGCATGTGTAAAAATTGAATTAAGATGAGTCCTGCTATAATATCATGTTTTTTAAAAAATGAATCTTGAGCCTAATTTAGTCCTTAAAAATTAGCCAAAAGTGAAAATTGCTCGATCTGTATAAAAAGCACACCCATCCCTTTAATCATCGATGTGGGACTCTTCACAGAGAGTCTTTAAAACTCTAGATAAAACAAATTGTCATTCAATTTGGCAAATTATCACAAAAATACATATGTTGGAAACTAAAATTCTATTATTTTGGTCGACAGGTAACAAAGTATGCCTTGTTGGAGACAATAAAAGAAGCAAGTCCAGAAATGTGGAGTGTTGAGATGAAGAATGCATGGGGAGAGGCCTATGATCAATTGGTTAGTGCTATCAAGACTGAGATGAAGTAGCTAACCTTCAAAATCCAATAAAAAAAAAATTACATCCTCTTGTATAACAACAACAATAACATTAGTCTCGTAAATGGGGTCTGAAATCGAGAATATGATGTATGCATATCTTATTTCTATTTTTTATGGAGTAGAAGAACTGATTCTGATTGACTATTGGCTCAAAATATTTTGTATTACTTTCAAAGTTTTGTAATCTAATTGAGAAAATGGCCAAATGACCCCCCAACCTATTACCGAATTTTCAACTACACACCTATTCTCCGCGGGAGTCCTATTACCCCCCTGAACTACTTTAAAATAGAATAAATAACTCCTTAGGTGTTGAGTTGGTATAAAGAGTGTATTTCACTCTCTTTGAGAGAGTGAGCAGCAAAAATAAATATTACTGAAATTTTATTTTTAATTATTTTCATAAACATATGGAGTTTTAATTCTTTTTTCTTATTTATTTTCTTTCTTCCCCAAAACAATATGGACCTCCACCATTCACCAACCTTAAGCAGCCATCGTCAACCATCGTTGCAATCGGATTCACCATTATTAATTTCAAGCTCTCATGTAAAATACTTGCAAAATCAATTAAATTCACTACAAATAAAATGTCAACCATCTTCAATCACCCCAAAAGAGTTCAAATCGGATTTGAGAAAGATCAATTTGGGTTCACATCAAATTCAATTGAATCCCCAAAAAGTTATTATCAATTTCAAATCTCTTGATTATAAAAAAAGAAGAAGCACAACATAGATTTGCAAGACGTTGCACCAAGCACACGATCTACAATCATTAACCCAAGCATCTTCTCCCAATTAAGTTCTTTTTTTCTTTGGTGATGGAATCAAATTGATTTATGATGGTTTTGATGGTGGCTTGAATATTTCTTTTTCGAAGCTTTTTCTTAGGAAGAGATGGTAAAGAGATTTTGAATAGGTGAAGAAAGTAATGGTAAAGGCGGGGGAGATCGTAAAGGCGGAGGTGGTGGGTGGAAGAGGGGTTGGGGGGGGGGGGGGGGGGAACACCCCAATGCATTTACCAATGTTTTCCCCAAATCAATATCTGTAAAAACTTAGGGTTGAAAAAATGGTTAAAGAAGAAAGGAAGAAGATGAAGGAGAGAAAAAATTGAAAAAATAATAATTAATTAATTAAATACACGTGTCAGGTGCGTGTGTTTCACTACAAGACACATGCGTGGTTATGACGTTTTAAGGGGTTATATATTTCACTTTAAAAATGTTTAGGGGGGTAATAGGACTCCCGTAGAGTATAAGTGTGTAGTTGAGAATCCAACAATAGATTAGGGGGGCTTTTGGCTATTTTCTGTAATCTAATTTGTGTGCTATGTCTTTTGTATATATGTATGGATTATTTATTTTTTGCATTTTTGTATACATTATCTAAGGAATTAATTTGGTTTATGAATTTTAACTTCTAGGCATGTATCAAAGGAATTAATTTGAAAAATAAGGCAAGTAATAACCTTCTCTATAAAAAAAAATTGTTTTTAATTATTAATGCACCTAAGAGAAATCCTTTAATTAGGTGTACTATATCTATGTATTAGGTGACTTTTTGTGCTTCAGCAATATTGGTCAAATATGCTATGCTACAATTTTGACTTACTACTAAACAATTATATTTGACATAAGTTTGAAAGGTTAATTTTCTGTCCATTTTTATGTGTTTCAATATTAAGTCGGCACATTTTTTAACAGATTATAAATAAAATAATAATTTTATTATGTCAATCTTTTTATTAAATATAATAAATTCAAATATTATATGCTTAAGTCGTTTCAAGAAATTGGGCTTGTGGTACAACGCAGAAAAATCATAAAAAATTTTGGGGATCTATTTTGGTCACTCCATTTAAGTAATTTTGCTTTATGTTTTTTTTTTTATGGCACGAATATGTAATATTATATAACTTTCAAGTGAAAAAATATAGTACTTATTTTTGCCCCTTTTTTTAGCACAAATATATATATATATATATATAAAATGAAAAGGTGTTCAATGAGTTATTTTAGATTTGTTGTTATATTAACAAATTGACGATTGAAGTTTTTTTTTTTTTTTTTTTTTTTTATGATATATGAAATTAATGTTTCAAATTTGAGCTTATTTTGAAATAGATTTAGGTGTTGAAATTTTAAAAATAGTTTATTTTTTATTTTCTTAAACAGATTGCTGACTCACATGCCTGAAATTTGAGTATTTACCTATAGTTCATTCAGGTATGAATGACTAAAGTGCAAACTTAAAAAAGATTTTTAAAAAAAGTTAAATGAGTTTGTTAGACTTGTTGTTATTATTATTATTTTAATATATAAATTGGTGATTAATTGTGTTTTGTTTTTTATGATCTATGAAACTTATATTTTGAATTTGAGCTTGTTTAGAGCATATTTGAGTTTTGAATTTATTGTTGAAATTCGATTTTTTTTGTTCAGACGCACATGTCTGAAATTTCATTTCGTTTTCACAAGTATTCAACTCATGTATGATTGAGATGCAAACATACATGAAAAGATTCAGATATGCATGAATAAAAGTTTAATCAATTTTCACATGCACCTCACTAAAAAATGTTCAAACTTTTACTTTTGCAAGTCACACTAATCATCAAGAAAAAACGTTTTTGGCCTTCATGACAAGACCACACTTTCGACACAAATGTCTAGAGTTATCAAGCTTCAGACGTGATTGTCCGACCTTTTGTCCAAAAAAAAAAAAACCTTGCAAAAAAAAAATAGTTATAAAACATATACTAATTAATTAGCTATTTCAAAAATGAATATTTATGCGCCCAGAAAAATCTGTTGTGATAGAATATTAAACTATTGTCGTAGATTTATTTCATTAGTTTAGGACCATTGCATTTTCTCCAATTAGAGCATCGGTTATTCCTCTTTCTCATGTTGCCACACATAGTTTTAGTCAATTGGGTTCAAAGCTGTAAATATTTGTCCAATTTAACATTTCTTTCTTGGAATATTTAGATAAAAATACTAAAAGAAAAACTATGTTATAATATGTGTACATAAGAAATAATGAAATTTGATAAATAACAAAATACTTATTATATGACATATAAGCTATGGTTTACTTTTAACATAAGAAAAGGTTGCCATTAGCTATTATTGCACTAACTCATACTCCCATTTTCCAGACACCTTGAATGAGTTTAGCATTGAAAAGTTGATCATTCCAAACAGAAGCGTATCTAAGGGGGGTCACCGGGTTTACGTGAACCCATGGTCCCCTCTCGAGATCATATATAGTAGTGTTATATTTTAAAAAATAATTAAAATATAAATGTGTGAACCCACACTTGAAGTATCACATAATGCGATTATGACTGAGTGCACCTCTCTCCGCGAGGTTAGAAATTTGAATTTTATATTTATCTTGTTTTATTTTTCTTTCTAAAACTAGATAACACTTCTTTAAATAGTAATTGGTGTTATAATTTTAAAATTTAACGGTTTTCAATAGTAAAAATCTAAATGTCGAACCAATCAAATTTATATTATAAATCAACCTTTTTATAACAATACACCCATTATCTCAAAATCCTGGATACGCCTCTCATTCCAAAGTAGACATGCCACACAATAGGAACGCCAGAAGCTATGCTTTCTAGAGTTGAATTCCATCCACAGTGAGTCGAGAAACAACTCATAGAAGGATGATGTAAAAGACTTCCACTTGTGAGCACCAAGTCACTATTTCCCCTTGCTTTTCTAATTCTTGTTTGCACCTCAACTTTTCCTCCGGGTTTTCCCCGTTTATGCCTTTCCTAACCACCCACAAAAATGGCCTTCCATTTTTTAATAATCCTTCAGCTATTTAGTTGATTTGATATCTCAGCGTAGCTACCAAATGCTATGTAAATAACCGACTCGTTAGGCTTTTCATCCATGTAATTTTTTGAAATTGATTGTAAATCAGTTCCAAAAAGAAGTATCAGAACGATCCTTTCCTTGAAGAAAAGCTGAAGGAATGCAAGGACCAACTCCCACCATGGTCACACTGTCCTTCAAAGTCCTAAAGAGCATCAAATTCTAAAGCATCAAGAGTGTTCATGACCAATAGTTGAATATGTTCTTTGATAGATTGAGTTGCCCAATCATTATACTTCACATTAGTGAAAACAAAGGAAGGAAAATCACGAGGATTCATCCTAATTTAATCACAAAATTATTTATTCTTTATCCCTCCTACCAGACGAAATCAAAAAGTATTTGGAATTTAAAAGGCTAAGAATAATGTGTTGTAGCCTACAAAATAGTAAGGAATAACTAGGACTCAATATATTTGGGTGATATAGATTATAAAATAATCAAACTCTAATATAGGTATGAGACATCGGGTGTGAAATCAAAAAAATAATTCATTTTGAGCATTTGTGGTTGAAATTAGGTTTCAAACTTTCAACAAGTTGGCATAATATTTTGAAATTTGTTACTTTCTGTGTCCTAATTTAGATGACTGACTTTTCCTTTTTAAAGAATCTAAAAAAGAATGACACATTTGTATATCTAGTAACAATTTAACTTTTAAATGTTTATATTTACCCTTAATGAAATGATTTATAGTTACCCAAACATCTTTGACTTGTTTTATAACACAAGTTTTAAAAATCTTTCTTTCTTTCTTAAACTCCATCAAATTATATCATATAAATTAAGACAAAAAAGACAGAATAAAATATTTGGAAATAATAAAATGAGTGTTAAACTATATCTCCCGTATTCATTCATTTATTATGCGTAGTTATACATAAAAGATGGCTACAAATGTAATTATAAAGTGGCTAAAACAGAAATATATGTTTTAATGAAAAAAATTGTAAGTTGGGCTCCGGGTCCTTTTTGAATGACTGGGCCTTCTTCTATGAATTATTATTGGGCTGCACAATTTGGTTAACAAACATTTTCAATTTCACGGGATAGTCTATTTCGACACTGATATTTAACTTGTATCCACCTTTTTATAAGTTTTTGCATATATATCTAGTTTAGATATGCGGTGTCTGAAATTGAATTTGACAAAAATAATTATCTAATAAAACGTATAAAGT
Organism: Solanum bulbocastanum; assembly: GCA_037074985.1. Lineage (NCBI taxonomy): Eukaryota > Viridiplantae > Streptophyta > Magnoliopsida > Solanales > Solanaceae > Solanum > Solanum bulbocastanum. The sequence goes on along the minus strand of CM073603.1, from coordinate 4,018,544 downwards.
TTATATATGAGTGAAGTTCAGAAAAAGTTGATTGGACTTTAGCCTAAACTCCAGCTAATATATGCATGAAGATTTGTCATTTTTGGTGAACTTCAGCCATATAAAATGTCAGCCATATAGAAGAATAATCGACATTTTTTTTTATTTGATTCAATTTGATTTTGATTTTAAAATTTAACTAATCCCTCCACCTAAGCGTTGCCAACTAAAATTTTCACTTCAAAAAACTAGACCTTTAGCAACGACAAATATCGCCACAAAATTTCAAAATATCGCCAATAAAGATTTTCACTGATTTTTAGCTGTGACTAAAGGTTGCAATAGCCGCCACTAATTTTTAGTTACAACTAAAAATTGCCACTAAAACCTATTTTTTTTCAACAAAAAATATGATAATTAATTCTCGATTACAATCTAATTTTCTAAAATCAACACACATGTACTATCAATATTAAAAACATCTAATATTATTACGAAAAACACCAAAATTATTTTATCTTTACCTAATTTAATAATCATATTTTATGTCTTACCATATATTTTTGTAATAGCTTACCTTTATATCATACTCTTCTTAGAAGTTCGTCCTTCGAGTTATTGATGTATGACAACATTATATAACAACAAAAAATAATATAATTTATTTAAATATTATTTTCATTAAAATAATAAATAATATAATATGATATAAAATAATATAAATTATATATTATAAAATTATACGTAACAACCCTTCAAATAAAGTGAAAATGAGTAAAGGGGAATCTAAAATCCCTTGTCTCTACCATTGCAGTCAAGTGCTTTTTTCTATTTTACATGATAAGTCATGTAGTAACTATTAAGAAAAAATGTTGGAATATTTTGAGCATCTTTCTGAAAGCTTGTTGCAGTTACATGCAATCTAGTATTATTTTTTTTCAAATTTTCAGTCGGTTTGATACTTATATTTGAATCTAATTATTTTAAATTCGCGTTACGTAAAGCTCCATATGAGGAAAAACGCTCTCACTAAGGATTTTTTTATACCTCAAGCTCAAACCTGAAATCTCTGATTATGGGAGGAGCAGTTTCGTCTACTGTACAATATCCTCTGGTGCTACAATAAAAATAAATTACAAAAAAGCTACTAATAAAGAGACAACATTCAAAAATACTACTCAAAATATTGTATTCCTTTGTAAAGGCTTTTACATAAATATTGAAAACGCTTTGAATTTGGTATAACTTATTAGTTTCGTCTTCGAATTATTGATAGCCTTATAAATATTCACGTACTTGACTAACTAAATTTAAATATACCTCCAATTTGCTATGTGACATAAACTATGACACGTTAATTGCTTAACTATCCACATCAACACAAATCGAAACACACCTTATAAGATTTTACTATCTATTGAAGCTAATGCATATAATTGGATCGGTGGTAACATAGTTTAAGTGATTTAATTTACTTAATCATCTATGTAACAAATGTTTGAAACTCAAGTGGATACAATATTTATCATATGTTCATATGATCAATCGAAATATATCTTAATTCAAATATTTTTATTTTTATTTAAAGTGTGCAATTGTAATGGATTTTTGCATCATACCCCATAACCCACAGTTTAAAAGATGCAAGTATTTCATATCTTTAGTCAACTGTCATGTCCTTGTATGGCAAAGAGATAGCAAAGAAAAAAGAAAAAAAGACAAAGAATTCAAGTGGGGATTGGACAATTCCACAACCAAAGGCTGATATTACATGTGATAATAAGGTGAAAAATAAAATAAAGTTGTGTTTGTACTTCAATAATTTGTGAACCTGTTGCTTCAAATTGTCACTACTGTCATTCACACTGAAAATAAATAGTCAGCATTACTGTTTTCTCAATTAGGAAAAATCAGAGTTTCTTTGTGGTGGGGCCCCTTTTTTTTAGTTGAAATCCAAACTATTTTATTGAAAATATGTTATATCTCACAATTTTTGATAAAATGATGTTGAGACTATTTTGTGTTCATCTCGACTATTTTATCAAGTATATCTTATCAGTATAGGCATGGAGGAGCTAGAGGGGGAGGGGGCTTGGAACCTCCTTCAAAAAAGATTATACGTATAAATATATCTTAAATGATGAATCTCTATTGTAAATTTTTTGTCTCTACTATTAAGTAATGTACTAAATAACTCTTTTACTTAGACAAATAAAAAATAATTTGCTAATTCTTTATGTTTCTTCTAAAATTTGAATGCTCATTTTTTATAATTTTCATTCATTTCATTGATCGTTATAGAAATTTGGAAGTCCTTAAAATTAACATTTTCTTTTTGTTATGGAGCAACGGTTAGTAAGAAGAGTATTTTATGTTATATGACTAGTTGAAGGTTATTTTTTAACTAGTTGATTAACGATAAAGATATTTTTGAGTTTTCTTATTTTTATTTTTCAATCGGTGTTCGATATTCATCTTAGAACCCAACTAAATCTAAATTTGCACAGAAAAGTCCAATATAAGGGGTAAAACACTCTATAACAAAAACGACTCCATACCCGAACAAGTCGAATCAAGACCTTTAATTAACGAAGAAGAAATACTTAGCTCTCCACCATAATCCTTGTCGTTCATTTTCGAGTATAAAAAATATAATAGGATAAAGTTACCTATTTTAAATAGTTCACTGTATTTTGGCCCTTGAACCTACTAAGATAGGTGTAGGGGGTCCCTTTAGCTCCATTTTTGTCTTTATAGAACAACCATAGCTAGAGCTATATGTTGATATACAGAGTTATACACTTCTAAATTCCCAACACACTTAATGTGAAAGAGGGTGTATAGTAATTGTGTTATATTTTTCATGTTGTGAAAATTTGGGACAAAATTGGGTGATGGCTTCAACCATTAATATCTACTCAAAAGGACTAATCATTGTGATGCTCATCTATTCTTTCACATTCCTTGCATCTATATCAGGTAAAACAATTTTTATCTTCTTATCACTCTCTCTTTTAAACCTTTTTTTTTTCCATTCATTGAAGTTGAAAAACGGTATATTGATTCTTTAATCTTTCTTTTTATCTACGAGCTTGCTCTTGATAGGCACTACTTGGAAAGTTCAATCTTAAAACATATTTGAATTGTCACTTCTTTGAAACTTTCACACTTGTTTTTTTTTTTTTTTTTCTTACCTGAACTATCACTATCTATGTATTAAAATCACACATAGGTAATAGTTCAAATAGGAAAAGTGAACAATTGATAATTTGTCTAATTAGTTTTATAATGATAGTTCAGATAGCAAAAAGATACATGTAATATTTGAGATGTGAAACTCGCGAAAAATAACAATTTAAATATGTTATCAACCATCAACACTCCCATTTTATGTGGCACCATTTCCTTTTTTGTTAGTCCCAAAAAGAATGTCACATTTTCTTATATGGTAAGTATTTAAAGGTATATTTCCTCTTTTACCCTTGTTGGTTCCACTTAATTTTAAAGATAGTACTCCAATAAATTTACGAGGAGAGAGAAAAGTGAATCTACTTTTTAATATGACTATTTTTTGAAGGGGCAATTTGGTAAACATTGCAAAGTCTTCACTTATTTCTTAAATTTGGTGTCAGATCAAATGTTACCACGTAAAATGAGACGGAAGGAGTAATATTTAATATTTTGTCACTATATGTTGTTGCTTTCCACTTTACTATTTATAATGTTTTTAGAATTTTTTAAACTATACTTACATTTATACAAAATGAATCTCAGTGCAACAACATGATAGTGGGTGTAGTGACTCTGCCTTTGTGACTAACTTAAAATCCTCGATACGTCTTTCCAGTTTAAAAACGATTTAATTTAGAAGAAGTTTCATTACAACATTATGTATATATGGCTAAATAAGAAGCATATGTTAATCCTAACGCATAACGCGTGATGACTTGTGCACGGGATATAAAGATCAAATATAATATGTTTCTTTCAATTCCTCGCGAGCCACTTATTTCTCCGGGAAAAAAAGAGAGATTGAAATTGAAATTGTTGTGTATGTTATAGGAAGAAGTGAAGAAAGGAAGCAAATGAGAATGGGGATGTTGGGATCAAGTCCACCAAAGTGTGTTAATAGATGCAAAGGATGCAGACCTTGCATTGCTACACTTGTTATTCCTCCACATACTAACAAAGGTTTAAAAACAATAATATCTAGAGAAGATGAAGGCTATTTTCTCCTTTCATGGAAATGCAAATGTGGAACAAAGTATTATCATCCTTGAAATGTGTTGATCTTCTAATACAATATTCTTTTCTAACTTAAGAGTAGTAAGGTAATTAAACTAGTGAACAATATCTTGGTTTGTTAATGCATTTTATGCACAACTTTGAGTTAGTTAATTAGTTGACATGTATATATTTCTTTGAGAGACAGTGGTAACAAAAACAAACACATGAAGTACCACGTTTTTGCGAGTTTCCTACCTGAACTGTCTGGTGTTCACTTTTCCTATCTGAACTATCACCAACTATATATCAAAATGCATCCAAACTATCGATGATAGTTTAAATAGGAAAATGAAGCAATTGATAGTTCAAGTGTATTTTCAACTATCGGTGATAGTTTAAGTAGGAAAAGGAAACAACTGATAGTTCCGATGTGGTTTGAGAAATACGATGTGTTTTGAGAAATACTTAAACAATTCAGATAGGAAAAGTGAACTCGTGATAGTTTAGGTAAAAAAACTCGGAACTTCAAATATGATTTTTGATCATTTATCCTTCTTTGATTGTTATTTTTACACTCTCTTTTAGCTCAAGAGGAGAAGGTAAACTTGTAAACTATTTTCTGGTGTTTATAACTTGTCTAACTTGCTCTGTATGTGTGCCTAGTTGTTTCTTTCACTAAAGAAACCAGTGGCCAACTAATTTCTAAAAGTGTATATATTTTTAGGGAAAAAGGTCTGAAATATATTTGAACTTTGATCGAAATTGCTGTTACAATTCCAAACTTTGGGCAGGATCTATTACCACACTACACTTTTTAATAGTGTATTTTAAAGATATATTATTGCCCACGTGGACAAGTTACTATTTATAATAATGTAATATTTATGATGTCTACATAAACACTTATATATTTTTAAAATACACTATTAAATAGTGTGGGGTAATAAATCCTGCCTAAAGTTTGGAATTGTTACAACAATTTCAATCAAAATTCGGATATATTTCAAACCCTTTTCCCATATTTATACAACATCAACTATTAATTCCCACAGAATCAGATACAATATTAGTACATACCCATTGTTTAGAAATCCTAGTAAAATAGATTACACATCTACAACAATAGATATACTATACTGACAAGAAGATATTGGTCGGATAGTAAAACAGACGTACTATCAATTTTTTCTACAGAACTCCTTGTAAAGCTGTAGATAAAAATATTCATGGATTGTTCTGAGCTTCACACAATTAATTCGAGAAACTAGACATGATCATGATTGTAATTTAAGGAATAGAAGCAGACCTTATGGTATTCAAGAATTTCCTCTGCAGCCTTCCGAACATCTACCATATAAAGGAAGGTAGAGAGGTTGTAGGAAGGGTAGTATGTATGCAGACCATACCCCTACCTTAAGAGATACAGATGTTGTTTCTAATAGATCCTTGGTTCAAGCAGAAAATTTTCCGGCTACAGGACTGATGTGTTGCAAAATCGTGCCACATTTGATGCTTAATAACTATGAACTAATACTGAAATTAAGTGAAATTTTGGAATTATTTGATGGATTTGTTAAATGTGTAGGCAGAATCTGGGTTGTATAGAAAAGTAGAAAAAGAAGCAGAATTGATGTTGACCAAGTGAAGTTCACGGCCAACTTCACAGACTGTTAACTTCATTATGGTCCGTGATTGAGCTCATGAAAGTGAGGCAGTGCTGGGCCTTGAGAAGATGAAGAGCAAGAATAACCAAGTGAAGATCACAGAGGGTTATACGGGCCGTTGTCCTCACCACGGACCGTGGTACCTGCCATGAAGCTGAACCAGTATGAGAGCAAGAAAGAGTTGAAAGAAGGTTGAAACCCAAGTGAAGACCACGGGCGACTTCACGGGTTGTGGTCCTCACTACGGACCGTGGTAGCTCTCGTGGTGCATTTTCCAGTGACCAAGTTTTAAGACCCACTCTGGGGAAGCTCCAAGGCAAGACCACGGAGGGCCTCACGGACCGTGAAGCCCTTGACGGGTCGTGGTAGTGACCGTGAAAAGGCCCGACAACACAGTCCTAATTCGATTAGGACTCATTTTAAACATTCTATTTTGAATTACTTTAGATCGTTTTTGTATTATTATTCATTATCTCACGTTTTACGACTAAGAACACAACATTACTCTTAGCTTTGGATTTTTGGATCTTGGATTATTGTTACCAGTTGGAAACTCGAATTCATACTATCATATTATCAAAGTGATTGTTGATTTTCTAATTACTTTCGTAAGTCTTTCTCAATATGTTTTCATCTCTAATTACTGATTGTTTACGTGAAAGCATGAGTGGCTAAATATCTCGACTGGGGCTGTGGGATCTATGATGAAATTCTAGTTATGATTTCGTAAAATGAGTAAAGAGCAGTCTGTGTTTACATTCTGTAGTTATTAGCTTTCGATATCATTGGCATCTAGTGAGTGCACGCATTAGATGAGCCTGTATCTGATATTTGTTCGAGAGAAAAATACCAGTTAGGAAAAAGTTGAACTAAATTATCCAATTGGAGTTAAAGCTTGAGTTCGAGAGAAAAGATCTTTAACACCATATCAATTTAAGCGAGGGTCAATGTTAGTAACACTCTAGGGTCGAGAGAAAATGAGTGATAATTATTTGATTTGGCTGAGAAGTGTCAGATAAATTTAACTTGCAATGATTTTGTAAACATTGATTTGCCTAATGCTCAATTACGGAAGAATACTTGAACTAATGTTACGGTGAACACAATCCTAGTTTCTCTTAATTAACTGAATCAATTTTACAACGAAATAGTCTATTAGTCGCGAATCTAGATTTTGACTGCAAGTTTGGTAATTATAACATTTCCACCAAACCCAATTTACTTTCCGTTGATATGTGTTTAGGAGATAATAACAACATTCGAATAAACGCGACAGTGAAACCTTAACTGTAAAGAAATTCTCTGTGGGATCGACCTCAACTCTAGTTGAGTTCTGTAAATTGACATCGACTGTTTACACTTCTTATTTGAAGTGTAGGTTTGGACGTATCAAGGACAAGGAAAAACAAAAAATGTTATTGATTAGACTACAGTAATATGTTGTGTACTAGTGTTTAGAACTACAACGTTTGATGTGTTACGTATCAACTATCAAGCTAGATGAATATTACACACAAGCTGTAGTGTGATCTAGTGGTCAATAAAGTAGGTTGAGAACTAACTTTTCCTCTCTGCAGTGTAATTTTCTGACGAAGGGGATTTAATCGAACCCTCTAACACACTATCAAATTGTCACTTCTAATCTACATAATGAGATAATTAGGAGCATATATATCACATCATCAAACAATTAACTCAAATTGACTAAGTACATTTATGAATTCAAACCTAGCTTTGTAAAGAATCACTTTTTTTAAAACCATAGTGTATAACCAAATAATACAATAGAGCGAATAAATACAAGTGAATGAATATAGTTAATATATGCTATATTCATTGCGCGAATAAATACTATTGATAATAGATAATATAGATTGTATTCATTGCGCAAACGAATTGAGTATATATTGGGCCTTTTATTGTTGAAATAGGTGTGCAACCCGGCCTCTTAGCATTAATGTTTGTTCCTTTTACGTAATTATTACTATATCATTTTCTTTGTGGGATTTACTAAATCATTTAAATTAGAATATTAAAAACAATAACATTCCTTTTCTCTTCACGCATATGCTACTTATTAGACGTACTTCACTATCATAGAATATATTATTATTACATATATTTTCAAAATACTATGTATATTACTATTAATTAAGAGTTTTATACGTATCTTACATGAGAGTGGCCAGCGAGATGAGAGAGAGGCGAGGGAGGCAATGGAGATTTGCTATGTATCCCAGATACATGCAAATCCACTTGGATACAATGTATGTAGAACTTAAATGCAACTACATGTATACATGTATCTAGAGGAACCAAAATCTGGTAAGATACTTAAAATTGCAAACTAGAGTGAATCTAATTAATTAGCTACTAAACTAGTGGATTTATCTAAGTTACATTCCCCTAAAATATACCAATTCAAATCTCTTACAAGTTACAAAAGGGCCTCAAATTTCTTATTGATAAGCTAATAATTATCTCTCTTATTAGGATATAGACAAATCCTAATCCTAAATCTATTTGTTTACATCAACAGAAAAGGTAATTATACTAATAGGCACATGTACTAGGTCCCATAATTAAAATTTACTCTACATTAATTGGATGATTCAAGGTGATGAAATTTTATTGGCAAATCAGAAAAATGGGCCACATATTATCTTCAGGTTCTAATGTGACTCTAATTTGATTGTAATTGGGAATTGAAAATGCTCCTTGAGGCTAATATTTGACATGTCCCTTACAAAATAATTTTATTCACACAAATTTATTATCACAATCTTTGAAATTTTTTAAGTCTGTATTCTTCTATTAAAAGTGGTCCATACATGAGTTAATGACTTTATAAGATAACAATGGGCAAATAGGTTGTTAGGATCAAATAATATATTTTTGATGCTAACTATTGTTTGTTAAAATAAATATAAATAATCTAATAGAATATATCATGATTGGATTTTGATCCATACAGAAGTATCGTCAAATAAAAACAAAATATTTAAGTTCATGAATTATAGTCACAAACATTCTTATGGTTCTATACACCGAACTTCTTTCTTTTGTTTTGTGTGGTGCAAATTGAATTTGGCCATAATATAATTCGAATAGTAGACTTTTGACCATCGGCGTACTATTTTGAAAATAATGAAAATGTGCTTATAAATTAAGAATATATTATTATCTTATGTTGCTCGAATAATTTAAAATGTCATTGTACTGGTATATTATTACTTCTCTTTGTACATATATATTTTATCAACTTGCAAATATAATTTAAATTATATTATTAATTATTGACATGATCAAACAATCGAACAAAATAAAGTCAAATCGAAAAGAGAAAAATCAAATCAAATTAAATTTATTTTAGTTTGGATTGAACTACACTTTTTCAAATCAAATTAAAAATTGAAAAACTGAAATCGAATAATACAAAATCAAACCCAAAAAACCTGATGCACACATAGTTTCAATCCTACACCATTCAAGAAAACTCCAATTATGGCCGCAAAAGAATAGTACAAAAAATTCCACAGTTGGACCACAAATTTGCCACTTCATCTTTAAAAGTAATTCTAAAAATGGAAGTAGTAGTCATCTTTAATTTTTTTTCATTTCAATTTTAGAAAAATGTTGTGATAGTCTGATAGATAGCTACATGAAAAAAAAAAAAAAAAAAAAAAACATTCCTAACAAAAAAATAAACCAAGTTCATTATTATTCAAAGAAAGTAAATTTAGGGCAAATATATAATAATGACTTAAAAGACTTTGAATAAGATAGATAGAATTGAAATATTGCAAAATTTTGTTATTAGTCTAATAAGACTTATTCTCAATAGAACAGCGCAAGTAACCCTTGTCAATCTAATCAAACTTCTGAAAAAATTTAACAAAATAGGTAGAATAATAATTAAAAAAATATCAACTTTGTCAGTCTAAAAAGACTTATGAACAATTAAACAACACATGCAAAATTTATGAACAATTTAAAAATAGATAATAGATAAAATAAATATTGTATTAAAGCCATGCCTCATTGGCATAACTTGTGAACAAGACAAGTCTTTCAAATCAGTAATTTAAAGATAGATAGATTGAAAATTGAACAAAAGTATGTTTGTAAAGGTATAATTTAATTTTTTTTATTCTTCTGAATGTAGTACCTACGGAGGCAAATTCAAAACTTATGAATTCGACTGATCGACTTGTACCTAATATTCTAACTACGCCCTTAGTACCAAAACTACTTTTTGTACAACTCCATTAAATAAGGACAAAAGTTAAACAACAATCTTAAATGATCCTATTTGCACTAATTAGCTATAATGCATATAGAGTTGTCCACTAAATTTACCATCTAGCCACCAAACATAGACAAAAAATAGTTAATCACACAAGTGCTAATGTCAATTTCTAGTATTCATGGGCACGTCTTGAATTGACACACTCTTGCAACTCACCGTTAAATTAAAGCCCATGGGCTCCTCCACTTCCAAACAAGCAAAAATCTCGTGGGTTCCATCTATTGGGCCACAACAAGCCCCCTAAAATTAGGGGTGGATATAAATATCGAAAAATTAAAAAATCAAATTGAATCGAATTAGTTTGATTTCAAAATTGGAGATTGAATTGAAGTTTGAAAAAATCGAACCAAAGAACCAAACGTCCACCTACTACAATAACTTATTCAGGCAATCTAACGTGTAAATCTCAAGAGAATAAAGTATACACAGGAGGTATTTTTATCTCCTAAAGGTACAAGGTATGAGGTACAACTTACAAGGTATAAACACTATTTTCAAAACATTTGGCTTTAGTGTAGTAAATCAAAATAGTGATGGAAAGAAAAGTACGGCAGTGAAAAAAAACATGTCAAATGACAAGAAAAAAAGAGTAGTAACAGCAGCGAAATAATGTGGCAAATAAAACATAATAGACATCAATAATGGTAGCAGATATCAAAATAATACTACGACACTGAATACAGAGCAGTAACAACGGTGAAATACTGCGACAACTAATACATAATAGACATCAATAATGATAGCAGATATCAAAACAATACTACAATAGATTCAATGCTACCAAACTACCATCAAACCAAATCTTTCGAGAGAGAACAAACGACAAAAATCAATTACCTACTAACCTAAATACTGTAATCCGCAACCTTCATACTCCCCTAATCTAAGCACAACCACTAATGTTGAGGGTCCTTGTAGTAGTATGTTCTTTCACTCTCAATTTTGCCAGCAGTTTTTTTTTTGACACGTCATCATTGCTGTCACGTGACTGGACAAATTTGGACCGTTAAAGTACATTTCATAGAGTGTGACGTGTTGCATTTGTGGGTCCCAGATTCACATGAAGTATGGGCCCCACGCCGACAACTTAGCTGGGTGAATTGCTGCAATACTCACTTTTAGGTAGATGTTTTAAAACATGACAAAATTTCTAATAGTATTTAAAATCTAACCATTATTTGGGGTCATAACTCATAATCATTAGGTGAGATTTGTAAAAGATAATTTATATACGGCGCCTTTGTCCGAATCTTAATGATGGTAGAGAAGATATTTTTGCTAGATTTTCGATTGACAAATTTGACTCAGTTATATTTATGCTTTTAATTTTTAGTGTGTATAAATAGACACTTAAATTTATGTAAAAGTTAATCAAGTAGACATGCACATTCTACATGACATAATATGTGTCTTTCATAAAATAATACAAATCAATTCATACGTATCTCATGTGAATATTCATGTAAGATGAATAAGTCTACTTATCAACTTTATGTCATTCATATTTATCTTGAACAAATAGCTTAACATTTTGAACTAAAATTGATGAAATAATGTGACTAACAAGGTTGACGTGAGTTGGATAAAATCTTTTTAAAAGTCTCGAGTTTAAATTTTAGATATGACTTTTTTTTTTTTGTAAATTAAAGAGATTACTAGGCCTTACACAAAATGAATTCAGATTAGTCGATGTTCTGATGGGGATATGAGATCACATAAGAAATCAAAAGAGATGAAATAATTTGAGATGATAGAGATAATATTTCTTCACCCTTAATTTGAGGTTTCAGATTCGAACTCTGAATATGAAAAAAAAAAACTTTTCAAGAAAACACTTTCTCCTTAATGTCCCTTACATGAGGCGTATTCAGATTAATCAGTGCTCTAATAGAAATATCAGACATCGAATGAGAAAATAAAATTAAAAAAACAAGACAATAATGTGGGGCGGCTAAAATATTAATTGCCCTATGTATTGTTTGCTCTATAAAATGTCAAATTATAACTCTTGCTACCTCAAACTAAAAAGTTAAGAATAAATTAATGATGCTTCTTCGAAGCTCTTCAAGTCCTCTACTCAAGCAACAATATTATTCATGTCATTCACAAGAACCAAAAAAATACTCGTCAACATTATCATCACTCTCACAATTAGAATGTAATTCAGTACAAAAGATGTCTAGAGTTTTATCTGAAACTGATCTCAATAGGGCATCATCATCATCTAATTCAAGCAACTCATGTTGCATGGCCTTGCACAATCTATTACTTCCTATCACATTTGATGAAGAGGACAAAGAAGATGAGGTATTTAGTGTTCATGAATTGTTAGAAATTCTCATTTTTCATGATCGGGAGAGAGTATACTTTTATTTATTTAATTAATTATGTGTTTAGCATACCTCTCCTCACGTATCATTTTGACTTTTTTTCATGATTATGCCTTTAATACGCCTCCTCATGTGCATAGTATATTCTTATAATAATACGCCTCCTCATGTGCATAGTATATTCTTATAATTCCATGGGCTTGATTATGTCTTGGAGGGCTCTTCAAGTGCGGTTTTAAATCATTTTTCATTGGCTTAATTATTTTTCAACACGTGGCCAAATATGGAGTGATTCTTTTTTAGAGTTTTAAGTTATAACAATGTTAATGTGAGAAGAGATAACACTATCAAGTCAACCAAAGAATATATCTGAGCTTACATGTATACTGCCACATGTAAGATGACCTGATAGTATTAAAAAAAATTACATTAATCGTAGTCGATTTATATGTTAAAAAATCACAAAAGTCCCACACTGATTAATCAGATGAGTGGACTCCTTATAAGATTTGGACTATCTTTCTACACTCCTACTTTTGAGCTAGCTTTTGAGATATCAGTTAAATTCAAGATTTAATTTTACGTGATATCATAATAGGACTCATCTCACGTGAGATGGAGTATTAAAGAATGACAAAAATTTCGCATTGATAGTTAATGAGGTGAGTAAGCTCCTCCCAGGGAATATATGAATGTATTTCTCCCGGCTTACTACGATTTTCGGGTGGAAAGAAAGTTATTGCCAACTCTTTAAATGAATACGCAAAGTTTGAAGAATCCTTCTTTTTCTGAGCTAACTTTTTTGGCGTGTGAATTAGATTCAAGAACTAATTTTACAATATATAAATTAGACTCTTCCTTTTAATTGCCTAAAATATATAATATTTTTTGATATTGAATGACGGTGAGATTTAAATCTAAGATGAACTTTGTTTGCCTTCTTTGATACTATATTGAAATTAATGTGTCCATCTGATCATCCAAGAACTTAAACTATTGATGCTAATATAATAATATTGTTTTATTTACTTAATTATATTTTTAGCAGATAGGATTGACACATAGGTTGATGTTACTTTCAAATTCCGGGTTGGAAATGGCGGAGAGACATGAAGTTGAGGAAGAGAAACACACGAGGGCGGTGGAGCAACTGGTGGTTGACGGTGGTGGAAGTGGAGGAGACGGTAGAGGAAAAAAATGTGGTGGTGGCGGCGGCGGCGGCGGCGGTGATTCTGATGGAGATAGTTCTGAGTTTAGTGTTGATTTGTATTACACAAAGATGATTCAAGCTAATCCTGGGAATTCACTACTTCTTGGCAATTATGCAAGATTCTTGAAAGAGGTATTAATTATAAACTTTAATTTGCATTTTTTTGATGGAAAGTGGAGAGAATTAAGTGGTCATATCATGATTAAGAGGTGTTTATGTACGACAAAATGACACGTGTCGATTGTATGAGACGTGTTATATCACATGATGTGCACTATATGATGGCCATATGTTGCACGTGTGCGTAAATGAAATTTAAATGACCAACATCGACTTCAATGGCCCAAAGTCTGATATCATGTTAAATGGATTTTGAACTTAACTTACACTTTAAAAGCTAGTTCTTGAGAGGAGAATTGTTTAGATCCATTTAAGTTGAGAATTAATCAATTTTTCAATCAATGTAGGACTCTAAACCTACTCTAATAATTGTGGTTCGGCCGTATCCATTAGCTTTGGTCCAGATTCATCTATATTTGTATTAAAAAAAATTATTGAATACATACAAATTAATAAATTTAGAACCTAATAACTTTAAGAACTAAAATCCTGAACTCATAAACTCTAAATTTTGATTTCGCCTCTATGACTACACCTCTCTTTACATTTAGGTCCAACTGAAGCATGGACTGAAAGCCGCCCAAACAGATATGAACATTACTCTAATATCATGCAGGGACGGCTCTAAGGCTTGGCTAGTGAGGCCATTGCCTTATGCCCCAAAAATTTGAAGGCCCCAAATTTATTTAAATTATTATAATCAATTTTATTATATATTATATATTATATATTTTATATAAATGAAAATGTTATTGTATATTTTTTTATTATTACTTGTTTGAGAGTATTTTATACTAATAAGTTTATAAATTTTCATAGTCTTTTCACTCATTATTTGATATATTTATTTTAACTTTCAATTTTAAATTTTATCCTTTATATAGGAACTAAGTTATATATATCGATAACATAATGAATTTGTGTTCAATCTTTTCTTAAACTGTGTGAAGACAAAAGTATTCATGTACAAGTTTCATTTTCGTTTTAATTTAATACTCCTAACGTCCGACAATAGTTATCCACTATACAATTTTGGGATGTCCAACAATATTTGTCCACTTTAAAAAATCAATGGACAATTTTACACTTAGTTCCTAATTTACCTTTTTCATTAATTATAGTTACTTCCCTATTACATTTTTCAAGACATTGTATTTATTACATTCAAAGGGTAATATAGTAAAATTATCCTTTTATTTATAGTTTTTAAGGGGTGTCTCAAGTCAATAGTTGGACAGAGGGAGTTTATCATTTGAAAATTTTATAATTTATTTTCAATATTAACTGATGAATGCTACTCAATGGAATGAATTAAGTCATTTAAATTGATCAGAAATTTGATAAGAAGGTGTATATATTTTGATACTATCCATGCTCAAAACTTCAACTATTAAGTTATGTATGTTCTTTTCTTTTTCTTATTTGTGATGATAGCCAAATTAAAATTTCAATTTGAGTTTTGAAGCTTAACATCGATAATCCACCACTTTATTTTTTGTACTCTTCTTCCTAATATTTTTTTTTTTGTGTGTGTGAGAAATTTTTTATTCTTTTTCTTAATGATTAATCTGTTGCGTAGAAAATAAATTTTCATGTTAGTGTATAAATTTTGATGAAATAAATTTAAGGACCTCTTAATATGATTTTGCCTTAGGTCACAAGATCTGTTGAGCCGCCCCTGATATCATGTCAAATAAAGCTTTGGATGCCAAAAGCTATATCTCAAAAAAAAAATTTATCAAAGGCCTTATAAGTAGTCGATCGAGTCTAATGTTGGATCATTCTCATCGACAATATATAGTAATGGTAATATATAGATGAGTTGCACATGTTCACTCTATTCCTATAAGTTTTTAATTTTGAAAATTGATGAATATCAAACAGGTGAGTGGAAACTTGGTGAAAGCAAAAGAATATTGTGAAAGAGCAATGTTAGCAAATCCAAGTGATGGAAATGTACTTTCACTCTATGCTGATTTAATTTGGAGAACACATAGAGATGTCCCTCGAGCTAACAACTACTTTGACAAAGCTGTTAAAGTTGCACCAAACGATTGGTAACAATTCATTACTCATATATTTTGAAATTATTATCTCTTATTCTAATTTCAACCAAATAATTGATCATTTCGTATATTCTAAAACTTACCTTATTTTTCAAAGACATAATACATACATGTGTCTTTTAATTTGACTTGAGTTATTTTTTTTTCAATGATGCAGCTATGTGTTGGCTTCCTATGCTCACTTTCTTTGGGATGTAGAGGATGAAGAAGAAGAAAAAGAACAAGAACATAGACAATATCAAATGAATAATAATAATTTACCTATATAATGTTGTATATAAAATATAAATAATTAACCATTTTTACCTTTTTAGGTAGGTTTTCCTTTTTAATTTTTCTTTTTTGCGTTGGCTACTAAAGCATTTTGATGAGGTTAAGTTATTGCTCTTTCTTGGCTTGATTGAAATAAAAAGTCGACTTCATTCTAAGGATATATTTGGTAGGAAGGAAAATAAAATTCAGAAAAATATTTTCTTATTTTTTCATACTTGAGGGAGGATGTACAAGTGTCACATTGCATTTTCTAACAAGTTTGGTTCCATTTCGAGATAGTTCACCTAACAAGTAGTGGCATTGTTGTAATTAGATGAAGCTTTCGAAGGCTATATCTCCTTCCACGAATATGGGAATGGCTAACAAGTAATGTTTGGCAGTGCCATAAGACAACCATAGACATATTATGCAAGCCACACATGCATGAATAAGGCTAAGGATTTTAGTTTTACCATAAGTTTAAATCAATTTTAATCCAAATACATTTATAACAGGTCTTAATCCAATCCAATTCACCTAATTGACACCCCTACCGACAACCACGGCCTTTTAAGACCTTTAATTTGTCTCATGTGTAAGACTCAAGGAAAATATCTATGACAGTCAGTGGCGGATCTATGAAGGGCAGTGGGGGTGCCACACCACCCCGAACTTCGACAGAAACTCTATATATATATATATATATATATATATATATATAATATTTATATAAATATAAAGCATGCCACCCAATGAATAAAATTGACTTGTGGTGCCACGGTAGGAGGTCAACTTTAGATGGCTAATGTTGTGGGTTTGAATCCCATTTGTACCTATTTTTTTTTGAGAAATTTGCTGCCGACATTTTTTAAGAAAAAAAAAAGGCTCCAAGCACCATTTTTTAAAGAAAAAAGCTGGCACATTAATTAATAAGTCTATTTGGCACCCACGAACTCTAAATCCTGGATCCGCCAGTGATGACATTAGTATATCCCTCCTCATTTGGCCCTCTAAGATCTTGATTTTAAAGATTATTCTATTAATATCTTTTGCATGTTATTGAAAAAACTAATATTTGAGAAACTCCAAATCAAAAAATATTCTCCATTAATAATGTTAGAAAAATTAGGTATATAAGCAACACGAGGCAACAAATATCTAAATGACTAGTTGTTGGCCATTCAACAATATCATTATATTCTTGCTTAACATCTTTGCAGGCTGTCTTTATTCTTAAGGAACTATGTATAGCTGCACATTAAGATGCCTAAGAATTGTCCCCATCTATATGTGTCTTGCTAACATTAAATTTGTTATGATGCTCCTTAACCGTACCTCCACCCATTGTTTTATACTATCAGGTCACATAAAAAATATAACGAGAGGTAAAATACATAGTCTGTGAAAGTATGAAATATATTATTCTCTAGCCAGACAACCTACTATAACATAATAATTTGATGCACAAGAATCATTCCCTCGTAACTCATATTAAATGACAAATTAAATGATATTTTAAAGTAAAAGAGTAACGTTTGACGTTGTTTTAGAGATGATTTTATAATGGTTGGTGTCATCCGATGACTCTTCCCTTGGGTGCTTAATCCTTGGTCCGATTTTGTATCTTGGTCTGTTTCTATTTTTTCGAGACGAACCGTATTGTCTACCATCGGTGTAGAGTTGATGCTCTCCTTCCACGTGTCTGCATGTAACTTGTCCACGTATCTTGCCTAAATTTATCCTATACAACAGATTCGATCGAATGTAGTAACTTTGCTTCAAACTTTCTATTTGTCGTAAAAAAGTCATTTAATATATATAAATGATCAATTTAGAACCCACTAATTGAAAAGGTTTAGAATCCCAAACTCATAAACTTTAAATTCTGTCTCCACCTATATAGATAACCTACCCTAATACAAGTATCAATGACTAATCCCACAGCTCGAGCCTCACGAAAATAACTTTACTGTTACATCAAGATTTCCTTTTAAAATTTATTTACCCTATCAGTGTACATAAGTTACTTGATTCCTTCTTGAAAATGGATTGCAATAACCAGCAGAGAGATAACAGGAAGCTTGACTTTGGTATTAGCTTTAGTCCCAAAACTTGAATAGCCAGAAAATTACTTCCTCCATCCCAATTTATATAACACGATTTCAAGAGTCCAATTTTTTATTTTAGTCACAAATTTAGAAATAGAATCTATCTAAAAGGGGTATTATAAGTTATATAACTCACAAATATCAACAATCTAAAATATTTAAAGAACATACGAATAAATTGCGATCAAAGATTTTCTTTGTTTGATGAACACAATTCATTGGATTGTAACATTGTTTTCCCCATAATGACATAAATACATTGATCACAACACAATATTTATGAATTCTAACTTAAGGTTCTACTAATTTTCCTAAATAATAGCATTTCAAATAATCCAAAACCAACCAAGAACAGAACCAGCCACTAATCCCATCCCTAATGAAATAGCCAAAACAATTGCAGCAATTTCAGCTTCAGAACTTGGCACAGACTTAGGAGCAAGAATCATAATGACACTTGTCAAGTACCCGTTGGTCAGACCGAGCATCGTCGTTAAAAATACAATTGACACTTCACATTTTAGCCATTTAGGACCATGTAAATAAGCTGTATACAGAGGATAGAACAATAGCCTAGCAACACAACCCCATGTAGCCTTACTAGTACTCTTAACAACATACAATGCAGTGAAACATTTCCCAGCGAAATCCGATACGTTGTAAATTGTTATAAGTAAAATGGGATACCAATCTTTAAACACACTCGATTCAAGATTTTCTGCTAAGAACCCTGGGAAAATAGACAATGTCACAGTGTAAATCAGGAATATTCCAAATGCAGGACACTTTATGGTTCTTGCCACATCGCGGAGTTTATGCCTCGAACATGGCAAGAAATCTTGAACAAGATGTGTGTAATGTTGCTGCATAATTGGCAACTTATACAACAAGTTGCAACAGATGATGCACACTATCAAAACTGTTGTGCTAATTATGAAGTAGAAATGAGCACTTGTCTTTAGACCTTGTGGAGTATGTGGAAGTGATACTTTTGTTATAATCCTTAATATGCAAATTAAAACACCTGTTGAAAAAACACATTAACAAGTTTAATATACAAAAAAGATAAAATTCAAGAATCAAGCTTGAGCTATGTGAAAAGAGTAATGTTCAACAAATATCAAATCTTGAATCAGCTCTAGACCTTTCCATAACAAATCGTCCTTCATAACAACATTTCACTATAACAATCAAGTTTTCGTTGGAACCAACTTTCATATTATGTTATATTATATGTTCTTTATAACAATATTTCACTATAACAGTCAAAAAAATATCCAAATAAATGAGACTGTTATAGAGAGGTTTGACTATATGTTCATTTTCTAAGCAATTTGAAAAACAAAACACATTGATTAAGGGGGAAAAACAAATTCAATAATATACAAAAAGATAAAATTCAAGAACCAAGCTTGAGCTACGTGAAAAAAAAAAACACTAAATTTTCAACAAAGATCAAACGTATGATGAGTTAAAGTCTTAAATCTTGAATCCATGATATACAATCAGACGTTTCTATAACAATCATCCTTTATAACAACATTTCACTATAACAACAAACTTTTCTTTGAGACCGACATTCATGTTATTTTATATTACATGCTCTCTATAACAACATTTCATTCAACCAAAAAATATCCAGACAAACGAGGTCGTTACAAAGAAGTTTGACTTGTATACCTGAAGAAGCAGTTCCAGCAAAAATTGCTTGCATGTATTGTTTAGGCAGCTTACCAGCAGAACCAATCAAGCTTCCACCAATCAAACCATCAGCCAAACCACAAACAACAACAGATACAACCACAACACAATATGTTGCATTTGACTTCACCTTTGTTCCATTTTGATCCCAATTAATCCAATCAACAATTGCTGTTAGCATTAAACAAAGAACAAACATAGAAAAACCAAGATTCAATCTCAATCTAAGACTCATTGTTTGGTTCCATTTACTCCAACTCAACATCAAAACAAGAATCAATAGAGATGAAGTCATGTAAGCAACAGAGAAAACTTTCTCAACATGTTTGGTTGGATAAAGATAACCAAAGTAATCAACAGCAGTGATTAAGGCATTCCAAGGTAACAAATTGCCAGCACCAAGCAAGAAATGGATTATGTATGAAATTTTATAAGTGTCCCTTGCTTCATTTTGATCAACCTTTGTGATCATGTTCATCTCTATTCCTTTGTGATTTTGTACCATCTTTTGATTGTGGAGAATGATCATTTGGTCAAGCATCTTATAGACAAGTTACTAATGATATCTCAATAGGTTACCTATGTTGTTCAGATACGGGTGTGGGATTTGATACTGAGTGTAAATTCAGAGGTCAAATCTGTCATTTCATGAATTTTTAGATTCGAGGATATAGATAGGAACAACTTTTTGATTTGTTGGAAAATAACTTAACTCAATTTTGTTTAATTAAGTTGAATAATCAAACAATGTTGTGTTATTATTACTACATTTTTATTTAATTGATTGAATAGTCATGTTTTACTAATTACTACTCATCTTTATTGCGTGATTATGGGCTCGTATGATTTAAGAATCTGATGTAGACGCAGCGATTTGTGAATTGGTCATATATTAAAAATGTATTAGATATACGGTCATCTAGTAGTTATTGGTCATTCTAATATATGACTAAGCACATTTGACTTTCAATAGATGAATTAATGAAATATGTGTTTTTTTTAATCAATTTATATATACTATAAATTATATTTAGAACAATATTACCCTCAAACATAATGTAATAGTACAAACCTAACATAGTACTTGTCTAATTAAATAGTTTAATGGTTAATAATAAGATTCACAAGTATAGGGACCAAAAGTATACAATTTAATTTATTTAAGGTTAAATGTGCTTAAACGGATATTAGAAGGACCAAAATTAAAATTTGGTGATACTGAAGGGACTAAAAGCACAAATTTTCTATCTTAATTTTGAGAATTACGTATTGTATGTAAAAATAGAACTAAGTTGCACTTGTAACAATCCAACCCCTTAGTTTGAGCTTTTGTGCCCCATTTCATTTTTTATGACTTTATATATTATGTCTTTGGATTTGTGATTTTGGTTGGGAATAGAGGGGCTCGGGGTGGTTTCAACATATTTAATTTGAAGTAAGTGAAAAATTACATGCATGTGTTATAAACGCGTGTGATGCACGATCGAGCCATAACACAAGGCAAATTAAACTTATGTGCCACTGGTGCAGGACACGGAGTATGACACCCTTAGCCCTGCACAAGGGCCGCACACAGTGGACAGGGTATGACACCATGATACTACACCATAGGCACACAACTATTAACTCATAAGAATATTAAGTGTTGTAGAATCAGGTTCACCTGAACCATAGTGCTCGTTAGGTGTCAATCACATCTAAGGGATAGTTCGAGATGTGACTTAACCATATAGTGTCACCTTTTATCTCCCTTAAATAAAAGATTCCTCTTTTTTTTTTTTCAAGATCTCAAATTCCATTTTGATTATGGTCATTGGTTATATTTTCCAAAAAAAAAAAAAAAACTAGCTTTCTTTATAGGGGAGTGAGTGACTACTACCTCTTGAATTGACATGGATGGAAGGTGAACCACTCTAGTAAATTAAAGAATCCACTTAATTGGCATAGATTTGACTAGTACGGTTGAATTTTGGAATATGAAAGTTAGGTTTATTTGTAAGAAAAAAAGAAAAAAAATTGAACCTTTAATTTGTGGGGACAAAAATGGAGGGGTCCTATAGTTTTGCCGAACAAATTTCCCAAATGAAAAAGAGAGTATAGTGTTGCACATGCCACCAATATTTGTTTCGCGAATCATACGGGAATGGTTTCATAATGGACGGATCAAATGATTTAACCTACATACATGGTGGGTGCAATGAATCTCGATATATCGGAGGAGAATTCATAATTTAAATTTAAAAAGAGAGAAGTATAATTAGTATGAATTGCAGAATCTTGTGAACAACAAGTCTTTGAAAGCAAGTTGTGCTCGAAGCCATTAGGCCGGGGTCCCCATCTGTGCATCTCCCTCCCGTCTCAGCCATGTGCTTGCATACTCGTCGGGTAATTAAATATTTATTACTCTTTATTTAGTAATTCAATACCGACTATAAGAGATTGAGGTTTTTCTTTTATGAAATCTTAACGGGAATTTTTTTGACCTCCGAAGGTCGGTATGTGATTTTCCTGTATTGTTTGTCCAAAAAATCGATTTCTTGAAGTCGGTTTTCTTTTTTAATAAAATGAAAAAAAAAATTAACAATATCGACTTTCGTAGGTTGGAAATTACCGACTTCCATCGGAGGTAGGAAATTTGGAGGTTGGCATTCACAGTGTTTCAGGTAGTGTTGGCGCGATTTATTAGTTTCTTCTTCGGACTATTGATAGCCTTAAAAACACTTATCTAGTTAACTAATTGAACTTAAATACACTTTTGATCTGCCACATGCCATAACAAGTGGTCTCAAATTCTTATAGGAACATGAGATTCTTAATAAAAAGTCTAGAGAAATGTTAAAAACATCCTTAAACCTGGCAAAAATTATTGGTTTAGTCCCCAAATTTAAAAATGTCACATTGGTCCTCCTTACAAAGTAAATTAGGATAAGCTGCAGGTTTATATCCCACACCCCAAATACAAGTAATTAATTAGGCTCACCAACATGGGTTGTGGTGCACTGATGGAATTACTTCACTCTTAATCAGAGGTCTCGAGTTAGAGCCATGGGTATGGAGAAAATCCTATTGGGAGCGTCACTCCCAAATGGACCCTGCAGAACGCGATTCGAATTTAGTCGAAGCTCCAATATGGGCTCCGAACATCAGGTGAAAAAAAATAAAATTAATTAGGCTCATCACTAGATCAAAAACTTTGTATAGTACTTAGGTTTTAAGTTGTGTGCTTAAATGTTGGTATCATTTTCTTATATAGCCACTTAACCTACGTATTAGTCTCAAAATTTCATAATATTTGAAGCCCAATAATTATTAATTATCTCGTATTAAGATTTTACACAAATCTCATAGTGTTAAGAGTTAATTATATTTTATCCATACTATTTTTCAAATTACTAAAAAACCCGTAAATTTGGTGGAATCCAGATATATCTCAAAACGTCTTGATATATCACGTCCCAATTTCGGAAACATCCTTTAACGTCCTGATACATCACATCTCAATTTTGGATACATCACTCAATGTCTCGATACATTGTGTAAAGTGATGTATCCGACTGATACTTCACATAAAGTAACGTCATGATGCCTTACGTACATCCCGATACATCATAAGTAACGTCATGATGCCTCATGTACGTCCCGATACATCGCGTAAAGTAATGCATCCGGCTGATACATCACGTAAAGTAACATCCTGATACCTCGCGTACGTTCCGATACATCGTAAAGTGATGTATCCGATTGATACATCGCGTAAAGTAGAAATTTTTATAATTTTTTCAAATAGTAGAAAATATAGTAAAATAAGTTGTGTATTTAGGTAATTTTTCCTACTTTTAAACAAGATCCACACACAAAAATAATAAGTTGGAGATGTAATTATTGAAATTAGGCACCATAAATGAAAAATTGAATTTTATATAAATCTCTTTGTACTTCATATATAAGTACTTGTCTGAATCACAACTATAATTACTAAAATAAGAGGTTGTATATGTTGGCAAACATAATTTCCACTCATCTACTAGCTGCAGAAAGAAAGAAATGAAGAAGAGCACGTGAGCAGCACATTATATCAACATAGGAGGGAATAAAATTAGTTAGGTTGTTAGAATATTTCTACAAGATTTAGACAAGTGTACAGCTGTGATTTTTTTGTACAACTGTGATTTTTCTATATTTTCCTGCACAGAATACCTGTATATATATATTGAAGATGATGATCAATAAATTATCAAAAAATTTCCACAAACGTCTCCTACATTTATAACATGGTATCAGAGTAGTAAGCTCGATCCAATTCACATTCACTCATCATCTACAATGAGAGATTTTTCATCACCCTCCGACAATCCTGAAACCATTGTTGCACCTGCAGCATCTGCTATGGACTCCAGTCACCCTTATTATCTTCACCCCTCTAATTCTCCTGGAATGAACCTCATAAGCACTGTGTTTGATGGACAAGGTTTTCCTGGTTGGAGGAGATCTATCTTGATAGCTCTTTCAGCTAAAAGGAAGCTAGGCTTCATCAATGGAACCTGTCAAGCACCAGTTTTCGATGCTTCTGATTCTTCTCAATAGAATTGTTGTAATGACATGGTAACCTCTTGATTACTCAACTCATTGTCCAAAGAGATTGGAGATAGTGTCATCTATTCCAACACAACTAAGGAGCTTTGGGATAGCCTTGAACAAAGGTTTGGTAAGTCTAACGGTACTAAGCTTTTTCACCTTCAAAAGGAACTTAATGGATTAGTACAAGATAATTCTGATATATCAGGTTATTTCACTAAATTGAAACGTTTATGGGATGAGTTGGACTCTTTAAATGCAGATATTACTTGTTCTTGTGTCTGCGTTTGTAATGGAAAATCCAAAATCTCTAAGTCTTTACAAGATCAAAGACTTATTCAGTTCCTAATAGGTCTAAATGACACCTATGGTCAAGCCAGAGGTACCATTCTAATGATGAATCCATTTTCAGGGATGGATCTTGCATATTTTCTGTTATTGCAGGATGAAAATCAGAGGGAAATCTATCAACATACTCAAATTGCTCCAGACACATCTTCCTTCATGGGAGTAAATCATGGAAATCATAATCACAGTTCTGGTTCTCTGAATCTTAGAAATGGATATGGTGGTCAGAAGTTTGGTGTCTACCCTCAGAAACCTGGTCTTTCTTCTCAAAGATCTGGCATCAATACACAAAGAACCAAAGGTATGAAAAGCAAGTACAACCCAAATGTTACTTGTACATATTGATTCAAAACTGGACATGTCATGGATGATTGCCATAGACTGCATGGGTACCCTAAGGATTTCGAGTTCACTAAAGGGAAAAACTTTATGATCAAAGGGACTGCAGCTTTTGCAGGAGAGGACAACTCTTATAAGTCTTCTAAGGAATGAGGGACAACTAACTTTCAGCACTTTACTAAGGAACAAATGGCAGAAATCACTCAAATGGTGAAGGAAATGCAGATGTCTCAATTAATGCCTACAACAGAGATAAATGTCAATAGTGTAGCTGGTACCATCCTTAAATACTCAGGCACATGTTTTTTAATTTTTAATTCTGCAACTTAGATTATTGACTCAGGAGCCTCAGAACACATGTGTTTTGAAGCTTTTTCTTTCTCCTTTATAAAACCCCTTCATGTTCCCATTAACATTAGTTTACCTAATTATTTCAAGGTAACTGTCACACATATAGGTAGTGTTTCTATTCTGCCTAACCTTACTCTAACCAATGTCCTTCATGTTCCTGTTTTTAAATACAATCTTCTTTCTATACATAGGTTGTGTAATCAAATCAATTGGAATGTGTTGTTTACTTCTAGTGCATGTCTCTTGCAGGACCTTCTATTGAAGAGAGTGGTAGCTTTTGGTGAACTTAGAGAAGGATTATATCTTCTGCAGCCAATTAATTTTAGGCCTAGTTTAAATTCTGTCAAGCAATCTGTTTCTTTTTCAAAAGGAAGCCATTTCAGTTTTCTTCCTATTTCTTGTCATGTTTTTTGTGATCCTCATTCAAATGTAAGCCTTTGGTATATGAGACTTGGGCATCTGCCCCTATCAGCAATGAAATTGTTTAATTTTATCAAACCTTCTTCTGATTCTACTCTTATTTGTCATATTTGTCCTTAAACTAAACAAACCAGGTCCTCCTTTTCGACTAGTTCAATTAAAACTAAAGAAACTTTTGACTTAATTCACATTGATACTTGGGGTCCTTATAAACATGCTACTCATAATGGTTACAAATATTTCCTTACCATAGTTGATGACTATAGTAGAAGAATTTGGACATTCTTGCTGAGCACTAAAAGCAATGTTTTTCCGATTTTAAATTTTTTTTTTATCCATGGTCGAAAGACAATTTAACAAAAAGGTTAAGTGTATCAGATATGATAATGCTTTGGAACTTGGCAAAGGAACCCTCACAGCTGCTTATTTGCAAGAACATGGCATTTTACATCAACAAAGTTATGTAGCCACCCCACAACAAAGTGGGGTGGTAGAAAGGAAACATAAACATCTTTTGGAGGTTGCTCGAGGTTTGTTTTTTCAATCTCATGTTCCCATTTCTTATTGGGGTGAGTGTGTTCTAACAACTACACATTTAATCAACCTTTTCCCTTCAAAGGTTTTACATGGCAAGACACCTTATGAAATCCTTTTTCACCAACCACCTTCATACTCTTCTCTAAGAACCTTTGGTTGTCTTTGTTATTATTCCACCTTATCTCAAGGAAGGAGTAAATTTGATCCCCGAGCTATGAAATGTGTTTTCTTAGGCTACCCTCATTCTCAAAAGGGGTACACAGTCATGAACCTCACCTCTAAGAAAATATTTGTATCTAGGGATGTCGTTTTTTATGAAAGTCAGTTTCCTTTTGCTACATCTTCTATCTCATCCTCTAAACTCTTTACTCCTTCTCCCTCTTATTTTGATGTTCCAGATCAACTCATTTCTTCTCTCACTTCCAATAATCACATATTTTCTTTTGTTCTTTCACCACCTTCCTCTCCTAACATTGTGCATCCTTCTTCACCAGACCCTGTCATTCCTCCTATCCCTTCTCCTAGAAGATCAGAAAGGCTTTCTCAAAAACCAGGTTATCTTAAGGATTTCATCTGCAGTAGTGTTTATCTCACTAATCTTACTGACTCGTGCTTTACTTCCCCTCATCTTACTCCAATTTTTCTTTTAATACCCTGTCTGTTCCTAATCAACAACTTTTCAGATCCCTTACCAATTTTACTGAACCCATTAGTTACTCTCAAGCTTCTATACACCCTAAATGGGTCTCTGCTATGGCTGCAGAAATTGCAGCTCTAGAACTCAATGACACTTGGAAAGTTATTTCACTACTTCTAGAAAAAAAGGTTTTACCTTGCAAATGGGTATACAAGATCAAATTTCTTTTCAATGGTTCAATTGAAAGATTTAAAGCTTGATTGGTGGTGACGGGGGATATTCAAAGAGAGGGAATTGAATACAATGAGACTTTTTCTCCTGTTGTCAAAATGACAATCATCAGGTGTCTCTTAGCAGTGGCAATAAAGAAAGATTGGAAAGTTTCACAATTGGACGTCAATAATGCCTTCTTATATGGTTCATTAGAGGAGGAAGTTTTCATGAAATTCCCACCCGAGCTTATTCCTCCATCACCTACCCATGTTTGTCTTCTTAAAAAGTCTTTGTATGGTTTAAAACAAGCTTCTCGATAGTGGTATTCTCGACTTGCTGGTGCTCTAAGCTACAAGGGGTACACTTCGTCTTTGAATAACTACTCTTTGTTTTTCAAAAGATCCGCAGGCCTTATATCTATTGTTGCGATTTATATAGATGATATTCTTTTAACTGGTAATGTTCTTCATGAAATTGCTGAACTCAAGTCTTTTCTCAATGATGAATTCAGGGTAAAGGATTTAGGGGACATCAATTATTTTCTTGGCCTGGAAATTATTAGAGAGAATCAAAGTTTTATCATCAGTCAACGCAAATTTGCCCTTGACCTTCTCAAAGTATTTGATACCTCCAATGTTTCCTCTGTTACTTCTCCTTTGGATCCCTCTATCAACCTACATGCAGATGCTGACATACTTCTTTCTGATCCTACCACTTACAGGCCTTTAGTAGGGAGATTGAATTATTTGACACATACTCGTCCAAACCTTGCTTTCCCAGTGTTGAAACTCAGTCAATTCATGCAGCGGCCGTGCCACTCTCATTACTCTGCTGCTCTTCGTGTATTGAAATAGTTGGCTTTGGATCCAGGGCAAGGGATACTTTTATCATCTACTCCTTTCCTATCTCTAAATGCTTTTTGTGATGTCGACTGGGCATCTTGTTAGGATTCTCGTCGGTGGATTAGTGGATTCTTCATTACCCTTGGTGGTTACCCCATCTCATGGAAATAAAAGAAGCAAGCTTCTATTTCCCTTTCTTCAACAGAGGCAGAATACAGGCCCATGAGAAAAGTCACTGCCGAAATAACTTGGCTCATCCGTTTACTGGAGGATCTTTCAGTCCCACCATCATTACCTGTTCCTATTAACTCCGATAGTCAAGCTGCGATTCATATCGCCCACAACCTTGTTTTCCATAAGAGGACAAATCATGTGGAACTTGACTGTCACTTTATTCGACAACAATATGCATTTGGGTTGATCTCTCTTTAGTTTGTTCCTTCCAAGCTCTAGCTTGCAGATATTTTCCCAAAGCCTCTTTCTGGTGCTTCCCATCATGGCATTTTATCCAAGTTGGGGGTTTCTTCTCTCCCCTCCAACTTGAGGGGGGATGTTGGCAAACATAATTTCCACTCATCTATTAGCTGCAGAAAGAAAGAAATGAAAAAGAGCACGTGAGCAGCACACTATACCAACATAGGAGGGAATAAAATTAGTTAGGTTGTTAGAATATTTCTACAAGATTTAGACAAGTGTACAACTGTGATTTTTCTGTATAGCTGTGATTTTACTGTATTTTCCTGCACAAAATATCTGTATATATAAATTGAAAATGATGATCAATAAATTATTAGAAAATTTCCACAAACGTCTCCTACATTTATAACAGTATATACTTACAAATAATTCAAAAAGATGACAACTTATAGCATGCAAATGGAAACATATAAAAGTTATAATGATTTGAAAATTCATCAGCTAACATATTTTCGAAAAGATAATTATTAAAAATTTTAGCAAATATTTCAAAGTTCTCTGCGTGAATAAGGGCTTTTGCTTTTATAAAAAGGAATTAAGAGGATTGTGGGTTATGGATCACTCCTATAAACCTATAATTTAAGCTTCTGTATTGATGTTAGTCCAAAAAAAATTTAAATCACATGTATTGACATATAAATAATTTTTATACTATCAGTTTATTTTTAATATTTCATAGAAACTTATTTAATTTTCTCTTTTTAGAATACCAAATGATATTTATACAGAATATTACCTACAGCAATATTAATTAATTTTCAAATGATTTATTTGCTAATACAAATTGTTTTTATAACGTCAGTATATAAAATTTATAGCAGACATCAAAATATAAATGATATTACTGCTATTTTGTTTTTGGCAATGACTTAGAATTTAGAGAATATCTGAACCATATGATATATCATATTCAAGTGGAAATTTGATTCTTTCTACAATTACAAGTGTACTTCAATTTTAACATAGGAGCTAATAGCACATAATTCTCTCAATTTTTTAAAAGATGTTGTGGTGGTCCGTGGTGCAGGGAGAATGTAAACTATCATAATATTATGCCCAAATACAGTTGTTAGCTAATCTTTTTTTATCAATTGATTAATTATGTAGCAGGGCATGATATTAAGTGTAGTATATTGTTTTTCATGTAAATTTTTTTGGTACACAACTTTCATTCCTGCAAGAAGCTATTAGGTTTAATGGAGAAAGAGAGGTTAATATATCCTTTATTTTTAATGGGTAGAGGAAAATCTAATGGGTTGGAATTTAGTTTTATCCAAATAGGAAGATGC
The DNA here is from genome assembly GCA_037074985.1 of Solanum bulbocastanum. Lineage (NCBI taxonomy): Eukaryota > Viridiplantae > Streptophyta > Magnoliopsida > Solanales > Solanaceae > Solanum > Solanum bulbocastanum. The sequence continues at coordinate 3,988,550 of CM073603.1, read as the reverse complement.
CACGTAATAAACATTAATAAAAATAATTAAAAAATAAAAGGGTGTTAGTTTTAAGGGTAAAAATGGACCAAAAAGGTGAACCGAGGGATATTTTTAACCCAATAGGTAGATGTGAGGAGAATATTTGAACCTTTTCAACTAGTTCAATGGTATTTTTGGCCCTTTTCCGCTTAAAATATGAATATTTTTATTACAAATTCGATTATAGTTTAAACGTCATTATAGCCCTTTTCACTAATTATATATTATAGCCTTCTCACTTTTCTAATTTTGGATCATTCATTTTGTTATATACTTCAAAACAATAATAAACACTTTATTTGTCTAAATCTATGTAATATATTTTTTAATTTGTCTAAAAAAAGATACATTTTTTATAATTGGTGATAAATTTAACTTTAAATTTCTTATTTTATCATTAATCAGATAATTTATCGTTACCCAAATATTTACGATTAACTCCTTTGCCCAATTTACTTGTCATTCTAACTAAAAATAGATGATCCGAAATAATTATCAATACATAACTGAGTCCATTCGTCTTATTTTGCCCTTAATAATAATTATTTTGAGAAGTAATTAGATTGCCTTATTAGCACAAAAAAACTAATTGAAAAACACATACACATGCTCCAATATTGTGATTCCTTAAATTAGCTATCTTTTTTTTTTTTTTTTAATTATTATTAAAAAGAGATTAAAAAGACAATTCTTATTGAATAGATATCAATATCTTAAATGATTATAAAGATAAATAGGAGTATCATCGCCAAAACACTAATTTCGCAAGAGGTGTGTAAAAAAAAATATAACAGATAATAAAGCAGTCTAAAATTTAAATGAAGTATTCAAATCACATATTTCAAAATTTCTTATTTTCTTTTTAAATTTTATGTCCAATCAAACATATTCACATACATAAAATGAAATCACAATTTGAAATTTCAAATCTCCTTTTTTATTTGAAGAATTCGAATTTTAAAATCATAATTTAAGATCAAAATATTATACAGATTTCATAAACATATGTTAATCTTAAATCAATTTTTGAAAACAAACACCCAAATTATATGACCAAACACCTATTTACATCCAACCGTTTTAATTTTAGCTAATTAATACCGTTAACTTATAAAATTAAGTGATAAACTTGTTTATAAAAGACATATTTTATATTCATTGATGATAAATTTTTACCCCTTTCGTTTTAATTTATTCAACCTACTCTTTTTAATCTTTTTTTCTTTTTTGATAATTCTTTATTTTAATTTTCTACCTAACATATTTAACATCACAAAATAAAAAATATTTTGATACAATATAATTGCTAGTTTAATATTACAAAATTACTTTTTTTTTTTTACTTTTTTAAACTTGATGTCAATAATTTTTTGGGTAAACCTATTTCAAAGAGTAAGGACCAAAACGTAATTTTCCCCTCCAACCACAAACAAAAAAGTCCTCTATTGCTTTGCTCAGTTGCTCCCACTGTTTTCCACAGTAGAGCGATGGAGTTCAATACAACGCCGACACGTTACGGTGGCAGAGACGGCGAGAGAGGCGCCGGCGGGAAGTTTAAGAAACCGTCGGCGAGGAAACCTCCGGCGACTCCTTACGACCGTCCACCATTGAACCAGTCTGGTCGGACTAGCTGGTTATCGAAACTGGTTGATCCGGCTTACCGTATTATCTCCGGCAGCGCCAACAGAATCCTTCCATCGTTTATATCGAATGCAATTGCTGGAAATCCTCCTCCACTTGAACAAATTGACGGTGAATTAGGTTTGAGATTCGTACTTCATGTTATGTGAATTATTAGGGTTTCCATGAATGTGCGATTTTAATGTTTTTTTGGATATTGGTTATTGGTGATTGAGTATGTTGGTGTTTTGGTTAATTGAGGTTTGCAAGAACGGAACTTTTTTGTTATTTTAGCTTACAACCTGATCTGTTGGAATGTGACTGTAGTAGCTTTTGTTTACAACTTATTCTAGCAAAAGGTGTTTCTTTGATTTTCTAGGTTGCAGGGATTTTCTTGGATACGTAGTAGGTTTTATGAGAAAATTGAAGAGAATTAGTAGTTTTACTTCTCGGGAAGGGGATGGTAGTTTAGGTGCAAAGTTTAGTTTCTCCATCTCTGATATCATTATACCTTGCATGGAACCTGGTGTGTTTTGTCTACTTGTATCTTAATGACATTCCTTTTTGATGTCAATGTGCATGAAGTGTAATAGCGTTGTAGTTTCTTTAGTTGAATTGGTAAATTCTTGAAGAAGTTAGACTTTGTGAGCTTGGGAGTTGTATTTGCTACTTTGCATGACTGGTAGACCTCATATGACACACAATTATTATATGTTGTATAAAAAATAATAATTGTGATCCTATGTGTGGTCTACCCATGATTGTACAAACGTAGATTTGGTATTTTGCTACCATTGGCTGATAAGAGAATGACATCAAGCAGGCTAGCACTGGTCCCAAAGGAAAAAAGGTGCTGAGGAGCTAAGGGACTCTGGTGGATTCATAATGTCTCCAAGGTTGGACCCAGTGGTCAGGGCATAGGAGAAACAACTTGAAGGTCTTAGGTTTGAACTCCAGTTACAACAGTTAATGTGAGCCTGCCTGCTTTAGCTTTTGTTGGCAGGATTAACGGATCCTATGCTTGTGAGCTCAGGTTGCTTGATGGATTAGACGCAATGCATGTAAATTTATCAGGAACACCACCTTCAAAAAAAAAGAAGAAGCTAAGGACCTATTATAAGATTACTTACCAAAAAAAGGACATAAGATAATTGCTCAGGTTCTTATTGAAAGGTTTAAAAAGAGTGATTGGTACTCTGATTATGGGAAACCAAAATTTTGGCTTTGCAGATGCTTTCAAATACTCTAGCAGTATATTCCATTCATTGTATATATCCCTTTTTTTTTTATTCATCCAACTAAGGCTAATAGTGAAATGTTGCACTAATTGCCAATGACTGCATTAATTATAGGCTGAGGCAATTAACTCATGGATATCATGTTAAATGGACCATTTAAATTGGCGATGGTGCTAAACATTGTAAGTTGTGTGATCAGTGATGGGGTTTGGAGATAGGTGGATCAAGTTGACAAGTTACTGCATTTCCACTGTAAGGTTGTCTGTATTTTTCTATACTAATTATTGGTAGACATGAGCATATTTTGCTTCTTATGGGGGACTTAAGCAAGATGATTATTCATCATGTTTCCTTTTTCTAAATTCGAATGGTGGTGGAAACACTTAGGTTACAGCTCAAAAGAGCAGCTGCACTTGGCTGGATATTAGGGGTTAGGATTAGAGGAAGTTATGACATGCAATGGATATTTCACATAATTAACATTGATGACACTTGGAAAGTGAGGAAGACGAGGAAGAAATAACTGATGTACTTGAGTCTGCTACTATTTCAAGCAATTCCTAGGCTTCATATATATCCAGTGAAAAGTAGATCATTCTTTTTGAATCAAGTGAAAAGTAGAATTTTCTTTGCTAATGCACACTGCCAAAAGCTTGCATCATCCATTATATTGGGCTGTAAGGTGGAGATTTCTTAACTTCATATATGGGCCTCCCAAAGGAGCCAAATACAAAGATAAAAAAGTACAGGAAGGTGTGACTGAGAAGTCTCAAAGGAGACTTTTTCATCTCACCTCGCTTTAATGCCTTGAAGCGCTTGACCTTCGCCACGCCTCACACTTTAACCGGTTTTAATAAAACTGATCTCATGTGTTTGCTACTGCTTAAGGCACCCTGCTTGCCTTATCTTATAATGCTCATACACCAATTACAAGCTACTTATTCAGACATAACAAGCAGAGAAGTTTTGGTAGGAGGGGAATGGCTCTCACTTGAGTATCACGTGCACATACAACAACAAGCCTAGTGTAATCCCATGTGCACATATGCGACGTTAAATAATAGACACCATTATGAAGGAGATTAAAAGTGCACCAAATACGACATTGAGGACTATTCGTGCTCCATGTGAAAGAAGAGGGATGTCTTTTGAGTCTAAAGCAAAAGATAAGGGATGATTTTGGGTTTTTTATCTGTTTCGTGCGGGAATATTAACACCCATCAGCAGTGTGCTAGATGTAACCCAACATACCTCGTCTTGGTGACTACCACACCTTTAAAGTAGTTGAAAGTTGGCTAGATGGAATACTGACATACTTTATATCTTTAGTGATCATGACACTCTAAAGTAGTAATGCAACTGGACAGGATTAGACGGAATTTCCTTTGGATGGGTTTGGGGTGGTGGGGTGGTTAATTATGCAAAAGAGGTGGTTTGTGGAATAAAAGTTTAAGCTTACATTATGGAAATTTCTTTTCTTGTTCTTTTTTCTTCTTTTATAAGTAAAAAAAGGTCTCCTTCATATAAATGGCTACAAAAACTTATTGATGCATGGAGGATCTACAGAAGACCATAAAGGGGGTATGGATGGAAAACCAGTGGTGCTATGGAGAGTTAGTGATGCCAAGAAGGATATATGGAAGGTCAGAATAGAGAGCTATGGATGGAAAACCGCTGGAGTTTAAGACCAGTTGAGGCCTCAAATGACAAGTATATGGAAGCAAATCAAGATTTTTTTGGAGGAATTCCAACCTTTGACGAGAGTAGAAGTTGGAGATGGCAGTAGAGTGAAAATTGTGCCTAGATTTTTTTTTTTTTTGAAAATGTGCCAATATATTTGAATGTATGATATATACCCTTTAAATAAATCTATCAAGACACACAGCCTGACAGCTTTCAAGTTGCAAGTTACAGAATGTCATAGGGGTATGGCATGTGAAGTTGAGTAGGGATATAAAAGGCTGGAGATATGAAGTATAACTCTGATGTTTGATTGCTTTGGGAAGGATTCCATTAGTTGAACAATAGACGGACAACTTATAGTGTTATGTGAGGATGGCATAATCGCTGTGTGTTTATGCTAACGCTGGTTGATAAGGAATGACATAAAGGGAATCGGGGAGTTGGCAGATAATTTGAAAGATTAAAGCTCCAAAAAATAACATATTTTGGCTTGCTAAAGGTTCATGAGCCATCTGTCACACACAAAGACGTTAAAAAAAAATGTTTTTAGTATGTATAGTGATGTTTTCTGTGTGAGCTGACTTAAGAGGGACATCTCTTCCTGTCACTTCAAGGAGTCATGCTACTTGGCAGATTGGGTGCGTGTTCCTGAATTTGTTAGTATATTGTAGGGTGAATTCCTAACAACCCCACATCAGTAGTTCCATCATTGCACAATATAAGTGTGAAGGAATTGAGACTGTCAGGGATAACTTTTCTCTAACAATATTTTCGATATATATCTAAATGCTTTGAAGAGAAAGCAAACTCCCTTTTTTTTGTTGGTATAATGTAGATGTATTAATTATTTGAATTTTTGTGATAGGATGAATTTTGTAAATGATATTGAAGGTGCATTGGTCTTCCCAGATCTCCATGTTTAGAGAATATGAGTCCAAGAGCACTTATTTACGCTGAATGTACCTTCTTGCTAAACTTAGTAATACAGTGTTTGCTTGCCTTAAAAAGTACCCCTATTAGATACAATGTTCGATTGTATACTTTATGACCAACAAAAAAACTTTTTCGTATTGATCATTAATAAGTTTTCTTATTTATACTTGATAGAGGAGTTCTAATAATAAGAATCTTAGTCGATTGGATGCATTGTGATAAGTATGTTTGATACATCAAACATTGGGAGCTAATTAGATATAGATATCATTAAACTTGTTATCTTGTTTGTTTCCTTAGTTTGATCATTAATCTCAATTTTTGAAAATTTGGGACAGATAATGAAGATCCAGCAACAACACCAGATTTAGGAAATGACAACAAATGTACTTCAAGTGTAAGCTTTGTTAATTTTTTTGTTCTTGCTTTATTTTGGTAAATTTCTCCTATTATCTCTCCATTTTATTGGTAGAGAGTGTGGATGAAGATTTTGTTTTGTTATTATGTCTATTGTTTTACTACACTAGAAAGAGGAGCACAAAATATAATAAATAGATCTAACACTTATTTGGATGGCAATAAAATGGTGAGAATAGAATTTGTTGGCGAAGGCGCCTTTGAAAACTTGAAGACAAGGGTTGCATTACTAATAGATCTCTGCTGAAGTGATTGTTAAGCTCTGAGTTCCTTATAGAAAAGGGTTAAGTTCCATCCAGCATGATGCCTTACTTTTTGGGAAAACGGTTGGCAATTATCCACCCTGATTAGATGCTCCTGAAATACTAAGACTCCCAAATGAACATGATAAAGAGTAGAGTAAACATCGTCTTTAGGTAACGAGAACGACAAAGTTGATCGTTGTTTCCTTCACAGCTGATTGTGTGATGCTTAAGAAGTCGATTGACTTGTATATTATCTACGCTACACTAAGAAGATCTCAAATTACTTGCTAGAAGTTTACTGGGGAATTGATGATGAACCAGTATCATATCATGATTATGATTTGAAAGAAAATATCAAATTAATTGTTAAAATTTATCTCGGGAATAAGAGAGAAACCAGTATATATCATGGTTGTGATCTGGAATCTTAATTTTGTCTATGCTTTATACTTCCTTGTTCGTAGATTTTGTCAAACTTGGATATCTCAATGGGAAGTGCATAGTGGGTTACCTCTAATCGAGCTCACTGCATCAATAGTTTGATATAAATTCATCTTCTTCCTATAATCGAGCTCATCGCATCAGACTTTCCTAGTGTGGGTTACCTCTCCCTTGTGGTTTGAGCGCTATTGCATAGGATCGGGGGTTTTACCCTGTGCGCACCAAAAGGGTAACGGCTACGGGTTTCCCTTGTCATACATAAAAAAAGATGTAAAGGTTATTTCACATTGAGCACATCAAAGTCAAATTGAAACATGCATTTTTTTTTGGGTTGGGTTAATCTCTCTCTTGTACTTGGTGTTGATTCTTTCCTGGAATTTATCAGCTCCATAGATCTCTGCTGTTAGCTGTTTAGATAGCCTTTTTACCTTTTTGGGAGCTGATATTTTCTTTCTTTTGTAATCTGTGCATCTTCTTGATGCTTTGTTAATGACATTCTTCTTACTTCACTAAAATATGCACTTTTTTTTTACCCCTGGGGTTTGGTCTAGGGGTAAGAACACAACCATGATGTGTGGGTTAGGCAGATATAAAAAGTTTGATGCTTTAGTGGAGAAGGATAGATGGGCAGATCCATTAACCAATAAAAATCTCTCTCCAAAAAAAACTAAGTTCTCTTTTCTTGACAAGTAAATCCATTGAATATTCTTTTTGCCTCTTACTAATTTTTAGTTCTTAAAAGAAAAAAATCATATATGCTCCAATGAAATTGAATTCTTAATAGCAAAAGGACTTTCAGTTTGTTGTCATCACTAATAGAAGTATGCCAAACACTTCATACCGTCATGGAAAGGAATTGTTTTCATAATCTTATACAGAGGTATGATGAATTCTAAAATTCTTTTGACGTCAACTTTGAGAAAAAGCTCCTCCCCCAATTTGCTGATAAAAATCATCATGATTTACTTGTAATTTATGCTGTTTAATTGTGGAAAGAAACTGTGGAGATGAAAGCTTTTTAGTAACTTAACTGCATATGATGTTCAAAGCTTTTTATATGCTTTTGTGATAAATCCTTCAAAGGACCTACAGTAGGCTTCTCCCTAGCCTAATTTAATTCTCTAAAGTTAATATTTTCAGCCTAATTTAATCCTCTAAAGTTAATATTATCGTTTACTTATGCATAATCGATCTGATGAAACTTCGTGAAGGTGCAAAAGTAGAATGCCCCTTTTTGAAAGTCAAAATAGGCCATCTGTAATGTAAATACTATTCTTTTATGCTATTAATGGTTGCCTGTAGCAGTGGCACCGCCATTTTCTATGCGTGTTACTCTCTGCTCCTTCCTTTTTTTGTTTCACGCAGAGCTTAAAAGAAGAAAACTTGAATAGGTCAGCTTCTTCAAAAAAAGAAAGCTTGAATGGGTTAGTTTTTGATAATAGATGTAAGGTTTTGTCTATGTGTGTTTGAATAATTGGCTAATTGCAATTTTTTTGAAATGTGTAGTCCTTAGTTGAGAAGATACATTCAGATACCCAAATAATATTATAGTATAAATATTTATACTCTTTAGCGACTTTTAGCGAACTTAGACAAAGATTATGCTCATATTAATTTAATAAATACAATTATATATTAGAAAAGTACTACACTCAGCTCAATTTTTATGACATGGTTCGGATTTCGAGTCTACTTTATTTTGATTGTGCATTTAGACATACAACCTTTAAGGTTTTTGAAAAATAATTTACAGATTTAGAAACTACATAAAAAGTACTATTAGTCACAAAGATTGCCAATTTAAAATAGTTAAAGGGCATATGAATAAATTGTGGACAAAGATATTCTTGTTTGTCATTTGAAATCTGAACTATGTCATATAAATTGGGACATAAGTTTAGTTTGAAATGGAGGAGATATTTTGCCACTATAGTCTCCAAACAGACACTCTGGACCGATATCAGATGTCATTCTGTGAAGGGGATATCATACGGAAATGAAGAAGCAAAGAAGAAAAAAGGGTGGGTAAGGAAATTAGGTTGGTGATCCACATTTAGTGTCAGCGAGGAAAGGGAAAACAGAGAATATCTCAGGGATCAATTAAAGGGTCTTTCAGTTCGTGGACTAAAATTATGTTGCATTATAATACTGGTATCCTTGATTATTTAGCACTTATAATTTGTTTGTTACATCACATTTAAAAACGAGACGTACAATGTATAATCTTATAGGTATATTTGGTTTTAAACTTAGTAAACTTGAATAAGCTTTTGTTCCTAATTTTTACATTGACCTTCTTAATAACATTTTCTGACAAAAGGGCAATTTTTGTCATTTTATTGTTTTACTGAGGGTATAGCTTATCATTTTATTTTTATCCCATGTTGGGTGTTATATAAACGTACACCCAAGATTCCAGTATAACATTATTCCATGAACAAAAAAAGCAACCAAACGAAGTATAAAGTAGTACCATGGCCTTATTAGGAATTGATGCTGTGAAAGTGTCCCCCTCCCCCAAACAAACAAACAAACAAACGCAACCCACGGGTGAGAAAACGAAAATGAAGAGAAAAAAGCTTAACTTTTATTCATTTATGGTTTTCTAGTAAAGAGAATATTTTAGTAAGTGTTGGATATTATGTTTATGCAGTATGTGATATCCAGAACTACTGAAGGAAACAAAGATGATCCAAGTATGGAGAAATTAAATGAGATCCCCGAAGCAGAGAAGCTTGAAGAAGAGAAACCAAAGAATTCCAGTTCTACTGAAGGAAAGGAGGAGGATCCAAGTACGGGGAAATCGAATGGGATCTCCGAAGCAGAGAAGCTGGAAGAAGAGAAACCAACGAATTCCTCTGATAGTGTTGAAATTTCCAGAATTGAGCAGCTCATGCAGGGGAAATCATTTTCGAGGTAGCATATCATTCTTCATGTCTCTGCTTTTTTTCTGTAATTCTGGTTATAGCCAGGCCCATCTATCATGTTGTTGCAGTGACACCTCATTGGTTAGGAGCCAATTTCTGTTTTAGATGAAAAATGCATGCATCTTAAAAATTGTTATTTTCCTCATAGTCCTCAGTGGTTTGAGAATTCAGTTCTCTATAGTTACTAGGAACTGAGATTTTGACTTAATAACCCTTTCCTCTTTTTTTGACGATCCTCCATCACTCTGTATGTGTTCTGATGCTGGATTTCTCTGTCTTGTGTTCATTCAGGAATCTCTTTTGACCATGTGCATCATTCAAATTTTTTCAGTTAAACCTTCTTATTGAAAAGCTGTCTTCACTATATGCAGGGATGAAATAACGCGTTTGACAAATATATTAAACTCAAGGGTCGATGAACAAAAAAAGTTAGCTAGCAGAACAGCTGAAGGAGACATTGGAAGGTTTCATTTAGCACATGAGACACCTAGAAGACCAAATGACAGGAAGCGGGATGAAACAGACTTCGCCATGCCAGGAACTTCAACACCTCTTCCCCAAACAAACGTGAGTTAATTATCATTATTAACCCTTCTGTCATAGAACACCTTTTTTTTTTTTGTGAAATGACCACAATCTTAGTATTTAAGCGTGCTAAAACTTCAACTTAGCTAAATAGATACAAATAGAACAGGATGAACTAGAGGATTAATGTAGCTGTAGCCAGCTAGTCTGAAATTGAGTCACACTCGATTGATTAGTAAGAAACAACATTTTAATTAGTCAAGAGATGTCTTGGATGAAGCTTTAACAGGAAAAATGCACCAGTAAATAAAGTTCGGAATAGCTTGGAAGCAAGTACAAATAATTGTTTTATGAAAGACCCTCATTGATGCTCCTTTCTTTCGGAGAATTTTAGGATGTACTCTGATAAAATACTGCACTACTGTAGGTACGAGATGAAGTTGGCGCATCCCCCATTGATATTGCAAGAGCTTACATGGGAAGCCGTAGGTTAAGTAAGGGAAATGATTCTTATGGTTTTGTATCCAAGGTGGAGCAAGCTCCCCAAAATAGGTTCCATCCACCACCTTCACCAAAGTCATCGACTTGTTGGCCCGCTGCCATGGTGCAAGATCAGCATGGTCATTTTACTCCACTGAATCAGAGAGGATATGGGCTTGTTGAGTTCCCAAGGACCCCATACTCTAGAACTTTATTGCCTAAAGCCAGAGATAGGGTTTGTATTGTGACTAAATTAACTTGTGCTTCAACCATACTTCTGTTAATCCAGGAATAGTTATTCATGTTGCACTTCAATTTTGCCAGCAGACTCAGTCGCAGGTTGGTAGCAGGTGGCTAGATCCCTCAGCGAAACCCTTCCAACAATCTCAATCATCAATCTACAGCCAGGTATATGTTTGTCTTAGCAACTTCCTATTACAAAAATCCTCTGTACTATGTGATTTCCTATAGCTTCCTACATTGATTTGCAGGTTCTTGCGTGTTTATAAGAATTCTGTGATTATCAAGTCTTTATTTTAATGTGATAGAACTCTTTCAAGGAGCAGATGGGATCTTTCTGAATGTTCTCATGAAAATATTTCAGGAGAAGACTAGGACTGATTTAACTCTTCCAAGCTATGGATCTGTGGGACCGATTCGGCGCATACGGAATAAATTTGGCTCAGAATCTCGCCCTAGGAAATCCATTTTCCTGAATTCCCTAAATGCTTCTTCACCTTTAGAAAAAGTTGGTGCTTCCAAATTGTTCTTGCCTGCTGCCGGAAAGAATTTGGAAGTTGGGCAAACTAGTGGTGTAGAGAAGCACCAGCCAGTGGATCATAGAGTAGGCAGGTCTGAAGAAACTATACCACTCATAAGTTCTTCAAATGATACTGTAAGGAAAATATTGGAGCAACTTGACAGACACAAGCCCACTCCTGCAGAAAAGGCAGCTGAATTGAAGCTGGCAAGCGAATGGAAGAAATATCCCGGCAAAGAAATCTCTGATTCCACTCCAAATGATAAAATGAAATCATCACATTTAGGAGAATTTGGTATACGTATGAACAATGGTCTGGCAGCTGCCCAATCGTCCAAGGAAGGAGATAATGGAACAGTCAATCGTGTGGAAATACCTCAGGAGCAAACTACGCGTGAAACTGACACTGGTACGGATGCTAGTGCTAAAGCTGCTAGTATTGCTAATGTGTTTGTTACGACAGCTAAAGCCAATACTGTCCCACCCTTCACTTCTAAGGCAGCTGATTCCCAAGTTAAAAGTTTCTTTTCTGGTCCTCACACTCCAAGTTTGTGCAAGGTACGTATTTGTTATTGGAAGTTACCTTTTCAAATGGCACTAATTGGCACCTTCCTAACATTCTCGAGTTTGTTCTTAAAAGCAACTTCTTTTACAGTTCAAAATTTAATTTATGCATTAGAAGATGGAGGGTGCAAAAGCACAAAACCACCTGGGGATGTTAATTTAGGCGTTGTTGCTAATATAATATAGAATCACCACCTAACATGGATGTCTTTGCTGCAGGACTTGATACGCACTGATGATGGACAGAAAGATAAAGGTTCTACCCCACAGTGGCCTTCTTTCCATAATCAAAGTAATGGGCAGAATGCTGCAACGTTATCCAACTCCACGGGTTTCCAACTACCAAGAAATGCTCCTGGACAAGCCTCTGGAGCAAAACCTAACTTGCCATCCATTTTTGTGAATAAGCTCAATCCTAGAAATGCAACTTCCCCAGACAATGGGTTTGGATTCAGTTTCCCAGTCGCTGCGTCATCTTGTGCACTCTCAGAACCACCAACACCATCCATGCCATCGCCCGCAGCTGGTGTCCTCTCTCAGCCAGTGGATGCATCCACTTCTCCAGTATACACCTTCGGCACTGGTAAATCAGCTGAACGCCTTGTCTTCTCTTTTCCCTCTACGAGCAATGCATCTGTTCCTGCGGATGCTTCAGATCTCAAGTTTAGCTTTGGAACAGACAGGACATCAAGACTATCTTTTGGTGCAATAGGAAAAACAACATGCTAGTTTGAAGGTTTGTCAATATTCTAGCTGCAGGATTTTCACCCAATGATGGAAACTGTGTTTCATAATTTTTTGTATTCTCACCTATATTTTGTTATCTGCCACAGCTTTCATTTTGAAGGATGGATGAATACCTGATATTAAAAGTTTTAGCAAACACATAATTGCTGATTGACTTGATTATGATTGTCTTATACATCTGAGAGATAGAGTTCAACTGACTTATCCATATGTTGAAGGTTGATTTAAGCTAAGTTGCTCGGACTCTCCAAAAATATTCCTGTACTCGTGTTATTTATGAAGGATGATATGTACCCGATGACATTTTTGTACAGTCTGAGCAACATAGAATTTAAGACTTGGTTGTTGGACAAATTAAAAATGAAAAATGATGCTTTATGTTACAATGTACGATGCAGTATTAAAAATCCCAAGTAATAAAGTAAAACATATTTTGAACTGTGTATTTCAAAATACACTATTAAATTAAACAAAGCTATTGAATTCGATTGAGTCGTATCTAATCACCACCTTCCTTACAAAGAAGAATTATATAATATTCTTGTTTTATTTCCTTTTCTCCTCCTTTTAGCCCCAACCAAACATAAATAACTAAATCAAGACCAAATATCCCTAGTTATTCAGTTATATAACTAGGGTCTAGCTAGTTTCACAAACACCAATTCTAGCTGTCGCATAAAAGAAGAATTTGAACTAGATCTAGTTTTAACACAAGTAGAGAACATGATGCCTTAAGAATCATGCATTGATTGTACAAACTATCCAAAAAAATTCCCAACTAAAAAGAATTTATCCCTTTGGCCATGTAAGTATATAAATCCCAAGTTGTTGATAAGATGGCCCACTCACACATGATTTGTACAACCAAGGTGGTGTTTGGATCAACTTTTAGCTAGTGTCGACTATTTTATTGGGTATCAGTTACTTTCATTCATAATAGATGTTGAGTACGAATAAATAATAATTTTCTTTTATCTAATTTCTTATTTCTCTATGAGAAATTGAATCAATCAGACTCTCATAATATTCCATCACTTCTAGATTACTAAGTCATACACTTGAGAGAGGTCTTACTTATTCATGGGGGATAAAAGACAAATAAAGGGATCCGGGAACGATTATCTAGGAACTGGAAGATGGTTGGCGTGACACGCCTAAATCCCACACAATCAATCCACAAGGCTTCAGGCGACTGGAGCAACCTTTGAAGGTGCTCGGCCCACGTTGATCGACAGTTGAGAAATACTATCTCCGGGGCCCTCACTTTAGGGCTATCTTTCACCATTGACAGACATGGTTCAACGTGCCAGCTACGCTTCCTCTTCTAGAACAGTGACAACCTAGTTTGATTCCCCCTTCCGAATGCATGAAATATCTCTAATCTCCTATCTATCCAAGAAATGGACTAACATACATAAATTTCACTTTATACTATTATCAAAGATATGAAGTCTTTGTCTTTGATGTGACATGTTTTTTAGTTTTTCATCTTATGTAAGGTTTTTTATTTTGGAATTCAATTGATTTTGATTGCACCAAAGTTCTCCACTTTGAAGGGTAAAATACTTTCTGTCAAAATCGATTTAATTTGTTTTACAGATTTAAATTCAAAATTTTTAATTAATAATAATAAAAATATTTAGCACTTCACGAATGATGCATGATCTTTGATGTGACCTACTTCCAAGGTTTTCATAGTCATTGAGATGGGATCTTTTTCTCTCTTATTTGATTCTTTTTCTTCGAGGGGTATAACTATGATAACAAACAATTAAATCTAAGAAAGACTTAAAATTTCATTAGACTATGCAAAACTAAATAAAAATACCTTAAAAAAACCGCATCAAACCGACAAATGAACATTCATAATTTTTTGAACCTTTTCTCTTAAATTTTTTTATTTTTTAAAAAATAAATCACATTAATAAATAATATACTAGTACTAATATACTAAATAATAAATAAATGCATGTGTGTACATATTATTACTATAGAACAATATTATCAGAAAATGTGTCAAAAAGAAGGGTCACTAAGTCAGAGAATGGGGAAAGTCAGAGATGAAATGACAAGAAATGAAATGAATGCTAAGCAGACATGAATTTGACATTTCAGATTCTGTGTTACAGTACTCCTTTCCATTCCACACTCTCTCTCATAGGTTTGAAACATATAAAAATTATAATTTTTTTTTTGAGCGGATCGATATATCGCGCTTAAATTCCATTTAGTAAAATTTTAATGAATTTATATTATTGTTGTCATTATCGTTGTTGTTGTTGCTGGATCAATAGATTGAGCGTAGAAAAAATAGTAGAAGAAGTGACCAAATGTGCCATAACTATTGGTTTGATTCCTTTTATTCAATTATGAACTCTATGGAATTTTATCAATTTCAATGCCTCACATATATATACTCACTCTGTCTCGATCTGTTTGGTTATGAAAGTTGTTTATTTTAAAAATCACTGTTTGATCATGAAATTTTCAAATAAAATTAAAATTGAATTTGGAATTTGAAAAACACTATAAACTTTTTTTTCTCTTCACTTTTACTATATCTTTAAAAAAATTCCTAGCTTATTTTTTATAAAATTTCATACTTAAATTATATTTCGTGTTATTTTAGGAAAATTACATCCAAATAATAAAAATTTATTTGCAAAAAATTATAAACCAAACACAACTCCATATTCAATTATAACATAAAAATTTATATAAAGTAAAAATATGTTAGTAATAGTATGTAATGGTTTGTATATCAGATCTAATATTTGTGATATTATATGACTATCTATTTTGAAATATTACTCCTATAAAATATAAAACATATTTGATTGTATGTTTCAGATAATTAATTAATCAAGTTGGATTATTTTATCAGTTTTTAGAAATCGGGGAGTCTAAACCACATTTTAAAAAGTATAATCAAATTTTAAATGCTCTTTATAAAACATATGGTCAAACACAATTCCTACTCTAACCCCAACTTTATTTATTTTTTTATAAATAAAATGAATAATATTTACGTTTCTTAATTAATCGTCTTAAGAGCTTTGATTTGATTGACACAGAGTTTAAGAAATGAAGAGAAACTTTTAAATTGGATGGTATTAAACTAAAAATATATATGAAATTTTTAAATTTTATTATCTTAAATTTGTCTATTAAAATATTGAAATTGATGTTTTTTTTTCAAACAATTCCTATTACTCTGGTAGTTAATTTGTTAAGTTATTCCATCTCTTAACCAAATTTTGCTGATCCCAAGGAGACTTTGTTCAATCATTCCTTGTTTTTTTTTACTGCTATTCTTTTTTTTATGACAAGGAAAACCCGCAGTGACTATTCTTTGGATGCGCACAGGGTAAAATCCCCGCTTCTATACAATAACTCGCAAACCACATAGGAGAGGTAATTTACTGCCTTTCTTGTTGCTCTTAGATTCTTTTTTTAAAAAAAAAATCAAAATAAGTGTTTGTTTGTTTTATATAAATATTATTTTCAAATTAAATTTTATTTTTGAATTTTAGGACAATAATCAGTAATTATTTTTAACTATGCATATTGAAGAACAACTTCTTCTTAATAATTCTCACTTTTTTAAAAAAAATCTAATAAATATGAATGATTTAGGAAATAATATCTTGTATTTATTATATTTTTTAATTAATATAAAAAGAGCTAAGCTGATACTTATTTTTTAACGGAAGAAGTACATACAAATAAATATACGAAATCAAAAAAATTTAACACTTACTATATATACATACAAATTCATTTTAACTTTATGCCTACAATATAATTTTTAGACACATCCTTTTCAATACCGAAGTTTTGCCCACGGGGTGGAGCCATATGTACTTGAGGGGTATCAATTGACACCTATATTGATACCCATTGACTTATTCGTAAATTTACTTCTTTATATTCTGATATCACTACATAAAAAATGATTCTTAGCAGTAAGTTTTAATGAGAATAGTTTAATTGCAGTTAAATATGTATTTTTTTTAGAGACAATTAATATTCTTTGTAAATGTCTTTAAAGCATATAACAACATTAGATCCAATTGACAATTAACTAATGCCGATAAAGAATTTAGCATTCTTTACTAATGTGTATATTTATTGCTACTAAAAAATATTTTTTTCATAATATACAGGGCTGGCCCTATGCTTTGGGAAATAAGGCTTTTGCCTTAGGCCCCTAAATTTCGGGGGCCTCAAATTTTATCAAGAATAAATTATGTTAAAATTTTTATATAAAAAATTGATTATTTATGATAAAAAGTATAATTTTTTTAAAAATATATTATTTTACCCACTTTAACATCTTTAGTACTTTGTTAAAAATAAGAATTAATAGTGAAAAGTGTTGAACAAAGTGAATTACAAATTCTTTTTTTATTTCGTTTTAAATTTTAGTTTCAAGCATTACTACAATCATATTAAAATGGGATATACCAAGTCACCAACTTCTTGCGTGAAATTCTATGGTTCTAAATCTTATTTCTATTTAATATTTATCAACTTATTACTTGTATAATTATGTTGGCAATTCATATAATAATTGTTTCACTAAAAGGATGTTTTTCAATGTTGAGTTGATAAAATCTTACCTAAAACTAATAACTAAAAAAACAATATTAAAATACTAATAATTTTCATCTAAATAGTGTAAGAAAAATAAATTTTGAATAAATATGTATATGAAATTTGATTATATTTTAGGTCCCGAATTGAAATTTCGCTTTAGGCCCCCAATCACGTTGAGCCGCCCATAATAATATATATTCTTAATGAAAATTCTGTCTCCGTCATTATTGGTCCATGTTCAGATGCATAAATGCATGTCTCATCCTTTGATCCAAAGGGTTCAAAGATGCTAGCTAGCTAAATGGACCTACATGTTTATAAAAACATGTACCTCACAAATTCTTGGTGGCAACTGACAATCATAAATATCTTTTCATATTTCCTAATTTTATTTTTTCTTATTCTTACATTTAGTCAAGAAAAATGGTTTAAATTTGTCAATGTATATGAAAAAAATTTGTTCAATTTTATCATATACTTTATTATTAACAAATTATTTCGTATTTATATTTATGTAACAAAATTCAAGCGTAAAATAGGTAGACTTCACATATTCAAACTCATAAAAAAGATAAGATCTTTATTTATGCATCGACTTCTGATTTATGTTTAATTAATTTTTTCTCAAATAAAGCTTTATTAATTAGGGGTCAGGACAAAAGTAAGCCTTTTTTTTCTCAAAACTAAGAATTAAACAAAAAAAATTAATGGATATATAATTATTCTGTTGAATTAATTGAAATAGTATAGTATAGTACATGACAAGTTTGATCATTTTCTACTTTTTATTAATAAATCATTTTAGTATTCATTTCGTTATCACTTTTTTTTTTTTTGGAGTTTTTTGTTATCGATATACATAGTACAGATATATTTGATTTGACTATTCATCCGTAAAACTAAAAAAAATTGAGAAAATCCAGTCTGAATATATAAATGTAGCTCAATATATTTCTGTTAATATTTCTTTGGATTGTTTTAGTCTGTCAATGTCACTCATAAATTGTACTAATTCCTTTCACGGTTTTATATAAGTTTTGACAAAAGCAAACTGATTCTTTTGACCATAAAAAATATTTACTCTTTTTTAAAAAAAATATTTTTTATTTTATTTGAAATTTAATGTTTGATGATAAAGATTTCAAATTCAGCTTGAAGTTAAATTCGAAAACAACGTGTTACACCGGCTTTTCAACTCATTTTTCACTTTTGATAGTATTATTTCAAATGTTCTTTGCAAAAAGTATCACCAGACATAATTCCATCTTTAATTTCAATTCATAACTTTCAAATTTCTTTTTTGAATTTTATGGTCAAATGCTACTGAGTCTACCAAGTCTTAAAACTAAACCAATTAGGTCTTGATAAATATTTAATTTGAAATTATTATTAAACATAGAAAATTTAAATTAAATTCGCGTTGATAGAGTGTTTGACACGTGTACAAGTTATTTGAACCATTGGTTTGGGTAAGGGATTATAAACTTATGAGATCACTCTTTTATCTCAAGGTAAAAACTAATGACACATGTTCCTAGTTCACACACCAAAGATAGCATCTTAATATAAATATTACTATTACATTGTCACTGCTAAACCAACTATAATCGTCTATGTTACTCAAATCCTTTAAAAATATCATTACATTCGTATTGAATTCATAAAAAATGCATAGATTATAGAGGATTTAACACACTTCTTGACAGCATGATTGCGGAGTGTGAATAGCAAGTTGTCACTTTATTTATTACATGGCTATATTAAGTTATTATGAATCTTAAGTAACTTTGATAGTGTGAAATTTTTGTAGAAATAGCACCCCAAATGAATTTTTTTTCTACATTTTTTTGTTTGTATACTCTTGATATACAAAACTATAAACTCAAAATACAATAAGTGAAGTGCTCCATGATGAAAGGTGCAATTTTTCCAAGTGCACATCAAAAGTGGGAAACAATTGGTGACATATGTAATCTTCCTCTTTTATTGGTAAACACATTCATATAAAAGTTTTGGACCACTTATTCTTTTGAAAAGTTGAATGAATGAAAAAAGAAAAATCTTGAGCAAGCTATTGAAGCAAATTGTTAAAAGTGTTTGTTCTTAGTGCTTTGAGGAAAAATAATATTGGGGGTATACAAAGATAGGATGCCAGGCCAATAGGCATTTTGTGGTCCATGCATGCTATTGTGTTTCACATAGGTAACATAATTGCTTCATTTGTGGGAGAGTTGTAAACTATATGAAATGCTTGGACATAAAAGGTCTTTTACTAGATATGTTCACCTTTGGGTGAAAAAAGAGAAGAAAACAACTTTTTCCATCAATATCAGTCCAATTTACAAGAGAAAACAAACATAAATAAAATGCAATTTCACAGACACTTAGAGAGATGTTGGAAAGATATGGTTTATGAGAATTTTGAGTTGTCTGAATTCATCCTCATATCGTGCTCAATACTACTATTAATAATATATATATATATATATATATATATATATTCATGCTCAAATGTATAAAACATACCCTTTCTTTGGTTTGAGATAATTGATCAAAACTATTCTCTTAAAAGAGGTAAATCTCTAAACTCATAAACTCATTTAGAAATCAAAGTTTCTCTTTTCTCACTTTAAAAATGATATCTTTGAGATATACTTAGTTCCCTTATACTTTCTCTCAAAACATCTCTTTAGACTCTACTCAAAACTCTTATTTAATTTTCTCATAAATCAATTTAAGACAATGATTGGTTAAAAAGATTTCTTAATAAATAACTCAATAATAAGGTTCATGTTGGAAAATAGACATGAACAATCAATTCATGATATACTACAATTCAAAAATTGAGAACATAAATTCAAAATTCAAGAATACTACAAATCTCAAGAATACTCGAAATCAAGGATGAAAAAATTGTAGATTACACTTTTACTGATTTGAAAGTAGATGTAGGGCGTGAGGATGGACGAACTAGTCCAAGACTATGATAGTCTTACATTCCTGAGAAGAACAAAGTTCTTGGCAAAAATTGATGGAAAGTTGACGAATGCTCGAAACCCTAGCTTTTCTCCTCTTGAATCCTTGCTCTAAGTTTTTAAAGTATTAAATAACATAAAAGAATGATTTAACACTGATTAGACCCTTAATTAGGTGAAAAATGGTTGAAATTTAGGCTTAGTAGGGATGAAAAAAGTATGAAATATCCTTAATTAATTAGAAAATGTAAAACACATCTGACAGAGTTCCTGACGGCCCGTCACCAGGATGACTACCTGTCACCTGTCATCGTAAAAGACACCTAAAACACTGAAATTTCTGCAAAGTTGACGGGCCAGGCGGCTAGCTAACGGACCGTCAAGTAGTTGACTGCTCGTTAGGGCTGTCGTCAACTTTTTCTTAATATGACAGTTTCTGGTAAAACGATCACAACGTTTTACTTCGAACTCAAAATAAGGAAAACTCGATGGAGTTGCAAAAATGACTCAATGACCTTTAATTTGATAGGTTATAGGCCACCTAATTGATTATGTGTTGGGAGATATGATCGTTTGAAGTTGACCTAAGTAGAATCTTATGTCAAAACTTAATTGGTAAAGTAGCTTTCGACTCAACTTTGTGCTAGGGGATTTTAGTGTAATTGTTTGGTTGGGAAAAAGTTATTCCAGGATTAGTTATCCTGGGGTTAGCTATCCTAGGATAAGTTATCCCACCATGTATATGAGATAACTTATCCCATCACTATACTATAAACGCTGGGATAAGTTATTCCAAACATGGCAACCAATCAAGAAGCAAAATTTTTATCCCATCACTATTTATTTTATCACTCACACTAAATAATTGACCTTTACACCTATGAGAATTTTAAGAATCACCCGATACGACCTTACATATAAATAAAGAATGGTTCGGGCCTTAACTTAAATTTTTTTAGATGTTACATGTGAGCAGTTCCATTCAGATATCATCTACTGCTTATAGTTGATCATTGCATTAATCGTTGTAACTGCATACTATAAGCATAACAATAACTATGATACAATTCCAAATAAGTTGGTTCAGTTAATATAAAACCTAAGCAATAGTAATGACTATTCTAAGACAATGAGAAAAAAAACTTTATGATATTAACAATTTTAGGGTCATTTTTGACCCATACATGATACGACATACTATAATAAAAAAGAGATCGATGGAGGTTAAAAAGAAAGGAGCTGAACATCCTCCAGTTGAATTTAATTAATTATGTTCTTGTATGGACTTGATGTTCCACTTTACATGAGAGTGTTGTTGTTCAAGGCTTTCTGGTCTTCTTTAACGTCTGATGTTGTTCTTTATAACTTCCTGAAATTTTAGAAAATTTCATTACTTCTGACCAACTATTTTCATGGGGATTTTCTTAGAATCCTTTCTTATACTTAAAACTCTCTATGATTTATAATATATGTGCAACAAAAATAATAATTAAAAAAATATAGCACTTTAATATTTCAGAAGGAACGCTTTGCCTTAAGATAATTTTTTTGACAATATAGTGTATGTATGGAAAGTACGAATATTACCGAATGATCATACGTAAGCTTAATAAAAATAATTTAATATCGTGTGAAACACGAATAATTTACCTAGTTAATTATAAAAGCAACCCTTACGATTTTTCTTCCATTTTCCTCCCATGACAAGGTAAGCATATTCCTTGATTTCTAAGTAATTCTAACTTATAATTATGGATTCTAAATAAGATTCTCCATTTAAAATCTTATTATTTCAAAGAAAAACTCATCTCATAGTTCAAGAGTGAATTCTAAGCATTATTCTCCAATGTTTGAGATTTTCTATTTCTTCAACACTATTAAAGTATGTAATACTATCTAACAAATATCGAAATAAATTTACTAAACTCGTTCACAATCATCTTATAAAACATATATATGTCAAATCCAAAGTAAAAACATTTATTTTTTAAATTCACTTTTGAAAAATTAAAGGGAATCCATAGAGATTCTTGAGTTTTGGTGTTAAAACATCGATATGAGGTGTTAATTATAGCTCAAAATCATTGTAAAAATCTTAATTTTGGATTGCCATGGGGTTGGATCGTTCTCGTCTCTCAAACTTATAAGATTAATATGAAAGATGAAAAAATGTAGACTATAAATCATGTCGTACTATTAACACTCATGGGGATTTACACACAACAAATTGTTGTCCAACCAAAAATAAGACCTAGCTTTAATTAATTGACACATTTCAAAAGCTTTTTAAAACCTGTTAGGTTTTTGCTTGTCCTTAAATGAAGATTTCAATTGCTGGTTATGATGTTATAGGACATTTTTTTGATTTGAATGAAGTGTATATATATATATAGATATAGTAGATGAAAAAGTAACCAAAATGGAATAGTTATAAATTTTCTAATTGTGGTATCTGCAGCATTTAAAAAATGGGAAGGCTGGAGTCTCATTATTGACAAGACTTTAGAGTAAGATATAACAATGAAAAATAAGTACTGAAGATAAGACCCTTCATCAAGGTAGCGGCGGCTCTATGCTTATTTGAATAAGGCATTAGCCTTAGGCCTCAATTTTATGGTATCTCAATTTTTTAGCAAGAATAAATTATTTGTTAATTTTTTATATAGAAAAGATTAATTATTTATGATAAAATATATATATATTTTTTAAAAATTATTATTTTATTCTCTTTAATCCCATTTAAATAGAAGAAATGAAGAAAAAATATTTTATTTTCTTGCACTCTCTGTGCTAATATTCACATTATTTTATTCTTTTAACTCCTTTTGCACTCTCTTCTTTAATTTTTTGATAAGTTAGAGTAATATTCTACCAAAAATATGAATCAATAGTCGAAAAATGATGAACAAAGTGAATTGTAAATTCTTGTTGTATTTCTTTTTAGATTTCAAGCATTACAACAAGCATAGTAAAATGTGGGGTATACAAAAATATTATTAACTTCTTGAATCAAATTCTAAGTTAACAATTCATATAATAATTGCCTGAGTAACAAAATTTTTTTCAACGTTGAATTGATAAAATCTTATCTAAAACTAATAATTAAAAAAGAAATCGAATAAATCATTTATAAAAAAAAATTAAGTATACTGCATTTAAAAATGTTAGTTGTTTTTTTAAAAAATAATAATAATGCATATGAAGTTTATTTAAATTTTTAGGCCTCTAGTTGAAATTTCAGTTTAGGCCTCCGGTTGCGTTGAGCCACCCCTGCATCAAGGTACAAGACATAAATAAATTCACCTTTATAACATTATAATAAAAATAGTAATAAGTTTTTCTATGTTTTGACTTCAAATTGAACACAAAAATCTAACCTATAACATAGTTACATAATTGAACTTTTGGATGTAATATTTGAAAATCAAAGAGGTTCGAGCCATGGAGGCAGTAATGCTTTGACTGTTTTGAATCGTGCAAACGCGGCTTTATTAATTGTTAAATCAAGTGGTATTTGCTAGTGAAATGACTTGATAAATTCATTTCTTGCTATCTTTAGTTTTTTTTTTTTTTTTTTAAAAAAAATTAACTTAACATGAATAAGTGGGATTTTGCATTAATATCAAAACTAGTGTTTGATCATAGATTGTTTTTTAAAAAAATCCAATATTATTTTGGCCATGAAATTTGATCAAATTCTGAAAATCTGATCTTTAAATATTTACAAGGAGCTAGTTTTCTGGACTTCTACTCACAAACTTCAAATTTGTTTCAAGTAAAAATGCATGTCCAAAAGTCATTTCAAATTTCAAAAACTCAAAATTTTAAGTTTCAACTTCAAAATTATGGTCAAACGGAGCTCAACCAAAAAATTAAGAGCATTCAAATGATGGAGAAACCTCTTTAAAGTTTTCTTTCATTATAGAAAAGACAATTGATAGAGGAAGACAATAATAATTAAAGAAACTTGGTTTTTTCAACTATATATAAGTTGAATACAACGAATTAATTAGAAAAAACGACTTAATTATAATATATAGTTTATAATGTCCACACTCCATAGAACATCTTGATGTCACACTCTTGTCTTCAATTTCAACACACATAAAATGAAGATCTTTTATTTGTCTTGCAAAGTAGCTTATAGTTTTCTGCTCTCTGAAAAATAATGCACAAAAGAAAATTAAATAAAACCCCTAATAGCCATCATTTTACATAGTGTAACATAAAATTAGTACTCAATAAATTTCAGATATCAAGAAAATCTACATCTTAGACTTTCTTTGGAAGAAAAAAAAAATTAATGCCTCTCTTGGATATTCAAAACCATGTCACTTAAATCTCTCAAATATAATATTCAGATCTCTCTACAAGTCGTCTTCTATAACACATATTTCATTATAACGACTAAGTTATATTTGGAACCAACTTTCGTTATGTTATATATGTTCTCTATAACTATCTGGCTATAGCAATCAAAAAATATCTAGATAAATGATATTGTTATAAAAAAAAAGGTTTAACTATAAGATTAATTAATGTCAAATGATCCTAAGAATAAAAAAAATTACTAGACCAAAGTTTATGAGGGTTTCATAAAGATGCAAATATATATAGATTTGAGTTATAAGTACATTACCACAAGCAAATTTGGCTTGATTGTTGCTCTCCAACATGAGTCCAAAGTGAATATGAGGGAAGTGTGCCCACTACACCACACAAAGCTAAACATCATACAGCGACAGAGTAAAGAATTTTTATACTATTACCTAAAAGATAACTATTGGTAATTGTCCGTAAAAAAAGGGAGCTTAATAACATAGAAAATTAAGCCAGATAACCTGCTATAACACATTAAAACATATTGATAATGTAAGCATTCCTTATAATAACAATATTTATAAATAATAATAATAATAATAATAATAATAATAATATGCGGAGGAAATAAAAATGAAAAAAGGGTTTGAAGAATGTAAGAATAAAGTAGTTACATTTTTGGCAGCAGTACTAAATGCTTCCCTGTGACTGATATCTGGATTATTAGCTTTAATCCTCTGAATCTCTTCTCTGCACATTTAGGCATTTTGTGTCAATTTTTTTTTTTTAAAAAAAAATAAAATTGATAGTGGTTATTTCTGCCAAAAAAAAATTTAATAAAGATACATATATACTTTATGAACTGATTATATGCAGAAGGTACTCTCTGCCTCTTCTCGGGAGCTGAAAAAAGAAAAACACACTAAACATTAATAACCAAACAAAAATATTGGTATATTGAGATACCTAACGTAATATTTTATGTTGAACGTTGTATATTTTTTTAAAATTAAATGTATATATGAATATAATTACGTCGATTGACAATCCTCTCCTCGTGAACGTTGTTTGTGATTGGAGCTCTCATTGACATCCTGTTCATGTTGCATTTGGTTGATGAACCAAAATCCATCCTGTACTCAGGAGCAGTGTAGTTTGGAGCCTAAAAATATACATAATTTCATAAGAAAAATATTGAAATAAAGAGATATATACATAAAGTTTGATACAAGAACACATTAAATTTTGATACATTTACATTGATTGGTATTAGCCTTCCGTCCACTTTTACTTATCTGCTATATTAAAATATCAATATTGAACAAGTAAAATGGACAAAGGGAGTATCATTTAGGATCGTATGGTTCGGAACAAGGATATCTTGAGATAATAAATCCACATTGTATATCTAGATATATAATACCAAAATTAATATCAATAACCAAACACGAGATAAATGTATATATAATCCTTATCTTATTTACCAAACCAAATGATCCATTGAGTATAATCTAGTCATTCAACAATACTAGTGATAAGATTTGCATATATTATACCTTTTCTGTACATTGACCCAACACTATACTGAATATGTTGTGCTAGTGATAAGATCTGCATATGTTATACATTTTCTGTACATTGACCCCAACACTATACTGAATATGTTGTGCTAGTGATAAAATCTGCATATATTATACATTTTCTGTACATTGACCCCGACACTATACTGAATATGTTGTGTGTGGGGGTGGGGGAGGAGGAGGGGCTGTAGGTCTAAGAGGTTTTCTTTATGGTTTGACCAAAAAGTTTGAAGTGATGTTTTATGTAAAAAAGAAGAGAAGATAGGTCATAACAGCATTGAAGTGACTGAATCAGTTAGGGATTCTAAATACAAAAAACTAATAATTAAATGGACCAAAAATTCCTAGTTTTTAGGCTTTGTTTCCACAGTAGAGGACAAACCCTGATAGAAATTTTTTTAAAAAAATAGTTAAAATAAATAAATTAAACTATCAAATCAAAACAATTCTTCTATATATATATATATATATATAAGGTATAGCCTCGAAAAATGTTAGATTTATAAAAGCTGCAAGCCTCAAATAGAAAATAAATATGTACTCCCTTCGTTTCATTTTATGTGGCTGATCCACTTAATTTTAAAAATAGTACTCCAATACATTTATGAGGAGAGAGAAAAGTGGTCTACTTTTTAATATGACTATTTTTTGAAAGGGCAATTTGATAAATATCTCAAAGTCTTTATTTATTTTTTAAACTCCGTGCCTGATCAAATATTGCCACATAAAATAGGACGGAGGGGGTAACATTTCTTTTTAGTTAATATGGCGGCAATATATATTTAGTATAGTACTTAAAGTTTTAATTTTTTTGAAAAACTCGATCTGAGTATTAATATGTCTGTACATATTTATTCCCTCAAAAGAATACAAAATAAAAAACAAAACAAAAAAACCCTAGAATTCAGAAACCTATGATTAATTATGATACATAGAGAAATACAAAACGCCCACAATTTGAGCTGCAAAAAATGAAAAGAAAGTGAATATTTTTCTTTCTAAAAAAATATTTTAATTTTTTCTTTTTTGGACCGAACCTGAACGTGATGATTTTGCCCGGAAGCGGAAGAAGAGGACTGAAATGCAGCTGCCATGTTAACGGACCACAAATTTGTGCAGTGTCCACAACGAACAGTCACAATATCAAATAGGCTGCTGCATGGAACACTCACCTACAACAATTAACAAAAATTTAAGATCTTGAAATTACTAAAATTTGTTGAAAAATATGGAGGTAGTAGCAAATCTAGACTAGTTGTAACAAGTTTCACAATAGAATTAAATAGTTGTGTTTAACTCTGCTGAAGTGTATGACTATATCATCTGAATACAACTTAAGTTGTTAGAGAAAACATACACTTTCATTTTACAATACTCTCATTTATATCTTCAACAAACTCTTGGTCATTATATGTGTGTGTGCGCGTGCAAAATTTGGGGCACACATACACAAATCTAGAAAGCAGAATACACCGACTCTAAATCTTGAAATCACAATATATATAGAGAGAGATAGATAGAGATGGTTTTTTCTTTTTTTTTCTTCGTAGTTTTAGAGGGGTTTCCTAAATCTTGAAAATCTCTACCTACAAACCCTTTTTTTTGTGTGTGTACACAACAACATTTCAAAATAGAACTATTTTTTGGAAAGAAAACCCTAAAAATATAAAAAACAAAAAATGGTTTTTTTTTTTTGTGAAGAAAGTGGAGAGATTGATGATTATTTAAAAGCACACATGAGGGTAAACTAAAAGCTCAACAAAACATATCATGAGGAGAAATATGGTGGTTGCACTTAGTGCAATCTTTTCAGTAAAACAAAAAGAAGAGAAAGGTATATAACACAGAGCTAGGAAAAGAGAGAAAGGTAAATAAAAAAAAAAAAAGAACAAATAAAAAGGAAATTAAATCTCTTATGAGTAATATCAAGGACTTGTCTTCATCAAATTTTCATAAAAAATAACTCATAAAATGAACAAAGAGGAAAATATTTATGATTAGACGGTTCAGGGTTCAGGATTCAAGTTTCACCATATAATATGACTTTTCTTTTTTCCTTCTTTCTTTGACTACAAAACATCAAAGAATGAAGAAGAAAGAAAAGTCTCTATATGGATTGTGACTTGACTTCTCAAAGCAAATTAAAAACAAAGAAAACCCCAAAATCTATATAGATCACTTGATTTGTGTGTGTATAAATATATATATTTATATATAATAACATTAATATTAACAAAACACACAAATTAAACTAACTCTTTGAATTCTCAAAATCAGCTTTATCTTCTCACACATGACAAAGATAGTTCAAGCACAAAAAAAAGAAGAAAAAGAAAAGACAACCAAAATTCACTTATAGGGAAACTTGGATTCCGAGTAGGTTCTGCAGGTTCAATTGAACTCACATCTTTCTACTACATATACTTATTAGAAAATCTACCGACTCTAGATCCTGAATTCATATTTTATTTTCCATATGATAGAAAAAGAATTCAAGGTCAAAACGAAGATAGATAGATACCGCAAGAACAATATTGCAAAAGTTGCAAGGGATATAGCAAAGTTGATCAGAAGCAACATCAATGCAACTTGCCATTTTTTGATGGATTTTTTTTTTGTTTGTTTATTTGAAGGAAGAAGAAATTGTTAATTCAAGATGAAAGAAGAAGGAACAACACCAAATATATAGAGATTTTATTTAGAGACACTATAAAGAGAGAAAAAAAATACTTTTAATTATTCTGTCTCTCTATAATATAGGTTGCTTTTTAGAAAGGGAAGGGAGGGGGGGGGGGGGGGGGGGCTAATATAATGCAGTATCAAAAACAGTAAAAAATGTGTATATATAAAGAAAGACATATTACAATTCCCTACAAAATACATCTATCTTTAGAAAGCAAACAAAAAAAAAAACATAAACTTACCTTTTAATTTCTTTTTTCTCACTTTCTCCTATACACTATAAACCTAAGAATGCATCTTAGTGTCTACAAAATAAAATAAAATAAAAATGACCTAGCTATAGGTATCATATGATCAATAGTGCCCACGGGCAATGGGAAATACTATAATAAAAGGGAAAATAAGAAAAGAAAAAAAAAACTAGTAGACCAATACAACTTAGTTCCTAGTATATAGTGTGTATATATAGAGGATATATAGTATAGTACATAGAAAACTGAGTTTTTAGGAATTTTTACTAGGGATGTGGCAGGGAAGTTTGGTGCACTAAGCTTTCGGTATGCACGAGATCCGAAAAAGGGTTAGACCACAAAGGTCTATTATACGCAACTCTACCTTGTATTTCTGTAAAAGACTATTTATACAGCTCAAATCTGTTATCTGATCAAATGGCAACAACTTTACTAACCTCCCGCTATGCGTGAGATCGAAAAAAGGGTCGACCACAAAGGTCTATCATATGAAACTTTATCTTGCATTTCCACAAGAGACTGTTTTCCACAACTCGAACCCGTGATCGATCTGGTCACATGACGACAACTTTACCTTGCGTTTTCCCAAGAGACTATTTTCCACAGCTCGAACTCGTGATCCGGTCACATGGCAACAACTTTACCTTGCATTTCTACAAAGACTATTTTCCACAACTCAAACTCATGATCTGGTCACATGACAATAACTTTACTTTGAATTTTTACAAGAGACAGTTTTCCACAACTCAAATTTGTGATATGATTATCTGGTGATCACAACTTTACCAGTTACACCAAGACTATCATTCTGTCTATAAAATAAAATAGACCTACAGCTAAGGATCATATGATGAATAGTGCCCACGGCAATAGGAAATAGTTGGAAAAATAAGTAGTAAATGAATACAACTTAGTGCCTATTATATAGTGTGTATGTATAGAGGATATATGGTACATAGGAAACTGGGCTTTTAGGAATTTAAGCTAGGGATATTAAGGTGGGCTCTTTTCAGAATTATGTCAGAATATAGAAAAGATCATTAGGGTTTCATAGGGGAAAGAGGGATCAAAAGTTTTGGCTCTATTATACATCCTAGTAGCTTAACAGTCTACAAGGGAATAAGTCAAGAAGAAAGAGGAGGACTTCATTCGTATAACATAACACTATTTGAATTTCGAGATTCAAATTTATATATTTTGAATATAAAATTTATAATTTTTTGATATAAATTATACATAATTAAACTTCCTATGAAAATATATATTATGTGTTACCATAATTAACAAATCACATATGAAAAAATCTCAGTCAGGAAAAATACATTTTACTCTCAAAATATGAAAAATACAAAATAAATTGGAGCGGAGGAAGTTATACAATTTTATACTTTTGTCTCAATTAATGTTACAATTTTTTTTTTTTGTATATTCTAAAAGGAATATCACATTTTTATATGTAGAAAAAGTATAATTTAACTCTAAGCTAGTGTTTGGTTATAAATTTCCAAAAAAAATTGACAAGTCATTTTTGGGTGAAGTTTCATTATGAACTTGGCTATTGATTTTAGGAGAAATATTTGACTTTTTAAAAATAATATGATTTATATCCATAAGTTATAAAAATTATTAAATACACCCATAAGTTTGTATTATCATTTTATAATGAAAATGTTCCGTGAAGCCATGAAAACGAACATAATTAATACAAATTTGAAAAAAAAAAATAGTGGAGAAAACAAAAGAAAAATACCATTGATTTGTATACAGAAAACAATTGTTACTATTTGTAATTGGAAGTGACTTCGGAGAGCAAGTTCGGATAAAATAGTATAAAATATGTATATAACGATATAAATTTTGTACAACAAACTTGGAATAAAATTTAATCCAAAACAATAAATGATGAATGTTTTTATAAAATAGAAAAGTTTGAGGTAATTTTAAATTTTTAAATTTTTTCAAATACTAAAATATGAGCAAAATTCTAATTTTTTCTGAAACTTGAACTTGAGATGTTTACCAAATATATTTGTCAAGTAATGATAAATTTTATGAAAACACTAATTTTCAACTTTTTTCCTTTTTTTCTCTCAAATATACTTATGACCAAATGAGACCTAAAGTTTCCATGATAAGTGATCACAACAGATTTCAAAAGTATTTCATTTCTACCCTTACTAAGATATAACCTAGTAATGAATGAATCGGAGTAAAACTAAGAAGTTCAGGTTCAAATCTCTAGAGAGAAAAATAATTAGGTGATAATTTCACATATGTTAAAGTTGTTTAGTACTTGTGATAGTAGAGATATATAGTGTGCACAAACAAACTCCAATATCACTATTAACAAAAAATATTTTTTCTTTATTAAAACTCCGTACCCAATTAAACTGTCATAGAAATTAAAAAAATTAAAAATATTTTTTTGAGGGGGAAGGTGGGCGCGGGGGGGGGGGGGGGGGTTGGGGGCTCTATATTGTTTTTTTTGTTTGATGGGATTAGGATATGTTGTAATATTGATTGAAAAAAGTGTGGTGTGGCTATTCCCCTTTCCCTTTCCCTATCTCTGAAACTCCACAGCGGACTGGGGGGCGATATTTTTACCTCTAATTATTATAGTATAATATATAGTATAAATTTCATTTCTATATTTTTTTATTTCTTTATTTATTTTATATGTATTTGTTATTTTTCTCTTTTTATTTATTACACATAATAAGTAATCTGTGTTTATTATTCAGTGAGTCGTATAATTTATTTCATATTTTTTACGTTTATTTTTTACTTATT
Source organism: Solanum bulbocastanum (assembly GCA_037074985.1). NCBI lineage: Eukaryota > Viridiplantae > Streptophyta > Magnoliopsida > Solanales > Solanaceae > Solanum > Solanum bulbocastanum. Next base: position 3,956,752 of record CM073603.1, on the reverse strand, counting down.
CAGTATATTAAAAATAAATGTCTATTTATTTTTATTATTAATACAGTCTAAAATTGTCATTCAAATGTAGACGAAAAGAATACTAAGTAACAACTACATATATGTTTTTACTCTATTAGTATATAAAATTTAAATTCATTAAAAATATATATATGTGTACAATTTATATGTATAACAGTATACCTATAAGATATTCCATGAGGTCTAATTAATAGGGGAAAAAGTGTTTAAATTTTGTTGGTGCTTTATTCTTAAAGCATCTCTCTTTGTTCTGACTCCTTTTTATTTTTTTTGGTTTTAGTTTCTTGATACTCTTATTACTAGCTTTCTTTTTTATAGGACAGCTAATTAACAACAAGAGAGGGGTTCAAGTGTATTTTTTTTATTAAAGTTTGATTAAATTTGAATTACGCCAGAAAGTTCCATATTCGGGTAAAACATTCACCAATAAAGACAACTTTGTGTCCAAGGGAACTAGAACTCGAGATCTCCTAGTTAAAGATGAAAGAGTACTTATTACTCCAACACGACCCTTGTTGGTGAATTAACTTAATTACCTGTAAATGTATGCTTGTGTAATGTAACAATCCGCAAGATCGTTTTGTGTTTTGAAATTTTCTTAGCTTGATCTTTTTCATATAGTATTATTATGCTATTTATAACTTGAGAGGATGGGTGATTAGATGCATTTTAGAGAAGAAATTCTATTTTTGAAAATTTGGTAATGAAAAGTTTGACAAACGGCAATATTTGGGGTTAATGAGTTAGGATTGAGTTTTGATTAGGAGGGCAATAAATCGAATCGAAAAAAATATTATTGATTTATTGGTATTGGATTATTTGGTTAGTGGTTTTAAGCGATTTTGTAATATTTTTATTGGCGATTATCGGTTTAGTTTTCAACTTTTTAATTTTGGTTAATGATTAAACTGATAACACAATAAAATTACTATTTTAGTAGTACTATCGGTCGTAGGCAAGACACACTAGCTTCTCTACATCTCTATTGGGACATTTTCTCTCTTCTCGATAAAAAAAAAATAGTATTTCCTTCTCATTTCTCAATTTTAGATTTGATCGTGGCAAAGACATACAATTAGTATTGTTTCATGATTTATTGCATGAGTCTTTAGAAAGAGTTCAAACAATTTTGTCTTCAATAAAAGTTATCAATATAGAAATTTATGTTGCACTTTCATCCTTACTATTATTTTTATTTTATGAACATCGTGTATATGTGATCAAATAAGCATTTTCTTATCGGTTAAACTGAAAATTGAACTGTTAAGGATCAAAAACTGATTAATTAAAAATTGATAATGATTTGGTTATCAGTTTAGCATATTCACAAATCAAAAATTAACAATACATAAAATCGAACCAAATCAACTTATGCACCCCTAGTTTTGATAATTCAATTAGATTCAGAGGGTTATCAATGATTTGATTGGATGGTTTGTTATTAGAGAAAACCAATCTAAAATCATGGTTTAGAAAGTGTTAATTGAAAAAAAAAATGAAATCTTGAAAAAAAATTATTTTTGTTTAAAAATGTTTTTCTTTTAAAAATATTGATAAAATAAAAATGCACCATTCAGATTTTGAACTCCTACCTTCTTTGTGGTAGATACATTTCTATCACTATATTATTGATAATTATTAATTAAAAACAATGTTATTTTTTATTTATACTCATTAATTTTATATTTTTGTGCAGAAAATACAATCTCTAGAGATCGATAGGTTCAATTATATCATTCCATTTTTCATTTTATTTTATTGGTTATATGGTGGTGGAGAGAGACTTAATTATAATTTTTCAAACTAAATCACTACTTTCTATTATTATACTTATTATTTTCAACAAAGCCCATTTATGAAAACTTTTATTAGTAATAATAGATAGTACAAAAGGTTGGAGACTTATAATAATATTTCCAAATTAAATCAGTACTTTCTATTTGGTGCAGCTTTTGTGAATCTTTTATTACAACTATTTGCTAGCAGGATGAAATAGGAAATGTATTTTGGGACCCAACAAAAAGAAATTAAAGAAAATAAAAAATTTGACATAATTTTTTTTTAAAAATACCAAAAAAAGTGAACAAGTGAAATTATTAGCATCGTTATATGGAATTTTTCATTTTACAGTGAATATTGGGCTTATGAGCCCAAATATATCCAATAAATATTAAGATGAATGTACGATCATGAAAAACAAATAAGATTAAAATTAAATGCATTCAACAAAATACGAAAGCAACACACGTAGAAGATAAAATAAGAGAATATCACCCTAGACGATTTATGAATTTCCGTATACACATAGGCTTTGTATGATTTTAGAACCCACTAATTAATTTTTTGTTTAAAATAAATAAAAATTTGACAAATAAATTTATTAAAAATAGTAAATATTTGCGTTTTTTTTTTCTCTTCAAAAATTAAATAGAGGGAACTAAGTCGATTAGAAAATAATAAAAATAAATAAAATCTACTCAAATAAATAATGAATCTGGTTGGCTATATTTCCATTTGATAGAATTAAAAAAAGAGCAACTTTCACATATATCAAACATAAAAATCATATTTGTATGCTATAACTATAGTTTGCATAATTGCGCTTCATAGCAAACATAAATATGTATATTTCGCTCTACATCTACAAAAGAAAGAGTTGTATAATTTCGTTATACATATACAAAACACTACTAAAAAAACAGTGAATTCCGACCTAAAAATACCGACCTCCGGAGGTCGGTATTCCTTGTAATTCCGACCTAAAACCGACATCCCAACTTAGGTCGGAAAAAGCTTGGTCGCTATTCAATACCGACCTCTCGAGGTCGGTTTTTATTTTAAGTCGGAAAATTCATTAATTTATTTTCCGACTTCCGGATGTCGGTATTTGTTACTTTTTTTATTTTTAATATATAAATTCCGACCTCCGGAGGTCGGTATTTTTATTTTTCTATTTTTTAAATTCCGACCTCCGGAGGTCGGTAATTTTATTTTTGTATTTTTCAAATTCCGACCTCCGGAGGTCGGTAATTTTATTCTTTTATTTTTTAAATTCCGACCTCCGGAGGTCGGTATTTTTATTCTTTTATTTTTCAAATTCCGACCTCCGGAGGTCGGTAATTTTATTTTTCTATTTTTTAAATTCCGACCTCCGGAGGTCGGTATTTTTATTTTTTTATTTTTCAAATTCCGACCTCCGAAGGTCGGTAATTTTATTTTTGTATTTTTAAAATTCCGACCTCCGGAGGTCGGTATTTTAATTTTTTTACTTTTGAAATTCCGACCTCCGGAGGTGTATTTTAATTTTTTTACTTTTGAAATTCCGACCTCGGGAGGTCGGTTTTCCGTTATAAAACTGGCAACAAATTGCTGTAATTATAATTTCCCACCTGCATATTTATACCAAAACAGCCCAAAGAATATAAACTTCATCCAACCAAAACAACACAATATTTTCAACATATACATTAAACTATTTCAAAATAAACTTTATCCAACTTCAAAATACAATCAAACAATTCCAAAATATAAAAGTCTAAAATGTCAAATAGATACAACTACTCCTCATCACCCTGATCACTCTCCTTATCAGACTTATCATTCTCATCACCCTCTTGATCAGATCCATCACTGCTGGCAGGACATGGAGGAAGAATATTTCCTGATTCAAAAAGAAAAGTAAGTTGGGCTTGAAGCGCTGCATACCCCTTGTTAAAAAGTAAGTTAACAACTTTTTAACTTCAACTACATTAGTTTTGACTTAATTCCAACAACTAAATTCTCTAACTAAACCACATTATTTATTTTAACTTATTTAAACACCTTAACAACTTTTTAACTTTAACTATATTAGTTTTGATTTAATTCCAACAAATAAATTTACTAACTAAACCACATTATATATTTTAACTTGTTTAAATAACTTAACAACCTTTTAACTTTAACTACATTAGTTTTGACTTAATTCCAACAACTAAATTCACTAACTAAACCACATTATTTATTTTAACTTATTTAAACACCTTAACAACTTTTTATCTTTAACTACATTAGTTTTGATTAAATTCCAACAACTAAATTCACAAACTAAACCACATTATTTATTTTAACTTGTTTAAATAACTTAACAACTTTTTAACTATAACTACATTAGTTTTGACTTAATTCCAACAACTAAATTCACCAACTAAACGACATTATTTATTTTAACTTGTTTAAATAACTTTAAAACTTTTTAACTTTAACTACATTAGTTTTGATTTAATTCCAACAACTAAATTCACTAACTAAATCACATTATTTATTTTAACTTGTGTAAATAACTTAACAACTTTTTAACTTTAACTACATTAGTTTTGACTTAATTCCAACAACTAAATTCACCAACTAAACGACATTATTTATTTTAACTTGTTTAAATAACTTTAAAACTTTTTAACTTTAACTACATTAGTTTTGATTTAATTCCAACAACTAAATTCACTAACTAAATCACATTATTTATTTTAACTTGTGTAAATAACTTAACAACTTTTTAACTTTAACTACATTAGTTTTGACTTAATTCCAACAATTAAATTCTCTAACTAAACCACATTATTTATTTTAACTTATTTAAACACCTTAACAACTTTTTAACTTTAACTATATTAGTTTTGATTTAATTCCAACAAATAAATTCACTAACTAAACCACATTATATATTTTAACTTGTTTAAATAACTTAACAACCTTTTAACTTTAACTACATTAGTTTTGACTTAATTCCAACAACTAAATTCACTAACTAAACCACATTATTTATTTTAACTTATTTAAACACCTTAACAACTTTTTATCTTTAACTACATTAGTTTTGATTAAATTCCAACAACTAAATTCACTAACTAAACCACATTATTTATTTTAACTTGTTTAAATAACTTAACAACTTTTTAACTTTAACTACATTAGTTTTGACTTAATTCCAACAACTAAATTCACCAACTAAACGACATTATTTATTTTAACTTGTTTAAATAACTTTAAAACTTTTTAACTTTAACTACATTAGTTTTGATTTAATTCCAACAACTAAATTCACTAACTAAATCACATTATTTATTTTAACTTGTGTAAATAACTTAACAACTTTTTAACTTTAACTACATTAGTTTTGACTTAATTCCAACAATTAAATTCTCTAACTAAACCATATTATTTATTTTAACTTATTTAAACACCTTAACAACTTTTTAACTTTAACTATATTAGTTTTGATTTAATTCCAACAAATAAATTCACTAACTAAACCACATTATATATTTTAACTTGTTTAAATAACTTAACAACCTTTTAACTTTAACTACATTAGTTTTGACTTAATTCCAACAACTAAATTCTCTAACTAAACCACATTATTTATTTTAACTTATTTAAACACCTTAACAACTTTTTATCTTTAACTACATTAGTTTTGACTTAATTCCAACAACTAAATTCACTAACTAAACCACATTATTTATTTTAACTTTTTTAAATAACTTAACAACTTTTTAACTTTAACTACATTAGTTTTGACTTAGTTCCAACAACAAAATTCACCAACTAAACGACATTATTTATTTTAACTTGTTTAAATAACTTAACAACTTTTTATCTTTAACTACATTAGTTTTGACTTAATTCCAACAACTAAATTCACTAACTAAACCACATTATTTATTTTAACTTATTTAAACACCTTAACAACTTTTTATCTTTAACTACATTAGTTTTGACTTAATTCCAACAACTAAATTCACCAACTAAACGACATTATTTATTTTAACTTGTTTAAATAACTTTAAAACTTTTTAACTTTAACTACATTAGTTTTAACTTAATTCCAACAACTAAATTCACTAACTAAAGCTAAGCATCAACACTAGATGGACACAAATCGATCTTGCAAGAAAATCAATTTTGTCATCAATAGGATCAACTAGTGTTGGTACTTAATTATGCTTAACAAACACATTATTCCTAAACTAATGCTAAGCATCAACACTAGATGGACACAAATCGATCTTGCAAGAAAATCAATTTTGTCATCAATAGGATCAACTAGTGTTGGTACTTATGCTTAACAAACACATTAAATTAAAGTTAAGTGTCAACACTAGATGGACACAAATCGATCTTGCAAGAAAATCAATTTTGTCATCAATAGGATCAACTAGTGTTGGTACTTAATTATGCTTAACAAACACATTATTCCTAAACTAATGCTAAGCATCAACACTAGATGGACACAAATCGATCTTGCAAGAAAATCAATTTTGTCATCAATAGGATCAACTAGTGTTGGTACTTATGCTTAACAAACACATTAAATTAAAGATAAGTGTCAACACTAGATGGACACAAATTGATCTTGCAAGAAAATCAATTTTGTCATCAATAGGATCAACTAGTGTTGGTACTTAATTATTCTAAACAAACATTCGATGGACACAAACAAATTATCACAAAATTTAAACTAAGTATCAATACTAGAAGGAGACAAACACATTATAAAAAGAAATTGTACTTGAACTTTAGAAATTTAGAAACACCAAACCTTATCTTCTACTTTGAGGAAAGAAGCTTGTATCAACTTTTTTTGATGTTGAGCTTCCTTAGTTGCCTAGCCCGCAAAATCAACTCTTTCAACACTAGATGAACACAAATAGATCTTGCAAGAAAATCAATTTTGTCATCAATAATATTCAAGTTTAGTTAAATATAAACTTCAAATCCAAGAATATTAGTTTTATATATATATTCAAGTTTTAGTAAGTTCAAGTTTCAATTCAAGTTCATATCTAATTTCTAAACTTAATTAGTTATATATTCAAGCTAATTAGTTCCAAATTCAAACTAGTTAGCTAGTTTCCGAAATTCAAACTATTAATTAGCCTAAAATATCAAATATAATTCAAACCATTAGTTCTAAATTCCAAATTCAAACTAGTCTTAAAATCACAAATTGAAAGTACTCCTAGAATTCAAAAACCAAACTATAATGCTAAAATCCCAAATTGAAAGTACTCCTAGAATTCAAAAACCAAACTATAATGCTAAAATCCCAAATTCAAACTATTAGTAGTCCTAAAATCTCAATAATAATTCAAACTAGTCCTAAATTCAAAATTCAAACTAGTCTTAAAATCAAAAATTCAAACTAGTCCTAAAATCCCAAAATCTAACTAGTGCTAAAATCCTAAATTCAAACTAGCTAGCTATTCCTAATCCCAAATTCAAACTAACTCAAATAATACCCAAATTCAAACAACTCCCCAAATATAATTCAAACTAACTCTAACATTAAAATTTTCAATTCACAATCAACAAACACAAACTAACAATCAAATAATCCCTAATTCAAACTAACAATCAAAAACCCTAAATCATTCACTTACTAATTAACTAACAATCAATAAAAAAACTAATTCAATACACTAATGAACAAATTCAACACTCAAATTGAATACCCAAATTCAAACAACTCCTTAAATACCCTAATTCAATCTAATTCTACAATTCCAAAATCAAACTAATCAACTCAAGAAATGCCAAATTTCAAACAAATCCTAAGATATCCTAATTCAAACTAACCCTAACATTAAAATTTTCAATTCACAATCAACAAACACAAACTAACAATCAAATAATCCCTAATTCAAACTAACAATCAAAAACCCTCAATCATTCACTTACAAATTAACTAACAATCAATAAAAAAACTAATTCAATACACTAATTAACTAATTCAACACTCAAATTGAAAGAAATTAAAAATACTATTATGAAACCTAACCTTGAATTAAAGGAGAAGGGTAGTGAGTCGGAATAGAGGCAGCGCCGGTCAATATGGAGGCGGTGCCGGTTGAGATGGAGGCGGCGTGACCTCCTGCTGCTGACGCGAGCTTCCTCTGCTGCTGTACGCGACCGCCGCTGCTGCTGCACGCGACCGCCGCTGCTGCTGCGATGGTGGCGTGGCGCCCGTCGTCGGGGATGGTGGCGTGGCGCCGGTCCGCGGAGATGGTGGTTGGGCGCCGGTCGTCGGGGTTGGTAGCGGGAGCGGATGAGAGGAATAGTGAGAGAGGAGTGAGATTTGTGAGACTTTGAGCTAGAGTTTTATATTTAATAAAGTTAGTTTAATAAATTTCATTTATTGAGGTTGATTTAATTAATTAAAATTACACACACACACACATATATATATATATATATAAAATTTAACTAGACATCAAGAGAAGTTTAATTTAATAAATTTAATTTATGGATCAAGTTAATTTTATAATTTAATTTAATAAATTTAATTTATCGATCAAGTAAATTTTATAAATTAAAATAATATATATATATGTTTGTGTGTAATTTAATTACACATCAACACAAGTTTAATTTAATAAATTTGATTTATCGAACAAGTAAATTTTATAAATTAAAATATTATACATATACATATATATATATATATATATATATATATATATATATATATATATATATATATATATAATTCAACTACTCATCAACATAAGTTTAATTTAATAAATTTAATTTATCGAGGTTGATTTTAGTAATTAAATTATACACACACACACACACACACACACACACACACATATATATATATATATAATTAAATTACACATCAACAGAATTTTAAAAGTAATTAGATGAAATAAAAATACCGACCTCATGAGGTCGGTATTTTATATTAATTTATTTTTTAACTTATATAAAACTGTCATCCGGAAGACGATTTATTTAATAAAAATTAATTTAATTACATACTATTTAATTTTACCAACTTTCAAAAGTCGGTATTATAATATATTTTTTTATTTTTTATTTTACGCAAAACCGTCCTCCGAAAGACGATAAAATTAAATCAATATATTTAATTGAGAAAAAAATAAAATATAGTTATTTATTTATTTTATTTAATACCGACATCAAGAGGTCGGTATTTTGATTTCTGTATTTTTAAAATTCTGACCTCGGGAGGTCGGTAATTTTATTTTTGTATTTTTTAAATTCCGACCTCCGGAGGTCGGTATTTTTGTAATTTTTGTATTTCCTGGATTTGTATTATTTAAATTCCGACATCCGGAGGTCGGTATTTTTATTTTTGTATTTTTGAAATTCCGACCTCCGGAAGTCGGTAATTTTATTTTTTGTATCTTTTAAATACCGACCTCCGGAGGTCGGTATTTTTATTTTTGTATTTTTTAAATTCCGACCTCCGGAGGTCGGTATTTTTATTTCTTGTATTTGTTAATTCCGACCTCCGGAGGTCGGTTTTCCGGAGGTATTTGTATTTGTTAAATTCCGACTTCCGGAGGTCGGTTTTCCGGAGGTATTTGTATTTTTTAAATTCCGACCTCCGGAGGTCGGTATTTTTAATTTTGTATTATTTAAATTCCGACCTCCGGAGGTCGGTATTTTCATTTTTTGTATTTTTGAAATTCCGACCTCCGGAGGTCGGTAATTTTTTTTTGTATCTTTTAAATTCCGACCTCCGGAGGTCGGTAATTTTTTTTTGTATCTTTTAAATTCCGACCTCCGGAGGTCGGTAATTTTATTTTTTGTATTTAAGGAGTGAGATTGGGAATTTTCATTTTTTGTATTTTTTGTATTCCGACCTTCGGAGGTCGGTTTCCTAAAGTTTTTTTAATTTCTTATTCTTTTTAAGAATATCGACCTCCGAATGTCGGTATTTTTATTTTTGTATTTTTGAAATTAATCGTCATTCGAATGACGATTTATTTAAAGATAATATTAATTTATTAATTTTTTTGGAAGTACTATATAAATATTTTAATGAAAATTAATATAATTACATACTATTTAATTTTACCAACTTCCGGAAGTCCATATTATAATTTTTTATTTTTTTATTTTACACAAAATCATCCTCTGAAAGACGATTTAAATAAAATTAATTCAAATTATTTATCAATTTTGTTTTTAATATTTAATTGAGAAAATATAATATATTTTTATTTATTTATTTAATACCGAATTACACCGAATTTTGCTTTCAACCAAGCCTTTCCGTTCCGAAATCGACAAAGACCACTTTGAAAAGTAAATCCGATGGGCAAGATGGGGGTGGGTCAGGGTGAGAGAGAGGACTGAGAGTGGAGTGAGAGATGCCTTAGGGTTTTGATACTATATCATTCTTTTTTTAAGAAAAGTGTTTAATTTAATTACCGACCACTGGATGTTGATATTATTTAAATAAAATAATAATTTAAATTTATCGACCTCTTAAGGTCGGTATTTATCAATTTATTTTAATATTAACTCATCTCCTGAGGTTGATTTTATTAATTAAAATTACATTTATAAATTAAAATTTTATATATATATATATATATATATATATATATATATATATATATATATATATATATATATATATATACACACACACACACACCTCCTAATTATATAAATTCAACAGAAGTTTAATTTAATAAATTTAATTTTATTGATCAAGTTAATTTTATAAATTTAAATTATATACCTCCTAATTATATAAATTTAATTTTATCGATCAACAAATTAAAGTTTATTAATATCAAATTTAATATATAAATCTCCTGGAATTGATCATCGGTATTTCTTTAATTGATAATGTATTTTATATTTGAGCCACTAATATATATATATATATATGACTTGATTTGTTAAACTACTAAGTGAGTATATATAATTAGTCAATGTATTTCATACTCCGATGAATTATCCTTTACGTGTCATCATTGCCTACGATATTATCACAACACTTGACATCCATTCAAAATCGAACGTATATAATAATATTATCTCGCATTTCATACTCAAATAGATTATATTATATGTTAATTAACTATTCACCTCTACATCATGACATGATATATTCAGTTCATCATTTAACAACAGATTGATAGAATTTGTACATTACTCTACAAATATAAGTATAATTATCTCTTAATTCATATCAACGTAGTTTCATACTCTAAATATGGATTATAGATATTTTTTTATTTATTCCATGAATTTTTAACTTTTTATTTATAAAAGTATACAAAATTGTTACACTCTTTTAAACAATTAATTGTATGTGTAGAATGAAAATTTAGTATTACGCTAGCAAAATTATGATTTATAGGAACAGTTTTAAAAAACCGACCTCCGGATGTCACTTTTATTAAAAGTAATTAGATGAAATAAAAATACCGACCTCATGAGGTCGGTATTTTATATTAATTTATTTTTTAACTTATATAAAACTGTCATCCGAAAGACGATTTATTTAATAAAAATTAATTTAATTACATACTATTTAATTTTACCAACTTTCAAAAGTCGGTATTATAATATATTTTTTTATTTTTTATTTTACGCAAAACCGTCCTCCGAAAGACGATAAAATTAAATCAATATATTTAATTGAGAAAAAAATAAAATATAGTTATTTATTTATTTTATTTAATACTGACATCAAGAGGTCGGTATTTTGATTTCTGTACTTTTAAAATTCTGACCTCGGGAGGTCGGTAATTTTATTTTTGTATTTTTTAAATTCCGACCTCCGGAGGTCGGTAATGTTATTTTTGTATTTTTTAAATTCCGACCTCCGGAGGTCGGTAATTTTATTTTTGTATTTTTTAAATTCCAACCTCCGGAGGTCGGTATTTTTGTATTTCCTGGATTTGTATTATTTAAATTCCGACATCCGGAGGTCGGTATTTTTATTTTTGTATTTTTTAAATTCCGACCTCCGGTGGTCGGTAATTTTATTTTTTGTATCTTTTAAATACCGACCTCCAGAGGTCGGTATTTTCTGGAGGAATAAATTCCGACCTCCGGAGGTCGGTATTTTTATTTTTTGTATTTTTTAAATTCCGACCTCCGGAGGTCGGTATTTTTATTTCTTGTATTTGTTAATTCCGACCTCCGGAGGTCGGTTTTCCGCTGTTAAATTCCGACTTCCGGAGGTCGGTTTTCCGGAGGTATTTGTATTTTTTAAATTCCGACCTCCGGAGGTCGGTATTTTTAATTTTGTATTATTTAAATTCCGACCTCCGGAGGTCGGTATTTTCATTTTTTGTTTTTTTAAATTCCGACCTCCGGAGGTCGGTAATTTTTTTTTGTATCTTTTAAATTCCGACCTCCGGAGGTCGGTAATTTTATTTTTTGTATTTTCATTTTTTGTATTTTTTGTATTCCAACCTCCGGAGGTCGGTTTCCTAAAGTTTTTTTAATTTCTTATTTTTTTTAAGAATACCGACCTCCGGAGGTCGGTAATTTTTAGGTCGGTATTCACTGTTTTTTTAGTAGTGAAAGAAAGCAGTTGTATAATCTGCTTTGGTATACATATACAAAAGATCAATTGTATAATTTGTGTTTGTATAAAGAGAGAAAGAGAGAAAGACAAAAGAAAATTGGGTAGGGAAAGATCGTATTTATATAATCATAAGTGTATAAGACGAAAATATATGCATTTGTATTTGTATATACAATTTTCTCTCACTTTATACAAACACAAACTCACATTTGTGTTTGTATAAAGTGAGAGAGGCGAGTGAGCGAGCAAGATCAAGGAGAGTGGCGAGCAAGATCTGGGAGAGGAGAGAAAGGGGAACGAAAATATATGTATATATACAATTTTCTCTCGCTTTATACAAACAAAAACGCATTTTATACATTTGTGTTTGTATAAAAGCAAGAGAGGCGAGGGAGAGAACGAGAGTGGCGAGCAAGATTCACTAGGAGAGAAGCGAAATAGCAACAGTTTGCTATGGGGTACAATTAAATCAAACTATGATTATAACATGTAATTTGAATTAATAGTTTGCTATTATATATAATTTTCCAAAAAAAAAAAAAAAAAGAACTAAGGAATGTGAGTAGTCCGATATTATGGGTGTGTTTGTTACCAAAAAAAATATTTTTTTTATAAAATTTATTTAAGAGAGTCATATAGTAGCTTGAAATAGAATAGAAAATTGATATAAATAATTGTCCATAATAATAATAGCTAATAAAAAAAAATAATAATAAAATAAAATATATATATATATATATATATATATATATATATATATATATATATAAATTTATATTAATATATAATATACATAAAATTGTATATTTTTAATACAAAATAATATATAATTTTTATAGATTTAATTAGCAAATATAATTTATTTTTTTTATTAATGGCTATATGTGTAATTTGTTCGAAAAAACCGCCTATATATGCCGTACCATTTGTGTCAAATATATGTCTTGGCGTATTTCATACATAGGTTCTTTTTTTAAAAAAAAAACACAGATTTGTATACAAAGTATTTCGTATTATTATGTAGAATTCAAAGAAGTTGTATCAATCTCACACCAGTATGTATAATATAGACATTCTATTTTAATATAAGTATCATGAAGCAACCATTAGTGACTGATTGCACGATTCTAATGCATGTATAAGTATTTATAATAAATAGAGAGAAATCGATAATGTGAACATGTTTACACAGATAAAATTTAGGGAAAATAGAAGTATTTTATTTTGTGATAAGTACTAATTCATTTTTTACTACATGATTAAGATTCAAAGAGATTTATCTTCAATGTGGAATTTTCTGATACAAATTTAAATCTAATCAAATTCTTAATAATGCAATTACTGAATACCGAATGAAAAAAAAACAAAAATACTAATATGTACAAGATGTGTTGTTCCTTTGGTGAGTGCCAAGCTGGTAATATAATTGGGGTTGGACATAGCAGTTAGGGTGAGTCGTTTTCCATGTCTCAGCCATAATAAATGGACCTTCAACTATAGATAGATACACTACATTTCCACATCTTACCCCTTTTTTCTTCATTCGTTGTCCAGTATTCATATTGGATCTTGAATATTTTGAATTCGTGTCGCGTAGGGCTATCCATTTGGGAGAAAACATTTTCTATCAAGGATTTTTTCTACTCAAGACTTGAATCCGAGATTTTCAATTAAGAAAGGAATAGTCCCCCCTTCTACTACACCATATCCGTTCGTGGCGGTCACATCTTACCTTTCATCACCATAGACATCTCTTTTTCACCATTAACATGCTTATTTGGCACTATTTGATCCACTTCTTTCTTTTATTTTGGAAAAAAGAAAGGAATTTGAATATATCTAATTAAAGACATTAATCGTACAAAATAAAAAAAAATATAAGAAGATGCACTGTTGGTGATTTATTATTATCTGTCTGAACTTTGATATACATAATTATTTATTATTTGTGCTAATGGAAGATATATAACACAAATATTTTTGAATTAATCAAGGTACACATAAATAAATTGATTCAAACAATTTTTTTAACACCCAAATTTGACATTTAAGCCGTGAAATGATCGATGATCGAGCTACTATCCATAAGACGAACCCTTTATATTTAAACCGCCACATGCGATATGAGAAGAATGAACTACTAAATAACAATTCTTAGTGTCTATCAACATGGGTTATGGTGCAACAGTGAGACCGTTCTATTTTTAACCAAAGGTCTCGAGTTCGAGTCCTAACTCCAAACATCGGGTGGGAAATAAAAAAATATAGCAATTATTTGTGTCTTTCACCCCTATAAGAGCTCTAACATTAGTGGGTAATAATATTAAATCTTAATTAAAAGTTTAACGGATAAATGTGGACCTTTTTATTAAAAAAAATTGAAAATTTCTCTCTATCTTTAAGCTAGATATAAAATTTGGGTACACTTTAATCTCTCCAGATTTCATTTTACGAGACTACATTGTATATGTTATCATTGTTTTATTAAAAATTTGGATATGTAAAGTCACATAATTTCTCACATAAACGATGATTTGCCAACCATAACTATGGAAGGACAAAAAAATCTAATGAAGAGACAATTGAACAATTTCAGATAATTTAAGAACAAATTTGAACTTTTCCCCCATATTAAAATAAAAATTATCAATCATTCAAAATTCAAATAATTTAGGCATATAGTTTTTAAAATATATTTTTTTTGTGGGTGAACTTCTTTAGTTCTCCCCCAATTTTAATTAAATAAATAAATTACAACTGAAATTCAAACCCATGTGATTTAAGTTAAGCTTTTTTATACTATTTTTTTTTCTGACATGTCCATATCACTGAAATTCAGTCATTTTTATCAAAACGTTCGACAAAAATATTTAAACTTCAGTCATACGAGCATGAACTTTTGACATTTTTTAATGAGTCGGGTTGTGCTAGCATTTTTGAGGCCCCGCCCAATTCTACTTGCAACAATATATTTCTTCCTACTTCAAATCTAAATTATTTTGACAAATTGACATTGGTTGAAAATATTTAATGTTTTAGAAAAAAGAACTCATTAGTTTTTTCTTTAATTCATTCTTAGTACTTTAACTAAATTGTATGTTAAAATATTTTTAAGAGAAATAAAAAAATATTTGGCCAAATAAAAAACTTCTAGGATTAAAACTATTCAATATATTTCTTAAATAAATTGAATAATTTGTAGTTAAACAAATATATTTTTCAATTGATTGGACAACAAATTAAACTCCTAAACCAGATTAGCTACTTTAGTTTTAGATTCATTCAATTCCTTATATTTATGATAATGACAGTTCCTACTTCCTACGCCTGGATTTCAAATTGGAATAAAAGGTCAATGTATATCGTTATTAGGTTTTTCATCTGACGTTCGATAATTATTTTAAAGTATCGATTAATTTGAAAAGGCACAACGCAAACCTCACTAAAAGGGGAATCGATCCATACTAAGATTTCTTCCTCTTTTAGATTTTGAATTCAAAACTTTTAATCAAGGATAGGAATGTGCAAAAATCAAACCGATCAATAAATCAAATTAAAAAACTCTTATTGGTTTATTAGATTGATGGGGTTTTAATGGTTTCATGAAGGAAAAAAAATTGATTCGGTTTTACTTTTTAAATTTTGGGTTATTGGATAAATCTATTACTCAATAAGACGGTAGTAATTTACTACTTTACCCCTACTTAAATATTAAATATTAATATCAGTATCTTGCTAGTTACTGCCTTTGCCCTTTAATTTAAGTTACTGTCTTTGCCCTTTAATTTACACTTCACAATGACTCTGAGTTCATAAGAAACAACATTTATTTGTGTCGCACATGTATAATTCTTTTTATGTTTTTTTTTTAATTAAAGATAATTCTTTTTATGTTAGTTAAATTACTATTGTTTATATTTTATGAGCATTCTGTAAAGTTATATCATTGTCCTGTCAAGCTAAATTCATATATTTGTTTTACGAGTATTTTCTTATTGGTTAAATCGAAAACTGAATTGTAAAGGGCCAAAAACCTATAAATAAAAAATCAATAAAAAAAATATATCTTATTGATTTAGCATATTTAAAAACTGAAAACTAATAAATTAAACCGATAATATATAAAATCAAAAATTGAACCAGCTGATGCACACCCCTAATTAAGAAACCCCTAATTAAGAAAGGAATCTTATCCATCCGTCAAAACCGTTAATGATATAAATAATTATATTGTGATATTGCAATCAAATGAATGAACAATAACTTTAAACCTATAAAAGTAATGTTTCTATTTTATGTTTTGCAATACATAGAAAAAAAGACAACACCAATTAAGTTGTTTTCTCATTCATAAAGTCCACATGAACTCTACAAATTTGATTATAATATAGCTAGAGTCTCAAGGCTCTTGGGGAGTCAAAATAGACATGTTCATTAATGTGAACAGGAACACTTAAAAGAGGATATAAATCCTAAACATTTTGATGATAGGCGCCCCTCTCCAAGTAGTCAGTTTGTTCTCTCGTGGAGAAAGCCTTACTCTCGTTTCGTTCGAACGTAGCCCGCAAGAGTCAAGGGGTTGTAGGGCCTTCTATAGGGATTTTATTCTTTATAGGTGGGGTAAATGTGATACCTAAGAAGTTTCACATCGGCAAAACACAGGAGATGTGTTAAAACCATAACACATTGGGTATATAAGTAAGCAGACTTAACCCACAAGTAACACGTTTTAAAACCGTGCGGGCCTATGCCTAGAGCAGACAATATCACTAACAAGCTGGATTGTTACAAAAAGATTGGTCTTCTTGAATCTTCACTTTCAGCCAAACCCTATCACGAAGTGTCCATACCTCCATATGCCACTTGTCTTAATCTAATTTTGGCAAATACAAATTCCAAGTTAGTAAAATTTTCTTCTCAAATACCAATTGGGGTATATGATGGGAAACTCAACTCTGTTGGTAATCTAAGAACCGCAATTGGTAATCACCACTTTTATCTATTGATTGATAAATTTATGGCAGTTGTGAATTCAAAGAGCATGTATTTATAATATTACACATAGTGTGTATTCCCAAAGTAGTGTTTGATTTATAGAGGGACACACTAGCCCTAGAATCGTGTGCTTTTAATAAACAATTGTTGTTTTACCTAATTCACTATGTCCTTTGTTTAATATCCATTTTCAGGAGGGGGGGGGGCTCTTTCCTAAAAAGCCTTTCCGATTTCCTCCGCCCCTATCTCTTAAAGTTACGGCATCCCATCGATCCCCGAATCGGCTCTACTAGTTGGCTTTGTTACTATCAAGGCATAGCATTCTATGGACTCTTTCCACGTCCAAAAATGATATGCCAACAAACACCCTTTCTCCTTAGCCAACCAAAGTCTTCTGATGGTAATAATCGTGTTTCCCGTTAAAAATAAGGCAGTGTTCTCTCTACGCTGATAGAACCTTACTTAGAAGACCTTGATAGTACGAGTAAGATATGTAATACGTCCATAAGGACGACATCGCACTAGACGTCTTGCTTTACCTTTCATCATTCTTCCCCACAAGTAATTTAATTTCAAGCACTACCATTAGTCTAGTATTTCAGTACATGACCCCCCCCCCCCCCAAACACACACCTACACACACACAAATGCATATTAAGTACTAAGGTCTAGGAAATTTGTTATTATCAAATCAATTGCTTCCTTTTCACAATAGAAACGTAAAATTTTTGTTGTTGATACTCAATTAATTCTCACGCATGTTAGGTGATAAAGTAATAAATATTTTTAAAAATCTTTAATCATAGATTTTTGGTTCAAATCCATACAGGTACTTACTCGACCACCCTTCAACGTAAAACTTTCCGTCTCATACAAAAATTGTTATATATATTAGCCTTGCCCATAAAAGATTGTTGTAAGAGCTGATCAATTATCATATTACATTAATTTATTGAGAATAAAATGAACATATGATCAATGTTTTGAGCTAAAGTGTCAATTACTTTAGTTATCACGAGTGAAAAACAAGCATAAATACATTTATTATTGTTATCAAAATCATTCAATTTATGTATAAATATAATTGGAGCAAAAAGACAATAAGTACAACCACATTCACTATAGGTACCAACATTCTAGTAATGGCTAAGTTTTAAAAAAGTTACCCTATGAAACGTAGAGGGGGTGGGGTAGGGGGGTGGCAAATCGGAAAAAAGTAAAAAAAAATTCATAGTCAAACAATTTTTAAAGTTTCACAACATACCAAAGAACTTGGTTGAAACTACTAAAAATTGATGTAAGGGATTTTAATGTATTTGACTGCTCGATTAAAATAATTTTTAATCGTTAGTTAAAAAATATATACTAGTTATGGATAAGGAATTTATATTATTTAGTATATAAAGATTAATATAGTCATCGATTATTATTTTGATAGTGGCAATATAAAAATTTAATATAAAGTATTGAAGATGATATGCCATTTTCACACAATCACCTATTGTATGAAGTACCTCGACTTGTCAATTCCATATGCTGCAATGCATGTACGTAAACATTCACAAAATACTGACACTATTTTGTATATGTTTCTATAGAGGAATAATTGCATTTTTGGTCCTTTAATTATTCATGAATTTTGGATTTATAAATTATTCGCCGTCTAGATTCAAGAGTTATTCAAAAAATATATATGAAAGTATTATTTTTAACATGTCGGTGTGTATTAACCCCGAAAAAAGTTCTTCCCTATTCGTGTATAGAAAATATTATTTGGATTTCAAAAACCTTCTTGCTGGTCATCTTCTTTTTTCAAGGTGCGATACAAACATGTTTGTATGTAACACTTATAAGTTATATGTTATGAATAGAGTATAAAATTAAGTGTTACATTATAAATATGTTCTTTTCTCGATGTCTATGCACTTTTTTATTAGAAATTTCAATTTTCGATAGAAGTACTTGACTAGTTAGAAAAAAATCTTTATTTAATTTAAATTTTGAATCAGACTCTAAACGCTAAGGACAAGAATGTGTGTATAATATGTGACTGTTGGTTGGATTTATTATGGCTCATGAAAAGTAGAGATAAATTAAATTGACATGAAATGAAATGTTACTTTCTGAAATTATTTAAGGAATGATTGCTAGTCACACCATTCTCTATTATTGTAAGTCTTTTTCATCAGTCAATCTCCTACCCCATCCCCACCCCCACGACCCCATCCCCTCAATAGGGGGGGTGGTGTTTATGTGGAAATAATTTGTGGATAAAATAAAGGTTTTATTGTTCTTATGAGTTGTATATAAGATTAGTAGTTTCTATCCCTAGTGTGTTTTTATATCTCTTCGTGTCAGTTTGTTTGTCTAACTTGTTTTTTAATTCGTTTTAAAAATATTTTTCTTAGTAACTTTTTAATTATGATTTTTCACGTTGCATGTTTGAGATTACAAGATTATAGGACATTTTGATATATTTGACATGTATATTTTTAATTTAAGACCATAAGATTCAAAAGTCTTCTTTACATTCTTAAATTTTGCGTCAAATCAAAATGAGACTGACAAATTAAAACGGAGGAATTGTATATGATTTTCACAAGTTTTATTAATCCATGGTACTTTCTTTATATTATATGGTTGTCATGTGAATCTTCCTTCTTTTACACATTATTATTTTTTTTTGTTTGGTTTCCCATCCGGTGTTCGGTATCCACATTGGAGCCCGACTAAATTCGAATTTGCACTGGAAAATTTCACATTGAAATAAAACGCTTCCTAACAAAGGCATCTCCGTATCTAAGAGGTCTCGAATTACTGGATCTTTTATACACTATTGCAGTGGAGTTAAAGACAATATTTATACATGAACTAGCTAATTTGTCCTCAAATATATGCATGGTTATCTTTTCTTTTTCATATTAACCTTTTTATTTGTGTCATTACCATCTGTTATGGCTAGGGTCATGTGTCATATGATCATAATAATAATAATTATCTTTAGTTCCAAATAAATTGAGGTTAATTATATGAATCATCATTTTTATGTGGCTAAGCTCATTTTATATTTTTATCAACAACATATTTTGTAGGAGTATATAGTCCCATAAAGTGGATTTTGGGAGGATAAAGTGTACACATATTTTACCTCTATTTCATAGATGAGGTTGAGACGTTGTTTCCGGTAGATCTTAGCTCGGTTCAAAACAAAAACAATCTAGGAAAAATTGTAATGAAAGTATTGTACAAGAGACAAGAGACTAACAAAAATAACAACTAGTAGTAGAATGGTACAACAAAATAATTCTATAGTCGAATTACACAAAATAATAGATAGTAACAAAAATCGAAGAAAAAAAAAACTACAAGAGTAGTGCTACGACTACTAGTAAGGGAAACAAGACAATGTACTCCTAACTACTAGATGGACACATCTTACCTACTAACCTTCTATCCCAATTCGCGTCCTCCATACCTTCATATCTAAGATCATGTCCTTGATAAATTTCAACAGTGTCATGTTATGTCTAATCACCTCTTACTAATACTTCTTCAGTCCATTTCTACCTCTCCCGATTCAATCTATAGTCAACCTCTCACACTTCTACATTGGTGCACAGTGCATCTCTTCATCAAATGCTCTAGCCATCTCAACCTTACTTCCCGTATCTTGTATTTTTAGTATATCTACTAAACCACACCCTACTTTTTAAAAAATTACACAATCACACACTACTCTCTCTCACACAAACACACACAATCTCTCTCCTTCCGGTCTCATCTATCTCGCGCTTGTTCGCCTCACTACATCCGCTCTCCCTCTTTTTCTCTCTCTTTCCAAATCTTCATCACCAAGATCTGGAAAAAATATGGGCCCCTCTCTCTTTCCCTCTTCTCATCAAGCTTCTTTTTGGAAAACAAGAAGCGGAGAGAAAAGGGAATTTACCATGTGTATCTGGTAAGTATGTATCTATACACAAATATACTAAATATTTTAGGAGATACATATGTGTATATGTGTATCTCTATCTTCTTCTACTACTATTACTACTATTATTACTAAGTATATATTTATGCACATATACATTGGATACACTGAAAACATAGATACATAGATAGGAAATCTGAATACATACGATGAAATTGATATTTTATTCAGTAGATGAAATTAATACTCAATAGATCAAAGTGGTATACACACAAACTTGATATTGGCAATAGATACACTGATAATTGTGAAATTAATATTGGATATTAGACATATATGCTCATTGAAATTGATATAAGCTTATGTATATATAATCAGATACATGCTTTCAAAATTGATACTATATACATAGATACACTCATAAAAAATCATACAAACATATGATATGCACAAACAAATGGCTCTGATTCTACTGGATAAATTGGTAAAACTTGATAATGGATATATATACATATATATATACATTAAATTGTGAAACACAAATACAAAAAGGAGAGGGAGAAGAGAGGCGAACGAAAGAGGTAGTATATCCCAGATACAATCATAAGGTCCGTCAAATACGTGTATCTAGACTGAAACTAAGAAAACATATATAATTATTGAAACTATCATTACATTGAGTAATTAGCTTTTATACTAGCGTCCTAAATGAAAATTAAGGAAGAGTCAAAATTTATGAACCTATACCACCTCAAAATTAACTTTAAACTTGTAGATCTGGAGTTTTAAATTATAAACCACGCGTATGAATTTGAACTAAGATTAAATTATCATCGATTTGAAGATAGATTTTGTTACACCTTGTAAATAAAATTCAAAAACATGGAAAATTTGTTACAAATCAACTATATGAATCTTTGATACAAGTGAAAAAAATGATATATCAGCTTATTTATTGTAATCGATCGATGCACAAATAGTTAAGAAATACATCAACGAATAATATTCATTTAATACATGATGACATTCCTTTTAAAATATCTCAATGTTAGGTCAAATGAGCTATTGTTACTGTATAGAATACCCCATAAGCATGGCTAATCATCCATGGATGCAATTGATAAAGAGAAAGAGCAGAGAGGAAGACACAGAGTTGGGGAGAATCAACAAACTGATTTCCATTATGATGAGAGTACACATTTATACAAAATGGAAGATCAAAACTCGAACTAACTAGTGAGCTGACATGTTAACAGAAAGGAATCAGTAACAAACTATTCTAACTAATTAATTGATTAGACTAACTAACTATTATAATTAGCTAACTCACAACACCCCCTCAAGTTGAAGGTGTGGAGAACACTGACAACTTGCTCAATGCTGTAGAATGTTTAATCCTAGACAATGTCTTCGTCAATATATCTGCTAGTTGATTATCAGAGCTTATGTGGTGTAGTGAAATGAGGCTTGTCTGAAGTAGATTTCTCACAAAATGACAGTCAACTTCAATATATTTAGTGCATTCATGAAATACTGGATTTTGAGCTATGTGCAGAGCAGATTGACCATCACAATATACTTCAATAAGTGTAGGCAATTGCAATGTGAGTTCTGTTAATAATCTACTGAGCCAAACTAATTCTCCTGCAACTTTCCTTAGAGCCCTATACTCTGCTTCTGCTGAAGACAAAGATATAGTCTCTTGTCTCTTGTCAAGGCCTAACAAGACAATATAACCAATTACTGACTTTCTGGTGTCAGGGCATGAAACTTAGTCAGAGTCACAGTAGGCCTTGACATTGTATGATTGATCTTTAGTTATGAAAATTCCCATAGTGGGGTCTGCCTTGAGGTACCTCAGTATATGAAAAGCTGCTTGTAAATATGGTTCTCTAGGGTCTTGCATAAATTGGCTGAGATGTTGCACACTGAATGATATATCCATTCTAGTGTAAGTCAGGAAATTCAGCTTCCCAACAAGCTTTTTATAGAAAAGAGGTTCTGCTAAGGGAGCTCCTTCCTTGGCATGTAGTTTCACTACACGATCAAGTGGAGAGGTGCAACTACTCATACTTGCAACTTTGTAGTCTTTTAATATGACAAGAATAAACTTCCTTTGAGACATAATAAGTCACTTCCATCCCAAGAAAATAGTGTAACCTTCCTAAGTCCTTAATCTTGAACTTGTCATGGAGGAAGATTTTGAGTTTTTTAATCTCAGAATCACTTGTGCCTGTTAGAATTACATCATCTACATAGATAACAACAAAAATGCTGGAAGTTTCAAAATTCTTATGAAACAAGGAATAGTCATTCAATGAGTGAGTATATCCTTTTGAATACAAAGCTTCAGCCAGTTTGGCATACCACTGCCTGCTGGCTTGTTTGAGACCATATATGGACTTGTTTAGTTTGCATACCATCCTAGGTTTGTGTACTACTAAGCCAGGGGAACCTCCATTTATACCTTCTCATGTAAATCTCTATGAAGGAATGCATTATTTACATCAAGTTGAAATATATTTCAGCCCTTTTATATGGTTGTGGCCAGTAAAATTCTCACAGTTGTCATCTTGATCACTGGTGAAAAGGTTTCTGTATAATCAACTCCAACTTCCTGGGTGTATCCCTTTACTACAAGTCTTTCTTTGAATCTTTCAATAGTCCCATCAGCCTTATGTTTTACCTTATAGACCCACCTACAGCCTATGGCCTTCTTGCCACTAGGTAGATCAACAAGATCCCAAGTGTGGTTTGTATGTAATACCTCAAACTCCTGTGTCATGGCATGTTGCCAGGCAGGGTTCATAACAACCTCCCCATATGAATAAGGTTCATCATCACTATTGACATTTCTCACAAGTGATTGATTCTCAAGTGCCAGGCAAGGTTCATAGCAACAAAAGGAAAAATGCTTTCTTTAAAAACTACATCCCTGGAGATGTGTATATTTTTTAGTGGCTAGACTAAGAACTTTGTAGCCTTTTGATCCAAAAGGATAACCTAGGAAGATGTGTGGTGTGGTTCTGGCTTGAAATTTGTCCCTATGAGGTTTTGGAAGAGTAGGGTAACATAGGCAGCCAAATGTTCTCATGTGGGAGTAAACTGGTTTAGTGTTATATAGCAGTTCATAAGGATATTTGCCTTTCATATGAGAAGTAGGGAGCATGTTAACAATGTATGTGGCACACAACACACACTCACCCCAGTATTTAAGAGGTAATTTGGATTGAAAAAGGAGAGCCCTCACAGTTTCTAACAAGTACTTATGTTTTCTTTCCACTACCCATTTTGTTGTGGTATGTAGGGACATGTTTTCTCATGGATTATTCCCTTGGCTTTACGAAAGGTTGTGGTTTCTGTATTTACAAATTCAATCCCATTGTCAGTTCTTATGGTTTGAACACAAGTGTTGAATTGAGTTTTAATCATAGACAAGAAAGTTTTGATGACTTCTAAGGTGTTACTTTTACAGGCCAACAATTGAGTCCATGTACATCTGCTATAATCATCAACAAGAGTGACAAAATACCTATAGTTATCATGTGTTACCATATGGTAGGGACCCCATAGATCTATGTGTAGCAATTGAAAGATTATGGTAGAAGTGTGGGTGTTGTGAGGAAAAGGTAGTCTTTCTTGCCTTGCCATTGGGAAAATATTACAAAGGAAAGGTTGTTTGGCAGAAAAATTCTCAGGTATGAACTTAATTTCCCTCATCTTCACAAAAGGTACATGTCCAAGTCTATTATGCCACAACACATTCACATAATTGCAAGCATGAGTCAAAAAAGAAGCAGAAATATTAGGATTTTTATTGACTAAAACACAATATTGAGTACATGTACATGAAGAAGCAGGAAAGGAAATAGACGTAGAGTTAGAATCACATGTATTGTGTTTACATGAAGAAGTAGGAAATGAAACAGACTTAGAATTGAAAACATCTTGACTTGACATAAAGCCAGTAGCGGCAGTAGTTGAAGCAATACATGTAGCACCAGAACACTTAGAAAATAGAAAATATAGTCTATCATTTGCTTCACCAATCACCAGAGGCCTCTTCATTGAAGGGGCCTGTAGAATGCATGAGGATTCAGAAAAATACACAATGCGTTTAGGTATGGATTTTGAAAGACTATTAATGGAAATAAGATTGTAATTAAAAGAAGGCACATACAACACTTCTTGTAAAACAATATTTGATGCAAGTACCACACTACCAATTTTAATAACTTTCACCTTGTAACCATTTGGTAAAGTAATCAATAAGGGGCAGGGAAGATAAGTAATGTTTGTTAGGAATGTTATGTCAAAAGTCATATGATTGGAGGCTCCTAAGTCAAGGATCCAAGAGTCAATCTTGTTGTGAGAACATCTGCAAGATAACTTGCCAAAATCAATTGAAGAAGTACAAGTTATCATACCTGTAAAATTTGCATTACCACCAGCAAAGTCCATATGATTAGCATTGTCTTTCTCTGCCTGAAACTATTGTAATAGCTCCACAAATTGTGTATAATGTTCTCTTGTCAATTGAGGACCTGTGTCAGTATGAGTTCCCATATGCACCTCTTCCCTTGAACAACAACCACTTAAACATCAGCCATAAGACTTTTACCCTTGTTGAACCTGGAATTCTGATTGTTGCCTCTTTCTCTGTACCCATTATGATTGTTAAAATTTGGATAATTATTTATATGTGGGTTGTTTGTCTATGGGTAGCCATGCAACTTATAACATTTTTCCCTGATGTGTCTTGGTCTCTTACAGTAATCACATATAATACGAGTCCTGTTACTAATGTAGGAATTGGTCTGAAAATAGTTATTTCTAAAATTGGTGTTGGTGTTATCTATAGAATAATAATTTGGCCTTGTAAACTTAGAGGTATTTCCTCCTACAAAACTATTTGCATTGAAAGCAACAAACTCCATGACCTTCTTCCCTAAATTGTTTGCATTCAGAGCTGCAGACTCGATGAACACCTGAGCATTGAGTTTAATCTCTCTTTGATTTTTATCATATACTAATAGAGAAAAAGTTTGTGCTAGGAAAGGCAATGGATTTATCATGAGGATATTCCCTCGAACTACAGTGTAGACCTCATGATTTAATCTCATAATAAATTGTATCAATCTCCTATCCTGCTCTGCCTTAAATATACTATCCTTAGCTCTACAAGTGCAATTACAGTTACATTGAGTTCTGATATGCAAGGTGCTCAACTCTTCCCACAGCCTTTTCATCTTAGTATAGTAAGTAGTAATGTCTAAATTTTCCTGGGATAGTTCACTGATCTCACGCTAAACCTGATATAATTTTGCACCATTAGTCTGATCATACAACTCCTTCCATAATTTGAATAAATCAGAAACATATCCCACACTTTCTGCAATTTCTTTTGCCAGAGAGTTGAGAATCCAGGAAGTAACCATGTCATCACATCTTCTCCATTGACGGAATTGTGATGTTCTTGGATCGGGCCTCTTGCAATCACTATTAATGAAACCCAGCTTATTATTAACTGACAAGAGTCTAAGAACACTTCGTCTCCATGATCTATACCCCACTCAAAGGAATTTGAACTAACGAGACACTTAGATTATCGAAAGAATGCATATACAAAGGGAAACTCAGATCTGTACTGCCAATGCCACTATTGTTCACAGTATTTGATAAGTCCACAAATTGGACTCATTCAGGGTAATATTTTAATAGAAATTGTGTTCTCAAATGCTTATTTTATCTCAATATATGATGAAAACCCTTAAGTTTCAGGTATTTGAAGTTTTAAGGAAAGCATGGACACTACGTTGTAAAAAGGAACGAAAAGGCTGAAAAGAATGAATAAATGAAGGCCTGAAGATAGCCGAGTCCACTTGGCGAATCGCTGAAGGGTCTTACTTCGCCTTTTATTCCAAAGTGCTGAGCCCTGAAGAAAAGGATCAAGTCGATGGAAAAAGAGAGCAGTCGGCGCATCGCCGAGAAGTTCCGCGAAGCAGTACCATGCCGCCCAATGACTCAAAGCATGACGATGCTGAAGGCTGGTGTAATACGACAATGAACTACACCAAAGGGTGAATCGCCGAGTTGATCGGCGATTTCGACTAACAACGCCAAAAGATCCTTCGAAGCACATTTTTGGAAAACTATAAATACTAGTTCAGTTTTTATTCTTAGTAGCAAATTTTACCTTATTTTATTATTTTTAGATTATTAAGTTTGATACAGAGTTTTGGAGATATTCTCTCTAGAGTTTGAGAGGGTTTTGAAAACTTGAAGAAGAAGAGGGTTTCATCTCCAAGGATTTGGAATTGGGTCTCTTGGATTCTTCACTCTTGACCTATAACAAGACTCAAATCTTCATACCCATTTGAATGCAAGCTTATTTAGGTATAAATTTATATCTCTTGATGTGTGGCTAAGAACCCCAATTATTGGGGTGTGATTTAGCGAATATGGGTTAATATAATTGTTGGGTCTTGATTGCTAATAGTTTAATCGTAGTTTAATTGTTATTTTGTTTAGTGGTTGTGGATGAATTTAATGAATTTGTAGTTGCAAATACAAGTTTATTTATGTATTTTCGGCTTGCTCAAGAGAGAGGTCGTAAAACTAAGATCACTAGATTAATGGTCAGTGTGAGTGGGTCGACATGGGTTCAGCTCGAGAGACTGAACCCTAGTCCTATGTCCACACACTTAGCTCGAGAGAGTGCGTGGGTTAAGACATAGGCTGGTCTTCATGCGGCAAGTGGGTGTCCGAGAGGAACGCATTTGAAACGGGGTAAGTTGCTCGAGAGAGAGCTTATCCCCCTTAAAGCTTAGCCTAGTCACAATTACTTTATGAATCTTTTATTGAAAGCATGTACCCAATAATCTAGCTTAACTCGTATTTTCTTCACATCCCAAGGATCCCCTCTCATTGCTTAGAGACCCTTGTTTATTTTGTTGTTTTTACTTGCTAGTGACAAAACCTCATTCATTGTTAATTGACACATTAGTGTCCCCCTTTAATTTACAATGTTTTTACTCGTTAATGTCTTTAGCTACGACTAGTTAGAACTAAATTTTATTTTTCTATAAATTCTCAAAACCACTCTCTTGGGATGATCCCAACCCTTAGTTAGGTTACTAAACTATTGCACGATCGTAGATACTTGCATCAAAAGTAGTGTCTTGATTACGCAAACATCAAAATGGCGCCGTTGTCGGGGAGTGGTGTTATTTAGGAATTCTTAGTTAAATAGAGTTTTTGGTCCTTCTTAGTTTTAGCTTTACTAATCTAAATTGTAGTTTTGTTTTGCTTGTTTGAATATCAAAGTAGGGAAATAAGAATGGATGATCATTATGGGTACCACATGGACCATCCCCTCCTGAAACTACTGAACCTCAGGGACAACCTCCTGACATTTAAATAGGTAAGGGATGAGACAATTCATGAAATGTGGCTGAAGTTTTAAGCGGTGCTGCAACCATGCCCATCTCATGGGATGAAGGATAGTGCACTATTGAAATGCTTCTATAGGGGTCTTGGACCCGAGAATAGAAGTGTAGCCGATCAACTCTGCCAAGGCGGCATGATATACCAGCCCTATGAAGTCGTAGCAAAACTCATTGATGGCATAGTAGAAGCTAGCAAAGAAACCAAAAAAAAACAGGAATGGGACGCACTAGTCACCTAGTTGGATGCTCTATCCAATTAAGTCACGAAATTAGAAGTACAAGCCATGGAAAAAGAAAAGCACTTCTTTCTCCAAGAGTGTAGTCATGGGAAGAAGCAGAAAGGTGTGCAAGATGACGAAGCTCTTTCACTCATTCAGCAAAAAATTGAGGCACAAGAGAAGATGATGAATGAGATGAAGGAAAACATCAAAATGTTAAATAAAGCGTCAACCTCTCACTCTATGACTATTCAGCTGCATGATGCTCAAATTGGCCATTTGATATCAGGTCATTACCCACCATTCATCAAGGACTCATCTAATTACAACATGGGCGACTCCGAGGATGAAGAATAATTGCTGACTTGCGTCGTGCCGCGATGTTAACTAATGCCCTATTTGGGAGGAAACCCAAAACCGCTTAATATTTTATATTTGCATATTGGTAAAATAATAGTGTGTCACTTATACAAGTTAAAGTGTAAGAAGGTGTTAGAAAAAGTGTTGGGTGGCGAGCAACAAGTCCAATCGGCGAGTTGCCAAGAGGTCGGTGCACCAAATCATTTACGTCGTTTGCCTCAAGATAGCTTCAAATTGGAGTTTATAAAATTTGGCGAGCCCAGCAAAGTATTGGTGAATCGCCAACTATATCAATGACCCTAATGTTTACCATCGTTTGAACGTTCAAATTTGTTTGAAAAGTTCTGTAAAACTCGGCGAAGTAAACAACTGTTCGGCAAAACACCAACTGACTCAGCAATCAAGACTGCTGCCGCCAAATGAGCATGAACTAGATAGTTTGCAAGCCAAAAGGGTTAAATTTCTACAACTTGTTCACTTTTACACGCTTTCATTCCTCCAACTACATTTTTGCACACTAATTTCCATATATTCCTGCATTACCTAAGTGTTCTAGTTATCAATTTGTGCTTGGAATATGTATCGCACTTTAAATTGGTTAGCGCAAAAAGGTGGCTGTGAAGCATTCGAGAACATAGGTTGAGACTAGACGCATTAGGATGCCTAGCAAAGTTGTGGAGAGTTTGAGGAACCACTCAGCGGTTTGCTTAATGTCCCCACCTCAAACATGTCGCCTCGATAGATAAGGCAGTTGCTTAACCAGGATTATCCTTTGCCTCCTTTTCTGTTATTCTCTATTTGTACTTTCGGACGTTTGTTATTTACATTTAAGGACAAATATATCTTAGTTGTGGTGGTGTGAGGCCCACCTTTTTGTGTGCTATTTGATGTTCGCGTTTTGTGTATATGTTTTGGCTGTTCTGTTTAAAATTGTGTTTACACTGTTTTTGTGGATGTTTGAGCTTATGGCTCCTTTTATTTTAAATTACAAAATGATTTTTGACCCGTCCAAAAAATTTTTGCCACCTCTCGTGTGTTGAATGTGGCTGTTCTTTTACAAAAATTTGAGTCTCGATTTCGATCAATACCGATGACTTGAATAGTTCTTACAATCGAACGAACATGAATGTACGGCTACGATGAGGTCAAATGAAGTTGCATAGATAATATGTGAACTCTTTGCATCTCGTTATGACTAGCCTTGTATCAAATTGATTCTCTTGTAATGATCATTGCACACTAGCGAAAGTGTGGAGTCTTGTATAACTTATAGTGTCAATGCGTAGTGTGATGAGCTTACCTGTGAACTATGCATGGTAGATCCTAGAATTTGCTCAGTTGGTCCAATCAACTAAGTGATGCTATCTCTTGATATAATCTTAGGCAACTTCGAAGAGTGTGAACCAATTTGACATATACCTCTTTTGTAACCTACCTTGTGAGTGTGTGATTCTCTTTTGAACACCCCTTGAGTCTTGCCTTTTTTTGGAAGAAACTTGATAAAAGCTAAATCTTTCTTAATCCATCACCCATAATCCTCATGAATTTGTGATTAGTTTGAATAGCCAACTTAGGCCGAAAGCCAAAGTTGAGGGTGTAGTGAAAAGAGAAGGAAAATCAAGAAGTGCAAGAAACTCCCTCCTACCCATGGTTTTGAGGAAAATGGAACCCCTCCATATATATATATATAAAAAGACAAAAAAGAAAAAGAAAAATAATGAAAAAGAAAAGTTGTGGAATAAAGTTGAAAAAGGAAACGGGGTTTCCAAACAATTCTTGGAAAGTAAATAATAGGGTGACTTATAAGCACTAATGAAAATGATGAAGAAGAAAGGAAAGGAAGTGTTGTGAGCACCACATATCATGAGGATGAAAGTCACTGAGCCTAAATGACCATACATTTGCACTCAGCCCTATTACAAGCCTTGAAAAGACCTTTTGATCTTGAGTGAGCTGAAATAAATGTTGATTGGAAAATACGGGAAAATTTATGAGTGAAAGCATGCGTTGTGTTCGTCATTGTGAGTGTGAGTGTTACATTTAATTTCGAAGCTTTAAACTGTGAAAAATCATGTGAATATGGAATCATTCTTTCTGTGAGGGTATTTAAACACTATAGTTGAGCTTGAACTTGCATTTGAAGCAAGTATTGTGAGCACGAGATTTGTTGATATTGGTGAGTCACAACTTGAATCGTTGAGCACACATTTGATCTTTGCATAAGTAAATTGAGTCTTGTTGTGCGCATTCATGATTGAGCCTTGTGTAGCACTGTTCGAGACACCCTTTTTGAACTGTTGAACTTGAGTTTGCTTGAGGACAAACAAAAGTTTATGTTGGGGGTATTGATGAGTCCACAAATTGGACTCATTCAGGGCTATATTTTAATAGAAATTGTGTCCTCAAATGCTTATTTTATCTCAATATATGATGAAAACCCTTAAGTTTCAAGTATTTAAAGTTTTAAGGAAAACATGGATACTACTTCGCAAAAAGGAATGAAAGGGCTGAAAAGAACGAAGAAATGAAGGCCTGAGGATCGTCGAGTCTACTTGGCGAATCACCGAAGGGTCTTACTTTTCCTTTTGTTCCAGTGTGCTAAGCCCTGAAGAAAAGGATCAAGTCAGCGGAAAAAGGGAGCAGTCAGCGCATCGCCGAGAAGTTTCGCGAAGCAGTACCATGCTGTCCAATGACCCAAAGCATGATGATGTTGAAGGCTGGTGCAAGACGGCGATGAACTACACCAAAGGGCGAATCGCTGAGTTGATCAACGTTTTCGACTAACGACGCCGAAAGATCCTTCGGTGCACATTTTTTGAAAACTATAAATACTAGTTAAGTTTTTATTCTTAGTTGCAAATTTTACCTTATTTTATCTAGTTTTTAGATTATTAAGTTTGATACAGAGTTTTGGAGATATTCTCTCAAGAGTTTGAGAGGGTTTTGAAAACTTGAAGAAGAAGAGAGTTTCATCTCCAAGGATTTGGACTTGGGTCTCTTGGATTCTTCACTCTTGGCATGTAACAAGACTTAAATCTTCATACTCATTTGAATGCAAGCTCATTTAGGTATATATTTATATCTCTTGATGTGTGGCTAAAAACCCCAATTATTGGGGTGTGATTTACCGAATATGGGTTAATATAATTGTTTGGTCTTACTTGTTAATAGTTTAATCGTAGTTTGATTGTGATTTCGTTTAGTGGTTGTGGATGAATTTAATGAATTTGTAGTTGTAAATACAAGTTTATTTATGTATTTTCCGCTTGCTCGAGAGAGAGGTCGTAAAACTAAGACTACTAGATTGATGGCTAGTGTGAGTGGGTCGACATGAGGTTCATCTCGAGAGAGTGAACCCTCGTCCCATGTCCACACACTCAGCTCGAGAGAGTGAGTGTGTTAAAGCGTAGGCTGGTCTTCATGCGGCAAGTGGGTGTCTAAGATGAACGCATTTGAAACGAGGTAAGTTGCCCGAGAGTGAGTTTATCCCCCTTAAAGCATAGCCTAGTCACAATTACTTTATGAATCTTCTATTGAAAGCATGTACTCAATAATCTAGCGTAACCCGTATTTCCATCACATCCCAAGGATCCCCTCTCATTGCTTAGGAACCCTTGTTTATTTTGTTGTTTTTACTTGCTAGTGACAAAACCCCCTTCATTGTTAATTGACACGTTTGTGTCCCCCTTTAATTTACAATGTTTTTACTCGTTAATGTATTTAGCTACGACTAGTTAGAACTAAATTTTATTTTTCCATAAATTCTCAAAATCACTCTCTTGGGACGATCCCAACCCTTGGTTGGGTTACTAAACTATTGTACGATCGTAGACACTTGCATCAGAAGTTATGTCTTGATTACGCAAACATCAGTATTCTCAGTCGAAGAAGAACCACTCTCAATCACCATAGTAGATTCAAATAAAAAAATCACCAAGGATAAATCGATCTAAGTGAAGAAACACAAAGGAAAGTGAAAAAGGATCCAAAAATTCAAATAACAAACTATCGAAAAATCAACACATAAGTAGAATAAGATCGAAGATGTTATAGATGATATTTGAAAAGCATAGACAAATCGAAATACCTCACGCTCTGATACCATGTGAAGAATACCCCATAACCATAGCTAATCATCCATGGATGCAATTTATGAAGAGAGAGAGCAGAGAGGAAGACACAGAGTTGGAGAGAATCAACTAACTGATTTCCATTATGATGAGAGTACACATTTATACAGAATGAAAGATCAAAACTCTAACTAACTAACTAGTGAGCTGACATGTTAAAAGAAAGGAATCAGTAACAAATTATTCTAACTAATTAATTGATTAGACTAACTAACTAATTAGACTAGTAAATTAACTATTATAATTAGCTAACTCACAACAGATACTTAATTCTTCTATATTAAGCACCAATAGAAGCCCCGCCCCACCCCGAACCCAAGGACATTAGCATGAAATAAGTGAATTGATTGCTTACATATGTTAATGTTAATCAGTTCATAGTTGTTAGGTCTCTCAAATCGGTGCGGGGTGGGTCTTTTGGTTTTCTTATATAAAGTTGAGCAATCATTCACTTACAAGCTAGCTTTTGAAGCTGACGTAGCGTCAGATCCTATAACTATCATGGTATCAAAGTGAGTTCATCCCAATTGTCGTTCTTGATCCATGCCCCAGGCTTCTAGCCCTGGACGTAAGGTATACCACCTCCCACATCAGTGAAGGACGGGTTCTTTGGTCTCTTTTTATGGACTTGAACAATCATCCACTTACGAGCTAATTTGTCGTTCTTGATCACGCACCATGCTTCTAGCCCTCATTGTGACAGAATGTGTTACCCAACCCAGGATGAGTTCTTTTATCTTTTTATATGGACTTGGGAAATCCTCACCTTACAAACTAGTTTTTAAAGTTGAATTAGACTCAGATCTTGTATCTATCAATAGTGACTTTATAAGAAAGTACATGTAACTTAATAAAAAGTACATGCTTTAAGCAAGAGGGGCATGCATTATGAATATATGTGTCTCTAGGTCATGTGAAGAGCTTGTTTATAAACTTTATGGTAAAATCCAAAAAATATGTGTTGCGTCGTCGATTGTACAAACTCAGACAAGCATCATGCAGTTGACACACATAATTTAATGCTTTCATACTTTATTATTAACTATTGAGATTTCTCTATCTTGCACGCATACTAATGCATGAATGAATAATAATGTTGAACATGGAGTTGTTTGAATTCATGTGCTATAAAAAAAAATCTTGGCTGTTTTTGTACTTTTGGGAAAGAATAACATAAAACCATTGAACCGCATTAAAAAATTAGATCTACCAATATCATAGGCGAGTTCAGAATATAGAGATGATGAGGATTGCGCACGTATGTCGAAGCCGTGTAACGCAATATCAACTCATCAGAAAAAATTATTAAACACACATATATAAAATCGATGTACAAATAGATAAATATGAATTAAATGATATTGAATGATGCCTCAAATAAGTTTTAGGATGTATAACAAAATATGATCGTTTTTCATATTATATATTATGCATATTATTTTCCAAAATTAATGGGACTTGGTAACCCCCTCCATGTAGGTCCAACTCTGATCAATACCATAATAAAGTGATACTCCTTCAATAACTCAAGATTTCAAGTGAAAAGGTCCACATTTTACCTTCATTTAAGAAGAGTGCTAAGACATATTTTCATTATTTATTCTAGGGAAAAAGGTTTGAAATATATTTGAAACTTTGATCAAAATTGTTGTTACGATACCGAACTTTGGAAAGGACCTTTTACCCATCTGCACTATTTAATAATGTATTTTAAAGGTATATATGTGTCCACGTGGACATCATAAATATTGCATCATTATACATAGTAATGTGTCCACATAGGCACATATATACCTTTAAAATACACTATTAAATAGTGAAGGGGGTAAAAGGTCCTCCATAAAGTTTGGTATCGTAACAACAATTTCAGCCAAAGTTGGAGTATTTTTCAGACCCTTTTCCCTTTATTTTATGACTTAATTTAAATGATCTTAAATAAAATATATATATGCATATATTTTACCAAATGTCTTTTGAATTTGACAATCTTGAACATATATATCATGTGGAATGTTCAAACTAAATAATTTTTAAGTATAAAAAAAAAAAGATTAAAAAAATTTGAAATAAATTTAAGAAAACCACAAAAATTGAACATATAGATAATAATATTGCTTCCTTTTAGTAACTTAAGTATTTAAATGAGACGATGTAGACAATTTTATAGCTTACCAAAAAAGATTTCCATATACTAAAAGTTAAAGTCTTTTGACCTGATATAGTTAAGGATCTCAATATTTTTAGCTAGCTGGCTGGGGGGGGGGGGGGGGGTTTGGCATGAACCCTACCTCGTCTAGTACAATACATATTTGCTATTTAACAAATGTATAATTAGTATATACAGTCATTATATTGGCTAAATTTTGAAAAAATAAAAAATATACTTATCTTTTATTATGATCTATGTGGGTTGTTTGTGTAGTGTAAAAATCCCATATAGTTATTGAGTGATACTCTAGCGTTACAAAGCTAATAATATACTTGGTTTATTTTCATAAATAATGTATGTGGAGAATAAGATATCATACTCAAACCTTATTCATATTTTTATGGGGTAGAGAAATTGTTTCAAATAAACCCTCAGCTTAAAAGGAACGACGATACTCTAGTGTTGTTTATTTTAATTAATTATTCAAACTGAGGTCATTGGGGGGGAAAATGAAAGAAAGGTCCTTGAACTTTATAAAAATATTTTTACTTCTTTGTACTAGTGGATTATATTTTATGTGGATACAAAGCATCAATTCTTAGGAGTGCTAAATAACATGTATTTACATGTGCTAGTGTAAGGATATTTTCAGACAATAATTCTTGATTAACTCCAAAAGGAATTTGAAAATGACATTAAAGTTTTTAATGATTGGGGTTTCAAATACCAATTTGATGATTGAGTTAGATAATTATTGAAGTACTAGGCCCAACATTGCTACACTAATTATTTTTATTGGTTATGTCCGATCCAAAGAATTAGAGTTACAAAGATTTTGTTTTCCTATGATTTGTTGACTAAATAATTGAAAATAGACATTGAGGAGCTTCTAGGTTATTATTAATAACATCTTCTCAAACAGTGTTTTGTCTGAAAAAAAAAAAAAACTTAAAAGGTTTATTTAAGATTTTTCTTGATTTTATACTAATATTGCAGCAATCATTTTACCTACAATCCAATAGATAAAGAAGCCCAAAGTTAAGGCCCATTTATATTTAAATGATTTAGGCCCAAAAAAAAGACAATTTGGCATTGCATGACAACTAGTGGTAAATGTGTCAAATGGACGGGGTTGAGTGAATAAATGAAGTGAAAATTTTATAAATAGCTAAGAGATGAAACATAATAAGCCTCCTTAGCTACGGTTTGTCTAATTATGTAACATAATTATAGTTTCAGTAGCTATGCCTTATTTCGTTTGTATATCTCATTGGAATTCAAAAACAACCTAGCTCTCGCTATTTTTAAAGATTTTACGGTGGCTTTCCGGTCAAAGCTCATATAGCAACAAGTATCATTTTATAGATTGACTCGATTTTTTTAAAAGAGTTTTTGAACGTTCATTAAGAAAATATTTGTTTCTCTAGTTTATAAGTTTTAGAATAATCATTTCACTCATTTCATATGATATATTTTGAATAGAAGCAATATGAAAAATATGCACAAAAATAGAAATTCAAATTTACCTTCTTCTATTGAAAACAATTTAGAAGTATGCCATATTATATTTTTGGATTAAAAAGAGATACAAATTTACCCGTTTATATTTATTTTTGTTTTAAAATTATCCTTCATTATATTTCATTTAGATTTAACCTTTTATTTTATAGTTTTTGAAAAGTATGATAAAACTTATTTGTAATTATCATTATTATTTGCATCATTCGATACATGTGATAATAAAATGCAGTGAAAAATTTAAAACATCAATGTATATCTCGTTGTATATCCGTTTATTTCCTTTCTATCAGGTATATTTGTGTATATCTCATTGTATATCCGTTTATTTCCTTTCTATCAGGTATATTTGTGTATATCCATGAAAATATATGTATAATATATACTATATACAATATGATATACACATATCATATTGATATTTTCTAGGTCTGAAATTTGATTCCAAGCCGATCCAACTCACCTACAATTTTCTCATTTTTGTATATTAACCTCTTTTAATCAACTAAATCACATTTTACTCATACTTAATTCATTCAATCTACAAAATAATTAATAATGATTCATAAACTGAATAATAAAAAAGTAAAAATTCTTATCCGATTTCCTAGAACAATCGTGTAAATTACTTGATTGTTGACATGTTCTCAATTGGAAAGCATCATATCATTTCGTGCTAGTGATTATTAGCTTACAAATGCTAAGTATACTTGATATTTAATGATCAAATTTCTTTAAAAAAATAACTTTTATTTCATAAGTTTTAAGTGCCTTAAGCTACGAATTTATTTTTACCATTTTTGAAGTGGAATCTTTATGAATCCTTGAAGTAACATTTAAAAGATATTATTGGTAATATTAAACCTAATTGAGATGTCTAAGTGAAAACTTCGTATCAGTTTCAAATATTTATATACGTGCATGTTAATTGTTGAGCCTCGAAAAGAAGTTGTACAATAACAAACATAAAAAGTTATTGTCTTTATGTCACCAACCCGAAATGTTTCGAAATTTGTAATCACCTCACATTCTTTTCATCACTCAAAAATAATTAAATTTGATCAAAACAAGTTATATCCACATCAACACGTTACAAAACAAATAAATTAAAATCTAAACTCAAATTTCTTATCAGTTATCTTTACATTGTGCAACTTTTTCCTTTTTCTTCACACACAAAAAAAAATACATCTTAATTTTATGACTCTGTCCATCTGAATTTACACGATATTATATTAAAAGTGAATATGAAGTAAATATAAAAAGTCTCTCTCTCTCTCTCTCTATATATATATATATATGATGCATATAATTTATGTATATACATTTTATTTATAGGTGAATTTGAGAAAAACTTCAAAATAAAAACTCGAGATTAAAGGACTTCATTTATGTATCCCCACTACATGTATATCAATATATATCTTATTATTTGTCCTTTTATTTTATTTATATCATATATATATTTGTGTATATCCATAAAAATATATGTGTGATACATACGATATATAATATGACATTACATACACATATCATATTGGCATTTTGTAGGTTTAAATTTTGACTCCACGATGATCCAAATCACCTATAATTTTCTCATTTTTTTTTTTATAAAGCCTCATATAATCAATTAAATTATATTTTATTCACACTTTTCATCAATATAATTTATTTATTTTTTGTCGTTGCTAATTTTATTATCAACTGACATGTTATTGTTTTTTATGCCTAGATCACAATTGTAAAGGATCCAGACCCAACATATAGTTTATATTTGCGAGTCCCAATTCATAATTGTAAAAATTTGAATCACAATAGGTGGTTTATATTTGTGTGATACCAACTTGAATTACAAAGGATTACGTTTCAATATATTTCACATTTATGTAGTTAATTCTCAATTGTGAACGACTATATCCTTTCACATTTTCGACTATTAGAGTGCAAATATTTAATATGTAATAATCAAATTCCTTGAAAAAATAATTTTATTTCATAAGCTTTAAGAGTTTTAATCTATAAATTTATTTTCACCCTTTTCAAAGTGGAATTCATATGAATTACATATTTTAAAGATATTATTGGACTTTATTATATGATTACCATAACTTTAAGATCAAAAATAAAGATTTCAAAGGAATAAGCATACAAACGAGAAACAAGTCGAAACATTGAAAGTGGAGGTAGCCATAAAATTTCAATTGAAATAGTAGTCAAACTGCATTTTTTTTTAAAAATTCCTTTTAATGGGAAATGCACTAGTTGATATACATATATTATACATCATATATATATATATATATTATACATTTTTTAATTGAAAAAATTTTAACTTATACAAAATTCTTTTTATTTTCATGATTAAATACCCATATAAACTTAATTAAGATGTATAAGTGAAATTTTATATCAATTTCAAATATCTAATTATTCATATGTGAACTGTTAAGCCTCAAAAAAAGATTGAACAGTAACAAACATAAAAACCTTTTGTCCTTATGTTACTAACCTGAACTGTTCCAAAAACTCGTAACCTCCCATTGTTTTTTTTTTCGTCATTCAGAAGTAGTCAAATTCGATCAAAACAAGTTGTATACACTTCAACACGTCTTACACAAAAAGCCAAAATCCAAACTCAAATTTCTCATCGGTTACCTATATATTTGTGCAAATTTATCATTTTTCTCATAAAAATACATCTCAATTTTATTACTCCCTTTATTTAAAATTACACGCTATAGTTTGACTGAACATTAAATTTTTAGAAAAAAGTCTATTTTTTTAATTTATGTTCTCATTAAAGATAAAATAAATATTAATATCATACTTCCTTCATCTTTTTTTATTTGTCAAATTTTAACTTGACACACGTATTACGAAAATAATGATTGGTGCAGTGAATTTACCATTTTAAACTATTATCTAAATATATTTACTCACTATATTTTTCAAAGACAGTAACTCAACTTTAATAAATTGATGATAAAATAGGAAGAAATTTTTTTTTCCTTTCTTAATTTATCAAAAAGTGACAAATAAAAAAGAAAATAAAATTAATTTGACAAGTAAATAGGGATGGAAAAACATTATTTATTACATCATTTTGTTTTCTTCCTATTTTATCATCATTTAGACTTGACTCACGTATTAAGAAAATAATGATTAATTACTTGATGTAGTAATTACGATTATAAACTGTTATCCAAATATATTTACTCACTATATTTTTAAAAGAGACTAACACAATGTTAATAAATTTATGATAAAATAGGAAGAAGAAAACTCGTCCTTTTTTCAATTGTCAGAAAAAGATAAATAAAAAGGGAAATAAAATTAAAAAATATTTGACAAATAAATTGACACGGATAAACATTATTTGTTACATCATTTTGTTTTTTTCCTTGGGAAGAAGTGTTTACAAGTTAAATGAGTCAGTTTGTTTTTGTGTAGAGCGTTTTTTCATTTTCAGAAAAATTGAGTTAGGTGGGAGAAGGAAGGAGGACGAAGAGAGAAAAATGTCGAGCTCTGTGGAGATGAATGAAGTTGTGTCCATTGAGCTTCCAGCTCCAGATGGTTGGTTGAAAAGGGTATTTTTTTTTTCTCTTCTTTCTGTTCTGTTTTTTCATTTTTATTGTTCTTGTTTCAGTTTTTTTTTTGGTTAATTTTCTGTTGTTTTTTGTGTTTGGCATTGAAATTTGATGTTTTTATGAAAAGGGTTTTGTGGGTTTGTTCTAATTTGTTGTTTGTTCTTCAGGTTGAAATTTTTTTAATTCTAGTTTTATGTTATTTTAGGTGTTTAGCATCAAATTCCCCTTTGTTCTGAAAAGGGTTTTGATTAATTTTCTGTGTTTGTGTAGGCTGTTGTGTTTTTGAGTGTTCATGTGATAGTTTCGTTGATGAGAAGGATTGTTTTTGTATATGTTAACTGGGTTGTCTGGTCTTGTTAAATGTAGATTTCTGTGCTGCAATTGTTGTCAATTTAGGAAATGGGGTTATCTTGGTTTTGAGATTTTCCAACTACTGGAAGATTGAGGTAGGCTGGAGTATGAGGAGTTTTGCTTGTTCCTAACTTCATGATTCAGCTGAATTCATAGAAATTTTTGGGGGTTGTGTGTTGTTTGGGGATGGCAAATGGGGGCAAACCTGCATAAACCCGCAAAGAATTCGACCCGCCCCACCTAGCAAAATTTGTTGTTTTTCAACATGCCTCGCCTAACAAAATTTGTTGTTTTTCAAACCGCCTCGCTTAGCTAACTTTGTTGTTTTTCAACACATCTTGCGTAGCAAAATTTGTTGTCTTTCAACACGCCTCGCCTGGCAAAATTTGTTTGTATTTCAACTCGCCTCACCTAGCAAAATTTGTTGTTTTGCAACCCACCCCGCATGAATTGTTTTCTTCTACTTTCTTCATAACAATTGTTTTTAAAGTCTACACTTTAAGTTTCAAAATACATATGTTTAATCTAAAATAGACCCAAATCGTAAAAATCAAAGTTTTTTATTTTGCCTCATATGAGAAATGCTATGAAGAAGTCAGCCTCTGTATACTTTTCATTCCTTTGCTTTTCCTTTTGTGGATAGTAAAATTGGATAGAGAAAATCATTTAAACAAAATGTTAATGCAAAATGAATCCAGATCCCTTGCATTGTTTGGTGCCACAAAAATCCAAACTTGCACTAGCAGATCCAGGCTAAGCTTAACACTTCAACTAGCAGATAATTTGGACAGGCTAATGTAGAACTGGATCATTAAATAAATGCAAAACTCATGTTTCAAGTTTTTTTATTATAAAACAGTTGTAATTAGGAATTAAAGACAATCCAAAAAGAGATTGTATAAGCATCCGATTCAAGAGGTTGAGTACAAGATTCATGGTATAATCGAACTTAAAACTTATGACAGGAAGAAAGCTGAACCCCACCAGCCCCGCAACCCACAAAAAAT
The DNA here is from genome assembly GCA_037074985.1 of Solanum bulbocastanum. Lineage (NCBI taxonomy): Eukaryota > Viridiplantae > Streptophyta > Magnoliopsida > Solanales > Solanaceae > Solanum > Solanum bulbocastanum. The sequence continues at coordinate 3,914,691 of CM073603.1, read as the reverse complement.
TCTTTTTTCTCAAACTTAACCCGCCACACAACTCCAAACCCGTTCCGCCCTGCAAAGGGTCAAACCCGCACCACACTGCTCCACTGCCACTCCTGGTTGTTTTGTCTGTTATAAGTAAAAATTTCCTTTTTTAAATTGTAAAGAGAGTGCTCTTTAGCGTTAAACGATATATAAGACTACTAGACAGCTCAAGCTTAAAAACTCTAACTCGCCTACCAGTTGATCACCATAACCAATGAAGACAGTAACTAGAATAAACCAAAGGGGACTGAATTGCATAATAAGTTAGATGAAATTGTTTTTTTCATGTTATCAATTTCAAAAATCCAATTTCATCTAACTTATTATGCAATTCAGTCCCCTTCGATTTATTCTAGTTACTGTCTTCATTGGTTATGGTGATCAACTGGTAGGCGAGTTAGAGTTTTTAAGCTTAAGTTGTCTAGTAGTCTTATATATCTTTTTACAAGTTGGGGTAGGGGGGTTCCCTTGAGAGGGGGGGGGGGGATAAAGTGGTTTTAAGAGAAATAACCTAGCCTTTTAAACCAAAAATTGGAAGGGAAAAAACCTTCAGTTCTGACTTATTAATTGGCTTTGAAAACCATGGCTTCAGGGAAGTGAAGTTTCTTAAGAGTGGAATCTAAAGAACTTACTGTCTGACGGTTTCAAGATGTACCAGAAATGATCCTTTTGTAATTTAAGTTGTATTTAAGTACTCAATCTGCAACTTTTTCTGATGGAGGATAATGTGCTGGTTCTTTCTATTTTTCAGAGCCTGCAATTTAATTAAAGTTGAGACTTTGTTTACAAAAAGGACTTCTCAAGTCCTTTTAGTATCTAACAAGATGAATAAGCTAACTCACATATCAAAATAGACACTAACTGTTATGATTCTAATTAATGGAAACAGGACCGCCTGATTCACTTTCAGAAGTTCTCTGTCTTTTATACGAAACTGTCAACTTGTACTTGCATTGGCTCAAGCTTATTGAAACTTGCTTTTAGTTGAGTTTAAGCTTTGGACTTGAATATTAAACCAAAATGCTCCAAAGCTAATTGTCTTATTGCATCTAAATTATAATAACATATTTGCTTCTCGACAAACGGCGGATAGCTTTTTGTTAAGGACCGTTCACCTCCAACCATCAAGATTGGTGGTTTGAGTCACCACGGGAGCAAAAGTGGGAAAGGATCATGTTGGGCAGCTTGGTTTAGGGGTCTGGGAGGTGAGTTAACCATGAAAAACTATATGCATTTTCATGGTTTACTAAGTTAGTTGATTCATTGCGGGTACTTATCCAATACAGGTGTGGAAGTATCGGGTAGGAGTATGTCAAAATTTTTGCTATAAGTTTTAGCGTATGTTGAAGAAAGTTTTGAGTCCCTTGCTTCGTCTCTATTTTGTGAGATCTCATTGTTAAAGGATTCTCCATGTTCACCCTCTGCCGTCACCCTCCACCATCAAGAATTTATGCACATTTAGTTGTGCTCCTGTACCAAGATCAAAAACTCTTGAGGCAATTGGAGCTAAATTAAAGCTAGCTACTTGTAAGATTTTGTGCAGGATGGACAACTTAATGATACATGGACTTGGATGTTCTTCGATCGCATATATGTTTAAATTTTGGCACTCTTTAAGTGTCATCAGATATCATAATGAGGTACCAATACAAATGTTGCATCACTTTTTGACACTTGTGTAAAGAGGCAAGATGAGAAGTCCATGGAACACTGGTTCAGCTTGGCTCAACCAGGACTAGTTTCACCATATGGGGTCGTACGGTTTGTGAACAAGTTATACAGGGTTTATAATGTGGGTATTAATGCCTCTTCAGGATTTTCGTAACTGGCAAAGATTGAGGGACTTGTGTCTTAGGTCACCAGTTTGAGCTCTATGCCAAGTGAACTTGAGGCTGCTATTGGCTTTGGGCCAGCACTGTTGCTGCTTGTAGTTAACCATTCGATATCGTCAAGACTCCTACAGAAATTGCAGCCAAACACTGAAAGAAAATTCCCATACTCTGATTCTTTCGGCTGCTCCATGAAAACATTCAAGGCAGGAGGACTTCTCGAACCCTACAACGGATTTCCTGCACATTGGATTCAGTTCTCCCTTGTGTGATGATGACTCTAATTTTCCTTAAACAAATTCAGGAGGTGGAGACGAAAATTGAAATGGTCAACAGCTGCATCCACTCCAGTTTAGTCTCTATATTTTGCGCAGTCACCTTTTGTCATGGTGTTGATTTCTTAGTTTATGTAAATTCATGCCTTCGAAGTGGATAGGTACACTTCAAGATTTTTTTCTGGAAAAACCCTACTTCATTGTGAATATTCTTTTAAGGTTGTACTTTATGTACTATTCATGTTGCAGTAGATATTTGGAGCTGCATCAATTTGGTATGTCTTTCTCTTTCTTGAGCTCAAACTAGTTACTACTGTGGCCTTTGTTTTGTCAGTACCTTTCATACTCCCCCACCCCACACCCCACACACACATGCAAAAAGAAAGAAAAGAGAAGAAGGAACTGAGAAGTCTGATGAAAGCAACTTCTTTAAGGCTTGTGGACAATGATTAACACACAAATCCTGGGAAAAGCTGGATTGACAACCTTTAAAACCAAGGATTGAATCTTAAATGTTGGTGAAGGTACCAAGTACATATGCAGTTAGGAGGTTGCAAGTACATGATAGGTTCTCACCTAGATCCTTTCTTTTGGAACAACCGTGGTGTCGGGGCTAGCTTGACGCACCTCAACTAATTCCATGGGATACCTAACACCTCCCACCAACAACTAGTATATGGTAACTACTAACCAAGGCTAGGACAGATTGGGAAAAAATCACCTAGTTTGTTGTCTCTATTGGGTTTCAACCTCAGAACTCATGGTTCTCCATCTACTTCATTGACCACTAGGCCACATCATTGGGTGCATTTACCCTAGACTCTTTTGATAGCACACGCATCATGTTATTATAGGTGGAAATGCAAAAAAAAAAAAAAAGAGTTTATTTGAGGTTTTAAGCGAAAACACAAATAAAGCACGGTTTTAACGAAGAAAGATGAATGAAGAAAAAATACATATGCTAAGCGATTGGAATTTTCAGTTACGTACTTGATTTCCTGTTTATGGACTTGAAGCTCAAACTTCGAAGCTAGGTATCAATGCACCAACAGGTGATATAAGTCGTCCACTGCAAGAAAGGGAATATCATGACCTATTGCTGCATTAATACGTAGCTTCGAAGTTTGAGCTTGCAGTCCATAAACCTCATTCAAGTGAAGTGGGATACATCCATGCTTCTCAACTTTCATGATTGGAGCATCATGATGTGGGATAGCTCTCTACCCTTCTCCCTGAGAAACTGAGCAACTTTATCAGCTTCATGGTCATAGAATTTTCTCTTGAAGTTGACCTCCCATCTGTCACCTATCTGGCAATTATCAGTAGTAGTCCCATTTTCTGTAATAATGCAGTGTATCAAGAAAATATCTTTTTAAAGAATGTCTTGTATCCATGCATTTTGCCACATTTTATTTTCTTCCTATTACCAACCTCCCGTTTTACTAGATTTGGAAATCCACCCATAGCATCTTGATACTCTTTTTTTGAACTAGCATAGCATCTTGATACTCTTCCATAAAGGTACACACTGAGATGAATTAGTCTTGACTTTTCGTGTCATATTTAGCTTTGATAACCAACAACAACAACATACCCTATGTAACCCCACAAGTGGAGTATGGGGAAGGTAAGATGTACGCAGACCTTATCCCTACCTTTGTGGGGTAGAGAGGCCGTCTCTGATAGACCTCGGCTCAAAAAGAAAGTTATTCAGAGAAGGGTTGCAAGAATTAAAAAATAACAACAAAATATCTAGATAAAAAGTAAAATGAAGCAACATATAGTAGAAGCACATAGAAGAATAAGAAACTACATGATTGCTTATTACTACTAATATAATAAGGAGAAGAGGATATTGAGCAAGCCCCCTGCCTCTCCCAGTCATTTTCGTGGTCGCTACGTACTAATCTTCTACTTTAATCCTCAAGCTTCATGCCTTCCTATTTAGGATTTTTTCAGTAGCAGATTGAAGTTGTGTCATGTCTTGTCTAATTACCTCTCCCGGGTTCTTTTTCGGTCTACCTCTACCTCTCCTTACTCTTGCTACAACAAACCTCTCACACCTTCCAACTGGTGCATCCGCGTACCTCCTATTGACATGCTTGAACTATCTTTGGCTCGCTTTTCTTTTCTATAAATCACGTTCCCATTAAATTTTGTTGTAACTTAAAACAATAAACGATTATCGTGTCCTATAAATCATGTTTTCTTTCAGCTAGATTTATATGTTACTAAAGAAACTTCTTCAGCTACACAACTTTTGGAGACCACAGTTGTTCCTCTTTTACCTCACAAAAAATTTATAGGTCATCAACATACAAAATGTTGGATATTGGCACATTGTTTCCTATGTCCCTAATTTGATTATGATGGAATACTTGACACAAGTGATGCAACATTTAATTCATTTAATCTACCTATCAACAAAACTGAAAGTATTGTTCGACAAAATTTAGTAAAACCATACATTCACTACCGAAAAGGAAAGACCACGCAACACGGTCAATACCTTTTTTGGTCTAATTTTCACATTACACATGTGTTACCAACGGTTTACGCATTAAAGAAATCAGAACTTCACCTTATTTTTTAATTATATTTTCCTATTTCTTTGTAGTATTTGTAGTAAGGACAACTTATCTATTGATTATGTTTTCCTATTTCCTTGTAGCTATAATTAGTAATAAGGAGGTTATTCCTCCATTCTCATTTTAGTAGCAGTAGGAAGTTATTTCCTTGTTATTAGGTGGGTGGTTAATCCACCAATGTGTATTTAAAGTTATTTGAATTCAATGAAAAGATGAGCAAAAAACTATTCTAGTTTTTGAGTACTTTAACTCAAGAGATTGCAGGTTCGAATCAACACCATAGTTCGTATTAAAGGAAACATTTGATTTCATCTTATAGTGTCCCATAACTAGGCCCATATTAGGGGACCGTAACAACTTGGTATTAGAAACGGGAGTTGTGGGAGATCTAATACAAAAACAATTATGCCAATTGTTGACTTTATTATGAGAAGACGTGACCAATTTAGCTAGACAAGAAGCTATAAATGCTCGCTTGGATGCACTTCAACATAGAATGGTAGTCACAACCGAGGTTGAAAAGGTAAAACTGTGGCTATGGGATCAGGGTAAAAACTAGTGGGAATTCCATGATTCCTAAATATACAAAGTTGGATTTTCCACGATTTCGTGGCCATGAGGACTCCTTGGGATAGTTGAACATGTGCGAGCATTTCTTTCGACACCTGCCAACACCAAAAAAAGAAAAAAAAAAGGGTCTTGCTTCTTTTCATTTGGAGGGAATTTCACAACACTAGTTTCTTCAACTAGTGAAAGATATTTCTCAATGATATTGGGATGAGTTCAAATGTCAATGCAACGTTCATTTTGGACCACCAATTAGAAGTCAAAAGTTGGAAGAATTGGCCAAGTTATGTCAAATTGGATTTGTGACAGAGTACCAAGAAAGGTTTAAACAATTGGTTTCGTGGGCGGGCTAGTACCCTTATACAAGCACAAAATAAATGGAATTTTGCATAAGTGGTCTTGCTGATTACATGAGGTCGACTAGTTCTTAGATTGATTGAACTCAATATAGTTAGAGATTAGAGGAGATAACCTTTCCTTTTATTGCTCGAGTGGAATCAGTTGACAAAAAACTCGGATGTAATTGACTTCTTTCTTTAACTTAAATAAAGGAAGAGATGATTTGGAGAAAAACTCATTCCTCTCCGAGCAATGAAGTGCCATATCCTAGAGTGAGGGCTTTATCGGTCGTTAAGATAGAGTTGGTGCCGGTAGTTGTTCTTGCGATTCCTCCAGATTTGGCTACGGTGGTGAGTATTTCCCGACTTTATGAACGCAAGGAACAACCTCTTTGTTCGCAATCGTTAGATGCTTGTAGATCAAAGACAACAGATTTCTCACCTCAACAACCACCAGATTTGTGTAACCAGATTTGAAATGGATGAAAGATGACTTAAGGGACTCTATTTCAAATGTGACAAATTATTCACTCTGAGCCATTAGTGCAAGAAATTATTTTGGATTGATTCCATTGATAATGAGGAAGAATTTGCTGGAAAAAGAAGGAAATACTAGTACTTCCCACATTGTGCTTGAGGACAAGTGCAATTTGAAGGAGGGTAGTAATGTTAACACCCTTTTAGTCTGCTAACGGTTTACGCATGGAAACTTTAAACAAATCAGAAAGTAGATTACTTAAACTTATCTATTGATTATGTGTTCCTATTTCTTTGTAGCAGTTAAATCAGAAAGTAGATTACTTAAGCTTATCTATTGATTATGTTTTCCTATTTCTTTGTAGCAGTTATAAGCAGTAAGGAGGTTATTCCTCCTCTTTCTAATTTCAATAATAGTATGAAGTTATTTCCTTGCTATCAAGTGGGTGGATAATCTACCACTATGTTATTTAAAGTAATTTGAATTCAGTGAAAAGATAAGCAGAAAATTAGTCCAGTTTTTGAGTACTTTAACTCAAGAGATTGCAGGTTCTCTCTTAACGAACCAATGTATCATGCAACGTCCCATAACTTAGATCCATATTAGGGGACCATAACAACCCGCATCATTCTGACTCCTTATTGGTCTATCTTTCTTCCAATGAACGAGGCATCTATGATTTCCCTTCTTTGTATGGAGGCATTTCTCTTAATGAATCTCCTCACATTCATTGTCAGAATCTAAGACTCTGATATTGTAATAACTGTTCCGTTCTCTCATTCAATACTTTAGCTTCTATCTTGCCCATTAATGATGACAGCATCACTTATTTCTATATACTTATTGTTCAACCCATTTATTTTACATTTTATGAGAATCTTATTTGTCTGTGTGGGTAGCATCCTCTTGGTGACTTTCTTTGAATTTGATTTTACAGCTACTAAAATGATGCAGTTGCAGGGTGATGTTGTTATTCATTTACTAGTTTATTGAAATATCTTACTAATTAGATTCAGTGAAATGGCAGTTCTACTTGGGTTGTGGTACAAAATAAGTCTTTCCTCCTAATAATAGTTATGAGTTTCCCTTTCCGCAAAAAGATTTACTCGCTTTAATGCTTATTTCACTTCTCATCTATTCACATGGAAGGTATTATGACCAGCAGTTTTGACAGGGCTGTCTCATTTGTAAAGCTTGTGTTTATTGTAGTACCAAGTTATTGCTTTGGTTTGCACCCAAGTGTGTGACCTAGTGATTAAAGTGGGTGCAAACCTTAGAGACAGGTTTTAAATCCCAGTTGAGACATAAAATACTAACAGATTTCTTCACGTTCGCCTATGCTTTGATGGGTAGAGTTGCCGATGGAATAGCCGAGCTACACGAGTCAGCACACTGCCATTTCAAAGAAGAAAACAAAATTATTGGTTTTACACTTTCTTAACCGATTCATTCTTTGTGTTGTCATTTTATATGCATGGACAATAATGTGTTATTGATTTCAGGGTGCTTTTGGCTGGGTTGCTGTTTCTTTGTTAAATGTATACTACTTGTATATCTATAGCGTGTGCTAGTAGTCTGCAAAATTACTTTGTTTGGGGATTAAGTTGATAAATACGATTTGAAACTCCTCAGAACCCCATTTGATCAGGAAGAACTACTCATGTGAAACAGTTGCACTCTGACTCATTTATTTACTGAACTGTAGTGGGATTGTGCATGTTCCAAATTCTGTACTAAAAACAGTCGGAACACGGTGGATATTAGCTGAGCCATAAGTTAAATATTATTTGCTTATCAAGAATTTATCATTATCTTCTCCTGATGTTGTGAAGTAGTTTCCTTTCCTTCGGAGCTTTACCTATTGATTTCCTTTTCCATCTCTCAAGTAGTTCCTTGTCTTAGTTTTTGGTTTTTATTTCTTTTTCATGTTTACTCTCCATTTTAGCAGCCAGCCCAATAAAGACGAGGAATATAAAAGGAGAATGATGGAGATATTTTTCAATAACTAATGTCCATTTTTTCTGTTTTTAATTCTCAGTTTCTGCCTAAGAAAGGAGGAACACCAAAGAAAAATGAGATCGTATTTACTGCACCAACAGGGGAGGAGATAACTACAAAGAAACAGTTGCAGCAGTACCTGAAGTCACACCCTGGTGGTCCGGCAATCACTGAGTTTGACTGGGGAAGTGGGGAAGCTCCAAGAAGATCCACAAGGATCACTGGAAAGGCAAAGACAGCTCCACTTGCAGCAGAAAGTGTGACTCCAACAAAGCGAAGCAGAAAATCTTCAGCTTCTAAGAAGGATGTGAAAGACAAAGAAGACCAGGAAGAAACTGAGGCAGCAAAGGATGTTGACATGCCCGAAGCTGAAAAACAGGAAAAGGATGCTGTGGCTGTGGAAGCTGAAAAACATGAAAAGGATGCTGTGGCTGTGGAAGCTGAAAAACATGAAAAGGATGCTGCGGCTGTGGAAGCTGAAAAACATGAAAAGGATGCTGTGGAAGCTGAAAAGGTGGTCGAACAGAAACATGACGAGGGAAAAGGTGAAAACAAGGATGAAATGCCTTCTACTGATGTCGGTGTTGTGAAGGAGAACCAAGCTAAACCGACAAGTCTAGGCCAAACTGAAGATGGTCCTTCCAAAGATGATGCTGTTGAGAAGAAAGATGAAATGCATTCTTCTGCTGTTGATGTTATAAAGGAGAACCAAGCTGAAAAAATGGGTGAAGGCCAAAAAGCAGAAGATGGTCCTTATAAAGAGGCTGAGGTTGAGAAAGATGACAAAATGACAGATTGTGTTGCAGAGAAGAAAGATGAAACTTCTGATGTTGATGCTGTGAAAAGTGATGACCCAACTGAAGATGGAAAAGCAGAAGATGCTCCTGCTGATGTGTCTGCGGCTGACAAAGATGTTGGAGATGCTTTCTCGGTGAAAGAGGTCCCAATTGGGAAAGTAGCAGATGAAGCTGAAGTAACTGATAACGGGATCAAGGCCGATGAGATTAACCATTGAATAGTGACATGGATCCATTCTCTTCTATCCTCTTACCCTGCTCTTTATTCTCTCTGACCTTTTACCCTTGTTACTTTTCTTTAGTGACTGTAGTGTTGTTGTCAATGGTAGATACTCTCGACTGTTCATGAGATATCTGTATGTAATATCGTAGATTTAGGTCGTTACTTACAGCCTTGTCCTCTGGAAGAACTTATAGCTGAAAGAGATATCTGTAAACCTTACACCATAGATTTAGACCTTCAGTTGGTACAGAACTTGTAACTTGCTGAGATCCATGTAGCATGTTGTGACTGAACTCAGTAACGTAAGTTGTAATAAGTCCGTGTTAAGTTAATGTCGAGTCTTAACAATTCAAGTCTCCTTGTTTCTTTAAAAATTGCAGGTTTATGCTAGTATGAGCTTGTGGTGGCATGTGGAGTTGAACTATATTTGATAGCTTCTCAGGTAGTATTTCGTGGTTCCCTTCTTTGCAAAGGTGGGGAGATGTTTCTTTTTATTTTCTGGTTGTGTTTCCTCTTGTTTACCCTGGTTTGTCAGTTAAGAGTTATGCATATGATATCAGTACGAGTTACTCTGTTGCAATGATAGAAACTTCAAGTGTGAGTTCATCATCTTGGAATTGTAGCAAAAATCTGCAGAAAATGCAGACTTGAGCCGAGCGTATTGGAAACAGTCTCTCTACCTTCACAATGTAGGGACAAGGCTGCGTACACACCATCCCTAGACCCTACTTGTGAGATTGCACGGGATATGTTGCTGTTGTTATCTGCAGAATATGCAGTAACAATTCTTTCATCTTTACCAACATAAAGTAATGACAGCAAGATTTACTCATTTGCTAATAGCGCAGCATAAGTGATGTGCTAATCTGTATTATGTCACGGACAAAAGTTTGGTATTTAAGTGGAGAAAAGATGAGGGACATATATAATGATCGGAGTTTCGAATCACACAAGTTTTATAAGAAGGTTGGGACCAAATTCTCGTTAATATTTTAGGTACAAGTAGAAAAAAAGTTGACTTTCCTATGCTTCAAAGTCCCTTTAGCTGTGTTCAACCAAATATCTTGAGTGTTAAGGTAGTCGACTTCTCAAATGCACCTGTTGATGCTACCATGGTTGTTTTTGAATTTTCGATATCATAATTTGTGATCGCACTCCTAAGGTATACACTATACCATATCCTATCATATTTTAATAATTTGCATCATAATCTCCTTAATTCTTTGCAAAATCATTAAATAATTTACCTAAGCGTCATATATTTGATGTCATCTTACACTATGTTTAGCTCCAAGGGAATCTTGATTGACTTCTCTTGGGGAAAGACATTTTCATCTCCCAGTGTTAGCCTTTTGACATTTTTCTTTAATCATCTCATATTATGTTGTTGAATAATTTTTTGGACAGAAGCTTAAAAACGGAAAGTAACTTATAAGTTGACAGATTATGTTGAACTGCGTTCGAGAAAGAGATTGTTGGATTTGTAGATGTCCCACATTGATATTAGATTTTAAAAACAAGTTACTTATAAAGTACTGAATACTCTTTAATGGTATTGAGACCTTTAAAAAAAAAAAAAAGGCACCAACTTGACCCAAAAGCAGACAATATCGCGATCATGTCAAGATTCAACAATAGCATTTTTCTCCTTTACCATAATAGAGTGTCCAACTGTGTTGTTATTTTCCTAATTTTTGTGAAACTGTCTTGGAACATATTCATCCCAATACATCCATTGAAGACTTGGACGATTTTCAACATTTCTTTAGGTATTTATGGTTGCAGGAAATAGGGACACAAATCACAATGTTTTGTGGCATTGTTTATATCTCATTTAATTATTATAAACAAACAAATGCAGAAAACTAATACAATTTTAAAATCAAATTACTATGTTAACCATAATAGGTTCATGTACAGAATGTATTTATTCACCAATGCAAAATTAACATATTCATTTCTTGACTTTCAGATTTCACAAGAAGTCTAATATTTCTATCGACGTTTAAATCGAAAAAAATACCATTTTCCAATTCTAAGGCAATTCCGTCATTGATGTATTATCACATGTTACAGGAAGCAGTATCAGGGCAATGCTGAAATGAGAACTAATAAAATATAGTTCTTCAGCAAAAAAATGATATTGTTCAAATCAAATATGCAGTGAAGGACAAAGAAAAGGCAGGATATTGTACAAGCATATGATATTACAAAAATCAAAACCGTTCAAAAGGGAATGGACTTAACAATGATTCTTCAAGTTCACGAAAACCTCGAAAGACAGCTTCAGTCTGATTTTGTGGAAGAGGTAATCTTCGCACTTCTGTCATGTATCTGGTTAAACCGAGAAAACAAAACAATGGATTTAGATATGCACAAATAAACATATGTAATAACGAAACTGGTGCACCGTAAAGCATTTAATAAATTCTAAGAATATAGCAAACCAGTCAGATTGGTAGAACCATAACATGAAGAAGATAACAGAAGAGTTGAAAAGCCTATCTAGATACTGCTGAAGTGAGTGAAAAGACATATATTAGTAACCTCTGAAGGGAAACTAACCGATTCGCTGCACTTGTTATTTTATCGCGAACACCTTGATTAACAACTGCAGTCTGTCCAAATGATAAAGTTCCACCAAGAATCAGAGAGGCTCCAGTAACGCTTGTACCCATTCCCTGTGCGAAGACAGAAAGTGCCCATTCACGAAGTAAAGCCAGTACGGAACGCAGGAGACGCAATCTAAGATTCGGAGTTGGCAACACTGCCCCACTGGATAACAGCTGGTCATAAGTATTTAATACAGGCTCTACTGCACCCTTGCAAGCAGCTAAAAAAGCCCTAGGAATATCTTCATCTCCAACAGATTCAGCACCAGAAACCACTCGCTCCTTCGCAGTATTAAAGATCCAATCAAGTTTAAATTCCAAAATGAACCATTGAATTAGTTGAAAGCACATGAAAAGGAACAAACAGAATGAAAATGGGCAGGGGCAGTTCAAAAGGGGAAATAGCCCACATACCTGTGCAGCCTTCTCAAGGTGAAGACAGAGAGTATCAAATGGTAAAACAGCTCCGTCTCCGGGATACATATGGGTACCAACCCTCTTCAGGACAGCACAAGCTTCAGCAATCCCACCCCTCATAAGAGCTTGATCAATGAGCCTAGCCCATGTCTCTCGCAGTATGCTGCTATCAGCATCACCAGAGTAGCTAGCAAAGTACAACATCTCCAGACATATCTGTAAGTCAGAAACATGAAAATGATACTTGATGCCTGAAATTGGAGAACTTAAAATGACAACAAAATTGATCAATCTCTTCATCTTCGAGAGATGAAAGTAATTCAAAAGTACCAATTTCCATTAGCTGGTGATTTTACCTTTCTATTTGATTCTTTTGGGAGGCTAGTCAACTATATTCAAACTATAGAGATATTTTTGCACATTAAGCAATATGCCCTAGCCGATCACTGCCAATGGTGTATGAAAGATGGTGTCAAAATCGCACATCGGTGTAGGATAGGGGTGTTTGCCTCCTTATATGGTCAGGCAACCCTCACCTCATGAGGTAAACTTTAGTGCTGAGTTACGCTCAAGATCCACTTCTTTTACGTGGCATCAGAATAGACCCATACCTGGGTTGTCCATGCTCCAGTTGTCCAGTGCTAAGCATACTAGGGGATGTTAGAGCCCCACATCAATGTGGAATGGGGTTATTTGCCTCCTTATATAGTCGTCAGCAATACTCATCTCATGAGCTAGCCTTTTGGGTTAAGTTAGGTGCAATATCCGTTTCTTTACAGATAGGATGTAAAATTAAGAATGGCATTGACAAATCCTTGGCATGAAAAAGAGTGAAGGAAAAGGAGGGGATAAGTGGAAATTGCTGAAGAACTTGGGAATCATTCACAAGCTGAAATGTCACCCATTTACAAACTGTAATGTTTAGATATAAGCTCTGAGCTGCCCTCTGGCACTGCTGCACAGAAACCCCATGTAGTTGCTCTTCTTTTTATATCGAAGAAGCCCATATAGTTGCAAAGTGACTCTTATAAACAGGGACTTTGGTATTGAAAGGTTAAATAGAACAGCAGTGGCATATTCTATTGCTCTTACTAGTTTATAATCCAGAAGTCACCTCTATGGTCTCACTTGTTATGCAATTCGTTATTAAAATCACTTTTTAAAATACTCCGATGAAGAATAGACCTCTTCACGATCTAGAGTTATCTACCAGAGCGTTCATGAAAAAAAGAAAAAGGAAAAAAAAGTACAGCTTATTCTTGGCCATTTGGACATGAAAACCAAAAAAATTCAAATTCACTTTATTTGAAATTTTTGTAGGTTGAATAAAGTGAAATAATTTTCTGGAAAAAAGTGAAATTTTCATAGCCAAACGGGTTAGCTTTAAAAAAAAAAAAAAAGATCATGCATAAAGTAGAGCAAAAATAAACAAATAAATAAAGTAGAGCACATAGTGACAAATGTGTGTTGATTGTTTTCATACCTCCCATATCTCAAAAGGAACAGCATAGTCATTATACAACTGTGTAATGCTCTTCAATTCCATCGATAACTCCTTGCCTTTTTCTCGAAGAATATTACTCATATTGGGTGATGTTTCACCAGAACCAGATTCAGATGTGCTTGTAGATGACTCTAACCTGGAAGACATAGCCTCCAGTTCATCTTTAATTTTAATTTGAAACTGAAGAACAGCAAGCTTTCCTTCGAGCAAATCAAGCAGCCCATTGTCAAGAGCACCCCGGGCAGAACCACTCATACCATCGCTGTCATGGGCACTCTTTGCTTGCAAAACAGCATTACTCAAGTATTGCCGCCTGCCATTACCCAAATTAGACAGCAAATACTGGTCTCACAACAAATTTCTATTAAATACAAAAAAGTATTTCCTCCATTCAAATATCTATATCATTCTTTCTATCTACAATACATCCAGAAGTGTTTGGTACCATTTCACTAACAATATGATTTTATAAAACTTTTAAGTCTTTCACAACAACTATGCCCCAATCCCAAGCACATAGGGGTCGGCTATATGAATCCTCACTAACCATGCTGCTCTGTTTAAGCTCATCTCAATAGCTTTCCTAAGTTTCAAGAATATGATTACATTTTACTAACATATTTAGACTTTCTATCAAACTCGACTGTGATATTTATTTATCAAACTTTTCAACAACTATATATTTTATTCCACTACTATCAAGAAACGCACAATCAAATAGAGTGATAATGGGACAGAAGAAAACAAAATGAGATCTGTTCTGAGTAACATAAACAGCTAAACAATGACAAATTAAGAATCCCTCTTAGAGGAACAGCAAGTCAGGCTTTCTGAACCAGACCAAAGAGAATAGGCAACTACTTTCTATATTTCTATGTTTGAAAAAATTAGTAGTGCTCCCACTCTCAATAAATCTAAAAATACTTAAAATTATTTCTCTCACTAGAATATCTTTCTAAGAATTCTCTCTCTAAGAGAAACGACCAAACGGTCCAATTAAGTCATTAACGGCTAGTGTGAGCTGACTAACGGTAACATTAGGTCAGTTTTACACCTCGCCGGAATGGCTACACAGCCACCGGAAAGGCCAATTAGGCAACCGGACTTGGCTCAAATTATGCATGAGGAAGAATCCAACAAATTCCAACAAGAATCACAACAAAATTCATCCCACAGCTCTTCGAATTTGCATTTGAATGAAGTGATGAACATTGCAAATTCCGAAAAGGAGCTGGAAGGGATTCGCGAAACTATTTCCCCAGAAGATAATGGAGTTACAAGAGTAAATATGGAAGGAGAAGTGGATTCGTATAGGGATGAACCCGCTACAATTCAATTTCCAAACCCAATTCAAGAATCCCAAAGTGTGACACGTCTGAGAATCACCCCAGAATCGCCAAACATGCGCCTTCAAATTCGAACTAGTTCGGAGAATGTTCGAAGGGATTCAAAGATTGGGGAGTATTCCCCACAACTTGGGGAACATCTCACAGCAAATTCAACTAGTTTGGACGGGAAAATCGCCGGGGAGCAAATCACGGCCAATGTCACCGGAGGTCAGGTAAATACTGGTAAAAGGACTAATAAAAATCTCTATCTCAGGTGAAAGAGAATTGACGAGGAGTGGAATCAATCAACCAAGAATGCAAAGGAATGATCGTGTTGACCATAATTAAAATGATTACTCGAACTCCTCATGGTTCTCATTTGGGATCGACCCTATGATCCTAGAACAGAATCCTATTCCTTGTCACCATCAAAATTATAAAGTGCAGGTTCAACAAGAACAAATTCAGAGGAATGAAGGGAATCAGCAGGGCAATCAAAGTAATAAATCAAACAAAATAGTGGACAACCAGCAAACAGCAGCTAAGGGACACTTAGGTATGATCTCTAACACCAATAATCATGTTAATCCTAATGCTATGAATAAAGGGAAGGCTCAAATGCATGAAAATGCAAATGAGCAACATACTTCGATTCATACGAAACAGACACAGGTCCAAACTAATGTCCAGAATCCCAGAAACAGCAATCAATATACACAGGGCATTAATCAAGTATGGCAAGATAAGGACAAACAGCTACCCCTTCAGCAAGATCAGCATAAGACCAGTGCTGATCAGAACCAGCCAGTTAATGAAAAACAGGAACAGCCGCAGTCCAGCAATGCCAAGAAGGATCATGTTCCTGAACCTGCTCCCTATACTGTGGTCCAAACCTATGCTGCTAAACTTAGACATAATCAATCTAAAATGGTTAACAATATCAAATTGGCTACCCCTGAACTTGCTTCAAAGCAGGGATTACCAGCAGTGTTATTTGTAAAGAAGAAGTTCTGGGGGAATTAGCAGATACTTGTAGATACACTCTCATTGGGAAATTCACTAACACTATGCCCAAGATGGAGGTTATTAGGAAGAGTTTCAGTGTACAGACTCAACTTTCAGGGGGGGTTAAGATTGCTCACTTTAATTCAAGACGTGTCTATATAGACCTTGACAATGAATTGGATTATAACATGGTTTGGACCAAACAAAAAATGAGCATAGCAGGTCAACTTATGAGAATACAAGCTTGGACACCAGCTTTCAAACCTGCAGAAGAGACACCTATAGTACCAGCATGGATTTCACTTCCTGAATTACCATGGCATTGCTATGTGACAGGCCTTCTATCACCTATTGGAAAAGTTCTCTACTTGGACTCAGCGTCCATACAAAAAACTAGAGGGAGTCAAGCTAGGGTGAAGATCCAACTGGACCTCACTAAGAAGAGACCACCTCACGTTTGGATGGGATACATGGGAGAAGATATTACAGATGGTAGATGGCAATCCATTGAATATGAGAGTGTGCCTGACTACTGTCTCCATTGTAAACATCAAGGACATGTAGACTCTGAATGTACTGGGAAACAAAGGGAGAAAGATCACAAAAGAAGAAAAGAAATAGAAGCAGAAAAAAAGCAGCAAAACACCAAAGACAAGGAGAACAAGGAACAGCAACAAGACAACCAAATGGTGCAGGAGCAGAGAGAGGAATCATCACACAACAAGAATAAAGGGCAGGATGCATCAAAAGAAGTAAAGCAACACCAAGAAGAACAATGGCAGACTCAAAAGAGAAAGAGCAACAACCAATTGCCAGCACAAAAAGGAATGCAAATGGAAACAGACCAACAGATCAGCAAACAGCCAGGTACGACATCCATCCCTACTTATAACACAATTGCTGATCTTGATATGCAGGAACAACCAATAGTCAAGTAGAAGAAGAGAATCAACAAGCAGAAAAGAATGCAATCTTAAATTCACAGGTTGCACCCGACCCAGGTTGCAAAATACCTATATACCAAAAAAGGAATGAGCTGGAAGGACAAAACAGGAAGACCACAGGTATTGACTCAGTGCTCCCCAAATCCCAAAACCCCTTTAGTATTCTATCTGATATTGCTGATGAAGTTGAAGGAGGTATGGATGGGGGGTGTCAGGTGAAGCCAACTAACTTGCAGGAAGGGGTTTCCAAAGGGGGGATTTTGACTCATATTCTGCATGAGGTTGGCCACACAGACCATAGGCCTGACCTTAGAACTCCTGCTACCACTCCACAAGTCCCTACCAAGCAGAATCACAGCCAGGCCAAGGAGATAGAGGTTGTTAAGATGCAAAAGGACCCAGGCAAGGTGAAGAATACAGGAAAAACGCAGAACCAGTCAGCAGCCAAGGATAATACACCCTAAGATACTCCTAGTAGCAAGAAGAAACAGGGAGATCATCAGGTATCTGCAGGGGAACAGCAACATCAAAATGATACAGAGGTTACAAAAGAACAAAGTAGCAATAAAGGTCAAGGCAGGTTTAGTAAGAAGAAAAGGAAGGCTATCAAGAAAAGACAACAAAATGAGGCTAAAAAACAAAGCAACACAGGCCATGATAAGGGGAGACATGGGATCAGAATCAGAAACAAACTACTGGTAGAACAAATCCGAAGTCTGATTATGATGTACTAAACTCAGAAGATGAGCTTGATGAGGATACACAATCCATCAATGAAATTGATGATAATGAGGAAGATGAGGAAACTAGTGCCCATCTAATTAAGGCATTTGGTTTCACATTTCCCTCGGATTATCAGGATGAAGCACAAGAAGTTACTGCACAGCAAGGGTTGTCTCCTAGAGGAAGGAGAACCCAGAAACAGTCCAACCAATTGGCTACCACCAGCACATCTGCTACCTCTAGCAGGCCTAACACAAGGTCCAAAAGCAAAGGTTTTTAATGATGAACACCATATGCTGGAATGCCAGGAGTATCAACACACAGGGCTCTCTGGAAAGGCTACAATCCCTCAAGAAAATACATCACATATCCATCATTGCAATTCTTGAACCCTTTGCTGACAAGAATCAAATCAACAACTACAAAATCATGCTTAACATGGATCATGCTATCTCTAATGACAATGGCAAGATTTGGCTCTTCTGGAACAATGATATCACTTATACTTTCAGGGAAAGTGATTATCAACAAATTACTGGTGAAATCAAACATGAAGCATTCATGGAGAAATTTATTTTTCTGTCATTTATGCTAAATGTAAAGACCAGTTAAGGAGACCTCTATGGGATAGGATGCTCCAGATTTCAACCAATAATGTTCCCTGGTGCATAATTGGTGATTTCAATGTGATTGTGTCTACTGAAGAAAAGAAAGGAGGTGTATCATATAATATGAACAAAAGTCTGGAATTCATCAGTGTTATCGAAGCTTGTGGCCTGATTGATTTGGGCTATAGTGGCCAACATTTCACTTGGTGTAACCAAAGAGCTGAACATGCAAGGCTGTGGAAAAGGTTAGACAGAGCCATGGTGAATGACAAATGGTTGGAGATCATGCCTCAAACTACCATTAGCCATTTGCCACCTCTTCTCATGGAAATGACAGAGACTACTAACCAAGGTATCAAATATTTCAAATTCCTACGTTGTTGGGTAGATAATGAAAGTTTCATGGATACTGTGACTTCTTGTTGGAATAGAGAAGTGTATGGCAACCTTAGGTGGAGATGGCACCAAAAAATGAAACATCTAACTACTACTTTAAGTACCTGGTCTAAAAAGGAATACGGAGACATTTATGCTAAGGCAAATGAGTATGAAGATAAGGTCAAAGTAGCAGAAGAGGAGGTGATTCACAACAACACAGAAGCCAGCAGACCTAAAGTTGATCAGCCTAATAACTTCTCTGAGCTCAGACCTATCAGTCTGAGCAACTTCACCAACAAAATCATATCCAAGATTTTGAGTCTGAGACTGGCTCCCATTCTTTCTCAGCTCATATCTCCAAATCAAACAGGGATTGTTAGAGGAAGAAACATTGCTGAAAATATTATGTTAGCACAGGAAATCACTACTGGTATTAAAAAACCCAAGGAAGGAGACAATGTGGTTGTCAAGCTTGACATGACCAAAGCCTATGATAGAGTTTCTTGGTCCTACACTTGTTTAGTTCTAAGGAAAATGGGTTTTGGAGAGGTGTTCATTGATATGGTTTGGACAATTATGAGTAACAATTGGTACTCCATTATCATCAATGGGAGAAGACATGGATTTTTTCATTCCACCAGAGGTCTCAAACAAGGGGATCCTCTATCCCCTACCCTATTTATTTTAGGTGCTGAAGTCCTCTCAAGAATGTTAAATCTGTTGAACTACAATATGTTGTATAGAGGTTTCATGATGGACCCTAGGGGCCCCAGAACTACAAGATGATGTGATTATTTTCACCTCAAGCAACGAACTTTCTATTAAGCTCATTATGGACAGCTTGACTATGTATGAAGATACTTCTGACCAACTGATCAACAAAAGCAAAAGTCACTTCATGGTTCCCACTAACACCCCTCGGAACACTCTCCAAATGATCAAAGATTGTACAGGCTTTAGTCAAAAAGACAGTCCTATCACTTATTTAGGTTGTCCTTTATACATTGGGAGGCAAAGAATCATTTATTACTCTCAACTTGTGGACAAGGTGGCTAAAAGAACAAGTGGTTGGCAGACAAGTTTCCTTAGCCCTGGAGGAAGAGTGACTCTGATCAAGCATGTTCTTCAATCCATTCCCATTCATACCATGGCAACAATTTCCCCTCCCAGCACCACCAAGTACATGAAATGCATGATTGCTGACTTTTTCTGGGGAAGGGAAGGAAACAAGAAGAAATACCATTGGGCATCCTCGGAATCTCTGAGTTTTCCTTGTGAGGAGGGAGGTATTGGAGTGAGAATGTTGACTGATATTTGTACCTCTCAACAATGCAAACATTGGTGGTTATTCAGGACCAAAGAGTCTCTTTGGGGACAATTTCTTAAGAGTTAAATACTGCAGGGTATCACATCCTGTGGCAAGGAAATGGGACAATGGGCAATCTCTTGTATGGAAATACATATTAAAAAATAGAAGCATGATGGAGAAGAACATCAGATGGAAGATAAATTCTGGCAACTGTTCTTTTTGGTGGGATGATTGGCTTGGAGTTGGGGTTCTTGGTAACCTCACAAATGGAATCTTTAGTCAAAACAATACCAAAGTGCACCACTTCCTGGTGGAAGGCAAATGGAATGAGTTTAAGCTAAGACAACATGTTCCTCTTAGAGTAGTACATCAGATACTGAGAGTGGACATCCAATTTCAAGAAGGGGTCAAGGATGAGGCCATTTGGAAACACAGAGAGGATGGAAATTTCTCCTGCTCCTCTGCCTGGGAAATCTGAAGGAAGAAAACAGAGAAACTCAAGATCAACACTCACATTTGGCACAAACACATTCCTTTCAAGATCTCTTTTTTGATGTGGAGAGCTCTTAGGTTCAAACTACCCACCAATGACAAAATAATCAACTTTGGTGTGGAACCTGCTAAATGTAGCTGCTGCATCAGACAGGGGTGGGATGACATTAACCATATTTTCTTAGAAGGTTACTTTGCCACTCACATCTGGAAGTTTTTATCAGGTCTGTTTGGAGTCGATTACCAATACACACACCTAAAAATCACTTACTTAAATGGTGAATCTCACTCCTAGAAACGAGGTCCACAAACTCATCATTCAAGCTGTACCTCTACTGTTCTCCTGGAACTTGTGGAAAAATCGATGCAGTGCCAAATATGGAGGGAAGAAATCCAGCATTTCAACAGTCCATTACATGATACTTAAAGACACCAACCATCTACTTCAAACAACCTTTTCTTACATACAATGGCCCATGAACTGGAAGGATGTTATGAAGATAATTGAGGAGTGCAGGCATGACATTATAGTCACTCCAGTCACCTGGGAAAAACCACCTCCTAACACCTACAAATTGAACACTGATGGAAGTGCTCTAACCAATCCGGGCAGAATTGGAGGAGGGGGCATTATTAGAGATGACTCAGGAAACATGGACTATGCATTCACTGTCCCTCTTGGCATTGGAACCAACAACCTTGCAGAAATACAAGCAGCTATCTATGGTATTCAATGGGGTCTACAAAATGGTTACAACAGGCTAGTCTTAGTGGTAGATTCTGAATTAGTTACAAGATGGATCACCACCACCAACAAGCCTCCTTGGAAGCTGATGCAGGCAGTTTCTGATCTTCAAAAACTCACCAGGCAGTGTGAATTTTTTCAATGCAGACACATCTACAGAGAAGCCAACTGTACAGCTGACTTTCTTTCCAAATGGAGCCATAAATTCAGCAGAAATCAACACTTCTACACCAGCCAGCAACTCCCTCCAGCAGCAAAGGGCAGCTATATTTTGGAAAAAATGGGGATGACCAATTTCAGAAGGAAGAAACTCAAGAGAATCAAGCATCCACCTTGACTTTACCTTTCACTATGTTATCTATAGAAATCTCTATAGTTTTTGAATCCCCTACCCTTTTCAGGTTGGCTATGATAAACTATACTCATAGCTATAGTGACTAGGCTAAGGTTTTCTATTCTCCTTCTTTTGTAAGGGGAGAGTCTCCCTTGTTCAAATTCATAGTTGATGTGTAAAGAGAGGAGTCCTCTCTTAGGAGTCTTCTTTGAATTTTCTTTAGAACATGGGGATGAGTAGGTTAACCTTAGGATGATAACTAACTCAAAACCACCATAGGTGGAGGTAAGGTTTATGCCCCCCTCCATGTACTTTGTTTTTTCTATTTATGATAAGGCCTGGGGGTGTTGATAAGCCCCTGACCCCCTCAAGGGTCATTAAAATTAAAAAAAAAAAAAACTTCGTCACAAAGCGGTAACAACACCTAAATTTTTTATTGTTTATAACTGAGAAATCCGTCTGTGACCCGCCCTTTGGACCAATCACAACCTTCTAAACTCGGTGGATAATGGGTTCGCCCCTCTACCCTTCTCCACTTAAATATCGGGCTTCGCTTTGCATGGTGCGGGGCTTGAAAATTTTTAGTACAAAATTTGGAACACCAACTTAAACATCTCAAACTCCTTGCCCAGTCAAATGCAACAAATAATTAATGGATAGATGGAGCACTTTACTAGTTTCAAAAAAAAAATAATTATGGATAGATGGAGTACTAAATAAGATAAGAACTGCTTCACATATAAGAACTAGTGGTTTGTGACAAATATGCTTAGTCAAACTACCTTAATTGTAAATTTAGTGAAAGAAAAAAAAATACTCTACATAGTTTGCAATACAAATTCATCAACTCTAGTTTAAAGGTACATCTCCCCCAAATTTGTATCATAAAGGTATAAATGAAACATTCAAGCAAAAGATTGTGAATGAGTAAACAAAAATTCACACCAATTATGCTCAATCCTGAAAAATAGGCGTAAATATTTATTAGGTCAGTTGGGATAAGAACCTTTGTTCTAAAGTAGGAGCATCCCCTGCATCAGTGGAGCGCCTTTCTGCCAGCCTCACCAAAACATGGGCTGCAAGAACGTGCTGTCTCTTCAAAACATAATAACGAGCCAAAAGCTCAAAATATTTTGCTTGGTTGGATGGTGCAGGTACTCTAGCATGAGCCAATGGTGAAGTTGGAGATGCCACTGCAGAGACAGCACGAACCTGTGAAGCAAATGAAAGAACTGATGGCTCAGGAAATTGGTCCCCCAAAAACACCAAAACATTATGCAAGAAAAACTGGATGCTCATAATATGATGAAGAACTAGATAACTATCAATGCCGAGTATCACACACGAGAAACATAAGCAGTATAAATATAGAAACCACAATAGACAAACCTCATTTGAAGGTTCACGACCAGAATTTTGCAGAAAAGGTACCAAATCGGGGCCACCATATTCCAGTAGTTCATCTTCCAGGCCCAAATCAATTAAGGTTTGATACAGCTTCAGATGAAAAATTCTGTCTGAAGATTGCACACCAAGTTGGACAATCTGGCGTATAAACTTTTTCCGAGAAGTTTGATCTAGAGTAGATTGAGCAATAGGTCTGATAGGAGATCCAAATTCCCTCTTTGAAGCTTCACCTTTTAAAGAATGCAAGGCGCTGAAAATAATCTCATAGCACTGCTCACGTTGAGCAAGTGCAAGATCTCGAATTCCAGCATCTATTTGCTCATTAAAAGCATCACCAGCAGGGTCAAGAGCTTGTGCCTTTTGCAGAGGTAATAGGACCACAGCTTCATAAAATCTGCAATATTATAGCAGCATGCTAAGCATGAGACACCACGAATCTAGGTAATGAACAAAAAAAGTGAATCTAAGATGAAGGAGAAGATGGATCTAAATGAACCAACCTCAGATCTTCAAAACGTTTACATACAGTCCGCAGATCTGCAGACTCTGGAACTTTGCTTAGGTAGTTGAATGCCTCTCTCGCAAGGTTTTCTCTCTCCTCTGCATCTAATGTAGCAGCAGCTCTATCAAGAGATTCAACTGCTAAGTAGAACTTGTAATCAGATTCTTTGTAATAACTTGGGCAACCATCTCGTAGTCTACCACTTATGTCGTCAACAGTTCCCCTGCCATCTGGACCAGTGTAATGCTGGAGAAGCAGAAAAAACGTACTTGATAAAATATACCTTTTGTGCAAGCAATAAACATACTAATATGGACATCTTACAATTGTTCCCTTTGCAAGCAAGAATCAACTACTTAATACCAAGTGGAAATCACTCGCATTCAAAAATAATTTTAACGTGCATGTTAAAGTACCTCCATGAGGGCAGATACAAGTCTCGTAGCAAGTCTATCTCCCTCTTCTGAACAAACCAGTTGATGGAATGTCAACTGAACTAGGGCCTGCTTGATATTAGCTTCAAAATTCTGAATCAAACGTGTCACATGATGTTGTGTAAGAAGTTGCAGCAAAAATAGGGCTTCGCCACATCTAAGGAGCAATTGCCTGATACACTCCATTGCTCTAACCTGTAAACATTCCGATTGGCTTTGCAAGTAAGTAATGACTTGGGATAAAAGAAAACCAATTCTTTAAAACATTTACCTCCATGGCAGCAAGTTCTGCAGAACTATAAGGAAGTCGTTGCCTTTTGTTTGAAGATCCACCTTCATTGGACTCAACATTGCGAGCATAAGATCCAAATAGATTTCTTACCATACTTCTGTCACCAGCCCCCATATCAGAGCCAGTTCCAATCAAAATTGAGCCTGTCAAGTCACCTAGGCCAGCAACACAACCATAAAGTCCCCTTCTCTGATTCCTCCTAGATCTCAGGAACTTCTCTAAAGAACGTATCTTCTCTTCCAGGATTTGCATCGTCTCACCAGGAAGTCGGCAGACAATTACTACATTGTCAAACGCATCCGAAGAAGTTATGCTTCCTTTCGTGATGAAAACAGGAAGCTCCCACAAAGGTAGAAGTAACCTTGATGAGCATAAGCAAAGACCTTCATGAGCACCGGAGAAAACAGGCTCAGCTTCCTGCACAACCTGGCCCATGCTAAATCCTCCAGCCGGAGCTCTAGTATTTGAAAATGCACCACTACCTTCTAGCTGTGGTACTCCAACAAGTCTTGGATCCTCATATGCTTCAGCTGCCCTCTCAGCAGCAACATTACTTACTAAGGTCTCAGTATAGATTATCCTCGCAGCAAGCATTAAACACATGGCAGCAGACTCTCCAGATCCAAAACGACTGAAGAAATCCTCTAATAATGACCTAGGTGAATTGGATTCCAATAGTCTCCTGAGTACATCGACTGGTCTGTTAAAAACTACTTCCATCATACCCATAGTGCTGAATATGATGATTCTCCTTCTTGGTAATATATGTTGGGTTGAAAGATCACCTCTAGCCCAAAGTTTACCCGAAGTTCTTTCACAGGATTCCCCTGAGTTATCATAGCCGAACTCCAGCTGTAAATAAAGTGACTGCACCGCGGCTGCTGTATCTGGTAGGGGTAGAACATCTGCCACAAAAAGCATCCTTCCTTCAATGGGCAGGGATGACACCAATTCACGGAGTGGGCGGGAACTCCTAGCTCCTGCTCCCAAGCTACTTGAAGAAGATTGAGAACTTGAATCCCGATTTACAATAAGAAGAGAAGAAACAGTTGATGGAGATGAATCAGAAAGGACAAGAGTCCCAGCAGAATAATAGGCAGATTCTATCTTCAGTGACAGATCTTCACTCTGTGATCTACTAGCAAGAGATACAGCTCCAAATGGATGCCCACTACCTGCCCCTAGAGGAGGAGCTGGCCTAGTCGTTACAACTTTTAAGCAGTTTGGCTTTTGATGGTTAAGACCACCGAAACTTCCAGCATTACTATTGTTTCCTCCAGAAGAAGACGTGGAAAGATACATCCTTCTGCCATCTGATAGCACAGCAACAAGGTGTAGCCATTTTGATTCTAAGACAGATAACGGTGAGATGGAAACAATGGTTGTTTTGGCCGATCTAGGAGCCCTTGAACCAGCTGGTTGCCTACCACCATAAGAATCCCTCTGATTTATCAAATTTCTTTCTTCTGCTACTTTTTTAAGGGGCCCATCCCCATTTTCTCCAAGAGAAAACATTAGAATTTTCATCTCTTCGGTACGTGCATATAAGATGTGTCTCTCATTATCAATGACCATTTCAACAATGGGGTCTACGGCTCCAAACTTGAAAACATTTGGCACCACCCACCTGCAGGAAATAAAACAGCTATTATTCTTACACCTCACTCTACACTCAGGCCCTTCACTTCATAGTTCTAACAAGGCACGCACAGTTGAGAACCTTGATGTTATAACACTCTGGAAAACCATTGATGACTATGCAAATTGCAAGACCAAAGAAAGGCAAGTTAAATATAGTTTCATGTAGACTACTGAAACAACCCCCACTACCAAAGAGAAAGGGAATACCTTGATATGACACTTCCGAGACCTGCAGTTAGACAGAGCTTGCGACATCGCTTCTGCCACCCCGAACCAGTTGAGTACTGCAATTCATAAATGTGGCCATCACGGCCTGCAAGGAAAATGTGACCTCTGTCTGTGGAACTGATACATGTCATGGTCACTCCATCAGATGGAATTGTATAATCTGGTAATGGCTGAAGTGACACCTCAGCATATGGATCAGTTCCGTCACTGCTTGCAGAACAACATACACCTACAAGGATCAACTAAGTGCAATAGAGCTAGAGGTAAATGAGAGGACCAAAGGAAGAACAAATTTATATTGTTATAGATGAGAGAGGAAACATGGACTAAAAACAGACATCTAAATTTCACCGGTAATAAAGAAAACTAATGCTTACATCACAAATCCATTCGTATTCTGATACTGTTTTTGATAAAGTAATAATTTCATTGATGTGGAGAAAGTCTCTGATACAAAAGGTATACAGAAACGCAGGGAACCTACACAAAAAATATGGTTCTTCAAAAAAACAAAAAAAACGTCTATACTAATAGGGATCTTATGGGTGCACAAAAAATTAACTAAAAACTGGAGGCTATGGTTTAGATGTACAGGGTCATTCTACACCAGATACAGATAACTTAAATAATATCTCCACTATTCCATGTGAGAGATCCAATATATCCAGATATATAGGCAATATGGTGCGGTAAGCCGACAGATATGATTGAAGACAAGAACAACAAACAAAATAACTTTGAATCTCAACCACTTCATTGACCACTAGGCCACACCCTTGAGTGCCATTTATTTGAGTTTAAATCATCAATTTGTCTCTAGATTTAACATCTAAACATGGAATTAGATGGGTAAAATTGGGGCTTAGTTATTTTGGGATTCTTTTTGTCAATTGTGTACAAAATGCTCCCATGCACTCCTACCGAGGTAATCCTCTAGAGGTCCCTTCTGGGCCCTAGAATCCCTTTTCGGTGATCTTCCATTGCCGGAAAAACACCCACGCCTTCTTTTCCTTCTCTTTCCTCTTCTTCTTCAAGCTTTTCTTCCCTTCTCTCTCTGTGCAACTATGGGGGATGATACAATTTTCTTTGCTGTTGGTTTCAAATCGTACGACATTACCAGGGTGGCATCCAGAGCCGAAACTTGGTACGATTGGGTAGAGAGAGGCCGCAAGATGATGACGAGGATGAGCATTAGCCAAAAGACGATGGAGTGGCTAGCCTACACCCTCAAGGAAGCTTCAAAAAGCCATGGAAACATTGTACGCAGATGGAAACGTCAAGACCACTTTACCGAGCTTTTCTGCGCTAGGAACTACAACAAATTTGTTCGGTATATTAGTATTATAAAGGTGCAGGGCAAGAAAAGAGATGTCATCATCATACCGGAGTGGTCTTTAAACATTGGATGGATGAACATAGCTACCAAAATATCAGTCTTCATAAATGCTAAGGCCCAACCGATAGGTAAAACATCACATAGGAAAATTGAGAAAGGTTTATTATATTCAGACATTGTCAGGAACAATAAATGGTCTACAAGGGAATTAAATGGTGCGAGGATTCAACAAAAAGGGAATTCACTCATTATATCAAATGCCATCTCAACAACTCAGAATGAGCCGCTAGCAAAGAGTGTTGTCGAGTCCCTACCGGAGGAAATCCCACGCATCACTTTATTAGAAATCCGACGATGGGTCGCAAGCACATGGAGGCACAATCATGGAATCAATATCTTTGATCTAGGGGGGAATCAATTTCTCTTCGAATTCCCCAATAGAACAGCTGCTGATCACATTGTAAGGGGGGACTGGTTCTGGAAATCTTACAAATTCAGCCTTCAATGGTGGTCACCAACCTCAAACGCCATTCTTGAGAGACCGAATCAAGTCTAAGAGTAGTGGGACTCCCTCTCCATTTGTGGTCCCAAAAAGTTTTCTGTGAGATCAGAAATCTCTGTGGAGGCTGGATCCGTACGGAAGAAGAGACAGAAATACGCAATCACCTCAAATGGCCAAAACTTTGAGGGAATTGCAAAATCAAAATTGGAAATGGTGTGAAGGTCTCATTTTGGGAAGATAGTTGGCTGGAACTAGGTCCCTTAAAAACACTTTTCCCTGATGTGTTCATCCTCAACCAACAACAGAGGGCTACTGTGACAGGTTTGATCAAACCAAGGATGGAATTTGAGCTTTAGAAGACCTTTCAATGATTGGGAGATCCAGAGAGTAGTAGAATTCTACAGAACTCTGGAACGATTCAGAGGAGGAAACACCGTCCAAGACTGCCTGGAATGGAAGGATCACAAGTAAGGAAGATTCAGTGTCAAGGGGGCTTACAAAAAGATCAACCCTTTCAATAACCAAATTAATGGGTGACCCGGGAAATGATTTGGAAAGCCAAAATCCCCTATAAAGTGTCTAGTTTTACTTGGCTACTTGCTAAACAGGCTGTTTTGACTCAGGAAAATCTCATAAGAAGGGTATCCAATTGAGCCCTAGATGTTTCCTATGTGGGAAAAAGGCTGAGACTGTGACTCACCTGTTTCTTCACTGTAGGGTAACCAACCAACTGTGGGACCTTTTCATCAATAAAAAAGGACTGAAGTGGGTGATGCCAAGGAGAGTAGCTCAAACCCTGAAGATATGGAGTAACTATGCCAACATCTCTGGACATAGGGAGAGATGGAAAATCATCCCAACTTGTATTTGGTGGTCAACGTGGAAAGAAAGGAACCTTAGATGTCATCAGAACAAGAGCAACACTATTCAGAAGATGAAGATGAATTGTCTTGTGTTGTTTCATTTTTGGTGTAAATCGAAGTATATGGAAGATCTATAATCAGTTATGAATGTCTTAGGATCCCTGTAATTTTTGTCATAGGATTGAAGATCTTCTGTTATACTCTCTTTAATCTATAATTAGGATCTGTAACATGCTGTGGTAGGTTTTGATTTTTTGGAAATAGAAATACAAATCGTTACCTTCTCAAAAAAAGAAAAAAAAAATTGGGGATTTGAGACATAAACCCAAAAGGCACAAATTGAGGATTTCTGCATGCAAATGAACTTGAAGTGAGAATGCATACAATTTGAAATCCTCAGCTAATTATGAATTCATTTTCCAGTTTGACTGAGTTGACTAAGAAGTAAGCTTTTGGTTGACTTTGGCTTTAATCGAGAACTCACTTAAGGAATTAAGTCCAATAGCCTTGTCTGGCATCATTAATTAATCTTTTGCATAGATTGGATTCGTTTAATAGACTTGAAACGTGGGAAGATTATTTTTGAAGGTCAAACCTTTACTTGGATTGAGGTATGTTAAGACTTTGACCACAACGAGGGTATTTTCCAAATTGATATTGTTTTATATATACAATGTATATGAGGGTACCATATATTTATTTACTTTTTGATAAAGTAAGGTTTTTCACTCCAAAAGGGCATCAAGAAGATGCATAGTTTCAACTTACAATGAAAGAAAAATTGACGAAAGAAACTGGGATAAAGAAAAAGGGAAGTTCCTTTATAGTTAGTCAATCTAAGACAAGGGAACCAATAAACTCCAAAAATTGTTCAGTGCAAGATACATTAGCTGATTTAGACCAGAAAAATGTAGGACTAGGCATCTGGTTTTGAGAGAGAAATTTGGCGCTCAGGTTCCATCAAAACACCTCCTATTCCTCTCATTCCAAATACTCCAGCAGTAGCAGCAGGGATCATTAGCCAGGTCCTTTTGATTGTTTCATCAACTCTCCACATGCTCCAGTTCATATGTGCCTCTTTTATGGTCTGTGGCATCATCCTTTTCTACTCAAAAATACAGAACATGTTCCAAATATCAGTAGACACCTTGCAGTGCAAAAAGAGATGATTCACAGTTTTCAACTTGTCCAAAAATAGGTAGCATCTGTTCACTAACTGGAGACCTTTCCTTTTGAGGATGTCTGGTGTCAAGCTAGCTTCATGGAGAGCAATCCAGATATAGCAAATAATCTTAGGAGGCAACTTTTTCTTCCGGGGCCAATTGTCAACTACTTGGTTTTGTATACCAATCTTCCTGTAGTATTCTTTCACTTTGAAAGTGTCCTTCCTCCCCCAACACATAGTATTTGCCTTGGTCACATCAATATTATATCTTTCCACATCTGCTAGCAATTCCATCAGTTGGCCCATCTCCCAATCTTGAACTGCCCTTCTGAATAGAATATCCCAATGGTTTCCATTTCTATTATGAGCTATGGTGGAATTCTTAATCGCAGCAATCTGATACATATAAGGGAGCTTCTCTATCGAGATAGTATATGAGGTGACGGGTATATATGTGGGTACCGAGGCTATACCTATGGGTTCTCGACCTGTTGTATCTTTGCTGTTACATCTTATGACTAAGTTATGCACTCTCACATGCTAGGATGATGTTATAGACATCTTATTTTAGCTAGTTTAACATTATGGACGTTCATTTATGTCGATTACATGTTACATGATTAGTCATGCACTGTACAAATGTTTACATGCATATGTGATTCAACTTGTATGCGATTTGAGGTGATGAGTTTGGTGATCCATAACTTGGGTGTCAAGGGTTATTGATTCATACTTATGTGTGATCTTAGTTGATGAGTCTGGTGTGAGTCACAACATGGGTGTCAGTGTTTACTGGTTCACATTGACATGTGACTTGAGTTGATAAGTCTAGTGTGATCCATGACTTGGGTGTCGACGTTTATGGAGCTATGGCTCAGGTTATTGCGTGTAGGTATTGATTTGCCCCTCGTGAGTCATTGTATAACTCAAGCATATCAGGCAGCATGCCCGCAGGTTGATAGAAACTGACAAGTTTCTGGTTTGTTATGGCACAGGGAGTGCCTATTTGAGTGAAGTTTCAGTCTTCATCATGCATTTTGATTTACACTCTTGTTGATGCATTTTTCATAAAAAATTGAGTTGTGCATATCATTGTATAAATCGTTTTGTGCATATCTAAATGTGTTGTTCCTGTGCTTCATTATTATTATTGTTAGATATAATAACTGCAGGGGTTTAAAAGTGAGTATCTTCTATATTGACTCTAGCCTTCTATCTTGTTGTAGACGGTAAATGATACTAAGTACGTCTTGGTGTACTCATACTACACTTTTGCACCATGAGTAGATATAGATTCAAGCTTCAGCAGAGTCCATGAGTGAGTGTTGAAGATATAGTGTTCCAATGATGAGAATCAACTATTTTCGCAGCATTGTCTCATTTATATTATTCTGTTAAGACTTTATTACAATTTGTGCCTTTGTATTGTGTTTATTTGTATGATTAGTTCTCTTGACGGGTTGGGCTAGGTGTAATCACGACTTTGGTAAATTGGGAGTTCTATCAGCATTCCTTATGAACTGCAAGCTAGTTCATGGTAGCTTAGTGTCACGGACTTAGAGTCTCACTAAAGCTCCGTGCGGCAGTTGACAACTTACTCACTAATCTTTCAAGATCTTGTAAGCTCAAGTAAGCCCTTTAAAACTAAAATCGCTAAGCAAATGAAAGGAAAGACTTAGAAAGATTTGGAAAGTTTGGAAGAAGGCTTTGCGTTAACTTGGAAGATTGCTTTTCACTTGAGTGATGCCTTACAAATGAATGCCCCATCTATTTATACTACAACCTAGGGGCTAAAGTGTAAATAATATTTACTTGATAAGTCCCTCTAATAATTACACTTTGGTCCCTCTCTAGAACTCTCTACATGTTCTAGAATATTCCAAAGCTTTCCAAGAAAAGTTCTAAGTTCTTCTAGAGTCTTCTTGGAGATTCTCTAGGAAATTCTAAAGTTCTCTATAAACCTCCCACAACTCTAGATTCTTCCACCCCTATCCAGATGCAAAATTTAAATGTGAAGTGGCGGGACATGACACTCTCCCCCACCTATTGATGCGACGACCGCGTCGCATCGTCGCTGCGTCGCCAACCGGGTCTTGTTTTCTCGTATGCGTGGCCAATAGTCCATTGACTCGATCAACGCCCCACGCAACGCCTTCAGTTGCTTCCTTATCTATTTCAGCTCGGTCTTATGGTCTACCTCCTTCCTAGGAGGCGCACGCCTTGGTGGCTTCTTTAGCATCACAATATTGTTATTCTTCCTCGTACATGGTGGCAAGGACCCTTTAGCACCATTGTCTTCTTTCGAACTTGCAATGGTGGCTACCAATGTCGACTCCTTCTTCTTAAGGCTTCTCTCGAGCTGCACGGCCGTTATTCGGACTTGTCCTTCCATCTTCGGTGCCTTAACCAGGGGAATCATACATGATCCTCCTTGCTCCATGACCAAGAGTTGTTGGAGGTACGGATCGATCACAACGTGGAACTGTTAGAAGAACTCTTGCCCAAGAATTATGTCAAAGAGATTTAAAGGAGCGACAGTGAAGTTGGTCTTACCTTGCCACTCGCCTAGCGTGATGCTTACTCCATGCGTGACTCCACACACGGGAGTCGATGGTGCATTGACTGTCCTTAGTTGGGCGTTACTTAGACTGTATCTCAATCCCAACCTTGTCGCTGCCGCCTTGGTCATGATATTGGCCTCTGCACCCGTGTCGACCATAGCACAGGCGGGTCTCCCATTGATCGTGAGGTCAATATATTGCGCGCCGTGTCCTCTTAGCTTCCCAGGCTGCTCCGTGATGGCTCCGCATAGTCCTATCAAGCCCAATTGCGTCGTCTCTGCATCTTAACCTTGTTCCTATGCATCCTTCTCTTTCCGCTCTCACAGGATAGCATCAAGGTTGTTCAGTTTTGGGCACTTGGCATAGCCATGAGGCCCACTGCATATGTAGCAACCACCTCTTTTGGTAGTTTCTGCCTTTCTCTCCGTGTCGCCATGCCGTCCAAACTTCTTGCCATTGGACCTATGGGTATCATGATTCTTGGGATGTGGTTGCTGCTCCTCGACTTTGCCACGATCTTCCCCACCATGGTCATGACTACCTCTCATCTCCTCTCCTCTAGCTCTGTCGGGCTTCTCATGCCTGAAGTCTGTTAAGGCTTCAGCCTGCGTGATGGCTTCATCTATAGTCCTAACCTGCCGACGTTCCAACTCCGTCCTGGCCCAATTTTGCAGCCCATCCATGAAGTGGAACAACATATCATCATCCGTGAGGTTAGGAATTTGAAGCGTGAGGGTGGTGAACTTGTGCACATATGCGCGTATGCTACCCGGTTGCTTCAACTCCCTAAACTTGCGCTTTGCCTCATAGATGATGTTGTTAGGGAAGAAGGCCTTCCTGAACTCTTCCCGAAATTGCTCCCAGGTGTTGATGGTGCACGTTGCGCCTCCACCATAGCATGGCCATCTCTGAAAGATACAACACAGTGGTGTTGATCTTACTCTCATCGCTTTTCAGCCTATTGCACTTGAAGTAATTCTCCAAATGCCATAAGAAGTTCTCCACCTCTTGCACATCACGAATGCCTTTGAACATAGGTGGCTTGGGAGCCTCGACCTTGGCCTTCCTATCTTGGTCGAGCGACGATGATCCTCCAACTTCCACGCCCTCCTTAAGTGCTTTCATCTCGGCCTTTATGGTCTCAATCGTGCTTAACGCCTCCATGAGCCGACACTCCAAAGAAGTGATAGCCTCCTTCATTTCAAACTCGGCCCGCTGACGTCCCTCCAACTCCTTGCGGAGGTTGTCGGTCTCCTTAAGGATGAAGTCCTCCAAAGTCTTGAACTTGCCATCAGCCACATTCAAACATCGGCCTAATATCTCCATGGCCTGCCTCGCCACTTCAACCCTTGTGACCCACTCCTCTCCAGCGGTGACGTCAATGGCCTCCTCGCCAAGTTCATCGTCACTTGCTTCTATGGTCGAAGGTAGATGAGATGTTAACGCCTCACTTGGTGTGTGGTCAAGCGGCATTTCCTCATTACTCTTTTGGTGCTTCTTTCCCTTGCGGTTCTTCTTTCCACCATCCAAACGAACGTTGGTGGTGCTAGCGGCGTTCACGTCTCCTTCGTCAGCCATTCCCTTAGTATCAAACCTCGCTCTGATACCACGTTGTCACGGACTTAGAGTCTCACTAAAGCTCCATACGGCACTTGACAACTTACTCACTAATCTTTCAAGATCTTGTAAGCTCAAGTAAGCCCTTTAAAACTAAGATCGCTAAGAGAATGAAAGGAAAGACTTAGAAAGATTTGGAAAGTTTGAAAGAAGGCTTTGTATTAACTTGGAAGATTGCATTTCACTTGAGTGATGCCTTACAAATGAATGCCCCATCTATTTATACTACAACCTAGGGGCTAAAGTGTAAATAATATTTACTTGATAAGTCCCTCTAATAATTACACTTTGGTCCCTCTCTAGAACTCTCTACATGTTCTAGGATATTCCAAAGCTTTCCAAGAAAGCTTCTAAGTTCTTCTAGAGTCTTCTTGGAAATTCTCTAGGGAATTCTAGAGTTCTCTATAAACCTCTCCACAACTCTAGATTCTTCCGCCCCTATCTAGATGCAAAATTTAACCGTGAAGTGGCGGGACATGACATTAGAGTCTTTTATTTCTGTTTTATAACAACGTTGTATTTCCTATTTCTAGTAGTTCATGACTTGTGACACCAATTACTGGGGGTTGAATTGACTATTATTCAACTATTACCGCGTTGTAGACTTGGTATTGCCTCATTAATATTTTGTTAGACTTTATCACAATATGTTGTTTTTGTATCATATTTATTTGTATGAAGTGGTTCGCCTGACCGGTTGGGTTAGGTGTCATCACAGCTTAGTTAAATTGAGTCATGACAAATGCCTATCACAAAACTTGGATAAATAAAGTTGAACATTCATGAAGATATAGTACCTCAACAGGAGTTGCCAAGATCAGAAGATACTGGATGGCCTCCACGA
Source organism: Solanum bulbocastanum (assembly GCA_037074985.1). Lineage (NCBI taxonomy): Eukaryota > Viridiplantae > Streptophyta > Magnoliopsida > Solanales > Solanaceae > Solanum > Solanum bulbocastanum. The sequence continues at coordinate 3,879,786 of CM073603.1, read as the reverse complement.
AAATTCCAGGTTTGACTTTGGCTAGGCCAACAACGCATATAGCTTGTTCATCTCCACTATATTCAGGACAGTGACCATCCCTAAACAAAACATGATACCATCAGCAGAATAAGAATCCACAAAACAAAATATAATGAACAACCATTAAAAACCTAAAGCTTTAGTTTTTATTTTGTAATTTTTTGATAGGCAAATTAAGGATTGTCTTGGTGAAAACAGCACCATAAAAGGAATGTTGTTAGGAAGTACATCCTAGAAAAGGACATTAATAACTAAATAAAAGAAGATCCCACACATCACGGACCATATGAACAATAAACTTCAAAATGTCTTGAACTATATTACCACAAAAAAAAACCATTCTGAAATTCTCAATACGTAGCTCATTCCATGCATAACTTAACTTCCTGAACAAATCTAAAAGATCTCACTTGATACAAACAGAAGCTTGACTGTAGATGACTAAAAAGGTAAACTTGAAAGATAAATTATAGAAATTGCCTAAGATTTGACAACAAATAATTTGAGGCTTGGAGGTTAGCACATAAAAGTATTTGATAATTGATTCCACAGAGGATATACCATATTTCTGGTAAAAGAAGATCTATCAATGCTCAAAGATCAATACTTGACAATTGAACTTGAAAGACAAAAAACTCATAAACAATGGAACTCAAAATTGTTTAGCATGTACACATTCACCAACTAAGCCATGGATTTAACAACTCGGGAAATGCAAAGATTTTTTTTGTTATTTGCAGCATAGTTAGGTAGATGGTTGTGGTTTTAACTAAAGAATAATAGTTAAAACATGCCTGGACTATTGCTGATGGGATATAGAAAATCTCGAGCTGGTGTGATATCAATGAAGTACTAATGACTTTGTCAAATTTTGTTTATACTCACCACTTATCGAACCGCCAAAGAAACAATGTGTTGTCCACTGATGCCCAAGCTCTGCGAATTTCAGGAAATACTCCACATAATGCAGTTCCTTCTCCACTGGATGCATTATATCTCTCAATCAATACAGAAGGCAACTCCCAAGAGTCCACAACTTCCACTAAAGGAGGCCACTACAGCGGTAACATGAATGAACAGATTTAGTGCCTTACCAAAGCAAGATAGAATAAAAGATGTTTGATGTGGTTAAGAATTGCAATATGAAATCATATCAAGATTGCAAATGTTAATGTCTATAAATATAATTTAAAGCTGTCAAATGGAAATAGTAACATAGGAAACATGATCAACATAATTGATGAGTGTGATTATGACATTAAATAATTGAAGACCCACAAATCTTACACATGCTACAATCACTTCTTTGGTCAGTTGTCTGAGATTAGTTTAAAGCCTTTGTTCAAGAACATGACTTTTTTTTATGAAGTAAGAGAGATAACATTAACAAAAGTATCAAGACGATGCACAGATTACAAAAGACGGAAATATCAGCTCAAAAAGAGACAAAACAACTATCAAAGAACTAAGGAGCTGATAAAACCCATGAAGGAGTCTAGATTGATTAAAGGGGTGAGACCCAACTAAAAATGTTAAAAGAACATGACATTTGGAACATGCACTATTGGAACTACCAATTACTAAATTACTCCATTAACACACTTGTTTATAAATATCTTTACTGTTTTCTTATACAACCTTGAGAATATATCCTCCAACCTTGGTTAAACATATATGTTTTTCTTCTATTTTCTTCTTTGATTAGCCTCTGTAAAATAATATTTTTGAAGGATAATATACTTTTCTACTTCAAACAGCTTCTTCTACCACTTTTACTCCGTATAGTGTGATGGGAGAGAGTTACTCCATGCTACCTGTGAATGTTATTCGTAACTGATTATAAAATTCTTCAACGGAGCACTTTCAGCTGATTCACGAGGACAAAATGACATCCTTAATAAAATATTACACTCTAAGAGGCAACACTACAATATAAAAACTCATTAAAAATAAATTATCCTTCTATTAGTAATATAAGAAGTCCATATTAAATACTCCCTCCGTCCCATTTTATATGATGTAGTTTGATTTGGCACAGAGTTTAAGAAAGATAAGACTTTAAGAACTTGCGGTCTAAAATGAGTAGTAGATGTTTGTGGCAATAAATCATTTCATTAAGATTAAAATTGACATTTTAAAGTTAAACTGTTACTAAATATAGAAATGTGTCATTCTTTTTGGGACTTATTAAAAAGGAAAGTGAGTCATATAAATTGGAACAAAGGGAGTATATAAAGGATATGTATAAAGGAGCACTCACTAGCATGAAAACGGTAATAGTGAGAACTAGGTGATACAAAAAATTCCTCCTAATAGTGGGTTTACACCAGAGATTGACATTGAGCCCCTACTTCTTTACCCTAACTATGGATGAGCTAACCAACACAATATAAGATGAGGTGTTATGGGGTATGCTAGTTGCTTATGATATTGTGTTGATTGACAAAATTAGCAAAGGTGTCAACCAAAAGCTTGCACTATGGAGAAGCACTTTAAAGAGTATGGGTTTTAGGATAAATAGAACTGAGACTAAATACATGCCTTGGAAGGTTTGGTCAACATGAGAAGAGAGAAGTTGATGTGAGACTAGACGGAATTACAGTGCCAAAATGCAAACAATATAGATATGTTGGCTTCTTGTTTAAAGAGCATGGAATGATAGATGAAGATGTTACATTGTACTCATAGGATTAAAATCAGATGGTGCAAATGGAGAACTGTTGCTAAGTTGTTATGTGAAAGAAGACCAAAGTGAAAGGTAATTTCTATAGGACAGCTGTAAGACCGGCAACAGTATATGGTAGTAAATGTTGGGCTGCTAAAATCCAACATATCTGCAAGATGAGTGTTGTCGAGATGTGAATGTTAAGATGGATAGCAGTCATACAAGATTGGATAAGAGTAAAATGACCACATTAGTCAGAATGTGCAATAGCACACATTGAGAATAAAATGCCAGAAAATTGCTTCAGATGGTTTGGACATGTCTTCCATCGACCTACCATTGCACCAGTCGTAGGAGTGAAACTATGGTAAGTGAATGTGTTAAAAAGAGGGTAGGAAATATTTAAAATCACATGGAAGAAAGTTACCTCAGAAAATTTACAGATCCGTTGTATCAATGTAGACTTAGCTACTAGTGATTCATATAACCGATCCAAACTTATTTGGGACTTGGGCATAGTTGCTATGGTTGTTGTTGTTCTATTAGTAACATAAATGACATAAAGATACACATGCCTAATTACTGCAATTTGTCACAATACACTTCACTTCGACTGAAATTACCAGTCTCAAAAATAGACTTCACTTTGACTGAAATTACCAGTTTCAATAATAAACTTCACTTAGACTGGTATCGAGTAAGTAAATAAACAATCCAAAATTAATGTTCCACTTGGGCTAGCAATGGGGTGGTTTCGAAAAAAAGACCGGATCTTTTCACGGGAGAAACACGACAACACGGCGGGGCGACAGTCTCTTGGCTAGAAAACTCTTTACAATCGAAGACTGAAGATCTTAGGAAGTCTCAACTTCTAATTCTGAGGGACTCTGTCGGGAATAAGGAGACGCACACAGTTGGGGATACTCACACGTCTTCAGGAAATCAAGTCAGGTTGACAGACAAACAACAAAACTTTTTTCCAATCTTTAGAACTCTATAAATTGACAAACAATATCGTTAGAATTCAAGGATAGCCATTAAAAGTGTGTTTTTTATATCTATGGCATTTGGATGGAAAAAAATGGTTGCAAAATCTTTTTCCAATCTCCAGAACTTTGTCTCATTTGGTTGTCTTTTGAAAAGACCAGAACTTTTTTGTCCAAGCTTTGAAATAAAATTAACCCTTTTGTCCAAGCTTTGTAATAAATTTCAATTTCTTCTAAAAATTGAAAAACTACAATAACAACAACAACAAAAGGCTTGCTAATGAACTAATACCGCCAAAAATTCAAAAACTCTCCTATGCAAAAATGTTTCCCCACCTCTCCAACCACAACCCAATTTATCTTTCCACACAAAATCTAAAATCTTCAAAACTCCATAAGCGAAAACACATTTAACAAGCAATGAAACCTAAAACCCCAAAATTCGATGAAATTGGTGGTTACCTCACGGGGTTGAGCAGTGTAAGGATGACTAGCATATCTAGAAGCTTCCAATGCATCTTCCAGATCGATTTGAGAAGCTACATCACGGCCAATGCGGTCACTAACTACAAGTCCAGCATTAGTAACATCACGCATTACAATCTCATTGTCCCCGGACATATTCGCTCAAAAAAATCGCTAGGGCTTGAACTGAGCTTAGCTGTTGTAGTGTTAATACAAGCCCTAAATGGAACTATTTGTAAATTCTAGAGCACTGAGCAACCGGAAAATTGAACTGGAGAGTAACAATGGAGTAGGGTTTTAGTCTTTGAGGTTTATTTGACTAATAATAAAACAAAAAACTTACCCGGCTTGTTTTCGAAACTATTGTAAAATAAAAAAGAAACACTCTTAATGAATTCGAAACAAATGCAATTGTTGAATATGGTTCAACAACTATTGTATTTATTATAATAATTGTTGTATTTGTTGCTACAAGTGACGTTGAATCAACTACGACCGTTATTCTATTTTGTCACAAATCTTCTTCTATCGTGATAACTTTTTTTAAAAAATTTAAATCATAATATCTATAGTGGCTTGAACACCATTTATGGAGAAATAAAATAATAATAAGAATTGCATGTCATGGTGAATGAATCGAGTCCAATAATATTATAATGGATGTTGGAAGGTAGAGACATAATAGAAACTATAGTAATAGTTGTGCATCAAGATGTAGCATATGATGGTTTTGTTATAAAATTATTACGAATTGTGAATTAAATTGTGAGTTGAAACATGTTTTCATCATTTACATACACAGGTGGTGAAAAATAGAGAGAGGCTCTTTTTAGAATAAAAAATAAAGTTAATTTGTATAATAATTATTTAAAACTAGATTCATTTTAAAGGTGTACATGATTGCAAAGTTCGTAGAAAATAATAATTTATTTCAATACCAAAAAATGTTATGAATATGGTGGGGTTTATATGAATATTTTAGATAAATAAAATGTTAGTGAACACATTCTTACACTTAAGGTTTTCAACAATGCATCAAAAGCTATATTAAATGAATTTCTACAATTATGTGTTATTCAAGAATAATCAAGAATTCGATGTTGCGTCAAAAATTGTTTACTTAAAAAAAAATTAAATTAAAAATGATAATTAACTCACATTTTGTTTATTATGTCAAATATGTACATCTTAAGTGCAAGTGATGGTTAAGAGCTCTCAAACTTAAAAATTTATTGATAGGTTTCATATCAAAGTATGAAAAATTGCGCACATGATTCTCAACATTTTATGAGCCATAGCTTACGTGCCATATCAAAAGTCATAAGTAGATACTTCAAAGATAAATTTCTCAAAGGTAAAGCCTTAACTGTAAATGATATTAAAATTTTAATTTGTATTGAATTTAACTGCAAGGTCAATTATTAAAAGTTTTAAAAGGGCAAAAAGAGTGTAAAATCTTTGACAAGAGGGCCATATAAGCATGAGTATGCAATGCTTGATGCATACCATTATATGCTTAGGAAAGTAAATCTAGAAAAGTAAGACGTCGTTGAAGATTGATAAAAATAGTAAGTTTAAATATTTTTTTTGTGTTCTATGAAGCTTAAATTCTTGATTTTGCGCATATGAGAAAAATCATAATTGTCGAAGACATTTTTGAAGAACAAGTATGACGGAGTGTTGTTGTATGCTTTCACAAGATGCGGAGAAACATAATTTTATATTATTTTGTGTAGTAGATTTTCAATGCGATGCCTTCTATGAATTTTTTTTCATGCAAATAAGAATTTTGTACATGATACCCTCGAATTATCTTTGAATTGTGCATAATTTCCGATCAACGCTCAAGTATTAGAAAGATGATTTCAAAAGTCCACTCTTCAATTTTTATGGTTATTGCATGATACACCTAAAATAAGTCAATCTGAATAGATTTCACAATGAAAAAGTCATTTACCATTTTTATGAAGCAATAAAAAACATATAAGGTAAATGTGTTCAATGATCACTTGAATTAAACAGACAATATGACTTCAGGGGGCGGTTGATCATCTTGAACGTGTTGAATTTCATAGATAGAGCGGTATATTTTTTTCCAAAAAATAGGTACACCCTATTATTATTATTATTGTTATTGTCAAAATTATCTCAATGTTGCATATGTTTTAACGAATGATGCATTTGTTTCAACAACTATCCTAATAATTATAACAATTACTTAAAATGCAACAATTATGAAAATAAATGCAACAATGACTTATGTTTCAATTGTCGTTGCATCTGTTCATATTATTTAGTTGTTTTGATGGTTTATTCTTACCATTAAAATATCATGACGACAAACATTGTTGAGTTGGTTAACACAGTGTTTGTTGATGGATTTTTTTTTTATTATTGCTCCATTTGATAAAATCAATAAGAGATTAGCAAAAAAAAGATCATAAAAGGTGTATTGAGTTCATCAACGCACCAACCATCTTTGTCCCTTTGATAAAGACCAACTACTGCAATATTACAAATAAATTGCTTATAAGCAATAATTGAGTTACATTGGGTAAAAAAAATTTAATCTAATGAATATTTTGTCTAATTTTGCTTATAATAATTTTAGGTCCAACAACTCTATAATCAAACGAGCATTTAAACTCATCGAGCCACCAACCTAATTATTAATTCATGGTTGTAGGATTTGAAAACAAAGTGTGATTTTGTATTTTCATTTGAAAATGTAAAAAAATTTAATACTTTTGGTGGAATTTATGTTGAAGCAATATGTGTTTCATATATTGAACTTGAATTTGGGTTAACAAGATTGATATCTCATGTGGTCATTTAGCTATTAGTTATTATCTTTAAAAGTTATTTTTTTTCCTCATAATTTTAACTTTTTTAAATAAAGAAAATAACTTTCTGAAATAATAACTATTAATTGAGTGATCATATAAAATTCAACTCTAGGTTAATTTCATGATCATATGCTTAATCCATCCAAGGTAAATTTAATAACTTTATTCTAAGAAAATATCAATGATTTTTTTTTTTTAGAAAATACATCATTATCCCATTGAACTATAACACTTTTTTTCATAAGACACTGGAACTTTGCAAAGGTCCTAGCACCCCCTTTGTAACATCCCATATTCAAAAACGGACCTCAAAACATATTTCTAGAAGTTGCAGGTGTGAATCATGGTCGTCACCCACGGATCGTAGGGTGACCCACACCCCATGCTGGTGGTCCGTGGTTCACACCTGAAACCTCCCCCAGAACTCAACCCAAAAATTGGCTAAGGGTAGACCCACGCTAGGACCTACGGACCGTAGGCCAGACCACGATTCGTGGTCCAGGGTTGTAGGTCAGACCCCCAAATTTTAGCCTCTAATACTGATCGACGGATGACCAGCACGGACCGTCAGTCGATCGACAGTTCGTCAATCACTCCGACGTCAGTTAAGTTGAGGGTCTTTTGGTCTTTTTCTTATTCGTTTGACCACTAAACTACGTCGTTTAGACCCTAAATTATGAGGTTTTAGTCAGTTTAAGCCTAGAAACATAACTAGAACTTACCTAAGTCAAATCATTAATCAAACTTAGAAAATTTAGAGCATAAGAGGAGAAAAAAGGTCAAGAACCCTAGTTTAAGAATACAGCAAGATTCCATCAGTTCCAGCCCGAAATAGAAAGATTTCTCCGTGGAATTCTTCACCAGGTATGTGGGATTTCACTAGTGGGTTCCTTTTGCCCATTAGGTCCCTAGAGTTCAGTCAGATTCTTGATTCCCTATTATTAACTAGACCTAGGGTTTCTAGAACTTCAGCAGACTATCATGAACTAGTTATTTAAATGTTTCAAATCAGATTATCATGTTATTACTTGGTTTCTAGCATAAATTTCAAAACCTTAGTTATGTATTTCTTTAGTTCTTGAATTACAAATGCTAGGTCAGATATTTTAGTTATTTCAGATATACATGCCTCAGTTTGTGAATATGTCATTATCAGTATATTAATGTGCATTCACAGTTTGCATGTCAGTTTTAAGCTATCCAATTGTCATGACCCGATTTCTCGAGTCATGATGGCACCTACTATAACCCACCAGTAGGTAAGCCGACCCGTAACCCGGAACAACAAGTAATGGGTCTGAGGGCAGAAACTAAACAAGAGTAGACAAAATTTAATATAATAATAAAACAAGTGGGCGCAAACCAAAACATATATACAAATAAAGATCCCTCCCAAAACCTGGAAGTCACTAGTACAGAGCTACTAACAAAAGTGTACAAGTCCCAAAAGTGGACTACAGAGACTCGACTGTCTCGAAAGGCAAAAGACAAGTCTATATATACAGATGGAGACTGAAATAGTACAGAACGTCGTGTGCTCACCCCCGTCTCCGGATCAAACTACTCCAAGCTAGATCAACGCTGGCCACTAGTGCTCGGACCTGCATCACAAAACAGATGCAGAGCGTAGCATGAGTACCAAAACAACAGGTACTCAGTAGGCATCATAGGCCGACTGAACTTGAAAAGTAAATACAATATGAAAAGAAGGAATAACACAAACAGAGGTCAAGAACGAAAACTAAGTAACAATGAAATGCACACGGGTGTAGAAATAACTAACTAAAGTAATCTAACTACACCTAACTGGACCCCCATAAGCCCAGAAGGTACACTCGTGCGCAAGTTAAATTAAAACCTGAACGAACCCCCATAAGCCCGACGAGTACACAGAAAAACTATAGCTAAAGAGAATTACATAAGAGAAACCAAGAACACATAACATCGAACAAAAACCTCAACCCCAAATAATAGGATCTGACAATACGGAGGCCGGAACTCGAACCAGATGCTCTGTATAAGTAACTAAGCGATAGAGGCCGGACCTCGAACCGAATGCTCTATATAAATATCTGAGCGATAGAGGCCGGACCTCGAATCGGATGCTCTATATAAGTATCATAAGGTCTAAACCGGTGCTCAAATCCGAAAATCTGACAAAGGTGTCAATGTAGCTGCTGAAAGAGTCTCAATCGATCCAGGCGCAAAAATGTTTGTGGAACCCCGTCCACACTTAGCCAATCAATGTAAGTCCTTGGAACTTAATCGAAAAATAACTTCAAATCGCGAAGCAGAACTAGTGTCATCGACGTAACTCGTGAAGTCGCAATATCGGAAAAAAAATAAAGATAACTATCGTCGAAGTAAGCGTATCGCCTAACTAAGGTCCAAACTATCATACTCTAGTCTGCTACACCAATCTACAGGGATCTAAGCCGGCCGAACGACGTCGGGGCAAAACTAAGGTCTAACTATTCCGAATCATGAATTTCTAAGGCAAGCCCTAATCAAACCTAAACTAAGGCCCAACATGCTTCAAATAAATAGTAATTAAGCATACAGGTACTCCACATAGCAAGGAGGGGCAATTTGTAACACCAAGCATGCTACCTGTTAACCGATAATTTTCGAAAGAGACCGAAACATGAATTCTAAACACCTATGCACTATTCAATAATTATCAACCCAAATCCCAACTAATCAACATGCATTCACACTCTCAAGTTCAATCTAAGAAAGAAAAACCGTAGTCTATCTGTACGTCGATCACGCGCACTCCAAGAGTCACTTCTCCGGAGTTTTCCCCTTTCGAACAGCTTCGAAATGCTGACACGCTATCAAAAAATAGAGTCACAACGTTATTACGATCGTTTAGACACTAAAATCGCAAGAAACGGAGACGAACCAATTTTGGGGTCAAAACGGGGAAAGTGGGGCCCGCACCGGAAATTCCAGAATTAACCCCAAAAATAGGTTCTTAAACACCTCCCCAAACTTGTATCCCAAAATGGAACACAATTCGAGGCTCGAAACAGTCCAACACGACATACAATGAAAAACACAAAACATACTAACAATGAACAGTAATAGCAGCAGCTATTCACGAGAAAATACCAGAAAGGAGAGGTCTAAAGCGAAATCCGACAACACCACAACGTTCTCCTCGAAAAACCACTCAAGATAGCCTCAAGAATCACTAAAATTGGACCTAAAATGACCAAGAAATCAGCTTCCAAAACTGCCCAAAAACTGAGTTCGAAAATGGCTGTGACAGCAGTTTAAACACAAATTTTTACCTCCAAAGAAGCTTTGAATATGAAATCTAACCACACCGATGCGTTCCTTGCGAAAAACCACACAAGATGAACCTTTGGATCACTAACTTTGGACTAGAAATGAGAGAGTTATGCCCTTTGAAAGATTGGAAAATGTTGCAGATTTTTCTGCAATTTCAGCATTAAAAAGAACTCCGACGGGTACTCGGAATTAGTTCGGAACCCGATAAAAATAAAACAGATATGCTACCCTACCAAATTTGATATTCCAGACTCAAAGGAGCAGTCGAAATTTCCATCAGAGGTCATCTCGCTAAAAAGTGGGTCCCACTTCCAAGAACCATTTTAACCATAAACCACCGAGGGCTCAAAATGAGTTCGAAGACCTCGGGAGTCGAACAAAAGGTTGTTCTAGACCAAAATCAACATTCCGGAGCTAACCGCACTGACGGAATTTTCATCCAAGTGCGTTTTCCAAGAATGTTGACCAAAGTCAACCTTAGGCCAAATTTCTAAGGCTAAAACGCCTAATCGCACCGACTCACACTGAAAACCTCGAGAGTCATGCCGACCATGCTACTAGCCTAAAATGACCCTTCCGGAGCTGATGAAACTGTCAGAATTCCATTCTGAGGTGGTCTTGTTGAACTTTTGATCGAAAATGATCGTTCAAGGTTCATAAGCTCCAAAACACTAAAACTCACACCAAAACCAAACGAACGACCAGGTGACCAAACTGTCAGTCCCAGCAAGTCATAAATGACTTGGGGTCGCTATAGGAATGCTCTAAACGACACACAGAAAGCAAGATACAGAAATGATCAAGAGGGTCATTACACCAATATATTACATAATTCAGTCATAATGTGTTACTCATTTAATCTATTGGGAGTAGCATAATACCGAGTTAGACTAGGGTCAGTCACCATATAGTCCCAGAACTACAAGCCACGTAGATTGTAAGTCCCCTCTATAGGCATCATTTTAGTGATCACGCCAGCATGCCTCTTGTCGCGCCTCATTTTTCGCAAAACGGGTTTTGGTGCACGACCTAACAACTCTTTTGGGTTTCGGGAGAATGAAGAGTCGCCACCTAACGAATTAAGGTGCGTTATGGCACCTATCTAACCTAACTAAATATAGCTAAAGTCAACGAACCAGAGATCAGGTAAGGGTTCAGGTTACCTCGAGGGGAAGGTGTCAGGCATCCCTCGAGATCCACAAATGTGGGTCCCGACCATATCTCATGCAATATGTGGGGGTTACAAGTAGCAATTATGGTCAATTCATTATTATTTAATTTAAACAAGTGAACTATGTGATAACAATATATAGCCATTTAAAATTATTTTAGTTAATTAATTACCTATGCATGCAAGACTAGATGAAAAATAAAATAAATATTAAACAAATAATAAGGAGATAAGCAAGAAGACAGAAAATTACACAAATAGATATACGAATAAATTCATTTTTTATTAAAACTACCCCAAACAATATAATAAAACATATAAAGGGGTAAAAGGGAAGGGAGACTCTAAATGACTTTTGGATCAGCACTCGACTTTATTTATTTTTTTCTCGATAGGCTTCCGCGTAGGGACAGACAAAATTGGAGTTTGTCGTTTAAGCCTGAGTCGGTGTCATCATATCCGTAGGGCCTAAACTACCCCTACCCCACCACCGCATGCTTTTCGTCCTAAAAGGTGCCTAACGCCCCCGCTTAATGTCCAAGAGGCATTAGACTACTATGGGGTTAGTTTTTTTAGACAAATGTAAAATATATAGGCCCACCTAGACACCAAGTTAAAACAAATAAGACTACACTTAGCAAAGAAGGTCTCATATTGGCCTCTCAAATTATTATTAACACGATAGCAAACACATATGAAATAACGAAATTTTATGCGGAGTGCGATCATACAAAACATTTAACAATAAATAAAAAAAAAATTACTACAAGTGCATAAGAAGCTTATTAAACTGATTTTTTTTTTTTTTTTATAAAGAACAGCAAGTCATCATCTAAAACATGTTTTAATTAACAACCGATTTTAAAAGGATAGGAAAATATCATCCCATGCAGAATAAAATAATAATTGCAATAGCAGATTTTAATATTATTAATATGACAATGAAGTTTGTTAAATGCAGAAAAGTCTGCAATTGATCTTAACAAATGCAGAAAATATTTAGAAAGGTAGCATACATTTTTATTAGTGCAGAAACTAATTTAAGTCAATTCGGATGCAGCCAAACAATTAGTTTCGAGTATGATTTCATAGGAAGAAATAAAAAATAAAAAAAAAAAAACCAAAACATGCAAAAAAAAGCTGATTTATTTACTTTAATTTTAGTAGCTGATTAAAATAATGTCAAAGTACTTTATTAATAGTAGAAATGATCAAAGTTTCTATTATACTAACAAACAGTAACAGAAGTGAATTACTGTTTTAATTATTAGAAGAGATTAATTAATAATATCTAGGTGATCTAAAAAAAAAAAAAAAAAAAACGTAATACTTATAGGCATAATACTATGGATAAATTCAAATTTACAACCTATAGGCATGATTTCTACACCTATATTAAGCAAATTAGATCCCATAGGCACGCTTCCTATGAGACAACTAAAATTGAAGCCTATATGCATGAATTTCTATACCCATCAACATGCTGAAGCGTAAGTTAAATACTATGGAGCCTAATATCTATAGAACGGTAGAAATCTGATACGAACAAATTGTTAAAATCAATGCTTATTCTATTTATCAATTATATAATGGATGATAGTTGGCATGACAAGGTGTGGAGTAAACATTAGAAAGTGGATATGCGAAATATATAAATAAATTATAATGACCTGTCAACTTATTTGATTTAAGCATGATTAAACAAATCTTAGATTGGCGATAATGACATGAGATTATTTATTTGTATATATATATATATATATCTATTTCTTTTTTTTTTTTAAGGACTAGCTTTAAATAGGGTTATTAAGTGGTAAACAATCAAGCAATCAACAACCCTATAGACAAACATATAGGTTATGATAAAATAACAAGTTGCACGTAATCCCCTCCCCCTTAGGCGATCCCCCAAATATTATTTCATATAGAGATAGTTAGAGTTATTTACATAAATATTACAGAACCGAATGCTCAAAAAATAAAAGACGTAATATAATAAACATAAAACGTCCAAATAACTTTCTAACATCCCGCCCAGGCAGCTCTTCAAACTCCCATATTTCATCCTGCTAAAATAATATAACCAATACTACAGAAAATTACCAAATGACCATATTACCGATTACCATATACCAAATTTTGATGGAATCAAGCATAACACATAGATTATCATATAACCAATTTGATGCGGTCAAGCACAATATACACGCAATTAGGCAATTATATAAGAATAATCAGAACAAAAAGGAGAGAAAACTAACCTGTGCGCTTCCTTTTATTCATCAAAATCCATTTTTTTTTTGGATTTTTATGCATAACAGTAAGCAAATAATAGTAAAATAAATAAGTAAAATGCGTAAGGGGAATACACTAACCAGTTAAGCAGTTTAAAAGATCAGCAATGAAGACAACACGATATTTCAATAATTGACACGAACACAGCAAAACAGCAAAGCAGCGAAACAGAGAGGAACTTTGAATTTACGAAAAGAATTGAATTCTTTTTAGAGTAGGAAGCAATATTTTATGCTTTCTTTTGAGATTGTAAGCCAAGTATGAATATATTTTTTTTTTTTTAAGCCAAGATAGAATGCCTTAAACAAATAGGGGAGGGGCCTTATTTATAATCACTAAGGTACGAGTAAATAAGGAAAAAGGAAGAAGGAATCAATTAAAATTTTTCCTTAATTTACACGAGCCAAAAAGAATTTATTTTAATTGATTCCTACCAAATAAGGACACCCAAAATTAATCAGAGGATTAAAAGCAGGAAACGGTCAACATGTAAAACGAAAGCAATATTTTACTATTACATTACTACAAATAGACACATAAAAAATTAACAAATAAATTTTACAAGGGATATATTATCTACTTTAATTAACTCAACTTACCATAGTTAGAGGAGTCCAGCAGCTTTACACAGACTGAATTATAGGCAAAACAACTAAAATTAACAATGCATCACGGTAAAGGGGCAATTGACTAAGCAATTAGCAGATTTGAGGAATCTTATCTCAATAGATTGAGGCGTTACTTATGCTAATGATCAACTCTCAATATCTTCGAATAACGGTAACTTTCAAGAAGGGCCACATAATTATTTTAGCAAGAACACAGCTGGTCCTTAAATTATTAAGACTGAATCATGGTTTTCAGGGAAGAAATCAGTCGATTATTTAAGGGGGGTATTAGGACCTTTGCAAAGTTTCGATATCTTTTTAAAAAAAGTGTTATAGATGAATGGGGTAATGATTTATTTTCTCATTTTTTTTCTTAAAAGAATGAGTATATATACTATACAATGGTCTCTTTCAACTTTCTTATCATTCTTATGCTGATGTCAACATATAGTATTCCAACCAAGGATAGATGTAAAAGGTAGATTCCATTGTGTGGATGAATGTTGTTGGTAATGAAAAAGTGGAATCCCCATTTTGTAAATTTTGGTTTTTTATTTATTTAATGTTCGATGTATATATTAAGATTAAATTTAAATTCATATTAAAAAGTCGTATGTATTTATAATTGAGACTAGGGTTAAATTCAGATTGAGAAATCTCACATTAAAGATAAATCACTCTCTATGGAAGGCAATTTCCTTCTCAGCTATACTCACATTTGATATATTTGACCAAAATTGAAAAAAGATAAAATTATTTACCATTCCACTGCGTCCTTTGTTGGTGGAACTTTGGTCCATTAAGCCCCATTTATTGATTAATTTCTTATTTGATTGATCAATTATTTCTACTTCAAACTTGGAATACTTTTTAAAAGTGTTCACTTATAAAATCTTAAATCTTATTTTCATGTCTAAACACTACTTTCTTGGACTTCAACCTCAAATACTACTTTTTCTATAATAATAATAATAAATCAATTTTCAATCAAATCATGTTCAAACGTCTTTCAAGTATATTTGTTACCTTAATACCAAAGTAGACCAACCCAACACAAAAGTGAAAAAAGCAAACACCACAATTTTTTTTTCTTTCTTTTAAAAGGTGATGACTTATATCCCACAACAAAGTAGAGAGTGTTGATATCACTTTTTAACATAACAATTCCAATGTTATCATACTCGCATTAGTATCCAAAGAAGTACACACACAGATCCTTTTTCTTTTTGGACAACCAAAAAATAAAATAAATTTTTCATGTCAAATTGTTTTCTCTTTATTCTTCACTAGGTTTTTGCTCCATACATACCTCATAAAAACATATTTTTGTTATTTGGACACCCTTGAAAAAGTACCGTGCACAATAGTCAGGGGTGAACAAAATTGAACTTTTTCACCATTAATAGCATTTAAAATATGAGTCGAGTCAAGTACTTTATTCATTTTTCTTTAACTCATTTTCGATTGACTCATATTTGACTCGATCCGCTCGTTTGCCACTCCTACTGTAACTTACACATAAATAGAATTTTTTGTGTGTTTGGTATGAAGAAAAATATTTTCACGATTTCTTTTTGATAAATAAGTCAAAAATATTGTACCAAAGTATATAATTAAGATAAATATTATGAAAATGAGATAGGAGTTAGCGGTGGAGGGAGGTTTAGATGGGGGTTGGAAGGGGGGGATCATTGGGGGTGGGGGTTGAATGATAGCGGCCTAGTGAGGGAGGAGACTACGAGTACTTATGAAATTTATTTTTCCTAGTCCCATTAAAAAATATTTTTTGATTTTTCGAAATATTTCGACCAACCAATGAGAAAGTGTTTTGCTCCCTACCAATTCACCCTTTATGCGAAATAATTGGAAATACATAGAACCAAAAATAGTGTAAATTAACTTTTCAAATATTTGATGTAAATATTTAACATTATAGGTAACCTTTTCAAAATTTGACATGGTATTACAAAACAAAAAAACTCTGATATGCCTCAAAATGCTACTTCTATGATATTAATTCTTGGTAGGAATTATGCTACTTATGGTGAAAGTTAAGTTATTGTATATTCTTCAAAACATTCAGTTTAACTTTTGTATACGTAGTAACATTGGATCATGAAATTTGTTGAAAAGTATAAGGTTAAAGATTCAATTATAATTCTTTTTTTATTGAAGACTTTTGGAAAAGTTCAATGCTTTGTCCTGGATGTTTATTGAGCTAAGCAATGTTTGTTTCTTTCCTCTCTTCTTTTTTTAATTAAAAAAAAATTATGATTATTCAATAAAGATTAGGATTTTTGCTTTTTATATATTTAGAAAAGTTGATCTTTAGAAAGCAACAATTGGAAGACAAAGTTTTAGGTAGGGAAATAGGTTTTATTTTAAAAAAAATTAATACTATAAAGATAAGGTCCTCATCAACTAATCAATACATGGAAGTTGTTCCAAACAAAAGTCCCCACACCAAAAGAAAATAAAATTATTAATGTACTCCATACATAATTGTCTTATTTCTATTTTCATTCAAGTTATCAAACTGATTTCTTTCTTAAATTAGTACTTTGAAGGCCTTGTAATTAAAGAGACTCCCTTATAAATATGGAACTAATTTTGTCAGCCTAGAAACCTGTATGTCGTACTTGACTCACCTTCATCAGTCCACCCCTTATTAGGGGAGCTCAACATCCTTGCGGAGGTTCATCCAACTATCATATCGAGGAAAAATTGACTTGAATATTATATTTATCACGATCCAAACACATATTACATATTATATGTTTTGAGCCTAGACCCCACGCTATACAATTTCTAAGTAAAAATGTAAAATTTAGTCTTCACTAGAAAAGAAAGTTAAGCCTTTGATTAGGTAAACTGTCCAAGACAAGAAGAAAAGAAATATCAGTGTCAAATTAAATGGATTTAAATATTAAGTAAAATGACATAATTCTATGTAAATCCAAGTCCTTATTAGGCTTAAATGATGGTAGACCAAGACTAGAAAGGCACACGTATATTTTAAATTATTAATAATATGATTTTGACGTTCATTTTCTTTTCTAGTGCTTCCTACGTCATTTGTCCTTTTTTTTAATTATTCAATATTTAAATTTTACTTGTTTCATTAATTTATATACATATTGAGTATGTAACTACACATGCTAAAAGAAACTATACGCTTTTTATTGAATATTTCTCTCTGCTTGAAGCTTAAATTTAATGTCTTTGATTATCAACCATCGAAGGGCAATTCTAAAAGGGGAGTAAAGGTGTTTATCCGAATTAGGTTATGAATGGTGAAAATAATAATTGAAAGTTGTGTACCATAGCACGATTAGGAAGAAATTATTCTTTGAAAATTTCGACAGAGTTATGGATTCATTCACGACTCAAGTAAATGATCGCTTCAGGGAACCATGAGCTGTCAACATAAATTATTTGTCAATGAAAGTCCTAGTGCTTTGTCCGTGTCGGTCAATCATCAAATTCGTTATCTCTTTTGAGATATTAGCTTCAAATTGTGGTCCTTTTGACTCTGAGCATATACTATTATATATAACTAGAATATTGATATATAAAGGTGAAATATAATATTGAAAATCAATTTCAAAGAAAATAATTTTTTTTTTTGTCATAAAAGAAAATAAAACTGTTAAATAAACCGAAGTCTTTTTTTCCCACTCTATTTTAGGAGAAAAGTGAAATAAAGATTCCATTAATTCTGATTTTTCATTGGACAATTGTAACGCAAAAAGGATGAATGACGTTGCACTAACTCAAATGGCCCCACGCGCTTCCCCTTTACCTACAGTTTTGTAGTTTTATTAGTAATTTTTTTAAAAAATATTTAAATTATAATATATTTTTATTGAATATTTGAATATATAATAATTATTTTTATTAGATATAAAAGGGTATCCAATTGAAATCCAGGCACTTTTTTCTATTTTTCGCTTAGATCAAGAGGAAGGGTTGCGTTACTTAAAAAATTTAAGTGTTTTAGCGTGCCTATTACCTAGGTAAATATAATAAGTTAACCACTTAAAATATGTTAATTTTTTTGAGGGAAAAAGGTTAAAAATGCCTTTAACGTATTTCAAATGGTTCAAATATGCCCTTCTTCTACCTTTTGGTTTAAAAATGCCCTTAAAGTTTTTTTAAGTTATAAAATTGCCCTTTTCTAACAGCCCACTGACATGGCAAATGATGAGTCATTTAATTAAATAAATGACTTTATCTTATTAGTCCACCTAATTTTTTTAAGTCCCGCCTAACTACCCGACCCAACGAAAATTCAATCCCAGGTGACATATCAGTTTTTCCCTCCAACATGTTTGACACTCCACCTCTTTGTGCAATTGCTTTCCCAACCAAAATCACACTTATTAAAATTGAATCGCAGAGAGTTGTGCAACACAAAGTAATTACTTGGCAAATCACCCATAATTATATTCTACTCAAAATAACGAATTATTGAAATTATTGCGGACTACCTTGGATTCTAAACCGAAGAAATGTTGAGCATTATCATTCATTGTACTGTTTTCATTTTTGTATTGAGTTTCTAACAAGGAATTTGAATTCTAAACGATTAAAGTTTCAAGATAGCTTCTTCAATATATGACAAACAAATTGAGTTCAAAAACTTGCTTACAATAAAACTAGAAAACCATTCAAATATCCGTCCGTTATTTATCGAAATCTAAGTAGTAATCAAGTTTGTAGTTCAGCCATTGATTGTCCGGTCATATGCAAAAAATCAACTCGACAAATCTTGTTATAGAGAAGAAATTAACATTGTAGTTCTTCCATCTTTTTCTTCCTGAAATTAACTAGAGAAATGGAGAAAAAAGAAGAGTTGAAGGAGGTAGGAAGAAAGAAGAGAACTAGAACTAATGGGAAGAAAAGACCCAAATACTATTGGCCTATCGGGTCCTGTTTTTTAAATGGATTTCTAGACTATGCACGTCATTTATTTTGAAATGGGTAAAGAAAATTCATGCCACATTTGTCATGTCAGCGGGCTGTTAAAAAAGGGCAATTTTAAACCTTAAAAAAACGTTGAGAGCATTTTCAAACCAAAAGGTGGAAGGAGGGCATATTTGAACCATTTGAGATACGTTAAAATCATTTTTACCCTTTTTCCTTTTTTTAATTATATGCATTAATCTTAATAAATCAAAAAAATTACATTTTGATTGATAATGATGTATATAATTTAATAAAGAGACATATCTTATACATATGTGGTTCACTTATCTTGCAATGGATGTTTGTCAATACGAGCAACTTTTTTTTCCTTCAAAATATAAATAAAAAATAATTATCAGAAACATTTTATCATGTGTTTAAATGCTCAATCAATTTATTTTCTTTACTAAATAATTAATGAAAATGGTAAATATTATGAACAAATAAAATTTTGTGTGTGTATGGGTAGGGTGGGGTGGGGTTATGGAACTAGCTCTCACATAATTTAGATATATAATTGATAATTTTATCACAATTATAAATATTTCATATCTTATTTTAAATTTAATAAATTTAAAGAATCGGGGTCGTTGATACATTTCATTAATTTTATGAAAAGTTTTGTTTGAAAATACTCTATTAAAATATCCCAAGTAAATCGCTTTTAAGTAGCTTTTAGAATATATGCTTTTTAGTGATATTTGCTATTACAATAAACTGGGAATATTTAATTTTTGAGCATTTTATATTTGACAACTCAGCATAAAGCTTTTGCACAAGCCATGAGTTATAATTTTTGATAATTTGAACATAATCATAAGGTCACAACCTAATATAATAATTAGCTACATAATTTCATCATTGTTTATTTAGCAACATTTTGCATGTACATGCCATATACTTGTATTTAGGTTAAAAAAATAATTAAAAAATTAGAAACTAATTATTAAAACTTAATTGTGTTTTCTTAAAGAAAAATTATAGTTGGGAGATTTAAAAATGAAAGTTGAATCCTCATTAACAAAGTAAAAACTCAGATAATTAATCAATTAAAATTTTACTTAAAATTTAATTATAACCTTCATATCTAGAAAGTATATCTCACCCATCCAAAACTTGTAGGCAACAAGCTTCAAAAATTTATTATTTCAAAAAGTACCTTTTTTAGAAGTATTTTCAAAACAAACAAACAACCTTTTTGAAGAATCATAATTCATCTTTAGCTAATTAATTTTAAAAATAATTTATTAATATTAAAGCAACAATTCATGCTTGATTAAAAAATTTTAAAATAGAAAAGAACTTTTTTAGCTTATGAAAACAATTTTTGCAACTGCATAAAATATTCAACTTTTTTTTTTTTTTTAAAAAAAACTCAGTTCTTTATTCCAAGCATTTTGATATTTTAGTAAAAACAAATTCTTCACTCAAATAAAAAAGAAAAAAGTAATAAAAAAAATCCTTCACTTTCGTGCTGAACACAGTCTATAAAGAGCGTGAAGAAAACATAGTCACAGTAAGTTCCCGTTTGGCAAGTGAGAATATTTTTACACAGTTTCCAAAGTTTTTATAAGAAAATTCAAAATCCAATACATGGAATTCAAAACTTTAGACTATAATTAGACTGTTGTCTGAAAATAATTTTCACAGCCAAAAACTCGCCGGAAACCACCACTCAAGAAAACAACACTAGTAGTATCATATATACAAAAAAAATTACTTTGTAGTGAATTTTTTTTTCAAGAATCTTGAAAGTTTGGAGTTTTATGATTGTGGGGGTTTTTGTGAAAAAGTGATAGGCTGTGTAAAAAAGGGTGTATTGGGTGATCGCTTAAGAAGCTAAAGGAGTGAGCTTTTGAGTTTTGGAAGAGCAAAAGGGACGGACGACGTCGTTTTTAAGTTGTGCAGTGATGAAGATTCTTCTCAGATTCCTTTTTATGTTAGTGGTGATCTTTAATCCTAATGGTATAGTTTAATTTTCATTTTTGTTCAATTCTTTTGTTTTGTTTGATGGGGTTGTTGTAGTTTTTCATATATTTGGAATTGTGAATGATGGGGTTGTTTCTTTCTTTCTTTTTTAAATCTTGGAACTTTGTTGTTGTTTTTTCTTTCATGAAGTTTGTTTTTTTTGAGCTGCTGATTGGGAATCAGGTAAATGGTTAGCAGATTTGATCAATATGCAGACTTTTTCATGTATGATTTCAAAATTTAATAAGTAATAACTAAAAAGTCCTCACTAGAGGTAGCGGTAAGGTTTGCGTACATTCTAGCCTCTTCAGACCCCAGAGATTACACTAGGTGTGTGTTATTGTTGTTGTTGTTGTAATATCTAAAAAATTAACATTAACAGTAGACAATAAAACCTGGATCTTCTTATTGTGTATGTGGACTTGCCTATTTTCTGTTTGATCTTGCTGCAGTGGAATTTGGTTGTAGCCTTTTTCTTTGCTTATGAGAATGGATTGGTATAGCAGCCTTATTTTTATACTTCTGTAGTGTAAGGTTATTAAGCTGTATAATTGATGAATAGGCAAATTGTTGTTTGATGTATTTATTGTGATTCCATTAGAAACTTTATTGTGATTCCATTAGAAACTTCAGTTTCAGTTTCAAAAAAAGATTCCATTAGAAGCTGACTGAAGAAGTTTCCTGCAAATCTATGTTAAATTTAAATTGGTAGACTGTTTATCATGTAAAGTCGATTCTTGTGGCTTGATAGGCTGGTTAAAATGTATAATTAGACTCGAGTTAATAGAAGTAGTTTCAGCCTTTTTTATATCTGCATTCTTTCTCAGACGATTTGGATCATTAACATTTTGTGTGGAACTGGTTTTCTTATTCTTTTTCTTTGTACTCAATGCAATTTTTTCACCTTCTCGTTTCAGCTCAACAGACTGCAAGAGCGTTCACAGGAACGTATGGGATTAATTACGGAAGAATTGCAGATAACATCCCTTCACCTGATAAAGTGGTTAAACTTCTTCGGGCAGCAAAGATTAAGAATGTTAGAATTTATGATGCAGAGCCTAGTGTCCTTAATGCGTTTAAAGGAACAGGGCTTGAGCTAGTGGTTGGACTTCCGAATGGGTTTGTAAAAGAAATGAGTGCTAATGCAGATCATGCTCTGAATTGGGTAAAAGATAATGTGAAGGCATTCCTTCCTGATACCCGCATTGTTGGCATCGCTGTTGGAAATGAAGTTTTGGGGGGTAGTGACAATGAACTGGAGGTAGCCCTTCTGAATGCTGTAAAGAATGTATATAATGCAACAAAAAAGCTTGGGATAAGTGATGTTGTTCAGATATCAACCGCACACTCGCAGGCTGTTTTTGCTGATTCATTCCCTCCTTCTTATTGTGTATTTAAAGATGGTGTTGCTCAGTTGATGAAGCCACTTTTAGAGTTCTTCTCGAAAATTGGATCTCCGTTCTGTTTAAATGCTTATCCGTTTTTGGCTTACACGTACAACCCAGATAAAATAGACATAAATTATGCTCTTTTTCAGCCAAATGAAGGCGTTGTTGACAATAAAACTCATCTACATTATGATAACTTGCTCGATGCTCAGATTGATGCAGCGTATGCAGCTCTAGAGGATGCTGGTTTCAGGAAAATGGAAGTCATAGTTACTGAAACAGGCTGGGCCTCTGATGGGGATGAGAATGAACCTGCTGCCACCCCAAGTAATGCTAGAACATATAATTATAATCTGCGTAAAAGGCTCGCCAAGAGGAAAGGAACTCCATTGAGGCCGAAAAAAATGTTGAAGGCATATATTTTTGCACTCTTCAATGAGTATCAAAAGACAGGTCAATCATCAGAGAAGAACTTCGGACTCTTCAAAGCTGATGGTAGTATATCTTATGATGTTGGTTTCTCTGGGCTGCAAGATATTTCAGCTGCGTCTTCGCTTTTGTCTTTAAAGGTATGAGGCTCTTTTGTCCTCATGAAAAAGTTTCTTCCGTTTGCTCGACTTTTCATTCTTAGAATCAATGCTCTGTGCGTTAGTCATCCTTCATGTTCTGGATAATGATCGAATTGTTGTGAGCATAGTGTTTTTATATAGTTTTGGATCATCTGTGTAGCACCCGTAGTTTAGAAAAATGTGATCTTAACTTAGAATATAAAATGGAAAGAAGACATGTTAGTTGGTCCCTTATACTGGAAATTTAATCTCATGTTCAAGCATAGAAAACATGCACGGGTTCAATGTGTAGCATGTCGTAAATCTGCTGGAAACCTCTACATGAATGTATTGAGTTGAATTTCATGCTTGCTAATATCGAAAGTGTAGATGGAGTTCGTTTTATACTTTATCCTGCTCCTTTGCAAAACGGTAAAGGAACTAAGGAAGACTAAGAAAATCAATGTTTTTGGAGCTTCATGGGTTTTATCTCAATGCCCTGATTATGCCTCTGTGGGAAAGTAATTCAATCAATAATATGATCACCCGGTTCATTAAAAATAGAGTAATCTTTATTAATGAAGGGTTCAGACTTGTGAAAAAGTGTTACATTTAATTTTAAAATGTATATGAGCAGATCCTTTTTCAAGGTGTTTTGACATGCTTATAGAATGAGTCCTTGTATTTCAATGTGTTTCAACATGCTTATAGCATTGGATATGCTTTTCCTACTGCTGGAAGCCCATTTTTTCTTACAGTTAAGAACAAGAAACCTTTTCTAAATCTATTGACAGGAGGAGGACTGGAAAGAGGTTGAGAGTATGTATCAGAGTTGACGAGGGGGGTGAAAAGGGTTAGATCCATTGGCTAAAACTAGACTTCTTTTTCTGTTACTAAGTACTTGAAAAGCTTCCTGTTCTGCTACTTAGAACTTTTGTAGAAAGAGGAAATGAGCAGAGGAAAAAAAAAAGAAAAGGAAAGAAGAGAAGAAGGCAAGTAAGTTTGTAAAGTTCATCACTTTGAAGCTTATGGTATAAATTGTCTTTTCAGATCTGGTTTTGATAAGTGATGTATTATGATCATTTTCAGCATGGATATCATGCTGTTCTTGGTGTCTCCAAGACCGTTGGTGCCTGAGTTGGAACTTTGGAAATACTGGTAAACACTTATTGAGTGGATCAACAGCTTGAAAGAAAAAAAGAACTTCAATATAAAAGAATACTCTAGTCTAAGGACATTAGGCATGGTGATTTGAATGGAACTTCCGGAAAGATTTACTAGGTTTTGTTTTCTCATTTGGGAGCATTATAGAGGTTCTGATAAGCTGACATGAAGAACTTAGTCTGTGGTGAACTTGTTGAAAAATAGTCATTAATGTACTTTGTGAAGAGATAGGTTAATAGATTTGCCGTGGAAGCAGAAGTATGATGGA
The DNA here is from genome assembly GCA_037074985.1 of Solanum bulbocastanum. NCBI lineage: Eukaryota > Viridiplantae > Streptophyta > Magnoliopsida > Solanales > Solanaceae > Solanum > Solanum bulbocastanum. The sequence continues at coordinate 3,855,128 of CM073603.1, read as the reverse complement.
TCTGCTGCTTTCTTTTGTTAGGACATGTCCTTCGTAAGTGTTTTGTCAATCCAGCAAACAAGTCAAATAAGTTCGTGTCAACTTGTCACGTGTCCTCTTCCTGCTCTACCGTTTTTGAATCCAGTTGATGAATGGGCGCTCTATCACATTTGATGTATTTGAGAAGCTTTTGCAGTAGCTATCTTACCAATGATAACTCAACTTTACTCCTTTTTCATTTTGTATTTCTCCAGTCCTTAATCATTTTGGAGGAAGCTAGTTTTTCTTCCTCCTCCTCATTTCTCCCTCCTGCTCCTTTGTTTGGGACTTTCACTTTGATGGGGTCAGTTGATTTGTGTACTTGAAGTAGCTTTACCCGTGCACTTCTAGAATTTGTTGCAGCACTAAAAATAAACTTTTTGGAACATGTATATATTGAGTTTTTAGCAAACCCTTTGATTTGCTACTGTAGCTCATTGACAAACAAGTTGTTATTATGAATATTCATGTTTTTCTATGAAAGATAATCTTTGTTTGTCGACTTGTTCCTGCTCCTTCTATTCATATATGGGGTTGTTACTTCATAGTAGATTAGATTTGTCTCGGTGTTTGAGTTGATTGAGACCAATCTATAATGTAGGGAACTTTTCATTCTAAACTGTAATGTTCATTCCATCTATGTTGGTAACTGCCATTTTTGTTTTCATTTGATGAATTTTAGTATGCTATGCAAATGTGGATCAATTCCTGTCCCCTCATTTGTTCCTTTTGTATTTCTTCTCTTCGATCTCTTCTTGGTTTTGTTTTTTTCCTTTTGTTCTGTCTCTCTTTATGTTCTTTTCCTACCCAATACGTGCAACTACATGACCTTTTTGGCTATTGTATTTATTGCTCTTAGTAGAAGATATCTCATTCTATCTTATTCTTAGATTTTATTATTACCCGTTGTTTCCTTTGCTTCCGTCTTCGTATTATCTACTGTTGCTACTTGTTCTGTTCTTAATTGTTTTCAACACACTTCTTTGCTATTATATTTACTTTATATACATGCTTGATTTTTTATATGCTTACTCGAGCCGAGGGTCCTATCAGAAACAACCTCTCTACCTTAACAAGGTAGGGGTAAGGCTGCATACACACCACCCTCCTTAGGCCTCACTTGTGGGATTATACTGCATATTATGTTGTTGTAGTAGAAGATATCTCATTCTTGTTAAGATACCCTTTTATATTTTTTGAAGCTTGATAACGGATTCCTGAGCATATTCTTAACTATCCTAGTTAACAAAGTTGAAACAACCATAGCAGATTTCTGCATTTTAATGTCCTCTTCTGCAGTTTTTATGTCACATATCATTGTGGACTTGCACATTTTACATGCATACAAATGTTTCAGGGAATTCAAGCTCAAGGGTATTATTTGTCAGCGACAGCAATCACAACTTCAATATCGTTTCTACTGTTGAGGTTATGACACCATTTTTGATCTCATCTTATACAAAATACCAGATTAGCGTCTCGAATTTCCTAGTTACAGGAACTGCTACAACGACAACATTAGGAATGCAGTCTCTTAGATCTTCATCGCTAGTCGACCATGGAGATTGCTGATTGTTTTTGAATTTTTCAGCAATGCACAATCAGTATATATGAAATAAGTTCTTTCTTGTTTTATCTTGTCTCAGTCTTGCTGTTTCTTAGTATTCTAATTTAGATTTACGTTATATGCATTGACGGCATATAGAACTTTTACACCATCGGTTCAATTCAAGTACCATATCAGACATGATATGAAAAGTTACATGTTGTTTTAGGTCAACTTAACTTGATGGGGCAAATAATCTATACATTGTTAGTGTGTTGATTCAGAAACATACGCTAGGGCGGTTGGACGGGGAGTTGGATCAGGCCAACGGTCCTACTCTGCTTTATACTAAGAGAATGTGATTGAGTTTGACTCCGTTGTCCTATTCATGGATCAATGAGAATGTGCAAAAGTTCTATTTGCCTCTGATATTTTATGAGTCTCTTGCTTTTTACGTATGACATCGTCACTTCCTTTGATAGCATTTACTAATTTGAAACTTCATTGAAAGCCATATTTCGATTCGAATGTTTTCGGAACAAATGTTTTTACTTGCGCGGATCCTATTGAAATAGGAACTTGACTTAAACTATTGTTATTTCTTATAAGCAAAATTAAATGAGTAAATATCAATGTAGGAAGGTTCTTTAATTTATTTTCTTCTTAATCAGACAAAAATATTGACTAATTTGTGCATGATCATTAAAAACTCTCAATTGATAAGTCAATTACTTGTTAAAACTACAAATTGAGAACCAATAAATTAAAAGAAATTGCTATCTAGAACTATTTTATAGTCAAATTTGAATTACAAAGTATCCAGAAACTTGAAAAGTAAACTCAACAAAAAATCTGACTAAAAATTTCAATGAAAAGGGATTTGTGGATAAAAATGGTTGGCTTTAAATTATTTCAGTGACCTTAGATTAAGATCTTAATAAGTAAGGCAGGGACCCTAATTATTGAAATGTTCAGAGTATGAGATACACTATAATTTGGTGGATACTTCTAGTCTTAGGTCATGAAGAAAAAAAAAATGAAGTTAAAAGTAATATATTTATATTTTTCTCTTGATATATATGCCAACAGTGATAAATAAAAGTGAAAATATAGTATAATAGACAAATAAAGTGAATAGAGAAAATATATAATGATCTATATGCAAATTACATACAAGAAGTTACCAGAGGTCTCAAATTCGAGCTCTGGATATGGAGAAAATTTTGTTGGAGTGCCATTCCCGAATGGGCCCTGCAGTACGCGATCCAAATTTAGTAAAAACTCCAATGTGAGTTCCGAACACTGGATGAGAAACGAAAAAAATAAAATAAAATTGCATACAAGAAGTTTATTATGTTACTCTATTTCATTACTAGAAAGCAGAAACAAAGACGGGTCCTAGAAATCAATAAAAAAAATTATGTTATAAAATGTGATTTTTTCACCGAACAATCTCACTAGGATGACACATGGTGAAAATTAAATAGATTCGTATCGAAACACTGAGAAACTTCATAATTTTTCCGTTTTAAAATATTATTATTATTTTTTCTTTTCTCAATGATTTGATCAAAATATTTGTGAAAATAATATTTTTCAAATGAGAAGTTTCACTAAGAAAATAATGATCATTTAGCAGTATTTATTGTTCTTTTATTTTATTTAAAATATCTTTGATTCTTTTATTTTATTCTTCTGAATTTTCCTCCACCTTTCGAATGTTGTAAAGGGGCATTTTTCTACTTTTAAAGGGCATTTATTGGCCAATAAAAATCATCAAATTTGCTGTTAATACTATTTGAAAATGAACAACTTTATTCTCTATAATACATCATGTTTAATGAAAATTGTATCATTTCTTGATCGTTAAAAAAGTTTTAATCTGAGGATAGTTTTGAAGCATAGTCAAAAGCAGATTAAGGGATAAATATGAACCTTTCTCGAAATATGTTTTTACTAGATAGAGTCTATTAAATTTTTAAATCGATAGTATAACGAAATATAAAATGAAACAATTTCAAATAGTATGGAGACAACTTCTAACATGGTAATTGATGTGATGAATTGGAATACTTCATGTTGCTCTTTTAGTGGTCCAAAAAGTTGTTCTTCAAAGATATGATAAGATATTAAGATGCCCCTTTTGATCAAGTCTCTTTGATTATTCTTATTTCCAATCATGCAATTCCTTTTTTTTTTTTTTTTTGCAAGTGAGTTTGGTCATGAGTAGGTGTGAAAGTTGCAACTAAAATAGGTCAAAAGTTTTTGGAGAAATACACAAAGATGCCACCAAGCCATGTTTGATTGGTAAAGTAGTTGAATTGGCTTTAACTAAATTGTCACAATTTATATTGTGATATTTAAAACATAAAGCATATGAAAATGATTTGATTTTTGTGTGAAGTATGGTATGACTTGCCTAAGTTAATTTCAGATATTTTATTTTATTGAAATTGTAAATTTGATAAGATTAAACTTTGAACATTTTTTTATTGATGTTATAATCTTGGCAAGACTTCAGTAATATTGGTTTACATATAATTTGAACATCTCTATTGATATTCAATTCAATAATATTGGTTTACAATTTTTATGAACTTAAAGGATTTTTATTTCTTGAATTATTTAAATTATCAAGTAACTGCTTTCTCTACTAAATTGACTCTATCGTCCATCGCTTAAAGTAGGGTGTGTCCATTTCCAATTTTTTCATATTTAGTTGACTTAAATAATTTGAAAAATATTTTTCACACGAACTTATTTTCCATCAATTTATGGAAAGTTAACTTACCTACTAAAATCTCTTTCTACCTCACCATCCTCACCTAATCTTGCCAAATGCTCTGACCCCTTGCCCCTCAACCTACCACCTCATAACGTACCTCAGCCCCACCCCAGATCAACTCAAGACTTGACTTGGCTCACTTGAGCTGAGGTCCACCCCAACCTGGGACCAACCTAGACATGACTCCAGCTCGACCATAAACCATTATCTGATACCCGACTCGATTGAGACTTATCGACCCAAGACTCGACCAAGTTACATGTTAGTGCCAAGTTCGGGACTCAGGGTCGTGTCTTGGATCAGGGTTGGGTCTTGGAATTGGAGTCCAGGTCAGATCTCAAAGTTGTTGGGGGTGAGTGGGGTAGGGTGGGGCTAATCAGGGTTTATGTTGGGTTCTTAGGTCGAGTCGGGGTTGGGTCTCGAATCTCGAGGTTGAGTTCGGGTTAGGTCTTGAGTTTGATCTTGGGGTCAAATCTCGAGGTTAGGGTTAAGTCTCGATGTCAGGGTTGGGGGTTAAGGTTGGGTCTCGAGGTTAGGGTATCTAGTCTCGAGGTGTGAATTAGGGTCAAGTGTCAAGGTTGGGTCTTAAGGTCAAGGTCAGGTCAAGTCTCGATTAGGGGTCGAGTTGGGGTTGGGTGTCAGGGTTGGGATCTCTAGCTTAATCTCAATCTCGGGTTCGGTCAACATTGGGGTCGGATCTTAGGTCGGTGTCATGTCGAGGTCAGGTCCTGCATTAAGTCGAGAGTCGGGTCTTGGTTCGAAATCATAATATTTACCTAGATAACACATCCATAGCATAAAATAAGATGAAAGGAAGTATTTTTTTTTTTTTTAAAAAAAAAAGAGATAAGGCACAAGTATCCCCTAGACTATGATCTAAATTACAGAGACACACCTTAACTAAACTAAGGTTCTATTACCCCCTGAACTTATTTCTTTGTAATTTTGTACACCTTTTGTCTTACGTGGAACACTCTGTAATTCCACGCAATTGAGACACGTGGAAAATATTTGGATGCCACGTAAGCCAAAAAGGTGCACAAAATTACAAAAAAAATGCGTTCGGGGAGCGGGGGAGGTAATAGAACCTTAGTTTAGTTAAGATGTGTCTCTTAGATTTCGATCATAATCTAGGGGACACTTCTACCTTTTCCCATAAAGAAAAGAAGAACAAAGACGACTTGGACTTTATACATTTCAAAGATGGGGGTTATACGTCAACCAAGTTAAACTAGCATCATGCCAAGTGTCTTGAAGTTGACCATTCCATTTTGATTAATGAACTCATATTTCTTGTGTCAATGTTCTTTACAAAACCGTCTTTTTATCTCATAAAAATAGAAGTAGAATTTAAATATGTTCTATCATTTTCAGATATCACTTATGAAAATTATATCGAATATATATGCTATTGTTGTTATTGTATTGATCACATAATTAGTTCTTGATAATTATGATATATTGACTAATTTCATAGAATACACAAGTAAATAACTTATTATTTTTGTCTTTATTAGGATGTGAACTTACAATCTCATAATTTTCAATGCAGTTCATTAACCATTAAACCACATTATTAGAGTCGTTTAGAGGTTCTAAATTTTATGACGGAAGAGAAAAATATTGCAAAGCATTCTCGCCCATTAACAGAGGTGGGGTCAGAATTAGGACACAACTCTAGTGTGAAAAACATTTTCACAGCCCCTTCCTTACCATTGAGCCGCCAATCAATTTATTAAGGGATTCCCAAGTTAATATACATATATATTTATTTAATTTTTTTAATATAAATACGAAATCTACAAAAAAAGCTATTAGATTCGTCTAAATTCTTGAATCTCCACTTAGCTTAGCCCGTTATAATAGCTAATTCTATCATTTAAATACAAATAATGAAGTAAAATAATCTTGAAACTATTTAATACGCATAAGTAAATAGAGTAAAAAATAAAAATGATTCCACATTTTATTGCAGAGATTATTATTGTTATTTTACCAACCAAACTACATCTTAATGAAAACGTGTGTGATGACAAGTGTAAACATGACATATGAATATTTTTTTTTTCCATTTTGACTAATTGGTGCAGATAGACTTAACCGAAAAATATTAAAATAATACTATTATATTAATTTCTAGGAAGTTGAGAATTTAGCAGAATTTTTTGAACTATTCCAACATCCAATAAGGAGCAGTTCAACTTCCAATTATGATAACATTTCTAAATTCCATCACTTTACTAATTCTGTTCATGATAATTGTTTTATTTGACTTCGTCAAAATTTATGGGCATATTCAATTGAAACATCCTAGATACTTCCATAGACTAAATAAATCTATAAATACAACCTTGTATTATAACAAATATTCAAATTGAAACTTTGTAACTTTTTGTACAACACATACAAAAGAGGAAAGTTAATTATAGCAAGAAAGATCCAATTGGGGGCTACCTGAAAACACAAAAAAATATGGTTACAAAGATGAATATTGCACTAGTCTTGATGACTATTTTGGTGGTGTTGCCGGGAAATATAATAGCGGTTGATCATATAGTTGGTGATAGTACGGGCTGGACAATTCCTTCAGGTGGGCCTACAACTTATGTAAATTGGGCTTCAGGACGTACCTTCAGAGTTGGTGATACTTTAGGTATGTATATTATTACGTATTCAATACCTCTTTCTCTTATACATGGTAAGGATGATTGGATCTTCATCTCGAATTAAGCAGATGTAGAATCTCGTATGTTTGGAAGGTAACTTGAACTAACAATCGAATTTGAAGAGTTACCATCAACTTTATATTTTTCTTTTCTAGTTCAAAGATTGAATAAACGACCCTAATTGTTTAGTTGTGGTTATTGAAAGTTTAGGTACCATGATAGTTGATTTGTTAACATATAGATGACTTATTTGCTTTTGATCAAAACTATCCAAAATCTAAAAACTTGTTGAAAGAAGAAGAGAAACAAAGTAAATTTTGATTTCAAAAGCAATCTTTAAATGTTATGCAATTTCTTTGACAAAAGCCATCAAGTTGAACTATACATATGTGCATTCACCACCAAGAAGTGGCATGGGCAATGAAGATTCATATAGTCGACCTGAACTTGCTCTGAATTGAATGACATTTGTTATTGTTGGTGGTGGGGTTGTCTTTTAGTTTAATAATTTTTTTTACGATATAGGACTATGATGTCTTAGCTTAAATGTAGTGATATTGACAGTAAAGATTCATATTGTCGACCCTAATTTTCTCAATTTCAATTTTGTAGTGTTCAACTTTGCAACTGGAGCACATGATGTAGTCAAAGTAACAAAGAGTGCATATGATTCTTGTAGTTCCTCAGGTCCTGTTAGTCCTATTACTGTTGGACCAGCCAATATTACTCTAAATTCCACAGGTACTGAGTATTTCATTTGTACTTTTGGCCAACATTGTAATGCTGGCCAAAAACTAGCTATCAATGTTACAACATCTTCCACTACTACTCCTAGCCCTGCCCCATCCCCTGCTACCTCCCCTGCCCCATCACCCATCCCGAACCCTACCCGTGCACCAACGCCAACGCCAACGCCAACGCCAATGCCAACGCCAACGCCAACGCCAACGCCAAGTCCATCACCATCAACCGGTCCATTTGGACCGTCTCCTAGTCCAAGTGGTGGTGCAGGAGCTTCACCATCGTCTGCACCACCACCTGGACCAGTCACACCGGGGACTACTACTCCTTCACCAACGACACCAAGCGATGGTCTAGTTCCTCCGCCGGCTCCAAGCTCTGCCTCGCGAAGCGTTTTTGCACCTGCCTTGATCATGTTCATGTCCATTGCTATTACTATTTTGTGGTAGATTTTAGTCACTTGAGTGTTTGTACAACTTTTTACATATGAGTTTGTATCATTATAGGACATGGTCATTGTATACTTGAAATATTGTTCATTGATTTGAGTAACTAGTGATTGTGTGAGTTTTTAATAGAAGTATCTTTCTTTTAGTTGTGAGTATACTTGAATTTATGTACCAATTTCAATTCTTCCATAACTTTTTGATGTCTACTTTTTGGTAAATAAGACATAGAAATGGTGTTATGAAATTGAGTAGCGGGTTCAACAAAACTCAATAGTTCAAATCATGTATTTGTATTAAAATAAATTCATGTAATATATACAATAATCTATCAAGAAATTAAGGTGCTTTATACATAGTATTTTCCTAGGTTAACGATTGCACATGCACCCACTCGGGTCTGCCTCTGCATAGAATGCTACCACTATATCATACTACTGCAACATCAAAATCCTGTTGATTTTTACAGTCATATATATTTGTTCTAAGGTCAATGGATTATATGATGGACTAATAGATCATCAACATCACATATATATCTTGTAGAGATTAGATTTTATGTATATTTCATAAATTTTAGCATTTTAAGTACAGATCGAGACAAACCATTCATAAGTATTACAACAATTGAAGAATTTGTAGATACATTGACTTGACAATAGCAGTGTTATGATCCTATTGGAAAAAAAGTCCCACAATAATACATTTGCTCTTTAATTTGACCTCATTCGGCATCTATGTTCTCTAACTTTGGATGTTCACAAGTAGGATGCATGTATCTACTTATTTAACTCTATACAAGTTTAAATATCCGCTTGTGCACACCCAAAGTAGGAGGACACTGCCAAGTTAAAGGGATTTTTTTTTTCCAATTTTTTTATACCTCTCCGTAGGAGCTCTCACCTTTTTGCTCCCTTGATGAATCGAACTCACAACCTTAGGATTGGAATGAAGGATACTTATCATCCAAGTAACTCCCTCTTGTCTTAAAAGATATATTTATGTGTTATGCGTTAATTATATAATAACAACAATGCTAGGAGAATAGTACCACTTAATTGCATTTTACAAGAGGGCATTTAAAGGCACAATTGGGCACATTTTTTTCGTTGAGCTTGAAATTTTTTTTTTCCGAAGAAGATAAAAGTATACCTATTGATTATTTATTGAAGGTTTAGGGTGTTATAACTATGGAGAATTATAACATATTAGCCCCAATATCACTTTCTACCCAATTTTCTTACTCTAATAACTTACACGGTATATTTAAGATCATAAAATTCAATAATATTTGGATATACTATACACAGTTTTATCACACAATTCAAAAGTTCTCATTACTTTTAAAACTTTATGTCCTATTAAATTTAAAAAAAAAAACATAAACTAAAAGAGAAACATGATATTCTAAGAAATAAGATTTTTTTTTTTAATTGTTATTGCTTTCTTTAGATATCATTATAACAACCTTTCAATCTCCTTACAAAAATTATCACAAAATTTCGTAGAAATTGACACTTTTTAAATATAATTATAATAAATATATTTCAACCTCCTACAAAAAACATCACAAGATTTCATAAAACAAGAGTACCCTTTAAAGTTAACCTGAATTTAAAATTATGCAAACTAGTATCCCAATAAAGTCCAATCTCATCACCAATGCTCAATCCACGATTTTCAATCAAATCCTCACAAACAAATTCATAGTCGTCATTTGACATCATCTGACATAAGTGCTTCTATATTTTTTTAGGATTGTTTTCTTTAATAACATCCCATAATTCAACATGTTGCTTGTTGTCTGTTTTCTTCCGTTACAAATTCGACCATGCTCAATATCAAGTAACAAAAAACATGTTCAAAAGTATCTGCAAATGGCAACATCAATAACTTGGAGGCATGCTCCAAATACTTGACAAACTTCTTGATCTTCCATGAGTTCTGTGGATCTATGCCATACTTCTTCTTCTTCTTTGATTGAATTTCTTCATGATAATGATAGTAAAAATAATAATAGAAACATGTGTTGGATGATGGCAAGGAATTTATAGAGATTTTTTGGTATAAAATATGGAAAGTATATAACATTATAATTACTTTTCTTATTAAGATTGATTTCACACAATTATAATCAGATTATTGTGATTCATTAAATTTTAAATTTTCTCATTTATTTTCCTACTACAACTTGATTTAATGAATCTCGCACACAAGCAAGTTATTTAAATGTAATTACAAGTAATTTTATTTAATAAATTTATAATAAACAATGATCAATTAGTTATAATAAATCAAATTACACTAATGCTTATTATATTTGATGCATATCACATACACAAGCAGATAATTCTACTTAACCATATTCATTTTTTCTACTCTTAATGGACATTTTATTAAGTAATTGTTCAAATATGCCATCGAACTATTAAAAATGACTTATTTATACCTATTGTTAAAAGTTTGACTCATTTATATCACCGTCGTTATAAAATAAACTTATTTATGTCATTATTTTTTATCGGTGATTTTATAAAACAAACTTTGCCACATGATCTCATGTTTGAGGACCACACCAAATCAGATTCACTAAAATTCTGACCCATTAAAAAAACAACTCACCCACACTCCTCAAATTTTTTCTTCTTGGACTGAATCTGACGATTAAAAAGATAACTCATCCACACTCTACTGATTTCGTCAACTTGGAATGAATCTGACCCATTGAACTTGGACTGAATTCACTAGCAATATAATCTGGGCGTAAGGTAATTGTGGTGTGAGTGTAAATCTTTCTCCATTACCCAATAAAACTTATAAAAAAAATAATAAGTACATATAAGGGAGTTCGATGATATATTTTGAACCAAGTTTTATATTATTAATTATATAAGAACCTAAAAAGAATAAATGCATGTAAGGGAGTTTGGTATTTGTAACGATCTGTTGGTTTGAGAGCATTTTGATATTAGTAAATAATGGTTAAGGTGCATATTTCCCATTCCTCTTGCAGCTATTCCTAGCAGAATGTTAGTGGCCACTTTGATTGTATTTTGGCATCAATGTTGAGGCTTAATTGCCCATTACTTGACGTTTCTGACATTGACCGTTGGTGGCACTTATTTGCTGCATTACTCCATTTGGGGTTATTGTTTGTTATGTTACAACATTTCTTGTTAGCACTCTTAGCCGTTGGTGGCCTTTGTCATTCATTCTTCATTATTCTTCCTCCATTATACCTTATAACCAGTAGCGGATCCAGGGTTTTGAGTCCGTGGGTGCCAAATAAACTTATCAATTTATGTGCCAGCTTTTTTCCTTAAAAAAGGTGGTTGGAGCCTTTTTTTTTTCATAAAAAATGTCTGCAACAAATTTCTCAGAAAAAATTAGGTACAAATGAGATTCGAACCCGCAACATTAGTTGTCTAAAATTGACCTCCTACCGTGGCACCACAAGTCAATTTTGTTCACTGGGTGACATGCTTTATATTTATATATATATATACCTATGTATATATAGAGTTTCCGTCGAAGTTCGAGGGTGGCGTGGCACCCCTACTAGCCTTCATAGATCCGCCCATGCTTGTAACCTATGTAACTCCTAAGGTCATTTATCTTCACTATTTACCATTCCATTATCTTCCTATTTATTTCTAGGAAGGTTTCTTCTACTATAAATAGTGATGGTATTCATTTGGTTTGAGAGATACAAAACACAAGAAAAATATAGAGAGCATAGAGTTTGTCAAAAAGAGAGTTCTTATTACTTGAAGGGGGGTGTTCTTTTTTGTGGAGCTTTGGACTCAACTCTTGTCCAGAGTTGTTGAGTTATACTTTGTGAAGGCTGTTGTATCCTGGAGGGGACAAGTCAAGAGGACTACTGCGGGACTAGTGAAAAACATTTGCTGCAGTGTGCTTGAATCTCCTTAAAGAGAGCGAGATATCTACGCCTCAGCCTGAAGAGATTTATTTCTTCATTGTTATTTTCAATTGTAATCTTGTATTTATTATTATCTTGTAAGTTTTTTCACTAACACGATCTATTTCATCGTTATTCAAAAGACATCTCGTGTTTAACCCTAAATTCTTTTGAAATGCGCTGACAATTTAAAATAGGAATTATAAGATGAAAGCTTTCAGAATTTGAATGTGATCTGCCTCACATCATCCCATAATAACGGGAATATTCCTGCTATGATAGCGGCGTGTCAACCGCTATAACAAAGGGTGACGGGATAGAAACTCGAAAACACATATTTTTTAAAATTTACTTCTCCTCTTCAATTAGAAAAGGGATGAGTGTTACTCCATAAGCTCTCCTAGGCTTCTCCGAGTTTGTGAACAATGGAGAGGGGAGATTTCAACACAAAGATGGTCAAAATCCACACATTTAAGGCCTATATTTGTCAATATTCGACCACAGAGCCAGAAGCTCTTGTTCAAAGTTCTTAAACAATTTCTTGTCATTCAGGTAGGCTAGGTTTAACTAAGTACTTAATTAGACCTTCCTTTAAATGCATAATACTTGTGGTATGACATGAGATTTCATGCCTAGACCTTTGGGTATGGATTCTGAACAGTTAAATGAGTTGTTAATTGTTGTGTAGGATGGTAAGACCTACGTTCGTCAAGATTCCCCCACAGAGCCAGAAACTTGTCTTCAAAGTTCTTCAACAATATAATTTCTTATTGTCTAGATAGGCTAGGCTTAACTGAGTAATTAGTTAAACTTATCTTTAAATGCATAATACTTGTAGTCTGATGGGAGATTTCATGTCTAGGCTTTTGAGTATGGTGTTTGAATAGTTAAATGTGTTGTTAATTATTGTGTAGGATTGTAAGACACTAGATGGACTACAGTTGACTCTTTGATAGTAGTTAGGTGTTATCCCAGTGGTAGTAAGTAGGGGTGTACATAGGTCGGTTTGGTTTGGTTTTTCATTAAAAAACCTAAATCAATTATGTCGGTTTATTAAATCTAAATACCAAATCAAACCACGCAAAGTCGGATTTTTCGGTTTCGGTTTTTCACAACTTAACGGTGTTTGAAAAAGAGATCAAATATATTCACCTATCTGTGTGATAAGCTAAACTTAAGAAATGTTAAATGAATAGAAATTTTCGTAAAGACGGTAAAATTCACATGAGTACAATTTTTTTTAAAAAAATATCAACGTTCATTATGTTAAATTAATAAGATTAAATGATACAGTCAAATTGAATACAAAACGAAATATTTACAAAGCAAATTGTTAACTTTGAATTTGAAAAACTATAACAATATAATTGTAACTTCGGATCTTAATACAAAATAAAATATTTACAAATTTTGCATGCCCAAATTTGAAATAAAATATATAAACATTGAAAACTATAAACTAACTAAAATTATATTAACAAAGTAGATTATAAGTAATATTTTTTTTATCTATAAATAAAATAAAATTATATATATAATATTTACAAAATTTTACAAGCCCAAATTTGAAATAAAATATATAAACATTAAAAACTATAAACTAACTAAAAATATATTAACAAAGTAGATTATAAAAAATAGTTTTTATCTATAAATAATGCGCCCCTCAATCCCATATCTACTACTTAGTCAAGCCCTTAACTACTTCTATATCTTAGAACAACCCTGCTCTCTGATCGACGTTATAAAATTATATATATAATATTTACAAAATTTTACAAGCCCAAATTTGAAATAAAATAGATAAACATTGAAAGCTATAAACTAACTAAAAATATATTAACAAAGTAGAATATAAGTAATATTTTTTTATCTATAAATAAAAAATATATATATATAATATTTACAAAATTTTACAAGCCCAAATTTGAAATAAAATATATAAACATTGAAAACTATAAACTAACTAAAAAAATATTACCAAAGTAGATTATAAGTAATATTTTTTATCTATAAATAAAATAAAATTATATATATAATATCTACAAAATTTTACAAACATTGAAAGCTATAAACTAACTAAAAATATATTAACAAAGTAGATTATAAATAATATTTTTTATCTACTAAAAAAATAAAATTATATATATATATATATATATATATATATATATATATATATATATATATATATATATATATATATATATATATATATATATATATACACTACCTTAAGAGCATGAACTCCCAAACATGAATGTTAAATTACTATAATACCCCCAATTAAAAATACTCAATTTATTTAATTATGTTATATTAATAGTTGATACCTTTTCACAATAATGGATTGTGACTTTTCCAAAGGGTTATGACTTTTTTGACGGGTTGTGACATTTCCGATGAGTTGTGATTTTTTTAAAGGATTGTGTTTTTTTCAAAGGGTTGTGACTTTACCAAAGGGTTGTGCCTTATCCGATGAGTTGTGACTTTTTCAAAGGGTTATGTCTTTTTCAATGAGCACGGGCTCTGACTTATCTAATAAGGCACAATGAGAACATATTCATACTACTATTTGTTCTCTATAAATAGAGGAGTTTCCTCTCACTTTAAACTACATTTTTTTTTAGGTTTTATACTCTTCTTCTTCTTAAAATAACTCCAATGTTATTTGCAATAGTTGATCAAGTTTGAAACCCAATGAAATTCGAGGTACCACATAAGAAAGAGTTGGTGAAAAAATTGTAGCAAATCATTCATCAATTCACACTAATATTTTCCTCAAAACGATTTTCATCACAAACATACATCAATATTATTAATATCAGTTCAGAATATTAATAATCTTTAATTGACCTGCATGTTTTATTCATTAAAAACTGACTAATTTCCAACGAATAGTTACAACAATTCATACCTTCATGTTTCTTCGGTCATAAATCACAACCATTCACTTCTTATAAGTTCTTGGGGATCTCTTTTCTGTGACAATTTGAGATCATTCAAAATTTTCATAAATGATTCATCCCCAATCCTTTGATATTTTTCGCCAAAGTTTTTAGCATTGGAATTTAGGTACTAACTTTCTATTAAAGAAGAAAAGAAGAGAACAAAGAAATATGCAATTATCTGTGAACTTTGCTTCACACAGAAATCTTCTATATAGAGTGCGTGAGAATTTTCAAAACAGGCACATGATTGGGTTAAGATATTTCTTCCTTTTATTTCCATTTCTTATTCTTTTAACATCAAATGAAGAAGTTTCTTCCTAATTTTGCTAAAACATCGGGCATCAACGCAATCCATTGAATTAGTAGTTTTGATGTTAAGTCTACTGTTTTAAAAGCAGATTTTCACTTTTACCTATAATATGATTATATAACCATGATTATAATTATTTTTTAATTAATAGATATGTAAGTAAAAATGAACGGAGAAAGTAAAGTGTTGGTGGCAAAAGATTTCAATCAAATGAAACACTAGGGTGAATATATCATGAACATATATTTTCGCCTTCCTTCTTCATTGGCTATGAATTGATCCACATATTTTTACTTTTTTTTTTATATATATTTATGTTGAGTATAAATTTTTTTAAGTATGAATTTCCAGTTATTTTGTGTTCATTTTGATCTAAGAAACTTTTATGTCACAAGATACACTCTTTGTAGCTATATAAAAATGATAAGAAAATAGTGATTGACCATAAAATGATCTTAAATCAAATTAAAGATTCTATAAATAATACTTTAAATCTTATTCTTCTGTTAAGTGTTTTAATTGAAAAAGTTTAATGTTTTATACCACGATAGAACATCTATAAGATATTAGATACTCTCATAAGACAACATCTATATGATATGTATGCGACAACATACATGATAATTTTCTTTAGAACTAACTATTGACGTAATATATTTTTCTCTATAACATTCTACTTATAAAAGTATTGGCATTCACTATATAAGTATACTTTTTGTTTTTTGTAAAATTACATCTATTTCATATTTTGTAAAATTACATCTATATCATAGCCTTAGTCAAATATTAATTGAATAATAATATTTTGTAAAATATATATCACATTTAAAGATAAATTATTAAAATATTTATGAAAATCGTTTTTAGTGTCATGCACATATTAAATTTCAAATATTAATATCTAAGAGGAAAAATTATTGCTGACCATTTTTTTTTATCTTGATATTATTTTTCCGTTTGGTTGGTTAAGTTTGTTTACCAAATTGAGTAAAGTTAAAAACAATACTACTTAAGAAATATCACTTTCTCCCCATATTTAATTTATTTGAATGCATTTTGAAATGTTTCAATGATATCTGGTCATTTTTGTCTAAAAAAAATAATTACCTCTATGGAAAATCTATAGTAATCATTTAAAAGCACTTGTCAAATATTCTTTCAGTTATAATTATTACTACAAAACTTTAATTTAGTAATATAAATTCTATTTTACAACATCGTATACTATATGATATGATACACATGTGCAACACATAAGCCGTGAAACTAGTACATATATATACATAACTTATGTATCGTTTGCCAAGTATCGTCCACAAGTTCTAAAAACCCCAAAATTATTGTAATTTGAAAAAAAATTGAAATAAAATATAATTAGCACCAAAATTATTGACCTAACCAAAGAATCCAAATTAAAATAATATACTAGGTAATATAACATTTTCTAGGACCGGCATGATCCAAGAAATATTTTTAAGCCTCAAATCATTGACTAATTATGCTAAATGCACGCTTACCTCAATTGATGTGAAAAGTTTAAGTTACTCCGTCTCAAATTAATTGTCATGTTTCTCTTTTTGCAACTATTCAATTTGACTCATTTTGAAGTTAAATTAGATTAGATATGCTCAAAATTTTATATTTAAAATTTGGATATTAAAAAACTATACAATAAGTATTATGAATTGCAATTTCCTCATGTTAATTTGATGAAAAAAATATTTTTTTAAAATGCTAGTCAAAAATCATATACTCTCGAAAAGCGCAACAAGAAAACTAATATGGAACGGAGAGAGTACCTTTCCCACAGTCCAAGTCTGACTTTTAAATATATAAAGCAAAAAATTCTCAACTACTCCAATAGGTATTACCTTTGGCTTCTTCCCTATTTATTCAACAAAAACACACCACTAATCTAAACTACTACAAGATATAAATTAGATTAAACACAAGGGGTGACCAAATCCATTGAGAACATATTAAAAAGTTAGATAGAGATGGAAATTATTGTGGCTACACAATTTGGTTCATCATGTGCCAAATTATTATTGTTAGTGTGTTTGTTGTTTGGTTGTGTTGTTGAAGTTTCAGTAGGAAGAACATATACAGTTGGTGATAGTATTGGTTGGCAAACTCCTCCTAATGGTGTTGATACTTTTTCCAATTGGGCTAATCAACACACTTTTGTTGTTGGGGACATTCTAGGTGAGTATATATTACTTTTCTCCGATCCATTTTACTTGTCATGTTTTTCTTCAATATATTTTTTAAGAAAATATTGACTAAAAGGATAATTTGACTAAATTTTTTGTACTTATTCACTAATTTTAGTTCAATTCTATTTTTTAAATCATATTAATGTCTCTTCATATGTATTAAGAGTACATGTGAAAATAAATAATTAATTATATCATAATTTTTAAAAATGACTCAAAATTCTCATTACTTTTTAAAATTACTTCATGTCGTGTTAAATTAAAAAAAAAAAAAAAAAAAAAATTACTGATAGAAACATGATATTCTAAGAAATAGGAAAAGAAAACAAGAAAAAAAAAATTATGTTATTGATTTTTTTAGATATAATTATAACAACCTTTCAATCTCCTTACAAAAATCACCAAAAAATTTCATCGAACATGACACTTTTTAAATATAATTATAATAAATATATTTCAACGTCCGATAGAAAACATCACAAGATTTCACAAAACAAGACTATCCTTTTTAGTTAGCTTGAATTTAAAATTATGTGAGTATCCCAACAGAGTTCAATCTCATCACCAACACTCAATCCACAAATCCGCACAAACAAGTTCAAAATCATCATTTGGCATCATCTGAATATAAACGCTTCTATGTTATTTAGGGTTGTTTTCTTCGGCAAACATCCCACAATTTAACATGTTGCTTGTTCCCCTTCCTTCCGTTACAAATTTGACCATATATGTTTGACACATATCACATACACAAGCAAAAAATTCTACTTAATAGTTTTTGTTTTTATTCATAGTGGACATTTTATTAATTAATGGTTCAAATATGCCATCCAATTATTAGAAATGACTTATTTGTACAATTTATTAAAAGTTTTGCTCATTTATGTCACCATCATTATAACACAGACTCATTTATGTCATTATTATTCTAACGGAGTGATTTTGTAAAACCAACTTTGCCACATGACCTCTTAAAAAAATAGCTCACCCACATTTTGTTGATTTCCCCAACTTAGACTGACTGAACCTCACCCATTGAATTTGGACTGAATTCAGCAACAATGTGACCCGTAACACATAAGGGAGTTCGATGGCACATTTTGAGCAAAATTTTATATTATTAATAATATTAGAACCTAAAGAGAATAAGTACTTGCTTTCTCTAATCTATTTTACTTGTCATGTTTTTCTTAAACCACGTAGATCCGCCCCTATATGTGAGCTACTTCTTTAATAAGGGATATATCAACTCTAAATCATAAGTCGAGGATATATTTATGATCCCTTTTCCCTTATATTAATTGTTAGACTTTGTGATTTTTTTATTACTTATGTCATTTTTCAATATGTACACTTTTAAAATTTCAAATTGTATGCAGAGTTCAATTTCAACAGTGGAGTACACACAGCAACTAGAGTAAACAAAAATGCATTTGATAGTTGCAATGCTGCAAATCCTATAGATAATGAAACAAATGGTCCAGCAAAATTCACTCTTAATACTACTGGAAATTATTATTTCATTTGTACTATCCATTGCAACCAAGGCCAAAAATTAACGGTCAACGTCACGTTGACCGGATCCCCGTCTGGAAGCCCTATTCCCGGTTCATCTCCGTCAACACCCAGTGGTGAGTCATCATCTCCTCCTCCTCCTCCGTCTCCATCGGGATCTGTGTCGACTAGGGTGGCTACTTTATTTGTCATGTTAGTGCCCATTGTGTTGGCACTAACAACTTTGTCTTAGTGTTTGATATTGGAAATTACTTTTTTGAGTGTTTGAAGTTAGTTTTATAAATAAACAGTTAAGTGTCTGATTTGAAGTGTTGAACATGATAATAAGCGGTTGATGTGTTTGATTGAAAAATATTGATAAATTACTTAGATTGTTTATTGGAATCAGAGGACGTTCATAACTTTAGTTTTGGCTCAAATAACATGTATATCAAAACACGAAAGTAGAACAAAGGAGATATATAGGCTTGTCTTTTTTTTTTAGCAGTGCAACATGAGAGAGTTATAATATGTTGGAGAAACAAGACACTGCTTTTAAGAATATTTTATCAAGAAAAATGTAACTCCAAATTTTTTATCGAAAGATAGTAAGAAAGTAAGGATAACAATATTGACAAGGGAATTAGACAATATTCGACTAGACACAAATCTTCTAAGCTAATATTTCTCAACTTTCATATCTTCCTATTTAATTAGGGGGCGTGTCTTTGATAAGCTGCAGGTGAGTCTGAGTCATGTCTTGTCTAATCACCACGACCTTTTGAGCCTACATCTACCTCTACTTATATGGTTTATATCACTATTGCCAACATTTCACACCTCCTCACTTTCCAAAATTAGTTGATTTTAATCATCTCCTTTTTTTCCCCTTAATAACGAAAGGATTTTATTTAATAATAATAATAATAATGAGGTTTATACCCACCATACCCAACCTCTCACGTCTAGGGGTGTGCACTATTTGGATTAAACTGAAAAATCAAACCAAATCAAACCGAATACTAATTTGGATTGGTTTTTTGGATCTTTGGTTTGGTTTTGGATTTATAATTTATTGTGCTTGGTTTTCTGGTTTGGTTTCGGATTTAGAAAAATGAAAACCAAAAAACCAAATTATATATATGTGTGTGTGTGCGCGCGCGCGCGCATTGGAGTTAACCACTTTTGTCCCTTTTTAGTTATTTTCATTATGGTTTAGTTTATTTTTTATGTTTGGACATCAATAATTGATATACTTTCAAGTATTGTGTTTTACGTTTTTACTTGTGATTTATATTAAAAAGTATATTTAAGAAATTAATATATATATTATTTTTAATTTTTTTTTTCAAGTTGCAAATATAACTTTGTTCTGTTTCTAATTATTGACATAACCGATTAACCGAACTGAAAAAACCCAAACCAAAAAGAGAAAAACCAAACCAAACCAAATTTATTTTGGTTCGGATTGGATTGCACTTCTTCAAAACCAAAAACCGAAAAATCCAAACCGAATAATATAAAACCAAACCGAAAAATCGAATGCACAGTCACATCTGTTCACTTTTCAAAATAAATTGATTTTAAACCTCTTCTTATATCCACTATTGTCCACTTCTCACACCTTATTCCTTTTAAATAAATAATTTAAAAGTTTGGCAAAACAAACTATTAACCAGTCATAGGATCTAACAACATGGAGCATGTGTGAGTATTTTTATATATAATACAAATACATATCTTTTTTGGATTGTCAATAATGCTGTTCTTGTGATTAAAAATAAATAAATCGAAGCATCTATTTTGGACTAACTTTGTCCGATTGGGTGGGTTGTTGATATTATTATAATTATATTTTAGAAAGAAAAAAAATATGTTACGTACATCGCGTGATTGGAAAAGGAAAAGGAAGTAGAGTAGAAATAACATTTACTAACCACTTTTCAATATTGTTATTTAATTTTTATTTTTTAAAAATAGTTATTCCCATAGAGTTTCAAGTTTCACATATGAAGATTGATCATGGCAATGTCATGAAGTTTCAGCTATAGATCGATATTAGATTTGTCATTTAAATACAATAAATTCAGCTTTATTAGTAAAAAAAAAGGATACAACAATACAAAAAAAAAAGAAAAGAATCAATATAAAAACTACAAAATTAAATACTATAGTACTCTCTAATTTAACAACCTAAGTAAGGCAAATGACAAGAAAGTGAGTGGCAAAGTTGCAAGAACCAAAGATGGAGCTGAGTCACTTGGTGCTGGTGGTGAATTGACCGGCGAATCGCTCGATGGGACGGTGGGGCTGGATGGGGTAGACGCGGTGGAAGGCGTGGGGGCAGTCACGTCCGTGCCGGTGACATTGATGACTAGTTTTTGACCCAATGAACAGTGTCTAGGGAATGTACACATATAGTAATGTTCACCAGAATTTGTGAGTCTAATTCTGGCTGGACCATTGCTAATTGTGTTTATTGGAGAAGTTGTGTTACATGAGTCAAAAGATGCCTTGCTAACCATTGCAACATTGTGTGTCCCATTCACAAAATTGAAAACTGCATTTAAAAAATAATAATTATAAATCAAGCAATCATAGATCGCGACGAGTCAATTTCTACCATAATTGATAACCTAATAAAAACCGCAAATGAAAATAATAGAGTTGAATTTTAGTACTTACCAAGAGTATCTCCAACTTTGAATGATTTGCCATTAGCCCATCTTTGATAAGAATTTGGGCCACTAGTAGGAACACTCCAGCCCAAGCTATCTCCAACAATATAAGTTTGGGCTACACTAGTAGGTGCTGGAGCAACCGACACTGATGGGGCTGGGGCCATCACCGGGGTGGCGGTGGGTGGAGTGGCGGGGGCTGGCTGAGGAGCAGGAGAGGTGGAGCCGGAGACGTTGATAGCCAATTTCTGGCCCAATGTACAATGGCTTGGAAAAGTACAAAGGTAGTAATGTGATCCAACAGAGCTCAATGTAATATTTGTTGGGCCATTAGTTGAAATTGAAATTGGGCTTGAAGTATTGCATGAATCAAAAGCTCCTTTTGACACTTCAGCCACACTATGTGATCCAGTTCTAAAGTTAAATACTGCATAAAAAAGAGTCCAAATTAAATTTATTACATTAAAAAACCGCGAAAAGTAATGATTTTTATTTTTCTTATACATATCTATTCTAAATTCACCGACTCTAAATCATAAATTTGGCATGATTGTTAGGTGGTGAGTATGGACTAGTATTATTTAACTATATACATAAAAGTTGAATGGAATGTAGTGTGTCTAAAAATATATATTTAGCTGTCATAACTTTGGAAGTATTTGGCACTACATATGACAAAATATATACTACTATTTATTGACTAAAAACAATACAAGTGGGAAGGGATCTAGGTGGTAATAAAAAATGCAAAAGGTGTTATCACCCATTACCCATTAACACTTTATTTTAGAGTATAAATAAACATAGGTAACGAAAAGCAACAAAAAGTGGAAATTTTACTTGAGTTTACATAAGATAAATACAAAATAAAACTTCTTAAAGATAGGAGAATGACATATTTTAATATTTAGTAATAAAATGATTTATAGCTATACAATTGAGAAGAGTTTTTTATTTCTCTAAACTCAGTGTCAAGTCAAACTATATCACATAAATTGAGACGAAGAAAGTAGTATACTAACCAAGAACGTCATCGACGACAAAGGTTTTCCCAGCGGCCAGGTGGAATAAGAGGCGGCGCCACCATTAGGAACGATTCAAGCCAAAGTATCACCAACAACATGAGTTTGTAGTGCCATAGAAACATGTTGTAATAAAGTAAATAAAATTGCACCAAAAACAACTAAAGTACTCAACTTTCTTGCCATTTTGCACTATATGTTCTTTAAGATCAAGTCACCCCTGTCTTTTTTTTTTGTTGTGTGTGTGTTTTTCTCTCTTTGATAGAGTAGAAATAGAGTTGAGTTGAGTTGATGTATTGTGGTGGCAATGTGGTTTCTATTTATAGAGGCACAATAAAGAGATCTATTTTTCTTTTACCTTTTCCTTATTGGGATTTGGTAAGGGGTGACTTGTACAAACTTAGGATAAAATTAGTTAAATGAGGAGAATAATAATATACTATAGTAAATTAATAAATGTTGCAGCTGAAAAATGTTTTAGTTTAGATCAGTGTTTTCAAAAACGTTTTTTGGGGCGAGTTTTGGGGTGGAGCATACCAAAAACGTTTCAAGGTGCAAATTGAAGACGTAGATTCATAGGGCGTAAGTCCTAGAATTTGTGATGTAAGCTCCAAACGTAAAAACATAAGTCCTGGGCGTAAAAACGTACGTTTTGAGAGTTTTTTTTTATTGGTTTTTTTGTTTTTGAGCCTTTTTTGCTTTAAATCATATTTTTTATTATTGGTGTAATGATATGTCTCAAATAGTACTTGTAATACTTTTTTTCCTTCATTATTGGTTATTAATACATTTCTCAAATAAAAATCATAATATTTTTTTCTATATGTTACAGGTTATTTATTAAAATTTATTTGTAAAATAATTGAAAGTTCTACTTTTACTTATTTTCTTAATAATAAAATTTAAAAATTGAATATACATGAAACTACGCCCGTAGATCCATATATAAGACTTACGCTCCATGTCTCTAAACTTACATCTCGCCCCATACTGCATAAAATGTTTCACCTCACACTCCCACCTTTTAAAACACTAGTTTAAACCAATATGTGCCAGGTGCACGAGAATGGTTCTTAGCTAGTGAAGTTGCTGATATATAATAAAGCGCGCACCTATATGCAGGTAACCCTCTATAACCTAAAACATTATCTTAAGTGACATTTAATCAATTTGGAGCCACCCATTCTCTCACACTTGTTATAACACAAATTTTTAAAAATTCTTTTTTTAAAAAAAATATGTTTTCTACGAAAAATGATTTCCTAAAAAATATTTTCCCGAAAAATAAGTGAATCTCTTATTTATTTTCTAGTGTTCGGTAAGTAAGCAGGAAAATATAATTATCTCAAGAACGTTTATATGTTATCTAGTAAAATGTCATGGAAGCAGATAGGAATGGGGAGTGGAGGTTCGGGAGTGGCAGGGGATGAGATGGTTAAGGGGTGAAGGTTGGGTGAGTGAGGAGGAGACACTTTGTTTTTCCTATTTCTATTAGGGAAGTTATTTTCTTCATTTTTAGGGAGCTTGTTTTACTATAGAAATATTTTTCAAACATTTCGATCAACCGAACATACGAAAATTGAAAAATATTTTCTCAAAAAAATAAATGTTTTCCTCCATACCAAACACACCCTTAAAAGGATATAACTACTCCAACTTCCCTAAGTATGGTGCAATCTTTGAACTCAACAAACATGAAAACGTTAAATGAATGTGTTAACTTCGTACTCCTTATATCTCAAATAATCTATCGTAATTTTCAAAATATGAATAAAAAAAACTCTAATTAAAGGCGGAGATATCTAATTAGCCCACCGGCCATACCTTTTGAAGGCATGACATATGTGAATATGCTTGAGCTATTGTTTGTGTATTTGGTATATCTGAACATGCAAGTTTAACAAGCATTATTAGAATTTGGAAGTGTGCATTTGATTTCATGCAGTACCTATTATCTCTCATCAGTACAAATATAAAATAACTCAATCTATTAAAATTTAGAAAAATAAAAGAAATATTTAAAGATTTTATTTTTATTGAAATTTGACTTTAGAAATTTCATGATTTGTAACCCACTTTATTGATCATTAAATCATACACTTGATGTTGATGCAAGTCTTTTTTTCATCTCTATTTCTCTCCATTTATGCATAGGACAAAAAAAACATGGTATATCCGAAGTTTTCACTCTTCTTGCTCTCACAACTAGTAAAACTTCACAACTTTAATTAGAGTCAGAGATAAACTGTTTACCACTTGAGCAACCTCTTCTTATCTATAAATGCTTCGATACGTTTATTAATCACCATAAAAATTTAATTAACCCGATCCCAAGAAAAAAAAAATAGGAAAGATTCAAAAATAATAATAATAATAGTAATAATAAAAAGTATAGTCAATAATTGGTGCAAAAAAGTCCAAAGGGAGTGGGTGAAGTTCTAGGGCGTAACGCGGCAGCCTAAAAAAGGCTAAAGTCACCTTCTCCAATGGTTCATTTATTTTCTAGAACACACGCCCATTTCACATCTAATAGGTCAACTTTATGACCAAAAATAATTTAAATTACTCACCTATATGTTTCATGTTTGTAATCCTCTAATTGGTTGATAATTGGTCAAAGTCGACTGTTAATAATGTGATTTGCAAGAAATTGAAATGGTAATCTAGTGTTTAACACTTCATAATTCAATACTCCATCTGCTCTATAATCATGTTTCGCTTCTCGACAGGTTAATTATGTAAACTTTGAATGGTATTATATATTTTGTCATCAAGTTGACATTAAGAAAATTGCAACTTATAGCACTTATTGTATATTTTTTGAATATTTAGATTTTAACTGTAAACATATTTAATTAATTTAATTCAATTTAGTTTTAAAAAATTGTCAAATTGTCCTAAAAATAAAATATGAAAATAATTAATTTAAAATGGAGAGAGTAAAAATTAAAAAAAATCAAACTGAAATGAACATGCTCACTTAAGTGTAAGGTTACAATCTTACTAAACAAACGATATATATATATATAGAGAGAGAGAGAGTTGTATCAAAATGCTCTTTAATTTTGTAGTTTTAAATATGTCATGTTAAAAGTTGGAATTAAATTAAAAGAGTTGTCAAAAAAAGAAAGAGAGATTTTTTTTAACTGATTAAAAAAGAAAGCAAAACAAATGAATTGAAATGGAGATTTCAAAAATCAGATTTGAGTGAAGCTTGAATTGAAGTTTCAACATGTGTATGATTATAGCTTTTAGAAAGCATATTTGCTTTTCTTAAGAAATAAAATAAAAAACAAAATCCTAATCCCAATCAATTTCAAAATTCAAATTCGTATAACTCGGTTTACAATAGTATATTATTATCCTCATCATTTAATCAATTTAATCCTAAGTTTGAACAAGTCACCCTTACCCCATCCAAAAAAGGAGAAGGAAAAAGAAAAATAGAACTCTCTATTGTTCCTCTATAAATAGAAACCTCATTGCCACCACAATACATCAACTCAACTCTTTTTCTACTCTATCAAAGAGACAAAAACACACAAAAAAAAAAAAACAGGGGTGACTTGATCTTAAAAGAACATATAGTGCAAAATGGCAAGAAAATTGAGTACTTTAGTTGTTTTTGGTGCAATTTTATTTGCTTTATTACAACAAGTTTCAATGGCACAACAAACTCATGTTGTTGGTGATAGTTTGGCTTGGACAGTTCCTAATGGTGGCGCTGCCTCTTATTCCACCTGGGCCGCCGGGAAATCCTTTGCCGTCGGTGACATTCTTGGTTAGTATATACACTGACAGTATAAAAATTTTATACATACTACTTCTTTCATCTCAATTTATGTGTTGTATACAAAGTTTAAGAAAAAAAGAAACACTTTTGAATTTTGTCTAGTATATGTCGTTGATGTTTGTGTAGCTAAAATGAGCATTTTAAAATTAAATTGTTACTAAATATAAAAATGTGTCGTTCATTCTTGGACGAACTAAAAAAGAGTGAGTTATAAATTGAGATGAAAGAGTACTATTTAGTGAATTTTAATTTGTGATATCATGTTAGTTACTAGATTCACCGGATGTTATTTAAGTTACAATACTTGAATCTATAATGAATTTGATTTATATACATCGTCAATATAAAAAATATTACCTTATTATTAGGTCACTTTACCCTAATTCATGTTTAAGATTACAAATTTTTACATCTAATAAAGTTTTTGTGATAATATAAAAAAAGACCTAATAAATGATGGGATTGTGTAGATACTTTTGCCATCACCTTCAAAATTTAAACTCAACTAAATTTCCACTTTGTATTACTTTTCGTTAATTATGTTTAGATTACTCTAATAAAGTGTTAATGGGTAATGGGTGATAATACCTTTTGCTTTCTTTACTACCACCTAGATTCCCTTCCACTTGTATTGTTTTTATTCAATTAATAGTAGTATATATTATGTTATAGTATATGTAGTGCCAAATACTTACAAAGTTATGACAGCTATATATATATTCTTTAAACACACTACATTCCATTCAACTTTTATGTATATAGTTAAATAATACTAGTCTATACTCACCACCTAACAATCATGCCAAATTCACGATTTAGAGTCGGTGAATTTAGAATAAATATGTATAAGAAAAATCAAAATCATTACTTTTTGCGGTTTTAAAGTAATAAATTTAATTTGGACTTTTTTTATGCAGTATTTAACTTTAGAACTGGATCACATAGTGTGGCTGAAGTATCAAAAGGAGCTTTTGATTCATGCAATACTTCAAGCCCAATTTCAATTTCAACTAATGGCCCAACAAATATTACATTGAGCTCTGTTGGATCACATTACTACCTTTGTACTTTTCCAAGCCATTGTACATTGGGCCAGAAATTGGCTATCGACGTCTCCGGCTCCACCTCTCCCGCTCCTCAGCCAGCCCCCGCCACTCCACCCACCGCCACCCCAGTGACGGCTCCAGCCCCATCAGTGTCGGTTGCTCCGGCAACGGCACCAGCACCTACTAGTGTAGCCCAAACTTATATTGTTGGAGATAACTTGGGCTGGAGTGTTCCTACTAGTGGCCCAAATTCTTATCAAAGATGGGCTAATGGCAAATCATTCAAAGTTGGAGATACTCTTGGTAAGTACTAAAATTCAACTCTATTATTTTCATTTACGGTTTTTATCAAGTTATCAATTATGGTAGAAATTGACTCGTCGCCATCTATGATTGCTTGATTTATAATTATTATTTTTTAAATGCAGTTTTCAATTTTGTGAATGGGACACACAATGTTGCAATGGTTAGCAAGGCATCTTATGACTCATGTAACACAACTTCTCCAATAAACACAATTAGCAATGGTCCAGCCAGAGTTAGACTCACAAATTCTGGTGAACATTACTATATGTGTACATTCCCTGGACACTGTTCATTGGGTCAAAAATTAGCCATCAATGTCACCGGTACTGACGTGACCGCCCCCACGCCTTCCACCGCGTCTACACCATCCAGCCCCACCGTTCCATCGAGCGATTCACCGGTCAATTCACCACCAGCACCAAGTGCCTCAGCTCCATCTTTGGTTCTTGCAACTTTGCCACTCACTTTCTTGTCATTTGCTTTAGTTAGGTTGTTGAATTAGAGAGTACTACTATAGTGTTTGATTTTAAGACTTATGTACCAATAAAGTTGATTTTTTTTTTGTTTAATTCTAGCTAGATATTTTATTTTATTTTTGGTGTTCATTTTTGTTGTAATCATGATATTTTCAAATTTTTCAATATTCTTCTAGCCTTGTTAATTTGAAAATTTGTGACAAGACATCATTTTGTTTACTTGTGTATATTTGTCATGCATGACTACTTTCGTATGCCGCCGGAAATATTTTAAGATACAAAAGTTTGAAATTAGTGATGAATAACTTGTGTCGATAAAAGATATATTTTATAAATTCATAATCCCTTATGAGTATGGATTACATATAGATATATTAGTCGTTGTATGAACTATTCAGCGATGGGTTAGTGTTTTAGCGATGAATTTCTTAACTTATTTTCTTCTTTTTTTTATTTATTGTTGTTGTATCATTTATTAAGAATTCTTTTCCATCAATTGAACTATTAAGTATTTTGACGTGTCGTTTTTACATCATTTTTATTTTAAGTTAAATACTATTTTCTTCATTCTGATTTATTTATGTAATCCCTACATCGCAATTTATATGGCAGCTTTCGGATTTCGATATTCAAACGAGTCTATCTTTGACTGGAATTTTATCAGATATCTTTTATATATTTTGAATTTTCATTAGTGTGACTTAGTATTCTTTTTACATAGTTTATAAATATATAAATTCCATTTCAAAATTTTGAAGATTGCATACGCAAATTTTCAATTAAACTTAAATAATTTGACTCTTAAAAATAATTTATATTTTAAAATTTAAATATTTAAAATATATATAAAAAATAATATAAGTTGCAATTCTTCTCCTATTAATACAAAGATGTAATTTAAGGTTGAAATTTTAGGACCTTACTTTTGCAAACTAAACTAGTCGTGATTAGCTCAATTATTTGTAGGTAGGTAAACAAATATTTTTTCGGTTTATTTAATCCTCAATGTCAGATTTTGTTACATGTCTATTTCTTTTGTCTGTGGAATATTTTTTTTAAAAGAATCTTTTTTGAAAAAAAAAAATCTACAATTTTTCAAACATAATTTCTTTCTAGACTCGCTGTTCAAATGTTTCAAAAATAAAATTCAGAAGGATAATCCGTTCAAAAAAATTCTTCTTTTTAATTAATTAAGAATATATATTTTAAAAAATTAAGAATATATATGACACTTATTATTTGACTTTGACTTGTATTACCCTCCATTAATTGATAATTGTATATTACACTTATTATTTGATGAATTAATTAATATTTCTTTTACTACAATATTGTTTAAAATTTCCTGTGTGAACTAGCTTTTTAAATAATTGAATTTTATTTTTCAAATATAATTAAGAAATAAATTTTCATATAAAAACTAAAATCTAGATAATGTAACCCTTTTTATATCTTTTTTTCTCTTCTTCTTAGAAGTTGCAAAATCACATTTCAGAATTACTAAAGAGAGGGAGCAAAGTCCAAATGGAAGTACATGTTTTTTCGATCGAACTCGTTGCTTAATGTGATTTAGTTCTTCTATATAATTATATTGGAGCAAAGTTTATCCTTACGTACCTAGATAATAGCAATTGTGTGATCCCTTGATCATTAAAAAAATAATCATGAGGAGACATACAATTAACAAGTAGTCCCAAATCTTGAAGATATTAATTTTCATTAGACTAATTAAGGTATGAAAAGGTCTTTTGTTGGGTATTTAAATAAAATTAAATTACCTAACACGTCAAAGAGAGGGATAATATAATAGATTAATTAGTCTTAATTATTAATCAGGAAAAAATCATGTCATTAGGTCAAGGTCAATGATCATAATCTTGTGATTATGGTTGGTGTAGGTTGTGGTCAAGATACTTGTTCCAATTGAAGAATAGACCAATTCCTTAATTCTAATCTTATATTTACTAATTTTTATTTTTGTAATTAAAAAAAAAAAGAGAGTTGTTGGAAATGGCAAATAAAAGAGAAATAATTAATAATATGAGATTAAGAATATTTATAGCAATGTTTTTCATATCAAAGTCTTTCCTAGAAGATAGAAAAAAAAAAGGAAAAGAATTATATTATCGAATTATTACACTAACATCATCTAGCTCTTGAGTTCAGAACATTATATATACTTTAAGGAAGAAATTTGTTTTGACAAGGTATTATAATTCGGTAAGTGGCTATGTGAAGAGTATAGTGTGTATGCAGACATTTTCCTTATCTTAGAAGATAGAAAAGTTATTTTCGATGGACTCTCAACTCAAGTAAAAACATTACATGACAGTTTGAAAAAAAAGAAAAAACTAACTAAAAATAAAAGGTGAATCACTCGTCACAAAGGAAAAGGTGATGGCTATCATCAAGAATAGAAATATAAGAATTATTAATATAAGAATGTGAGTACGTGACACTCCTTTCCAACGGACTTTAAAAGAATGTAAGAGAGTAAACAAAAATAATGGAAGTAAAAGGACCAATTTTTCTATACATAAAATATTTTGAATTGATTTTTATATATATATATATATATATATATATATATATATATATATATATATATATATATATATATTATACACTTTTTATATGGTATATACAATAGTACCCATTATATATTTTTTTATCTGTAGACTTTTCATATACACTTCATATTCACTTTTCAAATAATATATATTTTCCCATATATAAGCTAGGTTGTTAAAAAATTTGACAGTGATACCATATCATTTTCCCACATATAATATACAAGACATATACAAATATACACAAAAGTGTCTTAGAGCATAAATTATTTCAAAAACCTTTTTTTTTAATATTTTTTTTATGTCAAGTGAAACAGTATTACATTAAATCGTGACGAACGAAGTATATTAATAAGAGAAAAGCATTTTATTCTGCACCATCTAATTAGCCAATTACACATAGGGTGCCAATTTCTGTCTAACTAGAGCTCATGCTATTCCTTAATTAGTAAGTAGATATTGGCCAAACCTAATAATTAAATCAATGTCAATCAAGTAATCAACTTTTCAATATGAGTCATTAGTATTAATTCGCATCTAATTTCAATATTTCTAAGGATTAGGAGTTTCCTAAACTTTCCACTTTGCTATATGTCTCATTTAATATATACTTGATTATACATAAAATTTTAATTCCTTTTAGGATTAAATGGAACATTAATTGTTCTGCAATACTGACAATCGAAATTGCATAATTTTGACGAACTCAACAAATGGAGTATATCACATGACACTTACTGATTTTTCTTTTTTTAAAAAAAACTTATGCAAAGAAAAGAATAAGAAATTTAAGAATTCTTTCTACTTTTAATAAGAATATTTCATTTTCAGCGTGTCAAATGAAACGAAGCCTCAGAAAATTTATATCCATCAACATGCGGGAAGGTGACAGTTGGAAAGAAAGGTAATTTTCTATTGTAGGGAGGTGACTTTCTATTCGAAAATTAATACCATGAATTACATTATTTTTGTCAAAGCTGAAGTCGAGCGAGCGACGATGACGATAGCGCAAAGGGAGTCCCTCTTCTCAAACATTTAATAGCTAGAAGAAATATCTCTATTTAAAAGCACAAAAAATCTCCTCTTTACCGTAATGAACTTTATTTTGCCTCCATCTTATTTATCTCCATTTCCCAATTTACATTGCACCTTATCTTTAAGACTTAATCTTTAAAGAAACTCATCACTTATGCTGTTTCATGATCTTAAATCAAATATTTATTAAAAGGCAACTTAATTTTTCTTGCTTTTGTAGTGCAACTTCTTTATTTTTTTATTTTATGATACGATAACAATATTTTTGTTGTTTTGTTTGTCTTGGAAGCACGTGCACATGCCTAAATATACATTATGTACACGTTTTTATCATTAATTCAAAGCTCTAAAAACGTGATTAACATGTTAATCTTTGATTTCATTGCACCAAATATTAACAATTTGTGATGAATGAAAAACTTCATTATTCCAATTTCCATGGGCCAATTAATGCATTAGGGGAGATAATGATCTAATTAGAAGTAAATAGAGAGTTCCATTTACATACGATGTCTCTCCAAATTATCCTTTTTTAAAATATATTTTTTTAAATTAATATATTTCTATAATTAGTAGTAAAAATTTGATTTTAAAATACGAATTCATCTTTGATGAGATAATTTTAACTAAAGACTTTTAATGGTTTATTTTAAACCATAAAATTTTAAATTTGTCCTTTTTCACTTGAACTTTGTGTCCAATTAAACACCCTTACATAAATTACGACGGAGGAAGTAATCTCCATCTCAAATTATTTACCATGATTTTCTTTTACACCTCCTTTAAGAAACACAGAAAAAATACTCTGTCTAAATTATATGGCATACTTTACTTTTCAACCATCCCAAAAAGAATATTTCATTTCTATAATTAGAAATAACTTGATTTTTTTTTATCCTTAATAAATAATCTATAGACACACAAATGAACGTTAATGTTTTAAATTATAAATTTCAAAATATTTATTTTTATATCAAGTCTATTGTACTCTATAACTTGTGTAACGAATGAAGTAACCAATTTTTTCTTAAACTTTAAAATAATAAATTATTTAAATAATAATTTTTAAAAATCACAACATATAATTCGAATCGATCATAACAAGAGTACACCTTGGGGAGTCATATTCCTATCACTTTATCACCTTACCGCATATGTTTCCTCAATTCCATTTGAGCTTTTCATGTCAGGGTATGTTCTTTGATCCTTTTACAAAAAAGGGTATTTTCTTTACGTTTGATATCTATATTAGAGCCTGATTAAATTCATATTTACACTGCAAAAATTTCACATTGAAAAGTAAAGTACTTCCTAACAAAGACGATTTCATATCTACGGAGACTCGAATCGGAAACCTCTCAAATTTAATATATATTCTTTCAAATAATATTTGAAATATAAAACAAATAAGAATAACAATCACACTGAAACCGAGATTTTCACTAATTATCTCATCCACCTTCCATAGTTCAAATCTCCACCATCTCGATCGTCACTCTCACAGTGTTTAAATAGATCATATATAAACATTTTGGAATAATACTTTCTACTTACGTATCAATACCAAAAAATAATTAAGAAAACACTTTATCAGAAAATTCTTTGTAGCAAACACACCCTATACCTATAGCTTCCAATTGGCCATAGATATTTTTTTTAATTTTTAAAAAGTTGAAAACATTATTTGATCATGAAATTTGCTAAGTTTTTGAGAAAAACTAGCTTCAACCAAACCATTTCTTTGGATGAAATTTCACTTGCACTCACAAATATCCAAAAAAAAATTAAAGTAAAATACACGTCCAAATACAATTTCAAGTTCAAAAAATATTTTTTAAACATAGGCTTCAAAAACTCCTCTCATATTTTTCTTAAGTTCCAACTTTAGCCTGTTTGGATCAACTTTTAGCTTTTGAGTTATAAGTCCAAAGTCGTAAGTTAAATAACTTTAACTTAGGACTTTGTAAAGCAACAACTAATAATCACTTTTTAATTTACTCCAACACTCCAAAAGTGTTTAAATTTACACGAATACTCCAAAAAAACACTTAAAATAAGTCAATCCAAATAGATACCCCGATATTAGCCAAGTCTCCACTTCAATTATGTAATCAAAACCAAAAAAAAAGGTGCAATCAACATCATTTCTGCATTGCAGGGGGGTGAATTACTATATATGTATTATCTACAATAAGTAAAAAACTTTATGTCCTGTTTCTCCACAGAAAGTTAAAGTACATACATTTAAGGTAATCAAGAAGCTAATTATTTAACCAAATGGTCAAGCTTACCACTTCTTTTCACCAAAAAGGCAAAGATTCTTGGATTTATTTGCCAGTTTTGATGTACAAATTAACTTGACCACTTTTTTCATATTTCAGCAGCAGAAGCTTTTTTTCTCTCATCAAAAAGCTTCAATTTCTCTGTTTAGCAAAAAGGACTTTTAGGAATATAGACATAGCATTAAATGCTTAACAATCATCACAATCTAGAACCTCTTGACTTGAAAGAGACACAACATTCAGGTAGCTTTACATGATAGACTTTGTAAATCATTATAAGTTAGATATATGATCTAATAATGCCATTTTAAAAGGCATCTAATCATTGATTAGAAGATTATTTAATCAAGATTCCAAAAAGTGAATAGCAATTTAATTTGTTTGGAAGCAGCTTCAGTATTAACATATCCCCAAAACTTTACATGATATTAAACAGGTATTAGCGTAATTCAAACCCCGAAAACTAGCTCATGAGGTGAGATATGTTCATAGTTATATAAGAAGACATAATCTTAGACTAGATAAGGAATTCTTTTTATTTTTTATAACCAAGAAATCCCTGAGGGCTAGCGTCTACCATTCTCCACTTAAATTTAAGGCTTTTTGTCTGTGGCAGCATCAAACTCGTAATGTGCAAATAACCTTTGAGCATCACTCTTACTAAATCCCTAGGGGCGTAAGACTACGCAAGAATTTACTATCAAGTTTCTACTTCAATAGGACAATCCAGCATGAATTTCTTAAAAATAAAGGGCAAATAGTTATCAACAATTTGAGGAATTTCTTCTTCATAATCGCAGTGTTTAGGCCAGTTTCGCACACCTCGACTAATTCCAAGAGTTACTTACTCAAGTACTGGATAACTTCGTACACTAAATGCTTGGACAGGCAATTTGAGAAATAACTTACCTGTTCTTTCCTTTTTTCTATCAGTAAAATACAATTTGGGAAACTTTTTTACCTTTCTTTCTCCACAGAAATCAAGAGGCAAAAACTTTGATCAGCATCAAGGCTCTTCAGGACAAACTAAGCCCAACATTCTTGGTTGTATTTGACAGTTCCTATGGAACAAAGTTTCCACCTTTATCATATACAGCAGCAGAGGCCTTTTCTGTAAGCAGTGTATATCCAAGGAAATAGCTACCAAAAACTTAGTTTTCCTGTTCAACAAAAATGCTTTCTAGAAAACAAGCAGCAACATCATTGATGGTAATTATCACAATTCACAAGATATGCACTAATTATCTATGTTGCTCAGACTCTTCAAAAATGTTGATGGATATGTGTTAGAACCTCCAAAAGCAACAAGTGCAATAACATTTTTGAAGAGTCCGAGCAACATAAGTTATTATAGGACCTTTTGACTTGAAATAAGACAGGGCATTCATCTAGCTTCATATAAAGATTTACAAATCATCTCGAGCTTAGTTCATCCAAGAAGATGCTTATAAGGCATCTAATCATGATCAACAAATGATTCAACCCACAGAAACCAAGTTCTTCAAACTGCATAGCATTTTGGATAGAAAGTTTGACAAATAAGGAACAGGATATTCAAAAATTAGTTAGCAGTTCACAACCTACAGTGTGTTCACTATGGTGCATTGTAGACAATACACAGCATGATATGTTTTTTTAGTTACTTGGTAAAAACAGCCACTTAAAAGAAATGTTTCCTCGACTCTCTTATTCTTTTAGACTAGTCAAGCTTACACTCTCCACAAATTTTGTATATTTTTCACAGTAACATTACTCCAAGCCTGTGAACAGGTTTCAGGGGAAAACATTCAAGGTAAGTCAAAGATGTTCAAAAACAATCTGAATCGAGCTAACCTTTAACAAATCATATAAAACTAACATTAATATCACCTTTCAACTGTGGCAATCAGTCAATTCCAAGTAGATTTAAGAATCAGAAATTACATTACCAGTTTGTCAATAGAAAACACATACTTCTGCATTATATTACTGTTAATATAACTTCAAGTGTAGTTGGAAATCATGTAATACGAAATGGATATGATTCCATTTTGGTATGACTAAAAGTGATTAATTGACGAAATGAAAAACTTGCCTGGCATCAAGCGCTCCCCAGCACTGGATATATATCAAGTGCAGGCAAAGTTTTGGCAATGCAGCCCAGATCTCTTTCCACATGTGCAATGCGAATACAAGCCAAAATGAAGCACAAAAGATCAATTCTTAGAACATATAGGCACCACCTCACCCAAAATATAATGTCTAGTCTGTATGTGGAACAGACTAGGTAATGAAATTGATCAACAACGTGAGGCCAAAATTAAGTGCACATTCAAGCACACACGTTCACAGATACATATGACTACTACGGAGATAGTATT
The DNA here is from genome assembly GCA_037074985.1 of Solanum bulbocastanum. Classification (NCBI taxonomy): domain Eukaryota; kingdom Viridiplantae; phylum Streptophyta; class Magnoliopsida; order Solanales; family Solanaceae; genus Solanum; species Solanum bulbocastanum. The sequence continues at coordinate 3,818,468 of CM073603.1, read as the reverse complement.
AGGCAGCCTTCTAGAATAAAACATGCGACTCCTCAGTCATAATTAACATGCCATGATAGTTAACAATTACAACTTCCAGGTAACAAAGAAGTTATTCAAAAGGGAAATGTGATAGCTGCTTCAATATGAACAGACTTGATGAAAAAGTAGCAGGTTCGCACAAACTACTTCAACGAGCATTTAAGTTATGGAAACGGCAGGAGGGGCTTTGGCACTTTTTTCTTGTCCCACGAAGATAGTTTCTGATACACATCATTATCCACCAACCTACTGTTTTGACAATTTCGGATCCTGGTCCATTCCGATTCACTCACTATGATACTTCCATAAAAAAGTTGACATAAGAGAATAAATAAGAAAATTTTGCATGACAGTAACGTGGCCAGTAAGTTCAAAGCATGATAGCCAAGTCAACATAATGGTGGATAAACAAACCCACAGTTTTTACGCCTAACCTTAGACCAGGCAATCCAAGGTCTTAGCATAAACTGTTTCATTATATCACCAAGCTTCATTAACATACTCAACCAACCGAGCAAATGTTTGAAGCTTATACGGCAGTTAGTGTACCAACATACCACATTTGAGAATATTGTTGAGCCATTCATCCCAGCTAATTGCTGTCAAGTTAAATTGCTGCACTTTTTGTTAGTTTTAAATTCCTCTTTCACACATTTTTATGTGCTATTTCAACAAAGAAAAAGATCATATTTAAGCAATAAGTGGAAGATAAAATGCAAAGGAGGCATCCTAAAATTCTCTTTTCTCAAAATTTTATCATACAACAAAATGGACCTGTCTACACACTACAAACCTGGCCTTTTCATTTGACCAGGAAAACTGTTCAAAGTTCGCTCATCTTGCCACAAAAATTGTCCAAGTTCCATATTGTTATGGACTGGCATCTTACGTTTCCGAAGTAGTGTTGCTGCATTCTGATCTTCACCCTCTAAATTCGCCCGACCTGTTTGCAACCCGGAGGGACTATTAGCAGACTCCGCAAAAAAGAAAGGATACTCTTTGTCTTTGCTGGTAGACACAGCCTCAACGTCATATCTTTCCTGAAAACCATCACTTGGCCTAACGGGCATCTTATGCTTCCTAAATAGTGTTTCCGTATTGTGACCATACCCCTCCAAATTTCCATGAGGTCTGTACAACCGTGATGGCAACCCTGATGGACTATTGGCAGACTCCGCAGGAAAGAAAGTAAACTCTTTCCCTTTACTGGTCGACATAAGCTTGAACTGGTCTCCTTCATGAGAATTGCCACTTGGCCTAAAATCACCAATGCAACTAGTTTGACCCTGTTGCAACTGCAAGTCAGAGTTTGCAGAGAGTCCCAACCTTAAGGACAAATCACAATCCAATTCAGGCACCCTCCTTGTCTTGTCCCTAAAATCTGCCTGACATGATTTTTCTTGAAGATCATCTCTCCTGCTAGGAAACAAGCTCGGGAAGCAGCTGATTTTAGCAGGCTCAACAATGGATGGATATATAGGTTTGCCAACAATTACATTACGCTGAGGTTCTCGGAGGACCAGCATAGAAACTTCAGGCCGAAGATCATTACCATAGAACAGGGGATATACTGAACCCACATCCAATGAACTACTACTTTCCGGAATAATAATGGCTTTTGCACTTGAGGAAGCACCTAGATTGTTGATGCACGGCATTACAGGCCTGTCAAATTCTGAAGCTAATCTGGATGTATTGACATTTGAAGGTCTCAAGAACAGTGGTTGGTTTCCAGAGCGAATAGGTAACGATGAGTTAGAGTTCAGCTCATTGGCACTTCTACTAAAAACTTTAGGAGGTACACAATGAGGTTCCTGAGTTCTTGGGCTGAGGTAACTCCTTGGATTACTGTTCCGCTGGCTCCTAGACGCTCTCTCTGGTATACATCCCAGATTAAGAGCAGCTGAGGACCAAAGTTTCATGTTAAACAAGACATAATCAGTTTGAAATCTATTTGCAACATGACATAGCTCTTGCTGAGTAATTGAACTAAAACAAATGGAGCAGTATAAATGAGCAGCGAGGTAAAAGAAAGTTGTGAACTTTAGTACCTTCAACACAAGGAGGCAAGAGTTGTCCAGTCTCTGTCTCATCTCTCCTAATGATGGTATCAATGGCATCATTTACCCTATCCCAAAGTGTTTCAGGATCCATATATTCAGCCTAATTGACAGAAAGGACCAAAAAAACAAAATCTTGAAATTATTTTCTTCCATATAATCCAAATTCAACATACCCCAAGTTAAAGAAAAAGCAAAATACCTCAGAATTAGCTTTGGAGTACATAATTTCCTCAGCTTTCAAGACCACAACAGGAAGCTTCTGTTGCCATTCTCTGTTCTTTTTTGTAACAGCACTATGCCTTTCTCTTACAACCCTGATCAAACAGATAGTGAGCACTTTATAGATAACAAAAATCAAGAAAACCCAAAGTACACAATTTGCCCCAAAAGTACCTGAAAATTTGTTGTATGATAGAACCTCTCATGGGTTGGTGCCTATCACTGTGCCAAGCTCTTCTAACACACTCATAAGGTCTGGGTCCTGGTCTAGGCATCTTCTTTCCTCTTACCCGCAAATAAAAATATCAACTTGAACACTGTACTTTGAGCAAAATGCAAGATTGGTTAGTCAGAGTGACAGAAATAGCAAGAAAGATTGAACTTCAAAGAGAAAAAGCAACTCCTTTTTTCTCTACATGGGTGTTTTGGGGGGTATGAAGTGAAAATCAAGAATTAGCTCTCTCTTAGCTTTAGGTATTTGTTTAGGCTTCTCTCAACTTCTCTAACTCTCCCCTACCCCCTTCAAGTTTTCTAACTTTTTTTGGGGGAGAAAAGGGGGGAGAGATGCTTGTTTTTTGTATTTTCCTTTTTGTTTGGGTTTGGATGCAATAATACACTCTGTCGGAACATGTTTATGATCACCAGATTAAAATATATTTTTATTTAAAATAATAATTTATTTTTAAAAATTTTGTTTCAAATTAAAATCAGATAAAAATTATAGGGTAAATCACTTAGATATGCTATATTGAAATTTTTTTTACCATTTATGACAATAAATTTTTTTTAACTAAATCTATCAGTTTCATGAAATTAAAATTACACAACTTCGAACCCATTTTCTTTCCTATTTGTTCGTCTCTTTCTCTACATATGATTTCTCCTTTTTTTTTCTTCTTCTTCTTCTTCTTCAAATTTTTAATTCAAATAACTATCTTTAAATATTCATCTCTTCAAATCGATTTATATCCATGTTGCACGATTTAGACCGAAAATATCACGAGGAGAAGAATACAAAGAACCAAAAATTGTACAAAACAATGTGTGCAAATTGAGATTTTAAATCTCTAAAATTGCAGCAACAAGCCATTGATGACCATTAAAAAGCTTCAAACTTTGAATTCATTATTTGGATTTTATGAAAGTGTGATGTGTTTGTGTAAGTTGTTCTTCCATATTATTGAAAATAACATTTTGGAGTTTATATCTTAATTTAAGGGAGATTCATTAACTGTAGCATTGCTTTTATGAGAAATTTCAAATTAAAACTTGAAGAAGACGAAGAGTTTGGAATTGTATTGCAACTGTATTAAAGTTAAATTAAATCTATTTCATAATTGTATTAAAATTGAATTAAAATCATGAACAATATAATACATTTATAATACATATTTCAAATATATCATCTTCTTTTATAAATCAAATAATTTATAAGACACATATAATACATGTTTTATTCATGAATCATTTATTCAGTTTATAGATCATTGTCTTGTCTTTCGTTAGTTACGTTTTCAATTCATTCTTAATTCTTTCTTCTAATTCAACTTTAATACTGTGTAATACAATTTTAATTCATTTTGAAGTTTTTTGATTTATTTGTTACTATTCGATACTTATTTAATTCATTATTGGTATAACTTATAAGTTAAATTCAATTTATAGATCATTGTCATGTCTTTCGTTGGTTACGTTTTTCATTCATTCTTAATTCTCTCTTTTAATTTAATTTTAATACTATGTAATACAATTTTAATGCAAATTTAATTCATTTCGCAATTTTTTGATTTATTTGTTACTATTGGATACTTCTTTAATTCATTATTGATACAAGTTTAATTCACTCTATAATATCATTGTCTTGTCTTTCATTAGTTACATTTTTCATTCATTCGTAATTCTCTTTTCTTATTCAACTTTAATACTATGTAATACAACTTTAATGCAAATTTAATTCATTTTGCAGTTTTTTGATTTATTTGTTACTATTGGATATTTGTTTAATTCATTATTGATACGAGTTTAATTTACTCTATAGATCATTGTCTGGTTTTTCATTAGTTACGTGTTTTTATTCATGCTTAATTCTCTCTTCTAACTCAACTTTAATATTTGTGTAATACACTTTTAAATACAAGTTTAATTCATTTTGCAATTAATTGGTTAATTTGTTACAATTGGATTACTTGTTTAATTTATTATTAATACAAGTTTTTTTCAGTTAACATGCAAATCAAAGAATGCTATTTTGTTTGCTACATTTTGCATTCATGTTTGATTCTCTTCTAATAATTCAACTTTAATATGTTTGTAATACATTTTTAATTCAAGTTTAATTCATTTTGTTGTTTCTTATGTCTCTTTATTTGTTTACGATTAAATTACCTATCTAATTAATTATTTGATATAAATTTTATTCAGTCTAGAATCATTGACTACTCTACGAAAGAAAAGGAAAAAGAGCAATAGTAAGAGAGGGAGAAAGAGCAACAAAAAAGAAAGGAAGGGAGAAGGAACAACAAAAAGAAAAGAAAGAAAGAAAGAAAGAAAGCAAGGGAGAAAGAGCGAGACAGAGGAAAGAGAGAAATTAAAGAAGTTGGTATAAATGGTAATAATTAAAGAATATATTTAAAATAAGTAATTATTTTTTAAAAGGGATTCACTCAAGTAATTAATCCAAAATTACAAAGGGAGTATGTAGGTTTCCTTTAGTCCCTACTAGAGAGCATACAAGTACTAATATAAATGTTATGTTTAAACTCTTTAACTATAAAGGTTCTTTTTATTGGTGAATAAGTTATGTATATATATCTGTGTGTGTGTGTGTTTGATTTTATACTAGATAATAAGTTGGGACATTTTTATTTTCAATTTAAGTCTTAGACTTTTTGGAGTATTGGGGGAGAAAAAGGCTTGGGTTGGGTTGGGTGGGGTGGGGTGGGGTGGGGGGTTGGGGGATTTTGGTAATTGATATTTTATTCAGAAATTAATAAGCGTGCAATTATTAACTCACCATGGAAGGTAGAACAAAATAATATCACGATTATGATATAACTAATTTTGAGTTGTTAATTTAGAATTAAAAAAATTAATTAAATACAGATAAATATTTTTATTTTTCATCAGGAATTATCATTACTATATCCCACAAATCGAATAATCCTTAATAACTTGGATCGACAAAGTGTTGGATATAAAAATGTGATATTTGAAGAGGGGGATAGTATTTGAAAAAAAAAAAAAGTTGAAACCTAGATGGACGTTTATTCATGCTCTGTTGTAAAATTTGAAATAAGTAATTTTTTCTTTCAAAATAAATGACATTTGAAAATTGTCTTGACTACTTTATAACATATTATTAAAAAAATTATTTTAAATGTACGTAAGTTGAATCGGACGATAATATTATTTAAGGAAAAAAAGTAATGACTTTATTATTAGCTATGGAGAGAATGAAATGTCATGGCGTGTCACCTCGAAATTGCGCAAAAAGAGCCCCACAAACCTCTCTCCAAAATGCAAAAACCCCCCACCCTCACAACTGTCTCTACAAAATGGCTCATCTTTGCTTGCAAATTTGGGACCACCATAGGAAACTAACTTAATGGGATTTTCCCCCAACTTTCCTACTCCTCATCTTTTTCTTTATTTTTGGTGTTCGATATTTATATTAAGATTTTAGATTGTATTTTTCTTTAAGTCGGGGTTTATTGAAAATGATCTCTATATCTTTAAGATAATGGTAAGATTTGCATACACTATATCCTTAACATATCATATTTTGTGAATTGTGAGATTATATGAAATATGTTATTGCTTTACATAAGAATCATTAAAGAAAAACCGCTTCCTTCCTTGTTTATTTATAGGAAAAATTATTGAAATATACGTCTTATGTTTCCCTTATTTCCAATATCTCCTTCTATTTCTAAAAACCTCTAAAATCCTTTATTTCTTTAATGCATCAGAGCTACATATTAATGTATTTGAGCCAGTATTTAATGTATCCGAACTACATATTATGTATCTGATTTATTTTATAATATATTCGAGCTACATATTATATATCAGAGCTAGTTTTTAATGTATCCGAGTTACATAATATGTATCCTGTTAATGTTATAATATATCCGAGATACTCTTTAATGTATCTGATTTGTGTTACTTTTTAAGGAATTAATGTAATTACAAACTAAAGAGTGATAGATTGTAATTTCATATTAAAACTATGTGATTCCTAAAATTTACCCTTTTTTATATTGAAGTGTTGACTAATTCAAATTCGCTCGGCGTTAGATTCATCGAGTTGATATTTTACATTGAGGTCTCGATTAATTTGGCTCTTTACCAATTTTTTTCATATTCAACGCTCAAAACTCAATATCTCTACTGAGAAATGAAGGAATCATATATGTCCTACTATGACCCTTGATGGTTCCTACTCCTCATGTTTTCCTGGTTTCTAATTCAACTTTCGATATTCACATTAAGAACTTCTGATTAATCTATATTCGCGAATATGAGGTTTATTAAAGGAAAAACGTTCCAACAAAGGTTGTGGTGGAGTGGTAAATACTCTTTTATTCTTAACTAAGAGGTTTTGGGTTTGAGTCCCATTGGATACAAAGTTGCTTTTGTTAGGAAGCGCTTTAAGGAAAAATGCTTCCTACTTGAATTTCTGAAATTGAAGTTTCGACTTATTCAAATTCGCTTCACACAAGGCTCAATAAGGGGAAGAGTTCATTATCAATAAAAACTTAAACATGGGAAACAAAAAAAGAAAAAATGTTCTCTATATTGATGTCTTGACTAATTCTAATTAAAGAAAAACGCTTCCTATCTGAATTTCTTACATTGAAGTTTCGACTAATTCAAATTTGCTCCACATAAGACTCTTATAAAAGGAAGAGTTCACTGTCAATAAAAACTTAAACTCGAAATCTCTAATTAAAGATGAAGAAATTTTATTTGTCCTACCACGATCCTTGATGGTTCCTATTCCTCTCATTCCTCATGTTATTGCACTTTTGTTGTGGGGTTTTAGAAAGAAAAATAATAATAATAAGGTAGCTATCAACGGAGTTTAACAGATTCAATTTGGGTAGACAAATTATTTAAGGACAATGTGTCGTGTTCTTCCATCTTTTGCAAGGATGGGGTTTCTTGGTTTTGACAATTAATATTTTTTAAAAATTTATTTTTGTTTAAATAAAGTATATATTTGTGGCCAATTCTTTTTGTGGAAATGACTAGCTGTTTGTGTTCATAAATTTTAAGTGACAAATAATATTATCTGTTACATCAACATAATCCCCATAGGACCCCAACACTAGTGTCGTGTAAAAGCTTATTTGTACCAAATATTAATAACATACATCAATAGATGCATTATGATAATTAAGTAAAAGAAATAGACGTTTGGTTATAGATTTCAAATATTTTTCATTTTATTAAAAATTTATGGAGTTGGAATTGGAGTTGAACATAGAGTTTTATTTCGTCAAACTTATTGTAAGGATTACTTAGAATATCGTTCATGCTTAAATACATCTTCAAAACTGAAAGGGAGTTGAAAACATTGTAGACATTGAAAATTTGTGGGACTCTGCAACACATGTTCAGTTTTAGTTGGCGCTCTACAAGATATATTCGATTCTCGTTAGGATTCTAGGCAGGGGCGGACCCACATGGAGTCTGCCGGGTGCTCAAGCACCCATTATCCTCGTCTCGAAATATATATATCTATGTAGAAATTAAGAGGTATTTATATAAAATTAACATAGAATACCCAATGAATAAGTGATTTGATTTGGCCCATTGGCTCTTTGGTGGGTGCTTAAGGCTCTTTTAGTGTTATTGAGCTTGAGTTTGAATCTCATTGTTAACATGTATTTTTTATATTTTTGACTCCGCCACTTTCAGAGCACCCACAACCTTAAAATCCTAGATCCGCCACTGATTATGGAGACTACTCTACACTAAACCCTAGTTCATGCTTATATAAAGGGTAATATATTCCTTTGAAGAGGCATTTCAAATATTCCTCAAATTCATGGAACATTCATAAAGACATCAAGATGATTGTCTCCTATGTTCGAGAAATAAGTCACTAACAGCCGTCGAATCACGAAAATTCAGAGAGAAAAATCAAGGGGAGGAACAGAATTATGCCCACACTATCTATCGATAAAATATTCTTGTTTCTTCATATTTTATTTGTGATTGCAATTTATTTTCTATCACTTTAAAATCTATTGCATGCAAACAAACATGTTATAAGTTATTTTCCAAATTTAAAATACAACTTCAAACTGAATTTTGAAATTTTCAAAACACTAATTTTCAAATAAAACAAAATGTTATTTCCAAAAAAAAAAAAGAATATTTTTTATGTATAAAAAGATCTAAAGATATAATAATAAGGTCTTTAGCATTTCTATGCAAAGGATAATTTCACAATAACTACTCTTTAGGTGGACCCAAAAAATTGAGGGGAAAGAATTATTGCTTTATAAATACATGTCATTTTCATTGAAAAATTTTAAAAAAGTAAATAGACACCCTTGTAATGTTGCAATCAAAGTCTCAAAGGGGAAAAAAGGGGCATGTTGTATTTCTAATGAAATTTTTCTATGAAACATGGTCCACCTTTTTTTTATTTCTAATGAAAAATATAATTTCTATTTTGATAATGTGTCAAGATCAATTAGAATGATTCAAATTTATTATGGATTACCTAATTTACTATTTAAGGTAAAGTTTAGATGTTATGAAAATGCACTAGAATTAATAAAAATCTCATTCTGTTTATAGCAAAATTACTGAGATTCATAAGTTGATAGGATTCTAATTTAAAAAATTTTATTATTATTTTTTGGTTAAGTGTGTCACATGGTGGAACCATAGAGGATCCACTTGAGATTTGGACATATTATAAGAAAATAACAAATAGCAATTTGGGTCCCTCTTGTATGACCAAAAATACAATTTGATTCTTCATGTATTGTTTTGTTTGATATATTCACATGGTAATTTGATGGTTTGGAGGGTAGTTAAGAGACAACTCTTTGTTTTTAAGTTTAGAGACTAAAATTGAAGATCAAGTTTGCAATTCACTTTAAGAGTAAACTATTAAAGAAATCGGACTTTAGTGTAATTTTACAAAATCATTTTTCTAACTCTTCAAATATATCAATCTAGGTTGAGTATTTTTTGAGCTTTTTGTATTGGCCCAACCCACTAGTGATATTGTCCGTTTTGGACCTAGACCCGCACGACTTTAAAACGTACCACTAGTTGGTAAGACTTGGTTGCTTATATACCCAACATTTCTCATGTGTTTTGCCGATGTGGGACTTCTTATCTTAAGTTGGGGTGTCACACACACCCCCCCTTTACGGACTCAGCACCCTTGTTGAGATTTGCCCACCACATGGGATTTGTCTAACTCAGCACTGAGATTTGCCCCACCTTATCGGGATTCACCTAAACTCAATTGAACTCTGACCCACATCGACAAAGCTGACATATGAGTGACTAATGATATTGTCCGTTTTGGGCCTAAATCGCCACGACTTTAAAACAAGTCATTAGTTGGTAATAATGGCGGAGCCAGGATTTTCAATAAGGAGGTTCAAAATCTAAAGAAATAGACACACGAAAGAGGGGGTTCGACATCTATTATATATACTTAAAAAATTATTTTAACCGTGTATAAATAGTATAATTTTCCGCCAAAGAAGGTTTGAATGAACCCCTTGAGAATAAGGTGACTCCGTCACTAGTTGATAAGATTTGCTTACTTATATATCTACAATATTTATCTACTCAGTCAAACCTCTCTTATGTAGTAAAGAACCTCACACCTTGAGGTCTAAAGAAAGACCTTTAGCATGATTTACTACTTCCAAGTAAAGCTTCATATAAAGATCATTTTGAACAACTATTGTGAAAGCATATTGATTGAATAATCATGAAATTCCATAATTAGGTAGTATGGTGCATCATTCTTTTATATCCAATGTCTATTTATATTTATAGTTGTTACAATAACTCTACTGCCATTATCAAATTAATATGTTTATTTATAATTGTTACAATTACTCTATTGCCATTATCAAATTAATTTGTTTATTTATAATTATTACAATAACTCTATTGCCATTAGAAATTAAGTGGAAACTAGACTTCAAGAATTTTATTTATATAGTATTTATATATGATACTTAGACTGGAATGACTTATTTTGAATTTTCTTAAATGCAAATATCGATGATCACATTTTGGACACCACCAGTTAGGCTAATTTTTATAATATTTTTAGAGGCTCGTGAGAATATTTTTAGTCAATTTTGTATTTGTTTAGATTTTACAATTTAACTTTCAGTTTGAGATTAAAATTTCAGTTTGTAAATATATGGTTATTTTATTATGCAGCTAGTTAATTTAATTTTTGTAATGTTTAGCAACACTTAATTCAGGCATGAGCGAAGCTACAGTGTAGATAATCTTATACGTGTGAATCCACTAACAAAACCAATTGGATTATTTAATGGTTTATATTTATGCAATAATAAATAAATTAAAAGTTTCTTTTTAAAAAAAACATAAAATTAACAACTAAGAAAAAAAAACTTCTCTTCTAAAACAAAAAAAAAGAAAAAGAAAAAGAGATGTATCATTTCTTTTCATTGTTTCACAAAACCAATTCCAAAATAAATTTTTCAAAGAAAAGCTAGTTAGGATCTATTACCTTTTTAAAAATATATTAAATATTGATACTTGTTCTTTGGTTTGATGGCTATTATATATTATATTGAGGTCATTATAAAAATTCATAAACTTTAAATTCAAGCTCTGACTATAAATTTAGGGTTTGCTCAGTAGATAGTTAGGTCAAACGGCAAGCATATTTAATTTCAATTCTAAGACGTAACAACAAAATAAAAAGTGCATAATTTTTACTAGAGAACCAAAACTATTAAGGAATAATTAAGGAACCATTTTTGTTGGGACACATTATTTAGTACATAAGCTAAATAACATCTAACAAAAGTTTCCCATATATTCTCCCTTTATTAGTTGAAGATTTTTCATAATTAGATTAATGCAATATATATATATATATATATATATCAATTTTTTATTGGTAAAAGAAAATTTTTTTTTACATTGATGAACCAAATTATAAGAAGAACATGTCAAGATCATGGATGAATAATTCAAAAAATTATAATGAAAGCATTGCACCATTTCTTGGGGTGATGCTCTGATGTCATTGGTTCTTTTCTTCTCTTTTCCTCTAGGGGGCTTTGAGAAAAAGATGACTTTTTCCGGATGAACAGAAAATTAGATTCATGCCTTCATTCATGATACTCTGCTAGGATCTGCATCGATTCAGTATGTCCTGAATTTTTTTACATTTTCATGAATTCAAACTCGTGACTTTTTATTTATAAGGGTGAATAATAATGTGATTACTTGCGGTACAATATTTGTATCATTACTCCTAGTCCTAGATAGTTAAATCAATTTTGATTTTTTTTTACATCTAAATGTTATACAAATTTTGATTCTTTTTTATAATTTTGACATTTTACTAGAAATTCAAAGTCTGCTAAGCTAATTAGACCCCATGGAAACAATAACATATTATATACGTAATTTTACATCTATTTTGTGAAAGTAGAGATATTATTTCGATAAAATTGTGTTACAATTCCACACGTTGAAAACATTAATTATCAACTATTCAACCTAATGTAATGTGCAATAATTCTCAATCATAGATATCCAACACTTAGATCCATATAAAAATAAATTTTATTTATGAACTTGAACGACATTTTTGTCCCTTTTTTCTTTTTCATTGAATGCCTTAAAACAAATATTGTCAGTCAAATAAGATTTTTCTGTTGGTGCAATTTCTGATAGTTCCAAAAATTTAAGGACATTATTCTTTCTACAGAAAACATGAATTTCTTTTGCATAATAATTTTGTCCCACAACAGTACAATATATATTTTTGTTTCCCTACATCCCCCAATGCACCCACCCACCCACCCAACCACTTACCCACATCATCATGTACAATATTGTCACTTCCTATTTTTATATTTCTTTTTTGGAGTTAGGGGAAGAAAAATGCAGGAGGAGATTACAAGATGAGAAATTGAATTCTCACCAATAAGGTGAAAATTTGGTTAGCCAACTAACTGAGTTATTAAGTTTTATCAAGTCACTTTCTATTAAATATTTCTATTATTCGTTTCTATTTAGCTAGTTGGAAGATACTTTATTAGCTAGTTAACTAACGGTGAGGATATCTTTAAGCAAAAAAAAAAAAAAAAAACTAATAGTAAATTTAATCTATTTCAAATAATTCAGAAGATTTAATTACATTAAAAAGATGATATATATATATATATATATATATATATACTCTTTCCGTTCCTTTTTTTATTGTTACGTTGAGCTTTTCGAGAGTCAATTTGACTAATTTTCAAAGCTAAGTTTTATATTAATTTCATATTAATATGATGAAAACATATATTTAAAAATGTAAGTCAAAGTTGATATTGTTTGACTCTTAAAAAGGAACTATAACAAATAAAAGGAACAATGGAAATAATTGCCAAAGTAGTGGTCTCAATATAAAACTAAACATTTAAAATCAAGATGAGTTTTTACATGAAAGTATACTAGCAATATCACTCTTTGGTGTAATAATATAACATATAGACAAGTAAATAAACACAATTCAATTTACGTGCATGAAGAATGCAATAAGTAACTTTGCAAAAGACTGATAAAACCAAGAAAACTACCCATCTTCCTCAATTTATATCTACATCAACTACCAATTTTACTCATTTGAGGTAAGAAAACCTAGGCAAGAAAATGAAGACACTTCAATTTAATTACTTTTATGAATATGGCATTTAATAGTACTTTTCAAGATAGATAAAACCAAGAAGATCAACCTTCCTCTCTGACATGCATGTTAGGTAGTTTCTGATTTAATTTCACGTATGATTACTGAACTTTTGATGTTAAAGTGAGTAAAACGTTTGTGGCTAGCTATATACTGTTATCATAAGGTCCCATTACTTTAATATGAAAAAAAAAATCTATTTATTTTAATTTATTTGTCTGATTTAGATTTAACACAGAGTGTAAGAAAATAAAAAAATATGATTTGTATCTTGTGATTTTAAACTAAAGATATGTAAAATTAACATATTTTCTTAATAATTTTGTGATTTAAAACATGTCACGCGCCTTACATCCATTTGCTTGATGTGAATGTCTAATATAGGTAAGTTTTTACTGATTCTTGATTGTTTATTTAATCATAACGTCATGGCTTTTATACATGCATTCTTTTTAATCCCTTTCTAGGAGCTCCTATCTTTTTGTTTTCTTGGAACCTTGAACTCACAATCTTAGAACTGAAAACGAAAGGTACTTACCATCCAAGCAACTCCCTTTTGTCCCATCGTAATAAAAACTCATAAATTTTATATTTTGAAATTAGCCAATATCAACACTCTTTTAAAGTGATGTCTCTCAACTTGATCAAGGACAAGCACTAAAGCCATGATGAATGCCCCCATGCATCAATGCCAGCCTTAATTAAGGCACAACAAGAAAACATCCTTGCCCAATACAACATTTGTGTAAGGGTCCATTTTCCTTTTGACCTCAACTAAAATATTATTACACAGAGATCACGTCTGGTAGGTAAGATAAAAATAATAATTTTGAAATAAAATTTGAAAGTAACTTTATCCCTTTGGTTATGGATTTTTCTTCTAGGATTATTATTATACGAGATTGTGCAGCTTCTTTGCAAGTATGACCCCCTGAATGTTGAATTCTTGAAGTGGAGGATCAGTAATCATGTGGACTTGTGCTACTATGTCATATTGTCCTACTATTGATGCTTTGTGAATGGTGAAGATTGGTTATTGCTCTTCTTTTTTTTTTCTCTCCTAGAAATCATTTCACCTTTGTTAAGTTAGGTCTTGGACCTAACTCACTATTTCATCACCCTTTTCAGTTTGAATTTGAACATTCTTGATCTGGGGTCTCAGTACTATTCGGTTTGGAGCGTGACATTTATGGATAGGGGTATATTTCCACCCCATAATTGTTTGATTCTCTAGGGCACACACCGGATTTGACTCTAATACAATATAATGAAGGGAAAATCATGTAGAATAGCAAATATTTTGCTTATATTAGGTACTATAGCTATAATTTAAGAAAATTTTAATTTGCGGCTACAGTTTTTTCAATTCTTGCTATTCACCTGATTTGTATAATTCACCTTATTTATATAATTAACATGATTTATATAATTATGTTCTTGATTGTATAAATCCAGAATTTTGTATATGCTTACCCTAGCTATTTGTATATGATTTATGAAAAATTCATAAAAAATTACCATGTTTGTATAATGGCAAGTGAAATATACCAACGGAATTTTGAAAAATTCCTAAATGTATAAATACAGAATTTGTATATACTTACCCTATTTGTATATTTGCAAGCGAAATATACAAATTGATAGAAATATACAAACTACAGCCTCTATAGTAAACGGAACTATAACTAAGGAGTGTAATTATCAAAACTATATCTATAGAGCCTTATTATGTCTATTGTATTCGCTATTTCAGCAGTTTTCTCTATAATGAAATGGATCTCGGGCCTAACTCAACCCTCAAAAGCTAGTTGCTTATGAGGAGAGAATTGTCCAAATTCATATAAGAAGACCACTCATCTTATTAACCATCAATGTTGGATCCTCAAATTGATTGTCCTGCCTTGAGTGTGAGATGGGGTGTTGAAAAATGAAAAGAAGTCTCACATTGATGGTTAATGAGATGAATGATCTTCTTATATGAACTTGTGCAATTTTGCCCTCATACGCTAGCTTTGAGGGTTGAGTTAACCCCAAAATCCATTTCTTTAGAACCATTTGACGAAGGCTTGGCTTCTCGAACATTAAAGAAAAAATGAAAAAAAAATTGGTCTACAACTTCAAAAAGAGAGAGGAAAGTAAAAAAGAAAAAAAAAAAGGAAAACCAATTAATTACTCGAAGTAGTAATATCAAAGGTTGTAATGGAGTGATAAGTACAGTACTCATTCATTCTTAATTAAAAGTCTCGAATTTGAATTCTGAATATGAAGTCGCCTTTGATAGAAAACACTAAAATCGTCAAAATGTAACTTTCCCACGCGAATCCAGATCATCCAACCCTTCAAACGACGATATTGAGTGACAAACCAAAAGAGAAAAAAGAAGAACTCAACAAATCTTTGGGATTGCTTTTTCTAATAAACGTTGATTACATTTCTTTATATCATTTGTACTAGTAATCGGTTTATGAATGTCCTAGTGTAACAAAAATCAATAATTGTAAGACTCTCAAGAAAGATTTGAGCTCCTTTGTTGTTTGATCATGTTAATTAATTAGTCCATCCTTCTTGTTTGTCACTTTTGAAAAGGAAAAAAATTAGACGATAATCTTTATCATTTTACAAAATGACAAGAAGTATTTAATTTTTGGGAAAATTGCCTAATTAGATAAATATCTAAGTAAATTTTTTGAATGGTCTTGGGAAATTGCTTATTAAAATTATTTTTGTTTCTTCTAGAATTACAATATCATTTATCTATTCTTATTTTTTCTTAAAAAAAAATGCACTTATCTAATAAAAGCTTTCTTTTCTTCTAATTGGATGTCATGTCACATTAAATTTTTCTTTTTTACTACATATATTTATCAATCTTTTTAACACAATCAACTTTTAAACCCGATAATAAATAATATAAAGATGCAAAAGTTTCCTACACTACTAATATATATTCTAAACTTATTACATAATCACTCATCTCTTTGCCTCTCTCTCCTTTTTTCTCTTGCTCTCTCACTTCTTTCTTCCCTCTCTGACCTCTTTCTATGCACAGATATACTGATGAATATATCAATGCATTTTTTATATTAAGTATACTAAATATTTAATATCATATACATTAATGATATTATATGGATATATAGGATGAAATTACTATCAGATATATACATCGAAGGAAATTGATTTTGAATACACTGATACATGAAATTGATATTGGATATACAAATACATAAAATTTGTGAAACTTGAATACATTTTGCAATAAAAATACATAGAGAGAGCGACGAATGAGATAGAAAAGAGGTGAGCGAGAGAAACAGTGTATCCTAAATAAATGCGAATCATGAAGGAAAACAATATATCAAAAATAAATTATGCCTAATTTGACCCGCATGTATTCGAGGTACATATATCTGAGCCCGTTATATACATATATCTAGCTAACAAAAAGTGATATAAATGGTAATTTGATAAATTACTGCGCCTGAACATAATTACGACCTAAACTAGCAAAAAGTGATATGAATGGTAATTTGATAAATTATTGTGTCCAAATATAATTACAAGCTAAACTAGCAAAATTTGTATTGTTTGCTCTTACTTTTTTCCCTTCCCCATCCTTAAGTTAGCACTAGCATTATACTTTCACTTTATCAGCCATGGCTTGGAAGTTGAAACTAGAGTAATAACATTTTTCATTTTAATAATATTTTAACAAAGAGAATAAATATATTAGTAGAAGGAAAATTATTTTTTAAAATTCCTTTTCATAAGTCAAATACTTAAACAAGTAAAACACAATGAATTGACAAGTATCAGAAAGGTCACTTGAAATTACACACTTTTGTTAGGTCATGATTGAGTAATTAGGCAATTCTTAATCCTATGTAGGAAAGTTGAGTTGTTTATAAGTTAAGACTTTGTATTACTTCTATTATTTAGGGTCTTATTTAGCATGTATTTATTATTGTGCTCTACTTTGGTCTTACATAATATTTATGAGAAAGTATCTCATTACTTCAAGAAAATCCCAAAAATAAATTAAGGGAAAAGTTATCTAACAATAATAATATATATACTCAAAATAATTTTACAAGTAAAGTTCAAAAAGGGTAATGTGTACACATACATTATCTCTATCTTTGTGAGATAGAAAAAATATTTATGATAAATCTTTGATTCAAGAAAATTATCTCGAAATAGTTTTAAAAAATGTGAAAGTACGAAAATACTATGATGACAAGGGGAAACTATTAATATTTTTGAAGGATTTTCACATTCTTTTAAATTTAAAACTTGCATACAAATTTTATTTTATTTTTTAAAAGAACTTCTTTGGTTATAAATTGTAAATCAAAGTTCACTTCAATTTTAAGTTGAATCTTTGAATTTTGAAAACGGATTCTTGTATGTTCAAATGGGGTTATACTACATCTACCTTTTTCATATTTTAGTGTTAATTTGTTTTTTTTTGGTTGGAAAATTGAGGATAACCGACCGCCTCTATAATTTCTGCCACAACCTCTATCCTTAGGGTGAGAACTTTGTGCGCATTAGGTAAACCCCCCACTCTTTATTTTGTGTCTATTTGACATAACACAATATTAAAGAAAAAAGAAAAGAAGGAAGATTTTCAAGACACATAATATTTAAACTCATTCACTCACGAATTCTTAACTTTCAAGTTAGTTTGATCTTTTACCTATTGTGTAACCGTGCTTAAGTCTCAACAAAACCAGTGATTGTCGAACAATAACATTAGTTTCCATTTCTAATTGTCCGTCCAACAATTTTCTATTTTATATTCATAACTTAATATCGATCGACTGGAAATATGTATTTTAATTGCCTAATATTTTATCGTGTTATCACGATTAAAAGTTGGATCAAAATCAATAAATTGAAACGCTTTTGTGAGGAAAATGAACACCAAATCGACAAATTGTCTATTTTGCTTGGGTCTGATCCACGAAATCAATAGGCAGAGTTGGTTTAGCTTGAGGGACAACCGATTCAGTCCATCAATTTCAATAAATTGAAAACCGACATAGAATATTATATACATATTTTTTTAAAGACAACATACTGGGTCGTATTCATAAATATACATAAAAATATAGCTGCTTGAAACCGAACCCAGGTATCTACTTTGACATTAGCCAATTTTACCACTCTAGCACACATGCTCTTTCATGAAATATTTCCATGATTTTTAGTCAAACTCTTTAGCTGCAATTTCGCACTTCAAGAACCGGCAGAGTCACTCAATTTTTGAGTAAAAAAATTAAAAATTGAGGGACTGCGTTGGTTTTCTTAAAAAAGGGGGCATTTTTGAGCTAAAAACGAATATTTTATGGGTTAGTTCTGTTGGATTTAGCAAGGTGTGAATAAGAAATAAAAAAAGAGAAAATGTAAAGTGGAAGAACCAATAAAAGTGGGGGAACCAATTTTGAATGGAAGATGAAAAGTCATTTTTACCATATTGGTAGAAGAAAGGAAATTGTTATCCTTATATTAGGAAACACTTTTTTTAGTTCTTAAAGGGTTAAGAAGAAGGTGTCCCCTCAAGCCGTCGTCGTCGCTCGGCTTCGACTTCGGCAAATGATGTGATTGATAATATTTTTTTGGACAAAATTTATTTAATCAATCGTGTTAATTCGTTTCTTTTCTCTTATAAATTAATTCAGAATGTTAGTTAAATAATATAATTAATTTCGAAACAAATTATTTGAAATTCGCGCGTAACGGTAAAATTGTTTGAAAGGATTTGTTCTTTCCAAAAAGTCGTTATTTTTCCCAAAAGATACAACGTTCTGGAAAAAACGGGTCTGAACAGACGCGTTCCTTGCTGCTAATGGCTATAAATAAGAGGTCGTTTTCGTTTTTCAAACACTAGAAAAATTTTCTCTGCATACATTTTCTTACATAAACAAAATTGTCGATCGACTGAGTCTGTGTGTGTTCTTGTTGCTGTTCTTGTGTTCGCTGAAGTTATTAAAGTTTAAGGTACCGCTATTTCTTTAACAGGTTGATCCGTTTTATCTTGGAAGGAATTACTCTACAACCTCGGGTACAGTGAGGGGATTAAATTTCTTAAGAAAACATAGTGGTTTCTGTGGACTCAGATTAAAAACATTCTGTCTATTTTATCTTTTTTCTGTTTCTGTATTTTTTACTAACCTGAATACAAGAGATAACAAGTTCAAATATATACAATAAAGTAATTAGTTTACAACAAATATAGTCATGTTTATTTACATAAAAATAGCCAAAAGTAATAAGAGGTATACATTGATTATACAATATGGCTTGTCAAAGGTCAGAGAAAATGACATAAATAGTCCTTTGACTATAGGAGTAGATCTAAAATGGTCCCTTAATTATACATTTAACGAATTTAGTCGTTTAACTATTCAAAAATTTATCAGCTTTGGTCCCTTAACTATACATATACCGATTTTAGTCTCTTAATTATAAACTTACCGATTTTAGTCCTTTAAGTATTCAAAAACTTCTCAGATTTGGTCTTTGTCCATTTTTAATACAAATAGCTTAGGTTTATATTAATGAAAATATTCGTGAAATTAAATCTTTAACCCCTTTTTAAAGTTTTTTCTCTATCCCCGCCCTTTTTTCTTCAAACTACTCTTATGAAAAGAACAATAACGTCAATGATTCAAAATAAAATTAATGAGGAAGAAGATATAAGTCCTAATTTTATTCAATGGAGGATAACATTAAGCATATAATTGTTGTTAATGACTTGAATCCGCACTTGAATATGCTAATCAGTGCGGATTTTATTTAATTTACTCATATTCTTTATGTAAAATAAAATGAATAGAATAATAAAATTGATCTATTTAAAAAATATTTTAAAAATTGCAAATCTACCATTTTATAAATTTCAATTTCTGAAAAATTAAACAACTTCCGTTCAATGAAGTCGTCGGAATACAAACTTTGAATTTAACGTGTAGTAAATTTTTTCCTTCTATAATAAAGTTTAGCATATTCAAGTCATTAGAACCAATAAATATGCTTCATTTTATCCTCTTTTGAATAAAATTATGACTTATATTTTCTTTCTTCGTGAATTTTATTTTAAATCGTTGAGGTTAAAGTTCTTCGCATAAGGTTAATTTGAAGAAAAAGTAGTAGAGAGAGAAACAACAGAAAAAATTGCTAAATGATTTAATTTCTCGAGGCATGAATTCTGTCAATATAAACCTAAGCTATTCGAATTAAAAAAATGGACAAAGATCAAATTTGATAAATTTTTAAATACTTAAAGGACTGAAATCGCTAAGTTTGTAATTAAAGGACTAAAACCAATAAGTGTATAGTTAAGAGACCAAAACTGATAAGTTTTTGAATAGTTAAAGGACTAAATCCCCCATTTTAGATCTATTCCTATAGTTAATGGATTATTTATGTCATTTTCTCTCAAAGGTCATGTAAAGTATACACTACAATATGACTTATCTATACATGAGCTATCTATTGACTTGCATTATGATGCACTTAAAAAGTTGAATATTGTTTATCTATACATGAAGTATACAATATACACTAACTATATATAAAGTATACACTATTCAATCTTGATAAACTCAAAATCTCCTCTAAACAGTCCCAAATTTCTTTCTCTTATGTCCCAAATCACTGAGTTTTTCTAGCCATTGTAACCCACCAACATTTGCAGCCCAATTGGGCAAATACAGGGGTTTCAACTCCTAAAACCTCAAGATGTTGATTGAAAAAAATCAGACTCGCTTCAAAAGGCATTTCGATAATGCTTTAAAATAGTTGTAAGCACTCACCTCCTATCATAACTGGGTGATCATTAATTCGATGCTTCTGGGAGAAACCAATTCTCAGAATGCGACGAGCGGTGTGTACATGCCTTGGGTACATATTCACCACGACATATTGATCTGACGAATAAGGAAGAAGACAAGAAGGAAGTAGTGGCAGAAGAAGACGCAACAACCACTTTTTGGGGAAAAATTAAGGCGGAATGACCATTTTAGGTAAATTACATAAAATGGACTAAAAAAGATAAGTAAACCTTGTGGCTGTCATTTTTGCATAATTTCCCGTATTTTGATTTAATTGAGCCTTTAAAGCTTATCAACAAGAACACTTTTTTCGAGGTTCTTTTTAAATCCTTTGGTGAGCTTTATTGTAATAACGGAAAAGGGCCAAAAATACCCCTGTATTATTCGAAAAGGTTTAAAAATACCCCTCATCCACCTATTGGGTTAAAAATACCCCTCAGTCAACCTTTTTGGTCCACTATTATCCTTTATACTAACACCCTTATATTTTTTTAATTATTATTATTAATAATTATTATGTGGGGTCTTTCTATTGGTTAAAATAAATTTCAATCCACCAAACTTTTTCCTACCCACCCGACCCGACCCATATTGACATCCCTAACCCAAACCCAATTAAAAAGATCCATCATAAATTGAATCATCTCCTCTCCCCTAAACCTAATAACATATTTTTCTTCATTTCCTCTTATTAACCAATTTCAAGATCAATTTCACCTAAAATAGCTTAGATTTTCGATGCAATACTTTGTTGAAGTTGAGGGATTCAAGTTGGAGCATTGATTTTTGAAGTCTTCTCTCTTCTAAGTAGGTCGTTTTTTCATTTTCATGGCTTAGGATTTCTGAAATTTTCATGTAGTGTTACTCTCGAATATTTTGAATGCTTTTACGTCTTTCTTTACTTTGTTCTGGACTTTTAGTGGTCCTTTTCCGTTCTTTGAATGATGCTGATGGGTCCCTTTTCCTGTTTTTTTTCATGTACTCTTTTTGAAGAATGATTGAGAAGGTCGATTTGGTGTTTAACTATGGAGGCAAGTGGGTGTTGAAACCTGAAGTGATGTATCTTAAAAAGTTAAAGCACATGATGCAAGATTTTGATGCGGATTTACTATCTTACATAGATATTTGCGCAGAGTATACAAGATATTGAAGTTGAGGGATTCAAGTTGGAGCATTGAATTTTGAAGTCTTCTTCTCTTCATTCAAATATATGAATCTTCTTCTGTTACTTATCGTGATGTAGGAGAGTCTTGAATGGTTGCCAACTTTTTTACTGTTGCGAAGCCTAAAACGATGGTCATAGCTTTGTTGTTGCTATGAGACGACAAATGCTTGTCGTTATTGAGAATGGCAAGGTAAAAATCAATTTCCATCTCATGTGACAAAGTTTATTCACATTAAAAAAAAATCATTGGATGTCATTCGTCAAAAACGCAACATGTTAAGGAAGACGTGAATGATATGTCTAAATTGACAAATTTGTATTATGTATCTACCTTGAGGAGAAAGTTTCAAATTTGGAGTTCAAAGACAAGCGATGGAGGAAGATTGTGCTATGGTCATGGATTTTTTTTTTCTTCGAAGATGATGTCTTAAAGTTGTTGTTTTGTTACTTTTCTCTAGATAAGTTTGTGAGATGAAAAATTGTTGATGGTGTCTAGTTAGTGTAATGTTCTTAATTGTAATTTCTATTATTGTTGGTATTGTGTTTAGTTCGCAAGCTTCATTGTAATGTATTTCGTTGCTAATGAAGTGAATTAGGATCAATTTTGTGTTCATTTTTGGATCAGTTTTTTTATCTCATAATGGTGTATGCACTTTAGTTGAGTTCTTGCTGCTGTTTTTTCTTTATAGTTTTTGTGTAGTTTTTGGTAGAATTTAGGTACTGTTTGATTGAGTTTAGGTGTTAGATTTGAAGCTATTTTTATTCTAAAATGTTGGCAAAAGAGATAAAAATGAAGAAGAAATGTTATTCTGAGGAGAGAAAGAATAGCCTGACAAGTGACTTGCATCACCTACGACATCTCGATTTATGTCACTGAAGACTTGAATAGAGTTTAAGCGAACACAGTAATTGCTCTTGCTGGCAATATGTACACAGCATTTGTGAGTTTTTCTTGGAGACAGAGCAGAACCATCAGGACCCAAAGCTCATGAAAACTTTGTGTAGAAGCATTGGTCAGCAGTTGTTAGAATTCCCATTCTCTTCTGCTACAGCTCCATTTTGTGATAATTCAAATCTTAACTGGCTCCTCACAAGATAAGGCAACACATCACGCCTCAAGCTCATAAATAATAGATTTGTTATTCTTCAATGCTTTTACAATTTTATAGTTTGGTGAATTTCTCATGTTTAACAACTATAAGAGTAGCTTTGAAACTTAAATTTTATTTTTCTGAAAGTGTAAAGTCATTTTGTGGCAGCATTGTGTAGTTAAAGTTACACATGTATTAACCAACAAACTATGATATAAGTTATGAGGGGTAGTAAATGGTGCACATTAACAATATATAGCCATTGCAATACATTTCTGAATTTTCTGTTCATACAAAAGTAAGCTGAAATATGCAAGACGTGTTTCATCCACAAATTCACAATGTACTTCACCCTATGTCAAGCACAACAAAAATAATTAAGGATGAATCAATACAAAATTAGCAAATTCTTGAATTAGTCATCACAAAAATATGACGTTTCCTAAACGTGGTCATTTCTTCTCTAATATTGCCTTCTTAGTCTTCAATTTACCAACTTTTTTTTCCTTCTCTGCAACCAATTGGTTTAAGGTCATTGCTGCCTTGCCTTTCTAGGTAACTTTCTTTGGTGAATAAGGTAGATTGGTAGGCTCCACGACACCAAATTCATCTCCCTTGAAGTTAATTTTTCTACTACCAGTTGGTCTTTGTTGTAATTTTTTTTGTTGAAGCCTAGTCCTTTCTTCAGATACCACCTTCGGCCTCAAAATTGGCAGGCCGTCTTCATCTTCATCTTCCTCTCCACCTTCCCATTCATCATCACCAATGGTTGAAGGTTGAGCAAATTGTTGTTCTTGTTTAGAAGTTTGACTCTCATGTGCTGTTGTTATGGTCACATCTTGCACTTTTTGGGAAGATTCTTCACCCATATTCTTTATCTTCTCACTCACCTGCGAAAACAACCATGAATATTTCACCGAATCAAATAAGCAATAAAATTAAGAATGTTTCAGTTTATAAGCATTCAAAAGTAACAATATTTTACCAAAGGACAAGTTCTGATGTTGTGACCTCTATTACAACAATATCCACATGTCATTAAAAGTCCTTTTCTTGAAGATGACCAAGCCCCCTCTCTCTTTCTTGCCTCGTCCTTCTCTCTCTTTCTTTTCAACTTTGGTCTACCAACCATTTTATATAATTCTGGTGGTTCCATTACATGTTCTGGTTTCACTTTCCAGAAATTTTCACCTCTAACTGGTTGTAGTTTATGCATATAAACTAACATGTAAGCTTCCTTTGAATACCACCAATGCACCTCGCTCATCGGATTTTTTTTCTGATAAATCAAAGCTTTGATGGCATGGGAACATGGTATTCCTGTCAAATCCCATACCCTGCATGTGCACCTCTTTAATTGAAGATTGACGGTATGCTTGTCTTCACCTTCATGCACTTCATATCCAAAGTCTCCATTAAAATGAATTTCACACCCTTGTGTTATTTCTCTGTAATCAGTCAGCAAATCCTTGGCATATGGACTGATTCCATCTCTCCAATTCCTACATTCTTTCTCACGATCTTTCAGTAATTTCATTACCTTTCAAACAACGAAAAATCCATAATTAACAACCAGCTATCTACTTTCTACTAGCTAATGTAAATGACAACCAAAATAAGATAGCAATGATGTGAAAAAAATTTCTTGAGATGTTTTCTAAGTTTGTGACACAATACTGGACAAAGGAAAAAATACACAGAAGGTCAATTGTGTTGTAGCTATTAAAGGCTACTTCACTATTGGTCAAGAACTAATATCTTGTTATAATCTCTAGTTCTATCCCGATATCGGTTGAATTGCTTTAAAATTGGGAACCTACGGGTTTTTAAGATTTTCAATACCCATGTTTCCCGAAGCGACACTTTGTTCCACTCCCTTCATTTATACTTTAAGCGCGATTGCTATAATATATACTTCCTCGACCACTTTAAGGCAGATCGATCTTAAGAAGATCATTGAAGCAAAAGTTGGAGAAAGAAGTTAAAGTTGTGCTTACAATTTTATACACATCAATGTTATAAATACAGAAAATTGATAGTAATATAAGTGACAAAAACTCTAATAATGAAAAAAATTTATCAAAGACAAAGTAATAGTTAAATACCTTGACTCTTATCTCTTCCAACATCTTGATAATTGGTTTGTGTCTTGCCTCTAAAATCCATTTATTGAATGATTCTGTAAAGTTGTTGTCAACCATTTGATTTTTGCATTTGGTGTCAAAATAAGCTCTACACCATTTTTGGGGTGGGTAGCCTATTAGTTCTTTGGCAGCCATTTCAGAAACAGTCCCTAAAGTTGTCAATTGGTCATTGAACTCTTCTTCATAAGTGCTCCAAGCACACCACCACATTAATTTTTTCATTAGTACACCCCTCCAGTTCTTACTCCAGTTAGCTTCTATATGTCTAGCACACCATTTGTGATGTGATTTAGGAAGTACATCATCAACTGCACCAATCAACCCCTATAATATCCAAACAGTTAAGTAAATAAGATAAGATTAGTAATTAAAAAAAAAAAAACTTACAACACAAATGTAAATTAAGTTGATAATTTATAACCTTTTGCATGTTTGATATAAATGTAACTCCTTCACCCTCCCTCAACTCTAAAGAAGATCTCAATAGCTCCATAAACCAC
Organism: Solanum bulbocastanum; assembly: GCA_037074985.1. Lineage (NCBI taxonomy): Eukaryota > Viridiplantae > Streptophyta > Magnoliopsida > Solanales > Solanaceae > Solanum > Solanum bulbocastanum. The sequence continues at coordinate 3,792,494 of CM073603.1, read as the reverse complement.
TTCCAAGTTCTATTTGTTTCTTTATCCACCACGGCCCAAGCAAGTGGATAAAAGTGTTTTGCTGAATCTTGTGCCATAGCAACCAGTAAAATTCCCTTACATTTTCCTTTCAAAAAGGTGCCATCCAAACGTATTAGAGGCCTCAATCCTGCTTTCCAACCACTTTTCAAAGCTTGAAAGCACACATACATTCTCAAAAATTTCCTTTTTCCTTCTGTCAAAGCATTTTTTGATATGTTTATAACCACATCTGTACCAGGATTACTATCCCTCAATTCTTGAGCATAAGCCTCTAACCTATTGAAATCATCAATGAAGCTACCCTCTAATTCCTCTAAGACAAGTTTCTTAACTCTCTTCATCTTAGAATAACTAATATTCAGTTTAAATTTCTGATCCACGTCCACCCTCATTTGTTTGATCTTGTATTTAGGATCATTTTGGACTTTGTTCTTGAAATAATGTGCTAAAACATCGGGAGTAGCTCTTCTATTATGAAATGCTGGATCACATTTATGTTTTGTCTCCGAAGTCTTGATTTTAAATCCTTGATCTTTATTATCCTTAGATATCAAGCACACAAAAGGGCATCCAGTATCACATACATATCTAAGTCTAGTAGTGTCTGATTATTTTACTTTAAGACCAACCTTATTAGCAACTGCATAGAATAGAATCCCATAACCCTTTTAGCTTCAAACAAATCTTTAAAACTCATGGCTTTTTCCAAGTGTAAAAACTTGTCAAGCTTTTCATTAACATCTTGAGTTCTTTCCTTTCTAAAGAGTTCTAATCCTTCATTGTCATGATCACTAGAGTTAAGTCCAACATTTTTCTCCTCATCAGATGAATCACAATCTGTTCCAACATCTACCGTAATATTATGACACTCATTTTGATCAAGGATGCTAGGAGTAGAGACAGGTAGTTCACCTTCATCTATAACATATAATTGAAGCTCACTGACCTGGTTAGACAATAAGGGTTGCAATGATATTATGCTAGGAGATGGAACATAATTCATTCTCATTCACAGCATATAGTTGAAGCTCACTGAACTCGGTACACAGTAAAGATTGTAGTGCTATAATGCATGCATCATTCTCAATCAGAAAGTATCTACCAGAAGGCCCATTTACTAGTACCTGCTTCGCCTTACTAAAACCTAACTTTTCAGTATACTCTGCGCAAATATCTATGTAAGATAGTAAATCCGCATCAAAATCTTGCATCATGTGCTTTAACTTTTTAAGATACATCACTTCAGGTTTCAACACCCACTTGCCTCCATAGTTAAACACCAAATCGACCTTCTCAATCATTCTTCAAAAAGAGTACATGAAAAAAAACAAGAAAAGGGACCCATCAACATCATTCAAAGAACGGAAAAGGGCCACTAAAAGTCCAGAACAAATTAAAGAAAGACGTAAAAGCATTCAAAATATTCGAGAGTAACACTACATGAAAATTTCAGAAATCCTAAGCCATGAAAATGAAAAAACGACCTACTTAGAAGAGAGAAGACTTCAAAAATCAATGCTCCAACTTGAATCCCTCAACTTCAACAAAGTATTGCACCGAAAATCTAAGCTATTTTAGGTGAAATTGATCTTGAAATTGGTTAATAAGAGGAAATGAAGAAAAATATGTTATTAGGTTTAGGGGAGAGGAGATGATTCAATTTATGATGGATCTTTTTAATTGGGTTTGGGTTAGGGATGTCAATATGGGTCGGGTCGGGTGGGTAGGAAAAAGTTTGGTGGATTGAAATTTATTTTAACCAATAGAAAGACGCCACGTAATAATTAATAATAATAATAATAATTAAAAAAATATAAAGGTGTTAGTATAAAGGGTAATAGTGGATCAAAAAGGTTAACTGAGGGGTATTTTTAACCCAATAGGTGGATGAGGGGTATTTTTAAACCTTTTCGAATAGTACAGGGGTATTTTTGGCCCTTTTCCGTTGTAATAATAATATGTTCTAATTTTCAGGTAACAACTCATGATGAGCACTAATTGATTTAAAAATTAGACATCTAACTTTTGGTACCTCCAAAATACAAGTCAAGGATTGTGTACGTTATTGTTGTACATTCAAATACACCAAAAATTTATTTACCATTCTATTATTTTTCTACATATGAATAATTTTAATTATGTCGTAAAAAATGTATGCTTACTTTATATGTTCAGATACAATTGTTGTTGTCATTTATCCATTCTCTTTTTCTTTCTATGCTAATTTTGTTGAGAAAACTGAAAATTGAAACAAATAAAGAAAAATATAACGAGATCAAAACAAGAAGATTCAAGGAGACCACTTATTTGCTAAGAGCCATTGGCTTTGACTTATATAGCGTAAAGAGAATCATAATCTTCAATATTGCGAAATCAAATGTTATATTGTAGAGATCACAATAGGCTTTATAAGAAAAAAAACTGATTCTTCAATGCATCATACAGTGTCCTTAATTACTATGCTTATACGTCTTTCAATTCAAGACAATATCATCTAGGTTGTGCGCTTTATACACAATAAAGACGCTTATACTTTAAATAAACAGACTGACGCTATGATTAGTTCACAAGATAAATGTAAAGGTGAGTAATGTCATAACGATAAGTATATTCTCTCTTTGCGCACTAGATTCTCATGATCTAGGATTTACACTTTTCTATGTCGGCCCATATTGTTTTTAGATATCATCTACTTGAGTAGTTTTATATGCCAATTCTAGTGATATACTTGTTATTACTTTTCGTTTTTTTTAAAATTATATGATAACAATTTAAGATTAAAAGACTATCTCAATTATTTTATTAAGATAAAGAAATAGTCGACTTTGATATGATCACAAGCACTCTTTGATTGTTGCTTCAAGGTGGTCAAATTTGAAAAGTTGATCAGATTTTGAGGCGTTAAAATATAAGTTAGGAAAGTGTTTATATTAAAATTTAAGAATTTTATCATAAAACAAAGCTACAAATTCCAAATATTATTAGAATCAATTATCAAAAACTTTATAGTATATGCAACAAATAGTTTTTTTTTCTTAAAAAATGAAAAGTACTTTAACTATGAATACTCTTCAACGTGCTACAATGTCCCCGGCCATCTTCTTCAGTCTCTACTGAACTTTCCGTTCAAATTCCAAAATCTCAGCCCCGATCGGAATTTCTCAAATATAGCATTTTCCGGCCATGTCGATACAAATTCAAAAGCCACCAAATGAGTCATGGGACTGTATGTTACCTGGCCCACCTTCCCGGAACAACGGTGGATCCGCCGATATTTCTCCCGCCGGCCTATTCGCTTACGCCTCCGGTAGCTCTGTATCCGTCGTCGAAACTCATTCAATGCAACTTGTTACTACTATCCCTCTTCCACCGCCGTCCTCTTCTACTACCTCATTGTCCCCTTTCATCACTTCCGTCAGGTGGTCCCCACAGACTCTTCCGCATTTAATCGACGTTCCTCAACATCATCTTCTTCTCGCCGTCGGTGATCGTCAAGGACGAATTTGTTTACTTGATTTCCGGTCTAAATCCCCAACGATTTTCTTTGATACTGGTTCAGGTTCTAAACTTGGGATTCAGGATCTATGTTGGGTACAAACTGGACCGGATTCATGGATCTTAGCTGCTCTATGTGGACCTTCGTTGCTTTCTCTGTTTAATACTTCCACGGGTCGGTGTTTCTTCAAATATGACGCTGCGCCGGAGTATTTCTCGTGTCTACGTCGTGATCCGTTTGATTCGCGGCATTTTTGTGCACTAGGGCTTAGAGGATTTTTGCTTTCAGTGACTGCATTGGGAGATACAGAGAATGATGTGGTGCTTAAGGAACTTCAAATTCGTACGGATAGTACTGAATTGCAGAAACTAGAGAGGGATTCATCTACGGGAGGTAATGGAGCTCCGGCATCAGCTACATTTCCGACCTACATTTCGAAATTCGCATTTTCACCACACTGGATGCATTTGATCTTTGTGGCGTTTCCGAGGGAATTGGTAGTGTTTGATCTGCAGTATGAGACGGCGCTGTTCTCGTCTGGGCTACCCCGGGGATGTGGGAAGTTTCTGGAGTTGTTACCTGACTCGAATATTGAAGTTTTGTACTGTGCTCATCTTGATGGAAAGCTCAGTACTTGGCGGCGGAAAGAGTAAGTACTTAGAAACTTGAGTATTTGGCATGAATTCAACTATCTAGTCGCTGATTGCTGAAGCTTTACGTGATCAACCTGTTATCTTTTACTTCTTGCAGCATATTGTACTATGCTTATTGGAACTCGGCATATTTAACCGAGAAGTATGAGTTGCGTTCACTCTTTGTTTTTGTTTTAGGATCACTTAGTGCTATGCCAATGAATAGTCCACTACATTGACTTTTGTATTCGTCAGTCACGGTGAACCTCAATGTTTCCTGTCACAAACTTAGAAGGGTACTAGTAGTTTTTCTATGAGAGGCAAAATAAAATGTACAAATACTTCAATTCCCAAAGCTTATGCTAAGCTGCAGTTGTCTAGATGTTTAGGTTATTGATTCTCATGCACAAACATTTATTTTCTTTCCCTGTTGTTTCATGAAGTTAAATTAGAATTATTTTTGGTGTTTAAGTTGTAACCCAAAAAACAAAACAAATGAACGTAATTTACTAGCACCTGACAGAGTACCACACAATAGACAAAATGAGAGTACATACCTGACACCTGGATGGTTTAAACATGTCTAGTGTAGATCTCCAACTGCACCGAGTCCATTAGTTTAGTACTGTAATGATTAAAGATGATTTAAAAGGAATGAGGGAGAACTAAAATCACATCGAGGGAAATTGTCCCAAAGACCCAATCTCTTGGAATCACTATGCCTTCGCAAAGAATAAAACATAATGCAAATAAAGGATCTATATGGGAGACAAAACAACTTTGTCATTGTTGTTATACTTACATTAAGTTCAGAGTTTGCTAGGTGTTAGCGAGAAATCGTTTTATTCTAGTTAGAAACTTGTAACTCAGTGTTTAGAGGTGTGAGATTTGGAGAACCTTTAACATTGAAGAACAATTAATTTTCCTTAAAGAACATTATTGCATCTTAGAACTAGGAATTATGAATACAACCTTGATATGCTTTGTGAAATTAGGTCTTGGGCCTAACTCACCCAAAAGCTAGCTCAAAGGGAGGAGGATTGCCCAAGTCTTATAAGGAGTCCACCCATCTCATTAACCATCAATAAGAGACTTTTGTTATTTTTCAACACCTCACCTTATGCCTAGTCCTTAGCATCTGGTGCGTGCAGAGGCGAATTCAGGATTTCAAGAAAACGGGTGCACCATTGCTTTAAAGATAAGCCATCTTGAGAACGGATTCAACAACTTTTAATTTAATATATTTTTTAATAATTATAGAAGTAATATATTGAGTTTAGTCGGATGACTACAGGTTCGGGTGGCCCAAAATTAGTACATAAATTCGCCACTGGGTGCGTGGGCAATTTTGATTTTGGGGGGCCCCAACATTGGGTGAGATGGGCCCTGCTCTGATACCAGTGAAATTAGGTTTTGGGCCTAACTTACACTCCAAAAGCTAGCTCAAGCTTAGCTCAAAGGGAGAAGGATTGCTCAAGCCTTATAAGGAGTTCATCCATCTCATTAAACACCAATGCGGGACTTTTGTTATTCTTTAACACCCCCACCTCACGCCCAGTGCTTAGCATCTGAAGGTGAGCAATTTTGATTTTTGGGGCCCCAACATTAGATGAGATAGTCACACACTTAAACATGGTATTAGAGTGAGCAAAGGTCCTGGGATCGAATCTCACCGCCACTCAAATTAAAAATAATTTCCACGTGCTTGACCCATGAAAAAGAATCAGGCCTACACGTGAGGGGGCGTGTTGAAAATATAATTAAATAATTAAAAGTGTGCTCTCTCTGACAACTTAAGTTTTTAGATGAGATGGTTACACAATTCAACATGCTATCAGAGCAGGCAGAGGTCTTGGGATCGAATCTCACCGCCACCCAAATTAAAAAGAATTTCCATGTGCTTGGCCATGAAAAAGAATCAGGCCTGCACGTGAGGGGGCGTATTGAGAATACAATTAAATAATTAAAAGTGTGATCTCTCTAGCAACTTAAGCTTTTAGATGAGATGGTCACACATTTCAACATGATTGAACTAAATCTTTGCAGGCTGATTAAGTCTGGGTTCAATCAGTTCATAGCTGGATTGATTTGTAGGTTGATTAAATTTGGGTTCAATCAGTTCATAGCTGGATTGATTTGTATGTATCGTGGCATTGTATGTAGTATGGATTGTGGTGTTTCCTAGTGACATCCATGACTTAACTCAGAAGCTATTTGTTATCTGGTAGCCAGATAAGTTGCTTTTAATTGAATTCACCAACTCATGTGAGCACTCAGCTGCAGTGCTCTTTTTCATTAGTCTAATGGTTCATTTTTTGTTACCTTGTAAAACATTTTCTTTGTCCTTGTTTCTGCATGACCGTGAGTTGAATCTCTAATATTCCCATTTTCATCACCTTGCACATATCAAATTTCTGTATTCATGGGAGTTCAAAGGGATAACAATCTGTGTGTTGTCACAGCGGAGAGCAAGTGCACACAATGTGTGCGATGGAAGAATTGATGCCCTCAATAGGCACAGCCGTTCCTTCCCCCTCAATTCTTGCAGCTGTTATCTCCCATTCAGATGCCGCCTTTCAAACTATTGGCAAGCTATATTCCGATGCACATCATTCAGTCGATGTGGATTTTGATAATCCATTTGATTTTTGTGATGAATCCCTTGTTTTATCTAAGACGCGTTTGATCACCATTTCTGATGATGGGAAAGTATGGAAATGGCTCCTGACTGCTGAAGGATCTGTAGATATTCAGAAGGACGTGACAAATCCAGATATTGTTGCAGAAGCCTGTAAGTCTCTACCTTCTGAGATTCCCATGGGTCACAACTCTGAGATTAGCACAGTTCCACTGTCAACTGATGCAAATAGAAGCGGGACCTGTCTGTCAAAGTCCACTACAAGCCTGGATGAAGTGTCCTTCAAGGTTGGTTAGACTTGCGCAACTTTGGTCATTAAACAATGTTGCAAATCAAGTTGGATTATACTGTTACAGCAAAATTATGAACAATGTCTTAACCACATTCACAGGCAGAACTTGGGTATATAATCTATATTGTTGGCATTACTAATTTAAGAGCCCCCCCCACCCCCCCACCCCCACCCCACCCCCACCCCACCCATTGAACACACACAGAGATTAAATATTGATAATAACATAAAAGGAACGTATTTTTACTTTCTCTGTTTTTACCTTACAACACTTTCTTGTTACTGGTTATTATATAGATTAGGCAGAATGTCGCTAAAGGTTGTACTTGGACGTCCTCCAAATATGTTTTCATGAATTGGTGCAGCGAACATACGGGTAAATATATTGGACTTATTGGTTGCATACTAGGATTAAAATGAAGCGACCTATTCAGCCTATTTATAGTTATGTACAAAGTAATATACAAGTCAAGACTTGATGTCCTCAGTTAGTTGAGTTGTGTGAGCTTTTTATAGGGCTTCTGTGCCCAACAAAAAGAGTTGGTTCTATTTCTTGTTCTTTTATGGTTAGTGATAGTTTTGCAAGGTATGCCTTTTTGAGATATAGCTGCATTAATAGTGGAGAAAATATTCATTCTGGTCATTCTTACTGGCATGGAGGGCCTCCTTTCATTGGCTGACAGGAAAAAAATGGAAGCGTATCATCATGGGCTTTTAAATAAATGATCACTAATAAAATAATGTCTTCTTTTGTCTTAGAATTTTAAGATTTTTCCCCCCATCACTGAAGGTTATCTTTTTGATTGTAGATTAGTCTAGTTGGGCAGCTTCATCTTCTTTCTTCAGCGGTGACTATGTTGGCTGTACCTTCTCCTTCTTTGACTGCTACTTTGGGACGTAAGTATATTTGTGGACTGCTACTTTTTTTGTATTATTCAAAATTTATCAAGATTTCGGATGAGGTAGTGCTGGTTTTGCCACTAAATAGCTTACAATCATGAAGGTGGAGGAAACTCTCCAGCTGTCGCAGTTCCGCTTGTTGCTGTGGGAACTCAAAGCGGTACAATAGACGTGATTGATGTCTCTGCCAACGCTGTCAGCGTTAGCTTTGCAGTCCATAACAGTGTTGTCAGGGGATTAAGGTGGCTTGGGAATTCCCGGCTGGTTTCTTTCTCGTACTCACAGGTGACAAATATAAACAGCAAAAAGTTCACTATTTCCAAGGAGAAACATAATGTTGGCATCTTCTCTACCTGTTGAGTGTCTGTTTAGATTTCTATCACCGAGGAATCTTCCATTGTATATTTTTTTTCCCTTGCATATAGACTATCATCACAAGTAACATCTATAATCTATATAATCATAGTCTATAGAGAGGCATTACGGCACCTCCTAAGACATGATTCTATTTATTTATTTTCTCAGATTTTCCCCCATTTCCCCTTCCCATTTAATAGTCAGGTGATATGGCATCTCTCTGCAGCGAAGATTCTTATATATATACTCTTCCAGATTATGCCTTTCTTTTTCTTTCAATTATATGTCTTTGTTCATTCCTCTTCTCCTATTTATTTTTGATAATCGTGGTGTTCTAGCCAGCTTGTGTGCACCTTGACTAATTCCATGAGGCACCTACTGCCTTCCACCAACTCATGATCTAGGTGACTATCCACCAAGGCTTAGACAAATGAGAAGAAATCACCTAATGTTTTTGCTTTTGCAGGGAATTGAATCTGAGACCTCATGATTTTCAACTCACTTCATTCCACACCCTTGGGGTTTCTTTTCTCCTATTTATGGTCCTTACTTTAGGTAACGAAATAAATTTTCATATTAATGTGTACTGGTGTGAAAAGTTATTAGGCGTAAGAATCAAATGTAGGGATTTTGTTGAAAACTTTCGAGAAAAGAATTTATTTTTTTGAGGAAAGAAAGAAAATATTTACTGATGTGTTTGAGAGATAATTGGGGAAGAAATTTAGAAAATAACTTAAAATGGTAGGAGACAAACTCTTTGCAGAAGAAAGGCGAAAAATGTGTAGGGAAGATGAAGAAAACAAAGAAAGAAAGAAGGAGAAAAAGAAAGGCTAAAAGTAAAATTAAAAAAAAAGAAAAAGGAGAAGAGGGATACAAATTAGTAATCAACTAGTTTGAATTTGACAACTGAAGATCTTAAAAGGAACTACTTGAACACTTTAAATGTATACAATTGAGAAGGGAACAAAAGGGTAAAAATTATGCATCTACACTTGTTTCAAAAGTGCTACTAAGAAACTGTATAGGTTGCACCCAAGGGTGTGGCCTAGTGGTCAATGAAGTGATTGAGAGCCATGAGGTCTCAGGATCAAATCCCAACGGAGACAAAAGCACTAGGTGATTCTTCCCGTCTGTCCTAGCCTTAGTGGACAGAGTTACCTGGTAGTTGTTGGTGAGAGGTGGCAGGGCATCTCGTGGAATTAGTCGAGGTGCACGAGAGCTGGTCCGGACACCACAATTATAAAAAAAAAAAAAAACTGTATAGGTTAATTTTATACAGAGCTGACCTAAGAGTCTTTTTTGCCTTTTAAATTGTTTAAATTTTGCTGTATTAAAATGTGAAGAATGCTCTTTTAAATTTGTCAAGTTGTTCCTTAGATTTTCTTGAAAGGAATTTCCAAGGCAAATGTTAAACACAAGAATTTACAATATGTATTTTTTGGTTGAAATTAAGGTTGATATTGATATCTACTTATTAAAATTGCTAAAATTTTGCAGTGTAATATTTTATGGGCTAATTTCTTTGTAGTTCAATTGTTGTGAAAACGTTTTCTCTTTGAATGCAAGAGCTGTTTCAACACTTCTGCTTTTGGATTTTGTTGCTGTGATGTTGTGGATACTTCATTTTATTTTCACTTAAGGTTATGTTTTGACTTGACTTTTTGGTTAAGTATTTGAAAGTTTAAGTTATGCAAATTACTGTTGTGTTTAAGTTTTAAACTTGTATGTTTATATTGTCTTTCGAAGAAAATATTAAAATTATTTTTATTTTTGGAAAAACCTTGTTCTTTTTTTGTTAGATTAAGATTTGAGTATTTAAAAGGATCATTTCATTAATTAAAGAAATCTTTTGCAACCATGTGAAGTATAGGCATATTCACTAGTTTCAATATAAAAAGGACTGGTCTCACACAGAATCTTCATTTTGGACTTCAGGGTACAGAAAAAGCAGGTGGCTACATCAATAGGCTCATTGTGACATGTCTTCGAAGTGGACTCAATCGACCATTTCGAGTTCTGCAGAAACCAGAGCGAGCACCTATTAGAGCTTTAAGGGCTTCATCTTCTGGCAGGTGCATTTGTCAACTTGTCAATATTGTGTGCAATAAAAGATGAAATGCTTTTGTTTTTCTTGACTCAATAGTGTTAGCGAGATCTTTACTCTATATGACCAGGAGTAGTTAAGCTTTGCTGAAGGATTGTAGTGTTGTACTATTTCATTATAAGAGGCATGTATGTGCTAAGGAATGGGAAATCTTCAAAATTTCATTTGGCCAAGCTCCAGAGCATTTCATGAATTTTGAGTTCAGATTTATATGGACTGTTCATTTTTGTGAACATTCTTTTGACAGTAGAAAAGATAATTTGGCACCCATTTTATGTGTCATGGGATCTCAGCATATCAAGGATGTCCCTGCCAGCCCATGAATTTAAAGACATTACTGTTATTGACTTGTGAAACATGGAAAAAGTTTTTCTTAATGAATTAAATAAAAAACATTTTCTGAAAAAAGAAATGTAGAGAGACAAATAAGTCAGTCTCTTCCTCCTGTTCTCCATTGCTGATGCACTTCAAATTGTTTTAATACAAGCTCATTCTTTTTTTGTGATTTTGAAACTTCTAGTCGAATTACAGCTTTGTGCCCATGTATTACTTCCTCTACATATTGGTAATTCCTTTGCATTGTTTATAAAGAAAAAAATTGGAGTGGGGAGTTCGGGAGGTTGTTTTCCAGGCTTGCCCAATGACTGACCCTCTTCTTCCATTCCTAAACCCATTTAGATCATTGATAACACATGTAATCTTTTAAGCGCAGCATAATTGCTTGGGAAAGGGAATTCTAAGGAAACTCTTTGGGACTATTTAGATTATAAACCGAATGGGTATTGATTTTCTCTTTGCTTTCTACTTAACTGTGGTTTAAGTGATTGCTTCTAGTTAATGGTTTGTTCCAAAAAATGTGGATTTACTCACCATGTGTGTTCTCTTTATTCCGCATCTTATCCTATGTCCTTTACTCCTTTTTATCATCTCTCATTGAGCTGATAAAAGTCTTTGATGTTCCCTAATCTTTTAAGCCTAAAAATGGTCTGTCATGTAGGTACCTATTGATTTTGTTTCGTGATGCACCAGTAGAAGTTTGGGCTATGACTAAGACACCAATCATGGTAAATATGTTCTTCCTCTTATTCTCGCCATGATTCATGTTGAGTAAACTATGGTTTCAGGTTGTTTCAATTAATGTTTGGTTCTTGAGATAGCATTTTTGAAATTAATGAAAGTATTGTGGATCCATTTCAAAAAATGAAGGTATCGTGGATTGTAAGTTGACCCAATTAATGAGATTATGGCGTAATATTTTATTAAACTGTGGCTTCTAAGTGCTCTGAAGTTGCTCATAGCGAACACAGTTACTTCCCTACCCTTTTCTTTTATAACAATGGTATCCGGTTAGTAAAAGTGCACCTCAGCTATTCATTCAAGTACTTGTTACCAACCCACAACACACATGTATGTAATGCTGCCACAATGCCTAGGCAGATGGGAATAGATCACTTAGTTTTTTTTTTTTTGGTCTTCTGCCTTTGCTGGGAGTTGAACTGTTCTGCAAGGTTTTCACTTATTTCATTGACGGCTAAGCCACAACTTTGGATGATAGTTACTTCCCCACCCTGAACGGATAAAAGGAAAAGAAAAATGTGTTTGTTTTCCAGCCTCTTTTCTATGAGAACTGTGAAGTTCTTGCATGTCAAAACTTTACTTGTTGCTCAAAGAACGTCTTTCTAGATTAAGATATGAGTTGTTTTTCTAAGATTCTATCAATAAAGAATTTTTTAGGATCTTGGTTGATTTTAGTATGTAGGACTTCATGGGTGATTGTATAATCTTCTGACCAATTCTACCAGAATGATCAACCATCATATATTTTGGTATAGTCGTTGAGAATATAATTAAGAATATAAAAGTGTGTTCTCTATAATAGCTTAAGCTTTTAGATCACACATTTCAACATGGTATCAAAGCCATGTCCACCCAAGTCTTATTTCACCTGATGTTGGCCTCATCTTATATTATCTATGCTCCAAATTTTCAATTATGGGTGTGTGGAGGGGGTGTTGAGTCCAACAATGGAGTATTGTGAAGAGGTGATTAGATAGGATATGAGTGATATGACACACCTGCAACTTACAAAGGTTACAAAGGATATGACCCTAGATTGGAAGATATGAAGGATGAAGATTAGGGTAGAAAGCTAGTAGGTATTCGATTGTTGTCTAGTTTTCCTTATCAATATTATTATTATTACTCTCCAACTATCTTATTCTTCGATTTTATTATTACTTGTTATTTCCCTTGCTTTGGTTATCTTTTTATTGATTTTTGCTATTGTTTTTTCCCCATTAGTTTTAGCATGACTTCTTCACTACTGTATTTTCGTTCATACCCAGTTTTTATTTCAGCCGAGGGTCTATTGGAAACAAGCTCTCTACCTTCACAAGGTAGTGGGGTAAGATTGTGTACACACCACCCACCCTAGACCCCACTTGTAGGATTGCAATGGGTATGTTGTAGTTCACTCCAAATTTTCAATAAATTAGCGCGTAGTGACAAAGAAAAGCTTTAGGAATGAGTAATTCCGAGAATTATAGCTAACAGAGATATAGAATTGTAGAAGAGAGAGAGAAGAGTATGATATTATTCATGAACGAATAGCAATGTACATCAAGTACTGTATTTATACAATTGAGAATTTCATCTACATAGATGATAGTTCCTAACCAACTTTGTGACACATGAACAGTGTTAACTGTTTTCCTGAAAGTGCTACTGCCTAACCAATTTTGTGACACATCAGCTCCTAACTGAATTGACTTCTAATTAACTTCTAATTCCCTATCTTAAGCCTCCAACCTTGCATCAATACCCCCTGTTTGAAGACCATGGTCATCAAAAAAGAGAAAGAAAAGAAAAGCTTTAGGAATTTAATATCCAGATTAGCTATGAAAAGATCAGTTTCTCTCACTTCACGCTGCAAACCTTCTTCACACTTAGGGAGTTAGGCTTTTGAAAAGATGCTCCCTTGGAAAAAACACAGCATTTGTATCAGGTTTTGAAATGTGGAATATGAACGCTTTGCTATTTAGGATTTGCTTACCATGCAATTCAGTGTCAGTTCCTTGTTCAGTCATGTGCTGTTTCTGTATCTGAACACGTCAAGTTACTTGTAAAGACTTATTCAACATATTGAATTGGATCTAACTGGATTGTGAACTACCTTGTGGAAATGATGACCATATGCTTGTAGCTACCCTAGTGTCACCAGTACTCCTGAAAAAGCTGACTAAATCCCGCTTGCCTGATGGTTCCTTGATTATTTTAGGATGTTCTCTCACAAGTATAAGTATAGTTAGAAAATAACATCTTTTGTCTGCCTGGTTGGCATTAATCTGCCATTGCATTATTTATTCTTTACTTTCCAACTTTTATTGTATTATATTTTTCAATGCAGCTTAGATCACTAGCTCTCCCATTCACTGTGCTAGAATGGACTCTTCCAACAGTACCACGGCCATTGCCTAAAGATCGTCCTGCCGTAGCGTCAACAGAGACATCCTCCCCAACAAAAGAAGCAGTTGCAGCAGCAGATGCTAGTGAGCTCAGTTTACTTGATTTTTCACGCATTACTTATGTACATATTTCCTTACAAAATGATGTCTTCTATGACTGTTGTTTTTTGTGAATGCTAATACTTATGGAGTAAATTTTGACTGCAGAAGGAGCTGGGACAGATGGATCTCAAGATGAATTTTCAGAAAGCTTCTCTTTTGCACTAGTCAATGGTGCACTTGGAGTTTTTGAGGTTCATGGTCGAAGGATCCGTGACTTCAGGTATTTTCTTCTAATGTTTATAAACAACGATAGTCAATCAGTTAGCATTTGGTGGGCTAACTGTCTAAGTTGATCTTTTTCCTATGGTCTTGTAGAATTAGTTACAAATATTTCCCTTCTGATTTCATTTTACCAAGGAATATTACATCCAATCAAAATTCGGGGGTGGTAGGGAGTGTTTGAATGCATGGTCAAAGCTATGGAAGAGCAATTGACTTTTTATTGTTATAGCCTGGCAGATAATGCGAAGGTATAGTGATCCTTTATCAAAAGTGAATATTTTGGTTTAATAATTGAATCAGTATTATGAAGCAATATGGATTTGGCAAAGGGCTGACCTGTAGATTAGTTTCCTCTGTCCTTTCTCTCTCTCTCTCTCTCTGTATGTGTGCATTATTTGTCTTTCAAGTTGGGCAGAAACTGATTATATCTTTTTATATTTCAATTTTTCAATACTTTTGTGGATCAAAGAATGCTGAGTCTTTGTAATCTGCTTAAGCTAGAAGCAGTCAGCTGCTAAATGGACAATTCTGATCCTGGCCTATATGCTGGGAACAAGCTGATTATATAACAAGAATTTAAATGTGTATCCCTGTGGCCTACTAGCAATCAATGTAATTGATTAAATACTTTTGGTGAACCTTTGCTTTTCCTTGAGTTCTGAGCTCCGGTTTGTAGCTTTATTTATGACTTGGTAACAAAAATAAGGACTTCATAACATTTGTTCAATTGTATTGCAAGTTTCTGTTATTTTGTTATGAAGTATGTGTTGCAGAGAGTGCAAGTTATCAGATTATCGGTGGTCTCTTTTATGTGTCATTGTGTATCATCTAGCAAGAAAGAAAATTTATTAATAAGAAAAGAAAAATTCTGTATTATCGGTTTTTGTTAGGTTCAATGGTAAGTAAAGATGCCAAGTTTCTGGGACAATCTAAAATAGAAGTGTAGGCCACTTTTGAGGAATATACAAAGTTACCAGTTTCAGAAAAAGAAGTGTAGGTCACATTTTTTTTTCACCTTCCTTAAAGTGTTGCCTGGGTGAGAGCGAAAATCAGATTACCTTACCTTTGAATCTGCTTACCTCTTTCAATGTCTTTGTTCTGCCATCAGCTATACAATTGTACCTCACATAACGTTGTCATTTTTCTAGACCAAAGTGGCCTTCATCTTCATTTGTTTCATCTGAGGGATTGGTGACGGCAATGGCCTATCGTCTGCCTCATGTGGTATGCCGTGTGTTCTTTTTACATCGAAGTGTCATTTGCTGTCTGATTGCTTTATCTGTTAACAAGGTTGGCGGTAACGCATCCGTTCTGTAGGTTATGGGCGACAGGTCAGGAAACATTCGCTGGTGGGATGTTACTACTGGACAGTCGTCCTCATTTAACACCCATAGGGAAGGCATCCGTAGAATCAAGTTCTCACCAGTTGTTCCTGGAGATCGTAGTCGTGGGCGTATTGCCGTTCTGTTTTATGATAACACATTCTCGGTATTTGATCTGGTAAGCGAGAAATTCCCCTTGTTGATTTCTTTGCATGTGCCTCAATATTCTGACTGCATTTGTTTCCTCCTATATGGAAGTCGACATACCTGAAAATTTGTTTAGTTTTCCCTATCTTAGAAATACAGATTATCTATAGTTTTGCTGTTGATTAAGAGAATATATTTCCAGCTCTTTACCTTTGTCAAAAAAAAAGAGAGAATATATTTCCAGTAGTATCAGAATCCCATTACTGCTTCATTTCGTAGAGAGATTCCTCATTTGTACAACAACATACCCAGTGTAATTCCACAAGTGGGATCTAGGGAAGGTGGTGCGTACGCTGCCTTACGCCCTTACGCCTACCTTGTGAAAGTAGAGAGGCTGTTTTTGTCTTTCTGATAGACCCTTGGCTTAAGTAAAGCATAATAAAATCAAGTATGAAAGGGAGATTCAAAAGTGAAACAGACATGCTGAACATAATGGAGAAGAGAACAATAGAAACAACACATAATACGATAACCGAAGCAAAGGGTGATTCCTTATTTGTAGTCTTATCTTATTTAGATCCATAATACTTGAATAACTGAACTTCCTATTACCCTTCCCTCAAGTTCTTTGCATGGGTTTTGCCTGAAGTCTCAATAATTAGCTGTTCAAAGGTTATGTAAAAGTCTGGCACACAGTTCTAATTGCTTCTAAACTATATTACATTTCTCATTTGCAGGACTCACCTGATCCATTAGCCAATTCAGTTTTACAACCTCAATTTCCTGGAACTCTTGTATTGGAGCTCGATTGGTTGCCTTTGCGATCAGATAAGAATGATCCACTGGTGCTATGTATTGCTGGAGCTGATAGCAGCTTTCGCCTTGTTGAAGTCAATATGTATGTCCCAACAAGCTTACTATTCTGTTTCATTATCTGTTTTATCTGTTCTCCCAGGTTATAAAATTAAAATTCAGTAACAATTGAAATGTACAAATCTGATGGGGTAGGAAGCAGCTTGTGTGCTCTAGACTCTGGAATAATTGCTCTGTAGGTTAATGAGATTTCTTGTCCTGCTCCTAGATGCGTAGTTACAGATAAAGTAATACTTATCTGGAGCATTCATAAAAAGAAAGAAAGTAAATGCTTGTCTGAATAATTGCTCTGTAGGGTAATCAAATTTCTTGTCCTGCTCCTAGATGCGTAGTTACAGATGAAGTAATACTTACCTGGAGCCTTCATAAAAAAGAAAGAAAGTAAATGCTTGTCTGGAGTTGCCAGAAGAATCCTTTATCTTGGTTTCTGCTTCTTTTTCCAGAAGTTTGCATGTGCTTAGGTGTTGGGACGAGTTTATCATGATTTGATTGGTTATTTTGCTATGTGATGCTGTTTCAATTCGTTTTATTACTGGTCCTTTTCAAGAAGTTTAATTTTAATTATTTGGTATTCTGATTGTCTCTCTTTCACACACTTTTTGAGGGAAATTGGCTTTAATTTGACTTATCATTACCTGCTACATTTTAGAGAATCCTGACACTGTAATAAGCTTCCAGAAATTGTTAAAGTTATCCGCATTAGCCTTGAAAACTAAGGAATACTAGTCCCCGTATAACACATAGGGAGAAAAACTTAAGTGACTGCTGCAGTTGTGTCTGATATTGAGCAGTTTATACCCTTGGAGGCAGAAATATGATGTTTGCAGTAGAAATTTGAAATACTTTACTTGATGCAATTTCTTTTACTTTCTCCAATAACCCAAAAATTATCTCACTTGCTATAATTCAACCCTTTGTCTATTCTAGATGGATTTATTTTTCAGAGTTCCTGGTTTCTGACTTGCATATCTTTGTAAAACTGTTTAACTTTTTTTTTTTTTTTTCTTATGCAGGAGTGACAATAAAATGGTCCATGGTCCACAAGCTCGACCAGTCAAAGAAAGATTTCGACCAGTGCCTTTGTGTTCTCCCATATTACTACCCACACCACATGCCCTGGTAACTTTGCTTTTCCTTTTCTCCACAAAGCATGCTAAACTAACATAGATAGGGTTGCTTTATTGAGAAGAATATTTAAATCTGTTAAGTGTCTCAAATTAGTTGATGGGATCCGTTGTTGCCTCCTTATATGGTCTTGGAGATTTCTGACCTCATAGCTAGCTTGTGAAGTCGAGTTAGGACAAAGGTCCATTTTTCTTATGAATGTATCATAGCCAGACTGATCCCTATTGTTGTGTTATCTAATGTTGGCTGGAACTCCAGTCATCGCGTGCCCCGGCTATTGGTTTCCTATACTAATTGAGGGAATGAGCAACTTTTTACTTATATGTTCTAGGAGAACCCTCACTTGAAAAGCTAGCTCTTAGGGTTGTCAGGCTCAAAGTCCAATCAAAATTAACTTTTTGGTTTGAGGTTATTAAATTATTACAATTGTCAGTTCTTTTGTTGGCATGCAACAAATCCTGTGGCTTTATTTATGAGGCCTGACAAACCTAGATGGAAATTACATAACAAGGGTGTGTTCACAGTGAAATCATGTTACTGGAATCTTAACACAAGGCAGTCAATAGTAGACATTTGGCCTAGGAAGTTAATCTGGAAGACCAAATGCCCCCCAAAGGTAGCTTGTTTTTGTTGGTTGGTTTGTAGAAAGGCTTGTTTAACACATGAGGCCTTATAGAAAAGGGGATGGCAATTTTGTTCAAGATGTGTCATGTGTGAACAGGAAGCAGAAGTCAACGGCCATCTGTTCCTAAATTGTAAGGCAGCGTTGAGCCTATGGAACATGTTTTTGGTTCTTGTTGGGAGTTAAATGGGTGATGCCTAGCACAACAAAGGAACTACTAAATAGCTGGAAAGGTATGGGGAACAGAGGAAGAAATGAACACTGGTGGAGAACTATCCCTGCTTGCATATGGTGGACCCTCTGGAAAGAAAGAAATTTAAGAAGTTTTGAGGGACAAGAGACTAACTTATAGAAGATTAGAATGAATTGTATAAGCCTTTTGTTTTTTTGGTGTAAACGGAATCTTGTAGGGGATATAGTAGATTTAGTTGTTTTACAGGGAACTTGTAAAGTATACCCATGGGTGGGATGTAAGTTTCCAATTCATCATTTTTTGGATGATGACTATTTTGGTGTGAATACAAAGTTACCCTTCTCTCAAAGAAAATCCCGTGGCTTTCTTTTTGGTAAACAATTTTCATATCGAAGTTGGAAATAAATATTTTGTAACCTCTTTGTTTTTTTTTTTCTGGTTATTGCAGGCATTACGCACAATTTTACAGTTAGGTGTGAAGCCATCATGGTTTAATACATGGAGTACAACCACAGATGATGTGAACCACCAAGTTCCTGGAACTCCAACATCTGGAGATCTTCGTAACCACATGATTGAATCACCCCGCATTGGCGATTCTGTAGTGCCTGAGATGCTTCTCAAAGTACTGGAGCCTTATCGTAGAGAAGGTATTATTTTAGTGTAATATCATATTATGTTGTAGGATATATTATCTAGCAGCATTTACACTTAAACTTTGCATAAAAGACAGTACACTTGGTGAAGTATTTGACATGTTTCTACGTCTGTTACTCAAGGGTGCATACTTAATGATGAGATGGTTAGACTCTATGCTGGTCTAGTGGATAAAGGTTCTGCAGTAAGGTTTGCCTTTGCTGCTGCTATATTTGGGGAACCCATGGAAGCTCTTTTCTGGCTGCAATTACCGCGAGCTCTAAACTACTGGATGAAAAGATTGACTAACAAGTCTCCAGCAAGAGTCCCTCAATCAGCTTCCACGTCAGAACTTGACGAAGTATCTATGTTAAATAGGATATCATCAAAGGGAAAGTCGGGGACCGAAATGGGGAAAAATAATTCTTTGGTTAGTATTATCAAATAAATTCTGCTGAGTGTTCATGAAACAGATAATCTGCTCATAGTTTGACCTCTTAACTGTGTGTCTGCTTACCAATTTCTCAGGAATGTTTTTTCACCTTCTAAGTTAGGTGCCTTTAGTGGCTTGCCAAAAACAAAAAAAATAGAAGAAGAAGAAAGAATTAGGTGCGTTTAATTCTATTCCCAGGATATCTGTTGATCTTATGGCTTCTCTCCGGCAGGGAAATGGTCAACTTCAGCTGATGGCCTTTGAACAAGAAGAGTTGTGGGGGCGTGCTAATGAGCAGATTCCTTGGCATGAAAAGCTGGAAGGAGAAGAGGCAATTCAAAACCGTGTACATGAGTGAGTGTCCTCTATATAACTGGTCTATTTATATCTGCTTATGCCAACACACCAAGATTGTTGGTCAATGAGGTTGACAGGGTTGGCCTAGTTTAGCTTGAAACTTGTATATCCTCCAATCTGTAAGAAGTGAACGTGTGAATATTTAGCTTTGTTAATTGTCAAGGCAGGAAATAATCTGAAACTAACAGTCAAGAAACTACACCAAAATCAGAAGAAAAAAAAGAGGCAAGAACTAGAGGCCGAGAAATGGTAGACCACAGCAAAGAGATAACTGAAACGTAAGGCAAAACAACAAGAAGTAATCTGTAACTAGGCAGAGAAGCAGAGAACAAGAAGAAAGAAGAAACTAATAGATCAACAAGATAGGTTTCAGAAATAATAACCAGAACATGAAGGAAAGAGAATGAGAGAGATAGAACCTGGTCATTAGCATTACCATCCAAGTGATGAAGACCAGAATACTACTGATGCATACTGTCATAAGCTTCAACAAATTAGTGATTGTATGATGAATCCCATCTTGCTTTTATTTGCTCTTCTGAAATATTTGCATTGTTGAGTGTCTACATGGAGGAGCTCACATTGCCAAAATGAGAAGGGGTGTGCGTGTGTGATATCTCTTGATGCGTAGTGGTTGGACTGAATGCAGATGCTTTTGAAATGATTGAGAGTTACATTTATTAAAGAAGAAACAGAATCATGAGTCTGTTATTGCAAATATTCCTGGAAATCTCACCAGTCCCTGAAACTAGTGACGTAACAGAACCAATATCATTTATTGCTTTTTTTAGGAACAACAGAACATATAAAGGAATTATTTTCATCAAAAAGAAAAAAGAACATATAAAGGAATCAAGAATTAGGGTTTTCATCATATGAAAATTAATTTCTGGCCTTCACATGCATTTCATTAGGTGACTGTCATTTGACCTTGAATTGTTGAATAAGATAGCTTTGTTTCTGATTACCAGATTAGTATCGATTGGAAACCTAGAAGCTGCAGTTAGCTTACTGCTCTCCACGCCTCCAGAGAGCTCATATTTCTCTGCAAATGCATTGCGTGCTGTTGCCCTTTCTTCAGCTGTATCGACGTCTTTACTTGAGCTGGCTGTGAAGGTGCTTCTTCGTTTCAATGTTTCATTTTATCTTTTCCAGATAAATTCCTTCTCTTTCTTTGTGTTGGTGTCTTTGTTAAGTCGCTTGTTGTGATGCTTGTGTAGGTTGTTGCTGCCAATATGGTTAGAACAGACCGGTCCTTGTCTGGAACACATCTTCTTTGTGCCGTTGGCAGGCATCAAGAAGCTTGTTCTCAGGTACTGTTCTCCATATGTTTTCTCTTTTGTTAATAATCTTGATGCATTGAACATTAATTGATTGATGCTAAAGTTACATGCCTTCATTTTATTGAACTTTAATGGGCTAGATTTATCGACTATCTGCAGTGTACTTATTGCAGATTGAGCTTGATGCATGATTAAATCTTATAGCATCTTGATCTATTCACTTAACTTTCCTACTTGGTGGAACTATTCACTGTTCTTGTCTGGTTATATGTTCTCAGGCTGATTTCTGCATGTTGAAAATTGTGACTAGCTTGATAAATGATATATGTATGAAATATACACATATTGTATATATGTATGTATGTATAGGTCGGGGCATCTTTTTCCACCATGTTAAATCATTATTGATCTTCTAAAAGCGAGTGAAGAATGATGTGATGTGTATAAATTGTGCTTGGTATGGTGGACTTCTTTTTTCAGAAAATCTGTTTCCAGTGGGAAAGGAGGACACTAGTAAGGTTTTTCCTGAGTTATTGTAGTGTTAGTATTTTTGTCCCAATCATATTAAACCAAGCACATATAACCTTTAATTAAACTAAAGGTTCAAATTTGGTCCTTAAACTGACGGAAGTCAACTGACAGTAATCCGTATTAATGAAAATGCTGGTTCCATTGCGCTACTTCAACGTCAAATATGGTATTTTACCATCTCATAGACTGGAGCAATGTTTCTAGCCTCGTTCTTATCTAGTGATGAAAAATTTCCCAAATCCTGCAATTGAATTGCGAGCAAAAAGTTTGCTGCCCTGAAGGGTGCTGGTAGTGATTGTGATAAGGAGGATAAAGATGAGTTGTTGTGTAAGAACCAAGACTTACAATGTCAATGGTACAATTGCACATTATCTGAAGTAAGCTGAAGCATGGCCTTGAATGAGATTTTGCCCATTGGAGATTTTAGTAGTGTGAAATTTTTAGTTCCTTTTGATCTTGGTGAGCGTGTTGAATTAATTAGCTCCTTTGTGAGGATATTTGACGAGGAAACATTGTTAAGGTCCTTGCAGTCTTCTGTCAACTACTGAACGCGCTGGCTATGAAGTTATGGGTGGAATGTGACAGGGATGATGAATAGCATAATGAATTTATAACTCATTTTGACTCCACAAGACAATCACTTATTGAGTGATTGGAAGGGAGGCGATATTTATTGATAAGAGTGGAAGTGCAGTAATTAATAGGGAGCTTGTAATTTTGGTTAGGGCTGTAAATTTTTGAAGGTGGCCAGCATGTGCTCGATGCTGAAGAATACAACTTTACCAATGTTCAAAAAAAAGAGTGGAAGTGCAGTTCTTGATTTTGTTTGTCCGATCCACTCCATCATGGTGAAATTGGAGGCAGTTAGATGAATAGAAAGTGTAGCGTGCCTGGAAATTACTGGTTGTATCTATGCTGCTTGGACTCTTTAAAAATACCTTTGATTGTGTGTTGGATCCTCCAAAACTATCTATTTTTGGAGGATCTGACACGGGTCTGACAGCATTTTTGGAGGGTCCAATCAACATGGGTTCCGATCTCTTCAGGTAGGTTCAATGTCTTTGAGAGACACCCTAGTTATCCTCATGTCTTCAGATTACGTTCCTTTAAGAATTTATAGGTGAAGAATTCCACACAGTTCCAAATCCAGAATTGCCCTTGGAAAACATTAAAGTGCATTAGATTCAGTCCATGTCAGGAACAAAGTATCTAATCTATTTCAAGGTCAAATGCACTTAGTCGGTTAGTCCAATAATATGGAGAAGTTTTTTTTAGAAAAAGGCAGCAACTCATGGGCCAAAACTGCCTTTTCCTTGTGGGAAATGTTTTATTCAAGAAATGTTGTTTCCACCAAAATCGGGATAATGACTTTCCATTGCTTTTGGGAAACATCGTTCTCTTTTGCAAATATCCCAACCTTTACTCCTTGTCACTTGCTTTAACCAACTTTTGGATCTTTTTGTTAATTTTCATTTGAATACATTATTATCAATCTGTAATACTCAAAGATATCACCAAAACACTATCATCAAAATCTATCTTACACTTTATACGTTTAAGCTGTGACAATTATACCTATACCCTACCAAACACCAGAAAATTATCCAGGAAATGTTTTTCCAGGGTAAAACATTTTCCACATATAACGTTTTCCACTGAAAATATTTTCGTTTGTACCAAATGCACCCATTGCTGGGTTGTGTTTTCATCTTCGTAGTCGTCTAACTAGGGCATCTTCTGTAGTTGCTAACATGCTACAGGTTTTACTTCCTCTTACTAATCTAATTTTCTGAGAATTATTCCTTTCATTAGCCATTATAAATGGACTTGCAGAGATTTTGCAACTCCAGTTACACGCCACATTTCATATTTCTCTACTTGTTGGTTAATTTCATGTTGTATCTATTTGGCAGTTACAAGATGCTGGATGCTGGACTGATGCTGCAACATTAGCTGCAACACATCTTAAAGGAACTGATTATGCAAGGTTAGTACCTAATCTCTGATCGAAGAGAACATGGAAGTTCTATAACCACTATGATTTTCTTACAATATACTTGTCAAAAATGGAGAACTTAAAATTTCGGTCCTGCAGGGTTTTGCTGAGGTGGGCTCAGCATGTTCTTCATTCTGAACACAACATTTGGAGGTATCATCTTTTCTTCATATGATATTTTCCGGAAAATAGATGGTTCCCTTAATTAGTAATAACTCAATGCAGGGCGCTGATCTTGTATGTTGCTGCTGGTGCACTGCCTGAGGCGTTAGCTTCTCTTCGTGGGGCACAACAGCCAGACACAGCAGCCATGTTTATACTGGCTTGCCAGGAAATCCATAGTGAATATCTATCTAGCTTGGATGATGAATTAAGATCTTCAGATAAGTTAGTTAACTTGCCGGGACTGAACCCAGAAAGTGAAGATGTCCATGCAGTTGGCGAATACTATGGACAATACCAGAGAAAATTGGTCCATCTTTGCATGGACTCCCAACCTTTCTCCGACTGAAAAAACTTTGCTGGGATTCCTCTTACAACGTGTCTTAAGATCTCTGTCTCAGCAATTCGAGTCATCAGAACAAGTTTCCCATCCTTAACCATACACATGAGCTAAAAACTCGAGACGTTTAAGAGATTGTCATAAAATGCCAAGACCCTAGCCTGAACTACCGTTTGGCATCAGCTCAGATTGAAAAGACTTAGCCTGTCAAATAGAGAAGTAATTGCAGTTCTTTGGGGGTCAACCATGGCAGAATTGACGATGCTTTCAACCTGGTTGCAGATGTTCTCTTGGACATGTATACGACTCACAATTTCATACCACTGAGACAATTGTTCTGTTCAAAAGTTTTGTGCCATAATAATACACATCCTTTGAAAGCTAGCCACATTGCAAGATCAATTCTTTTGTATTAGAAAGGAACTGCTGTAAATTTATTGATTGATTGATTATGTAATAGCATTGAGTTATTGAGTTCATACGTTCATTGTTAAGGGGTGTCAAATTGGCGGGCTATTAGAAGGGTTTTAGAGCAAACAGGAAAGTGTTGGTACAGAAAATGAAGTCGAAATGTCAGTATGGAAATTTAGAGTTAAAGAATTGCTGAAAAATAAGAGTGACATTCTTTTTAAAAAAAATTAACTATAAAGAAAAGGAAAGAGAAAAACAAACTGAGATGGAGGAAGTACAATTTTTTTTACATTTGAACTAATAACATAAAAATATATTAGTTTTAGAGAAAAAGGTTTAAAGACTTAACCCATCAATTATTCTAATTAGCAAGTTATTTAGCATAAAGAATATAATGTTTGGTCATTACAATATGCATATCCTTAAATTGCTTCAAATAAAAATTCAATTGTTATTATGAATCACTAATTTATAAGAAAATGATGAGATGCATTACAAGAATGATATATTATGTTTAAAATAACAACTAGATAAATAAAATAATTATACTTATATGTGCACAAAATCAGGGGCGAGGCTAAATAAGCTTTTGCTTTAGGCCTTCGAAAAACTTAATTTGAGACCCCAAAACAATTTAATAGTGAAGTTTATGATTTAATTTTCGGTTAGATAATATTGAAGAAAGTACAAAATTTATATAAAAGAAGAAAGAAAAAATTTCTACCTTTTAACAAAAATATTTTAGAACTTTAAATTAAACTACTCAAATATATTTATATTGATAAATAGAGTTTTTACAACAACTTTAACGTAGTACATTGCAAACACATGGCTAACATCTTGCTGACTTTTTATCAATCGTTACTATTATAAAACTTAAATTGTAGAAGACAAAATCAAACACTTGAATCATAAAACGTAAATCATACATACAATAACAAGAAAAATAATAAATAAATTTGATGACAACTTAAATTAGAAAAGACAAAATCATACCCTTGAATCATAAAACATGAATCATACAAAGAATCACATAAAAAATTAGAAAGCAATTCAAAGAAGACATTTATGTTCAAGAATCAAGACAGACAACTTGAAATAAATTTGACACAGGAAAAAACAATATCGACATGCCACTATGAGTTATTTATAAGGATGATCCTGTATTTGGAATTGTTTAGGTTTGTTGGGTTGTGAAGCCAAACTATTTCCAACACTAGTTAGTTTGGTGCCTTGGAACTTTATGTTGTTTGAAAAAATGTCTATTCGGTTTAAGCATATCATTAGTTGTTAATATGAGATCCTATTATCATTATTGATATATATATATATATACCAGAGGGGATGGCCCAAGATGCTGAGTTTTGACGTAATTTTCTATAATTATTGAGTATTTTTGAGGTAGTACAACTAAAACAGTAGTGTATAAATTATATATGTGCAAAATAGAGAACCATTACAGATAAAGGTGGACCCACATGGTGTCGTAAGGCTGTACGTTCATCTTAAAAAATGTAACGATCGGGTTCCGTCGTTATAGAAAAGTCAACCGGAAAAAAATTTGGGTCGAAAAACTTTTTCGTAGTAACTTAAAGTTTCCCAACCTAATCTAGATTTGGACGTATTTGGAGTCATTAAGGTGTAGAGAAATCTGGTAACGATCGGGTGATTTATTTATAATTTTGGTTACATGAGTGGTTAGATAACTCGTTAAGAAATCCGTACGACTTTACGGAATTCAATTCGGGCGAGTAGAACCCCCGAAATCGATCTTAGCGTAAAGGGTATTTTTTGAGCGTCGTGGGTTACAGGTGTGTTGTGAAATGGGGATTTTGGATTCTTTAAATAACTCACTGTTTTGTGCAAACTGACCTGGCGGTGCTTTTTGTCACTCTGATGGGGCCGCTGTGGCGGGTTCGTCGTGACTTAAAGTCGTAAATAAACCCCTAAACGACCTTATTTTGCACTTTTCGATTTTTAGAGCTAAGGAACGAACCCCAGGCGAATCCTAAAAGTTTTCCACCATTCTTGAGGCTAAAGGTAAGCTTTTCAAGCACCGAATCCGTTTTTCGATCCGTAGAACGTAATAAAATGGGTAATTATCAATGGGGAGAGGGTTTTGATCTAGATTCTATGGTGGAAACATCCCTATTTTGGATACTTGGGATCATAGGTTTGATCTAGGGTTCATGAAATTGTTAGCAATTCGGGTAATTAATGATTGTTTATTGATTCCCGTGTTATTATGATTGTTTGTAGACCAAGAACAAACGGAATGAATCCGGAAAGGGAAGGATCAAGTTTCTTAGGATTTCAAGCTTATTTCGAGGTAGGTGATGGTTGTGATTCTATGATTGTGTGATATATGTTTGTTCTTGCTTCATTATGATACATGTATGTATATGAATGTTGCATTATTGATCACATTTGTTGTAAATGAGATTGGTGAATAATGGTTACCATGAAATCATGACTTATTTGTATGATCTTGAGGATATACTTGTGATTGTGATTGTGGTGTGTTGAATGGATCGGTTGCCACGTTCCGACATAATTATGGGATCGGTTGCCACGTTCTGGCATAAACATTGGATTGGATACCATTTTTCGATATGCCAACTGTTTGGGTTTGGGTTTGGGTTCTATGAGAGGACCAATGACTTGTCATAATTGTGTGTATTATTGAGCATGTGATAATCGATATTGTATATGTTTGGTATTTTACATGTATATAATGTTGTATTGACTTGCTTATGTTACACTTAGTGGGATAACCGCGTGATCCTACCAGTATATTGTGGTTGTGTACTGATACTACACTTGCTCTTATTTTTATCGAGTACAAGACATCTTCAAGGGGCTACTGATAGACCTCACTTAGAAGATCAGTGATCGTCGTTCGAATTCAAGGGTGAGCCAATTCTTTCAGGCTGCCATGATATCTCCTTTCGTCTATGTCCACATTTTCGGACTCAGACAGTTCTATTAGTTATTAGTACATTAGTTGGGGTTATATCCCTTCTTATTTAGACTTGGTTCATTGTTAGATGTTTTGGTACATTGACTTTCAGATTCTAGGCATTACTTCCGCAATGTTAGTTATTATTGTTAGACTTTTGTTTGGAGTTTATAGGAACTCCCTATTTCTTTCTTAGTATTTAGCTTGGGTTGTATCCATAATGCTTTAATTTTGGTTTAGTTGCTTGGTTTGGGTTGTAGTAGTGGTTCTCCCACCGAAGGGTTAGTGTGGGTGTCAATCACGATGGTCTGGGTCGTAACAAAGTTGGTATCAGAGCATAGGTTCGTTGATCTCGATGTACCAAAACGAGACTATTAGAGTCTTGCAGAACGATACGGGGACGCCTTTACTTTTTCTTCGAGAGGCTATAGGACTTTAGGAAATCTCTCTATTCTCTCTTGTCTCCTTTCATGCTATGACTTGATTCCAATTAGTATCTGGCGATTCAAATTGGTATCTAACCTCATTCACTCTTCTATCCGCAGATGGTTAATACTAGATTCAACGGCGTCAAGCCTATAGCTTTCGTCAATGCTCCAGCTGAGGAATCTACAACGAGAAGTCGCGGTCTAGGCAGGGGTAGAGAAAGAGCTAGGGGTAGAGGCAGTGGAAGAGTAACATCTGTTGGGAATGGGGCACCAGTTGAGAATGCTCATGTGAATGAGAAACCTCATGCGCATCATGAAGAGCTAGAGGAGAATGTTGAGGATGTAGGACAAGAGGAAGAAGTGCAGGCTGAGACTACTGATGTTCCTCCCATAGACCTAGTGTTAGCTCGACAAATCATGTCATTCTTGAAAGGGTTGGTTGGTCCTGGAGTGCTTCCTTCTGTTCAAGCAACTCAAGATCCCGCTAATCCCCCTATTGTTAGCACTGCGCTCAAGACGGGTGGAACGGGAGATAACGATGCTTTCTTTCGTCCTTTGTTGAGTTCTGTTATGACTGGTAATGAGCATGAAATGTTGACTAAGTTTTTGAAACTAAAGCCTCCTGTGTTTCTTGGTTCTGAGAATGAGGATGCTTATGAGTTCATCTTAGATTGTATGAGAGACTTCATAAGTTGGGAATTGTCCATTAGCATGGGGTTGAGTTTGTATCCTTTCAACTTCAATGTGAGGCTAAGCAGTGGTGGAGAGCTTATATGGAATGCAAATCTTCTACTTTACCTCCACTTACTTGGACCCAATTTCATGCTCTGTTTCTAGAAAAGTATGTGCCTAGGATTTTGAGAGATCGTAAGAAAGATGAATTTATGGCTTTGGAACAAGGTGGTATGTATGTGGATGCTTATGAGGCCAAGTTCCATGCTTTGTCTAGATATGCTACTCAATTGGTGACTATTGAGGAAGTAAGAATCCGATTATTTAGTAAGGACTAAATTCTGAGTTGCAAGTATTATCTGTTCATATGACTTCTGCAGGGAGGAGCTTTAATGAGGTTACAAACTATGTTAAGAAAGTGGAGAGGGTGAGGCGAGACAGTCAAGGTAACAGACTATATTCATATTACTCCGCAATATCTTGTTTTTAAGGATAATGATGCTCCCTATCTTAAAATTCTGAGTTCGCCTTGTTTATAAAGATAATGATGCCCCTATTTTCAAATCTTGAGTTCGCCTCTGATTATAGAAACACTTGTGTATAATGTATATAATTATACATATATACAAGGATTATATTCTTTTATTTCTACAATTTGTGAAAAACACACAAGCATATTAATAGAGCATAATACAAAAAATTATGACCATAAGCACGTACTATAATGCACATTCAGGTATGACTAATATACTGTAAGATGCACACACAAAATATTCTTCGCAACATATGACTAATAATGTTTATACAAGTGATATCTTCCTAATAAAAAAACAAAAAGAAAAACAAGTGACATCTTCAAATGTGTATGAGATTTTATTAAAATATGCTAATAAAATCCTTATATAGACGAATAAAAGAACAAACATCCTTGAAGAAAATTCAATTGCAGGATAATCATATGCATAACATCAATTTTAGTAAGTTAAAGTAATTTGGGAATGAACATGTGAATATCTAGAAAGAGAACTATTTAGATATGTCATTGAAGCCAAACATCTCTCATTATCTACGGTCAATGAGTTTCAGATATGTCGTGTCATATCTAATCTTCTTTCTTCAATTCTTCCTTGGTCTTACCTCTATCTTTCCTCAAATCTATGAGATCTCTTGCACCTCCTCACTAGAGCATCTGATATGTTTCATCAAAGTAAATTGTTTGGCTTTGGATTAGTACACATAATATTGCAAATTTATACTAGTGCAACTATTATGTGTACTGCGGCCAAATACAAGTCAGGATCACGTATCACCAAAAATTCATGAACTATAGCACACGAAAAATGGTAAATTTGATTTTTCCTGCATTGGGATTCGTTTGAACATGAAAATGCATCTATTTGACCTTCGAGACCAACTCACGTCATTTCTAAGGTCGTAAACAAACATCCATAAGAACTTTCGACCAAAAACAAGTCGGGATCAGGTATCAACAAAAATCCAAGGACTATAGCACATGAAAAAGGGTAATTTGGTTTTTCCCCGCATTAGGGATGGTTTGAACTTGAAATTGTGTTTGTTTGCCCCTCGGGACCAACTCACGCCATAAATGAGGTCGTACTGGACATCCATGAAAAGTTTTGGGAAAAAACAAGTCGTGATCACGTATCATCAAAAATTCATGGACTATAACACACGAAAAATGATAAATTTGGTTTTTCCCGCATTGGAACTTATTTGAACTTGAAAATGCATCAGTTTGCCCCTCGGGACAACCTCACGTCATTAATAAGGTTGTAGCGGATGTCCATTATAAACTTTTGCCAAAATCAAGTCGAGATCACATATCACCAAAAATGCATGGACTATAGCACATGAAAAATAATAAATTTGGTTTTTCCCGCATTGAGGCTTATTTGAACTTGAAAATTTGTTCATTTGCCCCTTGGGACCAACTCAGGTCATTAATAAGGTCATAATAGACGTCCATGAAAAATTTTGGCTAAAACAAGTTGGGATCACATATCACCAAAAATTTATGGACTATAGCACACAAAAAATAGTAAATTTGATTTTTTCTGCACTGGGGCTAGTTTGAACTTGAAAACGTATCTTTTTACCCTCGGGACAAACTCACATCACTAATAAGATCGTAATGAACGTCCATAGAAAATTTTGGTGAAAAACAAGTCGGGATCACGTAGCACACGAAAAATGGTTAATTTGGTTTTTTCCGCATTGGGGCTCGTTTGAATTTGAAAATGCGTATATTTTTCCCTTGGGACCAACTCACACCATTAATACGGTCATAACGAACGTCCATGAAAAATTTCGGTCAAAAACAAGTCAGAATCACGTATCACCAAAAATTCATGGTAAATTTGGTTTTGAACTTAAAAATACGTTTGTTTGCCCCTCGGGACCAACTCACGTCATTAATAAGGTCGTAACGTATATCCATAAAAAATTTATGCCAAAAATAAGCGGGATCACGTATCACAAAAAATTCAGAGACTATAGCACACGAAAAATGGTAAATTTAGTTTTTCCTACATTGGGGTTCATTTGAACTTGAAAATGTTTTTGTTTTCCCCTTGGGACAAACTCACATCACTAATAAGGTCGCAACGGATGTCCATAAAAAATTTCAGCAAAAACAAGACGGGATCACGTATCACCAAAAATTCATAGACTATAGCACAAGAAAAATGGTAAATTTGGTTTTTTCTTGCATTGGGGCTTGTTTGAACTTGAAATTGCGTTTGTCTGCGCCTCAAGACCAACTCACGCCTTTAATAAAGTCGTAACGGACGTCCATGATAAATTTTGGGAAAAATCAAATCGTGATCACGTATCATCAAATATCCATGGACTATAGGACATGAAAAATGCTAAATTTGGTTTTTCCCGCATTGGGGCTCGTTTGAACTTGAAAATGCATATGTTTGACCTTCAGGACAACCTCACGTCATTAATAAGATCGTAACGGACGTCCATTATAAACTTTTGCCAAAAAAAAGTCGGGATCACATATCACCAAAAAAGCATAGACTATAACACACAAAAAATGGTAAATTTGTTTTTTCACGCATTGGGACTTGTTTGAACTTGAAAATTCGTTCATTGCCCCTCGGGATCAACTCACATCATTAATAAGGTCATAACAGACGTCCATGAAATTTTTTGACCAAAAACAAGTCGGGATCACATACACCAAAAATTCATGGACTGAAGCACATGAAAAATGATAAATTAAGTTTTTCTTGCATTGGGGATCGTTTGAAGTTGAAAATGCATATGTTTGACCCTCAGAACCAACTCACTCACTAATAAGGACGTAACGGACGTTCATTAAAAATTTCGGCAAAAAATAAGTCGGGATCACGTATCACTAAAAATCCATGGACTATAGCACACAAAAAATGACAAATTTAGTTTTTGCCGCATTAGGGCTCATTTGAAGTTGAAAATGTATTTGTTTGCTCTTCGGGAACAACTCACACCATTAATAATGTCGTAATGAACGTCCATGAAAAATTCCCAGATAAAAAAGTCGGGATCATGTATCACTAAAAATCCATCGACTATACTTCACGAAAAATGGTAAATTTTGTTTTTCCCTCATTGGGGCTCGTTTAAACTTGAAAATGTGTTTGTTTGCCCCATGTGACCAACTCACCTCATTAATAAGGTCGTAACAGACGTCCATGAAAAATTTCTGCCAAAATAGAGTCGGGATCACCCAATGTTGTGAAAGGCCATCGCCTCGTCGCCAATGGCAAGAGGTGACGCAAGGCGACCCTTCATCGCCTTTTAGCTTTGTGGCGAGGCAATCTTCGAAAGGTGACGCATGGCGAGAAAGGCGTCGTATTTTGTATTTTCTTTAAAAAAAAGGCTACCAATTTAGAGTTTTAAAAGTTAGAAGGTAATTTTAGGGTTTTCGACTAGATTCCTCGAACGATCAACCAGAATTTGCCGACGACTTCAAAGTCCAGCCAATACGTTTTTCTTTCTTCTTCAGATTTCTTCTTCCTTTGTTTCTTTTTCCTTCTTCTTGTACAAACTTCAGAGTCACTTCTACCCTTGTTTTTTTTCACTGTTTTGATCTTTTTTTCATTTTTTTCTCATTCAAGTTCTAAGTATGTACTATTTATTTTCAGTTTTGAAATAGAAATATTTGCTAATATGTTATTGCTATTGAGATTTTGATTATTTACATATGCAATTAAATATTTTAATTTTTTGGTATTAATTGGGTTGCACTTCAAAAAGGAGAGCGCCTCGCAAGGCAGACCCTTGTCGCCTTTTATCGCCTTTCGCCATCCAAAACACTGGGGATCACCTATCACCAAAAATCCATGGACTATAGCACACAAAAACAATGGTAAATTTGATTTTTTTCGCATTGGGGCTCGTTTGAACTTGAAAATGCATATGTTTGCCCATCGGAACCAATGTACGCCATTAATATGGTCGTAACAGACATCTATGAAAATTTTAAGTCAAAAACAAGTCGGGATCACGTATCACCAAAAATAAATGGACAACAGCACACAAAAAATGGTAAATTTGGTTTTTCCCGCATTTGGGCTCGTTTGAACTTGAAAATATGTATTTTTTCCCCTCGGGATCAACTCATGTCATTAATAAGAACGTAACGGAGGTCCATGAAAAATTTCAGTCAAAAAAAGTTGAGATCACGTATCACCAAAAATTCATGAACTATAATACACGAAAAATGTAAATTTGGTTTTTTCCCCCACATTGTGGCTCATTTGAACTTGAAAATGTGTTTGTTTGCCCCTTAGGACCAACCCACGCAATTAATAAGGTCGTAACGGGCGTCTATGAAAAATTTCAGTCAAAAAATAAGTCTGAATCACGTATCACCAAAATTTCATGGATTATAACACACGAAAAATGGTAAATTTGGTTTTTCCCGCGTTGGAGCTCGTTTAAATTTGAAAATGCATATATTTGCCCCTCGGGACCAACTTACGTCATTAATAAGGTCGTAACAAATGCCTCTGAAAAATTTTGGCCAAAAACAAGTCGGAATCACGTATCACCAAAAATCCATGGACTATAGCACACAAATAACGGTAAATTTGGTTTTTCCCACATTAGGGCTTGTTTGAACTTGAAAATGCGTCCCTTTGCCCCTCAAGAACAACTCACACTATTAATAAGTTCGTAACGGATGTCCATGAAAATTTTTAGCCCAAAACAAGCCGGGATCACGCATAACCAAAAATCCCTGGACTAAAGCATATGAAAAAGGGTAAATTTGGTTTTTCCCACATTAGGGCTCGTTTGAACTTGAAAATGCATCTGTTTGCCCCTCGGAACCAACTCACGTCACTAATAAAGTCGTAACAGACGTACATTAAAAATTTCGGTAAAACATAAATCGGGATCATACATCACCTAAAATCCATAGACTATAAGCACACGAAAAACGGTAAATTTGCTTTTTCCCGCATTGGAGCTCTTTTAAACTTGAAAACGTGTTTGTTTGCCACTCGGTACCAACTCACGTCACAAATAAGGTCGTAACTGACATCCATGAAAAATTTCAGCCAAAAGCAAGTCGAAATCACGTATCACCAAATATTCATGGACTATAACACACAAAAATCGATAAATTTGGTTTCTCTTGCATTGGGGATCATTTGAACTTTAAAATGCATATGTTTACCCTCAGGATCAACTCATCCCATTAATAATGTCGTAAAGGACGTGCATGAAAAATTTCGGCAAAAAAAAGTCGAGATCACGTATCACCAAAAATCCATGGACTAGCACACGAAAAATGGTAAATTTGATTTTTCCCGTATTAGGGCTCGTTTGAACATGAAAATTCGTTTATTTGCCCCTCGGGACCAACTCACACCATTAATAAGGTCGTAACGGACGTCCATGAAAATTTTTGGCCAAAAACAAGTCAGAAAAATGTATCACCAAAAATCTATGAACTGGCACACGAAAAAGGGTAAATTTAATTTTTTCCGCATTGGGGCTCGTTTGAACTTGAAAATGTATCTGTTTGCCCCTCGAGACCAACTCACGTCATTAATAAGGTCGTAATGGACATCCATGAAAAATTTCGGCCAAAAACAAGTCGGAATCACGTATTACTAAAAATTCATGGACTATAGCACACAAATAACGGTAAATTTGGTTTTTCCCGCATTGGGGCTTCTTTGAACTTGAAAATGTGTCCCTTTGCCTTTCGAGACCAACTTACGCCATTAATAAGTTCGTAACGAATGTCCATAAAAATTTTCGATAAAAAACAAGTCGGGATCACGTATCATTAAAAATTCATGGACTACAATACAATACATCGGTTATTATTCTAAAAAAAATCTTATTTGTAGATAATAATTTTAAATAGTTTAATTCAAAGTTTGTCATTTTACTAATGTAACTTGACAATACACAGTAATTGTAAGTTGAGATATTGAAATAAAAACTTAATAATAGAAAAGGAAGACTTAATACATTCCTATTCTACGTCACTTTATAAAATTTCATATTAAAAAGACGTGAAAATAGTATTTAACTCTATATAATATTTTGTATAAGTATATTATAAATAAAAAGTTTTAGTTTTTTAGATTATAATTTGGATTGTTCAAATGATAAACAAATTAGGTTTAAGTTTTTATCTCCCATTAATTAGGACCTATATATGCCCCGTTAGTTACGATTTGTTTCTTATTTTTGTACTCTTTTTTTAATGTTTTTGGCCATATTCGAGATTAAGTTGTTGCTTTAACCCCCAAAACTTTACTATAGTTGAGAAATGATTGTTAATATGTATATTTTAGTATATGGTACAAATAAAAATGAAGGGATACCATACCAATAAAATAAGGTGTGAAGAAATTGAATTCCTCGTTGCCATGAATAAAGAAAAATCATTATTCATTTTCTTTGTCCATCCCTAAATTGGACTACAGGCTTGTCATCTCCGCCATGGAAGATGGCAGCGTCGTAGAAGAAACTATGGACCAAACACCGACTCCTTCATCAACCATAACTGCAGATTCCTCCCTCTCATCTCAGCCGCATCTCCCTTCTGCTTTCCCCAACAACAACAATCATATTCTCGAAATCACCCTCATTTCTGCTCAAGATCTATCTCCCGTCTGTAAATCCCTTCGTACCTACGCGTTAACTTGGGTCAATCCCAATCGTAAACGCACCACCCGTGTTGATAACCATGGTCACAACAACCCCAATTGGAATGATAAGTTCTCTTTCCGGGTAGACGATGAATTCCTCAGCTCCGATTCATCAGCTATCCATGTTGAAATTTACACCGTTTCATGGTTTCGTGATATTCTTGTAGGTACTGTTAAAGTTATTCTCAATAATCTCGTAAATCCTTTTGAAAATACCAGCAATCAGAGTAAGAAATTTTTAGCTCTTCAAATTCGTCGACCTTCTGGTAATCCACAGGGGATACTCAATATGGGTGTTGCCCTTATTGACAAATCGAAACGGAGCATGCCGTTATTCAGTGAAATTACACCATTGTCATTGGATCATAGAGATATTTTAGACAGGAAAATAAATGATATTAATGCTCAAGATCAAATGATCAATAATAACCACAATCATACCGATGAAATTACCAACAAAATTCAAATGTGGCAGCAATCACATAACCTAGCTTATTCCGAGATCAACAATGGAGAGTTTCCAAATCAAGCAGGGTCGCTAATAAACGGGTCAGAACTGTGCTCTGACATTGGTCCGTCTGCTTCCATTGTGGCAGCGGAGACAGCAAAGAAATTGCAGCCAATGCTGCCACAACGGGTACCGTCAAATAGGGAAAATGAAGAGGGAGAGGAAGCATATGGTAAAGGATTAGAGGAAACGAAAGGAGCAAAAGGGGGACACACACGAAGGAATACAGACGGAGGATTGTATTCATGTTTTGGAAATGCATATTGTTTCGAGTTCACAATTGTTTGTGGAGCGGGTGACAACAATAATCAAGGGAATCGGAGAGTTAATAACAGTAATAGTACTACTGGCAAGAGCAGAAAGAAAACAAATTCTGCTTAAATATTAATGTACGTGCCCCTTTTTGTATACTAATACACCTCTTTTAAACTATGAAATAAGGTGTAATAACAAGTAAATAGCCTAACAGTGAACAAATTGCTAAAAGAAAATGCAATTAATATATTTTTGTTCATGTTCTCTCTAAGACTGATTTTATTGTAGTCGCAACATTTTCCATCTAACATAATTAAGTAATGATCTACTTTTACTTTGGTAAGATTTGGTGTTAGATCTTATATATTATAGTCATAACATTTTCCATCTAACATAATAGTCAAGTATTGACGATGATATCACACATTGTATTGGTGCGGCATGAATGAAGTGGAGACTTACCTCTAGAGTCTTGTGTGATAAAAAAGTACTGCCAAAATTCAAAGGTAAGTTCTATAAAATGGAAATTAGATCGACATTGTTGTATGGGGAGAAGTTTTGACTAGTAAAAAATTCTCATGTACAGAAGATGCATGTTATGGAGATTAGGATGTTGAGGTGGATGTGTGGTCATACTAGGAGCGATAAGATTAGAAATGAGGATATCCAGGATAAGATGGGAGTGGGAATTTGTGGTGGATAAGATGAAGGAAGCAAGATTGAGATGGTTTGGACATGTTGAGAGGAGATGATGTAAGAGGTTGGTCATAGAAGGTACGAAGAGAGGTAGAGGTAGACCGGAGAAGTATTGGGAGAGGTGATAAGACAAGATATGACGCGACTTCAGGTTAACGAGGGAGTGGAAATTGCGTATTAGGATAGAAGGTTAATATTGTAGTGTTTATTATTATTTTCAATGATCTATCCTAATATGTTGTTTATTGTGTTTTGATTATCACATTATTTTATTGTATTTTATTGTCGTTTTTGACTCCTTTCTAATAAAATTTGCATTGTTTCCATGTTACTTGTTATATTCCCTTCATTATCTCCTTCTTTGTGCCTGGATTTGTTGCGCTCGAGCTGAGGATCTTTCGAAAACAGTCTCTCTATCTTCACGAGTTAGTGGTAAAATCTACGAACATTCTATCCTTCTCAAGCCTCACTCGTGGGATTTCACAGAATATATTATTATTGCTATTGTTGTCATCATTAAAATCAATAAAAACATGCATCTAATCGTAACTTTTCCCTTGGGTGTGATTAGTGCTTGATTGTAAACAAAATAATTTGAAGAATTGAGAAAAAATCTTATCATGAGTTTTAACTTCTCTTTTATAATTGTAGCACCAATATTTTCTTTTTGTTTTACACTCCACTTTAAAAAGTTTTTCTATATTTCCAAGTTCAGCCACAAGAAATATGAGTTTGATCGATCATAATTACGTGCCTTTTAACCTATTTTATGTATTGTGAAATGCAGGGATAGTAAACTACTGATCTTAAAGAAAAAGATAAGTTGCAGTTTTGATTAATTAGATCATATCATTTTCATTGTTGAACTCAAATAATTAGTTGTTAGAAATTTAAACACCATAGCTCATCATATCATTTCTTAAAGTATGATCATTCTTTTAAAACCAAGTCAAATTATTGTTAGGAAGATTAATATGCTTGAGTCGTCCCTGTCTCAATGTATTAAATTGTCAGCGCAGTTGGTTAGCTATATGCTAGAGGATCGTATGCAATGGAGAGTTCGATGTCATATATCCCAACAAGGTTTACAAATAGGCATGCATATAGACACCATATATATAGAGAGAGTTTTGTTTCAGTGTTTGTATTTGTCTTCCAAATGATCAATGAAACATACAAGACCTTCCCCTTCAGATGGATGGACCAACCTATTCTTGATATGATATCTTCATCAACAATATAATTGGTCTCATTCAAGCTTAGATGTTTATTTCCAACTTTTTTTAACTTAAAGCCACCATCCTTACCAAGTAAAGTTGCACATTATCTTCAAATCAGGTAACACTTCTCAATGTTCAGCAATCACCAATTGCAAACTTTGGCTTAAAATATTGAAATGGAAATTTCAATAGGTCGATACATCTAAAAAAGTTACTTGTTGTATGGCGATCTCCATATCCTTTTTTTCAACTCACTTTCGCAAAAACGTCAGAATACACAGCTTATAGGTGTTGCAGAGGAGATGATAACAGGTTTCAAGAATATGATAATATTGTAGCATAATAAAAGAAAACTGCAATGTAGCAAAAGCACCACATGTCTCGCGAGAGGCGAGATTCAGAGGGGAGTGAAGTAATAACCTGCTGGCTGTCCCATCCCATAGGGCATTGATGGTGGCATTCCAGCGCCATAGTAGCTTGGGGTAGCTCCTGCAAGTCTGGACAAACCCATTTGGCCTTGCATCCCGTTGCTTGCGTATTGCTGCCACAGCTGTTGTTCCTGCATTAACAAATGCTGTTTCCTCTCCTGATCGGCCATTTGGACGTAAGAAGGAGGTAGCACAGAAAGGGAAGCAGCAAATGGATCTTGGTTCCCTACTGGTTGGACTGTTCCATCAGGGGCAGGTAACGCAAGCATAGGTGTTGCAGTCTTTCCCACTCCAGGCAATGCTACACTGCTGGCACTCCCACCAGTCACCTGAGTATTGCTCATGTGCTGCCTCACGGTTCCCTGATCGTACATCCCGTTTAACAAAAGTGAATCAAAACCACCTGCTAAATCAGCCGTCTGCTTTGACAAATTACTGGCAGTTTCTACCAATGCAAACTCCCAGTCAGCTTTGCCAATCTCAGCAGCTGGTGTCTGCCAAGCTGAAGTTACTTGTTCAGTCTCTCCATCAGACGGGAATGCTTCCCAGGAGCCATTCTCCTTGGCTACAGGCACAGAAAACAGAGCTAATGCCATTTTATTGCCCTCACCATCAACTGTCACTCCATCATCCTTCAAATTCACCAAGTCTTCAGTTACCTGCTGAGCATGTGGCCTTGGCTGTGGTACAGGTTGAGGAGGACCAGGAGGAGGAGGTGTGTGATTCTCGGGTGGTGGGAGAGCTTTAATTTCGTTCATATCTGGTGTTTTCTCCTCTTTAACTGCTGATGAACTCTCCACCCTATTTATCTCAGGGCTCCTTGGCCTATTTGCTCTCTCTCTCAAGAAGCCCTCAAGTGTGCCCAAAAGCTTATCAGTGATGACTTGCACTTCTGGGAACTCAGATGACCTTGCAATCCCAACATCCTTGCACCAATTGTAAGTGCCCACAAGCTCATCGATCATCTTTGCTGCACTAACATAAGCATCAAAAGTCTTGACACAATCAGCATACTCCATCTCTGCAAATCGATCCAACAAAATATGTAATACCTCACAAATATCAGCATAAAGCTTGAAGCTCTCCTTCACAAGAGAATATAATGCCACCAGCACCATCCTACTATCCTTGGCTGCACCAGTCGGTCTACAAGCCAAGAACCTATCAAGAAGCTGAAGCAATTGATTCAACCTCTCTAAAACCTTCTCAGGCTTCATTTCTCTGGCAGGTGTCACCCCACTTTTCTCTTCCCTTCCAGCAGACTCATCAGGCTCATTAAAGAACCTCTTTCTCCTATCTGTCCCATGTCCATCGGACCGATACTGACCATAACCATCACCGTCATTCAACTTCCTATCATAAGTAGAAAACTCAAGCTTCTGATCTAAATAAATGGCATAAGTCCTAATGAATCCAGAATGATCCCAGGAATTAGAGTGCGCTTCATCACGAAAACCAGACATATTCAAAACCCTCATCCCTCTCCGACTTGCATACATGATCTCTTGACCAAGTACAGGGTCTCCATCAGTTAATAGCCTATGCACAAGCACTAAGGCCTTCAACGCCACAACCCAATCATGGGTTTTGCTTAACCTCTTTGACACTGCAAAAACAAAAGCACTAACATACCCTCGAGAATTAGAGGTCAAGTGCAAAATCTCCCTGATATATTTCTCATCTGCTGGATCATTACCATGAGTGGTTGCTTTCACCACCAATACTTCAAGGTCCGGCGCAACATTGCTGGTCACTTTAGCTAGGCTTATACTAGTTTGATCTTTCACTGCACCAATTGCCTTCCTAATACTCATAGCCATCACAATTATCCAATCCAACAACAACTTGGTGCCTTTAATCACCTTTCACAAAAACAAAAACAAAAAAGAATCAAGTTCCTTTAATCTAATAATATTTGTTTTCCACTATTCAAATTGATTACAACTAGAATAATAAAAAAAAAGCATAATGCATCTTGTTGAAGCATGACCATCTCATCTAAAAGTTTAAGTTGTACGAGAGCACATACTATAAACCTAATTCTTAATAGGCCAACAATGTGAAAATTCTTCTTCTTTTTTAATTATGGTTAGAGTGAGACTCGAACCCACCGCCTTTTTCTTTCCTGAATTGTATGATCCTCTCATCTAAGATTAAAATTCGAAAAATATTACAAAATCACAACTCTTATAATTAAAAATATTTTGGAGTATGAAAACATTGTTTGATTCTACATATCCTGAATAAAAACCAACAACATACCCCATGTATCCTGATACTGTCATAAAAAATGGAAAACATTGTAAATATATTTAACAACCAAAACTTACAAAATTAAAAAAAATCTAAAACCCTTTTTCAGTTAATCACAAAAAATTGAATAGATCCGAGTCAAAGCCGGCAATGATGAAATTTTCAAAAGATCTTTCAGTAGATATCAGTAAATACAAAACGTCACTATACAAAATTCAATCGTTAGAACTAAAATTACTGAATACCCAGATGAAATCACATTGAAAATTGATAAATAAATAAGGGCAAAAAACTCATACCCTTTACAGAATTTCACCCGATCGGAACTGATCGGTTGTTTGCCGCCGGCGATTCTGTTTTTTTTTTTTTTTGGCGGAAAATCCAACTGTACCAAAATTGATATATATATATATATATATATAGAACTGAGAGAAAAGAGAACTGAAGAGAAGAAAAAGACGCGTAGAGAGAAAGGGAAGACACAGTAATGGCTAAAGTGAGAGACTTTCTTGTATATACAGTCAGTCAGGACTAAGGGGCCTTTTGTGTTTTTGACATATTCATATTCATTCTCTTTTGATTTGATTTAAATACAATTTTTCAAAAATATGTTTGGGTGCCGGTGAGACCTTTTCTTACTCAAGACTTTTATTTTACAAGTTAAATTAACTAGGCGGGTTAATTCATTAGTTCAACTCAAAACAACTCAACTCATTTCAACCCATTAAAAATTGAGTTGATATGTAACTCGAATTGGCTCATGAGAAATCTTGTCAAAATATGTTTTAAAAACTTTTTTTTTCAATTTGATATGTTATATATAACCATAATAATAATAATAAAAAATTATTAGGTGCTAAAATGAACAAATAAAAGAATTAAGCTTAGTAAAAATTAGATTGGGATGGATCACTCACCCATTATATAACTCATTACCTAATCCGTTCTGATCCTACTCATTTCGATCCAAACAAATTTGGATTGATTGGGTCTTGACTCGATTATTATCTTAACCCATTATAACCCATTCAAATTTGATCCAACCCACCATCGCTGAATTGTCACCCCTATGTAAAAGCATGTGTCTACTTTATTCAAGTTTATATAAGTTTAAATGTAATTTATACATATTTAAAAATTAGTAAACATAAATATCAACTAAATTTAAATTAAAAAATAAATGTATCATGCTTAAGTTAAATGAAGGACGAAGCTATGGTCGGCAGAGGGGTGATCATTTCAACATTATTTGTCCAACGATAAAGTTATACAATAAGTTAATTAAACGACTTATAATATACCAATTTAAAATCACGATTGGCAAAAGATAAATCCATTAAAAAGGAACACAGAAAGTACCAAATTATATGACACGGAGTACTACTATGATTTTCTTAATCCCAAAACCAAACATTCCCTTAATATACTATAAAATGCACAATTATAATTTATAAGCTGTGGTTATTAGTCAAAATATGAGGTTTCAAAAGTTGTAATTCCTATTTTGAATATTCAACTGTGTATTAAATTCTTATTGTTCCTTTCATGAAAAAAAATATTATTGTATTTAGTGTTTCTTTTATCAATCTGTTATTGTTTGTGTAATGGAATATAATGGCGACTAATAAGAGTTTTTAGTGCAATTATAAATTAAACTCTTTTGTAAATCTATTTTTTTTTTTCACTTAATAATTTGATAGAATTAAGTACACTCTTAAGTCTTAATCATAATTTATGTGACATGTTTTTTTATTAATCTTGCATCCAAAAATACACATCATACTTCTTTATTTATGAATAAATAATTTAATTTTAAAATTTTAATTATATTTATAATTTGTTATTTACATCCAGAATTGTACTCACAATATTTATCAATATAGTTATTTTAGTTACAATTTATTATTCTGTCACTTTAAAATTTGTTGCAAACAATACTTAAATAAGTAAATGATGACATATCTCATTCTAAATTGTGATTATCCATTCCTTCAAAGTTTCAATGAAAATTCCTTTTACAAACTTTGTTATAAAATCTACTGCAATATTTATTCAACTTCTTATAGTATTATGTGTATTAAGTATTAAAATTGTCTTCTCTCTTTGCCTTAAGGATTAAGCAAAGGCAATATTTTTATTACTTGTAG
Source organism: Solanum bulbocastanum (assembly GCA_037074985.1). NCBI lineage: Eukaryota > Viridiplantae > Streptophyta > Magnoliopsida > Solanales > Solanaceae > Solanum > Solanum bulbocastanum. Next base: position 3,749,082 of record CM073603.1, on the reverse strand, counting down.
GTTGTATCTCTCCACCAATAGAAAATGTTGATTAATTCAAAACTTTCTCCATAATCTTAATAATTAGTCGTGTTTAAAGTAATCTTTTGTAACTACACTCTATAAATAAAAAATTATGGATACTTAAAAGAGAGAAAAGAAATTTTCATATCTTGTCTCTCTTATTTTAGTTTTATATTTAATATTGTTAATTTGAGTTTGATTGCTTTTAACTTGTTATTAGCATGAAACTTTAATCTCATTTCATTATTTTGAAATTGAATTTCACAATCTTACTCTAAAATAAATAAAAATAAAAATTATCTACCAGTTAGATCCCAAAAATAAACATATACATGTCTTCTAAATAGTACTATTATATATAACTAGATATAAATAATAAGAGAAAAGAATATTTCTCTTTTTTAATTATTATTAATATATATTGATACAATATCAGACGATATAACATTAACTGAGGAGTTTGAAAAATTCGATCTTATTACTATCTAAATAAACAACATTAACTATTAATAATTTGTCGTAGCGAAGTAAATAGAAAAGAAATTTGTTGCGTTTTAAACTGTTATCCGAAACGATTACCACGTTGAAATCGTCAATAAAAAAAGGTTAAATATATTTATATTACTACGATACAAGTAGAGAAAAAGTGCGGAAAATTGGTTTTGCAAGTCACTTATAATTCTTTTTAGTTTATATGTAATATTTAAAAAATAATAATTTTACGAAAAAATTATATATACTTTCTTATTTTTTTATTTTGTCAATGAGAATGGAAGAGTATTTAAGGAATATATAATTCCCAATTTAAACAGCTTACCAAAGAACGCCATGTTCACCCTCCAAATCCACACCGTCGACTCTCCACAACCTCTTCCGACCACCATCGCCACCACTTCCTCCGCCGCACACGGCCCAAACCCTAACAGTGACCTTAGCAGCAGCAGCGGAAGCTTACATCCATCGGAACTTAGAGGAATCGCTCATCTATTCCGCCACCTTCCCTCTTCCACTTCCACCACTATTTCCAACCCTATTTCCCGCACCACCACCCTCTTCATTGTCGCTGCTCCACATTACCTCTCCCCTGATGATTTCCTTCTATTCTGTGGAACTCATCTTGCCGATTTCACACATGTTATGTTCCTTAAGTAAGTTTGAAACAGAGCGGGATCCCGGAATTAAATTCTATGTTTAGAATTCTGTTGTAGTTTTGTAGTTAACTGTTCATATCTACTATCTGATGTAATTTTAGTGAATTTATTGCATAAATTTATGCTACAAGTTGAAAATGTTGACTTTTTGTTGTTGTGGAGCATACAGATTAGGATTGAAGGTTAGTAGGTAGGAGTATACTATCTTGTTATCCGTCCATACCAGTAGTTATAGCATTGCTACTGTAGTTTCTTGTCTTTCGATTTCTATTACTATATGTTGTTTCCTGTACTTCTGTTGTAGTTACTATGTGTTCTTTTTGTTACTTTCTGTTGTTTCTTGTACTTTTATTACTTCTGCTTTGGATTTTTTTTCCCTTGAGCTGAGGGTCTATCGGAAACTGCCTCTCTACCTCTGAGGGGTAAGGTTTGCGTACACTCTACCTTCACAAGACGACTATATTAGGTATGTTGTTGAAAATATTGGCTTCAGATCCATATCTGTGGTTTTTAAAGGTTATATATATGGTTGAGTGAGTCTTTGCATTTTCTTGAAAGTAATGGTGTCAGAGGGACTGTACCTTTTTCACGAAAGTAGTGGTGTCAGAGGAACTCTGCATTTTCTTGCTTAAAATTGTTTGTAAATTTGTTTTTTGTTGAATTTTAATACTGAATGTTTCAGGAATGATGGAATAGAACATAGTTACAGTGTGTTGATCAATATTGTTAATCAGTTGGCTGCTGATGGGTTTTACTGTAGCTTCAACGGCAAACGGTTTAAGCCTACCGAGGTATCTAACTGCTGCTGCTGCTGCTGTTATTATGATCATTATCATTACCAGTATTAGTTTTTAGCAATAGTGTTAGAGTTCATCACTGCTTTTATTTGTGGTTATGCATGCGTTTTTTTGGATTTATTAAACTCTTTTGTTTATTCTGAATAGGGTGTGCAACTTTTCAGGTTGAGGTTTGCCATATATACTTTATTCAATCAGTGGCGTACGAAGAGTCGGCATATATTACAAGTACACCTCCTGTTGGTTATACTGAATTGCCAACATGTCCAGTGTGTCTTGGTGAGTAACCTGGCTTTCCTAAATTTTTGTATAAATTTGAAAACATTCAGCACAACAACTACATCTCAATACCAAAGTAGTTGAGATCAGGTTATGAATCCCAGTGTTATCAAAGGCGAGCTTAAGCCCTGAAGCGAAGCTCAAAACGTGTTGAGCGCCTCGCCTCGCTTCATGTGTGCTTAAGTGTTGTCATCAAGGTTCTAAGGCATACTTTTCCTTGCCAATGAGCCTCCTCTTCAAAGGTGACACTAAACAATTGATATTTCTCTTTATCATAAAATAATTTCAATTTCTTTGGTCATATATATGTCATTCATGTTTATAATTTATTAGTCTTGAACTAAACATATATGTTTGTGATTTTTTCTCCCTTTGCGCCTTTTTTAATTAAAGCCCACACTTTATTTGCACTTAAAGCCCCAACGGACCTTAGAGGTTTTTTGCGCCTTTTGCCTTTGATAATACTGATGAATCCTCAATATCCATTCTACTTTGTTTGGACTTGATTCATTTAACGACCTAATATTTGGAACAAATAAAGGATTCTGTAGAACTGTAGTGTAAATGTCACACATATCCTTTTCTTTAATAACCGTGTTATCGTGTACCTTGACTAATTTCACGAGGTACCTGCTATCTTCCACCAACACGGATAGCTCGGATAGCAGGTACTCTATCCACCAAGGCATGGACGAATGTGAAGAGAACATCTAGTGTTTTTTGTCTCCACTAGAATGTGACCTGAGAACCTCATGGTACTCCACCCACCTCATTGAGCACTAAGCCCCCTTGGGTGCATATCACACATATCCTTCATTTCGTCAAATCTCTGAGCAAATTTTAGAGACTTTTGTCTAACACCAGACCTAAAGTAAAGTGTGTCAATAATGACCAACTTTAATTCTAGCTAGTTGGTATTGTTATGGATACAACAGGTACCTTGCTTCAGTTTGTTTATCTCTAAGTCTGCATAGAATCCAATAAATTGTAGGTATTTTGAGATAACTCTTCGCCCGGTGATTTTAGATCCATCTCTTCCCTGTTTAACACCTTCAATCATCACAATGTCGTACTTGAAGACTAGTGCATTTGGAGGTCTATGTAGGAGTAGAATATAACAGAACTATCTCAAATGACTCTCTTACTTTTTCTCTTCTATATGCACTATTTGACTTGTTAATGTGATCATTTCTTATTTATCGATATCATGTATGACTGTACATCTATTCTAGCATCCACATTAATACTTATGATTTTTCTAATTATATGTTGGAAAAACTTCACATAATATTTTATACATTTTTACCGTCGTTTTTTCTACATTTTGACATGGAAAACTTACACAATTCATGTTGGGAATTTCAGAAAGATTGGACCAAGATACAAGTGGAATACAGAGTACACTTTGTGACCATTCCTTTCAGTGCTCTTGTGTCTCAAAGTGGACCTATTTGGCATGCCAAGTTAGTATGCTTGCCTAATTTCTCCCCATTACTCTCATTTACACTGATGAAATCAAGTGCTTTGTCGATATTCATGAAAAAAGTCATGTACATGAGGTCTTTACAAGATCAGATTTTCTACTACTAAGTTTCATGCATGCACTTCAGTTGAGGAGTGAGTGCTTATGGGTGAATTTGAGTGTTTTGATCTTAAAACTATCTTATGTGCTCTTGAGTTATATTGTTACGGTTATACTTTTATCTATTTATTTGTTTTTTATTTTTATTTGTAAATAACATTCTTGCCTAATTTGTCTGTTTCTGTATGTGTTCACTGACAATATTTTACTGTCTATTGTAGGTGTGTCGACTTTGTCAGCAGCAAGATGAGAAGCCTGCCTGTTCAGAGTGTGGAACAATGAAGAATCTTTGTGTTTGTTTGATTTGTGGTTTTGTAGGGTGTGGAAGGTACATAATACATTTTCCCCCCTTTAACCACCCTATTAGTGAACTTAATTAGTTGCTATTGTGACTTGATGGTGTTTAAACATCTCTGATCTGCCCTTCCTTGACCTGTTCTTATCATAGATATGAGAAAAAGCATGCAATTAAACACTGGACAGATGCAGCGCATCACTATTCACTTGAATTGGAAACCCAACAAATCTGGGATTATGTAGGGGACAAGTATGTCCACCGATTGAATCAATCGAAAGGTGATAGCAAGTTGGTTACTGTTAATTCCCGATGTACTGCAACTGAGGGAGAATGTACTACTTGTGGCGATGATGAGGATTCAAGTTTTAGTGGTGCCCTTTTCAGCAGCAAAGTTGATTCGGTATTTTTTTTCTTTATTCTCTCATATCATTCTTGTTTCGCAATGACTTTTTGACATTCTTTAGGATTGGACATAATTGGAAATCCCTCCATTTCCTGTCCTCTCCTTGGGGGTTTTATTTTGTTATTAACTGTCATATCTTGAAGCAAATTAAGTTATTGTTTTACCTAAATGTAGATTGTAGATGAGTACAACAATCTTCTTGCTAGTCAACTGGAAACTCAAAGACAAGTAAGCAAAACTTAAACCTACTTTCATTCTGTTGATCAGCCCTAGCATTTTTTTCATCTCAGAGGAAGTGATATCCTGGCCTGCTGTAACGTCTACTAAATTTCTCTGTGGCAACAAGTGTCGGAGCAGTTTTCACTATGCATGCATTTTAGCCAGAATTTAAGCATGTTAAAGAGTTGAAAGTCCTTTCAGTTAATTAACAGTTTTGACTTATGTTCCTCAGCATTATGAATCTCTACTAGCCGAGGCAAAGAGTGGAAAAGAGAGCTCAATATCCAGAGCAGTGGAGAAGGCAGTTTTCTCAAAGTTGAATGACTTGCACGCTAAGATAGAAATGTATACAGAGGAGACAAAGTCCATTGCAGAGGTAGGGATTGATCAAGAAAAGTTTCCGTGCACAAACTTCCTGGATCTTTTCCGCACCTTATTTCCACTTTTATGTAACTCTAACTTTTTGATTAATTACCTTTTGTTTTTAGAGGAACCAAGTGCTTTTGAAAAACCAAGATCTTTTGCAGACAACGTATAGAGAAACAGCAGAAAGGTATTTTATCTGGCTTATGTTAGCTTTACAAGTCGTCAGTAAGACTTGCTGGAGCTCGAAAATATCTGCATTTTGTTACATTTTCCACTAATTTAGTTTGATACCAGTCAATTTGGATTTTGGTGATATCAATAGGTTGGCCCAATTGATTTGTACCCGTCTTTTTCTTCACTTCCACATCATTATGCACTAAACCGGTGTGGTGGTTTAAACTAAAAGAGACACAGCTATGTGACTAAAGTTGTAAATACATTTACCTGTGCTTAGGGAAAGGTTATTACTCAAGTCGAAGGATGAGAATAAACTGGACCTCAAGGAACAGGTACTTCCATTGCATTCCTTTTGGCTTGTTCAATTTTTCTCATTCCCTTTTAATATAGCTGAGTTTTCTTCTCGATTTTCGTAGATACGGGACTTAAAAGTTTATGTTGAAGCCCAGAGGAAACTTTCAAACATGGGAATTTCAGATGGGAAAGGAGGAACTGTTCTATCTGTAGAACCCAACAAGCAATCTTCCAGCAATTCTCGAAGGCGAGGGAAGCTAGGTCGAAGACGGAACTAGTAGCACTTTGTGAAAGTGAGGCTTGCTCAAGAGTTTGAGCACCTCCACCATCTACCTGTAGGTTGAGGGTTTGAGTCACCCCTCTACTAGAAGGGTAAATGGAAACACTATTGATCATCCTGCGGGTGGAAAACGAAAAAGAACTAGTAGGAATTAGTCATCCTCTGCTCTTGTATTATATACTACTAATAAGTTTTGAGCATTGTACATGGAAGAGTCTAATTCTGTGTTGGGCACTTTGTAAATGAATTCTTCTTCTTCACAGATTTTATATAATCTAAACAACAAGTTCTTGTCAGTTTTCACCAGAAAAGCAAAGCTTTGTAGGTTTGGTCAAGTAGTTTCGAAATATTCAATAATTTGATTTATAATAGTAATGATAATTAAGAAGTTGTGAAGGAAGGCAGTGTTTTAATGGTAATTGGTGGAATTAGGATTTTCACTAGAGGGATTCAAATTATAAAGAAATTAACATATCAAGAAGCTAAGGGTGTTCAATATCTACTATATATATATACACATTAAAAAAAAATAAGTTTGACCATGTATGTATAATGTAATTTTATGATAAAGAAGTTTCGAATAAATCCTCTTCTGGTACCCTAGCTCCACCCCTACACACACATATGGCTCCAAATTGTTATGCATACAACTCTCTCTACCAACAACCATGGAATTCCAAATATAGGACGGTACATTTTTACTTGGTACTGGGTGAAACATAAGCCTTGAGACAGCTTATGAATCTTTAATTTCTTAGTTTATGTTTTAACAATATAGAACAGTAACACATAAATATTGGAAGTGTTAAAGTGATCACTTAAAAGATATTATCAAACTACACATAGCACCTTCCTAAAGTCTGATCATTTTGAGGCATGAAGATGAATAAAAAGTGAAGATATAAATTTCTAGGTATTTTCAAAGGGATGTTCAAATTATACTTAACCTCAGAATATTTCCAATTAGTAATTATGCAATAATATGGACTATTATTTCATATTTGAGTTACTACTCTCAACCTTCAGTTAAATTGAGCTTCCATTATTCATTTGTCAGAAGAATTTGAGAGTCAATATTGCTAATTAGGGAATTTGACACATGCATTAATAAGAACTATGATTCGACTCCAAGCGTTGAACGTATTTAGAACGCACAATCAAACACTTGGGATGTATGCCTCACGCATGAGTCTTAGTGTGTTTTGCAAGTACCCCGCCCAAAGGAGAGTCCCAAAAAGATTCAAACTTTTTGTTTCTCCTTTCTGTAACATGTAAAGGTACAGGTTTCATCAAAACACATCCTCAAAACCACTCAAGTAACTTTGAGATATTCAGTAAAAATAGAAGGAAACAATTTGGAAATCATTCTTCTTTAGTAAAGCTAAAAAGAACCATTGACAAAGGTAATTGTTCATATCTCCAACTATAATTAGGATTTCCAGATTACTGATTCCAAGACACCCTCTACTACATTTACACGTCCACGAACATTATCGGTGAACTGACGTAACCCTACTAAACAAACTCTACATTATCTAAATTCAGCTTTCTATTAACTACACTGGCTAATCTAGAAGCTTCTCCCCTTCCAAGAAAATTGTAATGGAGGGCCGTTGAAAAACAACACAATGCAGTACATACACTCGTCCTTTCAACAAAAACTGCCAGCATGTGCATGAGGTAACTACCTCTGAGGTTGATCTGAATTTGCAGCACCTGAAGTGCTTGGCCCAGTACCATTTTCAGCTGGGGGCAACATTCCCCATTTACCTTCAGCCTCAAGCGGCTCAAGTACAACTACAGCACCATCATTTAGTCCCAATGCGAACTGATTCGGATCAGATGGATGTGCAGCGATAACAAGTGGATGCACCCTTGCACTGCAAAACAAATTTCGAAAAAACCAAACTAAAATGAGAAAACACGGAGAAATACAGCTAAAGCATTTTCAGATATTGAGTTTTTTTTTTTTTTCGAACAGTTTTTGGAATAAACAAAGAAAAGCAGCAGTGTTCAATCACCTTGGGTTAGCGGGAAGGTATGAAGTAGGATTGATCCGACATCTCCATCGCAGTGTATAAGCACTGAGAACACCTACACTTGCATCTTCAAAACTAACAAATATAGACTGGCTATCACAAGAATATGTTGCATGTGTAATTGGCCCAGTTACTTCTCTAGGTACCCACTGTTCAAGAGGAAAAATCCAATGTCAGACTTAAACTGGGCAGAATAACATAAGGGAAACACACAGTAAAGAATATTGAAGTAATAATGTGCACATGTACTCTGATACTTTTTTGGTATTCATGATGTAAATGTGGTTAATGGATTCACCAGAAACGGAATCCAGAACACACAGGCCTAATGGAATAGAAGTCTAATCACTGCAACTCAAGCTTATATGTATCCTTATGTTAAACTTGGGATTGGAAAGAATTAGAGAAGGGAAACCGCACCTGTTTGAGGCACTCCAGTTTAGGAGCTTCAAATATGGCTATCTGTGTTTCGTGCACTACCAACAATTGTGTCTGATCCTGGTGAAATTGTACACGAGTATCTGCTTGAGGAGCAGCTGCACGCCCAGCAGGAATCTGCAAGTATTTGCTTGTTTGCTTCTCCCAGGAATCACTGCTCCAAACACACAGCTGTAGAAACAGGGTACCTCATGATGCAACGGTTGCTCATACAAAACATCACAATTACACAAGCTCTTATTAAGGAAAAGATTTGTAAAAAATTATAATATGATTGTGGTGAAGTAGGCTGGGTTACCAAACCAAGCACTTCCTTTTGTTGCAGCGCATAGGTTAAATATATAAAATTGTCTCCCCTAACAGTTTATGCTTTTATATAGGGTAATCACACATGATATTAGAGCATGCTGAGGTCCTAGGTTCAAATCTCACAGCCACCCATCAACAAAATACTTCCACATGCTTGGTCCAGAAAAAAGGTTCGAACTGTGAGGAGGCGTATTGCATACATAAAATGAAATAAATAATTGGATACTCTCTCCAAAAACTTTGAAGTGTTAAGACAAGGTAGTCACACTATTAACCAATTTCCTCTCGATCAAAACTCAACTATCAACCTCCAAATAGTTCCACACTAAACTCATTTTTCCATAATGATTAGGGCAGAATATCTAAAATTGGTTTTTCAACCAAAATACATCTATATCAAATTAATTTACCTGAGAATCTGCTCCTGCAGATATAAGCACGTTGAGAGAATTCGAAAAAGCAAGCCCAGTTATTCTTTTCTGATGTCCTTTGAGCTTTGTCTTTACCTACACAAAGGGATCATACTTGATGTCAACGAATTTAAACTAAATACTGAATTAGTAATATTCCGAAAATCACAAAATGAAACAAATGTTTGAATAACTCAACCTCGTCAACTCGGACATTATATATTTGGATGGAGGAGTCATCCATTCCTATGGCAATAACATTGTTATCTTGAGGATGAAATGCCAAAAAGGTTGCTGCGGGTGGGGCGGGCATAAATGTTGTCATAGTCTGCATTTGCAACAGAAACAATATATAGAGATTAGTGGAAAGGAAAATAATATATAACTTCATGCAACTAATTCCTGATTTATAGCAGCTTCTTAGCTGAACTGCTAGGCTAAATCTAGAGTGCAAGTTGCTCAAAGTTTCCCTCTTTCATCCCAACATATACAACCAAATTACTTGTGGACAGCTCAGAATGAAAAGATGCAGCATTTTACCTTAAAAGTCATCATATTGAACAACGATATTTTCCCTCCAGAAGCTGACATGACGTAGGAGTCATTCTTTGAGAGTGCAAAACACGGAACAACCTCTTCAGGATTTGTGTCATTAGTATCATTTGTCATCAATGTCCCACTTGCAGGTTGCCATAGTTGTGGGACAATACTTGCATTTGCCTATTAGAGAATTGCACAATGGGCTGTAATGATAGATATTTGCAAAAGAGAGTTAAAGTTGTAAAAACCAATACCTTCCCTGTTGGGTGTCGGTCATTTCTGGGCCATTTCCAAAGTTTGTGCACAGCATTGGCAGCTAATGCCAATATAGCGAATCCTGAATTTGTATATATCAACCTTGTAACCTGAAACTGGAAAATATTAGAAAAAAGGACTACTTTTTTCAGCTTAAATGGAAAATGACATTAGTCATTACAGATCAAGTATATGATGCAACCTCACATCTCATAAAGAAATTGTTTACAGGCAAAAACTTTGGTCATGGTTTTATTTAAGCAATAACTCATACCTTCGGTGCTGTTGCACTGTCAGGAAGCTTCAAGGATCTGCACTGTGATGGATCATTAATTTCAGTTGGTTTCCAGATTTTAGATTTATCAACAGGCTCTTCTGCAGCTCTTGGCCTTGCATCACCTAAATTGCGACTTTCACCATTCTACCAAGAAATTAAATAAAGGGGCTGATCAACAAATGGTCCAAAGTCCCAAAACATACAAGTATGAACTGCACTAAGAAAATTTCTATTGAATTAGAAAAGTGTCACCAACCATGGATGCCATTGGCACTGCTCGATCTACAAAGCTTGCAGCAACAGAAGTGCTAGGAGGCCCAAAACTTCCCACCGTGGAGGGCTGCATACATGTAAAGCATTTTATCGACAGCCTAATATTACACAGTAATATTTTCAACATTGAAGAACAAGGAAAGGAAATGCATCAATCCATCTACCTTCACCGCAGAAGCAGAAGATACTCTAGAAGCATCAAATGGGCGATTTTCCATGGATCTTAAAAGCCTAACACCATCTGCATTTGCTAAGATTTTTAGCCCATTGTCACTCGTCGAAACGGCCAACAACATTCCTTCCTTGTTAAATCGGAGGCAAGGAGAAGCCTGGGAATGTGGTAAAAATGTGTAAGTTAAAAAGACATGGCTGAGTTGTTAAAGAATTGGTCGACTGGCATTTACCGGTAAGCCACCGTCAGCGTCAGTAGTTGTCAGCAAGTTAACACTGTCCATTTCCCAAAATTTGATCGTGAATTCATCACCAGCTGCCAAAAATCTGTTTTTAGTAGTGTCGAATTGCACTACCCCACCTGCACGCTTCCCCAGACCACTAAATGTACGCTTTACAGCTCCTTCACTTTCATTCCATTCAACAAGATATGACTCTCCTTCTTTGTTAGTCCCACATGAGAATAACCTGCAAGCCAATATATCATGATATACCACAAACTTTAACCAAGGGAAAGTAAGAAAAACGCATCATGCACAGTTATGGAACTCATTATGCAAACCTTGTTCCATCAGCACTATAGGCCATTGTGGTTGATGAATGACCTGGTGCATCATAGTCAACTCTTGAACCCATGTTATCGTATAACCACGCCTTTATTTTCCCATCAATTGCAGTTGAGAAGATAAACTGAGAAGACAAAAAAAGGAGCAGAAGACCCAAGAAGTTAGATTAAAAAATATCACTAAAGACAAGTAAATTAGATCTTCACATCAAAAGAGAAGCATTTTTGAATTCATGAATGCTGAACAGCCTCATAATTTTTTATTACTACTTGTTAATGCTCTTGTGCATATCAAAATACCTGAAAACTGTTTCTTCAAATCATATATGAAGGAAGAAATAGTGCCCGAAATGGGGAAAAAATCATCTAACAAGTTATAATAAATTTTCTGATAATTCAAAAGGAGGAGCATGGTTAACCTGAATGCTTTCTTTGTGATGTGGACAGACTGAATAGACTGGTGCCTCATGGCCCTCAAAAGTATATTGCTTAGCCCCTGACACCGCATCCCACACCTGTGAACGAGAAATATTTTATCAAATACAGATCATAACCAGTCAACAGAAAAAGGTGAACGGGGTGGAGGAAGTCCGACCCTTACAATCTGAGTCAAAGTACATAACATATCAAACCTTAATAAGCCTGTCATCCCCACAGGTTACGATACAAATCTGTTTGTTAGGGAAGGAAAAGGCAAGATCGTTGACACTTCCTGAATGAGCCTCAATCTGCACGTAAGGCCCAGTCAAAGTCCGTATTCATTTAGTAAAAGAAAGCAAGAGGTAAATATTTGGAAGGATTACAAAAGGCACATTACCTCAAGATGGTTTCTAAGATCATCGCCACCGTGATATGAGTAGACGTGCACAAGGTGCTTAGAGAATGCAACACCTAACGAAGAATCAACAGAAAGCAAAAGGACAGTTAAGGCCGATTATTGCAATTCAGTCTAAAAAATTTAGCTTTCAGTAGTATGAACTACTGAAACAAGCTTTATCATTCACAGAAAACTAAAGGTTCCAGGATTTAATTTCATTATAGCCTCCTGACGACTTACCAAACAGAGTGCCATCAGGACTCCACATTACACGGTTAACTGATGCAGAGTACTCACTTGCCATAGATGCCTGGTTATTATTCAGATAATAAATTGGTAACTATGAGACTTATAAACCATCCATATGACCACAAATGATAAACAAGTGTGAATGCAATCAACAAGTTTCACACATACCTGTAGAGCCACTGAACATTGTGAAAGATCCCAAATCTTGAAATTTCTGTTAGCAATCCTCTCCCTAGAACCCAATTCCCAAAGCATAATCTCTCCTGTGCCAGTACCAACTGAAAATAAAGAACCATCAATAGCAGCCCAAAACAAATGTACAATTGGTGTAGCGTAAAAGTAGATATAAAAATCAAAATGAGGGAAATGAATTTAAGAAAACCAATTTCACTGTGTGGAAACTAACCAAGAAGCAAAATCTGCTGCACCGGATGGAAATCCATACTCTTGACTGCTGAACCCTGATTTAGAGTCATGACAAAAGCCTTGGGCAAATCATCTGATGAGTAGGAACTTTGCGCATGGCTTTGTCCGGAGTATCCACCAGGCAAAATATTGATTGGCATATTAGTTACCTGTAATCAATTCATATAGAATCACTGTTTCTCTTAAAATACGAAAGCATCAAACACACAAAAGACCTTCCTAAAATATGAGCGGATTTGCAAGCCACAGTTTCTAACGTACAGCTCAGTTAAATACAAACTAATGTGTAAGCAACTCAAGATAATGGAAACATACTTCATCTGATACACCAAAAGGTCTTGATCTCTTTAACATGTGCTCCGAGTCAGCTGTTTGATAGTCTACTGTTGAGTTATTTGTAGGAGTCCTCGGACGCTTTAGCATAGCTGCTGCTAAATAATTAGCACATAGAGCAAGTATCAGTTTATGGTTAGCTAACTCTTAACAGGGGAGAGGGATTGGAGGAGAGAAATCAGTTTTTCAGATTTGCAAATACACTCCACTATATTTGTCAATGAATGGGCGGTCGCACTAGTATTGATGGACCTCAATAGAATCATTTTGAGGTTGTGTGATACGTACAATACCTGCTGCATTATTTGGAGTGGTAAAACCTATTGGTCCAGCAGATGCAGAAGGATGAGAGACTTGGGAAGGATTAGTCATCCACCCAGCAAGAGCGTTTTGCAAAGGAGCAGGTGCTTGCTGGAAAGGCTGAAAGGAACAAATTTCAATCTCTAATCATTCATGATTTACAAATGAAATTTAGCTAGTTTGCTTTTCTACTTACAGTTGCACCATGAGGACCCAGAGCTTGAAAAACCCCCGGCTTTGGAACAGCTCCCATGAGTGGATGAGTAACAGGGGACGGAGCACGTGCACCATTTGGCTGTGAAGGACCGCACGAATGGTCCACAAATAAGGTCTTTATGTCAGGATTAGGCTTCGGGCTCTTACAAAGCTGATGCTGCCAGTTCAAACTGCAAGAATAATGGGCACCTATGTGTAAGCCAACACTATAAATAAAAGAAGATAAAAACAAGAACCAAAACCGAAATGCTAGTATTTAAAAGTCTAATGCTCTCCAGAAATAAACCTCTGATTGATTAATGTCCGCAGTCTTGCATTCTTCAAGGAAGGAAAGGTCAGCTTATCACGAAAAAGGGGATTTGCTTCTATCAATTTCTTGAGTTCCAGAAGCATTATACCCCTAGCAGACTTAGTATCTCCATATTTAGATAATTGCTCGTTATCCCTGAAAATCATTGCAGAAAAATCCAGAATCATTTGAAAATTGACAAAGAACACATTTAAAAGATAGACAAAATAGATATGGGAGCTAAGATAGCAATCTCTGAGTCAGTCCTTCCGTTACCTAAAGTTGTCAAGAGTCAAAAGTTGTGTTATTTCTTTGAAAAGCTCTTCATTAAACGCCGAAAACACCTTCAAGTCCTTAACTAGGATCTCAACAGCTTTAGGACGGTCATTCCTAGAAGAAAAACAAAAACAAACTATCAGACATTTTAGAAATTATTGAAACACGCAACAAGCATCTAAATCGAAAAGAAAAAAAAAATCAGACTCACCTATCGAGAGCTTCAAGATACTTTTGCTTTCGGATCTCGAAGAAAATTTTCATGGAGTATCTATTATCATCAACCTTAGTGAACCCAGATAAGTACTTTTCCACTTCATCCCATTCTCCATTCCCCACCATTTCATCAAAATGCCTCATGTTAAAGTAAAACCCAGATTCTTGCTCCAATCTTCAACACACCAAAAATAAAAAATTATACCACCAAACAAACAAAACCTCAACGACCATTATTACATATCATAAATTCTTCTCATTTAATTGAGTCAAAAATGGTATATATAAAGACAAAAAAACCCATTCACATACACAATTAATATAACAAATCAATCAATTCAGCTAATTTCTCACTCAACCCACAAATTTCACAACACTTTAGATCCCCAAACCAAAAACTCAAAAAATTCTTCAATCTCCCACATTTATAACAACAAAAAAAATCACAAAAAAATGGGGGAAAATAAAAACAAAACCCTACTTGTGAACAGCATCTTTGAATTTCTCCTCATCCAGAAACTGTAGTATCAAAAACACAAGCTCTCTACTCAGCGAAGACATCTCTCACCTGCAAAAAAATCAAAAAAATCAATAATCCTCCAAATTCAACTCCAACCCATTAAAATTAAACCAATTCCATACAATTCCCCCAAAACAAAAACTCCATAGATCAAACACAAAACCAAAAAACCCCAAAATTTCCTCAAATTAAACTCACCTAACACCTAAAACACCTCATCCACCCACATATACGTGCATGTACATACATATACATACATAGAGAGAGAGAGAAACCTCCTAAAACACACACACATACACACACACACAATAACATACATACCTTGAATGAATGAGTGAGAGACTAAACAAAAATAAAATAGATCCAAGGTTTTTTGTGTCTATATATAATATAAGAGAGAAACTAGAGAGAGAAACAAAAAAGGTAGAATTTTTTGAGTACTTTTTTTTTTATGGAAGAGAGAGAAAGAGAAAAAGACCATGTGTGAGTTGGGCTAGGTGGGGAAGAGACATATAAATAGGAGAAGGAAGGGAGTGATAAGAGGGGTTGAAAATTTATGAAATAATGTGAGACGTTGTTCTGCTTATCTGTGATAAGTTATTCTGCTTATCAGAAATTTAAGGATAAGTAATTGGACTTATAGACTTGTTTAATACGTCTCTTAAAAAGGAAGATTTTTTTTTTTTAATTATTTTTGTTATTCGGCAGAAAATGCGGGGAATTTCGATGAGAGAAATGATTCAGTGTTGTCGGCCTTATTGTAGCTTTAAGGACTCGCACCTTTTTTATTTTATTTTTTTAAGCAATGAAATAAATATTCATTCGTTCTCAATTTAGTTGTCTTACTTTTCATTTTAGACTCTTTTTTTTTTTTTTTTTTTCTTTTTAGTTGTCATAGTTTTTTTTTTTTTTGAATAACATTTTAAGATATATTTTTTCATCAACATAATATTTTTTCGTATAATTTTTGAATAACTAAAAATTTAATTTTAAAATAATTAGTTATATTGACTCTTGAAAAATGTAATATGACAACTAAATATAGAGTATTTAATATGATTTTTTAATTCTAGTAAGGAAAGAAGACTAATTTTTTTAAAAAGAAATTTTGTGCTCAGTCAAACTATAAATAGGGAGTAATAACTATTTATGTTTGATAGAAGAAGAATATAAGAACGAAAAATATTTATTGATTGACCAAAAATGAGAATTGTCATTGGTTTTTTCCTTATTTGGTAGAAAAAAATTATGGGAACTAATTGGAAATTACTAGTATTATATTCTTTCCAAGTATAGAAAATAATTTCTTCGGTGTGAAATAATTCACATGAAGTTATTTAATTATTATTTTTTGCCGAATTTGTACTTGATGCATTCTTAATTCAGTGTATAAATTTAATGATATTATGTTAATCTGAAAAAAAAAAATATAATTAGTCAAAAGTTGCCTTTTAAATTTTTCGGAAATTAGTGAATTTCTTAATTTAGCAGGAAGGTTAAAGAAGTTAGTGATTTAATCCGTCCAAATTTTTAAAAATAATTATTTTAAACTAGAATGAGTATATTTCTTTTTATGGCACATTTTTTGTTTGTTCTGATTTGTTCAGATGTTAAGAATTTAATTTGACTGAATCTAATTTGACTGAATTTAAATTTAAATATTGTATTATAAAAAAATCAAAATTTTAATTTTTTTATTAAATTGAATGTGATATCTATTTTGAGATTTTACTAATCTAAATTTGTGCCTAAAAATCTAATTTACGTAATTAGATATTTTTTATTAAATACGCTCTAAAATAATTAAGAATAAAAAAATATTTATAGCTCAATTTCATAGGACTAAAATAGCATTAAATTTTGCTAACCCTATTGAGAAAATGTGACAACAAAATTTATTGTTATTTGACACAATGCACAATCATTGACTGTTATAGATAGGGACATCATAATTATTATTATTAAATTGTAACCAATTTTGTTTTTATATTTCTTTTGACTGAACAAAAATAATTATTTCCTTTTTATTTATTATAGTTTTCCTCTAAAAATAAATTTATTATATGTGCGTTTTGAAATTTGAACATTTAATGCACGGATAAACAAGAAGCAAATTCTTTTATTTTTTTTAGGAAAATATAATTTAATGGCATACACCTAAGAGATGACAATATCAAAATCTGTATAAATTTTTAAAATTTAAAGATTTATGTAATTTTTTAATATAAATGTAATAATAGCTCGATATTTCCTGGAAAGAAGAATCTAGGATGAGATAGATAAGCTTCCATTTCAACACTTTGTCCGTCTCAAATTATTTATTGTTTTCTGTTCTACATTTTTTAAAAAATATTTTATTTATATCAAACATTTGTCATAATTTTTAAAATAGTTATCTCAAATTAGTTATAAGAATCTAGGAGGAGATTAGCTAACAATTCAATTTCTTAAGCGTCTCAAATTATTTGTCATTTTTTATTGCATGTTTTTTAAAATATTTTATTTATATCAAATTATTTGTTGTGATTTTTAAAAATAGTTATTACAAATTAATTATTATTTTAAAAGTTTAAGATTTTTTTTTTTTTTAAAGGGCGTGTAAAAGATAAAACGTTAAATAATTTGAGATGAACAAAGTATTATTTAAGAGTGAGTTTAACTATTGTGTCCTTATTCATGTTTATACAAGAATAATTACTATTAAAATAAAATGGGAAAAAAATTACTATCTCAAATTTTATAATAATAAATAATTTATAAAATCACGATAAATAATTTAAGTCAAAGAGAATATAACTTTTTGGCTAACCCATAATTTAATTTTGTTCCTATTTTGGATTTGGAAAAGGACAAAGAACCCCCATAAAAGCAAAAGTACCAAAAATAGGAATATTAATCACTTGTGCATTACGTGAAATTTATTTGCAGCATCTGTCCATGATAAAATTTATTGGTCTAAAATCTTGTAAATTGGTAAAAGTTTATGTGCACTCATATTACATTAAATAATTATAATTTTTACGTTGAAATTTGAGGTTAGAATTATATCTATTAATTAATTAAATTAAGTGTATATAATGATACATATAATATTTTAATTAAATTGATGAAAAATCATATGTGAATAAAAATTTTCCAAGTGAAACTTCATTAAAGTAGCAATTTTTTCTAGATTTGAATATAAATATCATTCTTATATACATGTTTAATAAGTATTAAATTGTTTAATAAGTCAAATAATGACTTTAATTTACAAAATTTTCCACGGTTCAACATCTATATGTGAAAGTTGAAACCTCTATGAAAGATAAAGCAAGTAAAGTCACATCTTGAGAACTACTTAAGCAATTCCTTAAGTCAAGTTCTTGCGCTATATATCGATTATGATCTTCACTAATAAATCGAGTTCAATGTGTCCACGATGAAATCATGTCAATATTTATCTTGTCAATAAAAGGCCCAAATAATGGCAATACATGTGTAGACATTAAAAATTTATGAGACTTTACGAGACGAATTCAATTTCAGTGGATTTTTTTCAAATTATTCTATCTTAAATCTTAATTCATGCCTATATAAAGGTTAATATATTCTCTTAAAGAGGCATCTCGAAAATTTCATAAATTCATGATCAATTTTTCACAAAGATATCAAAATGTAGTCGAACTCTTCTTGATAACCAGATATGAGAAGGTACATATTATCCTGGTTTGAGAAATATACCATTAACAATCCTCGAATCACATAAAATCTTAAGAGAAAAAAAAATTAGAGAATAAACAAATTTGTACTCACAATTGATGAATAAAGTTATTATTTCTATTTATTTTTTTATTGTGGTATATTTTCTGTATCATAAAATAGTGTGTATTTAAAAATGAAATCGTTCAAAGTCATCATCCAATTGATAAAAATATTTTAAGTCATAATTATGTAATGACCGGATTCCGTCATATAGAGAAGCCAACGGGGGAAAATTTGGGGTCGGAAAACTTTTTCGTAGTATTTGAATTTTCCCAGCCTTGTTCAGATTTGGACGAAATCGGAGTCATTGAGGTGTAGGGAAATCTAGTAATAATTGGGTGACTCATTTATGATTTTGATTACCTGAGTAGTTAGATAAGTCGTTAAAGAACCTGTACGACTTTGCGGAATTGAATTCAAGTGAGTAGAACTCCCGAAATCGATCTTAGCGTGAAGGATATTTTCTGAGCATCATTGGTTAGAGGTGTGTTGTGTAGTGGGGATTTTAGAATTCTTTAAATAGCTCATTGTTTCGTGCAAGCCACTTTGGTGTTGGATTTTGTCGTTCTGGCAGGGCCGCTGTAGCGGGGTGAGGGCCGCTGTGGTGGGCCAGACGCAACTTAAAGTCATAAATAAACCTCTAAACGACTTTATTCTGCACTTTTCGATTTTTAGAGCTACAGAACGAACCCCAGGCGACTCCTAATAGTTTTCCACCATTCTTGAGGCTAAAGGTAAGTTTTTCACTCCCCGAATCCATTTTTCGATCTGTAGAACATAATAGAATGGTAATTATCGATGGGGGAGGGTTTTGATCTAGATTCTATGGTTGAAACAACCCTATTTTGGATACTTGGGATCATGGATATGATCTAGGGTTGTTAGAATTGTTAGTAATTCGGGTAATTAGTGATTGTTTATTGATTTCCGTATTGCATTGATTGTTTGTAGACCAAGAACAAGCGAAACGAATTCAGAAAGGGAATGATCAAGTTTTTTAGGGTTTCAAGATTTTTTCGAGGTAGGTGATGGTTGTGATTCTATGATTGTGTGATGTATGTTTGTTCTTGCTTCATTATAATACTTACATGTATGCGAAATATTGCATTATTAATCACATTTGCTGTAAATGAGATAGATGAATGATGGTTACTATGAAATCATGACTTAAATGTATGATCTTGAGGATATACTTGTGATTGTGATTGTGGTGTATTGAATAGATCGGTTGTCACGTTCCGACATAACTAACTTGGATCGGTTGCCACGTTCCAGCATAATTATAGGATCGGTTGCCACATTCCGGCATAATTATTGGATCGAGTACCAAGTTTCGGTATGCTAACTGTTTGGGTTTGGGTTCCATGAGAGGACCAATGACTTGTCATAATTGTGTATTTTGAGACATATGAAGTTGTTCGTTGTTCGTAAATATTGATAATATTGTATATGTTCGATATATGCATGTGATTATATTGTTATATTGACTCATGTATATTACACTTAGTAGGATTACCGCGTGATCCTACCAGTACACTGTGGTTGTGTACTGATACTGCACTTGCTCTTATTTTTGTTGAGTACAGGGCATCTTCAAGTGGCTACTGATAGACCTCGCTTAAGAGATCAGTGATCGTTTAAATTCAAGGGTAAGTCAATTCTTCTGGGCTGCCATGGGTTCTCTTTCGTCTATGTCCACCATTTTCAGACTTAGACTTTCTAGTTAGTTATTAGTCATTAGTTTGGGATTGTATCCCTTCTTGTTTAGACTTGTTGAACTTTAGATGCTTTGATACATTGACTTTCAGATTCTAGGCATTACTTCCGCAATATTAGTTTATTATTATTGGACTTTGTTAGAGTTTATGGAAACTCTCTTTTTTTCTTAGTATTTTCCTGCTTTCGTATACTTAAATGCCTTATTTTTTATTTAGTTGTTTGGTTTGAGTTGTAGTGATACTTCTCCCACCGAAAAATTAGTGTGGATGTCAATCAGGACAGTCTGAATTGTGACAAATTACAATTTAGAAACCACATTCATATTATCACTAATGTAAAATGTGTTCAAAGTTTAACTCAAATCTATGGAGTGTTACCGAAATCTAGTTGTTCGGACAAACTATAATATAAGAATGAAAACAAATTAAAAATATATAATGTTGCCTGTTGACACTCAATTTCGATCGACCTCTAACCCTTTTTGGGAATGCTATTCAATTAAATACGTATTTTTAAAAAACATATTTCGCGTTTAAGATTTTAATCAATTTTGTCTTAAAATTATATATTTTAATATGCATGATTTTAAAATTTATTGTAATTATTATCAAATTATTTTTATCGATAGTTAAACTCGAAACAATTACTTTATTTAAATATTTCAAAATCTTAGATGTGTTTAATTATATGAAAAATTTATAATGTATGTTGTATTTTATTAATCGAATAGCATTTTCTTAATTTTTCTCCAAATCGTTTAAATTTTAACCTATTCCAATTTAAATTCTTATTACAATTCTAGTCATTTTTATTTCAATTTTAGCCAATTCATTAAAATTTCAGATGTTCAAGTCAAACCATTGAATCTAAGATCAAATCTCAGCCCTATATCTTAATAGATTCAAGGGCCCAGATTTAAACTTCGTTTCTTTCCTATTTCAGTTCTAAAAGACCCCTAACCCAAATAATCTCATCTCTTCCTCTCCTTTCTCTTCAGCGCCACTGACCCTTGGGTCCTCTCCATTTTCCCGGCGAAAATCGCTACCACCATCTCTGGTGTCCTCTCTTCTCCCTCGCCCCTCATGTACTTTTTCTCTCCCACCAGCAGCAGCAGTGAAGCTGCTGCTCTTTCTCTCCTCCCCATTTTTCGGCGAAAGCCACTAGAGTTGGCAAACCTCTCTCTCCCTTGTCTCTTCTCCTCTCTTCGCCCCTCACCTCCTCTTTTCTCTTTTCCCTTTCATCGCCCCTCTATAGCGCTGCTGGAACCAGCGAAGGCCGCCAGAGGCGTTTGCCTCTCTCCGGCGAAATCCTAGCAGCTGGCACCTCCTCCCTCCTTCGAAGGCGAGCTTCGGCGAGAAGCAGCAACTAGCGAGCACCACCGAAATCTAAGCGACCTCCAACAGCAGCCCCGACGGAACAGAGCCAGCCATCAGCGAGTTTCGAGGCAGCAACGATCGATGACAACTCCGGCCAGCAGTTGTTGGTAATGTGTATCAGCCTATTATTTTAGTTGCAAAACAGATCAATCTCGGTATGTTAATTCAACTTAAGTGCTACTTCATTCCCTCCATTATTGCTTTTGTTCTGTAAATGTAATATTCCCATATTTAATTCGTTTATTATGTTGTTTGTGTGTGAAAAGACTTTGATATCTTGTTTGTCTGCTACAATTATCTATCGCTTGCTATGTTACAATAATCATCTGCATGTGACGTTGTTAATAGTTGGTGTTCAGAATTCGTCCCATTCAAGAATTCAAATACATACAACTCTATATGTTTAGATTTTTGTTGATTTGGAGCTTGTTTGAGTTTCAAAATTCTTAAAAGATTGTTAGTATCGCGTTATGCCTCTAATTGATTTGTTTTTCTTGTGTAATTTGGAATAGCCGTTATTATGCATAATTAGGAAATTTTAGTTATCTTTAAATCAATTTAAATTTGTTTCATTTTCTCTAATCAGTGAATTTTGGTACTCTCTTATTCATAGTAACTTTATATTCTTATTTGAAATATGATTTGGACAACTTCATACTTAGTGAGTCTTATGGTTGACTAATTAAGTGGAACATATGTGCCTATGAAAGTTATGAGTCTGACTGTATTTTCCCCTTCCTTATTTAGTTATGTCTATTTGTTTGATTATATCAATTTACCGTTTCAAATTATGTTCTTTACTTGTTTTATATTATGTTGTTTTGGTTAATTGATTTCCTTTACCTTAATTTAAAAAATGGGCAAATTTCTTGCTTTTATATTTGGTAATAATAAATTAAATAATTCTGATTTGGCTCTCTCTTATTTAAGGAAGAAATGATAATTAATTGATTCCTTAAAATATTTATTTCCCTTACATGTGCCCCTCCTCTACTATATAAATAGGACCCTTCCCTTCATTACTCACTGACTCTCACATCCTGATATTTTGCTCACATACTCTAGTTCTAAAAAAAAAAAGCATAGTACTCTCTACTTAAAAGAAAGGTTTTCCGGCGAACATTCAAAGTGTTATCTTTACTCGGTATTGTTGTGTTCGGGTCTAGTATCGGATTAAGTTCGTCTGCACTGTTGATAACTATTTTCTGCTTAATTGGTTAGTTCTCTTCACTAGTGTAATTTCATTTTGCATTATGCATGATTGTATGGTTGAAAAAAATAAAAAGAAGCATCTGGGTTAGTTTCCTTATCCCTCATTCTGATGTGTGATTTTCTATTACTTGGTGAAATTTGTGTGTTTGTTGTGAATTGCTTTTATGTGTCTATCCATTAGTCATTATCATGCTATGATCTTGTGTTGGGTGTTATTCTGTTAAACAGGTTTTGAACTTGAAGTTCAAGTTGAAGAGTTGCCATGAGACGAGATTACTTAATTTCTATATTTTGAATTCGTATTTATTATTTATTTCGATTTGTAATAATCTTGTAGCAACTCTAAATCTCTATATATAATATAATTTGGGGGATCGCCTAAGGGGGAGGGGGATTACGTGCTACTTGTTTATCATAACTTATTTAGAAAGCATGCCTATAGGATTGTGATTATTTGATAGTTTGCAACATCGCTTTAGATCTAACTAAAACAAAAATAAAATTACTATTGTCATTAATTTCATATCTTGTTTAATTATTGTTCAAAGTTTATCACGTGTTTAAACTTTATTTGTCCGTTAGAATATAGTTAATTGATTTGCATGACCACTTTTCCATTGTAACAATAAATAATGCATGATTACTCATTGCTTCACTTAATTCAACCAAAGTTCCTCTTATATAATAAATGAATAAATACATTGAATATTACAATATGTTTTTGTATTGAAACATTCTGCCGATATTAGATATCATGCCTATAGGTTTTTTTGAATATTATTATGATTTTCAGCATGTTCATATTTAGAAACTGTCTATTGGAGTCATTCATACAAGTATACAACCATTCAATCGCCTAAAAATCATGTTCATAAGCGTAATTAAATAATTTCTGCAATGCATTTATTTTCTGACACTAAAAATAAGATAATAAATTGTCCAGCATGCTAATAATGTCTTAAATAAAATTTGCTCTTGTCCAATCTGCATGATGAAATTATTTTTTGCACTTAAACACTCTTCTGCTACTTAAAATCAATCCATTCTGCATGAGTACTCGTTCTGCCACTTGAATTAATTTTTTGCATCTGCCACTTGCTGTCCCGATTGAATTTGGCTCGGGTTAATTAATTTTTGCACTGTTTTGCCACTTAAAATCAGCTACTGATTAATTTCTGCATCTAATAAATTGTCTGCTACTTAAAAATAAAAATTGGCATTAATAATTTGATCAACTATTGCTCTAAAAAATTATGTCATGCATCTGTGATAATTTTTCTGCCACTTTTAAAATTAGTTAATAACTGCAATTAATTACTTTCTGCATGTGTAATATTTTTCTGCCCTCTAAATTCAGTAAATATTGTAATGTTGCTTGTTTTGTATGCACACACTTAAACATGAGACCTTTCACAATTACTTGTGTTTGCTAGCATGTTTAATAAAATCTAGAGGTCAATATGAGACTCTAAGTGCTAAATGCTCGTCCAAAGTGTTTTGCTTGCTGTCTAAGGGGCCTATATAGGAACCTATATTTTACTTTAGTCTAAAATCTCCCTAATAGTAGTCTAATGTCTCTTGGACCTTAAGCGGGGACGATAGGCACCTTCTAGGACGAAATGCATATGGAAGGTGGGGTAGGGGTAGTTTAGGCCCTACGAATATGATGACATTGACTCACGCTTAAAGCGACAAACTTTGGTTTTGTTTGTCCCTACACAGAACCCTATTGAAAAAATAAAAAAAAGTCGAGTACTGATCCGTAAAGTCCTTCAGAGTCTGCCTCTTCTTTTGTCCCTTTATTTGTTTATAATTATAATTGTTTGGGGTAGCTTAAATAAAATATAAAAATTGTTTGCCTATCTGATTGTGCAATTTATGTCTCCTCGCTTGTCTCTTTATTAATTGTTTAATATTTAATTGTTATTTATTATATCACCTAGTTTGCATGCTTAACTAATTAATTAAAATAACTAAAGTCTTTAATTGCTTAATGATAGTTATCACCTAGCAAGCATGTTTAATAAATAACCAATAAATGAAGTGACCTTATTTGCTACTTGTAACCCTCACATAGATTGCATGAGATACATCCGGGATCCACATTTGTGGACCTCGAGGGATGCTTAACACCTATCCCTCGAGGTAATTTGAATTCTTACCCGATCTCTGGTTCGTTGACCTTTAAGCTAGATTAGCTAGGTTAGATAGGTGCCCTAATGCACCTTAATTTGTTAGGTGGCGACTCTTCAATCCAAACCCAAAGCCCAAAAGAGTTGTTAGGTCGTGCATCCGAAAGTAAAGTCCGTTTTGAAAAAAAGGAGGCGCGAAATCGTTAGGTATGCCCCGTGTGACTAATGCATATATCATGGCATAGACAAGCGCACTCAATAAGGCTGGTGACAAACACGAGATACACAAGGAAAGGAGATCATTGTTAATCCATATGTTACTATGTTTAGGTTTAGTTAATAGATTCCTATTAGGTTAGGTTTAGTTAATGGATTCCTATTAGGTTAGGTTTAGTTAGTGGATGTTTATATATAGCCTTCCTATTCTTTTTGTATTAAGATGAACTCAATTATATTGTAATCTTGTTCTTCAATTAAAGTAGTTCTGTTAACAATCACATGCAAGTGCGCACTCACAACGGGTACACAATATTTGTGCCTATGTATACCCAAAGTCGTATTTGGTCCAAAACTTTGGACATGTACTGAAGTTATATATTATAAAGGACCAAAAATCAAAATATATCACAATTTATGAGGGACCAATACATCTATTATTTTGATAAATTATATTGAAGTTGATTGAATATGAATTGGTAAATTTATATTAGATTGAAGTCGTTTGATCGATTCGATAGCTATTTGGGTAACAAATAATATTAAGAAAATGTGTAAAATCAATAATGGAAAAATATTATTGGTTCAAGTGTTTACAATATTCTCGAAAGGTAAGAGGAATAATAACAGTCTTTATTTTAGTTATTTTTTATTTGTGTTGTCTGATTCAGTTGGTTGGTCCAATGGGGTTGTCTACATAGTAATTACACTCAATTTAATGCCAATTTTCTTGCATTCTTTTCTGGTCTAATTTACTTTCCGTTTCAAATTATATGTTGTATTTTTTTTACACGCTATTTTTTCTATCTAGCAATAGTTGTCCACTAATAATTTTATATACTTCTTAAGAAATTATAAATAAAAAATAATTAGACTATATCACTATTGAAATATAATAAATACAATATTTATCTTAAAAAACATAATAGGGAGATTACTAAAATTAATGTAAATTAGAAACTAAGAGTAAGATTAACCATTGATTTTATAAAATGGACAAGTATTGTTGGACATCTCAAAATAGTATAGTTTGTAATTTGTAGATATATATATATATTATGAATATTATTGTTATTTTTTTTATGTTTTAAAAAATATAATTCTTCTTCATTAAATAAACAAATTGTTTGTAATCTTTAAAAAAAAATAGTTATCATTAAAAATAAAATCAAAAATTTAATTAATTTTATAATTTTTAAAACAAAAAGTAATTTTTAAAAAATTACCCTAAATAATTTGAGATGGGAAAAAGTATTTATTTAATATTTATTGTTGAAAAATGAGTCAGTAAAATGGACTTGTATTTCACATGGTTAAGAAAGAGAAGAAGGGAGGAGGATACGAAAATGTGAATGAATTTTTTGTTGTCCTTTTCCTATTCTGACTCTAAAAAAATATATGACTATGTATTATATTTATTGAATTGACGTAAATATTTAAAAATTAAATTAAATTTAAATTTTATAAATTTTTGAATTATAGAAAATGATCTTAAACACTAGTAATTGGGTTATGAATAAAATTTTATACATACTTATTGTTATTCTTTGAAAAAATACAAAGTTTATATTGTTCCGATGTACCAAATATACAAAAAATGAATTTAGTAGAATTGATCGACCCCTTAGGGTTTAATTATAGTCTCTAATTTATTTATTTCTAAATAAAATTACATTTTATAAAATTAATCTAACTATTAATATGACATGCTAGGCAGATTTAGTGTCCATTTGGATCAACTTATTTTTAGATATTTTTAACTTTTAAGTAGTTTTTTTTAGTTTTGGAGGTGTTTGGAAAGGTTATAAAGTGTTTTTAAGCACTTACTTTTAGGCCAAAAAAATTTAAAAATAAGTCAAAAATAGAATACCATCTACTCATAACTTTTAACTTTCGACTTATGAGTATTTTTTACAAGCCTATCTAAAAATACCCTTAATATAGTTGTTCTTAATAGATTTCTCGTCTAATGTTTAATATTCACATTAAATTTTGATTAAATTCGAACCACATATTGTAGGACTCATTTTTTAAGACAAAACTCCTAACAAGATATTTTTCATTCTCATAACTCAAATCAAAATCTCTAATTAAAAATAAAATAAAACAAATGCTAGTTCGTAATTAGAGTAGTAAATAAAACTCTCTTTTTTTTCAGTAACATAAGTAAGCTCTCTTATAATTATTGTCATCTCCTCTGTGACCATATAATATTTGTCCACAAATATTTGACTTGTACTTATATATTATGCTATCATGAAGTTTCCTATGAACACCGCCAAGAAAAATAATTCATGTTTACAACTCAATTCATGGTGGAAATGGAAAAGAATAGCTGAATTTGGAGTTATTTGAATTGTATGACATTGTTGGGCTATTGTTTTTCGAAGGGGACAAGTCAAGAGTATTACTGTTGAATCGGTGTAGATTATGTCGCATTGACTTGAATAATGCGAGATATCGGGTGCCTCAACCTAAATATTTGTCTATTCTTTTTTGTCATTTTATTTTCTACTGTAATTTATTGTATTTGTGGTATATAATGTATAATTTAATATTTTATAGTTTTATCCATATTATTAAGTAAATTAAAAATAGAAAACGAATCGATGTTATTTAAATGCTTTACTGCCGTAAAACTAGTTATCATATAAGTTTTTTATAAAGTTCGAAATTTAAATGATGATTTTTTTTTTAAAAAAAAAATTAAAATAATGGGGAAAAAACATTAAAATCAAATTATTTATAACGCGTGAAATTCATAAATTATTTATGAAATTGGCAGATCACAAACTAGAAACTTAATGTTTATCTGGGTCCCCCAAAGAATTATTGATAATAGGCATTTTAATGAATTTCTTAAAATAGGTTATTTGAAAAGGTGGCAACATTTTATTCAACATGAAATTTGAGCCACTAAAAGTGTAAAGTCTTCTTTCATTATTTCTTTTTTCTTATATATATCCTAGCTTTGCCCCCACATAAAGAAAGTTACTGATCGAATAATTGTTATGCTATCAAATCAAATTATATTTTCTTTTATAAGTATTATTTAGTTTTTCCAGATCGTGAATTTATTCGAACTTTTCTATCTTTACAAGATAAAAATAAAATTTATATATTCCATACTTTCTCAGATCTCATATGTTAGACTACTGAATATATTATCATTGTTATATTATCTTAGCTTTTGTGTAAGAGATTCTTTCGAACAAAACAGGTTGTCAAGTTAAAATAAAGGAAAGGATCAAAAGTGGGTTGTATTATTTAAAAATTGAACAATTTTACCTTTCGTTAACCTTTTGGTCTAACATTATCCTAATTATTGGGGGGGGGGGGGGGGGGGGGGCACATAATGAAGATTCAACTCGAAGGTAATTGTAAAACATAATAAAAAGCGAGGGTAATTTTGGACTTGTTCTTTCGAAGATTTTGAATGCATAAAATCCACATATTTCATGTTGATATTTTGCGAATGACAAGAATAAATACAAGATGATTTGCTAATGATAAGGGGCATGAACAAGTGCAAACATTAACATATAAAACATGTAGTATTACTATTACGGTAGGATGAAAAATATTCTTCTACCCTCGATTAAATATTTTGAATTTGAGTTCAAAGAATGAAAAAACTAAGAGGTTCGTTCAAATGCAATGTTGAAATTAACAAGTCCTACGGTAGAGGAAATCTTTGAAGTGGATTTTAGTCCTATCTCTTATGTATTAATAGTGGTGGAGTCAGAATTTTTTATTAATAAAGTTTAAAATATGAAGAAAAAAATATAGAAACTAATCAAAGGGAGTTCAATATCTATTCTCTCTCTCTCTCTCTCTCTCTCTCTCTCTCTCTCTATATATATATATATATATATATATATATATATATATAATTTTAATAATAAAGAAATAATGTATTTTTCTATCAAAAGAGATCCGGATGAATCGCTAGCCCCAAACTGGCTTCGCCCCTGCTTATCAATGGAGAGAAACTCATTAAGTTATTCACAAGGACTCAAAATAATATTTTTCTTGCTTGGATTTAACTCGTGTTTATTTATCAAGAAATAAAATATGTTTTACATTATCAGTATCTTTTAATCGATTATAACATATTATTTACTTCTTTTTTCTGAAGGTTGTCATGTTATGATTACCAGAAATAATTACCTATTATAGGTCTATCAAAACAAAATAAGATGATATTATCGATATCGGATTATTGGATTATCAATTCGGAAAAATGTTATATTATTTAACTATTGGTTTGGGATTCAATTTGTCCAAAATTATTAATTATTTAATCAATAACCCCATAAATTTTATTAAAATTATTATTTTACCCTTGAATATAGAAACTTTCTTTAGGGCTTAAAGAAAATTGGTCTTACCCATTAAGGATCGAGAATTAAAATTGCTAATTCAATAATCGACATTTTCACTTATTCAGTTACTAGTTTAGCATATATATAGAGTGATAATCAAAATATTAATATGCCAAATTAATACTTCTTATGTCTCAATTTATGTGGCATGATTAACTTATCACAAATAATATAATTGTGTTGATTTGATAAAGTAAATAAATAAAATAAAATATTTTGATATAAAGATCAAGTAAAATGAATTCGCGAGACAAATATATTCCAAACTTTCATGAAAGTACATGTGTTTGAAATATTCACATGTTTGAATATTTGATTATTTGATATTAAAATACACGAGTTTAAATTTTTATTCATTTTTTGAAAAAATATTATCACTACAACTTTAATAACTTTTAAGCATTTCAATAGTTTTATAAAGGCTACTCTAAACAAAGATAGTTTTGTTTTCATCATGTGATAAGCAAAGATTTAAACTTTATGTATAATAAATTTTAGAATATCAATATCATGTATTAGTTATTGAGTTCTTAATTTAATTTTATATATATTCAATAGATTTCTTAATACAAATATATAATTTAAATTGGGGGTGTATATGACAGGGTTGATTCTGGTTTTTCAAATATCAAACCAAATCATATGTGTCGGATTTTTGAATCTATAAACCAAACCAAACCAATTAAACTTGGGTTTTTCAACCTCGGGTTTTTTCGGATTTTTTCGGATTTTTGAATTTTTTCGGTAAAGTATTCATACAAACATATAATTTACTTGTACTTCAAATATTTCTTTAGCCCTATCAAAATACAACTACCTAAGGTGTTTCTTAAGAAAATAACACAAAATATGATATGAGTAATGACACTAAAATAATCAACAAAAAAAATAATAAAAATGAAATCGCGTAAAACAAATATTGCAAATTAACAAGTCATAATGAAAATGATCATAATTTAAAAGTACTAAATCATGCTAAAATAAGTTTAATAAGTATTAGTTACATGACTATTAAAATATTAAAGGAAATTAAAATTGAATTATGTATTTGAATTGTCTAAACCAATGTAAAATCAAAGAACAAATATTCAATATTATTGTCATTCTTAGTGTTGAATTGATTTTCTAATTTGATTTTGATTTAAGCTTTATTATAATCACCAACATATGTGGATTATAATCTTTATTTAACTATTTAAAATTCTAAGTTTCAAACTTGAAATAATATATTAAAAGATAAAAACTATGAAAAAGTATAAGAAATATTTAAAAATTATATCAAAGTAAATATTTTTTTGTATAAAATAAAATTTTAAAATTATATATATAATGTCGAGTTGGTTTGGTCTCGGATTGATTTTTTTTAGTTAAAACCAAACCAATCCAAATATAGTCGGGTTTTTTTTTTAATATAAACCAAGTCAAACCAACCACTAGTCGAGTTTTTTTTTCTCAGTTTGACTTAATTTATGATTTGATTTGATTTTCGATTCGATTTTATACACCCCTAATTTTAATTTAAATATGTAACACCAAAACCTTTTTGTACATCAAGAATAATTTAAATATGTAACGACAAAACCTTCTTGTACATCAAGAATTATGCTTTCTTTAATTGGAAGTCATCAAGAGCAACTGTTAATTATTTTCCATTATTTTTCCCTTTTCAATCTTTTGTCTTTTGGGGTGGGTGGTAGAGGCGAAGATAAAGTTTTAACCTTATGACGTATGTATTCTAAATTTTATAACAACTTACGTGTGTTAATAACTGAATTCTAAATTTAATATTTGTATATATTTAATAAACTTCTTTACACTAATAAATTGTCTAAAGAAATATTGTTAAGTTTAGCTAAACTCGTATCTATACTTCTAGGTCCCTCAGTTGCTGCTTAATATAACACTATTATTAGTATAATAGTTAGTACAAAAGTTTTTTTTTTTTTGGTTTTCCACCCGGCGTATGATACAATTCGAATTCGGATTGAAAAGTCCCAAACTGGGATAAAGCGCTTCCTAACAAAGGTGACTTCGTACCTAAGGAGACAAAAACCTGAAACCTCTTGATTAAAAATGAAAAAGTACTTACCACTCTAACACAATCATGATCGGTAATTAGCACAAAAGTTAGTGCTCCTCAACAACCTTATGTACTATTATATGTACCCTGTCTCATTCTAATCTTACATATTTAAAGTGAAACATTTTTGTTGTTTGATGAAATGACACTTCCCCACTAAATTTAGTAAATTGATGTGCTTGGTGGTGACTGGTGACTGGTTATTAAAAAATCCACTAACTATATTATTTGCTTAATCAACAAGGGTTGACTTGAGTGTCCTTTAGGTAACATGAATAAAGAGGATAATATAAAGGAAATTAAAAGTGTTTAATTTCTTTTCTTTTAAATTTAATCAAGTAAATCAAACACTCAATATTTTTGGTTGAAAGAGGATATAAACTTTAGACAAAGTGCCCTATATATAAATCATAAAATTTCGGAAAAAAATGTTTAATTGATCAACCTTTGTAAGTTGTGGATCAGGTATTTTACTACGAATAAGGTTTGCAATGCTATTGCATCCATTGTTCCTTCACGATAATGGGAACAAATTTCGTGTATGTATGTGTGTGTGTATATATATATATATATATATATATATATATATATATATATATATTCTTTTTCCGAGATATTTTAAACATATCGAGAGAGCGCATAAACAACTCACCTTCCACTTGTCCCACACATGTTAAAAAAAATCACCAATTTTATGTTCAAACCCTACCAACAATTTCTTGAGAATCTTACCAACAATTTGTTCTTCATTTCCCTTTTCCTTCTTTTAGTCATTTGTTGAGTTTAGCCTTTCTCTGTTTTCTCCATTTGTTGCTACAACTTTTCAAGATTTAGATGCACACTATTATGCATCTTAAAAGTACTTTATTGTCCTAGAAAAGTGAAAGAATGACATTGGCCACTAAGCCAACCCCAAACAGGGCTTTATTAGTGTTTTTGCTCTCTATAGCATTCCAATTTTATCGAGGATTAGGGTAAAAGCTTAGTAGGTAGTCGAGACTATCTAGTTTCCTTATCAGTATTGTTGTTGTTACTCTTCTACAAACTTTTCTTTCAATTTTAGTATTACATGTTTCATTTGCTTTAGTGATCAAATTAATTGTTGCTGCTAATATTGTTTTCTTCTTCATTGTTTCAGCCTGACTTCTTCACTATTGTATTTTCTTTACTTGCTTGATTTTTTATTTGGTTACCTAAGCCGAGGTTGTATCAAAAATAGCCTCTTTACCCTTATAAATGGGGATAAAGCTACATACACACCAACCTCTCCAAACCGCACTTGTACAATTACACTGGACATTACAGAGAAATTGATTAAGTTCGATTAAGTTCCTTTGAAGACATCCGATAAAATTGGAACACTACAACAACAATATATCCAAGAACAATGCTTTTCATTTGACAAGTATTTTGATGTAAAATGTGTATCACATATATTGGCAAAAGGTAAGAGAACCTATTTTTCTCATTACAAAGAAGGAAAAAACTCAACTTATAACAGCTAAAACATCTGCAAATTTGAGTGGAAAAACAAAACTACGGTCTAAAACTAGCAGATGAAGCAAGACGAATAAGTTAACGTGTAAGTATCATTGTGGTGATCGCTGAC
This sequence comes from Solanum bulbocastanum, assembly GCA_037074985.1. Taxonomy (NCBI): domain Eukaryota; kingdom Viridiplantae; phylum Streptophyta; class Magnoliopsida; order Solanales; family Solanaceae; genus Solanum; species Solanum bulbocastanum. Next base: position 3,715,841 of record CM073603.1, on the reverse strand, counting down.
AACCTCCTGGGAGAAGGAATCGGAACTTATCTGCGTTTTCAATGACGTGTGTTGGAAGATGAACCGCGGATGCCGATCGAGGTATTGATCCCATTTTCTTGATCAATTCTTGAAAAGAATACTCCTCAGGTAACATGTCATAAAGATCAGCTCCCTCACATATTAGCTTCTGAATCCTAGAGTACTTTAGGAAGTTTGTACGTCGAACTCTGTCTGCATGACTGTAACCAGTCATTTTGAATACGAAATCTTGCAGATTCCGGAAGCAAAAGCTGCAATGCCACCCTGCATCAGAAAGTATAACATCTGTTTGGCGGGAATGTCTATATTTCGTCCACCTGTTGTAAATGTGAACACTGGCGCGCCAGCTACTATAGTCCACAGGGAACTCGAAAGAGTACATGTAATGTCTAAGTTCAAGATGCATCACGGGAGGCATACCGTCACACCACTGAAGGAGTTTAATAGTGTGGTGGCTTGGGATTTCATCAGTGTCTGACATAATGAGAAGGTCATCTTCAAAGATACCAGCAGCATGAAGTAACCTGTTCATTGCGATGCGTTGTTGTCCTTCTAGTTTAAACGGATCTTCATGTAACTCAGGGGATGCAATCCGGCCAGGAAATACACCATGTACAATCTTATCCTCAGCAAATGCAAACCGTTCCCGATGATCAGAGAAGTACAATGGCTTTGGAAGTCCAGTAAAAGTAGTGTTGGCTTCCAAGATGACAAATTTCACAACATAGGGATAGAGCTCACGCCACCTTACTTCAAGCAAGTCTAGCTCATTGCTGAATATGATCCCATCAAATACACGACGTGGTTCAGGACGTAGAGTCCATCCATGAAGGCGACAAAGATTATCCATAGAAACATTTTCAGCATAATAATGTGGCAAATGCTCGAATGGAGGTGGAGGTTTGTCCCAAAGTGGACGGAAGAAATAGGAGATCTTATGAAAATGGAGGTAAATGCCAAAGAACAAAATCGGTACTAATATCAAGAGCACGATAAAAATGACTTTTCCATGAGATCGTCTTGAGATAAGGCGGGAATGTCTTGGGGCCATCCGAGACCACGGCAGAAGTTTGCCTAACATCTTCTCATGGTTCAAATTTATATAGTCTGTACATTTTCAAATGAGTTAGGAAAAACCCGAAACATTGTACATTTCAATTTGAATTAGGAATTTCATGTCCAACTCTAAGAAGCCTTTTAACTACATATGCATCTGATCATATATGTATTATCTATTCCAACAAATAATACAAGAGAAGAGGTTTTTCAATGCAAGATCTAAAAACATATCTCTCTATGGCACTAATACTAAGTACGCTTTGGTTCGGGGCAGTAGCAGGTCTATCAATCACTTTTTTTCAGGTTCAAAAGACAAATTGTCCTTGCACACTACATAACACAAGCGCTCACTAGCCAAGATCGCAAAAATGCCTGGCCATACATCTATCAACATAGAAAAGTACTACGCCTGAAAATCTATTGAAACAGAAACAAGATCTCCAGATGAATGTAAATTGCTCACAAATTCATATGTATTGAGTTCTATAAAACAAAAAACAGGAGTAGATACATTTAAGTCTTACTAGAGGAGATACTTAAGTGAACTTTTGTTGAGCTTTATCGAAAAGATAATCAGCTCTAATAATATAGTTTGTTTTCTATCTGATAGTTTGTGCTAGGAAATAGGCGGAGCCAGGGTACAATTCGTCAAAAAATTACACTATATCTATAAGGTTATATTATTTTGTGTGTATATATAGAAGATGTTGCGTCCCTTTAGTTTCTTCGTGTGTTTCCTCTTTATATTTTTCTTTAGTAAAAATCTTGGCACCGCCACTGTTGGGAAACAAACCTCACAAATCCCTCCCATCATAGTTCCTCAAGATTTATATACAACATGATACCCAAGACCAAAATCTTTTCTTGACATAGCGAATACACCCTCCGTTTCAATGTGTTTGACATACATTCCTTTTATGTCCGTTTATAAAAGAATGACACTTTCTCATTTTAGAAACTCCTTAATTCCAACTTTCCAGATGACATATCTTAAATTTAAGACCGCAAGATTGAATAGTCTTTTTCATTTTCTGAAACTCCGTGCCAAGTCAAAATAGGCCAAACAAACAGAAATGGAGGGAGTAAATAAATCACAACACTGATGCCATTTGAATATGGAAAAAAAGTTGTTGAACACTTATCTAAATCATCCTTCAGAACATGAGCCTTATGGAAATAGCTTGTAATTGACGATAATACAATCAAGCAGGGGAGAAAACAGTATCTCACTCCGTCACTTTCCATTACTAAATTCAGCAGGAACATGAAGAAGTAAACGGTATTGAAACACTACTCACTACTTCAGCAATCAGCTTATGTTCATTGTTCAACAGCTTGCGTTTACTTAGGATACTTTATTAGTGTTCAATTAGGTTTCTTCTTAGTTGATGTAACTCTATTTAATCACTTTCAACAATAATATTCAATAGAGGTTTATATGGTATCAAGTCTCTACTCTCTATACCTCTAACAATATTCCATGCTTATGTATGGCTACAACTAGTAGTGGAACCAGAATTTTCACAAAGGAGATTCATAAAAAAAAAAAAAAAAAGTAAACATACAGAGAAACCAAGGGGATTCAACATCAGCTATAGATACCTCAAAAAATAACTTTGACCATGTATATATAGTGTAATTTTTCAACGACAACCGCTTTGGACATCTCAATGAGATCACTCTTGCCCCTAGTCACACTATCACCCTTAACACAAACGTATCTTCCAATCTTGCTTTACACCTTGGTTCTCTCAGGACCAACTCATTCAAAACGCTCAATTCTCCAACTTATTCCCAATAGGCATTTAGCACGGAGTTGTCCAGGACTTGGAACTCAATTTTTTTTCACATATCACACATTCAAGACAAAATAAGCAAGTAGAATTTTTTTTAATGGAGATTTGCATCTTACCACAAGTACCAAAGTTTAAGCTTGGAGGAGCCAATGTGAAAATCAGGACAAAATTTAGCAAGAAGTGCACTAATAAGATCCATCCTTCAAGCCTCTATGACGCCTTCTATAGCGACGCCTGCAAAAGTTTCTAATAGTTCCTATTAAGGTACTAGGACCTTAGTCTAACTTTGGCATACAATTCCAAGAAAATAATTCCATCCAAATGCTTCCCTGCAATGAGTGACAAAACGAAACAATATTTTGATCAAACAAACATCCGTCATTTTCTTGAAAAAAAACCTCTTTTAACACAACAAACTGATTAAAAGACAAGGCGAAAAGATGGAGCATTCTAACTAGAAACATGGTCATTTACTTCCCCAGAAAAAGTCAATAAACAGCAGAATATACTACTAGGTTGTCTTTAATAAGTGCAAATATGATGCTATATTTTGACAAAATTATTCACATCATTAAATTCCATTCACCTCTCTGACTTAATATTTCCATAACAAGAAAAGGGTAACACACAAATCTTACCAAAAAAGATGAAATTTTGTAAACTAAAATCCATTCAACACATATACTTATAATAAATTAAACCAAACAAAACTCCAACACAAACAAATTACACATCTCAGATTTCAAGATTCAAAAATGGACAAAAAAACAAAGAAAGAAGCTAAAAATGATATTTTTTTAATTTAAGAAAAACCCACCTTTAATTTGAACTGGAGAGACTGAAATAACCAGATTTCAAAACCAAATTATAGAATAAATTGTCAATATGAATATCCCTATATATGTCAATGGCTACCATATAATTTTTTACAAAGAAATATGAGATGGGTATTTAATATTATGCAAAAATATTTGTATATTTTGCAAATTATGAAGAAAAAAAAAAGAAGCTTTAAGGGCATTAATGGCATGTGACAAACAGAGAAGAAGAGAAGGAGGACAGGTTAAGCAGGCTTTGAAAATGGCAGAAAAGAGTGGAGATTGTATACATGAATTACCATGATAAGGTCTATACACAATCAAAATGTCTTAAAGATATTTTATGGTATATACTATATAGTATAAAATACCTGTATTTTGTTGGTAGATTTTCAATTATAATACAAATGATTAGTGGATCTTAAAGTATGAAAATGACATTTATTTAATGTTGGTTGGTTTGCTTGTTTTGTGGTTGTTAGAATTCAAAGAAAGATCACTAAAAAAACTCAACACTATGCTTGAATTGGGTGGGGGGGGGGGGGGGGGGGGGAGGGCGTGGTTGAATTTATATTAACTACTCGTTGAGGTCATTTTATGTTGTCCACTTAAATTTTACATAGTCCTAAAGTTTAATCAATTAGTACCAGAATAAAATATTGGGTCAAACTATGTGAGTTAGTTCATTCATATATATTTATATAACATTTATATCTTAAGAATTTTCTTTTTAATTTTGGAATTGTGAATGTTTCTCCTTTAATCCTATGTATACTTGCATTGTTGCATGCATTAATCTATGGTTTCTCCATAATCTTACTTTACCTTTCGTGATTTGAGTTAATCATTTTTTGTCTAGCGGTGCTACAATATAGATTGAAGGTCAATGTCATTCATTAGAGCTTTGAATTGGTATATGGAGTACACATTGTTCGATTGTAAAAGGTGTGAATGAAATATGAAGGGTTGCGACATTCATGAAAAATTGTGACTTTTATGAAAAGTTGCAACTTTTATGAAGAATTGTGACTTTTATGAAAGTTTGTGACCTTTCTGAAGGGTTGTAACTTTTCTAAAGAGTTGTGACCTTTCTGATAAGGCACAATAAGCATTTGTTCACACTATCATTTATTGTCTATAAATAAAGGGATTTTCTCTCATTTTAAAACAACGAAAATTCTAAACTACTTCTTCTTCTTCTTCTTCTGCACAATTAAATATTTGTGTAGTTTGCTCTTGTTGAGTGGTTCATTGACACCATTGTTTTTGTATCGATACACTGATAGAATTGTTCTATCCTAAAAGGATCTATTCCTTTAAATCTCAGATACTAGAGGAGAATAATTTTCTTAAGGTGACACTATGGATTCAGTCGGCTCGATTTTTTCCTTTCTCTTCCATTCTATTGTTATAGATCCTGGTATGTTGTTTTACAATCATTAATTTATGCTTATGTTATTAATTGTTGTTTTTGAATGCATGCTTTAAATTTTGTTGTTCATATTTCTGCAAAATTATTGTTATAAGTATTTGGTAGCACAGATTAAATAACACAAGTTAATTGAGTATTCACACAAGTTTTCTCTATTGAAATTGTTGAAGACACAATAAAAAGATTTCTTAAAGATCTCTATACTACCATCTCTTGAAAACAAAATTCAAATTTGGTATACATAAGACCTTCAAAATCTTATTACACCTTAATGTGCGAAGTGAACCAGGAAAAAAGTCAAGAATTAATAAACTTTTGACAAACTTCAAGGATGTTGTGTCGGATGACCTATAGAAGAATATGACTACTAGACTGGAGCCTCTTTTAATCCCAAAGACATAGATAACTACACAATATATTAATTGTTCATATTAAATATGACGTACGAATAGATTCTCAAGTTTACTACAAGTTGTAAATATTGTTCTTGAAGTAATAGATGTGTTTCTCGACACTGCGTATGAAATAGAAGTGTAGTTTCAAATTGAACTCCATCACTCTGATATGCTGATTTTTAAAAAGCACCCAAACATAATGAATAGTTTTGTGTAATATTTTTTCCTTTTAAGTATAGATAATAAGTTGAATTGTTGTCCAATATGATACATTCTCCCTTTAATTTTCCATTTTAATAATTACTTATGATACATTTAAATGAAAAACTTTAAAATGATATATGTAATGCTAAAGGTAGGGTTGAACTTTCTACACGTTAAAATTATAGATTATTTGTTTTCTTTTTTTTGCCTTTTAAAATTTACTTATCCTTTCACCAATGATTATTTATTTATTAAAAAATTTAATATCTTACTTTCAAAATGTAAGATAATATAGTGTTTTAATTTTAATGACTGATAAGTTTTAAGTATTATTTTATAAATTTTATGATATTAAATTTTCGCGCGAGCCGCGTACTAGTTTAGTATATACTCTCTCTGTCCCAATTTATGTGACATTTTTCCTTTTTCGAGAGTCAAACAGTTTAAGTTTGACCGGCAATTTGAGCATGAAATCTTCAATTTTTTTGAAATGAAATTTATATATTTATAAACTACGTAAAAAGAATTATAAGTTACAATAATTGATAATTCAAAATGTTTAAAAAATATATGAAAAACTTACGGTAAAAAAATAGATTTGTTTGAATCTCAAAATCCAAAAAGTGCCACATAAATGGGACAGAGTGAGTAATTGATATGAAGAAGTAAAACATGAATTTTTTAAAATTGACACGAGTCAATGTTTCACTGGAAATTCCCGTTTGTTACCATGGACTTGCTCGTACTGAATTATACCCTTTCTTCATCGTCAGCACGTGTAGTAGTTCGGTGCTCCACATGGTTCGTCTTTCAGACATATGGATATTAGTGTGAAAGGACAATTTTACCCCTCAGGAACAACATACTGGAATATCTTATTTTCTAGTGGGTTTTAATATTAATATTATCTGAGAGTTGAATGTTTCAACCAATAAGATGTTGCCACGTCACTCACATGAAAAGATACTACTAATGAAACTTTGTTTAAGTCAACTTGGTGTAAAAAAGTAAAAATCAAACAAAGTTAACATCAATTTTGAATCATATAATCTGTGCCCTTTAACTCGTTATCGTTGGATCATTGAGGTAGACTTTTGTTCCTGCTTAATGGATGGGCTTGTCGTTAAGCTCTTTCTTTTTACCTTCGAGCGTTAAATTGTTTTAATACAAATTGTCTATTTGAGACTGTCCATTAGGGCTGTTCAAAATCAAATCGAAATCGATAATTCGAACTGAAAAAAAGTTATTGATTTATCAGTATTGGGTTATTAGTTTAGTAGTTTTGATAACAGTTTTGATTTTTTTCTTATCGGATTATCGGTTCTTAATGGTTTGAAGTTTTTTTTCTTAACGGGTTAATCGATAACCCGATAGTAAATTAAATAATTATATTTATACCGTTTTGTATATAAAGTCCTTGACTTATAGTTTGGTTTCCTATTTTATTTCTGGTTGTCTCAAACACTTGGTTATTCTATAATGTAAAAATGTTTGCTTTTGAGCAAGATGCAACTTGTGAATTCATGTGCATGGTTCATTTTAGGGGTGTGTATCGGACATTTCGGTTCGATTTTATGTATTATTGGTTCGATTTATCGGTTTTCAATTTTTAAATATGTTAAACCAATAACCAAACCAATAAGATATTTTTTATCGATTTTGGGTTTAACCAATAAGAAAATAGTTATAAAACAAATATATGACTTTTTAAATAAATTTGATACGAAAAACAATAATGTAATTTTACAAATGCTCATAAAATAAAAACAATAATAACAAGCATGAAAAGAACTATACAGGTGTAACACAAAGAGAAATTAAGAAGAATAGGGTTCTTACTTTAGATTTTAACGTTTTATATAATGTGAAATTGTGAAGTGTAAATTGAAGGCTAAATGACAAAAATAGTAACTAGTAAGATATTGAAATTAATATATAATATTTATGTACAAGTAAAAGTAATAAATTACTAGTCTTAATGGATTATCGGTTTATCTAATAACCCAATATTAAAAATCAATACCGAATCGATAACCCAATAATTTTTTTTTAAAATCATTAAAAAATCGTTAACCCAATACCTCAATAACAATAAACCAATAACACTTTTATCAATTTGATTTATCGGTTGGATCAATTTTTGCATACCCCTAGTTCATTTGGTTTGTCACCTTGTTTCTAAGTGATTTTTAGTTTTTAATTGTGTCAAATCTTAACAGTTAAACTGATAACCTAACCGATAATGATAAAAAACCGATAAACCAATAACCGATAAGCCAATATCTTAATGGTTCGATAACGGTTTAGCATTTATACAAAATCAATAACGAATAGGCCAAACCGATAAACTTAAAAACCGAACCGAACCGACTGATACGCAGCCCTACCTTAACCTGTAGATCCTAATGCAAGGTTAAATCATTGTTTGGCTTAACTTTTCCATGCCATTATTATTAGGGATGTACAAGCCAAACCGGCGAATCAAATCAAACTGGAAAAAAAACCGATTTGTGGTTTGGTTTGGTTGGTTTGGCGGTTGAAAAAAAAAACCTAACCACTCTTGATTTGGTTTGGTATTAAAAGAAAAAAAGTCAAACCAAACCAACATAATATATATATATATATATAATTTTATTTTATTTATAGATAAAGAATATTATTTATAATCTACTTTGTTAATATATTTTTAGTTAGTTTATAGTTTTCAATGTTTATATATTCTATTTCAAATTTGGGCTTGTAAAATTTTATAAATATTTTATATATATATATATATATATATATATATATATATATATATATATATATATATAATTTTATTTATAGATAAAAAATATTATTTATAATCTACTTTGTTAATATATTTTTAGTTAGTTTATAGTTTTTAATGTTTATATATTTTATTTTAAATTTGGGCCTGTAAAATTTGTAAATATTTTATTTTGTATTAAGATCCGAAGTTACAATTATATTGTTACAGTTTTTCAAATTCGAAGTTAACAATTTACTTTGTAAATATTTTGTTTTGTATTTAGTTTGCCTCTAACCTTTAATCTTATTAATTTAACATAATGAACGTTGATATTTCAAAAAAAAATATTTTGTACCCATGTGAAAGTTACCGGCTTTTCAAAAATTTCTATTCATTTAACATTTTTTAAGTTTAGCTTATCACACAGGTAAGTGAAAATATATTTGATATCTTTTTCAAATATCGTATAGTTGTAAAAAATTGAAAAAACTAAAAGATCAAAAAAATTTGAAAAAAACCGACTAAAGCCGAAACAGAAAAAATCGACTTTATATGATTTCAATTGATTTTAAGATTTAATAAATCGATATAATTAATTTAAAATTTTTTTAAGGAAAAATCAAACCAAATCAACATATGTACGTCTCAAATTATTATCTTTTGAGAAGCCTATACTTTATAGAAATTGTCTACCCTGAGACTGTCCCTTGGCATGTAGGTCTTGACTCTTGATACAAGGTTAGTCTATCATTTTTAGAGTGGTATCTCATAGCTCGGCCCACCTAAATCTATAAATATCTCATTTTGTCGCTTTTTTTTTAATTTTTTTAATTTTTTTTATTTTCCTATTTCCTCAATTACTTTGATCCATTCACTTGTAAACTTCACTGATTTATCTTATTTCTTAACTCTTTCGTTATTTAATTATGTGGGTGTTATATTAAACTTGTATTGCTATTCTTTTTTAAGGTAATATACTTTCAAAAGTAGTTAAAACACAATATATTTCTCAATTATCAGGAGCAAACACACTTATTTTAATTAATTAAAATTAAGTGTGTTGAATTATATATCAGAAGAATTAAAATTAAAATTTATCGATAACTAAAATAACATAAAGTTTATTATCCCAAAAGATAAAGTCCACTTCATAATTTGGTTGATTAGTCAATTAAATATGATTAATGGGGATCAAGCATAATATTGAGGGTTTTGTGCACGTCTTTTTCCCAAAAGAGTCGGTTGATTAATTTAATATACTTTGACCAATAATTAGCAGCCACTTTTTATTTAGTTATTCTATAATTTCCCATCCAAAAATCTTGTTAATATTTTCTATTTTTTCTCCTAATAGGGTGGAGCTAAAAGGTTGGTTTTACCAACTCAGTCAAACTTAATAGCTTCGATTCAATTTTCATATTTGTATAAATTCTTGTTTTTTAAATATGTATAAAATTAAATTTGAAATCTCATAATTAATACTTGATATTCATATTCTAAAATTTAGAAATCATAAAATTTAAATTTGTCCTGGTTTCCGAGGTTATTGGGCATAATTTTCTTTTTGTTAGAAGTAAAATGTAAAGGCCCATTGGGCTGAAGAAAATGGGCTTGGAGTAATTGATAGCCAGCCCATCAGTGTGAGGATCTAATTTTAATTAGTATGTGGTTAAAATTTTTGTTTAACTCGTTTTTTATCTGTATCTGTTCGTTTGTCTAATAATCATTGTTTAACATATAATCTTCAAATATGTTCCTCAAATATATACTTAGAAAAGAATGTAAGAAATTTTATGACTATACCTTTTTAGTTTATATTTTTGTTTCAAAGATTTCGAGTATAGTATGCTTTGTGAACTCTACAAGATATGCTAAATGCTTAAATTTTCATAAATAGATTCGATTTGTGTTGAAAATCTCACATCAATAGATAAAATAATTGATGATCTTTTTTATATGATTTAGTTAAACTCACTCCATTTGCCTTGATAACAATTTGTCTTAACTATCAATTTATTAACTAGTAAATTAATTAAGCAGAATTTTTCAAACTTGTTAGGTAATATGAGTTCTTTTCTTATAATCGAGATTTTATCAAAAATAACATCAACCTCGCAAATTTAAAGATAAGATTTTTGCACATACACTCCACTTTTGTCTAATATTTTTATCATAGACTATATCAATTTTTTTTTTTGATTATACTTAAAAGAGAGTATCATAAACTAGTTCTTTTCACAAAATAGTCAAAAACTCTATTTAAGATTACATCTTTCTAGACATGAAAAGGTAAAAAATAAAATAGACATTAAAATATAAAGGGGATAATAATATATTCCACTAATCAATAATCTTCATCTCTAATCAATTTTAGCCTCTGCACTGACCCAACAAAAGTCCTGCAAAAAATCACAAATTCCCAAATTAATTATAATTTAACAAAAATAAAAATAATTAAATCTTGAAACAAAACATAAAAATAATCAATTTTTTAGACATACCTCCATGGTACATCACCAGCAAGAAGCCAATCACCTTCGTTATCCTGATAAGTAAGTTTATAAACATCACCATTTTCTTTACCTGTAATAAATAAAAAAAATTAGAAAATCATTTTACTAATCCCCCCAAATAAAAATTCCTAAACAACAAATAAACAATTCAGATATTCACGAATAAAAAGTACTAGATTCTCTTTCAAATAGGCTAAAAAAAAAGTACATTCTCAGAACACAACTATTATATTGAATTTATCTGATAGTCCCCATTTTAAAAACGGTCAATACCAAAATCACTAAGAAAATAAGTCGTCAATTTCTGAAGTATATAACACATAATATATGAGCATAATTTGAAAAAAAAGATCAAATATATATAAAGTAAAATAACTATTTTTGATAGACATACTTTACGAAACTAATAACATTCGAGATTACGCAAAATTATTTATACTTACTTTTTCCAAACATGGAAATTAAGGTGTCAGTAAGTGTGTTGTAAGAGTGAAAAAGACTCAAGTCAATTTTTCTTGCAATTCCAACTCCTTCCATTTTCACTTTCACATACTTATATATTGATCCTCTGCCACCACTGCCGCCGCCAACGCCGCCGTTCTCCACCGTGACATAATTCATCGCGCCGCCGCAGCTCTGGTGACAGAGCTTCTTCCTTAATGAATTAATTGGTGGCCACCCCACCACCCCATCTTCATCACCATCTTTTCTGTTCAATCAAAAATGTCAATGTTTCTTGAAAAATATTCATAACAAAAGCTAACGTTTGACCATACAGTTTACTAGTCTTCAAATATCTGTTTAATCATGAAATTTAATCGTCAAATACTTACAAATTTTCAAAAATTGACTCAAAACACTTTTAATTTACTCTAGAAAATTCAATTTTTTCAGAGTAAAATGCATGTCCAAACACAATTCACAAACTCAAACTTTTAAGTTTCAACATCAAAGTCTATGACCAAACGAGAGCTAACAATCAAATTATTGATTCAAAATAATGGATATTTTGTTAGAAATATACCTTTTATGTTCATTGTTTTGATCATCATTATCTTTGTCCCAAACTAGCGAAGGCAAAGTTTGAAGAACTTTGACATCATTTTCATCTTGAACATCAAGAATTTCACTTGATCTTCCTTTCTTGATATTGTTATTCAAATTGAAGTCATCAAGATTATACCCTTTTGTTGAATTTCCACATAGAGCAAGCCCCAATTGAAGCTCCATCATAGTTCAAACAAATGACAAAAAAACTTTTTGTTATCAAATAATATTTTTGTGTATGTGTATATATATATATTTATTTCACTCCACCCGCACCCCCACGCCCACTCCCACCCCCTAGGGGACAATGGAGGGATGGGGGAAATTTTTAGACAAAGAAGTGAATAAGGGGGAAGAGTATGTCTCTATCATTGCTATACTTTTAGCCGACCCAATGGACACTAAGAATCCTTTTTTGGGCAGACAATAACTTCTTTATTATTTAATGTTGTGTTTTATAAATTGTACAACACGCATTCAATGCGCGTGCATGCATTTTCTCTAACGCCACTTTATATGAAAAAACATTTTACTCTTTTCGTTCTGTTTCATTTTACGTGACATTTTTTAAATTTCAAAATTTAAAGAAGTTTATCTTTATCAGTATATTGTCACTTATAATATTTCATACATAATTTACAAATATATAAATTTTATTTTAGAAAAAATTGAATATTCCGTGCGTAAATTTTTAATCGAAAAATAAAAAATGTCACATAAATTGAGACAGAGGGAGTAATATTTTTTACACAAAGAAAGTTATTGCATGTTTTCCTATTTGTGATTTGAGTTTTAACTCTTAATACACACTCAATGTGTCAAATAATCATGAAAGGGTGGGGTACAATGAATGAAATTACTTTTTTTAGAATTAAAGATTTTGAATTTGAGTTCTAAATATATATATATATATATATATATATAAACTTAGAAGTGTTATTCCTCGAATTGGACCTTACCTCATGCATATTCAAATTATTCGGACTCAATGTAAATTTATACCCATAAATTCTAAAAATTATTTAAAATATTCATAATTTTGTATTATCGTTTTATTATAAAAGTGTTATGTGAAAAGTTGTGACAATAAACATAATGAATATGAATTTGAAAAAAGAGGAAGAACACAAAAGAAAAATATTGTTGATTTTTATATGAAAAACTACTATTACTATTCGTAATTGAAAGTGACATAAGAGACTAAGCTTGGATAAAAATTACATAAAATATGTATATACTTTTTATAAATTTTGTATAACAAACTAAGAATAAAATTTACTCTAAAACTATAAATGATGGATGTTTTATAAAAATTAGGATAATTTTTTTTAAAATTTCCAAATATTAAAATTTGACCTAAATTCTAGTTTTTTTCTCTCTAGAACTTGAAATGTTTACCATATATACAAATTATATGGCCAAACATTAATTCCTAAATTCTCTCCAAAATTTTTCGAAATATATTTTACCCAAACTGTTCCAAGTAATTTGATTGAGTAAATATTTTTTAAAACTGTCAGTGGATAGACTTAAATTCTTCCCTGTTTGAATGCTGTCTTTATTTTTGTCTGAGGCAGCATTTCATTCAGGCAGAAATTGTTCAAACTTGTCCTCCCTATTTCTTTTTATGGTTCTAACTTGAGCATGCACAACTTGATGTATTCACTTTTTTAGGAAATAAATTGCCTTAGGACTAAAGTTTGCTTGTATTACAATATATCTTTACCTTTTCTTTTGAGAAATTAATAAAATGTATAGAAAATTATGAGATTTCAGATTTAAATATTAAGATATAAATATTAAGTAATTCTTTTCATCGATATTTACAACGCTATCAAATGTCAATTACTTCATAGAACTAATTGAGATATATAAAAGTAGTTCAATACCACTATGATCACAAAAGAGATTAAAAAAAAATGTCTAAGACTCAGTTTTGGTCTTAATTGATAAGTAAGCATTTCAAATTTGAAAGTGCACATTTAAATACTTCAACTTGATCTTAACGAATGACTAAAACTACAACTCATTTCCATTGTATTTTGTGGTCCTTGGACACCCAAACCCGATGTAATACATAAATTAGAAGGTGTCTAAATAGGCGTTTTGTAATTAATTTATATGTTCAATCGACACAATGAAAATTAGTTGAAATATATATATACTCAAAATTAGAATATGTTCTATATATTATGTTAAATTATTAGAGATAAGTGTCAAAAATATATTTAAATTATCCTTTTTTTTGAATTTCGTACATAAACTATTAGAGAGTGAGTTTTATACCTAAACTAGTCGATAAATTATTTTAAATATAGAGTTGTGGTGAGTGTGAAACTACACACATTGTGAGGAGCGTGAAAGCAAGTAGACTAAACTCCAATACCAGCCAAAACCCTAGATTTCTGAGCCCTCCTCCCCACTTATTCTAGGCAAAAAAATGTGCAGTGTTTCTTTCTTCCTCAGCAAATATTTACAATAAGAAAAAAAATTATGTTTGGGTGATACATATTTGAAGCGAAATTAAAATTTGAAATTTATGAATTATTTAAATTATTAATTTTTTAAAGATAAATAAGATATAAATATTCAATAATTTTAATTAAAAATAGAGTTTAAATTAAAATTATTAAATTCAATTGAGTTCATGCTTCATACCTTAAATATCGGAGTCAGAATTCAAAATTTAAAACTTGAAGTTAGAGATTCTTAAATTTGTTAGACATGCAAAATTAAAATAATGGTTTTTTATATGATTTTTTAAACAATTTTTTAGATAAATATGAAATTTTAAATAAAACATTTCACTTTTGTAAATTTTTTTTGTCAAATAAAAATATTGACTAAAAAGAATATATTCCCTCCGTTTTTATTTATATGTCACTAAATTATATTTTACGTATATTAAGAAACTAAGTAAGTTCATTATTCTACCCTTATTTAATTTTTACTTGAAGTCATGTTTTCAATCAATGAATATAAATTAATTTATCTTAATTATAATTTAACCAATGAACATGAATTATTTACTTACTATGTTGGTCAATACTTACAAGAGGAAAATAAGAAAAATAATGTCATTATATATTAATTTTTATAAAATAATAAATATTAAAAACTATCTATGTTTAATAAAGACGAGATATAAAAAGAAATGAAGTGAGAATAAATTAAGAACGATGGAGTAATAAAATATAGCCACACACTCTGAAAGGCCCAAGAGAAAGCCACAAGAAAAGTGGGGTCCATTAAAGTTCCCATTTCATGTAAATTTGTATTCCTCCCTTTAGACATGCATCGAAGTTTGAACTTGTGTTTGTTGTACTGCATTCACTGCATTTTGCATGTCTTTGAACTTTGCAATTAATATAAATAAATTAAAATTATAAGAAAAAATTGATAATAATAAAATAGTAAGATATAAAATAAATAAAATAATAAATAGTAGTTTCTTCATTTTAATTTATATGAGTTAGTTTGACTTGATATGAAATTAAGAAAGAAAGAATTTTTTTTGTAACTTATGATCTAAAATAAGTCATAGATATTTATGTGATTATAAATCATTTCAGTAAGGTAAAATGAATATTTTAAGTACTCCCTCCGTCCCATATTATACGTCACTTTTTTCATTTGTACTTGCATTAAGAAATAAGGTAATTTTAGCCTTATGCCCTCATTTAATGTTTGATTATGACAATTTCGTAATAAATGATGAAATGTTATATTTTAAAAATATAAATGCATTTGGATGACTATTTAAATTTTACTTTTTGGAGCCAAATTTTTTCACCAATTGATCCAAAAATTTTAAAAAATCAAGTTTTTCCCACCTCAATTTTCCTATATATTTTGTGTAAAATATTTTTTTATATTTTTATATATAAATTCTTAAAGCAAACATGACAACATCACAAAATATTCAAATTCCATTATTTCAAATTGATCTAAATTTTTCTGCTGAGTCTAATGTAATATGGTAATGAAACTAGACGACAAATGAATTTTAGTTCTAGTTCGACAAATCATTTGTTTTTTTTTATTTAAATGGTGCATAACTCTTTTATTTGGATCTTGATTTTTCTCAATTTGGCCTTCACATGTTTTGGTTGAGTCTTCTATTTTTACATCCTTTAAACTTTTTGAAATGTCATCTTTCTTGATAAATTTGTTGAAGCTTCAACTTTCAAGATTATTTTTAAATCTTTTTTCATTTTTTATTTTTAATTTGTTTGTTGATATTTTTTTTCAAAATAAGATTTTATAGAATAAGTAGTGAATAAAGAAAGTAGTTAATTAATGAATGAAGTACTCATCCAATGAAATTAATTACTTGTAGATTTTCTAGGTTAGTCAAAGTAAATACATTTTCAAGATTAATTAATTAATCAATTAAGGATCTAATGGGCAAAATATGATAATTTATGCATAAATTTTATAAAATGACATATATTGTGGTCCAACTATTTTTAGAAAGGGATGACTTATAATATGAGACGGAGGGAGTATAATTGTTACTAAATATAAAAATTTGTCATTTTTTCGGACTAACTAAAAATTAAGTCATATAAATTGAGACAAAAGAAATAATACACATCGACTATTAAGCGATTATTAAAAGTAATACACAGTAAAGAGAAGATAAGAGGAGAAGGTTAGTAAGCCCCTACATCTCCCGTATAAAGTTAATCAACAATCAATTATCTATTAATGTTTTATTAGCATCTTCTTATTTATGATCATATCTGAATCTAATATTTTTGATAAAAATTATCAATATAAACATTAGATTTACATTTATAATTTAGTAATATAATGAATTAAGAGCTAAAATATTTAAAGGTTGTCCCCATTTAATTTAAATAATGGAGTCCTAACAAAAAATATAGAAAATATAAGAATATTTTTTTTCGAAATTATATTGAATATGTTGTTATTTTAGGATCCACATCTTGAAGAAAGATTCCCATTAATTACTAATACCCCCTCCTATGATAATCCCATTTCTTGTTAATCTAAACGATTTTATCCAAAACAACAAAAACCTAAGACACTGGAAAAATAAACGAGATGAACAATAATTAAAGAATAAGCAAATCGTGTTTAATTATGTTTACATGCATGCATTAAGCTAATTAATATAACCTTGGATTAATAAAACAATGTATGATACATTATTAATTGATTATTTTATTTGAAGTAAGGACCATCGAAGAAACAATGATGTGTCTTCATGCCGTAACAAAAATACGAAAAAGTAGATTAGAATAAACATAAGAATAAGAATAATAAAATAATTAGGAGACATATGTTCCCAATATGGACAAAGGAAAATTCTAGTTTTGTTTATTTTTGGTCCTGTTAAGATAATTTCATATATTTGATCGCGATTCTTTTAGAGTCAAACAAGTTATTTCTATCGTATTTTTTTAAATATCTTTATAAATTATATAACAATAGTAATTTATTATGAAAATTAATTATGAATTAACAAGTTATTTCCTTCTTCTTCATTCGAATATAGAAAATAGGCGGGGTAAGCAAACTCATATTGACGGAGAGGGGTTATAGTAATTTTTTAACCTTTTATATGACTTATAAATATTTTAAATTAATAGTTATTGTGACTTATAATTCTTTTAGATTTACATATTATATGTAAATTTTATTTTAAATTTTTTAAAAGTCTTCATGTCGAATTTATGGTTATAAATGAAAAAAGTTTAACTCATGAAATCTGAACCATATATACTATACAACACTAATCTAGAGTATGATCTCACAACCAAGATCTGAAAAAAAAAAAAAAGACATGTATATTGATCTTGCCCTACTTTATTAAGATAGAAATATTTTTCCAATAGACCCAGAATTCAAAAACTATATTTTTCAAAAATAAAATGAGGAGACATATGTTCCCAATATGGGCTAGAGAAATTATATTCTTGTTAAGCTTATGTTTTGGTCCCATAAATAAAATAAAATATATTTTATGTAATGGCTGCATCACTTACAACACAAGATAGATGACATTGCTAATGTTGCAAGAAATGAACTCGACAATATTGTCCCCTTCTAATTAAATAAATTCAAAATATCTTATGTTATATTATTTTCAAATTTATATTAGGAAGAAACAAAGGTCACGTGCATTGCATGTGATTGTTTCAAAAACCTACACGAGTGGCATTAATTTGTCACTCATATTCCAACAAATAATTAGTTGTCTATTATGATTAGTCTTAATCTAACCATTTGACTTGATGACACCTGTAAATTCTAGATAGGGGTTGAATCCAAAAAATAAACTAAATAAATTAATTTTTATTTTTTTACGGTTTTAGCATTGAATTTATTGTATATTTGAAATTTTGAATTTAAAAGGGTTAAAGCAGTTTTGGTCCTTCAATTAAGAGTAATAAATTATGATTTTAATTCTTGTGACGTCGACTAAGAAGGCTCAGGGACGGTGCTAATGTGTTGATTACGGGTTCGGACAAATCGAGTAACCACTAATAGTAAGAATTCATTGAATACATAAAAATTAAAATTATCAATTTAAAAAGCAAAAACTTAGAATTAGAAATTTGAATGTATAAACTTTAAAATTCTGCTTCTGCCTCCGAGCAGATTTGACCTTTTAATTATTCAAAATATGCATTGTCACCTATATGCTTTGCGAATATTTGCAATTTAACACGGTCATTAATTAATCCTCTTCTTAATTAGTTAATTATACATGTGTTACGTTAAGTTTTTATTATTACTCTATGGTTGTTAAGTAGTAATATTGTTTTAAAAAGTATTTCAATCAAAACATATTTTCTTCCTAAGGGACCAAAAACATACATTTTAATAAATTTAAGGTTAAATGTGTTTTGCTGAATATTTCAAGGACTAAAGTCAGAATTTACCAATCATCTAGGGATCAAAAGTGTTATTATACCTAAGAGTTATCCCGTAAATAACTTTTTATACATACATATTCTATTCTAGTCTGTTTATATACTGATTTCGATCGAACCCGTGAAAGCTACGATACATTATTCACGTTATAGTTTATATTCAGGAATTAAAAATTAAAGGACCACCTAAAATTTGTATTTTTTGAACAATATCAAAGACTAATTAGTCTCAAATGGTCCTAATATATTTGTACCTTATCATAATGGTATAATTTTGAATAAAACAATTTCATTGAATCTAGTCACAAATGGTTGGAATGATGTTGAAAATTCATGTAGGAAAAAAAATGTGTACACACCACTTAATTATCTTTATAAAAAGATTTGAGTGGACATTGTGTTTCAAGTAATTTTCAATGACAAAAGTTATGATAAAGATATTGGTGTTTCAAAAAGAATGAACTCTTTCTTATTTGGTAATATTTTAATTTCAGTTTTTCACGTAATATGTTCACAAGGCAGTTTTGTATATTTAACATAACTTTAATTTATAATCATATGATTCAAAAGTTTTCTTTATTTTCTTAAACTTCGTGTCAAATTAAACTAAATTATTCTTAGTAAAATGGAAAGAGTAATAATTAAGACTCTTTAATTCCCTATTGTAGTAGACAGGTCCCCTACTAGGTGTAGGAGATTAACATTACAATTAAGGTCCCCCTTTTGACTCTATTATTGTACATATAGTCAAAATGTACCAACAAATTTGCTAGATTAGATTAATTTGGATAGTTGATACCGGTTGTGTTGTATTATATTGTACTGTTCGTTTAAATATAATGTTTGTTTTGATTGTTATTTAAATTATATTATACATAGTTTAAAGTCCATTGTTAGATAACAACAAATAGATCCATTTTATGTAATGACTGATTTGGTGTGATCGCATCGTTACGTTAATATTTTCTTTCTAATTTTGTCTTTTCTTGTTATTTAATTATTCTATTTTATCTTTTACCCTAGGATGATTTTTTCATAGTAGCTCTACTTCGTACCCTACTTTTCTTGTAGGTTTATCATTCAAATTATGGATTTGTGACATTATGCATGTAACAATGGAGAACGATACAATCTATTCAAACACTGTATTAATTAGAATAATATAATATAATACATTATGAAACAATACATAACAACCATTCAAACAAAGTGTTAAGTAGGATGAAAAAAGATTAATACTCCGTTGGTTTCAGTTTATGCGCCATGAATTTCGAGAGTCGAATAGTTTGATTTTGAGTGTGAATTCGGAAATGAGATCTTCAATTCGTTTGAAATAACATTTATATAATTGGAAACTACGTAGAAAGTATTATAAATCACAATGATTGAGAATTCAAAATATGTAAAAAATAAATGGGAAATTACAGTCATATATACACTTATTTGAGTCTCAAAAATTTGAAAGGTACATAAATTGGATGGAAGGGAGTAGTATTTTTGATCCCTTAATTATTGATAAATTTTAATTTAAGATTTTGTTATTTTATGTGGAAAAGTATAAAATTACTGTTTTTTTTAGCTTATTGGTTTTTTGTGCATCTAAGATGATCTAATAATGCAAAAGTTTGATATAGATGACAATTGATATTGATATATATGAGCCTAGTTAAATTTCAGTCTAAAAATAATTAATGCTAAAATTAAAAGAGCAGAATTCAGAATTTAACTTTTATTAGTTTATTTTTAGATATTTTTTGTGTATTGATTCCGTCGTATAAGATTATACACACATTAAAAATATTGAGTTCAAATGAACCTAATCAAATATGGTGATAATTCTTTATTCATGTCCTTCTATCCATTCTATGTGATGAGTAAATCCCCGTAAAAAAAAAAAAATTCGTGTAGATTATGATTGGACGTAACAATTAAGGAATAAATGAAAAAGAATCGAATCTCAATCATTTTCAAATAAGATTTACTCGCGCATCCACTAATGAACTGTTATGTGCCCATTGTGACATCAATCTTCTATTATATAATACATAGATTTAAATTTACATATTTGAAATTAAGTACTAACAAACCTTACTACTATTTCGTGGAGTTAGTCATTTGAAACTACATAAATAAAATTATAAATAGGTGAAATTCCTTATAGAAAAAATACTTAAATGAAATTATAAATAGGTTAAACTTCTTTTATGCAAAAATTCTTTTTTTTTTTTTTAAGAAAATCAAAGTAAAAATATATCTTTTTTCTATGACCTTGTGTGTGTGCGTGTGTTTGGGGGGGGGGGGGCGGGGGTAATTTTCTTTCCTAATTTTAAATAATTAAATTACATCCTTGGATAGATAAATAAAAAGAGGGAACAAGAAAGAAAAAATAAGAATGTAAAAAGTGAAAACTTGAAAAGCAAGGGTAAAGACATTAAATTTGTTTTTGTAGGGTTTAAACACCAACAAATAATAGTGAAAATGTAGGCTGTGCCACCATTTACACAGACAACATGTTTTAGTGAATAATTAATGATTTCAAACTCTCTCATTTTGACTACTTTGTGTTTGCTTTTTTACATATTATGTTTATTTGTCTAAAAAAAACACACTTCTTGTTTTCTTGGCTAATTTGATCCAAGGTATGGAGTATCTTTTTTACCACGGCTGGTTAAAATTATGCTGATAGTAACCATGTAGAAATTAATTATAATAGGATATAGTTATTTTATTTTTTATTTTATATACAATAATACATAAATTTCCTCATATTTTATACATATATTAGTATATAAGCTTTTTAATTGCAAACTATATATACCAAATTAATTTTATAGATAAATACTTACCTACAAATGAACTACTATATATGTAGAATTTGATACTTGTATAATAATACACCTCCAAATCATCTACCAACCTATCTCCAATTACAATGAATTTAATTTTTAAAAAATATTAGACAATTTCTTTAGATTTTTTAAAATTTTGGTGGACATATTTATTTCGAAGATTTATGGATGATTTCTATCTCACTTGGTGGATATATATCTTTTTTGATTGTTGGATCAACATCGGTTTCGTGCTTGATTTGGAGAGCTCTTCCTTTATCTATCAATTCAGATAAATAAATAGACAAAGACAAGTTTCGAATTAGAATACAAACGCACTAAGATATTCTTTCATACTTCTTAATATGTGTCTGGTCAAAAATTCCAAAATTCACAATTTTTAAAATATCACAAAGCTGTTTTCATTTTTTTTCACTTCAAATTACTCATAAAAATTCAAAAACAACTTTAATTTGTATTCATATACAAACATGATTTCAATTTTTAAATATCATTTTCATTCAAAAATAAAATTTATTTTTTAATATTCACAATTTTCATAATCAAACGCTCGGTGTCCAAAAGAGAAAAAAATAATACAAAAGGAATGAAGTGGTCACAAGAAACTATCAAGTCAAGCCCAGACAACAAGCCGCCTTGTCAGTAGGATTTGGTCCATTTTCTTATCATAAAATTATAGATTTGAGTCCATGCATTTTTTGATGTTTTAAAAGGAATATAAAGATTTTTTTCGTAGTTTAAAGTTATGCAATAATTGTTTTTATTTTATGACATTATAATTATTGTATATAAGTACCATAATAAATAAATTGAAGGAAATGGTCCAAGTAATATATAATAGTTGAACTAAGTAATAAATTTTGTTATTCAGCCCATCTTGACATCAAACCAAATTAATCTAGTTTTTGAAGAGAGAAAAGATTTACTTATGACCGTATAATTCGAATGATGACATTTTCTGTTATTACATATATACATTTTTTGATCAATTAATTTATCAACATGATTAAAGTATACATAATATATATACTATTTTTATGAATAAGTCTATATATATATATATATACTATCATTATGCTTAGCAAAAAAAATAATCTGAAATCGGTAACACCAAAAAAGTCATGCTCTAACATGCACAAAAAAACAAAGAAAATCGTCTAATGTCTATTCAGTGACTCCTAAATGCTAAAAAGGTTGTGTGAATTGTGTAAAAGCTATACATACTATCCCCTAGGTCATTATGGAGGTATCTATAAAGTTTTTGCAAAAAACATTTCCGAAATTCATTTCACCAAGAAATTCATATACGTATTAACACACACGAAAAATTAAAAAAATCGACTAATTCCTGCTAAGTAACCCTTAAATGTTAAAAAACTGGTATTAATCATGGTGAGAGTATAAAGTTTTTGCAAAAAACACTTCTGAAATTCATATCACCAAAAAATTCATATACATATTAATACACACGAAAAATTAAAAAAATCGACTAATTCCTGCTAAGTAACCCTTAAATGTTAAAAAACTAGTGTTAATCATGGTGAGAGTATACATTTTGTTCCCCCCTCCCCCCCCCCCCGCCCCCCCCCCCCCCCCCCACACACACACTCATTAAGGAGGGTCCATATCACAAAAAAAATCATATATTAACACACACACAAAAAAATATGAGAAAATCACTTAAATTCTTGTTGAGTGGCGCCTAAATGCTAGAAAAAGTGGCTTGAATCATGGTGAGATTATACATACAACCCCAAGTAATTAAGGAGGGCCCTGTTAAGTTTTTGCAAAAAGAGTTCCCGAAATTCATATCACCCAAAAATTCATGTACTAACACGCATGAAAAAATTAAGAAAATCGCCTAAATTCTTGTTGAGTGGCCCCTAAATGCTAGAAAAAGTAGAGTATGTTATGGTGAGACTATATGTACTATTCCCCAATGTCATTAAGGAGTGTCTTGTAAAATTTTTATAAAAAAAGTTTCCAAAATTCATATCACCAAAAAATAGATGTACTATAACATCCATGAAAAAATTATGAAAATCGCCTAAATTCTTGTTGAGTGGCCCCTAAATGCTAGAAAAAGTAACGTCAATCATGTTAAAGCTATACATATTGTTCCCCAGATCATTACAGAGGGACCTATAAAGTTTTTGCAAAAAAAAGTTTCTGAAATTCATATCACCAAAAAATTCATGTAGTAACACACACGAAAAACTAAGAAAAATGCCTAATTCCTTTTGAGTGGTCCCTAAATACTAAAAAAGTGACGTAAATCATGGTGAGACTATACATAATGTATCCCAGGTCATTATGGCGAGTCCTGAAAAGTTTTTGAAATTTTTTTTTTCGAAATTCATATCACCAAAAAATTCATTATACATATACTAATACACATGAAAAACTGAAAAAATTGTCAAATTCCTATTGAGTGGCCCCTAAGTACTAAAAAAGTGGCATGATTCATAGTGAGACTATAAGTATTGTTCCCTCATGTCATTACAGAGGTACCTTTAAAGTTTTTGGGGAAAAGGTTCCCGAAATTCATATCATCAAAAAACTGATATACTAACACACACGAAAAATTGAGGAAATCGCTTAATTCCTTTTAATTGGCCCCTAAATGCTAAAAAGGTAGTGTGAATCATGGTGAGGCTATACATACTGTTCCTCCAGGTCGATACAGAGGATCTTGTAAAGTTTTTGCAAAAAAAATTCCCAAAATTCATATTACCAAAAACTTCATGTGCTAACACATGAAAAATTAAGAAAACCATTTAATTCCTATTGAGTGTCCCCTAAACGCTAAAAGAATGGAGTCAATCATTGTGAGTCTATAGGTATTAGTCCCCAGGTCATTACGAAGGAACCTTTAAAGTTTTTGCAAAAATATTTTGAAATTCATATACCAAGAGATTTATGTACACACGAAATATTAAGAAAATCGCTTGATTCTTGTTGAATGGCTCTAAATGCTAAAAAAGTAGTGTAAGTCATAGTGAAGCTATATGTATTGTTTCCCCAAGTCAATATGGAGGGTCATGTAAAGTTTTTGCAAAAAAAAATTCCCAAAATATATATCACCAAAAATTCAAGTACTAACACGCATGAAAAATTGAGAAAATCGTATAATTCCTGTTAGGTGGCCCCTAAATGCTAAAAGAGTGGCGTAAATCATGATGAGACTACACGTACTTCTCCCCAGTTCATTACAGAGGATTTAAAAAAAAAAATTTTGTAAAAAAAGTTTCCGAAATCCACATCACCAACAACTTCATGTACTGACACTCACGAAAAATTGAGAAAATTACCTAATTCTTGTTGAGTGACCCCTAAATGCTAAAAAAAGTGGCGTGAATCATGGTGAGATTATAGGTACTGTTCCCTAAGTCATTACCAAGGCACCTTTAAAATTTTTGGTAAAAAATCCATATCACCAACAAATTACTGAACACAACAAAAACAGAGAAAATCACCTAATTCCTTTTGAGTGACCTCTAAATGCTAAAAAAGTGGTGTGAATCATGGTGAGCTATAAGTATTTTCCCCCCAAGTCATTATGGAGGCATAAAGTTAATACAAAAAAATTTCTCAAAATTCATATCATTAAGAAATTTTATACTACCACACACGAAAAATTGAGAAAATCGCCTAATTTATGTTATTTGGCCTCTAAATGCTTAAAACGTGGCGTAGAGAATTGTCATGCTATATGTATTTTTCCCCAAAGTCATTACAGAAGCACCTTTAAAGTTTTTGCAAAAGCATATGTCCAAAAAAATTATATACTAACACACACAATTTTTTTTGTTGATAAAATCACCTAATTTATGTTAATTGGACCCTAAATGTTAAAAAACATGACATGGATAATGGTGAGACAATATATATTGTTCCCCAAGTCATTACGGAGGCACCTTAAAGTTTTTGCAAAAAAAAGTTTTTGAAATTCATATCACCAAAAAATTCATGTATGTTACACACGAAAAATTGAAAAAATTATCATATTCTTGTTGAGTGACCCCTAAATGCTAAAAAACTGGTGTGAGCCATGGTGAGACTACAGGTACTGTTCCCCCAAGTCAAATTATCGAGGCACCCTTATAGTTGTTGCAAAAAAAGTTTTTAAAATTCATATCACCAAAAAAATCATGTACTAACACATACGAAAAATTGAAAATCGCTTAATTACTGTTGAGGGACCCCTAAATGCTAAAAAAAATGTTGTGAATCATGGTGACACTATACATATTGTTCCCCTAGATCATTACAGAGAGTCCTGTAAATTTTTTGTAATTTTTTTTTCTGAAATTTATATCACCAAAAAATTCATGTACATATACACGAAAAACGGAGAAAATCATCTAGTTCCTGTTGAGTGGCCTTAAATGCTAAATAAGTGACATAAACCATACTGAGACTATACGTACTATTTTTTAGGTCAATGCGGAGGATCTTGTAAAGTTTTTGTAAAAATAAAAAATTGAGAAAATTGTCTAATTCTTATTGAGTGGTCTATAAATGCTTTAAAAAGGGCGTAAATGATATTAAGTATATACATACTATTTACCCAGGTCATTATGAAGGTCTTGTAAAAATTTCGCAAGAAAAACTTTCAAAATATCACCAAAAAATTCATGTTATAACACACATGAAAACTAAAAAATTGCCTAATTCCTTTTTAGTGGTCCCTATATGCTAAAAAGTTGGCGTGAATCATGGTTACGTATTTTTCCACATGTTATTATGGAAGGTCCTGTTAAGTTTTTGCAAAAAATATATCTGAAATCCTTATCTATAAAAAATTCATGTACTGACACACACAAAAAGCTGAGAAAATCGCTAAATTCCGGTTGAGTGTCCCTTAAATGATAAAAAAAATGACGTGAATTATTGTGAGACTATACGTATTGCTCCCTAGGTCATTATGAAGGATCTTGTAAAGTTTTTACAAAAAAAATTTCTAGAAATACATATCATAAAAAAATTCATGTACTAATTAATATGCACGAAAAATTGAGAAAATAGCTTAATTTATGATGAGTGACCCCTAAATGCTAAAAAAGTAGCGTGAGTCATGGCGAGACTATACGTACTGTTCCTCAGGTCATTATGAAAGGTCTTGTAAAGTTTTTGCAAAAGAAAAAGTTCTAGAAATTCATATCATCAAAAAACTCATGTACTAATACGCACGAAATATTGATAAAATAACTTAATTTATGTTGAGTGACCCCTAAATGCTAAAAAGTAGCGTGAGTTATGGCGAAACTATCACGATCCGAGCCTACACCCTAGACGTGACCAGCACTTGAGAAACATTGCTGGCCCCCAAGCGAACCCTCATCCTGACTGACTTCAAACGAAAGACTAACTCAAGCATACAAAACTTAAAAATTGAATAAATATTCATGAAACTCAAATAGAAAGCTTTAATTCAAAAGAAAACTCTGAATAAAATAAATTATTCAATTTTCCATAAAATAGACAACTTAAGTATTTAAAATATTTAACAAAATAAATAATACAGACTTCTCAACTATACTGACAATCTATGAAGCTTCTAACTGATAAAGATGGAAGTCGGGATAAGACCCACGACATCCTGACTAAACTAAAAAGTAAATGAAATCCTCCGAAAACAAGGAGGCTTTCCATAACTAACTCGAACTCCCGGATGAATCAACGAAGCTCCTGTTGATGATCCTGAATACTTGTGTCTGCATCATGAAAAGATGTAAGTCAAATGACTCAGTACGTGGAATGTACGAGCATGTAAGAGAAATTCTAAAGTATAAACATAAGCTTGAACTTAATAAACAGGAAACATACTTACCTCTTCTCGTACTTACTCAACTCAACAGAAGAATAAGATACTCAATTCAAAAATTAGATACTCAACTCAAAGATATGATACTCGACTCTGTGTACTCAACTCAATAGACTCAACTTGTGATAGTCAAGGATAAAACAATAGTAAAAGATGCAATATATATGAAAAGCTGTAAAATTGTAGATAGTAACTCAATGTATTGAAAAATACAATAATACTCAATGTGTATATAAAAATATAATATAACTCTGTGGGAGTTTCTCTAACTGACAACCACCACTATGAGCCTAAGCGATGATACATCGTCTTGCCCACGCTGCCAGAATTATCCTATACTTTGCCGTCATATAGGACGCCTTAACTAATGGATCCACTAGTCTATGCTAAAAAGCACTAAGGAATAATCTAAAAAGTATGATCCTTTCTACCTATGATGGTTACATGGTTTATGGAGACGTGAGTTATCTGAACTCAAACTCATTTCCATATCGGTGCTCAATACTACTCCAAAAATACTCAGCTCATATGTTTAAAAACATAAGTTTTTATTTGATTTGAGATAATTACTCAAAAATCTCTCTTAAAAGAGATGGTACTCAAACTGCTCAAAACTATTTTGGAAATCTCAGTTTCCTCTCATCTTAACTGTGAAAACAATTACTCAAGGGAATACTTAGTTCCCATCTATCATTTTAAAGAAAATGAATTTTACTCTAACTCTTTACTCAACTCAAATCTTAAGTCTGAAAACAAAGTTAAAACGTTTGTAAAAGACTTCTTAAAATATGGTTCATGCTGAATTATGGACATGAACGACTCAATGCAAGGTTTTCAATAACCATATATTGAACTCAATACTTGGACTAAAGAATTTCAATGATATTACTCATTTCAAGAATGTTTAACTTAGAGGGTTCATGCGGAATTACGAGCATGAACTACTCAACTCAAGGACTAGAAGATACTTCTCATCTCAAGACTGTTCAACTTATAGGATTCATACGAAATTATGGACATGAACAACTCAACTCAAGGACTTCATGGGTAAAATGTAATAGTCCCATGATTAGAAATATAATCTCACAGGGGTTAGGAACTCAATACTCAAGACTTGAAACTTGAAGATGCTACTCCTCTCAAAGGTACTCAACTAATGTAGTTCATGCAAAAGTTATGAGCATGAACGACACGACTCAAGGGTCAAAATATCAATATGGAACTCGTGTATACGACTCTTATCATTCTCATACTTACTTACTCAAAACTTAAACTCAAATTGATGATGGATCTCAATGGCTTTCTTGAACTCTACTCTTCACTATCTCTTGAATGTGAATTGTGAATTCAAGAATTATGGTTCATGATATGAAGGATCTTATGATGACAAAGTAGACTCATGAATACATTCTCCTCACTCTCATACTCAATTACTTGAGTCTTGAAACAAGTTACTAGAAGTTGTAGAAGACTCCACAAAAGGACTCAAGGGACTCTTAGAATGTTCGAAAGAATTCTCAAAACTTAACTCTTAACTCTACCTTGAATTTGAATCACGAATTATGAATTCAAGGTTATGAATGATTTCTAGGTGTTGAGAAGTATCTTAGAGTGTTTAAAATCAAAAGAGAGTAAATGTACCCTTTGAAAGAACTCAAATGGACAAAACGATAAAGAATGGGTGGGGGCAAGCAACCCTGACACTCTGAGTAGCGCGGGTGGTTGGGGCGCTTTGGCTGGCGTGGGGCACCAGGCCCCAACCCAGAAAACTTCGACGACTTTCTTTGCTTGTTTTCTCACACTAACTCGCCTAGAATCAAACGTTTTCTTCCCCAATCACTTGGATTCAATGACTTAACATAATTACACTATAATCTAATCAAAACAACACTCAAATCACTAAATTTAGAATGAACTTCAAAAACACCTATCAAGAACTCTAATCTTTCAACTTCAAGAATGAAATTTGCTGAAAATAACATGATTAATGTGTGGGTGAACAAAACCAACACTATGGAATCTTACATACCTCTTAGGGATCAAAACCATGGCGAAAATCCGCAACAACACGAAGAATCTTGATGAACGCTCGATCCTCTCCTCTTTTATCTTATTTTCTCTTCTTGAACTCTCAACTAAAACCCTAGGCGTATATTTGTATTATAAAATTGAACCTAATAGGATTAGACCCTTAAAACCTTACTAAAAATGAATTAAATCTGATTGAGTAAGGAAAAGACCAAAATACCCCTTACTATTTTTGGATAGTTTTTCTTAACTGGACAGCCTGACTTCAAAAAGAAATATCTTAGTCATCCGAACTCGAAACTTAGCAAACTCGGTGACATTGGAAAGATAATTCAAAGACCTTTCATTAGGTTCCTTGTATCCCACCTAACTCATCATGTACTGAAAGTTATGGTCATTTGAAGTTGACCCAAAACTTACAGGAACTTATGAATGACTTGAATAAACTCTCTTTGATTCTTCTTGGAACACAAGGTACTACATCTAGTGACCTTATCACTCAAGAAATTTTAATTTCCTCGGTAAAATCCTACTCACAACGAAGGATAGTTCGAGTCTCAGTTCGAAAAAATGTCTGGGGTGTTACAAAGACTATATGTATTGTTCCCCAGGGTCATTACGAAGTATCCTTTAAAGCTTTTGCAAAAAAAAATTCGAAATCAAGATCACTAAAAAATTCATGTACTAACACGCACGAAAAATTAAGAAAATCGTTTAATACCTGTTGAGTGACCCCTAAAAGCTACAAAGTTACATGAATCATGATGAGGCTATACGTACTGTTTACCCAGGTTATAGTGGAGCGTCTTGTAAAGTTTTTGCAATAAATTTACCTAAATCCATATTGACCAAAAAAATCATCTACTTAATCTTTACACACATGAAAAATTGAGAAAATCGGCTAATTCTTATTGAGAGACATCTACATGTCAAAAAAAAAAAGTTGTGTGAATCATGAGAGACTATAAATAATGTTCTCTAGGTCCTTACAAGGATTCTGTAAAATTTTTCTAAAAATAGTTCCCGAAATTTACATCGTCAAAAAATTTATGTACTAATTCACACTAAAAAATAAGAAAATCGTCTAGTTCTGATTTAGCGGCCCCGAAATGCTAAAATGTAGTGTGTGTGTGTGTATATATATATATATATATATATATATATATATATATATATTGAAGGAAAATATTTTATAAATAAACTCAGAAGTACTATATGTTTTTGTATATTTCTATGTATTTCTGTATTTTCTATATATTTTCTGTATATTTTATGTATATTGAAAATAACTAGTAATATCGCTATTTATAAAGGTAAAAATCAAATTAAACTGGGACTAGGAACCAATACCATAAATAACAAATCCAAACACCTTGGATATCTACTCTAACTTTGAATTATTATTTCTCACATTCAGCTCCTGTATTTCAAAGTTGTATACTCCTGTATTTTTCTTCTTGTCATTTTTGTTGAATTGGAGAACTTCTCTTCAATCTTTAATTGTTGGAAATCTTCAATTCTTGGAGTACTTCTCTTAAATTCTCATTTATTTATTTTTTCTTAGTTGTGTTGGAGCACCTTCTTTCCAACTTCCAAGTGTTGGAGCAGTTTCTCTTCAACTCATGATATTTTTTTTTCTTGATTGTGTTGGAGCACTTCTCTCCAACTTCCAAGATTGATGCCCTTCCCACCAACACCTTTTCTTTTTGTTTTTTTTTCTTTGGTGTTGGAGCACTATCTCTCCAACTCTCATTGATGCCCTTCCCATCAACTCCTCTTTTTTGTGTTGGAGCACTCACTCTCCAACTCTTGCTGATGCCCTTCCCATCAACTCCTCTTTTTTGTGTTGGAGCACTCACTCTCCAACTCTCGCTGATGCCCTTCCCATCAACTCCTTTTTTGTGGTTTTTTTTTTTTATTTATTTTCTCTAACTTTTAATTTAGAGAAGAATTTCTTCCTCTAGTGCTTGGTTGCACTTCTTTAAATCTGCAATATTTTTGTAAGTCTTTCCTCCTAGCATATTCTTTTCATGCATATATTATTTGCACAACTTTTGTCAACATGATCATTGGTCAGACGGGTAGCATATATAAGTCATAGCTGTCCGCTTGCAGCGGAAATTCTAAGATCTTCTATCAGGATTGTAGAAGCTCTGATACCAATTTGAATGAAAATATTTTATTTATTAACTCAAAAATACTATATGTTTCTCTATATTTCTATGTATTTCTGTATTTTTTGTATATTGAAAATAAATAGTAACATCCCTATTTATCAAGGTAAAAACCAAATTAAACTAGGACTAGAAACCACTATAACCAACAAATCCTAATTAAATATAAATAAGTAAATACCATAAATAACAAATCCTAAACACCTAAGATTCCTACTCTAACTTTGAATTATTATTTCCAACCTATATATATATACACATACTTGGCAAAATGATTAAAACGATATCTGAATTGTAGTCGAATTTGCAGTAACATATTCATAACATATAACGGTCCTAGATAAGTTTGAAAGAGTTATTTTGACATTTGTCCAATATGACACTGTTAAGATCAGAGAATCGAGATACTGCAATAATGAATAGAAGATCAGCTTGCTTAACAATAGAGAGAAAACTCCTTCTTCAGTCAACACAGAAAGCCTTTACAAGAGAATCATTCTTACTACCACACTCATTCTATTACTATCTCATCTATATATACAGTCAGTTAATAAGCTAACAAACTAACAAAATCTAACAAACAAAATTTTTTAACTTAACTAGTCTGTTAGAACTAACAGCTGTACATTTTACTAGCTTCTCAACATCCTCCCTCAAGCTAGGTTTATGAAAAACATTCTTCATTCCTAGCTTGGTAAGTAGATACGCACGTTGCACATAAGTTAATTCTTTGGTGAGTAAGTCTGCAGGTTGCTCTGTTATTTTCAAGTACATAGGTTGAACCAATCCTAGTTGAACCTTCTCTATAATGAAATGGCAATCAATGTCTATGTGTTTTGTATGCTCATGGAAAACTGGGTTGGATACAATCTGTATTGCTGTTTTGTTGTCACTGTAAATAGGCACATGCATCTTCATTTGCACTCCTAGTTCTTTGAACAGTCCCTTTTTGCCACACAATCTCTGCAACTGTTGATGCCAAGCTCCTGTATTTAGCCTCAGTTGAGCTCCTCGATATAGTGTTTTGCTTCTTGGACTTCCATGATATCAAATATTTTCCATATGTGACCATGTAACCAATTATAGACTTCCTGTTATTTGGACAGGATGCCCAATCTACATCACAATATGAAGTTAGTTGATTATCACCATTGGCACTCATAAGAATTCCCAACCCTGGTGATTGTTTAACATACTTGACTACCCTTATTGCTGCATCCATGTGTGATGTCTTGGGATTATGCATAAACTAACTTAGAAGTTGTATTGCAAATGCTATATCTGGCCTTGTAATAGTCAAATAGAGTAGCCTTCCCACAACCTTCTGGTAAATAGTAGGATCACTTAATAGTTTATCATTCTCATCAGTGGGAGGAAAATGCAGATCAAATTCTGTAGTTGTAAGTTTCTGATTTAGTTCAATAGGTGCTCCAACAGGCTTAGAGCTGGACAACCCCATATCTGAGATAAGTTCAAGGCAATACTTCCTTTCGTGCATAAGAATCCCTGTTGAATTTCTGGCAAACTCAATCCTTAAGAAGTATCTCAACTCCCCTAAATCCTTGATTTTAAAATTGTCTTCGAGAGTCTTTTTTGTTTCTAAGATTAGTTTGCGATCATTCCCTGTGATCAACAAATCATCAACATACACCAATACCACTACCGAACTCTCACCTCGATGCTTTGTGAATAAAGAGTAATCATAATGGAACTGCTGGAAACCAGAATTAGCTAAAGTTGTGGTTAGCTTGATGTTCCATTGCCTACTTGCCTGCTTGAGTCTATACAGTGACTTGGTGAGTTTTCACACTATCTCTCTCTCACTGTTATACCCAAATCCCATAGGTAACTCCATGTATACTTCTTCATTTAAGCCACCTTGAAGAAAAGCATTAAAAACATCTATTTGGTGTATTTGCTAGTGATGTGCAGCAGCCAAGCTTATGACAACTGTAACAGTCCCCATATTCACAACAGGAGAAAATGTTTCTTGATAATCTAATCCTTCTCTTTGGTTGTAACCCTTGGCTACCAACCTAGCTTTGAATCTATCTACCTCTCCATTAGCCTTGTACTTCACCTTGTACTTCACCTTGTACACCCATTTACACCCTATGGCCTTTTTATATTTAGGCAGTTGTGTGAGCTTCCAAGTGTGATTTTCTTCCAAAGCATGGATTTCATTTTGCATAGCTTCAATCCATCTTGAATCTTGTATGGCTTCCTGATAAGATGCAAGTTCCTTTTCCTGAGATAGCTTAGTAACAAAGCTTTTATAAGTTGGTGTGATGCTCTCATAATCAACCACATCTCGAATGGGATACAACCAATTACTAGCTAGCTTCTTGGACAAAACATAGTCTGTGTGCCACAAAGGAGGATTAGTAGGTCTATTGAATTTTCTAACAACAGCAGCAGGAACAACAACATCATGTAAGACTGATGATGTGGTCTGGTTCTGCGGCATATCATTAGGCTGAGAAGCCTGATCATCCTGAGGAACTGCAACATCAGGGGGACCACATGTGTTGTGTGATTCACAAACTTGACTGTCATTAGGTTGGCCTTCATCATCAGAACAAATAGTGTCATTTTTGCTTATAATACATGGAGTAAGCTCACAATCTTCTACATGTGAGTGAAGCATAGGAAATATTGGATCAGTAGTATCTCCTGAACTTGATGATTGAAATGGAAATTCCCTTTCATAAAATGTGACATCTCTACTGACAAAAATAACCCTTGACTCAATGTTTAGAAATTTATATCCCTTCTGATTGACATCATACCCAAGTAGCACAGCCTTTCTAGCCTTTGGTGCAAACTTATCATCCTTCCTCAAACTAGTAGCAAATGCCAAACACCCTATCACTCTCAGGTGAGTTAAAGAAGGTTGTTTGCCAAACATCAGTTCATATGGTGACATGTTTCCCAAAACTGTAAAAGGTACTCTATTTATGATGTGTGTTGCAGCTTCCCCCAAAATCTATTTGGCAAGTGCCCTTGAATTTTGATAGATCTTGTTGTCTTCAACAAGTGCCTATGCTTCTTTTCTACAACTCTATTTTGTTGTGGAGTATGTGAACAAGATCTTTGGTGAATGATCCCATGCAATGCAAATAAATCATGACAGTTAGAACTCATAAACTCTCCTTCATTATCAGACCTGAACACCTTGACACATTTCCCAAACTGATTCTTTATCATTGCTAAAAATTGTTTCAGTACAACAATTACATAAAATTTCAAATGAATTAGGAAAGTCCATGTCCACCTAGACTTATCATCAACTAAAATAAGAAAATACTTCATTCCATGATGAGTAGCTATCTTATATGGACCCGAGACATCCATATGTACTAAGTAAAAAACAACATCTACTTTGGTGCTACTTATTGGAAAAGGGACTCTAGTTTGTCTAGCTTGTGGACAAACAATGCAGTGATCAAAAGAAAAACTACCATGAGTCTTAAACTCTTTTATTCTTCTAAGTACTCCCATATGAACATGTCCCAACCTTTGATGCCAAAGTGCAGGATCTTCATCTAATCCTCTGGTTGCAGACAATGCCTTTTGTGGTATTGCTCTCTAGTGTAGTACATATAATCCATCCTCCACCTCACCAATCCCCTTGATCTTCCTAGACAAGAGATCCTGAAATACACAGTGTGTGGGAAAGAAGGAAACATAGCAGTTTAATTTTTTTGTCAGTTTGTTCACAGATAAGAGGTTAAACTTAAAATCTGGTATACACAAGACCTCACTGATCAGGTCACTCTCATTTAGTTGAAGACTTCTAATATGTGTAACTGTGGCCAAATCCCCTGTAGGTAGTTGTACTTTGCCTATACTTTTTACCATAATCTCATCATACAAATAGTTGTGATCACATATCATATGATTTGTAGCTCCTGTGTCTATAATCCATTTCAAACATAAACTAGGATTACCTGCCATATTCACATTGTTACTGCTGCAACTGTTTCTCTTCAAGGCATCAATCATAGTATTAATTTGATATGGTGAAGATTTGTGTAGCAGTTGTAATAATATTTGTTCATGTGTGCCCTGGGTATTGTGCATTGGTTTTTCTATGCCCATGTGTGCCTTCCTATCCACCTGATCCTGCACACAATGTGACTGAGAATATATTGTAGCTCCTCCCATTGCTAAGTGATACTGCATACCTCCAAGCACAACATTAACCTTCTTTTTTCCTTTAAAATTGTCAGGATAACTAATCAATTGGTAGCAATCCCCTTTGACATGTCCAGTAGCATGACAATGGTCACATTTCTTTAGTTTGTTACAGTCTGCCCTAACATGCCCTTTCATGTTGCAGAAATCACAATACAGAGATTGATAATTCTTCTAAGGATATTGTTGCTACTTATTGTTTCTAGCTGTGTAAAGAGCTAAGGACTCCATCCTTTCACTAATGTGACCTGCAATTCCCTTATGACTTTCATCCTAGATTATTAATGCATAAGATTGATTCACATTAGGCAAGGTGTGCATCATTAAGATATGACCCCTAGCTTGTGAATAACTATCATTCAACCCCATTAGAAACTATAATAGACGTTGATACTGCATCTGTTCAACATACTCCTTTGCCTTATGACAATCATAACTAGGTGGGGTAAACTAGAATCATATTCATCCTACAAATTTTTCAATTTGGTGAAATAAGTTGAAACTGTTGAGACTCCTTGTCTAAGGGTGAAAATGGTCCTATGTAATTGATAGAGTCTAGATCCATTGATTTTATCGAAGGGCTCCTTAAGATCAAGCCATACTTGGTAAGCACTGGTTGAGTATAAGATTCCATTGAGTAACTCCTTACTAACATTGCAGATTAACCAAGAGATGACCACTGCATTGCATCCATCCCAATTTTTCATCAAATTCCCTTTAAAATTAGTGCGCAGAACAGAGCCATCAATGAATCCCAATTTGTTCCGTCCAAGCAATGCAATCTCCATAGCCCGACTCCACAGGGTATAATTCTCCATTCCTGTCAATTGGATCCCTATTGATAGTCTCCTGGTACATCCGATGAACTCAAAAACAGTGGATGATTGTGATCAATCATCATTGAAATGGCAAACGATGAGTTTTATTTGAGGAGAAAGAATTACAAAACTGAAACTTCTCTTTTGTGGAAAAAGGAAGGGAAAATTTATTCAATACTAAGTCTAAGATTTTCATATGAGGATGACTCAAGCGACGGTGCCATAGTTGATGAGAAACTTTGGTGAAGGTGAAGTGGGTGGAAGGTGACATTGGATTCCTCTGGGGACACTCATAGAGTCCATGTTTATTTCGGCCTTGTACTAGTAGTCTCCGAGTCTTGAGATCCTTCACAAGAAAAGAATGTGGAAAAAATTCAATTGAGGTTAGATTGTCAGTGCAAAACTTAGCAACAGAAATAAGGTTCTTTTTGATAGCTGGAGCACAAAGAGTGTTAGAAAGTATGAAATTGGAATTAGAAGCGTTAATTTGAGTGAAATCAGTATGAGTAATGGGAATAGTTTTACCGTCACCCATGGACACTTCCTTATTGCCAGTGTATTCTTCAAGATTATCTGAATTGGTGGTGACATGATGGGTTGCTCCAGAGTCAAGGATCCAAGGATTTGCATCTGTTGGATGATTAGACACAAAGTTGACCTTGGCTTCAAAGTGATTGTGCGATTTTGAGCGACACACATCAGCTGTGTGACCGATCTTATGGCAGAGTTGGCATTTCACTACTTGCCTGGGTTGTCGTCTAGTTTGTTGATTTCCAGGAACCACTTGTCGTGGAGTATGTGGTTGAGAAGATTGATTGGGGAAGCGACGATTATTCTTCGGATATTGAGGTTGAAAGTTGGTCTTTTGTGCAGCAGCAGCTGTGATGATGGAGGATGACCTGTCAAAATCTTGATGCGTGAGAAAGAGCTCATGGTCTGTGAGTTTCTGGAATAGTTCCTCAAAGCTTAGGGCTGTGTCGCGCGCTCTTATAGCGGCAGTGATTTCACGGTACTCATGACCTAAGCCACTCAAGATCTTGACTGCTAGTTCATCATCAGCCACCAGTGAGCTTGCTATGTTGAGAGCAACAGCAATTGATTTGATTTCCTGTAGGTAAGTTGTAACTGTCTTGGAGGCCTTTTTGACGTTTTGAAACTGATTTTGCAAGCTGAAGATGCGAGTGTGACTCCTATTTGCATATGCTGTATGAAGGAGTTCCCATGCTATTTTTGCTGAAGAGGCAATTGCAACAGTGGGAGCAATGGTAGGGTCAACGGATGCCAGCATTGCCTGTTGAATTAGTTGGTCTTGGCAAAACCATATCTCATATTCAGGATTTGAGATGGTACTATCATTTTGTGTGATAGTTGTTGGCGGAGCAGATGTGGCACCAGTGAGATGCCCAAGAAGCTTGTGTCCATTGAGTATCATCACAAGTTGGGCCTTCCAGGTGGCAAAGTTGAGGTTACCTTGCAGTTTGATAGGTAACTGGGCTGCTGGATTGAACTGTACCACATGAGTAGTAGTCGGAACTGCAGCAGCAATGTTACTGATGGTATTAGGAACAACCATTGTTCGAAAGCAAGGAGAAAAAAAAATTGGATCAGACTCGTGAGAGTTTTAGAGGGGCTTTGAAACCATAAAGAGATTGAGAATCAAAACAAACTTCACTGCCTATTTTATTCAATAGGAACCTCAACTTAAATACAATGAGATGTAACTAACTTGCTAATTCTAAGGAACTAACTTAACTAATTCTAAGGAACTGCATTAACAACTTAATCTAATCTTATGGAAAAGACTAAGTCAAATGATATCTACTCTAACAATATGATAAGTATTGATAACCAATTAGTGAATATCTCAATAGAAGTCTGCTACCCGATCCTCCAGATTCTTCCTCAATCGCCATGATCGAACAATGAAACAAGCGAGATAACAAAAAAATCCAGCAAGACGACAAGCTCGTAGAACATTCGCCCATGCTCTGATACCATGTTAAGATCAGAGAATCGAGATACTGCAGTAATGAATAAAAGATCAACTTGCTTAACAATGGAGAGAAAACTCCTTCTCCAGTCAACACAGAAAGCCTTTACAAGAGAATCATTCTTACTACCACACTTATTCTATTACTATCTCATCTATATATACAGTCAGTTAATAAGCTAACAAACTAACAGATTCTAACAAATTAACACTCAAACTTGTTTCTTCAAATTTAAAACTCTAATCTAGTATATATAACTCAATCGAATCCAACTATCAAGATATATATTTAATAAAATATTCATGAGATTTAGCCCCAACTATGAACATTCAAAACTAGTAGCTTGGTTCTTCACGTTTTCATGTTTCTATAGCAATGGAAAGTCTAGTTGCGGATTCAGGATTTTAAAGTTCGACAAAGGCAGAAAGAGTCTATGTCCTAAACACAAAATTATCAATGCTTGAACTGATTGATCTAAGTGAGCTACGAGAATAGTCTTCTAGGATCAACTTGCATGAAATTTGGTGTTATTTAGGTTAGGAACCTGAAAAAGTAGCCTAAAATCGTGGGCAGTCATGAATATACTAATTTTGGTCGAAAATATAATATAGTCCAATTTTATTCATATTTGAAGGCTCAATTACACATTTGCAGCCACACTTCAGAAGATATATATGTATTAAGATATTTAATATAGGCAGCCTTTAATATATGTATCAATTCTTGAATCCCTTATGCGGGGTACTGGACTCTGGATGAGAGAGAGAGGGGGATGATATTACTTAGGAATGGCAATAGGGCCGGGAGGAACATGTTGGAGTCTTCACGGGTTTGCCCCACAACCACTTTGCCCTATTGGTGTGATATTTTAATATTAATAAAAATATATTATATGTCACAATATATATCATGTTATGTCTATTGGTGGACATTATATTTGTGTCTCTTTAGTCTCATTAATTGTGAAAGAAAGTGGTCATTAGTTTTTTAGTAACTTATGTAACCACCAACTCTTCATTTCACCCATTATTCTATCTGTATATCTTGTAACTTATGTAACATTTGAGCCATTCATTTGACAAATTTACTACCCACTATCTTTCTATTCATTGTAAGGAAGAATTAATCACCTATAAATAAGTGGTCTTCCTTTGTGTTGGATAGAAGTAGAAACAACAAGAGATGTACAAGAAAAGATAGAGTGAAAAAAAGATGATGAGTAGTATATTGAGTTTATATTAAGGTTAGTGTAGTGAAAGAGAGAGCTGAGACATAGAAAATATTCTAAGTCTTCAACTATATTCACTATACAAAAGAGAGTGTTTATATGTTGAAGAAGGTGTTCTTTTGTGGAGCTTTGGACTCTTCAACTAATCCGGAGTTGTTTGAGTTGTACGACGTTGTTAGGCTGTTGTATCCTGGAGGGGACAAGTCAAGAGATATACTGCTGGATCGGTGTAGATTATACCACAGTGGTCTTGAATTCTCCTTAAAAAGAGCGAGATATCCGTGCCTCTGCCTAAAGATTTGTCTATTCGTTTTTGTCATTTTATATTGAACTGTAATTGTTTTATATTTGTGGTATATTACACCAACACGCCCCATTTATACCTAATATCAATTACATGCAGTATCTAGGATAATGGATGGGCATACTAGATAGTTGGAGTTCAATCAACAAGCACTTTAAGGTTCACAATTGGAGCATTATGCTCTCATATTATGGATTCAAATCATTTTCACTTTTAGATTTTCAGCTGGCAAGAATTATTTGTACCTGCCAAAAACAATGAATTATATATCACCTACACATATATGAACTTGTGGGATGATATAAATTTGAACGGCGTTTCACCAATTATAAGGACCAATAAATGTACTTAGGGGGAAACATTTTGGTTAATATGACGAGTTGACGATTTAGATCATTGATAAATTTTAACAGTATCAAAATTCATCTCTTGTCCTTTTATTGTACTACAATGTCTCTTTAGACTGCTGAAAAAAAAAAGTATCACACAAATTAGGATCGGAGTACTATTTTTCTTCATAAGAAATAAATACATACCATTCATAACAATATGTATGGTAATTTTCTGAGCTTCTTGGATAGACACTTCTATTATCTCCTTTACACAAATACCATAGGAATGACAATCTTTTATAAAAATCCTAACAAACAAAAATAGAAAAAAGAATCACTTTAAATTCTAAAGATATTTTTATTTGACACTAATTTCTGCATTAATCTCTTATACTTTTAAATAACATAGTATGGAATAATAATCCTAGAAGCAAATAACTTTATCTGAGTTGGAAAATTTGTTGATAAATGAAGAAGATCTCTATAAAAGATGAAGATAAGGCGCTTTTCAGCAAAACATAAGGTTTTCGAAAAAGGGATGAGAGGAGAAACTCACGTTCGGGAGGGGGGAGACCAGAAGAATCAACATCAAAGAGGTGAGCGACATAACAAGCATGCAAACCAAAGCTTCAACAAACGGCAAACGGAGAAGTGCTATAATTGTGGAAAGAAAGAACACTACACCAGAGATTGCTGGTATAAGAAAGTTGAAGGTAAGTAGCTAGTTCTATCCAAAACAAGAAAGATGAAGAAGAAGCTTGGGATTTTGATACCTTTTATACAGTTGAAGAAAGCAATCAACAGGAGGAGGAGCTTTATCACTTGTCACTCCAACAAAGAAGAGGAGATTGTACTTGCAACTGTAAGTGAAAAACTAGTCGATTATGAACATGATTTGATCATTGATTCGGGATTTTCCAATCACATTGAGAAAAAGTTCATCAACACATGAGTGAATATAAAGGCGGTCGAGTAGTGATCAATTGAACCATCAAGGGCACATACATAAGTGACCAAAGCCATCACGAAACCACCATAAATAGTGTATGAGCGTTCCATACGTGTTCTGAAACACATAATTTCAGAGGACTGTCACAAAGAGTCTGCTATTGGCAATAGACTCAAGCTCAAATCTATGCAGTAATGTGCATAAGTTTAAATTTGTATAAAGTCAAACTAATAGATACACGCATCCTCCTATATGACAATTTGTGTCATACAATATATTATGTCATGTAAGACTCATATGTCTACTTATTCAACTTTATATAACTTTAAGTGTCTACCTATGCACATTTAAAGTTGGAGGGCATAAATGAAAATAAGGTCAAATTAAATGACACATTTATATATTATACCTAAAATTTGGTTGGTATGTGCGAGAAGGAGAGCGTTGGTACAAGTTGAAGTGATATTCAGATGACATATAGGTCACGAGTTCTAACCGTGTAATCACCTCATGGTATGTTGACTACATTGCCCCTTGGGGTGTGCCCCTTCTCCGGAACTGTTACTTGAAATTTGAAAAGATTTGTCAACCCAAAAGACTCAAACATTTATCTTTTATTATTGCTTTGAATTTTAATTTCAGTTAGGTGCCAAAGTAGACTTTGTAGGTGATTTGTTGAAAAATTATTATCCATTATAGACTTTAACAATTTAAATAGACAACTTAAAACATAAAATGGGCATAATTTAAAATTTCAAAATATTAAAATATCTCAATAACTAAAATACACTATTATAGTATCATTGAATAATGAGTAGTTTTTGAACATGAAACCTTAATGATACCACAACAATATACATATATTCTTATAGTATCATTAACTAATGAGTAATTTCTGAACAAGAAACCTTAATGATACCACAGCAATATACATATACTCTTATAGTATCATTGACTAATGTGTAATTTCTGAACAAGAAACCTTAATGATACCACAACAATATACATATACTCTTATAGTATCATTGACTAATGAGTAATTTCTGAATAAGAAACGTTAATGATACCACAACAATATACATATACTCTTATAGTATCTGAGTAATTTCTAAATAAAAAACCTTAATGATACTAATACAATATATGATACTGAATAAGTGAAAATTATCAGCCTTAATGAAGGAGAGTATAGGCTGTAATTATTTATGAGAGAATGATATTTCTTGAATTACTTTGAATTTGGCTACGAACATATAATTATTTTGGTCTTATAGTGAGTGCATTTACGTAGTTTTTCCTTAAAAATAAGTAGGAGTTAAAAATGGATTAAAAATAGCCCGGATGGATTGAAATGCCAAATGCATTTAAATGTGTGTGAGTAGTTGATCCCAAAAAAGTGTTGTTTTTTTGTTGTAAAATAATCTATTTGGTTTGTTTAATTATATCATTTAAAATTGAAACTATACTTTATAAGAAGTTGGTCACATTTTATATAGTTAGATCTATGATTCTAACTATATAAATTTGGAGTGGAAAAGATAGATGTGAAGTGAGGCAGGCGTATATACAAGCTGATCTTACACCACTAAATTGACGTATCGGATGGTTAAATATATCGATAGCAACGTCAAGATGGACGCTCAATGGTCTATTTTAATGCTTCCCGACTTAGTTATACAACTCATCGTTTGTGCTACATTTTTGTACGATCCAGTACCACAAGGCTATCTGTATGGTTCAAAATTAGAATATACAAAAATATTGAGAATCTATCTTATATATGCAATGTAATTCTCGCAACAACGAGCCTATAGAATAGCCTAGCCTACTTTTGTAAGCTTTTGCTAGAGGAAATTAGATAAACATCCTGTTTGGAATGTAATTTATTTTATTTTTTAAAAATAATAATAACCTATCTTTCTATTTAAAGGATTCTTGAACTATCCTGCAAAAAAGATAGTTTTTAAAATAAGTAGTCATCCTTAAAGTACTAGAGAGTGCATGTTTAAATTGTTGCGAAAAATGGCTAGAGATTGTAACAACTAACAAATAAAACATTATGATAAACAACAAATATTGGTTGAAATTGAACAAAAATCCAGATTACAACACAAAGGTTACCCATCAAACTTGAACTTATATAAGTTGCATAACACAATCAGGGGCGGCTCTAATAAATCAGTGGCCTAAAGCCAAATCCGAATGAAGCCTTAAATTCGAATATATATTTTTTATGAAGTTTATTATAGTCAATTATTTAATTTTCTTGAGACATAATATTTATAATTTGTCGAACTTCTATTACTTCTTTGCTCTTTTATGAAAAGTTTTTATTTTCTACAAGTAATACTCGATATTTTTAAAAAATATAAATACTTCTAACCTATTATTTTTTTTTAAAATGAGTTCCCAAAATTTGGGGCCTAAGGCAATTGTTTTTTCAAAGCTGTAGAGCCACCCCTGAACACAATCTCCTACCTTAGTATTGTCTCTTTCTAACATCTCTTGTTTGTCTCTTTTAAATCTTGTTCGTCTCTCTCCTAATCTCACTTGCTTCTTCATCTCTTTTTCCTAAAATCTCAAACTATTGCTATGAATGATAAATATTCGAACTATAACTATAAATTTCTAATAAGGCTCAAACTACAGTCATGTTTAAAATTTTCTCATAAAATATATATCTAATTGCTAAGCTTAATTTTAGGGATTTTATTATAATGTGAACTCTTTGATTTCGGATATCATGTAAACTTATTTTATTGTGTTAAGGGGTCGTTTGGTACAAAGTATTATAACGTAGGGATTGGTAATGCAGGTATTAGTGATGCATGGATTAGTAATGCAGGGGTTATTTTTATCAAGTGTTTGGTTCATTGCTTCCCACCTAATTTTGGGTTTGGATTAAAACTTTTACAAAAATTTCTTACCAATTATACCCTTGAATTGCTATAGAATTTTCTATTTTATTTAATTCGGCCGAGATAGATAACTATTGGACAATATTATTTTTATAATTGAGAGTCTTATTACTAAATTTTAGAGCACGAATTATCAAAATTCAATTGCTTTGAAATTAAATAAGGTTATTACTTTGTTTTTTTTTCCTTTTCATAAATGGCATGTTGCTATAATTACAGTGCCATTCGAAAAAAATCAGGAACACTAAGGATGTTTTCTGTTTTGGTTCCTTTTATGATACATGTTATAATGTGTTATAGACAATCCATTATTTTATTTCTCAACTTATCCTATTTAC
The DNA here is from genome assembly GCA_037074985.1 of Solanum bulbocastanum. Classification (NCBI taxonomy): domain Eukaryota; kingdom Viridiplantae; phylum Streptophyta; class Magnoliopsida; order Solanales; family Solanaceae; genus Solanum; species Solanum bulbocastanum. The sequence continues at coordinate 3,670,946 of CM073603.1, read as the reverse complement.
AACCCTAGTTATAAAAAAAATTAAAAGAATAGATGGAATTCCGAATTAGTTAGAAGTTCCACTTTCAATTTTAAGTCCTTTTTAATCTAAATAATTAATTTCTTCATTGGGTCCATAATTTTATTACATACAAAATAATTTTTTTTGCCTTATTATCCTATATTTGAAGTTAAATTTAATTAAGTGATTTATTGATAGAAATATCTAAGTTGAGTGAGTTTATCAACACAAAACAAAGTTCAATGTGACTTTACTCCATAAATTCTCAAAATTGAGTAATCTTTTGAGCAACAAACAACTCTTTTAAAATAATAAAATTTGTAAGCTAAATTATATAAATAAATTTACTACTATAAATATAAAATATAAAATCAAGAAAATAAATAAAATGATTAAAGAATTTGAAGGATATTTTTGTCTTTACATAGATAATCCCATGGTATTAAAATCTATATTTACTAATACCACCAAATGGGAGGTATTAGTAATACATCATATAATATCATGTATGTTGTATAACTAATCCATGGATTAGTTATATATGGACAAAAATTCTTATCAAACATAATACTAAATAATACCATACATGATATATGGACTATTTCTCCTAATACTTCCTACCAACGATCTCTAAATGTAATAACAAAATTAATTGTGAATCATGAAATATTTACATATTCACTTGTCATTATGAAGTTTCCCTTTTATTTAAAGAGAAAAAAATTATTAACCTTCCACGTGTGGAAGAGGACAAAAACAAATGTGGTACTTTTAAAAGATACTTCCTACCAACGATCCCAAAATGTAATAACGAAATTAATTGTGAATCATGAAATATTTACATATTCACTTGTATTTATGAAGTTTCCCTTTTATTTAAAGAGAAAAAAATTATTAACCTTCCACGTGTGGAAGAGGACAAAAACAAATGTGGTACTTTTAAAAGATATCTATGAAAGATTTTGGTACTGTTTTTTTGTTTGAGCAAAGAAACAAGGGGAATAATCTCAGTAAACACTATAATGAGAAAAGTTGAAAAGCAAATTAAATAAAATCCAAGAAATATGCCAGCTTAAAAGCGTTCAAATATTGCTCTGTACTAATCCACTATCTTCTTCTTATGAGGTGTATGCTGCAGCTTTAGTTTTTCATGAAAGGACTTGACAACCCTTTTCTTCCTTTGCCTTATTTAACACACATACTATGAATGCTGCCATACAATTCTATGTTGAAATGTTGTTGAAGATATATATAATATATATCGAGTTGTTAGGGTAGTTTGGTTAATGAGATAAGATAGGATATCTCATAATTAAATTTGAGATTAAATCTATACTTTGATGAGCCATGAAGCAACAACTCTCGAGCCATGAAATTAGTGCAAGTCAAGATAGACGGCCTACAGTAGACAACCTTAGAATGCAATCCTCGAATCATGCGTGAATATAAAATATTTTGTACACAAAACTGTCTTTTTTCTCGTATGTGTAGAGGAAGAGGGGACTTTGTAGGTGACCTTATCATTGTCTCATGAATTACAAAGTATGAAGATAATTAGCAATGCAATTTATATTACCCTAGCACGAAAACAATGATGATGAACCAAAAGGAATAAATAGCGAGAGGAAGTAAGAGATGATGATAACATCTTGTGTGCATTTGATTATTTCATCAAATACCTACTATTTTCCACGAATACAAATATCAATTTATGTCCATAAAAACTTAAGCAGATGATTATAAATGGAAAAAATCACGTTTGACTTCTTGTCCTTATTGAATTCCACGCTTGGTTTAAAAATCAACGGTGCAAAGCTAGGGTTGTGAAAATCGAATCGATCGATAAATCGAATCGAAAAAAGTGTTATTGAATTATTGTTATTGGGTTATTGAATTAACAGTTATTTAATGATTTTATAAAAAAAAATTATTGGGTTATCGATTTGATATTGGTTTTTTAATATTGGGTTATTAGATTAACCGATAACCCATTAAGAATATAATAATTTACTATTTTAATTTTTAGTCATACATAAATATCAAACAAACAATATTAGTATAATCACTATATTAGACTATAACTATAAGGACCCTATACAATTAACATTACTCAATTAACTTGTTCTCTGCATTTACCCTTTAGGTTTAATATTACTTTAGTCTTTTAGGTTCACAACATCAAAAACCTAAAGAACTAAGAACGATGACGGCAAGGGTTACACAATGACTAGGGTTGTGAATTGTGAATATTTGCTATACTTTTACTACACTAAGAAGAATTTTTGCACTCAACGAGTAATTAGATTTCTCTCTTTTTTATTTTGTGTTAAATTATTGTACAAGTCATATATTTATTTTGAAAGTCTTTTTTTATTGCTTAAACCGAAAATCGATAAACCAAACCGATAATACTTAAAACCGAACCGAACCGACCGATACACACCCTTACCTGCAAAGCTACTATAAAGATTATGCATAAACGCTTCTAAACAAGAATCTAGAGTAAGCTAGAAACAAGACATGCGCTCATCGTCCGCTTGCCAAAGGATAATGGATGGGAATTAATCCAAATTTATGGAATGACAAGCCCCAAGAGGGGAGGCAATTGGAGTTCAATCAAGAACAGTATTCAAAGCACTTTAAGGTTGATGATTGGCGCATTATGCTCTCATGGGTTCAATCATTTTCACTTTTGGCACCTTTTAGAATTGCCCAATGTCCCATGCCCTCTTCCATGTGTTTTTCACTTCTTCCAAGATCATCATAATTCATATCAATATCAGTACAAGACATATATATATATGGGAGAACCCATTGGTGGCCCCGCAAACTTGGCACCAATTTTCAATTAGACACCTTAACTAAGCTTTGTTTATTTTAGACACCTCATGTCATACTGCATTGTGTCATTTTAGCATTTTTTTAACAATCAGCCAAATATATAAGGTGTGTGTGACACACTTGCTGATGACGTGTCAAAGTGGCAAATTAAATAAAAACATGTGGCATATATATTAAAAATAATTTTTAAATAATGATATTTTAGTAGAATGAAGAAGTAGCCAAAAACTAAATAACATGTGGAATTTTTTACACAAAAAATTTTAAAAAAAAATAACCCAACCCCACCAAGTCATCTTCTCCGCCCCACCCACCCAAATCGTCTTTTCCACTATTCCCCCACCCACCCAGTGTCTTCTCCACCTCTGCCCACCCTAACCCCAACCCCTTCCCCAATCGTCTTCTCCACCCCACCCATCGTCTTTTTCAAGATTTTACGTTGCCTTTATTCTTTGCGACAACATGAATCGTAGCCCTTCTAATGTGTTGAAATTTATTTTTTTGTGAAATCCCTTCGTGTTGAAATTCGTTTTATTTGTCTGTAGCATCATCAAAACTATTTCTCCATGGAAGGAGTTCAAGTTTTGAGAGATGGTGGCTAAAAAATGAGGAAGAAAATGAAAAAAAATAAAATAAAAATATTAAATGATCCTTTCACGTGCTGATATTGAGTGTATTACACTCACTATGTCATGTCAGTAAAAAGTGTCAAAATGACACAACGGACCCCTACTTGAGGTGTCTAAAATGAACAAAGCTTAGTTAAGGTGTCTAAGTGAAAATTGGTGCCAAGTTTAGGAGGCCACCGATGGTTCCCCCTATATATATATCTTTGGTTCCTATCACATTTTGAGCTGGCATATATAATAGTACTCTCCCTTCAAAAAAATTTAGCTGGCAAGAGTTATTTGTACCTACCAAAAAAAAAACATGAACTATATGACCTACATGTGAACTTGTGGGACTATATATATATTTAAATGTCCTTTCACCAATTATAAGGACCAATACATGTATAAGTCTCTATATAAACAGTTGTGTGTTTTGAGTAGAAAGTGATTAAACTGACAATAAGTAGATGATGTGTTAAAAAAACAAAATGTTGATAATTAGTACTTACAGTTATTTACAAAATAATAGAAGAGTATATGTACAAAGCGAAGCACGAACAAAGAAAATGAAATGGAGAGGGAGTTAGGAGTTCTATTTTGTATAAAGATTATATTAAGTATAAATAGTAAATACTTGATCAAATCAAAAGTTCTTTATACGCTGAAAAAACCATAAGCGGGAGTCATTAACTTATGGTTTTTAATTGGTTTTAACTCATAAGTACTTGGGTGTTTAACAAAAGCGTAAATAAGTTAGAAAGTACATATAAACTATTTTGACCAACTTACAATCAACACTTGAAAGGGGTGTCTCTTATGATGCTACAAACGGTTGTCCGAATTGCAAGGGGTAAACTTGGGCTCAAATAGGATAGACGGTTGTAATATTTTTTTACGTTCTATCATTGTTGCACCACCCACTAAGAATATACTCCTAATAAGTAAGGGCTTCACAATCAAATATGCTTGCACAGCAGGAAATGCACTATATATTAGTGATTAGACATTAATTTCGACAACTTTCATATGGATGAAAACCCCTAATCATGACATTACATTGCAAATGATGATCTTTTGTTTGTTTTCATTGCAAAATGATACTATGCTTGAAAGGGTAATCATCCATGTCTGTTCAAAGTCTATTAACTTTCCACCATATACACAATGCACCTAAAAAGAAAGTCTTTAATCATCAGTTTTTCTAATTCCCCCTTCCCATGGAGGGCTTGAGGAAAGGTAACACCCAGATGAGCTAGCATCTTTGTGAATGGCTTTTAGTGGGATGAAAGTGGAACACACACACAAAAGGGGTTTCAATGTCAGGTAGTACAAAAGATATCAAATTTGAGGGCCCTCAACTTCAACACATAGTAATCCAAAAGTAAAGAATTTTAAATTCCATCATCATTGTTTCAAGAGTGAGTAAGACACATGCACAACCCCACTCCACACCCCCTCCCCCCACCCCCAAAAAAATAAAACTTTTATCTATATATATGAATATCACTCATTTCCTAGTTTACTACACAAAAAGGTTAACAGGAAAGAGGAAGAGAAAAAGTGCAATGAAGGATAAAGAAGTTAAAACAAGAATGAAGAGAGGATTTTGGAAACCTGAGGAGGACTTGATATTGAAGAATTGCGTCGAGACTCATGGAGAGGGAAACTGGGCAACCATTTCTGAGAAGTCAGGTATACTTCAAAATCTTTTAGTCTAATAGCATGTTATATCATCCATGGTCTACTAGAATGCTGACGTCAAAGAGTTCAACGTTTCAATATACGTCTTAGGCTTAATGAGGAGTGGTAAGAGCTGCAGACTAAGGTGGAAAAATTACCTCAGGCCAAACATCAAGCGAGGAATGATGTCAGAAGATGAAAAAGACCTCATCATCAGACTCCACAAGCTTCTTGGCAACCGGTCACTGTTTCCCCCCTGCTTTCCTGCTAATACAACATGAATAGATAATTGATACTTTCCTGCTTTTTTGCTATACTTGTCTCACATCGTTTTTGGTACAGATGGTCACTAATTGCTGGTAGGCTACCTGGAAGAACAGACAATGAAGTTAAGAACTTCTGGAACACACATTTGAACAACAAGAGATCATGTAGAGGCAAAAAGAAGCATGTCAAGTCCAAGGAGGCGAATACTCAAAGCACACAAGGCAAAATGCAAGAGTACCCTGCTGAGACAGTAAGCAACCAAGAAGTGGCCACCAAAACAGTTTTAGATTCATGGATAGAAGAAATGCAGGACTTTAACTGCAGCTTACTATCACCTCTGACAATGAATAACGTGCCATTTCTCGAAGATGAGCCTTTTATTCCCATATTGGACGACATTGTCTTGCTTGAAGCATTCACAAACACTGGCAAAGAAGCATGGAATGAGATTCAGCCATTCCTTTAGAAATTTGTCGCAGTATTTCTCTATTGCATCCTTCACATAAGAGCACAATTTCCACTAGTGCCATGACAAGTTAACAACTCCCATGCTAGCGGTTTCGGATTTGAGCTTGTGCTTCATCTGCCTGAAAGCTTATTTGCGAAACCAATTTATGCATGTATCAAGAGGTCAGAAATGAATAGATCTCCCTTTTCCTAAGTATCAGCTTCCTCCTCTACTTCCAATTCCAACTAAGTGAAGAAAAGTAATGAACTAGATATCAGCTATTCCTGTTACAAAAGCTAGCTATCTGGTTTACAATTCTTATTCGCATTGGTGTAGCAACAAAACTTCGAAAACAGAAAAAAATTTAAGGAACAGTGAAATAAGATTTCAATATAAGGGCATAAACATGGTGAAAAAAGCTAGTGACTTCCAGCAAAAAAATTAAAATATATTCTGATTATAAAAATTCATATATACACTGAAAAGAATATCACACTGATTGCCAAGGTCATATGTCAATTTATGAAATTTAAATCCAGAAGTGGTTACAGTATATCATCATCATCCTGTTGATTGTACATTGAAGTAATCTCAAATGGTAATGAAGGTGGAGTTCCAGGAGGGATGCAAGCTTCTCCATTTTCACCGGCACATATGCACAAAGCCTCAGCATCCCTGAGGGTAGCATCAAGGTTAATATGACCACTTAGCTCATTAATAAATTTTAGCAGTGTGTCAAAATCCATCTCTTCTCCTATTATTTTACTGCGGTGTCTTCTCAGAATTGCAACACAGACATACAGATGAAGATGCTCGCTCAAATAATGTGTCCATAAGACCTCCCACAACCGCATTGTTTTCTCAAAGTCAAATTCCCTATACAAGGAAACATATCAACTTAAAGGGAATCAAAACATCGATTTAGTGCAATTTGAAGTCTGACAGCGTAAGCTGGAAGTAACATGAGATTTGACAAAATGATAGCTGCATCAAGAGATTCAAATTACTCCAACTATCACATTTTTGCTGATGTGAAATCAAACATTCTTTTATCCCTTTGTTTGCTCTTATCCTCCCATCCTCAGAGAGAGGGATGCTGGGAAGAAAGGAGCACATCCATAAATCTTAATGCTTTTAAGGACCACAATCATGATTCCTTCCGGGGAAATGTAAAATGGATTTCTACAAGTGAAAAAACCTCTAGCAATGTTATTGTTTTGTAGTTCTGAAAAATATCCATGAATGGAGGCATTCTTTTTGGTGTATGTCGAAGGAATGGATAAAACCTAATAGAGTGAACTCAGTTGGACCTCTACACATTTTTTTCAGAACTCAATGGATAATTTTTTTTTTAAATTGAACTCGATGGACAATTGATCCTCCCCTCTACCCTTCTCCACTTTATGCCAGGCTTTATCTATAGCAGAGTTTGAATCTGTGACATATGCCTAATTCAAGCATCACGTGCTATGCTCTTACCACTAGACCGAATCCCTGAACATTAATAGGTTCAACAGAATATATATATATATATATATATATATATATATATATATATATATATATATGCATGTGTAAGTTCAAAGAAGAAATGATCATCCAGGTGACCATGAGAAGGGATCTTTTCCTTCAGTTGTTCAAGGATCAATGGACAAAAAGAGATAGCTGTCATATACATGATAAACGGACAATTTTTACACTAAAATGGGAGTGAGCACTCAACAGGGAGGCGATAGTTCATACTTCCCAGTATGAAATAAAAGAGAAACAAGTCTGGAATTTGGCTTTTAATCCAAGGCTGTCTCAAAATCTCACCAAGGTCAGAAAAATTTCGACATATTAGTCATATTCATCAGCATAATCTAACTTCTGTTTTTGATATTAATTAGCATAGTTTGACTAAAAAATGAAAATAGTACAAGTTTGTTTGAACATAGGATCCTCAAATGATCTGTTAATACACAAGCACATAATATGCTGACTGCTAGCAGACACAGAATTTTAAGAAGTAGAGCAGCTTGCCTTTTGAATTGTATAAGAACCCAGCGAAAGCAGAAAAAATAATTCAAGCAGTCCTTCTGTTGGAAGTAATTATGCAATGGATTGTCCAATAACTCCACCAACTGCATAGCCCAGTAATTTGTGCATCAAACTTTTGACAGCAAACATGTACTTATCAGCCAAATATGGTGAAATCTACAAATCAAGAATCTTTTATAACAGCAAAAGGGTAAGAAGGGATGGAAACGCCAGGGCATCAAGAAAAAACAAAATGCAGCACTGAAACAGCCGTAAAATGAATCATTTCTAAATAGTCTGGCATGTTTAGGTGGTCATTGGAAGGATACCATTTGTCTGACACCTAATCCTTCAATCAGAAAGTTGTCTTGCCAATAAAGAGTCTTGCATTGCTTCATGGCCTACTATAGAGGTTATAGCAACATTATGGATTTGTCAGCAGTTAATGGTGGATCATTTGGGATTTTATTTGCAATGAGTGCTTTTTTATGCATGTACAAATTACCATGGCATGCTATAGTTGTGTTAATAGCCTCAGAATAAGAAAGGAAATAATAATCAAAATGCTTTTATGCGGATAACAGACACAGTGTCCTCTCTTGCATTGTCCCATTACAAGTGAGTTGTGGGCATATGTTCATATTATTCTATTTCTGCATACCAATGCTTTAATTGAATTCTTAGAGCCTCTTAAGCTTTGCTTTTTTGGTCACCTCAAGGTGGCTACTAATACATAATTTATTCATGGAACTTTGGTACAAGAAAAACACTGAGCAAAGGCAGCGTCTATGTATAAAAAGCAAGAATGAAGCATCACTGAGTTACACAAAGTATAAAACTGAGTAACTGGCAAGTAAAATGAAACCACAGACACACACAGAAAGAACCTTTGACAATGCAAAAAGCTGAGAATGCACTCCGTTCTGGTCACGGTTAAAATTTGGTCCAAGTCGCTCCATCAAAGCCACAAAGCACCAAAACGATTGTGATTCATCTTCCATCACATACAATATTGGTGAAAGAAGATCACTCATACCCTACAAGTCAAGAGAATAAAAAGAGTTCATCAGAAAGTTAGCAACCAAGAAAGAAAAGGAACTTGCACCAAGTTGTAAACAGAATACTCGAGCACAAAGGCACCAACAGCATAGATCAATCATAGAATGGATGATTCCACCAGTGTATCATCCACTAAGAATTGAATTCTCTAGAGAGACATAACATACAAAAGGGAAACGGAGTAATCTCAGGCTGGTAATATGAGATACTATAATTTGCATTATGTGAGACCATTTCTTTGACTGACAGTGTGACAATTGCTTCCGAAAAGATTGAATAGAAGGTAAACAATCAGGACATTGGATAGTAATTATGTTAGTTACCAAAAAAAATATGCATTAAAACATCATTATTAAGCTGCTACTTTTTCATTTTAAATAACAGTGGTGCCGGGACCAGGCAACCAGTTCTCACGCACCTTAATCTACCGGATATTTGCTACCTCACACCAACTCATGTACCGGTGAACCCTGCGCACCATGGTTTAGGCAGCAGATTTTCCAAATGAAGAAATAAAATTCTCAGTTTGAATGCATAGTTTCTTGTCAAAAAATATTCAAGCTTCTGAATCTTATTATTTTATTTCACACCATTATACTACTAGAAAACAGGGATCTATTTCTGCAGAAAACTAACATCAAGGTTGGACTCGGTGCTGCCTAGTTAGACAATGTTTCAAGGTCAAGTCTCCTCTGGTGAAACAGAACATCTAAGAGAAAGAGAAAGGGAGGCAGGAAGCCTGAAGATATTCAATGTTTGAGAAATCGGAAAATCATGCACGTAGCTGACTTAACTTTGCACGAGCATATTAACAAAGAACAACCAATTAACATAACGCAGTTACCTGACAGTAACCCAGGTCAAAGTTGTAGAATGAGTAAGTGAGCAGGATGTCACGCAAGCACTTCACATTAGAATTATCATCCCCATCATAGAATGGAATTGACCTATCAGTCCTGACCTTCAAGATCAATTTTTTTTAAAAAAAAAAATGGAAAAGAGAAGAAAAGAAATAAGAAGTGTCATAATTTTACAATAACCAAAATAATATGTTATAGAAGTACGACTGGTAGTTAATGGCTCAGATGTGAAGAACTGCATACTGGCTCTCAACTTCTCATAGGGAAGTCATTTGTTGGCCCAAAAGGCTGGACTAAGTCAATACTTACCACATCTTTTTCAATAAGAGCTTTCCTTTCTCGGAATTTTGTAAACCTCTTAGCCTGCTCTTTAGTGATGCTCTGCATAAATAGATTCAACATAAACATGAATATTTAAAGCTTAGTTTTACCAAAAAGACCTCAAAGCCATTTTCTTATCATCGGTCCTCTCTGAAGGAGAGAAAAACAGGGGAACTGATTTCCCATAAGGAACAAGAAAGCATAACTCCACAACAAAACGATTGATTCTTTTAACCCCGAAAATACTCATCTTTGGAGGAAAGAAAAATTGGGGGGATTGATTTCCCTAGTAGAATTATCAGAAGTAAAATTCCCAAAGATATATGATTCAAGTCCATTAACCCAGAAGAGTACTACAGATTGTTAAACACTTGGAACAAACTTTCAGAGGATAATTATCTCCAAGCTCCTCGATGTCCTATTTCAAGAATACCAACGCGAACACATAAAAATACTGTTACTATCCCTACGAATATCTATTCCTCGTTTCAATAATTAATTTACCATTGGCATCATATAATTCTAGTAGAGACTAGGGATTGGCAGTATTCAACAATTTTAATCCTGGAAGGCATTTAGAGTGTGTTTGGTATGGAGGAGAACAAAAAATGTTTTTCAATTTTCCCATGTTTGGTTGATCAAAATATTTTGGAAAACATTTTCTCTAGGAAACAAACTCCTTAAAAATGAGGAAACGACTTCTCTAAGGAAAGTAGGGGAAAAAGTTTCACAGGTGACATTCTAAGCTCATTAACTCCTCCCAACCCACCCAACATCCCCAATCCCCATCACCACCCAAACTCCCACTCCATACCCCATCCTGCCCACATGGTGTTTTGCTAGATTACGTCTAAATGCTCTTGGGATAATATTTTTTTGCTTACTTACCAAAAACTAGAAAATAAGTAAGAAGCACACTAATTTTCCAACAAAACATTTTCTAGGAAAATATTATCCATGGAAAATGCTTTCTCTCATACCAAACACACCCCAATCGAACGAAATAAACTAATAGGGGTTTAGAAGGAAACAGAAATTTCCTGGGCGCCCACCCCCAAAAAAGGTCTAGAGAGAGCTACACAAACCTTCCACTGGTTCTTTATTGTTTCATACTCTGACTTTCTGATAGGCGCGAGATATTCCCTCTCGGCATAAGTTGAATCATACGAATGATATCCCAACAGAAATCTCCAGACCTGAAACCACAATGACAAACGGAAGTATATTATTCCTTCTTAGACAGACCATGAGAGGGGTACACTACAAAACTGGATTTAATGATGGACAAATTTTGTAGCTAAACAAAAAAATTTGTTGCTAATTCTCTTTAGCAACGAATTTTTGTTAGCTACGAGCGAAATAGTGGCGGACTAGCAATGAAATTGGTAGCTAATTCCAGTTTTTATAGTAGTGGTAGATCTCCACAAGAACATACCTCTTTCCTCAGACCTTTCTCCACACCTCCGTAAAAGATCCTCTTTCTTAGTGCTTGCGAGTCTTTGACCTTACCTTCAGAGTCCAAAAAGGTGGACCACTATGGAAAAACTTAATGAAGTAAGGAATGAGGACATTAGCTGAAAAAGCCATACACAATAATACACTAAATAACCACAGGCTCCACTAAATAATGAAGTAGGTCTATTTCTTTTCTTGAGTCAAGCATGTGGAATCTTGATAATAGGTTGCGCCGAACTCAAAAGCCTACTTTGATTCCATATCAAATTGTGTGATCACCTCATTTAGAAATTTAAGATTTTAAAAAGGGGGAAACTTCTATCTAATTAGTTAAGCCTGCAACAACAAAATGAGATGGGCCTGAGCTTCTGGCTGAAAAGGTATACTTGACCTAGCACTGGCATGATGCCAACAGTTCAAAAATGCTTCCTTAAAATCATTAACAACGACAAGTCTTATACCTCTTTTGATCCCAACGGAGGCTGGCGCGGTTTTCCCCATACTAGTGATAATTTGTCATAGTCATACTGCAGAAGAAAGAAAAAGTGTTGATGAACTTGTCACAGACCCCCTAAATTCACTTACTAACTTCTAGGAAGAGATATAGAGAAAGAAATTGGGGGCATGTTTCCAAAATAACTCATGCTACTGAGCTAGATATGAATTAAGTAGCCTAGACAAAAAATGGTTATTTGAAAAACTCACTCAAGCATAATAGTTCAAGGATTTTTTTCTAAATTACAACTGTTAATAAGGATAGCAGTCATTACAGACGCTGAAGGGTAGTAGCCCTGAAACATGTCAAGTACTTCATCCACCCATACTACCTGAACTGGGTTTTAATTTGCTTATTATACTTCTAATATATTAGTTGTATATAAATTTATTTCTATGGATTTTACCTGGAAGTAATTATAAAATACTAGGTAACCAAATTAAAAAGAAATGTAGTTTTAACTCCATAATAATATAAAGAAAAGATGGTATGGTCCAGTCCAGTCTATAGCTACAGGTAGTATCCAGATGGTGCAACTTTATTCATCATTTTCAAATTGATTTGCTTTAGGCAAATTTTGTCGTTTAGACTTAGTTCCATGAATAACCCATAGATCTTCGTTGAAGTATGTGACCAACTCATCTAAAAGCTTAAGTTGTTAGAGAGAATACATTTTTAATTATATTATGTCTCAATGCACCTCCGCAAATGTAGGCCTGATTTTTTGTAATTGGCCAAACATATGGCGTATATTTTTGCTTTTTGATGGCAGTGAGATTTGAACCTAGGACCTTCTTGCCAACTCCAATACATGTTTGAGTGTGGGACCATCTCATTTAAAAGTTGAAGTTGTTAGAGAGAGTACACTTCTATTTTGATGAGCAATACGAAAGAAAAGGTAAAAACTTCAGTTTATCATACACTAAATAATATCGTCCAACAGGACGAATCTTTCATATCACAACAAAAGCTGAAAACTAGTAGGTTTTTATCTACAGACACCAGTTACAAGAAGTTAATAACATGCTCAACAAGTCAAATGGCTCCTCAGTTATGAACAGACCTCTAAATTTTCATCACGCACAGCAGCTTCTTCATTCTTACTATGTTTCTCACAAGAACTTTCCTGTTTAACGATACAGAACAACGTCAGAACAGTCCTGTGATGAAGTTGATACTAAATCCAAAAACGCTACTTTGCTGAACTATTCTTAGATGGTTTTGAGTACAGTTGACAATGAACTGAGGCAGTTCATTCATCCTCTGGACCCAAGGATTAATCATGTCAACAGCCTCGCCACTTCTCAATTGAAGCACCAGAGTCTAAACCAAAAAATAATTCCATTTCATTCATATTTTTTTGACAAGGAGTAGTTCCATTTCATATCAACTTGTAGTTTTTGGTGTATTACTAAATCTTATTAAAGCACAAGTGTAAAGTTTGTTGACTAACCAAATCAAATTCCCAGTTCCTTAAGAATTTAAATGCACGAATACGAATTGAGGTCAGGACCATCATCTTCTACGCCAGGGGCTTTCAAAAAGAAAATTAAACTAATCCAGAAAGAGGAGTGGAGCACATGTGAGGTTTTACCTCGGACAAATCTGCAGGCACATGAACATCTTCAAGCGGCTTGTGAACATCATTATATTCAACAACAAAAGAGTTATTTGGTTTTTTGTCATGCTTCCTCATTGCATTAGAAATGAAACCATCACCATGAGCTTCACGAAGAAATTGAGATTTTGTTTCACGTGCAAATCTGGTGACAAGAGAAAATTTCTCCAGTACTTGAATAGATAAATGTCGAGGATCATTATGATTTTGTCTTTGCCTGCCATTTTGTTGAATAAATGCGGAGTTCTTATCAATGGTTTCACTGTCTGTCCGGCTGAATGAAGATTCACTAGGTGCAATAGATGAAGTTGGACTGTTGGCAACAGAAATGGCCCTGGGAAGCTCCAAGGATGAGAGAGTTCTCTGTAACAATCATATCAAAGTATGAGGTGGAAGTGTGAATCTGTGAAGGAGAACTAGAGCAGTTGTTAAAGCTAAAAGAATTTTAAATGACATTAGCTGCACCTGGAGTGGATCTTGTAAGTCATTGACAAGAAATATATTTGCATCTTCAGCTGATCTGAAAGTACCCTTCACTAGTGAGAAAGGAAATCCTTCCAATAGTCTAGTTAATCTTCATTAGTATTAGGTCAATAACGGCAAATAAGATACAGAATCAACCAAGATCTAAAATTTTCAGTACAAGTTCTTTTCCTTCTGAAATTAAAAAATAGTTTGTAGCTATACTGAAAAAGAAGGTGAACAACCCACAACTTCCAGCACAATTAGTTACCATACAAGAATTATAAACATCATATGTCAACTGATATGTGGCAGTCCTCCTAGTATCTGAAAGAAACTTACACTCACGTCTGCCACCTCCAGAGATCATATTGTTTATCTCCCATCCACCAAAGAACCTATCTATGTGATTAAATAATATGACTAATAATTTGTTAATTCTTATTTGTATGTTACACTATCATCAGGCATCAATCCATGTGTGAGTTGTCTTGCTCTGATTTCTACTTTCTCATTTGTATCTCACATAAAAGATAAGGTGGAAACATAAAGGGATTTTGGCTCCAAAGTGCAGTGAAGAATCAACCAGAAAGAAAAAGATAACACATAGATCTGTGAAATTTGTTTAAATAATCCATTTAGAATGTTATCGAAATCACAAAGCCGATTCCTAAAGGAAGAACAAGTAACCGAATTCACCTCACGAGAAAAATATGTTGCTTAATTGTTGCTAGAAACTCCTTGAGACCTCCATTGTAAAAATAAAGTGGAGGAAATGCTAGTCCTGCATAAGAAACAATATATTCAAAATCAACAAGTTGGTACTACGGGGAAGATTAAAAGATCTACCAAAAACAGCAGGGAAAAATAAACCGTGCATGTAACTAATCAAAATAATATACAAATAAAGTCATGCATGTAACCTTTGAAGCTAGATAGAACAAAAGATGTATACCCATCAAGAACACATATATGTCTATATAAAATGATGCACAAGCTAAACTGATTTGACTTCAAACATCACGATTTCCTGGAAATGATGAGCAGTATTCATGCCTAAATCAATCAGTAGGATTGCCAAAAGGGGACCTAAAACATCATGATATCATAACAAATTATTGAAACTAGAAGGATCAACAACTAAGATTTTCTAAAATAGCACTCAGGTAGAGAAGGATTGCCATGAAACTTATACCTACTCAGAAACTTGACTCCACCCCTCGCATACCATGGATTAAGAAGCAATTTGACTCCACCCCTAGCGTCCAAAGTACATCCCGCAGTTCTTCTCTTATGCTTCACAAAAATTGCCTACCACAGGCCATAACACTGCCATGAATCATAATGTGTTTCAAATCTTGCTCAATGGACCAAAGTATCTAGGAGCAATTGATTCCTACTCTAGCTTCTTATTCCCAATAGTAGTTCTCTTAGCCTTTGAACTATCCAAGAATCATAACATTGTCATGATAGCAAAATGTATTCATGGAAATGCATTCGAGAAAGCGTAAATCAAATGAGACAAATTTAAGTATCTTAAGGCATGTTTGACCACACTTCCAAAATCTGTTTCATTTTTTTTTTTTTTGGAAACTGGTAACTTCGTATATTCCTCAAAAGACAGTACTAAAACAGTACTGGTCAATATTTACACCATGTACTTCAAATCCTACTATCTTTTACTAAATTGAGTCTAATACATCAATTATGGAGATAGTATCATTTGA
This sequence comes from Solanum bulbocastanum, assembly GCA_037074985.1. Taxonomy (NCBI): domain Eukaryota; kingdom Viridiplantae; phylum Streptophyta; class Magnoliopsida; order Solanales; family Solanaceae; genus Solanum; species Solanum bulbocastanum. The sequence continues at coordinate 3,655,082 of CM073603.1, read as the reverse complement.
GTATAACTAATTGCACCAAAAACAAAGTAGCATCAGACAATTTAGCTGACTTTTTGCATACTATTTTCTATACTATCAAAAGCTCTAGAGTTCCTTTCCTTCCATATTGCCCACCATATACTAGCTGGGACAATTCTCCATCTGTCTCTATTCTTGGATTGCTTTCCTGCATCCTCCCAACCGTGGATTGTTTCTGTGATCTTGGCACGCATGGTCCATGACATAACCTTAAGATTCAGGAATAACCTCCATAGTTGGCCAGTGATCTTGCGGTGTAGAAAGAGATGGTTAACTGTCTCACCAGTTTCCTTACAAAAGAAACATCTAGAACATAATGATATCCCCCTCCTCTTTAAGTTGTCTTGAATTAGTCCAACTTCTTTGGCTAACAACCAGACAAAACATGCCACTTTGAGTAGGATTTTTGACTTCCAGATTCCTCTCCATAGCCAGTGACTTTGAGGCAGATTAGGGTGGTTTGCTTTATCTTGAATGATTTCTCCAGAAGAAGTACTATCAAAATGCAGTAGCTTAGCCAAATATCTTAACTCTCAAAAGTAAGTACAAAAAGAAGCACTTCTATTTTTCCAAAACGTTAACCAAACAAGCTATCAATGATGCCACATGAAGAGCTTTGATGGATTATCTCAGCATATAATATCACTGGACTTACTATTTCCAAAGTTATCAAGAAATTATATCATGTGTGAGCTGAGAAATTGGGTACTGAAGCCACACTAGCATGCAAGGAATAATTATCAATTTAGAAAGTAGAAGGGATCTATTTCCAAAAGAGTTGCCAAGAGAATAGCAAGTAAACTAACTTCTCACAAACAAAAACAAGGAAAGGTTAAACTATTCCACGAAAACAACACTTCAAAATCCCTGGTATGTTACAGAAGAACTTATGAAAATACAGTACATGACTACGTACCTGACGACAATACTACAATAGCATACTGCCAACCCAAAGTAGGAGTGTGTCTACGGATTGACCTAATATCCGAGAAAGGCACTGCTCTTATTGTATAGAGACTTTTATCTGAACCAAAATATATAAACAATAACCATTACTGATCAGGTGACACAATCTTTTTTTTGCATAAAATCATTGTTCTTTTGTTTGGGTCATAAACTCATAATAAAAATAACTTGAGCCCAACCTTTTTCAGACAGCCTTGCACTTGAGCTTTGCCCTTCATATGGAATCCAAGTCTGTCACAAAGCAAATCAATAGCTCAGTTAAATAAGCAGAACCAAGTGATGTTTGCTACAATAGTAACAACACCCCCCTAAAACCTACATACACATAGATACAACAAAAATTCATCATCCTTGTTTCATGGGAAGGAAAGGGAAAATAAAATTAAGTTACAAAGACGAAGGCAATAGAAAATATAAAATGGGCATATCTGGTCAATGTACCAGACTGTGTTAGTTTGTAAGGAAAATTAGTTCCATTTTCACCCAAGATTCCAAGAGGTTATCGGTCTATTCTACAAGCAAAAGATTAATGGACACCTCATTTATATTCAGTAAGCTATATTAAGCCCTGCTACGAATAATTAATTTCACTCTTTGAACCAAATCTCATTTAAAGAAATACCCAAACATTAAGCACTTCGCACATCCATTTGCATTTTGAACTTTCATTTCACCTCACACCTTATGCTTTGATACTCAAATTATGGCAGGCAAAAATGTAGTAAGCTTTAAATCATGTATGCCATAAAAGAGTAAACCTACATTTGAAAACTGATTCACACATAAAAACAAGTATAACAAAGCAAAAATAATTCTACTTATACCATTAACAGAGAACCTCCTTGCTTGATCAGCTTCAGCCGACCTCTGATCCTCTCCCATGCATGTTGAGTCGGGTGTATCGCCACATTATCTTTCAAATACACTATTTCAGCACCAACTTGTTCACTGGATGAATTCCGATTACTATTACCACTCCTAGTCATACTTGCAGAACCCTAACACACACCAGAAAACAAAACAAAAACCCAAAAAACTAGTTACCAAATCACAACAGAGAAGGACAATAAACAGCTTCAACTTTTGAACAATTAATAAACTATCTATTAAACAAGACCAATGAGCTCAACCGCTGGAATCAAGCTACTTAATCAATCAAACATCATAAGCAAAGTTTAACTTCATCAAATTTACAGTAAATTCTGCTATTTAAATTTGAGTTAGTTACGGACATTTTTGAAATCTATTAAATATACTTAATATAGTAGCAACAAATCTATAGCGATAATAAACAGCAATTTGCATATGGCAATGAGATGATTTGCAATTGGAATTTCTAACTTGTTGCATCGAAGTAGTCAAGATTATCTCGAAATTAAACTCCAATAGATTGGAAATTTATCAAAAGAAAATAAGAAATGAAGCATAAGAACTATATACATATACTATTAAGCGAAATCAATGAGCTCAACACATAATCAAAGCTCCGAAGATCGCACATCACAAACAAAAGCTAAGTTCATTAATTATAACAGTAACGCTCCAGTTTCACGGAATGGACAAAATAGTAGCAATCAATAAAAATGTGAAGAAAAACGATGAGCGAATAAAATTAAAGACTGTGAAACGCCGAAGAGGTAATTTGGGACGGAAATAACTGAATTTGAAAATTGATCCAAGCAGCAAAAAAACTAGATGCATAAACTTAGGAATTAACAATTAGCATATACAGAACTACTATTAAACGAAATCCAGGAGCTCAATACTCGTAATCAAAACTCCAAAAATCGCACATCACAAACACAAAACTAAGCTCATCAATTATTCAGTAAACGCTCCGGTGAGTAAAATTGAAGAGAGTAGAAATGGCGAAGAGGTAATTTTGAGAAGGAAATTGATTACTTGTTGCATAGAATCAGCGTAATCGGCGTCGTCGGAGAGATAGTGGAGGTCAAATTCATGCATCGCCGGCGACGGCTGACTGGCTGGCTGCTGCTGTGGATACGTTGAAGTAGACAGGTAGTCTTGGTGAGTAAGGAAGAAGATTCGATAAACGGAGAAAAGTAACGTGCTTTACGTTTGTTGACCCTTGTATATTTACTGGATGACAACGAGTCTTCAACTTTTTCCTTCTTAAAAATATCTTTTAATTTGATTTTAATTAATATTTATATTCTTCAATTTTGATAGTATAAAAATAGATATTTAAATTGATATAAAATTGAGTAAGTAAATACATGTCTTATGCGTGACTGGATGTCCTACGTGACAATTCGTGGGGGATACATTTGTATTATGTCACGCATGATGTGCATATAGCTGTATATAATTGTTTAACTTTATACAAGTTTAAAAGTTTATTTATGCACATCTAAAATTGAAAGAGATAAATATCAACTCATTTCAAGTTAAAGAATACGTTTATTTATTAATCAAAGATTCACCAATAAAGTTAAATTTTAAATAGTTTATCAATTGAGATACGAAGATTCTCAAAAAAAAAAAAAAAGCAATTAATGTTGAGTATAAAATAGAAAAAATAATTATATTGATATGATGAAAGTAATAGAAAAAAGAAATAAATATATTTTAAAAATAGTGGACAAATAAAATTAAATGAAAGGGGTAATAAAGTAATTTCAATAATAAAGAAGAAGAGACTAAAATTTATACATAAATCACATTCGCCAATGCGTTTTATGTGTTTCTTTCTCAACTCTTTCTATTTAGGCATCTAAAAAGAGTATATCAAGTTTTCATTGTCATGACCTTTTTTAAAAAGACAAAAAAATAAAATTGTAGGTCGAGAAGAGAAAAATAGGGGGGCGGGGGCGCAGGGGGGGATTAACAATCCGGAGAATCGAACATTCGCCGATAAAGTTAAATTTTAGGTAGCTTATCAATTGAGATACGAAGATTCTCAAAAAAATAAGCAATTAATGTTGAGTATCAAATGAGAAAAAATAATTATTTTTTCTTGATATGATAAAAGTAATAAATAAAAGAAACAAATATATTTTAAAAATAGTAGACAATAAAATAAAACAAAAGGGGTAATAAAGTAATTTCAACAATAAATAAGAAAAGACTGAAATTTATACATAAATCACATTCCCCGAATGCGTATTATGTGTTTCTTTCTCAGCTCTTTTTATTTAGGCATCTAAGAAGATTTTTCAAGTTTTCAGCGCCATGACCTTTTTTTAAAAGACAAAAAATAAAATTGTGGGTTGAGAAAAGAAAAATAGGGAGGGGATTAACAATCTGAAAAATCGAACATTCATCGAAGTTAAATTTTAGGTAGCTAATTAATTAAGATACGAAGATTCTCAAAAAAAAAAAGCAATTAACGATGAGTATAAAATGGAAAAAATAGTGGACATATAAAATTAAACGGAAGGGGCACTAAAGTAATTTCAACCCTAAATAAGAAGAGACTGGAATTTATTCATAAATCGCATTCGCCGAATACATGTTATGTCTTTTTTCTTTCTCATCTTTTTCTATTTAGACATTTAAAAAGGTTAGTTCAAGTTTTCAACGCTATGACCTTTTTTTAGAACAAAAAAGAATTATGGATCGAGAAAAGAAAAATAGGGGAGGGGATTAATAATCTGGAGAATCGAACATTCACCAATAAAGTTAATTTTTAGGTAGCTAATCAATTGAGATACGAAGATTCTCAAAAAAAAAAATAGCAATTAATGTTGAGTATAAAATGGAAAAAATAATTATCTTTTCTTAATATAAAAAAAGTAATTGATAAAAGAAATAAATATATTTTAAAAATAGTGGACAAATAAAATTAAACGTAAGTGGTAATAAAGCAATTTCAACAATAAATAAGAAGAGACTAAAATTTATGCATAAATCGCATTCGCTGAATGCATTTTATGTGTTTCTTTCTCAGCTCTTTCTTTTTACGAATCTTAGAAGGAGTTTTCAAGTTTTCAACGTCATGACCTTTTTTTAAAAGACAAAAAATAAATTTGTGGGTCGAGAATAGAAAAATAGGAGAGAGGATTAACAATCCAGAGAATCGAACATTCACCGATAAAGTTAAATTTTTGGTAGCTAATCAAATGAAATATGAAGATTCTCAAAAAAGTAAGCAATTCATGTTGAGTATAAAATGGAAAAAATAATTATCTTTTCTTGATATGATAAAAGAAATAAATATATTTTTAAAATAGTGGACAAATAAAATTAAACGAAAGCGGTAATAAAGTAATTTCAACAATAAATATGAAGAAATTAAAACTTATAAATAATCGCATTCGCTGAATGCGTTTTATGCCTTTCTATCTTAGCTAGTGTTTTAAAAGGCGGTGGCGTGAGGCGAGACTTAAGCTCCGAAACACAAGGCATAAGTCTTATGGATCTACGGGGCGTAGTCTTATGTATATTTAATTTTATAATTTTATTACTAAAAAAATAAAAGTAAAACTTTCAATTATTTTACAAATAAATTTTATTAAATAACCTATAATATATATAAAAAAATATTATGATTTTTATTTGAGAAAGGTATTAATCACCAATAATGAAGAAAAAAAAGTATTACAATTACTGTTTGAGAAATGTCATTACACAAATAATAAAAATATGATTAAAAGCAAAAAAAGTTTAAAAAATAATAATAATAAAAAAAGAACGCCCAGAGCATAGATTTTTACTCTTGGAGCTTACGCCCTATGGATCTACACCTTACATTTGCACCCCGGTGCGTTTTTTATGCTCCCCGCCTCGAGACTCGCTCCAAAAATATTTTTGAAAATACTGGTTGATACAATAAAATATATATTCTAGGTCGATTTCTTTCCAATTTCAACTAGCTCAAATCTCCTCTAAATAATCCCAAATTTAGATTTAAGCTCCTTTCAATATTTCATATCTTTTGATACATTATTCAATCGGAACGATTCACATTTCTGAAACATCAAATTCGAAATCAAACTTTTAAAAAACTTTAATGGCTGATAGGTAAAAGAAAAAAGAAGATAAGAAAAGTAGTAGTTTTGAATAAAGAATCTTTTAACTCAATGAACATTTTTATCTAATTTTTCCTCTTCGAAAGGCATTGTTTGCTTAGATACTGGCGTACTGCCTATTGGGCCTATCCAATTGGCTCCATATTTTTTTTTTGTATAGTTGTAATTCTCATTTTGGTTAACAAAAAACTTTATTTTTAAAGCACGTACATCGTGCTATATATAGTCAATCAACAGAATGAAAAAGTCACATAGTTTACTTAGAAAATTAAATTTGTGGGAAAAACACAAACAATCAAATGCTTTGAAAAATAAGTAATAGGGTTTGTAACGTTATTGAACCAGTTCATGTGATGAAAAATAAGTAATAGGGTTTGTGTTAAATTAGTGTTCGATGAGATCTTTTAAATTAATGGAACATAGTTAGAATATCGAATTTAACACAATTAAAATTATCGTGGGGCATGACATCACATTCCAAGAAGATTAACTTAGTCAATTAAAAATTAAAAAAAAGCAGTACCCTTTTTCTAAAGATATTTACAAATTAAACAACAAATTTTTTAAGTGGTTAATTTGGTGTATAATTATAAGGTAAGAACATCAATGAGATACTAATTTTATTTTTACTTTTTGTCCTAGTGATTCACTTGCATAAACTTTATTAGAAAAAAGAAGGTATTGTTTTTAAATATAGTAACATAAGTTTTTTTAAAAATAATTTTTTCTTGTGAAGTATTTAAAGAACTTTGATCAAATACAAATTATTATAATAAATAGCAAACAGAGAAGTTTCAAATTGATTAATCAAACGCAAATTGCTACTCTTAAAAAATACTTCTAATGAAAACTTTTTTTTCTTTGAATAAACAGATTGTAAAAGAGCAGACAAACATAATCAAAGATGAGTGGTAACATTTGACATTAATTACTTACATTAATGATAAAATTTGTTAAATCAGTTCAACAGTGATACTCTACCCATTCATTTTTATTTACATTGTATTGGTAGCAAAATACTGAATTTCTATCTATGACATTCCAATTCAAAGAATTATTCATTATATTACAAATAGGTTATACTTTTACTTATTTAATTTGAAAAATTAATAAATAGTTTATTATGATATTATATTATATTATATTATATTATATCTATTTTATCCTTGTCATTGATATTTTAATTATTTCCAATTCTTTATTAACATTATATGATTTATAATAATTAAGATTTTCCATTAATTGCTTACCCTTATGACAAAGTCATTTAAAGCTGTTCAAAAAGTGATACTTTTTTAATAATAGAACAGAAACATTATCCCATAATTGAGCAATGGATGAGCCACTAACTGAATTGTACTTTATTCACTATATAATATATATATATTTTTCAGTTAGGCACATGATGAAAAAGACAGCCATTAGAAATAATAATAATAGGATTTTAGACTAGCCTTTTACTTTTTCTTGAAGCCTAGGAAGCTAATTTACAAGTGGATAAGAACAAAGGGCCAAAAACTAAAAAGTAAATAAAGAGTCGTGGTATAAAATATCTCGCGTTTACGTTTGAAAAAAAACTTCATTCCGGGGCGTCAAAACAAAAGTCTTAATTGTTGGGTTATGAAGGGTGATTAAGACGTTATGCGAAAGCTTATAAATTATAAATCATATGAGGATAAATTAGACGACACATAAAATTATATTAAAAAACATAATATTATTATATGATATGATCAATTGGTCTACATAATTTAAAACTAATTAAAAAGCATAAAAACTTTAGAGAGAAAATTTTCTCATAAACAAAAGTCTTTAAACGATTACATTATGGATTTTATTGTGTTATGCTATGAGAATAAGGATCTTCAATTTATAGATCTTCAAACTTTTCCTTTAAGGAAAAAATAAACCAAATATGAAAGAAAATTGTATTTTCCTTTCAGAAAAAAATTCAAGCATTTATGGTAATACTTTGATTTTTCTTTAAGGAAAAAAATAAACTTCATACTAGGTAAGAAAATCAGGGCAAAACCCTAACATTAATAGCTGATTTCATAATTCAAATTCATAATCTATAGATCATGATTATAATTTTATCATTAGTACGAGACTTTCGAAAAATAAAATTACAAAATTGGAGGGTGAAAATATGCAATTATCTGCATTATAATTAAAAAGGAAATGTTTGAATTATATCCAAATTTTGATTGATATTGCTGTAACAATTTCAAATTTTGGACAAGACCTATTACCTCCTACATTATTTAATAGTGCATTTTAAAGATATATAAATATCCAAATGGATAAGTTACTATTTATAATGATGTAATATTTATGATGTCCACATAGACACCTATATATTCTTTAAAATATACTATTAAATAGTGCAAAGATAATAGGTCCTACTCATGAATTATTACAGCAATTTCAATCAAAGTTCGGATATATTTCAAACTCTTTTCCCTCATTAAGATACCAAAACAAGAAGAGTCCAAAATAATAGAATCTCTTGCTGGCAAATATCTAAGTGGACCCTCACTTTACAGCCAGTGCCACTGACCTCTATAATTCTAATTATTTTTCTAATTTAATTATTAAGTATTTGAAATTAATTAAGTTTAATTTGTATATATAATTTTACTAAAAAAATTAAAGTATTTTTGAAGTACATTATATAAATGCTATTATTTAAATTATGTCTTTCAGATAGTTTAGCAAACTAAATTTACCATAATCTCTGATGCCGTTGAACTCATACACCATCAAACATTATGGTAAATAATTATTAAAGTCTTAGGTTTGACTATTAAGAGTTATTTCGTGTTTGACAAAAATGTTTTATCACAAAGTAAGATTTTTAATATAAATTTAAAATTATCAAATTTTTTAAGTTCTAAAACAAATATAAGATATCAAATGAGAACCAAAAAGATTAATAACATAAAAAAGAACCATTTGTGTAATCATTCAAAAAGTTATCTAAGTCCAAACATAAAATATTCCTCCTCCTGTGATTATAACAACAAATATTCAACACAGTTTTATGAGTAGCGTTTGAAGAAGATAGAATTATGACGTATCAATCTTTGCCCTATCTAGATGATAAGATTAACTTTTTTTTAATTAAAAAGATAAAATTTATAAGTCAAATTTTTCTCATTTAGTACTTTTTTTTCTTAATTTAAAAGGTAAAATTTGAAGTCTGATTATCAGGTCTTACTCCTATCCACAATAGAGAGGGTAGGATTAATTTTTTTCTTAATTAGAAAGAAAAAATCTGAAGTCCATTTTTTGTCAATTAATATCTTTTTTTTATTTATAAGAAAAGGCAAAATCTGAAATTCAATTCTCCTAAATTATTTTTGTTCTTAATTAGAAAGGCAAAGTCAAAACTTCAATTCTTCTCAATTACTATATTTTTTTCCTTAATTAAAAAGGCAAAATCTGAAGTCCAATTACTTTTTTTCTTAATTAAAAAGTTCAAAATCTGAAATCCAATTCTTTTTCTCTTAATTAGAAAAATAAATCTGAAATCCATTCAACTGAATTATATTTTTTCTTAATTAAAAAGGTAGAATCTAAAGTCCAATTCTTCTCATTTACTTTCTTTCCTTAATTAAAAAGATAAAATCTAAACTTACTTACATTTTTTCTTAATTTAAAATATCAAAATCTAAACTCCAATTACTTTTTTTCCTTAATAAAAAAACACAAAATCCAAACTCCAATTTCTCAATTAAATTTTTTTCCTTAATTAACAAAACAAAATCTTAAAAATCCAATTTTTTCATTTACTTTTTTACTTAATTTAGACAAAACATAACTCCTAGTCCAAAATCCTTCTCAATTACTAGTACCACTCTTTTTTTTTTTCTTAATTTACAAGGTCAAAAACTTTAGTCTAAAATTCTTATAAAAAAGTGCAACACACCTCTCTCTCTCTATCTCTCTTTTTTTCTCTTTTCAAAAAACTTGAGAATGGTATCTATGGAATCTTCTTCAAAGAATGATGAACAACAAAACTTGCCTATTTTTTCCAAGAAAAATCCTAATACAGCTATGACCAAAAAAGGTGTTTATGTTGCCATTTCTTACATGGCTTGTGCTGGTTAGTCTATTTATTCTCTCCTTAATTTTTGCATGTTTATTTTCATGGTTTAGTTATGTGTTTTAGGTGTCATTTGATACGCAGAATAAGGTGGGATATACCAGAATTAATCTATACGCAATTTAATAATGGTATATACCACCTTTATCCCATTCAACTTGAGATTATTTTACCCATCTCTTAACTGGGGTAAGTTAGTCCAAATATTATAATCTCATGACTATAATCCTAGGATAATTTAGTTATGTGTTTAGGGGTCATATGGTATTGGAATAAGGTGGGATATACCAAAATTAATTTATAACTTAATCATGTTATATCTCACTTTATCCCATCCAACTTGGGATTATTTTACCCCATCTCTCAAGTGGGGTAAATTAGTCCAAATATTATAATCTCATAACTATAATCCTAGAATAATTCATTTATGTGTTTAGGGGTCATATGGTATGCGAATAAGGTGGGATATATCAGGATTAAGTTTGAGATAAATTTATATCGTTAACCAAATACAACTTAATCATGGTATATCCCACCTTATCCCATCCAAATTGGGGATTATGTTACCCATCTCCCAGGTGGGATAAATTAGTCCAAATATTATAGTCTCATGACTATAATCCTAGGATAATTTAGTTATGTGTTTAGGGGTCATATGGTCTGTGGAATAAGGTGGAAAATATCAGGATTAAGTCTGAGATAAATTTATACCGTCAACCAAACATAACTTAATCATGGGATATCCCATCTCCCAAGTGGGATAAATTAGGTATTTTCTGGTCCACTTACCAGATGATCTCTTAAAAGTATTTTGCAAATGATAGAGTTAGTGGTCGAAATACACTTAAACTATCATCATTTTACGAGTTTCACACCTCAACTATTTATTGTTTTATTGACCTAACTAAACTAGCATGTTGTCAATTGGGACAAATTTTGGTCAACTCAGCATCAAGGTATGTTTTAGTACAAAGGGACTACCGGGACGTTTGTAATCAGCCCATTTGTGATAACATATAGAGTATCTTTATATTTTGTTGTCACAAGCACTTGCTTTATATAATATAGTGCTAACGTGTGGGTTAGGCGCACATTATGAGTTTGAAGACTGGTATTTAAGTGGAGAAGAAGGATACACAGGTGTGTCTATGTTTGAATCGTGCACCATTGACCCCTGAGGATTTCTCTTAAGCATAGGATGTTTCTGGTGCACGGCTGAGCTTCTGTCATCGATGAAGTCTAAAACTAATGTAGGATGTTTATTTATCGAACTCTCAGTAACATGTGTAAATTGTAGCTATCTCTTCTTCTTTTAGTGTTTATATCATGACTAGAGGACTGCAATGTGGTATACGTTGAGTTTGATCATCTTATTAGCAACGCGACCATGTTTCAATTCATAGAATTTATATCTTTCTTGAATTTTTTTCGCAGTTCTCTTGGTCATATTCAATAAGGCTGCTCTTTCATCCTACAGTTTTCCATGCGCAAACGTGATCACATTCTTTCAGGTAACTACATTTTGGTTAATGGGTGCTGAAGAATAAATTGTATAACTTTTTTAGCATTTTCTATATTAGATATATAAAATTTCTGTCGTGGTCAATGGGTGCTCGAGCACCCATAACTCAATACGTGGTCCTCCCCTGAGCATGTTTAACCTCCTTGAGCCAGAGCCTAGTTCTGTTTTCTGCTGAAGTTGCTAAACATATTTGACTAAGTTATCTGTTTTATTGCTCATCAGTTTGTCAACTCATCATAATACTTCCATGTTCCAATTTTATGTATCGTCGACAGCATATGAAGAAATGGTTCATTTTTTCTCGTTCCATCTCCGGGTAATAATCATGTTTGCACTGTTAAAATTTATGTAATGATAGCAGTTATATGTGTATATATGGTGTTTTGGGCTTGAATGGCATTATATCAGGTAAGGTAAAACATATTTTTATAATGCAGATGCTAAGTTCGACGTTGATTCTCTATGTTTTAAGACGCTGGAAAGTTATATCTTTCACAGTTCAGGATTCACATACTGTGGTTGCGCGCACAACAGACCTCGTACCATTTAAGAAAGTACTGCATTGTACTCCTGTGGCATTATCATATTTGCTTTACATGGTAAGCATTAAGTCATCTTAGCTTTTCGTTTATTTCTCAAGTAAATCTGCAACACTTTTCTTTTTTCTCTGGCAGCTGGTGTCTATGGAATCGATTCGTGGAATTAATGTTCCTATGTACACCACTTTGAGACGGACAACTGTTTTCTTTACAATGATGGCAGAATATTTTCTAGCAAGGAAGAAATATTCGTCATACGTTGTTACATGGTGAGTAATCATTCTCGTCTTTCACATGTACAACTTTACTCTTTTAATCTCGTATCTTTACATAACACTTCTCATCAGTGTAGGAATAATCATACTTGGTGCATTTGTTGCTGGAGCACGGGACCTGTCGTTTGACTACTACAGCTATACCGTTGTTCTCGTCTCAAACATAACTACAGCAGTATACCTGGCTTGTATATCTAGCCTAGGTATCTCTATTTCTCTATCTCTGCTCGATCACATGCCTTATCTTGAGTTTTTTGATATATCCTGAAATCTTTTATTTAGGAGAATCTAGTGGCCTTAACAGCTTCGGCCTGATGTGGTGTAATGGTAAGAAAAATGCTATATGATACGTAAGGACATTGATCTGTTTGATCTCATTTGACAATGTGAGACTCTGCAGGTATAATATGTACACCGATTTTGCTACTTTGGATAGCATACAGTGGCGACTTAGAAGCTACAATGAATTTTTCCTACTTGTATACCACCGGCTTTCAGGTGATTTCATTTTATAAAATCCTCTCTCAAATAGTTCTGAACATGATGCATATTTTATCGAGATATCCATATTAATTGGTGTATAGTCAAAAAACTTCCGTAAGCATCAACTGTTGTAGAACATCAGCTTTTCGCGAAGCTACTAGTAGTACTACCATTGATTAACCTTTGTGAACGACAATAACTATGCCTCAATCCCATGAAAGTTGAGGTCGACTATATGAATCATCACTGACTATGTCGTTCAAAAGCAACTTTTGTGAGTTATGACTATTCATGTTATGCACTAAACATAGTTCTGCCTTTCTTTCTGGTAAGTCGATTTTTTACATGTTTGCAGGCTGTGATTGTTCTGTCATGTGCTCTGGCTTTCTTGTTGAACTATTCTGTATTCCTAAATACAACTATCAATTCTGCGTTAACACAGACAGTCTGCGGAAATCTTAAGGTGTGTAATATGTTTCTCCAATCTGTTATGCATATTTCGCATGAACATCAATGATGTTCTTCATGAATTCATATTCCTAATTGAGATGAGAACAATGCTAACGAGAACGTAAACAGAGGTGGAGCTAAGATTTTTAGTTTGTTAGTTCTGAACCACAATCCTATTTCGTTTACTAGGTTGTTGATAGATTGATCAAATGAATTTCTTAACATAAATACAAAGTTTCCTAACATGTACGTGTGTGCCGTTTCCCGACCCTGCTAACGTGGGATGCTTTGTGCACCATACTCTTTTGTAACAAATAATGACTTTCATGTAGGACTTGTTTACTGTTGGATTTGGCTGGTTAGTTTTCAGAGGACTTCCATTTGATCTGGTTAGTATAAAACATACATTCCAATATTTTATAATAATAATAATAATAATTATTATTATTATTAATACTATATTTTACAAATATACTAATGTTATATATCTAACATTTTGTCAATGACAGTTGAATATTGCTGGCCAGTGTCTTAGCTTTCTGGGATCTTGTCTGTATGCTTACTGTAAACTCAAAGGCATTTAGCTTTTGCCTAAATGAAGGTTCATCTTATTGGAGGAATATTTACTATAAATCTACAATATATTCAGTATTTAAAACTCTTTTATCTTTTGTTGGAAATCTCTCTATTATGCATTTATCGGGTAAATCGATGTTTATATCAAATTATATAAATTTATTACTGTAAATAGCACACCATCTGATGTACGAAGTTTCTTGTGATTATATTTGGTTCAGAAAAGGGTCGCACCTCAAATGATGTGATGTAGACATGACTCAAATTCATTACCTATATATTTATTTGCCCTTATTCTTTCAACTAGCTAGTAAATCGAGTGTTTATTAAGTGAAATGTATAAGCTATATTTGTATTAGGAAATCTATTATATGTATATAAATATTTAATTGTGAACTTAATAGGTAACTAAGACATGTTAAAAATTCTGTTAAATGTATAAATATTTATTCCTTTGACTGGGGCTTTACGTTTTTATTTAGATTTGAGTAAATTTAAACATGAAATTTCAATCCTGAAATTTGAAACTTCAGCTAATGACTATATTTGAAACACAACCATGAGAATAGTTGTTTTTCAAATGTCAATTTTTCAAAGATAATATTACGGAATTTCAATTGTGAAATTCAATACTTATTCATGATAACGATTATTTTTAGATTCACACCAAATAGATTCACTAAAGGGATAAGAGGTACGGCAAGGCATTCTTTATATACTCTATATAAAAAATAAAATAAAAAGGTCTACATTCTTAGGGCATGAATTTGATTATTTTTTTTAAAATTATGAGCGAAAGAATTCTAACTATCTCACCAGACTCCTTGCATCAATGAGAGGAGCTTTACAAGATTAAAAAAAAAATGTTTGCTTTTGCTTGCATTTTAATAGACAAAGGTCACCTCCTTCATGGAAAAAATCAAAGACATGAAAATATGAAAAAGGGTAACATATATGACCCACTTGATCTTATTAGAGTGAAAATAAAATCTTTATGATGGGAGTAGATAGTAGTGATGAACAAAGTAAGTGTCCTAGGATCTGGGGATTAAAGAGGAAAACCTAATAAACAAAAAAGTACATTTTTTTAACAAGACAGTCTGATACACAAAACATTGTGTGTTCAGTGTTTGCGTAAGGTGTGGGGATCAAAAGTTGCATTATCCCAAGAGGTGTGATGTAGATAGTCATCTACCATAACGAAGAAGTAGGGATCCATTCTTCCATTAACCCCATGATTGCTTATAATTAACATATATGGTATGAATCATTATAACGTTCTTACCTTGTATTAATGAGTATGTCTCATTCCTTTTTTGCTCATTCAACGTCGTACAAATCTTAATGTAGACACCGCCATACCCTAGTTTTTTTCAACCAATCGAATCCTCAGATTCAACATTTTGCAAAACTCATATTTGGCTTAACAAAACAAGACATAAAGATATTATAACAAGACCGATTAAAATCGAAACTATTTTCTTTAAAAAAAATAGAAAAATCATTGGAAAATATTCACCTCCAATTAAGCACATAAATTGAGATAGAATATATACATGTATAAACATTCTCAAAACTCAAAATGAAAGGCAAATATACAAAACAAAGGGTGGATATATATATATATATATATATATATATATTGTTAATTTCTTTCTTTTGTATCATGGCAAAAATAATAGAGGGAGACAATAACTCATGCACAAGAATCAATTTAACTAGTAAATGAATTGGTAAAAAGAAATGATATTGGCGCGGCTCAATCTGAGATCGTTCTTTACTAAAATAAAACGTAAACTTGTCTTCAGATTGAACCTCACCAACATCGCTTCTCTAATTCAATATATACTCACCTTTCGTTAATTTGTAACCAAAAGAAGAAGAAGAAGAATCTATAAAAAAAAAGTTTTACTTTAAATGGCCCCTTTGTTGCATCACATGAAAACAACAATATGATGGACATATAATATATATATATATATATATATATATATATATAGACATGGAATTATTAGTCATGACATTTAATTGTATTCCTTTCTAGTCAAATGAAACGTTTTGTAAATGATGTTTGACTACCAATAAATGACTTTTAAAAAAAACCAAAACGAATAGAAGAAAACAATAACATTCAATTCTTTCACACCTGCTACGATTCGAGCCTCAAATATCTCATATAAAATTGTCTGGCATAAATTTAAATTAATTGAACTAATAAATTTTGAAGACTAAAAAAGGATGAATATAGCAAAGCATTCAAAAGTATGGATGGAAAATATTATAAAAGGATTTTGTTCAAAGGACTAATTTGGATAAACAAATTTATTTCCCCCTCTCATATCTGTTGCTAGTAGTAAAATGAAGGATGGAGAAGATGAAAAGATGAGAGTGAAGTGAGAGGGAGAACATGTATAATTTATAAGAATTTAAAATCTTTGTGATGCTTGTGTTTAAAATTAAAAAATAAAAAAAATTACGGATCTAATCATTCTGTCATCTAATTTATAAAATATGTATAAAGTCTATAAATAATTTATACATTAATATAAGTCGATTATATTGATAAATGAAATGGTTGAAAGGTATATATTAGTAACTATATCCCAAAAAATACTTGCAAATATCTTCTAAAAAAATTTATAGACAAATCTCTATAATAATTAGACTATTAAGTACTTTCTTGATGCTATATAGATGCGATTACAAGGTAATTTAGTAGGTAAGTTAAAATTTTCATTAAGAGAATTCAAAATATAAAAAAGGAAACAGATGAGGATTCAACATAAATATAGTATCTAAGTACATAAAATTTATAATAATTGATCTACTTATATAACGTAATTTTGCGACCAAAAAATATTAATGACTTTTCTTGAACAATGATAGCTCTGTCACTAGATTATTTTAACGTGGATCAGGTAAAAATTGGCATAATATATAAACGTGTCATTTAACTTTGCGTTATAAGTTGGTATTCATGTCTTCCAACTATGGATGTGCACAAGTAGACACTTAAACTTATGTTCACAAGTAGACACTTAAACTTATATAAAATTGAACAAGTAGACACATATATTATATTATATGTGGCGTCTTATGTAGCAATTCACGTCCTGCGTGACATCCTATATATATATATATATATATATATATATATATATATATATATATATATATTATGTCATATAAAGCGTGTAGGTTTATTTGTTCAAATTTTATACCGAATAATGTATATAACTTAAATTTAATTGTAGTAGTGGTTGTTTTGGGATAGGAAGGGAAGAAATTGTGAGTGTAATGATGTCAATTGGGAAGCAATTTGCTTTAAGGTTTTTCATGCTTACTTTCTACTCTAGTACACAAATTCACACAACAAATACATAAAGAGACTTTTTTCTCACTCTTTTGCGCATGCTGCACCTTAAATTAATATTCATAATTGTCTATTAATCTCCCTCTTTATGTAAAATTCTTTATTATTTTAATAAAACTAAAACACTTTTTTTTTTTTGTAGTTCATGCTTGCATTTGATTAATCTCTATATTAGAGTGTGAGATAGTTATATTGGCTCATTGGAAGCTTAATTTCTACTAGCAAATGATGGATTTTTAACATGCTATAATTTTTCCAAATTTTTGTTTACTTATTCAAGCCATCAAATCTTATATACTAATAAATACTCCCTTCGTCATGTCCCATTTTATGTGACATCCTTTCCTTTTTAGTCTGTCGCAAAATAAATATCACTTTATTATAATTAAAAACATTTAACTTTAAAATCTCCATTTACAACCACAAAACCATTTAAAGATTGTTTTAGACAACAAGTCTAAAAATCTTCATTTTTTTTTAATACGATATATTAAGTCAAATGATATCACGTAAAATATATAGAAAGAAGTACTTACTTCTATAATTTAGAAATAGAGGGGTAGCTACCGTGAAGAATCGTGGAAGCAAGTGTGCAGAATGTCAGCAAAAAGAGGACTATTAGTCTAGTCAAAAAGAAGTTTCTCAAAATTGACTAATATTTGTGTGTAAGGTACAAATTATTTTCTATTATTTCATTGTTCTTTCCAACATAAGCACACGCACAAAAAGGCACTAAAATTGCACGTAATATGTCTCTCACATACATTTTCTTTTGATTTTCTATCTCGTATTTGATAGTCGTATATCAGATTAAATTTAAATTTGCATCAACAAATTCTCACATTGTGAATAGACTGTTTCCTAACAAAGACGTATGATTCTATATACAATAGAATTTAAACTCAAAGTTTTTTAAAAATTATTTACCATTCCACCGCAGATTACTCGAAAGCTTTTATTACAAGCAAGCAAGCATTGAGTTTATAAGTTTTTATTTAAACCAACAAAGCGGAGACACCGGCGCCAAAGGAGCCTTGCCTTGAACCTTTATTAGGAGACACTATACTTGATTTTTGCTAACCCTTTATACTTATTTTGTCACGTCATTTTTACTTATCACGTTCTATTTTATGAAAGTTAGTTTGTTTGATTTTTGGATCTAAATTACATTATTTTAATTTAATAATATGAAGTTTAAATTTATATGTTTGAAAATTATATGAAAATTGTAATCTTTATCATATAAATATGATGAAAAAATATATCTTAAATGGCTAAAAAATTCATGTAGTTTCATTCTTGAAAAGTGAAACGGGAGAACTATATATATATATGTATGTATATATTGATAAATTACAATTTGATCATTATGATACATGACTAAACAATATATTTGAAATTTAATGATTAATTATATGTATTTTTTTGTCCATTTATGTAGGAAAAAATAGGTTCTATGTTTGAATATTATTTCTGGAATTATTTATCCTCAAATATAAAGTTTTGATATACTTAATTAGATATCATAATTTATCTATAGCTGAGAAATATGTATTGAGTATATACTTCATAGCCTCCATTTTTATTTTATTTTTTCATGTTATACTACTTGTACCTTTATTTGATGATTTTTAGAATTCTCAAAAGCTAAAATTAACATCCCCACCACACCTTTCTTTGCATCTTTTTCATAATTTGGAGCCTATTAAAAGTACCTAGGCGTGCCACTACCAAAACACAACCACCAAACTTATTAAAACCATAATCTAATTTTCAATATAGATATTCATTTGTGTTCAAAGCAATAAAATGAAATTAAGTTTCTTAGTTTGACCAAATGAAACTAATATTCTTCAATTAAATAAGAAGTCAACTTCCCTTATCCTCCCTAGAAATGTTTCTTGGTATTTTAAGAGTAGAAATTGAAGTAAGCTAAGGATATTTTTTAATTTAATCATTTGATATTTAAATTTTACTTTCTAGAACAATTTAGATTCGTATTAGCTTTCGTTCATAGATTCCAAATAAGGGGAAATTAAACTTCTTATCAAGAAATTCTTAATTCTTAAAACTTAAATTAAAAAAAAATAATTCTAACTAATAATAAAGAGATCTTATTCATTTTATGACGTTAGATTAAATAAGAGGATTTGGTTGATGTGGTTGATGAGTGTGTTTCAATCATAAATGGCACATCAATTGTCATCTTGTGGAGACAAGAACACTTTGTCTCCCCACAAACTTGAATTGTTGCCACCACTCTTTCTTTCTTTTTCTCCCTAATTGTAGGCATGTTGAACTCCTTGAAAAACACAAAAGGTACTACTTGTTCTCTAAGTGGTAGTTATACAAAAGGTACTACTTGGCCAAACTCACTATACTTGCCTATTTTTTATTTTTTTTACTATCATAATACATAAATGGATATTTAGGTTTAATCTCATTTGACAAGTAAGGGGTTCAATTCTGAGTACATCTCAATTCGTTTTTATCGTATATTTGAACACTTTAACTTATAATATGATTATTTAAACACCTTCAAAATTTATGTGTCAGATATCCATGAGATATAGTGGAATGAGTTGTATTGTTCAGTTGAGACCAAGTTAAGGTGTCTAGACATGTGCTATCAAAGTTGGAGGACTTACTTGGTAGTTGAAGCTAAATTTAAGTGTCTATTTATATAATTTTTTGAAATGTGATCTTCAGAAGTATTTTTCGAAAAAATACGTTTTGATAACAATAATTCGTATTTGACTAATCAATTTGAATTTTTTTTTTTTTAAATATTGGAGCAACAACTGCACTTGACCAAGATTTTAAAAATATTTTAGAAAAAAAATTACTCGTCCGTTTTGCAGCCAAAACAATAGTAAGATCTGCTCATTGTTTGCAGTTCTGTACTTGGATAGCTGTTGTGAATCGAGTCGGATACGTAAGAGCCTATAGACTAGAATTGGTGGAGATTAATTTAGTTGAGATTATTGGGCCGAGTAAAATATTGGAGTGTTTTATTTAGAATTATTTGGTTGGAATTCCAAATAAA
Organism: Solanum bulbocastanum; assembly: GCA_037074985.1. NCBI lineage: Eukaryota > Viridiplantae > Streptophyta > Magnoliopsida > Solanales > Solanaceae > Solanum > Solanum bulbocastanum. The sequence continues at coordinate 3,634,735 of CM073603.1, read as the reverse complement.
ACACTCCAACATTTTACTTGGCCCAATAATCTCAACAAAATTAATCTCCACCAATTCTAGTCCATAGGCTCTTACATATCCAACTCGGTTCACAACAATAGCCTAAGCTCACTGGTTATTTTTTTTAATCTTTCTATAATTTTCCAAAATATCTCAGGTGTTAAAGAAAAACCAAATTAGGTTTGATTTGATTTTGATTTTTAATTTTAAAAGTCGACATAATCAAGTTTCATTTTGATTTTAAGCAAAAAAATAACTAAAATGATCAAATCAAAATTTTACACAAATCTCACAGTGTTAAGAGCGAATTACATCTTGTCCCTATTCTCTTTCCAAATTACAAAAATCACTTAAATTTGATGAAATTCGGATACATGCTAAAATGTCCAACATCCCGATTTTGGATACATCACTCAACTTCCTGGTTTTGGATACATCACTCAACATCCTGATACATCAGAACGTGTTGATACATCGCGTAAAGTGATGTATCCGACCGATACATCCAATACAGTGATGTATCCAAGAATAAGAAAGAGTAGAGATTTTTGTAATTTTTTCAAATAGTAAAATTTTTTAGAGAATATGATAAGATAAGTTGTGTATTTAAGTGATTTTTCCATACAAATAACTATTCAAAAATGATAATTTCGCATATATAAAATTATTAAAATTTATGTTACATGTTAATCTTTTGCCCTTTTGGTTAGTAATCTAGGAGTTTGCTTTTGTTAGAGTTCAATTTTTTCTCATTACTTTCTAGTTTGATTTGCAACTTTTATTTTAATAATTTTAAGAATCTATTTTATGTTCAAAATGACTTGTCTTTTAAGTCCTTTAGGGCCGTTTGGTTACTGGTTAGAATTATGCAGGTGTTAGTTATGCAAGATTTAGTTATGTAGTTATTACCTAAAGATTAATATCGAACAAACTGAAATTCTTAAAAGAAAACATCAAATTATGGTCTAAAATTTCCTAAGTTTATCGCAATATTTACCTAGTAAAAATGAAAATAAGATAAACAAACATTAGACCTGATCTAATATTGTCCAGACACTCCAAATGACTAGTTAAAGGAATAACTTTAGATCATTTTAGTAATTCAATTCCAATATAAGCTTGTAATCTCAACATTCAAAATTCATTTATGAAAATACAAAATTCATTTCTCTCTTCCCACCTAAAGATATTGAGTTCGAATGAATCCGTAGCTCTTCTATATTTGCAAGTTGTTTGATAACATGTTGCTTGAGTACTTGGAAAGAATTCAAACAACTCATAATACACGAACGTTCTATTTAATTTGGCCTCAGCTAGCATCTATATCCTTCAATTTTAGGTATACATAAGTAGACACTTAAAATTATATAAAATTGAACATGTAGACACATGCATCCTACATAGCAATTTGTGTGAGACACTACATGACAATTGATTGTATTATGCCACATAGATCACGTATGTCTACTTGTTCAACTTTATACAAGCTTAAGTGTCTATTTGTGATCATTCAAAGTTGAAGGACATAGATACTAGCTAATGACAAATTAAAGAGCATATTTATGTATTATACCTTCAAAGAATATATTAAAGTTAATTTTGATCTATTGGAATATTTGTATCAAAAGTGAGTATTCTTTAGGCCATGAAGTCATCTATAATAAAGTATGAGAAAAGGTCAAATAGTGCTGATTCTGCAAACAATAATTCTGCATTATCATCTTTTATTAAGATGCAGATTCTGTAAAAAAAAAATCTACTTTACACACACAACGAATCGAATCAATCAATCAATAAATCGACTATGCATAAACCGTAAGTTAATAAGCTGGATCGACTATATGAATCCTCTATATTCATGCATCTCACTCTATTCAGGCTCATTTTCATTCCGAAACTGAATAACATGTCCTAAAAACCGGTCTCTAACCAGACAAAAGAAGACTCGTGACAACCAATTGAAAACTACCAAATGAATAAAGAAGGAAGCTCAGTGCATTAAGCATCCCGTGTTTTCAAGTATAGGGGGCAGGGAGGGGCCTCATCACAAGGGTGTAAATATAGGCAGTTCACCCAAACGCAAGCATCAGTGGTTGTTTCCACAACTACGGATTTCACTTCTCGATAAGAGGAAAATGAACTACCTCCTCAAATTCTATTCATAGCCTCATCAAATTTCAAAACACACATTATAATAAAGGCTTGTTGTTTGTTCAATTTCCAAATCTAGTTTGGAGGTTTCATTTCCTACTATATAGATTCGGAGAAAACGGAAAATGCATTATTTACAATGTGGCCTACCAGAGTGTAATGGAGAGCCTCTGATACTCCTGGAATGATTGAAGCTAAGTTGTTGCATTCCGTCTAGTTTCTTCTTTCGTCTTCCTGATTGTGTTAACCGAGAATGATTTGATAATATAGCGAGATCATTGAGGTCTTGTAGCGGAGTAAGAGCCTTCACAATTTCGTCCATGGAAGGACGAGATTTAGAATCCCTGCTTAGGCAAATGTAAGCTAGCTGTGAGATCTTTTGCACTCCTTTAAGGGAGTAGTTTAGCTCCAGACGAGGGTCCACGAGTTGATAAAACTTTCTCTTGTCAGCTAAATATGGCTTTGCCCATGCTACAAGATTTTGTTCTCCACTCGGGCGCTTTTTGTCCATAGACCTCCTACCGGTTAAAATCTCCAACAGCACCACTCCAAAACTGAAAACGTCGCTCTTTGCTGTCAAATGTCCTGATGAAAAACAAGACAAGATTGTCATCACATGTCGGCATTCTTAGATCAAGAAGCCATGAATATTGTGAGAATACGACTAGGTAAATAAAAGTGTGCTCTCAGGTAGTCACACACTTTAACATGGTATCAGAGCAAACAAATGTCCTAAGTTCGAGCCCTAACTCCAACATTATCAAAAAGGATTTTCATGTGTTTGGCCGATGAAAAAGAATCAGGCTGGCACGTGAAGTGGTCACACACTTCAACAGTGAAGACCTATGTACTCAGAATATCTTGACCGTGTTTCTGATAAGATATGTATCTTACATTCAGGACAATCATAGTATATCGATCCCTTATGCATAAGACAAAGTAAAGACGATAAACGAGGGTTGTTCTACCTGTCATCACATATTCTGGAGCAGCATATCCATAAGTTCCTACAACCCTTGTAGAAACATGTGTTTTGTCACCCTGAGGACCAGCTTTAGCAAGGCCAAAATCCGAAAGCTTAGCATTATACTCCTGCAGAATTCATATTAGCGTTGGAATCCCGGGGAGAGAGGTATTAGACAACATACTTTGAGATCTTGCTGATCACATACCGAATCAAGTAAGATATTTGATGTCTTGAAGTCTCTATAAATGACAGGCTCAGAGCCTCCGTGGAGAAACGCTAAGCCTTTGGCTGCACCAAGAGCAATTTTTAACCTGTTGGACCATGGAAGAGGTATCGTCCCTTGAACAGTTTTAACAAACAATCATCAGTAGCGTTTTTAACTACAGAAGTACAAAATCAGATATAATAAGCAAAGCTAATTGATCATATAGTTTTTCGCGATCTCCATATGTTATCTATGTTAGCGAGGACATGTTGTAAGAGGAAATACAAACTCTGCAGGTATGCATTAATAAGACCAAATGTTTCACAACGCAACGAGAAATCATAGAACTCACTTCTGAAGAGATGGTTTTCGAGGCTTCCACGAGTCATAAACTCATAAACAAGAAGCCTTTGGTCATCTTCGATGCAATATCCAATTAACTTGACAAGATTAGGATGATGAAGCTGTCCAAGGAAGTCTACTTCTGCCTGCATTAAAATTCATTACGATTATTCATTGCATATACCGGTCTTAACAGTCTTTTGCTTACTCTATTCGACTCATTTTTTACTACTAACCACGAGCAGATAGTCTACGTACTAACCACCCATTCTCTATGACCTTGAAGACCGTCCGGTTTCAAGCTCTTGACAGCAACCGTAACCCCAGAACCGGGCTTTGCTGGTGCTGTCCCATTCTCTTCTATCCAGCCTTTGAATACATATCCAAAGCCACCTTCACCAAGAATGCTATCCGGTCTGAAGTTCCCCGTTGCAGATTTTAGCTCGTGAAATGTAAATTGAAGCAGCTGCCGCTGCACTTTGTTCTCTGCAGCTGGTGGAAGCTGTGTTTGTGGATCAGTAGGGGTATCAGATGACACTCTTGCTTCATCTGGTACACACATCTCGCGGTTGCTAGCGTTGAGATACCGAGTCTCTGTGGCTGCACTTGCAAAATAGATGATTGTAAATACTTCATAAATCTCTCAATAGACATACAAACAGACCTCTCTATATATAACATCCCTCATCTATAACAATATTTCACTATAACGATCAAATTTTTTCTGGAACCGATTTTTTAATGTTATGTTATATTATATGTTCTCTATAACAACATTTTGCTACAACAACCAAAAAGACATTAGAACAAACAACGTCATTATAGAGAGATTTGACCGTACTACATGTTGGTTTCAAACATGCTATCTTGCTGAAGAACAAAATCATTGAACACATTTTAGTATGTTTTCTCTTTTATTTAAAATTTCTATTAAACCATAGGGGGAAGGGGAAACCATGAGAATTGAACTCACACCTATTACCTGGGAAACTCCAACCCGATACCACTAGACTACAAGATATGAATGAAAGGAGTTAACCTAAATACTCCATCAATTCCAATTTTTCCATTAAACAATAGAAAATGAGTGACTTTCTGTAAGAAAAACTCATAATTGAGTGACTTTAAGGTTATAAAAGAAAGTTCAAAGACTTTTTGTGAAAAGAATTAGTTGAGTGACCATATGAGATATTAACTCGCTGTTTTGCCATGAATCTCTTAATAAACAATCAATCTTAAAGATGGTCATCAAGCAGGGGAAATCCAGCAAAAACAAGAAACTAACAAGATAAAATGTAAGTTAAATATAAACTGAATCACAAGTAGCCCTTTGAGTATTCAACACTGTACTTCGATTCTGCCCTTCTAAAAGGAGCATCGGATCTAAAAATTCCATCTCCCTCTACCAAAACGACCAAAAATGTTTTAAAAAAAGAAAGTAGGCATACGACGTACAAAAAAAGTTCACACACTTCTTTATCTCTAAAGATAGAGTGTATGTCCTAACCATCCAACCTACCCCGTTATCAAAATTGAACCATTTCTATGCATCAACAACTATTGTTGTCCATGTCGCTCCATTTAAGCTCGCCTCGTTCCAATACTAAACATTTTGTATAGATAGAAATTGGCAAATGATTTAAAGATCAAGCCTATATATATAATCACTAAGCATGTAACTTGAAAGATAAAAAGTCAGTCTAGTACACTAAGCTCCCTCTATGCACACACAGTTTGAAAAGGGCCAAATAGACCACAAGGGACTGTTGTACGCAGTCTTACCTGCATTTCTGTAAGAAACTATTTCCACAATTCAACCTATAAACTCCTGATCACATGACAATAATTTTATCAATTACGTCAACACTATACTTCGGATTACTTGAAGGATGAAAGTTATAATTAGCAAATGACAAAGAAGAAAACCTGCATCATAGACAAGACTAGTTCTTGGAATTGAATTAACAGAGTGTTTAGAATCAGAGGATCCTCCAATAACATTACTGAGCCTAAGAACAGTCCAACAACCACAATTCTTCTCCTTCTTCTTCTCCTTCTCCATGAAGAAAGAAAATTTTACTAATTAAGAGAAAAGAGAGATGGGGAACAAAGAAAAGATTCACCATTCATGGTCTTAATAAAGGAAGAGAGAGAGAAAGACACCGGGCGGAGCCAGATAGAAGCAAGGGGTTCATTCAAATCCTTTTAGCAAAAAATCACACTGTCAAAACTAAAATTATTTTTTATATATATACATCTCCTTAACTTCTTCGTATGCTTACTTTTCTTATATTATTATTTTTTTACTGAAAATCCTGATTTCGCCACGAGAGGGAGAAGGAAAAAAAGGAGGGAAAGTAATAAATTCTTTTGTTTGTTATTGTTAGGTGTGAGAGATTGAAGGCATCATTCATCATCACCAACATCATGGCAGTGTGTACAAAAAGAGCTTTTTCTCCTATTGCCTTTTTCTGTGGGGAATGCCAGCCTCTTCACCTAGCCCCCACCCCCACCCCCTGAAAGAACAGTTATTTAAACATTTGAACAAGTGAATTACTAAAAGGGGTAGTGAGTTGTTTGTGACAATCACAACTCTGCTACTAATAAATATTTTCGCCATTCTAAGTTACGTGACATCGTTTGATTTACCATAAAATTTTAAGAAGAACGGAAGATTTTCATGAAGAACTAACACACTTCTTACATGACATAATATACATAGGACGCCACGTAGAATGCAAATTGACCATATAAGATGCCACATAAGACATATATGTCTACTAATTGTTCAAGTTTATACAAGTTCAAGTGTCTATTTATGCACATTTAAAATTGGAGGGCATAAATGTCAGTTATGACCAAGTTAAAAGGACATGCTATGTACTCTCTCCGTTTCAAAAAGAGTGGTTTGGTTTGACTTGGCACGGAGTTTAAAAAATTAAAGAAGACTTTTGAATTTTGTGATCCTAAATTAAAATTATGTCAAATGTATAAATTTACCCTTAATCTTGTGGTCTTAAACATGCCACGTGAAAAGTTAAAAATAAAATATTACCAAAAAAGAAAAGAGATCATTCTTTTTTAAATAAACTAAAAATAAAAAAATGTCATTCTCTTTTAAACAGAAAAAGTATAATATATCAATTGAAACTTCTAGGAGGTTTGGGGGAATAACCTTTTGTAATTTTGTAGTTATGCTATTGCTATTTATGGATAAAAAGAAAATTATAATGATTACTAGCTTCATCTTTCATTTGAATTTGCCTATTGTTTGATCATTATTATGTTTTTTTTTTGAGAAATTCCCTCCTTGTTTATAGGTATGATTAGTAGTTATTATAATTATAAAGGAAACAAACTTGTGTTATATTTTCCTCCTATAAAATGATGAACTATAAAGAATCAATTCACATGCCTTACCTAATACTTTATGATCGAAAAATTCATCTGGAGCGACCCCTTTAGGTTAATTGGAGAGAAGTGTGCAAACAACTAATTTTTTTTATTATAATTTAAGTTATAGTTGAAGTTTATTAATTTATATAAGTTATGCTAACACGAAGCTAACTCTGGGCTATTTTGGTGTACATTGATTGTGTATTTGTACCTAGGTTCTTGAGCTCAAAGAGATCTATCCAAGTGGATTTTCATGTTTGGTTCAAATCTCAAAAAAAAAATGTTTTTTTACCCTTTTTTTCTTTTTAATGTTATTATTGGATTGGAAAGGTGGATTGATGACAAAAATGTGAAAAAGTGATGAAAATTGTAATGGTATTACAAGATTATAATTTCAACATTAGTTTTAAAATTTGCTTGAGTTTGTCCAAAAACATATTGTCTTTCTTTCTTCTAATTTGTCATTATTTGTTTTCATGAAATAATTAAAAATATAATTCAAGAGCCAAAATTTTTTGACTCTTGAAGCTTGTCTAAACAAGAACAACAACTAACATGAAGATTAATATGTATAATATATAATATAATATTGAATGGTCAAAACACTAAAAGGGATGGTCAAGGGCACTTTGAGTGCAAATCTTGGCTAGCATTTTATATGTCTCTTCAAAAAGATTACTCCCTCTGTCTCAAATTAACTATCGTGATTTTTAAAAATAATTATCTCAAATTATTTATCATTTTAAAAATTCAATGCAAAATTTATTTTTTATTTTTATATTACTCTTAGTAGTAATTATTCTTGAAAACAACAAACATTATAATTATAGGGATATGATACATAGATAAATTAAATATTATATAAAATAAGATTATTTCTTAAAACATAAGGAGAAAATAATTAAAATTCCTCCTAATACGTTTTTAAGGAGTGTATGAAAGAGAAAAATGACAAATAATTTAAGACACGGGAGTAATTAGTTAAGTAAATAAATATAGGAACATTTATTTTTATTTTATATAGTTTATGTGGAGATTTCTTTTTGTTCTCTCACCTAAAGGTGACTTTATTTTTATTCAAAAAAATAAAGGGGACAAGAGGGGACAAAGATGTGAGATTGGTAGGGCTCATTTTCACTGACCAATATAAAACAAATCAAATTTGTACATTCTTGATGCTTTTATATAAATAAAAAAAAATATAAAAATACAAAAGCAAAGTAATAAGATCCTATTCTTTTCATTATTTTGTTGTACCCTGCCTTCAACTTGACCATGCATTGTTGGAAATAAAGTTGATGCCCATTTCCACTACTAACTTTTTGGGTCCCATCTATTCGGTGTCTGAGCTATTTTTGTTTAAGAGGAGTTAATTAATAGTAATAGTCAAATTTTCATTAACAAATTTATAATATAAAAAGTAAACTCGAAAAGGCCAAAGAAAATAAATATATAGTATATATGACATAAAAAGAATTTAGTTAAGGTATAAAGTATAATTTTTTTATGAAAGAATGTCAATTAACATTCTTTGAATACATGTAGCAATGGCACTAGTCGACATTCTTTCGTTGAAAAATTGCACTGTCTATATAATTTTTTTCTTTTTATTTACATAAATACTATACATTAATTCATTTACTTTGTAAAAATCCTATCAAGAAAATATTTATATATATATATATATATAATTGGTTCATGAGAAAATGTTAGCTGCATTTTTTTAATTTATTTTTGGGTTTTTCATATGGTGGTATGGATATTAATTCGTTTTGCATTTTTGACTAATTTGAATTGAAGTTACTTAAAGTTTGTTAAAGGAAAATGTTTTCTAATAAAAATAAATAATATATATATATATATATATATATATATATATATATATATATATATATATATATATATTAGAATTTAATGCCTCCATATGAATTTAACTATAGACCACCAATTTATTTGTAGGAGATTATATTCTCAAAGTTTTCAATTGCCAAATATAGTAACTAAACTATATTTTTAAATAATATTCATAGACAGTTTAAAGATTTTTTTTTTAAACCATACTTGTGTAATTTCATCAGTCCATAGAAGATTCTTCTCTCTATTTTTGACACGTTATTATATCAAGATTGAGTTATTTGTTATTGTCTATCAAGTTTAGGTGCTGAACTAAAAAAATATATATACAGCCAATACGATAAAGTTAATTCTAGTTATTAATATTTGCATGCTAGATGAATGTCGGGGTGGAGCTAGAATATAGAAAGTGAGTATGACAAATTATGTAGTCCTGTGTCAAAGTTGATCTCGAGTCTTGGATCGAAGTTGAGGGTTGGGAACTTAAACCCCCGAACCTCAATAAATGATAAGGGAGGAATGGACCTAAGCAAAGGGTGGGAGTGGGATGGGGTGGAGGGGAAGTGAATCATGTGAATTGATAATATTTTTTTTTGTGATAATGTAATTACTTATTTTTTGCTCATCAAGTTGTTGTCACAATAAAATTTTACGTCTTATCTTAAAAGGTAATAGTCACCTTAAAATTTTTCAATTTGCCTCTGTCAATAGTCAGTAATTCGAGAAGTCTAAAATTTTGCTATGAGTTTTCTTAAAAAGTAATAGTACACCTGTCGTCTTAAAATCCTGAATTCGCCTATGTCAGTTAGTACTTTAAAAAAGACCAAATTTTTGCTATGAATCATCTTAAAAAATAATAGTACACCCGTCATCTTAAAATGCTGAATCCGTCTATGTCATTCAGTAATTCAAAAAGACCAATATTTTGCTATGAATTATCTTAAAAAGTAATAATACACCCACTGTCTTAAAATTCTAAATTCGCTTTTGTTCAATCAGAAATTCAAAAAGACCAAAATTTTGCTCTGGCAACCAATTGTATAGTTACTTAACTCATGCACCACTTGAGCAGCATATCGCATCAACGTTGAACGAACTTTTTTTTTTCCTAAAGGAGTTGACATTTATTTTGGATTAATTGTGCTAGGAGTCATACATATAGTGAAATCTAAGAATATGAATTTATACGTGAAGTTCACTAAAATTACAATTAATATAAAATGTCACTAATGAATCTTATTTTCACTAGATAAGACATTTTCCCTCATTTTTCAAGAAATTTATTTTCCGAGAAAAAAAAAATCTCAAACACGGAAAATTGATGATTTAGAGACAAGTTAGGCAAGGACAAATAATGCAAGAATTGTAATAGAGACTAGTAAGGTAAGGACTATAATACAAGAACCATTTCTTGTTGAATGTTTAGTTTGATATATGACAAATTTGAATACACATTTCTGCATAACTTGTGCAATTAGTATTATTTATGAAGAACTTCACCAAGTCCACATAGTCCAAACTTACATGAATTTAAGGACGGCCTGTCCAAAAGCAATACCAAGAAAAGTTGCAATGGCGATGCCAAAAATACCAGCAAGAATGCCCGGAACAACCATGGAAATCCACCCTTTGGCGGTGGCCATTCCACAAGCTGTTGTCGGGCCTCCTACGTTTGCATTTGATGCTATAAGCAATTCTTTCAGTTCAAGTCGGAGCAGTTTCCCAACTCCAAGTATCACGGCCAGATGGACTGCAATCTGGATTAATGCAAACAGAAATATACTGGGCGCGGTATTGAGAACATTTGATATGCTACCACCACTGGCACCAATGAACGTAAAAAATACCTATTACACAAGATGATAAGAGAACAAGTTAGATCAATCTTTGCCACAAAATACTACAAGGAAAAAGTTTGTGCTACTATAAACATAGAGAAAAAATTGTTTTACACGAAGGGAAAATGTGTACGCAAACCATGAGGGTAAGTTTGGATTTCCTTTTTCTAAACAACAGATTCAGATTTTTCTCTCTCGAACTCTTAACTACGATTTGTACATTTCGAACAAATTTTGTTATGTTCAATCTCTACTCTCTATGAACATAAATCTGTAAGAGAACTATGCAAACTTACAAATGCAGTTATTTTAAACGTTGGAACTAAGTTTCTCAAACTTATCTAAAAGAGCCTGTTTGGATGGGCTTTTAACTTATGATTTATTTTTGTTATTTTAGCTTAAATACAACTGCTTAAAAGCACTTCTAAAAATTTTCCTAAACACTACAAGACTGCTTAAAAACACCTAAAATAAGCCAATCCAAATAGGCTCTAATTTAGCTTTACATGTGCCACCAATGCCATCCACAGACAGTTAAAAGTGCCATCCTGAATTAATCTTAAATGTCTATGGTGTGCTCTTGCAGCTTTGTCTTCATTGTGCAAATTATACACACAATAGGTTCAGGTTACTCTGGGAAAAAACATGCAACATCAAAGAAATTAATTAAAGAGGGTATGAAAAAGAGTGTCTAAGTTTGTGTTCATTACAGTTTAGCAGTGCAAGAAACTCAAGGCAGATATTTGAATTTACTTATACTTGGTAGAACATATAAAGTTAAAAAAAAGTGAAGTCTGACAACGCTCAAATAGCATTTTACATCCACATATATATATTGTGGGAACTTTTATTTGAGAAGGTATATTGTAGGAACTAACCTGCATCAGTATCAGTGCCATAGCTTCACCAGACGGCGCAAGGTAGGCAAATTGACTGGGAAATGAAGTGGCTAGAATGACAACAATAGCTGTAATAATGGGAAGGAGACCTCCTTGAATACCAAAATGCTTAGTCAAAAGTTCTCCAGCTTTGCATATAGCAAAGGACACAGCAAGAGCAGTAGCAGTCTGCAGTACAGGTAGCTTGTTACCAGATTCTGAGTCAACCTTGTCATCTGAAAAGAGTTCCAAGTATATTTTATATATTTTTGGAAAAGGTAACAGAATTTTTCATAAATAACTCTTAGCACAAAGAACACAAAAGTTGCAATGCAAAAGAATAAAAAACATAGCCTCGTACCTGTTACATGGCTCCAATGATGTATATCAGAGAATTCATATCTTCTACAAAAGCTTTATTACACCAAAAGTGAAATAAAAATTTACAATTCATCTTCTACAAAAAGCTTGGGGAACCATACGAGGTCTCAGGTTTAAATCCCAACAGAGGCAAAAACTATTAGAACATTGTTAACTACTGCTTCTTCGGTATTCCTTACTGTTACTACTTTATTTTACTGCATAGATTGTTACTATGTTTCCACTATTATCTTTTGCTTCATCTTGCTCAATTAATTATATGGTATCAGAGCTCATGTCTTAACCCTCCTGAGTTTTTTTTCGATCCTCTGACTACCACCACAAACTCACTCTTAACATGCCTGAGAACATATGGAACGCGGACTCCACCACTAGCAGCAACTCTAACATTGTTGTTCAGTTTAATCCTGTGTTGCAGCGGCAAATAAAGCTTGTTGGCAGCCATAACTTTGCTACATTGAAATCCCAGATTTCCATGCTCAACACTAGGTGATTTTTCCCATCAGTCCTAGCCTCGGTGGACAGAGTTACCTGGCTACCTGTTGGTGGTGGGAGGTGGCAGGTACCCCGTGGAATTAGTCGAGGTGCGCACAAGCTGGCCCAGACACTACGATTATCAAATTTTTTTTGTACAATTCATCTTTATCTTCTGCTCATATTTAACTATATATTCGTAACACCTCGAGTTTCTATTCTCCATATTGTCCACTAGATGCAGGCTGGGATGCTACTCCCACCATTTTTTTCTGCCTCATCACATCTCCTGGATCATGCTAACATTTCAGCAGTCTTCTTGGGCGTTTTCCATCTCAGACCTTTCATACTCTACAAGAGTTTCCACTATCTGTTGGTAACATGACAGTACAAAAAGAGGTGGATATTTGTTCCATCCTCTCTTCCACACAAAAAACACCTTGAGCACAGTTGAGTTCCTCTCTTCATAAGGTTATCACGTGTCAACACAACCTCTTTTACCACTAGCCAGCGAAAAACAAGCTACTTTGAAGGGTATTTACCCTCCAGATATGCTTCAGTGCCAAGTATCAGAGAAAATCCCTTTATTGATTCTTCCCCTGAGCAGTCTATCATCTTGCTTAGGGGTTTCATTGACTGAGAAAATCTGAGATTTCCCCTGGTTCACATGAAGACTAAAAATTAATAACGGCTTCAAAGACAGAAAGAATCAGCTTCAGGTGCCTAACCTGTTCCACTTCAGCATCACAGAAAATCAATGAGTCATCAGCATGTAGAAGATGTGTATTCTCCAGGCTGCTCCTCTCATTGTTCAGCACCCTGAAATCCTTCAAATGTCCCCTGAGATTTGCCCTCTTTATCATATAAATCTTTCCCTGACGAATGATCACCTTGCTTTAATCTCTTTGTGAGGAAAAACCCATATTGATAAGAATGAGATTATGATTGTACCAGCGTAAAAGGAATCCACCTTATCCATTTACTGCAAAACCTTACGTCCTTCAATATTTTTTAAAAAAAGTCCTAGTTAATACAATCAAAAGCCTTTTCAATGTCTAATTTGCATAAGATCCCTGGATTTCCTCTCAAAATTTTGCTATGAATGCAGCATTCATAATGTCTACCTTCGAAGGACAATTGTTGATTGTCAACCAACTTTTGGATAACCATCTTCAGTCTCCCTGTCAGTACCTTAGCAATAATCTTGTACACATTTCCTACTAGGCTAGTAGGTATTTCAGATAAATAACCAATCGTTCTACTACTTGGAAAGGGAATAGAATTTCAACGTAACCATACATCAAGTGTCTTTGATTTCAGTTTTTTATTCTGAAGATTCATAAAGAGTTCCAGGCATTTTAAACTTTACTATTATGAAAGTGATGGAACAGCAAATAGAAAACAATGATTAACAGGTGAAGGAATATTTTATCATTTGAACTGGTGTACGTACCAGTGGCTGATTGAGTAGCCTCAGCAGGTATTTTAGAAGCCAATGCAAACAATGTTGTGAAGTATACTGCACAAATAAGATTATCAGCAGCCAATCCAGAAGCAACAACTGATGGTGATGTCTGCAGAGCTTCGGAAATAGCCACATAGTTGACAGCTGAAAGAGAGTTGGCAATCTTTTCAGTCATTGATAAAATGAATGAACAAAATGTCAAATTGTAGATAACTCAGTATGTAGAATAACTGTCTTCCAGAGAAAAATAATAACCATCACAATCACTGAGTCAGACATCATTAAATGGCGTCAAGTTTGCTATATTTACCACAGCTTCTTTATTCTCCATTAGCTACATCGACTACTGTAAAAGGCTGTCAAAGAGTAACTTTCATGATGAAATAGAGTTTTCTTTTATGTGGATACACTGGGTCTTTGTTTTTAAAGAGGCAGCAAGATGTTATAAAAGTCTTTATCAATAAAGAGGTTAGAATATATTCAAAAACAAGCTAGACAAGGCTACCAACTTGAAACCGAGAACCGTTTCTGAATCAAGTATAAAGATCCAAAGTTGAAACTGATATCATCTTTAGATTGTACAATGTTCCCAACTTAATTTCTAAAACACATGAATGCGTAAGAAGATTAAAAAAATATTCTATTTCAGACCAACGATTAGAAGAAATGTTACTGAAATGTCACAGGTAACCTTCTAGGAGTATCAATCGGAAAAGATACCGCTCATGCTCAATGTGACACTTACAACCTCCAATTATAAAATAAGTTGCAGTATTGACATTCTTTATAAAAGAAGATTTGAAACTTAAATCCATGTCAGCCATTAACAGACCATACAGCCATGAGAAGCCAACTGGTTGTTTTTTCAACACTTTGGATATACAGGAACTCCAGGATCAAGGTATAGTACTTTATCATGAAAGTTAGTGGGAAAATGCTTACAAGGAGGATTGGAAAATACAGATGTAAAGGGATGATCCCAAATAAAAATTGTACCTCCACCTATGTGTCTTCCCATAAGAGCGGCAGCTATCTTCCAGCCATCTTGACCAAGTGATCGCATCGGAACTATGCAAAAAGCCACCACAGTCCCAATAGTAGTTGCAACTGTCAAAGAAAAAAGGAAAAGAACCAATTAGGAAACGGAAAAAACTACAGCTCTTGAGGAGAGAAACTATATGTAACAACCTAACCCTTTGTTTTGACTTTTGAGTATTAGCACCCTATTCCTTGATTTGATATTCCAGTAGGTTCATATGATGTTTTAGGACTTGTTGTAAAGTTCGGTTTGGGACCCGAGGGGTTCAGGGGTGTTTCGGCACTAGTGCAGATTTTCCACTGGTACAGTGTGCATCGTGCTCTTAGCTAGTCCTAGAAACTTGAAATAAATTTTGATCTAGCCTTCTCCCGTCCTATCGACGAGTGCCTATGCTTTTGGTCAAGCAGTCTATCTGCACAGGGCTTATGGATTGGTCTAGTGCTCCCAACCACGAGGGCCTAGTGCAATGCTTGATATCATTAGATACCTGCTATGGTTATTTATAGACTGAGATTGCACTATTTGCTTTCATGCATTCTATTGTTGAAGACTTGCTCCTCGGGGTAAGAGGGAGGAGCGGATCAATGATCTTACTGGGTCCTTGTGACTCATACTCATATCTACTGCTCTATGCAGATTCTATGCTATCCCAATACATACTTGATCTACTTCAAGGCATTCGCCGTCTGGAGCTTTCAGCTGAGCTGAACCGACCACATCTGTTAGTGGTGGCATTTGTCTAATTTATTTCATTACATTTCTGCTTTTGGATTGCATCCCTAGATCTTTTGCACTCGGATTCCATTAGATGCCCCTTGACTGTGTCTGTTGGGTTATGGTTGGTTCTAGATTGTGTATCGACTATTTTAACTTACATTGTTAAGATCTAGTCTCTCATCTACAGTATGCTTCCATTTTGGTGTAATCGTATATGAAAGAGTGAATAGTAGTGGTTCGGCTAGTGGGCAGCAGCTTGTTAGGTACCTGTCGCGGCTCATGAAAATGGGTTGTGACGACTGATATGTCTGTGCTTCTCGATATTCAGACGATGAAAATAACAAAATTACATAGTCTAGTCAGAAGTTAGGCATCACAATTATACCAAAAAGATGTCGGAATTCGGATATTTTGATTTTTGATTTTTTTTTTTCTGAAAAGATTTAAGGATATATGATAATTTTCATTACCGTAGGAGGCCTTAAAGCGCTCCACTTCACTTGGCTCTGGGGACCTCTATGTTTCACTTTCCCACATAAGTATAATCCAAAATAAGTAAGGTGAGCCCAGCAAAGTGGAATAGCACAAGAATGATGGTCTGTTCACACAAGGAAATCTGATTGCTCTAGTTAAACTTATCAAAAATGCTGGTAAGAGTAGAATACTCAAAAATTTGTAATTACCTATTACCTGCATGGTACTAGCCAGTTCAATAAGATCTACCTGATCAATAGAAAAGAGTAAAGCACCAAAATTTTGCAACAATGTCTAACTCCCTTCTCTTTATCAAGTATCATCAGGTTGATGAATCTCGTGTTCTAAGCTAGTATCTTGGGACCAGATTATTTCATCCTTTCTCCGCATAAATGACAACCTGTAGCTTCTAGTACTTGTTAACTGGCAAGTACCCTCATGTTAGCTTTTTCCAAACCAATCTAAGAACTGAGCCAAGTTCTTAACAGAGATCTTTAAAGACGCATAAATATTTAAGGAGAAAGTTGCGGTATGTATAAGCAACATGAAGAATGCTGAAAAAGATGGAAGTTTGGTTTATTGGCATACCAGACACAAGGTCATAAGGCAAATCTGCTTTTCAATGGGGTATAGTGTTTGGTTCCCATAATTGTTGAAATGATACCATTGATTACAACGTTACCCAGCATATACGTAAGATATTTCAGTATCTCTGGTAGTAAGCATCAACTGATTTATGTTATAGAGGTTAGGTTTCCTGGACTTCAGAGAGAAGCCTTTCAAATTGTAGATGTAGTAGACAAACCTAACATCACATTGCTTTAACTTTAAGTGTTACTGAAGATTATTGACAATCTCACTTTCCTGGTAGAATGAACTAAATTCAATGTGTTAATGAACAAAACTAGACAACATCAAAGTTGTATTTTGTACAGAGGGAGGGAGATTTGATGGAGGAGAAGGGCTTCCCTTGTTACCTCTTTTTTGGACGAAAAATATAAGGGAAGGAAGTTTACTGGATTTGATATATATATTCTACCCTATATATAAGCCTTGCTCTTGTTTCCTATCCTCATTTAGCTATTGAAAGAAAGAATAAACAAGTCTGTGAACTTAATCTGAAAACCATTGTGAGCTAAGGCCATTGTGTACATGACCAGCTGAAAGAATAATAACATAAATCCGGAGCCTTTAATCATCAAATTGGAGAAATATTGACCAACTTAAACTTACTATAGAGCACATAAGACTTTATAATCAATGATCTAATAATAGTTTCAGCAATTCTAAGGATAAAATTTGAACTGATCATTCCAGCAGATATGCCATAAGTTCTTCTGAAAATATGAAGCAGACCATTACCTGATCCAAGCAAAAAGGCCAAGAGCAGTGTTCCAGTGGACTTCAATACTCGACGCATATCAGCTCTAAACAACAGCAAGGGAACAGCAAGTGGAAGCAAGAATCCTGTCACAATTTTATATGCTGAAGCTTCACTAGCTATAATGCCCAAGTTACTTGCTGCTAGACCAACCAGTACACTTACTAGTGAACCACTTAGTGCAGCCCCAACCTTGGTCTTCTCCGACCTTCAATTTTCATAAGACCAAAAACAAGCTGCGTATAACTATAAAATCTGAAACTTCAAGTCTTTCGTCCATGATTGTAAAAAAAAGTACTCTCTCTGTCCCAACTTCCGTGGCACTTTTCGTTATCTTTGTAAATTTCCTTGTACGACAAAACTTCCTTGTAAACTAAGGCTAAGCCACGCTCGATAGCAAGAAGCTAGTGACTTCTTCAGGTCATTGACTAGAACTTGCACTTATTAGTAAAACTTAAACGTCTTTACTTCAGAAAAAACATAGGCAACACACTATCTCTATTAAGGGGCCTTTTCGATTCAATCCCCCATTGCTTTGGGGCAGTCAAATATAAATACTCTTCGTTAGCTCTTCTTGTGCCTCTCAAAAAACTATACCATAAATATTACTCCCACTCCGAGTGTCTTACTTTCCATTTTGATATGTTCCAAAAAGAGTGCATATTTCGATTTGCTAAGTTTTCCAATTCCAATATTGCAAGTTTAGGACTCCAAATTTAAAGTATTATACAGTCTATAATTTAAGATCACAGAATTCAAAAATCTCATTTTATTTCAGAAACTCCATGTCCAAGGCACTTAATTGAGACGGAGTGAGTATATTAGTTGCAAAATGATGAAAAAATATACTTTAAAATGTTAGGTTAAAGTTCACATAGTTCAAATCTCGAAAAACAAAAAAATGTAACACAAAGTGGACAGGAATAATACACTCATGGATGGATGAGTGAGTTGATTACCAAATGCCAAAAGCGCCGGTAGCGAAGAGAACGGTCCAAGTTCCCCATTGATCTTGTGGAGAAATGATGGGAAAATTCAATTGAGATCTGATAGTAGTAACAGAGCGATTCAACTTCCTGGTGGAGTTCTTAGGGAAATCCAGTGGTTCGAATTTGTCAATGTTCTTCGACAATAACATCGGGTGTTGAAGTATAGAATTGCTAGTTGAAGAAGTAGCTGCCGAGGCATTTTTCCGGCGAGAGGAATACGACGCCGGCGAGGGAATGTATGGATTGTGTAGAAATAAAAGTTGTTTTGATGCCATTAGTGAGGAATTCTGGCGATGGGAGTATAATCTTCCGCTAAGCTTAATTTAAAGTGATGGTTTAACTCCATAAGCGGTAATTTTCGTTTAGAAAATTAAATATATATAGTGTGAACCCCTAATAAAATTGATTGACAGTTTAGTGGTAAGAAATGAGCTAAAAAAATGTTAATGCATACATTAAAAGTCCTTGCATTACTAATATTTTCATGTACTAGTAATACCCACCTTAATACGCAATAGAGTGTATAAGTAAAGTTTCTCTTTTCCTGAGTAACTGAGTAGTATTTTCATTGAAGAATTGTGTAATGTGTCTTTAATCATGTTAATGCATACAATTAAAAGCCCTTGCATTACTAATATCATAAATTTTGGGTCCTTTGGTAGAGTATATAAGAGCAATGCAAAATAAAATGTATTAGTGCATTCATTAGTTATGTCTGCATTATTTTTTATACACTATTTGGTTTGATATATTAGTAATAACAAATCTTGCATAATTTCTATTAAAAACTGTATGTTTATAAAAATACTCTTCACACTTTATTTCTTTGTACACTTCCTTTACAACAAGGTTCTTTGCTCAAACATCAAAAAAGATTTCTTTGTTAAAACATCATTAACTCCTCTCTTTTTCCTCTTTGGCAGTCTCTTATGGAAAATGAAAGGTTTCTTAAACACAGTAACATAGAAAATGTTTTTATAAAAGGCTTTTGAGGGTAGTTTTATAATTATATAATTTAATGCAAGTGTTAAAATGCTATGTATTACTAATAGCTAGAATTTTTTGGTATTAGTCATACACAATAGAGTGTATAACTAATGCAATCATTAGTTATACATGACATGAAAAAGTGTACCAAATAATGTATTACTAATACACACACCTAATGCATACATTATTTTTTTCTAATACACTCTACCATACGATGCATACATAAAAGGCCTCGCATTACTAATTTCATGAATTTTCATGCATTAGTAATACGCAACTTAATATACAATAGAGTGTATAAGTAATTCAAGAGCTTGAAAACTATATATTTCTTTATAGAACTTGAGAGTGATGAGTTGTGAGTCGTGAATATTGAAATGAGATACAAACAAGGGGTTCAATATATATTTAAACTAAACTTTAGATAATTACCTTGCGTGAAACTCGTGCCTATAGTGATTTGTATTTTTACATTACATCCTATTGCGTGACTAAAACATAGAACCATGAATTAATCTTAAGAAACGGTTGTACTACGAGCTTATCCTAATTGATCATTAACTTGACCCTGATTCCATAATTCCTAAGCTAGATGGGCTAATAACAGGATTTCGGGTCTTCTGCAAACAAGACCAACCTTATCGGACACAATCAAACATTTGGTCTTAGGGCATCCTCACTATAACAAGACTAATTTGTGTTCTTCTCACCATGTGTCATATATTAATTCGTCTAATTGTTGAGTTGAAATTTTATCCTATATTATAACGTGTTTTTTAATCTACTTTTACTTTTGAAATCATATTTAAGTATATTAAATCATAAACATTATTTCAAATATTCTTTCAAAAAGTATAACCAAATAAACTCCAACTCCATAAATTCAAAAAAATAGTTAAGACTATATTGTTTTTTTTTTTTCTCAATTATGAATGCCTCACTTACACACTAGCTTTACCAAATAAGGAAGCCACCGCTTGTTGTCCAACCACAAAAGCTAATTATAAAACGCAACGAAACAGTATAAAAGCGTGACGTAAAAAAGCAAGCAACAAATCATATCGCTCCACGTCATTACCACATAACACGTGTCCTATTATTACTTGTCCTTCAACATAATATAATGAAACCTCCTGTTAGTTTATATTCCTTTGCTATTTTCAGATTATTTTTTTGCTTCCAAAAGTTATTACATAACCAATCTTTTATCTCATAAAGAAAGAGGCGATAAAGAAAAAAAAAAAACCTAATTATTTTTAATAATGTATTCATACAGATAACTTTTTTATATACATTGGAACAATCGGAGAGAAATCTGAGTTTTTGAGTTTTTTGATTTTTTTTGTTGTTGTTGGGAGGAATTTGAGAAGAATCGGAGAAAAATTCGAGTTTTTTAATCTCGATTTTTGTTAAAAATTTTTTTTAGAATTTTATGTGGTTTTTGGAATTGGTATATTTGGAATCTGCATGAACGAGGCGGTGGGAGAAGAATTGTTGTTGCTGTTGAGAGGAATTTGATTTTTTGGCGCAACATGTCTGCTGTGGTGTGTGGTAAGAGATCCAATTTTTTTGAAGATTTGCAGTCATCGCCGTCCCCGCCGCCGGTCCCGAAGAGGATCCGTTGTTCTCCGTCTTCATTCTCTCCGCCGCGATCCTTCTCGACTCCGTCGGCGATCGATCATCTCATATCAGTGTTCCCTGATATGGACAAACAGGTTTCCTTTTTTTTTTTTTTTTTAAATTAAAGTAATTTAATGATTTTAGAGTGATTATTTGTTTGGAATATCTGTTTGTTTTGGAAATTTGAGCTGTAAAAGTAATTATTTCTCGACTCTGTCAGATTCTGTCCGCCGGAATCGATCGTCACATATCGGTTTTCGCTTATATA
The DNA here is from genome assembly GCA_037074985.1 of Solanum bulbocastanum. Lineage (NCBI taxonomy): Eukaryota > Viridiplantae > Streptophyta > Magnoliopsida > Solanales > Solanaceae > Solanum > Solanum bulbocastanum. Next base: position 3,613,306 of record CM073603.1, on the reverse strand, counting down.
GACAAAAATGTTTGGATAATTAGAGTGATTTTTTGTTTTGGAAGTTTGAGCTGTACAAGAAATCACTCTTTTTATCTTTATTTGTTGTACTGGACTTGAAATGTTGAAAAGACAGAAAGAAAAGAATACCCATTTGATGATTACAACGAATTTTTAGAAGTTTATAGGAGGTGCAAATTCATTTGGACCAGACAGGTTTCCTTGTTTGAAATCCCTTTTCTGAGTGATTCTGTAATTACACTGCCATTCATTTGAGTTTCAGCTTTTTGGCTTGGAAACCTTTACCGGGAACATAAAAGAGGGTTGATTGTATATGTTGTTATTCTATTTGATTTAGCTTTTGATTTGGCGGGTGATAGTTTTTTAGTGAAATTTTGGGAGTTCCAAGGTCATGAAGTATTTCTCAGTGCAATTCATTTGTACGAACAGTTTTTTTTTTCCTTTGATTGTTTTGGAATTTTGGCTGTAAATATCCTTTCTTTACAATGGAATGCATCTCTAGGTTAAATTCTAGCCTTTTCAGGAAAGTCTGATCAAGAAAAGTTGCAGGAAATTATGCCATAGAACCGGATATCTAGATCATAGAAATGTGGGCAGGAAGTAAAGCTAGCTTCTACAAATCAACGCTATCAAAACCTAAAACCAACAACCTCATAGGTTTTATTTTTTTAAAAACAGAACCACACAGTTAGATCCATCAATGATATCACTAGATGAAAACCATCGGACAACAGATCATTTTTGGATCAATCGGAATGGATAGAAATTCACTTAATACAAAACAATGATTGTGAATTTCAAATCCAAGTATCAATATTAATAGAAGAAATTGGAAAGAATTTCTGAAAAAGCTAGGAATCATCGATTGAAGAAAAAGTAACGACTCTAGTAGGATTCAGATGAAATGTGTTCCTCAATAATTTATACCTACACTCTATAAGGTAACAAGGCTTTGGATTAGGTTAAAGTCAACATACAAATTATAAATGACACCCATCAAGAATAACTGAATAAGTTGGAAAATGTGCACCTCTTTAATTCTTTTAGAAGTTCTTTATTGGAATTTTGGTGATCTTTGACCATCTTTATTGTTGTTTTGGATTGGTGGGTTACTTCTCCGGTGTGGTTTGCGAGCTATTGCATAGGAGCGGGTGTTTTACCTTGTGCTCACCCAAAGGGTAGCGGCTGCGGGTTTTCCTTGTCATAAAAAAAAAATGTTTAAAAGACAGAAAGCTCATTTGATAATTACAATGAATTTTTTTGAAATTTCTAGGAGGTGCAAATTCATTTGGACCAGACAGGTTTCCTTGTTTGCAGTCCCTTTATTAAGTGATTCAACAATTACACTGCCATTCATTTGGGTTTCAGCTTGTGGTTTGGAATCCTTTAGTTGGAACTTTCTTTGTTTAGTTTGTAGTATGAGGCCTAAAAGGTTGATAGTTGACTGTCAAAAGAGGGCTGATTGTATATATAGTTATTCTGTTTGATTTAGCTTTTGATGTGATAAAAATGTTACATGTGAACTTTGATTTTGCTAGAGAGAGTGGAGCATTTTTCGGATGCACTATCAAAAAAAGAGGGAGCACTTCAATGCTGATTCAATTTCCTAAATTCTGAACTAGTGAAATCTAACGTTGGTCATAAGTTACACAATTATGCTGTTGAACTTATAAAAACCAGTTATGCAGTTGAAGTTAGTGTACTCAACAATCATTATTCTTGGATAATTACTTGAAAATCCTATTTTTTATGACCTTTGTGTCCGGCCTACTTTCGCGCACCTCGACTAATTCCACGGGATATCTTTCACCTCCTACCAACAACATATACCATGTAGTTCTGTCCACCAAGGTTAGGAAATATGATAATAATCACCCTATGTTGCTTGGACTCTTCAAAAATGTCAATGGATGCGTGTCGAATTCTCCAAAAGTACTGTACTTTCGGAGAATCCGACACGGGTGTGACATCAAAAGTGAAGAGTCCGCTCAACTTAGGAATCACCTAGTGTTTTTTTTTTTTCTCCACTGAGTTTTGAACCTAAGACCTTAGGGTTCTCAACCTCTTCATTGACCACTAGGCCACACTATTGGGTGCTCTTGAAAATTCTCATAGTTTGACAATTTTGATTATGAGGCGCAATAACAACCTCCATTTCAAATTCCCTTATGTTGTTATTCAACTGGTATCAAATACCGCGTCATGCGCGGACGATATTTATAAATTATAATCTTGTATGTTTGACCATATTTAATTGGTATTATTAGTTCGAGTTCACAACTTATCCTTAGCGTAACAGTATATCAATCTATGATTATTTATTGATAATAGAAAACACAATTGCTTATTGGTATGGATACATGTCTTCTCTTTCCTTGAAAATTTCATTTTATTATTATTATTATTATTATTATTATTATTATAGTTTAAAAAAATCAGTGATAATAAATTAAAAAAATAAGTAAACTTGGTGCATGGTGCTAAGGAAATTCTTCCACTTTTAGTACCAACACATCTATTTCTAATAAAGATCAAGTAAGGAACTCACTTGTATGCACTTAACTAATTCTCCAATAATTTTAACTTATACAATTTACAAGGCAAATCATCAAATTTATCTTGTTGTGGCTGCCTTGCCAACACATTGCTTTGCCTATTTATAGGAAATTCTTATTTTTAGGAAATTAAATAGATATGCATCTAAAATTAGATTATAGTTGCAACTTGCAATCATGCCAATTAGGTTGATAGTACTTCTGATCTTCTTGTATTTTTGGTGGGTGCTTCCCCTTTAAGATTGGCGTTACGATGATTATTAGTTTAATCTTATATTAGTTGGTAAAAGCTCTAGTCCATATTATGCTTTCTTTTCACAACTTTTCCATGTGAGGTATCTTTGGTCTTATGGGTGTTTATTTCAAAAAACCCATTTGGAGTTTCATGTTTCTATGATGGGATAATGAAGAAGGTAAGTAAGAGGGAATGGAGGGCAACATCAGAAGGAAAAATGCATCTTGACACCCAAGGGTGTGGCCTAACGGTGGATGAAAACCATAGAAGATCAGGGTTTGAGTCCATAGTGATTTCATCCCATTTGCCTAAGCTTTGGTAGATAGAATTACACGGTATCGTTGCTGGCGGGAGATAACAAGTAATCAGTGGAATAGTCGAGGTGTGCATGAGTTGGTAAATAGTTGCTTTACTTGGTTACTGGCATAAAAGACTGTCCTTATACAGGTCAACTTAACTGGAAGGGGTTATCGGCTATATTCCAGATGTTATTTAATTGGGGAGCAAGCAGAGACAATCAACTGTCTCTCTCTATACTGTGAATGGTTAGATAAATTGTGGAAAAGATTCATCAAAAATAGGGGAATTGGATAGGTAATGCCAAAAAGTACACTGGATGTTTTAGTAGGGTAGATTGCCCCATCAGAAAGAGATGGATTATTGGCCCAACATGCATTTGGAGAATATGGGAAGGAAAAAATCAGAGATGCTTTGAAGATAAAGGATGCTCTATCCTGACGTTGTAGATGTATTGTCTAGTCCTTTATTACTTTTGATGTAAACAAGTATATATAGAAGAGGCAAAATATATTTTTAATGGTTTAGATTACATTACAATTGGATAGGTGAGGAGGTAGGATACCCCTTAAAACTCTAAAAAGTTTGGTTTGACCACACAACTTGTGCAGTCAACTTTATATATAAAAACTTCACCGTTCTAAAAAATAAAATAATGATGACTACAAGTCTCGTATGAAAATTGTAAAATAACCATGGGAGTTTCATTCAAAAGAGTTTTATGCTTGACCTAAGTTGCTCGACTCGAGTGTGGGTATCTAATACATGTACAAATCTAAAGGTTGGATTCATGATTCATCATCACATAAATTTTAGGATTCAAGGAATAAATCTGAGTGTAGATACTGGTGCTAACATACAACTTCAACAAGAACACCATACCTAGTGTAATTTCATAAGTGGAGTCTAAGGAGGGTGGAATGTATGCAACCTTTTTCCTATCTTGTGAAGTTAGAGAAGTTGTGTTTCCGATTGACGCTCGACTCAAGTAAAACATATAAAAAACAAATATGTAAAGTATATATCTTGATTAATCAAAGCTATTGGCTAAAACTAACAAAATTAAATTCCTTATGTCATAAGATACAATAACAATCCAGTGTGATCCCACAAGTGGGGTACGGGAAGGTGGTGTTTACACAACTTTACCTCTACCTTGTGAAGGAAGAGAGACATTTTATTAATAAGATATCTCATATAATATCAAACATTCTTCACGGTCATAGATGACAATCAATCTGTACTTCTCGGTCATAGGTGTCATTTACAATTTGTATGTTGACTTTAGCCTAATCCAAAGCCTTGTTACCTTATAGAGTGTAGGTATAAATTATTAAGAAACACATTTCATCTAAGTCCTACTAGAGCTGTTACTTATTCTTCAATTGATGATTCCTAGTTTTTTTAGAAATTCTTTCCAATTTCTTCTACTAATATTGAAACTTGGATTTGAAATTCACAGTCATTGTTTTGTTTTATGTGGATTTCTATCCATTCCAATTGATCCAAAAATGGTATGTTGTCTGATGGTTTTCATTTAGTGATATCATTGATGGATCTAATTTTGTGGTTCTATTTTTTTAAAAAAAAAAAAAAAAATCTATGGGGTTGTTGGTTTTAGGTTTTGATAGGATTGATTTGTAGAAGCTAGTTTTAGTTTCCGGTTACATTTCTATGATCTAGATATCCTATTGTATGGCATATTTTTGTATCGCTTTTCTTGATCAGACTTTCTTTATCCTGAAAAGGGAGAATTTAACCCTGAGATGCACTTTTTTTTAGTTGCTTGAGAGAGCTCTGGATGAATGTGGTGATTTGGATTCTGCCATCAAAAGATTAAATGATCTTCGCTTGGGGTCTGCTGAGAATTTGGGGCCCCTCTCAGGAAGATCTGATGCTACCCAGGACACCGGCATTCCGATCTTAACTCAAGGTAAACATCAGTATTTAGTTTGATTCTTATTTCCGGTGTTTAATATTTTCCCTCTTCAAATCTTTTTTGACTGGAACTTGGGGAATGACTTCAAGTGGGTTCTTTTGTGACATCCTTTGTTTGTTTGCAATAATCACGTGCTTTCTAAAATCATTGCAGAACAAGATAATTGTGCAATTGAGATTTCTCTTCTTTTTGTTTTTTTCTTGTGGTAAGTGATTATGTGACTCGAGTTATATACACATGTTAGTTTGTATGAATTATAATTCGCTTTCTCTAGATGTTTGTTAAGTAGTATACATTATCTAGTGAATTTATGTGACGTTTTCATTGATCAATCTAATACCCTGTTCCTTTCTTGTCCAATCTGATGTGTGTTTGTTTTTTTCACATGGTTGAAAATGTATGCTAGTATCCTGGCAGATCACTACTCGTGCTATTTTTGTGCATCACAATTCTACACCCATTTTTTATCTCGTGCAGGCTTTACAACTGCTCACCATTTTTACTAGAAGTGTCACGTAGCTAGTGTTTTCTGCACCCTTTAATTGGAGAATTTAGTCGACTGTGGTCAACATTTTCTGACTTATTTGCTCGATTCTGTTTCACAAATTTAGTACTTCCACAGTTGTTTATGGTAAATTTCTGCACTACTTTATTACTTACCGACTTTGGTGCATATATATTGAATTTAAGGCATTATTAATTCTTACTCTTGGTTGTGGTGGAGAAGCAGTTGTATAGAAATGTAAAGAAAATAATGAGTAGTTATTTTAAAAAATCTTTTCTTTGCTTGTATTTGACTTGTCAAAATGTTGATATGGCAATCAGAGCCCCTTGAAGCCCAACATAGTTATTTATTAATATGGGTTTGTTGTCATGACTCATCTTTTTATTTGATTTTAAGAGAAATGTCTTGTTTCTTTAAGGCATTTTACTTTCACCAAATTACCTTACTGTAGACCCTGACACCGGACTGAAACGTGTGTTTGCCCTGGACACTTGTTTTCTCTATTGAGTGAGCTGAGGCCATGGATGTTCCACTACTTATTTTGTGCTTCGAGTGTTGAGAAAGATGTGGGACCTGAAAAGTTCTGAAGTTAACCCGCTGCTACAATGAAATAAAACTGCGACCGGTGTTGCCTTATTACATGCTTTTACTGAAATGATGAGTGATGTCCCCCTGAGCTCACTTTCTGTTGATACTTTTAGCATTTTTCTTTTGGTGTATCAGTACATTTGTGGGATGTTTTTGAAGTTCACTAGCACATTTGGTGCAGGTAATGGTGGGCCCACACCATACTCATCTGCAGCAAAAGAACTGCACATGATGGAGCGTACTAAATGGGTGGAGCTGTTTGTTAGAGAGATGACGAGTGCCTCAAATATAGATGATGCTAAAGCCCGTGCTTCACTAGCTCTTGAGGCCTTTGAGAAGTCCATTTGTGCTGGTGCAAAAGAGGCAGCAGCTCGAAATTTCCAGCAGGTAGTTCAGAACTGTTTGACTTTATTTTGTCTGTGAACACTTTGCTCTCTGTTTTTCTATTTTTATTGTCATGCCATTGATGGCTGGGTTCAGCTGGTGTAATCTGTTGTTTTATTTGCTTCATCAGTCTCTCACTTGATATGGGCACGGTATTTTTTGGAGGTCCTCAATAGGATGTAGATGTTGAGAAGCAACATCAATTGTTGCATAAAAATATGGAAAGCAGATACACAATGAGATTCAAGTAGTGTTTTACGCAGAATGTAAAGCAAAACATCAATTGATGTTTAGATGGTTCTGTTACCTTTCTTAAAAAAAAATAAAGAAGAAGTTACAATGGTTGAGGAATTAATGTTTGATGGTCTTGCTATTAGTATAGATCAGCAGTGTTCTTTCCTTGTGGCTACTCTTCTCCCCTCCTCTCCCCTCACCCCAACAAGCAAGCCCCAAATATCAGTGTTTGTGAGGATTGGGGCTGTAGATGCACTCTTATTCCTGGCTAATGATCTTATTTTGGTAGGCCACCTCTACCTCATTCTCTTTAAATTTTGTGGACTTTAAAAGATGGTACTCTTACTTTCTTAGTGCTGGCTTTTGACATCAAAAGACTTGCCATTTCTGAAAAAGAAGTGTTATTCCATATCTCTACATTTATAGTTACGCTTCCTCAAGGTGAAATATCTATACATTTATTGTTATGTAAATTATTCAGGAACACATAATGCTCAAGCAGCAGGTAGAAGATCTTCTTCAGGAGAACAATATTTTGAAGCGGGCATTTGCTGTTCAACATGAGCGTCAGAAGGAGTTTGAAGATAGAGGGAATGAGGTGAATCAGCTGAAGCAGATGGTGGCTCAGTATCAGGAGCAGCTGAGAACGCTTGAGGTCAGATCACCCTCTTCAAATTTATTACATGTTTTATACTATCTGGGAACAAAGATAAAAATTAGAAAAGAGATAGAAGGACTAAAATCTGGTTGTCAAGCATGCTTCATTCTATAGAAAGAGGTAAAATGAGCATCCTTCTCAGTGGCGGGACCAGGATTTTCACTAGGGTGATTCAAAAATATGAACAGGCAAGGAAGTACACAAAGAAGCCAAAGGGATTCAGCACATACTAATATATATAAAAAATAAGTTAAACCCTTTGTATGTATATAGTAATTTTCTGCCGAAGGGGTTTGGAACCTTACCCCTACCTGGCCCCCCCGCCACTGCGATCTGTGTCTTTCCAACATAGAAACTTTAATGTTAAAGAGATAGTTGTACTCATATGTATTTAGATGCCGCATATAAATGTTTGAAGTGTGAAAGTCTCAAGTTCCCTCGTGCCATTTCTCATGTATGACAAAGTGATTGCCCCTTTCTGTTGTGATCAGGTCAATAACTATGCGCTGACGATGCATCTCAAGCAGGCACAACAAGGCAACTCTATCCCCGGGCGTTTCCATCCAGATGTTTTTTAATGTGTATTATGTCCTCATTAATGGATAGGATAGCAATAGTCATGTCCTACCATAGCTAATAGCAACACATAATTTTTGGGATGATACTTGGCCAGAAAATGTTTTTGCTTGTTGTAGCCACCTGGTGCTGTTATAAGCCAAAGGGTAGCTATAGTATCAAAGTAAGTAATAGACATGGTTTTTCTTGCTTTTCTGTTGGTACTTCAAATTAGACAATTGAGTTTATACTTTTCTGGTCTTTTATTAGTGATAAGAAACTATTTGACTTATAAATAGCATTCTGTTAGATTATGTTTTAATTCGGTATATTCGGCTCTGTTGCAACAACAAGAACAACAACATACCTAGTGTAATTCTACAAGCGGGATATTATGTTCTTTTGCATATGTTAGGTAGTTGAAATGACCTCCTAGCTCCAACTCCTTTACAGTCCCAGTTGTAGTTGTCCTCTGCGGAACACATCCACCTTTTCCCCTTAAAACTTACGAAGTTTTTGTGTATATTCTCAAGTGTCTATTACTATAAGTTAATTACATAAATTATGCTACCTCCTTTGATTATAAACATTAGCTTCAATTTAAACAAGCATGAGGCTTAACAATCTGTGAAGGCTAATGTGAATACTTGAAGGACATGACACATTTAAGTGGTTAACTTAATTACGTAATGAGTGCTCAAGAATACACAACTTCTTAATTGAAAGTGTGTAATAGGAACACTTCATTACGGTTTTAGGTGTTCAATCAAAGCAAAAATGATTTGAGTGCTTTAATAATAAAATTTATTGACAAGTTTAATGATAGATGTTCTACTTTACCTAAATACATTGTGTCCTTCAAAATTTGTGCTTTGTTTTAAAATTTTAGTAGTTGAAATATGGCCCCAATTAATTATAGTAACAAGTGGTTTAGATTTCTTTATCGTGTGTGGGTGTTCCTAGATTTGAGATCCACATTAACACCAACTCAAACTCTTTTTTTAAACCATCATTATTGTGTTTGTTACTCCATATCCACATTAACACCAACTCAAACATGTTTTCTTATTTTTTTCATGTTTGGTAGACTAAATTTCTAATGAAAGTAGGGAAACAATTTCTATAAATGACATTCTATGTTTACTGTATTTTCTCCACCCATCCAACACCTTCAATCCCTACCCCTTTGGCCTTGACCATTTCAACTCCGACACCCCCGAGACTCCAATTGCTGTTCTTATAGTGTTTCACTATATAACACATAAATTCTGATGAGATAATTTGCATGATAAATGATTTGTCAAATTGGACTAGGTTTCTCTAGAGGCTTTTGACCCTTTATCATACGGCAACTACAATTTCATTTCATTGAAAAGTTGAGATGACTTTGTGAAGACACAGAGAGACTTTGAAATGTCACAATCATATTAATAAGCCAATGTTTTGTGGTTGCAAGTCATCAACTTGTGAGACTAGACTTGGTCTAGAATTTATATGATATGCCACCCAATTACCTCAATTGAGCACCAAGTATTTTCAAAGTCTACCTTTAAAGTCTCAGGTGAAATAAAGACAAGCACTCAATTTTCAACATAATGGTTACCGTTATGCTGAAATCATCCGTTGTTAAGTACCTGCATTGGAGCTTGACTAGGGAAACGTTTCCTACTAAGGATTTTTTTTCATACCCACAACTCGAACTCGAGATCTCTGATTAAAGAAGGAATAACTTCATCCACTGTACTATATCTTTTGGTGATACCGTTTGAGGATTTTTGGTTTTACCAAACTTTTAGTTATGAGACTTCTTCTGATTTTCTTTTTGTAGTGTTGTTAAAGAGTTGGAAAATTAAATATACACAAAGTCATCTTCTTTGATCAAATTTTTATCACAATAATAATATAGTTAGTCTAAGTCCTTGTCCGTATTATTACAAAGATAGAGAAGTTGTTTCAAGTAAGCACTCGGCTTAGAAAAAAAAATAACAAAAATACGAGAAACAACATATAGCAAAACCAAATTATTATCATGGTTCAAGTCATTTGTCAAAATGTTATGCTAAAAATTTCATAGCAACAAATTAGTAGCCATACCAAAACCTTAGCACTTGTCTATTCTACAATTGCATAAGAAAAGTTGCAAGTATCAAGATCTACAATATGATTTTTTTTTTTTCTAATAAAGATCTTTACTTGAACATGAATTAACAAGTGCCATAAGAAAAAAAAAAAAACAAGTCAATTAATAAACAAACATATAGTGTGTCAGTACAACCATAAAACTTGTCTGCTCTGAAAACAACACAATCTGATCAAATACAGAACCACAAGTGTGATAATACTTCCTAATTTTCTCTAATCCAACTAGTTAAAGAAAAAAAAAAACAAATAATCTTAGTTGACTTAACTAGACCTAGATCCAATCTTAAACTTAAGCAAATTCTAAGAGAAACTAAAGAAAAAGTAAATAACTACTATACAATCCCACTCAATGCAAGTTCTTTTTCCTATTTGTACAATCTTGAAGATTAGAAAAGTGAATCTTGCTCAAGTAATTAATCACCTTCAGCATCGACCAATACCTAGGTTGAGGGTTCAAATCATGCTAGAGGATAAGTGAAAACATTAAGATTGACAGAGTCATGTTGAAGAGCAAGTGAAAACACTAAGACCAAAGGATTCGAGTCATGCTGAAGAGCAAATGAAAACACTAAGACCAAAGGATTCCAGTCATGCTGAAGAGCAAGTGAATACGCTAAGATCAACAGATTCGAGTCACGCTAGAGGATAAATGAAATCATTCTGAGGTTGGGATGGAAAAAAGAAGAAATATCACATGAATTGAGGGTTCAAGTCATGCTGGAGGGTAAGTGAAAACACTACTAAGGGTTAGGATTGAGAATTCAAAGTCAAGCTAGAAGACGAGTGAAAACACTATTAATCACGATGGGTTGGGATGAAAAAAAAAAAAAAAGAAGAGATATCACGTAATTGATGGTTCAAGTCACGTGGGTAAATGAGAACACTGGTGATTAATCTTGTAACATAATGGAATTTCCCCTTCTAAGAAATTGGAATAAGCCTTCCACCATTTCTCATCATCTTCTTGAATTCATCAAAATTCACCATTCCATCACCATCAACATCAACATTCCTAATCATTTCTTTACAATCATCTAATCTCTTACCTTGATTTAACCCCAAAGATGAAAGCACTTTACTCAATTCTTCCTCGGATATCAATCCATCTTTATCATAATCAAACACATCAAAAGCATCTTTCAAATCCCCCTCTTCCTCTTCCCCTTTCTCCACTCCCTCCTCTTCTTCACTAACAACTTTCTCAATTCCCAAAAAACTATGACAAAGTTCATAAAACTCATCAATATCAATCAATCCATCTTTATTAGAATCAACTTTTTCAACCATTTCAAGAATATCTCCATCTTCCATAAAAATCCCAATATTCTTAAGAGATTGTTTCAATTCTTGTTTTGTTATATACCCATCATTGTTCTTGTCAAATGTTGCAAAAATACCCCTCAACTCAACTTTTGAGCTCTTTTTTTCAACCAAGATTGAATCTTTATTGACAAAAGGGGTTGTTGGGGTTAGGGTTTGAGGTTTAACAGAGAGGGAAAAGATCCAAGATTGAAACTTTTTAGTGGGAAAATTGAAAAGGGTTGTGATTAAACCAAGAATGAAGAGAAATGCTAAGAAGAGAAGGCTAATTGTCAACATTTTCTTGACTCTTGAGAGATTTCAATGGAACACAAAAATGAAAAAATGGCTTCTTAAGTTGTATTTGAGTAGTTTTGTAAAATTAAATTAAATTATGTAAAGAGAAAATATAACGCGTTTGTTTGGTGATTTTGCTTTAACTTTTATATTTATTATCATTAGTATATTTCCTCCGTCGCATTTTATGTGACATTGCTTGATTTATTATTGGTGTTTAACAAATTTTTTTTTTTTAAATTTATGATCTAAAATAATTTTTAAGGGTAAATGGTAGTTTAAAATTTATAATAAGATAATATTCTTTTTGGAACGAACTAAAAAGAAAAGTGTGTCACGTAAAATATAGCGGTAGTAGTATTAATTTTTGAATGTTGATCCCACCCCCCAAAAAAAAAAAACGCGTGAAATGGTAAATAAATGTAAATTATTTCAACTCTAAACGCGTTGCTTCCATCAATTTTGGAGAGTGATGGTGGTGGGTGGTGCGTTGGGGGGAGGGGTCTAGAATTTAATTAAATTAATATTTTTCTACTTTTAAAGTTAAATCTTGCTTGTACGTTACACTAAAACCTAAAGTCATCTATAGGATTTTTTTTAATTAAATATATATAGGATTATATTACTCCCTCTGTTTTAATTTAGATGTCCTACTTTAGTCAATCACGAGATTTTTAGAAAATAAAGAGTGATTTTTGAATTTTAAGAATAACAAATATACCCTATATATGTTTTAAGGAGAGTTTGAAAGGATAGTATATAAATAGTCTTATTTTTGCTTTGTGAAGGTAAAAAAAATGTTTTTTTAGGCATAATATATAAACATGATCCTTAACTTCGCTTTAGCGGATAACTATGCCCTCCAACTTTGAGTGGTACAAGTAGACATTTAAACTTGTATAAACTTGAACAAGTAGACACACATATTCTACATGACATAATACATATAGGATGTCATGTATGACAAAAAATTGTCATGTAAGGTGTCATGTAAGACGAATGTGTCCATTTGTTCAATCTTATACAAGTTTAAGTGCCTACTTGTGCACTCCCAAAGTTAAAGGTCATAGTTGTCAGCTGACGCTAAGTTAAAGATCATGTTTATATATTATACCTTCTTTTTATAAGACCCTCGATTTAAGTAAGAATATAAAAATTAAGTATTTAGAACAAATATAATAATGAAAAAGTCTTGCTGAAAATAACTAAGAAGAGAACAAGTAACAATGAAAAATAATATGATAATTGAAGCAAAATAAATTGTAAATACTGGTTAGAGAACTGGACAATACTTGATTAACTACTAATTTTCAATTTTAATTCTCGACCTCCATGTCTTGTGTGTCAATCCTTACTTCTAGATCTGCCACGTAAGTTATGTCACTGAGCTTGCACTCCAAATTCATACTGACTTATTTTAAGTGCTTTTAAGCACATTTGAAATGTTTGGATAAATTTTAAAAGTTATAAGCACTTGATTTTAAGCTAAAATGATAAATATTAACCAAAAGTCGTCATAATTTATGACTTTTGTTTTATAAGTCAAAACTAAAAGTTAGTCCAAACATGCTCTTAGTCCTGCTCAATCTGAACCCGTTAGACTCTAAAGTCCGTCTCTAAACTCCCAACCTATCATTAACTCCACCATCGTCAATTAAAATTATATCGTCAACATGTATCATACTCCGTGACACATTTCATTAGATATGATGCGTCAGTACATCAATCACTATAGCTTTGAATCTTATAATCTTAAATTAAAAATGTGTATAATTTTTCTTGTGGTCTTAAATTTATAACGTAAAATATTGAAATTAATACAAAAATAACAACAATATATTCAATGTAATTCTACGAATAAAATGTAAAAAAATGACATGTATACATTTTTATTCCCTAAGAAATTTTCAGACTCTTTGCTCAATGTTGAAATTTAAGAACTTACTAAATATATTTTAAAAAAAGAAGGATAAATTCAAATAATAAAATTGACAGCATAACTTTTCTATTATTCTGGCCGTTACAATTTACCATTATCATGAAAAGAAATTTATTATACTAGGCAATATTAAAAGAAAAAAAAACATTCCCTCATCTTTATTGCAAGAAAAATGTTACACCATATACCCCACAATCTTCAATGTAATACCAAAACATCACTTTCCCCAACAAATTTTTATATTTTCTACTATTCGTTTGGATTAACTTATTTTCATGTGTTTTTTTATTTTTAAAGACTTTCTAAATTTTGAAGTTATTTGGAAAAGTACTTATTTTTAGTTCAATTTTTTTTAAAAAAAAAAAAAAAAAGTCAAAATCCAAAGTAAGGTACAATTTACTTAAAATTTTTAATTTTTGACTTATAGGTTACTTTTACTAGTTCACAATAAATTTTGAACACTTCATAAATAAAAAACAAATTTTTATAATGATATCTATATTAGTTGATGTATAATATTTAGTGAACTTGAAAAATAATTTTAAATAAATAGTTAATATTAAAGATAAAATAATTAAAAAATCATCTTTATCTTTAATAACTTTATATGACCAATAAGGGTTGTGGTGGAGTGGTAAGTATTCCTTCGTCCTTAACCAGAGTTCTCGGGTTTAAGTCCCCCTAAATATGAAGTCGCCTTTGTTAAGGAACGTTTTACCTCTAATGTGAAACTTTCCGATTCAAATTCAAATTTAGTTGAGCTCTAATATGAGTACCGGACATCAATAATATTTTTTTTATAAGATATTAATTATTTCTCATGTGGCTTTGGATGGACAGAAAATAACAAGAAAAAGAGACCACCAAAACTTCCAAAACTGTATTCACTAGAAAAAGAAGCTTTTTCATTTGATTCCTTTTGTAAATATTCCAAATTCTTACTTGCTTTACTTTCTATAAGAGTCAAAACGACTAGAAAACGTTTTATAAAGGCAAAGAATACTACTTGATTTTTTTGTTTATTAAATTATTTTGACTTGCTCAACATTATGGCCAGCAGGAAATGATAAATACTAGATTACAATAGCTAATACTTTTTAAAATTAATCATGTGATGTCAGAATTTTCGCTAAAGAATCACCTACCATCATTTGAAGTTTAAAATATTAAAAGGTAAACATACAAAGTAGCTAAGAAAATTCAATAATTTCTATATATACATCAAAGATAATTAAAATTTTATATATATAATGTATTTTTTCACTGAAAAGAGTTTGAATTGCCCACATTTAACGCTGACTCTGGTAATTCATGTATTAGTTATTATATTTACTATTCTGTATATTATAATACAAGTTATACAAAATCTAATACATAAATAAATCACATCTTAACCAACAACCAAACGACCATTTATAATATCTTTTAACGAAAGAATTTTTAGTGTTGGAATTTATGTAAAAGAAGATTTAATAATGACTATGTTTTACAGCATTAGATACTTTGCTTTGTTTTCATGCATAGATGGAATAATGGAATTTGTCTTGATTCTTTACCCACTAAAAGAGGAAGAATTTTTTTTTCTTTTTTCAAGAAAGATTTTTCATAATAGTTGTCTAAAGGAACTTGGTGATTATCATGTATATAAAGGTAATAGGACCTTTTTGGGAATATTAATCATGCAGCCAAAAATAATTTACACCCCAAAAATAATTATTTTTGAAAATATTATACACTTCATAGGTATCTATTGAGAGAAAAACTACTAGCAAAATATTACCATTTATCCTTCGAATATTCCATTTGCAGTACACTTAAGTGTGTGATCTTTTATTACAAATCTTTTTTTGATTTTCCACCCGTTTAATATCTTTTACTGCACGTCTGTAAACATCCTATTTTATTTTATTCTTTAAGAAATATGCTTGCAAAGATCAAATTCGTGTTTGGAATTTAGAATTTCATTTGACAAATACCTAAAATTTCATGTTCTTTATTTAAAGTAACTAAGGATGATATATACATGTTTGTTGGAACTTGGAATCTTGTTATCACAATATATTCTACAAATTAGCACCAAGTGCACTACTTAGTATTTTTGTGATAGCACCATGGTGTAAATATTTTTATTTTATTTTTGTTGAGCAAATTGAAATTCTTATGAAAAAAATATTAGACCACATTCTAAACTTTATGTGACAATCAATCATTTTTGTTAGTTCCAAAGACGTGCAATGTAAGATACGTATAAGTTTGCAATTTTTATTTTTACGCTTATGCTTTGTAATTTACATTAAGTAGATTAGCATGGGAGAAGATTGAAGCTACTAAAGAAGAAGCAATGGCTAAAGTTTAAATACTTTGCAAATACTGATTATGTTTGAAAGAACAGTCCTATAAATGTCTATTGATGCAATGATTAATGGGGCTTTCTTACTAGGTAATGGGCTTTATTAAGCTCATTCTCTTCGATTACCTATTTTGTTTCCCTTATTTCACTTAGGGACGTTTTATAGAGTGTACAAGCAAAAATTAATTAGGGATCCAATTATTTCATTCTCTATATATATATATATACACAAATTTGTTAGTGTATCCCAATGCAGACAAATGTATATAATTTATTAGGTAAATATGGATCAATGTATACCAATACAAAATTATAAAGATATAATGCAAACAAATATAAACCAAATTATTAGGTCAATAAAGATCAATGTATTTTGTCATAATACATAAACGTGTTGTTTAATTTAGCCTTATCTGACATCTGCACTCTTCAACATTTGATTTACACAGGTAGACACTTAAATTTGTATAAAATTGAACAAGTAGACACACACGTCCTACACAACATAATAGATGTAGAATAGCAAATTGTCATGGAAGACGTGTGTGTCTACTTGTTCAATTATATACCGACTTGTGCACACCCAAAATTGGAGAATGGAGACGTCTGTCAACTAATTTAACTTTATATAAGTTTAAGTATCTACTTTTTCTCCGGAATCACCAATTATGTTTAAGTTGATTTCTTTAAATACCTCAATCCAAATCCAAAACCAAAACCCCATAATCTCATCATCCTTCACTTCTTCAAGAACCCATTCTTCTTACTCATTCACCAAATCCATTAATCCTTTTTGATTCTCTGCTTCATCACCTCCCACTTAAACTCTTGCTCACAAAGTCTCGTTAGAGGCGAATTTATAGCCAATTTACGAGTACGTGAACTCGTAGAGTATTCATAAAACTAGGTATATTATGTATATGTTTTCTAAAATTAGTAAGTATAATATTATCGGTTGACACTTGAATTATTACGATAGTGCACCTGGTTGAATATTAAGTTATTTACCAAAGGGATCAATTCCGACACAAATTCAATATCGTGGATAATATGGTCCTAACAAAGGTGAATTTGTACTCAAAACTCGAACCTAAGAAGGCTAACCTTGTCACTCCATCGTAGACGCCACCATGGCGATCATCACTCCAACGATAAGGATTTTCGACAGCAAACTCATGGTGAAAGGCAGAACAATATTAACAAATGTACCGGACAATGTAATAACAACTTCTGGTGCTGCATCAAGCTCAGAAAATGGGAAACATAGGAAGAGAAATTCCAATGGAAACACAATTTCTCCTTGTCAAAATCAAAGATGGATATGATCACCTCTCATTCAGAGGCGGAGCAAGGTAGGATCAATGTTTAAATTATGTATATATATAGTAGATGTTGAACCACTTTGACTTTCTGTCATCGGTTTACTTTTTAGTGAAATACTGACTCCGTCACCACTTGAATCCAGCAACAACAATGACAATAATATTATGTATGTTGTTTTCCTTCAATTAATCGAAGATTCATTTCGATCTTGTTCTTCAGAAAGTGCATAGTATTGAAGCTGCAAGTATAGATATGAGGAAGGAAAACTCAAAAAGTGGGATTGGGACTTTGATTTATGACAACTTCTTCAAATGCGGGATGCTTCTTTTTTTCCCTTACTAGATTATGATGGTTGGATCAACTTGTGCGAACATCAATTATTCTATCAGATACTTGTTATCTTCTATCAACATACTACCTAGACTGTAAGTTTATATAGTTACTAGTAAATATGCTAGCGCTACGTGCACTGCATTACTCATTTATCAAATAGTACTCCCTCTATTCCAATTTATATGACTTATTTTCCTTTTTAGTCAGTCTCAAAAAGAATGACACATTTTTATATTAAGTAACAATTTAACTTTAAAATATTCATTTTGCCTTTAATAAAATGATTTATTCACTTATTCTAGACCACACGTTTCAAAAGTCTTATTTTTTTCTTAAACTCCATTCTGAATCAAAGTAACTCATATAAAATGTCACATTTTGTTTAGTATTTTGAGTTGTTATGCGCAAATATATATATATATATATATATTGTTCGTTAGGCAGAGATATTATATACGCACGAATATGCTATTAAGTGTGCAGATACATACGTACATCGATACATCGTATTTCGCTATTGCTACAGAGATATTAATTGTATATACTTGAGAATACACTTATTATGCGTGTGGAACAAAGCATTTCTCTTGCATCCGAATACATAATGTTATTACATTTCGTAAATATGAAAACTATAGCTATATATTTCATAATTAAAGGCAAAAGTATAGTTACATACAAAAATTTCTTTTCATTCTTCACCTTGGGCCTTCTATTTCATGATCTTGCTTACTAGATCTACTAGAAGCCCATATACGAGAGGCCCAATTGCCCATATACCAAGATAATTAGTTTTAAAAAAAGGGTAAATTTTAGGTTTAGCAAACATAAAAATCATATTTGTATGATATAACTATAGTTTGTATAATTGCGTTCCATAGCAAACTTTATGTTTGCTATAACTATTAATCTATATATTTCAGTATACATATACATAAAAAAATGTGTATTTGGGTCTATTTGTATACTTCGATATACAAATGGATCCTGCATTTATATATTTCGGTATACAAATGGATCCTGCATTTGTATATGTTCGTCTATTTGTATAATTCGATATACAAATGGAATGACAAAAAAATGAAATGTTTGTTGCGAATTATAAATAAAAGAAACTATGATTATAACATTTAATTTGAATTAATAATTTGTTATTTCATATAATTTTTCCTTTAAAAGATCTCACTTTTATCTACACCAAATTAAGTAATATTTTAACTATAATTAGTTAAAATTTAATAGCAAATACATAGTTCTTAATTATGATTAAGTGATAAATGTGAATGAAAAACTCTTATATTATATATATTAAGTTTGATATAAATATCATATGCGAGTAAGCTTTTACGGTGACATACAAACTCATCTAGTTGTCCATTTGTAACCCTTCGAAAATTACAAAAAAATAATATAATAACTAATAATAATTGAGTTCGGAAAGAATAGACCCTCCCCACGTGTGGAATGGGACCAAATAAATAAATAATTTTTTGTAGAAACATCTTTATCATTCTCTCTGTCATTTTCCCTTGTTAAATCAAGCCACACTGACACCATTCACATTGTTCATATATAAAAATTAATAAATTATGACAACGTTCAAAAACCACCTTGTTATAATTTGCTACTCCGCTCAATTAATGTGACATAATTTTTTATTTTTATAATTAAATAATTTAATTTTTATTGTAAATTCAGGCATAAAATCTTTAAAAATTTTAAATTAAAATTTACATATTTAGCAAATTCGTGAAAGGTACTATAATAATTGACAATTCAAAACATTTAAAAGACATATGAAAAGTTCTAGTAAATAAATTGTTTAAACCTCAAAATCTGAAATGTATCAATAAATTAGGACAGAAAGAATAAATGATTACTTTTTACCCTCTTTTGATTATGGACTAAATATTGCCCTTTGTTACTAACAACTCCATTTTGAACCTCAATTTATGTTAATTAAATTCACAAAAATGTCACTTCACAATTAATTAAAAAAAAAAAATTTCAAACTTGAGGTGGGGTTTCACATTTTAAAATGGAGTTGACAGAGAGAGGAGGAGGAGGAAAAATAGTTAATTTTGGAAACTGTTTTATTTCTTTTCAGAAGAAACTAATTTTGTCTTTGAGTACAACTTTTAAATTATTTTGCCAGCAAATCAATTTGTATAAAATAATAAAATTGTGGTCCTTATAAGTACTCATAACAGTCCTAGAAATGGTAGTAATGCATTTCTTTTTTATGTTTACATGTTTGGCATAATAGAAGAAATTGATTGATGTGGTAATTTAATATGACACTTCCAATTTTTAAAGAGATTGCTTTTTATTAATTTTTATTTTATATATCTTGTTTGAAATTTTACTTTAGCTATTTCAAGGTATAAATGTTGTGTTTGGTAAATTTCTTTTCATGTCTATGTTGATGTTTCTTGTGTCTACAATGTAGATAGAATTTGATTTCGAGTTCAGACTTTGAAAATTGAGAAAATTTGTCTTTTCTCTTTTTATGAAAGTTATCGAGTATAAAAGTAAAAAAGTTAGGGTGCGTTTATAAGATTTATGGTGATATTGATATATTATAATAGAAATTTAATCTTTATTTTCTCTTTTTAAAAAATAAATAAATTATGTGAGTAATTCATTATTGAGAGTATATAATAAAAAAGTTTGAAAGACTAAAACAACACTAGAAAATAGGATAAATTTGACAAATAATTACTTTTCAACTCTTATAATTGAAAATAATTACTTTCATGTATTTCAAATTCTACTGGTAGAACTTTTAAATTATTATCAATAAAATTTAAAATTTCATTACAATAATTATTTTTCAAAAATAAAAGGGTCCATGAAAGAAAAAGACGTAGTACATGACACTGAAATAAGGATATTTGTTATTATTATGAGAAAGGTCGGCCAATTTTTATGAACTGTATTAAATAGTAGTTTTGTAACTTATTTTGCTTCTCTATATTCTTGTTGAATCATATAATTGTACTTTCTACTTTATAACCAATCTTTTTGAATTGCCTAAAGAGATAAAAGGTGATAACAATCAAAGTGTAATATTACACATTGTGAACAAAGGTGGCCTAAATTTAGGCCATGGACCTAATTCCAAACTAAAAAGGAAAAATTATGTGATTTAGTTAACTCAACCCTTCAATTACTTTTTATAGTAGTAGTTTAAAGAACATTACATAATGTAGCAACAATTTAAAGTCCTATAGCAGATATGTGTGGACATAAATATTATTGCCTATGTCTTTTAACTTGACTTCAGATGACATCTATGTCCTTTGCCCTTGAGTGTGCACAAGTAGACACTTAAACTTGTATACAACTGAATAAATAGAGACATTGATCCTATGTGGCGTATACATGACAATTATGTGGCGTCTTACGTGTATTATGCCACGTAGGATGTGCGTGTGTATCTACTTATTTAATTTTATACAAGTTAAAGTGTCCACTTGTGTATATCCAAAATTGAAGAGCATAAATGCCAATTAAAACGAAGTTAAAAGAGCAAATTTATGTTTAGGCAAAGATATTGAAAACATATGGATACAATCAATATTTATGTAGATATAATAAGTCAGAGATATTGTATACGTGTGAATATACTTATTATAATCCGTATAGATACAGTTCGACATAGATGTTATATACGTGCAAATTCATTTTTATAATATACCCCACCCTAGATATTCGTGTGGATTCACTTATTTTTGGCGCAAAGATAATATCTTTCAGTACTATTATTATTATGTGTGAGGATGCAGTTTTACGACAGAGATATTGTATATTCATGAATACACTCATTATGTGTGGGACACAATGTATTTTACTATTGTAATGTGTACAAATACAAGGTATTTCGCTATCAACATATTATATACAACCAAATACACTTATTATGTGCACATATACAGAGTAAGACAAGTATTTCTATCACATTGATGAATAGGGAAAGATCAATAGACAAGAAAGTGTATTTCATCATTATTATATGCACAGATACAATATATTTCACTATTATTATACACACAAATACATAATATTCCGCTACCAAAATATTATATGCGCACAAATGCAATGTAAGGCAGTTTTTTCTATCAAAATAATGACTAGCTAGGAAAAGTCTCAATAGACAAAGAAGTGTATTTTCCTATTATTATGTGTACTGATACCATATACTTTACCATGTATGTTTTGAATCCTTCTCTCCTCTTGCTCGATGAACCAACTTCAAGCCTTGATTCATCAAATCAAAATGCTTCTTGGTTTCAAGATTAAAAAAGTGTCGCTATTTCTCTTTAAAAGTTTGAATGCATATAGCGTTATTTACGAAAATTGTTCTACCTACGTGCGAAGAAAATCCTTAAAAAATTTAAAACTCATCAAATTTTAAAATTTAAGTTCGTCTATATCCTCCACCCATATTACAGATTGATTGGGGAGGCAACAGGATAATGACAGAGTCAAGATTTTACTAAGATAATTCAATCAATGAAAAAAGTAAATATACGAACAAGCAGAAGAGATTCATAACTTTTCACATAAACGATTCGACTAAACCCCTCAACCATACTTAGTGGTGGGGGGGGTAGGGAGCAGGGGCGGAGACCGCAAATACTTAGGGGTTCATCCGAACCCCCTCGGCAGAAAATATTACTATTTATACATGGTTAAAATTATTTTTTAGATATGCATAATAGATGTCGAACCCCTTTCATTAATTCATGTGTTTATTTTTCAGATTTTAAACCTCCTTATTAAAACTTCTGACCCCGCCACTGAAAGGGAGAAAAGATCAGTCATATGTCATATCTTCAAGAGATGTTTCATAGGCAGGACATACCATGCATATATCTTGTGATTATGAACTAAACGAACAGTTCCTAAACAGAAGAGGTTGGCAGTTAATTAGTACCTAAAATTAATATAGGAAAAAAAAATAAACGCTAAAGATGCGCCGGCAAGGCTACTGTGCACAGCAGCACACGTGAAAACACGACGCGCCGAGTCAGAGCAGGCCCATGGCCCAATTTATGGCACAGTCCAATATTGAATGTCTGATCTAAAACTATATATTGTATGGTATATAGTGGCAGAGTCACTTGTAGTATATTCGATAGAAAATTATGTTATTTGTATATATATATGATTAAAATTATTTATATATATAATAGATTCGAACCTCGTTCGACAAGTTAGTGTGTTTTTTTTTTAAGATTTTAAATCTCTTCGATGAAAATCTTAATTCCACTACTAATAGTATATTTACCCCCAAATAGGGTCATGTGAGCTAACTATTATCTTCATAAGCATATTCAAAATTTAAATTTAATATATTTGATTACTAAGATCTTTAGTGCTAAATTCATTATTTTTTTAATTATAAATTCAAAATAATTTTATCTATTAAAAGTTTAATAGTTTTTTTCACCGTATCTATCCTTTGTATTAGTAAATATTAGAATCTAGCTTAAAATTTTAATAGTTTTTTTCACTGCATCTATCTTTTGTATTCAAAAATGTTAGGTTTAGTTGAATCCATAACTATACGCTCCCTCCTCTGGGGTCCACCCTCTATACATGTGAATTAGTTTCGAAGTATATATTATTAAGGGTTGAGACTTGAGAGTTATGGGTGGAGGAATACAATTTTTTTTTTCATTTTAATTAATTAGAGGTTCTAATTTCGGCTTTAAAAAAATTAAAATTCTAACTAAGAGTGTACCTTAATTAAGTAGTGTGAATCTCAATTAATCGAGGTCATAAAAGAACTATTGAATATTGGATTAAAAATAAAGATATTACAACAGTAAATTATTATTGAGACTGTTTAGTCTTTTTAAATATATTTCTTTTATTTTCTATTAGTTTGCTAATCTTTGGTAAACACCTATCATATTTTCTTTCTTCTTCTCTCTTTTTTTTTTTTTAAAAAAAGATCATGGGGTGTTTGGTATGAAAAATAAGTGAATTTTGTATTTATTTTTTGATGTTTGATAAGTAAGTAAAAAATATTTATATATAATTTAGACATGAAACACTACAAGAGGTTGGAGTGTAGGGTGGTGGAGATGCGGGCTACGAGGGTGAAGCAACGACAACTCGAACACATTAGTGATCTAATGCCATAATCAAATAGAGGCTTTAATTAGTTTTTTCCTCCACAAATAGTCTATTCTTCTTGATGTTCTTTAAGATGCAAAGTTATTAATAACCCTTTTTTAAAGACATAGTACTATAAATATAACAAACTACTTTTAAACATTATTTCCTCATACATGAAAAGTTTACTTTTTTTTTACAAATAATACTCAATTTTTTAAAAAGAGAGTCTATAACCTATAAATCTATAATCTATAACAGATCAAGATTTTTTTTACTAAGAAGGGAGGGGGTGGGGGGTGGGGTGGGGGGGGGGGGGCAATAATAATGTAGTTCCTAAGATTTAAATTTAGATCCTTAATGTGATTTTGAACTCCCTTACCAATTGAGTCAACCTCTAATCTTGAAAGAATGGCAACGTAACGAATTTAAGTCTGCTAAGAGATTTCATATTTTTTGCACATGTGATTCGCCTTAACATCTATCAATTTAGGGGAGCTATATATACATATGTGTGTGTGTGTAACTTTTTATTGAGAGAGTTCCGATGAACACCTTCACCTGTTATTGGCACCACCTTTTTTTTAAGACTTTAGAGCTTGCTCTAGAGTAGGTGACTATGAGGTGTGTTGGAGGAATATTACTTGTAAAACTTTTTTTTTTGGGAAAAATACTACAATATTGATATTAGATTGGAATTATAAAGTAGTAAATAACCTATCACAAATATTGTGTAGTGGCAAGCCACTGCCTTGAAAGCGATTTCGGCTCGACTCCGGTGCAAATCGTTGTAGCCGGTCGCTTCCCAAGGTTCCACAGTTACTTTCAAACACATGCACTCATGGCTGAGAGTTTGGAGGTTGCCCAAACTCAATTGCCCAAAAATATTCAAAGGATAAGAAGAAAGGAGGAAAATGTTTTGTTTTCCTTTTTGTTGGTTTCTTAGCATCCACAAAGGCACTACTTATATAGGAAATTTCTATAGGAGTTATTGTAGAGTCAAGAGTTAATTTTTGATAACGCATTGTGAATGTTAATGACATTAAAGTCCATTACATCACATTCTACAAAAACTCTTGTTTTGCTTTGAAACGAAAAATTTAATCTCTTTGTAACATATTTTACTTTGTGTTCTTTGCATTGCAATAAATGAATAAGTGAGAATTAATATCACAATCCCCCACTAATGCAAAGCCCAAGGGTAAGAACAAATTTTGGACAAAAGGAAGGAACATGTACATAAGTGTCAATATCTTTCGATTTGAATTGGCACGTAGTGATATGAGGCAACAACTTAATATACACTAAGTGAAGTACACTTGAACCGAGTGGATATAAATTGAGACCCCCATAACACATACTATATCATTAAATTTAGGCAACCTTTGCGATACAAAGTATTTTTATGATCATGCACACACACCTTGGGTCTTATAAGTGCTCTAGAAAGACGACCCAAGTCTTTCATAAAAGATGACACACCTTTACACTCACATAGGTAATTCCATCAAGTCTATCTCAAATAGACCACCTTAAGGCTATAGAATCATTAAGAGCAAAATAAGCTCAACCTTATAAAACACTGCCTCACGCCATAGGGATAGAAAATATGGTGTATATTGAGGCCTAACAGGTAGGGCTGGGCATAATATGGTTAAAATCGAAAAAATCGACCAAATCGATTTTTTTTAAATTTCGATTTCGGTTTCGATTTTCAATATTTCACTTTTTCGGTTCGGTTTTCGATTTTTAGCTTAAAAAATTGGGTTAACCGAAAAACTGAAATTATTTGTATAACTATATATTCTTTACCCCTTAAATCTTAATTAACTTTCAGGCTTCAACCCATGCCTAGCCCAGCCGGCCCAATTATAGTTGATAGCCCACAACCTAAACATCAATTTACAATAAAAATTCAGCCCATGTCCACTTGCCCAACCCAAATTCCAATCAAATTCAAAAATCCCTAAACTGATTTGTGATTTCCCTAAGAATTAAGATCCGTCTTCTACAGTTTTAACTTCTACACTTCTACTCGTCTCTCATCTCTCAAAAATCAAAATACGCCGGCCGCCGCAACTCTCATCTCTCAACTCCCGTCACTCGTCGTAAGTCATCTCGTCTCTCATCTCTTAACTCGTCGCAGGCTGCAGCTCATAGCTCGCAGCTCGTCGCTACTGCTCTTAATGAACTAAACCCTTATGAGTTATGAACTTATGACAGCTATTTATATTTTATGCTAATGGGGTGTTTAGTAGTGGGATAAGGTCATAAGGAATAAGGATACTAATGGGGTGTTTAGTAGTGGGATAAGAAACTACACCTAGGTCCTTTATTCTCTGTGTTTCTTAAGTCGTGGTTTTTTGTGTGACATACACATCTTTCCTTTGTTGCTTTTGTGATTTGTCAAAGTAATTGTCCCTGATGCCAAAGTAATTGGCTCGTTTTGACTTGCTATAGTTCTTTGTTGAAATTGAATTTGTGAAAAAGGTAAAAAGAAAAAGTTGCTTAGGTTAGCATTAAATTTAACAACATATCTATCCAATATAGGTCACGTGTTCTACGCCTGGGTGCTTAAACCATCCAATGTGAATCCTCTATTTTTTTTTTTAATCATTGAATGCAACTATGCAAGTATGCAGTAATGCAACTATGTGATAATTTGTGTGATTTGTGAACTTTAATGTATTGTGTGTCTGTGTCTTTCTGAATTCTGATTGTTGTTCTTCTTGTTTGTTTCACTTTTTTATAGATGACACAAATTGGAAGTAGGGTAAGTGAAAGTGGAGATTCAAATTAGAGCATACCTAATACCTCATCTCCCAATGAGGTTGAAGTTGATGTTGATACTTCAAAGAAAAGAAAACTTATGAAACCTAGAGCTACTTGTTGAAAACATTTTGACAATTTCACAGATGAAAGTGGAGCTAAGAAAGCCAAATGCAAGTAATGTGCGAAATCTTATGCAGCTTCTACATCAAGTAATGGTACGTTGTCAATGAATAATCATATGAGAACATGTCCTAAATTTCCCCGTGACACCGTAGATAAAGGTCAAAATCTAATTAATTTTCTACCATCTTCAATGGGAGCAAATGAAGGGGTGATTAGCACTTGGAAATTTGACCAAGCACAAAGTAGGAGAGCTTTAGCCAAAATGATAATTGTTGACGAGCTATCATTTAGTTTTGTTGAGAAAGAGGGTTTTAAAAACTTCATGAGAGTTATAGTGCCACAATTTCATATTACTTCTCGTAAACCGTGACGAGAGATTGTTATGAACTATACCTTGAAGAAAGACAACTTTTGAAGAAGGTTTTCAAAGAAGCACGTCCAAGAGTTTGTCTTACGACAGATACTTATCAACTACATGTGTCTAACAGCCCACTTTATAGATAGAAATTGGACTTTGCATAAAAAAATAATAAATTTTTGTCCTATTTCTCTTTGCATAAAAGAATAATAAATTTTTGTCCTATTTCTAGTCATAAGGAGGGGATTTGGCGGCTTGCATTACTAATTGTTTGCTTGAATGGGGTTTGAATATTTTGTTTACTATTACAATTGATAATGCTAGTTCTAATGATGTTACTGTGAAAGAAATGTATAAACAATTGAGTAATTGGGGAACTAACATTATGGATGGTGACCATCTTTATGTGAGGTGTATGGCACATATCCTTAATCTTATTGTGCAAGATGGGTTGAAGGAAATTGGTAAGTCTATCAAGCTAGTGAGACAAGCCGTGAAATACATTAAACAATCTCCCATAAGAATTTGAAAGTTCAAAGAATGTTGTGAATCTCAATTGATAACTTGTAAGAAATCATTGTGTTTAGATGTTCCTACTAGGTGGAACTCTACATATTTGATGCTTGATGTAGCACAACATTTTGAGCTTGCATTTGAAAGATATAGCTTTTATGATATTGGATACTTGAATCATTTTCGTACCTGGTTCTGATTCTTCTGAAGGTGAAGATGGAACTAGTGCAAAAGATGGAACTAGTGCAGATATTCTTACTAGTATTGACTTGAAAAATGTGAGGTCAATGGTGAAATTTCTTGAAACTTTTTATGTATTTACTTTGAAGGTATCTGGTTCTAATTATGTTACTAGCAATACACACTTTGTTGAAATTGCTGAACTTAATCTTATTTTGAACGAGATGATGGAAAATGAAGATGGTAATTTGAAAGAAATGGCAAAAAGTATGAAGGAAAAGTTCGAAAGTATTGGGGTGAACCACATAAAATGAACAAGATGATCTTTATTTCATCCGTGTTGGATCCCCGTAACAAGCTTATTATGTTCCATTTGCAATTGTGGATATGTTTGGAAAAGAAGTTGGAGACAAGCTATGTTTAGAAGTGAAAAAATACATGAACAAATTGTTTGATTATTATGTTGAGAAATGCCCAAAAAGCTTTTTACATGTACCATCTTTACCCACTTCATCTGACAACTCATCAAGTATATCTAGTATGAGTGGTTCTTGCAACTTTGTAAATAGAGGAAGAATGAGAACGAAACAACAATTTGAGAAGCATAAAAAAGTTAGCGGAAGGTTAGGTAGTAAATCAGAATTGGAAAGATATGTTGCTAAAGATATTGAGCTAGATAGTGATAGCTTTGATATATTAATGTGGTGGAAAGTAAATGAGCCGAGATTTCCTATTCTCGCGGAGATGGGTCGTGATGTGTTAGCCATTCCCATTTTAAGTGTCGCATCAGAACGTGCATTCAGCACATGAGGTTGTGTTCTTGATCCCTTTAGGAGTTCATTAACTCCTAAACTTGTGCAATCTCTTATTTGTGTTCAAGATTGGCTTAGAAGTGAGCCTTTTCCAATCAATATTGAGGAAGATTTAGAGTATCTTGAGCAACTTGAACTTGGTAAGAATTTGATATTTGTATTAATTATCTTGAAAATAATTTTCTTACTTACGTTTCTTAACAACTAACAAATTCTTTCATATTTTTATAGATTTTGCTTGTAGTGGAACTGAATCTAGTATTATTGATATATGGTTGCAACTTGTAAGTTCAACTATCAACTAGTGATGCGTGGTAACGGGTAAGTAAAAAACTTATTTACATAACTTGCTTGATAGTTTTATATATTTTATTATGAAATGTAGATCATTTGTCTAAAGAGTTCTACTTTCTCACAGGCACATCAATGTTTTGTTATTTTCTTGGTTGCTATCTGTTGGAACTT
The DNA here is from genome assembly GCA_037074985.1 of Solanum bulbocastanum. Taxonomy (NCBI): domain Eukaryota; kingdom Viridiplantae; phylum Streptophyta; class Magnoliopsida; order Solanales; family Solanaceae; genus Solanum; species Solanum bulbocastanum. The sequence goes on along the minus strand of CM073603.1, from coordinate 3,584,324 downwards.
AGAACTTGGGAGCTATTGCATTGGAGGTTGCACAACAATGTTTTGTTGGTTTTCTAAATATTTTGGTTGCTGCAATGCTGCCTACTGGCAGCTGGACTGTAGTTTGTAACTAACTATATTTATGTACCAATTTAAGCAATTCTGGTATATATTAATTGCATCACATGCATTTGTCTAGTCTAACTGTTCTTGCACTGTTTCTGCTTTTTTTTTTTTTTTTTTTAAATTAAATTAAATTTTGTGGTAGGCATTTTAGGTCTCTGTCTCAGGGGAGTTTTAAATGTTGAGTGATGCTTTTGTGTCGACATAGATATTGGTAATTTTGGTCATGACTTTTTCATTAAATGTTAATACCATTTTGTACTTTCCAGTTTTCTTATTTTGACTTATATTATTTATCATTCATCTACATTAGGTGGAGTATGAAGTTTTGCCTAGGTGGACAAGTGATATTTCTTCCATCAGGAAGTATACTGACTTGCCTAAGGCTGCACGCGAGTATGTAGAAAGGATATAGGAGCTTATTGGGGTACCTATCCATTAGACCATTACATTAGTATAGGGCCTGGTCGCGATGCCCTTATGACCTTATCTACAAGTTAAATACTTAAATTTGATTAAACCGAAAATCAAATCGAAATAAATCGAACTGAAATTGTAATAATCGAACCAAACCAAATTTGATTTGGTTTCATATTTTTCCAAATCGAAAACTGAAAAAATCGAATCGAAATTTACAAATCGAACCAAACCGATCGAACGCCCAGCCCTACTGACAGGTCTACCACATTACCCCAATCCATGAGTTTTAGGCCCATCCCCCTCGATGTTTCAAGGATTATTTTCCTTCTCAAGCCCTTGGTCATAGGATCCGCCAAATTTCTTTCGGACCTTACATATTCCAAGGAAATAACACCCAGTTTCAACAATTGCTTAACCGTACCATGTTTGATGTGAATATGTCTCATTTTTTGATTGTACACACTATTTTTGGCGATTCCAATTGTTGCCTATAAGTCACAATGAAGAGAGACTGGTGAAGCTTGTCTTCCCCACAATGGTACATCCGCCAAAAGATTTCTCAGCCACTCAACTTCTTGCCCTGCCAACTCGAGAGCAATGAATTATGATTTCATGGTAGAACGTGCTATACAAGTTTGTTTGGAGACTTCCATGAAATAGCACCTGCACCCAACGTAAACACATAGTCACTGGTGGAGCTAACTTCATCATTGTCAGTTACCCAGTTTGCATCACAAAAACCTTCTAAAACAACAAAAAATTTATTAAAATGTAAACACTAATTCATAGTACCTCTCAAATACCTTAGCAAGTGATGAAGAGCATTCCAGTGTTCACTACTGGGATTATGAGTATATCTACTCCATCTACTAACAGCATAAGCTATATCAGACCGAGTATAGTTCATGAGAAACATTACACTCCCAATTACTTTAGCATATTCAGTTTGAGAAACACTAGATTCGTTATTTTTCCTTAAGTGTATGCTAAGATTATAAGGAGTTCTCACTGGAACTACATCAAAACAATCAAATTTTTTCAACATTTTTTTAATGTAATAAGATTGACACAAGAGAAACCAATAGCAGTTCTTTTGATTTTAACTCCCAAAATCACATCTACTTCGCCAAGGTCTTTTATTTCAAATTAGAAGACAAAAAGTTTTTCGTCTCATTAATAACATTCACATTAGGACCAAAGATTAACATGTCATCTACATATAAACATATAATCACACAAACTGAACCTATCATCTTAGAATAAACACAAGTATCAGATGAGTTTACAACAAAGTCATTATCCATTAATGTGATATTTAATTTTTCATATCATTGCTTAGGTGCTTGTTTTAGTCCATATAAGGACTTTCTCAATTTGCATACTTTATCCTCTTGTCTCGGAATAACAAAACCCTCTGGTTGAGTCATATAGATCTCATCCTCTAAATCACCATTTAGAAATGTTGTTTTGACATCCATTTGATATACCACTAAATCATGAATAGCGGCTAAAGCAACAAGAGTCCTAATGGTCGCTATTTTTGTCACAGGAGAATATGTATCAAAATAATCAACACCTTTATTTTGGTTAAAACCCCTAATCACAAGTCTAGCCTTATATTTATCAATTGTACCATCAGGTCTTAATTTCTTCTTAAATATCCACTTGCTACTTATGGGTTTACAGCCTTTAGGCAAGTCATACAAGCCCATTAGAAACTATAGAGTCTAATTCACTTTTAATAGCCTCTTTCCAAAATATAACATCTATTGATCTCATTGCTTCATTAATTAGAAACTATAGAATCTAATTCACTTTTAATAGCCTCTTTCCAAAATATAACATCTATTGATCTCATTGTTTCATTATAAGTTTTAGGGTCTTCTTCTATTAAATAGATAGGCGCTAATTCATTAATTAAAACATTAATATCAAAATTTTCAATTAAGAAAGTAGTGATAAAACTAGGACCAAAATTAGTTTCAACTCTATGTCTTTTACTCCTTCTAAGTTCATTTTCATGCTCATTAGAAATAACATTCGAAGAAGACACAACATGAGAATTAACTGACAAATATGTAGAAACATTATTTTTCACATCACTTGACACATTAATTTTTAAAGGAAAAATATGCTCAAAAATTGTGCATCTCTACATTCACAAATAAAGTGATCATTGAGAGACATAAATCTATATGCAGCACTATTTTGAGCATAATCAATAAAGACAGTATGAGAAGTCTTAGAACAAACATTTACTCGTTTAAAATCAGGTAGACCAACCTTAGCCAAACATCCCACACTTTCAGAAATTTCAAGTTAGGAGTAAACCCTTTCCACAACTCATATGAGGTCTTGTCTAACTTCTTATGATAGACTCTATTAAGAATATAGCACGCAGATGGACCAGAGCTTAAAAGCATAGAATTCATCATTTCTTTAAGGGTTCTATTTTTCCGTTCGGCTACACCATTTTGTTGGGGAGTATAGGGAGCACTGACATCATGTATAATACCATTTTTCTCACAAAAATATTCTAGAGTTCTAGTACTATATTCACCGCCCCTATCAGATCTAAATCTCTTGATTTTTTCTGTCTAATTGATTTTCCACTTATGCTTTGAATTTCAGAAACATGCTTTTAGTTTCACATTTAGACTTAAGAAGATATACCTTAGTGTATCTAGAAAAGTTATCAACAAAAGTAATGTAATAATTTTTTCCACCTTAGCTAACAGTGTTCTTGAAATCTGCTAAATCTGAATGGATTAGTTCAAGTAATTCGGTCTTTCTACTAATAACATATTTGAAAGATTTGTTTGCTTGCTTTGCTTCTACACACAGAGGACATTTAGAAAACTCATTAATTTTTATCATAGGAATTAATTTCATTTTTCTAAGTCTTTTAATAGAAGCAATATTAACATGACCTGGTCTACTATGCCACAAATTAATAGACTCAACAATATAAGCAGAATTTGAAATACTTGTATTATTGACAGTTTCTTGAACAATGTTCAATACAAACAATCCTCCACTAAGACATCCCTTCCCAACAAAGTTTCCTCTACGAGAAATAATTATTTTATCAGCTTCAAAAATAAGTTTAAGGCCTACTTTGTTGAGAAGTGCTTCGGAAACTAAGTTTCTACGGAGGGAGGGAACGTACAAAACATTGTTCAAGAATAAAGTTTTTTCAGAAGTTAATTTAAGTAAAACTTTTCCTTTACCCATAACTCCAACAGTAGTGGAGTTACCCATGTAAACACACTCTCCATCAGTAGACTCCTCAAAGTCATGAGATAAATTCTTATTAGCACAAAAATGCCTTAGAGCGCTTGTGTCTAGCACCCAGTCAGTTTTGTTAGCCTCCAGATTTGCCTCAACGACTACAGTAACAATCACTTCATTACCCTCAGTAAGATGAGCTTGGACATCACTTTGTCCTTCCTGCTTTGAATCCTGCCCTTTTCTTTGATAGCATTTGAAAGTCCTGTGACCAACTTTTCCACAAACAAAATAAGGACCCTTAAATTTTTGAATTTGGCTCTCCGGCTTATTGAATTGATTTTTCTTCTTCATATGTTCCTTTTTCGAGACTTTATTTTGTTTGCCTTTGAACTTGTCTTTCATAGCAGTACCAGAACATTCAACAAGATTAGCTTTAGAAGAATTAAGAGAAAGTTCTTCCATCTTATCTTTGAGACGGTTTGCCTATTCAGTACTCATATGACTTATAAGTTCTTGGAGAGTTAAATTCTTTTTCTTATGTTTTAATTTATTTCTATAATCACTCCAAGATGGTGGGAATTTTTCAAGTAGAACATTAGTCTTAAATATCTCACACATCTTCATCTCCTCGTTGAGAACATTTGCAGTCAAGTTCTCATATTCATGAACTTGTTTCATTATTGGCTTATTATCAACCATTTGAATTTAATTCATTGTCCGACAACATATTTTTTCTTTCCTGTATCATCAACACCATATTTCTTTTTCAAACTATCCCAAATTTCTTTAGCAGATTTATAAGTGACAAAAAATCAAAAAAAGGGTTCGTCATATGGTTTAACAAATGTCCTCTCACAGTTCTGTTATCCTTTTCAAACTTCTTTTTAGCAATATCATCAGCAGTCACAACATTGCTAGATTTAGTAGTAGTGTTAGAACCATTCATAGAAGATTATTTAAATAAAACATAATCAACTTCTAATTGTTCAAAGAAAATTAAAATTTTTTGTGACCACCGTTTAAAATTGTTTCCGTCCAAAGGCTTAAGTTTTGACAAATCAGAAAACGTTTTGTTCAAAGAAATAGCCATTTATCAATATTGTATGTTAGTAAGTCGCTTTCAAATTGTTGGAAAAAATACTACAATATTGATATTAGATTGGAATTATAAAGTAGTAAATAACTTATTACAAACACTGTAGTGGCAAGCCACTACCTTGAAAGGGATTTCGGCACGACTCCGGTGCAAATCGTTGTAGCCGGTCGCTCCCCAAGGTTCCACAGTTACTCTCAAACACGTGCACCCGTGGCTAAGAGTTTGGAGGTTGCCCAAAACCAATTGCCCAAAAATATTCTAAGGATAAGAAGAAAGGAGGAAAATATTTTGTTTTCCTTTTTGTTGGTTTCTTAGCATTCACAAAGGCACTACTTATATAGGAAATTTCTATAGGAGTTATTGTAGAGTCAAGAGTTAATTTTTGATAACGCATTGTGAATGTTAATGGCATTAAAGTCCATTGCATCACATTCTACAGAAACTCTTGTTTTGCTTTGAAATAAAAAATTTACTCTCTTTGTGACATATTTTACTTTGTATTCTTTGTATTACAATAAATGAATAAGTGAGAATTAATATCACAGTTTTTCAACTTTCATTAAGAAAAGTAGTCTTCCTCAATTTTAAGAACTTGTTTTTCTAGAGTCAATGTCTTCTAAAATTTTTGATTAATCAAATATGAGAAAATCAAAAAACATTTCACGCTTTTATGTATACAATATAATATTAATATTATTGTAGACATGTCAACTTAGATGCTGCTTTTGTCAGAAACCATATAATCCTTTTAGGAAAAAGTGGAGTGACAATGTCCAATGTTTGCATCAGTTAAGTGTATGGACAACAATTCCAACTACAGAGTTAAAATTTTACACTATTTTTTCCCTCTGAGAAGTGAAATGAGACAGAATATGACAGTGTAAGAGAATTTTTACCTCAACTTTTTTTTTTTACTGCAGCAGAGGGGTTAAAAATAACTAAGAAAAGTTCAAGTTTAACCTTTCAAATGTTGGATTTGTTTTAAATTTACACTTTCATTTACCTATTGGTTCATGATAGCCCTCACTCTTTTCTTTTGTAAATATACTCTTTATAGTTACGATTATCTATCGTGGCTATGACATTTATCGTAGTGGATCAAAGCCACATAGACAATCAAAAATTCAAATTTATTCTTGAAGTATTAAATTTGCCCTGTCACGTTCTATTGACTTGTTATAGTCTCTATTATTTTCTGTCTTAAATATATTCTTATACTAACTATTGTATAACCTTGCTATGACATTTGCCATAGTGGAGTCACATAAGATTCAAATTTACTCTAAAATGTTAAATTTACCTTAAAATTATTTCATTTATTTATCGCCCATGACTTTTTCCTCTTTAATTTTTCCATAAATATATCCTTATACTAGTTGTAACTTGGTTTTGACATTTGCCATAGTGGAGCCACATAGGCATGCAATCAAAAGATTCAAATTTATCTCAGAAGTATTGATTTGCCTTAAGTTTGTCATTTCATTTACCTATCGGCCCATGACTTTCCCCACTATATTTTCCCCATAAATATGCCCTTATGGCTTATACTAACGGTTGTCTAACTTGGCTCTGACATTTGCCATCATGGAGCCACATAGGCAATCAAAAGATTCAAATATATCCCAAAAGTATTGATTTGCCTTAAATTTGTCCTTTCATTTACCAACCAAACTATATTGCCTCCATTATTTTCTTTACTTTTTATACTAACAATTTTCTAACTTTGGCTCTAACAATCGCCATAGTGAATCCACCTAGGAAATGAAAATATTCATATCTAGTACGCCTAAACTATCAAATTGATTTATGTAATTCCTTGATTTATATGTTAATTGCAATAATATGAAACATACAAGTTGAACCATAAAAATAGTCCAAATATATAACCATGTACAACTTTAAAAGGTCCAACTAATAAATACAATAACATGTTTAGAGTAATTTCATTTTAAAGATTTTAAATTTTATAAATTGTATCACAACACTAACATATCAAATATAATCTCGTAAAATAGAATATGCTGAGATTATAATTGAAGCAGATCTTACCATTTTATCAAAGTGAGAGGAGATTTCTAATTATAGATCCTTCAACTATAAATTGAATTAACGTTATAAAAAGTAATTACACAAGCAAATCATTTAAAAGATAACTTATTGTAATTTTCTTTCCTAACAACTTAGAGCAAATTAGTATTATAATATCACCATCTATACATACATACATATAAAGTTAAATACATAAATATAAATGGAAATAGATGTCAAGTTGATCCAAGTAGAAACAAAAGAAGAAATCAAAGTGATAGATGCACGGGTGGTTGATGACTAATGACAGATAGATAGATGGAGGTGGACCCATATATATATATATATATATATATATATATATATATATATATATATAAAATTTGAGTAAATAAATATTTGAACATTTATAGTTTTTTGAGAACATGTACAGTTATTTATTCAGTCTTTAAATATTTTTTGTTACTAGAGCGAAATGTCATTATAACAAATATGTAACATAATATAAATATTAAAATATTATTACAAATGATGATTGTTATATAGATGATATCTAAAATTTAAAGAAGGTTAGTGAAGCATTGCTCTGAGTTTAAAATCAAATAATGTTGGAATTGAATTTATGAGTGATGATTTTGTTGATACAATAAAAAAAAAATTGTAAAAATAATTGCTCAAATACTCAAGAGTAAAGATTATTTGGGACGTGTTTTGTAATCTCTTGACCAAATTTATTGATGATAGAGGTGAAATTTCAATTTTAAAATTTTTGAACTTTGACTAATTGAATCTGTAGTTTTATATATTAACTCGCATTATTTTGTATATGAGTCTCTTCTAACCAGATATATTGTTATTGATTCAAAATGCTTATAAGAGGTGACTAGTAAAAAATAATTATTGGGGATAGAAATCTTTATATAATAATTATTCTTTATTATAACATTTTACTCTAACGACATAATTATTTTGAAACCAATTTTCATAAAAATTTGATTATATTTCTTAGGTTGTTGCTAGAGGAGGATTCAATCATGACAATATACGCACGGAAAATAAATATATTTAAAATTACGTATAGATAAAACTAAATTGTTTTACATTTTTTATAATTTGAATATTACAAATTAATAATTGAAGCTAAATTCTGATTGGCCACTGGGAAGATGGAGCCCACATCCCACACACAATGGTCAAGCAACATGCTAAGCTAGACCCCACCCTCAACACTAAGAAATATGGAGTTACATTTTTTTTAAAATAATAATTTTCCATACTTTTAAGGTATGTATTTTTTATTTTCTCAATCTATTTTATGTTATCTCACTTTTGTTATTGTGATAATCGTGGTGTTGAAAACAATTCAGCCGTATATCGATTAATTTTACGAAATATATGCAATATTAATATTTCTTATTAGTATAAATATTAGATAACTCTGTTCATCAAGAGCTTAATAGATAAAAAAAAATTGCTTTGTAGTTTGTCTTTGCTGAAATTTGATCTCTTTTTCGCATATCATATATATCTATGTTATCTGCTTTTTTATTGTGATAATTGTGGTGTCAGATCAATTTTATGTGATACATTCTACACCGCAATCTTCAAGTAATATAAATAAGGAAACTTACGTAAATTTCATTAGTTTAGAAGTTAATTACTTAGATACACTCTATTTTACAATACTATGTTCTTATCAGATTTTGGTGTCTCCGGATACGTTCAGATGAATGTATCTCAGATACATGAGGTCAAAATTAGGTGTAATTTGTTCTAGATACATTGTATCCAAGTGAATTTGCATGTATCTGCGATACATAATAAATTTCGCTTGCCTCACTCGCCTATCTCCATCTCGCTCATCACTCTCCCATGTATCTAGATACATGCGAATCTCGCTCGCCTCCCTCCCCAATATCGCTCGCCTCTCTCCCTATTTTTGTCTAGTAAAAATGCATGTATCTAAGTGTATTTTCTTCAATAATGATAGGAAATTCTTAATTAATGGTAAGATACGTAATATTTTAAAAGTACGAATAATAATAATATATATGATAGTAAAATATGTATAATTATGTACTTTAGATAAATTTTGTCCACTAAAAATGAGACATATGAAAAGAAAAATTGCTTAGGATTTTTATCTATGCTGGAATTTGATCTCGTCTCAGTTATGGTATAATTTTATGTTATTTCACTTTTATCATTGTTTCACACTTTTATACCATACTATTCTTATTTCTAAATAATTGTAAATGAATAATTAACAGCCCACACTAACCAATTTTTTTAATTTAATTTTCATCTGGTGTTTAATACTTGTATGAAAGTTTGGTTAATACAAATACACATTCCACTTAAAGGAAAACGCTCTCTATCAATGATTTTTACCTGTAGCTATGTAGGGCCTCTTTCAAGGAAAAACACTCTCTACTAATGATTTTTCTATATCTAAAGCTCGAACTTGAAATTTCTAATAAAGGAAAAGACAACGTCATTTACTGCACCACATCTTTTGATCGTCACGCTAACCAATTTAAAATAAGATAAATAGAAAAATCACCATGCAGGATTCCAACTCATTATTTCCACATCTGAAATCCTCTACAATTTAGGAAATAAATAAATAAGAGCATGCACATGCAATGGAGGCCATATATATAGGGTCCACTTCTTTTTTCTTAAGTTTTCCAGAATGATTCCAATTTTCTTTAAACAAACAAAAATCTACATTCTTGAATGTATTTAAATCAAAGATAATATATATATTAGTAAGTGTATGTGTATGATTCTGCAGAAAATAAAACTTATAATTTTGGGGGACCATAAAAAACTCCATACCCTTTGATCCCAACAATATATATATATATATATATATATATATATATATATATATATATATAGAAGCTTCGGCAAATGGAAAAGATAATCTTTAAAGGAATAGAACCCCTGATTCGAACCCAAAAAGCCCCCGAGACCGATTCGTTTGGTCCGATAGGGAGAGTGGATATATTTAATCATCATGGACAAATGGTGACATGTGATGGGAATGGGATGCCCTTATTATTTTCCTTCTCATTTTTTCAAAATACATTAATAATAATTATATAATCAGATCACTTATAATATAATTCCAAATTTTCGTAAACACTATTGAATAATGTGGTAAAAAATGGGAGGAACCTGTTATCTAGAGTTAAACTATATTGATAATATAAAATGAATGTTGCACTCTGTGTGCATATATTTAAATCTATTTTGTTTTAGCAAGTTACATACATAGTATTGTAAGGCAATTTAACTTAATTGTATCAATATTAAAGATATTGCACACTATTAGCCTATTGGTTAGGTGTGTTTAGTATGGAGGGAAATATTTTTCAAAAGTTGATTTTAATTTCTTTTATATTTGGTTGGTAAAAAAAATTTTAAAAAAAAATCTAGAAAAATAAATTCTTAATTATAGAGAAAATAGTTTCCTTATTGGAACTAGTGAAAACAAGTTTATAAATGGCATTACGTATTAATTGTCTCATCCCTACCCTCAGCTCTAGCACACCTCACCTCCACCACCTGCACCTTTATACCATTGCCACCACCCTTGTCTCTCTAATGTTTGTCTAGATTATATAATATGATTATAGGGTAATATCATTTGTTTTATTTACTAACCACCAGAAAATAAATAAGAAACTTCACTCATTTTTCAGGAAAATATTTTACATAGGGGTATTTTATGTAAAGATGTTTTTCTTCGTATCAAACACACCCTTAATGACCCTCATACCATTCCCACCACCCTTGGTCTCTCTAATATTTGTATGATCATAAGATAATATCTTTTATTTTATTTACTAACCATCAGAAAATAGATAAGAAACTTCACTCATTTTCCACGAAAATATTTTACATAGGGATATTTTAAGTAAAAACATTTTTCTTCATATCAAACACATCATTAATGAGTGTAAATTTTTAAAATATTATTTTTCTTTGGCTTCTAGTATTCAATATCTATTGAGATTCTATTAAATTCGATTTCATTCATTATGTATGACATTTCTAAAAGTGATTATTCCAACAATATCTTTTTTCATTCTCAAAGGTTTAAACTCAAAATTTCTGAATAAAGTTTTAAAAGAATATTGATGCATATAGTTTATGAGCCATCTAAGATTGGGGATATGTTAGCTACCCCACATAGCACTAACAAAATAAAGAAAGTAGGCATTATATGTGGGGAAAATGAACCCTACTTCCCTTAGTCCCCTCTATAAAGCTGGTTAAAATTTCACACAATAAAATTTATATATTGCTAGTGTGGTCCATCCAACACATTAATTTGTTTCATTCTCTATATCTATATGGCCTATGTCTTCAACTCTTCTCTCTTCTCACAAATCAACTATTTTTCTCAAATTCTTCTCTTTCTTTTCTTTTTTTTTTTTAACTTGTTCAATTTTTCCTTATATTAAAACTTTAAGAATTGACAAGTTTTACGCTGGCGGTTGATCGATGACGATGACTAAGTCCTAGTCATGCTTTTCCACAGCTTTCTTGAACTTCTTCTTGCTAAATTTTGATCTCTAAATTGATAATTTTGAGATGAAATTTTTGAAGCTATGAAAGTCCAAGAAAGCTGTGGGAAAAGATGGCAAGCTTTGGACTTTATTTTTTAGGATTTCCTTCTCATGGAGTATACTTGAAGATAATCAAGCCAAATTTTCATGGTAAATTCTTGAAAATTGTTTTAATGTATAGTTTTTATTTGTTTATGAAAATTTACTATTAAATTGGTCATGAGTTAGATAATTCAATTACGTGGCGTACTTAATATTGTGAATTCTCTGAATTAATTACTTATTATACACCTTTATAGGGAATTATGGCTTTTAAGACTTCTGAAATTAGTTTTGAAAAATACGCAGAAGCAGACACTCTTTCGTCTGAAAATTACATTAAATAATATGTATCAATTTAAAATTATATATGGAGAATAAATGATGAGCTCTATCGGTGAAAATTATACTTTTACCACTTAAATTAGGAGTTTTGAAATTAATTTCCCAAAATTAACCGTGATAAATACTTTGAAAAAATTACATTGTATATATAAAGAATAAATTTAAATTGTTTGGTGAAAAATTCTGTCATCGCCATTAAAAATCAGATCCACATTTTTTAAACCATGGAAGGCTTTAATTTTTTCCCTTTTTTTGGTTTATTGTTTCTTGAAAAGGGAAAGGAGAAACTTTTGGATTTTTCTCATTTTGTACACTTATTATTTAATGGAAATTACATTTTCTTTCATTTATAGTTTTTTATTCATTTTAAAAATATATTTTTTTCCTGATTTGCTTGACTTTTTTTAAAAATCAAAGTGGTGAAAACATGGTTAAAAAAATGGCAGAGAAGATTCCCTGGCTTTCATCAATTATTGATATAAATTCATCTTGTTTGCCCTTTTGTTTTTGCTCTCTCTATGATCTTTCATACATTTCAGTGAAAAAAAAAATTATTTATTTTTGGGTAATAAAAGGTTAAAATTTTGTTACTATATATGAGACAAAAAAATTAATAATCCTTTTAACCACACCCCTTGTCCTTCTCACTTACCATTTAAAGATATATAAAACACCTAAAAAGACAAAAATTCTCAATTCTCAATTCAGTTTTAACACAAAGATTTTAAGTTATATAAATTGACATTTATGAAAAAAGATATATATATAATAAGCATACGTAAGGTGATCGAATTGATTGAGCAGGACGCCTTTCCAAATTGTGAGATTTGAAATATCTTGCATATTTTCTCAATTAAATTTATCGTACAGGATTTGCATGATATAATTTACGTCTCTTGTGTGATTTGTGAGCCATTATACTAAAACAGATTCATCATGTGTGCGCTCAAAAAATATCGATTGTGGATTCCCTTTGTCATCAAAATTCAGAATATATGTTAGGCAGTAAGACTCGTAGATTTTGATAATACTACTGATTAAAGACATAAGTTAATTTATCTTTAAAAAAAAAGTCATAATTAATGTTGTTGCTGCTGCTGCTTTCTTTTTTCTTTCTGTTTTGGTGATAATATTCTATAAAAATGTGAGTATTAATCTAATGTACTTAAAATTTGTCATTTGTTTATAATTAACCAATTCATGAGAATAATCAAGTTAAAATTTTCACTAAAGAGATAAAAAAAATGAAGAAATCCAGAGTTATTCAACTAGTGTATATATATATAATACTAGGTGTAAACTTGATTATTCCATAGTGCTTAATGCTAATTTAGATTCTAATATCTACTAATTAATCATCTTAACTAATTAAGCATTGTTTCAATCTTATAGTAAAAAGAAATCTTATACACGTTTTTTTTTTTTTGAGTGTGTGTGTATGTAGGGTGGGGGTAAAAGGGGTTGCTATCAACATACCAGCGATAGATAAGCAATTCATAACAAATTACAGGAGAGGTAGTTTAACTTAGTATACATGTATATATATTAGCATATATGTTAATCAAACTCTTTAAAAAATTTATGAAATACGTTTCGAATCCTTCAAAAGTAATATATTTTGAAAGAGTCTAAGCAACGTAGATTTGCTGTGTAGCCCATAATGTATGTATATATAGGTAAATAGTAGGGTAGCTAGCTTAGCTAGGGTACACTATGGTTATTTAAATAGGCCAGACAATAAGGGATGGTTGCTCTGTGAAATTTAAAAAGATATGAGAGTACTACTTTGATTACATTATTATTTATATACAAATAGTTTTTTTTTTTTGTTAAAAACTCAAACTTTCATAAATGTTTGAGGAAGGTATAGTAACAACAATTAATTTTTGGGGTGAAATTATTACTAGTTGGTAGTCTAAAGATTTATTTATACTATGAGCAAATTTTAACTTATAATGTATAGTAGATCAATTATCATTTTTACTAGGTTATCAACTAAATTAATGCATATCATAAAGATTTACTATGCCCAAATTAAAGTTTGTATTGTATTGAGTTGAATTGAGAAAAAATATGAACTATGTAACATACTTTTTTTTAGTTCATTTTGCTTTTCTAATTATGTTGCATAATTATAGGGGTGCTAGAGGGGTCGGAGTTACATTAATCTAAAAAGAAATTGTCATATAATCACATTGTATATAAAAAGTCAAATTTTATGATATCTATGATACTATTTTTTTCCCCTCATATAAAGGGAACTGAAGAGGATTAATAAGGGTTGTTTGGTATGAGAAAAAAATATTTTTTTCAATTTTTTCATATTGATTGGTCAAAATTTTTAAAAAATAAATTTTTTAGGAAAATAAGTTAATTAGGAAAACAACTTTTCTGATGAAATTAGAGAAACTAAGTTCCATAAGTCACATTTTACGTCGATTCTCTTCCCATATACCTTCCAACACTCTTCACATTTACCCCCATAGCCCCATTCCTACCACCCACACCCCTAATTGCCACCCAATCACTTAGCAGAATATTTATTTAGATTATACATAAATATTTTAAAGATAATATTTCTTGCTTACATATCAAACATTAAGAAAATAAGTTAGAAAACTAGGGCGTTTCATTTTCCTGCCTGGTGAACCGACCCTAGAAAGTAATTTGGTGGTTACTCTCTTTATTGCAACGGCCAATATTTAATAATTTTATTATATTTAAAAGCATGTCAGAATGTTATTTTATTAATTATAGAGAAATCATTTCTTTTCTCTGGCTAACTTTGCAGGATATATGTAAGTGAGTTGCAAAAATGCTGCCACCATAAAGTTTTTATTGAATAATTGTTGTACAACACAATTATGTGTATTAAATTATAGTACATGCAAAGAATTAAACACCAAAGCTAGCTAGCTACTAGCGGAGGTGGGAGTCAAAGTATCGTAAGGAGCTTATTCGAATTCTCTTTATTAAAAAATTAATTGAATTTAAAAGTTTTTTTCTTCTCTCAACTATATATATATATACATATATTGGTTGTACAGTATAAATTTTTGATGAAGGGCAATTGAATTACTTCCATTACACGTGGCTCTGGCTCCGCCACTGGCTAGCAGATCATGTTGTGTTGGCTAGCTATTTGTGGGGGCGGATTTTGTATGTTTGGTTGGATTCATTGCTTTTGACTTGAATTATGTATATATGTGTATATGAATATGGAAGAAATATCTAAATATATACATATAATAAAATTGTACAAATTCTAAATTCTCTAAATTTAGATTTTGAATTCACTTATGATTGTTTGATCGAAAACCTAATATTACCAACCAAATGATAATACTTTTATCATTTATATGTAATAATAAATAAATATGGAGGAAACGGTATATATAACTTTTTCTGTTATATTAATTGTAAAAGTAAAATTGTTTTCATTATTTTAGTGACGTAGCTAACATGGCAATTTTTATTGCTAAACGGATAAAAAAAATTGTTAATTCTATTTAATGACATATTAGTGATGAATTATAAGCTATTTAGCGACAAATTAGCAATGGTGCATATCATTAGCATGTGCAAAATGGAAGTAAAATTTATGGGAGTGGCCAATGATTTTGAGAGCATATGGCTATAGAGGAAAAGTTAAAACAAAATAGATGGACAATTATTTATGTCCCAATATGTTGGAAAGCAATAGAAATATAGTCATGTCACTATTAGCATCAATTTTTTTTTTTTTAATTATTATTATTATTATTATTAGTAGTAGTAGTAGTAGTAGTAGTAGTAGTATTAGTATTATAATTATTATTTTGATGGAAATAACAATAAATAAAACTATATAAACTCCATGAACATGGTTGCTAGCTAATAGTATAAATTTGATAGTGAAAATGGCCCCTCAACAGTTAATGGAAACTTCGTCTACCATGAAATGGACTTGAATTTAAACATGTAGCTATTGGCTCCTTTTGCAACATGGCCATAATTGTCAAGTAGTAATAACATTTGCAACTACTCATACAACATCACATTCCAACTTACTTTTTTTGGTTTTGTTGTCTGGTGTTTAATATATGTTTTTGGCACGATCGATTCAAATTCATATTGAAAAATTTCATATTAAAAGTAAATTACTTTATATCAAGAATAATTTCATATTCAACGCTTAAATTTAAGATTTTTTTTATTAAACATAATGAAATATTCTAGAAAAAGTCGCTATTATTAGATAAAGGTATTTATTTATGATATTGATTTGGGAAATGATATGTTCGATCAATACGAAAGACGAGGACTTAGTCCAACTATATATGCATGTTGTGATCTTGATGGGCAATAATATATTCGATAGCGAAGATGAGGATGATATGCTTTGATAAGATGAATAAGGATGAAGATCTCTCACCTACACAATAAAAAATTGAAAGTAACAAAAGCAAAAAAGCAGACACATGGAAGACAATATATAGTTGGGATGACAAGGTGATTGATAAATTTGTTTCTAACAAAGCATTATCGTATGATAGTGTTAATAATTTTAGCAAGATTAAATAAATTCAAGGAGAAGTAATGAACTATCAAGTGTTATTGGACAAATTTGAAGAAGATGACAATGAAGTAAAAATATTTTACTTTACATGGGCAAACTATTTGTTTAAAAAGGTATACAACTATGCATATATTAAAAAGAAGCTTGAGGTTGATAATTTAACTTTATTCTTGGCTTTTATATTCTTGTATTACTTAAGCATCCTCGTTTGCAATATCAACATAAGTGTATTATAAACTTTATGTTGGATCACAAAATACCTAATTTTCTCTAGCATTTATTTTCTCCATGCTTATTAATTAGTAAATATTTTCTATCTCATTAAGATTGATAAGGTAAGGTCTATCCCTCCTTATTTACACTTACTCATGTTGAGAATTTTTAAAAAGCATATTTATCTATAATTCAATTATATATATATATATATATATATATATATATTAAAATTCGCAATATTTAAATTCTGAATATACTTGTTTGTTTGACATAGGTTTTTTCAGTCCCCCATAGGGAGGAAACAAATTAAGAAAAAAAAATATAGCAAGTGGAAAAATTTTAGAAAAATGTGGAAGAGTTTGCATTGGAATTCAAAAGAAATAATTCAAGCACAAAAATTTTAAGCAAATACTAACAATAATGTGGTCAAATTACTTTTCCCATGACCCGTAAAACCATATCCCAATAAAAACTTCCCAAAATACAGAAGACCACCCCCCATCTTTCCTGCACCAAAGCAGCAAAAATTCAGGCATACAAAATGAATAATGCATGTGCAATAAACAAGAAATTCATCAACAAGTGGCCAATATATATATATATATATATATATATATATATATATATTAAAAATTTATTTGTACCCGATATTTAAATACATAACGCACTAACTTATTATAGGTAAGCAATAACTAAAATGAGAATATATATTAGTTAATTAGTGTATTACTTGAGTTGATATTTCAAAGACAATTTCTCTATTTTTCATGAGACAGACCGTGAAATCTATGTTTGTTCCACTCTCTTTATATATATCTCATATATATGCACAAAAAAGTTTTGATGTTATCTTTTATATGAATTTATTTTGTTGTGGCATCTTTTCATGGACAAAAGAGGTTCAAATAGCTCCAAGGACAGCCAAATCAAACATAAAAGATTATGTTTGATCCAATTGAAACTCTTTTTTGTGTTAGTACAATATAGTGATTTTATAATTTATTTTCCACCATAAATAAATAAAAGATGTTACAGGTGTCTAATCTTAACTCTTCAACATTATCTATTTGTCCACATGCAAAATTACACTTGACTATTAGACAAACACTATACTACCAAACAATAATTTAATTAATTAATTGAATGTTGATCCTATCTGTTTGACTTTAAACCAACACTGTTTCTGAAAATTAAAAGAACTTGACCCTCTAAAGTAAAGCAAACAAAAACCAATCTATTGAATTGATTTATTAAAAATTAAAAGCATTAATCAAGAATCTTACAGCAAAAAAGTAAGATTACAACTTCTTTTTTTTATGATAACAACTTTAATAATGTGATTTTTTGAAATATATTAAGAAAGTGCAAAAAAACATGAAACTCTAGGAAGTTAATTACTATTTTATCCTTCTTAATCAAAAGTCTCAATTTCGAACTCTAATAATGAATTACCTTTGTTAGGAAATGACTTATATCCTCCAAAACATAGAAATTTTTCAGCATGAATCTGAATCAGTCGAACCTTATAAGAGTATCAGATACCGAATAAGAAATAAAAAAATAATTGAAAAGTATAGATGATGGACCAAGCAATTCTAGAGTAAATGTAAATAATATACAAAATTAATTATTTAAAAAAAAAATTCTTTATACCATCCAAAGAAGAGCAACAACTGTGGGATCTGATATAAAGGTATGTCAGCCTTAACAAGACAAAACAATATAGTATATGTTCCTTGCTACATAATTGTCTTTGCCATTGTAGGAAAAGTAAAAAACCCTAATATTTTTTTTTATTTCTTTTTATATAGTAGTTTTATTTCTTTTGCAAGATTTTGACTAAACAAGTTTCTTTCCCAAGGTGAAAATTTTTTGGCTGTGGAGGTGGGGTGGGGGTGGGGTGTACATTTTCTTGGCTAAACTTGCATGGCCTAGTCCAGTTTGGTCTGACATCCATGTATGCACACACATGTTTGTTTAGGTTTAATCATTAGTCTCTAAATTTAATTGATTGAACTAATTTAAATTGGTGTCTAAAATGCCTACAAATTAGGTCGATTAATCGTTTAATTATCCAATATTAAAATTTGATTGGTTAGACTCGGTCAATTATTTGATATCCAAAGTTAACTGATCAAACTAATTTAAAATTTGAACAGATCAGCGGTAAAAACTTTAGGCCTCAGAAAAAATTGAGGCCCCAACTTTTTTAATTAATAGTGAATTTTATTGATTTACTTTTGCTTTGACAATATTTTAGTTTGTATAAACAAATAAAAGTTTTAAAAACATTTTTAAAAAACAAAGGGATAAACAAAAACTATATACTTTTTGTAGATGGTAGATATATTTTAGAATACCGGATTAAACTATTCAAATTTATATCAATAAATATACCTTTATACAACTGCATCCAACAAATTGTATTGTAATACATGTATTATAAAATATGATCATCCAACAAATTGTATTGTAAAACATGATTAACATCCTAATATAACAATAACAATAATGTGTAGTTAAACACTAAATATATTTTTCTTTTAGTAATTTAGTATTATAAAAAGTTCAATAAGTATAGATGATACCTAAAACTTTTCATATAAATGACCACTAAAATATATATAAAACTTAGCCTCCAAAATGTACATAACTACTATTCCGACTACAACTAACTCAAAAACCCTACAACATAATATATTTTATTAAATAAAAAGTCGAACATCCTACAACATACCCGACCAAGCGAATAAAAATATATCCGAAACAAACTATTTTGTGCCAAGTTTCTATCCATATATCCCAGTACATTTTATTAAATAAAAAGTCGAACATCATACTACAACATACAAAACCAAACAAATAAAAATATCTCCGAAATAACTTGACAAACTATTTTTTGACAAACTATTTTTTGCCAAGCTCCTGTCCATATATAGGAGATATATACCAAAACAATGACGTTGAAATTGTAGCGATTATGAGGTTAAGATTAAGAGAAAAATATTTAAAAATCAAAAAATAAGTTATTCTATTACTTAGAATTTATAGTGATATATAATTATAATTAAGTTAAGACATATATAAAATTAATTTAAGATATATATATATATATATGTGTGTGTGAAATCTTAAATTTGAATGCATCAATTAAAATAGCTTTTCATAGTTCTAAATAAAATACTAAACTTATGAAACGTGACATAATTTAAAATAACATGAAAATTTTGATAATCATAAACAAAATTATATGAAAGTCAGTACAATTTAAACAATATTATATGAAATTCAATACAATTTCAACAAGAACCGATAGCAAACTATAATATAAAATTAAGAATAAAGTTTTATACATCTTGCTCTTTACAAACCCATCAGATCTGTAGAAGCTATCTATATTAGATACAGACATACACAAACACAATCGTAGATTATCATGGACACCTTTTAATTCTCTGCAAAAATCCATGCATTTATAGAGAAATACCAAGTTGGTAAAAAAATCATATAAAATATAGTAAAAAAATAAAATTAAACATAAATAGATGCATCACAAAATGGTGAAACTATATAAAACAATAGGAACATATCCCGTGTAATCTCATAGTGAGATCTGAAAGGATAGAATACATACAGATCTTACTCTAACAGATTATTTCTGAATCCTCAACTCAAAACAATCGATTAACTCCGTAGCGATTCAATTCTGTTTGACCCTATCTGTATCGTCCCACAGCCTTATTGAACCGCAACAACAATATGAATCAATTTTTCATTTTGTGAATTGAAATTGTAATCAGATGCAGTTCAAGAAAGCTGTGGAAAAACACAAAAAGGATCATTTTAGCAAAGGAAACAAATTTAACCCTAATAGAAGAAAAAAACGAGAAGAAGAAAATGAAAGGTTTTTTTAATAAAAAATAAAAAATTATGTGTGTTTTATGAGTGTGATGAAGTGAAGAAAGAGGGAGTGGAGTATTTATAGGGGGGAATTGAATTACTTTAAACCCCACCAATCCCAAGAAGAATATTTGGGCCTAAAAAGAAACTCTTCTCTGATCACAAACCCACTTTTTTCAACCTATTAAAAAGCCTACTTTTTTTACTCCCATTTATAATATACTTTTCTCCGATAATTAAATTATTATTAATACAATTTTTAATTTTTTTAAATCCTTCCCAAGGAGTTTACGCACCTTTTTTGTTTTGTTGTGACTCAAACTCACAATCTTCACATTGCTTTTTTGGTGACTTGAACGGATAATCTTCACATTGAAAGTGAGGAGTGTTTATCATTCGAACAGTTCCCTCTCGTCTAGTACGATCTTTCTGATGAACACTCAATCACAATTTAATATTTATGGGTGTGTTTGGTATGAAGGAAATGTTTTCAATATAAATTATTTTTTCAGAAAATATTTTCTAGAAAAATTAGTGGATTTCTTACTTATTTTTTAGTGTTTGGTGGTAAATAAGCAAAAATAAAATAAAATATCATCAACATTTATATATAATCTATCAAAACATTATAAAAGTAGAAGAGGGTGGGTAGTGGGGTCTTGGAGTGGGGGGAGAGGCAGTGGGGGTGAGATGCACAAAGTATCTCGCACTAGCGGGGTCCAAAAAAAGGACACACCTCATTTGTCATTGATAAAATAATTTATAACCACAAATATTTATCTTGTTTTAGACAATAACCATAACTCATAAGTATCAAATATTTTTTTCATTCTTAGCAGAATTTGGTCATTCACTTTCTTTGAATTGTTTAAAGTTGAGGTTTTGTTTGGCTATATTTTTTATAAAGAATATTTAGAATCTGAATATGATGTTTCTGTATGATTAATATCCCCCTCCCTCAAATTTCTAAAACCTAGCAAAATCAATCATAGATTAGATTTCATGTACCAGCAACTACATACTACTACTTATATTTTTACTTTATTTTGATTTTCATTTTGAAGAAGAAGTTGAAGTTAAAAGTTGTGTTTGATCATAGTTTGTGAATAATGTTTGATTGTTTGAATTTACTTTTTCCTAAAAAATATGAAATATAATTTAAATATAAAATCTAATTTAAATTGAAATATTTTTATAAAAATAAAATATTAGTTTAAATTTGAAAGAAGAAAATATATTAAAAGTGAAAATAATTTTTTTTTGTTTTTCAAATACAAAGTTGTATTTGATTTATCATGGCCAAACGTTGATTTTCAAATAAAATGGAAAAAAAAAAAGTGAATAATTCCCATGATCTGGGTCCTTAAACTTAATGCCAGATCAAGCACCTTCACATGAATTGATTTGGACGTAGTATCATTTTATACTCGTCCATCCCAATTCATGTGAAGGTGTTTGTCGCATTTTGTTTACCCCTTTCTTGGTGACTCGAACCCACAATATTTGAGTTGGAGGTGAGAGGTGCTTACCATCTGAGCAATTCCCTCTTGTCGATTTTATTTCACTGAATATTGAATTTGAGAAAGAAAAATGACTTTCAAACTTCTATTCTAAAATTAATAATAAAATATTTTTTTTAACCGTAAATCGTTTCATTAATTATAAAATATCAAGTTTAGAATATCAAATTATTTCTAATTGAGAAAATACGATAGTTTTTGGGAACATAATTAATGAAAAAAATTATGTCATATAAATCGATATAATTAGTTACGATTTTTATACGGTTACTATTTTAATCTTATTACTAATCATACTTGCCATACTTTATGATTTAAGTTCTATGGGTTGATAGTGTATAGGCCTTTTTAAGGTTGATCGAAATCGAAATAGAGAATCTGAATCAAAAAATATTTGTTAATTTATTGGTAATGAGCTATTAGTTTAGCAGTTTTGATAGCGATTTTGAATTTTTTTATTATAGGGCAATCGTTCTTAATGGGTTGAGATTTTTTATTAATGGATTAACCGATAATCCTATAGTAAATTGACAAATTACATTCATACCATTTGGTATATAAAGTTCTTGACTTAGAGTTTTGTTTCATACTTTTATTTTTCATTGTCTCAACCTCTATGTTATTCTATAATGTGTCAATGTTTGTTTTTGAGCAAGATACAATATATCAACTCATGTGCATGGTTCATTTGATTTGTCACCGTATTTCTAAGTAATTTTCATAATTTTTTTGTGCGTGTCAAATCTTAACGGTATAATCAATACCGAATTGATAACGACTAATAACCAATAAATTGTTAACTAATAAGCCAATATCTTCATAGTTCTATAACAATTTAACATGTCTATAAATTGATAATCGGTAAATGAAATAGATAAACTTTAAAATCGAACTCATATGCTATCCTACTCCTTTCGTCAACTTTTACTTGTTAGATATTACAAAAATAAATTTTACTTTCATCCTTGTGGATCTGACGGCTGTTATTGCATTACTGGATCATACTTTGTGGGTCCCACCTTTAGATCTGTCAATTTCCGTGGAGGTTGGAATTCCATCTTCAAGGGCCCCACAAATTGACACCTAATTTCCTAAATATGGAGTATTATATGAGCAATTATTTTATTTTTTAAAAAAAATATTATTATTATATAATGGTATGGAACTTTTATTTCTTTTCAAACTTTTCTCTTTTGATAGTATATAGGAGGGTCCTATGTTTTATGTTTGGTTGTTGCAATTAAATTATTATGTATAGATGCAGATTTAGAATTTATATTATATGAATTTTTATATTAATTTTAAGTTAATATATAATAATAATTAATATTTATATATTTTTAATAAATTTTCTTAATATACATATTTAGATTTATGATATTAATGAGTTTGAGAGAATTCACGGTTTTCTTTTAAATTTACCTTGTTATTTTTTTGTTTTAATTTTATTCTCTTCTTTAAATTATTTTAAAATATACATTGACTTTCGAACAAAAAGATTTAAGCCTTTTTAAATTTATAGGTATCTTAATTTGATGGATAGATAAGAGCATTTTTCTATTCAAATATGTGGTAAAATTAGCTTTTATTGGCCACATTTCAGTGATATTTTTGAAAAAAAAAATTAGTCATTATGATGGAGCAATTTCAATACAAATATATATATGAATTAACATAATTTGCATATTGAAGGTATGGTACTAAGATGGAAAATATTTTTTAATTTTTTCATATTAGATCGATTTTTATGTTTTAAAAACTTGATATATTTTTTCTCAAACTTAAGAAAAATGACTTTTCTACATAAAGTAACGAAAACATTTTAAAACTTGTTCTCAGCTCTTGAACCTGATTTGAAACCCAATTCTTGATGAACCCGAATCAAAACTGGACTCTTAGCGCTGATCCCTATCAGAGAACCGACTCCCAACCTCGATGATCCGACTCTAATCATAACATTTTCATGTCGATGTCATTGTATTTTTTAAATTGTACCTAGATGTTTTTGAGACAAAATTCATAGACCAATCTCATTATCTCTACCTCGTAAGAACTACGAGATCACACGAAAGACGCCTTTGACATCCAAGAGTCATGGACCGACCATAGAACCCTGTTCATATTTCCTTCTTACTAATCAAACACTAGAAAATCACTTATTTTTAAAAAAAATTCCTTCATATCGCACATGGTTTAAAAATTAAAATTTATAAAAAAATAAAAAATAAAAAAATCCAAAAAGAACATAGGGTTCTCACATGGTGGCATGTGAGGGTGACCCACATTGTTAAAAATGACATGTACCCCGTTATTTCCGGACTATGGGTTTGTTGCCCCGACATTTTTATACTTACTACGATGCACTCTTTTATTAATACAATAAAAATATAAATATAAATACAAAATTTAACCCATCTTTATTTTTTATTATTTTATTATATTACTCTTTTAATTTGCTTTCATAATTATTTTATTATTTGTTGTATCTTTAGGTGTTGTGTATTTTTCGGTGGAGAATGTAGCAATTCGATTACGTATGTACGCAAAGCTTCTATATATCTAAATTCATCAATTTAAATTTTATGTATGCTTCATGATGTAACATTTCGATTACATACATTTGGTTTTAATATTTCGATGTAGAGTATAGGTTTATAAGTGAAAACTTAATAAAAAATCTTAATGTGTATTATATATGAACTCATACTTTCAAATATGCAATTAGTTTGATAATAAATTCAAATGCTGAAATAGTCAAATTTATATTTTACGTTCATGCGATTCACCTCTTATTAGCTACAATAAATCATGTATTTCAATAATAAATATGTGCATGAAAAAATATTTTTGAAACTTATAATTTCAAAATTGCAATAAGTTTGATACTATGAATTTTAACGATTAAAACCTTGAAGTTAAATTGGCTTATCAGCCTCTATTCTAACGGCTCAACGGAGCTAGGGAGGTAGATGTAGATACTGATGTGGAAACCGATGTAAATTCAAGATTTTAATTTAGTGAATACAAGATATATATCTTAATTACCAAACCTTTTTTTTTTTATGATAATGCATTCTAATGAAATGCCACATGTCAACGTATTTTGCAAGTTTAAGCACCAAAAGGTAATGATCGTCTATTACACAATTCACTATTTGGCTAATATTTATAAATTATAACAATTGCTCAGTCTATTTAATCGAATTGATAAATACAAAATCTTCTTCATTATTGATTAACTTTTATCCATCTCATTTATGAAACTAATGGAGCATAAATCATAAGAAAAGAAAGGTATATCCTAGTATTTTTCATATATTTTTTAACGAAATGTGAGCTATCTAGACATAAAATCAAATATATATATATATATATATATATATATATATATGCAAAAATTAGACATTTTCCCTAAAAAAAAAATTGAGTCAAATTGATTAAATGGGATTTAATTAAGTATCCTTGCTTAACTTGTTTTGCCAACATATATAGATCTACCCTTGGGTAATTAATTAATTATTTTGGGGGAAGAAACATGGAATTATAAAAGTACAAAATAATATTAATGGAAGTTAGTGGGTTCTTGTTTAACTTAGCTGGCAATCACTAAATTAGTGTGTCATCTTTTTCATAATTAAGATAAGATGTATGCTTTGTTGGTTATTTGTTTGGTTTGATTAGATTAGAATATCCCACACACCTAACTTACTTTCTCTTTTTGAATCTTTTTCATAATTAAAGATGATACTTTTTTTTTCCTTTTACTTTGTGGTGGTTGTGAAGGGGTAGGGGGGGACCTTTCTCGTATCGACACTATTAGGAATATAGTTTTTTTTCATTGTGAATCAATATAAAATTTGTGTTATAAAATATGATTTTTTCACTTTTTTTTCGGCCCAATCAGCACACACGAAAATGCATGGTGGGAAGCAAATTGATACTGAAATAATAGGGAACTTCCTAATTTTTTCATCTGAAAATATTATTACTATTTTTTCTTTTATCGCCGTATCAATTAAAATATTTATGGAAATAACTACTTAGCATTTTTACTGGGAAGTTCGATAAGAAAATAGTGATTTTTTTAGTAGTGTGAGGCATGATTGAATTCAAATTTGATCCACGCTGAAAAATTTCACATTAAAAGGTAAAGTGTTCCCGAATAAAGATACCTTTGTACTTGGGACTTAAACCCAAGCGGCCACTTTATTTAAGAATGAAGAAATATTTATTTCAATCCCTTTTTGATGTATCACTTCAGGTTCCAACTTTCAACGACTTGAATTTGAGACCTTTCTAGTTGAGAACGAAGGACTTTTAATCTCTTTATTGGTATATCACTTCGAATTTTAACTTTCAACTACTTGAAAGACAATTATAGAAAGTGAAAATTTATAAGGGCTCATGTGATTTACCAAAATGAAGTTATTTTTTCAAGTGTTAGTAACGAAATTCAATCAATCATAAAAATATTTTGACAATCACAAGCTATATCGAAATATCAAAAGTGAAAATGCTAACAAAAATAATGAAAAATGGAGGAGCATATATATATAAACAAGAAATGATGAACATGGTTTAGTTCCACTACTCATTTGGCTTGACCTAAGAAAGGCAATTTATTGAATTATTGTTTTTTTTGTGGGACTTTATTATTAGAAATTTTAGCTATTATGTGAGTTGTATTTTGGATGCATATGATTCATTGGTTTATATAGAGAGAATAGTACTACTAGTTGAAAGTAAGATATGTCATTTTCTAAGTGATTTCTAGTTGGAGAAAACATGTAATGTTTGGTTGCTAAATGAAAGTTTTGAGATTTTTTTAGATAAAGTTGAAAGTAAGATATGTCATAATCATATAGTCTTTCTTGCATTCGGTTTATTAGAAGTAGAATCCTAAGTGAAACTCAAACTAACTCTTAAAAACACATTATTATGGGCTTATCCATTTATAGGGTTAATTAAAAGTGAAATTCTAGATGAAACTAAAACTAATTCTTTAATGTGACAGTTCGTTCAACTAGTTTATAAATATGTAAGTTCTCTTCTTTGAATATCTTTTCATTTGAGGCGAGTTGGGGTCTATCAGAAACACCACATCTCTGCCTTGTAAAGGTAAGGACAAGATCTACTTACATTCTACTCTCCTCAAATTCTTTTTGTGGGACTATATTACGTATGTTGTGGTTGTATGAAATCATGTATACTTTATACTAAATATACGTACATATATATATGATATATATTTTCAATATGTAGATTGTGTATATTACAACCATGCTAGTAAACTAGTTGACTGAACTGTATCGATAAGTTCCCTTTTTATCGTACTATTTATTATTCCAAATATTAAATTATATGCACATAACAGATAGTACAAAATGATTTAATTCCTTTCTCAAATCAACATACTTTTTGATGGCAAATTTCAACTACAAATTAAAGATTATTGTATTTGTCCTAGTAAAATATTATTTTTGTGACAAAATAGTTAATCGCATTTAAATTTCGTTAAAAAAAAAAAAACAAGAAAAAGAAGAAGAAGATATACAATAACAAAATAAGGTATTTGTAATCTTAAAAATAATTACTACTAAAAATAAAATACAAAATAATTAATTACTACTAACAATAAGTATATTGACAGAGTAATAGAAAGAACAACAAACGTATAGTAGTTACGTTGTTGCATGATTGAACTTCTAAAAAACATAAAATAAAATAATCTGACATCCTTCATTATTTTTCTTTTATTATTTAGAATTTCGATCAAGTAGTGTACTAAGGTAAAAATTAACAAAAAAATGTTGTTGGCAAAAGAGGGACTCCATCAAACAATGTAAAATACTGTTCTTGTTTGAGGTGAAACTTTAACTAATCCACATGCATGATTAATTATAAGAATTATGATTAATTATAAGAATTATTTAGTCCAAAATTACATAATAACAAGAAGATGCTAATTTTTTTATTTACCCTTTATTTTATGTAGATAAAAATGAGTTCTTACATATTAAAAAAAGAAGAGTTCTTACATAACAAAGGAACCATATTAATAGGTACTAATAAATTATAAAGACAATTTAGTGAAAACACTCTTTTTAGATCTGAGTGAATTTCTCAATAATTGTGCTAATTAAAAACACCATATAATGTATACCAGAATATATGACAAGTGCATAGTATAAGTAAGTTGTAAGATAGAAATAAATCAATTGTTATCATTTTGAAAATATGAATTTTGAAGTCTTTCGTTCAGAAGATATAACTCTTCATCAATACGAACATACATAAATTTAATGACAAAAAGAATTAGATCGAGATACTCCACACAACTGGTATACCAAGAATAAGGTTTGAACTGATGAGAAAATTACTAAATTCTCCGTAACTCAAACGTAATAGAATGCGCCACCCGATTAAAAAAAGGATTAAGTTGGAGTACGTGTAGGTGATGGGAGACAAATGCATGGAAATTCACCTTGTGCTTTGTCAGTCTAATGTATAACTTTTATACTATATATATATATATATATATATATTCAACACTATCTTTTTACTACAAATCATATGACATACCTTTGTCCGACAAGACTAAAAAAGGTTGTTTGTCTATTTGATTTTACCTATGATTTTGTCTAATTTCCCCTTCATTCATTCACCTACTCTTTTTTATTGACTATTTTTCCACTTTAGAGATGTTTAGCCAAACAAAATTAAGGAATTAGAAACAAATGTTGAGTTTTTTTAAAAAAAAAATATTATATACCTTTTCTTTCATTTATGGTGTGTTGTACAATGCATCATTTTCTTGTGATTTAAGGTAAGATCGGTTTAGGATTATGAGATTTTTCTTTATCGAATAGAAAAGGTTGTAGTATAAAATGTACTTCTAAGTAATTGTCCTGTAAATCTTATAGCTATCTTTATGAAGAATAAATACAAGTAGAAAGAGAATAGTAGTATAGATTGTGGTGGGATGGTTGAGATCACTTTATCCTTGATCAGAAGTTTTGCATTTGAGCTATTGTGAATGGAAGAAAATCTTGTTGGGAGTGTCGCCCCAAAAAATAAGTTATGCAATACAAATTCGGAATTTAGTCAGATGTCAATTTAAATACTAAACACTAGATGGAAAAGAGAGAGTAGAAAGAGACTAAGGTGCTTTAATGTATCATTGCTTTGAAGAAAAATATATCATACACACCATACTCACCACTTATGATAGTATCATTCAATAGTGTACGCATACGCAGGATTTTCAGTAAACAATATTTGTATTTGTAGAAGAAAGTATAAAACCTTAATTATCAAGAAAATTGAAAATAATTAGAGCTACTATTAGTATCATCATTTTATGAATATTGGTTATTATTGATAATATTTTATGTTATTCTTATCTTTAAGAGATTTGGGTCAGCCCAATAATTGGGAAAACAAGCCAGCTTTTAGCGGCCCACAATTGAAGCTTGGGCATTCATGAGCTATCTATTTGGCTGGGCTGAAGTCTTAATACTAGAAGTAAAAATTAGGAAAATTTACATAAATAGCTAAGAGTTGAAACATAATGAGCCTCATTAGTTGCAGTTTGCTTATTTACGTAGCATAGCTATAGTTTCGATAGTTATAGTATTTCTTGCTTGAAACTTATGTTTATACGATTTTGAGTCTTAACTTAAATAATGAGGTAACAAATTAGATTATTAAAATTGAAAACAATCCCACAAATCATAGTTATTGTATTTGATTAGAATTCTTACCAAATATGATTTTTACCATACAAAGAAAGATAAATTTAACTTCCTAAATAAACATGTCAAAAAAGGACTTTATATATACAAATAAGTAAATGTATGTTGACACCCAATTTTGACCCTCTACAATGTATATTAATTATCGAGTTTCTTCAATATTGAATGATTTGAAATAATTTATTTTATAAAATTCACAAAGTTTTTCAAGTTATTTTAAATAGTTTTGTCACTTTTTTAAAATAATATATATGTTTTATATAATTAGTGTATTTTATAAATATTTGAAAATCATGTCAAAAGATTTTACATTTTAGTTTAATATTTTGTTAATTTAGTTTGTTTATATTCTGAGTTAATTAGTTTTATAATTAAATTAATTATTTTTATTCACCAATTAATTCAAATTGGCTACGTCTGAGCTTCAATTCATTTGGCGAAATCCTCAATTCAAAATTTATCGTTTTATTACAAGTAAACCTAACGAATTTCTTCAACACTACTAAAAAAACAGTGAATACCAACCTAAAAATTACTGACCTCAAATGGAGGTCGGTATTCTTAAAAAGAATAAAAAATTAAAAAAACTTTAGAAAACCGACTACAAGTAGTCGGTTTTTATGCAAAATAAAGTGGGAAAACAAAATTCCGATCTCTGGAGGTTGGAATTTTTGCCTAGAAAAATGAATTACAATAATAACCGACCTCTTAATGTCGGTATTAATAAAATAAATAAATAACAATATTTTATTTTTTTCTCAATTAAATATAAAATACAAAATTGAGAAATATTTTGAATTAATTTTATTAAAATTGTCTTCCGGATGACGGTTTTGCGTAAAATAAAATACAAAAAAATATTATAATACCGACTTCCGGAAGTCGGTAAAATTAAATAGTATGTAATTAAATTAATTTTCATTAAAATATTTATATAGTGACTTCCATAAAATTAATAAATTAATATTTTCAATTAACTTTAAATAAATCTTCTTCCGGATGATGGTTTATATAAATTAAAAAATAAATTAATATAAAATACCGACATCCGGAGGTCGGTTTGTTTAAAATGTTCCTATTAATTATAATTTTTCTAGCATAAAACTAAATTTTCATTTTACACCTACAATTAATTGTTTTAAAAAGGTTTAACAATTTTGTATACTTTTATAAATAAAAAGTTAGAATACATGGAATAAACCAAAAACATCAATAATCCATATTTAGAGTATGAAACTACGTTGATATGAAAATCGACTACAAGTAGTCGGTTTTTATGCAAAATAAAGCAGGAAAACAAAATACAGACCTCTGGAGATCGGAATTTTTCCCGAAAAATAAATAAATAACAATATTTTATTTTTTTCTCAATTAAATATATAAAAAAAATTGAGAAATATTTTGTTTTAATTTTATTTAAACGGTTTTAAGTAAAATAAAAAATAAAATTACTGACCTCCGGAGGTCAGAATTTAAAAAATATAAAAATAAAAATACCGACCTCCGGAGGTCGGAATTTAAAAAATACAAAAATAAAAATACCGACCTCTGGAAGTCAGAATTTTTCCCAAAAAAAAATGAATTACAATAAAAACCGACCTCTTGATGTCGGTATTAAATAAAATAAATAAATAACAATATTTTTTTTTCTCAATTAAATATATAAAAAAAATTGAGAAATATTTTGATTTAATTTTATTTAAATCGTCTTTCGGAGGACGGTTTTGAGTAAAATAAAAAACAAAAAATATTATAATACCGACTTTTGGAAGTCGGTAAAATTAAATAGTATGTAATTAAATTAATTTTCATTAAAATATTAATATAGTGGCTTCCAGAAAATGAATAAATTAATATTTTCAATTAACTTTAAATAAATCGTCTTCCGGATGACGGTTTTATATAAGTTAAAAAATAAATTAATATAAAATACCAACCTCATGAGGTCGGTATTTTTATTTCATCTAATTATTGTTAATAAAAGCGGCATCCGGAGGTCAGTTTGTTTAAAATGTTCTTATAAATCATAATTTTGCTAGCATAATACTAAATTTTCATTTTACACCTACAATTAATTGTTTGAAAAAAGTGTAACAATTTTGTATACTTTTATAAATAAAAAGTTAGAATTCGTGGAATAAATAAAAAAATATTTATAATCCATATTTAGAGTATGAAACTACATTGATACGAATTAAGAGATAATTATACTTATATTTGTAGAGTAATGTACAAATTCTATCAGTTTGTTGTCAAATGATGAACTTAATATATCATGTCATGATATACAGGTGAAGAGCTAATTAACATATAGTATAATCTATTCAAGTATGAAATGTGATATAATATTATTATATACGTTTGATCTTGAATGGATGTCAAGTGTAGTGATAATATCGTAGGTAATGATGACATGTAAAGGATAATTCATCGAAATATGAAATATGTTGATTAATTATATATACTCCTTGAGTAGTTTAACAAATCAAGTCTTATATATATATATATATATTAGTTGTTCAGATATGAAATACATTATCAATTAAAGAAATACCGATGATCAATTAATTCAAGGAGATTTATATATATTAAATTTGATGTTGATAAACTTTAATTTGTTGGTTGATAAAATTAAATTTATCTAATTAGGATGTATATAATTTAAATTTATAAAATTATCTTGATCGATAAAATTAAATTTGTTAAATCAAACTTCTGTTGATGTGTAGTTAAATTAAATTTATATATATATATATATATATATATATATATATATATATATATATATATATATATATATATATATAATTTTAATTTAAAAATGTAATTTTAATTAATAAAATCAACCTCAAGAGATGATTTTATATTAAAATAAATTAATAAATACCGACATTAAGAGGTCGGTATATTTAAATTATTATTTTATTTAAATAATATTGACATCCCGTGGTCGGTAAATTAAACACTTCTCTTAAAAAAAGAATGATAGTATCAAAACCCTAAGTCATCTCTCAGTCCTCTCTCACCCCGACCCACCCCCATCTTTGCCCATCCCCACCATCCCTGCGCCACGCCATGCCACGCTACACCACCAAGCTCGAAAAAATGAGTTATAATAAAAACCGACCTCTTGATGTCAGTATTAAATAAATAAATAAAAAGTATTTTATTTTTTCTCAATTAAATATTAAAAACAAAATTGAGAAATATTTTGAATTAATTTTATTTAAATCGTCTCTCGAAGGACAGTTTTGTGTAAAATAAAAAAATAAAAAATTATAATATGGACTTCCGAAAGTCGGTAAAATTAAACAGTATGTAATTATATTAATTTTCATTAAAATATTTATATAGTGACTTCCAGAAAAAATAATAAATTAATATTTTCTTTAAATAAATCGTCCTCCGGATGACTGTTTTATATAAGTTAAAATATAAATTAATATAAAATACCGACCTCCCGATGTCAATATTATTTAATTAACATGATTACTTTTTATTTATCTTAAAATTTAATGTGATACCGACCTCATGAGGTCGGTATTTTTTATTAAATTTAATTACTTTTAATAAAAGCGACATTCAGAGGTCGGTTTTATGAAATACGTTGATTAATTATATACTCCTCAAGTAGTTTGACAAATCAAGTCTTATATATTAGTGGTAATGTACAAATTCTATCAATCCATTGTCAAATCATGAACTTAAAATCTCATGTAATGATGTAGAGGTGAAAAGTTAACATATAATCCATTTGAGTATGAAATGTGAGATAATATTTGTAGAAATGTTATGATAACAATTAATTATAAACTTTATATTTATATAATTAATTGTTTAATTATTTGTACGTATAACCTTCAATGTCTTATTTCGTTTTATGAAATAGACAATAGAACGTCGTAAATTACTGTACAAAGCAAGTTCTATCAACATTATTATGTTCGATCTTGAATGGATGTCAAGTGTATTCATCATATCGTATAGGCAATGACATGTAAAGGATAATTCATTACAGTATGAAATATGTTGATTAATTATATACTCCTCGAGTAGTTTAACAAATGAAGTCTTATATATTAGTGGTTTAGATATGAAATACATTATCAATTAAAGAAATATCGATGATCAATTCAAGGAGATTTGTATATTAAATTTGATATTGATAAATTATCAATAAAATTAAATTTATATAATTAGAAGGTATATAATTTAGATTTATAAAAATTAAATTGATCAATAAAATTAAATTTATTAAATTAAACTTTTATTGATTTGTAGTTAAATTAAATTAAATATATATAATATACATATATAATTTTAATTAATAAAATCGACCTCAAGATGTGAGTTTATATTAAAACAAATTATTAAATGCTAACCTTAAGAGGTCAGTATATTTAAATTATTATTTAATTTAAATAATATTGACTTTACGATGTTGATGTTTATTCAATATTTTTAAATATTAATAATTATTTTAAAAAAATACCGATATTCTGTGATCGATAAATTAACACTTCTTTTTAAAAAAGAATTATAATCTCAAAACCTTTTAGTCATTTTTTTCATTCCAAGCTCTCTCACTCCTCTCTCACGTCTTCCGACCCATCCCTGAGACCCCGACCGCCCTGACGCCCACATATCCCCGACCAACGCAGCAGTAGGAAGTCGCGCCACCATCACGACCGGTGCGCCGCCTCGATCAACAGCAGAGGCAGCTCGCACCGGCGCCGCCTCCATCCCGACCCACTGCCCTTCTCCTTTAATTCAAGGTTAGGGTTTCATAATATTATTTTTAATTTCTTTCAATTTGAGTGTTGAATTTGTTAATTAGTGAATTGATTTTTTTTTTTATTGATTGTTAGTTAATTAGTAAGTGAATGATTTAGGGTTTTTGATTGTTAGTTTGAATTAGGGATTATTTGATTGTTAGTTTGTGTTTGTTGATTGTGAATTGAAAATTTTAATGTTAGGGTTAGTTTGAATTAGGGTATCTTAGGATTTGTTTGAAATTTGGTATTTCTTGAGTTAATTAGATTGATTTTGGAATTGTAAAATTAGATTGAATTAGGGTATTTAAGGAGTTGTTTGAATTTGGGTATTATTTGAGTTAGTTTGAATTATTATTGAGATTTAGGACTAATAGTTTGAATTTGGGATTAGGAATAGCTAGCTAGTTTGAATTTAGGATTTTAGCACTAGTTAGATTTTGGGATTTTAGCACTAGTTAGAATTTTTGATTTTAAGACTAGTTTGAATTTTGAATTTAGGACTAGTTTGAATTATTATTGAGATTTTAGGACTACTAATAGTTTGAATTTGGGATTTTAGCACTATAGTTTGGTTTTTGAATTCTAGGAGTACTTCCAATTTGTGATTTTAAGACTAGTTTGAATTTGGAATTTAGGACTAATAGTTTGAATTATATTTGATATTTTAGGCTAATTAATAGTTTGAATTTGGGACACTAGCTAGCTAGTTTGAAATTGGAATTTTAGGGATTTGAATTAAAACTTAATTAGAACTTATAATTAATTATAACTTGAATTTACTATAAATTGAACTTAATTAGGAATATGAACTTGAAATTAGAGCTTGAACTTGGAACTAATTAGCTTGAATATATAACTAATTAAGTTTAGAAAAGTTTAGAAATTAGATATGAACTTGAATTGAAACTTGAACTTATTATATATATATATATATATATATATAAAACCTAATATTCTTGGATTTGAAGTTTATATTTAACTAATTTAAGAACTTTTCGTGCCATGTAGTAACTAATAATTATTGAATCTTTTTCTAGTGTTGAAAGAGTTGATTTTGCGGGCTAGGCAACTAAGGAAGCTCAACATCAAAAAAAGTTGATACAAGCTTCTTTCATCAAAGTATAAGATAAGGTTTGGTGTTTCTAAATTTATAAAGTTCAAGTACAATTTCTTTTTTCTAGTATTGATACTTAGTTTAAATTTTGTGATAATTTGTTTGTGTCCATCGAATGTTTGTTTAGCACAAGTACCAATACTAGTTGATCCTATTGATGACAAAATTGATTTTCTTGTAAGATCAATTTGTGTTCATCTAGTGTTAACACTTAACTTTAATTTAATGTGTTTGTTTAGCATAAGTACCAACACTAGTTGATCCTATTGATGATAAAATTGATTTTCTTGCAAGATCAATTTGTGTCCATCTAGTGTTGACACTTAACTTTAATTTAATGTGTTTGTTAAGCATAAGTACCAACACTAGTTGATCCGATTGATGACAAAATTGATTTTCTTGCCAAATCGATTTGTGTCCATCTAGTGTTGACACTTAACTTTAATTTAATGTGTTTGTTAAGCATAAGTACCAACACTAGTTGATCCTAGTTGATGACAAAATTGATTTTCTTGCAAGATCAATTTGTGTCCATCTAGTGTTGACACTTAACTTTAATTTAATATGTTTGTTAAGCATAAGTACCAACACTAGTTGATTCTATTGATGACAAAATTGATTTTCTTGCAAGATCGATTTGTGTCCATCTAGTGTTGACACTTAACTTTAATTTAATATGTTTGTTAAGCATAAGTACCAACACTAGTTGATCCTATTGATGACAAAATTGATTTTCTTGCAAGATTGATTTGTGTCCATCTAGTGTTGACACTTAACTTTAATTTAATGTGTTTGTTAAGCATAAGTACCAACACTAGTTGATCCTATTGATGACAAAATTGATTTTCTTGCAAGATCGATTTGTGTCCATCTAGTGTTGACACTTAGCTTTAATTTAGGAATAATGTGTCTGACACTAGTTGTTGAAATTAAGTCAAAACTAATGTAGTTAAAGTTAAAAAGTTGTTAAGTTGTTTAAATAAGTTAAAATAAATAATGTGGTTTAGTTAGTAAATTTAGTTGTTGGAATTAAGTCAAAGCTGTGTCCATCATATGCTTGCAAGGTTCTCGATGAAATGCCTAAAAGAGATTTAGATGTAGATTGTCTGTATAGTGGCACCATTGAGAGAAACAATAAAACAGAAGCTTTTTTGAAGATTTGTTTTGTAATGCGTTCTTTATAGATAATGAGAGTGATTTTGAAAATATGCATCACAGGTGGCTTTTCCTTTGATGATGAGAGTGATATGGATATAAAATCTTTAGATAGTGGAAGGAAGTACGGAAGCTCATTTTGATTTAATTGTTTTCAAGATCATGACTTGTTGTGATTTATGGTTCGACTTTGAGAGTGATATGAAAACTTGGGGTAAAATCTGGCCATGAGAAGAGATTGAGAAATCATTCTTTCTAGTAACAGTAGAAAGACCAGACCTAATTATAGAGGAAGAAACACAAGTGTGGGTTGAGAACAAGAAAGTAATACAATTGAGGATGAGAATAGGTGATCATGATGTGTACTTTGTGAATTGTTGCATTGCTGCACAATTAGAAGCCATCAATTATCGAGGTTCTAGTCGATATTCCACCACTGAGGATCTCAAGGAGAATGGAGGCAATCAGTTGTTTATGTTATTCCACTCTCCTGGCCCTTTATTCATAAACACAAGTCCGACAGTTGAAGGGACTGTATCTTCTGGGCAGAATGGACGACCATTTGCAGCCATCAATAGCTCAGGACACACATGAATGTTGTGAAAATGGATTAACCTTGGTGGAGCAGGTAAAAAAATGCCTGAAAGGATTATGGCTAAGGATCTTCTAAACAACATTGTGGAATCAATTGCTGATGGTTTGTCAAAGCAGAGCTCAATTTCGAAGCAAAAATCAGCAGATCATGCTACTTGGGAATTTTTCTTTAATGCATTGACGACAATGTTTCCTCATTTAGATCCTTGAGGTTAAGGATCTCTTTGCATATATTTGCTATTTGGTATTCTTTTTATTTTTTTGATAGCCTCAGTTTGCGAGCAATAGACTAATTCCACATGCCAGTTACCTCCTACTGGGTAAATGTGTCCACCAAGACGAAAACCGATAAGGAAGAAATTGCCCTGTTCTGTCTATGCTGGGATTTAAACTTGAGAGCTCACGGTGCTCAACCCATTTCATTGACCAATAAGTCACATCCTTTGGTGCATATTTGCTATTTGGTAATGTGTGCAGACAACATAGAAACCAGTGGAAGAAGACTAGTAGTAATATATTAAGCTATTAGCTGATGCATAGGTTGATACTACTATGCTAATAGCTTCACTAGAAATCTTCCTAATTGTCTGCATTGTTTTCTTTTATGAATTGAAATTAAACTAGCTTTTTGGACGTAGAATTAGTTGAAACTTGGAAAACAAAGAAGAAGAGTTTTTGAAGTTCGTTGAAAAAACTTCAAAACTCCATGATCTTGTGTTTTCACCTGGTATGGACCAGTTTGAAGATAGATTTAAAAAACAGACCAAATTCCATGAACAAACTATTTTTTCAATTTTCTTTTTTGTTTTTGAAAATCTACTCCCAGAATCAATGGCCAAACGGGAGCGAAGTAGCTTCTATTAGATTTCATAAAGAGACTGTCACTCTATATACAGGTAGTAACCGACAAAGTTTGTTAGAACAGAAAGCTACTACCCTCCCCAGACTCCTTTTGTGGAATTACACTAGGTCAATTATTGTTGTAGAAAGCTACTACTTCAGAGTGAACTTCTCTGAATTATAAGCTGATCTATAAGCATAGTGACTGGTTAGACCTCAGTCACTTTTTTGGAACAAATTGCTAAGCACTTAGTTTACAATAAAACAGTCACTTTGTTGCATGTTATGAATGAAAATACATTTACTTGATAAAAAAAGATGAAAACGTAACACAAAACCAAAATAGAATGGTTGAATAGTAGAGGTGGCACTGAAGTGTTATTTCAGACAAGGATATCCACTAAATGTGTGTCTCAGAAATGTGAATATTAAGATAGATATGCAACCATACACGATTAGACAAGATAATAGGTGCGAGTAATAAACATAAAGGTAAAATCATAAAACTAGAGGTCAATTGAGATGGGTTGGTCATATTTTATGTCAAGGTCCAAATGCACGATGTGAAATCATGATGGTGGGAGGTGTTAAAAAGGACCAAGGTAAACCTAAAGTCGCATGGAATGAAGCTTTCTCAAAGACCTACAAACTCTTGAAATCCATGTAAACTTAGAGATAAATAGGACATAATGGAAGAAACATCCATATAGGCAATATCAATTAGTTGGGATTAAGTTTTAGTCATGTTCGTATATCTACTTTAGTCAATATTTATTAGGAGTCTTTTTGTATTGTTGTTGATTTATATGTTAGTAGACTGGTAAGACTATATAACACGTGATGTGTGTATATTTGAACCCTACCACACAAAATCTTGTATTTAAGTGGAGAAGGGTAGAGGGGTGACCCCATTAACGACCAAGTTTCAAATTGTGCATCACTGGCTCTCGGAGATTACCTAACTATCAAAAAAATATATGCTAGCAGAAAATGTGAAGAACTTCTAGTGCTAAGGAACATATATTTAACATAAAAGGGAATAGCTTTGGGGGTGGGGGGTACCACAGCTGGATTATCCAATATAAAAAGGAGGCAAATCCCCAAAGAGAATCGCAAAAACCACACAGAGGCAAAAAAACCTCTGTTGATCCCTTCCGCTGTTCCTAAAGCCAAATCTCATTTTTGGGATCCATGAATCTCATTTTTCATACTCACTGAAATCAATCGTTTTTCTTCAACAATCGGTCAAAGGCCTTTGAAAATTTGATCTCAAGGTAATCTTTTACTTATTTTTTTGATCGAAAATTTATAGATTTGATTTGACTTTTATATGATATGGATAAACTAAAATTATGAATTGTTTTGAAGAGTTGGGATGAGATTAATAGTTGAAATACTAGGGTTAAGAAAATCAAGAGAATCCATGCAACTTTTGATGAACCGAATGAATTTAATGATACAAATAGGTTGTAATTGGTAGATTATTGATTGGTTTGAGCTACTCATGGATGGACAAACACAATTGGACAATTTGAGGGTCAGTTACAGTGAATTTATTATGATAGAAGTTCATAAAGCTAACACATAGATTCTTTTAGTGATATTGGGTAGTTGAAGAAGTCAAATGAATTGCTCGTTGTGACGCGTTTGGTATCTCGGCACGAGTGTTGTGAGTACTGAGTAGTGAAATTTCCACAACTTGTTTTTTCACAAATTGCATGATTTATACATAATTTACATGAAAGCGAATTGAAAATAAATTGTGTTGCCGAATATTTTGAATATTGCATGTGAGAATTTGCATCTTATTGGAACAATTTTAACTATATTGATGATCTGTATCAAACCTGTACTTTAAATATTCTTACCCTTTTTGAGATGCCCTTGCAATTTCTTTATATGGTTAGCGTTACTGGAATAATTTGTTGTTACTTGAAAAGTATGATTCACACTAATTATTTCTTGAATGAACTAACCATCGTATTTAACAAGTAATTACCCACTGATATGTTTAAATTGTCAAGTTATTGCTCTATGAACCTGCAAATATGTTGATTTACTTTACCAATGAACCAGACAATATTAGCGCACAGAGGTCTGTTATGCGTTTTATTGTATGTTTTTAGTCATCATATTTTCTTACTGTAATGATATTGCATTTATAGTTCCTTGTGTTCTTTGCAGCAGTCTAATCAAGAAATTTTCTTCTTGTAGGCCATAAAGAGAAGTCAAGGTTAGCAATATGGACCTTAAACCATTCAAATTAGACATTGACGAGCTTATAAATGAGTTTGCCAAGGTGCTACTAACTTGCTTATGCGTGTTGTCTTCAGCTTAAGTAAACAGTAGATATCAATCTCTATTTGTTTATCCTGCACTTCTCATGATTGTTCATACTGATAATATGGTTATTTTGTAGGGTGGATCTCCTACTTTTGCAGAAATGAAGAGAGTGTGGGTTTCTAAAAAGTTCTCCTATATTTTCGAGGCTAGTCCTTCTAAAGATCAGGCATGCTTTATACAATCACTCTATGCCTACTGCATTGGTATGTTAATTTTTTTCAATTCTAGACTCTGTTGGTTTGCCTAATGTAACATATTTTTAGTTTCTTCCGGAGAGAATGATTCTGATTACTGTGGCATACTATAATGTATGACGTATTAGCATCTACTACACCCCAAACAAAAGAAAGAGAAAGTATGACCAACCAGATATATAATCTTCTCTACCTTTAATGTGAAATACGACCATCATGAGGTGCACACTATAGGACTGTTAATTTTTTTTATAGCATTGAAGTACCAGTAGATTTGCGATGCCTATGCCTTTTTCTCTTAAGTAGGACTCAAATCAATTTCATGAAAGGAACACCGTTTATGTATTTATTTATTTGATATATGTGGTTTCGTATCACAAATACAAATGGTCATAGATTTATTTGATTGCTAATATGATGCATTTCATGTGCTATTTTAACCAAATTCCACTTGGTCTATCAGTCGATGAGTAAGAATGTGGAGAACACGAACTAAGAGCCATATCACAAAACATAACAGAAATATAGAGAAACCCTAAAATCCAAATCATTTTCAATTTATGATGGCATTCATTCCCTCTTCAAAAAAAAGGGAGTGTAAAGTCACGACATTTTTAAGAAAAGCCTTCGTTTTTCTCTTAAAATTTTGGTGGAAGGAGCAGTCATCATACAATAGGATTTTCTTCTTGACTGACATTTTCTTTCAGCAGATTAACCAAATGTATTGTATTGCAGGTTACATGGTGTCTACTAATTCTCTTTTGAGTAGACTGGGTGGACTATATTGCCTATATTGCCTCTATGAGACACAGCCATTCAAGCCTCCTTTCAAGATTTATATATCTCTGGGTATAAATACTATCTTCTTAACATTATATGACATGAAATTGTTCTGCATATGTGATGATTCTCTCTTTGTGGTGCAAGATTGGTCTAATGAGATGAGAAAAATTAACATAACATCAAAATCTTAATTAAAAAACATTAGATCCAATTCTTAATCAGTTGTTTCATTAATTGCTAATCTCTTTCATCTGATAAGTAATGGTAAATTTTATAAATGGAAAGGACGGGACTAAGAAAGTGCATCAAGATTTACATATTGTGCAGCTCCCCGATATATCTAAGAAGGAATCAACATCATTTACATAGCCAAGTTGCACCAGAAAGCTAACAAGAAAATGTCTTAAGTTTAAGCCTACGTATATTCCTCCTTTTGCCTTCAAAAATTCTGTTGTTTCATTCTATCCAAATTGTCCACCAAATGACCTAAGGTCTATGTGTTCCAAACTGTGTGCCTTCTTGTTGATCCCAACTCTGTTCCAGCTATGCAGAAATTCTAGAATAGAGTGGGGAACTGTCCGTTTCATGTTAAAAATTGCAAAGAACATCTTTGAATCTGGTGAGTGATCTTGTGGTGAAAAAATAAGTGGCAGATTCTCTTTGCAAAGGGGACATCTACTACATAGTTGTATTCCTCTTCTCTCAAGATTTGATTGAGTGAGACATGCTTCTTCAACCACCAACCAAGAGAAGCAAGATACCTTCGAAGGTTGCTGCTTACTTGCTTCGTTGTGCCAAATTTCCTCCTGCCCCAAGAAGTGGTATGGCCATTTTTTCACAATTTGTAGCATGACTTCACTGAAAAGTTTCCATTTGAAAGTATCATCATTTTGTTATGGTGCCAAGTAGATTGAAAAGAGAGCATGCTCTTTATATTTCTTGGTCATTTAAGCTTTGTTGGAGAAAAAGATTCTAACTATGTTCGTAAAAAAATCAGCATTTCCCCCAAATCTAAAGCTTCTGCTACAACCTACCAGAAA
Source organism: Solanum bulbocastanum (assembly GCA_037074985.1). Taxonomy (NCBI): domain Eukaryota; kingdom Viridiplantae; phylum Streptophyta; class Magnoliopsida; order Solanales; family Solanaceae; genus Solanum; species Solanum bulbocastanum. The sequence continues at coordinate 3,541,697 of CM073603.1, read as the reverse complement.
GCTTCATTTGTTTCAAAGAGACTCCAATGTGTTTGAATATACTTCCAGACTCCATGAGGGACATTTGAAACTTTGGTATGCCAAAACCATCTAGTGTGAACTTATCAACTAGAATCCTCTACAAAAGTGTGCTCTCTTCCCTGTTAAACCTCCCAGTGCTATTTGGTCAAGAGACTAACCAGTGTTATCAAAGGTGTGCTTTAAGTGCGCTTAAGCCCTAAAGTGAGGCTCAAAACGTGTTGAGCGCTTCGCCTCGCTTTATGTGTGCTTCAGTGTTGTCATCAAGGTTCTAAGACAAACATTTTCTTGCCGATGAGCCTCTTATGAAGAAGTGATACTAAATAATTAATATTTCACCTAGTCATAATATTTTTTCAATTTCTTTGGTTATTTATTTGTCATTCATATTTATAATTATTAGTCTTGGCTAAACATATATATTTGTATTCTTTTCTCCCTTTGCACCTTTTTTCATTAAAGCCCACGCTTTATTTGCGCTTTGTGCTAAAAGCCCCCATGAACCTTAGAGCTTTTTTGCGCTTTTCGCTTTTGATAACACTGAGACTAACATTATGAAGCTTTAGGTTCTTAATGCTAAAACTGCTGTTCTTCTTATCTCTGCTAAAAGGGTCTTGTTGTCTCAAACCTCTTTGACTAGAGTAAAAACCATGTGCTGCACCATTTATGAGAATCCAGAACTTCACTGATGAAATATAAAAGCTAATCTAACGATCCATTTGATACTGACGCCCATTTATCTCTATAAATCCAGCATGAACTTCCCATTAACATGATCCAAGTGCTTTCTTGATATCTAATTTGCAAGAATTCCAAGTTTTCCAATTTTCGTCCTTGAGTCCAAACATTTGTTAGCTATCAAAGCTGCATCAGTGATATTTCTGTCACTTAAGAAATCCACCTGAGAAGTATTGATCAACTTAGGAAGTACAACTTTTAATATGTCCATAAGAGCATTAGATATAATCTTATAAATACTATCTATCGAACTGCTAGGTCTAAAATCCCTTAAGTTTTTTATAGCACTTCTTTGGGATGAGAGCAATAAAAGACGAATTTAAGCTTTTCTCAAAATGCTCCAGATCATGGAAATGATTTGTTGCCCACATCAAGTCTCCTTTAACTGTATACCAACAGTATTTGTAGCAACCCATGGAGAAACCATCTGGCTCTTAATAACACCAAGAATCTCCTCTTCAAGAGAATGTCTTTGCACCTGTTAGTCAGCTTCATCACTGGAAATATAAGAAACTTCATCCTATGTGCCTAATATAAAGAGAATCTGATGAGCAATCACATTCCTGTCTTCTGTAATAGTCCCATTAATATCTAGCTTGTCAATATGGCTAAATCTCCTACAAGTATTTGCCATCTTATGAAAGATGCTAGTGTTATGATCCCCACCATAAGCACCTCGATTTTGGTCGCCTTGAGTTCGCTTCCAATCTGAAAATCTCCTCCAGCTCAATCTGATTGTGCACCTTTGACATTTGATGCTCATCCAAAGGGGGAGAATTGTCAGATTCTGGTTCGATTTCATAATCCTGTTAAGGATGAAGAATTTCCTATTTTCCAATTGTGCAAAAGAAGTCATGTTCCATTCCTTGAGCTTAACTTTCAATAATTAGAGTTTCTTTGCAAAAGATGAAATCTTGCCGGCCAATAATATTGAAAGAATTCCACCATTCTTTGGCCAAATTTCCGAATCCAATATGTTCTAACTACATGCTTTCAAACTTGAAATGCAGATGTAAATCTCTTGTTTTTTTTATGGCATTGTCTAGAGCATATGTCATCATGGATACTTCCTAGATTTCTGTTTTAAAATGTGTCATGGAACATGGAAACTGATTTAACACAATTTATGCTTTAGATCAGATCAATTAGGAAGTAAAATTTACATTTATTTTCTGTAGATCATCTTCTAGATCATTGGCATAGTGAATTGCTCTAGTGAGGATGTTGATTCATAGTTTGATTACTCATACTATATGTAGGTTGCTTTAGGAGAGTTCTCCAAACATGTAACTGGACTATCAAGTTTCTATATTTTGCAGGTTATGTGAATGGATTTTGACCACTAATAGGTGTCCGCAATTGTTGCTTCGACTGATGTTAAAACTTTTCTTGGCTTAGGTTTGGGACATTAACCTGTATAATTGAAACCACAGGTGGGTCAATACTGTATTCAGTTTTCTCAGTGATTAATAGTAATAGTTAAACCACAAAATTCAAGGAATTCTTGGATAATTTATGAAAAATGAAACATAGGTGATGAATAAGTTGGTGTTACTGAGACCACCAATCACAATATCAGCTTATACTATAGATTTGCAAACAAGTTCTTAAGTGGTAGTTTCAATTTCATTTGAAGGACATGTTTTGTTTTATTTAAAGAACAATAATCAGCAGGTCTTCTTATGAAAAATTCCTTGGATGCCAAATGATCTCCTCCTCTCTTTCTCTCTCATTTCTCAAATTACCTTATGGCAGTTCTATCTTCATGAGAAGTCTTTGCATCTTCAGCATCAGAAATACCCCAATGAACATTATAAGTTTTGAACTATCATCTGCAGATTCAATATGCATTAGTTCACACTTCTAGACTGGTTCACCATAATTCAGTGTTCGTGATATGTAGCCACACCCGTGTGATAAATGAATTGCCACATTCTATTCATATTCTTTCAGTTGGAGATCTATGAGGATATAAAAAAAATTGTGTGTTTCTTTGGGTGCATACCCCATCAACTTCTTATCTTGGAGTGCCAATCAGAGAAAGAAATTTCTGTCTAGGAGACATTCTAAACAGCTGATCAATAGTGCTCCAGCAAACCATTGGACCATAGTGCTATATTAGTCTGAAATTTCTTGTTCCTTCTGGCTGAGTTCCACTTAGGATGTATACCATCTGATTAATGTCTGTGGATTCCTTTTATATTGGTATGTGGAGGTTTGAATCTGGTACTTCGTCTAGTATTTTTTGTTTACCAATTTTCTAGCGTTAGGTTACCAATTTAGTTCATTGTGCAACTCTGACGTGCTTTTGATGCATTTATCTTGCTGTGATTTGACGATATTTCATCAATTCCATTTGACAGGAGAGTTAAAGAATCTTAGGAACATTGTTGCTGAGGCAAAGGCCAAAGATGTTAAGGTAGTCCCTTCTGTAGTCAAGCGTATGTTAGATAGGAACATGTTTCTTTTTGGGTTTGTGGATGTGAATGAAAGCTCTGCTGTGGAGAGATTAGATGAACTGTCAGAAGTACAAAATGCAAGTATCCAAATAGCATGCAAAAAGTATGTTACTGATACTTTTCCTGCTACAGCTTGTTATTTCACAGTCTACTCTAAACCTTCCCTCATTTTGTTTCCTTGGATGATGTAGGTTATTTGCAAATAGCCGGATCGAGCATTTCACCCACATGGATATGGTATGTTTGATTTCTAGAATATACTTCGAGCTCTGTACTTTTGCATACAGTGTTCATATGGATTGATGTGGCTAGTTACAAGGATTCGTTGAACTCAAGCACCATTTTGATGGAAATATTTAGTAGACCTGTACTTCTATTGATTGCAAGAAAATAATCAGGTGACAACTTCGTCAAAATAAAAAATACAAGTAATATTTAGTTATTTTAGAGCAATTGACTTTCTATAACTTGTGACTTGAATTTGGTTGGAATTGCTCCCTTCCAAAATGTGAACCAATTGTGTTTGCTGGAATAGGATATTGTTTCTGCTGTCGTGACGGTGTTTCTGTGTTTTTTTGTAAATGTAATTGTGCAAGTATCTTCAGAATCACATGCAAGTGTTATTTATGTTTCCTCCCTTTACTAGTTTCCTGTGTATGAGATAAACTCAAATGGAGGGTTTTAAGCTTTAAATGACGCAAAATCAAATATATTGTTAGAGGATTATTTGGACATGTGGGCATTCTTTCAGTTAATTGGATTATTTGAATGTTGGAGTTACTCAGAATAGCAAGTTAGCTAGGTGGGAGGCTGCATTAGTTGTGCAAATCCTTTCATCAGGTCTCTTGTGACTTAACCTGCTATTGCATGTCTCCATCTTTGACTTGAGACTGCTAAATTCATATTCCCATTTTTCCTAGGGATTGGAGCTTGAGGTGGATTTGCTCAAGCAAAAGTCAGCAGATTATGCAAGGGCGAAAGATCTAGCTATTAAAGGTATTTCTACGAGCTTAAAGCTTTTAACGGAACATATATTTTGGTGATTTTCTATGTATTGTCAGCACTATTTTGTGTGAGTACGGCATATTTAGTATTAAAAGTAACTCAATGGGCTTCTTAAGCTTTTATCGGAAATATATTTTTGCCATTTTCTATATGTGGTCTGCACTATTTTGTGTCAAGGCATATTTAGTATTAAAGGTACCTTCTTAAGTTTTTAATGGAAATATATCTTGGTCAGTTGGTCATTTTCTATTTGTAGTCAGCACTATTGATGTGCTAAGTAAGGATATTTAGTATTCAATAACAGTGAAAATTATGCATTGCGTACATACTGAAGTAGCTGTGAATACGTTTATGCGGTGAAGCTGCCCTGAATTCGTTCACAGAAGTATTGTTCAGATAGTGTATAGGCAGTCTAAAACTTTCCTCCCAAGTTGTGAGCTTAGTTTCAAGATTCAGGGGATTGGGCATATGCATAAATTCCACAGGTTTCTTTTGCATCCAAGGTTTTGACTCCCCCTTCAATAAAGTCGAGGAGGACATTTTTTCACTTGTTTTTTTCCTTAAAGAGGCCAGTGACATTGTGGATATAGAAAGTATAAAGCACATAGCAGAGAACCAGACATTGATAGGAGACGTGGTCGGGAAGACTGCTGATGACTGGAAAGCTCAGAAGGAATTATTTTATAAAAAAACAGGCATTCTTCATCAGCCTGTCAAAGACTCAGTTGAAGTTGTTGGAGAAGAGCATGATAAGTCCCAACAAGAAGAGGCTGAAAAGCATGATAAGTCCCAACAAGAAGTAGCTGAAGAGCAGGATAAGTCCCAACAAGAAGTGGCTGAAGAGCAGGATGACAATGAAGACTTCAGTAAGGAACTTGAAGAAGTATTATTGTCTGCACAGAACGAATCTGACTTCGAAGAATAGGGACTCCTTTTTAGGCCAGAAGACCGTCAGTGGAATTATTAAACTGTCAAGGTTAACTGAAGAAAGGGTAGGCCAAAAGCTCCATCAAAAGCAACGAAAGTCCACAGACCCCTCAAATGGCTTCTGTTAGGGAGAGAAGTTTTCAGTTGGGAGCCATTCTTTTGCAGCTAAACTATTTTATACTTTAAAAAATGGCAAAGTCTTGGACGATTTAGCTGTACGTAATAAGTATGATTGTAAGTGCTTTTTGGTAATACACCGTCTTCTTATAATGTACATTCTCTAGAAATAAGACTAGACGGATAAAAAATTGTTCGTTTTATTTCTCCAAATTTCCCTTCTTCACTAGTTCAGTTTTTTATCCAACAACAACATACTCGGTGTGATCTCACTAGTGGAGTCTGGTAAGGTTGTGTATGCAACGCTTCAATTTGATACAAGAATGAAATCGAGCTCTACTTGTTATATTATTTGATGACGTACAGTTTGATCCAACATGTAAGATGATCAATAATACTCAGCTTGTGTTACATGTAAAAGTCATTGCTAATGCACATGTCCATTTTGTCTAATTGAAGGATTTTGTGGAAGTTAGAGAATCCCAAGCAAGTAAATTGACGTCAACTACACTCTTCACAGAAAGAATCATTGTCCCATTTCTAGGACCAGCTTAACCATCTCTAATTGATAGCTCGTATTAGGGGTGGAATGATCCATCATGTGTTTCCACTTAGGGCCTCCATCTTTCCTCTCAACAAGATGCCACAAATGATCCAAAGAGATTATAGCCTCATTACCTACCTTTTTCTTCTCATATTGTTATCTAATAATTCTTTTGTAGATTTGTTCATCATATTGCTCATGTGTGACACTATTTAACCAGAACCAACACAATCTATCCAAAAAATATAATCATCAAGACAAATCAATACAATATACAATAGCAACGATACATAACAAAGCATAAATATTTAAATGGTGATACAAATTAGTGGGGACACATACTATGCATCATAATCTAGTAAGACACAAAGCATCTCGTGTTAGCAGGACCGGAGAAGTTATACCATAAATCTAAGTCTCAATCCCACCTTTTGAATCCCCAAAAATTCCCCTTCTTAATAATCTAAGCCAAATAATCTTCCTTCCTAATATCTATACTTCAACTTCAATGATGTGCACTTTCTGATCTGCTGGAGGCATAGCATCAAGATTCAAAGTTAACAAACCAGATTCTGAGTTGTAGGCAAAATCAACCATATCTCCACCCACACTGCATTTCCTTGGCTTGACAGACGAGTAAACACCAAATCGGCCACATCCCCTTACTTCCATCGACACTACTGCAACTGCTTCTGTGCTCAAGTTCTCAATTTTATCTTCAGCCACAAGATTCCCTTCACCTTGATATCCAGTCTCGAGTTCAGACAATTCTGCGCCTGCCTTCACCTCATATTTTAGTCCTTCAATTGCCCCACCAGCATTGTACATGTCAATGAGCCCCAAAGGTGCAAAGCTGAAGCCAGGTGCCAAGACCTTAATAGGCGTGACAGTGTATGTCTCGTGCTCAAGGATCTTAAAAGAAACAGGCATTGCTGCATTATACGGGAGAACAACAAGCTCAGCACTTCCATGAGAGTAAAGAACTGTGTCTCCACTCCAGTTGGGGTCCAAGGCAGCTTCAGATATGAAATGGACATCACGGCCCCTTATATAGCCTGTTATCGCCTCTGAGTTGGTTTTGTGGAACGTGGTCTTCCTCTCAACCGTGCTCCACGCTGCACCTTGGCAGTTGTATATTCCAAGAACACCAGTGTATTTGTTCATGTTCCATATCTTCAAAAGGCTGAAAACATCATTATGTTCGTTAGACACAACTCTCACTATTTGTAATCATATTACCAAAACAGTTCACTTCCCATTATCAGCCACAGCTTAACCATAGTTATAAAAAAAAAAAAAAAAAAAAAAAAAAAAAAAAAGAGAAGGAAATAGAGGAATATAAACTGCACATTCTTGTGGTCAAAAATATTATAAGTCACTTCTTTATCCTCATTTCCCATTCTAAACAAACCAACCTTCCACCTCAAAAATTTCAACTAAGGACCACCTAAGCTGAACATTCAATAAATAGCATTAATGGTGAAAATGGAACACGTACCTAACGCCATCACGAGAAGGATCAGTGAAAAGGGAGTCCTTTGTAGGTCGACCAGGCAAACAAGCACGAAGAATTGAACCATCGGGAAGAACAAGCTTCCTCAGAACATCAAAGTTGTGCTTGCCAGGTGCATCACTGTCATTCGTAACAGAGCAAAAAAATTAGCAACTCGACACAAATCATCACATGCTACTGTCATTACAAAACAAGGATCCATATAAATACTCATTGGACATAAATTTATTACCTAACATAGACAGGTCCACCACTCAACGCCCTCGCTGAGCCATGATACTCGGCTGCTGGATGAAGGGAGTGAAACATGTCCCAATCAGGCAGCATAATTTCTCCAAGGAACACACTGTTGTATGCCACACAAGCAATGTGAATGGTGTGTGAAGCTGGATCTCTTGGATAGAAGTCATCTGATGCTCTTACAACTGCTGTCTGCTTTGAACTGTTCCATTGAAATGATCCAAATACAACATTAAACAAGTTATAAAATCTGTAGAGTAGCCACATACTAAATCATGTATTAAGTTCAAAAAACTAAAAAGATTGACATTGAGTAACTAAAAAGACACACATGGGCCTTATCTGTTATTGATATTATCAATACAGAAAATATCTTGGCCACCCCTATATCAACTTGCCAAAAACTGTTTCTATAAGCACTTCCAGCAACTATTTGAAGGAAACCATGGCATCTAGAGTATTTTTCATTTGGCACATCAGGCCAGCTAGAAGCAACATGAATATAAAACTATATGTTTGTACTTTACACTACTTTGTATGCTAGTAACCAAAGAAAAAGAAAAGATAAGAACTTTTTAACAAATAAGGAACTGTTAGATGGTAATACAATTTACTTTGTCGAGAACTTTAGAAATGTTCTATTTCTTAATGAAAAATAATCAAAACACCAACAGAGAAAAGTCTGAAAAATCAGATCTTTACATATTCTAATATGCATTTACTTCCCAGAATCAAGAAAAGGTTCAAAATTTTCAAGAAACTGACCATAAAATTAGTGGTTAACATGAGAAGTACAGATCATGCTAACATTGAATGAATCACTTAGAACTAAATTTCAGCTGTAAAGACTTGAAGTTCATCATCAAAAATGGAAATTATTTAACCAAAATAGAAAGTGAACATACCAGTAAAGCGCATCAGTACTGTGGCTCATGCAAGCAATGCAACCATTATCAGGGAAATTCCGAGCAACGGAAGCATCAAGAGCTTGATGATACTGTTTAGTCAGCTCAACCCGACCCCCTAAACCACCCCCTAGGGTCTCCAATATACACTGCACATCCACCTTCAATCCATCTACCCCAGCTGATGCCAAATAACTATGCATTTCATTATAAAACTTATAAGCACTTTTCGGGTTAACCAAACCCAAACCCTGAACCGCAATTGCATCCGTTTTCCAACTCGGTTCATTCTCCATCACCCCTTTTGTAATATCCGGATACTTCACAATCGATCCGTATTCCTCCATCCCCTTAACTCCGGGTCGGACTCCTCCCCAATAACCCGTTATTGCGTGCCATACGTACACATAGTTCAGCCCGTATTTCTCTTTAGCTATATTCACAATGTTTTTAATCCCCACCGTTGGATCTTTGTTCTTCTGAAATTTTTCGTTTTCTTTTAATCCTGTAAGTCTCATCAATGGTTTATCGACTTCTGGATCACCGCCGACTGACTGCCAGCCATCGTCGATGATGATGAATTTTGGGGGGATACCACCAGCGGTAAGACTTTCGAGTCCGGCTTCAACGCCTTCTTGAGTAACTTCTTGATAAAATGCATCCCAAGTGCACCACCCAAAGTGATCAACAATTTTAGGGAGCTTCTTCTCGTGCCGTTGCCGGAAAGTCTTGAGATGTAACTTCACCGCCCTAATTGCCTCCGTTATGACAACAAACGGATCACTGCCAGCATGCATATAAACTGCTTGATTAAATGCTGAGCCAACAGTGTCCTTATCACCACTTTCAAGGCATAATTCGAGCTCGTCTTCAGGATTCCCCTGAAGAACACCTCGAAATGAACCTTCAATTAATGGAAGGAAAACAGCATACACAATATTATCATCATTGTTGTTGTCGTTGGATCCAAGATGAGATCCATCTTTTGTTTCAACAAGAAGAAATTGTGTTTCCATTGGGATTTCACTTCCCCTATCTCCCATTTTCTGAGCCATCCACCATAACTTGAACCTGAAACAAGACAAGAACCGAACGTCCTGTAATTTCCCCAGTGACACAACATGGCGGCTATTGTCTTGATCAAATTCTGCACCGAGAAATACACCCTCCAACGGACCTGATGCAGCACTGGGAGTGGTGAGTACGTTGTCGGGTACATTTGTTAATATTGTTCTGTCTTTCACCGTCAGTTTTCTGTCAGAAATCCTTATCGCTGGAGTAATCGTCATGGCAGCGTCTACTACTGTTTTTGCTTCTTCTTCCCTCTCTTCTACCCCTTTCTCAAATTCAACTTCACTTCCCTGAAACAAACCAAAAAATAAGAAAATCGAACCCAAATTACAATCTTTATCAACATACCCTATGAAATCCCGCAAGTGAGATCAGGAAAGAGTTGAGTTTACACAGACCTTACCCCTACCTACCTCGTGGAGGTAGAGAGGCTGTCTTCAAAAGACCCTTGGCTCAGATAACACATATCAAAGTACAATCTTTATCACCATACCAACAATAAGAAGCTTATTCCCACCACTTTCTAAACTAAGGAAGTGTAGAAACACATCTATATGTACCAAAACCAGATAATTTCAAATCAGAGTCAATAAATTAAATAAGACAACAACAGCAACATATTCGAAAGACCCCCAGTAAATTAAAGTGACAATGCATTGAAATTTACTCAAAAGATTAGATTTTTAATGTACAATATCAAATAAATTAGCTTTCTTGAATATCATATTGTCAACCCACAACCCACTATGACGGAGTGATTAAGTCTTGATATGGGATTTTCATAAAATTCAAATTTAATCGAACCCCACGAAACTAAATTGAACGAAAACAACTACTATGTGAAAAACCATAAAAGAGACTTACTTTGTGAGCAAGAATTGAAGTGGTAGGTGATGAAACAGAGAATTGTAAAGGGTTAATAGATTTGTTGAATGAGTATGAAAAATGGGTTGTTGGAGAAGAGAAGAATGATGGGATTATGGGGTTTTGGATTGGCGTATTTATAGTATTGATGATGGAATTAGGGTGATGGCCAGAAATAGAAATCAACTCAAACATGATTGGTAATTTTGGTCTGCTAGAGCTCAATTTCATGTTCTAATAAGAAAAAGAAATTAAAATAAAAGAAAATTTTGTACTTTTAGTCCTTTAAATATTAAATATTTTAATTTTAGTCCTTGTGATTTTTGGTTTGGTTGAGATTATTATTTTTACAAATATAACGAATTATTAAGTGTTAAATCATTCGATTATTAATGTATTGTGCTGAGTTACAGTTAGGGGATATCTTGTTTTGCCAACTAAGTTATCTAGAGATGATACTTATGAAAATATGATTTTTAGATTAATTTATTTTACAAAAGAAATAAAAAGACGAGACTAAAAATGACATTTGTTATGTGCAAAGAAATATTAAATGCACGCAATCGGGATATGGACACATGAGAGGTGAATAAAATAACATCAACTTTGATGGATAAGAATAGAATATCTAGGATTAGGTTTGATATTTAATTTATAATAGCATAAATTTATACATTTTACCAAATAAAATAAAGTTAAAAAGTTTGAAAACTCTCAATCAATTGATTATATGAACTTTTATCTTTTAATTTCTTGTTTCTTTGCACTTAGGTGATTTTTTTTAAAAATAATCTTGAATTATCTATTTTTATCTCATGAATTAACCACTATTACTTTTAAACTAATCTAAATATCGCACTTTTTTTCTTATATAAAGGATCATAAAATATATTCAAAATTAATGAAAGGCAAAAAATATTTAATTAAATAAAAATCTTATAAGAATCAAAATAAATTTTATAAATAGTTAAAGGACTAAAAGTGTAATTATCCAATAATGATAATGGGGAGATACAACTGGTACGAGAGGGGAAAGGGACGTTAACAGTGACGGTGGATTAGACAGCCACGTTGGACCGCCGTTTTCCGGGGCAGCCAAGTTGTGCCCAACTTGAAGAAAAAGGATAATGACAAGTTTAGTGTTACTCCTCCATTCTTGAAAATTCAATACTATTTTGACTTTCCGTATCATTCTAATTCGAAAAATACGTAAGTGATAAAAATAAATTTTATAGTTACTCTTTTTATCTATTTTTAATTGTGATATTACATTTTTCGCAGGTTAATTTGATTAATTTTCAAAATTAAATTAGATTATATTAATTTGATATTTTTAAAAAAATAAATATTCAAAAACTATATAAAAAGTATTATAAATTTTAATTTTTTGCATATCAATATAATGAAAAAATACATCATAAAATATTAGTCAATGTTATTATCGTTTGACTCTAAAAAAATGGAAATTATGACAATTAAAAGTGGACGGAAGTAGAATGTTATTTTATGATTAAATCAATAAAATTATATATTTTTATCACTTTACAATTTATATCGTAAATAAAGGAAACTTTTTATTCGATTATCTTATTATTCCTCATTCGTGTTATTTTTATATTAATATTAAAATAATTTCTTCATTATGAGTATTCATAAAAATTGTGTGTACATATTATTTTTTTTAAGTTCTGACAAAATTACATTAAATATATTATTGTGACATTTATTAGAGTTTCGATTGTTTGGCATGTTAATAGCCGATAAGATTTTACCACATGGATGCTTTGATGTCACCAAAAATCAAATGATTGATTTTTTAAAATTGTTTTCTACTCTAATTTATGTGAGATTTTTTTTTTTTAGTTGGTACGACTTTTTCTTATTTAGTACTATATATAGTTACATTATAAATAATTTATTTATGCTGGATCTAATTATTTGACAAAAAGTCTACAAAATGTACTTATCACAAGCTTTTGTGGCTAAATGTGAAGTTTTACGTGACTGCTTAGAATTGAGTTATTTAAATTATTTATCTCATTAAAAAGGTGATAAGCAAAGTTAAATGCATCTAATTCTTGGCAACTAAGAATTGAATCGTTGAATTATTCTGATAATTTTTGTGATTAGAGAAAATATATTGTGTTTAAGGAAGTGATTAGTCAGAATGGGCCCACAAGCACAATCATTAAATGAACAGCTGGATTATTCGATGGGGATTTAATTGTTTTTTAATATCCTTAATTATTGGATTTATAATGCTGTGCTGGAGCTGATGAATTACGAGCTCAGATCATAATTATTGTTTTTAGAAAGTTATATCGTGTAAGGTGCGGTGCATGTATTCGTGTGATTTTTAAAAATCATAAATTTACAAAAAGAAAATACAGATGGAAAACAAATTTTTATTGAAATGCTGAATGTCTATTAATTTTTTCGAGTGAAAATATTATCATCCTTTTATTTTTTCACTAATTCAATCAAAATATTTATCGGAATAGCCATTGAACATGTTTAATATAAATTTTCATTAAAAAAATAATCTTTTTCTAATTGTAATATCTCTACCATCAATTTATCGATTTTAGATTTGAGTTTCTGAAAAGAAAAAAAGGTTAAATTAAAAACGATACTTCAATAATGAACTCTATAATCCAGACTTCAAATTTTATCAAATTTTAATACAAATAATAATAGATGATGAAAAACTTCAAAAATATATACAAATACATGTGTATCAATAGTGGTGGTTTAGTTTGCGTATTTCTATTTTCTTCTATTATAACCAATCAATCAATATATTTATCAAAAGGATAAGGAAAAAAATTGTTTGTCAAGAAAATGACATCGCTCTGTTGACTAACACTAATCGTGAAATAATTAATTATGACTATTAGTCATATTGAAAACGTTTTTAACAAACTTTAGCTATAGATAGAAAGATATTAATGAGTCAGCAGTGAAATGACGTATCAAGTCAAGTTAAGTCAAGTAATATCATATATTAAAAATAATAAAACCTGAAATAAACTAAATAGTCATATGTTAATATGTTAAATGATGTGTCATATTAAATTGAGCGAAAGAGGCGATAAGAATAGATCATAGGTCAACGTGACATAGCGTAACTAATCAAATTAATTAAATATGATCATCATATCATTTTAATTTAATTGGTCGAAATTTTTTTTACTCGACAGAACTTTTTTCTCCTCCTATATTATAAATAAAAATTCTCAAAATTTAGAATTCATAACGAGCAATCAGAAAGAGCTCGTGATTAAAAAGTAAAAATATCTCTACAAACTCTACAAATATTCGAGTGGTCTAAACATATTTGAAAGAGCAAGATCATAATTCAAGTTCTTAGATTAAAACTCTTGGAGATCAAGATCAAGAACTTTTAAAGTTTTTTCAAAAAGAAAGTTGGAGAATTCAATAATAATTTAATATTTATTATTTTTTATATCTCAATTTATATAATATATTTTTTGTTGATCTTTAAAAAAATGACATATTTCTATATTTAATAATTAAATATTAATTTTATCCTTAATAAGATATTTTATATTCAAATAAATATAGTAATAACTTATTTTAGATCATAATTTTTTTTTAAAAAAAATTCTTTCATTTTAAATTTATGCTCAGTGACATGAAAACATTATTTTCTGATTATAAACTTTATATATGATATACTATTATCTCTTTCACGTCTCCCAATTGTAACTGAAAAGACATTATTATTTATAACCACTCATTTGAATTTTATTTTTTTATAATAATAAATACATAAACTGCTTACAAGTAGCTTTATTTTTGTTTACTAAAAATAAAAGAAAAAAGCTCTTTGTTCATTGCAATAAATTAAGAAGAAAAAAAATAAATGGTGAAATATGCACTGTGTGCTGCATTGTACAATTTCCAAGAAATCTGGTTCCCTAATTGCAGGGAAAAAAATATGTCAAACAAATTGTAGATAAAATAATATGAGTTTGTGGTCAGATAATTCGAAATTTTTATTTTTAATTAGAAATTTTAAATTTGAACAACTAAAAATAAAAAATAAAAAGTAGAAATTACTGTCTGAAAAACTAAACTTTATGAATTTAAATTTAATTAAATTCTAATATATATATATATATATATATATATATATATATATAATAATAATAATAATTAATAGTAATAGAATAAAAATGGTTCGACCAAACATGAAACAGTCAAGTGAGTGGTGCACGGGTATCTCAAGCGCAGATCTCTATAAATATACTACTCCCTCCTTTTTGATTTTTTTAACACCATTTCAATCGATTTCTCTTCGGTATCTATACGATTCAATTTAATTCAATTTTTTTTTTTTAAAATATCACTTTAAAATATACTATTATGAAAATATTTATTTCACAAGTATGTTCTTAAAAAAACATTTTAATTCTTTACTAAGAATGTAAAACCTTGTTGCTGTATTATTTGATCTTAAACATTTAATAGGACTATAGGAGTGGTTGCATAAGTTTTGTCTAATTATTTGATGGAGTATCTATTAATTTCAAACCTAATTAAATGAAAACTAATTAAAGAATAAAGATCCGAAGTTGTTCAGTTACCAGATGTCTAAGACCTAAGTTATATTAATATTTGAAAAATATTATAAAATATATTTATATATTAAATTTAATGCATTGTTAATGTATAAAATATATTTATACACATGTAAGGTTTATACACTTAAATAATAACCCATAATTTTATTAAAAACTAATACAAATTCAATTCAATTTGGTGCGATTAGATTAAACTCAATTTGTTATTCATATTCTTTTGACGTCCTATCTTTTCATCATTAACAACATATTTAATACTTAGTATTTAAACTAACAATATAGTCAAAGTTCACGTGTGAAATTTCAGAAAAAAGTAGCCTAGATTGCCATATTTTAAAACTTAAAGGGACCAATTAGAAAAATTCCAAACTATCACATACGCCCCTCTTCTTCCCTCCTTGTTTCTCGAATTTGGCGCGAAAATCCGCCATTGACACAAATTCTCCAATTTAGGGCAAAGCTTTGATTTTCTCCAAACCGAAAAATGGAATCATTCGAAGAGCAATTCGAGCAGATAATAACTCTTTTATCATCAAACAAACCGTTGGCTTACTCGACGCTGCTTCATCTCCAGCAACAATCCGGCGCTGATCCTTCTCTCGTTAAGCTGCTCGCCGATTCATCTTCTATCATCGTTCCCTGTATCCTCTCCGATGTCTCCAATAACGACGAGGAAATGTGAGTTTCTTCAATAGTAATATATATACTTATAATAATAATAATCGAGTTCACAGTTAAATTCAAATATTATATATATTTAGTGCATACTTGGTTTCTAAGTTCATACTCCCCTGTCCCAAATTAGTTGTATGTTTCGCTTCTCGATAATGAATTTGACTAAGTTTTAACTCAATAACTTTAACTCAAATTTTGATATTCAAAAACTATACGAAAAATACTATAATTTGCAAATTTTCTGATGTTAGTTTATCCTGACGACTAGTTTGGGACGGAGGGAGTATAAGTGTTATATATATATATATATATGTTGACATGTGTATAAAATTGAATTCTTCTTTTTTTGTTTCTAACTTGCCTGTTTGGTTGATAATTTCAAAAGCTGATTTTGGTTATGTTTCCTCAAAATTATAGTGCTGCTCAGGCATTGAAGTGCTTGGGATTTATGATATATCATCCATCTATAGTTCGCTCAATCAAAGGTTCTATCTTTTGTCCTTTATTTATTTTTGTTTAAGTGTTCCCTGTTTCTTGCTTATCGGAATCCCGTTTAGTTGCTCATTTGAACTCTCAAAAGAGGTGTCGTAAATTAGTCCCTCCATCTCAAAATGTTGGATGCTCTTTTCAAGGCTCAAATTAACCTGTTGTTGGAGTAAAAATAGATGTAGATAACTTTGTTATTTGAAAAAGATTAGAGATTTAGCAGCCCCATAAACACAGACACGACAAAAGGAAGAAGAAAAAGAGCCCACAAGTTGGAAAATCCAAGGTCAAAATTTAGCATACTCGATTGTTGAAAAGTGTAAAGTGACAAACACTTTGGCAGAGAGACTAAAATGAGAAGAAATTCATTTTCTGGATTAGTTGGATTTAAGGAAGTACAAGATGTAGAAAAAAGAATTCACCTTGAATTCTTGCCAAATTTATTAGAGAAATAAAGCATGGGCGGATATGATTAAGATAAAGAGTACGCTGAAAGAATTGATTGAAAAAATAATGAAGGAGATATACAGATCTTTTTGTCTTGTTTTGGTGTCATTCACACAATGCTACACGTGTGAGTTATTCTTTAGTGTTACTTGTGCAAGTATTCTTGAGGCAGATTCAGAATTCTGGAGCTAATGTAGCTTTGATGACTAAATTTAGGTGATGATGCCAGGGCTATTGTTGATTCTCTCGTTGAGGTTATTACAATCAGCAAGATTAAGGTATTCTGAACTTCTCGATAGGCAACAAAGTAATGTATGTAAGGCAGCCTTTGCTAAGAAACATGATTCGAGAATTTGACTTATAGTTATTGTTAATTGCAGTCTGTTTGCAACTTGGGTATGTGGTGTATATCAATGCAGCAGTTTAACTCATCGTTTTTAGATGCAGATTTCCAGTGTTTACTGAGGGCAATTACTTATGCCCTTGACAATCCTATTGGCTCTCTTTCAATCACATTCGAGGCAATGCAGGTATGTATAGCTGAATATATTGTGCTGAATATAATGTGATTGGTTCTAAGCGATAGGTAAAGCTGAATATATTGTGCAATGATGTGTCTAACAAGTAAAATTTAGATCTTGATTCTTGTCAGATAGTAGGAGTTAAAACTCATGTGCTACTCCTTTCAACATCATACACGTGAATAATGGTTCATTTAGATAAATGTGAAATAATCAAGGAACTTACAATTAGAGGAACATCTTTTTCAAATATTTGTATGAGCAGGGTTTATTTAGCAAGTTCTTTTAGAATGAGTGAAGAAAAAGATTCCGGTTGAAAATCAATAGTCATATGTGCTGAATAAGAGTTATCACCTTCTCTTTTATTCAGCAGATGAGCGCTATGTATAGTGCTTATCACAAATTTTTTGTTCATTTGAAAGGAGTAGAATGCTTGTTTTTGTTGAATAGAGCACCAATGTTGCTCTCTGAATTGATAGCTACACCTTGGATTATTCTCATGATACTGTAATGACTAATGAGAAAAGAAATGGAAGGAGATAGCCATATTTGTACCTGAATAGTAACAGAATCAGAATCGCAATAAAAAAACAAATTTGTACTAGACTCCTCTTTGTACACTTAATAGTCTATAAGCCAAATGCACTTCCATCATTTTGGATGTTCTTGCATATATAAGAAATGACTTGGAATAAAGGTACACTGGACTTTTAATGTATAACCTTCAGCGAAATGATGTATGTATACACACACATACACATACACATATACGATACATACGCGTTCACACACACACACACACATATATATATATACATATTATCATCTCAAATCAATTCTTTAGTATTGGTACATGCCATCTCTGAGTTATTCTCTATGATTATACTACTATAGGCTGTAACGAAGTTGGCGAGTACATCAGCTCAAAATATGAGAGCCATGTCAAACATATGGGCTCCTCCAGTTTATCGAAGACTAGTCAGCAGCGATAAAAGGGAAAGAGACATGTCAGAGCGTTGTTTACAAAAAGTCTCAAGCGTGATATGTCCTCCACCAGTAATTCTTTCTAAGGTAGCATATAATATTCTGTTCTTATATTCTTGTTCTCTGTAATCCACTTTGTTTCTTATGTTTCCTAAGGAGACCAAAAATGTGCATCTATACAGACTACAGTATTATGCATTTCAACTTAATCTCCAGAACAAAAAGTTATCGGAACAAATACGTGTCCAATTATCTATATTAGTGTTTTTGAAGAATTCTGCATGAATGAAGGATCCACTTAGTGTAGTCAAAAAGTGTATATGTTAAATATAAGGCATTGATTTTTGTTATTTGTTTATTAGTATAGGGATCATGCAGATTCCCCATCCAAAATCACCGTTCTAAAGGAAGCTGTGATTTATTTTTTGTGATAAAAAGACTATAATTCATGTTAACTGTTATGTGACATGTTTTATCAATTTTAGTTTATTGCCTCTTAAACAGGCCCTTGTCACAGATTTGAAGAAGACTTTGCTTTTGACGATGGAGGAGTTGCTGAACCAAGGCTTGAAGATTCAAACTCTACAAGTATGGAGATGGTTTATGCGTCTACTCGGACCTTATGGAGTGAAATATAAGCATTTGGTCAACAAATTGCTTAAAATTCCAGAACAAACTTTTACGGACCATGATCCACAGATTCAGAGTGCTTCACTGGTATGCTATTCATTCATCTAAGTTTGACACATCAATTCCAGATAATTTAATGCGACTTGGTCAAGCAAAAGTCCTGTTCTAGTATTTGATTTTTAATCATGGGATTCAATAGCCGCTGATTGTTAATGGGATCAGCTATGTTGCTCTGACTCTTAGAAAATGTTGCCGCACCCGTGCCGGATCCTTAAAAATGCACTACTTTTGAAAGATATGACGAAGTCATCAGCATTTTTGAAGTATCCGAGCAACATAGATGGGATGTGTCCAATCCTTATTTATGAGTACCTGCTGAAAAAGCTGTAGCTTTGATGGCACTACAGATACTACATCATTGACATGCCAACATATCTACCAGATTCTTAATTTTAAAATGACTAAATCAACCTTATATTATGTCAGTATCCTTGCTTAGAATTTTTATTTACTCAACTTTAATGAACATTGATTAGCATCTGCCTATGTTTTGGTGTTAACAGTCAAGTGCCCAACCCAAATATATGCATTATCCTATTTAATTGGAAATTTCAGTTCTTACAGTCACTTCTTAGCTATCAAGAAAATAATGCATTGTGGTCCGACCCTTCCCCAAACCTCGCCATAGCGGCTTCTTACACTGGGCGGCCCTCTTTAGTTTAATTTATTCTTTTTTCAGATTTGCTTGCTTGAATTAATCTAAAAAGTTTATTAAACTGAACAATTAAAAAATAAATAGATTCTTCTGATTTTGTTAGATTTGTTCGATGCTAGTAACATAAAAAAACTATTAAAATGAACCAACTTTAAGTAATGCTTTTACCAAGTTACAAATTGCAAATTTGTCCATGAATGATTGATTTGAGAGAGAATTCTAGGATATCATCCCGATAAAAGAGATCAAGTTTATTAACTAAATTATAGAATTCTTTAAAATCACAAGCAAAGTCATCTACTAATAATTGATTTGAGGGAGAACTCTAGGATATTATCCCAATAAAAGGCAGTAAGTTCGTCAATTTAGTTTGACTTTAAAATTAATGAGTGACTTCTACTATTAACTTAGTGTGTCATGTTTTAATGTATTTAATAGTGTTCTTGTACTTGGAGTGTCACATAAAAAATTTGATGCAAGGAATTTTGCCTCCTATAGCACATATCTGGCATCGTTGCTATATGAATACCATACATTTTATATTAGCTATAATGTGAAGATTTTACCACTCAATTGCTGTAGTGCTGTCAAGTTTTTTACTTTTTTTCATTGCAGGAAGTTCAGCTCCTTAGTGCCATATTTCCTATAAAAAAAAAAAGAAAAAAAAGGAATGAAAAATCACAAAAAAGAAAAAGAAAATAGAGTGCTTCCACTAAGTCAACTTATTGAATAACTGGGGTGTGTTTAAAATTAAATAGATGCCTTATTTCTGCAGGTGGCCTGGGAAGGTCTCATTGATGCTTTAATCTGCTCACAACTTCATGCTCCTGAAAGCAATGCACTTGTAAAGAATCCTACTCAAACGGTATTCAAAGGAAGTGATCCAACTGAAGCTGATGGATTTCCCAAAAAGATTAAACTTGTAATGACGCCCCTTATAGGAATCATGTCAAGCAATTGTGATGCATCTGTCCATGCATCCTGCCTGAATACATGGTCTTATCTTCTGTATAAGCTCGACATGTTAGCCAGCTCCCATTCGGTGGTTAAAACAGTTTGGGAGCCCATCTTGGAAGTCATCATCAAGGTTGGGCCTGCCAATAAGAATATATGGTCATGGAGTTTCTGCATTGAGCTTCTCGATAATTTTATTTCAGCAGGAAATAAAGATGTAAATAGTAAGTTAAATGACCATGAGGCAATGAGACTTCCAGAATCTGCAAAATACTCATGGAAGTACTATCCAATTAAATGGTCACCTTTGGATCTTGGTAACTTGGAGTTTTTCTTAAACACAATTCATGGTCTGATCATTCACGGGTCAGATATTACTCTGTCCGGTGAAATCAGGACAGTGACATATGGTGCTGCCTCAAGTTTGTTTCGATCTCTTCTGAGATCTGTTAAACATTGCTTGAAGTCTGACCTTATAACTTATGACGAGGTTATCTTATCTTTGAATATGGTGTTTAAGTTTTTGAAGAGTGTATATGAAAATATGCATTCAAGGGATGATGGTATAGATGATTTGCTACCTCTTTTACTTCAGCTTTTGGAGGCTTTTGTTGAAGAATTAGAACCATCAACATTGCAATCCCCTCTTTACAAGGTGATAGTAGACTTCAAAAATATTGAGATGTCAGAACCAGTCTATAAATTCAAAAGTGCAAAGATACCAGGTATTGGCATTATGAATTGTATGGAGAAGGTCTCACCAGTTGCATATATTACTTTTCTCTATTGCCTTGCAGTGACCAGAGCAACATTGAAAGCACCTGATTATGATATAGTTGAAGGGAAACACAGATATGTCAAATTTTTGCTATCTTCATACGAGCCTTTGGAAATTCTCCATCTTTTTGTTAGTTTATTATATACAGAGAAGATGTCCTGTTGCTTTGAGATCTGGGTAGCTCTGGCGAATTGTCTGAAAGATTACATTGATAATCATAACTTCCGCTCACTTTTCAAATTGCAGTCCGATAGTCCTGGTTATGCTATAGCAATACATTTCCTTTGTTATCCATTTGCTGCATATTCTTGCCTTAAGGTGTATCTCAAGATTCAGCATGTTATTGAAGTATGGAAATCGCTTTATGTTTCTCTTAGCCGGGGATCAGAAATTGGTTATCCTACTCTAACTGAGGACCTGTTCTCAATGCTCTGTTCATATTTCAATGAAGCATTGACCAATGGCGATCTTGTCCCTGAACCTCAGTCAAGTGTAAATGGTCAGGATATTGATGTTCTGTTATTTTTTGGAGAAGCAATGATAATTGCCGTAGAACAAGCTTCTTTGATAGCAAAATCTGAAGTTAGAGAGTCTGAAAGTTGGAGATCCAGCATTATCAAAAGTAGCTTGGATTTCGCTTCCTGGTGAGCAATATGATTTTGCAAATTTTTCACTTACTGAAGCAATTACCTATCTTACTCTTGAGATTGGTGGTTGAAAATATTTAAGACATAAAAGCGAAGGCCTTCTGACAGGTCAAAAATATTGAACCATTTTATTGATATTTAAGTAAAGGTTGAACCAGCAGCATGCCTTTTAGCTTTTCTACCAAATAATTATTCTGGTCCTATTTTAAAATTCCTGCTCGATTGACAACTTAAGCACTTAAAAAATCATAAAAATTGCGCTGCTGCAAATGCAATTGTAAACTATACACCTAAAATTATTTGGTTTAAGCACTGAAGTGCTTCATAACTAAAAGTTGGAGTTTTGACAGCCTTATTTTGATTGAATATTCTAGTTGTCATTTGCCTCCATCAATATGTTGAAGTCAATGACCAAAGTTCCTTTTTTCCCATTACGCCTTTGCTACTGTTCTGTTAATATATGTAGTTTCTTGTACTTCCGTTACTTCTTTCTCTGGGCTGTTTTTCCTTGAGCCGAGGGTCTATCGGAAGAAATCCCTTTACACTTAGGGTAAGAGTAAGTTCTGCGTACACTCTCCCTTCCCCAGACTCCACTTGTGGGACTACACTGGTTATGTTGTTGTTGTATGCCTTTGCTTTCCTGAGTAGAAGTCAATATGTCTGAGTTGAAGTTGTTAATATGGTGTCCTTAGTAATTGTCACTGATGTCAGACTAAAATATATTGCAAGAGTCTTCCAGTGTATGAAGAGCATTGTCATGTATCATTTCCTTGAAAAGAGTTTGTTGCCGATCAATTGACTTGAGCAATGAAATAGTTGAAAAAAGTGTAGGAGATCAAAATTGCCTACATTTGATACCATTTTTGATTTGTTTGATAATTGGGAAAAGCTGATTGCATAAACTTTACTCTGCGTGTACTTCAATTCTCTACACGTTTCTTATATGTCCACTGCTTCTGCAGCTTCGTGAAGGTATCTAGGGCAAAGGGTGAAACTAATCTATCAACCAGCCTCATTGAGAAAAGGTAATGACTTTTCCGTTTAACTAGTTTCTTCAAATGGTGTACAGAATTTTGCTAACTGAGAGTTTCAGGCTGCTATCATCACTGGTTCACTTTGTTGGCTGCTTGCACTTGCAGAAGGATATAACATTATTCATTGAGGTTTGTACTTAGACTCTAGTCTTGAGGTGGAAAATATGTATGAACTATTAGCTTAAACTACGCTACATGTTATTCTCATCTCATAATGAGCGTTGCCATATTTTTTATTCCGTTCCTTTCCTTCCATCTTTTAATTATCTCTCCCATATGTGTGCACTCTACCAATCGGATGATTGGAAGGAAACAGAGACAATTAGCAGCAGTATAAAGTGTTTACTTAATTTGCTTTTGTTTTTCCTTTCCTCTACTAGTACAGTAGTTTAAATTGTATTCCACTTTCTGTCACCAGATGATGACCGATACATTGCTTCTGTGGCTGTCACATTTTGAAGCTCAAGACAGTAACTTCAAAGATCAACTTCAACAGTTATGGATTCAGACACTGAACTGTTTGCAGAAAACGCTGCCAATAATAGAATTCAATTCCTCTTTTCTTCAGCTCCAAGAGCCTCTTCTTGAGAAAACTCTTGATCATCCAGATCTCGTCATTTCCAACTCCACTGTTAACTTCTGGAATTCTACATTCGGAGAGCAGAGCAAGTTAGACTACCCTCGAAGCTTACTTCCAGTCCTAGACAAGCTGTCAAGGAGAGGAAAAATAAAACTCGGAAAAAACAGCCTGTTAACCAATACTAAGGACAGTGCTGATGTAGATAAAGTAACAGTTCCAAATAGATGCAAGTTGCCAACAACACTGCATAGGTGCTCAAAACGAGTTGAACTCGTGGGGAATGCAGCTAATAGTTCGGAGGGAAATGACAGAATTTATTCAAAGTCAAAACGAAGACACACTGAGCTGACTGAGCATCAAAAAGAAGTGAGAAGAGCACAACAAGGCCGATCAATGGATTGTAGTGGACATGGTCCAGGAATCAGGACATATACCAGTGTTGATTTTTCTCAAGGAAATGAAGAATCACAAGAAAGCCAGGACATTCGAGATGCAGATACTATTTTGGAAATGCTGCGCAAAGTTAAGTAAATTTTTAGTTTTAACTTTATACAATGTTGTAACATCAATAATTATGCTTTGTATATATGTATTCCAATCTTCTTCGTCTCTAAAGCTGCTTCGTTCTGGCTCCGCCCTGTTATTCTTTTCTCTGCATTCTTTCGTTAGGAGTTTCTGCTATGGAAAATGTTGTGTTTCTTCATCAAAAACTTCTCATCAGGAGCATCATCATTTTTTAATCCTGTTAAGGTTTTTCATTATGAGATTTTGTGAACTTTAGGTGGTCTTTTCTTGTGTTCCCAGAGGTTAAAGGCCACATTTGTTTTCATTGTGATTAAGACGTTGAATACACATTTGAATTTTATGATGTGCATTAAGGTTTAGATGGTTGAGTTCGAATACACATCTGAATATTGAGATGTTGTATTAAGATTTGAATATTAAATAATTATAACTATTCAATTTTCAACATCTCAATGCATTGTTTGAATAGTATTTGTTGTGGCTAATAGCTAGTGGTGATAATAGTTCACAGTAGTGGTTGATGGTGATAGTTGGTGGTGGCGACTTATGATATGATCTAGGGTGTTTCGTGTGATGGATAACCTTGGAAAGATGTGAGGGGAGAGAAATTTGGCAAGATTGAGCGTGCTCGGTACATTGGAAAATATATTTTGGAAATGTTTTGACTTTCTCATGTTTGGCCAGTCAAAATAATTTGGAGAACATGTAACATGTTATCTTGGGAAATACGTTCCTTAAAAATGAGGAAAATGACTTCCATAAAGAACATACAGAAAACAAGTTATAAAAGTGATATTCTAAAATATTAGTGCCTTTCCCATCTTCCAACAAACGTAATCTTTACCCCCAATTACGGTAGTCCCATCCCCACCACATCCTACCTTCCACCTTCATTTCTCATATTACACTAAAATCTCACTAAATTTATAGTCGATAAATTAATAATCTCTCTATGATAATATTTTTCTCTAGTACCGACTTTGGTCAATGGAAAAAATCACTTATTTCGATAAGATAATATTTTTCAGAAGACCCTTATATAAATATACGGTCTCATTAATATTATAAATTAATAATTCTTTAAATATACTAATATATCTAAGACAATTTACTGAAATATGATTTTATTATGTTTTGTTTTTGGTTAAAATTTAAATCTAGTTAATGTTCATCTATAACTTTTCTTATTGCATCCAAAAGTTCCATTATTACCACAACTGCAAAATCTTTTTTAGTGCATGTGGAATGATTTCATTTATCCTCAAATAATGTTTTACATATTTGATCTATCATTGTAGATTTTGTGACACCTTTAAAATAAGAAGCCATTTTTGGATATGGTTTCAAGAAATTTCCTATGTTGTGTATATAGTTTATTCTCTAACTGTTATACATTGAATGTTTTTAGTAAAGATAGAATGAATAATATTGATTATTAAGAAACATGAACATTATGTATAATGAATTATTTTTATTTCTTAAATATATTTTACAATGAATCATTTAACAAAAAAAATATTACAATGAATCATACACATACAATATACTTTATGCATAATGGATTTACATTTTATATGAATTTAATAAACATGATACATGTTTTAGTAAGATACAATGATTTTAATGTATTCATCGTACTTTATGTATAATAAAATTATTTTTATGTGAATTCAATAAATATAATACATAAATTAGTAAGATACAATGATTTTGATATAATAAAAAATACGGAAAAGGGTCAAAATTACCCTTAAGCTATTCGGAATAGATCATATTTACCCTTAAACTATATTTTGGCTCAAAACTACCCTTCCCGTCAAACTATTGGGCCAAAAGTGCCCTTCTTATTAACGGAAGTTGTTAAATGCCATGTGGATGTCACATTGCACGCCAATAGGGTTCCATTGCCACATAGACTAAACAGAAAAGGGTCAAAAATACCCTTAAACTATCTGAAATAGCTTATATTTACCCTTAAACTATATTTCGGCTCAAAACTACCCTTCCCGTCAAACTATTAGGTCAAAAATACCCTTCTTATTAACGGAAGTTGTTAAATTTCATGTGGATGTCGCATTGCATGCCATAGGGTTCCACTGCCACATAGACTAAATCCCTATATCCTAATTACTCTTTTTCCCCCTCAATTCATTATTTTCCAGAAACGATTTCACCCTTTCTCCCTCATTTCGCAGTTAGGGTTTCACAATTTTCTTTGTGGCTGAGTTTCAAAGTGGATATTCGTGGTTGTAGGTTAGTAAATATTTTTTCTTATTTTATTATGTTTACGATTTCAAAACATGATAGTTAGGATTTCACAACTTTCTCCTCATTTCGCGGCTAGGGTTTCATAGCTTTCTTCGCGGCTGAGTTTCAAAGTGAATATTCGTGGTTGTAAACATAATAAAATAAGAAAAAAGATTTACTAACCTACAACCACGAATATCCACTTTGAAACCCAGCGACGAAAAAAACTGTGAAACCTTAGCCGCGAAATGAGGGAGAAAGAGTGAAATCGTTTCTGGAAAATAATGAAATGAGGGGAAAAAAGAGTAATTAAGATTTAGGGATTTAGTCTGTGGCAGTGGAACCCTATTGGGGTGCAATGTGGCATCCACATAGCATTTAACAACTTCCGTTAATAAGAAAGACACTTTTGACCCAATAGTTTGACGGAAAGGGTAGTTTTGAGCCAAAATATAGTTTAAGGGTAAATATGTGCTAATTCGGATAGTTTAAGGGTATTTTTGATCCTTTTCCTTTTAGTCTATGTGGCAGTGGAATCCTATTGGCGTGCAATGTGGCATCCACATGGCAATTAACAACTTCCGTTAATAAGAAGGGCACTTTTGACCTAATAGTTTGACGGAAAGGGTAGTTTTGAGCCAAAATATAGTTTAAGGGTAAATATGAGCTATTTTGGATAGTTTAAGGGTATTTTTGACCCTTTTCTAAAAAAAAATAACCTTTGTTGAATCTCAAAACACTCTTTAAATTAATAAATATTAATTCATGGATTATATTATACCTCTACAAAATAATAATATTTCATGGTCCACCTATATTAATTTAGCGAGATTTTATGTATTTTTCTATATTATATATAAACATTTTTAAGATAGTATTTTTTATTTGCATACTAAACTTAAAAAAATATATAAAAATGGTACATTCAAAATTAATTTATATTATACTCTCTCCGTCCCATATTAGTCGATCATTCCTTTTAGGTTTTAACATGCATATTAAGAAATCATAAATAAGAAGATAATTTTACTAATTCATCCTTTAAAAATCTTTTTCTAAATTTTAGAAACAAATGTGAACACTTTCAAAAATAATTAGAAGCAAGAGTAGTATAGAAAAAATGTAATATATTTTCTTAATTTAGTAAGATGGACAACTAATATGGAACAACTATTTTTAATAAGATGATCAACTAATATGAGACGTGAGGAGTATATAGGAGTGTTAGTAATTGCTCACTCTAATTCATAATAGGTGAATTTGTGATGCATTGCACATTCATTAAGAAAAAAATTAGGATATAAATTGAACACTCTTTCCACTTTTTTTTTTTTTTAAAGTTATTCTCAAACTATTTTAAAAATAAAAATAATTTAAAGTAAAAACATAAATACAAGCAACTAACTCTTTTGAGTTTATCATGTTAAAAATTGTAAATGACGGACAAAAATAGAAGAATTTTTCAACATTTGTCTTAAACACTGAATAGTTAACTTATTTTGAATATTGGAAAAAAAGTTCAAAAAATAAATTATTATGCACTAGAGGGAGTTAGGGCTGCTTATCGGTCGGTTTGGTTTGATTTTAAAGTTTATTGGTTCAACTAATCGGTTATCGATTTGTAGACATGCTAAACCATTAAGAACCATTAAGATACTGGTTTATCGATTACTGATCGTTATCGATTCAGTTATCGATTTAACCGTTAAGATTTGACACAAAAAATAAATAATTGAAAATCACTTAGAAACATGGTGACAAACCAAATAAATCATGCACTTGAGTTGATAAATTGTATATTACTAAAACAACAACACCAACACATTGTAGAATAATCAAAAGTTTGAGACTGCCAGAAACAAAAATATGAAACTAAATTCTAATTCAAGGACTTTATATAGCAAAATGATATAAATATAATTTATTAATTTATTGGGTTATCGGTTAACCTGTTAAGAACTGATAATCTGATAATAAAAAAATAAAACTATTTTCAAAGTCGTTAAATTAATAACTCATTATCGATGAATCAATAACTTTTTTTTCTATTCGAATTATTGATTTCGATTTGATTTTAAACCGGTCCCAAAGAGAGTACACTTGCAATCAAAATAAAGATAAAAAGAGAAAAAAAAATTGATCAGAAGTTTGCAAAAAGCATCCGTTACAAAACCAATTGGCATTTTTCCTCCTTTCTCTTTCTTTTTTTTTTTTAATCTTTTCCTTGTTTTGTTTTTACTTCCTTTGTCCCGTTCCTTTTATTAATACTATCATTTAACCAAACACAAAAAGTACAAAATAGGCAAAAAAAAGTCTCAAATATATATGAACTTTGATCGAAATTATTGTAACAAGACCAAACTTTGGAAAGAACCTTTTACCCCATGCACTATTTAATAGTGTATTTTAAAGATATATACACATGGACATCATAAATATTGCAATATTACAAATAGTAACGTGTCCATGTGGGCACATATATACATTTAAAATACACTATTAAATAGTGCAGGGGTAAAAAGTCCTCCATAAAATTTGATATCGTAACACAAATTCGGCCAAAATTGAAGCATTTTTCAAACCCTTTTCCCTAAAAAATATCCTTAAAAACTAAACCTCACCACATTTTTGCTTTTATGTACACACTAAATTCTCATCTTCTAATTATTTTTTTTGTCAATTATGTACATATATATATTTTTATATTATGTGTTTTTACCAATAAATATGATTTATTTATCATTTGAAACGTTATGAATAGTAGTTTTGGAGAAAGTTATTACAAAAGTTTGTATATTTACTGAAGTTAAATAGAAACTTTTTTCGCATTAACAACTAATGGTAATTCATTAAACTTCAAAATTAAGAATTTTGGTAAAGCTATTTTGGCACACTTTAAATTTTTCCTTATAAATGATTTTATAACAAAATCAACCTATGATAAAAGATGAAGAACCCTAAAACAATTAATGAATGATGGAAAAGTTCGAACGCTCAAAGAAGATGAAAGATCAGCTATCAGACATGAAATATAGTATAACTATAATAAGTCATCAATTTGCCAGCAAGTTAAGTAAGGAACCGTATGTTCATTTCGATCTGCAGAAAACATAATTTATCACAGTGGAAAACTCATCTCATAAAGCTTTTAATACATTTTAAAGCTCGAAACTCAAAAAATGAATAAAACAACACTATTTATCTCTCTTATGCTTCAAAATACTACAATGATTAAAATTAAAAGTGAAAGATTAATTTTGATACAAAACAGAGCACGACTATAATAAATAACAGAGTAATAAGGAATATGCTCATTTCATTAGAAATCATTTAAGCTTTTCCATTCCTAAAATTATGAATATGATACTGAGTCACGAGCTTAATTACTGGTTTAACTGATTTATTGACAAATCTAGTAAAAATAAATATGTCCATTTATTCATAAATATATTTTCGACCTATCTACTCACCACAACGTAACGCGTATCTCATAATTCTATTGAATGCATTACAACTCCAAATTTTAAAAATGATTAAAGCAAAACAAACACAAAGTATCTCTCTATTGCTTTAAAACACTTACGATGACTACGATTAAGATTAAAACTGAAAGGTTAACTACCAAATATGAAATAAAGTATGACTATAATAAATAACAGAGCAGTGAGGAATATGTCTATTTTATTAAATATCGTTTAAGCTTTTTCGTTCCTAAAATCTCGAATACGGTACTGCTGCATAAACTTAATTACTGATTTGATCGATTTATTGACAAGTCCAGTAAATTAGATCTGTTCATTTACCCAGAAATACATTTCTGACCCGTCTGTCTATCACTGCAACACAAAGCTAATCTCATAAAGCTATTAAATACAGTAAAATTTAAAATTCAAATACCCATTAAAGAAAAACAAACACAAATTATCTCTCTGATGCTTTAAAACACTTAACGACAATTAAGATTAAGATTGGAAGTAAAAATTAGCTAAAAATATATGAAAAAAAAAGTATGACTGTAATAAATAGCAGCGCAATGAGGAACACGTCTATTCCATTATATATCATTTAACCTTCTCTGTTCTTGAAATTTCGAATGTGGTATTGATTCACGAACTTAATTGTTGATTTGACCGATTTATTAACAAATCTATACATTTATCCAGAAATATATTAACGTCTTATTTATTTATTACAACATAAACATTCATCTCATAAACCTATATAATACATTGAAACTCAAAATCCAAAAAATCATTAAAACAAAAACAACATTAATTATCTCTCTAATTACTAAGATTAGGATTAGAAATGCATCATTTTGATAAAGAATATACACTACTCCTATTAATTACTTATGTTTGATCTTTAAGTCAAAAAATAGTGGACCATTTTGAGTTTTTCATTCATATATTATAGAGTGATGAAGTGTTAAGTTCCCTGCGCTCTCTCTCTCTAGATTTTCTCTCTCTCTATCCGAATTCTCCCCAATTTGGACAAATCGCCCTTTGTTTCTCTCTCTAAAAATCGCTATCGATCGATACATATATATATGTGTGTTGTTCATCTTCGCAACTCTAGGGTTTAGGTTATCGGAATTCAGATTTGAATTTGCGGCGCTGGAAAACTGAGGGTTTTTGAATCGGTTCAGTTCGATTTTTGTTTTTTTGGTTGTTTTTGTGGATCTGTGTGATTGGACATGGATACGATGTCGTCTTCAGCGTCAAATGCAGTAGCGAATAACAAGGATGTTCCGTCTTCGATGACGCCGACCGCGGTGGAGGATGACGGCTCGATGTCTGTCAACTCAGGACTTGCAAAGGAGGCAGCTTTGTTTTTTCAGTCGGGGAATTACGCTGATTGTGTTAGAGTTTTGTATCAACTGTTGCAGAAAAAAGAAGGCGATCCAAAGGTGACTAAATCTGTCTTTTTTTTTGGGTTTTTGTTTTATGGTATCTTTATACATTTTCAACTTGTTGTAGTATATATATACACCCCCTCGGTTTCAATTTATAGGGTACATTTGGAATTTTGAGAGCTAACCAAGTTTTTCTTTGATTGATTTTTTTTATATGACTGTTAGATATTTGAATGTGTTAATTTTTGTGATTTATAGTAGTTTAGAAGTTTGATTCTTGAAATTTCAAATGTGCCACACTAAATGGGACAGAGTGAGTAAGTGATTTATGGTTATTTGTAGTTTGCGCTTTTCTTGTCGTCAATTGAATTGGTGACTTTGAGCTCATTTGCACGTGATTTTCGATGGAAAATTGTGGCTTTGAGCTCAATTGGCACGTGATTTTCGATGGTAAATATAGTTTTCCGGTTCAAAGTCGATGGAAGATTGAATTGATGGCTTTGAGCTCAATTTGCACGTGATTTGTGATGGAAAATGCAGTTTTCTAGTTCAAATTGTTTTGAATTGATGACCGTGAGCTCAATTTGCACGTGATTTTGATGGAAAATGCAGTTTTCTAGTTAAAGGATGTTAATTGAATTGATAGCTTTGAGCTCAATTAGCACGTGATGTTTGTTGGAAAATGCAGTTTTTTAGTTCAAAATCGTTTTGAATTGTAATTGTTCTTGTTATACTATGCATCTTTTTATATTTGTTTTTATTTATCCTAATTAACCTAATGGCGTCATAACCAAAAGGTCCAGTATTTTGCCTCATAAATAGATGGTGTGTGGATTTTTCCCATTTCCATCTCTTAAGTTGACATAGAGCTGAATGAAAATATGTCTGTGATTCTCTCTGGTGGGTGATGATTGTTTCTGTGAAATACTTGGTTGGTAATTGAGGATTTTTTGATTGGTGGGTAGTTAAAATAAGTTCATTGAAACTGAGGCATCTGTTGTTCATTGTAGTTGGTTTTGGAATATCTTAACTGGCATTGTGGATGTAACCGGTTCTAGATCTTTGAACTCATTTTATACTATAGGTAGTACTTGCATTGGAATATGAATTACTGGTTTGGGTTGTTGGAAGAACAAGGCCTGCTGCAGCAGAGATATTTAAGGTGTCTTTAGTTTTAACTACAGTTGGGGTTTAAATTTAGTATGCCATTGCTAATTTTAGTTTTTGGAGCAAAACAATAAGTCCAATATAGATAATTAGATATCTGCGCTTGGTCTTTGGAGAAAGAGATCTTGTATTTATCAATTACCTGATATGTACCACTGTTATGTTTAAATTTGGAGGTTTAGTTTAATGTCGCTTTGAGAGGGTCAAGTATTTGATATTCATTTGGAACTCATGAGTCCATTAGTAAGTGTATGTTGACGATATCCTACATAAACCCTCAAATGTGTCAGTTCAGAGGTATGGAATTATATGATTGAAAGTGCTAAAAAGGGACCGGTTAGGCCTAAAACCACGGTGAGAAGTTATTTTGACTCAAAAAATGAGATATCATGCGATATTAGCTACAACAATAACAACAACATACCTAGTGTAATCTCACAAGTGCCGTTTGGGGAGGGTGGTGCCTTACCCCTACCTTGTGTAGGTAGAGATTTCCAAATGCGATATCAGCTAAGAACAAAAACAATCGAACCAATGATCTACGTATGCGATATCAACTAGTTGGGACTTATTTGTTTTTCTTACACTTGCATTAGGAATCATTAACCAAGACATAAAAACAAAGCATGTGCTAGCATTGGAATTAGCAAATTGGTTTTGAGTAAAGCATAATGAATATAGATCGTTTATCATACTGACCCCAAGTCATTGGTGATTTAGGAATAGTTGATATTTTTTTTTTATGACAAGGGAAACCTGCAGTCGATACCCTTTTGGGTGTGCACAGGGTAAAACTCCCGCTCCTATGCAATAGTTCGCAAACCACATAAGAGAGGTAACCCGCACTAGGCAAGCCCGATGCGACGAGCTCGACCCAGAAGGCAAACCCCTTGCTTTCGCTGGCAAGGGGTTTCAAACTTGAGACCTCCAACATGGAAGTCCCAAGCCCAAACCGTTGGGCCACCCCGAAGGTTGGAATAGTTGATATTTTTATTAAATGCACCGTAATCATTTTAATCAAGTCATCAAACCGTTGGATTTGTTAATATTTCTTGTTGCTTTGGTTTCATTATGATGTTCTGTCATTTTTACTTCCACTTCTAATTGCTTTATTTATGGTGTTCTTTGCTCCTCATCTGCTAGGTTCTACATAACATTGCGATTGCTGTGAACTTTCAAGATGGTTGCTCCAATCCTAAGAAGCTGATTGATGAACTTAATAATGCAAAGGTACGTAGAGCTGTATCATTGAGATATTGAGGTATAGCAATCTTGTTGTTCATCAATGCCGTGGTTTTGGTACTGCTTGTTTTATCCTATTATGCATGTTTAAATGATTCTATATTTGCTATAAGCTCCAAGAAGCAGATTTGATCTTAGAGCTCTATTGCTGCTAAGTTTTCTGCTGCGAGAGCAAGCCTGTTCATGATGTATAACCTCAGCAGAAGGAGGGGCCTCGTTTGTTCTGCAGAAGTTCAACTAGGGAAAGAATTATACATGCTTTGGCTTTTACAAAGCAAAGTTTATGCTTGTTTCACTCTTTTTGTATATGCATATACCTCTAACGGTTAAGGACAGTCATAAAGTCCAAAAGGATATTTAAGAATATAATTCTAGTTAGCATTAGTGCACCCCAATGAGTGAATATGCCTTTTAAAGGTAAGGAGCCATCCTTGATACAAGGGAAGTGGTGAACACCTTATCGTAAAATATTGATTGTGGAACATTGTGAATTGCATCAAAGTAAGACACTGCAAGTTGGTTTGTGGTGGGATTTGGGGTGTTTGTGTGTCAAAACGTTCTTGGAAGAAAATATGTACATAAAGGTTCTCACCGAATTGAATTGGCCATTGGGATTACAAGTCTGCCTCTTGTCACTCATTCTTATACATGGTTGGATGAAAACTGCACTGAAAAACAATTTCTTGCAGGATCTGTTGGAAGTTTTCCCTATTCCTATGGATCAAATTACTACTCTTTTTTACTGAAGGCATGGTTTAAGTTTGGCATATCAAATCTTGTACAACTTCTTCAGTCATAAAGATACAAATCAAAGCAAGATATAAAGATCAACTAACCTTTATATCGTGCTTTGATCTGTATCTCTATGACTAAAGAAATTGTACAATCTATTTGGTATGCCAAACTTAAACCACGCCTTTAGTAAAAATCTCATGGTGTGGCCTAGTGGTCAATGAAGTGGTCGTGAACTCTAAGTTCTCAGGTTCAACCTCAGTGGGAGACGACAAAAACACTAGGGTGATTCTTCCTATCTGTCCTAGAGTTACCTGGTACCTGTTGTTGGTGGGAGGTGGCAGGTTTCGTAGAATTAGTTGAGGTACGCATAAGCTGACCCGAACACCATGGTTATAAAAAAAAAAAGATCAACTAGCCTTTGCTTTTCATTTTCCTTCAGAGGGGATTTTTTTCTCTAGAAGTTTTTGTTCAAGGATTTGAAGTAATTGAGGAGCTACATGCTTGATTTCTCTTTTTGATGAGCATAAAACTACAGTAGTAGTTATAAATCAAAGATAACAGAAATTAAGAATGTAAGTACTTCCACTATTACAAGTTACATATTTGGACCTGTTTTAACTTCTTAATTTCCATTTCTAATCAAATAGTGATCACATAGAATCAGATTTCTGGACTAATTTTTTAGGAATGATCAGATAGATTGGTCTTGATCTTGGTCTTGGTCTTGTGTTCTTTCATTCATGATGCTTCAATGTTGTATAAGTTCGTGGTAACTTAATTTCAACTAATTTAGTTAATTTTCTCTTTGTTGATATAGCTTCTTGAAATAATTTAAACTTTTTCGTTAAACATATTCTGCACTTCTTAATTTGGTAGTATCAACAGGTGCATATGATCATTTTATATTTAGTGCACCTGTGACTAATTTGGTAGCATCAACAGGTGCATATGATAATTTTATATTTAGTGCACTTGTGACTAGCAGCAGAAGGGATTTTAATGCTTCAATTGTTTTTCCTCTTTGAGTGATTAGAATATTGAATTTCCATACAAACTAGAACAATGAAATTATTATTTGTTTATGGATGCAGTTCTGCTTAAGTCTTGGGTGTTCCTTTGTCTGTCCCTTTAGTGAACTTCGATTTCTGCATTTTATTTTCTCGTTTCTTTTGCCAGAGTGATTTTCATCTATTGGTCTTGATGCTTGTGGTGGCACGTCTGTTCCCCTTTTATGTGAATTTTCTGTTTACTTGATAACTATCTAGCAGATAAGGGGAGCCTTCGACTTAGTTATCTGTTTCTGGATGTGTGGTATAGAGTAGCTCAGAAATTGTGCTTTCTTAGTTCTTCCTTCTATTTTTCTTCCCTTTCTGACTTATTTGGTTGTTATAATTCTTATGGTAGTATTAACCTTCACCTTATCAATAATAGAAAGATATTCTTATTGTAATATTATACCCGTGCTTCGGTGTTCTTATCTCCTTGTTGTGATACATTGTTGTTGCTTTCAATGTTTAGAAAAGAAGCGAAGAGCTTGCTTGTGCTGCTGGCGACCAGGCAGATCCTGCTAGCAATGGTGGAGCCAAAGCTGTGACAGGAATTAGTGGAAATAACAGTGCACCACGGCATCTATCTGCTCAACATAGTTCCGAACTTGTTTATGCTGATGAGTTTGATCCCTCAGTGACCGCATACAATCTAGTATGTTCAGTTGATATTGGCTTGGCTGGTTTTGTTAAAAGAATTATGGCCTATTATCTTTGATGGACCTTTATTTGTGCTAATATATGCATTTGAATTATACAGGCAGTTTGCTGGTTTCATTTGCATGAACATGCAAAAGCATTTTCAATTTTGGAAGGATTGTTTCAGAACATTGAACCAATAGACGAGGTAAACAATTACTGTAGATTCTGAAATGTGAAAAATTCAAATCTGCTTATTGACTAATGAATTTGCCCACAGGAAATAGCCAAGCGCATTTGCCTCTTACTGTTGGATGTTGCTTTACTTACTCGAAATGCAGCAAGATCAGCTGTAAGTCGTACATACCCAACTGTTTGTTTCTCATGATTTTATCTTTTGATTTTTTATGCTGTCTTATCAATATCATGATTTACTTGCTGCATTTGAAATGATCTTTCCAACAGTTTATGATGGAAGCAACTAGTTTTTGATATAAGGAAACATTGATATGATTATGGGGGTCTTGAGTTTAGTTCAAAATGTGATGATGTTGAAGTCATTAGTCTATTTGTAATTCTTATCAGTGATGGATTACTTTAGTGGAGCTAGTGGTGTGCATTCGGTTTTGAAAAAATGGTACCAATCCGAACCAAAAGAAACTTGGTTTGGGTTTCTCTTTTCTTTTTTCAGTTGTGTCATAAGAGATAATATGGATCTAATAGTAACATATTTGGATGACAAGAAAATTTATTTGAATAAAAAATAGTCGATCAAGTTAATCTATTCTCATTCATAAACATGGCCAAACTGCCCGTATACAAGGAATATACCAAATGGTAAAGAATCTATAAAATAACTATTTGAATAATGAGTAGTAATGTCAAATCTCTTAGATACCTTTTCTAAATTCAATTCACATGATTGAAATGATTCATTTGTGAACACCATTAATAAGAGTAGCACATTTGATGCGATAATCAATAAACACTCCTAGTCTCTTATAAAAGCATAATGCAACAATCAAAAGTTTCTGATGTCACACTGGTCTTTCCCATTTTGATCAATGTTAGAAACATTGATGTAGTGATTTCCGATGATCATAAAGATGCAACATCTAAAGTTTAAGAATTGCTTCCCAAAGTTTGTATTGAGTGAGTTCACTCACCGAAGCAGCTGATGTTAATTTGAGATTCCCAATAACAATTTTAAAAACCAAGATCTGATACCCTTGTGAGAGATTGCCATTTACACTTGCTCTACTCTATTTCGTTTTGTAATGACAATGGTGTTGATGCCTCTGTCTCTAACCTACGATACATGGGAATCAATTCACCTAGTATCATTTCTTCTGGGATACCATTTGTAATTGCTGTATCTGTTTTCTTCCTTTTGATAACTTCATTCTGATATTGTTCTGAGTGAGTGATGCTAGGGGAATTGTAACGTGGTGAACTTAGAATTATGGTTTAACACACTTATATAAAATATTGCAAGGTGGTGAACTTTGAGTTTTGGTTTAACATATTTATATGAAATATTGCAGGCTTTGATGTTTGTGATGGATGGTTTATTATCAGTAGTTTTGTCATGTACCTTCTTGCAGCTGTTGCAGTAGTTTTTGAAATGAGATAGTGTGCTGCCTTTAATGGGTTAAAGACTAGTTAGTCATTGTTATTCTAGTTCTTTTATTTAAAGGTAGGTAGTATTGATGTCAGCAGTAAGAAGGTGCTATTGTTACATCCAAAAGATTACTGGAGAGAGAATAACAGAAAAGATCTGACTACCCGGACAAAAGATTCTATGAACTGTAACAGTGTTTAAGCTTCATTTGCCCAATCTAATCTGCAGCAAAAAGATAGCATAAAACGATCAGATTTTACTTTCAGCACAGAGTTCTGTTCATCTTCAAAACACATTCTGTTTCTTTCTTTCTTTCTTTCCATATGCACCACCAAATGCAAACAGGAGTTGGATACGAAGTCTTCTTTAACTACTTGTTCAAACCGTTTCTATGCCAGCACAGAAGAAAATCCTTAAGAGTTCTGTCATTATTGCTCTATTTAAAACGTTGATTATTGTGGTTAATGCTCCATTTGTCGTTTTATTATTTCTATAGATAATTGAGATTGCTAATTTCATGAAGGATAGTTGTTTTTGGTTTTTGTTCCATTGTTGAAATTTTGCCGTACTTCTCCTAAGATGGTGGAATCTGTGTTGGAGTCTCATGTTTGGTTTCTAGGTCTAGTTTATTGCTTCTTTTCCTTTTTATGTAGCGAACTTTTTTTAAAAATCTTTGTTGCAAACAGTTTAATTATGATTCTTGCTCCCAGGATGTGATCAGCTACGTGGAGAAGGTCTTTTGTAGCAGTAGTTTATTGAGTCAAGTTGACAACGGAAACTCTGCAATGCCAACAGCTTCAGCCGT
This sequence comes from Solanum bulbocastanum, assembly GCA_037074985.1. Taxonomy (NCBI): domain Eukaryota; kingdom Viridiplantae; phylum Streptophyta; class Magnoliopsida; order Solanales; family Solanaceae; genus Solanum; species Solanum bulbocastanum. Next base: position 3,503,356 of record CM073603.1, on the reverse strand, counting down.
TTTGAAATCGGCTTCATTTCCCAGCAATTCAACTATTCCTGATGCATCTACTCCAGATTCACCTGCTACTGGGATAACCTCCGAAGGCTCTTTGTCTAGGACATTATCAGAAGAGGGACTTGAAGATCTGCATTTAATATCATCCATGGAGATTGGTGGGCAGAACCTACCACGACAGTCTGGCTTGAAATCTTCAAATGATCCAACAAGGAACCAAGCTGATGAATTTATCTCAACTGCTGAAATGAGGATTAAACTGCACCTTTGCAAGGTCCAATTTCTTCTCCTCACCAGGAATCTTAAGGCAGCTAAGCGTGAAGTTAAGATGGCTATGAACACAGCACGGGGTAAAGATCATTCTATGGCTCTCTATTTGAAGTCCCAGCTTGAATATACTCGTGGGAATCACCGAAAAGCAATCAAGCTCTTGATGGCATCAAGTAATCGGGCAGAAACGGGAATTTCTAGCTTATACTACAATAACCTGGGTTGCATATATTATCGACTTGGCAAGCATCACACTTCTTCTGTATTTTTTGCCAAGGCTCTGAGTAATAGTTCATCTCTCCGGAAAGAGCGACCTTTAAAGCTCTCAACCATCTCACTGGATAAGTCTCTGCTCATAACCTATAACTGTGGTATGCAGTACCTGGCTTGTGGGAAACCATTGCTGGCTGCAAGCTGTTTCTATAAGGCTAGTCAGGTTTTCCACAATAGGCCTCTTTTATGGTTACGAGTTGCAGAATGTTGTCTAATGGCTCTTGAGCAGGGACTGCTCAAGTCCAGTGGTGTTGCTGCTTCTGACAGGTCTGAAGTTAAAGTTCATGTTGTTGGACAAGGAAAATGGAGGCAACTTGTTATGGAAGATGGAATATCAAGAAATGGACAAGAAAGTTTTTCAGGTAAGGAAGATTTGGCTACTAAGGGAAGACAACCGAAGTTGTCGGTACTACTTGCTCGTCAGTGTCTTCTGAATGCTTTGCATTTATTGACCACTTCTGAATCAAAAGGTAACAAGTCCACACAGTCTCATGCTTCTGGTCTGGAAGAAAGTGAAACAAGAGAAGCAGTACCATCCAAGAATGGATCAACTGACCCTAAGTCACTGAACGTGCCAGCATCTGGTCAGGTTAATGCAAATGGGGAGGTGAAAGAGCAAAAGGGTGCAAACAGTCAAAATGCCTCCTTCTTGAATTCTCTCGGTGAGTATGAAGCCACATGTAGAAAAGAGAATCTGATGATTGAGCAAGCTGCATTGGCTGATTTGGCTTTTGTAGAACTGGAATTGGGAAATCCATTGAAGGCTCTTACAATTGCACGATCTCTCTTAAAAGTCCAAGAATGTTCTAGAATATACATCTTTCTTGGTAATGTGTATGCTGCTGAAGCTCTATGCTTGCTGAACCGGGCAAAGGAAGCTGCAGAGCATTTGTCAACCTATATCTCCACTGGCAAGGATGTTGATCTACCGTTTAGTGAAGAGGATTCTGAAATGTGGAGACAGGAGAAAACATTGGAATCGGAAGATACTAATGTTGGATCAGCTGCTGTGAACTCCTTTCCTTCGGAGGAATCTCAAGCATTTGTGTTTGTTAAGCCGGAAGAGGCCCGCGGAATTCTCTTTGCAAACTTAGCTGCCATGTCTGCTATGCAAGGAGACATTGAACAGGCCCAAACTTATGTGGTACAAGCACTTTCGATAAAACCTCAACGTCCTGAAGCTATTCTTACTGCAGTATACGTGGATCTTCTGTGTGGGAAGACACAAGAAGCTCTCACAAAGTTGAAACAGTGTAGTCGTATTAGGTTCCTACCAGGCAGTCCAACTTTAAGTGGTTTGTCATCATGATTCATATCCAGCCCACCTTTCAGTAATGCGTTTACAGGCAGGTAGTTCAGGAATCCCTTGATAGAGTATATGTACCATATATATAGCTCAATTCAGGAACAAGTTTTTCGTTTTTTCGTTTTTCAAATGTCTATGATTTGCAGGTTTAGGTTTCAGGAAATGATGGGGGGTGGTGGTGTTGTGGCTGAGATTAGTTTGGTTATTGCAGATACATGCCCATCTTTAAAAGATTCGAGGTGTATTTTTCATACAGAGAGACCCAGTCTAGTTCCCCTTTAGAGATATATAGAGGTTTTATGAACTCCTATGAAAGATGAACCATGAACTTAGAATTTCTTTCATAAAGTCATTTTAATTCCCAAGTTGTGGGCTTTTTCATTATTACAGCTGCAGATTATTTGTCTTAATTTTTTCAAGTTGCTATCTATACATTCGAAAAGGTAACCTCGAATGGTAAATATATTTAAACTATAGCTGTGTTTCGTAAATATATAGCACATGTTTTGCTATGTTCTGTAGTTTTTCCCTAGTTAAAATCCAAGGACGATGAAAGCGATCGTTGAAGGGTTCGGACTGGGGCAGCAGAAATTGCTGTATTTGTGCTATCTGAATTTTTTAACGATTCAACTGTGTTTGTTTGTTTCTTTTCTTCCTTTTCACCACCACCACCACCAACAGTCTTAGTGTAGTCCCATGAAGTCTAAAAAGAGTAGTATATACAGATTTTATCCTTAGCGTGAAAAGGTAGATAAATTGTTTTTGATAAATCTTCGACTCTATGGAAAATTTTACAGCATTCTCAATGGAGTCGTGTAGACTTTATTCCCTAAGAAGGTGGAGAGACTATTTTTAATAGACTCCAACTCAAGGAAAAATATATCAAAAGAGATAACTAAGAAAAGTGAGGGATTCTGAAGAAAAAAAAGGAACAAATAATTTGCAACTGCGATAATCAAAGTATATCCTACAGTAACAAAAATTCGAGGACAAGAAACTCCAAGAAAAATACTATTTTCTAATATCATGATTAATTATAATTTTTACTTTGAGTCGATGTTTCTCTCCTAGTTCTAATAATAGTTGGAATCATAGATATTTCCTTGTACGCATTGGATTTCAGTTTTTTCTTTTTTTTTTTCCCTAATCCTATTATATTCGGAATAATATTCCATAAATCCAACTAAAATATGGTCATAATTACGTCTACCTTGTTAAGCTCAAATTAGACTTGCTACAAAAATCCCCTCACCATATTGCCTATATATACCCTTTAGAAACACAAATATTTCTCATAGTTCCAAAATCAAAACAAAATTCTCAATCTTCAACTATCTTTAAACTTTTAACCAAGACATCATGAAGGTGATAGCAGCTTATTTGTTGGCTCAATTGGGTGGAAATTCTAACCCATCAGCATCTCTATAAACCGATAACCAATAAGCCAACCCGATAAATTTCAAAATCGAACCGAACCGACCGACACGCAGCCCTAAGTGGAAGAGTCTGATGAAGAAGATTTTAATTTTAGTCTTTTTGATTAGATGTTTTTAGTTTGATTTTTTATTGTTATTTTTATGCAGTATTGTTTTGATTAAGTTCTTTTAGGTTTAACGTTTTGTTGTTTTCTTTTAATAAAAGTTTATTATGTTTCTAGTCAAGTATCTTTGCTTCTTCAATATTAATAAGCGTATTTTTAGTAATTTTTACCAAAGACGAAATAGGACACATTCGAGGGTAGTGTTCTTTGTTTTTCTCTATTTAAGTCTTGATATCGCGATTTCTAGTTTTTTTTTAAAAAAGCAACCTTATTCAATATACTACATTCTTCCATTGTTACATGCTTCTAATTTAAAAGTAAAGAGTTTCATAAAATTAATTCTGGAAACCTTGGTGAAACGAAGGGGATTGGAACCTGTGATACCTTCTTAGGGTTAAGTATTTGCCCTAATTTATTGATCCCACGAAGCTATTTATTTTAAGTCTCTAAAAACTCAAGATTTTTGACAATTGATCGAGCTAGTTACAATATCTTAGAGGGGTTTTAGGATCGATTCGAGCATAAATAAGGGATAATGGGACACCCCTAAAGTTTAGGGGGTGAGCATGTGATTTTTTTAGACAAGTTTAGAGGGCAATTTATGTATTATTCCTAATAAAAACAATGGAATCATTTACTTTAATCATCGTCATGTTCATCATGTCGTAAAATTCGTAGAGTTCTTTCAAGGCAAAAGCTTCATATATAATATAAAAGTAACAAAGGACCAAAGAATTAGAAAGAAGAAGATAAAAACAGTATTTCCAATGTTTAACAGGAATGGTAATATTAGAGCATTCTCATTAATGATAAAACCTATTGTTTTAATAGTACAAATTTCTCTAAAAAAATATACATTCATCACCAGAAATTCCTTAAGAATGAGAAAGCCGACTAATAGACTATTTTATAACTGACTCATTTTGTTAGTGAGTCAAGGAGACTTAATCATATATATATATATATATATATATAAAAGAGAACCTTAGGCCCGCCTATGTGGCACCACCACAAACCAGAATTCCCTTTTACATTATTTATTTACAAAAGTAGCCTTCTCCTTTCATGAAAAATTGTGACTTTTATGAAAAGTTACGACTTCAATGAAGAGTTGCGACTTTTATGAAAAGTTGTGATTTTTATGAAAAATTGCGACTTTAATGAAGAGTTGCGACCTTTATGAAAAATTGTCTTTTATAAAAGGTTGTGACCTTTTCGAAGGGTTGCAATTTTTTCAAATAATTCTAACCTTTCCGATAAGGCACAATAAACATTTGTTCACACTACCCTTTGTTGTCTATAAATAGAGGAATTCCTCTCATTTTAAAACAACGAAAATTCTGAACCTCTTCTTCTTCTTCACAATTAAATATTTGTGTACTTTGCTCCTGTTGAGTGGCTCACTGACATCATTACTTATGCTACAGCTCTTGGTATGTATTTTTACAGTCACTAATTTGTGCTTATGTTATTAAGGATAAATGATAAGATATGATAATTTTCATTTTCCTTTACATTATTAATGTTTGTTACCACGTAATCTTGTATGTAAGATAATATAGTAATGAAAACTTGTGTTTTGAAAGGAAAATGAGTTTATGTGCATTGTTTCCCTCATGTTGTAGTGCATTGAGTAGGAGTTGCTATTGAACTTCATGAGAAGGTTATATGAGAATGTTTTAGTTAGGAGTTGAGCATTCTTCCATGAATGAAATGCTTTTATGATTGCATATGAGCTCCATTAAGTATGTTGAGCATGTTATGACTAGGAGAAGGTAGTTCCTCCTATGAACACGAGATATGTTGCATATCATGCATGATAAGTTTGTAGATGTAGTTTCTACTTCCTTGTATTGCATTGATCGTGATTAAATTGGAGTTGATGTTACCTTCTTTGAATAAGTGCTCATTGTGAATAGTAAATCTTGAGTTGTGCATTAATGATGTTTCATGAATGTTTGGGGATGCTAGTCTTGAGTCATTAATTCCTTAATGAATTTTAAGTGTCATTTGAGGATGAATGTTCCTAAGTGGGGGATAATGTAACGACTTGGAAAATGATAGGATGAACTATTGCCTTGACGTTCAGGTTAGAGTGACTTTGAGTTGGTGTCTAGGTTGCTTTAGAACTGAAATGGGGTGAGGAAGGAGCGTAGGGTGCAAAATAGGACCTAAACTAGCAAGATAGGGTGGTAGAAGCCTTGTTTCTTGTTGGAGCCTTTTAGCAATGGGCTTCTTGACCGCCCAAAGGGTTGGGCGAGTCGCCCTTGTTCCCTTTGATCGCCAAAGGGACTGCCCTCTTAGCCTTAGTTCTGGAACAATGGACGAGCTAAGTTGAAGCTCGCCAAGCTGGTTGGCGAATCGCCCATTTCTCCTACTCCATCGCCTAATTCACTGCCCATTTGTCCAAGATGCTGGACCAAAGGGGCTCCCCAACCTGGTTGGCGTGTCGCCCTTTGACGCCCCTCCATCGCCCAATGACCATCCCTTTTAGTGAGCTCACTGGAACAAAGGGCGTGCCAAGGTTGCACTTGGCGAGTCGCCTAGTGCATTTGGCGAGCCCAAGGTTCCAAAGGGCGAGCTTAGATGGCAAGGGGCAAATTTTTATGTTACAACTTGTAGGGTCAACTTCAAATGACGTTATCTCTTAGCTCAAAACGAATTAAGTGGGCCTTTACCTATCCAATTAAAGGACTCTGAGTCCTCTTTCCAACGCCACCGAGTTTGCCAAATTTTGATCTCGGAGTAAAACGTTATGCCCGAAATAGTGAAGCACTGTCAGGCTGGAAAAATGGGCGAGCCAAGGGCCATTAGGCGAGTCGCCTAGTGCCCTTGGCAAGCCAAGGAGTGCTAAAGGGCGAGCTCCAACGTGAATTAGTAAGTTTTTAAAGTTTAAGTTGGAGTTTTTAAGTAGTCCTTCAAATAACTTGAACCAGCATGTTCTCACTCTTTTCCTAACAAGTTTATATACTTTTTAAGGTCAAATTCCTTCAATTTAGTCACTCCCACTTAATAAAATAAGAAACCCGAGACCCCAAATGAAATCCCAACTTTTTTTCCTTCCCAAAAATCTTCTCTCTAGAAACTCCATTGAAGACCAAAGGAAGGGATCAATCTAGAGCTTCAAGAAAAAGACTTTTTCATATGAATTTGATGGGATTCTACACCTAAGGTATGGGAGTTCTTCATTCTTGGTTAGTTATCACCAAGAGCCCCTTCAACTATGTTTTCAAATCCCCCAGTTCTAGGGTTTTCAAATCTAGTCATGGGTCTTCTTCCAAAACGAATAAAGTTGTTTAATTTAGGTTAATCTTGATTGATTATGATGATTTATGATTGGATTAATGGAGTATTAATGAATTTTGATGAAAATCTCCCTTGGACCCATGCTTTTCCCTTCTTCCTAAATTGTGAACTAAGGTTTGACTTGATTGATCATGGAAGCTTAATAATTGATTGTGTTTAGGTTTATTATGTTGTTGATCGTGATGCCTCTCTATCTAACATGGTAATTCTAGTAATTTAGGGTTGATCTTGATCCTTAGCCTTGATAGGCAATTTGCTTGGGTTGTATATGTTGATGAAGATTATTTATGAACTTGTTGATCCACTTGAAAGGTAGAGGTGTTTAATTATGATGTAATTGCATGATTTAAGTGTGATTTTATATATATTCTTGATTAACCTACGATTCTAGGGTTATGTCATGAAGGAGGCAAATTGAGGGTTTAAATGTGACCTTCCTAGAATGATAAATTTCTTCATGTAATGCCTTAGATTAGATCACCTAGACCTGAATTGGTTTAGAGTAATGCTTCTAAACCTGAATTGACTTGATCATGATATCAAATGCATGTTTGTGGATACTTGAAATATAATGTGACAATCATGATGTGATTAATGTATTAATGACTGAAAGATTTTAAGTATTATTTTATAAATTCTATGATATTAAATTCCTGTGCAAAGCGCGGCTAATTTTACTAGTATATATATATATATATATATATATATATATATATATATATATATATATATATAAAAGAGAACATTAGGCCCGCCTACGTGGCGCCACCAGAATTCAGGATTCCTGTTTAATTTATTTATTTCCAAAACTAGCCTTCCCCTTTTATGAAAAGTTGCGGCTTTTATGAAAAGTTGCGACTTTTTTGAAGAGTTGTGACTTCTATGAAGAATTGCGACTTTTATGTTTCTTCCCGAAATTACGCTTCTCCTCAACGAAGTCATTAAAGTGGGGCAACTCGTATTCGCTAACTTAAAAAGTTGTGACTTTTATGAAAGGTTGTAACCTTTCCAAAAGAGTTGTGACCTTTCTGATAAGGCATAATAAATATTTGTTCACACTATCCTTTGTTGTTTATAAATAGAGGAATTTTCTCTCATTTTAAAACAACAAAAATTCGGAACTAGTTCTTCTTATTTTGCACAATTAAATATTCATGTACTTTGCTCCTGTTGAGTGACTCACTTCACCATTGTTTTTGTATCAATACACTGGTGAATAAAATCGTCCTATCTTGTAATGACCCTCCTGGTCATTTTTGTTTCTTGCCTTCTGTGTGTCGTTTAGAGTGTTCCTGTAGCGACCCCAAGTCAATTATGACTTGCTGGGACTGACAGTTCGGTCACCTGGTTGTTCGTTTGGTTTTGGTGTGAGTTTTAGTGTTTTGGAGCTTATGAACCTTGAACGATCATTTTCGATCAAAAGTTTAAGAAGATGACATCGGAATCCAATTCTGACAGTTCCATCAGCTCCGAAAGGGTCATTTTAGGCTATTAGCATGGTCGGTATGACTCCCGAGATTTTCAGTGTGAGTTGGTGCGATTAGGCGTTTTAGCTTTTGAAATTTGGCCTAAGGTTGACTTTGGTCATCATTCTTGGAAAACGTGCTCGGATGAAAATTCCGTCAGCGCAGTTAGCTCCGAAATGTTGATTTTAGTTTAGAACAACCTTTTGTTCGACTCCCGAGGTCTCTGGACTCATTTCGAGCTCTTCGGTGGATTTTGGTTAAAATGGCTCTTGGAAATGGAACCCACTTTTTATCGAGATGACCTCTGATGGAAATTTTGACTGCGCCGTTGAGTCTGGAATGTCGAATTTGGTAGGGTAGCATATCTGTTTTATTTTTATCGGGTCCCGATCAAATTTCGAGCCCCCGTCGGAGACTTAATATATGACAGCCAAATCTGGTGCAGACCAAACCAGCTTTATTTGCCAACTTCAAATCCTCATAACTCTCTCATTTCTAGTTCAAATTTAGTGATCCAAAGGTTCATTTTGTGTGGTTTTTCGCAAGGAACGCGTTGGTGAGCTCAGAAATTGATTTGGGATCCCCGTTTGAGGTAAATCTCATAAAACACCTGCTGCTGCGACTTGTTTTGTGAGCTCGAGTTTGGAATTTTAGAAACTGATTTCTCAGTCGTTTTAGGTCCGATTTCAGTAATTCTTGAGGCTAACTTGAGTGATTTTTTGAGGAGAATGTGTTGGCGTGGTTAGATTTCATATTTAAAGCTTTGATGTGGGTAAAAAATCGTGTTTTAGTTTCTGTCAAGCTCATTTTCGAGCTATATTTTTGGAAAATTTTGGAAGATGAGTTCTTGGTTGTTTTAGGTCCAAATTTGGTTATTCAAGAGTCTAGATTGTGGGGTTTTTCGTGAGGATCATCGTGGTATGATTGGTTTTAGCATCTGGACCCTCATTTTTGGTATTTTCTCATAAATAACTGCTGCTATTGTTGTTCCTTTTAGTGTGTTTTGGGTTTTTCGTTATATGTTGTGTTGGGCTGTTCCGAGCCTTGAATTGTGTTCCATTTTGGAACACAAGTTCAGAGAGGTGTTTAAGAACCTATTTTTGGGGTTAATTTCAGGATTTCCAGCGCGGACCCCACTTTTTCCGTTTTGACCCCAAAATTGGTCTGTCTCCGTTTCTTGTGATTTTACTGTCTAAACGACCGTAATAACGTTGTGACTCTATTTTTGATAGTGTTTCAGCGTTTTGAGGCTGTTCGAAAGGGAAAAACTCCGGAGAAGTGACTTTTGGAGCACGCGTAGTCGGCCTACAGGTAGGCTACGGTTTTCCTCTCTTAGATTGAGCTTGAGAGTGTGAATCCATGTTGATTAATTGGGATTTGGGTTGGTAATTATTGAATAGTGCATATGTGTTTAGAAATCATGCTTCGGTCTTTTTCGGGATTTATCGGTTAACAATGAGCATGCTTGGTGTTACAAATTGACCCTCCTTGCTATGTGGAGTATTTGTATGCTTAATTACTGTTTATTTGAAGCATGTTGTACCTTAGTTTAGGTTTGACTAGGGCTTGGCTTAGAAATTCATGATTCGAAATTGATAGGCCTTAGTTTTGCCCCGACATTGCTCGGCTGACTTAGTTCCCTGTAGACTGGTGTAGCAGACTAGAGTCTGATAGCTTGGACCTCAGTTAGGCAATACGCTTACTTCGACGATAGTTGTCTTTATATTTTTTTTCTTTCCCGATATTGCGACTTCGTGAATTACGTCGACGACACTACTTTTGCTTCGCGATTTCAAAGTTGGTTTTGATTAAATTTCAAGGACTTACATTGATTGGCTAAGTGTGGATGGTGTTCCATGGACATTTTGCACATGGAATGATTGGAACTCTTTCAGCAACTACATTGACACCTTTGTCGGGTTTTTGGATTCGAGCTCTAGTTTAGACCTCATGATACTTATATAGAGCATCCGGTTCAAGGTTTGGCCTCTATCACTTATATACTTATATAGAGCATCCGGTTCGAGGTTCTGCCTCTATCGCTTATATACTTATATAGAGCATCCGGTTCGAGGTCCGGCCTCTATCGCTCAGATACTTATATAGAGTATCTGGTTCGAGGTCCGGGCTCTATCACTTAATTACTTATACAGAGCATCTGGTTAGAGGTTCGGCCTCAGTTACTTGATACTTGTGATTGGTTACTTGGGTACTTCTAGTGAGCATCCGGTTCGAGTTTCGGCCTCCGTATTGTCAGATTCTATTATTTGGGGTTGAGGTTTTGGTTCGATGTTCTGTGTTCTTGGGTTCTCATATGTAATTCTCTTTAGTTATAGTTTTTCTATGTACTCGTCGGGCTTATGGGGGTCCGTTCGAATTTTTAATTCAACTTGCGCACGAGTGTATCTTCTAGGCTTATGGAGGTCCAGTTAGGTGTAGTTAGCTTATAGATTACTTTAGTTAGTTATTTCTACACTTGTGTGCATTCCATTGTTACTTAGTTTTAGTTAGTTTTCGTTCTTGACCTCTGTTTGTGTTATTCCTTCTTTTCATATTGCTTTTACTTTTCAAGTTCAGTCGGCCTATGATGCCTACTGGGTACCTGTTGTTTTGGTACTCATGCTACGCTCTGTATTTATTTCGTGATGCAGGTCCGAGCACCAATAGCCAGCGTTGATCCAGCTTGGAGTAGTCTGATTCGGAGACGGGGGTGAGCACATGACGTTCTGTACTATTTCAGTCTCCATCTGTATATATAGACTTGTCTTTTGCCTTTCGAGACAGTCGAGTCTCTGTAGTCCACTTTTAGGACTTGTACTCTTTTGTTAGTAGCTCTGTACTGGTGACTTTCAGGTTTTGGGAGGGATCCTTAATTGTATATATGTTTTGGTTTGCGCCCCATTTGTTTTATTATATTAAATTTTGTCTACTCTTGTTTAGTTTCTACCCTCAGACTCATTACTTGTTGTTCTGGGTTACGGGTCAGCTTACCTACTGGTGGGTTATAGTAGGTGCCATCATGGCTCGAGAAATCGGGTTGTGACAAGTTGGTATCAGAGCCCTAGGTTCACCGGTCTCACTTGTACAGAGCTAACGTCTAGTAGAGTCTTGCGAATCGGTGCAGAGACGTCCGTAACTTATCTTCGGGTCAGCTTACCTACTGGTGGGTTATAGTAGGTGCCATTATGGCTCGAGAAATCGGGCCGTGACAAGTTAAGAGGATCTATTTCTTTAAACCTCGGGTACTAAAGGGGAATAATTTTCTTAAGGGTACACTATGCATTTAGTGGGCTCAATTTTTTTCTTTCTGTTTCATTCTATTGTTACAGTCCTGACATTTTTTTTAACAGTCATTAATTTATGCTTATTTTATTAATTGTTGTTTTTGAGTATATCTTTTAAACTTTGTTGTTTATGTTTCTTCAAAGTTATTGTTGTAAATATTTGTTAGTACAAATTAAATAACACACATTGATTGAGTATTCATGCAAGTTTTCTCTACTAAAATTGTTAAAAGTAGAGTAAAAGAATTCCTTAAAGATCTATACTACCATATCTTGAAGACAAAATTCAAATTTGGTATGTCATTGTAAACACATAAAGATTTTAAAAACTTTATCGCACCTTGATGTGTGAAGTGAATCAGGAAAAGAAGACAAAAATTAATAAACTTTTGACATAAGTTCAAGGATGTGCCGGATGACCTATAGAGGAATATGACTAGACTGCAGCATCTTTTAATCCCAAAGAAATAGATAACTACATAATAAATTAATTGTTCATATTAAATATGAAGTATGGACATATTTCTCAAGTATACTGCAAGTTGTAAATAATTTTCTTGAAGTAATAGATGTGTTTTTTGACATTGTGATTGGAATAGAAGTGTAGTTTCAAATTGAACTTCATCACTCTGGAATGTTGATTTTTAAAAAATACCTAAACAAACTGAATAGTTTTGTGTAATATTATTCCCATTCAAATATATATATAATAAGTTGAATTGTTGTCTAATATGATATATTTTCCCTTTAATTTTTATTTTAATAATTACTTATGATACATTTAAATGAGAACTTTAAAATGATATATGTAAAACAAAAGGTAGTGCTGAACTTTCTGCACGTTAAAATTATAATATTTGTTCACTTTTTCTAACCTTTTACAATTTATTTATCTCTACACCAACGATTATTTATTTATTAAAATATTTAATATTACCGGTTGATGCATTTGACTCCTCAAAAATATCGAATAGGTTGCACTTTCTAGAAGCAAAATGATAAATTATAAAATCAAATTAAAGATGATTGATTGAAGGATAAATGATAAGATATTATAATTATCACTTGCTTTGTAGTGTTTTACTTTAAATGACTAATAGGTTATAAGTATTATTTTATAAATTTCGTAACATTAAATTTCCTCACGCGGGTAATTTCACTAGTTTATATATAAAGGAATGTTTTAGTGGCAACATAAGTCGCTGCTAATACCTATAATAGTCCCCACTAATAGTTTGTTTTACTGACAAGATTAATCGCCGCTAATACCTATAACAGTTGCAACTAAAAGAACGTTTTAGTGGCAACATTTATCGCGGCTAATGCTTATAATAGTCGCCACGAAAAACTTGGTTTAGGGCAACACTACTCGCTGCTAATACTTATAATAGTCGCCACTAAAACATAGTTTTTGTAGCAACATTCATCGTTGTTAATACTTATAATGGTCGCCACTAAAAGAATGTTTTTGTAGCAACATAAATCGCTGCTAATGCCTATAATAATTGCCACAAAAAGTATGTTTTAGTCGCCGCTAATGCCTATAATAGTTGCCATTAAAAGTACGTTTTAGTAGCAATAGTAGTCGTTGCCTATACTAGTCGCCACTAAAACTATGTTTTAGTGGCAACACAAATCGCTGCTAATACCTATAATGGTCGCCAATAAAATAATATTTTTGTAGCAATTTAAGTCGCTGCAACCTATAATAATCGCCAGTAAAAGTATGTTTTAGTAGCAACAATAGTCGCTGCTAATGCTTATAATTGTCGCCACTAAAAGTATGTTTTAGGCAACATTAGTCGTTGCTAAAGATTATATAGTCGCCACTAAAAGTTTGTTTTTGCAAAATTAGTCGCTGCTAATGCCTATAATTGTCGCCACAAAGAGTATGTTTTAGTGGCAACATTAGTCGCTGCTAATGCTTATAATAGTCACTTCTAAAAGTATGTTTTAGTGGCAAAGACCTAAAATAGTCGCCACTAATAGTGTATTTTATTGGCAAGATTTATCGCCGCTAATACCTATAATAGTCGACAGTAAAAGAATGTTTAGTTCAACATTAGTCGCTGCCAATGCCTATAATAGTCACCACTAAAAGTATGATATAGTGGCAAAATTAGTCGCTTCTAATACCGATATTAGTCGCCCTAATAGTTTGTTTTATTGACAAGGTCTCAATTGGACAAAACTTTCGTCCTTTTAATATTTTTCTTTTTTTTCTTCTCATTCAACTTTTCTAAATATTTTTTGTGTGAGTTATGACTATTTTAGGCAAGCTTAATTTAAAGAATATGAAACAAAACTTACTCTAAATAAAAGTGATATCGTAAGCTATAAAAGATATGTCTATTAACATAGATTTGTTGTCCTTTATGTCCCAAGTTATTGCTGAACATTTGAGTTATCTAGGTTAGACTTATTTTTAATTGTTAATGTTCAAGAATATTTCTTTAACATGAGTCTAGAATCCAACATTTTGATCTACTTGTATTTTCATAATGCAACAATTATACATACATATTTCTGAAAAAATTGTAAAGTTGCATTGATATAACGGCCTTCAAAGCAGCAGTTTAATAAAGAATGAATTTCTAAAAGGGTCAACAATATTATTTTGCAGTTGTTTCAAATTAATTTTTCTCCTTCTATAAATTTTGTTAGAATAACAAAGTAACAATAACGAAAAATAGTGAACGTTCGACCTCAGACAAGTAGATTGTCTCTAAAAAAACTTATTTATGTTGTTGTGGTGTACTGATATTGATTATCAAAAACTTTTACATAATTTTTTTTTCATAAGGAGTTATTATAACCATAAAATTATCCAATTTTATATTTTTTATGTAAAAAAAAAGAAAGAAACAATTATGTTTAATCGCTACATAAAAACATCACTTAGTTTTAACAACACAATTATATCATCAAACATATATTATGATAAATTATGTAAAAGATAAAAATAATTAGATCTCAAGATATTTTTTAATCATTCAACATATATGTCAAATAATTTAATTTCTGTTGAAATGTTTTTAAAACCTACTAAAATTTACTTTTTTTCTTATAACAGTCGATTATTGGAAAAGTTGTTCAAAAGTTTAGAAAGATTATTTAGGCTTTGCGTGGGTAAATTACCTAGTACATACATAAATCACCACAAGTCACCAACAACAATATTCGCAGTGAAGTCCCACAAAGTGAAGTCTGAAAAGGATAGAATATACGCAGATTTTATCTCTAACGTGAGAAGGTAGAGAAATTATTTCCAATAGATCCTTAATTCAATTACAACATTCTCAGTGTACTCCACAAAGTGAAGTCAACGTTTCTCTTCTAATTCTAATAGTAGTTAGAATCACATGTACTACCTTGTACGTGTTGGATTTTAAGATTTTCCTCTTTTTTTTCCAATCCTGTTAGTAGTAGGAATCCTAGCTATTTCATAAATCCAACTAAAATATGGTCTTAATTACGTCTAAATCTATTTTATCTCAAATTAGTCTGCCTCAAATTAGAAGGACACATATTTCTCATAGTTTCAAAAAAAAAAAAAAAAAAACTTCTCAATTATCAAAAATCTTATTAAAACTTATAACTAGACATCATGAAGGTGATAGCAGCTTATTTGTTGGCTCAATTAGGTGGCAACTCTAATCCATCTTCTAATGATTTGAAAAAAATCTTGAATTCTGTTGGTGCTGAAATTGATGATGTGAAAATCAAACTATTATTGTCACAAGTTGAAGGCAAAGATATTAATGAGTTAATTGCTACTAGCAAACAAAGATTGGCTTCTACTACTTGTATGTCTTTTGGAAGTGTTGGTGGTGCTACAAATAATAATAATAATAATAATAATAATAATAATAATAATAATAATAATAATAATAATAATAATAATAATGATGATGATGATGATGATGATAATAATAATAATGCTAATGTTGATGGACAAGTAATTGTTGAAGAGAAAAAAGAGGAAAAGAAAGTTGAGAAAGTGGAAGAGTCTGATGAAGAAGATTTTAATTTTAGTCTTTTTGATTAGATGTTTTTAGTTTTAATTTATTGTTGTTATTTTTATGCACTAGTATTTGTGTTGTTTTGATTACCTTCTTTTATGTTTAATAAAGTTGTTTTCTTTTAATAAAAGTTTATTATGTTTGTAGTTAAGTAACTTTCCTTCTCCAATATCAATAGCATATTTTTAATTATTAGTTATGGAGTAACGGGACAGATAGGACATTCGAGGATATCATTTTCTATTTTTCTCCTTTCAAGTTTCGAAATCGAGATTTCTAGTTGAAGAAGAAGCAACTCTATTCAATACACCACATTCTTCCGATCCATTGTTACATACTTTTAATTTAATAGTAATAATTTGCATAAAATTAATTCAAAAAACATTGGTGAAACGAAGGCTTGGAACTTTGTGGTACCTTTTTGGGGCTAGGTGTTTGCCCTAATTTTTTCTTCTTCTTTTTAGTATTTGAATTTTTCTTTTTCTTTAAGAAAGTGCAGAGCATTATAATAATTGGTTTTTTTACTTTTTTGAAAAATAATAATTATGACTTTCTTTCATATTTGGCAAATTCTTCTCTAGGAGAAAAGGTTACTGGCCTTTATAAATTGAGCTCTTATATTAGTGAATTGTTTATATATAGGTTAATTTTACCAAATTATTATGTCTCTTTTGGTATATAGCTTCATTGTCTTATTTATCACCATCCTTGTTAATTTTCGCATAACACCTTGTTATTTTCTTGATCCCACAAAGTTATTTATTTAAGTCTCTAAAAATATAAATTTCTAATAATCGATAGAGCTAGTTATGATATCTTAGAAGAATTTTAGTATCAATTAGAGCATAAATCGGGGATAGTCTTTCAAGGTAAAAACAGAATATAGAAGTCACAAAGGAGGATAAAACCTAATGTTTTGAACGGTACAAATTTCTTCCTGAAATTCACCAGAAAGTCCTTAAGAATGAGAAAGCTGACTAAAAGACTTCCATAACTGACTCTTGTTAGCAAATCAAAGAGGCTTGGCTGGTACTACTTTACCAAGAACATCCCTCACATAGATGCATATACAACATAAGAATACATACTATATCAAGTAAATAAATTGCCCAACAAAATCAGGCTTAACAAGTTCTTACAAAATACAACTGTTCTTCTCACAGACGCGATAACGGTCCATTGCTTCCATTTCCTTGAAGGAAAGGGTAATCTGTGTATCCCACAATTGGATCTTGAGTATAGAATGTCTTCCTGTTATACTTATTTAGAGGTGCATTTAGCTTGATTCTCATAACCAAATCAGGATTAGAGATGAAAAGACGTCCATATGACACAAGATCAGCATCACCTTGTGCCACAGCCTCAATTCCTAGCTCCCTAGTGTATCCACCACTGCAAATGAATGTCCCCTGATACGCGTTCCTCAAAGTCCTCATTAAACGCGCCTCCTCCTCTTCACTGCCAAGTCTGCCTGCTTCGGTTTGCCCATATGCTACGTATCGTGGCTGTGTCACATGAAGATAGGCAAGCTTGGAACCAGAATGGAGTTGGATTTTGTTTAGTCTTTCAACAACTGCTAAGCCTAGGCTGAGTGGATTAGAGTCCATGGCATCAAGATGATCTATTGCTGGTGAAACTCTAACGCCTACACGATCAGCTCCTATTGCTGAGACGACTGCTTGAACCACCTGTGTGATGAATTTGCACCGGTTGGCTAGTGATCCACCATACTCATCTGTCCGGTCATTGATCCCATCTTTCAAGAATTGGTCAATCAAGTAACCGTGAGCTCCATGGATTTCAATACCATCAAAACCTGTATATATATGAAATTTTCTGGTGTCAAGACTAACACAGCATAATGAACCAAAAAGAGTGAAAATGAATTAGCAATAAACGGTTTCTACCAGAATAAAAACTCTATTTTACCATGAAGGCCTGCTGATGACTTGCTAATATTCTATTCAGTATTGTAGGGTGTATAAGTAATACATAGCAAACCATGGTATTAGCAATAAGAGGGTTATTAATGTACATGGATAAGCATGGTTAAAGACAAAATTGTCCTTGATACACCAAATAAGAAATAATCCTAGCATAAGTAATGTCAACATTACTAATACACCGGCCTATTCAGTACTATTCTTATACGTTCTACTAAACGACCCTATACAGGATGAAACGAAGGTTCTGTTCTGGTTAACCTTTTTGTGAGCAGAAATAACTCAACAGTATGAACTTGAATACTTACACAATGAAAAAGATGTCATAGGATTTCAAACAGTAATGTCTATTAGTACATGATTAACATAAAGAATGAGCTAACCTGCTTCAATAGCATTCAAGGCCGACCTGCGATAATCTTCAACCACTTGTGAGATCTCATAGGTTCCAATTGCTCTTGGTTTTGGATAAATCCCATGAGTTCCGTCAGGCATCAGAATTCTCCACCTCTTTGATATAGGCTTCTCAGTAGATGATATTGGTGCAGCTCCAGCAGGTTGATACACTAATGAAGTGATAAGCATGAGCCTAGTAAGATAACTAATTTGAAACCTATGTCGCTCGAACTCTTAAAAATGTTGACTGATGTGGGTTTTTGGAGGATCCAACATGCATGGGTGCAAGTGCAACAACATTTTTGAAGAGTCTGAGCAACATAGTTTGAAACTATTGACTTCTTTATATGAACTGTCAAAGAGAAATGGAGATAAAGAGAGGAATGAACATGCAGTATCGCATTTTCCTAATGAGGGAACAGTTACAAAAGTTGGGCTTTGATAGATAAAGAGAATAAAATGAGAGAAAAAGCAATGCACGTGGAAAAAAAATTTCTTCATAAGATATATGATACAAGGACTAACTTGCACACAACTTGTCTATTATACCAGATACTTCTTACCTCCCCCCAATGTATTTAGCCTATTTCTCTTGAGAATAGTGTTGAACTATTGATTGGACTAGCTTGCACACATCTCGATTATTTTATCAAGTACTTTCTACCTCCCACCAATGCATCTAGACAACATTTTCCTTTATAACAGCAGTGTCTAGACTAGCTACCGCACACCTTGACTATTTCATTGAGTATTCTTCTGCCTCCCACCAACGCATCTAGAAAACATTTTTCATTATAATGGTGGTGTCCAAACTATCTTCACACCTCGACTATTTCACTTAGTATCTTCTAGTTCCTGCAAATACACCTAGCCAATATTTTTCTTTATGATAATGATGTCTAAATTAGCTTGCACATACCTCAATTATTTCACCGAGTATCTTCTACCTCCCACCAATACAGATATCGAACTAGTTACAATGCATCTAGACAGTATTGAGCATTCATGGTCCTAACTTAGTGTAAACGTAACAACTTTTACCTTCATGAGATGCACGACCAACATGCCACAGCTGACAAAATATGACAGCACCCTTTGCATGCACTACATCAACTATTTTCTTCCATTCCTCTACTTGCTCCTTTGTGAAAATCCCTGGCACATGAGGAAACCTGAAAACCCCCACCACAATATCAGAAAGGAAATTCTCAAGAAACTAATTTGATAAAGATTCTTTTGGAGGTTAAATACATATTTGCATCAGGTGTTTACATCGAACTAAGCAATTAATCTTGAAAACTAACAAATTAAAGTGAAACTACATGTTACTTAATCATGTGTGTTAAAAGATGTATATGGGAAATATATCTTACATTAGGAATGAATTAATACGGGGCAAGGTGGGAGTGATCTCTACGGTGGACAAAACGAGGAAAATGAGATTGAGATGATTGGAACATGTGAAGAGAGAAGGGGCGCAGATGCACCATTAAAGAGATGTGAAAGATTGGTTTAGCAAGAATTAGGAGAGGTGGAGGTAAGCTAAAAGAGAGTTTAGAAAAACGTGATTAGACAAAACATAACACATTTGCATGCATAGCAAGGACATGACCCTAATACGATGATTTGAAAGTCAAGAATCAAAGTAGAGGGTTAGTAGATAACCGAGTATTATCAAGGTTGGCCTTCTTGCCTCTTACCTTCGCCTTGTTCTTATAGTTCGTTCAGACACTACCCGTAGAATCACACTAAATACATTATTATCGTTATTATCGGCTTAGGTGATAACATTTGGTACAAGTATGCTTTAACTTTTAACTTTCCATTTTATTTTTAGTATTCACACAAATATTTAGTATAACTTGATTTAAACCAATAATTTAGAAGTATTGATCATTTTATTTAATTCTACGTTCAATTAAACACGGCCACATAATTAGGCAGATTCAAAAATTTTAGGTCCGGATTCAAGGTAAGCCCAAAAACTTGTGCTCATAACCTAGGTATTTATTATAATTTTTAAATTTCACTGAGTATATAAATATTTAATTAGTATTACAAATAAATTTAAAATTACTTTAAACGCGCATAAACTTCAAATATTGAATTCAATAAATATAATTAGAGCTGTCAAAAAGGGTCGGTCCAGCCCCACCTAGCCCAAGCCTTGCGGGCCAAGGAATTTGAAGGGCTAGGGCGGGTTAGCCCTTCCTTTTTTCTTTTTTTCATTTTTGTTCTTTTCAAACTTATAATTCTATAACATCAAGAAATTGAGAAGATTTTCAAAGATTTTTAATAACACTAACAAAAAGTCTAGTGTAATTAGCATGTACCTCGCATACCAAATACGCGAGCGAGATAAGAGAGTGACAAGACTGGAGGGAGGCAAGGGCACGATATTTGTCTATGCATCCTAGATACATGCGAATCTACTTGAATAGAGTGTATCTAGAACAGATTAACCTAATTTTGAGTTCATATATTCCGAGATACATGTATGTGGGAGACAAAACTTTGATAAAATTCATAATATTACAACATATCGTGTATTTAAGTAATTAGATTATATACTAGTAAGATTATTGTAAGTTATCCTTAAATAAAAAAATTTGGCCCATGGGCCAACCCCGATCCCGCCCCGATCAAGCCTCAACGGCCAAGGGCTGGGTCGAGCATATAAGACCTAGTGTTAAAGGGGCTTGAAAAATCTTATCCCAACCCTACCCCAATAATGGGTTAGGTTGGGCCGGCCCCATGGGCTAAGACCGTTTTGACGGCTCTAAATATAATACTCCCCCTGTTCTTTTTTATATGTCATCTCTTTCCACAAGTAGTTGGTCCATAATACTTGTCATTTCATAAAATCAATGCATAAATTACCACATTGATCCTTTTTTACCCTTGTGAGGTATTAATCTTGAAAATATATATTTGACCAACTTAGAAAAGTTAAGTAAATTATTCATGTTCATTGGTTAAATAAATTAATTCATATTTATTGATTGAAAATTTGAGTTCCAAAAATATTAAATAAGGATAAAAGGGTAAAGTTAGATTATTTCAATAAGTGCAAAATAATAGTAAAAAGGAACGGAGGGAGTGTACGGGAGTCGACAAATACCACACACCACAAAATTCCACTAATAAATTAATTAATGACTATACACGTGTAAAGACACAACTTTTTTAATGGTATAACGTGGGGCCCAAAAGCAGCAGTAATTGACTACTGTCTTACCGAAAAAGCCCCTAAAATGTAATCAAATTTACAAACCATACCCAGCTGAAGTCGGGGAAATCATAGTGCCTTCAGTGATCAGAAATCCACCGGCCGTCGCTCTCTGCTCGTAATACTCCCCTAGCGCCGCCCGTGGAATATTATTCAGTGCTCTGCACCTTGTCATCGGAGCCAATACTATCCTGCCACGTGTCAAACAACAGTAAATAAATTTTTTTAATATTATTTTTGTTCCTCCATTCACAAACTTAAGATCGGAAGGATGTTCGAGCAACGTGACTGTAAATATGATCCCATCTCAAGGGTAAAATCGTCACAAAAATAATTCACTTCCATTTTTGAGTTTGCGTGGACCCATTGTTATTATATGATCCAATAGATATAACTTTTTCGATTCTGGATACAGAAAAAAAAACTAGCAAAATCAGTGAATTTTTTCAGGATCTTATAATGGAAGTTGCTTATTGTTTTTCAGATTTATAAAAATGATCTTAACCGTATGTAAATTGTAAATACCCTTGTGGATTCTTGTTAAGAAAAACCCATAAAAAAAAGTACGGAGTAAATTTTGAGATCCAAATATACTAAATCTTCGATTCAAATATATAATGAACTGTGAAGGAAAACTGACCTGTGGGAGAGATTGAACTTTCCCATTTTGTAAGGAGAGAAAAGGGGATTGTTTCCATCTTGAGCTGAAGACGATGTCGTTTTAGCCATTGCTGTTGAAGGAGGATCTGTAGAACTGAGAAGAAATAAGAGTGAGTTTTTAGGATGATGAGATACAGAAAAAGTGTGCTTTAATGGTGAAAGATAAAAATGGACGGCGATGAATGGTGGACTGTGGCGGTCGTTTTCGTTGAACTTGGAATTTGAAAAATCCACATTGTTCATGTGGGAGATATTGAACATGAATATATTATTGACTCTCAACTACATTTCTCTATCTCCTTGCTCTAATTTTTTTCACTTGCTTTAATTGCTGTTTAAATTTTATTATATTATACTGTTTAAATTATTGTTAAGTAACAATGACAAATTTTATTTTATATAACAATTGATTTTCTGTGATTACATCGTTACTTTAATATTTTCTTTTATTAAGTTTTTATATTTCATTTTTTATCCTACTTTTTTATACTAGCTCTACCTCGTACCCTACTTTTTCTTTTAAGGTTTATCATTCAGATTATAGATATGTGACATTATGTAATAACAAAGAACGATACAATCTATCCAAACACTATATTCGTTAAAACAATATACAATACAATACAATACAATACCTATACATTACGAAACAATGTGTAAAAAACTTCCAAACAAAGTGTTAAATTTGTCGGTATATTTAGTAGGGTGTATTAAAATTGTGCTTAATATGATATACTGATTGATGTTAGTTATGATGAGATTATTTTATGTTATGTTTTGTTTGGTGTATTGAAAATAACATATGATACAATTTATAATAAAAAAAATATTAATTTATAAAATACCTTCCACAAATTCGATGGAGAACTAATGTAAAAAGTTTTGAAAAGTAATCGTGTCTTTAACCATGCTAATATATGCATTAAAATTAAACCTCTTACATTGTTAATATCATGATTTCCTATATATTAGTTATATATAACATAATACAAAAATAGAGTGTGTAACTAATGATTTAAGTTGAAAAAGTGTACCAAACAAAATACTCATAATATTTAATTTATGGAAATTCTATATTTACGGAAAAAAAATATAACTCAAAAATTCAAATTACATACTCCTTTAACTTTAACTTCATCTTATATAATTATACATCATGATTTCAAATTATAATTTTATCTCACGTAATCAAACACATTTGAAAAGATTCAAGACAAATGTTTGGAGCATTGTTATTGAAAATTGATTGATAATGTTTTAAACATGTATTTTCAAATTGTGTATGGTCAAGTGGACGGAGCCTCAAACTTCCCGTATGGACACAACCCACAACGATTATACGCTTGGCCCCATACGTACTTGTTACAATTTTGTTAGGGCATTTCGCTATTAGAGTAATGTCAATTCGTTTGTGTGTTGGTACGAAGAAAAATATTTTTTACGAAAAATAAGAAAATTTTATATTTATTTTTTAATGTTTGATAAATAAATAAAAAAAATATTATCTTAAAACTATTTATATATTAACTTGCAAACATTATAGAAATAAGATCGGATGAAGAGTGCGGGAATCGAGGTAGGGTCGACAATAAACTTGAAATGGCATATTTTAAATTTAGTTTCACTACTTTTATTAAAAAAAACATTCTTTCATTTTGAGATAACTTGTTTTCTAAGAATAATATTTTAAAAAATATTATAATCAATCAAAAATAATATAATTGAAAAACACTATTTGAAAATTGTATTCCTCAGTATCACAATAATATTTTTTAAAAGTTACACTTAATTAGTGTAGTTCCACGACTAAGAATTATAAGATCGAGATATAAAAATCTTATTTCTATTTTTATTGAATAGAAAAATAATTTATGATAAATACTCAATTAAAAAATAGGATAATGCTAAATGATCAGAGAATTTGGCAAGAAATTTAAAAAGTTTATGATATTTTTTTATTTTAAATTAAACTGATTTTTTAATAAAAAAGTATTAAAATTAAAAGAATAAAAATATCATAGGTAAAATATCATTGTGACCAAATTTTCTGACGAAAAGATTTTTTTTCTAAAAAATATATACTATAAAACTATACACTATAACTAATTCTCATAAACTATTTATTGTTCTACAAAAGACAAAAATTAACACTAGAACCAATACACAAGATAAAAGTTTGTTGATGTTGGGAAAGTAAAATAAATGACCAATATTAGCTTAAGCACTTCTCAAAAAACTTCTAGTAGTACTAAAAAATTGAACATTATTATTCCTTCCATCTCATATTAATTATTCTTTCTATCCAATAATAGTTCTTCATTACACTAAAAATAAATATCGAATAATATTTATCCAATTTAGAAAATCAAGAGATAATTTATCTTTTGTATCTATTTTATCCTTGGTATTAAATATTACTCCATCCATTTCACATTAATTGAATTGTTGAAACATTTTTTATTTTTCAAATTAACTTACTTGTTTAATTTTCAAGACTACTTTTATAATGTTCTTCCAATTTTACCCTTCATTGGTTAGTATTGGAATTAGTTACTTAATTAATGTTTAGTTATTTTAATCATAAATTTGACAATAATTAATAAGGGTAAAATGGAAGTTATGTCTAATTTATGTATCTTCTTTTCTTAAAGGGTGTGAAACATCTCAACAATTCAATTAATTTGAAATGGAGTGAATATTTATTATCTAACACATTTTTCAAATCATTAAATTTAATAAAGTCAAAGGACAATAATAATATATCCCTATTATTTATTGTATTTTAAGGGGTGTATCAAGTTAATAATGGACAATTATTGTTGAACAGAGAGAGTATTACTAACATTATTTAAAAAGTCATAACATTTTTAAAACGATAAATTTTTAAATGTTGTCTTTTTACGTAAACTTTGTATCCAGTCAAATTGCAATATGAATTAAAACAAAGGAACTATATACTAAAAAAAAAAGTTTTACCCTATTTGCATTTTACTTCTTTTTCCTGATGAAGGGACACAATTGAACTCCTTTTGACAGCATTTTCCAAATATTTCATTGACTTAGAGCTACATAGATAAAAGTGGCTAGAACTCACAAATAATCACTTTTCAGTCCATATAATTAAAAAATAGTCACTATAGTTTGAAATTCCTAATTAAACTTTAGAACATTTTTAGGAAGTTTTATCGATAAAAGTTTAAAATTTTTATGATAGTGACTATTTTTCAAAGATAAGATTGCAAAGTGATTATGAAAACGTTATTTCAACCTTAAATGGAGTACAAATTTTTGCATACTTTACTCAAAATTCTACAAATTGCTTTCTAACCGTAGCTATTTTTCAAAGACAAAATTGAAAAGTGGCTAGAAAACATTATTTCTAATTTTCTACCATAAAAGAGGTACAATATATTGCATACTTAACTCAAAAATCTACAAAAGAGCTTTATGTCAAGGACTATTCTTCAAAGACAAGATCGAAAAGTGATCAATTAACATTATTTCTACATTAAAAGACATACAAGAAATTTCATACTTAACTCAAAGTCTACAAATTAAAAGCTTTACGATAATGACTATTTTTCAAAGACATTACCGAAAAGTTGCGAAATAACACTATGTCTACCTTAAAAGTGGTACAAGAAATTATATCCTTAACTCAAAATCTACACATACCTTTATAACAATGACTATTCTTCAAAAACAACACCGAAAAGTGGCTAGTAAACGCTCTTTCTACATCAAAAAGTAGTACAAGAAATTGCATACTTAAAAAATCTACAAAGAGCAAGTGTAGCCAGGAGGTGGAGTCTTTCCACAAGTAAGAAGCAATTGAAGTGCCAAAGGGACATAAAGGTTAAGATTCAAAAGCTTAAGCTTAAGAGTTGTACAAAGACAAACAGCAGCTTCAATTTCCACTAGCCCTTCAATAATTGGACAACATTCATTAACAACAGGATTACCAAGCCCAATATGAACAAGCCCACCAAGAAGATCCACACAAGCCCCAAGCTTAATAGTATCAATTGGGCAAGAAGTAGTAGGTACCTCTATTGGTGGTGGTGGACTAATTATAATGGGCTTTTTCTTGTGTTTTTGGCAATGACCACAACCAAGAATAGGAGTTAGTGAAGAAATGAGAAACATGAAGATGAAAAAAAGAGTTGTTATTTTGGTTTTTGAAGACTCCATTTGTATATTTGTTTTGGTTGTTGAGAGGAAATTAGGATAGGGTAAAGAATTTGGTGCAAAGATTGATGATGTTATATAGAAGAAAATCACTTGTATTGAGTGGTGGAGAAAGAAAACAAAAACCTAAAACTTGTCACGTGAACAAAGGGGGGTCTAATGTGGCCATGCCATGTTTTGCTAGTATAATATCGCAAAAGCAAAAATAATTTAAGTTATATACGCTAACAGCATCGTAAAGATTCTTATATATATATATATAATTTATAACCACATCAAATATATGAAACATTCTAGGTAGCATACGCACAAATTTAATTGGAGTTTATATAACTTCTGTAAACTGACATAATCGAGTAACCTTATAAACAAATTAACAATAAGCACCGATAATCAACTACAAAAAGTAAAATTATAATTGAACTTATTGACAAATTACTGACTATAAAAGGTTTAACATATAATATGCTACTAGTGTAAAACATTTTGTTCAATATTAATAGATTGTATACAATAGACTGATACCTTTTTTTTCAAAATTAATTCTATACATAGCGAAAACTTTAATAGAGATTTGAGATGAAATATGAGAAAAGTATGGCAATGAAAAGAAAAATTGATATGTTAGAGGAGGAGGACCTCAACCCTCCCCCAAACCCCACCCCACCCCACACACATATCTTCATTTTTTTTTTTTACAGTGTGGAAAGGTGATAGATAGGGCAAAGATGTTGGTACAAAGAGTGATGTTTGTTATATATAGAATGAAATGAGTGAGTAATACTGGTGAAAGCTAGCAAACAAAAAAACTAAACTTTGCATGTGAACCATTGGGACTATGGTCACATGCCAATGTTTTCCTAGTATTACTACTATATTACTTAACTTTTTACTTTTATATATATATATATATATATATATATATAGGGTCAGGTCAATTGATTGATTTGTCTTTCTCCTATAGTTTCCTCTCTTTACTTAGTATTTTCAATTTATGTGTTTTATGTTTTTTTTTTAAGTATGCTATGTATTACAAGAATCTTGAGGAACTTAAAGTTAGTTCAATTGATCGATTTGCCTTTTTTTCTTTAATTTTTTCTATTTAGATTTAAAACTAATTCATCGATCTTACATTTTAGTATGTTATGTATTTAATGATTACGAAAAAATAATACTATAAATTACAATAATTAAATATTTAAAATATTAAAAATTTGATGAACTCTCGAAATTTCATATGTACTATATAAATTGAGACAGAGGGAGTAACATACGTTATTTGAAAATTACGTTAGAAGTACTATAAATCAAAATAATTAACAACGTTAGGAATAAATTGAGACAGATGGAGTAACATATGTTATTTGAAAATTACGTTAGAGGTACTATAAATCAAAATAATTAACAACGTGAGGAGTACTATATATCCATATATATATATATATATAAATAAAATTGACATTTTGGCTGATTTTCAAAATTTCACATGTATCACATAATTAAATTAGGATAGAATGAGTAACATATATAATTTGAAATTATGTTAAGAGTAGTATAAACCACAATAATTAAGAATTTATAATATTTAAAAATTATACAAAATGTGACCGTCTCTCCTAATTTCATTTGTGCCACATAAATTAAAATAAATAGAATAATATATCTTCTCCTCGTTTTTTTATTCTACTGCTACTTCCTCCTCCTTTATCTTTATCTTCTCCTCATTCATCTTCTTTAAAATTTCATATATCGCAAATAAGCATCATTTTGAGCAAATTACATAAAAAAAAAAAAACTCAAAACATTGAAAGGACTTCATATCTAAATTTTGGGATTGTTTAGAGGTGATTTTGAGTTGATCGAGATTGAATAGTCAGTTTATACTTCTTGTGTAATTAAGTTATATCCAATTTTTTGGGTCATTGAGTGTATCATAATGTATGGTTAGTGTATAGCCCATGTATATTTAAGTCATATTGTATAATCAATATAAATTTTTTATGTAAACTATATTGTATAGTCAAGTATACTTTCTATGACTTTTGGCTATTTTTAATGTAACTAAAACATGACTATATATGTCATAAACCAATTACTTTATTATATATATATATTTGAAACTAGCTCATAAGTCATATTATAACACTAAAAATTTACTTTCATTGATGTATACACTAATTCAGTTAAGGGGTCGTTTGGTACAAAGTATTATAACGCAGGGATTAGTAATGCAGGGATTATTTTTATCAACTGTTTAGTTCATTGCTTCCCACCTAATTTTGGGTTTGGATTAAAAAATTTACAAAAATTTCTTACCAATTATACCCTTGAATTGTTATAGAATTTTCTATTTTATTTAATTGGGCCGAGATAGATAACTATTGGACAATATTATTTTTATAATTGAGAGTCTTATTACTAAATTTTTAGAGCTTGAATTATCAAAATTCAATTGCTTTGAAATTAAATAAGGTTATTACTTTGTTTTTTTTTCTTTTCATAAATGGCGTGTTGCTATAATTACAGTGTCGTTCGAAAAAAATCAGGAACACTGAGGATGTTTTCTGTTTTTGGTTCCTTTTATGATACACGTTATAGTGTGTTATAGACAATTCATTATTTTATTTCTCAGTTTATCCTATTTACAACCCTAGTTATAAAAAACATAAAAATAATAGATGGAATTCCGAATTAGTTAGAAATTCCACTCTAACATTTGAGTCCTTTTTAATCTAAATAATTAATTTCTTCGTTGGGTCCATAATTTTAGTACATACAAAATAATTTCTTCTGCCTTATTATCCTGTGTTTGAAGTTAAATTTAATTGAGTGATTTATTGATAGAAATATCTAAGCTGAGTGAGTTTATCGACACAAAACAGAGTTCAATGTGACTTTACTTGATAAATTCTCAAAATTGAGTAATCTTTTGAGCAACAAACAAATCTTTTAAAATAATAAAATTTGTAAGCTAAATTATTTAAATAAATTTAATAATATAAATATAAAATATAAAAATCAAGAAAATAAATAAAATGATTAAAATTTGAGGGATATTTTTGTCTTTATAGAGATAATCCCATGGTACTAAAACCTATGTATTATTAATATCACCAAATGAGAGGTATTAGCAATACATCATATAATACCATGTATGTTGTATAACAAATCCATGGACCAAAATTCCTACCAAACATAGTACTAAATAATATCATACATAATACATGGACTATTTCTTCTAATACTCCCTACCAAACTACCCCTAAATATATTGATACATGTTTTTACTGACACAATTATCATTAAATCACAATTAATTAATACATATTTTCACCTTAATGTATCACTTGACCCTGATAAATTAGCAGGTCTAATATAAATGCTTGATACAGATAAATATTATATTGTTGACCTTAGGGCTATTCAAAATCGAACTGTAACTGATAAGCTAGCAACAAAATTGGCTTATTGGTCAATTTTTATTGAGTTATTGAATTGACGATTGGTGAGACGATTAATATATTATACTTGACGGTTTATTGGTGTGTGACAAATTACTGAAATTTCTTATTGGATAAATCGTTAACCAGTTAAGAATTATTGACTTTCATTTTTACCTCTCGGTAGATAAAGTACATATTATTAATCTTAAAGCCTCATTTAATATTTTATCGCTCCTTATATGACTTGATACGTATTTGTGAGTTGAATTTTCTTACTAGTCTACTAGCTAGCTAGTCTTGACCATAATGTATGAGCTTCACTTCTTATTTATAAAAAAATGTATATTTAAAATATATTTTAGTCATTAAAATGTTAAGTTGTTGTACCAGTAAATTCATGCACCCTCAAAATTTAGGTTTTCATGTATATATTGTGATTTATAACTACAAAATTATTAGCTTAATTAGAGGTAGAAAAATTATTTTGTTTGATGGGAGATTAGTATATTGATGAGTGAAGGTAAAAAAAGACAGCATGAAATGATTGAGCCAATTCACTGTCCGATAATTATTAATCTGATACAAATCAATCGATATCTTATTGGTCGGCTAGCGAATTAATATAAGCAGGGTCATCTCTATGCTTTGGGAAATAAGGCTTTTGCCTTAGGCCCTCAAATTTTGGGGGCCTCAAATTTTTATCAAGAATAAATTATGTGTTAAAATTTTTATATAAAAAATTGATTATTTATGATAAAAAGTATAATTTTTTAAAAAATATATTATTTTACCCACTTTAACATCTTTTGTACTTTGTTAAAAATAAGAATTAATAGTGAAAAGTGTTGAACAAAGTGAATTACAATTTCTTTTTTATTTCGTTTTAAATTTTAGTTTCAAGCATTACTACAATCATATTAAAATGGGGTATACCAAGTCATCAACTTCTTGCGTCAAATTCTACGGTTCTAAATCTTATCTCTATTTAATATTTGTCAACTTATTACTTGTATAATTATGTTAACAATTCATATAATAATTGTCTCACTAAAAGGATGTTTTTCAATGTTGAGTTGATAAAATCTTACCTAAAACTAATAACTAAAAAAACAATATTAAAATACTAATAATTTTCATCTAAAAAGTGTAAGAAAAATAAACTTTGAATAAATATGTATATGAAATTTAATTATACTTTAGGCCTCGAATTGAAATTTCGCTTTAGGCCCCCAATCACGTTGAGCCGCCTCTAAATGTAAGCTAAATCGTTTAGCAAAATTATCCGTCGATCAATTTGATAAGCAACCTAGTTGACCTCCTCTTTTATTTTCGAAAAGAGTGTTTAGAAAAATCTATAAGTTGGTGAAATCATTTATAATCATTAAGCTTATTTATATGTTTGGTTGACCCAAAAGGCAATATAAGTCAAAGTGCTTTTAAATTAAAATAATGTACAAGTGATTTTCCCCATGTTATTGCCTTTAAACTTACTTATGAAGACTTTTGATTAGATTAATTTTTTTTAATTTTATTCAAATAATTCGTTTAATCGAGTTTGCTAGTGTTAGAAGCGTAGGGATCAGATCAACATGTTGAATTGTTTATCCCTAAATTATTGAAAAATTGAGTTAATTATACCTTACGTTATATTTTTAGCTCAAAAATATACTTACCATTACGTTTTTCTTATTAGCTAAAATATGTCATCCAACTAACGATATAGTTCAAAAATATCTCTTTTACTTGCTTTAAAACAAGAAAAAAGGGTCCAATTTGCCATTGAATTATGCTAAATAAGAAAGTTTTACCCATCATTTAAAGTTCGGGACAAGTGCTTTTAGTTATAAAGTTGAATTATTTGCATTAGTTTTTCAACTAAATATTTGTTCTACTCTTTCAGAAGTATAGTATACTGATCTCGACTTAAACTTGAGATGGTTCAAATTTACAATAAGTAATATAAGGTAGAAGGTATAATTGATTTTGATTATTTTATCATAGCATTTTTAAAGTAATTGAAATAAATAAATTATTATTAATGTAGAAAAATATATTTTAAATAATTATATAAGAAAAGATATGTGATATCATGTTTTAAAATAATGGGAAAAGGGCCTGATATATCCGTTAACTTTGTCATTTAAAGTTGATATACTCTCGTTATGAAAGTGACTCATATATACCCTTACCGTTATACAAATGACTTACATATACCCTTACCGTTACAAAAGGAGCTCACATATACCTTTCATCTAACGGAAGTGAAAAAACTAGTTTTAAATTTATTTTTTTAACTTTAAATTTAAAAAAAAAAATCATGTAGGGATATATATATGATCCTTCTAGCAAAGTTCAAGGTATATTTTAATTTTTTTCATACAATTTTTTTTTTTTGTGACTTCTTTGATTATCATTATTCGAGTTTCTTATTTTTTTTGTCTTTCATTCTTTAGTGTAAAGAAAAAATCTAAAACTAATTTTTTTGCGGCTATATTGTAATTTTGTTTTTGTATTTGTAAAAAAAATGGGGCATCTATAATAAATTTTACAAGAAAATTAGTGAAACATAAAT
Organism: Solanum bulbocastanum; assembly: GCA_037074985.1. Lineage (NCBI taxonomy): Eukaryota > Viridiplantae > Streptophyta > Magnoliopsida > Solanales > Solanaceae > Solanum > Solanum bulbocastanum. Next base: position 3,471,461 of record CM073603.1, on the reverse strand, counting down.
AAATTTGACCATCGAAATAATATGTTTAAATTAGTCGTTGGAACAAAAAAATCAAAAAAAAAAAAATGTGTGAGGAGGATCAAATATACCCCACATGAATTATATTTTTTTCAAAAAAATAATTAAGAACTAAATTAAAATTATTTTTTTCACTTCCGTTAGAGGAAAAGGGTATATGTGCGTTATTTGTATAACAATAGGGATATCTATGAGTCACTTTTATAATGAGTGGTATATCAGCTCTAAATGACAAAGTTGAGGGGTATATTAGACCTTTTTCCTTCAAATAAAAATGCATACCAAATATAGAAGGGTAAAATCATTTACATCCTCATCTTTGATAAAAATCAAACTAGGTCTCTCCCAAACCATGAATAATAAATATTCCCCCTTTTTTCTACAACACCTCAAAAATTTTAAACTAAGGATCATACCGTACATATTTGAATATGAGGAGTTAGATATCCAGATGAGTTCAAAATATGAGTTTCATAGATATCATTTGCGCACTATAAATAAGATCACAGATCGTAGATGGGCTCGTGAATGAACTCTTGAAACTTGATTTTAACTTGCGTTTCATGAATTCTATCTACAGATGGTGAATAACACCGTAGATTGATCTTGTTAATTGAACTTGAGAGACTGGAAATTCTTCCTAAATTCCAAGAATGACATCTAGGGGCGGCAGATCAAACCACGGATCATATATCTTTCTAGTGGAAAGTTTCAACAGATTTTCAATTAGAGATGTTTTGATCTTTTTCCACTCTTTTAACTCATATACCATGACATTTTGACCTATCTTAAGTGGGGTTAAAGGAAAATCAGTCGACTAAAACCCTCTGCCTAACACTCATAAAATCATATCAGTTACGTTCTAAGTTCTCTCAAGCAATAAACTAGAATTCTTCATCTTCAAGTGTAACACCCCAGATTCAAAAGAGCCATTACAGATTTTCAGAACTTGCAGGTGCCATTGACCGAGGCCAAACCACGACCCGTGGTTTGGACCACAGACTGTAGGTATGGTCCGTGGTTGGCCACCCTGAAATCTCAGGAAGAATCACGACCTATGGACCGTAGGTGGGACTACGGTTCGTGGATAGTGACCCCAAAGCTAGCCTTAGACGCCAAAAAACGCCCTACCAGGACGGACCGTCGATCAGTCCATGGTCCGTTGGTCAAGGGTCATCGATGGCCTCGTCAGCTGTTAAGTCAAGGTCGTTTTTGTCTTTCCCCTAAGCTTTGGGCATTTAAACTACGTCGTTTTACACCTAAACTATGTCGTTTTACTCAGTTTAAGCCTAGCAATTTAGGTAGAACCTACCTAAAACCTTTATTCACCAAAAATCATCAAAATTTAGAGCAAAAAAAAAAAAGAAGAAAGAGGCACCACCAGTTTCCCCAAGAACAGTCAGAAAGTTTCTTCAAGTTCCAACCCTGAAATCGAAGGATTTCTCCGTAGATTTTATCACCAGGTATGTGGGATTTCACTAGTGGGTTCCTTTCATCCACTAGGTCTCTAGAATTCAATTAGATTCTTGATTTTCCATATCTTGTTTAGACTAGGATTTCTAGATCCTTGGAATATTTGTTCTGATTTAGCTGTTGTAGTATTCGTAATCAAATATCATGTTTTCTTGGAATCGTTGTTTAATTCCTTGTATGAAACTCAAAACCCTAGTTGTGTAGATTCTCTTAGTTCATGAATTGCACTTACTAGGTCAGTTAAACGAATAATCATGCTCCAGATTTCGAATGTTACATTATCAGTATTTAAATGTCGCATTCTCATATTTGCATGTCAGTATTTTGAGCTATTTAGTAATTCATTATTTCAGTCATAATGTGTCATATACATATTCAGTTGAGAGTAGACTCAACACCGAGTTGGACTAGGGTTCAGCGCATCCTCACAGTTCCAGAACTACGTGCCTCCGTAGGAGTATAAGTCCCCTCTGTAGGCATCAAATTTAGTGATCACGCCAGTCATTCCTTTATACCCCTTGCAAGGTATATTGGGTCCTCTCGATGGAGCGTACACATCGGACTCCACGTTTAGCTCATGTGGTTTTATGTCGGTTAAAAATAGCTCCCATAGTCTTAGTGCATTTGACCAGGTTTTTAGTATGTACTTCAATATTCAGTTTAACATGTCATGTTCATGATTAGCACTTGGTCGCTGCATTCAGTTTAGTTTTTCAGTATTTACTTCCTTACTCAGTTTATGACATTGCTCAGTTATGATTTATTCAGCTTAGTATCTATATCATGCATGCTCAGTACATTCCAAGTACTGAGGCATACTCTGCGCTACATCCTTTCATGATGTAGGTTCATGTACTCGGTATTCAAACCACGCTTAGATCGTTTCTCGATTCGTATTCAACAGCTTCAGTGGTGAGTCCTCATACTTCGAGGATAATATACATGCTTTCCTTTTAGTCTTTACATTTCAGCTTCAGTTTTATTAAAGTTAGCTAGGGGGCATGTCCCAGCAACTCAACTCAGTTAAAGTTTTTTTCAGACATAGTAGTAGAATCAACTTGAATTGTTAAGTTCATCTTTCAATTGTTATTAAACCCTTAGCATGGGTTATGCATTCAGACTAGTTGGGTATTCCCCATTTCAGATATTCACTATGTTTGGCTTCCGCGTAGTTCATGTTTTATTTAGTTATCTTTCAGTATGCTTATGATATGCCAGACACAGGGTTAGCTTGGGGTCACTCGTGATCCTAGGTCTCGTGTCAAGGGGATAACCTCGGGGCGTGACATCAAGCTTCACTTCAAGGATTCTACCAAGGTTTTCCATTTTAGACATGTGAGATTTCGTCAATTTTTTTATAACAAGAACTTTTAAGACCTACAATTTTAAGTCAATTTTCTCTAATATCCAACCTTCAGAGGTTAATTTTGGAGGTTAGGTTTGACTTTTTTTTTAGTAGTGACACCGACCTGGAATAAACTTTTTTTCTCTATGATGATATTATGGTTTCAACATTTCGCATGACGGTGACCTGGACACTAAATGTTTCTTCTTTGAATTCATATATGTACTTGTAAGATACTTTTAAAGTACACAACTCTTTGCATAAAATTCGAGTTGATGCATGATTTAATTCGTTAGAAACTTGTAATGATCTATCTCATCGTTATTCAAAAGGCACTTGTGCGAGGTCTCAATTTTTTAAATGCATTGCCAATTTAAAATTGAGTTACATGAAAAGAAGTTTTGAATTTAAAAATATCGGACTGACGCCGTCCCACCATAGCAGGAATATTCTCGTTATGGCTTGGCCGCTATAACGGAGTTAGTGAAGGCAAAACTCAGAAAACGTAATTTTTTTATTCTTTCTTCCACTCTTCATTGATAAAAAATAGACGATTGTTACCCTAACACCCCCCCCCCCCCCCACACACACACACACCCACACTAAACAACTTTAAGCTGGGAAACCATGAAAAGGAGGGATTTCAATGAAATGAAGGTTAAAACTTATGAGATTCTGTCTACGTCCATCAGGATTCGTGCCCACAAAGTTAGAAGCACGTGTTATAAGTTCTTCAGCATTGTTTGATATCCAAGTAAGCTAGATTTTTTAATCGAATAGTTAGACTTGTCTTTACTCATATAATATCATGTAAATTATCGAGAGATTTTATGCATAGACCTTCGGACATGGAGTCTGGATGGTTGAATGTGTGGTTAGTTGTGGTTTAGGCTGATTATGAACTTGGTTACTTATTGTAGACATTATGATTTTTTTTAGGTATTATCTTGGAAAGGTAATTGTGAGTGATCAAATTATAAGTAAAGAACATTCAGAAAAGAATCTTTACGGATATGTGATGGTTGTTTGTTTTCCATGTATGTTGTATGTGCTTGTTAACTGCTTTGTTAATAATGCATGCATGATATATAATTAGGAAAAAGGAAAGAACATGATTTGAAATGATAAGTATTTTCAATCTCATATAATGAATATGTTTACTTGGTGCACAAATGTGCTTGTTATTCATTGTGTTTGTGATTGTGATGTGCGACTGATGGTTGGCACGATTGCCACGCCTGGTACAGGATATTTCCATGATTGGCTTGGAGACCACTCTTAGTATATGCTAACGATTGATACGGGGTACTATGCCAAGTACAAAAATATCCATATAGATTAGCTCGGGTACCATGCTAGTACATACTAATGGTTGGCACAAATATATACCTAATACCCTAATAGTTTGTGTTTGGGCTCCATGAAAGAATTAAATTTACTTCTCTATGACTTTATAGGTACATGTTTTGTTACATGAGTTGACTGAATTTATTTTTGTGTCATATTTATCATATGTTGGTCCCTAGGAGTCGAACTGATCATTTGAAATTGTTAGGGTGATCCTTGTATAAACCAAAGGTACAACTAAATACTATAGTGATGTTTTAGGAATCCCTTGAAGTCTGAATTATTTGAAGGGTGTTATGAATCAAGTATGACTTGTTATAATATTGTGGATCATGTGAATTATGAATGTTAAGTTTAAGTGGGGACTACAAGTTAAGGTTACATTTTTTTACAGTGATTAGAATTGTAAGTTATCTGTTTATATAAATGGGTTAAGGGTCAAGGTATTGGCATGAGAGTCGAAGGGTAAACTGTTTAATAAAGTTAGTTGTGTCCTTGTATTCAGAAAATTTTTATGTGATAAAAAAGGTTAGGTTATGATATGATATGATATGAGGGTGGAATGATTTAGATGATGGAATTGACATCGGAGGATGGTGTGTGACTTGAGATAGAGTGTATGAGTTCCAAGGTAATGTTACTTATAGTGAGAGTGGTGACTGAGTAGATCGGGGTTCAAATTTTATCTTTAAGTTTCATGTCTCTTTGATTATTTTCATGGATTGAGGTAGGACGATCATGCCTATCAAAAATGTGTTGTTTGTACTGATACTACTTGTCATGACCCGAGAGTACCCCCCAGTCGTAACATGGCGTACTCGACCCCAAAGAGGTCTTATACAAGCCACATAGTCATTCATTGCATTAAATAATGATAATAGTGTGGAATTAAAAACTTATTTAAATTCAAACATTCAAATTTCATTAAAACAACTTTAAAAAGACACAATGAAAGTCTAAGTCTCACATGTCCATCTTAACAATGTACTTGAAAACTAAAGTAGGGGCACGACCCATACAATCGAAAACACTAGAATTGTCTATTACGTGAATAAAAAGGAAACTTCAAAAGACACTTGTCCTCGGTCAATGAGGACATACCACTCTTAGCCTTGGAGAAGACTCAATCCAAGCTCTTCAATCTAGATGGAAACAATCACTTGTTGGAACCTACACTTGTAGTTAAAAAGGTAGAAATATGGGTTAGCACATAAAAATGTACTAAGTATGATGACCATGCAAAAACATGCTTTAAAAGGGACATTTTGGTTAGAAACCATGCATTATGACACTTTTTAGAAACATCACGTACAAAAGCATAAAAGGCATACAAGACAAGTAACAACATCATACAAGTCATAATATCACACCTTAGCAATATCAACATGAAAACCTTTACTTTCATCTTAGACCTTCACTTTTAAATGACCCTTATGCTATACCTTGTGCAATGCATGAATGGCGTCCCATACCACCATCCACACCAAGGCACCACATTAAGGCCACTAAGAGTGAACTTACCATTCCTTCCTTTTTCACCTTTGCACAATATCCAAACAAAAGAGACATATCATTTCATAAGGCATATCAAGGGAAAATAACTCATAATATAACCCAAGTATAGCATACATATCATATTAAGCATTTAAGAGCCCACATTCTTTAATAACTTCATTTAGGACACATTCATGTCATAGCCTTTAAGATTTAGAGAAACTCACTATGACCCTCTCAAATCCTACTCGTGCAATGTATAGGTAGCATCTCACATGATGGGAAGTAAGCGTTAACCGACATAGACCATGAGAGCTTGTCATGAAATCCAATTTCATAAGTCCCCACACCGTAAAGAGGTGGTCTACTTGCTTAAGAAAGACCAATTCATATAGCTTAGGTGGATACACTAGCTAGACCTATGCGGGCATATAGTTTATGAGATAAGGTAGACAATAATTGAAACTCATGCCTAACTTTGGGGGAGTTTCCATCTAACCAAATCCACTCGGTGCTTAGCCTACATTCCCATAGAATAGTTCATTACCTTGACATTATCACATATGAGAGGTGTCATTGGCCTACCAACTCCAAATCATTCATTAACACATGAAAGGGTGCCTTAAGCCTACCGATTCAAGGTCCATTTAGGAAAGCTCATTAACTCCTCTTGAAAGGGTGCCATAAGCCTATCGGTTCAAGGCTCGTCATTAACTTTCATTAGTGGAAGGGTGCACTAGACCTACCGTTCCCAAGGTTCATTATTAACATGTGTGGAAGGTTGTCACTAGCCTACCGATCCAAGGATTCAACAATCAACAATACACTTATTTATACAAGAAGATGATGCATAAGCTCTACCAATTTGAGATATACCATATATTGAAAACATTTACATTCAAAATATGGTCATAATAACTTCATTGAACTCCCATTCAAACACACAATATCATGATAACACTTCAACTTATCATACTATGTCTTTAAGGCCATGATCACAATGCACATAATAAGGAAACGCCTCCACCTTTCAAGTGGATCAATACACAAGGTAAGTAAACACCTCCACCTTTCAAGTGGATCAATAATTCATAAACAATTCTACTTTAACTTGTAATTAGGTCACAACTTGCCCTTTCAAGGACATGATTACAAATCATCAACACACCAATAATTTACCATAATTAAGACATATATAATAATACAATCCAATAACCCCAAGCAATTAAGGCATATTTCAATCATAAGCTTTCATAATCATCAAACTCACTTCATAAAAGCACAATTTAGGAATTTAGAGTAATCATGGGTTCATGGAGTATTTTCACCATAAATCATCAATTAAACACAAATACAATCAATATGTGACATTAGAAACCATTTGAAATCATTTGGAAGAAGAACCCATGAGATTGAGTATGTGTGTATATATATATATATATATATATATATATATATATATATAATATAACCTTTTTAAAATCAACCCCATGTAATAAAACCTTAAAATGAAATTACTTAAAAACCTCTCATTTAGGCAGCTCCGTCAGTGACCAAGGTCACTTCTACGGACCGTAAAGGGGGGACACGGCCCGTGAAGGTGCCCGTGGTCCCTAAGCAGTAGATCCTCTTGAGCTTGCCAACCTTCAATTGGCTAAGGCATCTCCACGGCCAACTGTATGGACTGTAGTGATGACCACTGGCCGTGGAGTGGCCCGTGGAGTTGAGGCAGAACCTTGGCCTCAAGGCCTTGGTTCCCTCATGGCCAAGTAACTTCCACGGCCACTTCTACGGACAAGACTACTGATCGTGAAGTGGTCCGTGAAGCCTTGGGGTAGTGCTTAGCCACGGTGGGAAGCCTTGGCCTTTGGCCCTTTCTTCCTTGGCTTGGCATAAGCCTTTGCACCCTTAACCAACATACCAAAGGCCTTTTATCATGGAGTCTAACACGTGCCTTGACACTGACTCACTAAACTCTTTCAAACAAGGCTCGGGACAACATTATACAACATGAAACCTCATTACAAACTCAACACAAAGTCGTTAGGCTCTAGCTTTTCTTATTCATTTTATGGGTCGTTACACTACTCTTACTATGTCACTTGGGATAGTTTAGTTGTAGGATCAGTGATATTTCTTAGGTGAAGACGAAGATGATCTCTGACAAGTTCTACTTCTCTTTCCTTATGGTGGAAGCTCAATCATATTTCTTTTCATGATTTTGTACCCTAGTAGAAGCTTTTATGCATGTTTAAAGTAGTTCCCTGTGATGAGCTTAGTGTATTTTTTTACAATGCTTTATTTTAAATCGATTTAAGAGTATTTCTATATGTAAAAAGGGTGTTAGCTTGTTCACTTTCGCATATAATGACCCAATTTGGGGATAAGCATTCTCCTAACTAGGTGTTAGAATAGGTACTCATACGATCGGATGGATCGAATTATCACGACCCAAAAGCCGAGGTCACGATGACACACATCCCAAAAATTCTAAAATAATATGTAAGGCGAAAGAAAGTCACGCCACGAATGATACGAAAAAAATGACAAATAAAATATCCCAAAAGTTGGTAGCATAAGCATAAAGAACATCTAATACATTTTTAAAATCTGAAATACATCTTAAGTCTTCAAATGAAAAGTTAAAAGACTTTAAATGATAGATGAAAACCAATGGTGATTTGGAAAGCAGGATCTCACCACGACTTCAAAAGAGAGAACTCCGCTGAATTCAATCAATCGCTACGATGATCACTCTAGCTAAGATCTACATGACAGGGATAACAAAAGTAGGGGTGAGTACAATACATATGTACTTAGGAGGTTAGACAACCTAAATATAAGCAACTGAACAAACTTAAGAAGTAAACTATGAACATCTCCACCTACACGCAGAAAAATCCCATTCCGTGTCGCACATTGATATAGAAGGGAGTGGATAAAGTAAGCATATAAGAGAACAAATAATATTTAATTCAACACATAAACATGTTAGACAACACAACAAAATGATCAATGCAATGCGATTGGATGATGATATGATGGAATGATATGGTGGTACCAAGGTAGTCACACAACTTGTCATGTATACCTTGTCGAGCATTTAGATGCAATCCATATACCAATCTCATAATCTCAATATCTCATCAACTTACCACCTAGTTCGTGGTCAAGGATATCAGTAAGGTATCGCATTTTCTTTCTAAAAATTATAGTATTTCGCCCTTTTTTTTTATGTTTTTATGAACAATGTCATATAGTATCATGATGAATGCATCACAAAACATACAACACAAAGGTGTAATCAGTTTATCAAGGGTTTCAACTGGTATCAAGTTCCAAAACTCAACATGAAAACATATTCTCAAATGATAGAGATAGTGGAAGAAACTATTTGAAACCACCCTTTTTACCAATTAGAAAAGCATTCCTTTCATTTTAAGATATTCAAAACAATCAACTCAAGTCCTTAACTCGGGCATCAAGATGCCAAAATAAATATAAGTCACACAACCTCTCACTCAGTAAATTACTCAAATATCACCTAATTCCCACAATAATTACGGGTATCACACAAGCCTCCACACATGCTAAACACCACAATTAGAAAACATATGCACTAGACAAGGAGGTTAACATTTATCAACTTCTAAGACTCATGCTACTACTCATTTCAGAGTTGACTCCCTAAGAAAGGTTAATTACTCATCTCAGTCTAAAAGAGGAATAACGAAACCTACCTCAAGGCTGAACTTCACTCGAACAACTCTAACGGAGCACTTCTTCAACCACACAATCACCAGAATAATCCTCAACTATCAAAAATGAAAAGAGTTCATCAAAATGAGTTCAATGATACCTATATTGATAGGATTTGAAACAAGATACAATATAATCCAAAAAATCACTTCAAAAATCGAAAGGCTAAAATCAGATTTTTAGTTAACCAACTTCTACAAGTGAAGAGTAATTCATGGTTGAAAAACCCATTAAAAATGATCAAGAAACGAGTCTCGAATCAAGGTTTTACTAATTTTTTCACTTTGGGAGAAAACCCCCCAAAACCCACTTTGAAATCAATTTTTTTAAAAGAGTTTTAAAAAGATAAAACTTGAAGGAATCAACCAAGAATTGATAAAGAAATCTTACCAACACAAATTTGCACAAAAATGCTCTCAAGAATCGCCTCCCCTAGCTCCATACGATTGAAAAATGGAAGAAATGAGAAAAAATGAGAGAAATCTTAAAATGGATTATAACCAGGTCTAAAAATTAGGGTCCACGAACGTAGCCTACTAGGTTACCAATGCTCACGAATGTGGGAATATCTCTACGATCGCAGATCACTGTTCACCCTCGAACGCGACTTACCCTTCTCGCAAACGCGATTCCCTAGGCACCATTCTCCCGAAAATGTGCTAGGGCGCCCGAGAATGCGGTCTCCTTGCATTAGACACCGGAAACAACAAAGACCTAAATCCAAGTCTCCAATTGGACCTTCAAAAACCATTCAGTTTGATAAAAATAAATTGGACATGCTACCCCATTAAAATCAATATTCTGGACTTAGTGGAATCATTGAGTTTTTGAAAAGAGGTCAAATTATGGATTTACCCTTCCAGACCACTTTTAAGGCTTAAAACTCAACTTCTCACCCAAATGTCCAAAACTCAACCTAAGGCCTCAGAAAACCTTACTAACCACCTTATTAGCTCAAACTCGACGTTTCAATCGCGATGAAACTAACAAAATTCCCATCCAATGCTCAGAACTCAAAATATTGACTGAAGTCAACCGTATCATGAATTCTCGACTCATAAGAGGTCAAATCACCAAAAACACAGTTGATCACATCGGGAACTACACCAGTCATTGTCAAAACACATAAGCATGAAAACGCTAAGGGAAAGAGCAAAATGGTCACTCAACATACGATCTACTGCGCTTGCACGACTTTCCATCTACCGCTAAAATACGACTCACACATGCAATGTATGACCCGTAGATGGCTCCACCCTGCCAAGTAGTAGTTTTTCCATTCTATAGATATCCACAATGTAGAATACGACCCATATATGCAATCTATAATTGTACCTCACACCATGCTTGAACTAATACCTTCAAACATAACCCATTCATGCCCAAATCAACTCCAAGTTCAAATAACACTTCTCCAGATATAAATAGATC